>JALIGU010000001.1:12490180-15078513 GCA_023053565.1 Aquilegia eximia
TAAACAACAAAAATCTCTGTGCATTTCATCTCATATGAATGCGGGAATGGTGGAAATAGTAGTCTACAGTGTCTGCTTACCACTTGTTCTACCACACAGTCATGTATGTTATCATTGTTAAACATTTAACTTGTTCAAAAACACGGATTAGACAAACAAGAGATTTTTATCCACCATTTTTGAGCAAACAGTATCTGAGACACACCTCTGTTAAATTTAAATTAATTAATTGATGTCTCTTGATCTCATGTAAAGTTTGAGTATTACAAACCATACAACAGTCAACCAAGTTGTACTTCGTTACTGAACGAGAACTTGTCAACCCCATAGTTACACCAAAATTTGGTTTACACGTACTGTTTCAGTAACACAGTCTACAAGATTTCATGTAAACAATGTAACAAAAAAAAGATCACGCACATCTAGTGAATCGTTGGTTCGCCATTGTTACAGTACTCTGTAGATAAATGATTTCTCAATCATTCCCAATCACACTTTTAATCAAATTACCAATATTAATATTGTCTTAAGTTTGTTGGTAACGATATGCGTGAACTCATAAAATAACACATGAATATCATTGTAATACACATTACAAAATTAATTCTACTAAAGAATAAAACTCAAAAGAATTTATACTCAATAAACTCAAAAATAAATAAACACTTACTGCATTTTTCGCATAAAGATTTGGAGAAGGAAATGAACTGAGGCTTGCCGAAGCAATTTTCTTGAGACAATATTACGTCCCTGCTATGGTGCAAACAGTCTCTGGACGATTGGTCTCCCAAGATACAACAGTTCTTCACTCTACTAAACTGCACTATAATAGTAGAGTACTAGCGAACGAATATGAAGAACCCTTCGAATTATTGTAGAGAAATGAAGAAGACTTTGTCTTATTTATTGTATACTAATTGGCCAGATTAGCACACTATTTATAGTCACATAAGTGTCTCTTCATAGGTGTCTTCTCACATACATACACCTTTTACAAAAAGGTGATAAGTTGTTTCAAAGTACCTTTTCACAAATAGGCACCTATTGTAGACTAACGGAAAAGGCATGTCTTTTCATAAAAAATTATGAAATTACACTGAATTTGGTCACACCAATTCCTAAAAGGTATTATCCAATGGATGCACATTTTCTCATTCATTTTCACTCATAACAAAATATTTTATTAAAAAATATATTTCCAACAATGCCCCACATGAGTGACAATTATCTACAATGTTTTATAAAACCCAAACAAACCCACAACCCATTGTGGGACTTTAGAACATTAAGTTCTACGTTTCATTCATATATAATGGAATTTTCCTTCAACAAGCATTGCCTTAGTATTCTCCAACTAAATCACATTTTAATTAACTGCCACTTTATGTTGCTCCATTTTGTATGACCACATACAAGGTGGAGCAACATACTACATTCATCTGGTCTAAACAATAGTTGAAAACAATGTCAGTTTAAACAACCATTAAGTGGTTATATTCACAATAGTTTTGCATATATTTTTATGGATTTCAAATGGGACGTCCAATCCTACTCTTGTGATAGATTCATGTTCAAAAAATAGTTCTCTCCTCTGCTTCGCTGGAACACCTGTACGAGTTGTGAAGTTAAAATCAATCTGCTACGTCATCAGAGAATTCACTATATTTAAATCTAATTTCAATTCAAAATCTCATATAAGTAATTGTCTTCATAATTCCGTGAAGTTATGAAAAGATATCTCTGTTCAAGAGAAAGCGAAGATAGGTAATTTTGTTTTTCCAGCAGTGCCCCTCTATTATTTGAGTCTTTAATAATGTTACATATGTCTTTTATATGTCTCTTATCTTAGATAAGTGGCTCGGATTTGGAGTATGATAGAAATCATTATAAGGGAGTCATATAGCCAGCCTGATAAACAATTCAATATCCTCCAAAGACTCAAACATTAACGAAACGTAGAACGTTGCTGTTGTAAAGGGTATAACACTCAAATTATCATTAGCCTCTACATATGCTAAAAAAAATAATGGAGGTATATAGAGAAATTTAATCATACCAATTTAGCATGATATTCAGACATGCATTAACCATGAGACTAAACATTATAAATGTTAACCATATATATGACGGTATGAGTGCATGTACCTTCGGGTTTAGGGGTGGTGTTACTGGTTAAGGGTGTGGTTTTACAATTGTACAAATCTCACTCCCAACTCCCAAGAAATGAAATTGTCATTACCCAAATAGACAATTATCAAGGTCTTCTCTGGTGCAATTTCTAAACTGAATTTCATTTCATCCAAGATCCAACAAACTATAGGTACATATGTACAAGAACACTATCTGAAGTCTGAACTATATATACTTATTTGACCATGGTGGGTGTATATACCCATTACCGAGTTCTCTTACTCGGAATGTCAAACACCGACTTTACACTTATTTCATCCGACTTGGTATCTAATCACACTTCACTCATCTCCATTCAAATCCTAATCTCACTAACTCGGTATACTAAATACCGACTTAGCACTTATTTCATCCGACCTCAATCGAGTTCATATCTTACTTACTCCCATGTTGAACGCCCATCATACTGACTTGAACATAAAATCATCCGACCTCATCCGACTTGGGGCTTTCTTAGCTATTCTTGGGCTCGGTTCTTCATAGCAAATCTCTTATCAGTTACATATCTTTCTCATTAAACCCCCTGATATTTGCACCATTAATGATCTGACCGTTGGGTCATTAATTACTAGCCGTTGTCCCAAAACACCTATAAAAAGGAACTACGTTGGCTTGATTCTGGGGGGCTGCTCACTCTCAGATACGTAGGCACCTATCACCTTGTGATAGCTCAGCCACTTCTCTTTCTCACTTAACACCTTCTCCTTCTTCTCCAATCATATTCATTCTTCCTAATTTTCCGACAACATTTCTAACTTAACTACATTTACATTGGCGCCGACTGTCTGTGAACGAATATTAACCAAACAAAGGCCATGGATGGAATCACGTCAGAACAGTTTGAACAAATCAATATTTGGGGCAACAAACAGATAAGTTGTTTTTCATTATAGCAAAATTTTATCAATTTCTTGCTTCTAAAATTTTCATACACTCTACCGAAATTAATATGAACATAAACTTTCTCTAATGGATATCTCTTACACTTTGTATATCATCCTGCCACAATTCAATGTCATCCCGGTGGGAACATCTATTTATATTGCAAATAAGATATACGAATTTCTATTTTCATATTTGACCATATATTTTTTATTACCAACTGATATAGAAAATGTCAAAGGAATTTACTGAATTCTCAGGTTATTAATTTAATATTAACATTGCTTATCATTAGACTCAATACATGAGTATATGGTCAGTTAAATTTCACCTTTCAATTACCATTCTTACATTAATGGGTTTTTTCATAACATATGCTATACCCTTGTTTATACCAACCATAACTATTAACTTTGTATTATTTCAAATGGTCAAATTTTGACCATAACTGAAATATCGTTCATGCCTCTTCATGCATATATGTATATACCATGAATTTCATGTGATTTAATATATGACCAGTAACAATCATTAGGGGTATATTAATGATCTTTCCATAACTTATGCTAATTAGCTTTAATACTCAGATCAGTTACAATATCTTTCTACTGATTCTCTTTTCTATCATCACTTCAACTCATGGGAACCAAAAAAAAAAAAAAAAAACCCTTTTATTATGATCATAACTCAATTCTCATTTATGTTGATTGATACCTCATTCATGTATCAATGATCATGAGCTCGCTAGTATAACAACATGATATGTCCACTCATACATTTATGACATTAGGGACTCCAGCCATACACATGCCAATAACGATTTTATGTTATGATCTCATTTGTTATTAGTTATGGCACCCACTGACCCACTTACTTTGATTTATATGCATTCAAGAATAACACCATGATTATGCTCATGATCATGCATATACTTAATATTCATTATAAAATAAAATAAAATAAATATATAGTTATACTACACTTACTGTGATTGTTCAATTGGACTTCGTCGAGCTCCCCATAAACGACATGAATATGGGCCGCCACTAAAGAAATCTAGTCCATTACATCTCACCTTAAACGATCTATTTGTCATATGATATCATTCGCATATTGCACTTGTTAATCCCTCCTAAGAATTCTTGGGTATTAACACAAACGATCTCTTTTAGTTGTTTGTATCACACTATTATTGGGGTTGTCATCAATTTCATATGTTGCTTATGTTTAATCTACAGTTATTGGCTGATAGGCCTATTTTCGCTACTAACTCCTTTTTTTTTGGGGTGTAGCATTTTATTTCTCTCTTCTATGTGTGCAGGTCGATTACACTTGGAATCGACCTCACTCTTGATATGCTCTCACGAACAAGCTAATTTACATATATGTGCCACAGTATTTTTGATAATCTTTTTCAACGACGAAATGCATGCCACATGCCAGGTGTTAAACTCGAGAGCACACATAACCAGCTACTCATAGACTCATATATTGACCGACCACAACAAAGTCTGGTAACTATATCACAAACTCATTTTTCCTAGCTATTGTTATAGACCCACACTAACATAAGCTAGGGGCTATCAGAAATTTCAACAATAATTCACGCACATTTTCATTATTAGAAATATTACTTTAGATGTATCAACATCTTGTCAGCGATTTGCGGTGTTACCATAATATTTCAGTTAAGTATAATCCATTAAATTGGTTACTTCTGATACAGCTAAAAATGTGATTAGGAATTCTCCAAAAATTGAACAAGGCATTATGCCCTTTCGTTCAAAATCAAATGGAATCTCGAAAAATTGAACAAGGCATCAGGACCCTTCGTTCAAGGAATCTCGAAAAATTGAACAAGGCATTGCGCCCTTTCGTTCAAATCAAATGGAATCTTAAAAAATTGAACAAGGCATCAGGACCTTTCGTTCAATCTCGAAAAATTGAACAAGGCATTGCGCCCTTTCGTTCAAAATCAAATGGAATCTTAAAAAATTGAACAAGGCATCGGGACCTTTCGTTCAATAAATCTCGAAAAATTGAACAAGGCATCGGGACCTTTCATTCAATGAATCTTGAAAAATTGAACAAAGCATCGGGACTTTTCGTTCAATAAATCTCGAAAAATTGAACAAGGCATCGGGACCTTTCGTTCAATGAATCTCGAAAAGTTGAACAAGGCATTGGGACCTTTCGTTCAATGAATCTCAAACAAGGCATTGTGCCCTTTCGTTCAAAATCAAATGGAATCCTAAAAAATTGAACAAGGCATCGGGACCTTTCGTTCAATGAATCTCCAAAAATTGAACAAGGCATCGGGACCTTTCGTTCAAGGAATCTCCAAAAATTGAACAAGGCATTTCGCCTTTTCGTTCAAAATCTAATGGAATCTCGAAAAATTGAACAAGGCATCAGGACCTTTCGTTCCATGGAATCTTCGAAAATTGAACAAGGCATTACGCCCTTTTGTTCAGCTGAATCTAACTTTCTTTTCGTTTTCATCCAAATCGAAGTCAACTCGTATACACTCTTTTCCATCAATCTGAATGAAAAGGGGCTATGTATATACCCATTACCGAGTTCTCTTACTCGGAATGCCAAACACCGACTTTACACTTATTTCATCCGACTTGGTATCTAATCACACTTCACTCATCTCCATTCAAATCCTAATCTCACTAACTCGGTATACTAAATACCGACTTAGCACTTATTTCATCCGACCTCAATCGAGTTCATATCTTACTTACTCCCATGTTGAACGCCCATCATACTGACTTGAACATAAAATCATCCGACCTCATCCGACTTGGGGCTTTCTTAGCTATTCTTGGGCTCGGTTCTTCATAGCAAATCTCTTATCAGTTACATATCTTTCTCATTAAACCCCCTGATATTTGCACCATTAATGATCTGACCGTTGGGTCATTAATTACTAGCCGTTGTCCCAAAACACCTATAAAAAGGAACTACGTTGGCTTGATTCTGGGGGGCTGCTCACTCTCAGATACGTAGGCACCTATCACCTTGTGATAGCTCAGCCACTTCTCTTTCTCACTTAACACCTTCTCCTTCTTCTCCAATCATATTCATTCTTCCTAATTTTCCGACAACATTTCTAACTTAACTACATTTACATTGGGTAAAGTCATGACAAGTTTGGACTACTTGGAATGTCTCAGTTTGATAGGACGAGATTACTAAGAAAAATCAGTTTATTTTAAGTTTTCGAGTCCTTCCCCACCGTTCTCTCAAAGGTCCAATGCCAACGGTCAGAAAATATCAATTACAAGACCGGACTGTAAATTACAATAGTGTATGTAACAGCTAGACCCAGGCGCTTTATAGTAGCTCAAATTTCTAATCCAAAAAATGTGAGGTCTTGACAGTGGCAAGGATTGTATTGATTTCAAAATTTTTAATAAATTGCATCACGCCGTATTGACATGGTACAAATCTCACTCTCAACCCATGGAAACTTCAGTCATGAAAAATTGACAAGTTCTGCTTAATGAGAATACTGTGAGTCTTGATCCATGTTTGGTTCCAAACTTCCAATATTGATATGTAAGCAGTTTCAGGCTAATATATTGATAGTTGCCCAAAAAGCAGAGAGAGACCACATAAATTTGTAGAGCTACTAGCCTACTATGTTCTTTACCATGATCCTCCTAAATTATTCCAAATACTGTAGAAGTTGTAAATTCAGATGGCAGATTTTCATTGCACTCCAGCTTGTTTGTATGTCTGCACAGCATGCATTATTAACATATACTCATTGAACAACATTCCTTCTTATAAATTGAAAACTACTTCACACAATTTAATCCATCTTAATAAGATTATTAAGCAATCTGCAGTGATTTCGATCAACTGATGATAGTGCTTGTTTATAGGTAACGTTTAAGATACTCGTGCATTCGAGTGTACTGAACCTCTGGATATAGCTTTGAGGCCTCTTCTCCACCTTCTCCAATTTCAAAGTTTGTTAAGCATCCATCAAAGAATATGTGATAGAAATGACCAATTCCTACTTGCTCAGCAAAATTCAATCCTGAAAAATATAAAATTAAACGTGCAGTACATCAATAATATGTAGAAGTTGTATATATATTGTGGTTTGTAAAGTGTCTTACCTTTCATGATGGCTAGAAATTCTTCCCCGGATATGCTGGACTTCTCTAACTCCTTTCCGATGAGTTTCTCCCACAAACCGACCAACTCTCTTTGAGAGAGAATGTTTTCTGGTGGCCTGAGGTATACTGTTTTATTCAGTGTACGCGGGTCATCTATAGTCTTAATTGCATATGTTGCGATGTCATCTTCATCCATATAAACAGCTGAGATAGAGAAACAAATCTTTGTTATCATTGAAAAGAATTTCAAGTATTATGCAATATAATTAATTCAGATTTTTGACTTAGTATGTACAGGATTACGAATCATTTTTTGGTGCACCTTTAACATTGCCATCACCATATAGGCATACTTTGTCTGTTGAAGGAATGAGAGTACCCATCTGTGACAGGCTACCAGCGAAGTAACCAGCAAAGCAGTTGGCAGAGATATAAGTGAATGGGATACCAGCATCCTCTATAGCCTTTCTCACTGTCATTTTCTCATCAAAGGTAACTCTTCCTGGTTCAAGTGCATCTGCCATCCGTGCTGGATCTATGCCAAACTCTGAAGGTAGGAAACGCTGCAAGATAATCGTGCATCAATAATATATTTATTCTTCACACGGGTTTGTGGTAATAAAAGCAAATTAAGACGACAGAACAGGTAGAATTATTCTTTTTTAATGGTACCTTAACATTTCCAGCTTCTTTGATGGCTTGAACAAGTTGAAGCTGTAACATGAGGTTGTGACTTCTGAAATGTACACCAGACATTGTGCAGATAACAACATCAACTTGTTTCACTGCATCTACAAGACTTTGATGATCAGAAAATGAACCCTCAATTAAATGTGCACCTTGTGCCTTAAAAGAAAGTAGCATCTGAAGTTTATCAATATCAAGGCCAATCTCTCGTCTTCGAAGCACATATGTTGTATGACCTTGAGCTAAGCTTGCCTTGACCATTCTCTTACCAACATATCCAGTTCCTCCTACAATAAGAACCCTGCTTTTCACAGCCATTTCTACCAATCCTCTTCTCCTTACCAAAATTCAAAATAACTATGTATATCTGAAGAAATTAAGCTTCCATCACATAACTTATATATAGAGTTAGGTTGAGAAATACATGTGCTGAGGACTGAGGTGCTGGTGAATCGAAGTTGTTACTTGTTAATTACAGATATCATCGACACCCTGAGGTGTCGTATATTGTGTCGGCCTTGGTTAGGTGCATTTTCATTATCTATGGCGAACAAGTCTATATGGACAAGTTAAGGGTAATATTAATAAATTTGATTAGAATAGATAAGTGTATCTATGCATAAGTCAAATAATATAAACTGATGATCGAGACTTGAGAGCATATGCTTACCATAAAATAGTAATATACATCATATCTGTTGGATTTTGTTGATCAGCTTATGCATGTTGATTGACAATGGATTGTGCAATTAATTAAACTCTCTTTCAATTAATTTGCAATTAATATGGACGTTTGATTTCTGATTTTTTGTCATTGGTATATATTTCAAATGAACTACATACCTTCATAAAAAAAATGAACTATGTACATACATATGCTCAGTAATTAGTAAATGAGAGAAAGATGACCTTTGGGATATCAGAAAGGTATCAGAAAAGTTGGTGTTGGCCTATAAAATATGACTGCAGAGTGCAGACTGCTATAGCAAGTATGAATACTTTACTTTCAAGTGAAATTTCCATTCATTATTTGTACAATCTGAAACTCATTTCAATTTGAAACCATATCTATATTCTATGCACCTCCCTATTTGAGTACCTGGCTCTTACTTTACACAGCATTATTATGAGTATATATATATATGACCAAGTCTTGTTTAGCTCAACTTCTTGAATACTTGCAAGCTAGAGTTGGTAGTTTTTGGACTTGTGGTCATGGCCGGCTGCAGCTACATTACCTGCAGTCCTGCACACCATTGGACTAAACGTAAAAGATACTAGAAAGAAGACATCTTATGCACACCTTATTCATGTGCTGATGTTTATGATTCAGGACACATTTTTCTTATAAAAATGTATATATGGACCCTATATAAAAGTGCATATTATATATGTGGATTAAACAAGGATATATCTAGCTTGCATTTTCTAACTACCAAACTAACCCGAGACAGTGCAGCAGCCTACTCTTTTATTTCTTGTAATAAAGGGAAAGTAGATGTATAATCTATATTATCATCAAAAATTCAAAATCCCATACTGTGTACTTTATTGAGTTGGTAGGACAGGTGAAGTAAGACCATCAACCCAAAATCTATGCACTAAGTCAAGTATGGATTCAACAGAATGAATCCATTTCTAGTAGTTCTAGATGATTGGGAAAAATTGATCATTGATAGCACTTTTATTATACAAGTAACTATTATTATATATGTTTCAATGTCAATGGCAGTCCTTTTACTTCTGCAAATACAGTGATTCGAGATTTACATGTTCACATATTGCTTGGTTTTCAAGGATTAAACAACAAAACAAACAAACATTGGTGTGTTGTGTTCAATTCACTACCAACTACGTCATGATTGCTTAAGCAGAACGTCACCATAACTTGCCTTAATTATGATCCTTCAAAATTTCTTGTTATAGAAATTTTTTCTTTAATCAATTGATTTCAATAAAAGTCTCTTTTTAAACAAAGTGACCATTATCTACCTTTAATGATGTTTCTAATTGAAAGTCGTTCATGGGAGAAAAAATAATGATAGTTCACCTAACTCCATTTACAACTTGATTTTGATCAAAATTATTTGTTAAAATCTGCATTAAGATTAATAATTAAAATAATTATAAAGTAATTAAAGTAGTATGTATTAGGGCTGGCAAAATGACCCGAGACCCGTTAACCTGTTAACCTTTTGTTTTGTTTTGTTTTTTTAACAAATTGTCTCATGTGCTGTGCTATGCTCTTAACTCTATTATTAACAAATATTATATAATGCAGTTAAATATTACTTTACTAGTTATTCACCATTTGACCTCACCCCTTCATTCATTCAACATACTGTACTGTCTTTTTGAAAATTCAAATCAACATACAGAGGTCACAACACACTTCTCTTAATTAATTCTTCTTGTTTCCTAATTAAGTATCCTAGCAATTTAGCTTACAGTATTGTTGAACATGGCCACTTGCTAACTTGTAACTTATATTTTTTGTCAGGCCTGCTTGATTATTTAGTAGAGAAAATGGGATCTATAGAAACCAACTAAATTCTTGTTGTTGATGATGGACTGGTTCAGAGAAGGTGATCATGAACTCATGGTGTTGAAGTGAAGTTCTTTGTTGAACAAGCATAGATTATGTTCTGATCCCCTGAACAAGCAGAATGTGCTTTATAACTTTAATTGTTTTTAACTTTTGTGAGGCTTTTATTGTGTGAAATTTTATGTCGCAAAACCGCCTAAAAGGTTTAATTGGGACTAAACAGTTTTTATTTGTAATTTTATTATGTGATTTAGTAATTTTTATGTCATTAAACAGTTTCTGAACTTCTGATTATGCTTAAATTTTGTGAACTGTTATTAGGTATGAACTTATGATTATGCTTAAATTATGGTTCTAAAAATTGCAGGTTAACAAGTACCAGGTTTTGGGTGTTACACTGACAGTATAATACTGTTATTAGGTATGGACCAGACCTGTTTCAAAAAGCAGGTTTAAACAGGTCGACCTGAACCCGACCTGTTTAATTAGCAGGTCAGGTTCGGGTTTAAGGAAAAACAGGTAAACAG
Organism: Aquilegia eximia; assembly: GCA_023053565.1. Lineage (NCBI taxonomy): Eukaryota > Viridiplantae > Streptophyta > Magnoliopsida > Ranunculales > Ranunculaceae > Aquilegia > Aquilegia eximia. Next base: position 12,501,148 of record JALIGU010000001.1, read on the forward strand.
GTAAACAGGTCAGGTCCGGGTTTAGATGAAAAACACCCCAACCTGTTACAACCCGACACGAACCCGACACGACCCGACACGATTGCCACCCCTAGTATGTATCCATGTGTGTCATTGGATATGCATATGGACAAGCATTTGATTTGGTCATTGTAAGGATAAAAAGTTGACCAAATGATGACCCTTGTTGGTAGATTTGTTGATAGGGTTTGCACCAGATTGAATTAAGTCATTCCATGGAGAAAACCAATTAGTTTATTAAAACTTCCAAACCCATTGTTAATTGTACATTGTGAATCCACTTTCTGTTCAGCAGCTCCAAATCATCTTATGAGTTCTGACTGTCCACAGTTTATGAATTTGTAAGGCTACATAATAAACATAAATTATTCAATAATCTCCAATATCTCAAACCTTAACCACTAACCATGGACTAGATGTATCAAACTTAAACTTAGTTATAAACTTGGGGAATAAAAAAATGTAGGAAGTTGGAAAGAGTATATCATTGAAAAATTATATATCATATGAGCAATGCAGCACCCACAAAGAAATTACTTGTTAAAACTAAGTTAGCATGATATCCAGACATGTATTAACAATGACACGACACAAAAGTTGTGGTGCCGTGGATTGCATAAATAGTGCAAAACTGCAAATAGCCACATAATTTCATCCCAAGCATAGCACTATAGCAGGCGCCAGGCCATGCAACTGTTTGCAGATTTTCAACTCCAGGCCTATAAACTAGCCCAAATTTAGTAACACATTAAGAGCAGGCTGTGGGCCTTGTTAGGGTTGATTGCTTGTTAGCCCAAGATGGGCTGCCCATCTTCCATTCTTCCTTCTCCTTTGCTTGAATTTTTTTGTTAGGAGTGTAGGAAATTTAATTTGTCCCATGTTTTTTTTGGTTCAATGGTTCTCTTGTTGTTTATTATAGTCATACTCGCAATTATTATTTGCTAGTATGTTTTAACATTTAAATATGTAATTCCCTGGAAATTCAGATTTGATTTTCTATAAATGGATGGACAGGCAGAGGCTTCAATTAAACCAGGTCATGAATATTTTGATGCAGTGGATAGTGGATACTGGATACACAACTCATATTTCATTCATGAAAAGGTCACTACAATTGTCAATAATTAAAAAAACTGATTATTTGCCAGGAACAAAGTTGGTGGCGAATGCCCAAGCATTGTTGTTAACTGGGTCTGCAAGGTGGTCAGCAAGATTTTCCAAAGGTCCCTTACCAGTTACAATTGCTTGAACAAAGAATCCAAACATGGAGAACATAGCCAATCTCCCATTCTTAAGTTCCTTTACCTTCAATTCAGCAAATGCCTCTGGATCATCAGCAAGTCCAAGTGGGTCGAAGCTTCCACCTGGGTACAATGGGTCTTCTACTTCACCTAGTGGTCCACCGGCAATACGGTAGCCCTCTACAGCACCCATCAAGATAACTTGTGTAGCCCAGATGGCTAGAATGCTTTGAGCATGTACCAAACTGGGGTTACCCAAGTAGTCCAATCCACCCTCACTGAAAATCTGTGCACCAGCCTTGAACCATACTGCCTCACCAAACTTGACCCCATTGCGGGAAAGTAGTTCAGGGAATACACAACCAAGAGCTCCAAGCATTGCCCACCTGCTGTGAATGACTTCGAGTTCACGATTCTTAGCAAAGGTCTCGGGATCAGCTGAAAGCCCAGCAGTGTCCCAACCGTAGTCACCAGGGAACTCGCCAGTAAGGTAAGATGGTGCCTCACCAGAGAATGGTCCCAAGTACTTTACTCTATCAGGACCATACCATGGACTAGATGAGACTGTCTTTGGCTTTGGAACAGTCTTTCTCATGGAGATCCTTCCCTCACCTAGAAGCTCAGATGTTGATGGGGCAAGTTTCACTGCTTGCCCAGCAAAAGGAGATGATAGAGCCATGGTTGAAGCAGCCATTGTGGGTAGAAAAAAATTGGTTTCAAGCAGAATGAATATGTTCAGTACTAGTCTCTAGTACTCTTTGGAATGGTTCTTAAGCTCAGTGATGTTACTAACCCTTGCCAAATCTGAATTTATAGTATTAGGGTCTACTGATGGTATGGGGTCCTTTATCCTTGAGAGATCTCTCTATCTGTTCTCATTGGTTACTTCAAGCCATTTTGGAAGCTTGATTTGTCCTACATGGCATTTTCTATACCAAGAGAAACACCCAAGAGTATTCATGTGGCTCTTACATGTCTAAGCAGTCCCATTTTCTCCAGTCATCCACATGTTAATAACTTCAAAAAGGAAAAAAATTGATATTCAGATTCCAATTTTTCTATATTGTGGATGTAATTTGTCGCCGAATGAGGACATGCCAATTGTGCACTAAGATTGTAATATATCCAAGTGAGGATAACAAGGAGCTCTTGTAATTCTATCAGAACCATCAACATTAACAAAACTTGTCATGTTCAGAATCCTATTGCAATAACAGACCAAATCTCATTATTACTAACAGTGTGAGTGCTTAGTGCTTACCATTATTTCAGTTTCTCTATCAATTTTGATTAATAGAAAAGGAACAACAAACAGTTAATTATTAAATAAAATTATGAACAAAATACTGGTCACTGTATTCAGTCCAGTTTACCACCATCTTACACAGATTAGAGGTTGCATTGGATGCTTATTACATTGCTTTACTTACATTAGATGATTACAACATTTCGCTACATGGTAACATGGAAGCTAGTCCCCAGCACACAGCCAATACATATGGATATCATACACAGATTTATACACAGATTCTCGCAGAACAAACCTTACAGTCTTACACTTAAAAGAATACTATTACACTTAAAAGAATACTATTGGGATTAAACTAAATCTATATATTTTTTTTGTCAAAATTGTTATATTATTTTTAATAGTAACAAATAAATGAATATTACTACAAAAGGTTTAAGCAAAAAAAAAAAAAAAAAAAAACATAAATCAATAAAATCTAATCTATCTATCTATTCTATTCTACTATATTAAACGCCAAAAAATTCGAGGGCATTTCTCGAAGCACCAGAATCGAGCTTTAGAATATTTTAGCCAAAACCGGACCATATTACCCTTTTGGAGCTGGTTTTTTCGACTTTTCACATATTTTCTGTTCGGACCATATTACCCTTTTGGAGCTGGTTTTTTTGACTTTTCACATATTTTCTGTTGGGCCTAACTATTCATATATTCTACTCTTTATACCGCAATACGCTTCTTCTTCTCAAGCACCTCTTCTTCTTCTTCTTCATTTCTCTCACTGACCATCATCTTTTTCCTTTTTAATTTCCTTTTTCCAAAGGTTAGTCTCATCACTTTCCCTGATCAAATGTTTTCTTTTACATTAGCCTCATCAATTTCCCTGATCATTGTTTGCTTTTACAAATAGGAGTGACATTCTTTATTTGGGAGTGGGGTTGGATTCAATGATAGATTTTCATTCTTCATTGTTATGACTCTGTAACTCATTCATTGCAATTGGGTGTTCTTCATACTGGTCTAACAATTAGTTTCCATTAATGGGATTTATCTTTTCTTTTTAAGCTATGATACAATTGATCAATAATCATCGATGCTGTTTTCTTTCAATCAATTTCCCATTTTCAAAATGTTTCCATTCATGAAAAATGAGACTATGTAATATAAAGTTCTATAAAAAAGAGAAATTTGATTGCATCCAAATCCATATGATTTACATTCCGTAATTGAAATTGACTTCCTCCCTTCTAAAATTTATGCTTTCATAGACCACTTATATTGTCATTTTTCTTGAATTCAATTTTGATTCCGTTTTATTTGGTTCCATTTGGAAAAATTTTGAATCTATAATTTTATATGCTATATGTAGGACCTACTGGAAGGAGCGGCATGGAAGAGAGTAGAAAAACTCCTTATCAACAGACTCAGTTCTTCAAAATTGCGTTGGTGATTTGCCTTTGGTTAGTATTAATTATTTTTAACTTAAAGCCTATTATGTTGGTACTATGTCTCTTTTTTTCTTTTTTTTGATAACGGTACTATGTCTCTTTGTTTTGGTGATCAAAGTAGGAGTTTTTTCTTACAAAAATAACGTAGAGATTCTGGGGTCAAATTGAAGTAATGTGCATTGGGTGGTAGTTTCGTTTTTAATCCAAAGGGTCAATGTCATTAGTGTCTGTTGGCAGCCTTACTGTAACTTTTAAGCCGAAAAAAAAACACCCATATTTTTTGTTTGATGGATAGTGGCCGGTACATTTGGTTTGAGAGTTGCCTTTGGTGGTATATTATTTACTTATTTGAATTGCATATAACTACCTGTTTCCATCTTTTCCCCTACCCACAAGTCTCACATTGTGCAATTTTCTACTCACATCCACTCCAACACATCCTTGAACAGTTTAGTTTCGTCTTCTTTATTCGTTTTATGAACTTTAAGCATATATCTGGTGCAGATTTCAATCTCAAAGTCTCTTCTTAAAAACGTCCATTGTTTTGATTGCCAATGACATTATTGTTTCGCTCTGATCAATCAACAATAATCTAGACTCAACAAGAAACTCATTTTACTTCAACCACAAATTTGCAAATTTGTGATACTTTTTAGAATTTATTTCCAATCTACTCATATTTGTCGTTCTCAATCCAGGACGATTCTAAGGTAGTTCAAACTACATCTAATATGCTTTAGTTTAAGATTCGAACTACAAGATATGAGTCATGATAATCAGATTACAAAAAGGAAATTGAAATTGACACGACATTGGTTTTATTATTTTTTTTACTTGAATTGAGATTGCGTTTTTGCATAGATGTGTTGAAATGAAAATGAATTGATCTAGAATAGATAAGTACCTTTAAATGATTTGAGTTCCACTTTATCCCGATTTGCAAGAATCCTTTCTTTGATTTGGCGAGTGGGTGGCTAGAATAGACAGCTACTCAAAGTTTGCTTAAAGGATATTGGAAAAGTTGTTCATTCATGGAATTTTTATTTTTTTAAGTTATACTTAAGTAACTAAGTTGTTGTTTTCTTAACTTCGATACAGCTATAAAGAATCTGTGGGAAACGAAAAATCCAGATCCATGGCAAGTATTATGACAGCGAGTACTAAAAAGATGCTTTGTCTAAACGTTGTGGCAATTGATAATCCTTTTTCTATTAAGCCACGCAAGGGATGGACATGCCCTTTGGAGTTGAGTGAATAGCGGTATAATAGTACGGAATAGACTGGTAAATTTCATTGGTATTTGTCAATCTTTTCTTGAGTGGAAGATCAGTATAGTATTGAGTGTAATGAGACCTTTTAATGGTAAACGATAACTCATTTATACAGGTGATCAATCTAATTTAGTTTCTAAGAGGCTAACCCATTTGTGTACCTTTTGTATTTTTGTGTTATACATATGTATACTAATGCAGTGTATTGGTGTAGATTTGATCATCTCGACAGAAGATTGAGATTGCTAATATTTTGGGAATCCAGTAGTGGTTGACGCTCGAGATAAGCCTAAACACCTATCAGTTTTTCTTAGCGTCGGTATGTAGTAAAGATTTAGGAAATCTGAAATGGTTGAAATTCAAGATGATCCTATACAATTATTAGTCTTTTCTTTGCTTATCGTTGTATCCTTACATACTGTTATGAATATACTTATGTAATTCAGCTATTACTAAAAAGATTGTATAAAACTGTTTTTTCTTTTGTAATTGGCAAGAGGTGTAGATTCCCTTCTACTCTGCATGTGCTTGGTATTATGGATTTATGGTGCAGTGATATATGATTCAGTTCCCATCTTTGTTTGATAGTCCGTTAACTTATATGAAACCCTCTTTCAATGACTAGCAAGTAAATTTATTTTGGCAAGTAATCATAACTTAAAAGTCCCTCTGCGATCTCTCTTTGTTCACAGATACGAATCATAATCTGAATTTTTTATTTTTACGTACACAAATAAACTTTTGTATACTATAGTTACGTTTTTTTTAGAGAATAATTAATATATGCTGTTTTGCTGTTTTACATATCGTATGAATTGATTCATTTTGTGTTTAATAAATTTCCATATCATTTGGTTTTAGGCTTCTGTTTGTAAATACATATTTCACATGATTGATTTTATTAGAGAAGAATAGATTTTGCTTAGAATCAAGTGATCGAGACTTTGAGTGTTATGTTACATTTTGGCCAGTTATGTCACATCTTCTTGCGACAACCACGTAGCTGTGAGCTTTATGCCTTTGCCAACCACGTAGCTCGACTTTTACCCTTTCTTTTTTAAGTTTTTGGGCTCGACTTTTACTCTTTCTTTTTTGAGTTTTTGGTATTTTATCAATCTTTTACTGGGTCCTAACAATCTATTCAGTATTCTACTATATTAAACGTCAAAAAAATTCGAGGGTATTCTCCCGACTCACCATAATCGAGCTTTAGACTTTTTCTCCAAAACGGACTATAATACCCTTGGGCCTGGTGATTTAGACTTTTCACAACTTAGATTTTGGGCCTGTTTTTTTAGACTTTTAAGTTTTAACAACTTCATTCTGAAACGCTTGCAGAACAAAACATTACCACTTCAACTTCTCCAATTACACTCTTTGCTCCTATCTGCTTCCTCTCACAAACCATCTTCTTCATTTTTCTTAATTTCCTTCTGTATCTTCCTTTAACCACTTTGCAGCTCCTCACCTCTGTTTCCAAAGATTAGACTCTCTTTTTTCCCTGTTCATTTGTTGGGTTAATGTTTGCTTTTACAAATATCATGGATCCAAAATATGAGTGATGTTTTTTTTTTTAATGTTTCAGTGCTCATGCATGTATTCGAAATTAATAGTGAGTGTTTAGATTCAGTGCTAGGTTTTCATTCTTAAATGTTATAACTCTGTAATTCATTCCGCAGTTGATTATTTATTGCGATAGGGTGTTTATCATAATTCATTTCCATTGATGGGATCTATATTTTCTTTTGAAGCTATGTCTCGGGTGGAAAATCTCGGATGCAGATGAGTTATTATAATTCGGGTAAATTTCTTTGTTGTTTGTAGTGGTGATCTAATTTTAGATTTCCCCAAATGCCTGATCAACATACTATGTTTCCATTGTAAGCTTGCAAGTAGCACTTAGCACAGTATCCACGGATCCCACGCCTCCCTTATACTGGACCTTGAATCCCACGCCTCTCTCTCTCAAAGTGGGGTCATTGATTTTTTTCATTTGTATGTCATTAAGTGTTCACTAATTTATGATTGAATCACAATATTGCAGGAACATAATTTTAAATTACAAAATCTCCATCAAATTTCTTAATTCTTTTTTTGCTTTGGTATATTTTCGTTGATTATGGTTGAAATTGAAATACAATAAGAATAGACAATTATTCTATTATAATATTTCAATAATTCTGGCAATTACTCTTCCCATCATATTGCTTAGGGGATTGGAAATGATCTAAGTTGTACCATCAGTTAAAGGGTTAGCTTAGGAATAATAGATCCGCATACAATTAATGTAACCTCACAATCTTTAAAGAAACCTACAGATCTCCATTTCCTCCTGACTGGTATGAGATCTTAATTTGCCCACTTTGTCGAGGACAGATCAGGCACAAATCTTGGTATTAATTTCCCAAAACTGTACAGTATTAGCAACTTGAAGGAAGGAACAGTTGGAGTCATGGAATTTCTGAATGGTGAAGAGCTGGAATGGAACTTTCAGTTTCGAAGAACTTTGTTTAAATAGGAAAAAACTGAACTGGAGCATTTAATGCCGACTTTGCGAGGTGTCTCTTTTAATGAAGATTATGACAATTGGAGGTGGAGTAGGAGTGGACACTTTACAGTTCGTTCTATATATGTATCAAAGATGCAAGACAGGGGAATGCAGAGATTAATGTGTTCCCAATTGATCTGGTTTGGAAAAAGGACTTGCTGTTGAAGATTAAATTTTCATGGGGACAACATTATGGGAAGGACCCTGACTAAGGATAATTTGAATAGGAGAGGCCAGCAACTGAATCCGATTTGTGCAATGTGCGAGATGTATAATGAGGACATCATCCATTTATTCTTGCATTGTTCCAAATCCTAGGAAGTATGAGAGGCTATTTTGAACCCAAAGATGAAGTCTATTTTGATTTGTTTACAGTAGATGCTCTACAATTTTCTGGAAGAGAATAAATAATTAAAAAAATTCTCACCAGCAGCGGAGTTTAATTACAAAGGGTATGCAATGAGATAAAAGGCACAATATTGTACTGGATGGGATCGTGGGACAGAAGGAGGAACTACTGTTATCAGGAGTTGCTGATGAAATTAAAGTCTGTGATTACTGGAGATTAGGACCTTATTTTGTATTATGCAATCTTGGGACATAACGTAACATAAGCTCTGGTCTTGGTATTCAGAGCTAAGTTGTAACCATTTTGACCTATTAATAAAATTTTAATTATCAAAAAAAAAGTTCATTCCATTTGTCATCTTTTGTACAATTAATTTCTATTTGGTTTTATTCTGTTTGTGTTTGAATCTATAATTTTATATGTTATATGTAGGTTCTACTGAACAAATCAGCATGGGAAAAAGAAAAAGAAACTCCGCATCAACAAACTCTACTGAACAGAGCAGCGTGGGAAAAAGAAAAAGAAACCCCGTATCAACCGACTCGGTTCTTCGAAATTGTATTGGTGATTTGCCTTTTGTTAGTATTTTTTATTTGTAGATTTTCCTTTGGCGAATTACTTTAGAATCATACCTTGTCTTAAGGTGTTGCATTCCTGATAATATCGTTGTTTACCAACTCAAAATCTTAATGCAAATTACGTTAGTTCTGTGGTTGTTTTGGTGACCATAATGGGGGCTTCTTTCTTACAAAAAAGCGTAGAGATACTGGGGTTGGATAGGAGTAATGTGTATTGGGTGGTAGTTTCCTTTATACTCCAAGGGTGAATGTTATTAGTGTCTGCCAAGAACCTTACTGGAACTATTAAGTAAACAATAGGAATGAGAGGAATGGTTTGTACTGTAATTTTTTTTTTTAATCATTATTATATAGATGATTGGTTTGTTTCTTTTTTTTTAAGGGAAATGTGTTATTAATTTCTGAAACGATTACAAATACTGAACTGCATACAGTTTTGGTGTAGAATTGTAGTGTCAGATTAAAGAATAGAAACGAGATACAAATACAGTTTTGCTGTAATACTGCAGTCGTTTCATACAATGCATAAACAAGTGAGAGGAAGTTACATTGATCATTGCACACATGTAGAAAACTGGTGGCAGAGTCATCTCCATTTTGTTACTTACCCAATAAAATATATATTTTTTAATACGTACTAACATTTCCTCAAATTCTGCTTTGTAATAATTAAAATTATTTGCCACCCCCACACTATAAATTTTACTTTTGTGGGTATTGTTTTTTAAGTTTTTAAATTTCTAAAGATTTCTTACCATACCAGTGAGTTAAAATTTTATTTCACGTGCGCTTCTTTTTTACATGCTTACAATACTAAATTCTCATCTTCCTATATATATGAACTAGAACATCAATGGACGAAGGTCAGGAAAGTCAAATGTGAGAATCTGCACCAGGAATATCGCTCTTCTTGCAGTAAGTCTTGCTCTAATTATTTATTACAAGACTAAATAATGTTATGCATACAATCATTGCATGTATTTCATTAAGGTTGAATTTAAGGCCTGTGCAATGATTCTTTTATCTAACTTCGAATAACCTTTTGTGGTCGATGGTTGTTATTTATAATTTATATAACCTTTCAACTTATTATACTTTTAGTTTGACAGTTTGCTAAGACTTGAAAAATTAGATTTATGAATACGTGTTAAGTGTATAAATAATACTTCCACGACAAGTTTGACGTTATAACTCAAAACAAGTGATGAAGTCGATACTACGATCGATGAGTATAAGTTGTGTTCATGCTATCACCTAACTACTCCCGTGTTCTCTTCTATCCAGTGTTATGACCTAAGCTCTGGATACAACCATTGCATGTCTTTAAGGTAGCATTTTACGTGTTAATGCACTGGTTCTTTTATCTAACTTTGAAAACCATTTCGTGATCGGAGGTTGTTGCTTATAAGTTATAATCTTTGAACTCATCAAATATATAATTTTATTTTGACGTTATTTATTTTCTGCTCTTCTATTTTTTACTATCAGATGTAGCTATCCATGTCTTCGAATGAAAGCATTTAGCTTTTCAAATTATTTAGAGCAAACTTTTCATTCGGATATGCTTCATTCCAATGCATCATGAAAGATAGAATACTACTATTCTGCATCTTATAGGTTAGGAGTTCATAGTGAATGACCAATTACTACTATTCTGCATTATAACTAAACATTCTACTCACTTAAATTTCCCACCGTAGGTTTCATATAACCTCTCCCCTGCCCTGTACTTAAATTTCTTGATATGTCCCTTTATATATGGTAACAAGATTTTTCATTTACTATTTTATGTCTATCAGTTGCAAATTGAATTGAGGAACCAGATCTGCTCTATAATACCCTTACAGTTTAATTAGTAAAAAAAAGTATCCCTTATAGTGATTCGCTTAATGTTATGACAAATAAAACTCCCGTTGCTTTGCACTCTCTAATTGATTTTATACACTTACCATCAATCTTTATATAGCTCGAGTTTAAAAGCAGCGTCAATGATAAGTTTGTAGGTAATCTAGCAAAGGTTTGTGTTAGTGCACAAGAAATATATCTGGTGAAGTTAATGAAACTGTCCAATTTTCATATTGTATACCTATAACACTGAAGCTATTCCTTTCCCCAGCTTTTTGTTTGGATACAAAGAGGTAAATATGTCTACATTTGAATTTCAAGAATTCTGAGCACCTCATGAAATACATTTTTGTTTTCCTTATTTAATTTTGGTTAGTTGATATGAAGGTTCATGCAAATGTTTTTGTTGTTTTGTAATTTACCTCAGATTTGCAGAATCGCAGATGATACTGATAATGTAGCAGTTGTGGTCCACCGTCACATATAAGGTGGGTTCTCTATGATTGATGAAGTATAATAAGGTGATTTTATCTGACTTCACACATTTTTATTTATGGAAGAGAAATTTTGGTAGTTAACTATGAGAGTGAGTATGTCATACAACCCTCCCATATCATGTTGCTATTATTTAATATGATAAAAAAAAAATTGTTGGTCCCAGTTCCAAGAGTATATTATTTTCTTTCATTAAGATTTCGAGCCCTGAAAAGTTCATGTAGATTATGAACGACCCACATGGATAATTATGAAATATTGAATATTTGTTCTTCTCTTTTAATGCAGATTTGAGTGAACGATTGCACAAAATGGTTCAAACTCAAAGCCGGCGAAAATTTGCTACCGCATTCCACATAGAAAGGTAAGTTAACTAATTAAAACTAAACATCCAATTGGTTGAAAGTGCAATTTGTATATTAATCTTCGACCCCTTCTACTGTTCTACTTTTACTATAAAAGAAAAGATAGCTTTGTTATTCTATTTCCATTCTCGCTCCTCAAAATATCAGAATTATTTGGAGACCTTGCTTCCTTATTTCAAATGTTTGTTTCTATTCTTCTTTTAGAGTTTAATTTAGAGTAGTTTGTAATTTTTGTATTCTTCTTTCAACATATAATTTAGATTTATAAGTTGTTTAGGAAATATAGAGTAAGACTAATATAATGTTTTACTTGGAACTGTATGAAATGAACTGAAGTGTTGTGCATTTATGATCAGAATGTAGACTGATTTTCCAGGTAAAATAGGGTAGATTATGAGAAGTTTTTTTAATCCTTCTAATTGGCCATTGGTTTGATGCAATATATTTTGAGTTGTATTATAATTCTAATTTCAGGCTTATTTATACATAATGACCAATTAGAATGATTAAGAAAACACTAGAATATATGTCCATTTATGATCCATCAGTTTGAAAAGAAATAAGGATTTTTAATGCTACGAAACAGGAGTGTTATCCAAGGAAAAGAAAAAAAAGTTATTTCGTGTATTTAATTCCCACCAATGTAAATGGAAACTGATAGCATGCACGGAGAAATATGAAAAATTATATAAAAATATAGAATGTGCCTGGACTTTATTTTGGTTGATTAGACCCAGCATTTACATTTACGATTATTTTGAGACATATTACTTGAGCTTAAATTCACATAGCTATGTTGTTTATATTGGGAAGGAGAAAGTATGATTGGGAAGAGAATCAATTCAAACTAGACAAACTCAAGCTGCTAAACATGTTTCTTTCCCTTTCAAATTAGTGTGGCAAACAGGTTGCTGTTAACGGTAAAATTTTCTCTGGTCCTTGATGCTCGATAGAACCTTAACTGCCAATAATCTTCTTTACAGAGGTATGCAAGTAGCTACTTTATGCTCAATGCGTGGTACTTTTGACGAAACAATTCCACACCTCCTTTTGCATTGCTCTGTTGCATTAGAGTGTGGCGTACCCTGTTGCAGCCAAAGCCAGATTTGTTTTCCAATTTGTTTGGGTGGGATTCTGTTGAACAATGGTTGAAGCAGGATTTTGGAAGAAAGGTGTGGAGGTCCATGCCCGATTTTGTATTATGGTCGTTGTGGACAAGGAGGAATGATGCTATTTTCAGGGGAGGGGAGATAATCAGGAGTCCAATTTGTGAAGATGTGAAATTCAGTATTTGGTATTGGTGCTCAAGCTGGAAAAGAAAGGCACAAATAAACCAATTGACTATGGGTATGGATCAAGAGCTGATGTTTAGAGTGCAGAATCTAATTGCGTGAGTGATTAGGAGTCCTTGGACCTTACAACGTTTTAAGCATGCTGGTCAGGATCGTATTCTACTTTTATTTTTATTAAAATACGATTTTATGAAAAAAAATACCCAATATAAATTGTAGTGATGATATCATCCATCTAGATGTTTTTTTCTTTTTTTGTTTTTTTCTTCTTCTTCTCAGAGTTATTCCATATAACTCAACCGAATAAATCTTGAAATAATCATACCATCAGCTAAGCGAAAACTGATTTATCCCGTGCGTAGCACGGGTCCACCTACTAGTGAAAAAGTAACTGGCAGTTCTTACATATGCGCACACCCAGTTATGCACAAGCAGTTCCACTGCTATCTACTCTAGTCACTGGCAGGAAAAGGTACAGTACGATGCATCCACAGACATAACAAACTAGAATGTTTTTGACACGAAGATATCCACAAAAAAAATCTATTTTATACCTACAATAATGTTCTGTACAGCCCTATCAAATTCCTAAAAGATCAACATATTGAACTAGAAACGAGCATCAGCTCATGCAATTTCACAGAATAACATTTGTCTACCGCATCTGAATCAAAAGCTACCTGTCATTCAAAAAATCAAGCGAGAATTGATGACCTTTGGTTCTCACAAATAGTACATACACAAGTACACAACTATACAGCAATTCTTTGTGTGTGTAGGTGACTCACTAATATCCTATGACATTAGTTTATGGAGATTCTTTGTGTGTGTAAACGTATATCTTAATGCCATACATAGCAAGATTAAGTCTGCACATTAATGTTCTGAGTACCTCCTAGAGAGCCTACTACAATTCTTTTGAAGAAACAAAGCGAGGACTTATGAATACCAGCAACATTCACTTACCCCTTCTGAAAATATTATTCCTAATATGTACTATTTCAATGTAGGACGATCTACTTCAAGAATGTGCCACCTTGTTTTAGCAATTAAGAATCAGTCAGTCTCTCGTGGTTCCTATGGTTTATCAGGGTGACACAATATACGAATTTATTGTCTATATCCTCAATCTTTTTCCTTAAACCAAATGCCTTTGTCCCAAAAGCAATAGACAGACAGACAATCATCAACAAAATGAAAAAAAAAAAGACAAAACATATAAAAAAAGCTACGTTATAAATCCGCTATCTAGAGACGTACTTTTTGTTCTCTCCATCACAATAATTAATTAGTCATGTCCAGCAAAGCCATCAACAAGAGGGAAAAAATAAAAATAACTACCATATATGATGAGAAATCATGTTAAACTATCTCTCCATACAAACACGATTATTAGAGAAAGCATTTGGGAAAGGCAAAGATGTTTACCCTATCTTAGTTCATTGCGTTCTCTTAGTAAACGTCCTTCGATTCTACAGTAGTAGCAGCCACCATCACCAACCCCTGTTTCCAATCGAACAATCTCTACCCCAATGCCCGAGTTCATCACAACCGGTAGCACTGTTTTGTCTAACGGAAAGGCTCCCAGCAAGCGGAGCAACTATAGACACCTACCACCACTTCGCTGATAACAGTACCTTGCCAAATGCCCGCGCTCACCACAATAGTAACATTCGACGTCCACCTCGTCTCCCACTGTTACGCCTGTCACAGTCTTTTTCCAGATGGCCAGGCATAACAATGCAGTCGCTGATAACAGTCTCTCGCCACATGCCCCCACTCACAACAGGAGGAACATTTGGAAGCACCTCCTCTGCTATTGCTACCCCTGTAGCAGTGTTTTTCCAGGTGGCCATGCTCTCCACAAGTAGAACAACGCAGTCCACCACCATTTCGCTGAAAACAGTCTCTCGCCACATGGCCCCACTCACAACAGTAGGAGCATTTAGACGTACCACTGTGACCAAAGCCACCATTGCCTCTCCCCACATTATCACGGCAATAGTTGTCTCTTCTTGGAGTTCCCTGAACAGAAGATCTACCAGGACTCCTCCCATTGATGACCTTGTTCCTCCCGTGGTCATTACGACCACTACCACGATCACCTCTCCCTCTGACATCACCAACATTGCTGTCTTTTCTAGTAGTTTCCCATAAAACTGATCTACCAGGACTGATCGCATCAACAGCCTTGTTCCACCCATAGTTGTCTCTGCGACCATCATGACCACCACTACCCTTGTTATAATTGCTATAGTTGTCGCTTCGAGTAGTTCCCCAGACAAATGATCTACCAGGACTGCTCACATTGACAGCCTTGTTCCACTCATAGTCGTCACTCCGACCATCAAGACTACCTCTACCTCTGATATCATTGCAATAGCTGTCTCTTCTGGTAGTTCCCCTATCAAAAGATCTACCAGGACTGTTCACATCATTGCCCTTGTTCCTTCCATTGTCATTACCGCTACAACCACTGTCCCAGAAGTCACTGCAATAGTTGTCGTCACTTCCAGTAGTTTCCTGAATGAAGGATCCACCAGGACCGCTTACATCTATGGCCTCGTACCTCCCAAAGCCCACATTTACCAGATGATACTCTACTTCATCTCCAGCAGTGAGGCTTTGGAAACCCTTGGATTTTATTGACGAGTAATGGACGAACAGATCTGTGCCTCCACTGTCAGGAATGATGAACCCATAGCCCTTTCTCTTATTAAACCACTTCACAACTCCAGTTGCCCTATCTTCCTGCACCGCCAATTGATCATGAAGTGTATTTGACTCCCAAGTTAAGGTCGTGAGTTCCGGATCCAGGGGTGGTTGTGCAACCGGGAGCCTCTCAGGAATGTTTGATTCAGAAAAGTGTGCCATTTGATCTTGAAGCGTATTTGACCCCCAAGTTAAAGTAGTGGGCTCCGGATCCAGGGATGGTGGTGCAACCGGGAGTCTGTTAGGAATATTTGATTCAGAAAAGTGTGCCGATTTAGCTTGCTTGGAAGATTTTAAGATCAATCTCGCTAGTTTCCATATTTCCTTCTTGTCAGTTGAATGACAATGTTCATAATTGGATGTACCAGTGCCCCAATAAGCACACGGAGCTAGAGTGTCACAGACATAGCAATGGCACTGTGTTTTCAAACACCAAAAGATATTCAATTATTTATGAAAATTACTAGGAACAACCGATCAATACTAAATATCAAGATAACTTTCTCGCATCAAGTAGTCTTACCAGACTACAGTACTTCTCATGCGCGCTCGTATCAAAAGGAAAATTAACACATAGATGCCGTGGATGTGGGTAGTCTCTGCATGCTACCTTCAATATGAAAAAAACAAAGAATCTGAGAATTTAAATTAACAAACATAGACCTAAAAACGCAAATAAATCAGGCATAAATCTGATCTTATGTGGTATTGTGGTTATGCCTATAACTATAAGTTCGTGGGAAAATAGATTTATACTGCCCCATTCGCGGTTCGAAACCTGTGATTTTAAGTGCATATGGGGCTAATCATAAAAAATCCCCAAAACAATAATAAGGGTAAGCAAGATAATCATCTTTCACTCTTTTCAACAAGTACTAGTTGAAAGACTGACATACAAAATTTATAAAAATCTCATCAATTTGCACAATGAAACCATAACTAATGCTACATTTTTAAGAGATATATATATATATATATATATACCTGACCCTTCTCGGCGACAATGAGCAACTCATCAGATCCATTTCCAGTGTCATTCTTCACAACTTGAACTGGCTTATCAGGGTCACCATCCAAAATCAAACAATCATCATCATCATTCAAATCATCATTTTCGGAAGGCTTCTTATAATTTTTCTTCTTTGGAATCGTAACGTCTTCTTCATCCGAGCTTATGTCAAGAATCTCAGCTCTTGGTGCCATAGTAGAAGTTAAGAATAACTACAATTAAGATGAAATTATAGGGTTTTCACAGAGAAAAAAACCCTAAACCCTTTTGTTTGAAAGCAAAGATAGAATTTGAATTTGAGAAGAAACTTTGAATTTGAAAGAAATCCCTAACGTCTATATTTTTCAAATTTGTAGTGGATTTCAGTTTGTTGGGCCTCTGTAACAAGGCCTTGGGCCTCATTTTAGTCCATTAAATGGTTACACACTTACATGAAGCTGACTGAAATCTTTTTGAACTCCAACAAACTGTTGGTATAGGCACTTTGCCTTGTACTGCTACTGACGACTGAGTTCTTGAATCAATGCCGACAAATTAGTCGTAAACGACCCAAATCCTATGCAAAAGATTGTCAAGGAAACAAAGCCAATGCTTAACCGAGTAACCGCCTAAAGTAACAGCAAACCTATAACAACACTTCATTATGTATCCATGAGACAGTAAGGTTTATTTACTCAAATGACGCGGCACACATTGTTTTATACCAGGATTAGTCTGGAACTCTGGTGGTTTCTATGGCTTATGATACTAGGCAGTTCCTCATTGTTTTGCTTTATTTTTCATAAACATTATACAAAAATCGACTGTTTAATAGACATAATTTTCTCAAGGCACTTATAAATAATGATTATAATTACTATATAAATTGTTGTAAACCATAGATAACTGTTAAACTATCCCTCCAACAATACAGGCATGAAAGAAAATTTACAGGAAAAAACAAGATGTTTCATAGTCCCATTGCCTTGTCAGGAGTTATATATCTTTCATGCCACAGTAGCCAACAGTCTTCTACTTCAATTGAACCTTCTACCACCATACCATATATCTGGAAGTTTAAAAACGGTCGCCACTGCTATCATTTTCCTTACAATAGCAGTCTGTTGCTATATTCTACCTCCCAGGATGATTTAAAAGTTAGAAGCAACGACGCTACTATCACCGCTACCACAATTACGACCATCTCTCCCCATATTATAGCCACAACCATTTTGTCTTCTAATAGTAGTCTGAACAGTGGATCTATCAAGACATCTAATATCAACTGCCTCCTTTGTTCCGTTATCCGCATATTTAACCTGAAACTCTATGACATCTCCTTCGGTGAGGTCCTTGGATTTAAATGAATCGCGATGGAAGTACAGCTCACGGCCTCCACTGTCAAGAGCGATGGACATACCCACATGGATGTTGAACCACTTGACAACTCCAATCAACCTTTTTGCCTGCACGATCAGTTGATGGAGGATTGTATTTGAATCACAATTCAAGGGTTGGGAATGAGTGATTGCTGAATGCTGGGGTGGTGCTTTTGAGAAATTATTCTTATGATTTTTTGGTTCTGGAAAGCATCCCAGTTTTTGTCGCTTGAAACATTTTCTTTGATGTATCCATTTTTTCTCCTTGTCAGTTGAATGGCAATGGTCACTTCTAGAAATACCAGTGCCATGAACAGATGGAGCTCGAGTGTCACAGACATAGCAATGGCACTGCATTTCAGCAAAAGCCGCATTATTAATTTTAAGGATATTACACTACCTGACTACCCTTTCGAATAAATTCTCATGTTGTAGTAATCCAAACACAAGCAGATAACCTTTTAAGAAATTCCCTAGCAACAAACCTAGATGTTGAAATAAGTTTATCACAATGAGAGTTGACTTACCAGATCACAATACTTCTGATGTGGCCTGGAATTGAAAGGAAAACTAGCACATAGATGCCGTGGATGAGGGTAGTCTCTGCATGCTATCTGTGAAACAAACAAAAGATCAAATGATTCGGCGAGGCAAACATAGATATAGCATGCAAATTAGAAGTTTCCATCAAGTAAAAAACACGCATATAAACTCGAGGAGTCAGTTATTGTAGAGATATAAATTTTATGGTCATCTATAATTTTGTGGAACAAAAGTTTAAAACACTTCTCCAAGGGACTGTCAGAGAGATGGTTGCCACACTGCCACCTGAACTCTCTGTGTTGGGCAGTAATTTATGTCGACATAGATATAGCATGCAAATTAGAAGTTTCCATCAAGTAAAAAACACGCATATAAACTCGAGGAGTCAGTTATTGTAGAGATATAAATTTTATGGTCATCTATAATTTTGTGGAACAAAAGTTTAAAACACTTCTCCAAGGGACTGTCAGAGAGATGGTTGCCACACTGCCACCTGAACTCTCTGTGTTGGGCAGTAATTTATGTCGCCAATAGCTTCACACATAATAAGAAATCAAATCCTAGAAATCTCTCTAACTTGAACCTAGAATTTAAGTTTACAAGTAAAATCCATGTTTATCAAAGCATTATACCTTTATCCTAGTATACATGGATAACATCATCATTTAAAGATATAGCACCTAACTTGCAATACAAACATGCAATGAAATTACCTGAAACAGGGATACCGCATCCCAAATTATGTATATAGATCTAAATGGGGCCCAAATAAATTTGTAGTTCGGTCTTTGAATGGCAGAGAGCAGAGAGCAGAGGGTAGGTAGGTTGGGAGGATTAGTCCTGTTGGTAGAAAATCCTAATATGAGTTTTTTGTTGTTACATTGTTTTCCACCAACATAGATATGACATTGAAGTGCGACTAGTAACGAGGGTATGAATTCTATAGCACCTCTGGCTTTATTGGAATCTTGATGTATGTGGATTGAATTGTTCATGCTTGAACTGTCAAATTGATTCATTCAACAGTTAAATTCAATGGTGGAGCTTGTGTGCTAAAACGCCCTTTGTGTGAGCAAGCTTGATGTCAAGATCTTCTTCAATTAACGTATTCCACCCTGTCCCCATTAACCAAAAGTTTCTCGAATTTCATCAATTTGTAAGAAAAAAAACAAATATAGCAACAGTCAATCCAAATCAAGACCTCTGCCCCAAATCACAACACAATTCTTCCTCTCAAAATCACTACCTAGCCGTTTACTATCGCCATACTTTCCCCATTACAATGACACAAAACACTTGTTGCTCAATCTACATTTCAATTTAATTTGATGAAAGTTAAAATTTTCATAATTCTTTTCGAATAACGAATCGGTCAAGGAGACTATATCATTTCCTATAAATCAAGATTTCTAAAATTCATACAAAATATTGAGTCCCCAAACAACTACTAATTAAGAAAAGAAAGTTCCTAATTTTCTTTAGTCTATTGAACTAGGGTCACTAAATGATTATTTCTTCCATAATTTTAAAGAAATGAAACTAACATGTATGTATATAATACCTGACCCTTCTCGGCAACGATGATCAATTCATCAGTTCCAATTCCAGTGTCATTTTTCACAACTTGAACTGGCTTATCAGGATCACCTTCCAAAATGAAAAAATCATCCTTCATCATCATCACAGAAGACGAAAAAGGCCTTTTCCTCTTTTGTTTCTTGCTTGCTTTAAGGTTTTCTTCTTCGTCGTCGTCGTCGTCATCTGAGCTTATATAAATGATCTCCTTACTTGGTGCCATTGATTGGTGTAGGTTGTTACTAAGATCAAGATTAAATTCTCTGTGTTTGGCGTTTGGAAATTAAGGGTTTTGTTTTATATCTCAACAGCTGACGAGGAAAACTGATGAAATTCAAATTCAACAACGGTCGAAATTGTACTACTCAAACATAGGCCAAATGTCTTAAGAGGTCTGGTTGACCTTGGGCCCAAGATTGAGTACCATGGTATATTGGTATTTTAGTTTGTTGCAGAAATATGTTGCCAGTTAAAAATGAATACTATTAGAAGAGACGTTGGTGCCGTTGTGGTCGAGGTGGTGCTGCTAATGGTGGAGATAGTTTAGACCCTGACCATCTGGAAAGTCAGTACTAGTAGTACGGCAGTAGAGGAAACGGAGTTGGACGTGTTGTTATATGTTATTACTTTGGCAGCCATGCATGATCAGTTGGCAGAGGGATAGTCAGATTAAAAACAAAGATTGATGATGGTGATGAAAGGTTCAATGGAAGTGGGAAGGGATGCTGCACCGATTGTGGAGAAGGTTCAATGGAATAGTGTTATCGCAATGTGGTAGGTTGTTATTTACTTGAATGTGGGTAACTTGTATGTGACATAGTTGATACTGTAATGTATGCGGCAAGTGGGCAACCTATATATGAAGATTATCTATATGTTGCTTTGGTTACTTGATTAGTGCCAGACGATCCAAATCTGCCAGAGCCTATCCGAATAACCACCTAAAGTAACAGCAACTCAGTGACACTTTATTCATTTTGTTTATTTTTGCAAGTCCATGACACCTTATTCATGATCCATGACTGCAGTGAGGTTGATTTACTGAAAGGATGTGATACACGCACTTTTTTTATACCGGATTAGTCCTGAACTCTGGTGGTTTATTTGGCTTATGATACTAGGCTGTTGGCAGTTGGCACTGGCTAGGAGTTGGGAGTCCTCATGCATGGCATATAACATTCTCTTCAACATCCTATACACAATCGCTCTGGCGTAACTGAATCGTTAGCAAACAATCCTTTCTTTTGTACCCTTGATTTTGAGTTTATTTCTTCGAGAAACTAGTAACAACTTTCTCTTTTTTGAAATCAGCTTTTGGTAACCGTCAAACATCTATTTCTGGGGAAGAAGCTAATTCTGAAAAGCACCCTTCAAGTAAGGAACAACTCTACAGCAAAGTCCATCACTTTAAAATATTAACGTAACCGCCAGGGAAGTATAACATATTAACAGGAGTTTGAAAAACGTTTAGATAAGCTTGTTCATAAGGTATGTATGAGATTAATCATGCTTGATCGCAAATTTAAATGTTAGATATCCTCTTTTCAGGTATAACTAATGAGACTGGGAAGAAAGGAATGGTTTTGCCATTTGAACCTCTTTCAATGGCACTTGACAACATCAATTACTTTGTCGATAGGTCTTCAGTAAGTGGAATATCAGTTAGAGCAATTAGATGCAAGCAAGTGAACTGTGAACAATTCATACCTATTCGGCTATTCACACGAGAACTAATATCTGGCACTGCATTGGCTGTTTTCTTCAGGAAATGAAGAAGCAAAAAGATTCGGAGACAAGTCTTCAACTTCTGATTGCAGTCAGTGGCTCATTCAGACTGAGTGTATTGACATGTCTCATGGGCGTAAGTGGTGCTGGGAAGACCACCCTTATGGATGTTCTAGCTGGAAGAAAAACTGGTGGATGTATTGAGGGGTCAATCACCATCTCTGGCTATCCAAAGAATCAAGATACATTTGCCCGCATTAGCGGCTACTGCGAACAGAATGACATTCACTCACCCAACCTCACTGTTTATGAGTCCCTTCTTTTCTGCTTGGCTTCACCTACCTGTTGGAATTGATGACCAGAAAAGAGAGGTAGGATTTTAACACATGTAATCAAATTTACTGTGACTTCAATCAATTAAACGTTAAATCAAATTTCATAATTTAGATGTTTCTGAATGAGGTGATGGATCTAGTTGAACTAGAGAATCTAAGGGATGCTATTGTCGGTCTTCCGGGTATAGCTGGACTCACAAAAGAACAAAGAAAGCGTCTGACAGTTGCAGTTGAACTTGTAGCAAATCCCTCCATTATATTCATGGATGAACCAACTTCTGGCCTTGATGCTCGAGCTGCAGCTATAGTTATGCGAACTGTCCGCAACACAGTTGACACAGGAAGGACTGTTGTGTGCACCATTCACCAACCAAGCATTGATATCTTCGAGTCCTTTGATGAGTTTAGAACATTATTGTTTTGGCCACAATTAGACATCTGCCTCCCCTTAATAAGCTCATAAAAAGTGCTTTTTTTTAATGTTTCTTTACCAGTTGTTACTCTTGAAACAAGGAGGGCAAGTTATATATGCAGGACCACTTGGACAACAATCTAAGGATCTGATCAACTACTTTGAAGCTATTGATGGAGTCCCAAAGATAAGTCGTGAATATAATCCAGCAACATGGATGCTAGAGGTTACATCAGTAGCTTCTGAGAATCTCCTTGACGTAGACTTCACGTTCTGAAAGTTTAACATGCGAATACCATAAGCAAATATAAATGCAAAGAGAAAAGAAAAGACAACTAGGACGCAAGCAACAATCAGCAGTATGTCATGATCGAACCCAAATGAAGTGCTCCGAAAATTCTTTAGTTGCACTTCATATCGTGAGTTCCCTCTGTTCCAGACAAGCAAAGGACAGATCAATCAGTTGAAGCAACCAGTTCCAGGATCTGAAGATATCCACTTTAAAACAAAGTTCTCCCGGTCCTTTTGGGTTCAGCTCAAAGCTTGCCTTTGGAAACAGCACTGGTCCTATTGGCGAAATCCACAATACAATGCAGTTCGATTCTTCTTCACTTTTATCTCTTCTTTGCTCCTTGCAAGCATATTTTGGAAAATGGGTAGCAAAGTGTAAGCATTCATATTAGACAAGATTTCCAAAGCGTGTAATACAGCGAGTTTCTAATTCAGTTCAGTTGGTTGGTGTGGCAATTTTTTTAGGAAGAAGCAACAAGATTTACTGAACACAATGGGAGCGATGTACTCTGCAGTCATCTTTCTAGGAATAATTAATGCAACATCAGTCCAGCCAGCCAGTTGTTGATATCGAGAGAAGTGTATTCTATAGGGAAAGAGCAGACGGCATGTATTCATCTCTCCCTTATGCACTAGGCCAGGTGACGTGATAAATCAATAACTCGCTTTTGCTGTCCACACACTAGTTTCAAAAGAATGTCATAACTTTGTAAATTACCTATCAATAATTCAACCTTTACAGGTTTTTGTCGAGATTCCATATGCATTGGTTCAATCTTTCTTATACGGAGTGATCGTCTACTCCACACAAGGTTTGGAATGGACAATAGCAAAATTTATGTGGTTCCAATTCTTTTCATGCTCTTCACATTCCTCTATCACACATACTATGGCATGATGGCTGTTGCCTTGACTCCTAGTGCCCCTTTCGCGGCTGTGGTATCTTCAGCATTTTTCGCAATTTGGATGCTCTTTGCTGGTTTTCTTGTCCCAAGAACGGTGAGTTGATGTTTACATATTTCTTTGAAACCATAAGGCAATGTTTACCTAAGTATTATGTATGTTCAGAGCATTCCTATTTGGTGGAGGTGGTATTACTGGGGATGTCCTGTTGCATGGACTTTCTATGGGCTAGTCACCTCCCAGTTTGGAGATTCAACAGAAGCTCTGTTGACATATGAAGGAGATACATGAACAGGCTGTTGTTTACAGGAACCATATATTGAATTGTGGATGTCATTATCATTGTCATCTGTTAATGACTGTAAACATTGTGTTCAACAGTTCCCATACTAAAATTTAAGGAGACGTTGCAATTTTATTGTTGTTGAAGCAAGTAGCTGGTCTGTCCAGTGGTTTGGGATGTAAGTATCTACAGAAAACGCCTGAAGTGAGAGAAATCTCATAAACATAAAAAGCTGACAGTAGAACCTCAAGATAGTAAATACATATGTCAAATTCAGAAGCTTGTTGACGCCGCATGCTGATGCTTTCACTGGTGGCTGTGGCCCCATTTTATTAATTTTTACCTAATTAAATCATACTAAAGGTTGGCTAGAAGTGAATGAGCCCTGTGGCTCAATGGTAGCGAAGATGGCCGTATTTTGTGGCTGTTCTGTTCATAACTAAATTGTTTTCAGGATTGGAAGCATTTAATCGTCATAATTCAGGCCACTAAAGTAGGACTAGGATGGCTGGAATGCCAACAAACTGACTTCTGGTTCGGTGATCGAGCGAGTACCCAACTCGCAGTTTAGAGGACTACCAGCTAGCTTTAGGGAACTGGCTAAATCACTACTGTTTGGAAGTGTGTCTAAGAAAACTATTATAGAACAAAAGTCACATAAAATTAAAGCAAAAAAACTATCTTCTAAGCAGTAGTTTAAATCAAGACAAATTCAAGAATAACATATTCAGGAACAAAAACAATTTGAAGTTTAAGCAAGGTATTCACAATCATAATAAGAAAAAGGAGTTTCCCCATACAATTTATCATCTATTATACTGTATATAAGATAACCATTGAATGAAAAAAGAAAACCTATTACATTACAAGGCCAGACGTTGAGCTCAATCAGGCAATACAGAATTCAGTCTCCAATCCATATATTGTATTATTGGCCTAGAGCCTGGACTAGTGCTGCTGCATTGTCATTTGTCAGGTCTGACTTGTTGAGGAAACTCCGCCTAGGGCAGGTGCCGAAATGGTATCATCCTCCACCAGCTCTTCTATTTTGGTGGCACCACTTTCTCCGGTTAGGGCAGGTGCCGAATTGGTATCAACTTCCATCAGCTCTTCTATTTTGGTGGCACCACTTTCAATAATGTAACCTAATTCGGACGATTCGACTTTTAGAATAACTTCTGATAAGCATTTGAAGCACTTGATATACAACCTGCAAATCCTGATGTTTCTCGTTATCAATTCCTCTTTATTGGAATTAAAGATAGTTCCCTTAAGCATGTGATTTCCACAGTTATTACACTTAATTCCCATTGGCAAGATCATCCTTGCCCTTACCTGCTTTACTTTTCTAATTGGTCCTCCAAAGAAGTAGTTTGGAAGTTCAAAATTATTCATTGTTTCTTATTCTTCTTCTCCTCCAACCAAAACCAAAAACCAAAAACCCAAAACCCAAAACAACAACAAAGAAAACTCGATTATGAACTCTAATATTACAATTCTCTAGCTTTTAGGTTACAAGTCTCTTTGGCTGGCTTATTTATAGAGTTGATTAATATTAGTATCCTACTCCCAATCCAATACGATTGCTAAATATAATGCACTCAGCCACACATGTATGATGTATCTTACTCAAAATAAGATTCCTAAAAACATGGATTCCTACTTTGCTAGACAAGGTTGGAGTCTTAAATTTTTATTGGACATGAACTTGGGCCCATTATGCACGTGTGGAACACTGCCTGGAATTGAAGGACATGCCCTTGGCCGCAGACCTGACAGGTTCAACAGGTGTTGCTAGCTTGGACAATGCTGAGGAACTGGCATTTGAACACGCCATTGGTTTGTTGCCTTTAATTAACTTAGAGAGATATTAACTAATCGAGTATTAGTTTAAAGAGGTTCTACTGTATTTGCTTGAGAGCTGTTTGGATTCTAAGTTCTGTAGGAAAATACACACCGATATATTACTGTTCTAAAATAAATAAAACGGAATAGATGATGCAAACCAGAATAAATGGATGAAGGACAAGATTTAGATCGAGTCGAGATAAAAATCTCTCTCCTTAAGACATTATTCGCCCCGTACATGTGCCGAACGGTTTATCAATGGCGGACTGTCTCCCAGGATACAACGATCTATCCTTCTTAGCGTAGCAGCACTTCAAACGCATAGAAGACGGCGAACCAATTCTTTGTTATACTCTCTCATGGCAAGACACAAACACTAGAAGAAGGAAAATCAATTTGATTTTTAAAAGTGATTTGAAGACAAACACAAGATACACTTATATAGTAGGAAGACACCTTTTTGAAAAGGCACATGTCTATTCAATGTATATTTGAATAGACACCTGACCCAATACAATGTACACATCTGTTGGGACAGACACACCCATTGGGAATGAGTGTCTACAAAGTATGTGTCTATTGGGAAAGACACACCCATTGGGATGGGTTGGGCCAAATACAATGTATGTGAATACATACCCATTCATCTACTATAACACAAGTTAGTCATGGCCAGTGGTTAACTTAGGACTTAAATTTCTCATTCATATACAAATGTTTTGACCACTTGAAAACATTTCCAACAATCCCCCACATGAATGGAAATTACCGACTCATAAAACAATCGAGAAAAAACAGACGAGACTTGAGAGAGTACAAACGGAAAGTAGCTGCTTCGGTATAGGTAGCAATTTTTCAGCCTTGAACCTACCCTAGTGAATAACCATCGGATTTACTAGCTAATCGGTGAACATGATGTTTTGAACCGCTCAGCCGTTTGTGTAAACCAAGACAATGGCTAACACACAGTTTCCCTTCCTCAAAGAACTTGGTTCTATGGTTGTGTTCATTTTGGCCTTGAACTTCCTGGTATTCATGAGTGCTCTTAGAGAAATGCAACCTTCAACATTCTCACAGAAAACGGCCCCTTTTTCTCACTCATAAGGTGATTGCCCATGAAGAGTATCCTGTCATACCCCACTTGTGTTACTAAGCTATGAGAATCATTAAAAGTATAACTTATCCTATTCCATCAATACGGGCAGCACTGTTCTCATCATCCTAGGAAAGGGTAAGAGATATGTAATCTCTCAGTGCTTTCGTCGAGTAAGGCAAGATTCGGTTGTCCCTTTGAACCTAGATCTTGGGATCTCCAGTCAGCTAGGTTGGGTTGCCATCAAGCCTACTCTTTCGTCATAGGTTGTAAACCCATTCCTCTCGATGATTCAACTTACTCTCATGACTAACCTTTAATAGTTGGATCCGTTAGGTTGTCAATCGAAATAATATACTCTATAGAGATTTTTCATTAGAGAGCAGTTGTTTAACGGTTTTGTATCTTCTTATAATTTATGGAGACATACCGTTATTCATACAACTCGGTGCCCAACACATATGAAATTATGTATTGCAATGTATGCAAATAACTGGCACTAGTTGTTTCCCCATGAAAATATCCTCTAAGATGTGTATGAAGCCATTGTGCTTATTTATGTGTTTTATCTAAAACCATAAATTCAGATTCCATACAAAATGGATATAACAATACACTTTTGCTTAAAGGATTTTCAAGATAACGTTGCACTACCAAAGGTAAAACCACAACCACTCATGGCTTTTGAGGTTTTGGTAATCAATATCCAAATTGCATCACTGTATCCTTCATGTACAGGTGAACATATTTGTAGTACAAGCCATAACTGAAGGTATAATTCAGATAATTTAATACCTTAGTTATTACTTTCTAGTAACTTATTTCTGGAATGCTCATGTAACAACTTAGGACACTCGCAACATGTATCATGTATCTTGTCTCTTGCAATTTGTGATGTACATCTAGTTGCGAATTACACAAACATATTTAACTGTGATATGCTATCTTCATCCATCTTAGCTAAATGAAGATTGGGATCATCTGATATTTTATCAATTCCAATAGAACATGTCTTGAACTTGTCAAGAACCTTCTCAATGTAATTGAGACACCGTAATTCCATAAGATGTTCTAAGAATATAATTCCTAGTATTACAAGAGGAACTCTCAAGTCTTTCATATCAAACTTAGTGTTAAACATGTCATCTACATAGAGACACATGATAGCATATCTAAATTTGTGATTGTAATGTAAGCACATTTGTCACTCTCATTGATTTAAAACAAAAATGATAACGACATATCATTATCAAACTTTTCATGCTATTGCTTCAGAGTTTGTTTTAAAACCATGTGATGTTTGTACAAACCTTCCTTTTCTGTCCAGGAACAATAAAGCCTTTATGGTTGAGTCATATAGGTTTCTTCCTCTATGTCACCATTTCATAAGGCATTTGTACATCTATTTGATGTATTTCCAAGGTTGTGTAGAATAATGACTGCAATTAGCATTCTGAAAGAGGTTATTCTCGTGAATGGAGAATATATGTAAAAAAATCCAAGCCTCTGTTTTGCTTGTGACCTTCGACTACAAATCTAGCCTTGTTGTGAACCATTAGATTCCATCTTCATTTGAAGAACCTTTTGCTAACTGAAGCTTTAGCTTCAGGCGAGAAATCAACTAACCCTCATTTGTAGTGTTTGTGATAAAACCACTTTCACTTTTTAAGTGTTTCTATAGCATATGTTATCACAATTATTTAAATAATTTCACTTGAGAAATTAATTTAGACTGCTTGTTAGGACTTAGGCCAAAGAATTTAGAATATAGTTCTTTGTCCATACTCCCTTATAGCGACTTTAAGATTTATAGAAGTGGAAATCATTAGGGCCTTTCGAGTGTTTAACTACAAAGTCTGTCCAAGTTTGATAGTTGAGGTGAAGTAGCTCTTTTACTTGGTTATTCTTCTAACAGTAGGGCCTTTCGAGTGTTTAACTACACCACTCGCAAGGTCATGGAATCCTTTAATGTTGTTGTTGATGACACTATTACATCTGACTCTTCTGTTTCCACTGGTACACAGGATGTCACAGTTCTCTCACCCGTGTCAAACCCGGCTGACATGTCTTCCATATCGTTATCATCACCTGATAATGGCAAAGATGGTACTAAACCTTCTGGTGCTGCAGAGGACGTACCTAGCAGGACCGGTGTTGTGCTCACACCGGATGATGTAGTTCAATCACCAGATGTGATTGATGTGTCTCCAGATCTCTCCACTGTCCCTGCTGAACCTGAAAGGGTGTTTAATCAAGCTTCACCTCATGTCAAACAACATCACTCCCTAGGAGATATCATTGGGGATATTAATGATCAGCGTCTGACTCGTCGGAGGGCCAAGGAGACAAATTGCGTTCATTATGTTTGTTATCTCTCTTCTCTTGAACCTAAAAATGTTACTGATGCTCTTATTGATGATGATTGGCTAGTTGCTATGCAGGAAGAACTCGGTCAGTTTAAGCGTAGTGATGTCTGGACGTTGGTTCCTAGACCTACTCACACTAATGTGGTTGGCACCAAGTGGATCTTTAAAAACAAATTGGATGAGTTCGGGCAGATTGTGCGCAACAAGGCAAGGCTCGTAGCTCAGGGCTATAGTCAGATTGAAGGTATTGACTATGGAGAGACATTTGCTCCTGTGGCTAGGTTGGAATCTGTCAGGCTTCTTCTTGCTATGGCATGCCACTTGAATTTCAAGTTGTATCAAATGGATGTCAAAAGTGCATTTCTCAACGGTATTCTTAATGAGGAAGTCTATGTTGAACAACCTAAAGGGTTTGTGGATCACACTTTTTCGAATCATGTCTTCAAATTGCAAAAGGCACTGTATGGGTTAAAGCAGGCTCCTCGAGCTTGGTATGAACGTCTGACTTCCTTCTTACTAGGAAAAGGATTTGTTCGTGGCAGTGTTGATCGGACTCTGTTTATACTAAGAAAGAATAATGATGTTCTTCTCGCCCAAGTCTATGTGGATGATATAGTGTTTGGATCGACGTGCCCAAGTCTTTCTGAATTTTTCTCTCAGTTAATGAGCTCTGAATTTGAAATGAGTTTAATGGGAGAACTAAATTTCTTTCTTGGCTTGCAGGTCAAACAGTTTGATCATGGAGCTTTCATCTCTCAAACAAAGTATGCTAAAGAACTGGTTAAAAAATTCGGTCTCAGCACTTCCAGTGGTCAAGATACTCCCATGGGTGAGAGGGTACGTCTTGGTAAGGATATTATGGGTAAGTCTGTTGATATTCGTGAATATCGGAGTATGATTGGTAGTCTTTTGTATCTCACTGCTAGTCGTCCAGATATTTCTTATAGTGTTGGGGTATGTGCAAGATTTCAGGCTAACCCTAAAGAATCTCATCTCACTGCTGTTAAGCGTATTATTCGGTATGTTGCTAGCACTCTTGACTACGGGTTATGGTTCACCAGAGATACAAATAGTGTTGTGGCAGGTTATTGTGATGCTGATTGGGGTGGTAATCTTGATGATCGTCATAGTACCAGTGGTGGCTGTTTCTATGTTGGGAATAATCTTGTTTCCTGGCATAGCAAGAAACAATCATCTGTATCCATCTCCTCATGTGAGGCCGAGTATATAGCTGCAGCTAGTGCATGTACACAACTTCTGTGGATGCGTCAGATGCTTCGGGATTATGGCATTCAACAGCAGGCGATGGACCTGTTCTGTGATAACACCAGTACCATTAGCATTTCCAAGAATCCTGTTCAACACTCACGCACAAAGCATATTGACATTCGTCACCATTTCCTTCGTGAGGCGGTCGAAAAGGGTGATATAGTAATGGAGTTCATTCCTACTGAACATCAGCTAGCAGATATTCTTACAAAACCTCTTGATGCAGGCCGATTCCATTCCTTGCGTAAGTCTATTGGGGTTGTAACTCTTCCCTAATTGTTTTGTCACTTTCTTTTTCTCTCTGTTATTGTCATTGTGGTTAGGACGTTTAGGTTCGGTTGTTTTTGTTGTTTATTATTATTGTTGTTGGTATTGAGGACATACTACCTCCTCTATTGTATGGTTTCCATGTTATTGATGTTTCTAGTTTGGCGTTCTCAACTGTTTTTGTGTCATGCATAGTTATAAGGTTACATCATGCTCCCTTTGTCTTGGTCGTTTCTTACATGATGCATTTACATGTAGTTGGATTGTCGGTCCGCTTACCTGTATATCTGTAGTCTTCTATGGTTTCCTTATCATGATCATCGTCTTCTGTTATATTTATTTACCTCTTGTAAGTGGTCAATGACTCACAAAATCCCCAGCCATTTGAATGTCTTGAGAGCATACTCATTTGGCTAAGAACCCGTTGGGGCTGTGAGGGTCATGCTCTGACGGATGTACTCAGGAGATGTTAGTTCTTGTGTTGCACGTTATCATGGTATTGCACTTCTTGAGTGTGTTTTGCCAAAAAGATGTAGGCTACACCCTACCCTCGTGTTCTGGTAAAAGATGGAGATATTACATACTCCCACACGGGAATGGCGTTTGTTCAAGTGGTTTTATCCAAAAAAAAAAAAAAAAAAAAAAAAAAAAAAAATGCCGACAAGTGGCTTTTGTATTTGTCTAGTTGAAAGACAAGATGAACATCAATATACTCCATGATCATGTTTTTAGTTTGTTTTCGGAGGTTGGTATTGGTCTATCCGGTTCTTCTGCATGTTTGCATTCTTCTTGTGACTACCATGGCTTGGTGTATGATGTCGTTTTGCGCCTTTGCATTTCCTATGGTTGAGGTTTCTCTAAATTGTAATCTTCGTTACTTGGAATCCTTACAATCAGCAGATAGGTTTCTCTGTGATGTTTCTCAATATTTGGTTTTGGATTGTTCTTCGAGTTGTTTTTCTGGTTGGTCCTTCATTTTTTTTAAAAAAAAAAAAAAAATAATAATAAAAATTAGGTAGTACGAACGTGGTCATAACGTTCGTACGCTGTGAAGGGCAGTTCCTTACCACCGTCAGAACATTCTTTGTACATATAATTGTGTGTTCTGGCAGTTGTTTTTATTTGGACTTCTAGTTCTTTTCTGATTAGCAGTACAGTTCTGCTAATTAGGTTATGGACCTTACTTTTGAGCCCATGTTAGGTTTACTCTTATTTTTCTTATATATAGGGGAGTCTTCTCTTCTTTTACTCCTATTGTGACTTCTTCTCTCCTGCTAGTTCTCTCTTTGTTCTTCAGAATTTTCTATGGCAGAATATGAACTTAATGGAGTTTTTGTTCCGACTGTTGGTTATGTGTCGTTTATGGTGATGGAGTACAAAAACAATGCTAAGGTTTGTCGTTTATGTCGCGTTCCTCATGGGTATGACTATGATCATCGACCTTTCCTTACTTCATGCATGGTTCATGTCAATCATTGGGAGAGGCTACCGGGACATCTTCAAAATCATATCTTGGAGTTGGCTGGATACCCGAAGGTTCCAGGACTTGCTGTTCCTCTTACCGACTGTGGCCTGGACAGCAGAATTGGGGAGTTATTTTGTACGAGTGCCGATAATCCTGTGACAGCTCGGTGGAATATCTATTCGGCTCGTGCGAATGCTTTATGTCCTATCTTAAGCTTTATGTTCATGTGATCGCTCGGTGGAATAGATCTTCGGCTCGTGTGGAAGGGTTTTTCGGATTCGTTAACTTAAGCCTTGTGTATTTGTCGTTTTGTATTTTATGTTTATGGATTCCTATGTTTGTTTATTAGTTGATTTCTTGAACCTTTGACAGTTGGGTTAGTTTTATCTTTTTATCTGTTTTGTCCTTATTGCTTGGGATTGATTTCTTTTTCTTGGTTCTTTGTTTATTATTGTTATTTTATTGTTTCTTTTGTTGGTTGGATATTTTGTTCACTTGTTGTGACAAAAAGGGGGAGATTTATGACTCTAATTACTAACAATCGTTTTCTTGTTGTTAGGTTATTTTTGGGTCATGTTTCAGGTATGCTACACGTATAGGGGAGTGAACGTGTTGATGGGTTTAGACGTTATATAGTTATGGGGGAGTTCGAGTGTCAAAAATTATTTTGGAGCTCATGAAGTATGGGGGAGCTGCTCGAAGGAACTTCTGTTGATTCCTTGATTGTTTCGGAAATTCTTAGTTGCTTCCGTTCGGTCTCTGATGGTTAAAGCGTCTTGCTCAAGCTGGATAACAAGAATTGGTGACTTGGTATGGGTTCTACCTTGAGTGATTTTGTAGGCATGTTTTATAAATGCCATGGTTTGGGTTTGTAAGCACGTTTTATAAGTGCTATTAGAGTCATAGGTTTTTGTCACAAAATCAATGTCAAAGGGGGAGATTGAAACCGGCACGAAGTAGTTTGACATCAATTTTGTGACAAAGTGTCCTTGGTTATTTCGCCTTGAGTTCATTGTTAAGAAAACCTGGTTGTACGCGCGTCGTCCTGTGTCCTTGTCTTCGCGTCATGAGTTAAGTATGGTGTTTGGTTCAGGACGTACGTACCTCTTAAGGACGTACGTACGTATAGTATGTCAGCAAGGTAGTTCGTGGTCAGGACGTACGTACCTCTTAAGGACGTTCGTACGTATGGTTAGGCAGCAGAGAAGTTTGTGTTCTGGACGTACGTATCTTTACAAGACGTTCGTACGTCCAAGTAGACAGCCGGCTTATTTTCGTATGGAGACGTACGAACGTCATATCGACGTACGTACGTCCAAAGTCGGTTTGCTTTATTTCGGCCCATTTTCCTTGGTTTCCAACCCTAAGTATAAATAGGGTTTCTCTTCCAAAGAACAAGTCAGTTCTTTGGCCGTCCATTCTTCTTCTAGTTCATGTGTTTTGGTTAGGTTTTTGATATTGAAAGTGTTTGTGGCTATTGAACTCAATTCCCTTTCTTCCCCCTTTTCTCAATTCATATCTTTGTAATCTTCAAGAGTTATTGTGAATTCGGCTTCGAGTCTTCTTGTGTGTTCATCAAGAAGTCGAGTGTCTTGTGCGTACATCAAGGTGCTCTGGTGAAGTCAAGGTGTTAGAGATAACCAGGAGTATCAACTCGCAGTGAGTGCAGGTAGTTGATAGGTTTGTACATCTCTTTTCATCTAGTGGATTATTTTGTTGTCGCGAGGACAACCGTGGACGTTTCCCTGTTTGGGTTTTACCACGTTAAAAATCTCTGTGTGTTATTTACTTTCTGCGTATTGTTTGATTGCTTGTTTGAATTTACATTTGTTATACTAGCACTATTTGTAGTTTTTCATATGTGTCTATTGGGAAAGACACACCCATTGGGATGAGTTGGGCCAAATACAATGTATGTGAATACATACCCATTCATCTACTATAACACAAGTTAGTCATGGCCAGTGGTTAACTTAGGACTTAAATTTCTCATTCATATACAAATGTTTTGACCACTTGAAAACATTTCCAACAAGTTCAAGCAATTGTAATAGGTAAGGGGCCATTGAAGAATTTGGCTCATCTCCATGCAGATTTCCCAGACTCCAGTTAACAACAATGCTAGGGCTTGGGCATTCGCAACTTTGTTCCTGGCAAGTGAATAGTGATCGGAGTGGTCAGATCTTATTGAAATTGCATATTTGATTTTCTTTGTGATGAAGTTGTTGTGACCATATGAATAAAATTAGAAATTTGTTTTACCCCTCCGATTAATAATCCTGGCTCGATGATCTTACTAATTAGGAGTACAGTGAAGTGTGTTACAGTAACAGGTGAACCCAAAAATTACTTGTGCCTTTGAAGTTATATGTTGTGAAATACTAAAACAGGGCACATGTTTGCCTTTTTTTTTTTTTTTGCTCTTTCAATAATGACATGTTTGCCTAATGATATCGCTAATAAGAGATACGAGTACTTTGTTAGTTGGTTCGCATGGTGGGTGGAGGGTGTGAGATGAATACACACCCTTGCCACTAGAGTGCAGGTCATCCTATACTGTAACAGCGTTGCTGTTGTGGCTTGATTTGCAATTTTGTATTGCCAAACTTGATTATTTTTCAGGTTTTCCACAATATATGCTGGTGGCATAACAAACTCTATAGATCAGAATAACATCAAAGCTTCCTATTGCAACATATATTCTCCAAGACTGCTGCGGCATGCCATTTTATAAATTTTTACATAAATCATACTGAACACCTTTAGAAGTTTAAGCAAGGGATTCACAATCATAATAAGAAAAAGGGTTTTCTTCATACAATTCATCTATTATACATTAGAGACCCATTGAATTGAATGAAAAAATAAAACCTATTACATTACCAAGGCCAGGCCAGCTGCAGAGTGCATATGTAGACGTTGAGCAATACAGAAGTCAGTCTCCACCGTAGTATTGGCCTAGAGACTGGAGTGCTGCTGCTGCTGCATTGTCATGTCTGACTTGCTGCATCGTACAAGGAACTCCTCCGACTCTGGAGCAATGTTTTTGTTTTTTAATAAAGGAAACTCTAGCAAGGAAAGGAGACGCCGATGGGGACTTGAAGCTAGATAAGGAAAAGTGTTTGGAGGTTGTTAATTTAATCCTTTTGGAGTTGGAGTTGTAATTGATTGATTCATCTTCATGTTCATGTTCATCTTCAATCCTTCGAATAAAGGGTACCACCTTCTCTTCCTCTTCCAGTACTTGATTGTTGTCCTCTGGCTTATTAGTGCACTTGAGGGAATTGAGGAGATCATCTGAAGTAAGAGTAGCTTGCACAGATTTAAGTGATTTCAGTTCTTCTAAAGAGGCAAGCAAAGCCAACTGTCTTACAGATTCCAGTCTTTTCATCTCTAAAGACTCCATCATGGAGCTCTTCTCCTCCTTTTCTTCCTTGTGTGGATGTGGATGAGACCAACAAGACTCGCGATTGCGGGTAGCACCAGTTTCAACAATGTAGTCGGAATTCTTTGGATCAGTTTTAATTATAATTTCTGCTGAACAATTAGAACATTTGAAATATAATCTATAGATTTTAATAATATCAAGATACATGTTTTGAGAATCTTGTTCAATTCTGGAATTGAACTTTGTTCCTTGGAACATGTAGTTTCCACAAGTTTTGCATCTAACTCCCATAGGTAACATCATCCTTATATTCATCTGTCCATTCTTTAGTTGTCTTCTCCGAGGAACTTTTGATGGATCGAAATCTGGAGGGAAATACTTGTTTAAAACTTTCCTCTCACCCATCTTCTTCTTCTTCTTTTTGTTCAATTAATAACCCTATGCTCTTTCTTTTATAATGTGCCCAATTCCTTCCAACCAAATCGAATTAGAAACCACCACAGCATGTAGTAATCCTAATCCTAATCCTAATAAAATTTACTTGTTTCACGTCACGTGATGCTGAGAAAGAATACATGTGCTGTGCACTTGATGTTTAATGACATACAGCACGTTTTGTAAGGACTCGGTTTCGTTAGGCCCTAGGCCCAAGATGCGGATTTAGGTTTTTGTTTTGTTAGGATTTAAATTCAACCAAACTTTTCGTTAGGCTTAAATACACTAATTTAAATTGGGTTGTGCTAAAGGCACACCCTATTTTACTAGAGGCACACTCTCAAACAAAAAAACAATGATATTTATATCCTAATTATAAAAAAAATTAAATACACCCCAATTTTATTAGGAGCAACTTGCTATAGCAGGCCACTCATTCTAATAGGTGTGTGCCCACCATTAAGATTTTAGGAAATTCGGATGCTGCTCCATTTGTTAGACTTGATAACGAAAAAAATTAGTTGGAAAGAATTATAAAGTGGTATATTAAAAAGACCACTAGATTTATACGCGTCACAAGAAGATTGCCCTGATCTGATAAAAAAACATTCATGAAAAAGTTCTGCGCCATCATCAAAGGTAAACTGTAATTTTAATGATATTTTCAATTAAAACGAAGAAAAATGGCCGATTTTTAGGTCAGCACCATGATGCTAATCACATTACTCAAGGGTCAGCACTACAATGCTGACCACTACACTAAATGATCAGCATATGGGCGTTGACATGTTTAATTGAGGTGTGCCCCTTTAAGACATCACTATGATACTGATCACTGCACTCAATGAACAACACTACAATATTGACGACTACATTTAATGGTCAACGTATGTGTGTTGACATATTTAATTGGGGGTGTGCCCCCTTTTAAGCCAACGGTAGAGTGTTTCCCGTTGTACTCAATGGTCATCACGACAATGCTAACTACTAAACTTAATCGTCAACATATGGGTGTTGACTTGTTTAATTGAGGTGTACCACCCTAAGACAACAGTACGATGTTACCCAACAGGGGTTTCTACACCTAGAGGTCGCCCAATAGGTAGTGTGAAGAGTAAAGATGGGGATCACCTTGACTCATTTAAGAGAGATCCTTCAACCTTTGAACACTCTCAAGCAGTTCACGAAGAATTTGAAAAGGAATTTTTGAGCCCTAGAACACCCATGGAGCCCTCAAAGAAAAGAAATACTCATTCTGAAGGCTAAAATAACTCCTCAGTGCCAAAGAAATCTAAAAAATCTCAGACGGGTGTTAAAAGGAAACTTGACTTTAGTAATCACTCGTCCATGCCTCTTGATGATGATTACTAACAATAGATGCCTGATGAAATGTTTCAATTTATTTTGGGTTACAAAAATCCCCTTGGAGATGGAAACTGTGGGTTTAGAACTTTATGTTTGTCCCTGGGTAAAAACGAAAATGAATGACCCTGGATGAGAAATGAGTTGCTCAACGAGTTGAATGAGCATGATAGTGAGTACCATAAAATATTTGGCAGGAATATAGTTACGTACATGAGAGAACGGTTACAACATGATCAAGGTTGGGCACCTCCTGATAAGTGGATGAGCATGCCAAACACAGGTTATCTATTTGTATGTAGGTTTAATTGTGTTCTTGTGCACTTATCCAAATTAGCTTACTACACATTTCTACCACTAAGAAGCAATGGGAATTTGGAAAAATGTCGGCAAGTGTGTTGTACCGGCCATGTGCATCACAATCACTACGTCAATTATGAGCTACAAGAAGGTTGCCCAATACCAGCGCCATATTTAGGGCCACAGTTTAACCTTAGTCATTTGGCTGATAGTTGGAAAACAGTTTTGCAACCCCGCATCACAGCTTTTGACGCGCTCAATATTGGCGGTTTAAGTAGTGTTGACTGGCATATTTTCCAAAATGTCCCAGTAGATGTTCCATAGTTGTAAATTGTTTTGAACCAAATTCGAATTTTGATTATCGTGATGAATAGGGATAATTTTCTTATTTGCTTGGAGTTTTTTTGGTTGTGGCGTTTTTGTGCATATAGTCAACAAAGTATTGCCAATCACCTTAGATATGAAATAACTCAATTTTCGTTTTTTATTGTGTTGCCCAAATTTAATTTTTCCAGCAATAGACTGCCGACCACTATTCACTATTGTCACCAGGTAGCACTACAGTGCTGCCC
This sequence comes from Aquilegia eximia, assembly GCA_023053565.1. NCBI lineage: Eukaryota > Viridiplantae > Streptophyta > Magnoliopsida > Ranunculales > Ranunculaceae > Aquilegia > Aquilegia eximia. The sequence goes on from JALIGU010000001.1 coordinate 12,539,361, forward strand.
AAATTAATTTTCTTTTGAAAGTGTAGGTTATTGCCAACTACCTTATATATAAAATTACACAATTTTCTTTTTGAAAGCGTAGCACTATAGTGCTGCCCAACTTAAATCTTTCCATCAGTAGACTGCTGACCACTATTCACTATAATCAGCAAGTTATTGCCAAGTACGTTTGACATGAAATAATTTTTTTTTTTTTGAAAGCGTAGCAATGTAGTGCTGGCCAAATTTAATTATCCCAACAATGGATTGCCAACCACTATTCACTATAATCAGCAAGTTATTGCCGAGCACTAAAAGCTACTTTAGACCAGTTTCGTGAGATATAATTGTAAGGATATTTATTAGGCAATTTGAAGGAAAATACATTTTGTATTTTTTTTCTAATAATTTTGTCAATAATGTGACATGAGAGTTGAGCTCCAAGAAAATACCCGTCTTGGTTAGGCTGCTGGTTTTGACAAACGCCAAGATAAGATGGATAGATGGCCATATGTTTTTATCTTATCAGTCTTCATATATATAGACAGGGTTAAAAGAACATTTGGCTGGTTTTATCACTATTGCATAAGACTTTTGATCGGGGTATCTATATCTACCATGTGAATTATATTAACAGGAGATGCAAGATTTGCAGTAGTATTAGATAATGTGAATCTATATGACTATATGTGACTCAAATATTATTACCCAAATATTAGTGAGTTGGTTTGAAATTTTCATAGAGACACAAGGCTGCAGGTTGTGAGTTTGAATTGAGATTGCATATTGTTGGCTGTTGCTAGAAGTGTACAAACTTCATTTATAATTTTCGAGAAAGCTGTGGCTACTTAACGCAGCATCGTTTACTTTTAATAATTGTAAAATTAGTTTAGTGTGAGGTACAATATTTAAGAGTAAATTAATGATAGTGTGTGCAGAATGTAAATATAACACATGCATAGGGGTGTGCCCTATGCCTAGATATATTTAAGTGAAACCGGTTTAGCCAGTTAAGGAGGGTGCTCTTAATTTTTTTCACAAGGTGTGTACCTCTAGTAAAGTGGTGTGTGCTTCTAGCCTTAGCCTTTAAATTTTGTTAGGATTTAAGTTTATTATTCGAGTTTTCATTATTTGTAGGCCCAGTCTACATACCTTAAATTTATCTATATTTTTAAAATAATTTGATTGAATTGTCAGAGTTGATCACCATGATGATCAACTAAATAATATTAGGTGTTTGAATTGTGATCAACTAAATATATTGGCTTATGGTTTCACAAAACTCTCTCTCTCAATATCCTAGATCTATATGTATTTAGGTTTTAGGGTTATGCATTTAGGGGTATAGGTTTTAGGGTTTTAGAATGTATTTAAGATAGTATTAAGATGACTTAAGACATCAATCCACTAGAGTTCACCTTTCCTATTGGGGTTAGGGGTAGAGATAAAATACTAGGGTGTACTTAAGACTACATTCCACTAGGGTTCATGATTCTCATTGGGTTTAGAGGTATAAAAATACAACAACATTAAGGTGTACTTAAAACAACATTCCACTAGTGTTCACCATGGGGTTTAGGGGTATAGGTACGTGGCATTACTGCCTCACCGAACTTTACCCCATTGCGGGAAAATAGTTCAGGGAATACACAACCAAGAGCTCCAAGCGTTGCCCACCTGCTGTGAATGACTTCGAGTTCACGTTCTTAGCAAAGGTCTCGGGGTCAGCTGAAAGCCCGGCTGGGTCCCAGCCGTAGTTACCAGGGAACTCACCAGTAAGGTAAGATGGTGCCTCGCCAGAGAATGGACCCAAGTACTTGACTCTGTCAGGACCATACCATGGGCTAGATTAGACTGTTTTTGGCTTGGGAACAGTCTTCTCATAGAAATCCTTCCCTCGCGTAGAAGCTCAGATGTTGATGGGGGCAAGTTTCACTGCTTGCCCAACAAAAGAAGAAGATAGAGCCATGGTTGAAGCCTTGTGGATGAAGAGAACCAAATTGTCCAGTAGGATTTTCTGGATTTAGTTTTGAAAACAGTAGGGGACGATCTCTATTAGATCTCCAACTATCAGAAGCAATCATATTACCCAAATATACTGGTGGTGGACGTAGAATTACCTAGGGAGAAAACAAAAAAAAAAAAAAGGAAAAAAGAAATTATTTGAGTCCACACAATCAATGGTCAAATGAGATTAAAACAAACAATCGAAGCTAAATCAAAACTGTGAATCTTTACCTTAGCAGGTTCAGTAATCAATATCAATTGAAGTGGGCACACCTTCTTTGTTACTAAAGATATCACCTTCACGATGCTAGCGAATATAAAATCCAACAGAAGACCAGGATTTGAGCACATGGTGGTAGAGACATCTGTGTGAAGTATTACGGAACAGTTTAGGAACTTATTAAGACAATTACTAGATCGGCACGGAAGAACCTAATATTCAAAACTAGTACCCATATTCAGTGATGAACCACCCTGAGTAGGACAGAGATGACAACCATCCCAAGCAGTAAGATTTCCCGCACCATCAACAAAGTACCTGACATCATTATGAAAGAAAAGTTTTGAATGAAAATATATCCCCTGTTCTCAACAGACCACATTTCAATCAGGGGTAAGTCGAATGATGAACAGTAAGAGCAAATGCAAATCAATAATACTAACAAACCTATTAGCATTTAGTAGCCTCATTATAATATCAATTACTGTAAGAGAATCTCCATTATTCTCTGCTTGGAGTCCCTTGCGAGGTGGATCTATTCGTCTCACAGGTGTTTGTACCGCAATACTGATCCTGACGTTATAAGTCTTAGATTTAATAGACTGCCTTGTTCCCAATCCAGCTCGCCAAGAATCCCACTCAAAGCAGGGCTACCAATAGTACAATGACTGAAAGAAACAACACATGTTAGAAACGTACGAGAGAGCGAGAGAGAGAGAGAGAGACCATTTGATAGCTGTGTCCTCGAGCACTACTCTGCACTCAATTTCATTTTGATGAAGATTAGGAACTGTGTACAAAGCCTGCTCATCATCGTAAGCATACGGCTTTTCTAAAATCTCAGATGAATTTGTTTGGTACATTATATCTATAACTTCCTTTCCAATGCCTTTCCCATCTACAGCTCGATTATCTCCTGACTTGATTGAGACCTGCACACAAATGAATGATCTTTTTATGCTTCATTCCGGTAAAGCAATAGGATTTTCAAAATAGCTGCATAAAAGTCTAAACATACACTGATTTCGAAGAGGACTGCATCTGAAACATTAACAGACAATGGTAACTTTTGGGTTGAAGTAGATATACGTTCTTTTGTTTTCTCTCCTACTTTGTCCATGTTGGAGTTGAAAAGATTCCCTACTAAAGGAAGGAGCACATTATTAGTCTGGTCTGAATCATCTATAAGAGATCTCCCACACTCACATATGGTTAGAAAATAAATTAGAAACTAAATTCAATTTAGCAATAACATCTCCTTCTTCATATCTCTTGTAAATGAGTTGCAACTTGATCAAGATTGTTTCTTCTTGTTCTATTTCTTTTCAAATCTAACTTTAAAATCGAAGCAATCACAACAATGAACAATGGGGAAGGTCAATTTTAGGTAAATGTATGATTTCTTTGAATAATGTTTTCTTCTTCTCAAATTTATTTGAAATCGAAGCAATTGCAACATATAATCACAATCAATGTTGCTAAAAGAAGTGAAAATTGTGTGAAAATGGTGTAGATCTACTTTGTAAAGTTGAAAAGTTCTCTCCACTCTTTTGCTCCAAAATCCTAACAATGGAGTGAATTAAAATGGACAAGATGGGGGGTTTTAGCTAATAAGAGAATGAGGGGCATTTGGGGAAGTAAAAATATAGTTTGGATGAAAAACTAGACAGAAACAGACGGTGGGGTGCAAAATCAAACTTTTCAAATATGTAGGGGTTTAATCAAAAGAGGTCCATTACTTGGGGGGTTAAGTCTAATTTTTCCCAGTTGTTACTAACATAGGAAATCATAACCAAGAATAGAAAACATTATTTAGAGTGCAATATTTATATAAGCAGAAGTTGAATAATTCAGTAAAGAATAAATTTGCTTAAACCCCAGGGTTTCTTTTTATATAGACATATCTTCCTCGAAATATATAAAAAGAAATATTATAACAATTACACTTACTATGGTACAACTGTATAAGAGACTCTGCAAATCAAAAGAACCTACATGTTTTAAAGAACAACATGAGAAAAACAACCTGGAGGAACATTGGTGGTGTCCATGACGAAAAGCTTTTTCGCTTGCTCGTTTTGAGCCATTATATAAAGAACTGTTCCAATCCTACTCACACCTAAATGTTCAAGTGCCTGTTTCCAAAGAAAAGCTCAATATTAGAAGTGTTTCTGAAAAATTTAGACGTAAGGTCACAACTATATACATTGTAGTGAATACCCCACCATAACCCATACGTCCAACACCCGAAGAATAAAGTTCACTGCTTAGCGCTTACTTCTCTGCTAAGGCAACATAACTACATAAGCATCTGCTTGCCAACATCCAGACACAAACTATGACTATGTCATTTTCAGTGGATACTTCGTACCAATAAAAACTATCATCTAGGACAAACTCCTCAATTACAACTACTAAAAATGATTTCAAACATGAGGTCCAAGGGGAAGGACCTCATATATTGGGTTTATCAACTACTTATTGAGTTATTGTCTGTTTCGTGAAGAAGAATGAACTGAGTGCCAAATTAGCAAATATGACCTCTATCAATTCCTCCAGGTGAACGTTCGGGAATTGAAATTTGTTTGCTCCATCCCTAAGATTAACATTAAAATAATTAGTACGTAACACAAATCAAAAGCATGTCATATGTTTTCAATAGTAGAGTTAAATAAACTATAAAACATTTCTTTGAACTAAGAGAGCAGCAATGCAATACACTCACCAAAATGCTAATTTCGCGCTAACTTGGAAAAAAATGGGAAAAAAATGTGAGAAAACGAAGTAGAACTGCTTAAAGTATTAATAAAAACTAATATTTGCCATATATAGTCTTACATTAATCGATACCAGTATAATGTAGTTGGAAATACTTTAGAATTGTATTTTCAGTTTAAATTTGAACTCGATTAAAGGGCTAATATCTAAATAATTTTCTATATGCACGAGCTATGGACATATCATTCATCACCTCAGGTGTGAGGGAATGATGTATGTAGGTGCAGTCAGCTAGACAATCAGTTGTTTTGGACTTTTGGTTCAACTGGTTTTGTCACAAGCAAAATTTACAATTCTATATGTTACAAGTTTATTCACCAAACAAAAATTAATTAGATTGTCCTGAGTCTCTTCTATTAGATGTGTCCTAAATAGAGTTATGTTATAAGTAGGTTTTGGAATTTACGGTTTAGTTCCTGGAAAAGAAACAGCCTCCAGTGGCATCTTAGATTCTCGGTAGAGTTGTGAAATAGACATATTTAATTAGGAAGTGGACACTAAAGGAGGAAAATTTTGATTTATTAGTTTGTGTCTCCTTGTCAAGGTACATACTAAGAATTGTAAGACAGTTTGGTTTAAAGGTTTGTCTTGAAGGGTGACAGAGGCCATGTATGGCTTGTATTTATATATTGATCTAAATTACAATGAGAGAAATAAATACATTGTAGGGGTACTATATACAACATACATGTGGCACCATCTCTACCGTCCATCATGGTGCCACATGTCAACATCTAATGGGCTCTCTCTTGATGGCACAAGTTACAAAGTTAAGCCTTATTATTACAAAGATATTTTCTCCATTATTACCATATTAATTGCTAAGAATGGAGTTACATTGTAGCCTATAAATATAAAGGTAAACTACTCATCTTCTCATGGTCTCATGGTGAATCATACACAAGACCTCAACACTCTCTCATGAGACCTCACCTCTCAGGTCTCATCTCTCTCTTGAGCTCTCTCCATTATCGAGCTCCCATTTTGTATCACCACTACTATAATAAAGTTCATTCTCTCTCTCTGTGGATGTAGGCACAATTGCCGAACCACGTGGTGTTCACGTCTCTACTTTATTATTGTTTATATCATACACATCATCATCATTCATTAATGTATTGACCAACTTCACAAAAATGGTCAATACATTTGGCGCCGACTACAGGGACTTGGGATTTTCTCAAGCGAATTCCACCCACCAACCCCACCGAACACCATTGTTCTAAGGTTCTCAGATGGTGATTTTCAAGAAATTCATTGAATTTGAAAAGATAGAATTGCAACTCACAGTTGGGGGCTTGGAGCAAATTGTTTACACAATTACTAGACTCGACAGAAGCAAGATAAATATCACTTTAATATTTTTTGGTGATTGAAATGAGGCACCAAGCTATTAAGGAGCGACCTCATCATCTACTGTTTATTCTACACAGTTTCACATATATTTATCTGGTGATATATTTTCATGTACAAATATCAGTTTACATTCTCATTATATTGATATGTTTAATTATCAATTCAACATGTGGCCATGGTTCAACAACTTATTTCAAATCCATTTGCCATGCCACATCAATTCTCGTGGTTATTTACAAAAAAACCATGGAATGGATTCAGTTACTGATTCACATTTTTTACCTTGGTCATATGGTCTTTCAAGTTCAGGTCTCTCATCGTGACCTCGACAGGTCTACCAACGACCTCTCAGGTCTCGTCGCGACCTCACCAGGTCCTTCATACCAGGTCCTTCATGCCAGGTCCTTCATACCAGGTCCTTCATGCCAGGTCCTTCATCGCGACCTCACTAGGTCTATCAACGACCTCCTCAAATTACAGGTCTTTCAACGACCTCAAGAATATTTATGCCATACAGGGGGCTATTCTCACTTTATCTAATGAAATTAACTTATTATTAGCACAATTAGCTATTAATGATATTTTTTGTAGCTCTCTCTATGTGCAAGTCACATGAACACGACCTCACTCCCCATGAGCTATTTTTGCACAAATGTGCCACATTGCTTTCACTGAACTCTTTACAAGTGAAATGCTTGATTACAATACGGCCACTCGTATTGACTAGTGAGTCACTCGTACGCGGGACGACCTCAAACACAATTCTCTAGCCACACGCCTGGTCGAACGCATTCACTCTCAACACAATGCAGACCCACAAAGGCCACATGCCCGAGAATTGTCAAACAGGTCTCCACGCTGCGACCATTCACTAGATCGGGCACCAAAAGGTTCCAAGTAACTCTCAAAACACTTGGTCAACCAATGCTCTTTCTCAAACGAGCTAAATGTGCACTCCAAAGTGCCACATCTATCGGAATGTCCAATCACAAGGCGACAAAGATAGTACATACAAAACTCATAAGGAAGACATACAGTTCAGTGTAAGTCTCTTACTAAATTTTATAATATTTCACATGCTAACATTATCAACAAGTATCAGGTCTATGCAACTCGACCACAAAAAGACAAGCACCCATGTATGCAAGAAGACCCACTTCAGTACGACATGCTTGCAGCTGTCCATCTAGTCTACATGCCTTCTGAACGAGCTACCAGGTCTCCCTGGAACTAACTAGCTCGCTATACACATTCATGATTGAGTTGCCATTACCACAAGGGACCTTCATCGCGTCCTGCAAATCTCAATGATCAAGCTCATCAAAATTTGGGGCGGATCGACTTCGTTAAAGAACCCCATATTTCATTCATCTTGGGGGCTGGATCGGTTCGATTACTTCTTTTCAGCCCGAACTCCGTTCAACCTAAAAAGAGGGGGCTTATGTAGGGATACTATATACAACATACATGTGGCACCATCTCTACTGTCCATCATGGTGCCACATGTCAACATCTAATGGGCTCTCTCTTGATGGCACAAGTTACAAAGTTAAGCCTTATTATTATAAAGATATTTTCTCCATTATTACCATATTAATTGCTAAGAATGGAGTTACATTGTAGCCTATAAATATAAAGGCAAACTACTCATGAGACCTCACCTCTCAGGTCTCATCTCTCTCTTGAGCTCTCTCCATTATCGAGCTCCCATTTTGTATCACCACTACTATAATAAAGTTCATTCTCTCTCTCCGTGGATGTAGGCACAATTGCCGAACCACGTATACAATGGTGTTCACGTCTCTACTTTATTATTGTTCATATCATACACATCATCATCATTCATTAATGTATTGACCAACTTCACAAAAATGGTCAATACATACATAATCATATGTAAGCATATCAAATCAAGGATATGACGAGGAATTTCAACATGTGAATCATGTTTTCCAACACTAAGCCCTCAGAGTATTATGAAGGCCCGAGTCGAATTCTACTTGTGAATCTAGAATAGGAATATTAAGGGGCTACTTATGCTTTTGTTCCTGAAAAAGAAACGGCCTCCAATGGAATCTTAACTAAATGGACAAAGTGTACAGAAGCAAAGAAGAAGTGGAGCTAAAACAAAATGACTTGTCTATGAGCGCTTGAAAGATAGCCTAGCAATCTTCAATATTATTCATTTTTTTCCATTTTGCATTTGTTTTAACTTTTTAACGAAGTTTTATTTTATGGGATTATCCCTTCCATCCTGCTGTTCTCCCTATGAATATGACAGTTTTTATCATAGGATTTTGATCATTATGGACTATTTGAGGTATGTGTTATTGTGTTGCTCAAGTTTACAACAAGTTGATTCTAATTCATCGCAAAATTAGAAGAATCCAGGTCTCTGTACATAGTTAATTGATTCAGCTTCTACTTCTTTCTGTTTCCAAGAAAAGTGCATTTTTAAACTAAACATCTTGCGGCATTGACCAGATCGTACACCGTTTAATTTTGTTCTACTGTAGAAAGCAGAATACGATTTGTGGGTGGGAAAAGAAAAACAGTTTTCATACGTACATACAAGCACACTGAACAAGTTACCATATAATTTGTATGTTCCAGACTATCTCGAGATGATATATCAACATTCAGCAAACTAAAAGGCAAGACAAGGCAAGTAAAATTATGTGACTAAACAAAGATCACTACTAGAAAAACAGATAAAGATAACGCTGGATTAATGCTATTGATTGTATTCTATAGCATAAAAAAAACGCTATCTATAGCCATGCTATCCTTTTTTTTAATAGCGTTTTCGGACAAACGCTATCATATAATTGCATTTAGTTATATGCTATTCTTTTTAAGATAACGTTTTGTGTATAACGCTATAGTCTTTAATTACATATATTTATATGCTATTCTTTCTATGATAGCGTTTTCTGTAAAATGCTATAGTATTTGATAACATATATTTATATGTTATTCTTTTTACGATAACGTTTCTTGCAAGATGCTGTAGTAATTAATAGCATATATAGATAGCATATTATATGAACGTTATTAATCGATAGCATTTTGTAGATGCTATTGTTCAATAACTATAGCATTCGTACAGGGCTATCTTTTATTATGCAAATATTATTATTATTATTATTATTATTATTATTATTATTATTATTATTTATTTAATTATTTATTTTTTTGAATTGACCAATTGAGAAATTCAATTTGTTTGGCTTTTGAAATGGTATTTCAATCATTCCATGTTCAATATGACACATCAATATTCCTTTCAAAATTTATAACGCAACAAGATAAAAGAAAATTAAAATGTCATTAGTATATAATAATCATCCAAAGAAACCATTACAAAGTTCTGATCATCACACCTTCAGATCAACCCAGAACAAAGGACATTTCCTTTGTTTACAAAATATGACTTTTAAACCGTATATACCCGATCATATTAAGTGGAGATCGACATATAGCACTCTTGGCCTATACACACGAAAAACAAACAAACTGTTGTCCACCATATAGAACCTGTCAAGCCATGTCGTCCCATATCTCCGATAGCTTTTAATTCAACTACCACCTACAATATAAATTTAACCAAAAGTCCATAAGCACTATCTCATATATTTAAGAAAAAAAAGTACAAAACAATGCAACCGAGGAAAGAACAATGCAACCGAGGAAAGAACAAATAATCTTATGTACAAAATTGTACCTTGTATAGTCTGTTTGACATTTTTTTTATAAATATCTTCAAGTCGTCTTTGTTGATCTTACATTTTTTCCTCAAAGCCTTAATTTCCTTCTTGTTCTCACAAGCTCTAATCTTTCTTCTTAATCTTGATTTGCGCGCCCTCCATAGTTTTCCAATCTGTTGAAAAGCATAAGGTTTGCCAAGCTCTTCATCAATTATGAATTTTTGCTACACAAGCCAATTAATCTTAATTAATAACAACGTTAAAACAATAATCAAATAACCAACAAATTTCCAATGCAACTACACATTAAAATACCTGGATTGTAGATCAATAAAACTTCTTATTTGGGACTGTCCTCCAATCATCAAAATTCAGTGGCACCATATCTCTTGCTATATTTCCCATTTCAGTGGATAATGCAACTGAATTTTCTCCTATAGGTTGTCCCTTCTCATTAAATACAATTTTCTTTTTAGAACTACTATCGAACATAGGGTTAGGAGTTGTAAGGCATCTAGGTCTCCTAGACATAGTAGAGTCTTTAGTCGAAGGGACACTATCCTCTCCATTGTTGAAACCCCCATCAGTAGGACTTGCCCCAATAGAATTTCTGTTCTCAACAGGTTGATTAAGCATGTCTTCCATTTCATCACCATTGTCCTGTTTAAGTACATTATTGTAATATAAAATACCAAGTAGAAATTATAAAGTATATTAAAAAGTAGCAAAACAAAAGTATGATTACCATCCTTTGTTTGGATTTGTTAGATTTATTTGTGGAAGGATTTTCTTCGTCACTCTCTTGAGATGGCTTTTGGACACTATCCTCTCCGTCACTACTTTCTTCGTCACTAGATACCTCATAGCACCCCTGACTCTGATCATCATTGGAATCTCCATCTCTAGGTCGTTCTTCATCACTAGAGTCTGTATCGCTAGTATCTTCATCACTAGAATCTCTGTCACTAGAATTTCCACCTCTAGGATTTTTTCCATTGAAATTTCTACCATTAGGTTCTTCCTCACTGCTGGAATCTCCACTAATAGAGTTTTCTTCACTACAATCATTTTCACTAGCATATTTGTCAAAAGCTGGTTTATTCCTTGATCCCTTTACCTTCTTCTTCCCTTTTGAACTCTGCGACATTATAAAAATAAAAAATGTAACACACTAGTGATAATGAAAATTTTATCAAATTTAGTTAGCCAATAATCAAATTTGAAACATGTATATTAGCTAAAGAATCATTGAGAACAATACCTTATCATTTCGATACCCATTAGTTCTCTTGTGCTGTGGATGGATATCATCTCCATCAGTATATTCAGCCTCATTAAAATTTCTCCTACTTGATTTTCTTTTATTGATATGTATCCCTGCTTTAGGATCGTTAAGAAGAGCAGCTTGAATCGCTTTTTTTTCTTTCTTTGCCATTTTAGAACGCTGCTTCGAACTCTATACAATTACATTTAAATTGGTCAAGATAGAGATCGATAATTACTTTTTGAATTTATAAACATAATAAAAAAGATCATGTTACCTCTGTCCTATTACTCATTGCTTTGTAGATGCCTGAAGAAATTAAGAAACTGCAGTCAGTCAACAAATCACGCCAAATCTTGTAGTGTTGGTACTTGGTAGTCATCGATTAAATAAAAATGTTGTTTCATGATATCTTTCAGGAAAACAGAGCTTTAAGCACAATGTAGACTTGATTCTTGAGATGCATGGAAAAAACATCAAACTTTATATGGAAGCCTGCAGGACATATCATTAAAAATACTGCATTCTTATGATGCATGATTAAACATGAAAGCACATCAGCTGATCCAGAGATCATCTTCCATCATCACACAAACAAACTGTTGAGGTTGTTCAACGATCTGTCATAAAACATAAAGAAACAGACAATGCAAAGCTGTATGTTCTCCAAGTCATCTTACACAACATATAAAAAAGGGAAAATTTCAAAAAGTGGCAGTACTTCATAATCAACTTAATTGATGAACAAACAGCAAAATTTCTTAGAACAAGCACAATAAAAAGGGCAATGCAAAGCTAAATCCAATCCCAGACACATGCCTTTTATTGCTATATTTTGTCATCCAGTTTCTGAAATAACATTAAAAGAAATTCCAGATCCTAAAAGAATCCAGTAATAATGTTTCTGGTCAGCAAAATTACTTGAATGGTAAAAGAAATTCCAGATCCTAAAAGAATCCCTATAGCTACTGGTACCAAAACAGTGAAACACTAGCTCCTTCAATTCACAGCATGGGATGGCAGATATTCATTCTCTGGGAGTCTGCTCACTCAAGATAGATCATTAGTTCAAAGGGGACAAAACATTGAGTTGGTCAGGTTCTGCCTCAACCCATATCGTTTCAAAAAAAAAAAAAAAAAAAAGTATACCAAGGAAAACTAGTCTGAAACTCAGAATTTGGAGATTTGTAACACAGGCAGCTAGCACTGCATGATGAGGGTTTGTGTTATTATGAACCATACCCAACTTCACAAACAGATTTAGAAAACCTAAAGTTACTCCATTGATTGAGCTCGAGCTAGTGACAGAGTTTATTGTTCAATTAAAAATTAAATCTTTCTAAAAATCCTATATTTCTAAAAATCCTTTTTTTTCACAGGACATTAATCAATTAAAAATTAAATCTTTTTTGCAAGCCATTCATCAATACAAAAATCCCATCTTTTTCTTAAACCATTTACAAAATTTTCAAACCACATAACCCAAACAAATTATGACTATGAATAACACAAATTGAAGAAGAAGGCAAATGATTGGGAAATATAACAATACCTCGATCAAACAACTATGGCTTTGTTGTAGTTTGGAGAGCAGCAACTGATAAGATTTGGAGAAGGAGGAAGAACAGCAACTGATAAGATTTGGAGAAGGAGGAAGAGCAGCAACTGATAAGATTGTTTGGGGAAGGAGGAAGAGCAGCAACTGATCGATAAGATTTTTTGGGTAAGGAGGAAGAGAGTTAGGGCTTAGCCGCTTAGATGAAAATCAAATAAGGAGGAAGAGCAACTGATCGATAAGATTAATTGTTTGGGGCTTAACCTAATGTGAAATGAAACGACTACTACTCACGTTTAACTTCTAGAAGCATATTTTACCAAAATATGGGCGGGATTGATGACAAACAAGGCGGACCGCCCAGAACAATATAAGTTTGGATTTTATTTTTATATTTTACACCAGGCTTTTTAATTAGATATTTTTTTTACTTCAAATGAAAATTTGAGATTAAAACTTTTTTTTATAAGTTTGGATTTTATTTTTCTTACTTTTAATTTTTCTTTTATTAAGACCAAAAGAAAAAACTATTCTTAGCTTAAATTAAAAATAATAATTAAAACCTAATTTGATTCATTTATGGGTGCAATCTACGAGCCAAGCCCGAGTCGAACTTGAGTGACTCGACTAAATTTACATATAAAAGTGATATCCGAGTTGAATGCGCTGAGTTTAGCTAGTATATATGTTAAAGCCCAGCTTGTTTTTTTAGTATGTTGAAGCTCGACTTGTATAGAAACGAATTGATACAGTACCAAAACAAACCCAAATTTATTATCTGGTTTTTTTCATGTTGATGTTCGGCTCGTTTAAAAAACTAGTTCAGCCGAGCTAAAAAACGAGCCAAGCCCGAGTCGAACTTGAGTTACTCGGCTAAATTTACATATAAAAGTGATATCCGAGTTGAATGCGCTGAGTTTTAGCTAGTTAAAGCCCAACTTGTTTCTTATCTTACGTACTTATTAACGAAAAACTTTATTATTTGGCTAAAACCTACGAGTTAGAGCTCGACTCGTACTAGCTTGAAGCATATTTGGGGTTATTAACTTTAATCACGTATCAATTTTACTAAAAAATAAAATTTTCACACCTAGCTAAACATAGGTTAAATTTTTTAATTATTATTATTTAGTTTTTTTTTCTAAAATATTTGAGATTATTTTTTTACTTGCCAATACGGCAAAACCTTGATTAATGAATGTTCGGTATATGAATAACCTCACCAATTCTATAATACTACATTTAGATTTTTTTTTCTCCAATTTATAATTTGAGCGCATCTTTTGTTTTTTTTTGCTCCTATTTTTTTTATTTAGATCTCTCTCCAATCCCTGGATTGATAAATATTATTTTATCAAAAAATTAATAAATTATCTAGTGCAACAAGTATCAACCCAAATTATAACAAGAACCTTTTATTTTATCAAAGTAAAATTGTTCCATTCATTGCTTCAAGCTGGTAATAATACAAAGAGATGGTACGTTGTACATAGAAAGTAGAACTTGAACAAGTAAAATTGTCCCACTTATATTGAAATCTAAAATTAACATTCGAAGGAATAAATAAATTAAAAAAAAAAAAAAAAAAAAAAATATCCATTGCATCAGCCTTGACATTGTAGGACCTACAGCAAACATCCTCCAAGGTGAACATAGCCTTGCCCATCTCCTATAGCAAGCGAACTAGCTAGATCGCTGCAGACCAGACATTACAACAGGCCACTAATCAACATATAACACCAACACATCACCGGACTAAGCAAAAGCAGCAGCTTGACAGTCCCCTGCATAACATTTGATATCAATAGCAATTACATAGGTCCACACAAATAAGAAGAACCTATAACTTCAGAAAAATTCAGATCTGCATGAAAATGATATAATTATTACAAGAATTAATAAAAAGAATTAAGAAATAATGTTCGACAAGTACCTGCATACCCAATATGTCCAATTATCCAAGACTCTTTGCTACGCATACATGCCCTCACAAGGTGAAATTGTCCCAATAAGACTCTCACAAACGTTCTTCTCTATATGCATTAAATCCAGATTATGACGCACAAGAAGATGCTACAAGCCAACACAATTTATTTTGGTTAGATATGAGATTATAATTACTAGTACTTTAAAACAATTTAAAAGAAAAGAAAGAAATTATATATTTACCTCCCAATATGGCAATTCAAAAAATATTGACTTCTTCTTCCACATTTTCTTAGGTTCCTCCCTTTTTCTCTTGTTCTCCTCCTTCTTTTTGGCTTTATCGGCTTCATCTTTTTTACCTTTTCCAAAATCATTCTTAATATTACATATTTCCTGAAAAATATCTGATCCAGACATTATTGGAGGCATGTCCCTGTTCTCACGAAAACCATTAAACCATTTTTTTTTCGATCGAAATTGATGATTGCATGGAAGAAAGCGCCTGTGATCCATATATATAGTCTTCATAATAGCTTTCAAATATGTCGAACAAGTGTTAACACCACACACTGGACATGCTGTTTTACCTTTTGTCGTACATCCACATAGATTCCCATATGCAGGAAAATCATTAATGGTCCACATCAAAATCACCTTCAAATTGAAAGTAGATTTTGTGAACGCATCATATACCTCGACACCTTTCTCCCACAACTCCTTCAAACCATGTGAACAAGTAAATTGAATTAAGCTAACTAACAAGTAAATAAATCAAGTTCTCGCCGAGCATAAGAGTAATTGGCAATAACAAAATCCCAACTAACATCATACACAAAGCTAAACTAACTCAACTACTACAGAACACCTCAACTGCATCAATTGGACAGCCCGCAAATGAGCTATAACTCATTTGCCTTGAATATTCTAGAGTGCTGTTCCATGTGAAGTATTTGAGAAATAACAATTATCTGATCTTATCTTTGTCAATTCTCATAAAATCTACCTTGTTCACCATGTTTCCAATGTTTCCTTCAAAACTGTAATTGATTTCTTTGTTTGCAATGATAATGTTATACAGCTAGAAGGCTCTTTCTAAACTAGTTTAACTGACTGACAGAAAGAGATACAGTACATTGAATTTTCAGCCTGCATTAAGCAGCGTCAGGTAGGAGAAAGTCCAATTAAGGATAGAAACAAAATTAAGTCCTATTACTAGTAATGGTATCATCCCAGTTGTTGAATGAATGCAGTACCACTGATTCTCCACTTCCTTTTTATCGTCGTCCTAAAGGGTCGAATTTATACATATTAATCCGTTACAACACCAAATACAACATTTATCGTGATTGGTTCTGCATTGATCCAAAAGGTATCAAATTCAACAGCAGCTGCCAGCAACAATTTGATGATCAGTTTGGTAACCAAACAAAATTTCTCAGCAAACCATTGTTCAGTATGCCACCTGATATGCTTCACCATGTTACTTGTGTTGCCGTTGGCTCTAAGATTTACTCTTTGGGTGGCTATGACCGTACTACTTATATCTCTCACCCTAGAATTTATAACAAAGCCTATGTTTACGACACAGCAGCACATGACAACAACAACGTAATCAATTAACTTAATTGAGTGATCAGACCTGTATTTCTCATTGAGTGATCAATAATAATTCTACCTTAATAAAAAAAAAAAAAAATAGAATCTATGATGATATAAACATAATCTTAACATCAACCGTACTATAAAACTAACATGATTAACACCCTCATATACAAATTTAAGTTTTGAAAATTATAAAAATCAAATAACTAACTTTCGCAACAATGGAATTCCTTCAATAAATTTCACAACTATCAAACCATTAGAAAACATAAAAAAATTACCTATATTTAATCAGAAACAGGGCAACGAAACACGAATTGCAAGAGATAAAGTTGATGACTTCGCCGAAGAATCCAATTGGAGAGGTGAAAAGGAGTTAATAGAGAGAAAACTGCTGGTTTAACAATGAAAATTAGAGAGATCGATTTTGCTGATCTGTAGAGAAGATGATGCAAAGCTGTAGAGAAGATGCAAAGCTTGTTGGACTGGGCTTTACAAATTTTTCTTAAATAGGCCTAGGTAAGTCTGTAATGGGTCGGGTCATATGTCTTTTTTCTTATGTTTTTTGACAATATCAATAAATTTAAGATAGCTTAAATTAAATGCTATCATTTTATAGCTTCTTTGTATAAACGCTATCGTGCACTAGAACACATGTAAAACAACGATAGCATTTAATAAATATGCTATTAAGAAAATAGTTAATAGCGTTGATTTGCAAATGTTATTAATTGAAAGCTATCTTTATCTGTTTTTCTAGTAGTGGATAGACATGAAATTTAGATTCTGTGTGGAGTTGTGAAATAGACATATTTTGGAAGTGGACACTGAATGGAAGAAACATTTAGAATACCTTATCTTTATGATCTGCTCTGGCTGGCGCTCTTCACTTGACTGATAAAAACTAAGTAGCTCTCTGCGTGCGGCGAATGGTAATCCATTGATCAGGTATTCAGGTATTCAGGGCTTTTATATACCAGGGCTTGGAATGTAGGACTATATATATACCAGGGCTTTTATGATTGATGGTAACATTGAGGATGAAAATGGTTGAGCTCCCCCAGTTTTATCATATTGTACTTTATCCATGTTAACAAATCCCATTCCTGATCAGTGAAGAGAGGCAGGGCATTGTTAGCTTTAACCTAAGAAATAAAGCCATTTATCAATCTCTGACTATTTTCAAAAATTTCTTAAATAAATCAATAGTACCTATTAAGTAATAACACAGAAAACCAATTAAAAAAAAAAAAACACAGAAACCAAATAAATCAAAATGGGTTAAACTTTGAGCAATAGGTATATATAGAAGTATAGAACACTCACCCAGTACAGTAGCAAGTAGCAACAACACCTTATTAGCACTTCTTAAGCAGCAAAACCCCAAACGGAAAAAAATGTATAACCAGTAACCCCAAACACCCAGAATAAGAAGTTGTTTGAAACTACGATGAGTAAGACAAAGGGGAAAAAGAAAAACGTTTGCTCAGAAGGGTGGAGTGGAGGAAGCAGGAAGGTAAAGCTGAAGTGCAAGTGTACTGTGTACTGTGTAGTTGTGTACAACAGAGAGAGAGAGCGCGCAAAATAAGGGATGTTGTAAAAAGCACTTTGGTTTACATCCAAACTGCCGTTAGATTTTCCATCTGGCAGATCAAATAAAGTTGATCAAAACTGGATGGCTGTGATTTCCCAAACGTTTGCAGTCACAGTTTTCTACTTTTCTTGTCACCAAACACCCTCTTTACACCGTACTATTTACTCATTCTACCATTGTGTAAATGTGCAGTGGTCTACACCATAGGTGAAAAAATCGAATTTGCGGCCCGGATATTCCACCACCCCATGTCGTTCAGAGTTTATCGAATATTCGCGAAATATTCGGCAAGAACCGAAATTTACAAAATTTTCGATTATGAAATTAACATATTTATGTTTAATTCCCTCGAACTAGAATTTTCGATGAGGTTATCAAAAAAGGGTCCAAAAGGCACTGGACGTTTGGAAACTTTCTATTTGGATGGGGTTCAATTGTGCATAGTACTACTCAGTTCGTCCCCACACGTATGCGACTCGAAGATCATCGGTTTGACATGGGGCGTCTATCATTCTGGGGTTAGCATGTCTTTTATTTTGATTATTAAAATAAAACTATGGGTTGAGTTGTTATGAGGTTGTTTGTATTTAGTTCTTATATTAGAAACAAATAAAAGTTCTATGAATATCCGCCCGATATTTACGATTTTTTTACCTATGAGTAAAACTATCTTGTGTAATAGTTCCGTCTTACCTTCCTTGTATGATTTGTCGTGTGTTTAATTTGCAATGTATGTTTTTCTTTTAATTATAAGTTTATACATTGAAACCAGAAGAAAAACACGAAAATAGCAGAAAACCTCCGAATTTTTGGCGAAATATTCCGGTACAATTGAATTTGCCAAACCTCCCATATTCGACATTGGGATCCGGATATTCGCGGAATATTCCGACTTTTCCCATGTCGGATATTCGAAATTATCGAAATTTTCACCTATGGTCTACACTTGTGCATATTGCATAACAAATTGAAAAGGCCAATTCTACCCAGGTGAAAATTTCGATAAATTCCGAATATCCGACATGGGAAAAACCGGAATATTCCGCGAATATCCGGACCCCATGTCGGATATGGGAGGTTTGGCAAAAAAGAAATTCACGAAATATTTCGCGAATATTCGCTAAATTTGAAAAATTGGGAGGTTTTCTGCTATTTCCGTGTTTTTCTTCTAGAATCAATTATTGAAGCAACAAAACCTAATGCGAGCTGAGCAAACTATTCTGATACAGAGGTTTGACAGTGTTATGTGAAGCACATGTACAGAGAAACTAATAGATGTGCAGATTTTCTAGCAGGTCTAGGTGCTAATGGGGATAAGCTCAATGTATTCATAGGTCCATTTCAGGAAGACCTGATACACATTATAAACCAGGATGCCATCAATACCTAGTACTCTTTCCATAGCTTGCCATAAATCTAATAATATCCTCTTGCCATAAATCTAATGATATCCTCTTTCCATAGCTGATTAGGTACATTCACAACGTTTAACCAAATAGGTATCGTTATGATCAAAATTCTGTCGCTCAACTTTTGTACAAGGTCGAAGCACATAGAGTTAGAGTTTATCAGGAATGAAATGGGCCCTTTTCCAACACTGCTTGTTTAACTTCGTCATTCGCAAACGTGAAGTAGAATAATATATCATTATCTGCACCCATGTCAAATTTCCTAAATTCCAATGTCTACAAATCACAAAAGGATAGGGTTCAAGGAGCATAGCAGGTATTTGATACACTACCTCTAGTGCCGGTCTAGAGGCATCTCAGCTGTTTCATTAATTTTAGGAAATACCCCGCTGCAAATCCATAAAACCATTATACTGAAATTTAGTAAAAATCATAGTACTGGACAAACCTGCACTAATCCACCAAGGTTAATTATCACTTAGATCTAGAACGAAATACGCGGCACCAGAGTCTTGAAGCCGCTTCATTGCTGCAAATTTAGAACTAAATTTAGTGTTACTACTAAGCAAAACAAAAATCTTTCTAATCTTATCATAATATTCTTAACACGAAAATTTATAACAAATGATGAGTATTTACCGGTGACCAAATCCTTTGTAGCCAAAGCGTTATATCCAACAGGAGCAGCTTTATTATCCATTTGTTCTAGCCGGTAAAATACCGGGGTTCGATCAACAAGTTGCCATTCAACTTGAAATGACTGGACAGGACCACAATTTCCATGCTTAACCTACAGGCTACAGCTAAAAATATACGTACGCACAATTTTTAGTATCAATCAATGTGAAAATACTTCATGTCACATGATTTAGAGATCACCAACTTCTACAAACGTTTCAGTAGGAACTTGTAGCAAAGATAGTACTTCAGAGGATGATTTCCCTCTAACCTTCACTCCATTAACAGACAAAACTTCGTCCCCATAACAAGAGAAGATGGAATAAAGTGAGAAAAACAAAAGTTTTTATGTATAAAATATTTTACGTAACATGATCACCAAATGGATGTTTTCAGCAGCTCAAAAGAACAAAACACATACAGGAAGACCCTCACCTGATAACTCAGATATTAAGCAACAAACATTAATTGGATGCTTAAACATTAGTTACAGAACCCATCGAAAGTGTATTAAGTAGTAATTTTTGTGGCAATTTGGTAATTAAGTTGTTCAGTGTTGTTGCAAATGGTGATGGTGATGGTGATGGTGATGGTAATGGTGGTGGTGGTGAGCAGTTGCAGGAAAATGGTGTCATCTTTCTGTGTATTGCTTGGTGAGCATTTGGCTTGCAGAAGAAAATGAAGATGATGAGTGAAAAGAAACTTCATGCTTTTGGGCTATAATGAGAATTTTTGAACCCAATGGGCTACAACCCATATACTGATCCAGCCCAATTAGAGCTCACTAGTGTCATAGTTCATCAGACTAGAGAACTTCAGTGCATCATGAATCGCAACAGGTACACTTGGAGCACAGGAGCAGCTATGTTTCTTTACTTTTAGGGGGCTTGCTCTAGATACTAGATACTAGAATTCCACCAACAACTTTGGTCATAGACAACCGAAGATGTCCGCCTTTCGCTCAGGGGATTTAATTTCACTGGGGTTAATGTAAATACTAGGATTTTATGATCGACCAACATCTTTTGCACAGTCCTAGCCTCATAGGCACGATGAGAGCAACAACGTTGCCTACTTGTCTTGCTCTGGGGCGTTTGATACCAAAACTTGAGTATTAGTATTGGTTGTAGAGCTCTTTTTCTTGATGTAGAGTTTCTTCGCTTGATAAGATTAACAATGTCACACACTGCATCACATATAATATCAGTGGCAAAATATTCAACAACATTTTGTATGGATCTCAAGTATATGATCTGGTTCAAAATGTGATTATTGTCTCACTGCAATTGTACATTTTTCAACAATTTCTTTATCGACAACAACATTACTGTGCCCAAACTTCCAAAGAATCATTGCATTCACGGAATCTTAATTTATTTCGTGCTTCCAATATTTATTTTGTTGTTAATGACATGAATAACTTTAAACACTTGCCCTAAGATGTTCATTAAAATCGCCGTCAAGGGAAGTTGGTATTGAAATTTTCCTTATTTCTCTCGGCGTGGCAAAATAAAAATGCATGACCATTTGTTTCCTGCATGAATGCATTTTCATATCCATTTCTCTTTGTCTTCCACAAATACTCGCCCTAAGCTAGGTTAGCCCTCAAACAACTCATTGAGGAGGATTGGATAGAAAAATTGGATATGCAATAAAGAACTCTTTAAGCCATGTAGGTAAAAAAATTTAACAAAGAGCTGGCCGACTGCGGTATTATTATTGTATTAGTCTATTAGATTCAATCTTATCTCTTTGGATTGGTTTAACATGTAAAAAAAAAAGTTAAAATCATTATTCTAACTCTCACGAAACATGCTCATTTTTTTTATCTTTAAAAAAACACTAAAAACAATACACTTAGCAAAGAATAATGACTCATTTTGATGAATGTAATTATGTAAGTCACCTAGTAAATTACCATTGTTCTATCATCTATGAAACTAACTGTACAACCATTGCAGATGCTCTTGTAAAAATTACACATACTGCACATCATCGACTCAACAGTTGCATCCCTCTCACAAAATGGATTACAAAATGGATTGGTCGTGGGTTCGAAACACGTCAACATCTGATATAAGTTTTTTTTATATATATCCCACTTGCTAATAAATAAATAATAAAAAAAATTACACTTACTACAACTGAATCTCGAGTCCTCGATAAATAAATAATCATGTTTACATAATAAATTCTTCGGCTCCGATCAAAGCATATATACTAAATAAGCGTTTGATAAATGAATTACCTTGTTTAGATACAGTAGTATATATTTTCGGTCCAACGGTATTCATTTATAAAGTTTTAACTGAATATCATGTTGGAGCTTGGTATAAAAGACCTAATGCAACTTCCATTATCAAGTTAATTAAAAATAAAAATAACATAATTTCCATTTTACTATAATTGCCAAAAAAAAAAACAAAAAAATCACTTTCCGATGTTCAATTTTTTCCCTTTGGCACCCCCTCAATTAGGGTTTCCTTCTGACAAAAAAGAAACTGAGAAAGTGAGCAAGTACAGTGTACAATACTTTGTTTATTTACTTAAAATATACATGTTTATTTACACGTGGCATAATTCTAGAACTTAGAAGAGTTATTTTTGGAATATAATATAACAAAAATAGAAATATTATGATTATTGATTAGAGTCCCATAACACAAAGAAGAGTCTCTTTTTTGTGAATAATTCTATTTTACAAAATTTACAGTTTTATTTATTTATTTATTTAAATTAATTAAAAATTACAAAATAAAAAGCTTTATATATAAAAATAAAACCGAAAAAGAGATATATTCTTCTTATTATTATTAATCTCTCGAAGACTTATAACAGAGAGAAAAAGATTGAAACCTGAGAGAGAGAAAGAAGAGAAACAGAGAGCTTGTTTTCGATCTGAAAGAGAAAGAAGAGAAAGAGAGAGAGAAGTGGTAGGTTTGTAGTGGAAAGAGAGAGAGAAGGAAAGAAGGAAGGAAGTATGAGTGGTGGAAGAAGTAACAAGAACAATAATGGTGGTGGTGGTGGTGGTAGTGGGGTTTCATCAATTCCCGCATCAGCAAGAACGATGGTTAAAAGTTTGAAAGAAATTGTTAATTGTTCTGATGATGAGATCTATACTACTCTTAAAGAGTGCAATATGGACCTTGATGATACCGTTAATAGATTACTCTCTCAAGGTTTAATTTTGCACTTTAATCTTCTTTTTCGATTGTTTTTGTTTTGTTTATAGTTATATTGGTTTTAGTTTCAATACCCCATTACGTTTCTGGTCTTTTTTTAGAAGAAGAAACAAAAAAAAAATTGATTTTTATTGTTTTGTACTAAATTAGGGTTTTTTTCTTACTTGTTTTGGATGGTTTTGTGTTTTTATTAGGTTTATGTTTGTGGGTTTTGATTAGTGAGTGAAGAGAGACATACCCTTTTGTAGTTTTGATTGAATAATGTGTACAAGGAGAGATTTTTCTATTATAGATAAACCCTAGGTCTTGTTTGGTTGATGTTTATAGTGCTTTTATGTTGAAATAGTCCGGTTTTGCACTTGGTCAAGTAGTATTCCCAAAGGCAAGGATCACAATTCTTAAATTTTCAATTTGCTTGTTTTTGGGAGCTGCGTAGCCTTTTAGTTTGATCTTATTAGAGTGCGATGGGGAAAGGGAGTGAGCGGGGACGGTATTGGTGTGGCTGTGGATTTGATTGGCACTGCTCATCTGTTGCTAGAGGTAGGTAGATGATAGTTTGGACAGTGACAGTTAGGATGAGAAGAAGGGGGCTGGGAAGCATGGTGGTGGTGAGCTCGGGCAGGGTGAGGAAGACTTGGGAATTTTAGAAGAACATTAAGATGTTTTGGCAGGGTTTTTGTTTAGGCCACCGCCACCTTACATACATCCTTTGATAGCGTATTGCCTCATGCTCCTTCACCATAGAAGGAAACTGACTTTTAATTTTATTAATTCAAAATATCCCTCTCCGATGAATTAAAAAACTTTATTGATGGCAAGGAGTTAATTTTATTATTTTCCAATCTTAAATTTTTGTTTCCCTTTTATGTATAGTAGTGGGGATAATGTAGTTGCTGCTATCCTGACCACTCAATAAGCTGCATCATAACCTCACTTTCTTTCTTTCTTTCTTGGTTACAGTTGGTTTGTTGAACGAAACTTTTGAGTCCCTATATATCAGGAGAAATCTTGTTTATTTAACTCCTTGCCATCAATAAAGTATTTTACTTCATCATCTTCTGTTTCTCTTTTGATGCTTGTGTGGGCAACATTTTGGCGTTTCTTGTGAATGACTTTTATTAGAGGGTGTTATCAAAAAGACATATTATATCTGCAATAAAGGAGTACGCAATACACATAGATGAGTAAGCATACTAAATGTTTTTCAGTATGTGGCAAATAAGTAGAAAAGGAGATATGTACTGCTGTATTACAGTCCATGTTGTGTCAGGTCCAAGCCTTGTCTTTGCACTCCCATTAGAGTCGACATAACTTGGTTTTTGTTGCTTGTTTTAAAATTTTCCCTGTTTTCTTGCACTCCCATTCTCACATCATCTTAAATTTGTTAGTTTATTACAAAAATACTGGAATGACACCTTAATTTTGTCATCTAACCTAATGTGAACCATTACATTATTGTGATTGCCGACATGTTTAGAATCGTTTCTTTTCTTTTCAATCAACTTTATTTAACTTCAGTTTTTTCACTACTCATCTAAGATTTTATCAGTTCGTACTTATGTTTGTAATGTCTGAAATATTATTGTTGTTTATTTTTGATATTTTACAGTTTGATTATAAGCTTCACTGTGGTCTTCTTTTTGTATTTATAGCAATCCTTATTGTAAATCGCATGTGAAGTTTCAGTGCTTCTGTTTTTATTAATTGTTTGATTATGCTAATTTTTGATTCCTGTTTATATTGTAGATCCTTTCCATGAAGTGAAGAGCAGAAGAGAAAAGAAAAAAGAGGTATTGATTATAAAAATGCCATAGTCTTTAACTTGTGCAAAATAGGGAGCTCAGTATATTCTAGGTGTCTATTTTTCTTAAATATGAAAAATTAAATTGTTTTTGATACCTTATCGTGGGATGGAACTCTGTATCAATTTATTCAACAGTTTTAAATATTTGCCGATATTTATAAGGGGTTTTGATTCTTCACTTTGTTTTAAGGTTATAACCAAAATTTTAGGTTGTAAAAAATAGTGGGGTACTTCCTCAATTTAAATTAATATTAATATTCATTTTCGAGTGAGAGCTTGTAGTTAAACTAGTGCCTCTGGGCTCTGGCTCTCTGCTAATTAGGATGTTCTATGGAGAATTCACATCCCCTTAAATCCTTAATGCTGCAGATCAAGGATACATCAGAGTCTCGGCCTAGAGGTGTCAGCACTAGCTCAAATCGTGGAGGCAGAACTGGTGCAGGCCGTGGTGGATCTACTCAGTTTAATTCATATGGTATGTGCACTCACATCACTCATTTTTTATGAAGTATTATTATCGTTGTCTATAGTCCACCGTGATTTTGTTCTCAAATCCTTTGTCTGTGTCGTGTATCAGATTCTGGTGTTTTGCGTGGTAAGCCTGCATACAAGAAAGAAAATGGGACAGCTGAATTATCAAGTTCCTCAAATTCTGCATATGGTATGGCAGGCACTTATGGCAACCGACGGCCTGTGTCTTTCAGGTCAGTTTTTTACTTGTACTACTTGAATGTATATTCCTATGTCTTTACAGTGTGTTTGTTTGTTTTTTTTTTTTTTCCTTTTTGATTGGCAAGCCTGTTTTTAACGAGATTAGTAACTCAAAGATGCACCGCCTGGGGTGTTAACAGTGTATTAGTTGGTAATGCAACGAAAAGGTTGATCAGTGTAGCTTAATGTTGAAGATTCACTCAACATACTTGATGGTTGATGTGTTATAGATATTTACTCATATTCTTTTACATCATTGTGAATGTGTGATGCACTGGTGCTAGTCTGCTAGAAATACTGAAGGTTGATTTGGAGTGTCAGGGTCTAAATAAGTTTTTTTTTTTTTGGATAAAGATGTGGATTGGGTGGAGCTTTTGCAAGTATATGCATGGGGACTGGGGAGTAGATCTAGCTTCACCTTGCGCCCCTATGAACAGAGAAAACTCTAACCGAATGAAGAAGATTTTTACATCATTCCACGCATCTTATATACTGACCTAGTGTCTTTTAACCGTGATGTGTGATTCACAATGTTTTGAAGTAATACCATAACCTTCATCTACATGTAAATTCTTCAACCCAACATTCTTCATATAATTAGGGTTTTAAGAATTGAGTTATAATTGGGACATGATTCTTGGGTAAAGTTTTTGTTGGACTATGTGTAGTGCCTGGGCATCCTATATCTCATTCTCTTTGGTCAGCTAGTCTTATTCTTAGGATCTTCCTGAGGAAGGTGGCTTTGGGTTTGAGAGGTGAGGTGGCAAATGATAGATGCGCCAAGGGGTGGCATGGTGATTGGGATGTTTTAGTTCTTTGTAGATTCCTGGACTCCACCTTCTATATTCTAACTGCACTCTTTTGTACATTATATTTAAAATGTCTGCTGAAAATGACATTTTGAATTCCAAAGC
Organism: Aquilegia eximia; assembly: GCA_023053565.1. Lineage (NCBI taxonomy): Eukaryota > Viridiplantae > Streptophyta > Magnoliopsida > Ranunculales > Ranunculaceae > Aquilegia > Aquilegia eximia. Next base: position 12,566,047 of record JALIGU010000001.1, read on the forward strand.
AGTTTTATAGAAAATACGCTTGTTGGTTTGCATATGATAAATAAATTTACTTGATAATAGGTCTACGTAGTGGCCAACTTTTCCAAGGAATGCTGAGTTTTGATAGTTGTGATGTATTTTTTTGGAACTGTTGCAATGATCCTTTAAGGAATTTGAGTTTTGATTGTTGACATGTACTTTTTTGAACTGTGCAGTGACTCTGTTACAGTTGAAAATAAGTCACAGACAGCAGGAACCATTGATGGCATCTCTTCATCATCACAACCAGGATATCAACCTGCGTGGGTGGGTGCCCCTGGCCAAGTATCGATGGCTGACATCGTGAAGATGGGACGGCCAAAAGCTTCAGGCACAACTAATTTGTCAACAGAGACTTCTCGTCCTGTGCATAAAAATGCTGCATCAACTGTAGCCAACCACAATGTCCATCATGCTATGGCTCCTGCATCTCTTCAACGAGATTCTCACCATGGTTTGGAGATATCTCAAGAATCTGCCCCAAAGGATTTGGAGCCAAGTCATGATACAAGCAGTCAACATGTTGCTACTGACGAATGGACATTGCTTGAGAAGTCATCTGCAAGTGTCCCATCTGCGTTGGAACCTTCTATGGCAGAAACTTATACAGATCCATCAATCTCATCTAGTGCGCATTCTGATAGAACCAAGTTGCATCTAGAATCGTGGACAGATGAGGTTCATGGAGCAGAGAGAGTCCACGAGAGAGATGTAGCTGCAGAACATCTTAATGCAACCTATTTAGGGTCTGCTTCTGCATCTGGAAGACAAATCCCTGGGAATAATTCTGGTGGTGCTTCTCATTATGATAAGGATTCGTTCAGTAACATGAACCCCTACCCACCTCAAGGGCATAGTTTTGACCAGCTTGAAGGTAAACACAATTTTACAATAACGGATTTCAGGGACTACATTAGTATGGATTATTAAGTTTGCTTACAAAGTCAATACAGTACGTATACACTCATTAGACTCGCATGAAATTGAGTAGAATGCTTAACTTTTGGTGAAGATGATCTCATTGCAATGGAAGATCATCCTCATAAAAGTTAATTAAAGGTGTATTTAAAGCTTAAGCTTGCATTCGTGTATCCTTTCTATCGGAAACATAGAGAAAAGAGCGAAAGCCGTACCTTTTGGTGGTCTTTTATCACAGGGAAATTTCGAGGCTCTATAGTGGCTTGCGAGGAATCTTACACCATTAAATAAGAGAGATGGAGCGAAGAAATAGATGACCAAAAAATTAAAATTAATTTAAAAGAATTAGATGTGCAGGCCCATTTCCTTGGACTTTTGTAATACAGTTTTATAATTGTAAGTATTCTAGGTATACATATACGAGTAAGTCCGACTGCACAAATAGTCGAGTGTGTTGTAGAAGAAGATAGGTCTGTAGGAGTAACCTTGCAACTCAGCATTATCTTAAGACACTTGCCATACTATTGCTGTTGTGAAAGTATAGCTCATGCTTTATTGCTTGCCTATCAGTTTATTCTCAATCCAAAGGGTGATGCAAAAAGTCTATAATTTAGTCCCTAAGGTAGAACTATATTTTTTCTAATGTGATTTCTTGAACGCGTGGTGGATCTTTGCAGATAATGGTGGTGGCTCTCAATTATCTATTCCGAACTACTCTGTCTCTTCAGTTGAGGATGTTACTGTAGCAGTGTCGTCTACTGCTGCGAACTTGCAACAATTAAGTTTACAGGAAGAGCGAGGGCCCAGGCCAGCTGATGTTAATCCTGCAGTAATAATTCCAAATCACCTCCAAATTCCTTCTGCTGAGTGCTCGCATTTGAGCTTTGGCAGTTTCGGATCTGTTGTTAATGGAAGTTATCCTGGGTCATATGCATCTAACTCCTTGAAAAGCAACTTGGAAGAAACCTCTGTGGCAGCGAATATTACATCATCAGATCACTCAGAAACTAGGTATATATTCTTCATTTGGCCTCCATGTTATTATTATATTATTTAAGAATTTATTTATATGTTTCTTTTCTGGGTGCAAGGGGTCCTGAGTACTTTGGAGATGAGCACTTACATTCTACATCTGATGGGAATATTGCTCCTAGAAGTAGTGCTGGTGCTGGGAGTTACGAGTCTCCATCACAACCAGAGGTTATGAAACAGGATGCTGGTGAAGCTATACATGGGCACCAATACAACTTTCCAACTTCTGCTCCTGGGTATACATTGGACAACAACGCTCAACTGAATGCTGCATTCGCTTATGAACAAGCAAATTCTCAGATGCACAATCTTGCTCCTTTGATGGTAATGATTTTGCAGCCATATATAATATTCTTTATCATCTTAAGCTTCTCTCAAGTCTTAATGAATCCATTGTAAACAAATATTAGAATATTACCCTTTTGATCTTTTTGCTTGTTTAGTGACGTCTTCCATCAAGGTATATTGTGATCATTGTTTGTTTTGTCATCTGAGATCATTATTTGTGTTTGATGTCATTTGTCTCTTAACTTAGTGTTTGAAGTTTTAGTTGTGATCATTGTTTATGCTTCAACAATAGACTATCCATCCTGCTGAAATGGTCAACTGTGATTGCATAGGAGACAAGATTCTATATTTGATGAAAATTGACGCTGCCATAATTGTGTTTCTTTTGCTACCCAAAAATTTATTTGCTTCTATTTTGTCAGTGTCCAAAGGTATGATATGTCCTAACCCATCTTTCATTGGTGTACAGCAAGCCTATTCAAATTCCCTGCAAGGTAATCTAATGGCTCCTTCTGTTCAGCCTACAAGAGAGTCATCTGATCTTGCTTATTCACAATTCCTTGCAACACAATCAATGCCAACAAAGTACAGCACTGCAGCTTCTTCTATCAGTGGTCCTAGCCTTTCAATGCCAGAGGTATCGCCATTCAAACTTTTGAATCTGTAAAGTTGATTGAATATTTCTGGATTTTACATCAGATATTGTAGTAATATTTGTCATGCACATTTGCAGTCTGTGAAGCCTGGTATGTATTCAATGCCTCATCCAAGCGCTCAGACACTGCCTGGTACCAACATTGCCACAGGACCCGCACTTCCTCAGCATCTAGCAGTTCACCCGTACTCACAGCCAACTCTTCCTCTGGGACATTTTGCTAACATGATTGGATATCCGTTCCTGCCTCAAAGCTATGGATACATGCCCTCTGCTTATCAGCAAGCATATGCAGGTAATAGCACATATCATCAATCTCCTGCAGCAGTACACAATGCTAGTATGAAGTATGCACTTCCACAATATAAAAGTAGTGTTCCAGTGAGCAGCTTACCTCAATCTGCTTCTGTAGCTTCTGCTTATGGCTTTGGGAATTCAGCCAGCATTCCTGGAAGCTTTCCACTGAATCCTTCAACTACACCAGCAAGCACAACGATTGGTTATGATGACGTATTGGGTTCTCAGTACAAAGAAAGCAATCATTTTCTCCCTCTTCAGCAGGTACGCAGTGATAGCAGTTTGCATTCATTTCCTGGTTCTTGTTGTGAACTCCTTTTACCCTTTTCATTTCCTGTTTTTTTTTTCTTTTTCTTTTGAACTTTTTACTTAAGGTTCCTTTTGTGTGTGTGTGTGTATGTACAGAACGATAGTTCCACGGTGTGGGTTCAGGGGCCTGGTTCAAGAACAGTTTCAGCTCTTCCTGCCAGCACATATTACAGCTTTCAAGGGCAAGGTCAGCAGCATAGTGGATTTAGACAGGCTCAGCAACCCTCACAGCACTATGGAAATCCGGGCTACCAGAATTTCTACCATTCTCAAGCTGGAGTTTCCCAAGAACATCAGCAACAAACCCAAAATGAGGGGACACATAATGGCTCTCAGGGCCCGTCAAGTAAGCAGTCACATCAGATCTGGCAACACAGCTACTGATTGTCTCCCGCCTGGTTTTTCAGGGTCGTGTATTGAGTTTGAGAGTGGCCAGCCAGTCAAAGGTATTGTTAGTTTGATCAAATATTACGGTTTCTTGTGTCAGAATTTGATCAACTAGTCATGAAGGTAACTGGAATGGCCACTGCCCTGTGCCTTGAGGGTGTATTCTACCTATCTATCTAGCAGTGTGTTCTCTTAGCTTTAGGATGTTGCTTGCTAATTTTATCTTTGTTCTTTCCTCTTTATTATCATAGTGGGCAAAAGCTTCCTTTTTTGTGGACAGTGTCCCTTGTAATAGTAATACTACTAAATTTCCTAACGACAGTTTTTCCCATCTCTGATCTAATTATTTTGAACAACTCTGAATTCTCTATTGCCTAGTATTTTCATTTTCTTTGAAGTTTTTATGGATACTTTAAAATCAGTATAGCTTTGTTGTCAAATCTGTTGATCGCACCCATAGCTGGATTATGTTCTGTTTTGCTTGATTTCATTGAAGGAAAAGGAGATTTATATATGTTTCACATACGAGGGGAAAAAGTATTGTTTATGAAGGTGGCAATTTGATGATTTGTCGCAGAAACATTTTTTTTTATGGAGAATTGTGTCTGTTGGGAAAGACCTTTTACATGAGGGCAGCTGTTGGAAGTTAGGCAGTGAGGGGAATAGTTTAGTATTGGTTATTTGGAAATTTGTCGTACTTAACCATCTCCTAATTCACAATCACTCTTTCTTTAATGTCTAATCATTTCTTATTCTTGTAAAGTGTTTTCATGGCTAGAAATCCTCTACTTATACTGCCACTTCAATCACATTTTGTATCACGACATTATCTTTTTCTAGTATTGGAGCATTATAAGGACTGCATGAATGGCCAGTGAGGATCTAGCTCCTGTTTCTGTTGTATCTAAGAGTACTAGTGATCAGACACTTCACGCTGATAGTGTTAACGAGGACAAGATCAATAACCAGGGTCCTTGTTTTGGCACAAAAGGGGTAGTACCAAATCCAAGAGCAACATCAGCAGGTATGGGGGCAGAGGGAGAGTCCATAAAGCGTCCTCGTGGTAGACCAGCTGGCTCAAAGAACAAGCCAAAGCCACCTCTAATTATCACTCGAGACAGTGCCAATGCCTTCCGTGCCCATGCTATGGAGGTAAGCTCAGGTTGTGATGTCAGTGAGAGCATTGCAAATTTTGCTAGGCGGAAACAAAGGGGTATTTGCATTCTTAGTGGGACTGGGTATGTGATGAATGTTAGCCTTAGGCAACCTTCTTCCTCTGGTGCTATTGTGACCCTCCATGGGCGGTTTGAGATTCTTTCTTTGCTAGGATCAGTCTTACCCCCACCAGCACCTCCTGGTATGACAGGTCTCACAATTTACTTAGCAGGAGCTCAGGGACAAGTAGTAGGTGGAAGTGTTGTGGGTGCTTTGATTGCTGCAGGTCCTGTTGTGATCATGGCTGCATCCTTCATGAATGCAACTTTTGACCGTCTTCCTCTAGATGATGAAGAGGTTCATAATCAGCATTTCCAGAACAACCATCACCATTTCCAGCATGCAGACATGTCAAACTTGTATGGAATGCCACCAAATTTGCTCACCAATGGTAGCTTGCCGCCTGAGGTGTATTCTTGGACATCAGGACGCCAACTTACAAAGAGCTAAAACGTTGGTTGATGTTATCATCATTTCCAAATCCTTTACTTACTAGTTACTACCACTAAGGAAAGTAGCTGCTGCTTTTGTTGAATCTAATTGCAGATCACAATGTTTAGTTTTTAAATACAAATGGTTTTATATTGCATTGGGACTTGTTGGTTGAAATCTTGTTGGTTCCCCTTAATACAAAATCAAAGTTCATCAATAGTATATATATCTAATACAAGAAAATCACAGTTTACAATCCTAAGCCATGGTCAACTAAATAATTAATTGGACCAAATTATATAAAAGAATGTGGGGCCCAAAAGTGAATGCTAAATAAAAGCCCAACACATGAAGAAGCTTTGCGGACCTACAAGAGTTAAAGAGTCACCCCCATAACCCCCCCGTTCATACTACGGAGATAATCTTTCTTCCCAGTTGCTTACTTGCCTGTCAGTGGTGTTGCAGGAAACTTTTAGGAGGTAATCTCTTCACTCTTTCTTTACTTTCACAGCACTTCATATTCTACTTTTTCTTTTTTCAGTATTTTTTCTTTTTTATTACATTTATTTGCTTGATGTGTTTTTTCTTCTTCTTCTTCTTCTTCTTCTTCTTTCATGAATGAAGTTCTGTTGTTTTGTTGGTGTGTTGGGGAAGTATGAGTGAATTTTATTTAATTGATAAATTTGGGTTTTTAGTTGGTAATAATATTGATCAAACTTTGATCATTAAACTCCATTCCTTATAAATAGATATATAATATACTTATTTTAGCTACATATTTGATGGGTAATGCAGATAAATACTAAGTTTTATGTGTGGACATTTTCGGCAATTTTTACCCCCTTTTTTTTTTAAGGGTGTGTTATAAAGATTATTGTTGTTGGAAAGTGTTAATACTGTGTAATCAGCATTTTGCAAGTGTCTTCAGTAATTTTTTTTTAATTAGATACAAGTAAGAATGAATGTCAAAAAAAATCTCAAGGGTAAAGAAAAGAGAGAGGGAGAGACAATTTCTGACGATTAAAATCAAGAATATCAACAATCGGGATTTGGGGAAAACCACTGTAAATCTTTCGAAATGTTATGGTTTAGCAGATCCATCATTGGACCAAATTATTTTAAGGGCTAAGAAATTATCTAAAACTAAAAATCTACATAACATATTACCTTCAAGGCCTTAATGAATTCTCATTCATGGAGTTGTCAATCTTTTTGCTGGGCCTGGTATCTGTATATGTTGCTAATATTACTTGGTATTTCTTTGTGCTTCTTTAATATGAAAGCCACCATCCTTTGATGTTCTAATGTTTGTTGATCTAATTCAAGGAATCAAAAGGAAAAATAAAAAAAGAGAGAGGGAGAGTATGCTAGCATTAATTAGTTTGTGGGCAAGGTAATCCACACGGGTATAGTTAGAAGTGATGGAACTTGGACTATTGCTGAGCGAATATAATAAATAGTTGACAAGGTGCCCTCGGAAAATACTTAGATAGTTAAAATTATTTTATCTTTATATTTATGAACTAGCTTAGGTTATCTTCTGCCCCACATGTAGTAACCTTAAGTTTGAACCACTTAAGTTGGGTTTTTAAACGTAATTATCAGAGCTTAAGGCCCACTCCATTTTATTTCTTTTATAACTTCATTAGGATTTTATTTATAATATGCATTCTGGACAAAAACAAACAAACGGAATGGTAAATGTAACATACTAAACAGGAAAGGAAACTCAAAAATAAGAGTTGTAGCTGGTTCTTGGTTATTTTTGTATGTTACATTTATCCTCAGATAGTATCCATCTTATTTTCTTGGTTTTTAATATCATGGCAAAATCATACTCAATACTTTCATTTCTTTTGTTTGAATCGAATGTAAAATTGCTACTGCTAGACTGAACATCAACTTCATTGGGGTATTAACTTCAAAGAGATTCATCTTAAATTACTTCTTAACACGATACAAAATTGCACACGTAAGCTGATTTATTTGTACATATAATTGCAGCAGGTTGTTCTACCAGATTCAGTTTTATGGTGGGGTTGGCAAAAACATGTTTGTGTATGAACGGGAGTAAAACAGTGTTAGGAATCATGTGAGGACTGAGGACCTACTTTCTAATTCTCATGATTTGTGTAATAATAAGATGATACTTCTCCGTGCCTTTGGAATGTTTTGTTTTTGAGCGCTTTTGTGACCCAGTTATTTTTTTTTTTTTCAAAAATAGATGCAACAGAAGATAAAAGCAATGGGTGACGAGCACTCCACTTCTCAGGGTAATAACATGAAAAAGCAAGAGAATAGTAAACATCATTTTAGCAAGGACTTTATGGTTGGTAAGGATCTTTGGACAGAGGGACTTATATGTGCTTTTGAATTTGTTCGAGGGTGTAAAAAGACAATTTGTTCAAAATCTGGTTCGAAGATTCATTCTGTGCAACAAATAGATGTGAAAGATTCTAAGAAGCAGGTGATAAGATATGAGCCGGCAGATGCTTCCAACCAAACTATTCATACAAACATCCCAGTGGAATCTGCATCTCTTAGAGATATCAAAACCAATGAAATTGCACCCTTGGATGACCAAAAGGATAGTGATAATTATCACACACAAAGCCTCCATATCATGGACAGGAATACAGGAAGTTACTGGGTACCAATTGGGTGGGCTAGGATTTCTGAGCTGGTGCAAAATGTTCAAGTTGATGCAGGCTGGGCGCAATATCCCATTGAGTTCACCGAAGATGAAGATGACCTCACTGTTCAGGATGTAGTCGCACCTTATTGGGAGCGTGCAGCAGGGCCCACATGGTGGTGTCATGTAACTGCAGGTCACCCTTCCATTAATGCATGGCTAAGTAAAGCTCAATGGTTACATCCAGCCATCAGTATTGCTTTGAGAGATGAGAATCGGCTAATCAGCGAGCGCATGAAGCACCTTTTATACGAGGTACTATCATTGTTTACCTTTTTGAAGTTGAACTTGTCAAGTTTATATTTATTTGGCTAAATAAAACTTTTATTTATGAATGAGGAGTTTACATCAGCTAGAGGCAGGTGAGAGAGTAGCTCACTGACCAACAACAACAACAAAGGATTAGAGAGAAAAATACATCCACAACTACTGTTTTCCCTCTCTATAGGCTCATTAGTGCATCCCACCTAGTAATTAACTGCCCAACAATAAATCTTATCAAGTTTATTGTAGCCGTTTAGTTTCTAAAAGGGGAATAATGGCAGCATTTTGTTTTCACTAGTGAAACTAAAATTGAGATGAAATATATGCACAATATGTGCTAGTTCAAGCTGGCCTTAATGCAGATATGACTTGCTGGCCTTTGGAAAATATTTATTGATCTTTTGCGTGTGTTCTACATATATAGGACCATACCTAAATGCAATTCTACTTCAAACCATATAATTTCCAAGAAAACTTAAAATATTATATATCCGCATTTTAAAGAACAATGACCTTGATCTCAATTCAAAACATTTCAGTCAAAATACTCCTGTCATCATCACTTCGTTATTGTCTCCACGAACTACATCTTGGGCTTAAAAATTGGAATTTTTTCAAACAGTTAAGCTGAATAGGTTTTTTCTTTCTTTTTTCTTTCCAATAATTTACTGTTCATTTTAGTGGACCTGATTTCTCAATCTATTCTCTATAATTTGTAAGGGCTGCTTCTTGCTTCCAAGGGTTCAAATTTTGAGGACTTTTGCAATTTGGGAATCCTTAATTTTGTAGCCTGCGTAGCATGTTTGTACTTGCAGAGGCCAGTCACTTAGTGCCTTGCTAAGGGGCAACCCCAGCCCCCATGGCCGCTATTTATATGTCTTGCTTTTAGTTTCCCTTAGCTTATAAAAATACCATGCCATATATCTATGCTAGTTATGCTTCCCAAATCTCTAAGGCTGTGTTTGGTGACCACAATCTAGATTCTGGAAACAGAGAGAGAGTTGTAGGGTTTTACTCACACTTCTTGGGATCTGATTTCCATTAAACCAAACATAGCCTAAATGTTGTTATTGAATGCAAAGTATATGTTGTGGATTTAATTTCCTGTCACAGACTAACAATCCATTTAATATTTGTATGTTTTGGTGTTATATCAATTCATTGATGGAGAGGGCTGTCAATTGATCAGGTCCCTGTCAGGGTTGCAGGAGGCTTGTTGTTTGAGCTCTTGGGACAATCAGCTGGGGATCCATTTGTTAACGAAGATGACATTCCGGTGGTGATTCGATCTTGGCAAGCACAAAAATTTCTTATCACCGCAATGCACATCAAAGGATCTGCATCAAATATAAATGTACTGGGCATCACTGAAGTGCAGGTTTGTGTTTATGCTCATAATTTCATTCAGTGCCTTTCAGATGGTATTAGGAATTAAATATATATAGTTATGCAAGTTTCCCTGTCCTCTTCTTGAAAGTTGATAGATTATGGCTTGCCTGGTCCAGGAACTTCTTTCTGCTGGTGGTGCTAATGCACCAAGAACAGTCCATGAAGTCATTGCTCATCTAGCCTGCCGTCTTTCTCGCTGGGATGACAGGTAACGGAAACATTCATACTTTCTTTGTTTCCTAAATTATATACAATAATGGTCTTTATATGTTTCTTATGTTTATTCCTCCCATTTATGTCTTCTCCATCTAAGGGATGTTACTAATGGTCATCCTTGCCCAGTAAGTTGACATAACCCCTGGCCAGTGCATCTTTTTTTTTGTCATCCAGGTAGTATACTGAAATTCAAACCGAGTGTCCAACCTGGTGTTTCAAAATTAAATTGATTGTGAGGGGGTCAAAGTCTCACCAAATTCTGCAGTTTCAGAATTTCCTTCTCCCCTTTCGTCCCCAAGACTGTCTGTCAGCTCTCTCTATCCTCTAAGCCTTTCTATGTTTCATCATCACTTCTCTTTCCTTTAAATGCATTTTGGGTTGTTTCTTCTCTTGCTGGGCCTTATACATTATATTTGTTTATGTATTTATATTTGCTCCTGATGGTGAGATGAAATCGGCTAAAAGGAAAGCGCTACTCATAGACAAACAAGGACACTTTGTACAAAAATCAGAACATTACAGAGTCAAGCTAACTCAATAGCTGAATCATATTATGATACTGTATTCATTATATACCAATTCCTGAAATGTCTCTTTTTCCATGACCCTCCAATAAAATCTAAGACTCAATGGATAACCAGAATCAGCTATAGGGTAGCCAGTACATTATCAGCAATTAGTTAAATAATGTGTACATATATACATATTATAATAAGTTATATTTTATGCTTAGTTAATTTATTAAACACTCTACAGTAGCATATTGTTACCCGATCTTAGATTATCTTAGTGTCCTTTTCTGCTTCTTTTTCATTTTTCTCATATGTTTCAGATTATTCCGCAAATCTATATTTGGCGCTGCAGATGAAGTTGAATTGAAGTTCATGAATAGGTAAGCTCATAGTCATGCACTCTAATGATAAAGTGGTCACTCTGGTGATTATGTTCTTACTATGCTATGCATGTGAAATAAACTATTTTCATTTTATGTCTAGGAGAAACCATGAGGATATGAATCTTTTCAGTATCATTCTGAACCAAGAAATCAGATGGTTGTCGACACAGGTATACTCTCCCATATAATTATAGGTTCTCTAGAATCCTTTTAGTGTATTGTTTAATAATAAATTATGTACAGGTAACTACGTTATTGTGAACTGTTTAAGAAAAGAAAGGATTGCTCCATGCCTCTATGACTACACTCTCCATTACTCAAGATAGTGCAAATATATGTTTCATGCCCAGCTTTACGACTTACGACTTTTGTGATGACATCTGATCTAATAACAATGATTGATATGATATTTTAAGTCGGTCAGTTGTTCACGAGGTCATGGCTATTTTATTCAGAACCTTGATGTGTACTGGAAGTACAAAAGCCTTGGAATAGTTACTTGCCAAAGCAAAGAACCTGGAACATCTAATAGGACCCATGACCTCATAGGAAATCTCCTACATACAAATTCTGCTAATTTTATAGCGAGTGATTTATGAGTTTGAGTGAAGATGGACCATTAAGCTGAAAGCCTCATTTGATGTTTTTTTTTTTCTTCTGTAAGTGCTGGATTAATACAGAATGGAAATAGAATGAACAGGTGTACTTGGAAGGTTAGGGGAACTTTAAAAATAAAAAGTACTGATAAAAAAAAAAATCATATGGTAACCTCTCATTAGCCTTAGTATTATAGACAGCACACTCACCAGAATTTAAAATACTCCTGAAATTTGGTAGTAGAATCGATTAATCCCCCCTTATCAGAGTTAGTTTCCCTCCAGGGGGTTATAGTTTTAGTCTTTTAGAACAAGGATATTGTTCTCCAATAAATATGAATTTAGCCTTCCCCATTGAGGTTCAGTTGCAGAGTGACTTTAATTATAATGCACAGATTTTGATTCTGTGAAAACACCTAATTTTAAAACATTCAGTTGGGGATCTCCACTTCCTTGCTGAATCTGCAACATGCGGAATATTGGAAAATAAATTGTCTTTATCTTTGGATTATAAGTACCTGGCGAGATTCAGAGCCTCCTGTATTCATTTTCTATTTGCAGGTGATTAGAGTGAAATGGTCATTACATGCAAGAGAAGAAATTGTGTTTGAGCTTCTTCAACACTTAAGGGGTGATGCAACCAAAAGCTTGTTAGAGGGAATAAGGAAGAATACAAGAGAAATGATTGAGGAACAAGAAGCTGTTCGGGGCCGCTTGTTTACTATTCAAGATGTTATGCAGAGCACAGTTCGTGCATGGTTGCAGGTATATTGGGTATAGATATGTGCATGCATATGAATTGTTGAGGTGTTGAGGTGTGTTTATAGTTGGTAGCGTATATGCGTAATATTTATAGAATGATTAAACGACTCATAATAAAGTAGACATGCTGTAATATCTTATTAGTTTGTAGGCATATGTTAGATTTACATGTAATAATATTGAAATCGGGCAAAGGTGACATTTTCAAATACTAATGTGCTTGATTTTAGGGGAAAAAGTTTGTTCCTTGCATATTGTGCACTGAAAAATATTCATGTGGTTAGTTTTTGGGATGCACTGGCTGAATATATTTTATTACATGTTTATGACAATATCAATATAATGATGTAAATTGCATGGAAGATTAGCATTCTTAGCAACCTTTGTTACTCTACTTTCAGGACAGGAGCCTCCGCGTCACTCATAATTTGACAGTTTTTGGTGGATGTGGCCTTGTACTTTCCATCATCACCGGTCTATTTGGAATTAATGTAGATGGGATCCCTGGAGCTAACAGTACACCATATGCATTTGCTCTGTTTGCTGCCATCCTCTTCCTGATTGGAATTGTGCTAATTGCGATTGGACTGGTGTACCTTGGTTTAAAGAAGCCTATAACAGAAGAGCAGGTTGAAGTAAGAAAGTTGGAGCTTGAGCAGCTAGTTAAGATGTTCCAGCATGAGGCAGAAACTCATGCACAGGTGCGGCATGAATTCAGAAAAAAGAAACTGTCTCCTACTGCTGCAGATATGCATCCAAATGGCGCAGAGTATATCCTCATCCAATGAAGGCACAATATTTTGTTGTACCTCTTTTGAATCATTGCGAAACATATGGTATAACAAATTCTTTGCTAACAAGGTATCTTACAAAGGTTTGCATACAGCAAAATTAGCTGTCTGTTAGGGAAATAAATGTTTTACTTGTAGCACTATCACTAAGCCGTTATTTTGAAATGTGTACCATTTTAGGACAGTAATTAATCTACATTCTCCTTTCATATTTATTAATGTCTTGAAGGTTGAAAGCACTTGATTTATATTTATAAGAATGTTGGTTATGTTTGGATGCACCTTTCTTGTTGCGTCACATTGCTCAAGTCAATTGGACTGAGGAGGAAGCTGCAACCTAAGGAAAAACTAAAATTGGTTCCTATATGTAGGATTGGTCACAGTATTTAGTTGCACACTCCAATTTAAGGAAGTTATAACTTGTGAAGAACAAAAGTTGTCTGCTGGGACATACTTGTTTCTGCAGATTGCAGGTAACTATGACTTCAAGATATCTCTGTAGTTATGGAATTTTAGATATTAACAAACTTAAGACTCATTTAACTAAAAAAACAATGTGATATTTACTTAAGAATTTCTACACACTGAAACAGAGTAATCGAAAGAACAACAGTAAGTTGGATAGCTACCAGAGATTAATATTTGATCTGTCTATAATTGACATCTATGTGACTGATATTTGAACTTTCAACACTGTATGAGATTGTATTCAACAAAACAGATTACAGATTGAATATGCAATTTCACGCAGCAATAGTAGTTTCCGTATTACCACTAGTACTCCCACTTGTGCTAGCCCCAGGAGTCCCTGCACCAACTGTAGGATCTTCATTCTCCTTCACTTCATCCCCTATTTTCCCAAAGTTAATAGCAAAACAAAGCATTCCCAGTTGGTTTCTGAATGACCATATCTCTGCCACATGGTATTCCTTTATGAGTTTATTCTCTCTAGCGAGTTCTGACCAGAGTGTGATCAAACAATATTTACGAGGAACCGGCCAATAACTCATGTTCAGTTTTCGTACAACACTATTGGGATCGAATACATGCACTTCCATTTTGTTTCTTAAATCTCGCACATTTTTAATTTCATCACTTGTCATAATTTTTTCTACTTCATTTGAGTCTGGCAGGAGTAAACGGTTTTGATTTGATTTAATATCGCTTTCTTTGATAGGTTTGATGTCCAACCATCTAATGTTTTCCCCTTGCACTTCATTACCAGTGATCAGCTCCAACATATGTTTTGGCATCGTTCTTGGTAGAGGTCTTACTCTCTCTTTTCCTTTCTTGCTTATCACTGGCTTCTTCTTCTTCTTCGACTTCTCTGACTCTTGAGTGATCTTCTGCTTCTTGTTTATGGTGATCAAGAAGTTGTTTTCTTTCTCTACTGTTCTTTCATGTTTCTTGGTGGTTATCATATTGACAGCAGCAGCAGCAACAACAACAACTTTGTTCTCTTCCTTTACTACTAGGGTTGTTGGAGGTGAAGATGGTGTTGAAAGTGGTGATGTTGGTGATCTTGTTGACAACAACTGTAAAGACTTTTTATCATCTTCATCTTCTTCTTGATGCACTAGTGGTGGCAATGGTGGTAGAGACAACAATGAAGATGGTGGTAACGTTATGATCCTCTTAGAGGGTTTTCTCTTCCCTTTAACGATTTTGCAAAAACCCATGTCTATATTTCCAAGATGTGACAAAGCAGCCCAACGTCTTCTGTTTTCTTCCATTGAAAGACAAAGACAGAGAAGTTCTTTTTCTTTTTCTTTTTCACAAAATTGCTATTGCTATGAAGAAAATAAGAGATACTAGCTATTACTTTGTTTCTTGAAGAATACTTTAAACTAAAACCAGTTTTAACTGGTTATTTATAATTAGTGATGTAGAATTTTATTGGCTTCAAACTTCTAATTTATAAGTATGTTCTTCTTTGACAGTTGGTCTGCACTACTTCTAATCTCAGACAAATCCTAATGCACATCTAATTCTAGAAACACATGACTGGCATAAATTTAAAGTTTCGATATATGTGAAAATAAGAGGCAAAAAATAATAATGATATGGGATTTTGGCATAATATATGCTTTTTAGATTAATTTTTGTTTAGAATAGTGACTTAATTAAGCGACAATAACCTAGATAAGTGACACTGGCTGTCTTGGTTAATTTTGCAAAAGATGAACTCAAGTATTTTGATAATGGATATGAGGGTAACAATAAACCTTGAAAGTTTTGAAATGGCAGAACAGTTTGGATGGGCTTTGTCTCTGTCCATGCAAGTATGCAACAAGACATTATGAGATGTTTGCCTCTCATTACTTGTATTAAATTCACAGTTTGCAATGCCATATTGGCTGCCTTTAACATGTATGCATTATTATGCCAAGGATATTTCAAGCTCTACACCAGTAACCTATCAGTTCCAATATTGTGAAGGCCGGGTACTCACATATATGCAATTCTTAACTGATGGTACAGGGGATTTTTGCGCGCGCGCTGTGTACTATTTTTCTTTCTAGCTAATACCTGAATCAACAGCGCATGCAGTTTGAGCATTATTCTTTCTCATGTTACCTTCTAACAAGAAACACATGAGTCACAGACTTACTGTTTTTACAACAATCAAACACAATTTTCATGCAAACAAGGGGAGCTATAGATTTGCACTCTAGGCCTTTTTTTTTACTTTTTTCTTTCTTATATATATACATGTATTGCTACAAGTTCCCTACACTGATCAATCTTCCTTTCTTCTGTAAGTATTGTTTTCAATTCCTCAAGATGTTGAGACTCGATGTTAGGTTCATGAACTCTGGCATTTCTAGGGTGATATACGGAGAAAGGAACTGGACCGTTGCGGAATTGAAACTCCATATTGAGAAGTACCATGGCATTGCCATCAAGGATCAGATACTTAAATACAATAAGGAGACATTGCTTTACAATGGAAAAGAGTTGGTTGAAGTACTTACTGCTGTTGCTGAAGATAATGAAATTAAGGTTTACACTAAATTCCCTCCTAAGAATGTCTTATTTGTATTATTCTTCAAAAGGTATGAAGGCGTCCACATGAATATTCATAGCCAGAGCACAGTTCTGCAGCTGAAGATGCTTATTGATGAGAAATACGGCCTTTCTCCACACCGTCAGAAGCTCACTATGGGAAATAGTTCAGAACCAATGGCTGAATGGGATGATTTGGATGAACACCTCATCAACGAGCCGCAAAAGATGCCTGAAATTCATCTTGAAGAGATTCCTATTGATGAGCAACAAAAATTGCGCATTGGCATAGAGAAAGGTAAATTTGTTCATAACATGGTTGTGGAAAATTCTGACACTATATACACTTTGCATGGTATGATGCGCAGGGCCGCCAAAATTCGTGGCCGTGAGTTTTATTTTCAATGGGGAGACAATCGACTCTTGGGTTCAGATAACTTCGCTTATTATGGTATTCCAGATAAGTCCAGAATTCGTTTGGTGGTGGTGCCTGATGATGACAATGATGACGCTGGCAGCGATGATCATGATGGCAATGAAGATGATCACATTGGCGATGATAATTGGTATTAATACTAGAGCATTGGTAGCCTAGTAGGAGTTGTTTCTTCAAGTTATGTATGAAAGCTAGTATGGTCTAGTTGTGAGTCTAGTTCAACAGAGTGGGAGTTTAGTATTTAGGTTATTATGAGAGTAGAATTGAGGTTTATGTTCTTCATCTGATTATGGAAATGATCTAACCATTTTAGCTATTACATCTGACCAATGCATCCATGTAGTCAGTTTCCAATATATTTGCTTGCAGGCATGCAACCCAACAAAAGAAAGATGTACACGTTTTGTTAACGGTAAAATAAAGATGAAAGAAACAGAACATTTTTAAACTGATGAATTTTCTTGCAATTTTGAATGAAAGCTATATAATTCTATAATTGACTTGACTCAGACCCTACCTCAAGATTAATATCGACGAATTATACATACTGAATCACTATATAAAACCAGAACAAATTAAATTCCAAGAGGAAGAGAAAACTAATATTTTCATGTACTAGTGCCGCTGCAACCATCCAGAGTGATAGCGCACTATATGTATCGGCTCCACCATGTATTCATGTCATGGTCACATCCTTCGATCCAATGTCATCTACGTTGGCATCCCCATTCATATCAGTGTCAGAAGCCCCATCACCAATACTGCTCGTGTTTGTACCGCTCCCATCTGCGCCACCATCCAGTCCAGTGCCAGGCACATTATTGGCACCACCACTTGTGCTAGCTCCATCACTACTAGCACTTCGGGATTTCTTCAAATTTGGGAAATTGAGGGCAAAACAAAGTTGCCCCACGCCATCTTGTTCTTCATATAATCTTCTAAAAGACCAAATTTCCACCACATCATTAACCGAAGCTCGAATCTTATACAATTTAACCAATTCCAACCACCTTTTCCCAAAGACATATTTATCAACTTTAGGCCAATACTTCAATGGTATAATCCACTCCAAACCTTCATGATCTACCACCAACACATCCAATGTATTTCGTGGATTTCCAGGAACTTGCAAATAATTCTTCTCTGCTTCAGTTAAAACTTGTGGGAGTTCATTAGGCAAGTAAAGACGGCATTGTGTAGCACTAACATCACTAAGTTCAATATTTTTCTTGTTTATCCATGTAATATTGTTTCCTCCAAGTCTATTCACTATGGCCTCTTTTATATGGATTGGCAATAAAAGTGGTTCTAGCGCCGTCTCTTTCATAAATTTATGGTTCATATTTCCCTTAGGCGCCACAACTTTCTCGCCTTTGTTCATATCTGAACACATGTACAGTGCTGCTGATATTTCTAAAAACTTTTGTATTATATCATTTAGTTCTCGCAACTTCATAACTGAAGGCCTTCTTCTAATACATCTTTGCATCGTATCATACTTAACAATCCTTCCTACTTCATGTTTCACGTCAGGTTTTGGTTCAGCATCCTCCTCATCTGCAGCTATATTGTTGTGCTCATCATCATCACTCGAGTCAGAAATCATCATCTTCTTCTGTATCCCTTGAATGACATTATCTTCAAACAATCTCTTCTTTTGGCAAATAATCCTCATCTCTATAATAGCTATCTTTATGCTGAATACTTAGAAAGAAACTATAACACTATGGTGATAGATAACCTTAATTTATATATTCCAAATAATGTGAAGTAGTTTAATTTTAATATATATAAGAGCAGTAAACTGAGTACAAGTTGAAAAGTTGTTCTTGTTTGAAGCAAAATAGAAATTTTGTCTTAGGAAATTGTTAGATATTTAACTTCTAATTATATTGTATGTATGTAACTAGCATGGGACTTCCAATATCATAATCGTAAGGGGATAACAACTCCAATTCAAATACGGAAACAAACAGTCTTACAACCTATATATATAAATTTCTGAAAGTGTCCATTTATTTGATTAGTTGTTTCAATTTCACAGCATGTCATTCATCAAACAATAACCAATCAGGATGTCCATTATGGTGGGACGACAATGTCGAGCAACAACAGCTAGCAGAAAAGAAAAAGAAAAAAAATGCGTACAGCCATAATCACTAAGACTACTACTGCGAATAATGGAATTATTAACGATGATCTCTTAACTGAAGAAATACTGAGCCGAGTCAGCTCAGAATCCTATGAACATGTCGGTCACTGTTGAATCTAGCTATATATATTAATTATTGTCTAGGTTGGGCCTGCATTTTAGCTTAATTGCCATCGTCAGAAACTCACTATATATGGCAATGAGTTCAGAGCTGATGCCCGAATGGGGAGAGCAACAACTCTCGATCGTTGCGTATTATGGTATTCCAGATAAGTCCAGAGTTCGTTTATTGGTGGCCGGTACCTGACGAGGATGATAATGATAACAATGATGATCACAATGGCAATGACGTAGGATGATAATCGGTATAATAATTAATACTAGAGCACTGGTAGTGACAGTAGATTGAGGCCATTGTTTGCAACATATGGTAATGACAGTAGATTGAGGCCATTGTTTGCAACATATGAAATATTAATTTGCAACAAGTTTTATTTACTGATGTTTTGATCCAAACTTCCATCATGTCTCAAAACCAAAATGTGTTTGTGAAGAAGTAAAGTGAGCTGGGCTATATATTTGGTCCAAAAGCCCAAAGCCCGTGAGAGTCTTTCTTCTTCAGTTCTTCTTCTTCTTCAACGGTTCAACCTTGTGGTTTCTGTGTGTTCAACATGGAAAACGACGACGATGATGATGAAACCCCACCTGTTCTTGGCTCTTACCATCGAAATAAATGAAATGAATCTTCTTATATTAATTCATGTCTCCAAAATGCATCTTCAACATCGATCAACAAGAGATGAAGATGAGTGATGAGTCAGTTGGTGCAATGCAACCATTGTTACTGGTTATCTACGTTCTGATAAATCAACTGTAAGTATATCTTGATTATGTTAAAAGAGTATATGGTTTTTGGTATTCTTATTCTTATAATCGACATGATTTTTTAATTAGTAACTCTAGTACTGATAGACATTTACATTCAATTCGTCGGTGCCGTAATCCATTCCATTCACTATATATTAAAAGCAAAACACGAATTATTATTCCTCAATCTCAATCTCAATCTCTCTCATCGTCATCCCATCTAAACTTTGAAGTAGTTCTCGGAAGCAGCAACAACAACAACAACAACAACAACAAGAAAGCAAAGCAGGGAGAAGGAAATATTATTATTCCTCAATCACTCTCTCATCATCATCATCATCACACGTCGTCTAAAGTGACTTTAAAGTAGTTTTCAGCAGCAGCGGCAATATCATCACCACTACCAACATGATGCATGCAGCAGTTGATGTTCACCACCACCACCACCGCCGCCATCACAATCTTCCCCCTAGATTAGCTAGAGTTGTTCATCCATTTCCATTATATCCTCCTCCTCCTCCTCAATATCTTCTTCCACCTCGTCATCGCCATCTTTATTCTCCTCCATCATCACAATATCAAACAACTAGACCCCTACCATTACCATGTCGTGCTCCAACTAGACCTAGTAGACCTTTATTACCACTTTCCTACATCTTCCAAGGTCCCTTTCATGATGTTAATAACAACTCACATCAACAACCTCTTTTCTTCAAATGGGCTAAACCTATTGGTCGGTTTTGCACCTTAAACACCGATGGATCTCTTTCATCTCATCGTTCAGGTGTGGGGGGTATTCTAAGAGACTCTCGTGGTGCTCCTCTCGTCGCTTTTGCAGCTATGTGTCCAAGTAACATACCGATTTATGGGGTAGAACTCATTGCAATAATGAGAGGTCTTCAAGTTGCAATATCAAGTGGTGTTCATTATATCAACATAGATACCGATTCAAGTGAGGCAGTAAAATACGTGTTTTCGCCTCCCTCTTCATGTCCTATACTGATAAGAAGTTGTATTTTCGAGATTCATTCTTTGTTAGCTCAATTTAAGTCCTGGAATTGCAAACACATCTTCAGGGAAACAAATAGGGCTGCAGACTTTTTGGCTAAGTTTGCTGGCACTAATGAGCTATTATTGGATCCAATGCAATTCCCATTTGAGTTGCAGAAAATTATAAATGAGGACGCGAGAGGAGTCTTGTATCTAAGACTAAAATCTGTAGGAATGTCGTAGCTTGATTATTATGTGACATGTTTAAGGATTAATGTAACTATTGTATCAAACAATTAAGGGGTATTTTGTATTTGGTCCCTCTAGAACATTTGTATTTAGCAAGTGGTATAGAGTTTTTCATTTATTAGTATTTAGTCCCTTTTCCGTTACTTGACTAACAGTCAACTCAATTGACTGTAGTCAAACCACCCAAATTTTCAAAATACCTAGACTACCTATGCACGTGCGAGGCACATGTTTAAGTGGGAAGAAAAATAATTTTTAAACTCTACCTTGACAAAAGAATAAGTTTTATCACTTAAATTTGCAAATGAAGAACTACCCATTAATGATTTTGAAAAACCCAATACCCATTGTTCTTCATCCTTCAAAGTTTATTGCTCTTGGTCTATGAATCACTTTTGTAAATCATTTTTATGAATTGGCTTATAAAATAAAATAATTTTTAAGCTTCTTTCTCATCTTCTTCATCTTTGAGGTATAGAGAATGTTTTGGTTTTGTTGGGTATTGGGTTTCAATTTCTATTACTTGACAAGAACAATGGATGGGTATTAGGTTTCCGAATTGGAAGAGAAGAAAAATGGGTATTTGGTTTTCAATTTTAATTGTTTGGCAAGAACTATGGGTATTAAGTATTTATAGAAGAACAATAAGTGTTGGGTTTTCATTTTCAATTGCTTGACAAAAAGAATGACTTTTCAATTTCAATTGCTTTAAGAGAAAATTGGGTTTCAATCTTGATAATTTTTGGGGTTGGTTTTCTTGATTTTGTATTGAGGGTTTTTAGATTAATGGGATATTACTTTGCAAGATTTTGTTATTGTTGTTTATCACTATCTTTGTTTTTTTATTTCTATTATTTTGTTTAGTTTATTTCTATTTATTGGTTTATTTTGGACCATTGGATGAAGCATAGAATGATATTTGTTGTTCATAAATTGCACATGATTAACATGTGCATGGGTAGTTTAGGTATTTTAAAAACTTGGATGGTTTGACTACAGTCAACAGAGTTGACTACCAGTCAAATAACGGAAAAAGGACCAACTGCTAATAATTGAAAAACTCTATACCACTTGCTAAATATGAATGTTCTAGAGGGACCAAATACAAAATAACCCAACAATTAATTCATAATCAATAAAGCTTTTATTCAATGTCATTATATTTATTTTAATATACTGTTTTAGACTTCTACATTTATATTGATTTTAATATACAATTGATCGATCATCCTGCCTTGAATATGAATCATTATATTTCCTGCTAAATTAGTAAATTGGCTATGAAGCCAGGCCAACATGAATATGTAGCTGGTACCTGGTGTCTGGTGTAATGGAATGGTTCAAACTTAACTATATTGGAGGATGGCTGTTTTGAGTGAGCATAAAGTGATAATCTTGTACTGGAATTATTTAAGGTTTCTTAGGAGGTTAAGAATGAATTGATTCAGCAAGAAGCAGAGATACTTCCTTGGTCAATGTTTTTTTCTCTGGCCAAGACTATTTAGGGTCATAAAGTGTAAGTGATGAAGATGGTGTAGCTTCGGTAGCGGTAGAAGTGGTTCAGGGCTTCAAGTAGGGGTGATGCACTTAAGGTTTGGCTCAATCGAATCTCGATCTGGAATCTGTTTTCCTCCTGAATTCTCTTTTTAACATATATATGGTAGACGTGGGAGACTTGAATGTTCCTTATACACTGTTTAAATTTATTTATCATCTTATAGTTTCGTAATTTTGTCTGTGTCAGGGAAATAGCACAAAGTTCATAAGTGCTGAATTGGTGAAAGGAGAACAATACCTCTCTTCCTTAGGGATATGCCAATGAAGCCTTGGAGACAGAGACGGCAACCACTCGTCAAGGACCATTCATTATTTAAATGTGGTGACAATTTATTCTATGGTAACTTTTGTGTATTTTCCTTCTTTTGGCATTTCCTCAAGGCAAATAGCATGACATAAATTATCCTAGGAAGAAGACCTTGTTAGACACTTTGCTTGTCAAAATTAAGTATGTCTGACGGCACACCTGTTACAGAGTTAATAGATTTTTCACAGCACCTATCCATGTCATGGCTGAGTAACATGTATGTTCTTTTATGAGTTGGGACACACAACTACCATATTTCACTTCGCTAGTTTCTCTTTTATTCATTATGAGATAACTTAGCTATTTTGGTCTACAAACTTTCACCAAATTTTCAATCGAGTCCACAAAGTTTTATCTGGTCAATTTGGTCCGCAAACTTTCATTCCAAGCAAGTTGAGTTAATATCTTGTAATGATCTGTTGTAGGGTTCCATATGTAAAGAACAAAATCAGGAGCATCAGTATGATAAACTAATACAAGGATTAAGCCATCACAACAACCAAGTATATGATACATGCTAAGTTTATTCTTAGGATCACCAGAGTTGTTTTCGTCTTCAAGCAGCAGCAGTGTCTGATTAAGTGGTATTGACATTGCATGATCATCATTCAATTGATTACCAAAATAGCTTAACGAACGGAAAGGTTGGTGGCTGCCATGTAGCATGAGATTCAAGTTGTTGTTGTTGTTGTTTGCTTGACTGTTGGGCAAATTCAGAACTGGTGATTCTAGTTTTCCAGGGTTTTGATACGCACTTGAATTGTAAGAGAGACTTGGTTGGCAGTCTTAACAGTATATCCTCTCCAATTTCATCACAAAAAGAAAAAGATATCATCTTCTTCTCCTCTTCAATTCCCTGATGTTTCTCCATCTTCCTCCATCAACTTTCGCTAGGTGTTTTTTTTTTTCACTTTTATACAACATTACAACCTCCTAGGGTTTTCTTACTAGTTTGGTTTACCAATTCATGTGTAGTGGGGAAAAAGAAATGATGAAGGGCCTTTTCTGATTTTTAGGGTGGAAATGACAAATTTGTTATGAGTGAAATCTTCATTATTGAAGACAGAATATATTGAAGAGTAGGCAACTTCGTCCATATGAATTTCGTTTTTCCGAAAAATGCACATTTAATTTAGATCATTACAAAACCAAATTAGATAGAGAGATAACACAATGCAAATGAGTCTCATAGAGTAATTGTCACCTACATATAATTATAATTATAGTAGTAGTAATACTGAGATCTGAGGATATGAACAAAGGCTATCTATATCCTTCCTCATTATTCACTGAGTTCATTCATTCATGCAAAATAAAAAAAAACCTATAACAAGTTTATTCTAGTATTATTTCAATATCCATGGGATTCAATATTCTTTCCTTCCTTTCACTGCTGCTCTTGTTCTACTCTTATTCATACTTGCATTTCTCATAACCTGCATACAGAAAATAAACAACCCTTTGTTACAGCATTTCCCTTAATCTATTACTATATTCAAATGAATATTAATCTTGTTTAAAATAGCAATCTTCACTTTATGATACATACTTGGATCAAATGTAGTAACCAAACCAGATGAAGTGAAGTTACAGTTCCAGGGGTTCCTGCCAAATTTCTCGTAGTAAAGGTTCATGGCTACAGAGGCATGGTTAATGAGAGTATTCGGCTTGTAGCATGGGAAATCTTCACGTTCAAATATGCTACAATCAATCCCCTGAGAAGATAGCAATACATTTCGACTTCGTGAGGGCTAATATTCAAGTTAATTATATAGGAAAAATAGAGTAATATATGGTTCAATGAGATCAACAAATAATTTGATTACAACCCAGATATGTATCTTCCTACTGAATGCTGCAAATGATGAGTCATGAAACATGTGAAATTTTGCCGAAATTACCTGATTGCGCACAAACTCAATGTTGTTCTGCAGAGCCCAATTCTCAGATGATGGCTTAGCAACACACCAAGTTTTCTGCCAAAAGACATTGAACAAACAATTAGATTATGTTTTCCTTTGTCACTTAAAAAAAATGATTGGGAACAGGGGTTATTAAACTTACCTGATCACCATTCACCAGCTTAACAAATCCACCTATACATAGACGATAAAATAAAGCAGTTAGCATTAAATATATTTGTAAAGAATTGCAATTTTTAATGTTCTAGCTTCTAACATATAATTCTTGTTCCACCAAACTTATTGTTATTGGAATCAAAAGAACTATCAACTTATGAAGTAAGAAAATTTAATTGCTTGAGAAGATTGGATTCTCCAGACAAAAGAAGATTCCCAATCTGGGCTCAGAAGGTATTAAACATGTGAAAATGCAGAGAAGTTATTCTTGTTTCTGTCATTCAAAATAATTAAATAGTGATTTGAAACAAAATGATCCATATTATCTCAGTAGTGAGTTTAACACTGTACTAGCAAAATAGTAGGCCACCATGACATCTTTTTGATAGGAACCACCATGATATCTTTTGCCTCTAAATCATAATAAAAGTATGTTAAGCATGAAAAATTTACAAATGAGTGAACCCTTTGATCAATGACATATATCTCGATGTTCACAGAAGTATATACATCTGCTTAAAGAATGCAGCAACACTAAAATGAAAGAAAGTTATTGAGAGTACTACCTGTGTTGAAAGACAACATCAGCATGAAAAGAAAAAAGAATGCAAGAGAAGAAGCTGTCTTTCCTTTTGCCATAGCTATTGCTATCCAGAACTGAGCAGAACAAGATGGTAAATGAACAGAATTGATAATGGGAAGCTTATGTGATGAAAAGAAAAGAGAGAGATGAATGAAGGTGTAGAGAAAGCTTCAGAGAAGTAGGTATTTATAGAGGGAAAAAGAAAGAATCATGGTGTCAGCAAGTAGTCAGCAACGGCTATATTTGATGGGGGATTACTTAGTGAAAAAATCAATTTTGCAGAAAAAAACTGACCATTAGTTCATTAGTGATAAAAACAACCAAACCAACAGACATACTTGGTCACTTGGTCTACTGTTGTTTTTAATGACCTTGTGCATGCCTACATGTATGTACTCAAACAAGTTGCAATGCATTGCACAGTGAAGCAGTGAAAATTCCTGAAACTTCTAAATTAGATTCTTACCAGTTTGTATCCAGAACATTTTCACATGGTGTGTGAAGGAGTGTGGGGTTACATGAAGTGCAGTTCTAAGCATAGGTGAAAATATCGTGCGTGCCGGGCGGATATTCGCGATATTTTCCGTTTTTTCAGAGATCGGCACGGTACGGATCACGGCATATATTCGGATATTAAAACACCCCATGCCGGTCGGCATTTATCGGATATTCGCGGCATAAATCGGCAAAAACCGATATTTATCGAAATTTTGGAAATTTTCGATTTTAAAATTAACACATTTATTTTTAATCCCCCAAACTAGAATTTTCGATGAGATTATCAAAAAAATGTCCAAAAGGCACTAGACGTTTGGAAACTTTCGCGACGAACTTGATGGCCCTCCAAGAGCAATATATCAGAAAGAAACGAAAAAAAAGCACGCTCATGCCAAAGTGAAGTTCTCTCTCACTTTTGGCAAACCAGTATACTGTTTGTATCCAAGGTTTGTTTTTGTGTAATGAATAATTGGTATCGAATTGGTAACATAGGAACCTCCCAAAGTGATGATTCCAGTGTACCATCCTACCAAACCCAACCAGATGACAGTGGTTCTTGGTTTCCTAATATAGGGAGTTGGTTGGCCCCAATGACAAGTGGGTCCGACGTGCAGTCAGCCGATACATTAATGCCGGTTCAACAATACTCGAGATTTCCTATATTTGAATCATTTGCTCCGTATTGTATGGATCAAGATGCATATGATATGCATATTGACCAATTCAGGTCGTACGAGCAAACAATGTCATGGGATTATTACTTTACTGAGTCCGTCCCCACACGTATGCGACTCGAAGCTCATCGGTTTGACAAGGGGCGTCTATCATTCTGGGGTTAGCATGTCTTTTATTTTGATTCTTAAATAAAACTATGGGTTGAGTTGTAATGAGGTTGTTTGTGTTTAGTTCTTGTATTGTAAACATATAAAATTTCTATGAATATCCGCCCGATATTTACGATTTTTTCACCTATGAGTAAAACTATCTTGTGTAATAGTTCTGTCTTAGCTTCCTTGTATGATTTGTCGTGTGTTTAATTTGTAATGTATGTTTTTCTTTTAATTATAAGTTTATATATCGAAATCCGCGAAAAAACACGTAAAGTGCAGAAAACCTCCCAATTTGCCGAATTTTTCGCGAATATTCGCGAATATCCGCGGCATAAACCGATTTTTTCGAATTTGCCAAACCAATACAATCCGACACATGAGGTCGGATATCCGCGATATTTTCCGGTTTTTGGGGGATCGGATATCCGCCCCTAAACGATATTTTAGCCTATGGTTCTAAGTCCAGGAAGATGGAACTATGGGCGCTAGTAGTAATAGGATTCCCTCTTATAGGCATATGATATTGCAACAACCAGCACTGCAACACCTCCAACCCAAATGTAGGCATGCACAAGGTCAAATTCTTATCAATCCCAGCTCATATCACCTACCTCGTGAGTTCTTTTGTCCAACACTAAGGCTGTGTTTGCTTCACGGAATCCAGATTCCCGGAAAGTAGGGGGTATAATAGGAATGAAGATAGAGCCAGGCAGAGAGAGATAGGAAAAGAGAGAGAAAATGACACGATTATAGATTGGATTTTCGCTGAAAATCAGCACTTGACGATCTAGTCCGACCAAAAATGGAAGCTGGTTTTCATATTTTTAAAATATAAACCGTATTCCTTAAACTTAGCCTAGATCAGAATCTGACGGAATCTGTTTTCTGTTTTATTGCCTGAATTATAGGGTATTAAACCCACTTTCCGATTCCACTGAACCAAACACAGCCTAAATAGAGAAAAAGGGATTTCTAGCTGATAAGATCAAACACTTGGAATTTCCCTCGAACAACCATGAAACCAAAAATAGAGGAAAAGGGCCACACTGAAGCATTTTTTCAAGCCTTTGTAAACATTAATGTTAATGCATTTGGTGTGAGTGGAAGCATATTCTTCTAAATCCAAATATGTAAATGTGGCACAATTACATATCCACCCTTTGAGTGTCTTTACATGTAAATGCAGCTAAAAAGAGTAACAGTAGAAGCAGGCATGCAGAGTCGAGGCTAGGAATATATTACTTTCATAATGTAAATGCCAATAAAAAGGTTTAAGCTATATATAATTCAGTTTCTGGATGGGAAATTTATCTCTATGACAACCTCACCAAACGTTTGCATGGTCTCCTGTGAGGACCATGAGATCACTGATAAATCCTTGAGAACAGTTTAGTTTAGAGGTCAATATTTGCATCTCAAGAATCCATCAATGACGTGAAAGGACATTCGGACCTGACATGTAGGTCATCAGGATAACTTGATTCAACACAGACTAAATCCTTTAGGTTAGAATCAAAATCTACTACAAGTTGCAACATTCAATTTTCCCCTCACGATATCTTAACGATGCTATCCATGGGCCATAGGTAAGCCATTCAAGGGAATATTTGATAAATAGAACTTTTCATTAACAATCCACACGATTATTGAATTACCCCTTTTTAGTTAATTGCTTTTGCGGAAGCGCCCTCCAACCAATATCTCGTCGAAAGAAGCCCTCTGTCCAGTCAATTTGATCAACAGCTTGGTATGCTCTGTCACGAGCCTCTTCTATATCCGTTCCCCTTGCTGTTACTCCAAGTACACGACCCCCAACAGCAATGAAGTTACCATCAGAGTCAACAGAGGTTCCAGCATGAAATATTTTCACCGATGGTGCAACATTTTCTGCTTTTTCAAGGTTTCGAATTACAGTTCCCTTCGTCTTCTTGTAATCCCCAGGGTAACCTTCACTTGCCAGCACCACAACCATAGATGTACCAGAGGACCACTTCAGTGAGACCCCACTCAACTCTCCCCTACATGCTGCAAGCAACACTTGTGCTAAATCTGACTCCAGCCGGACCATCAACACCTGTTTGAAAAACAATTAGGAAATGGAAGATCAAAATAGAGTTGTCATTTGCTTAAAAGCTGTCTTAAATGAAACAATCATAGCCATGTGAACCAATTAATAATATTTCCTTACAACAAAATATCGAACTTTTCATCTTTTGTTTATTATCTTAACTAAGTTAAAATTCCAATTTGCCATGAAAAAAAAATGTATAAAGATCCATTCTAAAGAAAAATGGCAGTGGCTGAGCATCGGAACCACCATTGTAACAATTCCACATAGAATTGCCATCTGAAGAGGGTGTTTCCATGCTGGCAAATAGATAAAGCTAACTTCTCTTGTGGGATGGACAGAAGTATTATGTTTTATGGCTAATTTTCAAATAACACAATTCATGGTAGTCTTGCTAGCACAAATAGGAAACTAAAGGCTGAGGATGAGGCTTTGGATGCCAAACAGTGGTGGGGCTTGCCAGTGCCTAAAACAGTAGACTACATGTTCATATCCCTTAACCAATGAAACAAAATTGCAAAGTAGGTAAAACCTACCAACACAATGTGCAGATATTGAGTACAGTACTGATTACTTGTAGTTTATGAATCAGGCAATCAAGTAATCATTATGAATCAGGCAACCTAATCTTCTCACAATTCAAAACACAGCAATCAAGTAATCATTATGAATCAGGCAACCTAATCTTCTCACAATTCAAATTGTTGCTTAGTTTAAGACACACCTTGAAGCACAGATGCCAGTACTTCTTCAAGACAGCATTTTGGCATTTTATAACAACAATCAGGTGTAAATATCTTTAATTGCAGCAATAGTATCATCAAAGCTAGAACCTCTACGTTAAAGTAAATGTAGCTTGTAAACGTGCAGTTAAACAGGTTCATTATTTTTCTTGTTTGGCATCAAATCTGTGCTTATTGGTATGCACTATGAGAGGCAGATTCAGTTCATACTTGAAATGAACT
Organism: Aquilegia eximia; assembly: GCA_023053565.1. Taxonomy (NCBI): domain Eukaryota; kingdom Viridiplantae; phylum Streptophyta; class Magnoliopsida; order Ranunculales; family Ranunculaceae; genus Aquilegia; species Aquilegia eximia. The sequence continues at coordinate 12,595,789 of JALIGU010000001.1, forward strand.
TGTACGACCGAATTACCCTGTAAAAGTTGAACTAACCTGACATTCTGGATCTCCAAAACGAACATTGTACTCAATGAGCTTAGGTGCTCCTGTTGTTTTCTCGATCATGAGCCCCGCATACAAGACCCCCACAAACTTGCAGCCTTCTGCAGACATTCCTTTCACTGTAGGAAGGATTATAGATCTCATAACCAAAGACTTAAGCTCCTCTGTTATTATGGGTGCTGGGGAGTATGCACCCATTCCACCTGTATTGGGTCCTGTATCACCATCCCCCACTCGCTTATGGTCCTGAGCTGATTCAAGAGGTATAGCGTTCTTGCCATCCACCACGGCAAAGAATGAAGCTTCTTCTCCTTCAAGATATTCTTCAATAACTACACGGGAGTCTGCAGAATCCGCAGAACCAAAGACTTTCTCAACCAGCATTGAGTCAACAGCTTCATATGCCTCTTCCAAAGTCATTGCAACAACTACTCCTTTTCCAGCAGCAAGTCCATCAAATTTAATGACAATGGGCGCTCCTTGTTCTTTAATGTATTTCTTTGCATCAGTTGCGTCTGTAAACGTTTGATACTGTGGAATCATCAATAAACGATTACAACATATCCTGCAGTATTGTAGCAGAGAACAGTTTAAAATCTAGGGCAGATATGTTTTACAACAAGATATCCCGAGGACTTCCAGTAGAGTAGAGATTATTGACATAATACTGGATATGTTAAAAACATTGCATGGAATACGACGTGATCCTGAACTCAACATATTATCAAACATCAGAGTGAAAGTTCCAATGTTCCATAAAAGGGACTAACACAGGCAATGCTTTTAATTTATTCAGAATAACAAAGAGATTTATTTCTAGTACTCTTTTCCATCATTTTAAAGTTCTATGGATTTTGCGTCAGATAAACCCTTGTATCATATATGAACACAACACTAAACTAGTTCTGGCCAACCATGACGTGTTGAGAGTTATGGTATATCTATTGTTTGATAAAAAGTGAATAAGGACTATAAGAATCCTTCTTAAAATAAATTGAAGTCCCAGATGTATCGCTAAACCATTCTTCTTGTCACTTGGAAGATATTATTCCAAAGACAGGATGAGTGTTCCCTATGTTATCCAATTTTCAAGTTTAAACAATTTGTTTTGTTCTAACAAGATAAGTCAAAGGCAAAAGAAAAGTCATAACAGAGCAATTCTACAAACCTTAGCAGTGGGAATTCCATACTTGTAGCACAGCTTCTTCATAAAATCCTTTGAGCCTTCTAAAGCAGCAGCCTCTGCTGATGGGCCAAAAGTAGGGATTCCTGCCTTCTCAAGATCATTCGCAAGACCTTTAACAAGAGGAACCTCTGGTCCTACCACAACTAATCCAACTCCCCACTTACAGCAGAATGATATTACTGCAGAACTGTTCAAGGGGTCAAGGTCCATGATGCAAGTGGCATCTCCAGACTTAGAAATCCCAGCATTACCAGGAGCACAAAACACCGTATCACAGGATGGTGATCGTTTCAAGGCGTAACAAAGTGCATGTTCCCTCCCTCCACCACCAATGACCAACACCACCAGCTTCTCTTCTAAATACATTAAAAACAACAGAAATCATATTCGAGCCTTTCTCAATTCATACAAACACAGAGTAAGAAATAAGTCCACTTTCAAAAACTTAAGCCATGTTTATGCAGTCGACAACATTTTAGTTATAAAAGAAAAAAAAAAAATCTTGTAACCTATTTAGAATTGCACTTCATGTATTGCGTTTGTATTGATGAAAGCATACATAAAAATGGTACCATATTCAGTGATGGGCGCCACATATGTACAAATTTAGAACAAGTTTTAAAAAAAAAAAAAATGCGACAAAATTCATTTCTCAAACTATAGATGGCAAAAATATAACATTTCAAACAAATAAAACTTGAATTTAATGTTTCAATGCAATGCACTTCATTGAACATAATATTTATACCAAGAATACTTACCAGAAATACTTTCATTGTTGTTTTCACTACTGCCAACACCATCACCACCACCACCACCGGAATTGAATTGCTCAGAAGTTTGGGAAAAACACTTAAATAAACTAAAAGAAGACCTTAAACCATTAGATTCTCTAATAACACCATGACACCATAAAGAGTTAGTAGTCTTCAACTTATGTGTTAAGGTAAAGAACACTGAAGAAAAATCCCGATTAAACGATTTCAATACTGGTTTTTCAATAGAACACCGAAGAAATGTTGCTGTATTGAATGCAATACAAGCCATATTTGAAGTTTGTTTTCAATTCCTTAAACCCTAAACCCTGTGCTTCAATTAAACAATTTCGAAGTTCGAACAAGAAGAAGAAAGAGGTTGAAGTCACTACTTCACTGTTTTCTTGTTCATGGATAACGGGTCAAAGGTTTTACTACGATCCGGCCCAATAAGCACATATAAAAAATGAAGTTGTTTATAACCAACTCTTTTACTATGAGTTTAAGTTTGCTTCTATGCAACCTTCTCTTCCCCATGATGACTTGATCACATCATCAACAAGACAACAACCAATCCACTCACAGTCACATTGGGATCTTCAATTCATTGATATCATATAGCTAGTTTCTTCTTCTTCTTCTAGTTGGAGAGTTGTTTTTGCTGTTGCTTCTTCAATTCATTTGATTTCATTATGGCTGTTGTTGTTGGTGTTGGAGTTGGATTGAATTCAAATACAAAAACATTCTCATTGTTTTCTTCAACCAACATTCATAATTCTAACTTAAACTTGAAATCTAAGATCTTTGGTTTTCAACAAAAAAACCCCTTTTCTCATACCCTTTCATTACCCTTATCCACATATTACTCCACTTCTTGTTATCATAAGTCCAAGAGATTATTATTTTCTCCCAAATCTGCTGCTGATATTTATTCCTCTTCAGGTATACTATTTCATTATTACATTATGATCAATGGGCATTTTTTATTTTTTTTGGTAGATAGAATCAATCGTTGAATTTGCATATGCTTATATGAGGTCTGTAAAAATGCCCATTATTAAAGCAATTTGTAGAACATATAACCTTAATTTTTGCTAAAACCTATGATCAATTTTTTAACCATTTTGATATATCAAACCTATGATCAATTTAAATGGTTTTAGATGAAGATGAAGATCTGATTGTCGAGCCAAACACCAATGTGAAATTTCAATCAGTGTTGAGCGTGCCAGGTTGCCCAACTCCTTTATCTTTGCTTGCCACAGGTATTTATGTACAGTATTGCTTATTTTTTTTCCTTAAGAATGTTAATGTCCCATAGATTTTTATATGGCTTTGATATTTTCCAGCATTTCTGAAATATAAGGACTTTTGATTGTTTCACTGATTGAGATAATTGCAGGATACAGGGAGAAGGTTTTCGCTATTGTTGGTGTAAAGGTTTATGCTGTAGGACTCTATACAAATGTGTCTATTACAAAAAATTTAAAAGCTTGGAAAAGTCGTACAGAGGCTGAGTTTCAAAAAGATTCATCTTTCTTCAATTCAATATATCGAGGTACATATTATTTCTCCAATACTTTGGCCATCTGGAGATAGTGAATATATGTGTAAGATACTCATATGAACTTTCTCCTGTAAAGCTCCTACGGAGAAAACATTGCAGATTGTAATGGTTAGAGACATTGATGGTAAGACCTTTTGGGATGCCTTGGACAGTGCTATCTCTCCACGAATTAAAGCACCTACTCCTGCTGATGAATCTGCACTCTCAACATTCCGAATCATCTTTCAACAACGCTCTCTTAAGAAAGGGACACTCGTGTTCTTGACTTGGCTAGACCCATCCAAGATGCTGGTAAGCATGTAATTTCTGAACATGCACACATCAAACACTTATTTACCCAAGTAGGTTAGTTTGTTATTGGTGAAGGTGAGATTTAACATCTAAACCCTTACAACTTTACCACCTCGGTTGAGGGGAACCGTCATGTAGCCGTCTTTTTCATAGTTATGTGTCTGACCATATGCATGCATCCATAAATTCAAATTAGTACGGATGCATAAGGAAAGCATTATACAAACGTAGTTGTGATAGAAAGTATGCCGGTTGCATTAAGTACTACTATTAACTTTATACTTATAAAGGGATTTCCAAGTGGGTTTGTAACAATCTCATAATCTCTTGGGGTATTGATAAGGGTGATTAGTTCAAGAAGCTCTTTCGTGGTGCGATGCATCAGGATCAATTGCTGAAATGCTTGTTTATATACATCCCACCCACTAACACATCAAACTAGACTTTGGTTTACATTCTTCTTGTATTTTTATATTATTTTATTTTGAGGTTGTAACATTTGATAGCTAATTGTCTTATCGATTTTTGCAGGTTTCTATCTCAGCTGATGGATCCCCATCTACCGTGGATGCTACTATTGAAGCAACAAACGTCAACTTGGCTTTTTTCAATATTTTCTTTGGGGATGCTCCGGTTTCTCCTTCTCTGAAAGCTGCGGTTTGCAAAGGGTTTGCACAGATTCTCCGATAGATTAATTTCCTGGTTTGTTTACCGTTTTTTAAGATTATGGCTCGTCGTTAGATTCTCTGATATTTTCCTGGGTTCTCAATTGCTTTTCTTATTGTACACATCTAGATTCCATAATTTACAACTGAAATACGAGAAACTCTGTTATGATGGATTTTACAATTTTGAAGAATGGTTTATTATAAGAACACTTTACATACTTTGAAATTCTAACTTCGATCTTTTCTATATATTTTCTGGTAACACTTAATGCTAATATGTTGGTTGCCGTTTGTTTTTCAAGGCTACAACCAAAATTAGCTTAGGAAAATACATACTCATAATGTTCTTTCTTTTTTTCTAATTTCAACTAGAGAAGATCGTTGGAGTTTCTTTGAATTACAATATTTGGTAGTATTCTAGCGTTAGCATAGAGGCTTTCATCCCAGGTCCCAGGCTCCCAGCTCGCCAGTTTGGGAAAACAATTAGCGATTTGTCCTGAAAAAAAACCTAGTTTTTGTGGTTTAGCAAGATAAGCCTTGAATCTACCAAACTTTCATAATGCCAGTACAATAGTATATCTAATAATTGATTTGATAAATGAATTACGTAGTGGGGTATTGCAAACTTGTCTTTGCAGACTGTTTAGGGAAAGTTGACAATGATGAAGGATGGGTAACATATTAGGTGACAAAGGTTTTGGTTGCCTATGTCGTCATTAGACCAAAGCTTTCAGGTCATAAAGATAGTAGTCACTAATGACTAAACGTTTAAGGTTGAGAATTGTGTGTGACTGGAACTTGTACAAGGATTGTACGTTCCGTCCTGGTACTTCTACAGCTAGAAGTGTAGAATGCAAGGAAGAATCAATAATTGACAGGTAGAAGTCCTTCTACAGGCACTAACATGGTGGGGTCACACGAGTCTCTGAGCAAAAGATACGTTTGCCCTTTTCTTGAGCAGACTTGCGCTATAGGTAGAAGTGTAGGATGCAAGGAAGAACAAATAATTCGACATCCCTTTGGTCTCCCTGACTCGCTTCAAAGCATAATCCTATCCTTCAAGATTTGAGTCTCTTAAGATACTTACATTCGATATATTGATCATGTCCTTATCCATCCAGTCACCAAATCATGACCTTAAGAACTATTATGGCTTTCTTGGAAAAGGTCGAACTAAAATCTAAGTAGGTATTATGGTTAATACTCACACTTGATAGTTGTTACGCAAATGGGCTAGTTACTGCTTTACGAGTAAACATAAAATACCCACAGAGCCTATATCAATAAAATACGGACAACTTACAGAAAACATTAAAAATCCAATACATATTTATCAAACTTAATCTGCTCAAGCATCTTCACAACCTCAGCCACAGTTGGCCTCTTAGATGGATCTGATTCAAGACACATTAGTGCAATAATGAATACATTCTTAACTTCATTGACCGGGTAACATTCTAAGCTGCTATCTATGGCATGCTCTTCTGTCTCCTTGTTGACAACTGTTTTCACCTGTTAGAACATACATGTCTTAAGAAAATCCACATGACAGATGCACATCAATGTAAAAGGGATTTAAAATATGCCAACTGCATATAATACAAAATCCATGTAAAGTAGCATATGTTTTTTTTTTTTGATAATTAAACTAGCATATGTGAGATGCCTATAATTAAAAGAGTGTATTTTCGAAAGGCCTGTTTAAGCTTTATTTACAAGGAAGTACAATCTGCAAGGAAGGTTTGGAGATTGAGTGGTAGTATTAAGCAGTTTAGCAACTTATAGAAAGATGATGAACTGATGATTGACGTTCAAACATTTTTACATGAGTCTTATAGTGGAAAAGTTGACTATGAGCTATCTATTCTTCTGAATGTGGTATTTTACTTGTGTACAGGCGATAAATAGAATGTGGTTAGAGTACATACATATTTAATATGGGTAAATACAATATGGAAATTAATTAGGGCAGTATATGTGTTTTTGGCCTTTTGCAATATGGATGAGAATAAAGTTTCGATTGCTCAACGTTTGCTGAGCCACATTAAAGCAGTTGAGTTCCATTTAATGTGTTTCAATTATGAAGAAAACCTTAAACATGTAAGACGTGTATAATATAGGAATTACCCAGGTCACCAGCTTAGTTCCCTCTTCCAAAAACGCTTCATCCATTGGTCTTTTTCCAGTTAGAAGCTCTAGTAAAACCACACCATAGCTGTATACATCTCCTTTTGCTGTCGCTCTTCCTGTATCAAAATACTCTGCCAAAACCAAAATTATACTGTATGTAAGTAATCGTAAACAAAACGGGGGTTCATCCGATTGTGTTTCTTGGATTTTACCTGGAGCTAAGTATCCAAAAGTCCCAGCAACAAATGTAGAAACATGAGTCTTGTCTGGTTCCATCAATGTAGCCAGTCCAAAATCAGACACTCGAGCTTCCATATTTCGATCTAATAATATATTGCTCGATTTGATATCTCTGTGGATTATATGGGGTATGCAGTCATTATGGAGATATGATATTCCTCGTGCAGCTCCTAACGCTATTTTATATCTTGAAGGCCAATCCAAATGCTTCTTGTCATTTGATTTTCCTGCATAAGGTTTTATTTTAAGGGAAATTCAAGGACTCAAAATACATAGAAATTTAGGAAATTAAATAGGGTACCATGAAGCACTGTATCCAGACTTCCATTGGGCATAAGATCATATATGAGAAGATTATATTGAGTGGCAGTGTAATAGCCATGAAGAGTAACAATGTTTCTATGCTTAATGTCCCCCATGGCTTCAAGCTCTCTCTCGAAACCTCGATCCCTGTCTGCACTTCCCCTGTTCAATCTTTTAACAGCAAAGGACATAGAATCATCTATTGTAAGTTTGTAAACTGTTCCATAGCCTCCAGATCCAATTATATCCTTGTTGCTCAATTTCATTGTTTTCTTTAAGAACACATCAGATGTTAGATATTGCATTGTCGGTGATCTGAACATTACCATTTTCCCACCTGTAGTGATTCTCTAAGCATCAGTATTAACTTCAGTAGAAAGGTCCCTAGTGTAATAATCATAAAAACTATCTCAAGAATACTGGGGAGTACCTGAGAATCCATCTTGAAACACCTGGTGCTTTCTTTTCCATCTTCGATAAAGAAGGGTTGCAATTATTAGCTTGGATATAACAAATGCGACAACGCTTATTGTTATGTAGAATCCTAAGATTGGACCATTGGCCATTTATCTTTTGCAGAACCAAGAAAAATATAGAGAAGGCAGACTCAGACTGGTAGAGAAACCCCTGATCAGATACAAACAGGTTTTAGTAAGTGTTGAATTGGTTTATAAAACTCCCTGTGATGGTTATTTGTTTCTATTCTTTTTGCAATTTTTTGATAAATAGGTCTGGATTTATCCTGTTGGTCATCACTTCATGGTATTAATGGAGAAACAGATAAATCAAGGAAATTGAAGATATCTACTTTTGATGGTGATAACTGATAAATATCAAGGTATTAACAAAATGCATATACTAACTAATGAACTAACTCATTGAAATCTACACAAATATGAACTCAACATCTAATCAAGTAGAAAGATAACACAAGATCATAAACTTCAGACTGTAGTTGGTTTTCCTTTTTATCCTATTTAAGAATAATGAAAGTAACCTTACCACTTTACCAGTTACCAGAGTAGAAGAACAAAAGTCTTGAGTTCTGAGTACTTAATTAGCTTTGTTAAGTAGCAGAAGAACTTCAAATGTGAATCCTCAGACTGAAAGATAGACATTATTGGTGAGAAATGACTTAAAGTTGGTTCAAAGCTATGTGTTTCTGTTTTTTATATATTCTTGATACTGTAGCTAGAAGTAGAACCCCACTACATGTCCATTTAAAACAAGGAATGTGGGTACAGGGGTCCAACCTGTACTGTTTAAAGGTGGGTGTAGTTCAGAACTTCAGATGTTGATTTAGTCTAGTAAACCAGGATCTAAAGCAATATCATTCTATTGATTGTGCACAACTAGAACACTGTGCTGGCAGAGAGGAGTAACTATGAATCATGTGATATTTCTTGCTGTCTTTACCTATAACACAAAAGTCAAATAATTTGCCTTTTTTAGCGGGTGTTTGGTGTTGTTCATAGCTAAAGAAGGTTATTACTTTGTAAACCTTTATCTTGTGATGCTGACTTTCTTATCCCCTTGATTAGCTTTACACATACTGTATGTTATTGATTGTTGATATGAAAAAGAAAAAAGGAAAAATAAAAGAAAGAAGAACTTTCTTCATGCTGCAACTCAGGATAATTTTCTCCACAACTCTTTGCATTAAGCTCCTACACCCACACCCACCTTACTGCAGTCTGCATTGCCTTTAATTAAAACTAGTTGTATTTTTTTCAAGAACAGCAACCCTCATGTTTTGAAAAATTAGAATCAGGTCCATAGTTAAGATATATATATAGGCCTCCAAGGTTGAGCACTTGGGCCTTTTAGGCTTTTTGCCACAATTTAGAACGCATATATAATCGTTTTGCTAATACTAATAAACAATAACGACAGTTTGGCCGAGTGGTCTAAGGCGCCAGATTTAGGCTCTGGTCCGAAAGGGCGTGGGTTCAAATCCCACAGCTGTCAGTATTTATTTTTATTTTAAAGAATAATTTTTTTTGCAAAATGTAAGAAAAAAGTGTGAGAATCGGCACTGGAGTCTGGATTATGCATAAATAAAGGTGGGTATTGCAGCTTGCAATAGTAACAAGAGTAAAATTTAAGTTTATTCCTAATGCTGTTTACATCATTTATTTACTACCTTAACTAGAGCTATCAGTCTATCACAATTACAAAGAGGTGGAACTTGGAAGGACAATAGGACAAAGTGTTGGTCACTTCTTGTTTGTGATCTGATTCATAAAACCATTGAAAGCATCCAAAGAAGCTTTATAAGAAGCCGATAATTCATGTTCAAACATGTTAGCAAGCGAGTCTGCATGTTTTCTAATGTCTTGATCAACCATCAATTTCTCTATTCCATGCAAGATATCATCCTTTTTAAACGGATCGATTTGATTACCATCACCTTTGATTATCAATCCAACCTTGAGATGTTCCACTATCAACTTAGCATTATAATGTTGATCACCACGTATTGGCCATGTCAGCAATGGTACACCGCTCAAAATTGCTTCCAATGTAGAGTTCCAACCACCATGAGATATGAATCCACCTGTTGATGGATGGCTCAAGATCAATAACTGTGGTGCCCACTCACGTAAAATCAACCCTCTTCCTTTGACCCGCTCCACAAACCCGTCTAGGTCCAAATCAAAATTTGTATTTATGGGTGGTCTAAGTCCAGGTCTGGATCCATGTAGATTTGGGCCAGGCCGAATGACCCAAATAAAAGGCCTGTTACACACATCCAATGCGATTGCCAAATCAGCTAATTCATTTGCAGTGGGACCAACTTCAGAACCAAAAGAAATATAAATAACAGATCCACGTGGCTTCGAATCCAACCATTGATTGATCTCTTCTTCAGTAAAATTATTATTACGCTTCGATCTCATATCACTATCTTGAACAGTAGATCCAACGGTTCTAGAAAACTCTTCAGGTAACAATGGGCCCACACAAAAGATTGGTTTCTTAACTTCTTTTCTCAAGTAATCAACAAATGGACGTTCAAGATCATCACACGTGTTTATCATCAACGCTACAGAACCCTCCATTTCCGAAACCCAAGAAGGTGGACAACCGGGTCCAGGTCTCAGTGGTGGTGCAGGCTCAGATTGATAATGATAAGGTGGTGGTGGAGCCCAGTGTGTCATATCTGTGACTGTGAGACTTGCACGGATAAATTCTGGTAGTCCCGGAAGTAAATCACCAGGTGTGAGATTATCCGGTGAGATTTTCTCCAAAGCAAATTCAATTGAAGCAGAACAAGCACCAGAAGTGAAGAAAATGATGGTTGGGATGTGGAATTGCTGACAAGGTTGGTGGGCCCAAGGTATCATCACATCAATGATTGAACAAGTGGGAGGATCTGGACCGTTAAATAGTTCATATAGTAGATCAGTGAAGGGTTGGATCATCATGTTAAAATGGTCGTGGTGGTGGTGGGGTGGTGGTAGTGTTGGTGTTGGTTGGGGAAGTAAGGAGACATGGAAAAGAGGGTGGTGATGGGGAAGAGAAGAAGAGAGTGAAGAAGGTATGATAAGGGTAATTTTGTAATAAGTTAAATAAGAAGAGAGACGTTTGCAAAGCTCAATAGAAGGAAAGAGATGGCCTTGGGCCTTGGCCATGGAAAGGAATAACAAGTATGTGTTGTTGAGTGGACATTGTGGATGCTGAGTTTTTTGCGCAAAACTGCGTAATATATAACCAAACAAGTCTCTTTGTTTCACTGGAGTAAGGAAGGATTGCTTTGTCTGTAAGGTAATTGCTTGACTATTAGTTGGACACAGTTTGTTTATTTCACATGCATTTTGACTAGTAGCATTTCATAATTGAGCTTGAATATATTGACTAGTGGCATTTTGACTAGTAGCATTTCATACAATCAAAGTGTTCCAGAAAGATAACTATGGTCTGTTTGATTCGGAAATCTCAATTTTCCACGTTTGATTAAATGAAAAATAAGTGGTAAATATTTAAAACGAAATGATAAGTTAAAATGTTGGAATATATTGAAGCTCAATTTTGTAGAGCTCTCACTACAAATATATTTCAATGATTTTTCAATGTTTTTCATGATCAATATAGCACTATAACCATTTTATCAAACTTTTATTTTCCAAATATTTGCACATAGTAAATCTATTTTCCAGTAAATTCTTTTTCCGCCCGAATCAAACAGACCCTAAACCTTTTTTTTGCTACAAATGCTATATAGCTCTTAAAAACTATTGGAAAGTGAAATTTGGTATGTTGGATGAAACTTCAACTTCTAGCTGGCTTTAGCATTCTCTAGTGAATTAGTTTTTTGCTATTTGTTTCAAAGTATAAATACGTATGTAGTTCAACTTTGAGATTGTTATAGTCACTACTCACTACTTCAGGTGCTATGTAGAAAGAAAGATACGTTAGACATATTATGAGGGGTATTCTTTCGGTGGGAAAATGATTTGGACTGATCGAATGCTCACGACTTTCCAACCGTGTAAGCTAAAGAAGAGAAAATTATAACTGCAAAACTCTGATGAGTGATGACCTTTTCTGAAATCTGATGCATTTTAAAAGCCACACACATTTCTTTAAGCAACAAGGTTGATCACATGTATCCATCAATTATTTGTTTAGTTCTTCAATTTGGCACTGGTGTTATCTCTGTTCCAGCCATCGACAATTATTGTACATGTGGGAGGCTATTCTGAATCTCTTGCACCACAATATCACGTCATCACCTCACAAGACTAAAGTTGGAGTGAAGTAAAGGACAATTTATCAATAGCCCTTCCAACCATAAATTAAACACTTCCACATGCATTCATTATATATACTATCTTGCTAACAACACAAGACTGCATTGCATAGCATACAGAATTCTGTTTTGGGTGAAAAATGAAGGTTCTTGTAGTTGGAGGAACAGGGTACATTGGTAAGAGAATTGTCAAGGCAAGTTTAGCCCAAGGACATACAACCTATGTGCTTCTACGGCCAGAGACTGCATATGATATTGACAAACTTCAGATGGTCCTTGGTTTTAAGGAACAAGGGGCCATTTTAATTGAAGCCTCGTTTTCTGATCCTGCTAGCCTTTTGCATGCCGTGAAACAAGTTGATGTAGTTATTTGCACCATGTCTGGAGCGCACAGTCAGAACCTCACCTTACAGCTTAAACTTGTTGATGCTATCAAAGAAGCTGGAAATGTTAAGGTATGTCTCTGCACAAATTCTACTATTATATTCTTAAAAGAATCTAATTTCAAGTGCCATAATAAACTTATCAGACAGAACAAATCAAAATAAAAAGAGTATTTGAAGACATCAAACGCATATCAGCCCAGAAGTTCATGTTTGATATAAATCTTCAAATTCTCCAAAACATCAAACTTTTAGGCAATTAGTTTCTACTAGTAGACCACACACAATAATATATAATTTGTCAAAATAAATGATTTAAACTTTTTTTTTTTTTTCCAGCGTTTTCTGCCATCAGAATTTGGAATGGACCCATCACGAATGGGACATGCACTTGAACCAGGAAGAGACACATTTGATAAGAAGATGATAGTGAGAAAGGCCATAGAAGATGCTGGTATTCCATTCACTTATGTCTCTGCTAATTGCTTTGGTGGCTTCTTCGTTGGTAACCTGTCACAAATGGGTCCATTTATTCCTTCTAGGGATAAAGTGTGTCTATACGGAGATGGCAGTGTGAAAGGTATTTATATTACTTGCAATCAGGAAATTGATATTTTAATGTGTTAATGTGTTATTCATCCACATAAGTCAATCTGACATTGGGGCAATGAAGTATACAACCTTTACAAAGACAAAATTCACGTCATTGTTCATGAAAACCCCTAGGAAATATATCACTCAAAAAAAGATAAGCAAATTGTGCTTTTTTTTTTTATTTCCATTGGAGTTGATGGTTTTGATTGGTAATGGATACCTTCCCTTCTCTTGAAAATAATATGGGAAATAATATTTCTCATTTTCAGCCATTTTTTTGGACGAAGAAGACGTCGGAACATACACGATTAAGACCATAGATGATCCGCGTACACTCAATAAGACTCTGTACCTCAGACCACAGCAGAATATCATATCTCAGAAAGAATTGGTTGGAATGTGGGAAAAACTCATTGGAAAAGAGTTAGAGAAGTCTAGCATCACTGCAGAAGATTTTCTCGCCAGCATGAAAGGTAATTAACCACAAAATTTGTTCCAGTTCCTTGCATGGCTATATTTTATTGCCACTAAAAAGTCATCTACAACACATTTTAAGTCATTGATATTGTTAGCTCAGATTATAATCTCACATATAATTCGTTAACTTCATCTCTAATTCTCAGAAAAGGACTATTATAGCCAAGTTGTAGTCGGCCATCTCTACCACATCTTCTTTGAAGGATGCTTGGCAAACTTTGAAATAGGCGAAGGTGGAGAAGAGGCATCAACACTTTATCCAGAGGTTCAGTACACTCGAATGGATGAATACCTTAAGCGCTATGTATAACTGTATAAGAAAATTTCCTATGAACTGGTACTGTTTACAATCCTTAAGTATGACTTTTTTATGGAGTGTAATGTACTAAATGATAGTGATTGTTATGAATGTGGACACATAATACCTGATATCATTAAAAGAGAATAGTTTAAAAAATAATATGGCCATCACCATAGGGCATTTGTTCAATTTAGATAGTTCTGCAACTGCTGATCCTTTTTTTTTTTGGGTAGTGTGATCTCTGAATTAGATGTAAACCAAGTTTCGCTTTGATGGAATTATAAGTTTTAAATGTAATATTGATTCATTTAGACATCAAGCATCATATGTTTATATTTAGGATCATTGCCAAAAATGCACTTGAATGAGTGGCTAAACATGTACAGTACTGTACAATAAAAATTTCTCATCTAATTCAGGGGTACTGCTCAGCTACTACTTTGTTTTAACATTCAAATTTTAGTTCTGTTTCCATGAAGAACAGAGTACTTATCAAGTTATCATCATGGAATTGAATATTCTAAATATAAATTGTTTTTCTTAGTGTATGCAACTTTTAATAAATAATTTCTTTTTTCTTTTTCGGATGAGTTTTTTTTATCAATCACCAAATAAATCCAGATACAAGCCTGATCAACAGGTGTTAAAATCCCGTCAAGTAAAAAGACCCCATAGTACAGAAATACATAAGAACACAACATACTTTGCACAAGCCCTAACACACTGACACGCACAAAGTAATTGCTCATTAAAAAACCCTGTCGCGGCTCACTGATGCTGCCTGGAGCTTCAAAACCATACACTGATCGCTGTCCTGTGCTTGCTGCTACTATTTCTGATCCCTGGTCCTGCACACTTAACCTTATCTGCTGGACTGTTGCTAGGGTATAGACCCCAGCCAAGCGCTGGTTGCCCAAGTCCTACTGCCCCACACCCCTCGTAACTCAGAGAAAAACAAAAAAACAACAGTTGTCACTGCCCTGTGTCTACTGTTGCTGCTCCTGAATCTGAGAAGATCTTTTTTTTTCATCTGAACGTAGGCTCATTGAAAGTTCATCAACATGAAACAGGGTAACAGTTAAGATTTTCTAGCGGTGATCTTTGCTTCGAGTGGAGTTTTCATTAAGAGAACGGAAGATAGTTCTTCACTCATGTCAGGGAGCATACCTTCCTCAACACAAGACCATTTGAACGCATTCATCAGATTAGCCAGAACAAAAGCAAACTGAAGCTTACCCAAATCCATTCCTCCACAAATTCGCATTCCTGCACCGAAGGGAAGGAATGACTGTTCCATAGCTCTGTTGGTAGCACTTCCATCTTCTCCTTGCATGAACCTTTCAGGTATAAACTTGTATGCTTCAGTCCATATGTTCTCGTTATGGTGCAAGGCATAAAGATTCACTATAATTTGCGTACCCTTTGCTACCTTAGTTCCCATCAATGTAGTATCTTTTGCAGCCTTGTGAGGGATAGCAAGAGGTGCTATTGGCTTCATTCTCATTGTTTCCTTAACAACAGCTCGCAAATACTAACTTGCTAACATCTACAATCTTCACAAGATCATCATCACCGAGCGTCATTCTAGTGTCTTGGTAGAGTTTCTCCTGGACTGCTTGCTCACGGACCAAGTACGCTAGCGCCCATGTTGTGGTAGAAGAAGTACTGTCGACCGCTAGAATGTACATTTCAAATATACAAAAGATGATAACTTCTTCTGGGAAATTTTGTGAGAGAAGGAAATACAAGTAGCTATTTGTAGGAGGATTTAAGGAGAGGAGTGGGCTGACCAATTCTTCAACTCTACACTTCACAAGATATATCTCTCTCTCAGCTTTCCTGTAACTAGGTAGATACTTGGCATAATAGAAAGCCTCAGCAAGACGAGCATAGCCACCAATATGAATAACATCATTGACATCATAATGCATTGATTCAATAAACTTGCATTGTCATCATCAAAGGTTTGTCCGAAAATAAGGCGAGTTAGTAACCGTACACTGTTTTTCTTTATGTGTTCCAGTGGGTTGACAATATTATTGTTCTTAGCTGCTTCGTCCGTCATAGCTTGAATCAACCGTTTCATGTCCCTTTGTTGAAATTGACTTTGTGCAGCGATATTGAGAGGACCCAGGGCACCACTTTGAAGTCCCTTACGGAGAGTTTGCCAGAAAGCACCAGCATCTGAGGTAGAAATAGTATGCCAATTTGCACTTACAGGTTTAGTAATTTCAGGCAAGTTGCGTGCTCCATAATCTGAAGACTTAGTTACAAGTGTTGGAAACAGTTTGAACAGATTCTGTCAGAAATCTGACAAGGTCTTTGGCTGGACATTTCGATATGTTCTAGAGCTCCGTTGAGCTAGATCTTGGTACGCATGGAATCCTGGTTCCGAGTAGATGCTCGCAGAACATTCATACGTCTAAAACTGTTCCATATTGAATGAGAAATTGGTGTCCCAAGTTCCAAACAACTTGAGACAAAGCAAGGAAAATGTGATAGTCCCACATTTGACCTATGTAGATAAGGTTTTGTCTAGAAAAACCCCTCATGTACAATAAGGGTGTGGCCCTTGGGGTTACAATGTTTTCGCGCGTTGGGCGTAACCTTACATGGGCTTGGGCTTGAAAAACACACACATTTGACCCGGTTTGGGTTTGGGTTCAAAAGTTGTGTCCCTTGATGAAACTGTTTCAAGCCCAAAGTGTCAGTTCAGCCTAAATGGGTGTGTCTGTTCAATGAACTGTTTCGGTCCATTAGGTGTGCCTGTTCAATGAACTGTTTCGGCCCAAGTGTCTGTTCATTTAATTTTCTCTTGCTATAAATACCTTGTCAGTGTCTGCATTGTTGATTCATTCGAAAACATCATATTCATTATCATTCATTGTCTGTGTTTGTGTCCTTGAGAGAGTTTCATCACTGAACTGGTTCGCCGTCTTCGTTTTGTTTGAAGTGCTGCTACACGACGAAGGTATTGATCGTTGTATCCTGGGAGACAGTTTGCATTACACCCATACAGCACCTGTTGGGGCAAATTATGTCTTAAGGACAGAGTTTTTCTCGACTCGATCACATCATACTGTCCTTAATCAGTGTTCTGGTTTGCATACTTTATTTATTCTGTTTTTACTTAGAATTATTCTTATGCATTACTAACATATTGCCCAACAATCTTAAGACATAATTATATGTTAGTATTTTGGTTTACTGTTCTAATATCTTCAAACAGGATATATTAAGTATTAGTCAGATTTCGAAAATTATTATATTTTCAGAAATTTGAACCCTTTGTTCTATTTTTTTACTGTTTATATCCGAAATTTTTTGTTTTTCGGAATTTTGTTACTGTTTAACAAATTTATTTGCAGATTGAGGTTAATTTTCGATACAGTTCGAAAATTTTGAATTTTTTTTTTCGAAATTTTTTATAATTTTCGTATTGCAGACACTCGTACAGGAAATAAAATTTTCTGGTTGTTTAACTTGTCTGAATATTTCGTTTCAGACAAATGGAAGAGTCACAAACTCATATCCCCGCGAACAATGGAACTATCAATGGAAGTTCAGCTACCAATACTGTTCCTACTGTTGCTGTTCCTACTGCCCTTCCAACAGTTCCTACCCATGTTACTGTTGGGGAAAGGCCCGAGAGATTCAACGGAACAGACTTTAAGAGGTGGCAGCAGAAAATGCTGTTTTACCTTACAACTCTGAATCTCGCTAAGTTCCTGTACGAACTACTTCCAAAGCAAGATGGAGGCGAATCTGATCGCCAAACTGTTGCTGCGATAGATGCTTGGAAACATGGAGATTTCCTTTGCCGAAACTATATCCTAAACGGACTGGACAACACACTCTACAATGTGTACAGTCCATTCAAAACATCCAAAGAACTCTGGGAATCTTTGGATAAGAAGTACAAAGCCGAGGATGCTGGTTCAAAGATGTTTGTGGTCGGCAGGTTCCTTGATTTTAAGATGGTGGACTCCAAGACTGTGATCAGTCAGGTCCAAGAACTCCAACTTATTCTGCACGAAATTCATGCAGAAAACCTTACTTTATGTGAACCCTTTCAGGTGGCTTCTGTTATTGAGAAATTACCCCCTTCATGGAAGGATTTTAAGAATTATCTTAAACACAAACGTAAGGAGATGGGCTTGGAAGATCTGATTCTCCGGCTTCGCATAGAAGAAGACAACCGTACTTCTGAAAAGAATACTGTCGTTGTTTCTGAAGATGCCAAAGCCAATGTTGTGGAACATGGGAAGAAGAACAAGAAGCGCAAATCTTCTGACCAAGGTTCCAATAACAAGCAATCCACCAAGAAATTCAAAGGAAAGTGCTTCAACTGTGGCAAGTCAGGTCATCGCCAAAGTGACTGCCGAAGCAAGAAGAAAGATGACAAGAAAGAAAAGAATCCCGCTCAAGCAAATCTGACTGAAGAAGACAAGATGATTTCTGACTTGGGCATAATCAACCTTTGTGCTATGGTTTCGGAAGTGAACTTGGTTGACAATCCAAGGGAATAGTTCCTAGATACTGGTGCAACCAAGCACATTTGCTCAGATAAGAGGATGTTCACTACTTATACTTTGAACCATCAGAATGAACAACTCTACATGGGCAACTCATCTACATCGAAGGTAGAAGGTCAAGGGAAAATTGTGCTGAAGATGACTTCTGGAAAGGAAGTTAGCCTCAACAATGTGTTGCATGTTCCAGACATTCGCAAGAATCTGATTTCTGGATCACTCTTAAGCAAGAATGACTTCAAGATGGTGATTGAATCTGACAAGTTTTTACTCACTAAGGCTGGGATGTATGTGGGTAAAGGGTATGTTAGCGATGGGCTATTCAAGCTCAATGTAATGACTGTTATTCCAAAGATTAAAAGAATAATTCTTCTATTTATATTATTGAGTCTTTTAATGTTTGGCATGAACGTCTAGGACATGTTAATTATAATACTTTGCGTAGATTAATTAACATGGATATGATTCCACATTGCAATCCAAAAGCATGTGATAAATGCGAAATTTGTGTGGAAGCTAAACTTACCAAAACCCCACATCATTCGGTCCAAAGAAGTACCGAACCTCTAGATTTAATTCACACTGACTTGTGTGATTTAAAATTTGTGCAAACTAGAGGTGGTAAAAAGTATTTTGTTACTTTTATTGACGACTGCACAAAATTTTGCTATGTTTACTTGTTAACAAGCAAAGATGAAGCTATAGAAAAGTTTCAACAGTATAAACTTGAGGTTGAAAATCAACTTGGCAAGAAAATCAAGATTGTAAGGAGCGGTCGAGGAGGTGAATATGATAAACCATTTAATGACTTTTGTGCTGAAAATGGAATCATACACCAAACTACGACTCCATACTCTCCTGAATCTAATGGTACTGCTGAACGCAAGAACCGAACATTGAAAGAGATGATGAATGCTTTGTTGTTAAATTCAGGGTTACCCCAGAACATGTGGGGGGAAGCCATTCTTACTGCGAATTATATTCTCAATAAGATACCTCATAAGAAAACCGGCAAGACACCATATGAATTATGGAAAGGACAAACACCTTCTTATAAATTCATGAAAGTGTGGGGGTGTTTAGCCAAGGTTGCGGTCCCATCTCCTAAACAAGTGAAGATTGGACCTAAAACTGTTGATTGCATTTTTATAGGCTATGCTCATAATAGTAGTGCTTATCGATTTTTAGTTCACAAATCTGATATTCCTGATGTCCAGGTCAATACTATTATGGAATCTAGAAATACATATTTCTTTGAAACTGTGTTTCCTTGTCAAGATGCTAAGCATCGAAAGAGAACACGTGAAAACTCTCCAAGAGTTGAGCAAGAAACTACAGATAATACTGTGCTAAGGGATGAACATCAGAATGAGGATGAACCTAGGTGAAGTAAACGAGCTAGAAAAACAAAGGCATATGGTCCTGATTTTCTAACATATCTTGTGGAGACATATGGTCCTCAATTCATGACTTTCTTAGTGGACAATGATCCATTAACTTTTAAAGAGGCCATGTCTACTCAAGATGCTCCCCAGTGGAAGGAAGCAATTAAAAGCGAAATTGATTCTATAATGCAAAACCACACATGGGAGTTAACCACACTTCCTCCTGGAACGAAATGTTTAGGTTCCAAATGGATCTTCAAAAAGAAGATGAGAACAGATGGTTCAATAGACAAATACAATGCCAGACTTGTAGTCAAAGGTTACAGGCAGAAACAAGGTTTGGATTTCTTTGACACTTACTCTCCAGTAACGAGAATAACGTCTATTCGAACGCTTCTTGCGATTGCTGCTATACACAACCTTGAAATACATCAAATGGATGTAAAAACCGCTTTCCTAAATGGCGATTTAGAGGAAGAAATCTATATGCAACAACCTGAAGGTTTTACTGCTCCTGGACAGGAGAATAAGGTGTGTAGACTTGTAAAATCATTATATGGTTTAAAACAAGCCCCGAAGCAATGGAATGAAAAATTTGATAATGTAATGTTGTCAAGTGGTTTCAAAATAAACGAATGTGACAAATGTGTTTACACTAAGTCCACTCAAACTGGATATGCTATTGTATGTCTCTATGTAGATGACATGCTGATTTTTGGTAGCAACAATGACATCATTAATGCTACTAAGAACATGCTTCGCAGTAAGTTTGATATGAAGGATATGGGAATTGCTGATGTTATACTAGGGATTAAAATCACTAGAACATCAGATGGAATTGCACTATCGCAATCCCACTACATTGAGAAGGTTCTCGACAAGTTCAAGAAACACTCCACTGGAATTGCCAAAACTCCAGAAGATCCCAATCTTCATTTAACTAAGAATACTGGGGCTAGCATATCACAAATAGAATATGCTCGTGTCATTGGCAGCTTGATGTATATCACAAATTGCACTAGACCAGACATGGCTCACGCTGTAAATGTCCTAAGTCGATACACGAGTAATCCAGGGAAGAATCACTGGAAGGCAATAACTAGGGTATTGAATTATCTGAAATATACCTCAAGTTATAATCTGCACTACACTAGATATCCACCAGTAGTGGAAGGATACTGTGATGCTAATTGGATATCAGATACTAAAAACTCAAAAGCCACGAGTGGCTATGTTTTTACTCTAGGTGGTGCAGCGATATCTTGGAAATCCTCTAAGCAAACATGCATTGCTAGATCCACTATGGAGGCTGAATTCATTGCTTTAGATAAAGCGGGAGAAGAAGCAGAATGGCTTCAAAATTTCTTAGAGGATATCCCCATGTGGGAACAACCAGTGCCAGCTATTCGTATAAACTGCGATAGTCAATCTGCTATAGGCAGGGCACTGAGTAGTATGTACAACGGTAAGTCTCGACATATCAGACGAAGACACAAAACCGTTAGGAAACTGCTCTCAACTGGAATAATCTCTATAGAGTATATTAAGTCGGCTGAAAACCTAGCGGATCCATTTACTAAAGGTTTGGCCCGAGAGCAAGTTCAAACTTCATCGAGAGGAATGGGTGTAAAACCTAAGACGAAAGAGTAGGCCTGATGGCAACCCTACCTAGCTGACTGGAGATCCCAAGATCTAGGTTCAAAGGGACAACCGAATCTCGCATGACTCGACGATAGCACTGTGAGATTAAACATCTCTAATCCATTCCTATGATGATGAGACCAGTGCTGCCTGCATTGATGGACTAGGATAAACTTTTGCTTTTAATGATTCCCATAGCTTGTAAAACAAGTGGAGTATAGCAGGATACTCTTCATGGGCAATCACCTTATAAGTGAGAAAAAGGGGCCGTTTTCTGTGAGAATGTTGAAGGTTGCATTCTTTAAGAGCACTCATGAATACCAGGAAGTTCAAGGCCAAAATGAACACAACCATAGAACCAAGTTCTTTGAGGAAGGGAAACTGTGTGGTAGCCATTGTCTTGGTTTACACAAACGGCTGAACAGTTCAAGACATCATGTTCACTGATTAGCCAGTAAATCCGATGGTTATCCACTAGGGTAGGTTCAAGGCTGAAAAATTGCTACCTATACCAATGCAGCTACTTTCCGCTTGTACTCTCTCAGTTGCATTGCATTTGCATAACTCCGTAATTTCCATTCATGCGGGGGATTGTTGGAAACAGTTTGAACAGATTCTGTCAGAAATCTGACAAGGTCTTTGGGTGGACATTTCGATATGTTCTAGAGCTCCGTTGAGCTAGATCTTGGTACGCATGGAATCCTCGTTCCGAGTAGATGCTCGCAGAACATTCATACGTCTAAAACTGTTCCATATTGAATGAGAAATTGGTGTCCCAAGTTCCAAACAACTTGAGTCAAAGCAAGGAAAATGTGATAGTCCCACATTTGACCCATGTAGATAAGGTTTTGTCTAGAAAAACCCCTCATGTACAATAAGGGTGTGGCCCTTGGGGTTACAATGTTTTCGCGCGTTGGGCGTAACCTTACATGGGCTTGGGCTTGAAAAACACACACACGCGCGCGCGCGCCGTCCGTCCGACCGGCTCGGTTCGGGTTTGGGTTTGGGTTTGGGTCTTGGGTCTTGGGTCTTGGTGATCCAACATAATCTTTTTGGTAGAAAGGTCCATTGGAATAAATCCCAATAGGTGCATACCTATTCCGAACCAGTTTGCTACTGGTTCGGCCCAGATAGGTGCAACCTTTTATGAAACTGTTTCGGGCCCAAAAGTTGTGTCCTTTGATGAAACTGTTTCAAGCCCAAAGTGTCAGTTCAGCCTAAATGGGTGTGTCTGTTCAATGAACTGTTTCGGCCCAAGTGTCTGTTCATTTAATTTTCTCTTGCTATAAATACCTTGTCAGTGTCTGCATTGTTGATTCATTCGAAAACATCATATTCATTATCATTCATTGTCTGTGTTTGTGTCCTTGAGAGAGTTTCATCACTGAACTGGTTCGCCGTCTTCGTTTTGTTTGAAGTGCTGCTACACGACGAAGGTATTGATCGTTGTATCCTGGGAGACAGTTTGCATTACACCCATACAGCACCTGTTGGGGCAAATTATGTCTTAAGGACAGAGTTTTTCTCGACTCGATCACATCATACTGTCCTTAATCAGTGTTCTGGTTTGCATACTTTATTTATTCTGTTTTTACTTAGAATTATTCTTATGCATTACTAACATATTGCCCAACAACAAGAACCTCCCAGGCTTTATCAATATCACTAATGACAATTATCGGCTGCCAAGAACCAATCCATACTGTCATAACACCACCATGAACTTTAGCAAGTTTAGCCAAAGCAACATGAAGTACATCCCCACCTAGTTGATGCAGGTTACCGATCATTGGCAGTTTTCTTGGACCAGTTGGCCATTTTATTTGCGAAAGTGACGAAGAAGACGTAAACATTCGGATTAGGGTTGTTAGGGCTAGTAAGATTGCGAAAGTAGCAGAAACAAGCCATAGACTCACCTCCATATCTACTGCTACTAATTTTTGTTGAAGTTCAGTGATGAAACAACACCTTTTATAGTGTGTCATGATCCTCCAGTTCTCCATTATTAGTTTATAACAAATATTTGTATTTGGACTAAAATAATGTGTTGATTACACTGTCAAAGAGTGGATTAGATGAACCACTCTTTTCGATGCGTTCAATTTATAACATATATTTCTTTGTTAAAGGAATATATGCGTTCATATTCGGCCGGCCTGAACAAAAAAATTATACTAATCAATGGCAGTTATCTAGAGTAGGTTAAGGCGTTAAGCAGGTAGGTATAAGAATAAAAGCATGTGAAAGTACACTTCTTATAGCTTTGTTACCAGGAAGCATCAGAACTTTACGAATGAATCAAACATTAGAAATTTAGAACATAGAAATGACATAAGAAACAATTTCAGACCTTGCTAATAATATATATAAGTTCATACATTACTCATGATATCAAACAATCAAATACATTAATGGATAATTATACCTTAACTATGTTGGCGTGCTGATAGGCACAAGTCTTACCTAGTATGCAATAAGTATATGATTCACATACAATAATGCTGTGTAAATTTTTTTTTTTTTTTTGGTTGGCAAGCGAGGTTGTGGGGACCCCTACCCCTTTTAAATTACGTGTGAAAACTTATATCAACAATCCGCTGTTGACGTGTTTCGAACCCACGACCTCTCCACTTTGTGAGAGGGGTGCTTATCATTGAGCCACAGGCTCATTCGCTAATGCTGTGTAAATTAAGAGTCAGGTACTCGAATAGGGTGCATAGATACAGTTTTTGATTATATCTTAGATCTTACTATATAATGCGGCTCGCCATCAGACAACAGTGAGCCGTTTTCACAGATTTTTTTACCACTTACTGACCATATGTCCTAATGTTCATACAACCATATGTATATGTAATTATAGTTCAGTTGTATACCAATAACTAACAAAAGTCAGACACTAAATATCGATGCGTCAAATTATGCATGTTCTAGGACCAAAACCCAAAAGAAGCACTTTTAACTTGAGAAAGTAGCAGTGTATTAACCTATTTCTAGATTAATGCATCAACAGGGTCAGGTCGTTATGGAGACTTGACCAAATGGGGATATTGGAGATTGGGGTGGCTGCACCTCGTTGAGATCGAGATTGCCTACGTACTCTAGCTCGGGGGAATTGAACTTAGAGATCAAGCCATCGTAGTTCTGTTTATATAGAAGATTGAAGGGCGTGGATCGTGGATCTTGCAGATTCTCCGCCATCATAATGAGGATTAAATGTGTAACGCGCGAGGATCATCCCTGTGAATTAATTATGTAACTGATGAGAATATTCTGTGCATTGAAGAGGAGCACGTGTGAATAGCAGGTCGCTGGTCGTTGTGTAGTCTGGTCGCTTTAGTCAAGCTGTGAGCGGGTAGAGATTGTGGCGACCTGACAGATGGATGACTGTGCCACGTGGCTGCTTTTGATTGGTCGGAGTATGTAGTACCCTTACAAGCAGTTTATTAGTTACTACAAATATAGATTATGATTATTAATACACAAGCTAGGTGATGAATGTGAGAAAGGAGAAGGAATATAAGGGGACATTGCTATCTTATTATACAGGGTTGGGACTGTCTCTAGTCCATTCAAAATCCATCTTTTTTTTGGTCATTTGAAATGAGCAAAGGTGACAACTAGTCATTTAACCATGGAAACCAATTGCATTCTTGATTGTTCACAATAGATTGACCCATTTGGCTGATTGGCTGTGACCTTCATGACCTGACCATATAAGATAGAATGGTTGTAGGTGTAAAGTAATGTTGTTCACATAAATAAGGATTTTAATTACAAATGAACATTTTAGCAGCCACTGTCAGTAAGTCTGACATATTAATGGGATTAGAGTTTCCATCTTGGGTTTTTTTGTTGGCGAAAACATTAATGACACACTTCATCTTTGCAGTAACCTTCAGTTCTTCACAAAAGATTGATAACATTATGGTTCAGAATCAGAGAAAGCCCTTCAACTGTTATAAAGAAGATATCAGCCTTCTCTGCTTTGGCATTACTGTGAAGCAGAGCAATACAAGCTAAGCAAGGTATACCTAATGCCACCTCCTTTTACTTCTTCTTGTTGTTGAAAACTTTTACATGATTTAATTTGCCCAATTTTCTTCTCAGTTAAAGAATGGCTACCTCAACTCGTGGCGAAGAAGGTGTTGAGAATTGATGCATTGTCATCGTCCATGTCAGATTAGTTTCTACAGGTCAGTCCTAGTCAGTTATTTGTCCAGGTCAGAGTCCATGTCATTAGTCCTATGACTAAGTCTAAGTAGTGTATTAGCTACAGGAGTTGTGTTCCTTATTTTCAGTTTACAGTTTAGAGTTGAGGGAAGTGGAGTTATGGATTAATGGTCTGTGAAGTGGGGTTATCCACTAAGAGTTCTTAGTCTATAAATAGTTGTAATCAGATCATTTGTTATTTAAGTTAATTGAGTTGAGTTTTATGAATACAAAGTATTCAATTGTCATTCAAAGTTCTCTGTTTCATTGTTTTACTTTAAATTGTCATTCTTAAACCAACAGTTTTGGTATCAAGAGCCAAGTTCTTTCAATTGGGCGTGGAAAGATTTTGTTGCTGTAGCAAAGATCTTTCAATTGGAGTCGACGCGTATCGATCATTGGTGGAAGAGGTATTTTCAGAATTTGTTGTTTTTGGGTAATTCATCATGTCAAACGGTATGAATACTCTAAACCTCTCACAAAATTTGGTGCCTATTTTTAATGGTGAAAATTATGAATTTTGGAGTATCAAGATGAGAACATTTTTTATTTCTCAAGATCTTTGGGATTTGGTTGAGAATGGCTATGCAGATACTGAAAGTTCTAAGAGTGCAGAGAATTTGAAAGAGAATCGCAAGAAGGATGCAAAAGCCTTACTTGTTCTACAGCAGGCTGTGGCGGAGTCTATCTTCCCAAGACTAGCAAATGCCACCAAATCGAAGGAAGCTTGGAGAATTTTGAAGCAGGAGTTCCATGGCGACGCTAAGGTAACCACGGTGAAACTTCAAACTCTTCGAAGAGAATTTGAGACTCTCTTCATGAAAGGTAGTGAATCTGTTCAAGATTTTTTCTCTAGAGTTTCAACTATTGTTAATCAAATGAAGAGTTTTGGTGAAAATATTGATGATCAGAAAGTTGTAGAGAAGGTTTTGAGGAGTCTGCCGTCTAAATTTGATCATGTAGTTACTGCCATTGAAGAGTCTAAGGATTTATCTGATTATTCTCTTAATGAATTGATGGGTTCTCTGTCTGCTAATGAAGAAAGGATGCAAAACAGATCATCGTAGAAGAATATTGAGCAAGCTTTCCAGTCAAAGGTAGAGATTTCTGACAAAGAAAAGAAATTTGATGGTTCTTCCTCTAATAGATTTGCAGGTCGTGGCCGAGGAAGAGGTGGTTTTCGTGGTCGTGGAAGAGGCCGTGGAAGATCTGATTTTGGTAGTCATAATTCAGATTATGGTGATAGAGAAAATCACAAGAAGAATTACAAAAGCAAGCAATGCCATTTCTGTAAGAAGTGGGGCCATATTGAAGCAAATTGTTGGGAAAAGGAGAAGCCGCAAGCTAATTTCTGTGATGAAAAACAGGAAAACAGTAATTTGTTTCTTACTTGTCTTATGGCTCAAGAAAGTAAGATTGACATTTGGTTTCTAGATAGTGGTTGTAGTAACCATATGACAGGTGAAAGAAGCATTTTCCGTAGTCTTGACGAATCAGTAAAGTTGCAAGTTCGACTTGGAGATAATAAGCAAGTTCAAATTGAAGGAAAAGGGACAGCTGCAGTTCCGACTAAATCAGGTATCAAAAACATAATTCATGATGTTTATTACATTCCTGGTTTAGCTCATAACTTGCTTAGTGTGGGACAGTTGATTGAAAGTGGGTTTTCCGTTATGTTTGATGGTGATATGTGTGAAATTAAGAAGCGAAATTCAGATGTGCCTCCTATTAAGATTCGTATGACTCAAAACAAAATGTTTCCTATTGTTTTCTCATGTCTTGATGCTTGTGCATTCGCTGCTAGTATTAATGATGAATCAAAGATTTGGCACTTGCGTTATGGTCATTTACATTTTAATGGGCTGAAGTTGTTGAGACAGAAAAATTGGGTGTTTGGTTTGCCTTTTATTGCTAGTATTGATGATGTTTGTGAAGGTTGTGTGTATGGGAAGCAACACCGGTTATCATTTCCTGTTGGCAAATCTTGGCGTGCAAAAAGGCCTCTTGAACTCATTCATGCAGATATTTGTGGTCCGACAAATACTCCTTCATTCAATAAGAGTAGATACTTCTTGCTCTTTATTGATGATTGTACTCGCATGAGTTGGGTTTATTTTCTTACTTACAAGTCTGAAGCATTTGAGAAATTTCAGGAATTTAAAGCTTTTGCAGAGAAAGAAAGTGGCGAAGTCGTCAAAATTCTTAGAACAGACAGAGGAGGAGAGTTCTTATCTGCTGATTTCATTTCTTTCTGCACGAGGCATGGCATTCGTAGGCATCTAACAGTGAGAAGAACACCTGAACAGAATGGGGTCGCAGAAAGGAAGAATAGAACCGTGGTAGAAATGGCTCGAAGTATGCTTAATGAGAAGCAACTTCCAAATGATTTCTGGGCTGAGGCAATTGCAACATCAGTCTTCCTTCTAAACATCTCTCCAACTAAGGCGGTACCCAACATGACTCCATATGAGGCGTGGTGGCAGCGAAAACCCAATGTGAGTCATTTAAAAGTTTTTGGATGCATTGCTTATTCCTTGATCGGTTCTAATGAGCGCACCAAGCTTGATAAGAAAAGTGAAAAATGCATCTTTGTTGGGTATAGCGATGAGACAAAGGGTTATAGGTTGTATAATCCAGAAACTAAGAAATTGATTATTCGCCAAGATGTTATTTTTGATGAAGGCAGTGTTTGGGACTGGAATGTCTCGAAAATTCAGCATGCTCCATTTGTCGAAGGTGAAGGCGAACCTCCAAATTCGAAGAAAATTATTGTCTCTCCTCAATCATCACCAAGAATGAACTCTCCACGCAGTCCAAGTAGTGAAGGCAGCAGCAGTTCCGATCCCACTCTTGATACTGATTCACCTCCGCTAAGGTATCGATCTTTGAAAGATGTTTATGAATCTTGCACCTTTGCTCTTATGATTGCAGAACCTATGAGTTATGCCGAGGCTGAAGGCAAAGAAGAATGGGAAACCTCTATGCAAGCAGAAATTGACGCCATTGAAAAAAATCAGACATGGGAGCTAGTAGATTTGCCACCCGAAAAAGAAGCAATTGGCGTCAAGTGGGTCTACAAGGTGAAGTACAATGCGGATGGCAGTGTGCAGAAATTGAAAGCTAGACTCGTTGCTAAAGGTTATGTGCAACAGTATGGGGTAGATTTCTTTGACACTTACTCTCCTGTTGCTCGGTTTGAAACTGTTCGGTTTATTTTGGCTTTTGCTGCTCAAATGAAATGGCAAGTATATCAATTTGATGTCAAGTCCGCTTTTCTTAATGGGTTATTAGAAGAAGATGTGTATGTCGAACAGCCACAGGGATTCGTTGTGGACGGACAGGAGGAAAAAGTTTACAAATTGAAGAAAGCATTGTATGGACTTAAGCAAGCCCCGAGAGCATGGTACAGCCGCCTTGACTCTTATTTTCAGAAATCAGATTTTCAGCGAAGTAATAGTGAGCCAACATTGTATGTGAAGGTGAAAGGTAAGGAAATTCTGGTCGTTTGTGTTTATGTGGATGATATTATATACACTGGATCATCTAGTGTTCTTATCAAAGAGTTTAAGGAGAGCATGATGCATGAATTTGATATGTCTGATTTGGGTTTGTTGCATTACTTTCTTGGTCTTCAAGTTCGTCAATCTGATTGTGGCATATTTATTTGTCAAGAAAAGTATGCACTTGATTTACTTGAGAAGTATAACATGCTGAATTGTAAGACCTCATCCACTCCTATGAACACAAGTGAAAAGTTATCAATGAATGATGGAACTGCAAAGGCTAATGAGACATTGTTTCGCGGTATTGTTGGAGGATTAATGTACTTAACAAACTCGCGACCAGATATCATGTTTCCAATCAGTTTGGTGTCAAGGTTTATGCATAATCCTTCTATTCATCATCTTGGAGCTGCAAAGAGAATTCTTCGTTATGTTCGGGCAACAAGCAACTACGGCATATGGTACAAACCAGTTTGTAAGTTCAGTTTGCTTGGGTTTACTGACAGCGATTGGGCTGGTTTTGTGGATGACAGGAAGAGCACAAGTGGCTTTATTTTCAGTCTTGGTTCAGGTGCTATATCATGGAGTTCGAAAAAGCAAGCAACTGTTGCACTCTCGTCATCAGAAGCTGAATATGCAGCAGCTACTTCAGCTGCTTGTCAATCTATTTGGATGCGGAGAATTTTGGCGGACTTGAAGCATGTTCAAGAAGATGCAACGGTGATTTACTGCGACAACAAAGCTACCATAGCAATGACAAAGAATCCAGTTTTTCATGGCAGGACAAAGCATATCGAGATCTATCACCATTACATTCGAGATCTCGTTTCCAAGGACATGATCGTGTTGAAGTACTGTCCTACGAATGAACAAGTTGCGGATGGTTTCACTAAGGCGCTTTCATATCCAAAGTTTGCTCTACTCAGATCGTCGCTTGGAGTTTCAGATTTTGCATCAAGGGGGAGTGTTGAGAATTGATGCATTGTCATCGTCCATGTCAGATTAGTTTCTACAGGTCAGTCCTAGTCAGTTATTTGTCCAGGTCAGAGTCCATGTCATTAGTCCTATGACTAAGTCTAAGTAGTGTATTAGCTACAGGAGTTGTGTTCCTTATTTTCAGTTTACAGTTTAGAGTTGAGGGAAGTGGAGTTATGGATTAATGGTCTGTGAAGTGGGGTTATCCACTAAGAGTTCTTAGTCTATAAATAGTTGTAATCAGATCATTTGTTATTTAAGTTAATTGAGTTGAGTTTTATGAATACAAAGTATTCAATTGTCATTCAAAGTTCTCTGTTTCATTGTTTTACTTTAAATTGTCATTCTTAAACCAACAGAAGGATCACCAAGTCCTTTGAAAAGAAAGTCTTTCTACAAGCTTATCGATGAGTCCAACATCAAACCCAGTCTGTTTGTAAGTATCCCGGCCATCTCTTTGCTTGCCATTATATAGCTTGTCGGTAAAATGAAGAAACCCTTTTTGGCAGTGTGTTTAGTTTGATTTTCATATACTTGTCCCTCTTTACCATAACAACGTGATGAATGATGTTTAGAACAGTTTTGGATAGATGAAACAAGTTTGAAATCTAAATATAAACTTGGACATGCTTAAAAGAAATATATGGTCCATTTCTTTTAGTGTCTCATTTTAGTTTTCTCCTTACTACTTGGTAGATATACTAGATAATGTGGAACTCCATGTTGGGTTGTTAACTTAATTTCTTTCGTTTATTAGATGGCTTCGTCATTAAATGATGTTGGATGTGTTGATTAATGTCATTGATTATACTACCTTACAAGTCTCAATGTATGCTTTCAGCACAAAGAAAATGATTTGAAATTTTTTGTTGGATACATCATCGTGATAGACTAGTCTAGATGATAATTGTTAGGGATTCTTGAGAGTTGGAACCAAGATCACAGTTGAAGTGATACGCGGTTTGCAACAAACTGTGAAAGTAAAGACAATGCTAGAATAATTAATATTCAGCTGAGAACATAATCTCCACATTTTATTCGAACTTTGCCAAAATCATCATTTTGTCTTTTCTTCAACAGTTATTGAGATATATATAAATGCGTAAGTTGCTGACCATCTTGTAGGATTTGCCAAAGGAGTTTGTGGAAGAGCACGGAAAAAGACTTTCAGACGCTGTAGTCCTCAAGGTTCGCAATGGTGGCATTTGGATCATAAGGTTAAGGAAATTTGGTGGAAAAATTCGGTTCCATAGAGGTTGGCAGATTTTTGTTGACCATCACTCCATTGATGTTGGGCATACTCTATTTTTCACTTATGATGGAAGTTCTGACTTTGATGTTGTTATCTGTGATGCGGGAGGTGCTGAGATGGATTATTATCTGTGTAAGCCTCTTTATCGGCTTAAAGACCAGGCGATTCAAGTTGGAAAAACTGCGGTAAATGAAAATGGCCACCCTGGAGAACAGAGAACTGATCTTGGTAAGCTTCTCCAAGTAAATCCGATTTGGCATATATATATATTGTGATAAATTTGCTCTCGCAATTTGTTGTTGAATTGCATGTATAGGTGAACCATCTTTAACTGGCATAGTCAGAAATGAAAATAATGTTGAAAAGACTTCATCGGAAAGAGCTCCAGGGATAAGAAGACATGCGAAAGTTGAAGAGAAGGATGGAGATGTAGATCCTTCCTTCACAGTTAAAATGACACCAATAAACAATTTTTCTGTGGTACGTGAGGACATTAACCCTTACTTTTTCTCTGTCTTGTGTACATACTAAGATCGACTGAAGTTAATATGACTCACAAACTCGATCTTCTCCAATTTTATAACTCAAAATTCATTCCCTGCAGCATATACCGGCTGCATTCATGCATAAATACCTGGCGGGGGTTGAAAGTTTGACATTGCGAGAATCAAATGAGGGAAAAGACAATGGCTTGTGGCCTGGCGTGCAACCGGTATACTAACAAAAATGGTCTTCGTTGCAAAATGGGTAAAGGTCTGACTGCATTTATGAGGGAAAATAGAGTGAAGGTGGGAGATACTTGTATCTTTCTGATGATAAGCAAGGATGATGCTTATGCTCATGCTCTTTTCAATGTTAGTATATTATCCAACTAGTTAAAAGCAGAAGTGATACTGATGCCAAACATGTATGCAGTTCATTACGTATCTATGTCGCAGACGGTTATTTGATGTATGATTCTGAATGTACTTTCAAGAAGTTTGTATTAAGTTCTTTTTTCTTATATACTTACTATTTGCTCAGTAAGAATTATGTTAATTATTGTCTCACTTCATGCTTATGTTGGCATTTTGATGAAACTAATTTTTGTTTGATGGTTTATATTTTCGATTTATTTTAGCTGTTTGTAAATTTAGTACAGTATGTCAGTATGTGGGTTTCTTGTACAATTCATATACTGTTCGTTGGACTTTAGGAGGCTGCTTCTATCTACTTTTCTTTTAGTTATGTTTGTTATCTTTTGCTTTGGTGTTAAAATTTGGTCCTTTTAATCAACTTCTAATTGTAATTTTTGGTTTTGTTTTGATATCTAAGCTTGCCTTCCTACCATATTGAAGGTGTAACTTTCAAAGGTTTGTAGCCTTACATTTTATCATTATTCTCCATCCACATGCAAGCTTTCAATAGGGAAAGCTATCAACTTATTCAAGGACATGTTCTGATTATACTTTGGCAAAAATGAAACCACACACCGAGTTTTTTTTTTTCATTTCTATGTAGAAATTTTATTAATCACCAAATAAACCAAGATACACGCTTGATCAGGTATAAAGACCCCATAGTACAGAAATAGATAAGAGCACACCCACACACAGTAACCACTCAGTAAACCCTGTAGCTTGGACCTGGAACCGGTCACTGATGCTGCCTGGTGGCTGGTGCTTCATAACCCTGGCCCTGCACACTGCATGTCTGCTGCTGCTTCAAGATCTAGTTGTCTTAGTCCTACAGCCACACACCCCTTGTAACTTAGACGGAAAAAAAAAAAAAAAAAACCATTGACCACTGCCCTGTGTTTGCTGTTGCTGCTCAATCCTGAATCTGAGAACATGTTACTCCATCCTACCCCTAGGTCATTGAAAGTTCATCAACAACTTGAAACAGGGTAAAAGTTAAGAGTTTCTAATGGTGATCTTTGCTTCGAGTGGAGTTTTCATTAGGAGAACGAAAGATAGTTCTTCACTCATGTCAGGGAGCATACCTTCCTCAACACAAGACCATTTGAACGCATTCACCAGATTAGCCAGAACAAAAGCAAACTGAAGCTTACCCAAATCCATTCCTCCACAAATTCGCATTCCTGCACCGAAGGGAAGGAATGACTGTTCCAAAGCTCTGTTGGTAGCACTTGTGTCTTCTCCTTGCATGAACCTTTCAGGTATAAACTTGTATGCTTCAGTCCATATGTTCTCGTTATGGTGCAAGGCATAAAGATTCACCATAATTTGCGTACCCTTTGCTACCTTGATTCCCATCAATGTAGTATCTTTTGCAGCCTTGTGAGGAATAGCAAGAGGTGCTATTGGCTTCATTCTCATTGTTTCTTTAACAACAGCTTGCAAATACTTCAACTTGCTAACATCTTCAATCTTCACAAGATCAACATCACCGAGCGTCATTCTAGTGTCTTGGTAGAGCTTCTCCTGGACTGCTTGCTCACGGACCATGTACGCTAGCGCCCATGTTGTGGTAGAAGAAGTACTGTCGACCGCTAGAATGTACAATTCAAATATGGAAAAGATGATAACTTCTTCTGGGAAATTTTGTGAGACAAGGAAATACAAGTAGCTATTTGTAGGAGGATTTGAAGAGAGAAGTGGCCTGACCAAATCTTCAACTCTACTTTTCACTAGATATGCCTCTCTTACAGCTTTCCTATGACTAGGTAGATACTTGGCATAATAGAAGGCCTCAGTGAGACGAGCATAGCCACCAATACGAATAACATCATCGACATCATAATGCATTGATTCAACAAACTTGTCATCATCAAAGGTTTGTCCGAAAATAAGACGAGTAAGTAACCTTACAGTGTTCTTCTTAATGTGTTCCAGTGGTTTGACAATGTTATTGTTCTTAGCTGCTTCGTCCGTCATAGCTTGAATCAATCGTTTCATGTCCCCTTCTTGAAATTGAGTTTGTGCGGCAATATTGAGAGGGCCCAGGGCTCCATTTTGAAGTCCCTTACGGAGAGTTTGCCAGAGAGCACCTACATCAGAGGTAGAAATGGTGTGCCAACTTGCAGTTACAGATTTAGTAATTTCAGTCAAGTCTCGTGCTCCATAATCTGAAGACTTATTTACAAGAACCTCCCATGCTTTATCAACATCACTAATGACAATTATCGACCGCCAAGAACCAATCCATACTGTCATAACACCACCATGAACTTTAGCAAGTTTAGCCAAGGCAACATGAAGTACATCCCCACCTAGTTGATGCAGGTTACCGATAATTGGCAGTTTTTTTGGACCACTAGGCCATTTCATTTGTGGAAATGATGAAGAAGATTTAGACTTTTGGATTAAGGTTGCTAGGGCTAGTAATATTGCGAAAGTAGCAGAAACAAGCCATAGACTCACCTCCATATCTACTTCTGTTAAAGTTCAGTGATGAAACAATCCCTTTTAAGCTATTTGGTTTATTTTGGATGATTGATAGTGTGTCAATTGTCATGATCTTCCATTTCTCCAGGCCATTACTATTTTTTAACAACTCTTTCTTTGTATGGATTTGGACTAAAATAATGTTTTGACAGAGACAGAGTAGATGAACCGCTGAAATAGTTTTTCAGTTTGTATTATTAAAAGCATAGCAGGTCCACTGCAATAGTTTTTCAATAATGCTGGTGTAGACCTCTATTTGATTTAAGTAATTATTTAAATTCCTTTGAACAAAAATAAATAAATTTATACTGACCAAAGATAGTTATCAAGAGTAGGTGAATCATGTATAAAAACAAAAAAAGTAGGTGAAAATACACTACAAATTTTTTATAATTTATAATCAAATGAAGTTATTAAATGCGGTTAAGACGGAACTCAAAGTTCCGGGTATTACATGTAGTTAATATTGTTAAGGCGGAACTTGAAGTTCCAAATTAAAATAGAAGTGAATATGGCGGAACATGGAGTTCCGAAAAGTGTTAACACGGAACATAGAGTTCTAAAAAAATGTTGAAATGGAACACTATATTCTGTCTTACACCACTAACATGTCATTTTGGATGACGCTTTCCTCCCACTGCCCCTTTTTTTTTCCACATAAGGCTTAACATAAATCTATAATTGAGTCCCATTCCTGATGAGTTGTCAAACAGTTGTTTTTTTGTCAAACAGTTGTTAGAGTAGTTGTTTCAAACAACTTGTGTGTTGTAATTTTGTATAAAAGGGGAAAGGGATCATGAATGGTGAATCAGTATGAAGAATGAATACATACATGTAACTGGTCATTCTCACATATTATATCCTCCTTCTATAGCCGGCCGCCCGTCCCGCTCATCTAGTATTTTCTCGCTTTTCTACTCACATCCGTAAATTCTACTTTCTTCTTAAGTTTCTCAAGTTAAACTCAACTTCCTAAGGAATTCAATTCAACCAGTTGAAGTTCTTTACTTTGGGTGAAAAATGAAGGTTCTTGTGGTTGGAGGTACTGGGTACATTGGTAGGAGAATTATCAAGGCAAGCTTAGCCCAAGGACATACAACCTATGTGCTTCTACGGCCAGAGACTACATACGATGTTGACAAACTTCAAATGGTCCTTGGTTTTAAAGAACAAGGGGCCATTTTAATTGAAGGCTCATTTTCTGATCATAGTAGTCTTTTGAATGCAGTGAAACAGGTTGATGTAGTTATTTGCACGATGTCTGGAACGTGCAGTCAGAACCTCACATTACAGCTTAAACTTGTTGATGCTATCAAAGAAGCTGGAAATGTTAAGGTATGTCTCTGCACACCACAGATTTTACTATTATCATATCCCCTCAAAACGTAAATGATCTAACCTTATCTCTCTCTTTTTTCCAGCGTTTTCTGCCATCAGAATTTGGAATGGACCCATCACGAATGGGACATGCACTTGAACCAGGAAGAGACATATTTGATAAGAAGATGATAGTGAGAAAGGCCATAGAAGATGCTGGTATTCCTTTCACTTATGTCTCTGCTAACTGCTTTGGTAGCTTCTTCGCTGGTAACCTTTCGCAGATGGGTCCATTTATTCCTTCTAGGGAGAAAGTTTGTCTATATGGAGATGGCAGTGTGAAAGGTCCGCAATCACTTACTGATATCTTAGCATTATATTGAGGGAATTGGAATTCCCATAGTATGTGGATATGTTTTGATTAACAGAAGTAAACTGACAATATTATTTCTGGAAAATGAATTTTCATTAACAAGACAAAATTCAAGTCTTATATATGAAAATCACATCAAATAATAATTCTCCTTTTCAGCTATATATTTGGATGAAGAAGATGTGGCAACATACACATTGAAGACCATAGATGATCCGCGTACACTCAATAAGACTATATACCTCAGACCGCAGCAGAACATAATATCTCAGAAAGAGTTGGTTGGCATGTGGGAAAAACTCATTGGAAAAGAGTTAAAGAAGTCTAGCATCACTGCCGAAGATTTTCTCGCCAGCATGAAAGGTAAAAAGCCTCAAAATTTGTTCTAGTTCCATACATTTAGAAGCCATCCACAAGTCTAGCATCACTGCATGCAGAAAATTATAATCTCTAATTTTGTAAAATTATCATTCTTTAACTTCATATCATCTCTAATTTAATTAATGTACTTGAAATTCTCAGAAATGGACTATTATGGCCAAGTTGTAGTCAGTCATCTCTACCACATTTTCTTTGAAGGATGCTTGGCAAACTTTGAAATAGGCAAAGGTGGAGAAGAGGCATCAAAGCTTTATCCAGAGGTTCGGTATACTCGAATGAATGAATACCTTAGGCGCTATGTATAAGAAGGTTTTATATGAACTGTGTGAACTGTGTACAATCATAAAGTATATGTTTATTTCTTGGGTTTTATTATTGAGTAAAATTGTACGAAATGATTGTTAATTGTTATGAATGTGATACCTAATATGATTAGGTTTTAGGATTAGGAATAATTAGGATAATGATTAGGATTAGGATTACTACATGCTGTGGTGGTTTCTAATTTGATTTGGTTGGAAGGAATTGGGCACATTATAAAAGAAAGAGCATAGGGTTATTAATTGAACTTGAACAAAAAGAAGAAGAAGATGGGTGAGAGGAAAGTTTTAAACAAGTATTTCCCTCCAGATTTCGATCCATCAAAAGTTCCTCGGAGAAGACAACTAAAGAATGGACAGATGAATATAAGGATGATGTTACCTATGGGAGTTAGATGCAAAACTTGTGGAAACTACATGTTCCAAGGAACAAAGTTCAATTCTAGAATTGAACAAGATTCTCAAAACATGTATCTTGGTATTATTAAAATCTATAGATTATATTTCAAATGTTCTAATTGTTCAGCAGAAATTATAATTAAAACTGATCCAAAGAATTCCGACTACATTGTTGAAACTGGTGCTACCCGCAATCGCGAGTCTTGTTGGTCTCATCCACATCCACACAAGGAAGAAAAGGAGGAGAAGAGCTCCATGATGGAGTCTTTAGAGATGAAAAGACTGGAATCTGTAAGACAGTTGGCTTTGCTTGCCTCTTTAGAAGAATTGAAATCACTTAAATCTGTGCAAGCTACTCTTACTTCAGATCATCTCCTCAATTCCCTCAAGTGCACTAATAAGCCAGAGGACAACAATCAAGTACTGGAAGAGGAAGAGAAGGTGGTACCCTTTATTCGAAGGATTGAAGATGAACATGAACATGAAGATGAATCAATCAATTACAACTCCAACTCCAAAAGGATTAAATTAACAACCTCCAAACACTTTTCCTTATCTAGCTTCAAGTCCCCATCGGCGTCTCCTTTCCTTGCTAGAGTTTCCTTTATTAAAAAACAAAAACATTGCTCCAGAGTCGGAGGAGTTCCTTGTACGATGCAGCAAGTCAGACATGACAATGCAGCAGCAGCAGCACTCCAGTCTCTAGGCCAATACTACGGTGGAGACTGACTTCTGTATTGCTCAACGTCTACATATGCACTCTGACTCTGCAGCTGGCCTGGCCTTGGTAATGTAATAGGTTTTATTTTTTCATTCAATTCAATGGGTCTCTAATGTATAATAGATGAATTGTATGAAGAAAACCCTTTTTCTTATTATGATTGTGAATCCCTTGCTTAAACTTCTAAAGGTGTTCAGTATGATTTATGTAAAAATTTATAAAATGGCATGCCGCAGCAGTCTTGGAGAATATATGTTGCAATAGGAAGCTTTGATGTTATTCTGATCTATAGAGTTTGTTATGCCACCAGCATATATTGTGGAAAACCTGAAAAATAATCAAGTTTGGCAATACAAAATTGCAAATCAAGCCACAACAGCAACGCTGTTACAGTATAGAATGACCTGCACTCTAGTGGCAAGGGTGTGTATTCATCTCACACCCTCCACCCACCATGCGAACCAACTAACAAAGTACTCGTATCTCTTATTAGCGAGCAAAAAAAAAAAAAAGGCAAACATGTGCCCTGTTTTAGTATTTCACAACATATAACTTCAAAGGCACAAGTAATTTTTGGGTTCACCTGTTACTGTAACACACTTCACTGTACTCCTAATTAGTAAGATCATCGAGCCAGGATTATTAATCGGAGGGGTAAAACAAATTTCTAATTTTATTCATATGGTCACAACAACTTCATCACAAAGAAAATCAAATATGCAATTTCAATGGGATCTGACCACTCCGATCACTATTCACTTGCCAGGAACAAAGTTGCGAATGCCCAAGCCCTAGCATTGTTGTTAACTGGAGTCTGGGAAATCTGCATGGAGATGAGCCAAATTCTTCAATGGTCCCTTACCTATTACAATTGCTTGAACTTGTTGGAAATGTTTTCAAGTGGTCAAAACATTTGTATATGAATGAGAAATTTAAGTCCTAAGTTAACCACTGGCCATGACTAACTTGTGTTATAGTAGATGAATGGGTATGTATTCACATACATTGTATTTGGCCCAACTCATCCCAATGGGTGTGTCTTTCCCAATAGACACATATGAAAAACTACAAATAGTGCTAGTATAACAAATGTAAATTCAAACAAGCAATCAAACAATACGCAGAAAGTAAATAACACACAGAGATTTTTAACGTGGTAAAACCCAAACAGGGAAACGTCCACGGTTGTCCTCGCGACAACAAAATAATCCACTAGATGAAAAGAGATGTACAAACCTATCAACTACCTGCACTCACTGCGAGTTGATACTCCTGGTTATCTCTAACACCTTGACTTCACCAGAGCACCTTGATGTACGCACAAGACACTCGACTTCTTGATGAACACACAAGAAGACTCGAAGCCGAATTCACAATAACTCTTGAAGATTACAAAGATATGAATTGAGAAAAGGGGGAAGAAAGGGAATTGAGTTCAATAGCCACAAACACTTTCAATATCAAAAACCTAACCAAAACACATGAACTAGAAGAAGAATGGACGGCCAAAGAACTGACTTGTTCTTTGGAAGAGAAACCCTATTTATACTTAGGGTTGGAAACCAAGGAAAATGGGCCGAAATAAAGCAAACCGACTTTGGACGTACGTACGTCGATATGACGTTCGTACGTCTCCATACGAAAATAAGCCGGCTGTCTACTTGGACGTACGAACGTCTTGTAAAGATACGTACGTCCAGAACACAAACTTCTCTGCTGCCTAACCATACGTACGAACGTCCTTAAGAGGTACGTACGTCCTGACCACGAACTACCTTGCTGACATACTATACGTACGTACGTCCTTAAGAGGTACGTACGTCCTGAACCAAACACCATACTTAACTCATGACGCGAAGACAAAGGACACAGGACGACGCGCGTACAACCAGGTTTTCTTAACAATGAACTCAAGGCGAAATAACCAAGGACACTTTGTCACAAAATTGATGTCAAACTACTTCGTGCCGGTTTCAATCTCCCGCTTTGACATTGATTTTGTGACAAAAACCTATGACTCTAATAGCACTTATAACTTCGCCTTGAGTTCATTGTTAAGAAAACCCAAACCATGGCATTTATAAATCATGCCTACAAAATCACTCAAGGTAGAACCCATACCAAGTCACCAATTCTTGTTATCCAGCTTGAGCAAGACGCTTTAACCATCAGAGACCGAACGGAAGCAACTAAGAATTTCCGAAACAATCAAGGAATCAACAGAAGTTCCTTCGAACAGCTCCCCCATACTTCATGAGCTCCAAAATAATTTTTGACACTCGAACTCCCCCATAACTATATAACGTCTAAACCCATCAACACGTTCACTCCCCTATACGTGTAGCATACCTGAAACATGACCCAAAAATAACCTAACAACAAGAAGACGATTGTTAGTAATTAGAGTCATAAATCTCCCCCTTTTTGTCACAACAAGTGAACAAAATATCCAACCAACAAAAGAAACAATAAAATAACAATAATAAACAAAGAACCAAGAAAAAGAAATCAATCCCAAGCAATAAGGACAAAACAGATAAAAAGATAAAACTAACCCAACTGTCAAAGGTTCAAGAAATCAACTAATAAACAAACATAGGAATCCATAAACATAAAATACAAAACGACAAATACACAAGGCTTAAGTTAACGAATCCGAAAAACCCTTCCACACGAGCCGAAGATCTATTCCACCGAGCGATCACATGAACATAAAGCTTAAGATAGGACATAAAGCATTCGCACGAGCCGAATAGATATTCCACCGAGCTGTCACAGGATTATCGACACTCGTACAAAATAACTCCCCAATTCTGCTGTCCAGGCCACAGTCGGTAAGAGGAGCAGCAAGTCCTGGAACCTTCGGGTATCCAGCCAACTCCAAGATATGATTTTGAAGATGTCCCGGTAGCCTCTCCCAATGATTGACATGAACCATGCATGAAGTAAGGAAAGGTCGATGATCATAGTCATACCCATGAGGAACGCGACATAAACGACAAACCTTAGCATTGTTTTTGTACTCCATCACCATAAACGACACATAACCAACAGTCGGAACAAAAACTCCATTAAGTTCATGTTCTGCCATAGAAAATTCTGAAGAACAAAGAGAGAACTAGCAAGAGAGAAGAAGTCACAATAGGAGTAAAAGAAGAGAAGACTCCCCTATATATAAGAAAAATAAGAGTAAACCTAACATGGGCTCAAAAGTAAGGTCCATAACCTAATTAGCAGAACTGTACTGCTAATCAGAAAAGAACTAGAAGTCCAAATAAAAACAACTGCCAGAACACACAATTATATGTACAAAGAATGTTCTGACGGTGGTAAGGAACTGCCCTTCACAGCGTACGAACGTTATGACAACGTTCGTACTACCTAATTTTTATTATTTTTTTTTTTTTTTTTTTTTTAAAAATGAAGGACCAACCAGAAAAACAACTCGAAGAACAATCCAAAACCAAATATTGAGAAACATCACAGAGAAACCTATCTGCTGATTGTAAGGATTCCAAGTAACGAAGATTACAATTTAGACAAACCTCAACCATAGGAAATACAAAGGCGCAAAACGACATCATACACCAAGCCATGGTAGTCACAAGAAGAATGCAAACATGCAGAAGAACCGGATAGACCAATACCAACCTCCGAAAACAAACTAAAAACATGATCATGGAGTATATTGATGTTCTTCTTGTCTTTCAACTAGACAAATACAAAAGCCACTTGTCGGCATTTTTTTTTTTTTTTTTTTTTTTTTTTTTTTTGGATAAAACCACTTGAACAAACGCCATTCCCGTGTGGGAGTATGTAATATCTCCATCTTTTACCAGAACACGAGGGTAGGGTGTAGCCTACATCTTTTTGGCAAAACACACTCAAGAAGTGCAATACCATGATAACGTGCAACACAAGAACTAACATCTCCTGAGTACATCCGTCAGAGCATGACCCTCACAGCCCCAACGGGTTCTTAGCCAAATGAGTATGCTCTCAAGACATTCAAATGGCTGGGGATTTTGTGAGTCATTGACCACTTACAAGAGGTAAATAAATATAACAGAAGACGATGATCATGATAAGGAAACCATAGAAGACTACAGATATACAGGTAAGCGGACCGACAATCCAACTACATGTAAATGCATCATGTAAGAAACGACCAAGACAAAGGGAGCATGATGTAACCTTATAACTATGCATGACACAAAAACAGTTGAGGACGCCAAACTAGAAACATCAATAACATGGAAACCATACAATAGAGGAGGTAGTATGTCCTCAATACCAACAACAATAATAATAAACAACAAAAACAACCGAACCTAAACGTCCTAACCACAATGACAATAACAGAGAGAAAAAGAAAGTGACAAAACAATTAGGGAAGAGTTACAACCCCAATAGACTTACGCAAGG
The DNA here is from genome assembly GCA_023053565.1 of Aquilegia eximia. Taxonomy (NCBI): domain Eukaryota; kingdom Viridiplantae; phylum Streptophyta; class Magnoliopsida; order Ranunculales; family Ranunculaceae; genus Aquilegia; species Aquilegia eximia. The sequence goes on from JALIGU010000001.1 coordinate 12,638,304, forward strand.
AATGGAATCGGCCTGCATCAAGAGGTTTTGTAAGAATATCTGCTAGCTGATGTTCAGTAGGAATGAACTCCATTACTATATCACCCTTTTCGACCGCCTCACGAAGGAAATGGTGACGAATGTCAATATGCTTTGTGCGTGAGTGTTGAACAGGATTCTTGGAAATGCTAATGGTACTGGTGTTATCACAGAACAGGTCCATCGCCTGCTGTTGAATGCCATAATCCCGAAGCATCTGACGCATCCACAGAAGTTGTGTACATGCACTAGCTGCAGCTATATACTCGGCCTCACATGAGGAGATGGATACAGATGATTGTTTCTTGCTATGCCAGGAAACAAGATTATTCCCAACATAGAAACAGCCACCACTGGTACTATGACGATCATCAAGATTACCACCCCAATCAGCATCACAATAACCTGCCACAACACTATTTGTATCTCTGGTGAACCATAACCCGTAGTCAAGAGTGCTAGCAACATACCGAATAATACGCTTAACAGCAGTGAGATGAGATTCTTTAGGGTTAGCCTGAAATCTTGCACATACCCCAACACTATAAGAAATATCTGGACGACTAGCAGTGAGATACAAAAGACTACCAATCATACTCCGATATTCACGAATATCAACAGACTTACCCATAATATCCTTACCAAGACGTACCCTCTCACCCATGGGAGTATCTTGACCACTGGAAGTGCTAAGACCGAATTTTTTAACCAGTTCTTTAGCATACTTTGTTTGAGAGATGAAAGCTCCATGATCAAACTGTTTGACCTGCAAGCCAAGAAAGAAATTTAGTTCTCCCATTAAACTCATTTCAAATTCAGAGCTCATTAACTGAGAGAAAGATTCAGAAAGACTTGGGCACGTCGATCCAAACACTATATCATCCACATAGACTTGGGCGAGAAGAACATCATTATTCTTTCTTAGTATAAACCGAGTCCGATCAACACTGCCACGAACAAATCCTTTTCCTAGTAAGAAGGAAGTCAGACGTTCATACCAAGCTCGAGGAGCCTGCTTTAACCCATACAGTGCCTTTTGCAATTTGAAGACATGATTCGGAAAAGTGTGATCCACAAACCCTTTAGGTTGTTCAACATAGACCTCCTCATTAAGAATACCGTTGAGAAATGCACTTTTGACATCCATTTGATACAACTTGAAATTCAAGTGGCATGCCATAGCAAGAAGAAGCCTGACAGATTCCAACCTAGCCACAGGAGCAAATGTCTCTCCATAGTCAATACCTTCAATCTGACTATAGCCCTGAGCTACGAGCCTTGCCTTGTTGCGCACAATCTGCCCGAACTCATCCAATTTGTTTTTAAAGATCCACTTGGTGCCAACCACATTAGTGTGAGTAGGTCTAGGAACCAACGTCCAGACATCACTACGCTTAAACTGACCGAGTTCTTCCTGCATAGCAACTAGCCAATCATCATCAATAAGAGCATCAGTAACATTTTTAGGTTCAAGAGAAGAGAGATAACAAACATAATGAACGCAATTTGTCTCCTTGGCCCTCCGACGAGTCAGACGCTGATCATTAATATCCCCAATGATATCTCCTAGGGAGTGATGTTGTTTGACACGAGGTGAAGCTTGATTAAACACCCTTTCAAGTTCAGCAGGGACAGTGGAGAGATCTGGAGACACATCAATCACATCTGGTGATTGAACTACATCATCCGGTGTGAGCACAACACCGGTCCTGCTAGGTACGTCCTCTGCAGCACCAGAAGGTTTAGTACCATCTTTGCCATTATCAGGTGATGATAACGATATGGAAGACATGTCAGCCGGGTCTGACACGGGTGAGAGAACTGTGACATCCTGTGTACCAGTGGAAACAGAAGAGTCAGATGTAATAGTGTCATCAACAACAACATTAAAGGATTCCATGACCTTGCGAGTGGTGTAGTTAAACACTCGAAAGGCCCTACTGTTAGAAGAATAACCAAGTAAAAGAGCTACTTCACCTCGACTATCAAACTTGGACAGACTTTGTCTGTCCTTGCACACATAGCAAACACTACCAAAGACTCGCATATATTTGAGATTCGGCTTCTTACCATACCATAGCTCATAAGCAGTTTGTGTGGTACCAGATCTTAGATATACACGGTTCATTATGTAACAAGCAGTATGAACCGCTTCCGCCCAAAACTTGGTCGGAACATCCTTTGCATGCAACATAGCACGAGCCATCTCCTGAATAACACGATTTTTTCTTTCAGCGACTCCGTTTTGTTGCGGAGTGTATGGAGCCGAAAATTCTTGCCACGTACCATTTGCAATGCAATACTCAATCACACCTGTGGCTGTGAACTCACCGCCTCTATCGCTTCTGATATGTTTAATTTGAGTATCTTTCTCATTCTGAATACGAAGGCATATCCCCTGAAACTCAAGAAACGCATCAGATTTTTCACGCAAGAATGATACCCAGGTAAAACGAGTGTAATCATCAACCATAACCAAGATGTATCGTTTGCCTCCTAAGCTAGGAGTACGAGTAGGACCCATCAGATCCATGTGTATGAGTTCTAAAGGAGAAGATGTGGTTATGGACTTTTTCTTGGAATGTGGACTGCGTATCTGTTTACCTAGTTGACACCCACCACACACAGTGTTCCGATTTCTTCCAAGTCTAGGAACTCCCTTGATATATTCATTTCGAGTTAGATTGTCCAGGTGTTCAAAGTTGACATGACCTAGTCGTTGATGCCACAATAGACCCTCATTGAGTTTGCTAGGTAAGCAGTTTATGCCAGACGCAACAGGCTGAATGGCATAGCAATTATCCAATGTTCGTTTACCTGTCATGATACACTTACCCGAACTATCAAGCACAGTACATACATTTTTGGAAAAATTAACAGTATGGTCAGTATCACACAGTTGGCTAATACTGATCAAATTAACACGCAAACCATCAACTAACAGACAAACATCATTCGAAGATAAACCAATACCAGCGACAAATCCCTTACCAATCACAGGAGAGCTCTTACCATTCCCAAACGTAACACTTCCACCATCTATAGCAGTAACAGAGGAGAAAAGTTTGGCATTACCTGACATATGTTTTGAAGCACCACTATCAAGTAACCACTCACTATCCGAACTTGAGACATGAAGGGCAGTGATCGCCACATTTGAAACATTTCCTGCAAAATTACAACGAAAAGAGTAAGAGGCATATGGATAAGATGGATAATCATACGACGGCTGTGAAAACGGCTTCCATGATTGTGGAACATGATCAGCCACACCACACTGCGAGGCCCAATGTCCAAACTGTCCGCATAGTGAGCAAGGCATTTGACGTTTTCTTCCCTGAGGCGGAGCACGCCTAAACGGTTTCCACTTACGCCGGATGCCAACCGTGTCCACAGAGTGATGAATGTCGGACTTTTTGGTAGGAGGATGGGGCAACAGTGGAGGTAATTCAGAAGATGACAACCCATTGCACTTTTCGAACGACTGAAAACGAATCAGTTCCTTTTTGACTTTGTCTAGTTCTGTAGACACAATATTACACCGAGCTTCCCATTCGACCTTGTCGTGCTCAAGAGCAGCAAGATTACCCAATAAGGCCACCTTATCAACCTGCCATGACTCAGGTTCCCTATCCAGGATTGACATAGATGAGGAACTAGAAGATAGTAAGTTAAGTCTATCTTGAAGAATACAATTTTGTGCCTCCAACCTTAGGCATTCCTTTCTGGATAACCGGTATAGGGTAGCCCAATCATTATTGTCCACCAGAATCAAATCCCTGTCACAATTACTAGAGCATTCTTAACTAGCAGTTGATTGCTCATCAGACAGTCGAGCAACAACCGAGACATGTGTCTTACCAGAGTAATCCATAGCACTATTGATCGTTAGCGTGAGCCTTTACGCTCCTTAACCACCCCCAGCGACTGATACCAATTGAAAAACTACAAATAGTGCTAGTATAACAAATGTAAATTCAAACAAGCAATCAAACAATACGCAGAAAGTAAATAACACACAGAGATTTTTAACGTGGTAAAACCCAAACAGGGAAACGTCCACGGTTGTCCTCGCGACAACAAAATAATCCACTAGATGAAAAGAGATGTACAAACCTATCAACTACCTGCACTCACTGCGAGTTGATACTCCTGGTTATCTCTAACACCTTGACTTCACCAGAGCACCTTGATGTACGCACAAGACACTCGACTTCTTGATGAACACACAAGAAGACTCGAAGCCGAATTCACAATAACTCTTGAAGATTACAAAGATATGAATTGAGAAAAGGGGGAAGAAAGGGAATTGAGTTCAATAGCCACAAACACTTTCAATATCAAAAACCTAACCAAAACACATGAACTAGAAGAAGAATGGACGGCCAAAGAACTGACTTGTTCTTTGGAAGAGAAACCCTATTTATACTTAGGGTTGGAAACCAAGGAAAATGGGCCGAAATAAAGCAAACCGACTTTGGACGTACGTACGTCAATATGACGTTCGTACGTCTCCATACGAAAATAAGCCGACTGTCTACTTGGACGTACGAACGTCTTGTAAAGATACGTACGTCCAGAACACAAACTTCTCTGCTGCCTAACCATACGTACGAACGTCCTTAAGAGGTACGTACGTCCTGACCACGAACTACCTTGCTGACATACTATACGTACGTACGTCCTTAAGAGGTACGTACGTCCTGAACCAAACACCATACTTAACTCATGACGCGAAGACAAGGACACAGGACGACGCGCGTACAACCAGGTTTTCTTAACAATGAACTCAAGGCGAAATAACCAAGGACACTTTGTCACAAAATTGATGTCAAACTACTTCGTGCCGATTTCAACATACTTTGTAGACACTCATTCCCAATGGGTGTGTCTGTCCCAACAGATGTGTACATTGTATTGGGTCAGGTGTCTATTCAAATATACATTGAATAGACATGTGCCTTTTCAAAAAGGTGTCTTCCTACTATATAAGTGTATCTTGTGTTTGTCTTCAAATCACTTTTAAAAATCAAATTGATTTTCCTTCTTCTAGTGTTTGTGTCTTGCCATGAGAGAGTATAACAAAGAATTGGTTCGTCGTCTTCTATGCGTTTGAAGTGCTGCTACGCTAAGAAGGATAGATCGTTGTATCCTGGGAGACAGTCCGCCATTGATAAACCGTTCGGCACATGTACGGGGCGAATAATGTCTTAAGGAGAGAGATTTTTATCTCGACTCGATCTAAATCTTGTCCTTCATCCATTTATTCTAGTTTGCATCATCTATTCCGTTTTATTTATTTTAGAACAGTAATATATCGGTGTGTATTTTCCTACAATCTTAAGACATTATTTTTTTTGTATGGTTTTTACTGTTCTAACATTTATGATACAGAATATCGGTTTTTCGATTAAATTCAAAAATTTTATATTTTTTTCTCATAATTCACGGTTCCATTGTATGTGAGTATGAATGCATGACTGCATTTATATTGCTCTCGATAGTATGTGATGTTAATCAGATTGTATGGGTACATGTCCACGATAACAGAGAAGTTTTCAATTTTGTTACATTCCTGCTATCAAAATCTATGATGATTCCATGTTGCATCATAAATTATCTAATTGATAAGAATATCATCTGATGTGGTTCAGTATACACGAAGGGTTCTGTATATATGTATATATATATGTTAAAGCATAAGGGTGTTCTGTACTTTTCAAGAAACAATGCCTGTTAATTGCCTGGACTTTGTTTAAATTGTTCTTAGTTTGAATTTTCTTTGGGTAGAAAACGATAACATGATGTTCTTGAAAGAAGAAACCTGTCCTAACTCCTAACAACGCAACTGTTAGGCTGTTTATTGGGCTAAATTTATTTTTGGCCCGTGGTTGAGATTAGTTTGGACAGTGAAGATGGAAAAAAACACGTCTCTATTGATTCTTAAAGTCATTGTTTGCATTTGTTTGCAAGAGCACCGTTTGGCTGTCTGCTTGTCCTAGGTCCAGTGCTATACTGGACATGTAAGAGGCCCGTTTCTTTTGATGAGGCTTATATATATAGTTGTTTGGCAGCGAAGAGACACTCTGCTGAGCAAATCTTTTGGGATTTGAGTGATGCATCTTTGAAGTATGAACATTTAATTTTTGTCTACAAAGTTCCGTAGTTTTAGTACTATTCTTTACAGGGAATTTTGATGCAATCTATGCATGAGATTAATGTGTTTCTTATGCTATCTAACACTGCTTATTTTTATGAAAGTTCATGTTCTTAACCTTTGCTGTGATGTAAAGGAGAAATCAGACAAAGAAGAAGTAGCAGAAATTCAGTATTGCACAGTCTGAAACTCGTAGTCGGATGAAAGTCTTTCTGTTCTCTGATCGAATTGAAATTTTTACAGTAGTTGCATAACGTCTTATGCAATAACTAGTTCAAATTTCATGATCATCCAACAGTTGGATTGTCAGAAACAATTAAAACGGCGTTACTGTTCATCAGTGACAGTATTTCGAATTTTGAGTTAAACAAAAATTTTGGTTACTCAAGTTTTCGAAAATGGGATTATTCTACTGATGTGTCCAGTAGATCAATCAGTTTGTTCGACATCTCAATGACTTAATTACTACAATTATTTGTAGATTTTGATTTGATTTGAATGATGTCAATGGGTAATCTTTGGATGCATCTAGACATAGAAATCGCGTTGATGGTTGATGTAATCAAACCAAAGCACCAACTAAGTTGGAAGATGAATCAGTTGTCTAATTTGACGTGATTCTCATATGATAAATGAATTGAAGTTCAAATAAACATATGTAGACATGTTTCATTGGCTATAAATAATATTGCACATAGTTGTACAAATGGTATCAACGCGCATGAAAGACAAAACCTCATGGTGGTGGTCTTCTGTACAACGTTGCATGTAATTGTTACTTGTACAATCTTTGAGAAAATTAATTTTTATTAAAATGAAATACACATTAAATTGCTTGTGTAAACATCTTTGGTGTCCAAAGGTGCAATTGATTCAAAGTGTGCAAACTTTTATTTGGCATATGGTGAATTGCCTATATGGTTTCATATAGTTTTATAATTTACTCCATATTATTATTTGGTGATGACATTTTTAAGTATATTTGAAAAATGTAGGGGATCTCATGAGTCATGTCATACTTAATGTATGTACAATTTCTTTGATAAATGTTCATTCTTAGAGACGCCTTGGTGGAAATGGATTGATATTTATTATTCGTGCATTTACAAAGAGTAATGGGCATTATATTACATCTGGGTGTTATTTTAAGGCCATAATCTTATCTGTGTGTGAGATCCACATTCATATGCATTTGGTTGTATAGATTCCAAATGAACGGAATTTGCAAATATATGATTTGCAAAGTTCTTTGTATTCATGCAATATGTCTCAAATGTGGGGGTATTTCGCCCAGTTGCATTTGTAGACTTGAAATTTGTCTAAATAGACAAAATTATTTTTTGAATATTGACATGAAACTTGTAGATATGTAACCAGACTGTGGGAGTCACATCTAGTATTTATGTAGGCATAAATTAACTATTTGAGTAACAATGAATTAATGAATATTTGTACTCAAAGTTCTGGTTTTATGCGATTACAATTTTGTGTACTTGTCTAACAAGCTTTAGCGTAAGTGTACAAATTATGTTCTTGTAGAGGCACTATCTAAGTAATATAAAGGAAAAGTTCTTGTTTACTTAGAAATGTGGGGGTGACTGAAAGTCTCGAAATGGTTAACAATTGTAACCATTCAATGTGGCTATACTAATCACAAACGTACATTTGAATAAATGGGATTCAAAATGTTGTAGGGCTAAGGATTAAAGAAGATGATCATATTTCTGAACAGACTAACGATTTCTTTATAGAATCGTGTTTCTGTAAAGACTAATGATTTCCACTTCTATAAATCTTAAAGTCGCTATAAGGGAGTATGGACAAAAAACTATATTCTAAATTCTTTGGCCTAAGTCCTAACAAGCAGTCTAAATTAATTTCTCAAGTGAAATTATTTAAATAATTGTGATAACATATGCTATAGAAACACTTAAAAAGTGAAAGTGGTTTTATCACAAACACTACAAATGAGGGTTAGTTGATTTCTCGCCTGAAGCTAAAGCTTCAGTTAGCAAAAGGTTCTTCAAATGAAGATGGAATCTAATGGTTCACAACAAGGCTAGATTTGTAGTCGAAGGTCACAAGCAAAACAGAGGCTTGGATTTTTTTACATATATTCTCCATTCACGAGAATAACCTCTTTCAGAATGCTAATTGCAGTCATTATTCTACACAACCTTGGAAATACATCAAATAGATGTACAAATGCCTTATGAAATGGTGACATAGAGGAAGAAACCTATATGACTCAACCATAAAGGCTTTATTGTTCCTGGACAGAAAAGGAAGGTTTGTACAAACATCACATGGTTTTAAAACAAACTCTGAAGCAATAGCATGAAAAGTTTGATAATGATATGTCGTTATCATTTTTGTTTTAAATCAATGAGAGTGACAAATGTGCTTACATTACAATCACAAATTTAGATATGCTATCATGTGTCTCTATGTAGATGACATGTTTAACACTAAGTTTGATATGAAAGACTTGAGAGTTCCTCTTGTAATACTAGGAATTATATTCTTAGAACATCTTATGGAATTACGGTGTCTCAATTACATTGAGAAGGTTCTTGACAAGTTCAAGACATGTTCTATTGGAATTGATAAAATATCAGATGATCCCAATCTTCATTTAGCTAAGATGGATGAAGATAGCATATCACAATTAAATATGCTTGTGTAATTCGCAACTAGATGTACATCACAAATTGCAAGAGACAAGATACATGATACATGTTGCGAGTGTCCTAAGTTGTTACATGAGCATTCCAGAAATAAGTTACTAGAAAGTAATAACTAAGGTATTAAATTATCTGAATTATACCTTCAGTTATGGCTTGCACTACAAATATGTTCACCTGTACATGAAGGATACAGTGATGCAATTTGGATATTGATTACCAAAACCTCAAAAGCCATTAGTGGTTGTGGTTTTACCTTTGGTAGTGCAACGTTATCTTGAAAATCCTTTAAGCAAAAGTGTATTGTTATATCCATTTTGTATGGAATCTGAATTTATGGTTTTAGATAAAACACATAAATAAGCACAATGGCTTCATACACATCTTAGAGGATATTTTCATGGGGAAACAACTAGTGCCAGTTATTTGCATACATTGCAATACATAATTTCATATGTCTTGGGCACCGAGTTGTATGAATAACGGTATGTCTCCATAAATTATAAGAAGATACAAAACCGTTAAACAACTGCTCTCTAATGAAAAATCTCTATAGAGTATATTATTTCGATTGACAACCTAACGGATCCAACTATTAAAGGTTAGTCATGAGAGTAAGTTGAATCATCGAGAGGAATGGGTTTACAACCTATGACGAAAGAGTAGGCTTGATGGCAACCCAACCTAGCTGACTGGAGATCCCAAGATCTAGGTTCAAAGGGACAACCGAATCTTGCCTTACTCGACGAAAGCACTGAGAGATTACATATCTCTTACCCTTTCCTAGGATGATGAGAACAGTGCTGCCCGTATTGATGGAATAGGATAAGTTATACTTTTAATGATTCTCATAGCTTAGTAACACAAGTGGGGTATGACAGGATACTCTTCATGGGCAATCACCTTATGAGTGAGAAAAAGGGGCCGTTTTCTGTGAGAATGTTGAAGGTTGCATTTCTCTAAGAGCACTCATGAATACCAGGAAGTTCAAGGCCAAAATGAACACAACCATAGAACCAAGTTCTTTGAGGAAGGGAAACTGTGTGTTAGCCATTGTCTTGGTTTACACAAACGGCTGAGCGGTTCAAAACATCATGTTCACCGATTAGCTAGTAAATCCGATGGTTATTCACTAGGGTAGGTTCAAGGCTGAAAAATTGCTACCTATACCGAAGCAGCTACTTTCCGTTTGTACTCTCTCAAGTCTCGTCTGTTTTTTCTCGATTGTTTTATGAGTCGGTAATTTCCATTCATGTGGGGGATTGTTGGAAATGTTTTCAAGTGGTCAAAACATTTGTATATGAATGAGAAATTTAAGTCCTAAGTTAACCACTGGCCATGACTAACTTGTGTTATAGTAGATGAATGGGTATGTATTCACATACATTGTATTTGGCCCAACCCATCCCAATGGGTGTGTCTTTCCCAATAGACACATACTTTGTAGACACTCATTCCCAATGGGTGTGTCTGTCCCAACAGATGTGTACATTGTATTGGGTCAGGTGTCTATTCAAATATACATTGAATAGACATGTGCCTTTTCAAAAAGGTGTCTTCCTACTATATAAGTGTATCTTGTGTTTGTCTTCAAATCACTTTTAAAAATCAAATTGATTTTCCTTCTTCTAGTGTTTGTGTCTTGCCATGAGAGAGTATAACAAAGAATTGGTTCGCCGTCTTCTATGCGTTTGAAGTGCTGCTACGCTAAGAAGGATAGATCGTTGTATCCTGGGAGACAGTCCGCCATTGATAAACCGTTCGGCACATGTACGGGGCGAATAATGTCTTAAGGAGAGAGATTTTTATCTCGACTCGATCTAAATCTTGTCCTTCATCCATTTATTCTGGTTTGCATCATCTATTCCGTTTTATTTATTTTAGAACAGTAATATATCGGTGTGTATTTTCCTACAGAACTTAGAATCCAAACAGCTCTAAAGCAAATACAGTAGAACCTCTTTAAACTAATACTCGATTAGTTAATATCTCTCTAAGTTAATTAAAGGCAACAAACAAACCAATGGCGTGTTCAAATGCCAGTTCCTCAGCATTGTCCAAGCTAGCAACACCTGTTGAACCTGTCAGGTCTGCGGCCAAGGGCATGTCCTTCAATTCCAGGCAGTGTTCCACACGTGCATAATGGGCCCAAGTTCATGTCCAATAAAAATTTAAGACTCCAACCTTGTCTAGCAAAGTAGGAATCCATGTTTTTAGGAATCTTATTTTGAGTAAGATACATCATACATGTGTGGCTGAGTGCATTATATTTAGCAATCGTATTGGATTGGGAGTAGGATACTAATATTAATCAACTCTATAAATAAGCCAGCCAAAGAGACTTGTAACCTAAAAGCTAGAGAATTGTAATATTAGAGTTCATAATCGAGTTTTCTTTGTTGTTGTTTTGGGTTTTTGGTTTTGGGTTTTTGGTTTTGGTTGGAGGAGAAGAAGAATAAGAAACAATGAATAATTTTGAACTTCCAAACTACTTCTTTGGAGGACCAATTAGAAAAGTAAAGCAGAGAAGGGAAAGGATGATCTTGCCCATGGGAATTAAGTGTAATAACTGTGGAAATCACATGCTTAAGAGAACTATCTTTAATTCCAATAAAGAGGAATTGATAACGAGAAACATCAGGATTTGCAGGTTGTATATCAAGTGCTTCAAATGCTTATCAGAAGTTATTCTAAAAGTCGAATCGTCCGAATTAGGTTACATTATTGAAAGTGGTGCCACCAAAATAGAAGAGCTGATGGAAGTTGATACCAATTCGGCACCTGCCCTAACCGGAGAAAGTGGTGCCACCAAAATAGAAGAGATGGTGGAGGATGATACCATTTCGGCACCTGCCCTAGGCGGAGTTTCCTCAACAAGTCAGACCTGACAAATGACAATGCAGCAGCACTAGTCCAGGCTCTAGGCCAATATTAAGATAGATGGAGACTGAATTCTGTATTGCCTGATTGAGCTCAACGTCTGGCCTTGTAATGTAATAGGTTTTCTTTTTTCATTCAATGGTTATCTTATATACAGTATAATAGATGATAAATTGTATGGGGAAACTCCTTTTTCTTATTATGATTGTGAATACCTTGCTTAAACTTCAAATTGTTTTTGTTCCTGAATATGTTATTCTTGAATTTGTCTTGATTTAAACTACTGCTTAGAAGATAGTTTTTTTGCTTTAATTTTATGTGACTTTTGTTCTATAATAGTTTTCTTAGACACACTTCCAAACAGTAGTGATTTAGCCAGTTCCCTAAAGCTAGCTGGTAGTCCTCTAAACTGCGAGTTGGGTACTCGCTCGATCACCGAACCAGAAGTCAGTTTGTTGGCATTCCAGCCATCCTAGTCCTACTTTAGTGGCCTGAATTATGACGATTAAATGCTTCCAATCCTGAAAACAATTTAGTTATGAACAGAACAGCCACAAAATACGGCCATCTTCGCTACCATTGAGCCACAGGGCTCATTCACTTCTAGCCAACCTTTAGTATGATTTAATTAGGTAAAAATTAATAAAATGGGGCCACAGCCACCAGTGAAAGCATCAGCATGCGGCGTCAACAAGCTTCTGAATTTGACATATGTATTTACTATCTTGAGGTTCTACTGTCAGCTTTTTATGTTTATGAGATTTCTCTCACTTCAGGCGTTTTCTGTAGATACTTACATCCCAAACCACTGGACAGACCAGCTACTTGCTTCAACAACAATAAAATTGCAACGTCTCCTTAAATTTTAGTATGGGAACTGTTGAACACATTGTTTACAGTCATTAACAGATGACAATGATAATGACATCCACAATTCAATATATGGTTCCTGTAAACAACAGCCTGTTCATGTATCTCCTTCATATGTCAACAGAGCTTCTGTTGAATCTCCAAACTGGGAGGTGACTAGCCCATAGAAACTCCATGCAACAGGACATCCCCAGTAATACCACCTCCACCAAATAGGAATGCTCTGAACATACATAATACTTAGGTAAACATTGCCTTATGGTTTCAAAGAAATATGTAAACATCAACTCACCGTTCTTGGGACAAGAAAACCAGCAAAGAGCATCCAAATTGCGAAAAATGCTGAAGATACCACAGCCGCGAAAGGGGCACTAGGAGTCAACGCAACAGCCATCATGCCATAGTATGTGTGATAGAGGAATGTGAAGAGCATGAAAAGAATTGGAACCACATAAATTTTGCTATTGTCCATTCCAAACCTTGTGTGGAGTAGACGATCACTCCGTATAAGAAAGATTGAACCATTGCATATGGAATCTCGACAAAAACCTGTAAAGGTTGAATTATTGATAGGTAATTTACAAAGTTATGACATTCTTTTGAAACTAGTGTGTGGACAGCAAAAGCGAGTTATTGATTTATCACGTCACCTGGCCTAGTGCATAAGGGAGAGATGAATACATGTCGGCTGCTCTTTCCCTATAGAATACACTTCTCTCGATATCAACAACTGGCTGGCTGGACTGATGTTGCATTAATTATTCCTAGAAAGATGACTGCAGAGTACATCGCTCCCATTGCGTTCAGTAAATCTTGTTGCTTCTTCCTAAAAAATTTGCCACACCAACCAACTGAACTGAATTAGAAACTTGCTGTATTACACGCTTTGGAAATCTTGTCTAATATGAATGCTTACACTTTGCTACCCATTTTCCAAAATATGCTTGCAAGGAGCAAAGAAGAGATAAAAGTGAAGAAGAATCGACCTGCATTGTATTGTGGATTTCGCCAATAGGACCAGTGCTGTTTCCAAAGGCAAGCTTTGAGCTGAACCCAAAAGGACCGGGAGAACTTTGTTTTAAAGTGGATATCTTCAGATCCTGGAACTGGTTGCTTCAACTGATTGATCTGTCCTTTGCTTGTCTGGAACAGAGAGGACTCACGATATGAAGTGCAACTAAAGAATTTTCTGAGCACTTCATTTGGGTTCGATCATGACATACTGCTGATTGTTGCTTGCGTCCTAGTTGTCTTTTCTTTTCTCTTTGCATTTATATTTGCTTATGGTATTCGCATGTTAAACTTTCAGAACGTGAAGTCTACGTCAAGGAGATTCTCAGAAGCTACTGATGTAACCTCTAGCATCCATGTTGCTGGATTATATTCACGACTTATCTTTGGGACTCCATCAATAGCTTCAAAGTAGTTGATCAGATCCTTAGATTGTTGTCCAAGTGGTCCTGCATATATAACTTGCCCTCCTTGTTTCAAGAGTAACAACTGGTAAAGAAACATTAAAAAAAAGCACTTTTTATGAGCTTATTAAGAGGAGGCAGATGTCTAATTGTGGCCAAAACAATAATGTTCTAAACTCATCAAAGGACTCGAAGATATCAATGCTTGGTTGGTGAATGGTGCACACAACAGTCCTTCCTGTGTCAACTGTGTTGCGGACAGTTCGCATAACTATAGCTGCAGCTCGAGCATCAAGGCCAGAAGTTGGTTCATCCATGAATATAATGGAGGGATTTGCTACAAGTTCAACTGCAACTGTCAGACGCTTTCTTTGTTCTTTTGTGAGTCCAGCTATACCCGGAAGACCGACAATAGCATCCCTTAGATTCTCTAGTTCAACTACATCCATCACCTCATTCAGAAACATCTAAATTATGAAATTTGATTTAACGTTTAATTGATTGAAGTGACAGTAAATTTGATTACATGTGTTAAAATCCTACCTCTCTTTTCTGGTCATCAACGTCAACAGGTAGGTGAAGCCAAGCAGAAAAGAAGGGACTCATAAACAGTGAGGTTGGGTGAGTGAATGTCATTCTGTTCGCAGTAGCCGCTAATGCGGGCAAATGTATCTTGATTCTTTGGATAGCCAGAGATGGTAATTGACCCCTCAATACATCCACCAGTTTTTCTTCCAGCTAGAACATCCATAAGGGTGGTCTTCCCAGCACCACTTACGCCCATGAGACATGTCAATACACTCGGTCTGAATGAGCCACTGACTGCAAGCAGTAAATAGTAAATAGTAAATAGTACGGTAAATTCGATTTTTTCACCTATGGTGTAGACCACTGCACATTTGCACAATGGTAGAATGAGTAAATAGTACGGTGTAAAGAGGGTGTTTGGTGACTAGCAACGACAAGAAAAGTAGAAAACTGTGACTGCAAACGTTTGGGAAATCACAGCCATCCAGTTTTGATCAACTTTATTTGATCTGCCAGATGGAAAATCTAACGGCAGTTTGGATGTAAACCAAAGTGCTTTTTACAACATCCCTTATTTTGCGCTCTCTCTCTCTCTGTTGTACACAACTACACACTACACAGTACACTTGCACTTCAGCTTTACCTTCCTGCTTCCTCCACTCCACCCTTCTGAGCAAACGTTTTTCTTTTTCCCCTTTGTCTTACTCATCGTAGTTTCAAACAACTTCTTATTCTGGGTGTTTGGGGTTACTGGTTATACATTTTTTTCCGTTTGGGGTTTTGCTGCTTAAGAAGTGCTAATAAGGTGTTGTTGCTACTTGCTACTGTACTGGGTGAGTGTTCTATACTTCTATATATACCTATTGCTCAAAGTTTAACCCATTTTGATTTATTTGGTTTCTGTGTTTTTTTTTTTTTTTTTTTTTTTAAATGGTTTTCTGTGTTATTACTTAATATGTACTATTGATTTATTTAAGAAATTTTTGAAAATAGTCAGAGATTGATAAATGGGTTTATTTCTTAGGTTAAAGCTAACAATGCCCTGCCTCTCTTCTCTGATCAGGAATGGGATTTGTTAACATGGATAAAGTACAATATGATAAAACTGGGGGAGCTCAACCATTTTCATCCTCAATGTTACCATCAATCATAAAAGCCCTGGTATATATAGTCCTACATTCCAACACCCCCCCCCCCCCCCCTCTCTTTGTTGGTAACCCTGCCTTATTCAATCTTCTTCTATATTTATATAACACTACCTTACTGTTTCTTATCTTTTGCAGCTTGGAGCTATGAATTCTTTATCGCCAACTCATCTACTTCCCAAGGACATAACTCATACTTATGCTGTTCAATCAGACATCCCCTTTATTGCGACTGTAAACTCCACTTGTACTCTTGCTTGTGTTTTGAACTTTGCTAGTAGCTATATTAAATCTTTATGAAATGTTATTGTTTTATTGATCTGTGCTAGGATGTTGGTTTCAATGATTCTTTTTTCCAACTTCTACCACATGGGGAGGATGATAGCATCACAAGGTTATTGTTTATTTTTATTAGGTTTACAAACGTATTGCTAGTCTTTCTTAATTTAAATGTATACCTGAATACCTGATCAATGGATTACCATTCGCCGCACGCAGAGAGCTACTTAGTTTTTATCAGTCAAGTGAAGAGCGCCAGCCAGAGCAGATCATAAAGATAAGGTATTCTAAATGTTTCTTCCATTCAGTGTCCACTTCCAAAATATGTCTATTTCACAACTCCACACAGAATCTAAATTTCATGTCTATCTTTGTTTAGTCACATAATTTTACTTGCCTTGCCTTGCCTTTTATTTTGCTGAATGTTGATATATCATCTCGAGATAGTCTGGAACATACAAATTATATGGTAATTTGTTCAGTGTGCTTGTATGTACGTATGAAAACTGTTTTTCTTTTCCCATCCACAATCGTATTCTGCTTTCTACAGTAGAACAAAATTAAACGGTGTACGATCTGGTCAATGCCGCAAGATGTTTAGTTTAAAAATGCACTTTTCTTGGAAACAGAAAGAAGTAGAAGCTGAATCAATTAACTATGTACAGAGACCTGGATTCTTCTAATTTTGCGATGAATTAGAATCAACTTGTTGTAAACTTGAGCAACACAATAACACATACCTCAAATAGTCCATAATGATCAAAATCCTATGATAAAAACTTTGTCATATTCATAGGGAGAACAGCAGGATGGAAGGGATAATCCCATAAAATAAAACTTCGTTAAAAAGTTAAAACAAATGCAAAAAGGAAAAAAATGAATAATGTTGAAGATTGCTAGGCTATCTTTCAAGCGCTCATAGACAAGTCATTTTGTTTTAGCTCCACTTCTTCTTTGCTTCTGTACACTTTGTCCATTTAGTTAAGATTCCATTGGAGGCCGTTTCTTTTTCAGGAACAAAAGCATAAGTAGCCCCTTAATATTCCTATTCTAGATTCACAAGTAGAATTCGACTCGGGCCTTCATAATACTCTGAGGGCTTAGTGTTGGAAAACATGATTCACATGTTGAAATTCCATGTCATATCCTTGATTTGATATGCTTACATATGATTATGTATTTATTTCTCTCATTGTAATTTAGATCAATATATAAATACAAGCCATACATGGCCTCTGTCACCTTTCAAGACAAACCTTTAAACCAAACTGTCTTACAATTCTTAGTATGTACCATGACAAGGAGACACAAACTAATAAATCAAAATTTTCCTCCTTTAGTGTCCACTTCCTAATTAAATATGTCTATTTCACAACTCTACCGAGAATCTAAGATGCCACTGGAGGCTGTTTCTTTTCCAGGAACTAAACCGTAAATTCGACTCGGACCTTCTATATATATATATATATATAAATTAATAAATGAAAATTTTTCCTGCATAATTAAGTTATATCTTGTGCAATCTGCCAATTGTGCTACTCTTCTGATGTCAGAGTTCCACCAGTTGATCTTACAGTCGCCAAAACCTACTTATAACATAACTCTATTTAGGACACATCTAATAGAAGAGACTCAGGACAATCTAATTAATTTTTGTTTGGTGAATAAACTTGTAACATATAGAATTGTAAATTTTGCTTGTGACAAAACCAGTTGAACCAAAAGTCCAAAACAACTGATTGTCTAGCTGACTGCACCTACATACATCATTCCCTTACACCTGAGGTGATGAATGATATGTCCATAGCCCGTGCATATAGAAAATTATTTAGATATTAGCCCTTTAATCGAGTTCAAATTTAAACTGAAAATACAATTCTAAAGTATTTCCAACTACATTATACTGGTATCGATTAATGTAAGACTATATATGGCAAATATTAGTTTTTATTAATACTTTAAGCAGTTCTACTTCGTTTTCTCACATTTTTTTCCCATTTTTTTCCAAGTTAGCGCGAAATTAGCATTTTGGTGAGTGTATTGCATTGCTGCTCTCTTAGTTCAAAGAAATGTTTTATAGTTTATTTAACTCTACTATTGAAAACATATGACATGCTTTTGATTTGTGTTACGTACTAATTATTTTAATGTTAATCTTAGGGATGGAGCAAACAAATTTCAATTCCCGAACGTTCACCTGGAGCAATTGATAGAGGTCATATTTGCTAATTTGGCACTCAGTTCATTCTTCTTCACGAAACAGACAATAAGTAGTTGATAAACCCAATATATGAGGTCCTTCCCCTTGGACCTCATGTTTGAAATCATTTTTAGTAGTTGTAATTGAGGAGTTTGTCCTAGATGATAGTTTTTATTGGTACGAAGTATCCACTGAAAATGACATAGTCATAGTTTGTGTCTGGATGTTGGCAAGCAGATGCTTATGTAGTTATGTTGCCTTAGCAGAGAAGTAAGCACTTAGCAGTGAACTTTATTCTTCGGGTGTTGGACGTATGGGTTATGGTGGGGTATTCACTACAATGTATATAGTTGTGACCTTACGTCTAAATTTTTCAGAAACACTTCTAATATTGAGCTTTTCTTTGGAAACAGGCACTTGAACATTTAGGTGTGAGTAGGATTGGAACAGTTCTTTATATAATGGCTCAAAACGAGCAAGCGAAAAAGCTTTTCGTCATGGACACCACCAATGTTCCTCCAGGTTGTTTTTCTCATGTTGTTCTTTAAAACATGTAGGTTCTTTTGATTTGCAGAGTCTCTTGTACAGTTGTACCATAGTAAGTGTAATCGTTATAATATTTCTTTTTATATATTTCGAGGAAGATATGTCTATATAAAAAGAAACCCTGGGGTTTAAGCAAATTTATTCTTTACTGAATTATTCAACTTCTGCTTATATAAATATTGCACTCTAAATAATGTTTTCTATTCTTGGTTATGATTTCCTATGTTAGTAACAACTGAGTTTTATGAGAGATCTCTTATAGATGAAAAATTGTCAATAGGATTGTTCAGACCAGACTAACAATGTGCTCTTTCCTCTAGTAGGGAATCTTTTCAACTCCAACATGGACAAAGTAGGAGAGAAAACAAAAGAACGTATATCTACTTCAACCCAAAAGTTACCATTGTCTGTTAATGTTTCAGATGCAGTCCTCTTCGAATTCAGTGTATGTTTAGACTTTTATGCAGCTATTTTGAAAATCCTATTGCTTTACCGGAATGAAGCATAAAAAGATCATTCATTTGTGTGCAGGTCTCAATCAAGTCAGGAGATAATCGAGCTGAAGATGGGAAAGGCATTGGAAAGGAAGTTATAGATATAATGTACCAAACAAATTCATCTGAGATTTTAGAAAAGCCGTATGCTTACGATGATGAGCAGGCTTTGTACACAGTTCCTAATCTTCATCAAAATGAAATTGAGTGCAGAGTAGTGCTCGAGGACACAGCTATCAAATGGTCTCTCTCTCTCTCTCTCTCTCGCTCTCTCGTTCTCTCGTACATTTCTAACATGTGTTGTTTCTTTCAGTCATTGTACTATTGGTAGCCCTGCTTTGAGTGGGATTCTTGGCGAAACTGCTGGATTGGGAACAAGGCAGTCTATTAAATCTAAGACTTATAACGTCAGGATCAGTATTGCGGTACAAACACCTGTGAGACGAATAGATCCACCTCGCAAGGGACTCCAAGCAGAGAATAATGGAGATTCTCTTACAGTAATTGATATTATAATGAGGCTACTAAATGCTAATAGGTTTGTTAGTATTATTGATTTGCATTTGCTCTTACTGTTCATCATTCGACTTACCCCTGATTGAAATGTGGTCTGTTGAGAACAGGGGATATATTTTCATTCAAAACTTTTCTTTCATAATGATGTCAGGTACTTTGTTGATGGTGCGGGAAATCTTACTGCTTGGGATGGTTGTCATCTCTGTCCTACTCAGGGTGGTTCATCACTGAATATGGGTACTAGTTTTGAATATTAGGTTCTTCCGTGCCGATCTAGTAATTGTCTTAAGTTCCTAAACTGTTCCCTAATACTTCACACAGATGTCTCTACCACCATGTGCTCAAATCCTGGTCTTCTGTTGGATTTTATATTCGCTAGCATCGTGAAGGTGATATCTTTAGTAACAAAGAAGGTGTGCCCACTTCAATTGATATTGATTACTGAACCTGCTAAGGTAAAGATTCACAGTTTTGATTTAGCTTCGATTGTTTGTTTTAATCTCATTTGACCATTGATTGTGTGGACTCAAATAATTTTTTTTTTCCTTTTTTTTTTTTTTTTTGTTTTCTCCCTAGGTAATTCTACGTCCACCACCAGTATATTTGGGTAATATGATTGCTTCTGATAGTTGGAGATCTAATAGAGATCGTCCTCTACTGTTTTCAAAACTAAATCCAGAAAATCCTACTGGACAATTTGGTTCTCTTCATCCACAAGGCTCATTTCAATATAATTGGACAAATAATTTCTGGAGAGATGCCGTAATACTTGGTTGGGAGGCAGAAGAAGGGCTCTTGCTACTACTTAAAAGTGACCATAGAACGGTATTCTGTCAATATATTTGGACAAATGAAGTGATATTTTTATCTCAAATTCCCCAGGAATACACATTTGTCAGAGAATGGAAAGGGTTTTTTTATTCACCATCCATGACCTGGTGGTTGGTAGGAAATGGTCACAACGGCGTGTGTTGTCGTTTTGTTTACATGGAGTATAGACTACGAGTATCTGTTCATTGGTATGGCCGCTGGCTTTCTTCTTCTGAAGCAAGGTCTAGAATTGTGGGACCCATAGTTATTCAAGATCATCTAATGTGGTTAACCTCGGACAGCACCCTTGAGATTATTCCCCCAGATCGACAACGTATAGTTTCATATGAGCTACCACTGCTTGATGTAGGCTGTTGCCCCACTAGTGTTTTGCACACAGTCAATAATTTGTATATTTTTTCTGGCGAATCTCAACCTGAGTATGAACATCAAGAGCCTGATCTACCTGTGCTAGTCAGAATTCAACTCACTAAACTCTTTGAACTTCCAAACCTTGGACCGTGGCAGCTTGGTTTGGACTCTGGGTTTGGCTTTGTTGAAAGGGTCATTGACCTTCCTACTTTGGATTTTTTCTTCATGGATGGGTTTGCTGGTGTGGCCAAAGCTAAGGAGGATGAGAATGATGAAGGACGTCTGTGCTTGATCTCTCAAGATCGTTTTCATGCTTTGTGGTATAGGTTTGTAGGTGAAGAAATTTGCTGCGAGGCTGAGAAATTTTTCTGTTACCGATGTAAGTGCAAGTTTGCAATTTTTTTTTAGCAGTGGAAGATTTTGTTTTTGTTAGAATTTGGAGTCTTTTACATAAATTGAAGCCATCAAAGCTTAGAATGGATTTTCCATGTCTATGAATGTCGCTTTCTTTAATATTGAAATTGCATGAGCTGATGCTCGTTTCTAGTTCAATATGTTGATCTTTTAGGAATTTGATAGGGTTGTACAGAACATTATTGTAGGTACAGAAAATAGATTTCTGTTTTTGGATTTTTTATTTCAAAAACATTCTATTTTGTTATGTCTGTGGATGCATCCTACTGTAGCTTTTCCTGCCAGTGACTAGTGTAGATATAGCAAATGGAACTGCTTGTGCATAACTGGGTGTGCGCATATGGAAGAACTGTGACTGCACATGCTACGCGTAGTTTATATTACCTAAAACTTTTATTAAAACTTTTTAGTAATATTCATTTATTTGTTACCATGGTAATATTCATTTATTTATTTTCTTAAATCTTTTCATTTGCTGGGGACTACCATGTAGTGAAAATGTAGCTTTTTTGTGTGTTTGGTGGGGTCGGGGGTCAAATGTGGCATTTTTTGCGGACTAGATTTTCTTAAACCTTTTAATCTGTGTAAGATGGTAAACTGGACTGAATATCAGATACTATCGGTGTATATTTGTACTGTATACAGTGACCAGTATTTTGTTCATAATTTCATTTAATAATTAACTGTTAGTTGTTCTTTTTTTATTAATCAAAATTGATAGAAAAATTGAAATAATGGTAAGCACTAAGACTCACACTGTTAGTAGTAGCGGGATTCGATCTGTTATTGCAAGAGGATTCTGAACAAGACTTGTGCCGACAAGTTTTGTTAATGTTGATGGTTCTGATAGATTTACATGAGCTTCTTGTTAATCTTAGTGCACACTTGGCATGTCCTCATTCGGCGATAAATTACATCCACAATATAGAAAATTTGGAATCTGAATATCTATTTTTTCCTTTTTGAAGTTATTTAGACATGTAAAAGAGCCACAGGAATACTCTTGGTATAGAAAATGCCATGCAGGACAAATCAAGCTTCCAAAATGGCTTGAAGTAACCAATGGGAACAGATAGAGAGATCTCTCAAAGATAAAGAACCCCATACCATCAGTAGACCCTAATACTATAAACACAGAATTAACAAGTGCAGGTTGTGCAATAAGCATATCTAAGCTTAAACAATCATTCCAAAGAGTACTAGAGCTTAGTACTGAACATATTCATTCTGCTTGAAACCAATTTTTTTCTACCCACAATGCTTCAACCATGGCTCTATCTTCTTCTTTTGTTGGGCAAGCAGTGAAACTTGCCCCCATCAACATCTGAGCTTCTACGCGAGGGAAGGATTTCTATGAGAAGACTGTTCCCAAGCCAAAAACAGTCTAATCTAGCCCATGGTATGGTCCTGACAGAGTCAAGTACTTGGGTCCATTCTCTGGCGAGGCACCATCTTACCTTACTGGTGAGTTCCCTGGTAACTATGGCTGGGACCCAGCCGGGCTTTCAGCTGACCCCGAGACCTTTGCTAAGAACGTGAACTCGAAGTCATTCACAGCAGGTGGGCAACGCTTGGAGCTCTTGGTTGTGTATT
The DNA here is from genome assembly GCA_023053565.1 of Aquilegia eximia. Lineage (NCBI taxonomy): Eukaryota > Viridiplantae > Streptophyta > Magnoliopsida > Ranunculales > Ranunculaceae > Aquilegia > Aquilegia eximia. The sequence goes on from JALIGU010000001.1 coordinate 12,661,225, forward strand.
CCCTGAACTATTTTCCCGCAATGGGGTAAAGTTCGGTGAGGCAGTAATGCCACGTACCTATACCCCTAAACCCCATGGTGAACACTAGTGGAATGTTGTTTTAAGTACACCTTAATGTTGTTGTATTTTTATACCTCTAAACCCAATGAGAATCGTGAACCCTAGTGGAATGTAGTCTTAAGTACACCCTAGTATTTTATCTCTACCCCTAACCCCAATAGGAAAGGTGAACTCTAGTGGATTGATGTCTTAAGTCATCTTAATGCTATCTTAAATACATTCTAAAACCCTAAAACCTATACCCCTAAATGCATAACCCTAAAACCTAAATACATATAGATCTAGGATATTGAGAGAGAGAGTTTTGTGAAACCATAAGCCAATATATTTAGTTGATCACAATTCAAACACCTAATATTATTTAGTTGATCATCATGGTGATCAACTCTGACGATTCAATCAAATTATTTTAAAAATATAGATAAATTTAAGGTATGTAGACTGGGCCTACAAATAATGAAAACTCGAATAATAAACTTAAATCCTAACAAAATTTAAAGGCTAAGGCTAGAAGCACACACCACTTTACTAGAGGTACACACCTTGTGAAAAAAATTAAGAGCACCCTCCTTAACTGGCTAAACCGGTTTCACTTAAATATATCTAGGCATAGGGCACACCCCTATGCATGTGTTATATTTACATTCTGCACACACTATCATTAATTTACTCTTAAATACTGTACCTCACACTAAACTAATTTTACAATTATTAAAAGTAAACGATGCTGCGTTAAGTAGCCACAGCTTTCTCGAAAATTATAAATGAAGTTTGTACACTTCTAGCAACAGCCAACAGTATGCAATCTCAATTCAAACTCACAACCTGCAGCCTTGTGTCTCTATGAAAATTTCAAACCAACTCACTAATATTTGGGTAATAATATTTGAGTCACATATAGTCATATAGATTCACATTATCTAATACTACTGCAAATCTTGCATCTCCTGTTAATATAATTCACATGGTAGATATAGATACCCCGATCAAAAGTCTTATGCAATAGTGATAAAGCCAGCCAAATGTTCTTTTAACCCTGTCTATATATATGAAGACTGATAAGATAAAAACATATGGCCATCTATCCATCTTATCTTGGCGTTTGTCAAAACCAGCAGCCTAACCAAGACGGGTATTTTCTTGGAGCTCAACTCTCATGTCACATTATTGACAAAATTATTAGAAAAAAAATACAAAATGTATTTTCCTTCAAATTGCCTAAAATTATATCTCACGAAACTGGTCTAAAGTAGCTTTTAGTGCTCGGCAATAACTTGCTGATTATAGTGAATAGTGGTTGGCAATCCATTGTTGGGATAATTAAATTTGGCCAGCACTACATTGCTACGCTTTCAAAAAAAAAAAAATTATTTCATGTCAAACCTACTTGGCAATAACTTGCTGATTATAGTGAATAGTGGTCAGCAGTCTACTGATGGAAAGATTTAAGTTGGGCAGCACTATAGTGCTACGCTTTCAAAAAGAAAATTGTGTAATTTTATATATAAGGTAGTTGGCAATAACCTACACTTTCAAAAGAAAATTAATTTGGGCAGCACTGTAGTGCTACCTGGTGACAATAGTGAATAGTGGTCGGCAGTCTATTGCTGGAAAAATTAAATTTGGGCAACACAATAAAAAACGAAAATTGAGTTATTTCATATCTAAGGTGATTGGCAATACTTTGTTGACTATATGCACAAAAACGCCACAACCAAAAAAACTCCAAGCAAATAAGAAAATTATCCCTATTCATCACGATAATCAAAATTCGAATTTGGTTCAAAACAATTTACAACTATGGAACATCTACTGGGACATTTTGGAAAATATGCCAGTCAACACTACTTAAACCGCCAATATTGAGCGCGTCAAAAGCTGTGATGCGGGGTTGCAAAACTGTTTTCCAACTATCAGCCAAATGACTAAGGTTAAACTGTGGCCCTAAATATGGCGCTGGTATTGGGCAACCTTCTTGTAGCTCATAATTGACGTAGTGATTGTGATGCACATGGCCGGTACAACACACTTGCCGACATTTTTCCAAATTCCCATTGCTTCTTAGTGGTAGAAATGTGTAGTAAGCTAATTTGGATAAATGCACAAGAACACAATTAAACCTACATACAAATAGATAACCTGTGTTTGGCATGCTCATCCACTTATCAGGAGGTGCCCAACCTTGATCATGTTGTAACCGTTCTCTCATGTACGTAACTATATTCCTGCCAAATATTTTATGGTACTCACTATCATGCTCATTCAACTCGTTGAGCAACTCATTTCTCATCCAGGGTCATTCATTTTCGTTTTTACCCAGGGACAAACATAAAGTTCTAAACCCACAGTTTCCATCTCCAAGGGGATTTTTGTAACCCAAAATAAATTGAAACATTTCATCAGGCATCTATTGTTAGTAATCATCATCAAGAGGCATGGACGAGTGATTAGTAAAGTCAAGTTTCCTTTTAACACCCGTCTGAGATTTTTTAGATTTCTTTGGCACTGAGGAGTTATTTTAGCCTTCAGAATGAGTATTTTTTTTCTTTGAGGGCTCCATGGGTGTTCTAGGGCTCAAAAATTCCTTTTCAAATTCTTCGTGAACTGCTTGAGAGTGTTCAAAGGTTGAAGGATCTCTCTTAAATGAGTCAAGGTGATCCCCATCTTTACTCTTCACACTACCTATTGGGCGACCTCTAGGTTTAGAAACCCCTGTTGGGTAACATCGTACTGTTGTCTTAGGGTGGTACACCTCAATTAAACAAGTCAACACCCATATGTTGACGATTAAGTTTAGTAGTTAGCATTGTCGTGATGACCATTGAGTACAACGGGAAACACTCTACCGTTGGCTTAAAAGGGGGCACACCCCCAATTAAATATGTCAACACACATACGTTGACCATTAAATGTAGTCGTCAATATTGTAGTGTTGTTCATTGAGTGCAGTGATCAGTATCATAGTGATGTCTTAAAGGGGCACACCTCAATTAAACATGTCAACGCCCATATGCTGATCATTTAGTGTAGTGGTCAGCATTGTAGTGCTGACCCTTGAGTAATGTGATTAGCATCATGGTGCTGACCTAAAAATCGGCCATTTTTCTTCGTTTTAATTGAAAATATCATTAAAATTACAGTTTACCTTTGATGATGGCGCAAAACTTTTTCATGAATGTTTTTTTATCAGATCAGGGCAATCTTCTTGTGACGCGTATAAATCTAGTGGTCTTTTTAATATACCACTTTATAATTCTTTCCAACTAATTTTTTTCGTTATCAAGTCTAACAAATGGAGCAGCATCCGAATTTCCTAAAATCTTAATGGTGGGCACACACCTATTAGAATGAGTGACCTGCTATAGCAAGTTGCTCCTAATAAAATTGGGGTGTATTTAATTTTTTTTATAATTAGGATATAAATATCATTGTTTTTTTGTTTGAGAGTGTGCCTCTAGTAAAATAGGGTGTGCCTTTAGCACAACCCAATTTAAATTAGTGTATTTAAGCCTAACGAAAAGTTTGGTTGAATTTAAATCCTAACAAAACAAAAACCTAAATCCGCATCTTGGGCCTAGGGCCTAACGAAACCGAGTCCTTACAAAACGTGCTGTATGTCATTAAACATCAAGTGCACAGCACATGTATTCTTTCTCAGCATCACGTGACGCGAAACAAGTAAATTTTATTAGGATTAGGATTAGGATTACTACATGCTGTGGTGGTGTCTAATTCGATTTGGTTGGAAGGAATTGGGCACATTATAAAAGAAAGAGCATAGGGTTATTAATTGAACAAAAAGAAGAAGAAGAAGATGGGTGAGAGGAAAGTTTTAAACAAGTATTTCCCTCCAGATTTCGATCCATCAAAAGTTCCTCGGAGAAGACAACTAAAGAATGGACAGATGAATATAAGGATGATGTTACCTATGGGAGTTAGATGCAAAACTTGTGGAAACTACATGTTCCAAGGAACAAAGTTCAATTCTAGAATTGAACAAGATTCTCAAAACATGTATCTTGGTATTATTAAAATCTATAGATTATATTTCAAATGTTCTAATTGTTCAGCAGAAATTATAATTAAAACTGATCCAAAGAATTCCGACTACATTGTTGAAACTGGTGCTACCCGCAATCGCGAGTCTTGTTGGTCTCATCCACATCCACACAAGGAAGAAAAGGAGGAGAAGAGCTCCATGATGGAGTCTTTAGAGATGAAAAGACTGGAATCTGTAAGACAGTTGGCTTTGCTTGCCTCTTTAGAAGAATTGAAATCACTTAAATCTGTGCAAGCTACTCTTACTTCAGATCATCTCCTCAATTCCCTCAAGTGCACTAATAAGCCAGAGGACAACAATCAAGTACTGGAAGAGGAAGAGAAGGTGGTACCCTTTATTCGAAGGATTGAAGATGAACATGAACATGAAGATGAATCAATCAATTACAACTCCAACTCCAAAAGGATTAAATTAACAACCTCCAAACACTTTTCCTTATCTAGCTTCAAGTCCCCATCGGCGTCTCCTTTCCTTGCTAGAGTTTCCTTTATTAAAAAACAAAAACATTGCTCCAGAGTCGGAGGAGTTCCTTGTACGATGCAGCAAGTCAGACATGACAATGCAGCAGCAGCAGCACTCCAGTCTCTAGGCCAATACTACGGTGGAGACTGACTTCTGTATTGCTCAACGTCTACATATGCACTCTGACTCTGCAGCTGGCCTGGCCTTGGTAATGTAATAGGTTTTATTTTTTCATTCAATTCAATGGGTCTCTAATGTATAATAGATGAATTGTATGAAGAAAACCCTTTTTCTTATTATGATTGTGAATCCCTTGCTTAAACTTCTAAAGGTGTTCAGTATGATTTATGTAAAAATTTATAAAATGGCATGCCGCAGCAGTCTTGGAGAATATATGTTGCAATAGGAAGCTTTGATGTTATTCTGATCTATAGAGTTTGTTATGCCACCAGCATATATTGTGGAAAACCTGAAAAATAATCAAGTTTGGCAATACAAAATTGCAAATCAAGCCACAACAGCAACGCTGTTACAGTATAGAATGACCTGCACTCTAGTGGCAAGGGTGTGTATTCATCTCACACCCTCCACCCACCATGCGAACCAACTAACAAAGTACTCGTATCTCTTATTAGCGAGCAAAAAAAAAAAAAAGGCAAACATGTGCCCTGTTTTAGTATTTCACAACATATAACTTCAAAGGCACAAGTAATTTTTGGGTTCACCTGTTACTGTAACACACTTCACTGTACTCCTAATTAGTAAGATCATCGAGCCAGGATTATTAATCGGAGGGGTAAAACAAATTTCTAATTTTATTCATATGGTCACAACAACTTCATCACAAAGAAAATCAAATATGCAATTTCAATGGGATCTGACCACTCCGATCACTATTCACTTGCCAGGAACAAAGTTGCGAATGCCCAAGCCCTAGCATTGTTGTTAACTGGAGTCTGGGAAATCTGCATGGAGATGAGCCAAATTCTTCAATGGTCCCTTACCTATTACAATTGCTTGAACTTGTTGGAAATGTTTTCAAGTGGTCAAAACATTTGTATATGAATGAGAAATTTAAGTCCTAAGTTAACCACTGGCCATGACTAACTTGTGTTATAGTAGATGAATGGGTATGTATTCACATACATTGTATTTGGCCCAACTCATCCCAATGGGTGTGTCTTTCCCAATAGACACATATGAAAAACTACAAATAGTGCTAGTATAACAAATGTAAATTCAAACAAGCAATCAAACAATACGCAGAAAGTAAATAACACACAGAGATTTTTAACGTGGTAAAACCCAAACAGGGAAACGTCCACGGTTGTCCTCGCGACAACAAAATAATCCACTAGATGAAAAGAGATGTACAAACCTATCAACTACCTGCACTCACTGCGAGTTGATACTCCTGGTTATCTCTAACACCTTGACTTCACCAGAGCACCTTGATGTACGCACAAGACACTCGACTTCTTGATGAACACACAAGAAGACTCGAAGCCGAATTCACAATAACTCTTGAAGATTACAAAGATATGAATTGAGAAAAGGGGGAAGAAAGGGAATTGAGTTCAATAGCCACAAACACTTTCAATATCAAAAACCTAACCAAAACACATGAACTAGAAGAAGAATGGACGGCCAAAGAACTGACTTGTTCTTTGGAAGAGAAACCCTATTTATACTTAGGGTTGGAAACCAAGGAAAATGGGCCGAAATAAAGCAAACCGACTTTGGACGTACGTACGTCGATATGACGTTCGTACGTCTCCATACGAAAATAAGCCGGCTGTCTACTTGGACGTACGAACGTCTTGTAAAGATACGTACGTCCAGAACACAAACTTCTCTGCTGCCTAACCATACGTACGAACGTCCTTAAGAGGTACGTACGTCCTGACCACGAACTACCTTGCTGACATACTATACGTACGTACGTCCTTAAGAGGTACGTACGTCCTGAACCAAACACCATACTTAACTCATGACGCGAAGACAAGGACACAGGACGACGCGCGTACAACCAGGTTTTCTTAACAATGAACTCAAGGCGAAATAACCAAGGACACTTTGTCACAAAATTGATGTCAAACTACTTCGTGCCGGTTTCAATCTCCCCCTTTGACATTGATTTTGTGACAAAAACCTATGACTCTAATAGCACTTATAAAACGTGCTTACAAACCCAAACCATGGCATTTATAAAACATGCCTACAAAATCACTCAAGGTAGAACCCATACCAAGTCACCAATTCTTGTTATCCAGCTTGAGCAAGACGCTTTAACCATCAGAGACCGAACGGAAGCAACTAAGAATTTCCGAAACAATCAAGGAATCAACAGAAGTTCCTTCGAGCAGCTCCCCCATACTTCATGAGCTCCAAAATAATTTTTGACACTCGAACTCCCCCATAACTATATAACGTCTAAACCCATCAACACGTTCACTCCCCTATACGTGTAGCATACCTGAAACATGACCCAAAAATAACCTAACAACAAGAAGACGATTGTTAGTAATTAGAGTCATAAATCTCCCCCTTTTTGTCACAACAAGTGAACAAAATATCCAACCAACAAAAGAAACAATAAAATAACAATAATAAACAAAGAACCAAGAAAAAGAAATCAATCCCAAGCAATAAGGACAAAACAGATAAAAAGATAAAACTAACCCAACTGTCAAAGGTTCAAGAAATCAACTAATAAACAAACATAGGAATCCATAAACATAAAATACAAAACGACAAATACACAAGGCTTAAGTTAACGAATCCGAAAAACCCTTCCACACGAGCCGAAGATCTATTCCACCGAGCGATCACATGAACATAAAGCTTAAGATAGGACATAAAGCATTCGCACGAGCCGAATAGATATTCCACCGAGCTGTCACAGGATTATCGGCACTCGTACAAAATAACTCCCCAATTCTGCTGTCCAGGCCACAGTCGGTAAGAGGAGCAGCAAGTCCTGGAACCTTCGGGTATCCAGCCAACTCCAAGATATGATTTTGAAGATGTCCCGGTAGCCTCTCCCAATGATTGACATGAACCATGCATGAAGTAAGGAAAGGTCGATGATCATAGTCATACCCATGAGGAACGCGACATAAACGACAAACCTTAGCATTGTTTTTGTACTCCATCACCATAAACGACACATAACCAACAGTCGGAACAAAAACTCCATTAAGTTCATATTCTGCCATAGAAAATTCTGAAGAACAAAGAGAGAACTAGCAGGAGAGAAGAAGTCACAATAGGAGTAAAAGAAGAGAAGACTCCCCTATATATAAGAAAAATAAGAGTAAACCTAACATGGGCTCAAAAGTAAGGTCCATAACCTAATTAGCAGAACTGTACTGCTAATCAGAAAAGAACTAGAAGTCCAAATAAAAACAACTGCCATAACACACAATTATATGTACAAAGAATGTTCTGACGGTGGTAAGGAACTGCCCTTCACAGCGTACGAACGTTATGACAACGTTCGTACTACCTAATTTTTATTATTTTTTTTTTTTTTTTTTTTTAAAAAAAAATGAAGGACCAACCAGAAAAACAACTCGAAGAACAATCCAAAACCAAATATTGAGAAACATCACAGAGAAACCTATCTGCTGATTGTAAGGATTCCAAGTAACGAAGATTACAATTTAGACAAACCTCAACCATAGGAAATGCAAAGGCGCAAAACGACATCATACACCAAGCCATGGTAGTCACAAGAAGAATGCAAACATGCAGAAGAACCGGATAGACCAATACCAACCTCCGAAAACAAACTAAAAACATGATCATGGAGTATATTGATGTTCTTCTTGTCTTTCAACTAGACAAATACAAAAGCCACTTGTCGGCATTTTTTTTTTTTTTTTTTTTTGGATAAAACCACTTGAAAAAACGCCATTCCCGTGTGGGAGTATGTAATATCTCCATCTTTTACCAGAACACGAGGGTAGGGTGTAGCCTACATCTTTTTGGCAAAACACACTCAAGAAGTGCAATACCATGATAACGTGCAACACAAGAACTAACATCTCCTGAGTACATCCGTCAGAGCATGACCCTCACAGCCCCAACGGGTTCTTAGCCAAATGAGTATGCTCTCAAGACATTCAAATGGCTGGGGATTTTGTGAGTCATTGACCACTTACAAGAGGTAAATAAATATAACAGAAGACGATGATCATGATAAGGAAACCATAGAAGACTACAGATATACAGGTAAGCGGACCGACAATCCAACTACATGTAAATGCATCATGTAAGAAACGACCAAGACAAAGGGAGCATGATGTAACCTTATAACTATGCATGACACAAAAACAGTTGAGGACGCCAAACTAGAAACATCAATAACATGGAAACCATACAATAGAGGAGGTAGTATGTCCTCAATACCAACAACAATAATAATAAACAACAAAAACAACCGAACCTAAACGTCCTAACCACAATGACAATAACAGAGAGAAAAAGAAAGTGACAAAACAATTAGGGAAGAGTTACAACCCCAATAGACTTACGCAAGGAATGGAATCGGCCTGCATCAAGAGGTTTTGTAAGAATATCTGCTAGCTGATGTTCAGTAGGAATGAACTCCATTACTATATCACCCTTTTCGACCGCCTCACGAAGGAAATGGTGACGAATGTCAATATGCTTTGTGCGTGAGTGTTGAACAGGATTCTTGGAAATGCTAATGGTACTGGTGTTATCACAGAACAGGTCCATCGCCTGCTGTTGAATGCCATAATCCCGAAGCATCTGACGCATCCACAGAAGTTGTGTACATGCACTAGCTGCAGCTATATACTCGGCCTCACATGAGGAGATGGATACAGATGATTGTTTCTTGCTATGCCAGGAAACAAGATTATTCCCAACATAGAAACAGCCACCACTGGTACTATGACGATCATCAAGATTACCACCCCAATCAGCATCACAATAACCTGCCACAACACTATTTGTATCTCTGGTGAACCATAACCCGTAGTCAAGAGTGCTAGCAACATACCGAATAATACGCTTAACAGCAGTGAGATGAGATTCTTTAGGGTTAGCCTGAAATCTTGCACATACCCCAACACTATAAGAAATATCTGGACGACTAGCAGTGAGATACAAAAGACTACCAATCATACTCCGATATTCACGAATATCAACAGACTTACCCATAATATCCTTACCAAGACGTACCCTCTCACCCATGGGAGTATCTTGACCACTGGAAGTGCTAAGACCGAATTTTTTAACCAGTTCTTTAGCATACTTTGTTTGAGAGATGAAAGCTCCATGATCAAACTGTTTGACCTGCAAGCCAAGAAAGAAATTTAGTTCTCCCATTAAACTCATTTCAAATTCAGAGCTCATTAACTGAGAGAAAGATTCAGAAAGACTTGGGCACGTCGATCCAAACACTATATCATCCACATAGACTTGGGCGAGAAGAACATCATTATTCTTTCTTAGTATAAACCGAGTCCGATCAACACTGCCACGAACAAATCCTTTTCCTAGTAAGAAGGAAGTCAGACGTTCATACCAAGCTCGAGGAGCCTGCTTTAACCCATACAATGCCTTTTGCAATTTGAAGACATGATTCGGAAAAGTGTGATCCACAAACCCTTTAGGTTGTTCAACATAGACCTCCTCATTAAGAATACCGTTGAGAAATGCACTTTTGACATCCATTTGATACAACTTGAAATTCAAGTGGCATGCCATAGCAAGAAGAAGCCTGACAGATTCCAACCTAGCCACAGGAGCAAATGTCTCTCCATAGTCAATACCTTCAATCTGACTATAGCCCTGAGCTACGAGCCTTGCCTTGTTGCGCACAATCTGCCCGAACTCATCCAATTTGTTTTTAAACATCCACTTGGTGCCAACCACATTAGTGTGAGTAGGTCTAGGAACCAACGTCCAGACATCACTACGCTTAAACTGACCGAGTTCTTCCTGCATAGCAACTAGCCAATCATCATCAATAAGAGCATCAGTAATATTTTTAGGTTCAAGAGAAGAGAGATAACAAACATAATGAACGCAATTTGTCTCCTTGGCCCTCCGACGAGTCAGACGTTGATCATTAATATCCCCAATGATATCTCCTAGGGAGTGATGTTGTTTGACACGAGGTGAAACTTGATTAAACACCCTTTCAGGTTCAGCAGGGACAGTGGAGAGATCTGGAGACACATCAATCACATCTGGTGATTGAACTACATCATCCGGTGTGAGCACAACACCGGTCCTGCTAGGTACGTCCTCTGCAGCACCAGAAGGTTTAGTACCATCTTTGCCATTATCAGGTGATGATAACGATATGGAAGACATGTCAGCCGGGTCTGACACGGGTGAGAGAACTGTGACATCCTGTGTACCAGTGGAAACAGAAGAGTCAGATGTAATAGTGTCATCAACAACAACATTAAAGGATTCCATGACCTTGCGAGTGGTGTAGTTAAACACTCGAAAGGCCCTACTGTTAGAAGAATAACCAAGTAAAAGAGCTACTTCACCTCGACTATCAAACTTGGACAGACTTTGTCTGTCCTTGCACACATAGCAAACACTACCAAAGACTCGCATATATTTGAGATTCGGCTTCTTACCATACCATAGCTCATAAGCAGTTTGTGTGGTACCAGATCTTAGATATACACGGTTCATTATGTAACAAGCAGTATGAACCGCTTCCGCCCAAAACTTGGTCGGAACATCCTTTGCATGCAACATAGCACGAGCCATCTCCTGAATAACACGATTTTTTCTTTCAGCGACTCCGTTTTGTTGCGGAGTGTATGGAGCCGAAAATTCTTGCCACGTACCATTTGCAATGCAATACTCAATCACACCTGTGGCTGTGAACTCACCGCCTCTATCGCTTCTGATATGTTTAATTTGAGTATCTTTCTCATTCTGAATACGAAGGCATATCCCCTGAAACTCAAGAAACGCATCAGATTTTTCACGCAAGAATGATACCCAGGTAAAACGAGTGTAATCATCAACCATAACCAAGATGTATCGCTTGCCTCCTAAGCTAGGAGTACGAGTAGGACCCATTAGATCCATGTGTATGAGTTCTAAAGGAGAAGATGTGGTTATGGACTTTTTCTTGGAATGTGGACTGCGTATTTGTTTACCTAGTTGACACCCACCACACACAGTGTTCCGATTTCTTCCAAGTCTAGGAACTCCCTTGATATATTCATTTCGAGTTAGATTGTCCAGGTGTTCAAAGTTGACATGACCTAGTCGTTGATGCCACAATAGACCCTTATTGAGTTTGCTAGGTAAGCAGTTTATGCCAGACGCAACAGGCTGAATGGCATAGCAATTATCCAATGTTCGTTTACCTGTCATGATACACTTACCCGAACTATCAAGCACAGTACATACATTTTTGGAAAAATTAACAGTATGGTCAGTATCACACAGTTGGCTAATACTGATCAAATTAACACGCAAACCATCAACTAACAGACAAACATCATTCGAAGATAAACCAATACCAGCGACAAATCCCTTACCAATCACAGGAGAGCTCTTACCATTCCCAAACGTAACACTTCCACCATCTATAGCAGTAACAGAGGAGAAAAGTTTGGCATTACCTGACATATGTTTTGAAGCACCACTATCAAGTAACCACTCACTATCCGAACTTGAGACATGAAGGGCAGTGATCGCCACATTTGAAACATTTCCTGCAAAATTACAACGAAAAGAGTAAGAGGCATATGGATAAGATGGATAATCATACGACGGCTGTGAAAACGGCTTCCATGATTGTGGAACATGAGCAGCCACACCACACTGCGAGGCCCAATGTCCAAACTGTCCGCATAGTGAGCAAGGCATTTGACGTTTTCTTCCCTGAGGCGGAGCACGCCTAAACGGTTTCCACTTACGCCGGATGCCAACCGTGTCCACAGAGTGATGAATGTCGGACTTTTTGGTAGGAGGATGGGGCAACAGTGGAGGTAATTCAGAAGATGACAACCCATTGCACTTTTCGAACGACTGAAAACGAATCAGTTCCTTTTTGACTTTGTCTAGTTCTGTAGACACAATATTACACCGAGCTTCCCATTCGACCTTGTCGTGCTCAAGAGCAGCAAGATTACCCAATAAGGCCACCTTATCAACCTGCCATGACTCAGGTTCCCTATCCAGGATTGACATAGATGAGGAACTAGAAGATAGTAAGTTAAGTCTATCTTGAAGAATACAATTTTGTGCCTCCAACCTTAGGCATTCCTTTCTGGATAACCGGTATAGGGTAGCCCAATCATTATTGTCCACCAGAATCAAATCCCTGTCACAATTACTAGAGCATTCTTTACTAGCAGTTGATTGCTCATCAGACAGTCGAGCAACAACCGAGACATGTGTCTTACCAGAGTAATCCATAGCACTATTGATCGTTAGCGTGAGCCTTTACGCTCCTTAACCACCCCCAGCGACTGATACCAATTGAAAAACTACAAATAGTGCTAGTATAACAAATGTAAATTCAAACAAGCAATCAAACAATACGCAGAAAGTAAATAACACACAGAGATTTTTAACGTGGTAAAACCCAAACAGGGAAACGTCCACGGTTGTCCTCGCGACAACAAAATAATCCACTAGATGAAAAGAGATGTACAAACCTATCAACTACCTGCACTCACTGCGAGTTGATACTCCTGGTTATCTCTAACACCTTGACTTCACCAGAGCACCTTGATGTACGCACAAGACACTCGACTTCTTGATGAACACACAAGAAGACTCGAAGCCGAATTCACAATAACTCTTGAAGATTACAAAGATATGAATTGAGAAAAGGGGGAAGAAAGGGAATTGAGTTCAATAGCCACAAACACTTTCAATATCAAAAACCTAACCAAAACACATGAACTAGAAGAAGAATGGACGGCCAAAGAACTGACTTGTTCTTTGGAAGAGAAACCCTATTTATACTTAGGGTTGGAAACCAAGGAAAATGGGCCGAAATAAAGCAAACCGACTTTGGACGTACGTACGTCGATATGACGTTCGTACGTCTCCATACGAAAATAAGCCGGCTGTCTACTTGGACGTACGAACGTCTTGTAAAGATACGTACGTCCAGAACACAAACTTCTCTGCTGCCTAACCATACGTACGAACGTCCTTAAGAGGTACGTACGTCCTGACCACGAACTACCTTGCTGACATACTATACGTACGTACGTCCTTAAGAGGTACGTACGTCCTGAACCAAACACCATACTTAACTCATGACGCGAAGACAAGGACACAGGACGACGCGCGTACAACCAGGTTTTCTTAACAATGAACTCAAGGCGAAATAACCAAGGACACTTTGTCACAAAATTGATGTCAAACTACTTCGTGCCGGTTTCAACATACTTTGTAGACACTCATTCCCAATGGGTGTGTCTGTCCCAACAGATGTGTACATTGTATTGGGTCAGGTGTCTATTCAAATATACATTGAATAGACATGTGCCTTTTCAAAAAGGTGTCTTCCTACTATATAAGTGTATCTTGTGTTTATCTTCAAATCACTTTTAAAAATCAAATTGATTTTCCTTCTTCTAGTGTTTGTGTCTTGCCATGAGAGAGTATAACAAAGAATTGGTTTGCCGTCTTCTATGCGTTTGAAGTGCTGCTACGCTAAGAAGGATAGATCGTTGTATCCTGGGAGACAGTCCGCCATTGATAAACCGTTCGGCACATGTACGGGGCGAATAATGTCTTAAGGAGAGAGATTTTTATCTCGACTCGATCTAAATCTTGTCCTTCATCCATTTATTCTAGTTTGCATTATCTATTCCGTTTTATTTATTTTAGAACAGTAATATATCGGTGTGTATTTTCCTACAATCTTAAGACATTATTTTTTTTGTATGGTTTTTACTGTTCTAACATTTATGATACAGAATATCGGTTTTTCGATTAAATTCAAAAATTTTATATTTTTTTCTCATAATTCACGGTTCCATTGTATGTGAGTATGAATGCATGACTGCATTTATATTGCTCTCGATAGTATGTGATGTTAATCAGATTGTATGGGTACATGTCCACGATAACAGAGAAGTTTTCAATTTTGTTACATTCCTGCTATCAAAATCTATGATGATTCCATGTTGCATTATAAATTATCTAATTGATAAGAAGTATACATGAAGGGTTCTGTATATATGTATATATATATATATGTTTAAGCATAAGGGTGTTCTGTACTTTTCAAGAAACAATGCCTGTTAATTGCCTGGACTTTGTTTAAATTGTTCTTAGTTTGAATTTTCTTTGGGTAGAAAACGATAACATGATGTTCTTGAAAGAAGAAACCTGTCCTAACTCCTAACAACGCAACTGTTAGGCTGTTTATTGGGCTAAATTTATTTTTGGCCCGTGGTTGAGATTAGTTTGGACAGTGAAGATGGAAAAAAACACGTCTCTATTGATTCTTAAAGTCATTGTTTGCATTTGTTTGCAAGAGCACCGTTTGGCTGTCTGCTTGTCCTAGGTCCAGTGCTATACTGGACATGTAAGAGGCCCGTTTCTTTTGATGAGGCTTATATATATAGTTGTTTGGCAGCGAAGAGACACTCTGCTGAGCAAATCTTTTGGGATTTGAGTGATGCATCTTTGAAGTATGAACATTTAATTTTTGTCTACAAAGTTCCGTAGTTTTAGTACTATTCTTTACAGGGAATTTTGATGCAATCTATGCATGAGATTAATGTGTTTCTTATGCTATCTAACTCTGCTTATTTTTATGAAAGTTCATGTTCTTAACCTTTGCTGTGATGTAAAGGAGAAATCAGACAAAGAAGAAGTAGCAGAAATTCAGTATTGCACAGTCTGAAACTCGTAGTCGGATGAAAGTCTTTCTGTTCTCTGATCGAATTGAAATTTTTACAGTAGTTGCATAACGTCTTATGCAATAACTAGTTCAAATTTCATGATCATCCAACAGTTGGATTGTCAGAAACAATTAAAACGGCGTTACTGTTCATCAGTGACAGTATTTTGAATTTTGAGTTAAACAAAAATTTTGGTTACTCAAGTTTTCGAAAATGGGATTATTCTACTGATGTGTCCAGTAGATCAATCAGTTTGTTCGACATCTCAATGACTTAATTACTACAATTATTTGTAGATTTTGATTTGATTTGAATGATGTCAATGGGTAATCTTTGGATGCATCTAGACATAGAAATCGCGTTGATGGTTGATGTAATCAAACCAAAGCACCAACTAAGTTGGAAGATGAATCAGTTGTCTAATTTGACGTGATTCTCATATGATAAATGAATTGAAGTTCAAATAAACATATGTAGACATGTTTCATTGGCTATAAATAATATTGCACATAGTTGTACAAATGGTATCAACGTGCATGAAAGACAAAACCTCATGGTGGTGGTCTTCTGTACAACGTTGCATGTAATTGTTACTTGTACAATCTTTGAGAAAATTAATTTTTATTAAAATGAAATACACATTAAATTGCTTGTGTAAACATCTTTGGTGTCCAAAGGTGCAATTGATTCAAAGTGTGCAAACTTTTATTTGGCATATGGTGAATTGCCTATATGGTTTCATATAGTTTTATAATTTACTCCATATTATTATTTGGTGATGACATTTTTAAGTATATTTGAAAAATGTAGGGGATCTCATGAGTCATGTCATACTTAATGTATGTACAATTTCTTTGATAAATGTTCATTCTTAGAGACGCCTTGGTGGAAATGGATTGATATTTATTATTCGTGCATTTACAAAGAGTAATGGGCATTATATTACATCTGGGTGTTATTTTAAGGCCATAATCTTATCTGTGTGTGAGATCCACATTCATATGCATTTGGTTGTATAGATTCCAAATGAACGGAATTTGCAAATATATCGGTGCGAATAATGTCTTAAGGAGAGAGATTTTTATCTCGACTCGATCTAAATTTTGTCCTTCATCCATTTATTCTGGTTTGCATCATCTATTCCGTTTTATTTATTTTAGAACAGTAATATATCGGTGTGTATTTTCCTACAGAACTTAGAATCCAAACAGCTCTAAAGCAAATACAGTAGAACCTCTTTAAACTAATACTCGATTAGTTAATATCTCTCTAAGTTAATTAAAGGCAACAAACAAACCAATGGCGTGTTCAAATGCCAGTTCCTCAGCATTGTCCAAGCTAGCAACACCTGTTGAACCTGTCAGGTCTGCGGCCAAGGGCATGTCCTTCAATTCCAGGCAGTGTTCCACACGTGCATAATGGGCCCAAGTTCATGTCCAATAAAAATTTAAGACTCCAACCTTGTCTAGCAAAGTAGGAATCCATGTTTTTAGGAATCTTATTTTGAGTAAGATACATCATACATGTGTGGCTGAGTGCATTATATTTAGCAATCGTATTGGATTGGGAGTAGGATACTAATATTAATCAACTCTATAAATAAGCCAGCCAAAGAGACTTGTAACCTAAAAGCTAGAGAATTGTAATATTAGAGTTCATAATCGAGTTTTCTTTGTTGTTGTTTTGGGTTTTTGGTTTTGGGTTTTTGGTTTTGGTTGGAGGAGAAGAAGAATAAGAAACAATGAATAATTTTGAACTTCCAAACTACTTCTTTGGAGGACCAATTAGAAAAGTAAAGCAGAGAAGGGAAAGGATGATCTTGCCCATGGGAATTAAGTGTAATAACTGTGGAAATCACATGCTTAAGAGAACTATCTTTAATTCCAATAAAGAGGAATTGATAACGAGAAACATCAGGATTTGCAGGTTGTATATCAAGTGCTTCAAATGCTTATCAGAAGTTATTCTAAAAGTCGAATCGTCCGAATTAGGTTACATTATTGAAAGTGGTGCCACCAAAATAGAAGAGCTGATGGAAGTTGATACCAATTCGGCACCTGCCCTAACCGGAGAAAGTGGTGCCACCAAAATAGAAGAGATGGTGGAGGATGATACCATTTCGGCACCTGCCCTAGGCGGAGTTTCCTCAACAAGTCAGACCTGACAAATGACAATGCAGCAGCACTAGTCCAGGCTCTAGGCCAATAATACAATATATGGATTGGAGACTGAATTCTGTATTGCCTGATTGAGCTCAACGTCTACATAGGCAGTTAGGCACCCTACAATGGAGACTAAATTCGTATTAATCCAATTGGTTTCCTCAATTGGGTTTCTTGTTATGTTCAGCAGGTAATAGCGGGGTTGTTAAGTTGCCTTTTTTTTTTCTGTATTGATTGACGAATTGCTTGATGATTTGGTACTTTTTATGTATTGTAAGTTGTAACCTTATTGGCTTCAAGTTCAAACACTGAGACAATCCTCTTCTTTACGTTATTGTCTGTTTTTTTATCCCGGAGTCAAAACAATGAGTATTGAGTAGTGATGTTTGTATACTATGTTAGTAAAAAGTTTCAGTACAATCAGCACAATAAGGTTTTGGCATGGGACCCCTAACGGTTTATTAGATTAATTAAATTCTAGTGTACGAAAAACCATCAGGATCCTTACAAGCAAGGCACATGAGTTCCTCTTGTAGAGGATTATAGATAATCATATTCCCTGCCATTGAGGCACCCATAATGGCTAAATAGTCTGCAACTTGATTGGCTTGTCTGTATGTGCATTCCACATTGTATTCCTGTTTGTTTTCAAGCATAAAACATAGTCCATAGAAGCTAATCTTACTTGGGCAAGGCCTTGAAATTTTGCGAATGCCACACTCTAAATGATAGATTGATTGATGCTAAGCTATTTTCTAATAATATAATTTCATGGCGCGCATAGGAGACATGCGTGCATAAAACATAGTCCATACACTTCCTTTTGCTTGCTGATATTCCAGACACTTGCATTTATATTATCCTGTAGTATACACCAGATTGTTTATCATTTAATTATTGCACTTGAAGATCAATGAAGTACTCATTGTTATGTGTGCGTCTAATAACAACCTTATGCATTTAAAATCATACTAAAGGGTTAGCCGGCCTGCAAGTTACCTCAACAGTCAACACCACCAGTGTCCATGAGTTCTTTCACTTTTATTTGATTTAAATAAACTCACTTTCACTGTAATTTTGTTACTGAAAATGTAAAACAAATTTTACTCCATTTCATAACCTTTTGCGTAGAGACATAGAGTATGCTTATAATTTAAAAAAGGTTCAAGAAGTTTGGACTTTGGGAAGAACATAAGCAAGGAGCCACTATGCCATAACATTGTTCAAAAGCTTGAAAGCTTTGAACAAGGGTGGTGTTAGGCCTGTCCAAATCGGGTATCCGACCTGAGCCCAAAATGTCGGGTACGGTCGGGTATCCTACTCGGGTTGGTATAAAATCGGGTCGGTTTCGGTCTCTGATAATATAAAAAATAGGTGTTCAAACCCGATATGGTACCCGATTTTATCGGGTAATTATCGAGCTCGGTCTCGGGTCGGGTTTGTTTACCCGACATAATTTATATAAGTTTTGCTATGAATGTAAATAACTAACCAAACATTTGAGCCTTTTGATCTTGAATATTCACTTGGATAATTGAACTTTTGATTCCAAGCTTCGAAAAAATATTTGATCTTGACTCCAAATTGAGTTTTTCTTAACTTGAAAGCTATAATAAAAAATGAAGTGTGAGTTTGAGAGAGATTGAGAAAGCTTAAGAGATTTTGTGAACTTGTAAATTGAAGTGTATTAATGCATTGAAATTATACTTTTTTTTTTGCAAAATGCAAGCTGGGGTTAAGGCAGCCCCCTACCTGTTATATTAAAGAATCAGTGTCTTTTGTACATCATACCCCTAGCATATTGATCAACTAATAAGCTGAGATGTTTAGGAAGTGGATTACAATGAAAAACTAAAGAGTCCCCACTAGTACAAGAATTTGCTAAAGAATCAGCAACAGAGTTAGTCTCTCTAAACGTATGCTTAATCCTGAAGTTGTCAAACTTGCTGGTGATTTCCTTGATTTCCTGAAGTAGTCCTCTGATTCTCCAAGTAGGTTGAACCAGTTCTTGAATTGTGTGACAAGCCTGCTGAGAGTCACTCTGCACATAGATAGTCTTGAATTTTAATTCATGAGCAACTTCCAGACCTTTGTATATTGCAAGCATTTCAATATACAGTATGGATGGGCTAGTTGTTCCTGCATTAAAAGCCATCAAAACAGTCCCATCATGAGCTCTGAAAACTCCTCCAATTCCTGCTGCAGTGTCTGATAATGAGCCATCTGTGTTTAAAGCAACTTCATCAATGTGAGGTGGTTCCCATGCTACCAAAACTGGTGTCAAACTCCTGAACTTGCAATCGGAAGCTAGAGCACTAGCTGCTGCTCTATTTTTGGAATTATCATGTTGTAATCTGTCAACTTTGCTGAGTCTCCATTTTACATCATTCATAATTCTTTAGAAGATGATCTCTTCACTATGTGTTTCATCTCTGAAAATCCTGCTGTTCCTCTCTGACCAAATCCAGTACAGGGTAGCTGCTACTGATGCCTGGAACATATTGTTGTGAAGCTCATTCCCTGTGCTATTACTTACAATCCAAGACCACTCCATAGGATCCTGTTCTACTTGTTTGTAAATATTGCACCAATTTAGTATCTTCTGCCATATGCCTTTAGAAAAATTGCAATCAAAGAACAAATGATGACAGTTTTCAGGGATAGGACCTTGGCTTGAGCTAGTTTGGATACTATCCCAATTGAGTGAGGTTTTAGAAACCCTCCTTCTATTGTGGTTGTAAAATTGACTAGAACATATTTTAGGCACAATAGGATTGTCTGGAATGCTACAGGTTGCATCTTGAGTTGTTGTTGAGACAAAAGTAGAGCTGGCATTGATGTTGTCCATCCTTGGCTTGAGTCTCATGTTGCATAGAACACAATTTGAGACTTTCAGATCATCCCAATTAACCAGTTTGTCTTGAACAGGTAGAAGGTCTTGCATTCCCATCCATGTGGTCATAGCATGCCTCGGTATCACTGCTTTATTCCACACTGCCCTACTCCATGGAGTTTTAGGATTTCTCTGCCTTAAAGCTTCATATGCAGTTTTGATGGTGAACTGCCCTGATGGATGTGGTTGCCATACAATTTGGTCATCAATGCTATCTCTAGCTACCACAATTGTATTGGCTGCTTCTTTAACTTGAGATATGCAGATGTTAGTTGTGTTAGGGAAACACCATCTTCCGTCTCTTATGAAATCATTGAGCTTTGCATTGTCTCTGATTCTAACGTCACTTCTATCAGCTGCATTGAAAAATTCTCTAAGGATGCCAAGAGAAGACCAGGGGTCATACCAAAAAGAGATGCTTTCCCCACTGGAAATGGTGTAGCTGATGTGCTGTTTGATAAGCTTTCTTCCTTGCAGAATTCCTTTCCAGGCCCATGTGCAGTCATTTGGAATGGTCATCGTCCAAAAATGCTGCTGTTTGATCAGATTATTCTTGCCCCATGCATACCAGAGAGACTCATCCCTTTTGGCAATTCTGAAAGTAAGTTTAGAAATAGCTGCACAATTCCAAGTTTTAATACATATGACACCTAAACCCCCTTCATCTTTAGGTCTACAAATCTTGAACCAACTAATTCTGTGCTTCTTGTTATTTTCTTGTCCTGACCAGAAAAAATTGCTGCAAATTCTGTTGAGCTGTTTAATGGTCTCATGGGGGAGCAAGAAAACTTGAGTCCAAAACACATGGGAATTAGTCAACACTGAATTAATCAATTGCATCCTTCCAGCATATGACAGGGATTTATTGGACCAAGCTTGAATCTTGGTCTTGAACTGATTCACCAGAGTCTGACAATCATGAATAGATAGTCTAGAGGCCAGCAGCGGGAGCCCTAGATACCTTATGGGTGGTTTCTCAATATGCATCCCAAAAATGGTAGCAAATTCAAGTTTTTCAATCTCTGTGCCACCCCCATAAAGAACGGAACTTTTAAGAGGATTAGCCTGTAAACCGGAGAGAAGATAGAACTCTGAGAGAACAATATTAATGCTGTAGGCTGAGGCAAGGTCTCCTTTGCAGAACACCAGCAAGTCATCCGCAAAACACAGATGGGTAATAGTCGGATTTAAGCATTTTGGATGCAGTAACAACAACCCTTGTTGGTACTTTTCACCCAGCAATTTGCCCAACACTTCCATGACAAGAACAAATAGTAATGGCAACATGGGGTCTCCTTGCCTGAGACCCCTTTTCCCTTTGAAGAACCCATGTGCATGACCATTAATCAAAATAGAGAAATGAGCTGTGGAGATCATTGCATGAATCCAAGTCACCATTCTATGGGGGACACCACTTCTGATAAGAATCTCGACAATAAGATCCCACCTGACCATGTCATAGGCTTTCCTTAAATCTATTTTCACTGCACTTCTCTTGGAAATACTCTTCCTGTTGTACTTTCGCAGAAGTTCATGAGAAATGAGAACATTATCTAATATGCTCCTCCCTGAGATGAAAGCAGTTTGGTTGCGGCTGATGACTTCTGGCAATAGTCTTTTAAGCCTGTTCACCACAACTTTGGAAATACATTTGTAAATCACATTACAACATGCTATTGGTCTATAGTCACTGACATGCGCAGCATTGGTTTTCTTTGGAATCAAGCAAAGGTTAGTAGCATTAACACCCCTAAGCATTTTACCAGAAGTAAAGAAGTTTGAAATTGCTTTACAAAAATCATCACTAATGATACTCCAACATACCTTGAAGAAGTATGAGCCAAAACCATCAGGGCCAGGTGCACTATTGTCATCAATATCAAATAAAGTAAATTTGATCTCTTCTCTAGTAACATCGCTAGCCAACTCCTGAAGTTCCCGCTGATTGCCCAACTGTAGAAACTGCATTCTGTCCAGTCCCTCAGTATGTAAATCACCACTGCAAGCAGCTGATTGTAATAATCAAGGAAGGCATCTCTGATTGAGGCTTCATCACTCATGTTGTCACCTTTTAGGTTGATCACACTCATGATTGTATTTTTGTTTCTTCTGCCCTTCACAAGATTGTGAAAATAGGAATTGTTACCATCCCCCATCAATACATTTTTCTGCTTGGCTTTTTGGTACAGAGATGATTCTTCTTGCCTTGCCAGTTCATTGTAGTTGGTAGAAGCTTCAATTTCCAACTCTGCCAGTATTCTATCAAGTGGTCTTTGCTGGATTTCATCTTGGATTCTGTGGAGTTCCTCCTTTGCATTAGCTGTCCTCTCACTGAGCTTAGAAATTTTTTTTTTACTCCACACCTTCAACATATCTTTGGTGAGTTTCAACTTTGTCGTAAGTTTCATCATAGGATTTCCCAGTGTTTGCTGCTTCCAAACTTGCTCAATCATTGGAAGGAAAGATGAGTCTGCTGCCCAATGATTAAAGAATTTGAAGCTCTTGGGGGGCATGATTAGAAATCCCAGGATTCAGTATTTCCACATAGGTGGAGTTAAACATAGTTTGCCAGGTTATGTTAGCAAACCACCTGTCGATCTTTGTGAGAGTTCTACCAGGCCCTGTAGACTTATTAGACCAAGTATAAAGGCCTCCTTTGGTTGGTAAGTCATCCAGATCATTGTCATTAACGAACTCCTTAATATCATTGATATCCCCATAGGACAGTTGATTACCTCCAATCTTATCATTGATGTCTGTGCAGCTGTTACAATCACCACAAACAATCCATGGCTCGTTGGTGATATTCATTGTAGAGAGGGCGTTCCAGAGCTTCCTTCTATCATATTTATTGTTCCTTCCATAGACTACAGTGAGCAAATATTCTGCTTTGTTGCTACAGTCAGTTACCCTGCTGTGAATGAATTGGTCACTCACAGCTAATAATATAGTTACTTTGAGATAGTTGTGATCCCAAAGAAGCCATATCCTTCCCCTTGGATCATAGTCACCATTGTGCTTGCTAGACCAATTGGGAAGCATCATTTGCTGAATTGTGTTGTACTTCATATGCTTGACTTTAGTTTCTGTAAGTCCTACTAATTTAATATTCTTTCCATACACCATACTCTTCACATCATTCTGTTTAGTCGGGTCGTTGAAATTATACTTTTCTTAACATTGCAAAAGACTATGTTAGCCTCAAAATAGAGTTGTTAAGAGTTCTAACAACTATATTTTATGGTCTAAATAGTAAAATAAAAATTTTGGTCAAAAAGACATATTTAACCTTAAAATAGAGTTGTTGAGAGTCCTAACAACTCTATTTTAAGGGTTCTATGGTACAAAAATTATGATAGTCTTAAAATAGAGTTGTTGAGACTTGAGAGTTCTAAATTATATGGTTTATATGATATAATTCAAATATTACTTACAAAGACAATTTTAACCTTAAAAAAAATTGTTGAAACTCCTAACAACTCTTTTTTAAAGGTTGTGTAGTCAAAACAACAATCTATTTTTAGAATAAGTTAAAGGGCGAATTTGTTAAAACCCCAAGAAACCTTAGCTGAATTTGCATAAACCCTAGACTTTTTTTTTTATTTGTGTTTACCTCAGACCGTCAATTTTTCTGTTAAAAAACCGTCTGCTGACTAGGATGGCAGGTAAATCTACTGGAATACCCATTTTCTTCTCTTTCATATCCAAAGCAAGCTCACAAGGTTTAAGCTCTCTAATGGCGGTGTTACCAAAACACTCAAAAATATTCTCAAACGAAAGAATTGTTACTCAATTTCCAAAACTTCTCCTTCAAAATTCAACTTAGTTTCAATTTTAATCTCAAAACCCTTATATCTATCTCTCGCTTACTCCAATACCCTTATTTTCTTCAATACCCACAACTCAAAATCTTCCTCAATTCAATCTATCTCTCGCTTACTCCAATATTCTCATTATAACTCAATTCAATCCTTTTTACAGGAATTAGTAAAGAATTTGGTGAAATTAAACAATTGGATTATGCTAAAGGATTTGATTTGAATATACCAAACTTAGTGATAGTATTGTTTGTTAATAGAACTCTTACTGTGACTAAATTTGATATACAGATTCCGACTTTTCAATTGGTATTCCACATACATTTAGGAAGACTTCATTGATTGTGGTCACTTGTTAATTTAGAGAGAGTGCTACAACCGTCAACGCGAATGGGTGGGCATTTTGACAGGGGAGATTATTTCAATATGTAGTTAGATTTGGTTATCTTTTGTTTCGAAGAAAGTAAGAAACAAAACAATATTCATAGAGACCTTTACCTTCGATCATCTTTTCCCATGGGAACAAGTTAGAATGGAGAAGTAGAAGACGATGGTTGTGTCTGAGTTTTTTCACAATCTAAGATTTAGATTAGATCTTAGCCTTCCATTTTTATCCGATCACAATCAAAAAATCTGCTAAGAGTAGGATTGGTATATTAGAAGAACTTTTAATAACAAATATTCTCATCCTAGTCAGCAGATGGTTTACTAACAGAAAATTTAACAGCCTTGGGTAAACTCAAATAAAAAAAAAGTCTGGGGTTTATGCAAATTCAGACAAGGTTTCCTGGGGTTTTGACAAATTCGCCCTAAGTTAAATGTACTAGCTTTGGAAGTAATTATTGTATGGTTGTCTTGTTGAAACTTGGAACTTTGGAAGTACAAAGTCTCACCTAATGACCTAATAAATTTTTTAGTGGGTTGATAGAAAAGTCAAAAAATTTAATTGTTGCCATGTACATGAAAAATAGTTTGTAGTTAAATTTAATTTATGTCGGGCTCGGGCTAAACGGGCTTATATGTAGGGTTTCGGGTTAAAAATCGGGCCAGTCTCGGTTTCGGGTCGGTCTTAGATGGAATGTCCAAACTCTATATGAAAATTTCGGTCTTGGGTCGGTCTCGGACCCATATCAGGTCGGGTTCGGGTACCGAGCGTGTTTCTTTGTCGGATTTTCGGTCGGGCTTGGGTATTCGGTTCATATGGCCAGGCCTAGGTGGTGTTTCTTTTTCAGGAATAGATGCCCCATGACAAACAACATGATTCCAACTATGTACATATGCTACTCATGTTCAATGTTCCACCAGCTAAAATTTCATGAACTATATCCCATTCACTTCTATCAAACTAGATCCTGGATCTTTATGTACACGTCTTTCCTTATTGAACACCTTGCACTAATGGCATCCTCGTATCTTTGGTCCAACTCAATTACCCAATTATTCGCTTCCTGCCCTTTCACCCATTTCAATATTACCATGTTCTTGAAGATGTCCAGCACTCCAACTCTACCTAGAACATGAACCATGCAACCATTGGTGCTTAATGTCAGTCATTAAAGAGAAGTACTGTAATGCTTTGCTTCATCTATCATGCCTGAATGATTACAAGTGGTTAAAACACCAATAAAACTAACATCATCAGGTCTCAAGCCAGAGGACTGAAGCTTGTCGAACAATCGTATTGCAAAAACTTGCCGTGCCCATTGACTGGTAGGCCTATTCTCATAGGGTTCCAACTTGAAAGTCCTCTCTTTGGGGCTGTCATGAACACTTCAAAACATGTCTATAATGGCAGTCAAAACAATAGTATCAACATCAATTTTGCTCTTGTTGAAGTACGCATGGATCCATCTCCCCTGTTCTATAGCATGTGCATTCAGTACTAGGCTTGATTCCTCTCTCTAAACCTCTCGTTTCTTACATACCACCTATCATTGAAGTCCAAGATATTGTACTTTTCAATGGCATTTTATCAAACAACCTTCTTGAATCGTCAATTATTTTACTTTTAGCAAGACCCCATAATCATAGAAGTCCAAGCAACCACATCATCCAAGTAAGTTGGTATTCTCATGGACCAATGTAGGCACTTCAATCAGATAACCACAATTGGCATACATAAAGATGATAGTATTCCGAATGAAGGGGTCAGAATCAAGTCCAAGTTTTATAATTCTAAGATGACCAAGTTGTGCATAATCTTTTAAGAGAGAAGGTAAAGTTAGCCTTTGTGGTTGGACATCTGCATAGTGCAACATCTCAATAAACAAAGATACAGCAACATAAGTGTGGAACTTTGGGAAAACTTCAGTCTTCTTATGATATCCTAACTGCAAGATCTAGCAGAACCAAGTGGTTATAAACCAAAAAACAACTTTACAATTGCCAACCAAAAAACAACTTTACAATTGCCAACCAAAAAACAACTTTACAATTGCCAACCAAAAAACAACTTTACAATTATAAAGGACCTGAATGTCAATAAACAAAGATATAGCAACATAAGATGTGGAACTTTGGGAAAACTTGAGTCCTAACTGCCTAAGATATAGCAGAACCAAGAACCAAAAAAGAACTTTACAATTGCCAACCAAAAAAGAACTTTACAATTACAAAGGACCTGAATGTGCAACAACCAAAGTAAATATCTAAAAAGCACAAGCAGATACCTTCCAATTGGAAGAAAAAAATGTACAACAGTGCAAGCAATATGACAATAAGGTTGCAAGGCCTTCAAGTCCTGGAACTCTGTGGTATGAGTATGTTTCAGATACACAAACAGTCCAACTGTAATAAGGGAGATTCCAGATCTTGTCCCAGTACAGTATCTTTTGGATGAAGATCATATACCACCTCTACGATCTCCCAAAGACTGCAAAAAACCCTATAATCAGGCTTTATTAAAGAATTAGAAAGAATTCAGTATTAAAGAACAATAAAAAATATATTACGAGGCCCTTAGTATTAAAGAACAAAATTACGAAATTCGTAAATAAGCTCCAAATAAAAATATTAAGCCCAAGCCAGTGAGGCCCTTAGTAAAATGATAAGAAAAATAATTCCTGGAAATCCAAAATAGGGAAAATGATGAAGAGAGAATAAGTTTGTCAAAAAACAGATGACCTCATAGTTGAGAAAAGGACAAAAAGGGAAGTACAGAGAACGACTACCTGTCTGGCTGTATGGATTCGAAGCTTGAATGAGGAGGAATGTGGTTTCGTTGTAATGTTTATAGGCCTTTGGTTTGAAGGGAAGCATTTGTTTCTAATTTTCATATTTAAGCCTACGAGACTGATTAGAGCTTTAATCAATTTAATTTACCCCAATAAACTTAATAGACTATTAATTAGTTGCAGAGTAGAGCTCTAAGCCTCTAATCAACCCATAGGTGTACCTGTATACTTGACAACCAAGGCAGAAGCTTCAAGGTGAAGAAACAAGCCAACAATTACTTGGAGATTAACTGATTAGACGTCTAGTCAATTGGAGATTAACTGATTAGACCTATAATCAGTTTAGCTGATTTATCTGAATAGAGCTCTAACGAGGCCAATCTCAGCTTTCTTAAAACACACTTAAAAACTGTTCGTTTTAAAATTTGTCCTGTATAATCATGTAAAACATTAAAATAAACCCCAATTGTGAGAAAAAATTGGTTTACACCGAAAAAATTGTCACTATATTCTAAAGTCAAACAAAACGACTAGAAACTACTGCGGTGGGTTTGGAGCCTCAGACAGCCCACTAAAACCTTGTAGAATAGTGAAACTGGCCCCAATT
Source organism: Aquilegia eximia (assembly GCA_023053565.1). Taxonomy (NCBI): domain Eukaryota; kingdom Viridiplantae; phylum Streptophyta; class Magnoliopsida; order Ranunculales; family Ranunculaceae; genus Aquilegia; species Aquilegia eximia. The sequence goes on from JALIGU010000001.1 coordinate 12,689,349, forward strand.
CCCTGTATGAAATGAAGTAAACCATATGCATTTATGGTTTCCAAGTCTCCATTCTCAGAATCTCTTTATACATTTCATGGTCTATGAAAAACCCCATCTTGGAATATCTCTCCCAACCTGTCACCAGACACTGATGTTACCCTATTGCCAGCAAAATTAAGAATGTTGTATTTCTCTCTCTCTAAGCATCTATTTCTAATTTGGGACTACGTTTCCTCTCTATCACAGCCATTGCAGTTTCTGTTACTGCTGCTTCTCTTTCTTCAGAATTATCTCTCGCTCCTAGATTTGTATTCAGTTTCCTACTCAAACTATGTGTATTAACGTATTAAATTTGTTTGATTAGTCATGTTTTCGTGCCTTTTACCATCCTGAACTGCACTGAGTATATAACCCCGCATAACTTATCAAAACATTTTTTACAATTTGAAACAGTCTAATGTTTAAAATATCATAAATAAACCGCAAAACCCATCATCATCATTTTTTATAATTAGTCGCACAGGTCTGGAATGTATTTCATTTGGCCATTGGCACAATGAAAGTTATATTGTTTAATAAAATGTATTAGCAACGGTAAGTTGCAATTCCGTTGAATATAGGATTAATTAAATGTATTTATAATTTAGGAAAATATTATATGCTTTGTTTGTTAACTAAGGTTTAGGCTGGGTACGTCTGTGTTGATAGCGCAATAAGGAGTACCAATCTGTGATTCTGTTCTTATTGCTTTTAATCCAAGATCAAAGGTGGGTGTTGCTACGCTATGATAGGATCATTTGATACCACTTTTTTTTCCTATTCTTCTATTCTTAGTATACGAGTGGGAATAGCTAACTTATTAGAATACTATAGATTCAAATTATCTATTGTAAACTAGGCCTAACAAGGATGCTATAGTTTAAAAAAGATATAGGACCCTTCAGACCCATAATGGTATTCTACAAAAAGTCAAAGCTGCACGCTCCGCTACTACTGTACAGCCAGACCATAGGCTATCGTGCATCATGCCATTTGACTTAAGTAGTAAATGTTCAGAAGGCATCTTGCCGCTTAAAACGTTTAGTTCATAAAGTCATAAAACACTAGACATTTTCCACGTCAAGTTAAATAAGTAGTGGACTAAAAAGATTATTAGAAAAAGATCAATGAGCTGTACCTTTTTATCTCTATACATACATATACTCGCTAATTAATGCGTTGTCTCGCCCTTTGCATTCTTCTCTGGTTTCTTTATCCTTTTCCTTCTGGCATTCATAACGGATATCATCTGTTGGGAGCTCGTATCGGCACATTGGACAGGAGTTGTGCAATTCCTGCCAAAATACATGGAAAATTTAAGGGAATTCTAAGATTCAATGAACATACATGGACAAAATTAACTCTTCTCTAGTACATGAACCAAAATGAAGACACTCCTAAACTACAAACTAACACCATAAATCAGGAACAATTAAACATCAAAGTGAGATAAAACAACTGTTAGAACACAACCAATGAGACTATTTCCAGAAACATCAAATTTGGAAAGGCCAGTTTGGTTATTGATGATTTTTGCTCTTAAGTGTAATTATGGATTAAAAGTGGGCCAAAGTATAATTATGGATTAATTAGGTGTACAATAATCTGAAAACCCCAAGTTTAATATTAAAGGATAAAAAATAAAATAAGAAAATAATTACCAGCCATGGTTGAAGACATGCCGGGTGAAACAAGTGCCTGCAAGGTAACTCTTGCATCATGTCTTCAATGATTAACTCCTCTCTACATACAGCACATTCAGATCCACAACCCAGTCTAGAAAGATGCTCCTCAGTCAGACTAATAACGGGAAGTGTAGTAACCACAACCCGACTAGCTGGTGGTCGTCCGTAATCAATTGCCTTAAATAATAAACAAAACAATGTAGGCTCATTAATATTTCTTGCTTCCGAAAACAAAAGAAAGAAACAAATAAATGAATGAATGGTAACAAAGAAAATAAGCATTTATTATTTTTACTTTTAAACAATACTATCTATCTAATCGTATTATGTTAAACAAGGTGAAAGCTTGAACAATGAGCAATTTTGATAAGCATCTAAATTAAATATTTAAATATGATACATGTTAGATACATGATAAGCAATTTGTAGACTAAGAGGCTTGAGAAAAGATAAACAAAGTTGAATTTGAACTGATACATGTAAAACTGCCACTATGCCAATGACAGTGAGATTCAACTCCTGTAAAAGAAAAATATTGAAGGAAAGTCGTTCGATGAAAGGTTGGTTGCCCTAGTAGGGGTGCCATTCATTTCAGCTAGGTCCTTATCAACTTAACAGCATACAATCAAGGAATTTGTGGATACAAATTTGTAAACCTAAGTACCCTAAAAAAAGTTGTCAGGCACAGTTATCTGCCATGCTTAAATCCGGCTCATAGTTGCTTTATGTTAATCAGAAATCTTGTCTTCAATAAAGGATGGATCTAGTATCCACTTATGAGTTGTATATTCAAAACCATTAATTGTCACATTGATTCTCATGGTTTGATAAAAGAACAAAAATCTATAAGCTGTGTTTTTAACAAAGAAACCTCTCAAATCAGTGACCTTAATAGGAAAATCCTTGCCTTGTATTGGTTCTTTCAATCAAAAACATATAAACTAATAATGCCCTTCATCACAGGCAAACGAACGGGACATAAGTCAACAGTTTCAGATAATAAAAAGAAACACATTGACAGATTTGCTTAATGATCCCTAAAACTTCGGATTAAGATCTCTAATTGCTCCAGATACTCATGTTAGTAAAGGTATTGCTGGAAAATTACTAGGATCGCACAATGGTTTTAAGCGTAGAAACCAAAACAACACAAATTTCAGTAAACAAGTAAACATTCCACTCTCCAGTCCACAATAGCAACACATAAATGTATAGTATAAGCACAAATTTTCAATGAGGTACCATTGCATACAGATTAAGCATAAAATTGATCAGCAGCATATATAATATAATCCAAATCCATTCATTACCACAGGGGAAATGACAGAAATTAAACCATAACACAGCTAAGCTAATATAATAATCTCAGAACATTATCCAAAACCCTAATATGATTAAAACAACTCCACACAAACTCCAATACTAATTAAAAAAAATCTTTAGGACTCTAATATATCATATCCTAGCAACTAATATAACAAAACTTTAGAAAAAATAGTCTAAAGACATCTAATAAAACGTTAACTGGAATACTGGACTACACACGCCAAATGAGAAATCCATTGTAGAAAAATTTAAAACATATACCTGTGAGTCGGCTTGCACAACATCAACAAACTGGTGAAAACGCCTAACTCTATAGTTGCATGTGTGATCAAAAACATCCCGAACGACCATCCATCCAGGGCGTGGAGGTTCAGGATCAACTGTTAAATGTCCATCGAAGAGATAGTTGGAGCTGGCTGAGTCAAACGTCTTGGGGTTATAGTTCAAAATTCCATCCAACTTTTTAAACCATATGTAAAGATCCGGCTTCTCCTTTTCACTGACTACATTCCAGGCATTCCGAAAAATCTCCAATCCAGCCTCCAAACACACGTCAGAAGTATATCGTGATTGTAGTATGATCCCAACTCGAAGTATAATGGTAAACATCTACAGCATTATTTTTTATCAAAAAACAAGATCTTAGAAATGTATATATTTATACAGTCGAAAAAAAGAGGAGAGAAGAGAGGGAGGGGAGAGAGAGGTTTGAGTAATAACTAATCCTATACCTGACTGGACCCCAACTAATTTGTAGCGAAATTCTAATTAAATGGGTAGTATTCGTCATGATTTATTGATCACCCTACTGGAAGACTTGGTATTTACCATTTAGGGTGACAAGTGCTTTTCTAGGAGAATTCTAATCCCCTTGTGTTGGTGAGCAATATAAAAGATCTCATTTTGAATTACAGACTGCTATAGTTTTTATTTTAAGAAACCTAATATCAATAATAAAAAAAAAACATTTACCAGAAAACAAAAAGAATATGAATAATACAAGGTTTCATAACCTGAAAACTAATCTATATTATACAAAAAAGGAACCAAATTCCAATATTATTATTTTGTTTGAAATATTCATTCTTTATAAACAACAATGTCCAAATCCAATCAAAACAGCACAAAGTCTAGAAATTTTGATGAATTGATAAAAATAAAAAAATAAAAACGAAAAAGAAAATTCACCTAATGACCATCATGCATTTCAAATTTCAATTTTTATTCAAAATTCAACTTTTAAGCAAATTTTAGATAAACCCCAACACAAGAAAAACTAAATAATCAAAAAAATTACATACCAATTCTTGGATCAGAAGTGGTGATTTTTCGTACTCATGCAACAACAGTTCTTTAAACAAAGCCAGAGCTTCTAAGAAGCTTTCTTTCTTTTCGATATTTGCCTTAACATCAACCAATTTATCTTTCAAAACTTCAATTTCCATTCTTTACCACTTAATTTGTAGAAATTTTGCAAATTAGGAAAGTTAGGGTTTTGGTTTTTGGAAATTAGGGATTCGATTTCTTTGTTTACTCAAACGCCAAACGGTCGGTCGTTGTTTCCTTCCAAACTGACTCTTGGGCTTTGGGGACAAACTTTGACAAGTTGATAAGCGTAACCCAACTCAACCCACTTTAGCCCAAATCCCATTTAGATTAGGGGAATTGGGCTAGCCCAGCCCAACTTTCACCTATAAGAATCGATGGAGGATGGGGTGGCTTAATACTGGCCCAGCCCAGTGTTAATCCATTTAGGAAGTAGGAAGTACCCGGTTGGTTGGCCGCCACCATGCGAGTTCTCCTAGACCACTTGTAAGACCCAAGAGTTGGGTTAGTCCCACATCGTCTAGGAAGTGGTTGTATTCATAGTATATATAGAGTTTAACCATACTCTAACTAATGTCAAGGTTTTTTGGGGAAAACCAAATGGGTGGACTCTTATCCAAAACCCTATACTGATGGATATCTGCAACGACTAAAGAGGGACAATATTGACATTAGCAAGCGGTATGGTGCTCGACACTCTGGGATGAGTGAGGGGGCACCTAGCCTAGGTGGGTGACAATTGCGTCAAGTACAAGGAGTAAACATAATTGGGATTTTTTTTCCTGCTCATTGACTTTATGAAAGTATCCCCCGATTGCAACTAATACTAGGGTTTCTCTTTCTAGAAACCCTATTTAGAGTAGTGATGGAGATGTAAGTGAGAAAGTTCGGCTGCAGATTGTAGAGGTGATTACAAAAATATTTGGTGAGGGATATGTTGAGAAGAATTTACTCGTTTGAGAGAGCAAAGAAAACAACTTACACGTAACCTGAATTAGGGTTACAAATAAATGAAGTTGAGAAAAATAATACGAGGGTGGAGAATATTGGTTCAAAGATGGATATTCTACCTCCAACCATTGAAAAAGAGGGCAACATGGTGATGGAAATTGTAGAAGAGAATAAAGGATCTTTGGCGATCATTCTTGATCGAAAAGTAGCTGGAAAGATTAACTTCAAATACATAGCACTTACGATGGTGGAAGGAAAACCTATTGTACATATTATGTCCAAACAACTATTCATGTGCATCATGTGCAGACAAATACTCAGATTTGGTAGTGGGGTATTTTATGGGAAAGAGACATGCTTTCTCACAAAAACGTTTGCACGAAAGCATGGAAGTTGAAGCAACCGTTCACAATCTTGCCATATGGCGAGTCTATTTCTACTTTCAGATTCCAATCTGATAAAGATAGAAGCACTATGTTGGACATGGGTACTTTTCACATAGCAAGTCAGTTGTTCGTTATGTGGCCATGGAAAACTTTTTTTTTTTTAAAGCTAAGGTGAGAGAGATGAAAACAATTCCAAAGTGGGTTGTGATGAAATGTTATCCAATATAAGGGTAACCAATTTGATTAGGTTTTAGTAAAGTATGTAATACTATTGGAGTACTTTTGCTTGCTGATAAACTCGGGAAAATTAGACTTAACCCCCCAGATAATGGACCTCTTTTGATTAAACCCCCACATATTTTAAAAGTTTGACTTTGCACCCCCACCGTTTGTTTTCGTCCAGTTTTTCATCCAAACTATATTTTTACTTTCCCAAATGCCCCTCGTTTTCTTATTAGCTAAAACTCCCCATCTTCTCTGTCTTAATTCACTCCATTGTTAGGGTTTTGCAGGAAAATAGTAGATTAGGACTTTTCAAATTTCCAAAGTAAATGTACACCATTTCCACACAATTTTCACTTAATTTAATAATAATGATTGTGATTATATGTTGCAATTGCTTCGATTTCTTAAATTTCAAATAAATTTGAGAAGAAGACAGATCCTTCAAAGAAATCATACACTTACCTAAGATTGACCCTCCCCATTGTTCATTGTTGTGATTGTTTCGATTTCAAGGTTAGATTTGAAACGAAGAAGAAGAAGAAGAAGAAGAAGAAGAAGAAATAATTTTGATCAAGTTGCAACTCATTTAGAAGGAGATGTTATTGCTAAATTAATTTTAGTTTTTAACTTACTTTTTAACCATATGTGAGTGTGGGTACTTTTGGGGGTTTTAGCATAAGAGAATGAAAAGTATTTGAGAACGTAAAAATAATGTTTGGATGGAAAACTTGACGGAAGCAAACAGTGGGGTGTAAAGTCAAACTTTTCAAATACGTGGGGGTTTAATCAAGAGATCGGTCCATTACGTGGTCTAAGGGTGTGTTTGTTTAAAATGCTGAATGCTGGATGCTGAATGCTGGATGCTTAATGCTGGATACTTAATGCTGGATGCTGAACACTGAATGCTGGAAAAGTTGTTTGGTTATCATTTTTAAGAAGTTCTGTTTTTGATTTGTTTGTTTATGCATAAGTGTGATTTTGACCATGTTACCCTATTATTAGAAAAGTATTTTGACAATACACAGTACCTTATCACATAACCCAAAAACCTAAAGTTGATTTGCACTCTGGTTGCGCAAGTTGACCATTCAGTGTTGTGCTTCAGATGAGAATGTTTCACCCTTAGCCAAAATATTTGTGTAACTACACTATATTGTTACGTCGTACAAACAGAAAAATGTTCTAACAACAAAACTATACACGCCAATTTTTCTTCTAAAACATGATATTTAAAAAAAAAATCTTAACCTTTTAAACGGCTCGTCTAAAAATTCTAAATTTTGGATATGGTACAACAGAAATCGTCATGAACATATGGAAAATATTTCAAAGTGAACAGACAAAGGAAAGATCCCTTACTAAGCAAACGAATCTGACTGTAATTTTTCTTCTAAAACATGACAATCACAAAAAAATCTGTAACTTTCAAACGACTCGTTTAAAAATTCCAAATTTTGGATATGATACAATAGAAATCGTCAGGAACATATAGTAAAACTTTTAAAGTGATCAGACAAAAGAAAGTCTCCTTATTAAGCAAACGAATCTGACTGTAACGTAATTTTTCTTGTAAAACATAACAACCACAAAAAAATCTGTAACTTTCAAACCGATCGTCTAAAAATTGTAAATTTTAGATATGATATAACAGAAATCTTCAGGAACTTATGGTAAAAATTTCAAAGTGATCAGACAAAGGAAAGGCCATTAACTAAGCCAATGAATCTGATTGTGATATTACTTAATGGTTATGGATGATAAAAACAATTTTTATAAGGGTAGAATTGTCTAAATAATACAACAAGCATTAAGAAGTTAAATTAAGCGTGAGATTTTCGCTGGGCCAAAATCGCTGAAATATCCCAATTAGTTCTTAATGCTTGTTCTAAACAAACAACTTAAAAAACACTTATTTCTGAATTTTAACCTGGTCCACCACTTAAGAAGCACTTAATGCTTAATGCTTAATGAAACAAACACTACCTAAATTTCCCGATAAACTCACATAAGATAGAAAGAAGACTTCTCCTGCAAGGGTTTGAATTGAGGTAGATACACTATGCAAGTTTGAGAAGGAAATCACATGTGTGATCGATAAAAAAAAATGGTGATTAACTATATTTGTTGAATATAATTGGAGGCCACCAAAATGCAGGCATTATGATAAAATTCTCCGTCGTACCTCTTGCTAAAGAGTTGGGATGACAACGTCTACGAGCAAATGAAAGTCAACTAGGGATGTTTAGTGAAATACTTTCATACTCGAGTTGAAGGAATCTGTTAGTTAGATTAAAGGTTTAGGGATGACAACCCTAAACCCTAATGCACAACTGTAATAGGGTAACTACTTGTTCTGTATTTGGGTGAAGCCTATTCTGATTATACCCGAAGCGACATTGCTGCTCTCATTGTGCCTATGAGGCTAACCAATGATGTTAGTGAAATTCTAGTATCTATATTAAAACAACCACAGAAAAAAAGGGGACATCTTTGGTTGTGCTCAGCCTGAGCCTATGACGGTGATGTTGGTGACTACTGCAGGGGAGTTCTGAAGTCTGAAGTCTGATGAACTGAGAAACTAGTGGCTTTATGAACAAAAATTACGAATTGGGCTGGACCAGTATATGGGTTATAGCCCATTGGGTTGAATATTTAATTATAGCCCAAAAGGATGAAGTTTCTCTTCAGTCATCATCTTCATTCTTCTTCTGTAAGCCAAATGCTCACCAAGCAATACATACAAAGATGACACCATTTTGCTGCAACTGCTCACCACCATCACCATTTGCAAGTTGCAACAATCAATAATAATAATAATAAAGCAACAACAGTACTGAACTACTTAATTACCAAATTTCCACAAAAATTACTACTTCATCCACTCTTCTTTTCTCTACTCCATCTTCTTCTATTGCTTCAGTTATATCACCACCATTAACTTGTTGCTCGAACCCTGGTATTTTACCGGCTAGAACAAATGGATAATAAAGCTGCTCCTGTTGGATATATACGCTTGAAAGAATTTAACACTTTGGCTAGAAAGGATTTGGTCACCGGTATATACTCATCATTTGTTATAAATTTTCGTGTTAAGAATATTATGATAAGATTAGATGACAAAGACGAATAATATGATTCTGAGTTTGAAATTTTCAGTGGCCACATCTTCAGTTCAGAGAATGCTTCTTTTTTCTGGTATAATAATGAGTGCAAAGAAACTGGCCATCTCAGCAGGGTTTAAGCCCCAACAACGAACTATGGTTTGCAAAAAGGAAAACAATACAGTAAGAAGAAATCAATTCTTGTCATGAAGTTGGTAGAGTCATAATTGTGAAGAGTCTAATTGTCTCACTAGAAAGTATTGGATGTGAGATTAGTGAGCTAGCTAGTGTTCTTGGTAGATCATGTGCTCGCATTATGATATGTGATTTTGTGTTTTTCTATACTTCGTAGTGTAAACCCTCCTCTTGCTATTGAATTTGAAATCTGTTCATGGATGGTTTGGAAGATTTGTTATGGTTAATGGATTTTTTGGTTTTGTTTTTTGTGTTTCTTTTGGGCTTTTATACAACCATTTTTCTCATCTCAGGCTGGAATCGAAGTTGCTAAACTTTTTCTCAATGAAGGGGAGACAGTAAGCAATTTCTATGAGTATATTGACTTTCCACATTCTTTTAATTTCTTTCTTCTATCAATGAGTGCTATGATCATGTTTATTTGTTAGAGTATGTCTGAGAGTTCTTGAAAAATCATTGTATGTGTATTTGGTAACATGCAGTCGTTTTGGCTAATTCATGTTTTCCGGTAGTGCTTAGGAACATCAATTACCAATCTCTTTCGTAAAACAACATCTGTATGGTTGAGACTCCAGCTTTTTTGGAAATCATTGCTTTCAATGCCTCTTCATAATTTGCCTCTCAACAAGAAAAATAAATCTAGGAATGATCTGATTAAGAACTTTTCCATTGTCCCTTCTACGGAATTTTAAGTAGCCAAGATACATATCATGTATTTGATTATAAACAGGGAGGTACTTAATTCAGTTTTTTTTAACACCTGTCACTTCCAAAAATCCTGAAAGAGCATTTCCTTTTGCAGTTATGTCCCTTTGCTATTTCAGCTTGCAGTCTTGCACTTTGGATTGCCTTGGATGGAGATAAACAAAACATAGTAGTGAATTGAAAGAAAAAGGAGAACTATATATATTTCCCTTCCTTACATCTAGGCTACATATCCGCTTAGTATAATCTCAAATTTTCCTTTACATATCACTCGTGCGACTTGCAACTGTTAAGGCTTTTGTATTTGTAACAATTGTTAATGATCTGTTGATAAATGCATACAGGTAGTATACACAGTTGGAAGGGATCCTCAGTATCAGAATACTATCACAGCAGAAACCACATCTTTGATTACTGCACCCCTCATTGTATGTACCTGATATGGATACAAATTATTTTCCTCAATAATATACTTCATGTTATTCTCTCGGACAATTTTGCATTTTTAAGGATGTTCATGTAGTATTGCTATTTGCACAGGTTCTGGTGAACAACAAGACTGCAAGCTCAAGTGAAATTGTAAGCACTTCATTCTTTAACAATCCTTGATTACTTGAGTTATATCCTTTCAGAGTTAGTATTCTAATCTAAGGTAAGTTTCAGGTAGCCACTGCACTGCATGATAATTGTGGAGCTGTTCTTGTTGGGGACAGGACATATATATGGTAAGGTATGAAAAGGTCATTATATCAATCTTTACGCTAGTTGCTGGTTGCTGCATTTTTAAATGGTGAATAAAGGCTTAACCTTTTTAATTAGGCGTTCTTCTGCATACTTTATGCTTGTCCAGATAGTTTCAATCTAAATTGAAAGTTTGCTACTTAAAACGGATCTCTTGATTTATATTTTTCTACAGTTTGAGTGTAATGTGTAGTACAGTTGGATAAGCATAAAATATGCAGGAACGGCTAATTCAATCTCATATTCTTTTACTTTGTGCTCAGGGTTTAATTCAATCTGTGTTCGAACTTAACGATGGATCTGGTGTGGTGGTTACTGTTGGGAAGTTTGTTACACCAGATCATATGGATATCAATGGAAATGGAATTGAACCTGATTATCAACGTATTCCTGGTAAGAACTTTCACTGTTTTCTGCAATTGAAGCAAGCAGTGTCAAGAAAAGGAGTTTATAGACTGAAATAGATGACTGAGAAATTTCTTGTTCATGTACACCAACATGGGCAATATGCAGATTGGGATGAAGTCACAAAACATCTATTGCAGTGCCAGACTCAAAGAAATGGATACACACAGGTTTGCATGCCTCGCTTTCTTTTTCTTTGGATACAGTTTATTTAGCAGAATTTGGGCTGGGGTTTGGCAGACCCCTACCAGTATATTAGATAAAAAATGTTACATTCTAGAGTACTAGGTATTGATGGCCTCCTGGTTTATAAAGTGTATCAGGTCATCCCGAAATGGACCTATGGATACATTGAGCTTATCCCCATTAGCACCTAGACCAGCTAGAAAGTCTGCATATATATTAGTTTCTCTATTGATGTGCTTCACATAACACTGTCAAACCTATGTATCAGAATAGTTTGCTTAGCTCGCATTAGGTTTTGTTGCTTCAATAATTGATCTTGCTTTCAGATCTTATTTTCAAACTTGGCATGACAGTAACTGTTGGCATACTCAAGAAGGTATATGACTTGATAGGATTTCAGTGTTATGGGGTTCCAATGGCTGGTTGTTCTCTTCCAGGTTTCTACAGAAGGTTTTCCAGGAAGATAATCCATTTTCAACATATTAGAGGACGACTACTGTCTATAACTCGGTATCGATTTACTATCAAGAATAAGTTTACTGATCAAAAAGTTCGATATCGATTTACAAAAACTACTCCGTTTGTGGGTGTCTCCATCTCCAACAGATACATAAGACCTACAGAGGGAATTGAGATTGCCCAAATCAAGTGGGCATTGTCCCTTTTCGAAAGCGTCAAATGGGAATAATAGCGTTCTATCAGACTTCACTTACAATATAGGAAGATGACTTTGAATCTGGTTTTTGACTGGCTTTGCAAAGTGGGGAACACAGAAACGCTTTTCTCTTGCTTGTCTCTGGCGAGCTACCAAGTTCAAGATTGTTGTTGCTGTTGTGATATGTACACATCCTTTGAATATTTGAAGCAAATGCTTGCGTACTCTGTACAGATAGAATAGTGACTCTTGATCTTTCACACACAAATTATTTACGTACTCCGTACAGATAGAATTGTGACTCTTGATCTTTCATTGCAATCACAGTTTACCCTCATCCAAAGCTTTCGGGATTCAGTATAAATTATAAAACACTTTGAACTATTAAAGATACAGAGCTGAGAGCCTGAGAGTCATCTATAAATGCAATTTTTTTCTCTTAATCGCACTGAAAAGCAAGAAAGCAAATTAAATACAACTTTTATCCTGGTGAACAAGTAATGTATGAATGAATGATTATGCTTGTTCACAGAAGATAAGACAAGCCAAGCCAAGCCAAGCCAAGAGAAGGATTTCATTTGATTTGATTCATACCTTTCACCTAGTAGAATTTAAGTTGAGACTGTTGAAGGTAAGATATTGGAGGAAACTAAACCCTCTTTCACCATTGATGAATACAAAAGGCTTTAGTTTAATTCTCACATTCGAATCCAGTGTCACAATGATCTACAAGTCTATAACAGTTGATGTAGCTTTGAAGGTGAGATATTGGAGGAAACCAAACTCTTTGTGCAACCAGAAGATGAGTGGAGTTTGGTTTCATCCAATCCTCACATTCAAACACCAACTTTGCTGCATAAATCTACTTTGAATAAAACATTCACACCCACAGAAAAGCCTATGCAAAGCTTCTCTATTTATAAGATTTCTCAGCTGGCAAACACAAGGAAATTTGTATGAACACTGATATTCCATGAGAATAATATCTGTTTATGCCCACATGCAGGAAATGTGAGCTTCTTCAAGGCCATGTGTTTTACTAAGGGTGGTCTAGCATCTTTGCTTTTTTGATCTCAGCCACTACTCAAGTACTCAACTGATGTAGGACAAAAGGGTGGCCCATGGGATAGAAAGCCCAGATCCAGGATCTTTATGGAGAGAATAATTTTTTAACTACATAAAGTAAAAAATTAAAAAATATATTTGGGTCGTAAGTTCGTAACAAAAACTTACTTATTTGCAGCAAATTTTTTGATTTCTTAACAAACTCAAAATATTAGCTTTTTACTTATGAAAAGTAAAATCTAATAAAATCGGACCCTTAGATTATTACAGCAGAAAATACCCTTACGGAAAACATCTCTTCCTATCAATTAAGTTGAAATTGATAGCCTAATTGAAGAAAATTTTAAAGGTAATCGTATTGACACCAGACTCTTTAAAAAGAGTTATCTAAAAAATTAAAACACCCCTAATAAAATTATTTACACCTACCCACTTAAAGCCTTTAAAAAAATGGTTTCTCTCGTTGTTGTTTTTTATTTTATTTCAGCTAATCTCTTTTTCTCTCTTCTCCTTTGTCTAGTGTTAAAAAAAAATCCCTAATGTTTTTCTTTTTCTTGTTGTGAATTTTAGTTTTAATACTTCTCTTATTTGTTCTATTTTTTGTCATTATAGAAAAATTACAAGAGACACTAAAAAGTGAAATAGAGTTCATAAGCAATCTTCTATTGGAAGATATAAAGACACACTCATTCTTTAGATTTCAAGAAGGGATAAACCTCACATAAATTGCCAAATTCGAAAGGAGACAAAGAATTACATAAATCATCGGATATCCTCATGTCTTGCAAAGTTATGTTAATCACATACCTGAATTATATTTTTCTGGAGTAAATGTCAATGTACTCGATTTTTTTGATCAAGTATATGATCTTCAAATTCTTCACTCCTATTTGAAGAGGTTTCTGAAGTTACCTACCTCTAAATTTTAGTTAGCAGCACCTTCACTATTTCTTCAAAAACAGAAACTAAAGTGGAACGACGGTTTATTATTATTATTTTTATCTTTTTGTTTTTCACCTCAATTAATTTTTTTTTTTTTTATCTTTGTAGAAGATGATGTTCCTTTGTTAAAGGGCATTAACAAGCATGGATTTGGGAACTGGGGGAAAATAGGTTTGAAACAAGTTTCATCTCATGATTTGCAGAAGCGAGCAACAACTTTATTAAATTAGATAAATCTACATTACTTGTTTAGGGATGCTTTGATGTCAGATGTGTCATGTGTGTGATTGGAAGATTGCCCTGTAGAGGCGTTCGCTAGAATTGTTCTTTGCTAAACTTTATTCTTTCGATACATTGTTGATAGAAGATTTATATTTCATCAAGATTAGAGATTGGATGCTCTAAAACACAATAAAAACTAGTCTATTATGAAATATGTTTGTGAGATATGCTGTGAACTCAAAGTGATAATTGATACATCACACTTGCACCCTTCCCTGGTATGAAAGATTTTTTTTTTTCGATAAGAAGGATTCAACATTAAGTGGTATTTATCTTTTACGCCATTTATATAAAGAAAGTAATCCATTGTTTCAGGTATAATTGAATTAAAATATTTAATTTAGGTATTGGAATTGGTGATCTGTCATCCAATTTAGTTCAGCTCGCATTTAATATTGTTACACTTACCCTATAAGACTTTTCCCATAGAAAAATATAAATGAAACAAGATGGTTTGTAGTCTCTCTTCTATAGTTGGTTGGATGAAGAAACATTAATAATGTAATGTGGGTGAACATACGTAGGTGGTTACTTAATTTGATTAAAGTAAATTGAGATTTTTTTTTAAGAACTATACTTTCTATTAAAGTAGATATTATAAGTTTGAAAATTGAGTGATATTCTTTACCAAAAAAGAATTGAGTGATATTGAGAGACTATAAGAGCATTTTTAATGCACGGTCTAAATTTAGCATGCCACATAGGTGACACATCAGCATTTATAATATTTTCTAAGATTTTGCAACCTTTCTAAATTTAGAACTTTTATTTAACTTTGCAACCTTCTATTGATGTAAAAAGAATAGAACAAATGGGGAAGAAAGAAACTATTGATGTACTTTCCAAAATATATAATAAAAAAATCATTTGTTAGAATAAAGAAATCATTTGTTAGAGATAGAAGGTTGTATATTTTGTTCCAAAATGAACCATGCTTATAGCAGATGCATTTATAGCATGAGTTATAGCATATGCATTAGGGACAAAATTATAGAAAAAACTATTTTTAGACCGTGCATTAGAGAGAGTTTAATCAAAATTATAAAAAAAACTATTTTTAGACTGTGCATTAGAGATGCTCTAAGAGTTTAATTCCTAGCTTAACTGCAATTGAGTCTACAATGACATCTCCCATAGACCTAATTGTTCGCGATAAAAATCCTCCTTGAGCAAAAGTTGTGTACGAAAACTTAGGGGTTTCAGAAAATCGACAGTGAAAGGTCGACAATTTTTTGTGGTGGTTTGAGCCATAGTTTCGGTTTGCTTTCTCTCTATCTCTCACCATCCCCACTTATAGATATGTGTATAATCATTTGTTAATTAATTTCAAAGTTGATGTTTGCGCATACCTTAGAATGAATCTTTTGGGAAATAAGAAATTCTTAGTGACTTTGTTTAGCTAAGTAGCATACATATAAGAGTTTCCACTGGTCTATATAAAACATAGGATAATTGCTTTTAACTTCTCTTACGAAAATTTTTCTTTCATCGAGCTTTAATAATTATATTTTTTTTCTAATTAATATAGTAAGTTATTATGTATTATTTTTTGTTTCTCCATCCACATGAAGTTCTAGTTTTCTTTCATTGCCAACTTCTTCGAAAATTAAAAAGTTACTTAAAGTTTGGGCACAGTAATGTTGTTGTCAATAAAGAAATTGTTAAAAAATGCACCATTGCAGTGAGACAATAATCTCATGTTAAATCAGATCATATACTTGAGATCCATACAAAATGTTGTTGAATATTTGCCATTGACATTAGGGTAATATCCCAAAAAAGCCCCATGTTTAGGTGCCTCTTCCCCAATAGGCCCTGACATGGGGTCATCTTCTCAAACAAGCCCTTTGACTAGATCATATTTTTTAGTAGGTCAAAATTACCCTTGTATTCTATCTTCTAATCTCAACCTTTTATCCTCTAAAACCAGGATAAGACAAAAAAGCAGAAAAAGACAAAAAACAGAAAAGGACAAAAAAACAGTTGTGTATAACTTTTTGGTTTTAACATTTGAAAATATTATAAGTTGTGTTTTAGAAATCGAAAATCAACATGGTTTATATGGTTGGAAAGGTCTCGACGAGATCTTTCAAACTAGATCCCACATGACTATAAAATTTTAAATTTAAAAATTTAATTTTTTTATAAAAATTCAAATATTTATAAAAAATTCAAAATTTCATATTTTTTTTTTACCGAGAAGTTGGGTTTTGAGAAAAAACTCCTTATGATTTCAAAGGCTTTTCAAAATTACTCTAAAAATCTAAAAAAATCACACATTACTATCAAATTCAGGAGTTTTTATTTTTGTCTTCTAACATATATCTTCTTGTCTTCTAACACCAAAGCAATATCCTCTAAATTGTTGTTTGTTGTTATGTAAATTACAAAGGCATGATATCCATTCCATATTATTAATATATGTGAATTATAGTCTGTAATTTGATGCATGAGTTCGATGTCTCAACTGAGGACAAAATCCTTATAGTACAGAAAAAAAAAAGAAAAAAAATTTGTATTGCTATGAAAAGTTCATAAAAATGTTTAATGTATAGTTAACTTCACAAAAAACTTCATAAAAGAACATAACCCAGTCTATATATTGTTTTTTAGGTTACATCTCAAACCATAAGAAAAAAGAAAAAGAACATAATCCAGACTAAACATAAATTCCTCCTTTTGCATGGTGTAATGTCAATAAGCTCGTTAAATTTGTACTCTATTCTCCCTTCCTATCCCTCACACCAAAATAATATAATATCTCAAATCTCTAATCATTATTTTATTTTATTTTTTGGCAAACGGGGTTGAGGACACCCCTTACCCCTTTAAAGTACATGAGGAAACTTATATCAAACAATCAGTTTACTAGCATGTTTTGAACCAACGATCTCTCCACTTTGTGAGATGGATGCAACCATTGAGCCACAAACTCGAGTGCTCTCTAACCATCATTGAAGCTAATAGTCTCTCTTTATTTAAACACTCATGTCTTCTTGTTTTCAACAAAATCCAAGTAATACATATAAAACCATGATCAATATACTTTGATAACTAGCTTTAATCCACCTTTCAAAACTTTTTAATATATAATATAATTTAATAAAGATACTTTAGCATTAAGGGGTGACATTAGCTTTAGGGATCTGTTGACCAGGTGGGCATATGCTCTACAGGAACAGTGGTAACTCAGCTGTATTGGACATTTGGGGATGTTTGTGCCCCCCTGTTTCTTTCTTTTCTCTTCTCTGTCTTTGAGTGGCCTGTTATGCTCAGGAGCTAGGTGTAGAGAGTTGTTTTGGTTTTTTACCTGACGGTGTACAGTCTTTGTACATGCTGATCAGGCGATGTATATCCTACCTTTGGGTGTGAATATAATGTTGTTTGATTCAGAAAGAGAAGAAGAGACATACTTTTTATCAAAAAAAATATTGTAATTTAATAAATTTGCATGTTAAGTTGATACAATAGCTTGTTTAGAGGATAAAGGTATATTGTTTAGAGAACAACAATCAATGTTTTAGTGAATAAGACCTTTACAGTATATAGAGAGAAAATTATCGAAAAAATAAAAAACACATTTTTTTTTTCTTTTTTTTTTCATAGCCATGTGGGATCTTGTTAGATAGATCTCGTCGAGATCTTTCCAACCATATACATCATATTGATTTTTACTTTCTTAATTAAAAGATATACAAGTTATAAATAATATAACAAAAAATATTAATTAATATTAAAAAAATTGTTTTTGTCTTTTCTTATTTGTCTTATTCAGTTTTTTTTTTCTTTTGTTTTTAGTATGAAGGATATAATGGTCTCACAAAAATTGCTAAAAGGTAATGTGGTGGGTCAGGGGGCTTGTTTGAGAAAATAGCCCCATGTCAGGGCCTATTAGGGAAGAGGCACCTAAACATGGGGCTTTTTTGGGATATTACCCTTGACATTATGTGTGACGTAGTGTGTGACATTGTTAATCTTATCAAGCCCAAAATCTCTACATCAAGAAAAAGAGCTCTACGACCAATACTAGTACTCAAGTTTTGGTATCAAACGCCCCAGAGCAAGGCCACATTGACGTTGGTGCTCCCATTGTGCCTATGACTCTATGAGGCTATGACCCTACAAAAGATGTTGGTCATAAAATCCTAGTAGTATCTATAATAAGTACCCCATTGAAATTAAACCCCCCTGAGCAAAAGGCGAACATCTTGGGTTGTGCAAGCACCCCAAAAGGAAAAAAAACATAGCTGCTCAAGTGTAACTTTTGCAAGTCATGCATGGAAGTTCTATATGAACTATGACACTAGTGGGCTCTAATTGGGCTGGATCAGTATATGGGTTCTAGCCCATTGGGCTCACAAATTTCATTATAGCCCAAAAGCATGAAGTTTCTCTTCACTCATCTTCATTCTCTTCTGCAAGCCAAATGCTCACCAAGCAATACACACAAAGATGACACCATTTTGCTGCAACTGTTCACCACCACCACCATTACCATTACCATCACCATTTGCAATAATCAATAATAATAATAATAATAATAAAGCAGCAACAACACTGAACAAATTAATTACCAAATTGCCACAAAAATTGCTATTTCATGCCTTCACTAATACACTTTCATTCACTCTTCTCTTCTCTACTCCATCTTCTTCTATTGCTTCAGTTATATCACCACCACTACCACCATTAACACCATCACCACCTACCCTTTCTGAGTATTATTGTAAAGAAGATGAAGAATCACTTCAACAACAAATACTTGTAGATAGTGCTCCTGAATTGGTTACCAATGAAGGGATTGTTGAGGAAGCTTGGGAAATTGTTAAGGAGACTTTTCTTGATTCTAGTGATCGACATCAATGGTCTCTTGATAATTGGATTGTAAGCATACCCTTTTTTTTTTCTTTCATTATTTTTCATATTCATGCTCACAAATCACAATGCCTTTGTTCTTTGATTAAGGATTTATCATTTTTGTAGCAAATATGGATAATTCTAGTTATTTACTAGATATATGAATCTTGTGACTATCTTATACAGAAATACTTTTAAGGGGTCACTGTGGTAGTATGAACAACTATGGTTTTCTACTTTTCTTTGAGTATTGGAATTGCCGTGTGCAAAAAATTTAGTTTCGAAAACATTGAGTACCCTGTTAGTATTGTTTCAGAAACTACATATTCTAATGTAAATACGACTCTATTGATTATTTAGTGTACTGACATGTCCTTGTATAGATTAATTCTTTCTTATGTGTTTTCTTCTCTTAACTTATTTCAGTTCATATCGATATAATCATCATTAACATATATATCATTTTATATTTCAGAAAAAGAAGGACGATCTCATTAGCAGCTCTATTCCTACCAGATCTAAAGCTCATGAAATCATCCGACGTATGCTAGCTAGTTTGGGTGATCCTTATACGCGGTTCCTTCCCCCTTCTGAGGTTTGTTTTATCACTATTAAAATCATTAGCTGCACTTGTGTTGGAATGTTGTAGGGTTTGCATTTGTCCCCATTCCTAATAACAATGACACTCCAATAAGATGTCTCCCATGTCATATTTAAGTTTTTCATTTCATTAAAAGTGAAAAATCTTAATCACAAGCATACCTGTAAAATACGTGCAGTTGCCTTCATGCCATCTTTTTTTGAAGCTAATGTTATAGACTACAGTATGATCATGGATTTGAAATCTTTGTTTACACCATTGTGTTTCTATTGTCTTGCCCCCGTTTTTTGTTCTTTAAATCTTTTTTGGTCTATTAGTACATATTTTTCACCCTTATAAATTACTTTTCCTCGTGCTACATCGTTAAAAGAATAAATTTGTGTCTATGTCAGTGCGAACCTTTTACGTGTGATTTGCATCATGTGTAGCATCTACTTGTAGTATATTCCACATGATTTGTTACTTTCATTGTTGATAAAAGTTCTCGAAGATGGCTCGGTATGATATGTCTGGAATTGGAATAAACCTTAGGGAAGTTCCAGATGACAATGGAGGGATCAAGTTAAAGGTTCTTGGGCTCATACTGGATGGCCCTGCTCATACTGCTGGTGTTAGACAGGTATTTTGAGGCAACATTTGTGATGATTTCTTATATTTATATGTCATTCCTCTCTTGTTGTCCTATACAGTTATTGTACTTTTATGTCAAACACTTCGAAGACTTTACCTTGATTTGATTCTTAGGAACAAGATTCTTGCATGCTATTGGTATTAGGTAGTAGTAATATTGACTTTTATATTGATAAAGAAAAAAAAATTTGGTCAGCTTATGGTAGTTTGCAGCTTACATGGTTGTAATTCTTCCTTTTCCGCATTGCCAACTCATCTTTCTGTTAAGTTTTTTTTTTTTTTTTAGTATTCAGTCTGTGTATAGCCGGACACTTTTGGCATTTTTTCTTGGAGATTTTGATCTTGAAATATGCTTTTGCCAGTCATTGTGTAATCATTCTAATGTTGGTTAGGTTCTTAGGTATGCCCTTTCCTTTAAAACAAACAAAGATGGGACTGAAGATATTTGGACCATGGACTATATTTAAATATTATTTTATTTTTCATTTGAAAGTTGATCGTAAGCTGGAAAATAAGTTTTTTCTCAAGGGTATATCATATATGATGTTGATCATATATACAGGTTGAGATTGTAAAATGATTATATATATCATCTTAAAGACTATATTCTTTGGGAGATTGTAACCTTTTTGGTTGAGATGTGGAATATACAGGTGGAGGTCTGCCTTAACCTCATTATCTGTTTAAAATATATATATATATATATATATGATGTTGATCATGCTTACAGGAAACACAGAATTAGTTACTATCTTGTGCTTCTCATGATCAAAACATGATTATTATCTAATTCAATGCATGTTTAAGAAATTATGAGTTTGCAAGTGGGCCATGTTATTACAAACTACCCTTGCATACTAAAGCGGCCCATGTTTAACCTATTTAGATATTAAGTTCCTCTCTTGACATCTCACTCAAATTTATTCTTCTTGAATACTCTTTCAAAGAACACAGCATTCAGTCCTCTTTAGTGACAAGAACAGTTGTGAATTGACTTATGTCGATGGGTTCTGTAACTAATGTTTAAGCATCCAATTAATGTTTGTTGCTTCCTATCTGAGTTATCAGGTGAGGGTTTTCCTGTGTGTTTTTGTTCTTTTGATCTGCTGAAAACTTCCATTTGGTGATCATGTTGCTTAAAATGTTTTATACATACCTTTGTTTTTCTCACTTTATCGATCATAGTCTAATTTTTCTGATTCACGGTTTCTTGAAATCCACGTTCTCTTGTTAGGGGGACGAAGTTTTGTCTGTTAATGGAGTGAAGGTTAGAGGGAAGTCGTCCTCTGAAGTACTATCTTTGCTACAAGGTCCTACTGAAACGTTTGTGGCTGTTGAGGTTGTGATCTCTAAATTATGTGACATGAAGTATTTCTTACATTGATTGATACTAAAAATTGTGCGTATATTTCCTGTAGGTTAAGCATGGAAATTGTGGTCCTGTCCAGTCATTTCGAGTCGAAAGGCAACTTGTTGCTCGAACCCCGGTATTTTACCGGCTAGAACAAATGGATAATAAAGCTGCTCCTGTTGGATATATACGCTTGAAAGAGTTTAACGCTTTGGCTAGAAAGGATTTGGTCACCGGTATATACTCATCATTTGCTATAAATTTTTGTGTTAAGAATATTATGATAAGATTAGAAAGATTTTGGTTCCACTCATTTGTTTTGTTTAGTAATAACACTAAATTTAGTTCTAAATTTGCAGCAATGAAGCGGCTTCAAGACTCTGGTGCTGCGTATTTCGTTCTAGATCTAAGAGATAACCTTGGTGGATTAGTGCAGGTTTGTCCAATACTATGATTTTTACTAAATTCCAGTATAATGGTTTTATGGATTTGCAGCGGGGTGTTTCCTAAAATTGATGAAACAGCTGAGCTGCCTCTAGACCGGCACTAGAGGTGTCACTGAGTGTATAAAATACCTGCTATGCTCCTTGAACCCTATCCTTTTGTGATTTGCAGACATTGGAATTTGGGAAATTTGACATGGTTGCAGATAATGATATATTATTCTACTTCAAGTTTGTGAATGACGAAGATGAACAAGCAGTGTTGGAAAAGGGCCCATTTCATTGCTGATAAACTCTATGTGCTTCGACCTTGTACAAAAGTTGAGCGACAGAATTTTGATCATATCAATACCGATT
Source organism: Aquilegia eximia (assembly GCA_023053565.1). NCBI lineage: Eukaryota > Viridiplantae > Streptophyta > Magnoliopsida > Ranunculales > Ranunculaceae > Aquilegia > Aquilegia eximia. Next base: position 12,711,785 of record JALIGU010000001.1, read on the forward strand.
TGGCTAAACTTTGTGAATGTCCCTAATCAGCTATGAAAGGAGGATATCATTAGATTTATGGCAAGTATGTTAGGAAAAGCCTATTTGCCTAGATGAACCTATGAGTAAAAGAAGATTTAGCTTTCTTAAGGTTTGTGTAGTAGAGGTGGGAGTTGATTTTAAGTTGCAACTAGCTTGAAGCTAAACTATGGGATAAGGAATATTGCAGTTGTAAAGATGGAGTATCCATGGATTCCAAGCTCTTGTAGTAGATGCAAACCATTGGGAAGACAATAGCAAAATATGATCATAGATTAACTCGGACTTTGGATAGTCCTGTAACAGAGGTATGAACCCCAAATTGTGTTACGGTTGCAGATGCTGTACCCTTGGACCTAAGAGAAGATGGACATAGGACCGTCACAACCAGCTACCAGAAAAGACAAAGAGAAGACATCCGCTAACAGAAATCCTGCATTTAGTAATAGGTACTTAACTGTAATGGATGTAAAGGAGGACCCATCAACCAACAATGAGTGCGTTTGGAGGATCAAACTGGGGCCCTTGAAGTTCATTCTCAAACAAGAGGAGATGATAAAAGTGTAGCTGAAGCAGTGGTGCCGGCACAAGAAAATGATCAAGATAAAAGCGAAAAGAACCATAGATACTCTACGGGTGAGCTTGTGGTGAACACTAAAAATACTCTACAGGCGAGCTTGTGGATGAACATCATTTAGGAGATAGATTTCTTACCTTAACAAGTGACTACATGTTGTACACCATGGAAACAAAACTCACATTTCTTTGTAATTGAGGACACCGATGTAGTAGATGACGAAGAAGAATAATATGATTCTGAGTTTGAAATTTTCAGTGGCCACATCTTCAGTTCAGAGAATGCTTCTTTTCTGGTATAATAACAAGAGCAAAGAAACTGGCCATCTCAGCAGGGTTTAAGCCCCAACAACGAAGTAAGGTTTGCAAGAAGAAAAACAATACAGTAAGAAGAAATCAATTCTTGTCATGGAGTTGGTGGAGTCATAATTGTGAAGAGTCTAATTGTCTCACTAGAAAGTATTGGATGTGAGATTAGTGAACTAGCTAGTGTTCTTGGTAGATCATGTGCTCGCATTATGATATGTGATTTTGTGTTTTTCTATACTTCGTAGTGTAAACCCTCCTCTTGCTATTGAATTTGAAATTTGTTCATGGATGGTTTGGAAGATTTGTTATGGTTAATGGATTTTTTGGTTTTGTTTTTTGTGTTTCCTTTGGGCTTTTATACAACCATTTTTCTCATCTCAGGCTGGAATCGAAGTTGCTAAACTCTTTCTCAATGAAGGGGAGACGGTAAGCAATTTCTATGAGTATATTGACTTTCCACATTCTTTTAATTTCTTTCTTCTATCAATGAGTGCTATGATCATGTTTATTTGTTTGAATATGTCAGACAGTTCTTGAAAACTCATTGTATGCGTATTTGGTAACATGCAGTCTTTTTGGCTAATTCATGTTTTCCACTAGTGTTTAGGAACATCAATTACCAATCTCTTTCGTAAAACACCATCTGTATGGTTGAGACTCCAGCTTTTTTGGAAATCATTGCTTTCAATGCCTGTTCATAATATGCCTCCCAACAAGAAAAATAAATCTAGGAATGATCTGATTAAGAACTTTAGCATTGTCCCTTCTACGGAATTTTAACTAGCCAAGATACATGAAAAGATATCATGTATTTGATTATAAACAGGGAGTTAATTCAGTTTGTTTTAACACCTGTCACTCCCAAAAATCCTGAAAGAGCATTTCCTTTTGCAGTTCATGTCCCTTTGCTATTTCAGCTTGCACTTTGGATTGCCTTGGATGGAGATAAACAAATCATAGTAGTGAATTGAAAGAAAAAGGAGAACTATATATATTTCGCTTCCTTACATTTAGGATACATATCCGCTTAGTATAATCTCAAATTTTCCTTTACCTAACATTCGTGCGAGTTGCAACTGTTAAGGCTTTTGTATTTGTAACAATCGTTAATTATTTAACCATGATCTGTTGATAAATGTATACAGGTAGTATACACAGTTGGAAGGGATCCTCAGTATCAGAATACTATCACGGCAGAAACCACACCTTTGATTACTGCACCTCTCATTGTATGTACCTGATATGGATACAAATTATTTTCCTCAATAATGTACTTCATTTTATTCTCTCGGACAATTTTGCATTTTAAACGATGTTCATGTAGTATTACTCTTTGCACAGGTTCTGGTGAACAACAAGACTGCAAGCTCAAGTGAAATTGTAAGCTTCATTCTTTAGCAATCCTTGATTACTTGAGTTATATCCTTTCAGAGTTAGTATTCTAATCTAAGGTAAGTTTCAGGTAGCCACTGCACTGCATGATAATTGCAGAGCTGTTCTTGTTGGGGACAGGACATATGGTAAGGTATGAAAGGTCATTATATCAATTTTTACACTAGTCTGCTGGTTGCTGCATTTTTAGTTTAGTGAATAAAGGCTTAACGTTTTTAATTAGCCGTTCTCCTGCATACTTTATGCTTGTCCTAATAGCTTTTCAATCTAAATAGAGAGTTTGCTACTTAAATCGGATCTCTTGATTTATATTTTTCTACAGTTCGAGTGTAATGTGTAGTCCAGTTGGACAAGCATAAAGTATGCAGGAATGGCTAATTCAATCTCATATTCTTTTACTTTGTGCTCAGGGTTTAATTCAATCTGTGTTTGAACTTAACGATGGATCTGGTGTGGTGGTTACTGTTGGGAAGTATGTTACACCAGATCATATGGATATCAATGGAAATGGAATTGAACCTGATTATCAACGCATTCCTGGTAAGAACTTTCACTGTTTTCTGCAATTGAAGCAAGCAGTGTCAAGAAAAGGAGTTTATAGACTGAAAAAGATAACTGAGAAATTTCTTGTTCATGTACATCAACATGGGTAATATGCAGATTGGGATGAAGTCACAAAACATCTATTGCAGTGCCAGACTCAAAGAAATGGATACACACAGGTTTGCTTGCCTCGATTTGTTTTTCTTTGGATATAGTTTTTTTAGCAAAATTTGAGCTGGGATTTGGCAGACTCCTACCAGTATATTAGATAAAAAATGTCAACAGTCTAAACTCTAGAGTACTAGGTATTGATGGCCTCCTGGTTTATAAAGTGTATCAGGTCTTCCTGAAATGGACCTAAATACATTGAGCTTATCCCCATTAGCACCTAGACCAGCTAGAAAATCTGCACATCTATTTAGTTTCTCTGTAGATATGCTTCACATAACACTGGCAAACCTCTGTATCAGAATAGTTTGCTTAGCTCGCATTAGGTTTTGTTGCTTCAATAATTGATCTTGCTTTCAGATCTTATTTTCAAACTTGGCATGACAGTAACTGTTGGCATACTTAAGAAGGTATATGACTTGATAGGATTTCAGTGTTATGGGGTTCCAATGGCTGGTTGTTCTCTTCCAGGTTTCAGCAGAAGGTTTTCCAGGAAGATAGTCTATTTTCAGCATATTCGAGGACAACTACTGTCTATAACTCGGTATCGATTTACTATCAAGAATAATTTTACTGATCAAAAAGCTCAATATCGATTTACAAAAACTACTCCGTTTGTGGGCGTCTCCATCTCCAACAGATACGTAAGACCTGCGGAGGGAATTGAGATTGCCCAAATCAAGTGGGCATTGTCCCTTTTTGAAAGCGTCAAATGGGAAAAGTAACGTTCTATCAGCTTCACTTACAATATAGGAAGATGAACTTTGAATCTGGTTGGACAGTTTGACTGGCTTTGCAAAGTGGGGAACACAGACACACTTTTCTCTTGCTGGTCTCTGACGAGCTACCAAATTCCAACAGTTCCAGGTAGATCCGAAACAATCTCATTTGTTCAAGTTGAAGCAGCTGAACCTCCTTTATAATATTACATATGTTTGTATCATAATTCATGACTACAATAAACCTTTCTTAGTACCAATCTTGCTGGTTTTCTTCAACCTAATCGCTATAGTGAAGTTTCACGTGTTTACAAAATCGACAGCAATATCAACTTTTTAAGCTTTTTATTGTATTGTTGCAATCAATTTGTCATTTCATTAAACCTGTTATTGAATATTGACATGCTTCAGATTGTTGTTGCTGTTGTGTGATATGTACACATCCTTTGAATATTTGAAGCAAACCTAATACTTAACACACACAAATTACTTATGTACTCTGTACAGATAGAATAGTTACTCTTCATCTTTCAGTGCAATCACAGTTTGCCCTCTTCCAAAGGAACAATTAGCTATTTTGGTCCTCTAACTTTGCTCAAATTTTCAGTTGAGTCCAAAAAGTTTAAACTGGTCAATGTGGTCCCAAATCTTTCAAAATGTTAGCAAAATGGTTTGGTCATTTCCAAGCATTTAGCAGAGTTGTCCAGTGGTAGTTTACTATCATACGTGGCAGTTTTTGAAATGCCAAAATATAAAGGGGGAGGTTAATTATTTTCGATATTGTTCAACTCAAGGTTTTTTTACTTCAAATATAGTTATTGGGCAATTAGGTAGAGGTAGACCACATATGATAATGTACTTGCCACTGGGCAACTTTGTTGTTAAATGCTTGGAAACATGAAGATAATGAATTAATGAGTGATCATTTTGCAAAGGTTTCAAAAGATTTGGGACCAAATTGACCAGTTTAAACTTTGAAGACTCAACTGAAAATTTGAACAAAGTTAGAGGACCAAAATAGCTAATTGTTCTCTTCCAAAGCCTTTAGTGTTCAGGTGAGAAAACACTTTGAACTATTAAAGATACAGAGCTGAGAGTCAATATCCTGGTGAACAAGTAATGTATGAATGAATGATTATGCTTCATAAATCTACTTTGAATAAACATTCACACCCACAGAAAATGCTATGCAAAGGCTTCTCTATTTATAAGAATTCTCAGCTGGCCTGGCAAAACACAAGGAAATTTGTGTGAACAAGTGATATTCCATGAGAATAACATCTGTGTATATGCTCACATGTTGAAGGCCATATGTTTTACTAGTACTCTTCATATACAGTCCATAAGGGTGGTCTAGCATCTCTTGGATTAGGCTATCTATCGATTAATAAGTTATTATACTCGATAAAATAAAAAAAAATACCTCTAAAGTAAAAAGAATATATTTTTTTAATTAGGCTATTAATTAAGTTAAAATTGATAACCTAATTATTTGTAATTAATGCAAAAGTGGACCAAGTACAATTAAACCCAGTTGGACCGACATAGTTAAGCCCAGTCCACGAAACCAAAATCTCTTCACTAAGAGCATTTCCAATGGTAGGTTTTACAACACTTTTAGAACCTTTTAGTAAAAAAAGTCTTGCCAATAGTGGGTTTTAACACATTTTTCAAGCAAAACACTTTTAACTCCTTGGCACATAGGATCAGATCACTTTTAAAAGTGCCACATAGAATCACTTAGTTAATTTTAAATGAAATTTTATTATATTTTATACACCATGGTTTTGGGAAAAGTGAAATTTTAGTTTTTAAAACTTATTTTAAAATCAACTATTGGCAAGCTTAAAAGTATAATTCACTTTTAACATTAACTATATGCTAAAACCTTCTCCCCTTCTCCTACGTGGCACCCCTAAAACCCTTTTACCATTGGGAATGCTATAATCAGTCGGTCACTAGTACTATAAATAGGAATATTAAAAAAATATGGAAAGCCTTGTGGTGTGAGAGAGAGAGAGAGAGAGAGAGAGAGAGAGAGAGAACTATAAATCGAAGAAGAAAGAGAGAGAAAGAAAGAATCGAAGAAGAAGAAAGAATCGGTGAAGATGAGTATAGCATATTCAGTGAAGATGCGTCGACGAAGAACAATGAACAAGTCTCTAAGAACAGTGAACATGCAAGTCTTTCCCTAAACATGCAATTGGTCCAGTACGAGAGAAAACTATAAAACATAACTTTCAATCGGTTAAAATTACTAAGAAGATTAAAGATATTGCAATTTCTCCAATTATGCATAACAACCAGATGAAGGTATTTATTTGTTGATGTAAGGGACGTAATGATGTAGGACATAACACATACCCCAATTGGTTTTCTATTTGGGTTTATGATTTATTTAGAAGCCTAAATAGTATTTATAAATTGTTATTTTCGTTTTTATTAATTAGAGTGTCTTTAGAAGTGTCTAGAAGTCTTATTTTGAGTCCTGATTGACTTAGGAAGTTGCCAAAAGTTAATACATACCTTAGGGAACAAGTAATTCAAGTTCTCCTAGGTTTCCTAATTGTGTCAAGAGAGTTATCTATATAAAGAGCTCCAAAAACGAATTTCTTAGCAAAGATTGATGATTGAAGAGTTTATTATTTAGTTTATTGTCTTTCAATTTAGTTTTTACTTCAAGTTCTTTATTTAGGTAGTGTTTGTTTCATTAAGCATTAAGCATTAAGTGCTTCTTAAGTGGTGGACCAGGTTAAAATTCAGAAATAAGTATTTTTTAAGTTGTTTGTTTAGAACAAGCATTAAAAACTAATTGGGATATTTCAGCGATTTTGGCCCAGCGAAAATCTCACGCTTAATTTAACTTCTTAATGCTTGTTGTATTATTTAGACAATTCTTCCCTTATAAAAATTGTTTTTATCATCCATAACCATTAAATAATATTACAGTCAGATTCATTGGCTTAGTTAATGGCCTTTCCTTTGTCTGATCACTTTGAAATTTTTACCATAAGTTCCTGAAGATTTCTGTTATATCATATCTAAAATTTAGAATTTTTAGACGATCGGTTTGAAAGTTACAGATTTTTTTGTGGTTGTTATGTTTTACAAGAAAAATTACGTTACAGTCAGATTCGTTTGCTTAATAAGGAGACTTTCTTTTGTCTGATCACTTTAAAAGTTTTACTATATGTTCCTGACAATTTCTATTGTATCATATCCAAAATTTAGAATTTTTAAACGAGTCGTTTGAAAGTTACAGATTTTTTTGTGATTGTCATGGTTTAGAAGAAAAATTACAGTCAGATTCGTTTGCTTAGTAAGGGATCTTTCCTTTGTCTGTTCATGACGATTTCTGTTGTACCATATCCAAAATTTAGAATTTTTAGACGAGCCGTTTAAAAGGTTAAGATTTTTTTTTTTAAATATCATGTTTTAGAAGAAAAATTGGCGTGTATAGTTTTGTTGTTAGAACATTTTTCTGTTTGTACGACGTAACAATATAGTGTAGTTACACAAATATTTTGGCTAAGGGTGAAACATTCTCATCTGAAGCACAACACTGAATGGTCAACTTGCGCAACCAGAGTGCAAATCAACTTTAGGGTTTTGGGTTATGTGATAAGGTACTGTGTATTGTTAAAATACTTTTCCAATAATAGGGTAACATGGTCAAAATCACACTTATGCATAAACAAACAAATCAAAAACAGAACTTCTTAAAAATGATAACCAAACAACTTTTCCAGCATTCAGTGTTCAGCATCCAGCATTAAGTATCCAGCATTAAGCATCCAGCATTCAGCATCCAGCATTCAGCATTTTAAACAAACACACCCTTAATTTCCGCAATTTACATTCAAGTTATTTAAATTTCAGCTTTTACTTATTGCAATTCTTTTCTGTTGTTTCAATTCCTTGCAATTTTAATTCTTAGATTAAGTTTATTTTAGCTTCCGCTGCATCAATTGGTATCAAGAGCTCTAGTTTTAAATTTTTATCTAAAAACGATCCACCACCTCCCCACCACCACCTTCAAGTTTGTTTTCAACCATGGTTCTTAGTGATGAAGAAAAAAATATCTTTAGGGATTTGTTCCGGGATTCATTGAACACATTATTTGTCAAACAAGATGCCACACTCAATTCGAAATTCACTCAACAACTAGTAGAGATCAAGACAACCCTTGGTATTCATGAAGAATCAAGATATAAGATTGAAGAAATCAAGGCGGACATTATCGAAGATATCCATGATGAACCAATCAATACATCTTTAACCACCCCACCACCTTTCTCTACCAACAACCTTTCCACACCTACCATTCTTACCCTAACTAATGAAATCTCTTCCACACCAAAACATCATGACATTATTGAAGAAGTTAGAAAGGTTTTTATTGAGGAGCCACCAAGTATTCGTGAAGATCCTTCAACCCATGTGGTCAAAATTGAAGATCAAACACATGTTTTTAAGGAAGAAGAGAATCATAAAGTTGAGTTTGCAGTGAAAGATTCATTGTCCATTAATATTCATCATAATGATTTTATTGGCATTGATCGAATTCTTTCCAAGCAAGTTCTCTTTGTTTTCGAAGTCCAAGGATCAAAAGATCAAACAATCACATCGGGAATAGTTCATAAGAATTCATGTTATTCAAAGTATCTTTTTTTATGGAGCGGACGTCATCAATACAACTTAAATTCGAGGACGAATTCTTTTGAAGAATGGGGGACTGATGTAGGACATAACACATACCCCAATTGGTTTTCTATTTGGGTTTATGATTTATTTAGAAGCCTAAATAGTATTTATAAATTGTTATTTTCGTTTTTATTAATTAGAGTGTCTTTCGAAGTGTCTAGAAGTCTTATTTTGAGTCTTGATTGACTTAGGAAGTTGCCAAAAGTTAATACATACCTTAGGGAACAAGTAATTCAAGTTCTAGTAGGTTTCCTAATTGTGTCAAGAGAGTTATCTAGCTCCAAAAACGAATTTCTTAGCGAAGATTGATGATTGAAAAGTTTATTATTTAGTTTATTGTCTTTCAATTTAGTTTTTACTTCAAGTTCTTTATTTTCCGCAATTTACATTCAAGTTATTTAAATTTCAGCTTTTACTTATTGCAATTCCTTTCCGTTGTTTCAATTCCTTGCAATTTTAATTCTTAGATTAAGTTTATTTTAGCTTCCGCTGCATCACGTAACAAATTAATCTATCTATCTATCAAATTAACGTTTTTTGTTTCTTCTTTCATATTACTATCTGAGTTTGTTTTTCGATAATCTATTGGTGGTGTCATGTAGGGAACAAATATGGGTTTTGTAAGAGTTTTTTAAGGCAAGAGTTATGCAAGAATCGGAATTGATTGGTGTCGTGTACCATCTCACTCTCCGTGTGCTAGATGAACGTGGAATACCAAATTTCATCGAAAAAATGGTGTGGTTGGGACAATTATTGATTTTGATGAGTCTAAGGGGGTGTTTGGCTACACGTAAAAAAATTACTTTTTTGCTATGAAAAGTAAAAAAATCAAAAAGTTAGCATGGATGCAATTGCTTTTTTACTTTTTTGTAGCAAAATTTTTGTTGTCAGAAAAAACTCAAAATTTTAGCTTTTTACTTTCAAAAAGTAAAATTCACAACAACATAAAAAGTGAAATGTATTAGTATTTTTTCCCCTAATTAGATAATGTTTGGAACATCCTAATTGTTGTAAAAATCTACCTATAGGATTGAATTTTGTGATGGATGAAATCTACTTCAAACATCTTAAATGCTAAAGTTTTATCTTCATTGTTTGCCCTTCTCTTAATTTACTATCTTTTCTCTTCTTTTGATTTCACCATGATAAAAATACCACAACACATATGTATGTATATACATATCGGGCTATATCGACTTCAAGCTTATTTTCATCGAGCTCACCTGAGCTTATGCCTATTTCCAACGACTTGGCCCGCCCGACATGCAGTACAAGTCATAGTCCAACTTGGCCCAACTCGATGACTCGTGAGCTCATGTGACATTCATATTATCGCCAACAATTACAAAATCAATACCAAATATATTCTCTTTATTATATGTCCGTTATTTTTCGTTACAAAATCAATGTGATTTATATATATATATATCACATCACATGTGTTCAATTGTAATTCTCTATCTATATAAAGGGATCTATTTCATGTAAAAGGGCACAAGCTCTCTAGTTCCTCCAATCTTTACTCATCTCTTAACAATAATAAAACAATCATCTCTCTCGTAGATGTAGGCACCATTGTCGAACCACGTAAAATTCATGTGTCACTTTACATATTTAAACTACAATTTCTATCTTGAGCTTATCTTTTTACTTTATCTTTTACAATCCTCATCTCGATCTTATCTATTTTATTTGGTCCTAATTACTGAAAATGACAATAACGTTTAGGACAATTTTCATTTTTAACAACGTGTTTCACTTCATGACACAAACGTTTGTTTTTATTTCACCCGATAATAATATAGTTTTATTCCGGTGCCCGAGTCCGGTGACCCAACTGATGTGGCATAATAGATGTTGACCTGTCATTAAAATAATATTTATATTTTCCATGTCATCAAAATATTACTCAATTAACTATCAATCCTCTTCCATCGATATATTTTATTAACATATGCGTGCAAATCACGTGATATATTTTATTAAATATCAATCCTCTTCCATCGAGCTCCTATCTTCTTCCCCAACATTTTCCAAAACCCTAGAAGCTAATTTGAAACCCTAGAAGCTAAATTATGTTTTCTTCCTCAATTAACTCTCATACCCCTACATGTAAGTGTGGAGAAGAAGCTGCAATCAAGACTTCTTCAACCCCTGATAATCCTGGAAGGAGATTTTATGGATGTTTGAAATACCCATCAAACAATTGTAATTATTTTCGCTGGATTGACCCACCAACGACACCATTGAGGATGGAGAGGAAGGTAGAATACTTTCAGCACAAAAATGAAGACTTGGAATGCAGGGTAACAATATTAAAGAAGAAGAACTGGAAGTTGATGAAGGAATTGGAGATGAAGAATGTCGAGACTCTTGAATTGAAAAAAAAATGTATTTTGCTTTAATTTTTGTTTTTATTTTCATGTTTATTTTCTAGAAGTGAAGAAGAACGAGCTTATATTGTGACGAAGAAGATGTATTTTTTTTTTTTTTTTTGGGTTTGTAATGTTGAAGATGTGTAACCTGTTATCAATGGAATGAAGTTTGTTTTCTTAAATATGTGTATACTTTGATTATGTTTTATTATTTTAATGGCATGTTAGCTTCTTCCATGCCACATCAGCTGGGTCATTGGACTTAGACACCGGAGGAAAACTATATTATTATCGGGTGAAATAAAAACAAACGTTTGTGTCATGAAGTGAAAATGAAAATTGTCCTAAACGTTATTGTCATTTTCAGTAATTAGACCTATTTTATTTTATGTATTTACAACACCAATTATAATCATGTTGTTAATCATAATTTTTGATAATTCTGAATGAGATTCATGTAAAAAATGGGTTATTTTTTCTTATTTTCTTATAATCAAATCTAAATTTTTTTTCTTCAATTTTTCTTATTTTTTATGTATTTTTGTCATTATCATTTTTTACTTTTTTACTTTTGTTAGGATGTGTTGCCAAACTAATTTTTTGACTTTCTTAACTTTTTAATAAATGCATTACCAAACTAACTTTTTGCTTTTTTATTTCTACTATAAATAAAAGTAAATTTACTTTTTGTTGCCAAACACCCCCTAAGTTTAATATTGATTTCCAAAATAATAACTGGCATGGAGGCCCGAAATTAAAAGATTGTCCGAGGTCGCCTTGCGTGAATTTAACAAGTTAGTGGTTAGTCTTGCTCTTCAGTCTTCTCCCTCTATTATAAGTACGTAATATATATTTTTTTTGAATGCATAGAAGAAAAGAGTGATATACTAATATTTTGTTCCTTGCTTGTTGCAGGGTTTTCGTTACAACTTGCAACTGAAAGATATGGAGAATGTTCAGATTACCTTCAGAGATTGTGGATCCAAGATGTCCGAGATGTCCAAGATTTATCCTCTTATGGTAGGATATAGTTTCTTCACCGTCTTTCGTTTTGACCTCAAGAAGATAGTGGAAAATGAACATATCCTAGATAATCTTATGGTGGTGACGAGAAAATTGCAACAAACCTTCGATGGGTACCTAAAGTTTTTTAATAAGTTTTTTAATCTTATTGGAATTGGTGGTTTGCCATCCAATGTAGTTCATCTTGCATTTAATATTGTTACACTTACCCTATAAGACTTTCCCCACAAGAAAATATAAATGAAACTAGGTGGCTTGTAGTCTCTCATGTATGGTTGGTTGGATGGGTGAAAGAAACATTATAATGTAATGTGTTATAATGTAATGTGGGAGAACATATGTAAGTAGATACTTAATCTGATTAAAATAAATTGAAATTCTAGTTTATTAACTATTTTTTTATTATTAAAGTAGATATTATAAGAGTTTAAATTTGAGTGAATTTGAGACTACAAGAGTTTAATTCCAAGCTTAATTGCAATTGAGCCTACAAAGACACCACACCACCCACGGACCCAATTGTTCGCAATGAAAAATTCTCTTTGAGCAAAAAAAAAAAAAGGATAGTTATGTAGAAAAACTCAAGGGTTTCAAAAAATCGATGACGAAAGATTGATAGATTTTCGTGGTGGTTTGGGCCATAGTTTCGGTTTGCTTTCTCTCTATCTCTCACCTCAACAATCACATCCCCACCTACATACATGTGTATAATCATTTGTTAATTGATTTCAAAGTTGATGTTTGCGGTTGATGTACATATCCAAGAATGAATCTTTTTCTTGGTGACTTTGTTACATATAGGAGTTTCCAGTTTTGTCTATATGAAGCATAGGATGATTGCTTTTAACTTCTTTTACGAAAAAATCCTTTCATCGAGCTTCAATACAGTAAGTTGTTTGTAAAGATTACGTATCATTTTTTATTTCTCAATTCGTATGATGTTCTACTTTTTCTTTTATTGCCAACTTCTTTAAAGAGTACCTAAAGTTTTAATGAAATCTTTATCTACATTTTTTTGCCTTGAACTTTGAGATTTCTTTCATAATTCATAATAACTATTTAATGTTAACCGATCATTTTCTTACTTTTCCATGCCATATCTAAGGTTTTTATTCATTATGTGTGTAAGCTTTTTCTTCCCCTAAATACAAAGACCCAATACTGAGTATAACTGAAATATACCTTACGATTTTTTATTTTTTATTATTTTTTCTTTTGAAAATAATTATAAAATATTTTTTCTCCAAAGCTTGAAGGCTACATCACATTCCCGGAAGGGGGTTACATCATAAACTATGCTCATAGGCTATTTGTAGTCGACATTGTTATTATGAGGTTGAATGATTAGTATAGTGAAGGAATTTTTGATGTTATATGAGGACTCTGTTTGTAAATCTTCAATTAGCTGATATATAGGAATTTTATTTAATCCATAATCCATAATAATAATAATAATAATAATAATAATAATAATAATAATAATAATAATAATAATAAATGAATAGATGAGAAAGTTGGTATAAAATTGGGTTGGGTTGACCCAAAACTCAACCCATCCGAAATCCGAATAGTGGGTCAGGTACTCATAATTCGGGTTCGGGGTTTGGTGGTGTACAGAAGCACCTAGAGAAAGAATGGATCCAACACAAAGCATGATGGAGGAATTCCAAAAAATGAAAAATAAAGTGTATGGAACTAATCACAGCCCCAAACAAGAAGCTTGGATCATCCTGTTGATCTCTTTCTATTATGGTGCCATGGGTGTAATACGTATACAGTACGAGGTTCTAGTACATTTTTCAACTAAACTAAATTATAGTATGTGAGTGATACACTGATACTGCATATCAATCACAATTGTTTGTCAATTTTACGTCATCACCGTTTAGAAGTTTTAGTGATTTGAAGATAAGCAACTTTTAATTATACATCTACAGGTTTTTTTTTTTTTTTTTATATGTGAGTGATACACTGATACTGCATATCAATCACAACTGTTTGTCAATTTTACATCATCACCGTTTAGAAGTTTTAGTGATTTGAAGACAAGCAACTTTTAATTATACATCTACAGGTTTTTTTTTTTTTTTTTTAAAAAAAACCCTGAAAGGGGGTGGGGTTTGGCTGCCCCCTACCTGTCCTTAGAATATGAAAATTTTAAAAATCTGAGGGGGAATAGGCCTTACCTCAGTACAAGTAGAGAAATTGAAATCTAATGCCCAAAAGGCTTTGATACAATTGGGCTTGCTCAAGAACTAAAAACAAAAAAAATGCTTTAAGGCCCTATTCTTGAACCAAAGTCAGCTCCTAGGAAAGTGAAGCGCCAAAAGCACTTCATCAATACCCTCTTCAGTAGTTGGTTGAGCAGTGAAACTTGCTGTGTTGAACCATGTCTTCTTCTTCTTCTTCTTCCTCTTTCAATTCTGATTCTTCCGGTGAAACTACCATTCGAGCCATGTTGGTTTCCGATCAAACATATTTGTCGATTCAGAGGTCCATGTGTGAAACTCATTTCAATGGTTTTGGTGTGTTTAGAAATACCTTGAGGGAGGTGTGTGAGATAGATGTTAGGTCTGTCCAATTGAACCATAATCCCACCACAGATACCTTGCACAATTGTTTCCCTCCTCCACCAGAAAAAGCTCGGCCTGATGAATGGATATTCTTTGAAAATTGGTTGATGACTCCAGCTGGTGCAAGAATCAGAAATCTGTGTCTTCCATGGTGTACTTATGGCCTGCATGTCCTTGGAGAGTGTGAAAGTTGTTATATTGCTGCTACAACTCTTGGAGAGATGCCTGCATCTAAAGAATCTGATATGGATGATGATGATGGTGGAGATGTTGATGAAGGAGATGATGATGATGTTGATGTTGATAATGGTGAGGTAGCTCATAATGTTGGGGGCAACAATGTTGGAGCTGAAGAGATTCTCGATAATGGACCCAATGAAAGTGATGACTCTGAGACGGAGAGGTGTGTTAAAAGACCAAGGCTTTGAGGGCAGGTGAACCTCCTTCCCCCATTTCCATTTTTGAGTATCTGTAAGGTTAGGTCCTGTCATGTCTTAAATATGGAAATCCTGCTTTATCACCTGCATATAGCTTCTTGAACTCTGCATCCTCATTATAGTTTGTTGCACCTTTACATTTGAGCTTCATTCCTTGCTTGGATAGATAGTCAGCTAGGCCATTTGCTTCCCTGTATACATGGCTAATCACTATGTCCATCCCATGCACTAGTAGTTGTATTTGCTGCCACCATTTCTTCATATGCCATGGCACCTGAGAAGCATTAGTATACCACATGAGTGCCATTTGTGAATCAGTCTGCAAATGTATTCTAGTATATCCAAACATTACACATAGAGTGAGCCCATCTAGAATTGCCCTTGATTCAGCCAGGTTGTTGGTGCCTCTTCCATAGAAGGAGAAGAAATTAGATAAATGTTTCCCATCTCCATCTCTGATCACTCCTCCACCTGCTGCATATCCTTCCTTGGAAGCTTCATCTGTGTTAAGTGCCACATAGAAAGGTGGTGGTTTAGGCCAAAAAATAATGATAGGTGGTTTGAAAGGTGGATTTTTGGAGGTGACCCCGAATTGTTTGGCAATCTCTTCAAAGCTATCTCTTGATCTGCAATTTGGAGTGAAATGTTGGCCTAGCTTAAGTATCCAAAATCTGACCTTTAGGATTATAACTTGATAATTACTCCATTTGTGTTTTCCATCAAATCTCCTAGCACATCTTTCCTTCCAATTTTCCCAGAGTATTAGGAGTGGCACAAGAGTGTAGCAGAGTTGTTCCATAGAACCAGATTTTCCCAGTTTGAACCAGTTGGAAAGGATTGTTCTTAAATTATAAAACCTTGGGACATGCATCCCAAAATTACTGTTAAAATGCTTCCAAACTGGCCCTGCCAGCTCACTTTTCATAAAGAGATGAAAGTTTGATTCTTCAGCTGATTGCAGACAGCAGACACACTTGGATACCATGGGGATGTGACACCTGGCAATAGCCGAGTCAACAGAAATAGCCCCATATAACAGCTTCCATATAAAGAAAGATATTCTAGTAGGGATATAGGCCTGCCAAACCCTTTTAAGCATAAGAGAACTTCCTTGACTAGACTGCATTAGCTCAACATAGGATTTGACAGAGAATTTACCATCTGGTGTATGAGGCCATATCCTTGTGTCTTCTTGTGCATCTGATTTATGCAACTGGTATGATTTCCTGAGTGATCCTTGTAGCTCCTGGTTGATGAAAGGCAGTGTAAAATTGACCAAAGCTGCTTCATAAAGGGATATTTGGGGACATAGCATTGGTACCTCTAGTGGTGCAAGACAACCTGTCCTCCTCCAATTTTCATGAGTGAGACTGAAATTACCTGGTCCATATTCCCAAGTAGACAATTCCACTAGCTCTTGGATGTAGTTCCAACAGTCTCTCCATGATTTAGAAGCAGAACCAATCAGAGAGATTGTACTAACAGTTTTATCCTGAATATACTTCCTCCTCATAAAGGTTGTCCATAGACTGTTTGAGGTAAGTAAGTTCCAGGTAGCCTTCATTCTTAAAGACCTTAGGACCAGCTTTAGAGGTCTAATGCCTAGCCCTCCAACAGCAATGGGCCTTGTTATCCTATCCCAAGAAATCCATTTCCTTTTCTTTTTTCCATCCTTAACACCCCACAAGAAATTTGAAAAAAGTGACTCTAGACTTTGGATGATTCTTTTAGGGACTGAGAAGGCAGAGAGCAAGTAGACAAGCATGCTTTGGAGAACATGCCTCAACAGAATTAGCTTTCCCCCATTTGATAGCATTTTGTTTTTCCATCCATCCAGTTTCTTTTTCACCTTGGTAAGAATTTTTTTCAAAGTAACCAATCCTAGCTCTTCCATAGAAAATAGGAACTCCCAGGTATTCCATAGGTGTTGGTTTATGAATAAAATGAGTAACATGCTGGATTATATGATTCCTTGCCAAAACAGCTCTTGGTGAGGTAACAAAGGAGCTCTTGTGGGCATTAATTCTTTGCCCAGATGTAATGCTGTATCTTTTCAAGAAATCCATACAACCTTGTAGTGAACTCCTCTTACCATTCATGAATACCAAGGTATCATCTGCATACAAGAGGTGAGTTACTGGTAGACAATTTCTTGGAGTTGAGTAATAACCAATCCTTCCCTCTTTAAACTCTTTTGAAAGACCCCTGCTTAGAACCTCAGCTGCCAGAATAAAGAGGTATGGAGATAAAGGGTCCCCCTGCCTTATCCCTCTAGAGGAGATGAAGTTACCTTTATATGAACCTTGGAACATAACTGAAAAGCTGCAAGATTTAATACATGAGAGAATTAAATTTGCCGACTGGAAAGAAAAACCAAACTTTAAGAGTATTTGATGGATATACGGCCATTCAAGTCTATCAAAGGCTTTTTCCATATCCAGCTTGAGTACAATGTTACCTCCTAAACATTTTTGCTGATGGACAGCATCATCTCTTGAGCCAAAGAAATGTTTTTTGTGATCAACCTGTCCTTCACGAAAGCCCCTTGCTCAGGAGATATAAGTTTAGGCATGATAGATGTAAACCTTAGAGTTATAAGCTTAGATAAGATCTTGTAACTAACATTGCATAAACGTATTGGTCTAAAGTCAGCCAGAGTGGTAGGCTTATCCTTTTTGGGTATCAAGCATATGAAATTAGCCAAAAAAGATTTAGGGAGTGAATGACCTGGAAAAAAAAAGGATACAACAGCACTGTAAATCTCCTCCTTTATAATATCCCAGCACACTTGATAAAAACATGTTGTCAATCTGGCCCAGGGGCACTTTGAGCTGAGATGCTGAAAACAACCATCTTAACCTCCTCAATAGATTGGTTATCCACCTCACTTAAGCAATGGGGAAGGACATCCAAAATCTCCTCATCTAGACTCCACCCTTCTGAGCTCAATTGGTTCTGAAAGAATTCTACGGCCTTGGAGTGTATAACATCCACATCCTCACACCATAGGTTAGGATCATCTGTCAGACGTTGCTTCTCCACCTTAACCCTTCTTCTTGCCATCATGCTAGCATTAAAATACTTAGTATTCTTTTCCCCTTCCACTAGCTACTTCTCTCCTGACTTTTCCTTCCAGAATTGCTCCTCCTGAATCAATGCTTGTTAGTAAAGGGCTTGATGCTTTTTAAGATCAATGTGAAGACTTTCATCCCATGAAGAAATCAGCTTGAACTCGATCTCTATGATGCTGTCTTCTATCCTTTGAATTTTTTGCTGAATATTTCCAAAAATATGCTTGTTCCACCATTTGAGTCTATCCCTGATATTCCTGATCTTTAGCTCTAAATTCATCAGAGGGAATGGAGAGTATGCACATAGGTTCCAATTCTCCTTGATAAAATCTAGAAACCCATCATGGCTTGTCCACATCTTTTTTAATCTGAAAGGATGAGGACCTTTGTTAAAAGGAGAGTCAGTATAGGATGCTAGGAGAGGCAGGTGATCTGAGCAGGCTCTGGTAAGGTGTTGCACTTCCAAACTTGGGAAAGTAGTAACCCAGGATGCATTAATCAGAATCCTGTCCAATCTGGCCCATCTTCTGTCAGTTCCATGTTGGTTGTTACACCAAGTGTACTTAGAACCTTTAAAACCACAGTCTAACAACCCAACTGAGACAATGAAATCATTAAAATCTTCCATTGTGCCTAGAGAAGCTTGAGTTCCACCTAATCTTTCAGAAGAATCCACCACAGTGTTAAAGTCCCCCCAACCATCCAGGGAAGCGATGATGAGGCTCCAAAGCTTGTTAAATCCCCCCACAATTGTGTCCTTTCACCGTTTGTACATTTGGCATATACAAATGATGCAATAAGTTGCACATCTGAGAGTGTGCAGATAATGTGAATATTGCAGCTTTGGTTACTTTGAGAAACCTCGTGTACCTTGATAGTGTCATCCCAGAAAATCCAGATCTTCCCTTCATTGTCTTCATTGGAACAAAAACCACTTAGTCCAGTCAATCTTGCAATTCTATCTTTTTGAGCAGCCTCTATCATTGGTTCTAGTATAACTAACATAAAAGGATTGTGTCTTCTAACAAGGTTCTTTATTCTCCTCTTTGTTTTTTTGTTCCCTACTCCTCTTGCATTCCAGATCAACAATCTTTGCAACATTGATAACCTTTTTTGGAAGAGGATGATACACTTTGGTTTTTAGGCCTTAGGGACATTGAGAAAGGTGGAATGGTTTTCTTTACCTTTAAGATGACTTCAGAGTCAGAACCATAAGTAACAATAGCCATGTTATTCTCATCTTCTCCCTCTTGATCTTCATCATTAGTGAGTAGTGGTGGTGCAGGGGGGAAAAGAAAAATATCTCCATGCATTTGGGCTGTATTTATTGGTGGAGCCAATTGTCGCAGGGCTTGTACCTCCAGAGGTTCGAATTCCTCTGAGCCTCCTGTCTGTACACTTTCTGATAAATCTGTGTGTATTTCTCTTGGAGAGGGAAGAAATTCTGCTGATTCCATCTGACTGATGTTGACTTTTGCATTCAGGTTAGTTGAGTTGCTACTAGTGTTAGCACTTTTTAGAGTATCTTCTACCAGTAGATCAACATGATGTTCTCCACTGGCATCTTGTACCTCATCAGATTCAAATTCAGAGTTCAGGGCCATAGTTGTGTCTTGGGGAACCTCAGTATCTTCTTCTTCTAGGGCAGAAAAAGGGTTGTGTAGAAAAATATGATTTCCACCATTTTTCGTGCCTTCTGAAATCTTATTATTGACAGGTTCTATGTGGCTGGGAGAAGCTTGTTGTGATGCAGCAGCTGCTGAGGGATCTACAATGGCTGGTGTGCTCAGAGGCTGTTTCTCCATTTATGTCTTTTACACCACTAGTGCCCACTATGTTGCTAGTTTCCTTGTTTTGAACAACTTGTCTGTAGACCTTTTTTGGTTTTTGAATCTGCCAGTTATTTTGTTGCATTCCAGATGTTGTTTTGCCATTGTTCTGCTTCTCTATAACAGGTGTTTTACCTTTATTTGGATCCTCCTCTTATTGCAATGCTCCCATGAATGGCCAATATTTGTACATGCAGAGCAGTAGATAAAATTAGGGTAATAGATTGGTTGCAAGAACCCTGTGAAATTAGGACTTTCCAACCAGATTGAATCTGGTAGATCTTCATGAATGTTCATCTCTACGCATATTCTGGCCACACCAGGCTTGGTACGACAGATAGTATCTTTTGCGATTGAGAGGAAAGTGCCAATCTCATCCCCAATAGGTTTAAGAAGTGAGGGATGAAAAAAATCCAGCGGCAGGTTTGGAAGATCAACCCAAACAGGAGCAAAGGTAGGATCTTTCTTTAGGCTAAAACATGTATGCCACCTAAAAAGTTTGAATATGATGCCCATGAAGTTATGGTTTTGGCGAGATAGTGCTATTGTCACCTCAGTTTCAGATTCGAAACTGACCAGAACATGCCTAGGATCCATGATTCCCATAGCAAAATTGCCATTCACATTCCAGTCTCTGGTTATACAACCTCGAATGACTTCTAAGTTAGGTTTTTGCGCTGAGAATTTGAGAACTATGGAGTGGGAAGAGATAAGGTTTTGGCTTCGTTCAATATCTTGTCTACTAAAAGAGATGGCAAGTTTACCATCCTTTTTGAAGGGACGAAAGGTTGCAAGGGAAAGGTCTATAGGTTTTGGAGAAAACTTCTTAAAAAGGGATGCAAAGGAAGGAGAAACATGAGATTCCTCCAAGGCTCCTTCAATCCTTGGAGGATTCTGAATGGTTTGCATGGTGAAAACAGGACCAAACCCTAGGTAAAGAGTCGCACATCTGCAGGTTGAAAGTTTTGTATGTTAAAAATGATTAAATCATTTATAACATGCCCCTTTCGATCAATTTATCATTATTATAGGAGCTAAGTATGCTTCAGTACAGTAAAAAATTCTGCTTCAGTAGACCTGATAGATTGTTGTTAGTTGCATGTAGTTCCGATATGTACATCCCTTGAATATTTCAAGCAAACCCCTATACTTTACACCCACAACTAACTATTATATGTTCTGTAGAAATGGAACATATGATTTTTGATCTCCATTTCTCAATCGTCTAAGCTCTCTACAAAAGCTTTCAATATAAGCCACTCTGAAGTAATAAACATACAGTGATACAGAGGTGAGATCGAGTTCATGTACGTGTAAATGGTATGTTATGTTGGTGTATCAGTATATGAGTTAAGGGTAAAGGTGATAATGCTGATATGCAAATTGAAGTAAAGATCACTGGATGAATGTGTAGGAGAAGAATTTCATTTGATTTCACTGGGTAAAGACTTTAGTTCCATCCAATTCTCACATTCAAATCCAGCTTCACAGTGAATTATAACAATTGAAGTAGCTTTAAAGGTGAGATATTGGAGGAAACCAAACTCTTTCTGCAACCTGCAGAAGATGAGTGGAGTTTGGTTTCTTCCAATCCTCACATCCAAACACCAACTTTGCTACCTAAACTGAACATTCACACCAACAGAACAAACCATGTAAAGCTTCTCTATTTATAGAATTTTCAGTTTGCAAAACACAAGATATTTATGCCAATGCTCACATGCAGGCAGTGTGAGCTCCTTCAAAGTCATGTGTTTTACTCCTCTTGTAAGGTTGGCCTGACATTTTTTCCGGACTTCAACAAGTACAAATGCAAGTTGAAACGCTTTACAAACATAAAAAAAAACCATCAATTCTTAATAAAGGACTACATAATTATGCATCACAAGACATTATTGATGATAATTAATGATCCACTACGAGAGAAAACTATAAAATATAATTTTGAATGGGTTAATAGGTTTAGTAAAAAGATTAAAAATATTGTTGTTTCTGCAATTAAAGATCACAATGCTATAAAGGGAACAAATCTCTATCTTTTGTATATTCTCAAGGGAAGAGTTTTTTTTATCCAAAGTTAAAATATTCCAATTACCAGAGCTCGAGATGAGCAGAAAATACATAGCTAACACTACTGGGTTCAGTATAGCCACAGTAGGAAAAAAAACCACATACACAGACCAGCATAACATGGACAGACATACACAGTGTTGCCCCCCTTTACTACTCTACACAGACAAAAAACTAAGTAGCATCATACTGAAAAACCTGTACAGCAGACATTCAGACAACATTACCACATGTCTACTACAAGTAATTCCCAACCTATCACCAGATCAGAAAGGTTGTGAGACTTCTTAGCTTCCCTGCCAGTGTTGGACATTTCCAGCCATTCCCACAGCAGATATTTGACCTTCATAACTACTTCAGCAATGTCCAGACACCAGAGTTTCTCCCTTGAAAATTATAGCATTCCTTGTTCCCCAAATTGTCCACCACACTGCATATGGTAACAAGTCCCATACACACGCACCCAGGCCCCTATTGTTAAGTTCAGGCCACTGCTGTAGAGCTTTGTACCATCTCACTCTCCATGTTGAAGAAGAAGTTGAAGAAAACAGCTCAAAACAACCAAAGGAGTCCATCATATCATCGTTGAAAAAATGGTTTGGGTAGGAGGATCAAAGGAGACCATTATTTGCTTTAAACCAAGCTTAAATTATCAGTTTAACTTTGACACATTCCGGCCTGAACGCCCCAATTGTCACAAAATAAAAAAATTGGCCGAGTTCGCCTTGGATGATCGAATACAATGAATCAGTTTTACAGGTAATTCTCCCTCTATTATAGTAATATTATTTTAGATTAATGCATGGAAGAAAATATACAAATAGTGATGTTAATTTTGTTCCTTGGTTGCTGTCGGGTCCTGGATGTGATTTCGAACTGAATGATTCAGAGAATGTTACAGTAACCTTGGAAAATTGGGGATCCCGGATTTATCCTAAAGGAGCAGCAGGATATAATGTGTTCGACGTCTTTTATATTGATCTCAAGAAGCTATTGGAAAACGAAAATATAAACAAAGATATCCCCTATAATCTTATTGTGGTGACGAAAAGATGGCTTCAAACCTTGGATGATGAAAAAGTTGATTCCTTCCTTCACAACCTATCTTTTCCACATAATTACCCTGTTTTAGAAAGGACGACGCTTATGCAGACCATAACTACTCGTCCCTTTCTTGAAGTGAGCCTAAAAAGTCCCAAGCTTGAAACTACTGCATGGTTTGGCGTGGAAGATGAGCTATTCTAAAGGAATAGACAGCTGGAGTTTGTTCGGGTTTGTGTATGGATCATGTACCTCTTGTGCTGGCAAAGCATACAATCTTACAATCGAGGTTGGTATCTGCATTGCAACCCCTTTTAAAGAAACTACGACTCCTTCCGAACCTTAGACATTTGAGCACCTTCCAATACCAGCTAAATTATCATAAGCTGCTCGTGGAATTCCAAGAAATGAAAAAGAAAGTGTATGAAATAAATCGCAGTTCGAAACAAGTGGAAGCTGCTAGAGAAGCCTCATCTTGTCGATCTCTTTCTGTTATATATGAGGTTCTAGTACATTTTTTCTGTTATATATCAAGATCACTAGATTAATGTAGGACAATGATTTCATTTGAATTGTTTTTTAATTTATACCTCCTAGAATTTAAGTTGAGATTATTGAAGGTAAGATATTGGAGGAAACTAAACCCTCTTTCACCATTGATGACCACATACAAAAGGCTTTAGTTTCATCCAATTCTCACATTCAATAGATCCAGTGTCGATCACAATGAACTATTAACAGTTGATGTAGCTTTGAAGGTGAGATATTGGAGGAAACCAAACTCTTACTTTTTGCAACTAAAAGATAGCTAGAGTAGAGTTTGGTTTCATCCAATCCTCACATTCAAACACCAACTTTGCTACCTAAACAAAACAACTTTGAATTCTCAGAACTCCAGAAGAAGCCATGTACTGTAAAGCTTCTCTATTTATAGAATTCTCAGTTTGCAAAACACAAGATATTTATGCCAACAAGTGATATTCCATGGGGATAATCTGCTTATGCTCACATGCAGACAGTATGACTATGAGCTCTTTCAAGGTCATGTGTTTATTATGCTCTCATGCAGGCAGTATGACTATGAGCTCCTTCAAGGTCATGTGTTTTACTCCTCTTATAAGGTTGGTTTTTAGCTTTTTTTTTTCTTATTATTACTTCAACTTACAGACCATAGTCAACCAGTACAAATGCTAAGTTGTAACTCTGTTACAAATATCGAAAGACATTGTTTGTTTATGCTAAATACCCCACCGCAGTAACGAAATTGGAAAAAATTCTATATTTTAGATACAAACTTTTGTCTGAAGTTTGAAACAAGGTGTAGTATATCATACTCAAAAAGTCCCACTCTTTAACAATAAACTCAACTCATCTAACAAGGCATGAATCTCATTTGCTTGGGGATGCAATGTTCCGCCAACTACAAATTCGTGAACTACCCCATCCACTTCAATCAAACTACATCCTGGTTCTTTGCTTACGTTCCTTTCCTTCATTGAACGCCTTGCATCAATCGCATCCTCATATCTACCTGACGATGCATAAGTATTTGACAACAGTATATAGCCTCCACTGTCACTTGGGTCCAACTCAATTATTCGCTTCGCTGCCCTTTCACCCATTTCAATATTAACATGTTCTCTACAAGCTGAAAGTAGCGATCCCCATATGATAACATCTGGTTTTATTGGCATGTTAGTTATTAGCTCTTCTGCTTCTTGTAGAAGTCCAGCTCTGCCTAGGACATCAACCATGCAACCATAGTGTTTAATGTTGGGTTCAATCCTGTATATGTCAGTCATTAAAGAGAAGTAATGCTTTGCTTGATTTATCATGCCTGAATGATTACAAGCAGTTAAAACACCAATAAAACTAACATCGTCCGGTCTCAAGCCAGAGGACTGAAGCTTGTCAAACAATCGTATTGCCTCCTTGCCATGCCCATTGACTGCTAGGCCTATTATCACAGAGTTCCAACTTGAAAGTCCTTTCTTTGGGGCTGTCATGAACACTTCAAAAGCTTCTACAATGGCTCCACACTTGCAATACATGTCTATAATGGCAGTCAAAACAATAATATTAAGTTCAATTTTGCTCTTGTTGATGTAAGCATGGATCCATTTGCCCTGTTCTATAGCACCTAACCGAGCGCAGGCATTTAGTAAGCTCACTGCAGTGAATTCACTAGGCTTAAGTCCTTCACTCTGCATACTGCGAAAAAGATCAAATGCCTCTCTAAACCTCCCATTTCTTACATACCCACCAATCATTGCATTCCAAGATATTGTACTTTTCGACGGCATTTTATCAAACAACCTTCTTGATTCATCAACTAGTCCAATTTTAGCAAGACCCATAATCATAGAATTCCAAGCAACCACATCCAAGTTTGTATGCTCATCGAATAATGTATGCGCTTCAACCAAATAACCACAATTAGCATACATAAAGATGATAGTATTCCAAATGAAAGGGTCGGATTCAAGTCCAAGTTTTATAATTCTGCCATGAAGTTGAACTCCATCATGGGCTAGACCAAGTTGAGCATAAGCTTTGAAGAGTGAAGGGTAAGTTAGCCTTTGTGGTTGGACATCTGCATAGTGCAACATGTCAATAAACAAAGATATAGCAACATGAGGTGTGGAGCTTTGGGAAAATCCTCTTATGATGGTATTCCATATGAAGAGATTTGGATTTTGAATTTGAGAGAAAACTAAGTAGGCATAGTTGATATTTCCAAATGAGGATGTAGCACAAAAGGATAAGATCCTACTAGCAGCAATATGGTCTTTTATTAAACCAGTTTTGATAAGATTGGCATGGAGTTTATGAAGGTCTGTCATGCTAGTGCATTTCTTTTCTAGCATTAGAAGAGTTGGATGGTTTGAAATGAATTGGGAAATGGAATTTGATGGTGATAATGGAAATGGTGTTGGCAGTGCACTAAGACTGGTTTGCATTTCTTCTAGTGTTGCTTTGAGAAATTCTATCTATCCTCTTATGTGGATAGAATGAAAGTAGAAAGGCTAGTTAGTTAAGTTGTTTGTTAGTTGAGGGTGGTGGGACAAGTAATGCTGGACTAACAACCCAAGATCCTTATAGTATAACATTATGTGACTTTAAATAATGGTGATGGGTATTGTGTTACACAGATATTGGATTAAAGTGATATATGGTACATGAAATTATTTGAATTTTGAAGTTTTAGAACATAGATGAGTTGATGAGTTGATGAGTGATGACTACAAGCTAAAGCAAAAAAAAGAGAGATAAATAATGTGCAGTTTGGATAGCTATAATCCTATTATTTTTATGACCATTACAATTTAATAAAATCTTAGTCTATAACCTATGCTATACAATTTTCACCTTTTGATTGAATGATGGGGGATTCTAAACTAATTATTCTTTAAGGATGGTGTGTGACTGTGTGTATATTATAAGTGAATGTTTTTCTAACCAGTTTGAATGTGGTCAGTGGTCTCCATTGGCATGAACTTATGTTGACAACTAAACTAAGCATTATCAAAATTTTGAAATCAAGTGTAAAGATGAACTTTGTTGGTGAATATAATCATTTTCAACCTTGGCTATAGCCGTTATTTCGTGCGAAATGGTTTGGTACATTATGGTGCGGACAAATATGGACCAAGCATTTTTTTGCATGTAGAAACTTAACAACCTGTTACCTGTATTATGTAATACAGTCACCATTGACTAGAGACGGAAAAGTGTATTACATAAACCTTTGTAGCCGGTTACCAAGTAATGCATAAAAAGGTGTGTGGCTGAGAATGGATTTCGCACCATAAGTACTAAGTTTTTTCGCATTGAATAAAAGTTACCTTGGCTACATATTTGGCAAATACTGATGTGTCATGTGTAGAAACCAAGGGTTCTGAAGACACTTGTGTAGAAGCCAAGCTTTGGAAAACTGTTGCTCTGGTGATTACAGAATGGACCCATGCACTTGTAGTGGTGTACCAAACTAAACACATTCCAAAATTTGCTCCAGTTCTCTTCATAATCTTTAATTGATTAATTTTCATAACCCTTTTTCTCTGTTTCATTTTTAGAATGACTTCCATCTCCCAAAGAGGATACTGAATTGGTCTCTACAATGGTTCATGCATATGCTTAAAAGTGGTGTAAACAACTTTCTTATCTGTTATCATTGATGTTTTCTAGGACCATTTTTGTGTTTCATTCAATCTCAGAAAGTGAGTTCCTCATATTCTTATCATATATTCTTGTTAGTTTGTTAATAATCTATAGTTCTTATATGCTTGGATATTTTAGAGAGTCTCAAGAGAATACTAGCACCCACCCCATGTCCTTATTGTCTCTTGATCAGTTCTTAAAGATTAATCAAGACTTTGTTATAAAAGGATTTAATCTGATAAACAAAACTACTTGCACCAACCAACCAAATACAGATACCTATCTCTCTGTCCTCTCTAGTCCCCACTTTTGGCATTTGATTTAGTCCCATAAAACAGTAAAACAGTAATGCTAGTCACCATTTTTCATCATTACAATTAGCCCACAAACACACACACTTGTAAACTTAAATTCCAAACAATTAGCTCTTTGCCTCTTTTTTCTTCATCTTCACTTTTCCATCTTTTTCCACCTGACCTTCCAAAGCTTCATGCCTCTTTTCTCAAGTTTTCTTTTATTCCCTCCATCTCATTCTCACACACTCTCTCTCTCTCTCTCTCTCTCTCTCTCTCTCTCTCTCTCTCTCTCTCTCTCTCTCTCTTTCTCTTTCTATCTATCTCTCTCTCTAGGCCAAGGAAGCTATGATTCTTCAAACATATTCTATATAAAATTTAATAAAGTGAATATAGATATTAGCTAGCTATACCTCTTTACTAATGCTTCTCTCTTGTTTTCTCTATATTAGTATCAAACTAAAGGAAATAAGAAGTTTGGAGAAATGGGTAGAAGAGTTCAGTTTCTTATTTTTATCATCATGGAGGTTTTCTTCTGTTCACAAGGTCAGTGTGTTCTCTTTTTTCTCATGGGATTTCTTACCTTTATGTCTTGTAAGATGAGTTTGATTGTTTTACAATGTGGGTGTTTTGTTATCTTTTGCTTTTTAATCATAACGCCTTGTCGGTTGAATTTTTATTCTAATGATGTTCTTTACTGGTATTATTACATTTTGTGATCATTTGAAGTTAATTCAGTCTAGTTCTTCTTTCTTTTCAATTTCATAGTCATGATTTACTTTGTTTAATTCAGTATATCTAAACTGAAATTCTTGTATCACAAATCATTTGAGCTACAAATGGGCTGGTTTAAGTACTTTTCAATTCAAAGCTTTTCTTTGGATGAATATCATTTCCATAAAAATTTACTTCTGTCCAATGAGAGTTTTGAGGTTATACAATCCCAAGAATCAGTTCTCGATTTCAACAGCATTTTTTACGTGTTTGTCTGTACAGAAAACATCGATACTTGGGATTCTTAATGGTTTTCTGATTCCAACTGCAGGTCTAAGTCTTAAACAGAAACTATTGGTTGCATCCATGGATAACAAAGGATTAGATTGCATAGACAAACAAGTGTTTTTCGCATCTTCACGTAGGGAGCTAACCGGCAGTGAACAAAAACAATCCACCACAGAACGAGATGTCACAACACCATTGACAACAGTTCCTTTAGTTAATCCGCTGAATCCAACTACAACAACTCCTGTTACAAACCCTGTTGCAACCCCAACAGCGCCAACCATAACAAACCCGCTAACAAGTCCAAATGTTGGATCCCCTGCATCATCAGGGGGGAGCTGGTGTGTTGCAGTCCAAAGTGCCTCACAGACAGCTTTGCAGGTTGCGCTTGATTATGCCTGCGGGTATGGTGGTGCAGATTGTTCAGCAATTCAACCAGGTGGAAG
This sequence comes from Aquilegia eximia, assembly GCA_023053565.1. Taxonomy (NCBI): domain Eukaryota; kingdom Viridiplantae; phylum Streptophyta; class Magnoliopsida; order Ranunculales; family Ranunculaceae; genus Aquilegia; species Aquilegia eximia. The sequence continues at coordinate 12,740,535 of JALIGU010000001.1, forward strand.
CTGTTACAATCCCAATACACCTCGTGATCATGCATCTTATGCCTTCAATAACTATTTCCAAAAGAATCCTGCTCCCACCAGCTGCAACTTTGGAGGAACTGCAATTATCACCAATGTTGACCCAAGTAAGATTTACATAGACCACAATATCTTTCCTGCCTATTGGTGCTACTGTCATGACTAAATGCATATCTACCTTATGTCGCTGCAGGTTCTGGGGGATGTCAATATCCAACAACTAGGTAAAATCACTCAACTCATTTTTCTAAATGATTTTCTTGGAATCTGCTGATGAAGTGAAGATCCTTACTGATGATGTATAACTATATTTACAGCACCAGTTCATCGGTTTTAAACACAACCAACCCGACAGGAGCTACAGTTTATGGATCAAGACCATCTGGATCAAGCAATTCAGCATCTTCAATGTCACATCGCTTGCCTCTCCTTTTCATCTCAACATGTCTCTTAATGTCAATTCTTCTTTTGAACCACTAGAAGAAATGATCTATAAACCCTGCAGAGGTCTACAAGCATGAGCACCAACTACGACAATGTCTTATATTGTATAAGCACTTAAGCAGGGTACTTGGAGATGTACAAATTACCACAATTCGTCAAACCTTGCTCTCAGTCACTGTTGTTATTGCTGTAGTACGTATAAGAAGACCTTTTAGTTGACGAAGCGGCACAGATAGGGAAATTAAGAAAGATAATTTTAGTATGAAGGTTATGTGAGCTAGTAGTAGACACCACCAAATACTTAGATATCTTTTTGTAGCTTTGTTTCAATAAGTTCTTAACCAACTCCAGTTGGGTTTTTGGACTACTTTTTGTTGTTCAGAATCAATATGTAGGCATTGCAGTAAAGAAAGCTAGTCACATTCCTTAGAGCAAAAGATTTTGCCATTTTTCTGACTATATGGTGTAAAACCTTGGCTTGTGTACAAATATATCACGTTACTACATAGATAAGATCTGTCAGTTTGCAATGACCGTAACCTTTTTGTTACATTTTGACATGTATTCTGATACAGTGATTTAAATTTGCACAATCAGTTTATTCAGAGTTGAGACAGAACAATGTTCCACAACTTTTGATGCATTTCTCTGAAGATTAGAGGGCTCAGCTCGCCGCAGGCCAATTTAAGCAAACCCCCCAGGGGCTCATTGCTTGCCAGATCCAACAAAATAGCTATTTGGTTGTGGGGGGCCTTATTTTATATCACAAGGACATACAGATGGATGGATGCCCGATACAAATAAGCAAGTACTTGCTTCAATATAGTAATGCAATAGCACTTTAATTTGATGTGTGCTCACTCATTCTTTTCTCCAGATTGATTATTCTAGTTCTCCATTCTTTCCCATGAAATTGATGGTGTTTGGCATGTCCACATTTTTAATATAATGACCATTTCAGTTACTACCAACAATTGTCTGTGCAGGCATGAGTACATGACAGCTTAAATCATAGTGATGGCTGTGGACCAGGTAACTGGTGTAGTGGTGTGGAATGTGGCTATGAGGTATCCAACTCCCCAAGGATATATTTGCTTCACACTTTCACCATTACCATGATACCATCTGATGATCTTATCTATCCATGGTCATTTGTAAGTTTTGCAAAAGAAGAAAGAAATTTCATTTCCAAAGATTTCAAGAATAGCTAGCCTAGAAAAACAAGCCTTTCACAATAACATGATTATTACATGAGGCTTGTATATACAGTATACAGTAATATACAATCAAGTTAATTAAGACTTAATAATTCAAACCACGCCTGTACACAATGGGAATAAAAATTTCAAGAATTGAAATAAATTCTATATAAATGAATACCTAAACCTCCTCATATCATATGTGGTGGTACTTTATCCTCCACCTCGACGCCACCTTTATCCTAAATTAGTAAGTGCCTACAGATTCTAACTCATCTTGCTCAGAGAAGATTGTAATGTTGAAGAATTATAAGACCCACACAGTTGCTTGACTGGCAAGCCAAGTGCATCATCCACCATCTGATCATGCCAACTACTACCTTGCATGGCCTGATTCAACCGTCCGATAAACCCATTCCTCGTCATCTCACAATATTTCAAAAACTGGACCATGTCTATTACATGGTCCAAATTTTTCCAACACATTGTACTATCATCACTTACCAGTAATAACCGGCTCAAATTGGTATAATCTGGTGGTGACGGCACAAGACCTGTAATGACCATAACATACTCTACAATGCCATCTATAAGCTTATCAGTTGCACAATTCTCTCTATTATTCCATAACCATACACGCACCATTGCTCGCTGCACTGCCAACACCATTGCCCTTTCTACATTGCTTTCTTCCATCAAAGAAGAACTTATATGAAGAACATACTCATAACTTATGTCTTGTTCAAGCTTAGCTACTTTGATGAGCACTGGACTTGTGAAATTTTCATCGGTGAATCTAACTGTGACACGGGTGACTGGTTTTTTTGGTTGTTGGTCGTCCGGGTACAGGACATGTTGAGCCAAGTTACTTGTGTTGAGAACTATTTGAGTGACTTTGTCATTTGAAACAAAGAAGAGATGAAACTTACGACCTAATGGAGTGTGTTTAACATCATTGATAATGATAATCTCAATACCTTTGGATGCTTGGTAATTAGCAAATATAGAGATGATGGTAATAAAAAAGATTAATATAAAACGTGACGCGATATGGAAATTTGAGTAGACCGCGGTATTGTCAGAGGAATATGTAGATATGGAAGTGGTGGAAATGAGGGGTTGGAGAAGGTTATTGTGATGCTCCTCCACATCCATATGGATAGATATGACTTATGAGCTGAGGAATGCCGGAGGGGTTGATGACCACTTGATGAGCAGTAGACATAAAAGAAAGATGGAAAGCAACTCAATTAGTATTATTGAGGCTTGAGGGGTTCCACCACATTCATCAACTGCCTAAATGCTCCTGGCTTTTTGTGGTGTAGGGTTGCAGCACTCTAATCATGGTTTAAATAATTTAGATTCTAATAATTTGATCCTTAATCAAGATTTGAAGATAGGGGAGAAGGCCTGGACATGCACCAAAGCCCACTTTCTCTCAGCCCAGTATGCACAATAAGCCCATATTTGGCCCATTGTGTACTATACCCAAATATGCAAAATCTCTCGTATTTAATTGGTAAACACGTAACCGTTATAAACTAAGAATAATAAAAATATATATCGGAAAGACGTATCGGCGATATTGTTGACATAAACCCTAAAAATGCAATAAAGAAGAGACTTTATAGTTTCTCCTTCATTGACTAACAACCACACAGAAGAGCAGAGCAGAGCAGAGCAAAGCTCGTGTTCTCTTTTGCAGAACAAATTGCTTTGCGAAAGCAACAAACAAACAAGAGATCTTAACTTCAATGGCAACAGTAAGTAAAATTGTTTCTAAAATCATTCTATTTCTTCTTCATTTCATAGGGTTTATGGGGGGTTTTTCTTTTCTTTCCATAAGTTCTCATTTCTAGGGTTTTCATGAACTCTTATTGATTGATTCAATTGATTGATGATTTGAATGTGTTTGTTTGAAGCTTGAAATGAAAAAGTGCAAGGTTTTTCAATGAACTCAAGCATGAAGCATGAACCCTAAGCTTGAAATGGATTAGGGGTTTTTGTTACTTATTAGTAAAACATTTATTTTCTTGTTTTTGTTCTAAGATTTAGAGTATAGAAAGGTGCAATAGTTGTATGTTTGGAGTCGATTTTCATATCTGTTTTGCTAATGATAATTAATGGTGGTGATGTGGTAATGATTTTGGAGAAGGCAACTACTTATTTTTGTATTTTCCCTAGGATTGAAACTCACACATTTTGCATCATTGAATGATAAATGAAAGTGGTAGATTAGAAAACTATGTGGCATATCTGTGATTAATTATGCTTTATTCAAGTGAAATTATAAATCTATATAACATCTGCAGATCATGGAATTAAACTATCATTCTAGGAGGTACATATTTAGGGTATTTTAAGCTGACATGAGACATTTTGGAAGATAACAGTCAAATGGCCTGTACCCTGTAGTATATAATGATAAATGAATGGATATATCTTTTTTGATGAAAATTAATGTAGCTTTTTAAAAGAGTTGTGCAGTAACAGATCTGTACTTTGAATCATGTCATAGTCTATGCGGGGTGATGCTTTAAGTGCTTGTGAAAATGTGCAATTACCCTAACTGTTTTCCACGACTTCATATTTTATTTTTTAATTCTGGGTGAAGGAGACTTGTAACATATACTTTTGTTCTCGAATTAATCATTTTATGTGCTGAAACTACTTCAAGAAAATATTCATCTATGTTGTTTATTGTTATAATAAAATCATGTGGAAAGGGGTGATAGTTCTTTTCTCTCACTTAGATAAATGGGGTTTTTCCTGTTCTAACATGTGAAAAATCTGGTTGCAGAATACGTCTTCAGTTGGAGTTGGAATGGCCAGCAGTCCAGCACCATTTTCCGAATGTGGAAAAAGAGTAAAGGGTGAGTGGTTTCATTTTTCAATTTCCCATTTGTAAGTTGGTGAAACCTTCTCTTACAGGCATGTCTAAGAGTTCTTAGTCACTTCTAAATATTCAAAAAAGAACATGATTGCACTCCCAGTCCATGTCTTAAGAGCGGATGGCTAGACTTTAAGTATTATTCCGGCCCCACTGTGTTTGATACTCTTAAAAGAAATGAAGCCATTCCTTGTTTTTGTGGTCGTATTGCAGAGTGCTGCTCTGGAAAAATAGTCCTGAAAAATTAACATTACCTTTTTAAGTCCTTATGGACCAAAACACACTTGCTCGTATTCTAAAGATATGAGATTCTGCAAATAAATCCTTACTGGCTACCTGTGAAGTTCACTGAAGACAATTCCAAACAAATCGATATTGAGGCTTATTTATAATGAAAGGCCTCGACCTCCATGTTTAATCTATGATCACATAATTTAATGTTTTTACATCTTCTTTCTCCTTGTTTTGAGTTGCAACTTCCAAGTGTATTGTATATATCTTTTCTTACAAGTAATCAGTCTAACTGAGTCATTGTTACAGATATCCATTTATTACTGAATCCAGACTATCATTTATCTAGAATTAATTCTTTTTTCTTTTTGCTTCTCTGCAGATCTTTTGACCAAAGACTATAACGTTGATCACAAGTTCATTCTAACAATTCCAAGCGACAGTGGGATGGTATTTTTATTTATAATTTTGAATTGTTTTTGACAAAAATATTTTATCAAGCACATCATTTCTTTAGTTGCAAATCGGAGGTTTTTCTCTTACAAATAAAAAAATAAAACATAGGCAAGTTGTCCAATGTGACTATAGTGTGAAACTTTCTGTTTGAGCACCTATTTATCAATCAGGTTGCTATCATTCGTTGCAACTCTGTGATACCCAATTATGATATAAACTTGTTGTCATGACACGATACATTATTTGAGAGCCAAAAAATTTGGAGCAATGTGGTTACCAGGAGGCTCTCTCACATCAACAATTTCTGCAAATAGAGCTAAATATACTCTCACATGTCCTGGACCTCATCAACGAATGATTTAGAAGTAATGAGACACTTCAGATATCCTTTTCCCTATAAATTAGATGACAGACCTTGAATGCTGGTTTGAAATTACTTGCTAAATTTGGTATAAACATCAATGTATGTGGCCTAAGGACAAGGATGGGGAAAGCTTATAAATTTTTTTTTTCTCTCTGATCTCCTCTTCTTTCTTCCTATATATAAGCCTTCCTGTTCCTTTATCACTTTGGGGATTGATTTTAAATTTTTTTTTTCTCTTAGTACTCATTCACTATCTACTAATTGTTTGTACCTTGGCGGCTTGGTAACACTTGTCTACCAATAAATCTCTACTCTAGAATCAGGAAATGCATATGATATTAATGTTAGGATGACTAGCATGACAGGGGTATCTTTGAAACATCTAGTTGTTCCTTTCTTTCTACAGATACTGTCCCACATGGCAGCATACAAAAACTGGTTAAACTAATGTTCATATAGAAAGCCTTTTGTTGTTGCTGATTAGTAACGTTATCAGTAAGTCATGGAATTTTGTGTAACTAGTGTTCAAACAAAAGCTCTCCTTTAAGAATGCTTGTCAATGCATCCTAATTTGCAACTCACCCGGGATTTTTAAGCTATCTGAGCAGATTAGTTATGCCAGCATATATAAGTTAGTAGAAACATACTGCATCATTTATCCTTTTTTCTTTCACTAAATGTTTGAATTTTGACAGATACTCACTGCTACTGGTGCAACAAAAGATAATTTTTTTGTCGGTGATATTAGTACCCATTACAAGAGCAAAAGTGCCACAGTGGATGTAAAAGTTGATTCCTGTTCTAATGTAAGTTTATCATTCAGTAGTTTGGCCCGAATTTTGGGCTTTAGTGTATGCTTTTGGTTCTTTCTTTTGATTCTCTGGATGCTCATGCTAATGTTTGGATGGATCAATTAGAGCATATATGCCACATGTTTCAGTCTTAGCAGTACTGCAGTAGTAGGTTATGTTATTAACTCACTGATTTACAGGTTTCAACAACAGTGACTATGAATGAAATCTTTCCCTCTACTAAGGCCGCACTCAGTTTTAAAATACCAGATCACAAATCTAGCAAGGTGAGTTGATTGACAACATTTAAGGCATTTATATTCCTTGTATTATTTTTCTTAAAAGTAATAATGTTGCCCGGAAACATGGGGTTGTTCGATCTTACGTGGGGTAAAGGGTTCTGGACGGTCAAAAAACCCACAAATAGGATCTGTCGTACTCTATATTAGGTTTGAAATAATTTACAGAGTAAGCAATATCTTATATCATTTTTCATTCATGGATTGTGTTACAAATTTTATTTATGATGCAAATCAAATGGTTTTTTGACGGCTTGATGCATATAATATGAAAGGGGGTGAAGGCATATGTTTTGTTAAAAGGTAACATATAGTTTGCAATTAAATGAGAAGGCACAAGAGTTGGTGCTTTGTCGCACTCCAACATTTCTTTAGGGGGAAGAGGGTTTTCAATGTTTTGGAAGAACATATACAACATATTGGCTAGCTGAAATCCTTGAGGAGAAAAGATGTGGAGGTAATATTTGTTAGGAAGAACTGTAATGCCTTTCATTTTCCCAGAAAATTAGTCTCCATGATAGGTTATACTCAATAAAAGTATATAGATATGTTCAACTGTTCAGTCACCATCACCAAATACTGGTAGAATTTGTTCTATTGCTTGCATCGTTTCCTATTGATTTTAATGAGGTCCGCTAATGACTAGCTATCATAATTTCTGTGATTCTCAACAAAAGAAAAATTCTTAATCTTTTATGTGTTTTGTATACCTCAGCTGGATGTGCAATACCTTCATCCTCATGCAACCATTAATTCCAGTGTTGGCTTGACTCCCTCCCCTCTTCTGGAGCTTGCTGCTGCCATTGGAAGCAAAAGGGTCAGTCTTGGTGGTGAAGTTGGATTTGATACATCTAGTGCCTCCTTCACCAAGTACAATGCCGGGATGGTGTTTAATAACCCTGATCTTTCTGCTGCCCTCATGCTGTATGCACAACAGTCTATTCTTCTTTTTGTTTACATCAATTTTCTTTTCTTCTGCAGTTAATTTCATCATTTAGTAGTGAGATAAAATTCAAAATTAACACTGTATGGTGTGACTATTGATTTTGTATGAATTGACCCTTGACTTTCTTCTAGCATTTTATTTTCACATTATTTTCTCCCTAATTTGTATGCTGCTATAACCTGAAATCGCACATCCCACTATGGCATCTCCTATGGAATATTGGATGTAAAAGTTTTCTTAGTGCTGTCAGTCGTCATCATACAATCTATATTTTAAATCTGGACCGCCAAAGAGACATATCCACGATGAAACCTGTTATTATCGTTGGATCTTTAATGAATTAAAGAGCTTCTGTTCATTAACTTGCATATGTTATGGTGTACAGGGCTGATAAAGGTGAGACCTTGAAGCTGTCATTCATTCAATCAGTGAATCCTGTTAGCGGTTTTACTGTTGCTGCCGAGATGACTCACAAATTTACGACCTATGAGAACACTTTCACCTTTGGAACCTCCTGTGCAGTTGATGCCTCTACGTTAGTTAAGGCACGTGCTTCTCATAATGGAAAGATTGGGATGCTCTGTCAGCGAGAGTGGAGGCCCAAGTCACTGGTAACTTTTTCAGCAGAATATGATTCAAAGGCCATCAATGCTCCCCCTAAGCTTGGACTTTCTGTAGCTCTCAAACCTTGAAAGGGGTCAATTGTTCCGTGACTTTGTTTCCAGTGAGTCATTCTTTTATACCCAATGTATGTATCTCAGTGCATTTTGCTAGAGAACTTGATAAAGTTGTAGAACCCAATTTTGTTGCAAATTCATTTGGGAAAATCTTATCTGATATATTTTTGGCCAAAAGTGAAAAGGGGCCTATATACACTGGAGGAAACTATAATTTTTACTGTTCAGGAATGGTTAAGCTGGATTTCAGATATCACAGTTCTTTGTGTGTAAAGTTTTGATTGTTAGCTTCTTTATATTCGAGCATTTGTCTTTTCTTCTTGCTCTTAATTTTAGTTGGATTAGGAAATATTCCTGATACCTTGATTGAAACTGTTCATCTTCCTGGAGTTTTCATGCCACCTACCAGCTCATCTGACCTTATGCAGTTGTACGAAATCTGACCTAGTTTCTGATATAGAACATCACAGAGACATAGGTGAATACTTGAATGACATGCCGCTTGTCATAGTTTGGGATGCACCTTAGTTTCAAGTGTACTGACCAGGTAAGTACGTAATAATTGGAAATAGCTTGATAATTGTAACACTAGTAATAGTGTCGGACCAGGACCAACCTGAGAAGCTTTAAAAAATCATGATATAAGTAGTGATGCTGTAATTGGTTTTTGTGATGTACACAGCTTACATCAGCAGACTGAGATCTCTCATTTCATCCAAATGAGAGGTATGTATAATGAAATTCCGTGATGACTGGTGATAGTGTTGGTGTTCATAATCATCTTCTGCGGATTAAACTGTTCGTTCCTAAATACCTAGTTTGGTGTTGTAGTACCTAGCAGGTAGCTACAGGTTGCAGGTTCCAGGATCTCATCCAAATTTGCACATTATGCTAGAGCAACTTCAACTGGTGCAGAGTTCATCACCATTTGTTCATAATCTTTTTAACTCAAGCAAGGACTTACAAAATTGTGTACTGGCCTGACACTTCAGAAGCACCTGTACTGCTGTTTCTGTTTGAATTCGGAGATAGGGCATTCCAGAGAATGGTCTTCAACTGATTACATAGGTTATTTACAAGCGAGCACAGTGACTTTGGAAGTTGGAAAACCTTGATTCACTGACTAATTTACACCTTGATGGTACTCTTTATCGTAATTATAAGTTTGTATTTTGATGGAAGTATTATGCAATAGAAGTTCAAAAGTTTGAATTAAACTATACTCTGAAACACAAGCTAATTCCATACGAATGCTAAAAGTAGAGTGACAAAATGCTTGTCTTGTAGGAGCAGTAGGTACTTCATAGGGTATTTCCTTAAAATTCCTCTAATAACTGAAGGCATAATATGTAGTGGGGGAAGAACTCATAGACAAGTTAATTGCTTAAGAACATTTACAAAATAAATACTATAACCGAGATTGATACGAATAGCAAAAGTTGTCTGCGCTGCTCTCTTCCAGATTGAAAACACCCAAGTTGTGACCTCCATGTACTTCGCAAAAAAATTCACTGAAGTCATCAGTGAAGAACACAATTCGCTAAGACCGAGCAACTAGTTCACCATGCGTATGAAAAAAGGATTACGCCTTCTTCCTACTGCCTCTTGACTTGGAGAGCTTCTTCACGAACTCCGCATGTGCTGTGCTTATGTGAGACCGTACATTCTCTTTGTTGCTGAAGAATTTGGAACACTTTCTGCATCCATATGCCCATTTATAGGAGTTGTCCCATACCTTTTTGATACAGTCGTCAAGATTTCTGATTTTCCTGTTACTCGATAGATTTATCGCTTGCTTAATCATACTGATAGTGGGATCGATCTCACCAGATGATAATTCAGGAATTTGGTTTTTCTCCTTTGCCACTCCTTTTGTCTTCCCCACAATGGTCCATTCATTTAGAGCCTCATCATTGTGAGCATTTGGGTTAGAAAACGCAGACGGCAGAGAGTGTTTATCCAAGATAACTACACCACTACTTACAGATTCTACAACAATTTTATCATTTACCTGTTCTAGAGAGAAATTCACAACTTCCTCACCTAAAATTTGTTCTTGCAGCTCAACATTACTAGAGCAGATAGAGACCCCAGTAGTAACACCCAAACCAACATTGAGCACTTCTTGAATATTAGGAACACAGCTTGTTTCCCCAATTTCCTTGGTTGGCTCAGAGCTCATCTTTGTTGTGCACTTGGAATTGTTATGACCAAACCGATTACACGAAGAACACGTCGAAGGAACCCATTGGTATTCAACACCTATTATAGCATTCTTCCCACTTCCCATTCCAACAGTTACGCTTGTTGGAAATTTATCATCCACTTGAACTTCAACACAAATTTTCGCATAATTTAGTTGTTTCTTTTTAGCTGTAGCTTCATCTTGATACAATGGTGTACCAATCAAGCTTCCAAGATAACTTAGCCCATCATCTGTCCATAACTGCTTTGGTACATCAAGAAATTTCACCCATATAGATATAGGCAAAGAAGCGACTTTTTTCCTATGATCTTCGACATCTTTGGTCCATTGACGTATAATGAAGCTCCTGCCAGCAATATTAATAGGACCTTTTTCAAGGATTTTTTGTTTATCCCTTACATCTGCAAAACTTAAATAGAACAATTCTCCATCCGAGGTGATATCAAAGGTGCCAGTGTTCTTCCATAATTGTTGAAGAGCGTTCTTGACAAGTTGAATAGAAAGGCTTTTTTCCACAAAATATCCTACCAAATGATCACTCCATGTCTTAATACCTTGCTCTAGAATCTCACAAGGAACTTGAGGGATTCCATTAATCAAAATGGGGTTAATCTTCTTCAAAGGAGCTGAGAAAGTAGATGGTTTCATAATGGAGTTAACCTGTAGAGTGTAGAGGGGAACTAGCAATGCTGGTTTCTATTGAAGGAGGAACCAAGGAACAGAGTCAAACGGTCAAGAAGATCAAAATATTCAAATTTTGAATTTCCCTCCCTCCTATACCCTAATCAATTTGAGGATTAAAGACGGTCAAGAAGATCAAAATATTCAAATTTTGAATTTCCCTCCCTCCTATACCCTAATCAATTTGAGGATTAAAGGTTAAAACAAGAACAAGGTTTACTGGTAAACGGTAATAGCCAAAAAAACATCTTAAAGCAAGCTTTTTGTTATTTGGGTAAACATAGCATAAATCTCATACCAGCAAATTCTAGCAAACACAATAAATTGAGAAAAAACTCCAAATTTTTTGTGGAAATCAAAGGTAGTCTGCTGTATCTGCATTGATATTTTTTGTTATTGTTTTAACAGTTATGGCATAGCAGTTCCTGACATGCAAGTGGTCTGGGAAACAAGACCATCTAATCGATGACGACAACTCTGTTCATTGTTTTCAATTTTTAATCATAATTTTGCTCCACAAAATCATTGGCAGACAAATATACCAGTATCCCAAATCATATAATCCAACCCGTCTGAAGGATGAAATAAAATTGCTTAATTGATTCCAAAAACAGTACAGAAGCGGCATGAGGTAGCTAAGTGATTTCTAAAAGTTACACAAATGAAAACAACTAAGCTACAAGAGAGCTTTGAGTGCATTTGTCAGTCAAAAATGTTATCAAGCAAGAAAGAGAAGCTTTCAAACTTCTGATATCAGCCATATCTTCTTTGTGAACAACTATGGGCGCTACTAAAGGATTATGGTTCTATACTTCTATGTAACCATCATGGGGATGCTAGTGCAAACTGGAGTAGAGAATGTCAGCCTCACTATTTCTCTGGCGCAACTTGTGTAACTTTATCTGATCTTCATGCAGCTTTCAGCTTGGCTGCTGCTGATGCAAGGTGGGAGAGTGTCCTGTGTCCCACGAAAAACAGGAAGACTCCCAAGAAACCAAGTGCCTTCAATGTAGTGAACAAATCCAACTGCATACCATAAATGAGAGACAAGCGGCGAGACAAAAGAGTGACAAGTTTGATCACAGTCGGGTAAGAAACTGAAAGGGAATGCAAGTGAGATTACCTTCAACCAGAAAAGCAGATAAAGCGATAGAACTGCTCCAAGGCCAGCATGGAAGAGGAAAGCAAACGTAGCTGGTATTGCTGAAGTAGGGAAATTCTTTAAGTTCACTCCTAGACGTAATAGCTGCAAGAAAATTTTAGCTCTGTTGGTCAACGCGTGAAAGAACCATGGGATATAGACAGCTAAAGATTGAAGCACAATTGAAAGTACGTTGAGAAAAAAATTTAAATAAATTTGGTAGTTTTTCCAAGCAACTTTATCAAACAGACTTCGTGAAATTGCTTTAAACAGTTGGTGAAGGGTTGTATTGATCATTATCATTCAAACAATTACATAAGACCTTTCAAATCTAGTCACAAAGCTTAACTATAAAAGAAGTAATCCATTTAGATCATAGTATCATACACAAATAAAGCCACACTGAAATAAAGAGATTAGCAACACAACCACACAGGACCAATAATTTTATGAATGTCATACCGTATGCTACGACCAGCTGATGAGCAATAAGTAGCAACTTCTATAAAGGTTCACCTACCTCACCACCTCCATCCTTACTAATCTCTTTCCAAAATCTCAAGCTCGCCCCCAAAATTATTTTTCCTAGTCCTATCTAAAGAGAATACAACTACCCAAGACCAAGATATTCATACGAGAACTACAAAAAGGAGGCTCATAATTCAACATTTAAATAAAAGCAATATTAACTCTAAGCTAACTCTGACAACTACCATATAGAAATCCATCCACATCGTATTTGAGAAGGTTCTACTTGATAAAGAAATGGAGGAAGAGAGTAAGGTTTTGCTGTTGATGAAATAGAACATTAAAGTTTCCTCTGTGAGATCAAGACGGTTCCACCTCAACAAAATACAAAACCCTCCAATGACTACCAGATTTGAACACACACACTTGCATTCTGATTTATATTTGACTGATCCAAAATATCAAGTCAATAACTACCAAACCAGAAGAAACAGTTACACAAACATCTCGTACCCCCTCCCCCCCCCCCCAAACTGTAGTTCATATGATATGGTTTAACCATGTCAAACTCCAGAAAATATAGGGGTGGGGTGGGTATACTAACTTTATAAAATAAATGAAAGATCCAGTAATTATGCAAAACTCAGCATCATTTAGAAGAAGTTGAGTTGAGCACTCAACATTTGGGATATAAGAGAAACCACTATGAATTTCTCATTAAAGCCTTTATTAAGTAAATATGTGCCACTGAAACAAAAGGAGAAACATACCCCTATTAAGAAGAGAAGGAATGGAACAACAGTAAGACCCAAGAAAATGAGAGAGAGCTCTTGGGGTGGACGCTTCTCTGGTGCTCTGAATATGTGCATAATCTCCTCTTTGGGTCCATATCTAGTGTAGGGATCAACAGGTTGTGGAGGAGGTCGTGTTGCCTTTTCTGGTGCTTCTGGAAGATCCAACTCAACTTGGCCTAAACCCTTTATAAATGAATTTTCCTGCAAAATTGTAACACCCATGCTCAGCAATGTCTCACTTACGTGCAGAGGATGATTTCATAAGACTGTTTAAGAAACATAATAGAAAAAATAATGAGTATGTAAATATTTACCATGGCAGAGTCACCAACAGTGAGTTGCATTTCATACCTTCCTGAGAGATAGTAGAACTTCTCAACCAGACCAAGAAAATCCTGCAAACGATACATAATTTATTTAACACTGATAAAACCTGGAAAGTAATGCATAAGATGAAATAGAATTGACAATATAAAACTATAACTATAATCAACCTGGCATTAAGTTTTCCAAAAAGAAACTTAATGGCAGCTACTTCCAAAATGCAAACAACAGAACTCTTCCTAAACCATTGCACCATTGTACACCAATGAAACACACTGACATACTTCCTAAGATTTTGTATATGAGTTTCATATAAGGACAGCATGTGTACCGCTGTTGCGCGCCAAAATGCTTCAGTGTCTAGGTTCATGTATAAGATATGTCTTGTAACACACAGTTCGCTCCATCGCAACATATAACGATACTTTAATTGAGCTATGTTCTTTCATCCAAAAACAGAACTTTCTCATTTCATTGCAGATTTTATTAAAGCGAATGCAAAAATGACTACGTTTTGTGCAGTACGTGCACTGCTAAACCCCATATTCTGATTATTGGTGTTGAGGGCAAGTGTTCTGGCATTTTTGCTTTTGCCTTGTTGCAGTATCGCCCTGGTGGTCCAGTCTCGATATAAAATTTAGAAATCACATGGTTGTGTATCCTTAGGGTACCACAGAAAATTAGTTGCTTTTCGCTATCATGTGAGGGGCTAAAAACAAACAGCTTATTATATGCATCAGGTCTACTTGTCCAATGGTCAAGTTATGAAAAGCTTAGTGAAACGAGTTATTTTTTCAGTGGGAGCCTGTTATGTTTGAGGGAGGGATCGGATTTTTTTTGTGGTTGAGGTTGATGCCTAAAGGTTCTGCGGCATCAATGTACTTCTTTGCATCCTAATCTTTTCAGTTCATTTATGATAAAATTTTGTTTTAACGATCAAAAAATAAAATTAAATTAAATAACTAAGCATTTTTCTGGCCCTCCTTATAACCACTACAATATATGTTAGCACTCTTGATTATTACATCTTCAGTTATCGAAGTGGTGAGATGATTTTCCATGGATAAATCAACTATTTGACCACGCTTGCGCAATATTCAAAATATTATATGTAATAGCACCGTGCACAAATGACCAATTATTAAAATTTGTCGCTGTCAATAACCAGAAAATAATATCAATGAAAGAAACTTACCAATATGAGCTCGAATTGTTTTCCAGAACTTCCCACCACAAAGATATGCTCAACTTCGGTTACATGCCTCAATTTGAGGAAGACCTACAAGTGCATAAAAGTTTGAATTAGCCGTGCAAAAGAGTATCACTCCTTAGGTGGCCAGGGATGTTAACCACATACCTGGTGTGGTTTGAATAAATGACCAAGAGGAGATGTCAATTGAAAGGATAGACGTAACTTCTGCAGATGGTTTGCTGACAGCGACAAGATATTCTCTTTAGATAAATCTAACCTGAACAAGAACAAATGTGTTAGATTTGGATCAACATTTGGATGGCAACTTATGCACAAGCATGCACACATGTGGAAACAGATATTTAGACGCAGCAATTTTGGCTTACACTATTGGTTTCCCTTGACTAATTTACGCAGACCTTCTAAGTTATAAGCACAATTCAGGTTCAGGCTAGGACAAAACTATAATTTTAAAGCGCTCCCACTGTAATTGTCCTAATGTTGTCATATCTGAATTTCTTTTGGCAAAATTGGTTCATTTAAGAAGTAAGACCCACAATGATATCGTTTCTGAATTAGTACCTACTTAAATTGGTAGGTTGGCAAAGATTCTCATGACGACCTCTCTAATGCAGACAGCTCTGAATTATTTATTAATTTACACAAATTAAATACAGTCAGAATGTGAAGTGCCAAAGGGTTTTCCACGCTATGCGTTGAATCTGACTTGATCCCAAGCCACCTCATGCACTCTTAAGTCTCGACCCATTAAAAACAAGAGGTAAACCCTTTACATACATAATCACTTTCTTTATTGTTGTTGCCTTGCGCCACCCTCTCATGGTCCAACCAAATGCCCAGGTAAATACAGAAAGGAATCATACTAGCTTCAATGGGCTTTCAAGAAGCTAGCAACTCCTTCACCAAGCCTGAATGACCCAAATGAAGAAAAAGATCGTCCATAATGAAAAATTGAGAATTCTTCGCACGACATATGAAGAAAGAGACTTTCCACGGCATATTAGTGAGTAGCAATACATTCTATATGAGAGAAACCAAAACTCTCCTTTTTATCAATAGATTAGAGTCGTCTATCTATGTCTGGTCTCGCATAAAGTATGCTACCATTTCTCCATGTTCACATTTTGTCAAATCTCTTTGGAGATATTTAGATATTTTAACTTTAGGACGTAAATCCCTCACGTAGATGGAGTTATCTACAAACTGGTGATTTTTTCCATTAGGTCAGACCCCTAAAAGTTAAAAATGATTTAATGGTTTGACATCTTCAGAATTCTAACAGTGCTTCAGAATTTCTTGCGTAAAATGATCATATGGATCATATCAGAAATTATTAAGATACTTCTACATGGAGCAGCGGAGGTCCACTAAAAAGAAATTCCCAGTCTTAGGGTTACGTATAGTGCAAAAGATATGCCACGTGGAGAGCTCTCTAGAAACAATAAGGGTGGGTGAAGTAATCACCTTCATGTATAGGTCTCTTTGCAATCTTGGTAAGGTACACATTCAACTATTCAATTATAGATGCATACTCCAGGAAAGAATTAACATACTCCTTTTTGGTCTCTATGCTCCCAAGATCATTGTCAAGTACAGCAATCTCTGCACTGTCAACCTTTATGAAACCCGTGACATATACTGGTATATGAGTTTGACCACCAGTTGCATATATTTGCTTTTGATCAGGATCTTGAAGCAAGACCTGAAATGTAAAAATCATAATAAATTAATGCCAACTCCATGAACCAGCTCAGATCAAGATAGTTTGTATATAGCAGATAGAATTAGCAGAATCACCCTGAAAACAAATATGTAGTCTCCGATATCAATTCCCAATGGCAAGAGATCTAAATGATGAACCGAGCTCTTAGGGTCAAACTTGAGTTCCTGTATCAAGAGAGTCGGTGACAATTTAGCAGAATATGGGAGAAACAACATGGGCCCAATATCACAAAGCAATAATGAACAATCTCAGCAGAAAGAGGAGGGAAGGAGCTTAACAACATCCTGCACAATGTACCTGGTTTTCCAGTACAGGAGTTTCTTTTGCGCTGGACTTGTAAGCTTGTACAAGTTTCACTGTTACAGGAGGTGCATCAGATCCCAGCACAGTTTTCACTTGAACCTGACAAACAAAAGTCACAAGTTATAACAAGGTCTACATGTACTTTAGCTCAAACTCAAGAAGTTGAATATTCACCTTAACCAGGCAAACAGAAAATCTAACAACTTACCAAATATAATGGATACAGTATGCATTGAAAAGAAATATGGTTTGAGTGAACATAAGCATTGTAGGAGATACAATTTTCATTGTAATGCAAGTTGGACGTGTTCTTCATAACTATAAACCCTATGAGTCAGAAAAGTTTAAAACATACGAAAGTTGAGAAGCTCTGAGGAATTGCAGAATGCTATTGTATAGAACAGATAAAAATGACAACGGAATCTAGTGGGTCATTATTTAACATGTCATTAGGAGATAAAAATCTGAGCCTGTAACGATCCACCAAATAACATGAGAACACGTCTTATATCAAACAGAAATGGTGGATTTCCTATTTTTATGGCCATCCCATCCCCCCTCTCTCTCCTCCTCAACCGTGTTGTGTCAATTGAAAACAAAAAGGAGCTCCAGCTATTCACTTTTAAAATGGCCAATACACTCACTGCTGTTACTACAATTTTACAATTAGATCAGAGATTAAGAAAATTGAAAATATACAATAACTATATCAGTTTTACACATTTAGCATAATACGTCCAAAGTAAAGACAGATAAAATATACCCGGTGTAGAAAACAACAATAACAGTCATCACCAAGAAATTTTGCAACACTTTGTGAAGCAAATTTGTGTCCTTATAGGAGTTTAACATGGAGATTATAGCTAAGCCGTTAAATAAGGTTCTTGTTACGTACTCAGTGAATGGGCAACTACGGCTTGTAAGTTTAAGGTTTAAGATCTGATTCGACCATATTATAAATGCATTAAAGAAGTAACAGTTGATTGCCATTACTTTCAAACCAAGCTTCTGTCATTCCATTATTTCTCTCCCAGTGCAAGGGGAATCAAAAAACAGTTAGGTACAGTTTTGTTAACATTATCAGGATCTATGCAAATCGTGGGTCATGGGTGTCTTGTAGACAGGACAGAAAACTTTAAAAAAAATGACCATGTTCGTGAAAGAAGAACTTAGGATATAAAACTAAAAGAAAGCATGTTCCTATTTAGGTGAATAGCAATCATACTCCTTTTTAATCTAACCTTGGAGGGGGTGTTCTTCAGCCTTTTCTCGTATTTTACTTTTTTCCTACTTGTTCTTCTTTCAGGTGGATCCGTTGATGTAGTTTGAGATCACATTTTTATTAGAAGACAATTTTGATTCTGGTTGTCTGTTGATTTTATTAAACCATGCACGTAAACACCCACTACCATGTCTTTATCCGGTGATCTATGAAACTTAAATATGTATGCTCAAAACTTGAGGAAATGCAATAATGCCGGAATGCTCAGAAATAGGAAATAATTATTGTGACTCAACACATTGTGCACATAGAATATGAGAATTCGTATCTCCAGACAGGTTGATCAATCCTCACCTATAAATACACATAAATCTAATGATTTTCATTACAATTTAAGAGAAATCAAGCTCAGACAGTCAAAGACACGTTATAACATATCAAACTTAAGTGACATACCTTGAGGGGGTCTTTTCTAGACAATGAAAGAACGGTAGCTGGAAGTGATAAGATCAGAGGAATGGAAACCCTGTGACAAAAACACAAACTGTCACACTAAATTCCATAACAGAAAACAAGCTTCAAACTAGTGATGAGAATGAGTAACACCCAAGATATGATTTAGCAAATTTTCCATTTCAAGCATTTGATGGTGTTACGACTATGTTTCTCATTGCGAGCAATCCAAAGACATAATTAAGGCTTGCAAAGTAGATGTTCTAAACATGATCCGTCTGTAATTTACTTGCCTATTGTTCTCCAGACAAGCCAAGGAATCTATCTGGTTGAACAAGTCTTTAGCAGTACCAGGAACTTCAATTCCAAGAAAAAACTTTGCCAAACCCAAGATTTTATCTCCTGGAATCTACAAATTAAAACAAAACCTCAGAAGACAACATGCAAGAAGATTATAGGAACTATATAAAACAGATATTCACTACAATGTGAAGCTAAAACTTTGAAACCAAAGAATAGGCAAACAACATATTGCCAAAGTACATGAATAACTGGCATGGACATTTCCTGTAACTTACATCTATCTCCCCAGGAGTAACAGCAGAAAAGGCTGTTATTCCACGCACTACTGATGACGTGGTCGAAAGAGCATTCTGATGTTCAGCTGCGTCCACAATTTTCTCATCGAAGTACAAGGATCCATCATCTAAATAATAAGGTAAATTTATTCAGTGTGATCAAAGACCAAACTTCAACATAAAATTTTGCAGAATCGACTGTGAAAAGTTATAAATAAAATTTGTTAGGATTCAACAGATTAGTTCTTAGTAGTATGCACAATCAGGTCAAAAAATGTTGAGTATTTAGAAGCTTATAAGTTATATAACCCAACATAAAATGTGCATAATAAGTGAGGATTTAACAGATTAGTTCTTAGTAGTAAGCCTTAACAGGTCAAAAAATGCTAGTATATGAAAGCTTATAACCCAACATAAAATGTGCATAATAAGTTACATGCAAGTCCCAAGTTAAAGTTACCAAAGTGGCCTACTTGCGCATCGCTCATGTCTGTAATGGCAATATCCTGGGATCCCATATTCACCTTCTGGAATCAAACCTAATTTCAATCACAATGTCCTATATTAATTATGTGTAAAATACCACCTTAGGTTGTCAACATTAAGTTTTTCCTCTTTTCCCACATCATGTGCCCTTTAGTTGACATACACAAAGTACCCAGTTTCCAGTTACCAAGCTTATGGTCGATTAAGTACAGAGCTTTCCAAAAGAGAGACATGGTTCCATCATAAACCGCAACAGTCAGCGAGAGTAACTGATAATGCTCGTGGCAGCTGTTCTTGGCATATATGTACTACAGAAGAAAAAAATTCAGTTTCTGACACAATCAAACAAAACTGATGCTTTTGGCGAACATCGAAGAGGTGTCCAAACTACAATGTTAGAACCAGTACTCAATTGGTTCCAAGTCTCATATATATACATTTAAAACATAACAAAAAAAAATAGGAGACTCACTAGAGCAACTATAGAAGTTCAAGCAGATATATAAGAGGGACTGAGTATGATGAGATTGATAAGAACAGCATGTTCATTTATATATGACTACTGGGAAAAGGACATACCATACTTCTCAAGACTATCAAAAAGCTTCCTTATGTCATTCTTTACTGTAACAATCTGCCAAGGACAAGCATGGGCCAATCATCATGATTAGGAAAAAAAACAAGAGGTGTTTAAAGAATCCTATGTGTGTTAATATCATAAACGATAAGAAGGGAACCTAGTGCAGATGTATTTACCAACATGAAACGAAAACCAACTAGAAAATAACTAAGAAAGTGGAGTCTACTTTTTATGCCCTGTTATATTTTATATCTTCAATCCTTAATGGAAAATATTTATTCATCAAATATATCACAGTGAAGATCATCAAGAATTTGTATTTGTCAAAAAGGTCAATTAAGAACAGAAAAGGATAACTACAATTATGCTGACAAAGGTTATACATGAGTGTCGTAAGAGTATTTAACAAGTATACGACTAACTGTAATATATTGACCTAGACTTTCATAGTGCATTTTGCTTTCAGACACTATTCATGATCCAAGGTAAAGGAAAGGTACTTAAATCACTACCACTAGAAACAAGTACACGACTAACTGTAATATAATGACCTAGACTTTCATAGTACATTTTGCTTTCAGACACTATTCATGATCCAAGGTAAAGGAAAGGTACGTAAATCACTACCACTAGAAACAACCGCTAACTGGCATGGGCTGGCCCTCCAATATGAGGCATTTCTTTGTTAATAGAAAACATTACGTTTTGGGAACGAGGAAAGCTTATTTTATATTTGTCAACAAGAAAATCACATATCATCCATACATATAAGTTTTTATATTTTTTCCCTCAATATATATTTCCAAAGATTAAAGAAATCGAAATCTGTTTCTCTCATTTGCTCATCAGGTAGACTTAATATTTTATGTACTATACAGTGTTATGATCCTGTGGTGAATCTTGCCTGTCATAACAGCCAGTCTGTTAAGCTGTGCTTACCATTGATTCATCTAGTTCTGAGGATGCTAATGATACAACTCCAGCAAGTGCTTCAAGTGCTAGTCCTGCAGGAAATGTTACATCAGCAACAAGACCACTACTTTTATAATTTGTTTACATAAACACATATATGACTGTGCTTGGTGTTCAAGTGTATAATAAATTCACATATATGAGAGAGAGATCATCAACTTTATAAGAGTTAAATTTGTCACTCACCCAACAAACACAAATATAATTTTTGGGCCACAAATGTATCATACATTGATATAAACTAGGGGCCACAATTTTTACTAATAAAGCACCAGGATTTAAGGTGAAACTGTTAATGGCACAATTGTAATAACAAAATAACGGTAAGGACAGGGAAGAAAGCAATATGACAGATTCTATTTTATGGCAAGAAAAACATAATTTCAATCTCCATCTCAAAATGTGCTCTGAACCTTTTATTGGTATTCTGGGATAAATGATTATCATGTTACTGATTTACCCAAGAAAGTTTTAGCCAATTTAAATACACATGATCAAGGAAGCAGGGGATTCGCTGCTGATGTTAGATACATATATACATGTATATATGTTTCTGTGTATTAATATAAAGTTAGAGCATCTTGAAAGGGATGTATGCCGGTTGTAAGCGTTTCAAAGTGAGACACAGGTCCGGCACCTCAAAACATGCCAGATGCATGCTGATTCTCATGAGTGACGTAAGACACAGGTCACCAGTCACCACTGTGTGTATTGCGGGTCAAGCTCTGGGACACATTTTCCAACTATTTGCATTCCCCCTCCCCATACAAGACACCCTTGGGTATAGTTAAAGGCTGATTTGGGAAGTACCTCTCCATGATAGAAAATATCATTCCATCTGACATTTCTACTTTAGAGATTTTTATCTAACATTTTTTGAATGTCAATTCTTATTGAATGCATGCAGATAGCCAGAGGCGGACATGCACATGTACGAAGACTGCTTAGTAATGTTCGCAGAATAACAATCAATACCAGCAGCATAAGTGCTCGATTCCGCACCACTATAACCATAGCGCCATCTACCATCGCTTTGACTGAGAGCCTGCAGTAATATATAAACAACTTCATCTCTTCACAAAAAAGAACTATTCAATGTTGACATATGGAATAGGGTCACTAAAAGATTTAGTAAATGTATCTTCACGAATAATTACCTTGATTGAATGAAATGTTGAATCTGCATCCTCAAGTAGTACTTTGCTCTCAGAAACCTCATTCTGAAGCACACACATAAAACAAAAGAATTAATAGGATGCACACTAAACACAAAGAACAGAGCAAATATACAAACCCGGGGATAATCCAGTAAATTTTCATTTTATCCATAATATAAGGAAACAAACATTCAAAACCACCAAAACTTATACATTGTTGTCAGGAATTAACTCTAAAAGTTATGAGCGTGGTTAAATGCTTGATGCCTTGAACCACAATATGTAAAAGTATAAAATATAAAGTAGTCAAGAAAATCAGCCTATATTTTAATATTTTATGCTCGTTTACCTCTCAAAAAAAAATTTAATTTATTCTTAGAATAGACAAGAAAAGGTGATCATACTTAACAGAGGATAGTCTATTCCATCTTTTTTTTTTTTTTTTTTATTGGCAAGCCTGTTTTTAACGAGATCAGTAACTCAAAGATGCATTGCCTGGGATCGAACCCCAGACCTCTGGTATCATCGCCCAGACGTATTACCAACTGGGCTCAGCTGGCATCTGCGACTCAACTGAAATTACCACCATCAAGCTTAGGACCTTCATTAGTATGATTAAACAAGGCAAAGAGCCAAAGACCAATGGAATATGTACATGCGACTATGTGAGTAACCAAGGGACAAGAATGAGAAGAACAATGTTGATGACCGTAGCTGGTAAAACAATACCTTGATGAGGACCAAACTTCCAATTGAATGATAGAAGTCAAGTAATGAACTGGCATCATTAAGAACAGCTTGAAGTTTTGAAGCAACGCCCTTCACAAAGAGATTTAACAGAAATTACATAAGTAGATACCCAAATCATATATATTTACAGGACATACAAAGCATCAGTATAGATAGCTGCCAAAGTTAGCAAGAGCACCTCCAAACAAGCAGCATCAACTCCGCACTTCAGAATTTGTTGAACTCTTAGAGCATTGAACAAGTTCTCTGGATTGGATGATGGTGACGTAAGGGTCTCTACAACAAGTGAGCAAGCCACTGGACTTATTTCAGCCTTCTTTTCTACTCCAAGAATCTGGAAAGTTCTTAGTGCCTCGTATGCTTCTTCTAAACTGGTAGAAGGCCAAAATATCAAGTAATTACTATTATTTTCTCTACAAATTTTGTAAAGGTAAAAAGTACAAAGGTGCAAAATATACAGCAAAACCAAGAAACACATGAAACTCAAAATTTTTATGTATATAAAGATATCAGGTAAGAAAAATAGATTCAACGATTATTATATTAAACATTATAGAGTGCAGTCAGGTGATTCTAAGTCTGAACAACACTGAATCTATAGCTCGATAAAATCGAGATACATCAGATCTGGAAAAACCTTGAAGCATTTACTAATTAAAGAAATCCTCCTATATCATTTGGTAAAATAAAGAGAACTCCTAAGATTGGAACCACATTTTCAGAACACTAGCGATCAGCCTGCTACACTTGTTTATCATTGGTTGGTGATACCTTTCCTGCCCTTATGTTATCCTACCCGCTCATGGGTACACTGGGTAGGACAAAAAATCATAACCTTCCAACAAGGTCCTAACCTAGTAGAACTATAGAAGGTCTGACGTCATTCCACTCTTCTTTATAGAATTATAGTTTATAATCATTGTGGAGTCGATCGTCATGTTATTGTCCTATACTCAGACAAACCAAGTTACAACCACCATGGTGAGATTTCAAAAGGCATAAAATTTGTGGCATAATTTAGAAAATAAGGCAAATTAAATAACAGATAACCTTTACTACCTTCTTTCCAATAAAAATACCAAAAAATACTTGAAATTTTTATTCAAAATTATAAATACAACAATGCTGTTGATCTTTCAATTGCTTGAAATGATATCCTAATATCACCAAAAACATATTAAAATAAATAGAAATGTTAATTATCTACTTAAACCCACAAAACCCCAGACAATATAGACAATTATATCAAACAACCAAATAATTCAACATGAAATGAATCTAAAACACATAGCAATCACATTAATAACAAACTTAAACAAGCAAAAATAAGACATAAATGATCTATAAGTTTAGGGTTTAATTAATAAAACCTTGAAAATGATCCATCAGTAGTTGTGAATAACTCTAATGCAGCAGATCGATGTTCAATTGAAATCGGATTAAAGATCGAAGAAGCAGCATTACAGATCGAAATAGAACAGAAACAAAAGAAGAGAATCGCAACAGCTAGAAACACTATCACTATGTTTCTCCTAGCCATTTATTCGAATTGATCTTGAGATCAATCGATCGATCGATCAATCAATCAAAGAGAGGGTTTTGCTTTGCCTTCTCTACACTCTCTGGAATGAATGAACGAACGAACTGTGAGTTCGTAGTCTACTGCGACTTCTGCTGTGTTGTGTTGGGTTGTGTGTTGTGTGTTGTGTGTTGTGTGTTGTAGAGAGAGAGAAGCAATTTACAAAATTACCTTTCAACGATTCTGTGCCTCTTGGGCCGTTTGTTTCAATCAGTCCAGTGGGCTGAGTGGGCTGAGTGAGTACCCACCCCACAGACAAACCAATTGTTAAACAAAACAAAATATTTAATTGTCAAAATACACTCATGTGATTGTGTGCTAAACTTTTTAAAATCAAAGAAGACCTGAGTTGTTTTGATCTTCTTTCGTAAAAAAAATACCCATATGTAATATAACTTCACAAATTTCATCTATATTCCACCAAAAAAACAAAAAAAATTCATCTAAATTACTGTATAAAACATTAATTATAACCTGATAAAAAATGGATATGAATAATCCCGGCAAAGGTTTTTGCAACTAAACATTTTAAGTATGGATTTAACTATACATAAAATTAAAATATATAAAGTGGAACCTTCGTATGTCCAGGAACTTTACTACTTGCAAAGATCAAGGGAATATGGAAAATTGTAATCAATATTGAAAATTCACTGGCTATTTTAAGTGCCCAAACTCTAATTTTTCAATAAAATGATGTGGTCGTAAAATACCACATTAGGATTAAAGGGAACAACATTTTAATATCTTCATTGCCACATCATTTCAATATTAAGATTTTCAAATTTCAGCACTAGAATTAAAGAGATTGTCAAAAATTAAAATTGTTAGTTGTCAAAACGACATTTCATGTTTTTTTTATTAAGCAGTCTTGAATTTGAATTGTATGGATTGATATCAAGATTCCTGCGAAAAATAAAGTTGGGGTGAGAGAGTGGCGTTTTGTGAATTAAAATCGGTAGTACATAAGGATAGATTCAAGTAGCTTTAAAATTAAGAAACTTTCTTTAATATCATCACGCTTCATAGTTTGTTTGTTTTTTCCATATACTAGTCATACATGCACTAACAATATTACACATAAAATCATTTTCTACAACTATATATTTTATTTGCCACGAAAGTCATGTGTTTGTAACTAGATTGGGCACTCTTCTGAACCACCTCGAGTTTTAGACAGAAATTTCCAAGACCCGTGGTTGACACTCGTCTTCTCTAAGTAGTGTTGGGCACTTACTTGAGAGATCGGAAGAACAATGAAAGACAGGGGAATCCATATTTGAATTTCAAGTGTGTCCATGCTATGTTTAATTGTTGCTCGTACTCTTCCACACTTTGCAAGAATTAGATTAGTCATTTTCAAAGAAGTCGTTAAAGTCGTCGGTCCTTAATAGTCGTTAGATTATAGTAACGGTACTTCATGGTTTCTAGTGACCCTTTTGCATAATGTAGTAGGTCAGTGAGAAACTTTGAAGCTTCTATCAGCTAGAATATATGTATACTATTAGGCTCAAGTGTTCTTCTCCTTATGAATTGTATCCGTTTATATTTTCTAAAATGTTGAACAAAAAAAGAAAAAAACTTCAATAATGAATTATTTGTACATTAATCACGTAGCATACCAAAAGTGGTAACCTAATGTTTAATTATGTACTATGTGAATTTAATTTTGTTGTATGCTAGAAGAGTATACATCCAATCCAAGTTCAACTTAATTTATTGTTTAAATATGTTTAAATTTTTATGAAGAAAAATGCTAAAATTTTTGATAATGTAGTAATCAAGAATATTCAGAATACAAAGTATATAGAGGAGGTGTTTTCTCATGTTTATTTATACACCTTAATTACATGGTTAATTTTTGCAGTATTGAACTCAACCATAATACTAAGCCCAAACATTTGTTGCTGAAGCTCGTATAAATTAATCTCTCTATTAATATTATTAATTTTTTTTTTTTGTTGCCGTGTCCAATAAAACATCATTGAGGTTTTTATTTTCTTCTTTTAATTCCACCATCTGACATATCTATGATCATCTTCCATTTAGTGTTTGCCTAATTGTTTTGAATTCTCAGTTTTTGATTATATTGCATGAAGGAGATCAAGTACGCCATTGTTGTTTAAGATAATCGCGTTTTACTTATTTTATGTTGGTTACTTGTCCTTTATTTTTCAAGATAGTACGTGTAATAACAAAATGATTTTAAGATCATATTGTCACAGACCCTGCAGATCGAATGTGTTTAGGTAATATTGTATAAAATCAAGGTGCACATAATAATGTCTTGTCCATCAGTCCCATATATTGGTTAGATGTTTTTATCATAAATTATATCAATACATGTTGCTTTCAATTAATTTAGGTAACGAGAAACAAAGGGTTTGGAAACAATTGAATAACATAATTGTAGAATTAAGTAGTTTATATATATAGATCATCACACATCACAGTATTGCACAAGGATTTATGGACTGTATTGCATGCATGTAAATAAGTTAATTACCTACTTCGATCAGTATGTATGATTTGTACATTATTTTGATTCCCCGGCCAAGAGTCCAAAGAAGCTCATCTTGACAATATATAGCCTCTAGCCTCCACTAGTCAGTCATGTTGTGCACTCTCCAGAGTCCAGACCATTGGTTGTTCTTGACTGAACCAAACAGTAAGATCATAATGATTTTAAGATCATAATGATTTTAAGATATATCACTGTGTTCCCCTCTGCTATTATTTGAAGATATCATTACTTAGTAAATGACATTTTATTCTAAGTTTATTTGATTTAAATAGATGAGTTTTCATTGTCATCTTTGTTACTTGATCCATTCAAGATAAATTGTGTGTTGATTCTTTGTTGTGTATATTATATATGTACAATACAGCAGCACAATTTATATATAATTTTTAATTCACATTTCTACTTCTACCATGCTCGTATCTCCCAAACCTAGAAATTCAATAACAGTAAAACCATATCCACAAAGTATGGGGAAGATAAAGAGATCCCTTTTTGTTTTTTTCCTAGCTTATTGCTTTGATTTTTTCTTCCTATAATTTCATCATGTCATGTAAGTCAGCAATATATACACATAACACGTACGTACACTATGAGATTGAGATATATATCTAGCTACAAGTTGATGTCTTGGTGCCAAATGGCTTTACCCTTTCCACAGGATCAAAAGCATCATCTAAAGGTGGGAAGAATGGCAGATTATATTCTTTGCTTTGTCTTTGGTTATAGATTCATTTATCTTGTTTTGTATTTCTCTTATCATGTTTATGTTCATCTTTGTTGATATGATGTTGTTATTTCTCATCTACTATATACATCTACATATCATGTTTGGGATTAGTTGGCTTCTATTGATTTAGTATTAGTTTAGAATCTTTGGAAATTAGAATATTGTACATTTTGATGTTGCATAGAAATAATAATTTTATTAATTTTCAAGGAAAGAAAACACCATTCTGATCAGCCTGTAGACTAAGACCTGTCCAGTCTAATAGTTGTTGATAAATGTGTGTTCGACTCTTGTCTTCTTCCCATAATTTTTGCAGTCCCATACTTATGTTCATCTATAATTTATTTTTAGGTTGAGACTGAAGAGCAACTACAGTTATCTGAGGCTTATGCAATTTCTGCAGTCCCATACTTTACTTCTTCAAGGTTAGTTTTAATGAACTTTCTCTCATTTCTTGGATTTTTTTTGTTCAGGGGAGTACAAATTTCTAGATTTCGCACATGCATACCCAGACTTTGTGTTTATAGTTGTCAGAAACTGTTTATTGTATGCATTGAATATTTGAAATAGATTTTCTGGGTTTTTCCAGTTCTATTTTTAATTAGCTTGTGGAATGTTTGATTGGGGCTGGGGCTGGGGCAAACAAAATGACGGTGGAGACTATTGACACAAATCCATGTTATTTTTTTATTATTATTTTTCATCATATTGTATTTGTATTTGTTAATGCTTTGCCATCACATGTTTGTGGAACTAGTCCAACGTAAGTAGAACATTTCACCAATAGTGCCTGTACTTGTTCATAATTTAGAACTCTTGTTTTTCTACATTTCATAATTTTTACCAATAAAATAATAATGTTGATAACCTATTAGTCCTAATCAGTCTTAATAAGGAAATCTTCATGACCATATTTTATGGATTAGGAATTAAGTCTTGTATTACTTTTCACCCACATTTTGTGATGCACATTTTTTTTTATTGGTATTTATATTATGCGTGCGAGACTTAGGCAATTCAGTTCCCAATTGTCTCTTTTCCGGCAAGCTATAAAAACTTGCATTCTTGTACTACTTCGTCTATACTTATTCCCAATTATCAATTCAGTTCCCAATTGATGTTCTGCATGCTTTCTTGTTCACATAGCTTTATTAAAAGATTGCAAAAGCATTCAAGCAATATATTCTTTATTTATAACCTTCAACTTATCTAGATGGAAGGTTGGGGTAAGATGTTTTCTGTGCTTGGTCCACTATTTTCCATTATAGCCTGCCTGCAACTTAAGAGTTGCATCCAAACCATAGGTCTTAACTATCCATTAATCATGTTTGTTGTTGTGACATTTACAGGTAATTCATTATTTTGTTCGTTTGATCTATTCAAGATAAATTGTGTGTTGATTCTTTGTTGTGTATATTATATATGTACAATACAGCAGCGCAATTTATATATAATTTTTAATTCACATTTCTACTTCTACCATGCTCGTATCTCCCAAACCTAGAAATTCAATAAATCCTGGGAAAATTATTGTTATCTATGTTGCTAATTAACATATGTCGATTATAACCAGACTTTCATATCTGAATAGCTATTACTTCCTACACATAGAGTGCATAATGGTAATGGTGCATCTAACATTAATTCATTTGCTTAAGCTAGAAATTTTAGGACCTGCAGATTAAATTCAAGAAATTTTGTGACCTGCAGAATATATCTAGGCGAATCTGTGTGAACAGTCAAAATTATGTGTATGCCCAGAGCACACTAAAATTTTAGATTAGTCTTCTTCCTCCATTTAAATAGCATGGTGTCTTGAATTTGTATTTTTTTTTTGAATTGACTTATGTTTTTTTTTTTGGGGTATGTTTCTTGTTATGCGCAACGGTGGTTTGAACTATGTGGTGGGGATAATTTCTGTAACTGTTTGTTGTTGTGACATTTACAGGTAATTCATTCTTTTGTTCGTTTGAGCTGCTCTTAAAGTATGCCAATTTTGACCTCTCCTTCATTTCATAATGGATTTTGACATTATATAGTGATGAATGTTATACTAAAATGCGTAGTGATGAATGTATATTTAAATGAGAATGCATATAACGTTGTGACCATGTTTTTTTTTCAAATGCTATGAACGTATTTTAGGAATGGTCAATAACGATGCATGATAAAAATTGATACCCTGTACACGTCTAAATTACATCAAGTACCGTTATTTGTGAAAATGGTAGTTTCTTTGAATTCATTTATATTACAGCATGTACCGTTATTTGTAATAGGGGTAGTTTGTTTATAAAAAGATATGTGATTTGTCGATATATTTTCTAGAATTGGGTAAATTTGCATGTTACTTGGTTCGAAATGGCCGGAACCCTGGTATTTATACAAACTGGGCTTAAGCCGATGCTCAGATTAGGAATTTTGAAGGAGCATGTTGGGAAGGTTGTACTTCAATCGCACAAACTCGCTTACTGTTGAATTACTACAGGAGCTTTGACTCCGAAGTAGAACTTGCATGCTCCCAACCACTACCCAGCCCCATTGCCTCTAGAAGCTCTTCTTGTGTTTCTTCTATTTCGACTGACCGTATCCCCAACGCAATGCGTGCAATTTTCTTAGATGATACTTGGTGGTTGGTGAAGAACCTGATTGTAGTTTTGTTAGTTGTAATCATCGCGGTGTTGTTGAAGTTGTTATTTGTTATTTAGAATTTTCAAGAAATTGTAACATAACTTTGGGATATGTTAACGTCACCTTGTACTGAAATTTGTAATGACACATTTTAATATATGTTTTGAAATTTTAAAATATTTGTTTTACTTAAAATACAATCGTGTTTAAAGTGTGTGTTACAATCGTAGAGTTTTGACGTTGTTGGGGTTTTGTAGAATGGACAGTGGTGAAGAAGAACGTAGGATAGTTACTGCTGTAGTCGTTATTGTTGTGGTTCATATGGTAATGGCATGGCAGTGGTGGTGTGCATTACATATGAACCACATGCGACTACCTCGTGCACCTCGTACGAATCGAAATGAAATGCGACGTGGTATTCTTAGGAGTTTTTACATGGAGAGCGACATGTCCTGTCATCATCAACTTAGGATGAACCGATTCGCCTTCCATTCCTTGTGTCGTAGGCTTATAAGACTAGGATTGCAGGATACGAGATATCTTACGGTTGAGGAACAAGTAGCCCTATTTCTTATAACAGTTGGTCACGACCAGCGAAACCGAAGGGCAGCCCATCAATTCTATCGATCAACCGAAACCGTTAACCGTTTCTTCCATCTAGTGCTTAATGCACTCCTACGGTTATATAGAGAAGTTGTGACCAATGTGACAGCGGAGAATTCTCCGCTCGCAGATTGTGGAACATATCATCATTGACACCATTATTTCAAGGTTCGGAGCCTATCTTTGTCAATCACAGTAACTTTGTAATCCTTCTTTAAAATGCATCATTTTACTTAACATGTATAAATGGTCATAGGATGCTGTGGGTGCAGTCGATGGTACACATTTCAAGACAAGTGTTGCCTTGGTAGACCAACCTAGATATCGTAACCGAAAAGGAGAGATTACTCAGAATGTCTTGGTGGCGTGTACCTGTAGCATGAGGTTTACGTACGTGTTGACGGGATGGGAGGGTTCGGCGCACGATGGTCGTTTGTTGAGGAATGTCGTTAGTCGTCCTGGCCATAGAATTACCTTACCTCCTGGTAAGTTTGTATACCTACCATGTACATTCCCATGTTCTGTAAATCACAGCCTATGATTTAATACGTCAACAATCATTAACTGTAGGGGGTAAATACTATCTTGTGGATGTCGGCTTTACATTAGTGCCTGGATTCCTTACTCCATATCGTAATACCCGATACCACATCAGAGAGATAGGAAGACAAGTAGCGCAGAATGAGGATGAGCTATTCAACTTTCGTCATTCATCTTTGAGGAATGTTGTCGAAAGGGCTATTGGTGTCTTGAAAAAGCGCTTTGCATATCTCAGGAACTCCCCTCACCACAACGTTAGGGTTCAATCCAAGATTATATTGGCATGTGTTGCCTTGCATAATTTCTTGAGAGATGTTGACCTTGATGATGCGTTTGACCCCGACGCACTACCTGACGATGAGGAGGAAGACATGGCCAAAACTGAGGAAGAACCGGTCGATGTTGTAGCCCCCGCCATGAATATGGTGCCATCCCTAACTTGGACCAATTGGAGGGATCAACTATGTCATCAAATGTGGAATGCGTACGTCAATTTCCAGTACGAAACAGACGAAGATGACGATCTTTGAAGTATCCCTATCATGTGTTGGCTATTGTTTGTTATGTGTTGTGTGTACGTAGACAATGGATATTTGTTTAATTTTCTATTCCTTGTGGACCGATGACACAATTTATTAATAATGCATTTATGGTTGAAATTCATGGTTTGTAATCAAGTATTACGATTTGTTATTAATATTCAAGGAATGTCGACCGCTTCAACGAAAAAAACAAAGAGAAGGAACCATCAAACCCCATCCCAAACATGGAGTGCCTCTCCCGTTCCACCCCCACCCGAACTACCATCCCAAAGGACCTAACAAAGGTAGGGACCAGCAATGATGGATATCTTACTTGATACTCTCTGCGAGAAGGTTAGTAAGTGTGGTAGGCGGGCGGACAATGGATTTAAGTCCGACACCTACACTGCCGTCGCAAATGCCGTGAATACAAAGTTGGGAATGACTGTGACCCCGGAGAATGTGCGATCCAGGATGAGGACTTTGAGGAAAGAATACAGCGTGGCAAAGGCATTGTTGAATGCTAGTGGATTTGGGTGGGATCCGGTACACAAATGTGTTGTGAATGCCGACCCTGTCGCATGGGCTGCATACATTACGGTAATTGATGCCCTTGTTTGTTTGATGTGTTGTTATTCAATAGTGCGATATCAATTGTTAATGGATTGTTCATTGTAGGGGCACCCCGAGGCCAAGAACTTCAATGGTAAGGTTTTGCCATTTTTTGACCAGATGACATTCTTGGTTGGTGATGATTGCGCCACGGGCAAGGGAAGCTATACTGCCCATGATCTTGATAGTCCCACTTACGAACCAACCGGTACGTGGGTTTATTGTTTGTTACACAACATGGTTATTGTGGCATGTATGAGTTTGTGATGTGAATGATTAATCCAATGCAGTGAATGAAGATGAGGATGAGACCCTCGGGGAAGGGGATGGTGGCGTTGACGGAATAGAATCCCAGTTTGCGACAAACACCCCAGTTGGAGATACACCACCACTTCCTACTGCTGATTTTGAGGGAAACGGTGGTTCGGTAGCATCTGTTGCTCGCAAGGGGAATGATAGTGCCCCTCCTGTCATACCAAAGCGTCGTAAGTTGAAGTATACCATGGCAAATATACCTGAGCCTCCATCCTTCAAAGGATTGACTACGGCGGTGCAACAGATAGCAAGCTCTATGGGAAAACCCAACATTTCAGAGGTTTCAAATGTTGTCAAAGGACTTACCCAAGGAAATAGACAAGCTTACCTGGACTACATGGATTTCTTAGGAGGGAATCCAGAAATGATCTATACATTTATGGGAATCGATGACGAATACAAGTTGGAATGGATCATGAGAAAATTACACTAGTTGGGGTCTAGCTTTTGGGTGTTCATGATTGTTGAATTATGTTTGTCAAACTATTATGAATGCTTGTTTTATGGATACAGTATTTTATTTTGGATTATGTGGCGTGATTTCATTACTATCGTGCGACAGTTTTATGGATACAGTATTTTATTTATATTACGTCGCAGATTGTTATTTTGTATATTTTCATTATCGTTATGTTGTAGCTTTATAACTGGCAAATTCTGATAACATAGACACAGTTCATTTGTGGTTATGTGAATGTGTTAGTTTTTTCAAGACTGTTTTCCCTACACAGTTTTGTTTTGTTCGTAATTGTTGTTTTTGGGTTTTAGAAGAATAGAAGGTCCAAGCACTTTCAAGGTAGGGTGGTACCATAAAATGGACGTGGTTATGCTTGACACATTTGTCAAGCATAAAGACGAACCTGGTTTCCCTTTCCAAGAACACACGCACGTAGAAGTGGTCTTCCAGGTTTTGGAAGCAACGTCTATGCCGGTGTCGGTGGAAGATGTACGCGAGAGGGTGAAGTATTTTTTCTATACCTATTTACAAATGCGTGGATTATTAAATATAAAGGGTTTTCAATGGGATGCACATCGTGAAAGGGTGATTGCGACAAATGAGACATGAGAGGAAAATGCTCCTTGCAGTAGATTCCGTGGTGAATGGCTCCCTTACATGAACAAGCTTCTTGCGTTGTTCCCAAAATAAATTGTATTTTATATTATGTAACAAGACTATGTATGAACAATGTTTCTTATGTTTATGAATATTTGTGAATTGTTTGTGTTTTAATTATCCCTTACACAGATGTCTGGGTCAACACCCCCCCCCCCCCCCGGCGATATAATGCCTGGGAAAACTACCATCTGAGAATTCACTTTGCACCTAGGCCAGAACGTATAAGGTGCCCTAGGTGGTCTTTTGATATGGATAACTACATTTGTAGTAAATATTTTGAGGCTATCATCGTTGGGTTGCGTAGAGAAGATGGTAGTTTTCCACGTGACGTTAACCGAGGAATTGCAACCGGTTTGACCACTAACTTTCATGTTGAGGTTGACGACGAAGACGTGCAGAGGCGTTGCAAGTATTTGAAGCAACGTGTTAGGAAGATAAATGATTTGTGTGCGAGGCCGAGATTCAATTTTAACCTGGTGGAATGCAAGGTTGTAGCTAGCGAAGAAGTGTGGGCACAACTTGAAGTGTCTAATTATTGGAAGGAGTTGAAAGATAGGCCGTTCAAGATTTACCTAAACGCATCTCAAGTATTTCTTCCACTACCACCATATAATGTTTAACATGGTGGGCTTTCTTCCAACTTGAAGTGCGTAATTAATCTTTGAACGCAATTTGTAGCCATGTTAATTACATGGTGTAATAATGGTTTGTAATAAGAACAAGACAATATATATGATGGGCTTTATTTATGAATGTTATTAAATGTTTTCGTATTTTTGTGGGTGTGGATATGCATGTTGATATAATATTCAATGGTTTTCTTTTAAGTTGTATAATGTGTACAGAATTCTCTATGGATATTCAATGGTCATTCTTTGTGGATTTGTTTTTGATCCCACGACAAACATGGTTATTTCTGATGATGTTGCAAGGAATGATGTCATTGAAACAAAGCGGTGGGTGGCAAGCATGCGGACCAAATGTTACTATATCTTCATCAATTTTCTGTTTTATATATCTTGGGATGATGTTCGAAGAACGAACCCCCAACTTCATCTATGTAATCAATTTTTTATATCGTTTTATGTAATGACACTCTTTTTAATTAAATATATGTTATTTTTTTGTGATCTAACTTCATTTATGTAATGATCCATTTTTTAATTAAATATATGTTATAAAATTTGTTATCTAACCACATGCATGTAATGACCCCCTTTTTAATTAAAAATACGACAATGACAACCCCCACCCCCAACCACACAACACACCAACTTTATTTTTATGTATGTAATGTCCCACTTTTCAATTAATAATTCTATATCTATTTCACCTTTGTTATAATAACATTTCACAACACATAACATTCTTTTAATTTATAATGTAGACAATGGAACAAGGTGGCCCAAGCAACACCAATGACTACTATGTTTTGAAACCATGGAACGTTGGTAAAAACGGGAAGGGTTCTTGGAGGATGGTGAGTACTTTACCATTATTTTTTTAATATATGACATGGGACCACATGTTGTGCTTTTGTATTATTATCATGGCCCACATATTGAAGCTTTTGTTGTGATGGCCATACAGTATTCTACTTTTGATGGACTATTCTTGCTTTAATGGACCATACAGTATGTATAACAAAAAATTCATTCTATGTTGTGTTTTTTGTGAAAAAAGAGGACAAGGGAAGTTTTTTGTGCTATATGGGCCTTGTTTAAGCCCAATTAGTGATCTATTGTAAGGTTATGTTATAAAGCCAAGTAGAAGTGGAAAAACCTTAAGTTTTTATGAGAGAGAGATTGTGAGAAGCCATTAGAGAGTTTGAGAACTTTTGTGAAGAAGAAGACTTCGGTTTTTCTTCGTGAGGGCTTGTACAATTGTCTCTATAAGAAAAACATCACGTTGTTGACAATGAAAATGACTATGTTTGTTAATTACATGCAGTCGATTCCGGCCACTCTTACCAGTGGCCTCCGACAAGACCAACCTGTCGAGCTTCGTGTTGGGTTGTGGGTGTACAACGATCTGGAGATAAATGTGGACCCGTATGGTCACTTTTCTTTCAAGACTGCAGGGTGGAGAGCTGTAGTTCAAGGGGAGCACTTGGACGTGGGTGACCGGGTGTTGCTGAGGATTCAACATCTCGGTAAGGGGAGACACTCTGGTGTTACCCTCGACATGCTTGTGAAGAGGAAACAAGCTTGTAGGCAGCAACGCACTTCATCAGCAGCACCTAGGTCTTCAGCAGCAGCAGCAGGTCCCTCATCAGCAGTCCGCCGCACCACCAATCGGAAGAATTCAGCACCACCTGCACCTCCAGCCTCTTCAGATTCAGACTCTTCAGATTCAGACTCCTCCTCTATCGGCGGTGGTCTCTCAGTTCAGGAATCGGCCAATACCGATGAGAACGTCTTTATGGATATGAACGACAACTTCATCGACTACGACGACAGTGACTATGAGCCGGTTGAGACACATGTACCAAAGACTGCATCTGATCCAATCATTATTTCGGATTCGGACTGAAGATGTGAGGGTAGGAAGTCGTTTCATGACTTTGACAATTTGGTCACTACTTGAACTTGAAACTGTTTGTGTGTATTGATATTTTTAGGATTCTATAGTCTAGGTGGATTTTTTTTTCAAGTATGGATAATATGATATATTATAACAGGTTATGACAGGTTGTTTATTAATATGGATATATTATGATAATTTCGTCACTACTAAAATTTATGTTGCTTGTTATAACAGTTACTACGTTTGATACTTGTTAAGGTATATTATGACATATTATGACTGCCCATGTTAAGGTATATTGTGAATGTTTAAGAGGTGTATTATGGCTGCCTATGTTTAGAAGGGATATTTTTCAATTTTATCATACTAAAATTGTTTTAAAATATAGACAATGTGATAAATATTGTAAGAGCTATGATTGTTTTGAAAAAAAAATAAAACAACATGTATGGAAGTTTGTAATTGTTTATTGAACAATTATTTTTAATGTAATATGGATTGTTCGTGTAAACAAAATATTGGACAATTCTTTTTAATGTTATATCTTGGTCACATATTTACTTTCATAAAATTATATCTTTACTTTCATAATTTTTTTCTTATCAAATAAAATCAAATAATAATAATAATAAAAAAATAAGACATTTGTTGAAGTGTGGATAATATATTAACTATCTTTATTATCAAATACTAAAAATGAGACACTTGTTCAATATTTTTATTATCGAAAAATTAAATATTAATACATTTATTGAGGTGTGGATAATATACATTTGTAATGACGCATATCAAATTCAAAGAGTCCATGGCCCATAGTTATGCTTCATATGTTACAAGAATAACCCTTTATCGTACTTGGATCGTAGGCTCGTAGCCCAATATGGATGGATAATGCCCATATCACAATCAAAGAGTCCATGGCACATAGTTATTTGTGATTCACCAGGTATGCAAAAAGTTATGCAAAAAGTTATCAAACACCGGTTAATTGGCAAATTTTGTTACCTAACGTTTACCCAAGTTATTAACAAACACAGATTATTTTCTACTTCCCCAAACCTTGGTTTTAATTTACCGGTAAATCATTCCATTTTATTCCCCGGTTATAAACAGGCCAAGGGTTTTCTCTCTCTTTCCAATGGACGTTACGGAGCAATCAGATCATCCAGACGATCAAGGTACTGTATCTTCATTTTAGAATTTCATCAAACACTTTATACTCACCTAGTCAAAGATGTTAAAAAAGAACAAAATGCAAAATGCAAAAAAAAAAAAAAGTTTAAAGTGACATTCTTAAGCTTGAGTTTTCTTCAAATTCCAGAGATAACAGTTTCAAATGTTGAATTGCTGTATGAATGTGTATATAAGAGAGTATAAATTAACTACTACACACACTAAAATACTAAAAAAACCCACAATTTTGAAGTTTGAAATGTTTAGGTGGTTTTAGCTGACTTATGGGAATTTTTTGTTTTGTTTGTGGAAATATTGGAAGAGATGCTGTACTGCTATTTGGTTCATTGTGTTTATATTGATTACATGATGAATCATGACTAATTTTGAATCTATTAAGTAAATCAATTAATTGTGTAATATTATTGAATTTTTAATTCAGATTACTTCATGTCAATTCAGATTCATTTTGCTTGTCTTTGGATTCCATTACAGTTGATTTCCCTTTGACATTTCTTCTGCCACATTCCTTAGGTATTTCATGTCACATGTAACATCAACACTCCTTCAACTCCCCCCAACTTCCACCATTTCTACGAGCTATCATAAGCCAGTAGATGTGCCACTTCACTTTGCTTGCTTTCATTTTGAAATTGTTACTTGATCTCAAACTTCTATCTTGCATTTCACATGGTGTTCACTAACTAGAAGACACTTTAATACTTTATCCCATCATTTTGGTTTTGCATGTAAAGACCACTAATATCTGGCCTAAAGCTCATGAATCAATGGAACAGAACAGTTAACTCTCTTTCTCTCTGTAATAAAGTAACTATTGTAGTGGCAAAGGCATAAAAATATAAAATGAACAATACCTCAGGAAGGTTTATCATTTATGTGACTTCTCGAACATAATCCACATGCTATTGTTGCAGTTAGTGTTGGAGATGGAAAACTTCAGGCATTATGTATTCCACACGAAGCAAACTTTGATGCATGGACTTCACATATTGCAGAAATTGAAAAGACATCATCTGTAAGCAATGCCTGATGCCAATGTCGTTTAATTAGATTTCAGGGACTGTTATTTTATATAGAGCAACCTTTTTAATATTCTTCAGCGTGATGAAGCTCAGTTCTTTTGTTCACAAGTATCAACGTAATCAATATACACAAAGTATATATACTTGTGTATGTAGAATTGTGTTATTTAATGTAATAATTATTCATGAATTACTGATATGAATTTCACCTTACAGTATATATAACAGTTTTCAGACGTTTTCCCACATAGTTCAATTATATAGTTATTTGCGAGAAGAAGAAGAAGATGGAAAAAGATGGAAAAAGAGATGAAAATGGTGTTTATAAATTTTGTCCACTTATGACATAAACATAAAATGAGATCTTAGACTCTTAGTAATCTTTCTTCACAAAGAAAAATCCCTCAGTCCTTGTTTTCTACCCCAGATTTGTTTGTTAGTTTCTCGCTCTGGGATGATCATGCTTGCAATAATGAGAGTGCACAAGACCTCCTAAGTCTCAAACCTTATGATTGTATCATCCTTCCTATCATTAGAGATTGTTCCCTGCTATTGACATTATTTTATTATCCATAAAATATTTTTTCCCAAACTCATTTCATCTTTGTGTCACCATAGAAGGATTTTTTTTATTCGGACTGAATATACTGTTTTCTGTATAACCTTTTTTATGCGTATAAAATTGTATATTGATTTTTCATAGTACACATTTCCCCCCCTTAATTATTGCAGGTTGATATCGAGAAAATATCTTTAGTGTATGAAAATTTCTTGTCGGAGTTCCCCTTATGTTACGGTTACTGGAGGAAGTATGCAGATCACAAAGCTCGTTTGTGCACCGTGGAGAAGGTTGTTGAGGTTTATGAACGTGCAGTTCAGTCAGCAACCTACTCCATTGATCTGTGGGTCGATTACTGTAGCTTTGGCATGTTGTTATTTGAAGACCCAGTGAATGTTCGAAGGTAAGTAATCGCATGAAATTTAAAAGTCCTCTGAAGTAAGATTGATCTCCTGAAAGGCTGAAATTGATATGACTGCCCATTGCTTATGAAATATGAGCTAATATAGAACTGCAGACAGTGAGGACCAACTTTAGGGGAGAGGAGTTGGCGAAGGAGGGAGAGAGAGAGAGAGGGCGGGCGGGGTGGGGGGTGGGGGGGGTGGGGAGAAAGAAATAATTTGAGAATAGGTCACAGAGCGGAAAAAAAAAAAAAGGGGAGAGAGATGAGTTGGGAGAGGCAAAAGGGGAAAGGAAAAAAAGAGAGAAAGTGGACAGACAGACACAATCCTCCCCCCCCCCCCCCCCCTAACACACACACACACACTCACCCTCGCCTGATGCATAAGAGACCTCCTACAGTTGGTCAATGATTATAGAGAAATATGAGGAGGTAAAGATCCAGAATTCTATGCATTGGGAACGACAAGACTGTTTTAAATGTGTATATAATCCTTACTAAAAGGCATATGGAATTATATTTTATACATAGAACAACATTAATGAATCCAACAAAGACAGACATAATGTTTTGAACTAAATCTGAATCCTTCAACATGCATTGGCTTAAGCAATGCAACTGTGCTTTCTTGTCAGCAGAACAGTAAAAGAGTAGTTTCATAAATTCAAACTGTAACTTTTCTACTTTTTTTGGCAAAAGTAGTTACTTCTTTAGTTGTTTGATGTGTAGAGTCTTTCCATACTGTTGTTAGCTTGAGATTTCTTCGAATTCATAAAATCTAAGAAAATGCACATTCAGTACTGCATATGAGAGAATTGTAATCAGAAACGCCTTTTGTGAATAAGTTTGTTATATTATCTCTTGTCTTGTAGCACCAAATAGACATAACTTTCTTTCGTACATAACTTGGACAGATATTGATAGTTTTTCTTGATTTTATGGGCAGGTTATTTGA
This sequence comes from Aquilegia eximia, assembly GCA_023053565.1. Taxonomy (NCBI): domain Eukaryota; kingdom Viridiplantae; phylum Streptophyta; class Magnoliopsida; order Ranunculales; family Ranunculaceae; genus Aquilegia; species Aquilegia eximia. The sequence continues at coordinate 12,781,726 of JALIGU010000001.1, forward strand.
AAGAGGGATATCCTCTGTTGGAAAGGACTACCTGTGCAATCTCTTGTGGGATAAATACATTGAATTTGAGTATTCTCAGAAGAACTGGAGTTCTCTGGCTTATATTTATATTCGGGCTCTGAAATATCCAACAAAAAAGCTACATAGCTATTATGAGAGGTACATTTCTAATCCATATTTGCATATTATATGCTTAACAGACTAACAGAGCCCTGTTCGAGATATAACAATTAATAGTCTTAGCTTTTTACTTCTTGTCCTCTTGGTGAATTTTTTTACTGCAAGCTTAATCCTTATCTGCTTTCACTCCTGCCTGCTGCAAAGTGCAACCAATATCTGTTTTCCTTACAACATGCTGCACATGCATTTGATGTTCCTTAGTTTTGATTACCATTTGCTTATTTATTTTTATTTTGCATCAAATCCTAAAAGTCCATATTGAATATAATTTCAACTGATATTCTCAAATTATGTCACTAATTAATATTCCTACATTTTTCTTCAGTTTCAAAAAGCTTGTTGCCATTTGGGAAGAAGAGAGAAATTTTCAGACTGGTGATGCCACAGAAACGCAATCAGATGGTTTTCTGAATGGCAAAACAACTCGTGTCAAAGAGTACGACAATGAGGATATCACAATTGTAATTAAAGACCTTCTTGATCCCGCAGCCGGCTTACATAGGCATAAAGCATTGCAGAAGTATTTATCTACTGGAGAAAAGTTTTATCAAAGAGCAAGAGAATTGGATGCAAAGATCTGTTTGTTTGAAAGTCGCATACGGAGGCCTTATTTTCATGTAAAGCCTCTTGATGCCAGTCAACTAGAAAATTGGCATCAATATCTTGACTTTGTTGAGATGCATGGAGATTTTGACTGGGTAAAAAGTAGTTTCTTATTCTGGTATTCAAATGAGTTATTTTCTTTAACGCCCCTACTCCTCTCTCTCATTTGAATATATATCCTGTGACATTGGCAGGCTGTCAGACTTCATGAGAGATGCTTGATTCCATGTGCTAACTACCCTGAATTCTGGATGCGCTATGTGGAGTTCATGGAAACTAAGGGAGGAAGAGAGATAGCAAACTTTGCTCTCGCTCGAGCAACTCAAATTTTTCTCAAGGTGTATATCTGAATAACTTACATGTTTCTCATTCGTTTCTTACATATTGTGCATTTCCGGGACTAGGATTAAAGTTCCTTTGCAAGGACTTAAGGAGGAGAAACTGCATATTCTGAACCCCACGAATATATAGAAAAACCTTTACGTTACAAAAGAGTTCATTGACACGAATTCCTGAATTTTCAGGTATTGAACCCCAAAACACCCCTGACGACTAGAAGAAAACCTCTTTGACTCAGTAAGAATCATGTGAATCTACGAAGATTTATAGGACATACAGAATGTAATCAAGTCTGTTCTTTATTGTGTGTACGTATATATTCATGCTCTTAACCTAGGGGAATTCTAACCAGCTATAAATGTGTATTGTGGGTTAATCTCCCTCATTATTGTATTATCTTAATAATAACATATCTCCATTGACCATTGAGTGCACCTCAAATCGCGTGTTGTTAGACTTCTTTCTTGGCCTTCATCATTGAATTTGGAGCACTGTGTCAGCAATCATGAATTTTCATCTCCTTCCTTACCAATACCATTAGTGTGACTCACTAGACCTTCACCTTATGAGAGAAAACACTGACGTTGACTTACTTCTGCCCCTTCCCACCAGTATACAGTTCTTATTCCTTCTAGCCAATAGGAGCATTACTTTTGATCAGTTCATGAGCTCCTGGGAAACATAAAATTTTGAGGTTTGTAGTTAGTGTATGTATGGGTTAGAGTTAACTCCTTCATACTGTTACTAATACTTGGTCCAAAACGATAAATAAATAAAATGCTTGGTTGTATTAGTTGCAGTGCAATAAGAAACAATTAGTTGATACTTGATCCTATGCAGCCATCAACTATAGAAGATTTGAGAGTGATCACTGATACTCGATGGCGTCATAGGACCTAGTATCAACTGATTGTTTCTTATTGCACCCCATTACTAAATTTTCTCCCGTAGATAGTGTTTTTGATTGCCTAATGTTATAACCTGCCTGATATCAGACTTTTGCAATCTACAAACCTCCCCGGAAATCTTGCAATTTTCTTACTTTTAGTAGTTGAGTTTTAATATCTAATGCAAAACGTTTTGCTTATGTAAGTACGTTACTAATTCTAAGTTTGGTCCAGTAAAACATATCCAAAAACATTAAAAATAGATTAATTGAATTAATTTCCTGTCAGGCCTTGTAGTAATAAATAACTTAAATAGCTCTTCATTTGTAGTTTTCTGCTTAAATTTGCTCCATTTTCTTAAAAATATAAAGTATGCGTGTTATAATCAATAAGCTACACATCTATTATCACAAGGCCTGCTTAAGTTAGTCTGGTTGACCTGCATGAACTTGTGTGTTACACAGCCTAGCGGGTTTCCACAAGCTGTTGCTAAAGTCTTGAGCCTATACTTTGGCTATGGGTATAAAATCTTGTGGGCTCTGTTAGTGGACACCTGATATTGAGAATTTGTAACAGTGTTACCAGGAACGTGGGTCCATCCGGTACCGGTACGTGGTACCATACCTACATGGTTCCCGGTACGTGGGGGTATACAGAGTCGGTACGGTATTTTGGGTCGGGGTTCGCTTTGGAACCATTATTTGGGTCGAGATATATATATTTATATAAAAAAATATATAATGCATTGATTTTATAATTAAAACATTAGAAAACACTCCTAAAATATAACTTAATACTTTCAAATTAAAAAAAGATATATATCAAGAATAGATAAGTAGTTTGTTACTTTATTTTTTCTGGAATTCAAACAAAACCAAAGGAATACTTAGTTTATTTTTTCTAGAACTAAAACAAAACCAACAACTAATTTGCCTTCTCCTTTCCCTTGTTTCCCTTTGCAAAGCTAGAGATGCTAGTTTGGCGTAGTCCACCATTGCTAACTACTGGCCTCGCAGATGTAGACGTAGTGTCCCTGGTAGAAGTAGGTATGGGGACGTGTGGATGGTATCTCTACATCATCATCTCTGGTAGTAATATTTACTTATTGTTTTTTAGAAATAAGAGCCTTTGGGCTCAAGTAAAAAAGAAAAAAAATTGGATCCACACATTTGTGGTTCTAGTGTGCTTTGGTAACTACCCGGAATCGGATCCATGGATCTGGTGGGGGAGGGGGATGGATTCTGGTAACACTGGTTTGTAATGGTGTACGATTGAGCGTTATGCCTTTCTTAGCTGATGATTTCATGAACAATAATAAACCGAAAGTGTTTTTTCGTGCTTCATATGACTTTTTAAACTTTGTATATCCCGAGTTCCTGACCATTTCTGTTACAACTTGATTTATGGGTGCAAATTCAGAGAGTACTAGCTATCCATATTTTCTGTGCTGGGTATAAAGAGGAACCAACCATTTTAGCACACAAGATATTTAGCTGCTAGCATCATTAAGTGGATTATTTTTCCTGGCCGAGTTATGTGATTTTTATTATATTTCATCAAACTTTTTGCAAACAGAGAGTACCAGCTATCCATATTTTCTGTGCTAGGTATAAAGAGAAAATAGGTGATGTATTTGGGAGCCGTGCTGCATTTCACCGATGTGATTCAGAGTTGGATTCCGACCTCATTGAAAATGTTAGAAGAGAAGCTAATATGGAAAAACGTTTGGTATGCAATTTCTCTTTCACACATGTCTCATTGAAGGGGAATTCGGCTATTGACAACTTGTTTTTCTGTTTCTGTCAGGGGAATCTTGAAGCAGCTTTTCAGATATATGAAGAAGCACTTCAAATGGCGAAAGAGAAGAAGAATTCACCTGTTTTTCCCATGCTTTCTATTCATTATTCTCAATATAAATACATGGTAAGCTATTGGTCCACTGATTAATCTCCTCCATATTTTTAACATCAGTAAGAAATTCACTTCTCCATGTTTTGTGAAAATGGCTATATTACTACAGGAGTGCATTTTATTGAGTAGTTATTTGTTAGGGAGGGAGCACTGTACCCTTGAATCATGATGCCCAAGAGATGGTAAACACAAACTTTGATTCTAGAAGTCACTGTACCCAATGATTTTTTTCATACAGTGGGAAACTTAAAATATAAAAGTAAAAAAGAAAACCCACAGTTTTTCGTATCAAATAGCTTGATTTGGTACGTCTTCGGTAAATTATAGCTATTGTATTTTGACTTTGATGTGATTCTGTGAGGCTTGTGAGTAAGTGATGTCATAAACATGTTTTTCTTAAAGGTCACTGGTGACTTAGATGCGACAAGAGATGTCTTGATCAAGGGTATACAACATTTACCTCAATGCAAACTACTTATAGAGGTATCTGTTTCATGCAACCCATCTCCACTCATTGTAATATGATATGTTATGTATACGAGTAGATAACTGTTGGGTTATTTCTTCTTGCTAGTTATTTTGTGTTGTAGAGTCACCATTGATAGCTATATAGGATGTCCTAGTATCTCATCCCATTTGGATAAGTTTGTATCTCACGTTCTCACATTTTATTTTAGTCACAGTACTTCCCCATCCAATTTTGATTAAGTAGTAGATTCTAGCCAGTCAAAGTTAAGATCTTTGTAGGTTTTTGCATTGATTATCCAAGTTTTTTAACTTGATAAAATATGAATTCTATTTTTGTTGATCGATATTGATGCTTCCCATATCAGTTCCGAATTATGAATCTCTAAAATGAGCATAATTGGCATAAATGGCTGGACCTCAATCTATTTTTGAAATTTGCATGTTTTTCTTTGTTCAATACACATCTCAATCAAGAGTTTGGACGATTGTTTTATAAGATAAAAGAGATGACGGGAATTCAAACCTGGTTAGGTGTATATACACGCCTACTTATACATAGTGTTATAGGGAGGTTGGCTGTTGGAGATACTGTACAGAGGCAAACTAAACATAACTGGGCCCATGAACTTAAATTAAAAAAGAACTGTGTCAATGTAATTGATGAAAGGACTCATTAGTGCCAGTATCAATAGTATAGACCAAGTTGACACTAATCCCAGTCCCAGAAAAGTGTTCGGAATGCATAACAAGGGATAAACATATATAATGGATTGAGATAGGATCAATTGGTCTCAGGACCAGGATGAAAAATTCTGGTTTCAAGCTTATCTAGGACCACATGGTACACTATGGGAGAAAATGTTCATTTTGGTCATTGTACTTTGCACGTTTTTGCAGTTTGGTCATAAAACTTATATTTTCTTATCAGTTCAGTCACAAGTTAGGTCGTCGTTAAGAGCAACTCTTTTGACCAAACTGACTGAACTGATAACGGAATGTAACTTTCATGACCAAACTGACAGAAAAAAAGTGTTGTGACCAAACTGCAAAAACATGCAAAGTACAATGACCAAAATGAACATTTTATCCTATATATGGCACCCATCGATTGAATTCTGGCAACTTTATCTTTTCTAAGTTATTGTTAATCATAATGCCAAAAAATATTTGAATTTTTTTCATTTCACTCATGCAATAAAACCATGTTAGATTTTTTCCTTTTTATTAGTTTTAGAAATGAAATGGGAGTCTTTTCAAAAGGGTTACATTTACTAAGTTTCTTTTGCAGGAGTTTCTAAAATTTGAGATGATGCATGATGGTCCAAAGAAGATGAATGTCGTAGAGTCGTTTGTAACGCAGGCTGTATGTGCAGGACAGGATGTATCTCAAGCTTTGAGCAATAAAGATTGTGAAGATATATCAAGCCTATATATAGAGGTCAATTTTTCTTTGATCTCCTCCAGTACATTACCTGGTTTCAGTGATGAAGTAACAAATATTTGGAAGAACAGTGAATTTAGCATGCCAAACTACGGACCTAAAAACCAACAAACACATCAATATCACCCAGTGGACTACTCATAAATTTCTATCGAAACCCCAAGACTGAAAACACCAAAAGGGGATGGATCGATTTCAATCTAACGGTAGTAATATAATTGCATTTAGGCAACATACAAACTTGTGTTTTCATATTCTGACCTATTAGTGTAAAAGTGTTTTATCTATTTATTTATTATGTCTATCCGGAATGATGAGGGTTTCAATCATCTTCTCCTAGTTTTCAGGTTTGAACTGATCTATTTATTTGTTTGAGATGAATATAAGCTAGAAACTGATATTTGTTTTAGTTTGGGGTTTCAATAGTAGATTCATAGGAAAAGTGTGTTTTTGCATCCCCTTTTAAAATCTTCTTCATCAAAAGTACACGTTGCTTATGTTATTGATCAAAGCATGCACTATGCCGATTTGTGTTTGAGATGACTTTGTTTCATGTACTTATGGTGTGGAAACTAGTTTTATATCACCTATCTGTATTTTTTGCTTATGACTCTTTATGATAGCAGTTTTTGGATCATTGTGGAACCATTCATGATATCATGAAGGCATGCAATCGTCACAGAAAGTTATTTCCACATTCACTGAGGCCTACCGCATATGATCACCCAGTAGGAAGAGAGAACATGGTCATCACTTTGCCTCATCATGCGTCTGGAGATGAGAATTCTCGGAGTTTAGTCCAGCCATTGCAGCTAGACCAGAACTCGTCAATGCCTGAAAAGCCAGACATCCAGTCTGACGTTGCTCCCATGGATGAGTCCCTGTTGTTAGGTATTGATAGCCCAAAGGAGAAGCAACAACCCTTACCATCATTAACTTCTCCCAAGTCCATGGAAAATTCTGGACAAGATCTGAGCAAACAAAATGAGGAGACCACTGATTTGGTGGGTGAAGTGGCTAATAGTTGTCAAGCCCAGCTTGCTGTCCAAGAATATCCAGAGGAAGCAAGTGAAGTCCAAAAATATTCAGACTTTGATCCCAATGATAATTTGAGGCCACCTTCACTGGAGACTCTTTCATTAAGTCCTCGAAATGATGAAACCCAAGCTTCTAATCCAACCACATCTCATGACTGTAGAACTCTTCGAGCATCCCCTAAATCAACTGAAAGCAGACCAACTGACGTTGAACTTTCGTCTTCGCCAAAGCTGACATGCGAACAGTCCGGCAGTCAAGTTAATCTGCAATCTGATTATGGTCGTTCACAAACACCCAATGATCCAAGCTCCTTAGAAATGCAGCCTCATTCACAACCAGTGTTACCTACAAGTTACACATCCAATCGTAGTTTTGTCAATGATGAAAGTTGGTACAGGATGAAGCATCCTAGTAAGGGTCTTGGTGATGCTAGTACTGCAAAATCTGTGTCCCCAGACAGTCGATATCCTCGAAAGTTGCAAAGATCTCCACGGCGACAGTATCGATCGTCAAAACACCGGCAGCAATTTGGTGGTCGCCAGCCTCCTTGTCAGCCTCAGACATGGCAGAACCCACCGCTGCAACCAAATAACCAAGCACCAAACCAGCATCAGGTGGTTGCTCAGGTGCAACCAATGAGTGCATATCAATGGCCAGGTCAAAGCATGCAGCAACAATGTTTTGCCCCTGCCTCTCAGCCTCAGCCTCAGTCTCAGTCTCAGTCTCAGTCTCAACCAATCTCCTTACCTGTTGCTTATCCCCAAGGGCAGGCTTATCAATATCCAGTGCAAGGTAATGTCCAATATGGACATATGCAAGGTATCCAAGCATTTACTCCTGAGATGTGGCATTATTATTATCAGCAACAACAGCAGCAACAACTTCTACAGCAATACATGCCACTACAAACACAGACATGGAACATGAATTACTATCAGCAGGTATAAATTTCCTCTCTGAAGAAGTGTCTACTCTTGTGTCTTTGTTCTCATCATCTCTGAACTCTTCGTAGAAACAATTTACTTTCGGTGCCATGGAGGCATGGACAATGAAATTTTTGAACGCTTCATTTTTAGTAAGTAATGATGGTAAAAGCTTAGGTGTCTCACATGCAGCTAGTTTACCACGATTCACTTGTTTCTTTTCCACTTTATCTTTGAATTGAAGACTAATAAAGTAACTAAAGATACCTAGGTAAAATAAACCTTTTACATCTAGGAAAATAAACAAGGAGTCAAGGACTAAATAAATGCAAGGCTTTTTTTTTTTCTGGTGTTTCTATAGTTTTACTTCTGCAATCTGTTAACAATTTTTTTCCCACTTGCTCTACCTTTACTCGTCTTTTTACCTACTAGATAGCATCACTCTCTTGTTTTACACACCAATATGCATTCACTTAGGGTGGTCTACTGTAATAACCTATTTTTATCATAAATTGTTTAAATAGATCCTAAAAATCTTAGGCATAGATCTATTAATGCATAGAAACAATATTTAGTGCAACTTAAGTTTGGAAACCATTGATTAATAGATGAAAATAATCAATATAGCTAGTATCAACAATTAGGGGTGGGCACGGTCCAGTCCGGTCCGGTCCTAAAAAGTAATAGGACCGGGACCAAACCGATTTTAAATTTTCGGTTCGGTTTCGGTTTATGGACCGAAAATATTTGAATATAACCGGACCGAGCCGGACCAAATACAGTCGGTCCGGTTTCGGTTCGAAACTCGGTTTTGGGCTTTTGTTATTGGGCCTTTAGTCCACTAAAATATTAAAGATTGTTCTTAAGTTTTGGGCTTTAAACAAAATAAGACGTGGACCAAATCAAACCAAATCAAGTACTAAATAGAAGAAAAGGTCCAATATCCATGTAGTTCGGTTCGGTTCCCTCGGTTCTATAAAAATAGAAACCGAGACTGGACCAATATCTATACGGTTCGGTTCGGTTTCGGTTCGGTCTTGATCGGTTTCTAGTCAACTCGGTTTTTTCGGTTCGGTTTTTCGGTTTTTTTCCCACCCCTATCAACAATCCAATCAGGCTAATAAAGCCAGAGTCTCATCATTTGCTTTTTACGTGCCGGATCCCATATGCGCTGGCTCAGTTGAGTTGCTTGTGTGATTTTTATTTAATAAATCAGGACAGATATTTTGACCTGGATTTGCTCAAGATTCCGTTACATAACCTGCAAGATAGAATTTTCTTCTTATCAATAATCTTGGACGGCCACTAGAAAATGGAACATTATTACACTGTGGATCATGCAAGTCCATTTGTTAAGTATGGCTGAAACGTAAAATATTCGTATATGAGCTGTCAGCCTGTCACTGTTTGGTTTTTGAACTGTCACCCTGACTTTTATGTACTTTTTGATATAACAGCAGCCTCCTGTGCAACCCTATGGCGGCAGTCAGTTTGGGCAGGAACATGGTCAGCAGGCAGGTGGATCCCAGGTGAGAATGTTATCACAAAAATAAGGAACATTACACTGAGGACTATGGAATTCAAATTTCACCCTTGGAATCCTAAATATTCATATACGAAATGTCATCCCTTTTGCTTTTTAAGTGTCATCCTGACTTTTATGTATTTCTGGAAAACAGCAGCCTCCTGTGCAACTCTATGGAGGCATTCAGTGTGGGCAGGAGTATGGTCAGCAGGTGGGAAGCTCGAACTATTTTGGGTGCTATTAAGAATCTTATTTCTTTACTACTTATTGATTGGGATATATTGAAATATTTTATGGATGTGGGACGATAACATGATAAACAATTAATTTCAACACGATAAACCTAGCTGTAAGTTGTTGCTTCCATTAAGAAGAAGTGAAAAACCTCCATCTCAAATAGCAGAAGGCAGATATGCCTTTTCAACTACAAGAGCCTAGGTGTAATATAATCGTGTCGTAATACATGGAACAGCTATGATTCATCTCCTGGTCGATGGCTTGAACTCATTAGAAATTTCTTTGGTTGTGCAGGAGCAAGTACCTGCTACTCAACAAGTCGTGCAGGAGCAAGGAACTACTCAACAAAATATTGAAGCATCTGAGCCTGCCGTTTCACCATGTCCGCAACAGAATCCTCCTCTAAATTAGTAAACATGGTTCCTGCTTGATATGCTTATAGTGTCAATCAACCACTGCTTTGCGCTTACGACAAAGAGAAACCTAAAAAACATAGTGTTGAAATACTCTTACTCCAGGGATGAATAGTTTGTAGGGCACTAGAAAGGAAGCTGCAAAGCTCTAGTATAGGTTTGCAAAGCTCTAGTATAGGTTGTAAAACGGCAACCAAGTAAGACAAGTGTACAAAGCATGTCCGCTTTCCATATGTTTTATATTGCACAAATTGTAGCAGAACCCTTTACAAGATAAAAGGATAAGATAATTGTGTATTTGCAGTGCAAAAAATTTACTAAAGGGTGGCTGGGTTAATCAAAAACAGTGTAGCAAGGACCCAGCTTTTCCAACACAATGGCATACAGTATTGGGGAAATAAAATAAGTGACAGGGTCTTGTATAACCCAATCTGATGTTGAAGTCAGGTAAGTGCACACAGAATGTTTGCTCACCTCTGGAACTGACAACCGTTTCCGCTAAAATTATCTATTTTGGCACATGATGTGTAATTTTTGTATAATCAAGCACTTCAACATCAATTCAACAGTATAATTTTAGGTAGAAGGAAGGTCAAGAGTTTCCTCTTTTCTAAAGTTGTCATTCTTCACTCCACTGTAACAATCTACAGCTATATAAGCAGTTCAGGTTGGTCACTATAGAGAGACTACACATCTTCTATTGCCAGGATTACCTCGCACTCTCTCGCAGGATAATGGAAAATGGCAATATCTCAAATGGAGTAAATTCCAAAAAAATTCATAACAGATAAATTTCAGAAGAGAAAGTTACTAATGAAGTTCCATAAATCAGAAGCTAATAAGAGAGGAGATGAGAGAGGCTCTCACCACCAAGGATATACAGACCAACACAGACCCAAGACAACAAAAACACCCCCAATGCACAATCCATGTTTGAGGTAACCCACTAGACTTGGGAAGCAGCTTTTTTATTTTTGGGAAACAGCTTATTCGCTCTCATCTTTCTCTGCAACTATTGAACAGAGTAGCTATGCAAGAATGAAGGTCGATAACAATGTCTATCCAAACCAGATTACATCCATAGAAAAAGAAAAAATAAACAAAAATAAAATATTAAAATAATAAAACTCAACGATGCTCTATCCTGGATGCATGTGATAAAAATCTAGTTTCAATTTCTGAGTACTTACCCCGTGTGTGTGTGTGTGAATGTTTGTCGTTACATTAAAAATAAATGAACAGAAACAAATAATAACAGACATCAATTGGTAATTGCCTTTTCTTTTTTGCACCATTTTTTGAACTTAAAAATATTGAGGGACTTCCCACTCAGATTCACTGTTACCATCATTTCCTATCATTACTGCTTGCAATAACAACAAAGCTAAGTACCACATTGATAAGGAGGATATCATCTGTAATGATTTAATCAAACATATAACCCATTACAGTGGGGTACAGATTGAAAATTATCGATCATGTATTGAAATGAATATTAAGAGTTACAAGATAACAAGAGGTTTTGAAAGTACAAACAGCGCAAATAATTTATTTTAAGCCTCTACACATCAATAAAAGAAAAAGCTAATGAGCAGTTATTGGAAATAAAACTTATCAAGCGAGCTGTGATCTGACGTACTTGACCAATTGTTATTGACCTGAACGTATGGTTTCTAATTGTTTTCTCACATTAGATTCGCTAGTAGGAGGCAGTGGCAGAGCCTTCGTGGAAATATGATCCGCTTTTGACCCGCCAGCTTTCTTTTTTAGTTGTTCGAGAACTCGACTAGCTTCTCTGAACTCGTCTTGTCTAATAGATCCGTGGCTTTCCCATGCATCAACTGCACGTTGCTGGAACTCAATCGCAATAGGATAGCTGCACCCACAAAGTAGTGAGTCTACATTAAGCAAATAATGCATAACAACAATTAAGGGAAACAAATATAAAAGTTTATAATAGGTAGGCTACATGAAGCAATTTATGCATATGCTTATTTGCTACTGACAATATGAAAATTACACAATTGTGTTGATAGAAACAATTACATTCCCACAACTTGTAACTGAGTTATGAGCAAATGTCGATTTTAAGAAAGCGGGCAACAAGAATTTTACCATTTGGTACAAAGCGAAAGATTCCAAACATAACTAGAGCTCAGCCACCACAAGCAATTAGCATCTAGGTTCTCTACGTTAGAGTTGGACAAAGTGTCATCACTTTATTTGGAAAGGTAATTTTGGTTTTTGTGATGCAAGGATTTTCACTGATTTGTGATGAACTAAAAACCACTTCTCTCTTTTTTAACGAGCTTGGTTGCTAGGCAAATGGCAAAAAACAGATGATAACATCGCCTTCCTAGTATGAATGAAGCAGTAACTCCTTAAACACATCAATGATTCAATGAATGGCCTAAGTTACTAGAAGTTTCATAATTTTGTATTTTATTGCAAATTCTTAAACCTTCTTATAAAGTCAATAGTATTATTCAAGCCACAAATTTGATAGAATATCCTTACCTCCCCATAGCAGCATAAGCTTTAGAAAGGTTCTGGCATGACTCAATTGCGTCCGCATGATGTGGTCCAAGAGCAACATCCATGATTTCCTTTGCAACTGCAAACATCTGGGCCGCTGACTGAAACCTATCCAGCTCCAGATATGCTGCACCCAAGTTGTTGTAGACATACCCAATACCATAATGCTTTGACCCATAGCTCTCTTTTAGCAACTCAACTGCATTCTCCAGGTATGGGATAGACTGTTGCACCTGGCCCGACAGCATAAGTAACCAACCTAATCTTGCTGAAACACTCCCTTCTGAATGCTGTTCTTGCGGTAGGTTCTCAAGCATGGACAGTGTTTTCTTAAACATGGTAATTGCAGTTTCAAACTCATTCATTGTCTCGTATAGTACAGCTATTTCCATGTATGCCTCTGCAACTTCTGCTGGAATAGCAGATTCCTTTTTCTCAAGAATCCCAGATGCCAAGTCAAGGCATCTCTTAGCGTCTGAAAACTTTTCTTGATGACACAGAGCATTTCCCATCACAACATATACCATAGCTCTATTCTTGCTATCTTTATCTGTCCGCTGAACAACACTCTTCAAAGTGTTAATGGCCTCATCAATCTTTCCCAAGGCAATTTTCATATTAGCTTCCTCAACTTCTGCATGAAGCAAATCAGCATCAAGTCCCCATTTCTTCAATACCCTCTGAGAGAGTTGATTCTGTTCCAATGCTTTCTGATGCTCTTCCACTCCCGTATAAATAATCCCAAGAAGTTGTCTATCGCGAGCAACCTCAACTGAATTATCCCCTAATTGAGCTTTATGAATTTGCAATGCTTTCAAACAATGCGGCATAGCTTCTTTAAAATTTAATATCTTAACATAAGCCTCGGCTAATTCTCTATTCGCCACACCAAGCTCTTTACTTTCAGGCTCTAAAGTCATTTCTTTAATTTCCAAACACTTTTTATGATGAACCAAAGAGTCTTCAATTCGACCCAATGCATTCTTTGTTTTCGCTAACTCTTGATGAACAGCATGAAGTATAGGAGTAATATCTTTAGAATCATGATAACCTTCAGTTCCCAACTTAACTAAAATCTTATTAGCCTTATTCAAATAGCCTAAACTATCATTAAACTTCCCTAAATCATAACTCGCAGAACCCATTAATTGTAAAGTCATAGCAACTGAAATAGAACCTTTATCAACTTTATCAAAAATATTCAAAGCTCTATTACCAAATTCCAAAGCTTTTTCAGGTTCCTCACCTTCATGTTCCAAATGAAGTCCAACTTTCAAACAAGCTAATCCAAGCTTTGGATCATTTTCATCAAAAATCGATTCCATCGCTTGAAATGCACTCATAATACCTTCAGTTGTAACTGCAGATTCAAAATCTTCTTCAATATCAGATTTTTCCTTGACTTTTCTTTGTCTTGGATTTAAAGGAGGTGTTTTAATCATTTGAGTAGAAAATTTTCGAGATGGGGTGGTTTGAAATCGACTTGTTATTGGTTTATTGATGAAGGGTAGTAGTAATTTAGTGGTTTTGATGTGTGGGGAAGAAGGTGAAAGGTTTTCATTTTGGTTTGAGAAGAAATCTCTAGAGATATTTCTGCAAAAAGTGATTTTTTTCTGTGTTGAAGTGATTTGAGAAAGAAGAGAACGTGAAGCTCTTTTCATCTTGTGAAGTGAAGCGAAGCGAAGCTTGCTTCGGGGTTTTGAATCGAAGAGAAAGGTTAATGAAGAAGACGAAGAAGAAGAAAACCCTTGTAAAACCCCTTTTCACTAGCTGTTGATTGTGTACACCAAGAGGTTGAGTTGGATTTTAACTGAATGTAGCCTTTTGGTACACGTGTCATTATATTATGGGCTCTTAATATGGACTTTTTAACTGGTTTTTGGACCTAATCCAGCCCAAATATAAAAGCCCAACAATATGGTACCAAAGTTCCAACTTCCAAGTTCTGATGTGGTAATGGTTATTGTGAAGAGAGACCTTTTAGGTTTGAAGAGGAGGAGAGGAAAGAAGAGTTTAGAGAGAAGATGGTTTAAAAAAGGCGTACCGGCGCTAATAGTTTCAAACTTTCAATGGAGTCTATTAATCAACCAATCCAATCAAGTTCCATGTTTGTAGTAGCATTGGAGTGTATGAGTAGAATTTTAGAAGTCTATAGATGAAATGGTTCATGGTTATGGGAATTGGGAAGTGAAAACATACAGTATATTGGAACCATGTCATCATGTTGATCCAGAATACAAATTCTCTATACTGTAGTTTCATTACATTCTGGAGAGTCCCTGGGATGCTTCCAGCAAGATGTACCGTGGTTCATGGGAATCCACATTATTTTTCGCTATCTTATAATCTCTAGCTAGCTTATCAAGAAACCTTACTCGTGATGAACAATCTTACAGAAAGAAAGAATAAGACAATTGGCAGATTTCTTACATCTTCCAGAATAAAACTAATCCTCGACATTTCCCAGGGAAAAGGAGAAACATAAATACAGTAAATAACTCAGTAACTTGAGTGCTTCATGACAGATACCTTAAGTGAAAAATCTAGATAGGTAAAACATAATAAATATATATATATCAACAAGTGTGTATTTCCAGTCCATATCATTTTATCAGGAAACTGATACAAATGAATTTTATACTCTCTTCCTTCAGCAAGGTAAAGGAAAATGACCTGTACAAGCAAATAACTAGTAGAACTAAGCCTATTACAAATTCGCTATTCGACGTGAAATCAGCAATCAACCTATGTTATAGTTGATTCCATCTCAATCTACAATCTACTGGTGATGGCAGTCTTCCACAGTTTATGGTGTATAGGACCATGTCGTGTTAGCCTTGTCAAATAAAGAATGTCAGTCTACAAACCCAGCCATACTTGTTAGCTTGCAATACAATTGGAAGTCAGCAATCAAGCTTTGATCTTTTCATCTAAGTAAAAAATAACTTGATCTTCCTCACTGTATGCATTCGGACTCCAAGAAATAACCTTGATATAAGACGAGCAAAAGCTTTTCAAGGTTAAGAAATTTACCTCAACAAAATTTATCTACAATCCACATTATCCACTGGGCGTATCAAAGCTTTGGCGTCTTTTTGTGGCATTCTCTTAGAATTAATGCAGGAAGACAAATGCAACGAGCATCCCAAACTATTCCAATCTGTACATCATAATAGCTGAAATGTTACAGAGGGTTATGGAGACATGTACTTATCTGAGACGAAACCTGTAACAGTTCCCAACGCAGTATAATCACCTTTGATGTAAACAACCTGCAGGAAGTCACACCAACTCCAAGAAAAGGCCGCTGCTCAAAACAAGTCGAGTTTGTGGGAGCAAATGGATCAGGGCATTCATAGCCGAGTTTCCTGACGGAAGAAAGCTTATAATGGACCACTTGCATTCAGCTATAATCCATCCCCACTCTGAGGTACTACTTGCAGAATCCTTTCTTCAAAATGGTCCATCTTATCTCCATTCTCACAGTTGATACTATCATTTCTGATCATCCACCATGGATCTACCCACTTAATTTAACTCTTTAGGCCAACTTCATGTGTCAGTATCTCAATATGCCACTCCAATGGGGTTAACTCCCACCATCAATCTCTTAGTAGCTTTACTATTTTTCTGCGGACTTCCAACTGATACTCACTAAAATTTTAGTGCTTCAAAATCGAGACTTGTGATAATATTGTACAGTGTCAGTTACTTCTACCAGTGGAAGGAGAGAGGGGAAGAGAGGGTGTGTGTGTGTGGTGGTGGGGGGTCTATGTCTTACAATGTCAATTACTTCTACCACTAGCAGAAAGAATAATAAGATAAACTGCTCCATCACATTTAAAAAGAAATCACATAGTTCTTTGGATAAAATAAATAAATAAATCACATAGTTTTAGTGACAACAACCACAGCCAAGTGAAAGATCAGAAGTGTGACGATTCTCAAAAAAAAAAAAAAAAAATTATAGCAGAAAGACAAGATTCATGTGCTCATTATTCTTTTAAGGCATATGAGTATGTGCGATGTGAGTATAATGAAGTAGATAACATGCTGGAGAACTGCAACATTAATCAGAAGTTTATTCAACAATTTTATTATATAAGCAAACTAAGTCCGCAACAATTTTATTCATCTCCACAATATATATGTACAAACCTGTTAGGTAAATAACTGCTTCTTCCTAATCCAGAACCGAAAAACGAAGAGTAATCCTTGACAACTATCTTTGGGCACAACAAAAAACTCTTTCTAGAAACTTTTATCAAAGACGAACAAATAGGAAACTGAAAAACAGACAGGTGAGACAAATGACACAGGAGACACTAACAATACTTACAGATATATACGGTCTATAAGGAGAGGTGAAAGTTGAGGATATGAAGGGAGTTGACAGTGTACTGAAGTGAGAAAGGAGAAATTGGGATCAATGGCATACAGATTAGTATGGCAAACAAAAAAAGCTACTCCTTATTGCTAAATTTCTTTGCAATGATTGGACGGACATCATCGGAGTCAACGAGGGTTTCTAAAAAGGGAAGTAAGGATATTAGTCCACAATCTGATGGGTCATCAAACCAACTTTTAATAGGGATCCCATTATTCACTTGCAACCGGAAAACCTGAAATCATAGAGACAATAAGCCTTTCAGAAGCTGATTATAACACAAATGTAGTATTCAAATTTACTTTTTGGGTCAGCTAGTTCATATTCAATTGTCAGAACCTAGTGCTGTGCAGAACAAGGTATTTTAATGTTATTATATTGTATTTATAATAGGGGACTAAGTTCTACAGTTGCTAATAGGTCTGATAACCTCAAAAGCAATGTGCTCAAAGATATCATGGTGAAGACGTATTTCAGTAAAACCTCTAGCGCAGAAGGTCATATCTAAATTGACTTCACAATATACAATGGACAAAAGACCATAACTTTTTTCCCCTCATTTATTGAGTGAGCAAGCTACTTCGGTATAGATTAACAGGTCGTAAGTCCATACGTAAAGTAGGTTTAGTAGGGTTGATGGTTGTGATAATGACAGCAAGAAGTAACAAAAATCCTTCAAATAAGAAGGGAAATAAATGCAAAACCTCATTATGCCAAAAATTGAGAGAATAATATACCTGTGGAGAATTATCAATTATGGCAACTTTTGCCAGATCAATACCTAGAACTGTCAAATCCTTAATGTAAGTACCATCTGTGAAGACGCAAGACTCACGGTAAGCGCGCCTAGAAATAAGCCTGCTTTCTGGATCTAGTATATCAAGAAGCTTTTCAGCATAAGTACTTTGGCTGGCTGTGAAAATAATGATTTCAAACATCTGTGCGACTCTCTCCAAGAATGTCTGAAGGTAGGGCCTTCGCTTCACATATACAGTGTGCTCTTTCATGTTAAAGAATACTGAGAAAGTGAAGTCAGCATCGTTGCAGTGTTCCAAGGTAGAGTGGACAAGAGTTTCTGTAGTGCAGAGTGTAGAATTGAAGTTAAATGCAAGTTTGCAGAATGAAGATTTGTCAAACAAATTAACAGAGAACAACTGGCCATCAATAGATATAAACAGATCAAGACCCTTAAATTGAGCATAAATGCATGATGGATAGAATTTTAAGTATCTCTACTAATAACAAGAAAACATAAACAGTTATGGAAACAAATAACATATTAACGTATGTGGGTATCTAACAAAAGTTTGAGATTGAATTTCCTTACCATCCAAATCAAGCACGAGAGTGACAAGTTTCCGTTTCCGAGTTTCCTTAGGCAACAACATCGGGCAGAAAGCAGGAACCACATCAGATAGGTCTGCTACATCTCTTATGAACATGTGTGGGTCGGAGCCATCCACTTCGTAAGGGTCAACAGAGTGACAATTCACTTCAGGTTCCTGATCGCAGCCATTCATCTGTTGGATTGCTAGATACAAGCATGCATCATCTGAGTTCATTGTGGCTAGCTCACATGATTCACCATTATGGGTATTGCTGACCTCCACAGTTTCCTCAAGGAAAGGCAATATCATGTATCTCCCAGTCATATCAAAAATCATATCATGATCAAGACATTCATGATTAGGAAAGGGATCGACTTCTATAATGTCATTATACTCTTGAGTCTCATCAAATGGTAAACTAGAAACAATCATGTCTGATATATGGAAATCTGACACATTGCAAGTTTGGTAATCACATGAGTTACGACTTCCATTGTCGTCATCATTGTCAGCTTTTGAATAAGTCACATCAGCATGGTCGTAGTCTACTGCTGCAAAATGAGGAATAATTCATGATAATTTATGAAGACAACTTTTGCATCTAAGAAGGATATTATCATATTTAATGACACAATAACTTCTGATAGTTTGTAATAATTAAAATACATGAAAGATTATTAAAATTTTGAACAATAACGCAATCATATGTAGAATCCTGTACACTACAAGGCCCACCAAATAGGTAGCAATTAAGATTTTGAACAAGATTATCCTATGCACTAAGAACAAACATGTCAGAGGAGCGTATTCTTCTCTTTCCAATATAACAGGTTTGTAAGTACTCTGTTAAGGTATATGGATTTGTCAAGTTTGTCTACAAGAGAAGGGTGTTGGAGCCTTGGAGGTCAAAGCTTAGAAAAGCAGATAGCCACCTTATAATATTTATCTAATGGTGACATTTGAAATACAATGCACTACACTACATGTCTAAAAATTAAACGCAAATCCCCTACACAAAATAGAGGGACAAGGTTCCTATGGTTCACTCTAGTTATCCGCAAAACCAGAAGTTGCACTTTGAGATGCAAAGGCGGTGGGAAGCAAGGGTGCACTGTGCATGAGTACAAAGCCACTTAGGACAACAACCGAAGCAAAGTAAGTTGGCTCAAATAATTTCATGAAGTTGGAACCACATTTGCATCTAAGCCGAGCATGGTTGTAAGAAGCACATCTGACAAACACAACTATGGATAGCAATTGACTCATGTGTATATACAAATATAAGTTTAGTCTCACTAGTTAGAAACTTAGAATCTTAATTTGCCTATAAACCTACATGGGTGCTCAGACAATGATCTATACAGCCTCAAAAATGGCCAGTCTATGAAATTGTTAAAAAATAACTATGAGTGACATAATTAACTGCAAGTTAAGAGTTTTTTTTTTGAATGGAAAGCTAGAGTCGGAATCTACTTATATTCAATCGGGACAAAACTATCATAATTTGCATCTGTGACCATTTCTAATAGGTTCATTCATACTGAATTCAATTTTCAGACAGGTAGAAATAACACTAAATCATTTCATACCTTACAAACCGGAAAACTGCTATTAAGAAGTTATAAACCTCTTTTGACTCTCTAAACTGAAAATGCCATGATTGCAGAGAGATGATTTTAAGACAGCTTATCATAAAGTATCCTAAATGAATGCCCTCAAATACATTTTTAAACACCTAGTGAATGTGTTGGATTAATACATAACAGACCAGGGACACAAAACACTGGCCCGTTAGGCGTTTAGTGACCTTTAAAACTGAACTAGACTCACAATAAATGAACGAAGGGGTATTTAACTAAAATAAAGCAACTAAAAACACTCAGAATCAAGTTTAAGTGATACCTGAAGAGTTGTGAAAGTCCTCCTTGTCGTTGACTTCAGTTGATTCGGACATGTGTGAAAAGATGGATGCAAAGTCTGACGAGTATGTGTCTGGTAGAATCTCCTGTAGCGAAGTCGACCATTGTCAATCGGAAAAAAAAACAGAAACAAAACTTTCCCAAAAATATTAAATGAAATAATGTGTATGACGTTCTGTATCACTGTGCATGGATTAATGTGTAGTTGTGTATGGATAACTAGGCAGTGCACTAAATGTGCATTCAATAACGTATTAACATGAACAGAAAGTTAAGCTCCATATGGCGGATTAATTTTCTGAAAACAAGGGATCATGCATGTGAACTATAATCTTGCATGGGAATTGGTGCTGAATCTTATATGATATCTTATTTATTGGGAATCTTAATATGGCATCTGGATTTCGACGGACTCACGGATATCCATCATCTAAGATATTTTCACTGAGTCCTCCATATGAACTATAGCTTGACAACTTGGTAATTTGGGTTGTTTCCACACTTAAAAAAACCAGTCTTTGGTGTTTTGCTTGTTTAGAATAAATTAACACCTTCATCAGTTATCTCTGAGTTTGCAGACTTACAAGGATTCTTAGCAATATAAGTTGCAATCATTTATTTTTTTATTTAACATGGATCTATGGCTTTTATTTGGATAACATTGTGGGAGTGAGATGAACAAAATAAGCATATGATCTGATTCCTATTGAATCTTCATCAATATACTATCCCACTTCTGCTCCTAAATTTTGCAGCTCGAAAGACAAATGTATGAGATATGTGCAAATCAATATTAGTCTCAGTTACTCAATGCCTCCGTTTCTAATATCAAATGACTTGAGTGATGTTCTCATGCCTTTTCGATCAATTCAGAAGGTATCAGTTTGCCAACAGCCAGCCACATGTGATTCTTTAATGAATACAAGCAGGTGGTTTTATTCCAAAATATATATTTTATTCTTCCTAGACACTTTAAAATCTAGATGTTCGGTGCTTACCATTATGCATCATTCTTTTAAGTGGTGAGCTACTTAAATTCATGCAGGCGTTAAACTTAAACAATGAGCAACAAAAACTAGATTTGAGCGAGCACTGAATTAGAACGTGTATTATGCTTAACAGGGAATACAAGGAAATGCAAAAAAATAATATGAAGATATTATAGTATCAATCTGTTCACAAGTCAGTAAGTCACGAAAGCAATAAAATATATATAGCCTAAAACTTTTTTAAGTATGACTGAATGGTTACCAATATGTCTGAAGAAGAACCAAATCCGGATGATGGACAACTTTGACAGTGATGGATTTCTCCATCAAATAGATCATGATCAATAACTTCATCACATTCATTATCAGGAAAAGACACGTCATTGTTGGCAGAAACTGCGTGAAGTAGGTGCAATTAGAACACAATATTGCATGTAAAATCATAAACTCAAAAGTATTTACAAAATATCATCAAATAAAAAGTCGTAACTACACCAAGAAAAGAGCTACTAAACTAAAGACAATACTTGATATAAAATGCTGAGTTTTTTAAGCTATCTACCACAAGCTTTCAAAATGCCAATAACATGGCAATAGCTGGATTTGACAGAGGTGCAGTTACTTACAGTCCTGATTATTCTCATCAGAGCTTTGGAGGTTTTCTGCTTGTTGAGATATCCTGACTTGAGAAGAGGAGTTCTTGGATATCTTGCATGACTTTTGGCACACACCGAGCCCATTTCCATCTCTTGAGCAAATCATGCTTGTAGTGGTCTTCATTTTCAATGCTGGCATGATTTTGCTGGTGATATATACAGTCTTAACTTAAAAAATTCAGCCGCAAAAGAAGTTCATGTACACTTTTATCCAAAATCTGCAATGAATATACTTCATATTAGTAATTAAGATAGTTAACAAATTCTACTGTCTCAGGCAGCCAATGTACGTATCTAGTTGACAGCTCAATGCATGTGATTAATTGGGCATAGAGATGCACATCAAACACATCTCCGTTCTCCACAACATTATATCATTTTGACGTGCATTTTGATTAGATACTAACGATGTGCTGTCACTCAGATAGTTTATATCCAAGTGGAAATGTGAAAAATCATAGAAGATATTTGATAAATGATGCTGAATAATAAGAATGCACTTAATTTAGCAGTGCCCTAATATAGAATGTCATCAATCTAACATCATATGATCTAAAGTTCAGAGCCACATCATATATATTCGTTGGAATATATTTTTTTATTATTTTATATAGGGAGCTCAAGAATCCACTACTTAGTCAATTTAAATATCAAAACCCTAGCATCAACGCAGCATGCATCTCTCGTGAATTTCAAACAAATTCCAAAACAGTAACACAAAAAGCATAAAACAAACAAAACCGCTGTACGCCTCCACATCACTAATTAGTTATGCACCAAACATAAACTTCATTCACAAAAAGTACAATACAAACTTTATCAAACTGAAAAACGCCATTGGTTACCATTGTGGGAAAAAAAAAACAATACCTACCCACTTCACATGAAACATTTGAACTTCCACGTAAATTGCAAGAACAAAACCAACAAAAATCTTCTTATGTAGCTATACTACTTCCTTATAATCCAGCTCAAAATCACAAAACCCATTTCATAAAGAGCTTCAAGTTTTTTTTGTTTTTAATTTTTATATCTAAAATTCAAAATGAATTCGCAAACCTTGAACACTCCATATAAGAGAAAACAAACCAAAAATTTCAAGTTAATAAACTACTTCTCTGTACATCAAATATCCAACAAATCCCCAAAAACAGAGAAAACATGAATTTCACAAAAATCAATAATGAAAGGCTAAAAAGAAAAACCCCACTTCACAGATAAGATGGAAACTTGAAAAAAAACTTCAGAAAACTCAACCTTGAGGTTCTGAATCAGAAAACCCAGTTGAAAGATAGCTTGAAGCTTTAAATGGCGAGAAATCGAGATTGACAAAGCACACACATATACATCATTTTATGAACACAAGAGCAAATTCAGAAACACCCAAACAACAAAACCAATCAAAAATCTGAATTGAAGACTATAAATTCAAAGTCAACTATCTAGAACAAAACCCAAATCACAAAACAAACAGAGAAATAAATAAATAAATCCAAAATTTGCATATAAATCCAATTCACCAAACTTAAATTATGAAAAAACAACACATACCCAATAATCAAAAACAATAAAAAAAACTACCCATCAAATCATTAACTTCAAAATAAACTTTATAATTAATTTAAATTTTAAAAAAAAAAATCACATTATTAAGTTTACCTGCTGAAAAATTCCCTACTTTCTCTCTCCTCTCTCTTCTCTCAGCTGAAGAAACTGAGAGAAGAAGAAGAAGAAGAAGACTCAGAAGAGAAGAAAGAGTGAAAAACGAGTCAAATCAAAGAACTTGTATTGTTAACTTTAAGCTTTAGAACTGTCAATACATTTACAGAAAGAAAACAGAGGAGAGAGAAAAAACAGAGAGATGAGAGAGAAAATAAAATAAAATAAAATGGGGGTAATGTGTCAGTCAGAGATTTATACTTACGGACGGCTTAGATTCATTTGAAAGGTAATTATTCGATAACTTATAGGATTTTGCCACGTGTACATAGTTCAGATATTTTTTGCACGTGCAAATGATTTTGAATGAATGAGAGGTGAAAAGAAAGAAGTTTGCTTTGCGTTGCGTTGCGTTGCGAAACTCAAAACTCTCTCGTACTTTGGTTTTCGGGTGATATGTCGGCGCACGTGTGAGTGGGTCTGTTTTTGTTTAGCTGTTTGTGATTGGTTGGTTGTCTGGAACTCTGGATTGCCAACCTGGACAACTGATATTCTCAATTACATACTTCCTCGAAGATTCCAACCCGTTTGATGATTGTGTCTATCATCTATCAACATGACGAACATATTCACTGTTTAATAATTTTATTTTTTTACAAAATACAAAAAATAATTTTATTTTATTTTTTATTTTTAAAACAAATTATTTTATTGATAAATTTATGGAATTACATAAAAAAATAACGGACAAAGCGTATTACAACTTACGATATGTGTTGTAAGTCCTTTTTGAATAACAAACCCAATTTTTCTATATACATATATGTTCAAACCAGCAGTTATCATGTTGATATTCATTACTTTCTGCACTCTCTCGAAGAGCTTAATTGTTTCTGAGCCTAGAAATCCAAATGTGTCAAATACAAAAAGGATAAAATTATGTTGGTTAGCCATACAAACTCCATCATGTTTTTTCAATTTTTTTTATGTTGATGCATTGTTAGTTGCTAACCCCGTATGAAAAAACTCAGTACCCAGCCCGACCATCGGAGATGCCACTGTAATAACAACACACCCATGTTTACCTTCAGACTAGTTATAGACCAAAATATTTAATAAGACATAATGTTGATATTCATTCATTACGATCAGTAATAAAGTTAACAGAAGATTCATTTCTTAACTTGTACTCCAACCCGTCAGGACACATCACATAAGATCTAATGTAGTCATGCTTGTACTTAAAGTCGGGATAATGCTTACAGTGAGCCGCATGGTCCTCGAAAAGCATCAAGTTCACTATTCTTTCTGTTTAGTTGACAACTCAAATTCCCTCTCAAGACCAAGACTAATTTTGTTATACGTAGTATGTTTCTGCCGATACATAGTGGGGGTCTAAAGAGTAACAATTGACAGATCAAAATCAGGCATAGAAGCATGTTACAAAACTGTGCTTGATCAGCTCAAATAATTACACAAAAGTAGAGAACAAATGCGTTACAAATTGCGCTTGTAACAAGGTTAGAGACATGGAGGGACCCTAACATTTTTTAATTGTTATAGTAATTTATTTAAGGTTCATCATCCTGGCAAGTGGTCTAAAGCACATATTTGTGTTATTCCATAATGTTTCTTATTAAAGGAAAAAGTTCTCAATTTTTTTCTGTTGTGTATATACATTTGGATGTAATTATCAAAATATATATATTAATAATAAAAAAATCATGCTAACATAAAGAGGCCAAAGTTTTTCATTAGCATTGGACCATTAAGATCTTAGCACGACCCTGCACCTGGAAGATGGCTAATTTTAATGCACATAATTAATCAAAAGACTGCATGGAAACCATTGGAAATTTTTAGTATCGTGGGAAATGAAAAGAACGAGACATAGGTAAAGTACTGAAGTTCCTTTCATACCGAAGACCTTAATTTTCTTGGATACTATATGGTCCTTAAGAAATCTATATGATATAATTATGTCTATTGGTCAATAAATTATGAAACATGTGGCATAAAAGAAACACAAACACTAATATTTCATTATAAAAAAAAAAAAAAACACTAATATTTCGTTTCATGTAAGCATTAGCAGCATAATGGCATGCTACATGTAGCCATGTAGGAATTTGTAGCTAGGCTATTTGCACTCACATTCACATGTTCAATGACAATGTTTGGGTCATTTACGTTACAAACTTTGTTTAGTTTTAAGACTCTGGGTGCTAATATAACTTAAAACTTTAATGAGTACGCCCAAATGCCCAAATATGCTTCATTCCCAACAGTCATCAAGGTGGAAAAAGCAAAACAAAAGCAAAAGCCGAAACACAGTGAGAGAAGAAAGAGAGAGAGAGAAGAAGAAGAAGAAGAGAGAGAGAGAGAGAGAATGGAGACGCCAAATAAGAAAGATGTTCTTCTGTTTTACTGTGTTGAGTCTGAAGAACTTGCTCATAAAATTGCTGAACTATCAGATTCTATTCAACTTCAGTCTATAAATTGGAGGTTTTTCTCTTAATCCCTTTTTTTCAATAAAAATTTCTTCATTACCAACTGTGTCATTTGCTTAAAGTTTGCAACTTTAGAAGTGGGTTTTAAGTTTTAAATTTTGGGTATTTTTCTTTTGCCTTAAATTTATTACTCTTTTTTAGTGAAAGTTTTCATGTTTAGCTCTTCTATATTCTCTCTGTCTAATTTCCTTCACCCCATCTTTCTTGTATGTTTTGTAATTTGTTCTACTAAATGGAGGTTTTGGTTTTCTTTTTTGCTTATAAACCACTGCAAAAAGTTGTATTTTTTTTAGTTTTTTTTTTTCCGATAGAAAGATAAATTTTCAATTTTGATAAATATTTGTAGAAGATTGCATTTTGGATTGAAGAGCTGGGTAGTGATATTAACATATCTGCAAGAAACTATCAGATATTTAGTGCAGATGATACATGATTCTACTTGGATAAACCTAGCGGGGAAGGGGTAGGTCTAGTCTCTAGTGGCATTGGACCCTGATTTTTGTTATTTTGAAGAGGGCGTAATTTGTGTGGCTTATGTTTATTTAGAAAGTTTTGTTGTCGTGTTGAACTGCTGAAGTCCCGAACTATGAAAATATAGAATGATATGTCTCTGTTGTAGAATTCCATTGTCAACCACATGGCGGATGTGATTTTGCTTTAACATATAATGTAATTGAATGAATGTCTTTGTTGACATATGGGGAATCTGTATTGTTCTGGTAAGAATATTTAAGATTGCAGTAGGAAAGTGTAATGTGTAGCTAATGGAGACAAAGGTTACTTTTCAGTCACATTGATATTGTATGTTGAATGTGATGCATACCTTTGCAAATTTCAGGAGCTTTGCTGATGGATTCCCAAACCTTTTTATCAACAATGCACATAATATCCGTGGTCGTCATGTTGCCTTTTTGGCATCCTTCAGTTCACCATGTGTTATCTTTGAACAACTTTCTGTTATATTTGCCCTACCACGACTGTTTGCTGCTTCTTTTACATTAGTATTGCCATTCTTTCCAACTGGTTCTTTTGAGCGCATGGAAGAAGAAGGGGATGTTGCAACTGCGTTTACCATGGCTCGAATTTTGTCAAA
This sequence comes from Aquilegia eximia, assembly GCA_023053565.1. NCBI lineage: Eukaryota > Viridiplantae > Streptophyta > Magnoliopsida > Ranunculales > Ranunculaceae > Aquilegia > Aquilegia eximia. The sequence continues at coordinate 12,808,767 of JALIGU010000001.1, forward strand.
TATTCCTATATCACGGGGTGGCCCAACTAGTTTAGTGATTTATGATATACATGCTCTGCAGGTTAGTTTCCTCCAGTGAAGTTGGTGGATATATTTTTACAATTTGTGCTTATTGTCTTGTTTTTTTTTTCTTCTAATTATTTGGCACTATTTATTTTGATGCGTTATGTTGAGAAACAATGGATTAAGGTGCCATACGAAGTTGATTCTGCACATTCAGTTACTTAGTTTCTATTCATCTGTTTGGAGTGTTTCATTAATCTTGCATAATTTTGACTTTTAATCACTTTTTTTGTTTGAAATTCCATTTTTTAGGTTTCTTTAGTTCCTCGACTTAATGAAATCACTCCACAGAATCAAGCAACACTTACTGGTTTCATATATATATTTATGTAGTTGATGTTCGGTTATTGATGAATTAATCCTATGCGCAAGTAATTCTGTATTATTTCTTGTTGAATTTGTTGCATGAGTGCTTTTGTCCAATGCTTGGAGATTCTATGTTCTGTATCTATTCTATGTTCTGTATGTATTCAGGCTATTTTATTTCTGCCAAGTGCATATACCCATCCTACGTTGGTGCTCCCTCAATTTGAAACTCTGTCCATCCTGCATCTTTTCAATTGTTGGCCAAACTATGAGACCGTTATCTGTATGTATTGATGGCTGGTGCCACTCTAGGATTTTACATGTCTCTGTGCCTTTTTATTGTGATATTTCTTCATTTACTTCTCAAATCTGCATAACTTAGATTCTTTGGTTCATAATTATTGCTGTCCATGCTTTTTGAAGTTTCCACACATTATTATTTTCTATGCATCCATTATTGAACCAATTGAGAGCTGATCATAAGCATGGACATTTCTCTTTGAACATATCTAGGAAAGATTTTATTTCGGGGATAATGTTCTACCATGTTTTGAGACTGGGATCCCTCTGTTGAAACATCGCCTCCATCAGCTTCCGGATGCTGACAATGTGAGTAATATAATATTTTCTAAAGTTATTCTCTAGAATTTTCCTATAAGAAACATCTGCATCATGGCTGGAAATAATTTTTATCCTTCTCAACGTTTCTATCATAATTTTTGTCCTAATTATGCCTTCACAGCCTCCAGATTGATAATTCAGTTTACATTCATTATTTTCCAGATAAGCATTGCATTCCCAGATGATGGAGCATGGAAGAGATTCCACAAGCAGTTGCAGCATTTTCCAATGGTTTGTATGAATTTCTCTGACCATGCTTGGCGATCAATGTCATACCAATTGTTAATATGCCTTTACTTGTTGTTTTCTTTGGGTGAAAGGTTGTGTGCACAAAGGTTCGTGAAGGGGACAAGAGAATAGTTCGCCTGAAGGAGGGTAGTGCTGCTGGGCGCCATGTTGTCATTGTCGATGATTTGGTTCAGTCAGGAGGTACCCTTATTGAGTGTCAGGTATTGATTCTCTGATTAATACCTTATCTTGATCTTATATCAGAAAAAAAAAAGTTAGAGCGGAATTAAATGAATAAAAAGAAAGGGAATTTACTTTATCTTAAGTTTGTACATGTTTGATATATACTTAGCATGCTTGTTTCATGGTCTTACACTATCCTTAGACTCTGTGGAAACCATTCTCGTGTTAAAGGATGTTATGTTTCATCTTTATTTTAGTGTCTTTCTATAACATATACAAGTAATACATGTTTTTTTATATTGTTTTGAACTTTTGGTATTGAACATTCCCTTAAACAGCCATTTAGGAATTACAGACTGTGTCAATTGAGAAACTACAAAAGATAAGAGACTGTAAAATAGAAAAAGGAAAGACCGACTATTCGTGTTCCATATTTGTACTTCAGAATTGTAGCGAAATTATATATTTGTCCTAGCGCTTTTGTTTGTTTAATATAATTAAGATTTATATGGCGTCGGTGGGTTTTGAACAAAAGCCTATAGTACGAAGTCCCACAAACTTTACCAGCTCAGCTTGTGGGAACATGCTTGGGATCTTCTTTACATTTTGAATGTGCACGTTCCATTATGTTCACGATTGCTTGGGTAGAAGATAAATTTACTCAGTCCCGGTACTTCACCCTAGAGTTTCTGTTTTATGTACATATTCTGCACGTTCCATGAAGTTGAGTGATATGGTCTGTTTAGAATCTTATCCAAATAATTAATGATAAAACTAATACTTGGTTTCTATCTTGATGCTCTATCAGAAAGTTTTGGCTGCTCAGGGTGCTGCTAAAGTCAGTGCATATGTCACCCATGGTGTGTTTCCAAAGCAGTCGTGGGAACGATTTATGCATAAAAATGAAGGTAATCCTTGCACTTCTGCATGTTAACCTTCTTGTTATATATTCTGCAAGTATTATAATTCCATAGTTTGTTTTCTTTCTCAGAGGGATCGGAGAAGGCGTTTGCCTATTTTTGGATTACGGATTCCTGTCCAGCAACTGCAAAAGCCATAGCAAACAAGGCTCCCTTTGAAGTTATTAGTCTGGCGGGATCCATTGCAGATGCCCTTCAAATATGAGTGAGCGGCAAGGGGAAGGGCTCCTGTTTGTGTTGTGAAGATATTTTGAGGCAATGACTGCCTGAGGCATAAGTTTATTGCCCCAATATAAAAAAGGAATGTATGGATTTAGAGATTTGTCAATAATGATTGTTTTGACATAAATTTTGTCAGTAATTATTATCCAGAGGCATATGTCTTGATGTTTTCATGTGTCCCGTTAACTGGTTTATGTTCTTGAGATAATTTTATCAGATCTCAGCTTACCACAGTTCCAGCAGCTTGGAACACTGACAATAGTCGGGAAAAAAAGAAGCTATAAACCCTGTGCACATATATAAGAGTCGCGATAGGCATATTACAGTAGACATCGTCGTCAAACACTGCATTCAAAATTTGGTACACATTCAACTTATGGCAGACAAAGCATATTCTGCTTAAAATTGTAGTAATTCATACATCAAAATGCAGCAAAGAAACATTTTATTTTATTTTTTCTAAATTTACCAATAAGCATAGCAATTCCTTATCACATGAAATCACATCAGTAGATAGAGTTTAACTCTGATTAGAATTGTAAATTTTGGATAAAGTTTGAAGGAATATGTAGTTTACGTGTATTGGGAATCTTTTAATACTTATCAGTTTTTAATAATTTTCTATATAAAGATTAATCTTTGCATCTGTTTCTCAACTTTTCTTCAATTCCATCTGAGAAAGAAAGATCAAAGATGGCACTTTCTCCTTCACAACAAAACTGGCTTTCAACCAGTATCACCACCACCACCACCACCACCAAACATTCTAAAACAACCTTCAACAACATTCCATCTCAAATTAAGCTAAATCAAACCAACCTCTCTTCAAACAAAAACCCAAATCTTACATATTCTATAAACCCTTCTAAAACCTCAATTACCCAAAATCAGAACAACCCACCATTAGTAGTAGTTGGTTCAGCAAATGCAGATATTTATGTTGAAATTGATAGATTACCTAAAGAAGGAGAAACCATTTCTGCGAAAACTGGTCAAACTCTTGCTGGTGGTAAAGGTGCTAATCAAGCTGCTTGTGGTGGTAAACTTTCTTATCCAACTTATTTTGTTGGACAAGTTGGTGAAGATGCTCATGGTAGATTGATTACTGAAGCTTTAGAAATTGGTGGGGTTCAACTTGATCATCTTAATGTTGTTTCTAATGTTCCTACTGGACATGCTGTTGTGATGCTTCAGTCTGATGGGCAGAACTCTATTATTATTGTCGGCGGTGCTAATATGTGTTGTTGGCCTGAGAAATTTGATGAGAAAGATTTGGAGGTTGTGAAGAATGCTGGGATTGTTTTGCTTCAGAGGGAGATTCCAGATTCAGTTAACATTCAAGTCGCAAAGGTCAGAACTTGGGGTTTAATTGCTTTTTGTTCTGGATGTTTACAGATTATTCTTACAATACATATGTCTTCCATTTTGATTGTAATTTGTAAATATGGTGAATTTTTCTTGCTTGTTTGGTGTCATTGCGTATTGGTATCTACAATGTTAGCCACATGATAAACGATCAACAACCCGACCAAATCTTTTATTGTCTAAACGATTCGGATTGGGGATTACACAATTAGCCACATGATAAACTCTACTTCAATTTCATTAAAACACAATTTCAAAACCTTAAAACACATTCACATATGAATATGATGATATGACTATAAGAGAAACAGACTATGCAGAAACAGGACAACAATAATGTTGTATATTGTTATCCCGCAGTAGGTAAGAGCGCACAAACCACATACCTTAATGCCCATAGTTGCCAAACCATGAAAACTTTCATCATATTTAGTTTCTGGCTTCTTGCCCAAGGACAATATTGATTTACTACTTAATACCATCCTGAGAGAATTTCTTCCATCATCTAAGCCCATGTCCCGGAGACTGAAGCTGAAGATCCGAACTTTTTCTGCCAACTTTTAGTTTACCCACATGGATCATTAGGGAAATATAATCGAGGCAGATATGTTTTAAGTTAACATCCCTTACTTTTGAGACTTTTCAATAAAAGTAACATCCAAAAAGTGTAGCAGGGACATACAGCACTCTTACTGGACCATGCATTGTACACGCCCGAATAGAGCATAGATTTTGTTTATTTTACATTTGGGGCAGGAAATGCAACCAATATCTCACAAAAGATGAACTGGATGAATATGCCAGAACCAGTCTTAAAGCTGACCGCTCTTCACTTCACTCTTTAATGCAAGTCTACATACACGCATGAACTGCACCAAGGTTTGCCATATTCCAATTGAATAACGTCTATCACAACAAACTTCAGTATTTGCTGTTTTGGGGGAATTTTTTACTGATTGAGCTTTGTTTTACTTTTTGATGTCCTTGATGGACTCTTTTTCCGTGCCATATGAATCAGATATGATGTTCCACTTTTTGCTATTTGAAGTTTGAGACGTGGGTCCAAAATTTGTTCATAATACAACTACTTCTGCTAATGTCGTGCTTAGTTTTACATACTCTTAAAACTTAAATGTCTTTCAGGCTGCGAGAAGTGCAGGTGTTCCAGTAATTTTGGATGCTGGGGGGATGGAAGGGCCAATCCCAGTAGAACTACTAAGCTTTGTGGACATACTGAGCCCCAATGAAACTGAACTAGCACGTTTGACTGGAATGGAGACAGAAAATTTTGAACAGATTAGTCAGGCTGTGGTAAAATGCTATAAAATGGTAAGTCCTACTTCTATCGTCACAAATTTTCAGCAAGAATGATAGAGTTGCTGCTTGCGTATGTAGATCTCTTGCATGAATTACGCGGATGCATGAGAACACTAGCTTCACACTGGTCTGAGTCTCAAAAAGTGATTACAGTTTACAACAGTTGAGAGGGGAGTGTCACACTTCATTTATTTTGTATCTTTAAGTTATAGAAAATATATTGGAGAGGTGTTTTTAAGGGTTTTGTAGTGAGATTTTAAATTTTAAACATAATTGGGCCACTAAATATGCGTGAAAATAAAATTACAGAGATGGATTTTCATTTGATATTTAACATGATGATGTTTTGATGAAATTATTGAACAACTATTATTCTTTATAATGATAGAATTAACTACGGATACAGATGTGCCATTTAATACTGTTAGATTTGGCACAAACATGTTATGAGTTGACGATATATTCACTTTCAGGGTGTAAAGCAAGTCCTAGTCAAACTGGGGTCAAAGGGATCAGCCTTATTTGTTGAAGGGGAAGAGCCAATCAATCAACCCATCATTTCAGCCACGAAAGTTATTGATACAACTGGAGCTGGTGATACTTTTACTGCAGCTTTTGCAGTGGCACTTGTTGAGGGGAAGTCCAGAAAGGAATGCCTCAAATTTGCTGGTGTGTATTCCTCTTTGCATCATCTTATTTTCATTTTTTTTTTTTTTTTTGATAAAGATCATCTTATTTTCATGATCCATGCTTTACTCAATATTCTGTTGTGGTTGCAGCGGCGGCAGCTTCTCTTTGTGTTCAAGTGAAAGGGGCCATTCCTAGTATGCCTGCACGGAAAGCAGTTTTGGATCTTCTTCACTCTCTTTAAAGGTTTTATACTTCAAACATAGTAGGTGGTGAATAAGTTGATATCATGCATAATTTATACAGGATTGTTTCCCTCCTTTTGTGCTACCTTTTGAACTAAGCTCACATCCTTCTGATTTCTTCATACTGTATAATGATGATTGTTACTTTCTTTTTGTGAAGAAATATATTGAAGTACTGCATTGATATGCCATTTATGATTTTTGCGGAAACTTCTCTTGTTTGAAAATCCTTACGAAGGCACAACGTAAGATAAACATTGCGTAAAGACATTCCTGGTCTAAAAATACTTGCATTACATAGTGAGATCCGTCAGATATTATTTATTTGCAATATTATATTCTATGTGGTATTTCCCTCGAAAAATATGGACCTGTACAAATTGAAATCTTCAATAAAAGAAGCAGTGAGAGAAGGGGAGGTGCATGTGTTAAGGCTAAAGGCTTGGGCTCACATGGGGTAATCTTAAATGGCCTGTCATTGGTGCGTGTAATATGTTGTGCGATGCTCTTAAATGGTTCCAATATATTGAACTGTGTGGAAAGAATTATTTCCGAGCTTTAATTCAAAGATGTGAGTTGTTGTGTGTGACTTGGGGATGGGATAGAGTCAGGTCCACAGTGAAAAATATAATTATGGAGAGTAGGAGTAACTGAAACATGTACTGAACTATCTGATAATGAGAACGTATAAATAAGCAAGGAGAATAAAAAAATATAAACCATGAAGTATTTGGTGTATGCTTACGAGGCCTTCGAGTGGTGAAAAAGTATGGCGCAGAATATAGGAGAAAACAGACTTGGCCCTTAATAACAATTTGATGAAATATTGAGCTATGAACCTGTCTAAACAAGCGGATTAGATGATTTTGTTTAGACTGGCTTGGCCTCTGGCTGAGAACCATTCCAGTTTTCGTGTTTAGAGTAGTGCCAGTGTAATTCAGACATTTAATTTTTCCTTGGACAATTTTTGAGTTTGGAAAGTCTACTTATTTAGTTGTTGTCCTCATTTGTTCCCTTGGGAACTTGGACTTGCACATAATTATAACAATTTCTACTTGTGTCATTATGGACTTTGGATAGCAGTTTGCTAGGATGTTCTGGTCAATTCTCTTGCTTAAGTCCAGAAAGCCGAGAGATCAATTGAGAGAACATATTTGAGAGATTGATTTGTCAACAAGTGAACCTTAGCCTTTTTAATGAAAACGAATACAGTAGCAGTAAATCAAGTGCTAAAGTACCTGCCAAAATCATTTCTACCACAAGATAATGCGAAGAAAACATTGATAAAAGCTATATACACATAAAAAGACTTCATCGGTCATCTTATTTCCAGAAGTTAAAAGAAACATACACGTCACTGATTTCGATGATTTTAAACGTTATCATCCTCTAGACAAGATTGATCTTCCCCTCATCTTCAGAAACAACAAAGCATTCCATAGGGGAACTGGGAACAGTTTCTGTAGCAGAAATTTGAGCATTTACCAAGCTATGGAGATTGCATCCGATAGGAAATGACCATTGCACGTAAGAATCGAGCGATTCGACTTGGCAAACAAATTTCAAGCCAAGTCTGACTCTTTCTTCGTATTCTTGAACAGGGCTCTCGATAATATGATTGAATATTGCCATTGGGAGTTGAGTAAGAAGCACGTGCAACATGTCAATAAATAGTCTTCTTATCTGATCATAAAGTTGTTCTAGTGAAGTGTATGATCTACTTTGGATGAAATTAACAATGTCACTTGCTTCATCGCGTACAACATCAACGGCAAATAACTGATCAAATACTCTAATGAGCCCAAGTGTGTGATTTAAGTCGGATGGAAAGTGAACCATGCCATCCGTTAGGTTCTTAACCTTTTCTGAATCAATGACACCACAAGTGGTCCTGTCCTTCCAAAGAACTTCAGCAGACATGAGTTTTATTTTATTACTGAAGCTTCCAACATTTATTTTGCTGTCAACAAAATGAATGATTTCAAACACTTCACCTAAGGCACTCTCCATTAAGGATAAAGTTGGGGAATTTGGTATAGAAACTCTTGCCATTTCTACGAGTAGTAGAACAGAAAGAAAAGAAACTTCACTCCCAGCATTCGGATGTAATTGCCTTCTAAGTTCCTTTGTGAGCAGCACTTGTGATGGATTAGTTGTAGATAGCAGACTTCTGAGATGGTCTAGAGATTTACTCTGATTCAACTCCATCCATCTTTCCATATCTTCCACACCTTTCCTCAGTATCCATTCTCTGACACGCACATTATGTTTCTGGCAAAGAAATTTGTATTCCTCAATTGATTTGTCATCATTTTCCCATCTAGTTTCTTGCATCAAGAACCCAAGAATCCGCGAGATTAAACCGGCAAATTGTGCAACCAACTTGTTCATCGGGAGGATTGTGAAGTAATAAATGTATTTAAAAGTTGAAACCAACCACTTTGGCAAATTTCTCATATAGAAAGGATATGCAATTCTTAGATAGGAGGTAGAGAGATGAGGATTCCGGTGAGGTCGACGTTTATGCCTTGTTTTAATCCTGTTCATGTCGCTGGCAAGTGTGAGCCATCTACAGGCAATTGCACAATTACTGACTACGACAGCACATATTTGAGTCCCGACAAGAATCCACATTGACCATCCATAATCAGAACTCCCTTTACAAAATTGCAGATCCTTGAATGCAAAGGATCTAAGCAAAGCTACTGCCAGAACCACTGAACAAATTGTGCTAACCAAGCTCATGGTGCCAAAATGTGGGAATCTAGACGATCCTAACTGCGAGCACGAGAAATAACCATGCAAGTAACAAAGTTTCAGTTGTTGTAAGATTGTCCCTTCAGATCCCTTTGTAATGAGATCTCTATTACGATCACCAGAAATTCCCTTGTGGCCATTGACAAAATACGCAAAGACCCACAGCATGACTAGTATTACCAACATGGAAAACAAGATTATGGTATGTTCTACAATGAAAGAAAATATCACGCCTGTGGCCATTTGTATGCAGATATTTATGACCACAGTAACTACAACTATGCTCAGTGCTAACAAATTCCCATAGGACTCAAATTCCCCACTGATTCCAAGTGAGGGCATTAGAAAACTCATAGACATGCATATAAAGATAGTACCAGTGAGCTTAGACAATTGGTCTTGAGCACTTGGCATGGGAGAGGTGAGGTCTACAGGGAGTTTCGAAGCAATTGAGATAAGTGTTATAGTAACTGAGTTGATTGAGAAGCATCGACAAGGTAACCATGATTTCCTACAACGAAAACCGTTCCACACATCGCATGAGATAAGTATTAAACATACCAAAGTCGCTGCAGCAGTATATAATCCAACGAAAGGCACTGGAGATGAATAATTGGCTGTATCTTCCGTTGTTCCATTTAAGCACCAGTTTTTCGCCATTTCTTATTGTTTGAGTTTTTCAGATGAAAACTGTAGTTTTCTATTCATTCTCTTTTAGTTTCTTGTATGATGGACATATCTTATGAAGTGTTTCTTACTTTGTTTTCTTAGATCTTATCTAGAACTAGAAGAGTCTGGTTCACACATTCAGTGATCTGCAATAATGCTGCTTTCATAATTTGGAATTTTGCAGCTTATCTTGTTCTTTTCAATTTTCTTTGTAGTTTGACTTTGAAGATGACGACGTGAAGTAAATGCGTAAAAGCAACAATGTAGGACCACTTAGAGAACCACTAAATGTACTCTGAATGACTAATGATCTCATCAAGTTCACAGCTTAATTCACTAGGAGATGGTTCATTGCTCATACATCAGATATATAGCATTAGAGCCTTGCAGGTTATTTTGGGTTCTTGAAGATCCTTTTGCAGACATGGTTTATCAATATTTTTTTTTTCCCAGAGATGAATGAAATCATTAGCTTATTTCATATCAATCAGGATATTGTGGAAAAAAAAGTTGGCAATGAAATTTTAGCCATTCATACAAGTACAAGTGTGATGGAAAAACAAGAAACTTCACTCCAACACGCATTTGAATAAAGGTTCCGATGATCTTTTGCAAGATGTAATACAATTATGCCATTAACATTGTACATGGCGAAAGATCGAATACCAATTCATTCTAATATGCACAAGAATTTTCAAATTTCTATAAGCAAATTAAACAACAAGATCAGATGCTAGTAAACTAGCTTCTTGAACGTGGAGTTTCATGAACAACATAACTCTGTGATATGTTCAAGGCCTGGTCAGTGGTTCCTGTCAAGGTTTCGTCATCTGTGGAGTCCACCGTAGGCCATATAAAAGAAGGCTTGAAGAGAGGGATGTAAGATATAGGCATAGACCCAGAGAGAATTTGTAATACGAACCTCAGATTTAGGCCTATCCTCTAAATGGGAATGTGAATTTCATCTTCTTTGCTGTTTGAAAATATATATAATTTGAAATTTCATGTAATCTCTCTAAAGAGCTAAAGTTAGTAAATTAAATTGGTTTTAGGTTGGACCCTATACTTTAACATTGTATCAGGGAAGGCATTTTAATTTATTTGAGGCCGAAGGCCTACGTGTGTTCCACGTTAATGGAGCACTGCTTCAAATTGCACTATATCATTCTATCAAGGGTGTTTGTTACATCACTTGGATTCAATTCGAAGTGCATGTTTTCACCTCCTTCTTCATGTCCACTACTGTAAATCATTGTGTTTCTGAAATTCATTCTCTGTTAGCTCATCTTAGGTCAAGTCATTCCATGCATGTTTTTATGGAAATAAACTGCAAGTAGGGACTAATGAACTAGTATTGTGTCAATTTCCTCCAAAACCTCAAACTAAAAAAACTAAAAGTAAATGCACCTTATTATAAGGTAATAGCAATATACATTGCACTGATTGATTTATCATTTTTTTTTAATATATATAATGATTAATGACTGATTGATTTTTCAAACTAGTTGTGGATATATATATAGACAGGGTGATACTAACACAAATGGTGTGTTTTGGGTTAGTCATGGTTTTTGCACTGGCTTACATGTACAGTAATATTTATCTTGCTGCAAGTATTTCTTCAAGTTATGTATGAAAGCTAGTATGGTCTAGTTGTGACAGTCTAGTTTAACAGTGTGGGAGTTTAGTATTTAGGTTATTATGAGAGTAGAATTGAGGTTTATGTTCTTCATCTGATTATGGAAATGATCTAACCATTTTAGCTATTACATCTGACCAATGCATCCATATAATCAGTTTTCAATATATTTGCTTGCAGGCATGCAGCCCAACAAAAGAAAGATGTACACGTTTTGTTAACGGTAAAATAAAGATGAAAAAAACAGAACATTTTTAAACTGATATGAATTTTCTCGCAATTTTGAATGAAAGCTATATAATTCTATAATTGACTTGACTCAGACCCTACCTCAAGATTAATATCGACGAATTATACATACTGAATCACTATATAAAAACAGAACAAATTAAATTCCAAGAGGAAGAGAAAACTAATATTTTCATGTACTAGTGCCGCTGCAGCCATCCAGAGTGATTGCACTATATGTATCAGCTCCACCATGTATTCATGTCATGGTCACATCCTTCGATCCAATGCCATCTACGCTGGCATCCCCATTCATATCAGTGTCAGAAGCCCCATCACCAATACTATTCGTGTTTGTACCACTCCCATCTGCGCAACCATCCAGTCCAGTGCCAGACACATTATTGGCACCACCACTTGTGCTAGCTCCATCACTACTAGCACTTCGGGATTTCTTCAAATTTGGGAAATTGAGGGCAAAACAAAGTTGCCCCACGCCATCTTGTTCTTCATATAATCTTCTAAAAGACCAAATTTCCACCACATCATTAACCGAAGCTCGAATCTTATACAATTTAACCAATTCCAACCACCTTTTCCCAAAGACATATTTATCAACTTTAGGCCAATACTTCAATGGTATAATCCACTCCAAACCTTCATGATCTACCACCAACACATCCAATGTATTTCGTGGATTTCCAGGAACTTGCAAATAATTCTTCTCTGATTCAGTCAAAACTTGTGGGAGTTCATTAGGCAAGTAAAGACGGCATTGTGTAGCACTAACATCACTAAGTTCAATATTTTTCTTGTTTATCCATGTAATATTGTTTCCTCCAAGTCTATTCACTATGGCCTCTTTTATATGGATTGGCAATAAAAGTGGTTCTAGCGCCGTCTCTTTCTTAAATTTATGGTTCATATTTCCCTTAGGCGCCACAACTTTCTCGCCTTTGTTCATATCTAAACACATGTACAGTGCTGCTGATATTTCTAAAAACTTTTGTATTATATCATTTAGTTCTCGCAACTTCATAACTGAAGGCCTTCTTCTAATACATCTTTGCATCGTATCATACTTAACAATCCTTCCTACTTCATGTTTCACGTCAGGTTTTGGTTCAGCATCCTCCTCATCTGCAGCTATATTGTTGTGCTCATCATCATCACTCGAGTCAGAAATCATCATCTTCTTCTGTATCCCTTGAATGACATTATCTTCAAACAATCTCTTCTTTTGGCAAATAATCCTCATCTCTATAATAGCTATCTTTATGCTGAATACTTAGAAAAAAAACTGTAAAACTATGGTGATAGATTACCTTAATTTATATATTCCAAATAATGTGAGAAGTTGTTCTTGTTTGAAGCAAAATAGAAATTTTGTCTTAGGAAATTATTAGATATTTAACTTCTAATTATATTGTATGTATGTAACTAGGGAATAGGGATGTATGCATGGGACTTCCAATATCATAATCGTAAGGGGATAACAACTCCAATTCAAATACGGAAACAGACAGTCTTACAACCTATATAAATTTCTGAAAGTGTCCATTTATTTGGTTAGTTGTTTGAATTTCACAGCATGTCATTCATCAAACAATAACCAATCAGCATGTCCATTATGGTGGGACGACAATGTGGAACAACAACAGCTAGCAGAAAAGAGAAAGAAAAAAAAGCGTACAGCCATAATCACTAAGACTACTAGTGTGAATAATGGAATTATTGACGATGATCTCTTAACTGAAGAAATACTGAGTCGAGTCCGCTCAGAATCCTTTGAACATGTCGGTCACTGTTGAATCTAGCTATATATATTAACTATTGTCTAGGTTGGGCCTGTATTTTAGCTTGCCATCGTCAGAAGCTCACTGGCAATGAGTTCAGAGCCGATGCCCGAATGGGGAGAGCAACGACTCTTGATCGGGTCCAGATACGAGATAACCTTGCGTATTATGGTATTCCAGATAATAATTAATACTAGAGCACTGGTAGCCTGGTAGGAGTTATATATGGTAATGACAGTACGTAGATTCAGGCCATTGTTGTTCATCAGATTAGGAAAATGAAGTATAGCCCATTTTATATTTGCAATAAACAAATGCACTAATGCAGCATAATTTCCAATATATTTGCTAGCAGGGAGTAAACATATGAAATATTAATTTGCAACAAGTTTTATTTAGTGATGTTTTGATCCAAACTTCCATGTCGCACGAGTCACAACATGGAAGAAGTAAAATGGGCTATATATTTGGTCCAAAAGCCCAAAGCCCGTGAGAGTCTTTCTTCTTCAGTTCTTCTTCTTCTTCAACCTTGTGGTTTCTGTGTGTTCAACATGGAAAACGACGACGACGATGATGATGAAACCCCACCTGTTCTTGGCTCTTACCATCGAAATAAATGAAATGAATCTTCTTATATTAATTCATGTCTCCAAAATGCATCTTCAACATCAACAAGAGATGAAGATGAGTGATGAGTCAGTTGGTGCAATGCAACCATCGTTACTGGTTATCTACGTTCTGGTAAATCAACTGTAAGTATATCTTGATTATGTTAAAAGAGTATGTGGTTTTTGGTATTCTTATTCTTATTCTTATAATCGACATGATTTTTTAATTGGTAACTCTAGTCCTGATAGACATTTACATTCAATTCGGTGCGTAATCCATTCCATTCACTATATATTAAAAAAAAAAGAAACAAAGCAGGGGGTAAGGAAATACCGAAATAGTTCTCTCTCATCTCTCTCTCATCGATCATCACGTCTAACCTTTGAACTAGTTCTCAGAAGCACCAGCAGCAGCAAGTCAGCAACAACAACAACTACAACAACAAGAAGAAGAAAGCAAAGCAGGGGTAAGGAAATATTATTATTCCTCAATCACTCAATCTCTCTCTCTCTCATCATCATCATCACACGTAAAGTGATTTTAAAGTAGTTCTCAGCAGCAGCGGCAATATCATCACCACCATCAACATGATGCATGCAGCAGTTGATGTTCACCACCACCGCCGCCATCACAATCTTCTCTCTAGATTAGCTAGAGTTGTTCATCCATTTCCATCATATCCTCCTCCTCTTCCTCAATATCTTTCTCCACGAAATCTTCCACCTCGTCACCGCCATGTTTATTCTCCTCCATCATCACAATATCAAACAAGATCCCTACCATTACCATTACCATGTCGTGCTCCAAATAGACCTAGTAGGCCTTTATTACCACTTTCCTACATCTTCCAAGGTCCCTTTCATGATGTTAATAACAACTCACATCAACAACCTCTTTTCTTCAAATGGGCTAAACCTATTGGTCGGTTTTGCACCTTAAACACCGATGGATCTGTTTCATCTCATCGTTCAGGTGTTGGGGGTATTCTAAGAGACTCCCCGTGGTGCTCCTCTTGTCGCTTTTGCAGCTATGTGTCCAAGTAACATACCGATTTATGGGGTGGAGCTCATTGCAATAATGAGAGGTCTTCAAGTTGCAATATCAAGTGGTGTTCATTATATCAACATAGATACCGATTCAAGTGAGGCAGTAAAATACATGTTTTCGCCTCCCTCTTCATGTCCTATACTGATAAGAAGTTCTATTTCCGAAATTCATTCTTTGTTAGCTCAATTTAAGTCTTGGAATTGCAAACACATCTTTAGGGAAACAAATAGGGCTGCAGATTTTTTGGCTAAGTTTGCTGGCACTAATGAGTTATTATTGGATCCAATGCAATTCCCATTTGAGTTGCAGAAAATTATAAATGAGGACGCGGGAGGAGTTTTGTATCTAAGACTAAAATCTGTAGGAATGTCGTAGCTTGATTATTACGTGACATGTTTAAGGATTAATGTAACTATTGTATCAAACAATTAATTCATAATCAATAAAGCTTTTATTCAATGTCATTATATTTATTTTAATATACTATTTTAGACTTCTACATTATATTGATTTCAATATACAATTGATCGATCATCCTGCCTTGAATATGAATCATTATATTTCCTGCTAAATTAGTAAATTGGCTATGAACCCAGGCCAACATGAATATGTAGCTGGTACCTGGTGTCTGGTGTAATGGAATGGTTCAAACTTAACTATACTGGAGGATGGCTGTTTTGAGTGAGCATAGAGTGATATCTTCGACTGGAATTAGTTAAGGTTTCTTAGGAGGTTAAGAATGAATTGATTCAGCAAGAAGCTGAGATACTTGCTTGGTCAATGTTTTATTCTCTGGCCAAGACTATTTAGGGTCATAAAGTGTAAGTGATGAAGATGGTGTAGCTTCGGTAGCGATAGAAGTGGTTCAGGGCTTCAAGTAGGTGTGATGCGCTTAAGGTTTGGCTCAATCGAATCTCGATCTGGAATCTGTTTTCCTGCTGAATTCTCTTTTTAAGATATATATGGTAGACGCGGGAGACTTTAATGTTCCTTATACACTGTTTAAATTTATTTATCATCTTATAGTTTCGTAATTTTGTCTGTGTCAGGGAAATAGCACAAAGTTCACAAGTGCTGAATTGGTGAAAGGAGAACAATACCTCTCTTCCTTAGGGATATGCCAATGAAGCCTTGGAGACAGAGACGTCAACCACTCGTCAAGGACCATTCATTATTTAATTGTAGGCGACAACTTATTCTATGGTAACTTTTTGTGTATTTTCCTTCTTTGGCATCTCCTCAAGGCAAATAGCATGACATAAATTATCCTAGGAAGAAGACCTTGTTAGACACTTTGCTAGTCCAAATTGAGTATGTCTGACGGTACCCGCCTGTTACAGAGTTAATAGATTCTTCACAGCACCTATCCGTGTCATGGCTGAGTAACATGTATGTTCTTTTATGAGTTGGGACACACAACTACCATATTTCACTTGGCTAGTTTCTCTTTACCCTTTATTCATTATGAATTGTCTTATGCAGGATTATTTGAGTGACCTGTGTTCAGAGGGTTGAAGGTCTTGTTGCAACCGAGTCCAGCAAGCAAATGAAGGTAAGTCTCTGTCGTGTATTTGTTTGGCATACTAAAGTGAAAAGTCCATTCAAGGATAGATGATCCATACATATTTGATCAACCTGCAGACACAAGGATGATTCAAGGATCCTGATGACTTGCAAAGGTGCACACAAGAAGTTAAAGTTGTTTGATAAGGACTGTAAGGTTACTTGCACCTCAATACTCCCCCGGTACAAATCTTCAAGTCTCTGTTTCTATGCAGACAGCAGGTACGTAGGAGTCAAGATGCATGGCGTATGAAATTCTCAAGTCAGATGGATCACGCGTATTCAAGTAATGGATTGATGTAGTTAGTCAGTAAAAAAGTGCCCAAAGATTTTCATTTGATGGTTTGTAATTGTGTAAGTGCAGTATATGTAAAGAGTTATTTAAATGTACTAAAGTTTTACTTACATGTACTGAATGGAAATAAGAAGTAAAAAGTTTAAAGACAAGAAGTTAACACAAATCAAATGATTCTCATTAATTGTCAGTTGTCACCTACATTATACAATTATCAGGGTTGTTCCTCAATTTTCATCCTCAGCAGAGGCAGAGTTTGGTGAAATGAGGCTCTCCACATTACCACATAGACTACAGGGCTATCCCAGAGTATTGGTTTGAGTTGGTGTAGAATCCTTGCTGTTTTGTTCACAGAGTGGTAACAGACGATGTAGGTTTGATTTGATAGGTTTGTCTAGATAGTGGCAAGAAAGAACGGAGATGCTTAATAGAGGAGATAATTTTTATTACTTGGTTTCTCTTCTTGCTTACAAGAGAGTACATACTCTATTTATACTAGAGTTTAGAACATCCTAGAGACATTAATAAATGCAACAACTAACTACTTCCTAAGTTCCTAGAACACAGCTAAACACAACTTACTTCATTAACAATAGAACTTTCTAGGATAAACTAGATATTTTCAAAATTAATTCCAACACTCCTCCTTAATTTTGAAAATCATAGAGATGGAATACTTCTCTTACTCCTGAGTCTTTGTCTTGCAAACATTCATAATTTCTCGAGCTTGAACGAACTTCTCTGTTGAAACTGGTTTGGTGAAAACATCTGCCAACTGTTCATTAGTGTTGACGTAGTCCAATTGAACTATGTTTTGTTGCACCATGTCTCTAATGAAATGATAACGAAGCTCTATGTGCTTTGTCCTGCTATGAAACACCGGGTTTCTCGTCATTGCAATCGCTGACATGTTGTCACAATAAATGGTTGTAGGAGCCTCAACTTCTTCTTGCAAATCTGCTAGAATTCTTCTAAGCCAAACAACTTCACATGTTGCATCTGCAGCTGCTATATACTCTGCCTCAGCTGAAGATAATGCAACTGTCTTTTGCTTCTTCGACGACCAAGCAATCAGATTGGAACCTATGGAAAAAGCATAGCCTGAAGTGCTCTTCCGATCATCTAACGAACCTGCCCAATCACTGTCTGTGAAACCAATAAGCTTACATCCTTTTTCTCGTACGTAATTGAGCTCAACATTTTTGGTTCCTTTAAGATACCGCAAAATTCTTTTGGCTGCGGCAAAATGATGTTTGCTTGGTTCATTCATAAACCTGGAAACCAGACTTACTGCATAAGTAATGTCAGGCCTAGTATGTGTGAGATATATTAGAGAACCAACTAGACTTCGATAAAGCTTCCCATCGGCCTTTTTAGCTCCATCATTCAGCTGCAACTTTTCACTTAACGAAGCAGGGGTAGCAGTTGGCTTGCAGTTCTGCATGTTGAATTTCTTTAACAAGTCTTCAAGATACTTCTCTTGAGAGATAGAAATCTGTCCTTCTGATTGACGAATCTGAATTCCAAGAAAGTACTTCATCAAGCCCAAATCTGTCATTTCATATTCCTTCATCATAGCTTCTTTGAATTCTTGCATCATCTTATTGCTTGTACCAGTATAGATGACATCATCGACATAAAGGCATACGACCAGAAAATCTGTACGTTCCTTTTTCACATATAAAGACGGCTCACTTGGGCTTCTTGAAAAACCATTTTGCCGAAGATATCCATCAATCTTGCTGTTCCATGCTCTTGGAGCTTGTTTTAGCCCGTACAACGCCTTTTGTAGCTTGTAGACTTGAGTTTCCGCTCCTTTCTTCTCGTATCCAAGCGGTTGCTCTACGTACACCTCTTCTTCTAAATCTCCATTCAGAAAGGCTGATTTTACATCAAGCTGGAAAACTGGAAGCTGATTTTGGGCAGCAAGTGCAAGAACAGTCCTTATAGTTTCCATTCGCACAACCGGTGCAAATGTTTCATTGAAGTCAATACCAGGCTGTTGTGAGTAGCCTTTAGCGACTAGTCGTGCCTTGTGCTTCTGAATTGAACCATCTTCTCTGAACTTTGTCTTGTATACCCACTTCAATCCGATTACTTCTTTTCCTTGAGGCAAATCAACTAGCTTCCAAGTGTGATTTTTCTCGATGGTCGCAATCTCTTCATCCATTGCTTGTTTCCATATTTCCTCCTTTACAACGCCATTGAAATCTTGTGGCTCACAAGTAAATAGAGCAAACTCACAGTTTTCATAAACTTCGCTCAAAGGACGTATCTTCCTTGGTGGCGAATCTGAGTCTAAGACATTTTCTATGGATGAGCTTGTACTTGGAGACCTTGCTGGACTTTGTCTTTGGCTTGTGCTTGGTGCAGAATTTCCATTTTCTTGAATGGCTGCTGGTTCATAAAATTCTATTGTCCTCGATTCGGAAGAACTTTCATCCCATTGCCATTTTGCCATCTCATCGAACACAACATCTCTAGAAACAACTAGCTTCTTTGTACTTGGATTATAGAGACGAAAGCCTTTGGATTCATCACTATATCCAATGAAGATATACTTCTCTCCCTTCTCGTCAAATTTCTCTCGTTCTTGTGAGGGAACAAGAGCATACACAACGCAGCCAAACACTTTCAGAGATTTCACTTGAGGCTTTCGGTGATACCATGCTTCATATGGAGTCTTATACTGCACAGCCTTAGTCGGAGAACGATTTAATATATAAACCGCTGTATTAACAGCTTCAGCCCAGAACTGGTTAGGAAGTGCTTTGCCCTTTAACATGCTTCTCGCCATTTCAGCAATTGTTCGATTCTTCCGCTCTGCAACGCCATTTTGCTGCGGAGTATGTCTGACAGTGAGCTGCCTTCTTATGCCTTTTTCTTTGCAATAATTCCAGAACTCCTTGTAGATAAACTCTCCCCCACGATCTGTTCTGAGCGTCTTAATTTTTCTGCCACTTTCTCTTTCGACGGAAGCCATGAAATTGAGAAACACCGAAAAAGCTTCTGATTTTTGTTCCAGAAAAAATATCCACATCATTCTTGTATAGTCATCAACAAATAACAGAAAATATCTCTTATTGTTAAGAGACGGAGTTCTTGTAGGCCCAAATACATCGGCATGCACCAACTCAAGTGGAGCACGAGCTCTCCACGAGGTTTTTGGAAATGGTAACCTGTGCATCTTGCCGTAAATGCAACCTTCACAAACTTCATTTCTTTGAATAATAGATGGCAGCCCAATCACCATATTTTTACTCTTCAAAAGATTCAGGCCTTTGTAACTTAAATGACCATATCTCAAATGCCAAAGTACTGAATCATTCACATTTTCAGTTTGCAACGCCAATGATTCATTCCGTGACATAGAGAATGGAAATACTTTGTTTTGAGCCATTTTAATTTTGGCCACAGTGAGATTATTTTTCTTGTCAATTATCTCACATTCATCATTATCAAACAATAGACGATAACCTCTTTGAAGCAACTGTCCAACGCTAAGAAGACTTTGCCTTAAGCGAGGAACATAGAATACATCATGAATGAACTTCTTCTTACCTCCATTCGTGTGGACTGAAATGACTCCTTTGCCTTCAACCTTGATCATTTTTCCATCGCCAAGCTTGATTTCTGAACTGTATGCATCATCCAGCTCCTCAAACATTTCTCTATTCGCGGTCATGTGGTGACTACATCCACTGTCCAAATACCAAATGCTTTGTGAATCTTCTTGTGCATTCATACAAAAGAAAACCTGATCTGCTTCCTTTTCATTTGAGAAATTGACTTCATTCTTCTCATCGTTCTTGTTTCGAAACCAACAATCTTTTTGTGAATGGTTGGGAGTCTTGCACCTTTTGCATCTATGATAGCAATTTATATTTTCATGTCCATTTTTGCCACAGATTGAACAGAAAATATTAGTGCTACCAGAAAAGTTTCTTCGTGACGATCCACCTCTTCCTGGACCTCTGCCTCTTCCGCGAGAGAAATTTCTGCCTCCTCTTTGATTGTTGCTTCGATAGCTTCTTCCTTTCTCATGTTCTGCCTTGAGACTCTGGTTCTCTGTAACTTTTAGGCTGGTCTGAAGTGCTTGCTCCAACGGTGTATCGTTGAATCTGTTGAGTCTCTTTTCATGCACTTCGAGTGATCCCATTAACTCATGAAATGTGAGCTTAGACAAGTCCTTGGACTCCTCAATAGCAGCAACTATATGATCCAATTTCATCGGCAAACTTCGCAGGACTTTCTCTACAATCCTTTTTTCTTGAATAGTATCTCCAAGACTTCTAATCTGATTTACAATTTCAGTTACTCTTGAGCAGAATTGTTGAACATTCTCGCTTTCTTTCATTGCCAGATTATCGAAATCTCTCCATGAAGATTGAAGCTTTATGGAGATCACTTTATCGGAGCCCCCAAATTCAGTCTTTAGTATTTCCCACGCTTCTTTTGATTTTGCAGCACCCATTATTCTAGGAAATATTGTTCTGCTCACTCCTTGATGAATGAATTGCAAGGCTTTTGCATCTTTCTTTCTTTTATCCTTTTTCTCTGCTGCTGTTAATCCTTCTTCTACATAGCCATCTTCCACCAATTCCCACAAATCTTGTGAGAGGAATATGGTCTTCATCTGAATACTCCAATAATCATAATGTTCTCCATCAAAAATGGGAACTGAAGTTGTTGCATAGCCGAAAATTGAATTACTACTGGTGGAAGCCATTAGAAGGTCAGGGGTTTATTTGTTTATGTTGTTGCAGGGAGGCTGATTTCTGGCTCTTGATACCACTGATAGGTTTGTCTAGATAGTGGCAAGAAAGAACGGAGATGCTTAATAGAGGAGATAATTTTTATTACTTGGTTTCTCTTCTTGCTTACAAGAGAGTACATACTCTATTTATACTAGAGTTTAGAACATCCTAGAGACATTAATAAATGCAACAACTAACTACTTCCTAAGTTCCTAGAACACAGCTAAACACAACTTACTTCATTAACAATAGAACTTTCTAGGATAAACTAGATATTTTCAAAATTAATTCCAACATGATTAACATCTGGTTCTTTGGTTCGCGCAAATAGCAAACTGAGTACAAGTTGAAAACTGTCTTATTACAACCTACATCAATTTTTAAAGAGTGGGTTTGCTTTCCAGTTTCAGAACATGTCATTCATCAAACTATAATCAACCAGCAATCTAACAACAAGTGCAAACTAAGGCAACGATTCAAAAATGTGGAGTGACAGCAGCAGCTTATCATCCTAATGGAGGTCGTTAGCTAACACACCCGATCTGGAAAATTTAATACATATTCTATGTGATCTCCACCTTCTTTGGTTGCATGTTGGTGGATCTGTTACTGCGTTCTTTATAATTTTGGGGCAACTAAGACGCGGAATTTTCCATGAAAAAATCAGCTCCAAGTATTTGTTGTACCAAGTTACTAATCTATTTTGTTGTGGCTTAAAGCACATTTTTATCCAGGTGTTAGCACTTAGCATTCATGTGTTTTGGAATGTATTAGCTAGTCTGAACATAATAGATTATCAACAAGCCTTGAAAGAACACATCTTTCAAGGAGATTGTCAGACTGACATTAAATCCGTCACTGCAAGGGAACCAAATTTCTACTGAATTATTTAGGATATATCACCAGGGATTTTAGTTACGGTAAATGTGACTTTAATGGATGCAACAGAACAAACTAACTCAGGGAAGAACGAGCAAACATTTCAGAAATACTACACAACAGGTTGTACTTTTGACTAGAACACCAGGAAAGAAGCAGCAGTAGTATTGAGGAAGTAGATCGTGGTATACAAGCATGTGCTTAATGAAGAGTCAAATGCTGCAGAGGAAGCTGAGATGACAACAACAGAATGTGCAATCAACCTGGCCACGAAAACCCTCCAACCTGCGATCTTTGCCATTTATAGCAGTTTGCTGGCACACTGATATGCCATCCTGTCAGATCAGCAAGACTGATATTCAGGCCAAATTGCAATATTTGTTGCCATGCTGACTTATGCCAAATTTGGAGACTACCAGAGCTTGTTACCTAATTTGGCATTACCGATAATGGTCCAATCTCTAACAGTTTTTGTTCTACCTAAGATAAAAATCAGATTAAGGAACAAAACACACCCAGATGTGCCAAACTACTGCACAGCATGTAAACATGCAACATAATCGTTGTTAGCCCCATCTAATTCAAATAACATGAAATGTGATTTTAATGATATGCAATTTATGCAATAACAATAATAACGTGAACAATTGGGATACACCATCATGAACACAAGCTAAGATCCATGGACACCGCCATCACACAATGGCTGAAAAAATGGCTGATGAATGGTTGCAGTTGTACTCATTTCCATTCATGATAAACATAAATTGCTATGCAAACAATTCTATTAACATCTAAGTAAATGTCTTCAGCAAGATCTATATAAGCAGATCTTGCATAAGTTCATAAATTTATAATGCCACTAGCAACCCCCATTTACACAGCCGAAAAATTGGACTAAGGAAGCACAACCATGAAAACAAGCTAAGAATGATGTGACGACAAACTAAGAGTGATCCCAGCAAACAAATGTACAGTACCAACAGTTGGTTTCTTTGACTCATTACTCGGTGTTTCCTCAACCAGCAAAGTCAAAATCTTCTAAGCTGTCAGGAAGAGTATGCTCATACTCGTCTCCACTCTCATCAGAAAGGATGTACTCATTCCTGCAAGATTTTAAAAAAGCTTTGCATAAACATTAAGTTATGATATTTATGTTATCTACATTGTTCTAAACAAAACATATGAAAGATAGGGCCACTGGGACACGTAGAATGTTGACAACTATCTGATTTTGGATAAATCGTCAGATACCATTTTCTAATGGTCAGCTTCAGAAATTATGTCAAGGTCTCAAGGAGCATCATATGACACATGTCAAATGATTTGCAGTAAGATAATACATGTGTACTTTACTATATCACCAATGAAGAAAATTCCAACAGGACGATGAGAAACATACCTTACGATACATAAATATGCTAGTTAAGAGTAAGTTTATTAATGTAGGTACAAATATTCATGTATGTATGGTCGGTTATAACATGTTTATGCCTTACCATTCAGGTCAAGCTAAATCACTTCATAATTCAACTACAAAACCTTAACAAAATGTGTAGTATGTTTTATCAGGATTGTCCCAATTATTGATCTAGGGCACTCTGCCCATGTGATTATGCTTCTTGCTCGCAATCTTGAACCTTCTCCCTCCATACGGAAGTGATTCATAAACTAGGAACAGAGGTGGATGCATGCTATTCCCCTATAATAAAGTTTGATACAAAACAGATGCTCTAATCAACACAAGCTCTGCAACTTAACATCTACTGGCTGCCAACCCAACAGACTCACCGCAAGGTATTCGAAAATCAATGGCCTATCAGCACATATATGGATATTCAAACATTGATCTTAGGAGCATAACATTATCTCATATGTATTGGAAAGCTGATCAACTCACAAATTAAGCCAACTGCTTAATCTATGCTCAAATAATGAAACATCTGTCATATGTGTAATCTTTCACAACAAATTATCATGAACTTAGTTTCTAGCGATGCCAATAGCATACCTTCCACTATAACAGGTCACTGACAATATTGGAGCAGAACAAATCCAGTAATAAAACTTAATCTGTATCAAACTAATTTAGATCCTTGATATAGATTTGAAGTCATAATAGGTGGGTTTAATCTACAAATTCTCATCTGATAGAAACCTAGTCAGATGTTTATCAACTGAAGCCACCTTAAAAAAGGTTTACTAGTTCTTTGGATTATGAAGCCACTTCAAAAAGGTTTACTAGTTCTTTGGATTAGAACTAGGGTATAGTTCTTCACAATCAATGGATTAGAAGGTGCAAAACTATCAAATAAAACTCTAAGAAAGCAAAGGATATCAACAGCATAATCACAAAGTACTGTAATTATCATGAACAAGAGATGTTTAGTATTTGAACAGTCGCAGGGTCTATCAGATGATCACTATTTATTACTATATTCACACTGGAAGATGTTTTGTGCAACAAAACCCAAGCACTAAGAACATGGGAGATGGTCACAGTTTCTAGACTTTGTGGCTACTGGCTACCTATCATGACGGGATAATTCCACTGGATAAGATGTTGATGATCCTGGTTTTATACTTTTAATAAATCATCTCAATGTGACACTTAACACAGAAAACCTCAAGAAGCTAGAAAGCATCTTTAAATATGCCAAGGACCTTCTGGAGAAAATAAAGGTTAGTTTGTAACATACAGTTGTATGCAATTAAAACCACTCAGGCTCTATGCACACCCTTGCACCTTATGCCTACTCTTACCTAGTCATGCCTAAAATCATCTAAGCTTGACCGCATAGCCATTACGCTTGAACAGTATTATCAGCAATGGAAGTGAACTAAATGTCAATAATACTAAGTTTGAGAACACAGTTGACAAAATCTGCCTTTGTCTTGTGTTATATCACTGTTAAAGATATCGTAATTGTTGTCAGTTATAAAGCAGGGGTGCACCCCCAAGTGCTTCTCTCTCTAAGTACTAAGTCATAACCATATTACCATATAGGATGTGTTTGTTCAAGTGTTTAATTCGCATTATACACATTTTAATAGTATTAAACTACTATCACACCAGGTACCAGAATCAGTATTTAGACAAGTAATGTATATAAATGATGACATTTCTTCACCAGTATTTACTAGCATACCAGTATAGAAGAGAACGCAATCAAAAAATAAGATAACAATCACGTATGAAAATATGTAAGTAGCAAACAATAAAAAATTCCAAGTCTTATGATGAATAGATAATAACGATAAAATGGTTGGATTATTGCAACTAGGACATGATGAAAGTATGAAACATACAGAAAAGAGATACAAGATAATCACAAAGGTACCTGTAATGATAAGCTCTTTGCTTTCTTTTCTTTGAAGGCTTATCTCCATCAACAACATCCACATATTTACCCGATTTCAACGAAACTAGGCTTGGCACATAAACTATACTCATGCATATCTTGTACCAACGCATGCCGCGATAACTGATGTTCCAAACCTTTTTTGTTTTCGGATCATATAGAATTGGGTCCTTGCCATCCTTTAGTACAAGTTTGCCATTCTCAGAAAAGCACAAAGCCCTTGATGTAGGCGCTCTAGGAAGAAATCCTTTAACCATAGAAACTAGTTTTATCCACGAATCAGCTACACCATACTTTCCCATCACCCATAATTCACTATCCTTCTGATAGAAGTCGCAAAGGATAGAAATCTTCCCTCCAAGCAATCCCAAAGTCATATTAGCACCTTCATCCAAATTAACAGGTCGAGGCATCTCTCGAAACACTTTCTCAGTATTATCAAATGTGATAATATCAACAGGTGCACATTGTTTCTTTGTAGCTACCCAATGAAGGCAATTATTCAAATAAACCCCCAAGTCTGAAGCATACAAACTTCTATATGGAATGTTACCAATTTTCGAGCACGACAAGCAGGTATCCTTCAAAGAGTAAACATAGACTTCGGAATCCATATCATCATCAGAATCAAAATCATAAAAATCAAAACAGTTATCAGTATAAACAAGTTGCACCAATATATAATCATCATGGGCACAATCATACCCCAAGCCGAAAACACTCTTTATAAAACTGATTTCCTTATCAACCTTAAACATCTTGTAGTCTCTAGTAAATGAATTCAATAAACACATTAAATTCCCATTACTTAAACAAATCAACCCATTACAAGAACCCAATACTCTTGAATTATGAACAATAGGGTTTTCAATTTCTACACATTGATCATGTGAATCACCTTCTAAACTGTAAATTTGTGAAAGAAGATCAAAGGGTCCTACTGACATAGATGGAGATGGTTCACTAGCTAGAAATACACTTGTATAATCGTTTTCCATGGATCGATTCACATGCATTTTAATGAAAACAGAATCATGAATTGAGTTATACCAACACTTACATACAAGCTTGAATCCCAGTAGAGTCTTTGCTGGAATTCTTGACAGTATTTCAAGGATTAACTCATGTGGAAGACTGCGACACAGACCCGGCGAAATCACCATTGTTGGTGATTGTGCTCTTCTTCTCTTCATGTTGGCTGTTTCACTATGAAACTCTGAAACAAGTGGGGAAAAAGAGAGGGGTAGTTTTAGGTTATTTCAATGGTTTTGTTTGATTTTGATAACTTTTTTTCCCGCCATTATTTTGTTTTTCCCGCTTTTTAGCAATTTAAAGGGAAAAAAAAAACATTTTGACGAAATATTTCCCTATGAAAATAAACTTCCATTAATGCATACTTTAGGACAAATGGTTGAGCCTTGAGCGTAGACCAACTCTGCACATTGGGCACTTAAAAGGACAAATGCATCATTTAGAATATATAGGTATTTTTTGGATGTTCTTTGGTTGCGATAATTCGGATTTGTGGTATGCTTAGAAGAGCAAGAGATGAATTTGTAGATGGTTGTTGCTGACTTGCTGGTGAATAATGGCGATTCAAATAAAGGATTGTGTCGGCATGCAGATATACAGGTACCTTAATTTGAAAAGAGGGGGAGATATATAGGGGAAAGGGAATTATTTTCGGCAAGGACTAGAAATGATGCATATACAGATTAAATATCTCCAGTGTGCGGTGTACACGTTATTACGTAGGCTCAATCCAAATAGGAGCAGGGTGGAACTGCCTAGATTCCCTTACTTGGTAATGTGGTTCAGTGCTGCCATCTTCTAGGTTGAAGACTCCCATATCAGGAGGTCCTGGAGTTACATCAATATTGCCACCATCATGGTGATATCCTTCAATATAATCATCAGTAAAATAGATGCAATTCGCCTTACAGCCAGGGTAGTCTGAAGCCGGCAAAGACATAGATGCATTACTGCCAAGAAGTAGCATCTGTCTGTACAGGTTTTTTGTCTCAACCCTTTTACTATGAGTTTGGTCCAGTTTGAAGACATGAAATTTAGTAGTATAGTTACTAAAGTCGTCATGTACATGAGATATCCTAGTACTTGCAACAAGTGACTGGATGATTGTACGACATAGTGCTTACTATTGCCGGGAAAAGAGCTTTCAAAAGTTGGTAGCAAGTTGGACAACCTTGGATGAGGGGCATCCAAATCAATTAGCCAAAGTGCTCCAAATGAGTCCACAGTGTAGAATTTATTCTCAAAATATATAGTAGGATCAGTCAGCGAGCAAGGCATGTATCCCAAGTCTAGTCTCCAGGGTAAATTCTTAGAATCGGGGTGTAGCTCTAAACAAGTCCAAGCATTGTCACAGGGCTTGCAGAAGGCCAGCCTCTTATAACTACCAAAATGGCCAGTACTAGACAAGTGTTGGGGTTAGATGTCGATAAAACAACCTTCCACAAGAAGGCCTGCGGAGCGCAATCAGTTTCATCTTCAATGAAATAATAATTACTTAAAGGGGGCAGATTGATTGAAGAAGACAAGAAAGGATTAAATAAATGGGCTACTAGTGGTGGGGAAGTAGGAGTCAAAGATATCAACCAGCCATGAGCAGAACCAGGATAATAGCTTTGGTGAGGAACTGGTAACAAGAAATTGTGGTACGGAGTATATTTTTTTCTCCGACAGGTCATAGAAACAGCATGTCTGTTGATCATTAATGGCGAGTAGTTCACTGGACGGAAGCATAAGCAAAGGAGGTTGAGGAGGAAAAGTAGTTTGATGTTGGGTGTAAAGAGATCGCCATGATCGACAAACAGCACCAAAGCGGATGTAATCTTTAATGTTGATAAAGAGCTTTCCAGCAATAACAAGTAGGATATGTTCTGGAAGGTCCAACGAATCAACAGCTACAGCCATGGATGACATATTGACATTACCTCAGTGGTAGTGGTAGTGGTAGTGGTAGTGTTTGAAACACCAAGAAGAAGAAGACAAAGTGAAGAATCAGGAAGGATTCTTATGATTGCTTGGTTAACATTCATTTAAGAAAATGAGTGATGAAGTAGCTGATTCATCAAGTCTTGTTAAACCTAGTTTTGTCATCTTACCTTGAGTATGAATCATTATATTTCCTGCTAAATCAGTAAATTGGCACCAGTAATATGTAGCTGATCACTGGTGTAATGGAATGGTTTGAGGATGGCTGTTTTGACTTTTGAGTGAGCTAGAGTGATATCTTCTATTGGAATTAGTTAAGGTTTCTTAGGAGATTAAGTATGAATTGATTCAGCAAGAAGCAGAGATACTTGCTCGGTCAGTGTTTTATTCTCTGGCCAAGACTATTTAGTATTTAGGGTCATAAAGTGTAAGTGATGAAGATGGTGTAGCTTCGGTTGCGGTAGAAGTGGTTCAAGGCTTCAAGCAAGGGTGATGCACTGAAGGTTTGGCTCGATTGAATCTTGTTTTGATCTGGACTCTGTAAGGGGTGGTGCACTGTGGTGGCATTACAAGTTAAAGTTGTTGATAAGGACTCTGTAAGGATGGTGTGGATGTAGTATTACAAGTAACCAATGGGTCTGCTTCTCAATACTTCCCCGGTGGAGTATGAAAGTATCAAATATTGATTTAGGTAGTCAGTAAAAAAGTGTCAAGATTTCATTTGATGGTTTGCAATTGTGTAATTGCAGAATATGTAAGGAGTCCGAGTTATGTAAATGTTTTGCAACTTATTTGTTTGTAGAGCATAATCTGGAATATACATTTGGACCTACAGGTTACAACTACAAGCAGAAATGCAGAATCAAGTATAAAGACAAGAAGATAACACAATGCAAATGAGTCTCATAGAATAATATAATAATACTACTGAGGATATGAACAAAGGTATCTATCCTTCCTCCCTATTCAGTTCACTGAGTTCAGTCATTCATGCAAAACAAAAACCTATAACAAGTTTATTCTAGAATAATTTCAATATCCATGGGATCCAATACTCTTTCCTTCCTTCCTTCCTTTCACTGCTGCTCTTGTTCTATTTTTATTCATATTTGCAATTATCATAACCTGCATACATAAAATTAAAAAAAAAAAAAAAACCTTCGTTAGAGCATTTCCCTTTATCGCTATATTCAAATGAATATTAATCTTGCTTAAAATATTAATCTTCACTTGTGAGAAAATTACGGTACATACTTGGATCAGTTGTAGTAATCAGACCAGAATTAGTGAAGTTACAATTCCACTTGTTCCTGCCAAATTTCTGGTAGTAAAGGTTCATGGCTACAGAGGCATGGTTTATGAGAGTATTGGGCTTGTAGCATGGGCAAACTTCACGTTCAAATATGCTACAATCAATCCCCTGAGAAGATAGCAATATATTTCGACTCTGTGAGGACTAATAATATTGAAATATATGGTTCAATGAGATCAGCAAATAATTTGATTACATTCCAGATATGTATGGAATGTGAAATTTTGCCGAAATTACCTGATTGCGGACATAGTCTATGTTGTTCAGCAGAGCCCAATTCTCAGATGATGGCTTAGCAACACACCAAGTTTTCTGCCAAAACACATTGAACAAACAATTAGATTATGTTTTCCTTGTCACTACAAATATGATTTAGAACAGGGGTTATTAAACTTACCTGATCACCACTCACCAGCTTAATAAATCCACCTATATATATTCGATCAAAAACAAAACAATTAGCATTAAATATGTTTGTAAAGAATTGCAATTTTTGTTCTTCTTCTAGCATATAATTCTTGTTCCACCATTAAACTTATTGTTTTTGGATTCAAAAGGAATATGAAGTGAGAAAATTTTAATAGCTTAAGAAGATTGGAATTCTCCAGACAATGCTCAAAAGTATTAAACATGTGAAAATGCAGAGAAATTATTCTTGTTTCTATCATTCAAAAATAATTAAATACAGTGATTTGAAACAAAATGATCCATATTATCTCAGTAGTGAGTTAAGCATATTATTACTGATGTACTAGTAAAATAGTAGGCCACTTTTGCCTCAGGACACCCTCTAAATCATAACAAAAGTATGTTAAGCATGCAAAATTCATAAATGAGTGAACCCTTTGATCAATGACATATATCTCGATGTTCACAGAAGTATTTACATAGATCTCGATGTTCAAAGAATGCAGCAACACTAAAATGAAAGAAAGTTATTGAGAGTAGTACCTGTGTTGAAGGACAACATCAGCATGAAAAGAAAAAAGAATGCAAGAGAAGAAGCTGTTTTTCCTTTTGTCATAGCTATTGCTATTCAGAACTGAGCAGTACAAGATGGTAAATGAACAGAATTGATAATGGGAAGCTTATGTGATGAAAAGAGAAAAGAGAGATGAATGAAGATGTAAAGAAAACTGCTGAGAAGTAGGTATTTATAAAGGAAAAGGAAAGAATCATGGTGTCAGCAATTAGTCAGCAACGGCTATATTTAAGAATCAATTCTGAAAAAAAAAACAAAAAAAACTGACCATTAGTCCATTAGTGATAAAAACAACCAAACCAACATACATACTCGGCCACTTGGTCTACTGTTGTTTTTGATGACCTTATTAACATGTTTTACTGACCACTCTTCACTCTTTCATGGTTTGATGTTCATGTTGATTTGATCATGTGGCTTGAAATTATCTATCAATGCAAGGGTTGGTCATATGTCAAGGCATTGGATAGTTCTTTAGAATTCCTCCAAATGAATGAAAGAGCACTTTTCTTGTTACTCTTTACTCTCTTACTGAAAATGCTCATATTTAAGCACATAATAATGTTTTAAATTAACAATCTTCCTATTTTAGAAGTTATTATTATTATTATTACTGTTACAAATCTTGATCTGAGGGTCATGATTCAATCTATCTTACCCTATCTTCTTCTACTGTACATATGTACTCAAACAAGTTGATATGCACTGCACAGTGAATCAGGAAAAATTCATGTATATTCTAAATTTGATTCTTACCAGTTTGTATCCAGAACATTTTCACATGAAGTGCAGATTGATTTAAGTCCTTGAATTGAAGGTGGAACTATGGGCGCTGGTAGTATTAAGATTCCCTGTTATAGGCATAATATGGTAATATGGTATTACTACAGCTAGCACTGCAACACAACCAAACCAAATGTAGGCATGCACAAGGTCGAATTTTTATCAAACCCAGCTCATAATCATATCACCAACTTCTTGAGTTCTTTTGTCCAACACTAACTACACTTTCTAAGTGTTGATGTTTACGTTAAACAAGAAAACAACAATCTGACCAAATAGAGAAAAAGGGATTTCAAGCTGATACGATCAAACAATTTGTATTTCGGTATTTCCATTGAACAACCATGAAACCAAAAATAGAGGAAAAGGGCCACTTTTGTTTTTTAAGCCTTTCACATTGTAAACATCAAACTATACCTTATCCTAATTTGATATATATGGGAATATGGGATCAGTGTCATAATAAATGTGTAAACAAACTTTTGGAACTCTTAACAGATGCCACTACTAGTACTGAGCTGATGTTTGATGTGTTTTTAAGGCTGACAGACACAATTCAAGCGACTTGTTTGAACCTTAAGCTCTACTGAGGCTGAACGTTGAAGTCATCCATAGTGGCAGAGATTCCTCTGAACTTTTGGATGATTTATTTGAGAGAAGCCACGTTGGTACTTGGGGCTGCAGAAGTTTTGTCCAACACTTGAGGAAGTTTTATAGCGGCAAATAGATTTGAAATTGCTCAGCCGAAGCAGAACTGTATCATTAGATATACATATCACTTACAATGTTGAGTAAATATCGTGTTCTTGTAGCTTGGAATGACTTCCAAGATAAGATTATTTATTTTTAGTTTTTTCCGCCAAGTGTGTTGTATTTCATTCAAACTCAACAACATGGTTACAAAAATTGAGCCTATAGCTCCACTGATTCAATAGAATCGGAAATACAGTGTTTTCATATTCGATTTATCTAATCCATGTTGGAAGACCTTCTAACATAGCAATTGAATTGTAGTTCATCAGTCTTCTTGCTTGGCTTCCTGATCTGCTCCAAAGTTACATTCTCTCCAGATGGATGCAATTTCTTAAACAGTAACCTGCCTCTTACACTGCCTCCACCATCTAGCAATCATGCACCATGGGACTTCATCTGTCTGAAAGTCTTCAACAGCAGCTGCTGAGTCAGATTCCATGCTAATAGCCTTCCATGCTGTTTCCAATGCCATCTCAAGTGATTCTAAGATGCCAAAACACTCTGCCTGGTAGTTTGTACACACTCCCAGCCCCTTGCTAACTGACAGTCTAAATTGCGCTCTTTCATCTCTGAATAGAGCACCCCAGCCTGCATTTCCCAGATTACATCTTGAAGCACCATCCACATAGATTTTTATCATACCTTTATGTTTTGAGCTCTTGGTGGCCTCATCTTGACATCCCATTTCCTGCAAATAACCAAGTCGATACACACACTATTTCTGGACAAAGCCTTACAATGCAACAAACTTCATCACATGACTTGTGATCACTTGCTGCTTGCAGTTTTCCACATCTCCTTTGCCATTCTGAAATCTGACTTATTTGTTTCTGAGATGCCACACACTGACCATATCACCATACAGCCCAGGACAACTGAGTTCCACATGGTCTTTATCAACTGACTTTGGTGTTTCATTTTGATCATAGCAAGCTTCACAGTAGAGAGATCATAGGTCACCATAAAATGATCAGAAATCCAATTCCATAATTTTCCAGCAGCTTTACAATGCCACGTACAACAAATGACTGACAGATTCAGCTGCAGCTGCACCATAACATAAATTGCATTGACAGATGATCCAGAATCATACCAGGCCGTTCATCTTGTTGCATACATACAGTATTAGTTGTATCGCAAAATACTAAAAAAATAAGTTTTTGTAATACCTCCTAACAATGCCCTAGCTTGGGTGCATACCAGATAGGCAATGATAAAATCTCCTCCCCAGCAGAGTCATCTGAAATACTAAAATACCAATCTCTGGTAAATTTACTTTGTAAACATTTCTATCTAAAATACTAAAAAACCAAAGAGTGTTGTTTTTCTTTTGTAAGGGACTTGAAGAATACCTTTGTGACCAACAACAGAAGAAATTGAAATTGATTTCCATGATTTGTGTAGGGGTACTACATACACCAGCCAATCAAAACACGACACGTGGCCTGCCCAACATTCCACTAGGTTGCCCAGCTAGCAAGACCCAACTAAAAACCGACCAGACCAGCTCGACTATATGACCGTTGGTGACTTCTTTATACGCACGTGCCCTTAATTAATGCATAGAGAATATCCTCGCCCGTTACATAATCAATGCCATGATTATGCATTCATTAAGATGTCGGAGAATCTGCGAGATCCCATGATCTGCGCCCTTTCATCTTCTATAAAGACAGAACTACGATGGCTTGATCTCTAAGTTCCACTCCCTCGAGCTAGAGTACGTAGGCAATCTCGATCTCATCGAGGTGCAGCCACCCCCGATCTCAAACTCCCACTTTGGTCAGCTAAACAACAACCTGACCTAGTTAATGCATTAATCTGGAAACAGGTTAATACAATTTGCATACACAACTGAATCGGATTAAATCTGGTAAACTTAACCGATCTAATGGAAAATTGTTCATTGTTTCTCTTCACTTCAACAATAAACCCTAGGGTGTGTTTGGTTGTTTGGGAAATTTTAAGTTGAGAGGAAAGAATTTGAAATGGGCTTTTATTTGGGTCCATGAGAGTTTGCTTGTTATCTCTTCTCTTCTTCCCCAACACAACTTTCAGAGAACAGAGCAGAGGCCAGAGAGTTTCAAAATGGCTATTCTACCTGCTATTCGGTTTCGCTACTTGTTCTTAAACCCTAAACCCTTTTCTTACTTCTTTAATCTCCATCTTAAACCCCAACAACAACAACTAATCAGAATCAGAAAACTTCACTTCACTCCAAAAGGTTTCTTTCTTTCTCTCTGTTCAACTAGTAAAAATCAATTTTTTTTTTTTTTTTTTTTCAATTTATTAACTTGTTCATTGTTATTGCAGATGAAATACATGTTGTTTCAGAAACTGAGAAATTGGGTTTGAGTTCAATTAATGATGAAACTATTGAGAAATCAAGCACTATTGCTGCAATTGTTACATCATTGGGTAATCAGCCTGGTGCAGTTGGTATTATTCGATTATCGGGTTCTTCTGCTGTAGATATTGCTGGACGTGTTTTCCATCCAATTGGGAAAAAGAATAAAAACTTGGGTACTAATTCTTGGAGACCCAAAAGCCATTTTGTTGAGTATGGTGTGGTTTCTGACTTTGGAGGAAATATTGTCGACGAGGTATTATCGAAATTCAAGCACTTTTAGCTACTATTGTAAAGTAAAGAATTGAACTTTTAGTGGGAACTAGTAGCTTTAGTTATATATATACAGTAGTAGTTCTTTCTGTTTCAAATAGAAAATTTGACAAATTGTTAAGAATGATTTGATCACCAATTCTGCTTTGTTTATAAAATTTGATAGAAATTTTTTGCTGATAAATTTGTAAAAGGAGCATATGTCCTTAAATAAAAGATAGTGTTTTTCGTGTGTCACGAGTATAGTTTATTGAATGTGTTTCTGTACACTATTTGTTAGGTTTTAGCAATACCAATGTTGGCTCCAAGATCATATACCCGAGAAGACGTAGTAGAGCTTCAGTGTCATGGGAATGATGTATGTCTGCGCCGTGTTTTGAGAGCTTGTTTAGAGGCTGGGGCGAGGCTTGCGGAACCAGGTTGGCTTCATTTTGTATTTTCTTTAATCATGATTCTTTTTAGAAGTTCTGAAAATTGTTGCAAGTGTTATGTTTAATTGTTTATGTTTATTTAGAACATGTGATTTATATTAGAATTACTGTTGATTTTGCAAAATCTTCATTTTGTCAGGCGAGTTCACTCTACGCGCTTTTCTAAATGGACGCTTAGACCTCGCCCAAGCTGAAAATATTGAGAAACTTATATCAGCAAAGTCTGTGGCAGCAGCCGATGCAGCACTAGCTGGAATTCAGGTGTGTGTAAGCTTCTACAAAATTGAAACCACTGAGTAGTTTACTTAAGCATGTTGACCTCAAATTGCATTTGTGGCTACTCTTGGAACTATGTATAAGGCTTACTAGGTAAAACATATATAGCTATCGAAACTGACTCATTATATAAACAAGCAATATAAAAGCATTTAAATGTATCCTTGAGACCTTGACCATAGTATGTACGTTCGTTTTGACAGATTTTGACCTCCTTCATAAGAGTTAGCAATTGTTACAAAATATGGAAATGATGGAAATACAAATAAATGAAATGATGTGATACATATTTTGGAAGTATTATGTTTTACTGCTTTAACTATGTACCATTTTCGTATGTGTAAACATTCAAATCACAGTCACAGTAACAAAATGCAGTTCGATATGTAATGAGTAATGTTGTCGATTAAATCTTAAAAGTGATAACTTTTTTTAAGCTTACATGAATACACTATATTTTATGTTGTTGCTGATCACGTGAGAGAAGAAAAAACTGTTCATTGAGGAGGTTTGTATTAACATCGTTTCTTCTACAGGGAGGGTTCTCAGCTTTAGTAAAATCTGTAAGAACGCAATGCATCGGATTCCTTACAGAGATTGAAGCTCGTTTAGATTTTGATGATGAGATGCCTCCATTAGACTCCAATGTGTTAATAGATAAAATACATGCAATGTGCCTAGATGTGGAAGAAGCCTTGGAGACTGCAAATTATGATAAGCTTTTACAGTCTGGATTACAGGTATGATCTTAACTGGAGATGTCTGACATACTCTTACTTTTATTTTCCCTAAAGAGTCACAGAGATCATTTGAAATGAGACTTAAAGGCGGATAAACCAATAATCCTTACCCAGATAAGTAGATAACCAAAGAAAATAGTTTTTCTACTTGTCTTTAATGTTGCTTACAATCCACTTCTCATAAAAAGTAATTCAGTTGGTTCGTAGAGAATATATCATATAAAAAATTGCTAGCCAATTCACCTGAATCATTCTGGTTTGCTGGCCAGTTCCCCCGAATCATTCTGGATTCCACGCAGATATGGAGCACCTGTTTAGTTTACTTGATAGACATGTGTATTTGACTATTCGCTTTTAATTACTCCACCTATTAGAAACTTCACCAAATTTGAGCAGCAACGTGTGGTATTAAGTATTAACCGTATATGCATATTTATGCTGTATCCATTAGCTCGACTGGTTTGGTTATCTCACTTTAGATTTATATTATCTGTGAGTACCTTTGAGTTTGCGTATTTTCTGATTTTGAATTCTTGCAAGACAGTCCTGTTTTTCTTTTTTCCTTGTCTTTTTTGCAATTTAAACATCTACAGTGACATTGGTTTTGCAGATAGCAATTGTTGGTCGGCCAAATGTTGGGAAGTCAAGCCTACTCAATGCATGGAGCAAAGTAGGTTTCAGATGCCGTTTCTGCTATACTTGTTTGCCCATATTGGCTTTTTTATGAACTTTAGAGTTGAGATAACTGAGTTATGCTATACCTTATAAGCACACGGAAAATAGTTTGTTTTTTTATGTTGTAGTGCAATTTCTTAGACTGGTATACTTTTGGATCTACACATTTCCAAAGATGCAGAATTGTTTATGCTCTGTGTTGTAGAGCATATAAGGTGCTCTATCTTAGACACGACAACCCTGGAAAACCAAACATGTTGATCTAGGTGTTGGATGTACAGAAATACATTCAATCCGTAGGTAGATATATATAGCAGATGAACTCTAGCATCGGAGTCTATGGACATTAGATGAACTCTAGCATCCATAGGTGGATCTAGGTATTGGCAGTATGGGCCGATGCATAAAGCGTTATGTCTTTCTTTTTAAAGATAATACCCCTTCTTATGCCTTAGTGACATGTTTGGATCATTGTAAGCATCTAACATATTGCATATGTTGGACAATAAGGAATAAATCCAGATAAGTTTATTGGGTCATTTTGAGTGACACGTGACTGTAGATTTGGCCCAAAGCATGCAGTCAACCCCACATTGCATATGTCTTAATGCCTAACTAAGGCAACTGTTTTCTCATGGAATCATATTATTCTGTATACTTGTGATATATTATGGGGGAAAAACTGTGACTCTAGTTTTGATCGTTTTTATGTATAATATTTACACTGTTAGTCTTCTTTTTGCCTTTGCACATTAAATAATCAAACTGTGTTTGCTTCTTTTGCTATGTTTCTTGGGACCAGCAGCACACATCTTATTGAATGCTATATTTCCTTTTAGCATGCAGAGTGAGAGAGCGATTGTTACAGAAATTGCAGGAACTACAAGGGATGTGGTTGAAGCCAGTATTAATGTTCATGGTATCCCTATAACCCTTCTTGATACTGCAGGTATCAGAGAAACTAACGATGTCGTTGAGAAGATAGGTAAAGGCTGTTCTATAAATGTTAATGACCATTATTGACTTGGAATTCTTCTGTTGTTCTAAAGTTTTAACCTCTGAATTGTAGGCGTAGAGAGATCGGAAGCAGTTGCAATGGGTGCTGATGTAATTATAATGACTGTAAGTGCTCTTGATGGGTGGACTAATGATGATGCTGAACTTCTTGAGCGCATTCAAGTCAATCAGGTTCTTACACATCATCTCTCCATTAATTTGTTTTAACAAGGAAGTATAGCTTAAAATAGATTGGGAATTCACACATGTTTATCTATTTTTTTCTTCAAATGCAGGAAACTACAGGTTCTTCTGCGCCAATCATTCTTGTAATTAACAAAATAGACTGCGCTCCACCTGAGTACATTGATGTATTTAAGAGTGCTGGCAATCCTTTCAATAAGCATGTTCTGACGTGTGCTGTCCACAGTCAGGGTATACCTGAGTTGGAGTCTGCACTAATGGAAATTGCTGGCCTTGATCGCATCTCAGCAGGAGGGCGTCGATGGGCTGTAAACCAGGTTTGTTTCTTATACATATGCATAATGCATTGAGCTTTTAGTTCGTTCTCTCCCTTTTTGTCCCGATCCTATTTGTTTTCTTGGTTGAAGTCCTTTTTTCCCAATGGTGTGGGTCAATGTTTATTACAACTTGTGCAGGAACACTTAAAACCTGAGCTGGTCACTTGAAATACTCAAAACTAACATATGTTTTTAGAAGCCCGGTAAAAGTATTCTAAAGTAAATATAAATGAAAATAAGATGGGATCAAAAACATTTTGTATTTGATAATCAGTACATATAGGCTCAGAGAAATGTGACAAATACACTTGACGTCACTGGAGAAATAAAAAGGTGGAACTTGACATCAGTAGAGCATGTTCATATAGGTTAAGCAAGGTCCTTAGAGTGATAGCTTGGCTGATTTGGATTAGTTCTTCAACCAACTCGTTGCCTGTGCATAAACATATTCCTTGTAACTGAACAGAACTTCTGGCTGTATTGCACCATAAAGAGCTACAGTGTGTCATTATACCTACTGCTCGATGATCCTCTACAAATTTTAATTACTGCTGCAAGTACTGAAAATTATAGGATAGGTATGGTTAGACATGCTAATAGTACTAGGTTGTAAATAAATGTTTTAGCACTGTATTGAAACACCCAACAAACGCAACTACTGGGCTGATGTTTATTGTGTTATTATGCTGACAGAGACAATTTGAGCAACTTGTTCGAACAAAGGAAGCTCTACTGAGGTTGAAGTCATCCATAGAGGAAGAGATTCCTCTGGACTTTTGGACAATTGATTTGAGAGAAGCTGCATTGGCCCTTGGGCAGATAAGCGGAGAAGATATCTCTGAAGAAGTTTTGTCTAACATCTTCAGCAAGTTTTGTATAGGCAAATAGATTTGAAAATGCTCATCTGAGCCAGAGTTGTACTAAATACTTTACTTTTTAATATCAAGTGAGTTTTAATTACTTGAAACTGAATACAGATAGAGACTAGAAACAGCATGAAAAATTCTAGAAAACAAACTAGTCTTTTGCAAATGAAAGATAGGGTCACATAAACTGGCCTATTGATATCAAAGATCAAACAACAGAAAAGCAGGAAAAATAAAAACTTGTAAGAGAATTCAGTGACGGGAATTTGGAAGATCGAAAGCCTGTGAAGCATCAGCTTGACCTTGGTTCATCTCCCTTTGTTTCTTCCATTTCTCAATCTCCCTGGCCAACAATCCCTTTTCTTCTGATTCTCCCCTTTTTTGGTTCCTGATGTTCACATAATTTCCCTTCTTTAGTTTATGCACCAAGTTGAAACACATTTTTCTATTCTTTCAGTAGGAAGATGAAGTTGCTTGATTTATCTGTAATACTTTCCTTCCTGTAAGTAGATATATATATATAAGTGGTAGAAAAAAAATTGTCTTGATTGAAAAAACATTTTTGTTTCATAGGAAACACCGGTGAAGAATAAATTAATAGTAGCGTATTTGCGCAACTATTTCCCTAATATAGATTAATCATCTTTTGTTAACTTGATGCAGACTGCAATTTGTAGCAAGTTGCATGGACGTGACTGAGGTCTTTAGGGATAACTTCCTTCACTTAGGAAAGGGAGGGATGGTGTTAAAGATGGCAACAGACCACATTTCCTATATCATGTGTTATACTTATACATTGCTAGACATATTTCTGCCCTTCTCATATATGCAAATGCATCCCAACTTCCCAATCACCTAAAACACCTTGGGCCGCCTGGGCGTCAAGCGCTCTGTTCAGTTCGGCCCAAACCTAAAAAGGCCCATATAAAGCTCACCAAAAAAAAATCTCACGTTCTCTCTCTGGTCTCATCAGTCATCTCTACGGCTGCTACTTCTTTCTCCTGCTGCTGCTACTGTAAGTTCTAAATTCTAATTTTCTTCATCATTTTTTTCCATTTGTGAGATTTTTTTATTATCAACATGAACAATTTCAATACTTCATTTGGGAATTTTGGGTAATTTTTATTAATCAAAATAGTTAAAAATGAGATTTTAAGAAGTTTTATTTTATTACAACCCCAAATCAGTTTTCATTTGTTTTATAGTTTCATTTTATTAAAGTTTTGATTTTTATTGTTTTTTGAATTTTTGAACTATTTGACATTTTACAGGAAAGCTTTTATAAGTGCAAAATAAGATAAAAAGATGCAAGCTTATAGTGGAGCTGCAGTTACTGGTGGTGTTCAACATCATCTTTGGACAAAAGGTTGTGCCTTTCCAACTACTAAAGTTAATACTAGTGTTGGCTTTCCGTATCATCAAGTTAAGCTTGAGTATGTCAAGTCTTGCAAAGCTTCTCAAATTGAAGGGAGTTTGGTCACTGGTAGACCACCATCTTCTGTATCTGTTCCTATTCCAGAAGAATCTCAAGGTACAAATCATATATGATCTTGAAAATGTTGATGGTGTTAATATATTTAGTTTGTATTAGTACTAGTGTTTTAAGTGTTATCATTCCTATTATTATTAGCATTGTGTTTGGTTAGAATGAGATATATCTTTTTTGAATTACTGCAAATAGTTACTACTTTTTATTGTCGTGGGGATTGTTGGTAATTGGTATAATCTTCTTCCGTATAGTTTCAGATTTTTGTTTTTATTTATGCACAATCATTTTTTCTCATAGCTTGTTTTTTATGGGGTTGTGGAAATATTATCATTCAAAAGTATCAAATTCTGAAACAGTTCATCTATTACACACACACCCAAAAAAGAAAAGGAATTATGATTTTTAACGAAAGTATACCATCAATTGAACACATATATACATATTAATGGCGATTGATGGGAAAATTTTGCTCAAGACTATGAAAACTTATCACGAAAGCAAAGCTTAGGAAGAAAAAGAATGACATGGCTCAATCTTTCTTCTTTTCCGTAAAGTGTAATATTATCGGAATATGAAGGACTAGATGAGTTTGTGAGGTGAAAATGATAAAGCTCACTGTGTACCAACTCCTGATATCAACAAGAACTTTCAAATATATTTTTGTTTGCTATAATAAAATTTTGCATGATATAAACAAATGGTAATGCTTTTTTATTAATGTAACTGCATACACTGATCGGCAGGTAATAAGAAAGGTTTTGTAGATCCTAGTCTCAAGGAATCAGATCCTGATGTTTCTGCAATAATTAACAAGGAAAAGCAACGGCAGTTCAAAAGCTTAGAGCTCATTGCTTCAGAAAATTATACATCAAGGGATGTGATGGAAGCAGTTGGCTCTTGTCTCACTAACAAGTATTCTGAAGGACTTCCTGGTAAAAGGTAAAACTTGAAAGAAAATACATTGTTGTCATTAGGCTTTACACTTGAAACAACAACTACTCATAGTTGTGAAATGTGGCTTAGGTATTATGGCGGCAATGAGTACATTGATGAGCTAGAGACATTGTGTCAAGAAAGGGCTTTAGCTGCATTTCGCTTGAATAAAGAGAATTGGGGTGTCAATGTTCAACCATTATCCGGATCGCCTGCTAACTTTGAAGTTTATACTGCACTTCTTAGTCCACATGATCGAATCATGGTTGGTACAGTATTTTTGTTGTATAAAATTATCCCAAGATCCTATCTAGGATCATTATATTTATCTTATTTAGATTTTACTTGTTAAATGGTTTCATAATTCATATTTATTTGTTGTTGTACTGAGTTAGGGTTTGGACCTACCACATGGAGGACATTTGTCTCATGGATTCATGACTGCCAAAAGAAGGGTATCTGGAACCTCAGTTTATTTTGAATCTATGCCATATCGGCTGGATGAATCTACAGGTGCTGCATTTTGAAATTGTGATTGTAAAAGAGGGTGGAATTTTGAATATTGCTTGGCATTGTTGATATGAAGTTTGTTTGACAAATTCATACAGGCCTTATTGATTATGAAATGCTTGAGAAAACGGCCATTCTTTTCCGACCCAAGCTCATCATTGTTGGTGCTAGTGCATATCCTCGAGATTTTGACTATCCTCGTATGAGGAAGGTAAATATGGTTCTTTTGTGTTGAAGTTCAGCAGTATTTATTATTAAGTATTGCATTCCTAACTTTCATCTGCACGTTTGTTTCGCTTTGAAAGATTGCAGATTCTGTAGGTGCTTTTCTCATGATGGATATGGCGCACATAAGTGGACTGGTTGCTGCTTCAGTGGTTTTGAACCCCTTTGAGTACTGTGATGTTGTAACTACGACAACACACAAGGTATCTTGTAAAACACTTGAACCATATTCTGTTTTTACTTTTTAATTGTGTTGACTAATGTTGTCTTCATCTATATGAATGTCTTTTACGAGTACTCTGTTTTTTTTTTTTT
Source organism: Aquilegia eximia (assembly GCA_023053565.1). NCBI lineage: Eukaryota > Viridiplantae > Streptophyta > Magnoliopsida > Ranunculales > Ranunculaceae > Aquilegia > Aquilegia eximia. Next base: position 12,851,847 of record JALIGU010000001.1, read on the forward strand.
GCACGGTGAGTCTACTTTGTTTTCATGTTATTAACTCTTATTCTCTTTCGCATTCGTATGGTATGATTGAATACTTTTTAGATTGAAATCTTGATAAATTCTAGAATAATTTCACCTTCACCACTTTAATACAGCCGATTAACAGGTTTCCTTCAGCTTAAATGTTAAACGTGCCTAATTCAATTTAAGCAATCTTTTGCCCACCCATCTAGAAAATTAATGGTCTTTTGTATGTTTCTATATTCATGTTAGTGTTTTAGATGACGATGCTCTTAAAATATTCAATGTATTTTAGTTATTTCATTTTTATTTGGTTAAACAAATGATCCATAATAGTAATAGGCAAGAAAAGTTCAGAGTTGAATGCTTAGGTACCAACCTCTGCTCATTGCGAGTCTTTCCCATTTCTTGTGCCATCTATTTGTACTCCTACTTTTAACAGATTATCTTACCCTGTTAAACAAACACTAAGACTCTAGGAGGATTATGTAGACTATGTGGTACCGCCTTGCTGAATTCAGTTTTGAAACTTTATTTGGAGGTTTCTCCTTCCTGTCAAAATTTAGATAGTTGTAATGTTCTTTTTTGTTACTTCTTTTTTATCCTTTCATATTGCCTGATTAGAGGACCCTTTATTTTCTTGCAGTCTTTGCGAGGTCCTAGAGGTGGTATGATCTTCTTCAAGAAAGATACTGTTTTGGGTGTTGATTTGGAAACTGCCATTAATAATGCTGTTTTCCCTGGCTTACAGGTTGGAAGAAACATTCTTGTGTCCTCGCATAGAAATAGATATTTATGTGCTCATTAATATTGGCAACCATGTTGGCTTTTTTTCATTGCTAAACTACCGTGTTCAGCTAAATGCCTAAAAACAAAACATATCAATCTGAATGCAGGGAGGTCCACACAACCACACAATTGGAGGGTTAGCAGTATCTTTGAAAAATGCTCAGACTGCAGAGTTCAAGGCTTATCAAGGCCAAGTAAGCTTAACATTATATAGGGAGTTCATTTTCTTTCCTATTTGAATCTGTCTGAGTTCATGCTGACTACGCTGATTGGACATTCAGGTCATTTCTAATTGTAAAGCTCTTGCCAGTCGCTTGATTGAGCTAGGATATAAACTAGTTTCTGGTGGCAGTGATAACCACTTAGTTCTAGTGGATCTTAGGCCTATGGTAAGATGCTGAATTCTCTTATCCTGTTTCTCATACTTCAAATATTTGGGAATGTAAAACTACTACTATTATTACAACTCCCTAACCAGTCGAATTAAGTTATACTCGTGAACATTTGTTTGTCATGGTTACTGAGAGTCAGTGTGTTTTCATCTATGATTCTAGAAACAGATGATCAATGCTAAAGAGTGTGTAGGAGCTAAACTTATACCATACAGTTACTAGTCAGTGTCTCAAATTAGTGTATTGACCTACTCATGCTTTCCTAGGTGCATCAAATTTTCTCTTGAAAACCTTCCCAATTGAGCTCCCTCAATAGAGCATGACTGTACAAACATGTACGTGTAGTGATATTAACACTTTTTAGCTCCGTGAAGCATGACAGTAATACTCTTATTTTTCATCATTAGCACTAGTTCAGGTGGTCTAGGGGCAACTGTATTTTTAGATTTTCCGAGTTGGGACTTATGTAGCTAACTAGGAATAGGATGCTATGTGATTTTTAGGTTATGAAATATTGTGATACTGTCTTAAGTTTTTTTTGGCACTGTGCGAAACTTTGAGCCTTGTCTGGCGCCTTGAGATTGAAAATGATAAGTGGCCAAGGAATGTTAGGGTAGTAAGGGTACATCTAGATTCTACACAGATTCACAGTTACCCCTGTTTCATGTTATGTACTTCTGCCAATCCGCCACTTGATGATTAATTAAAACAAGGAAAAAATTAAGTGAAACAACTTTAGAGAATATTGAAAAACTGGTTTTGGGTTTTAAGTATCTCATTGTCCTGTAATTACTTCTTGATATTCATCCTTGTTCTGTGCAAAGGGTATTGACGGTGCTCGAGTTGAGAAAATTCTAGACATGGCTTCGATCACCCTAAACAAAAATTCAGTGCCTGGTGAGTTTATAAGTTTGCAATCTTTAATCATTTCAAAATGTTATCTGTATATGGATTTCTATCTGCCTGTCTATGTTATTCATTTTGGTTTGTATGTGATCTCCTCAAAGGTGACAAAAGTGCACTAGTCCCAGGAGGCATACGCATTGGAACACCTGCTATGACTACAAGGGGTTTCTCTGAAAAGGACTTTATAGCTACTGCGGACTTCATTCACGAAGGGGTACAAGTTGCCCTTGAAGCAAAGAAATCTGTTAAAGGGTCAAAGCTTCAAGATTTTATGAATTTCGTTGGATCTCCAGACTTTACCCTAATTGATCGTGTTGCTGATTTGCAAGGGAGAGTTGAAGATCTAACCACACAGTTTCCTATGCCTGGAGTATAGAAGGTTATGTTGCCGTAGTTTAACTACTTATAGAGCAAAATGAAAATTATCCTTCCCGTTTCTTCGTTTTCAGATAGAAAATCATTATATATGGAGGAACTGGTTTGCGAGTTGTCATCCACCCCGACATGTTAGTGTCTAGCCTTTAGTTTATGCAATTTACATTAGCATGTTGCAATAACTCTTTCCAATATATTGTAGTAAACCTGAGTTGTCTTGTTCCTTGATTAGATGATATGTCATGAAATGAGTTAATGGTGCATGAGGCAAATGAATGAATGTGCTTTGGGCTATACCTCGGCATATGACCACTTTGCTTGACTACTAAAAATTTTATGAAACCAAGCACCTTCATATGACATTTATAGGGAAGCTAATTATTGAGGATATTTAACCTACATGATAATTTTAGCCCAAAAAGATAGATTCTGAAGTCTCTCTTGTGGCTGTGCCGAAGAAACCTTTGTTTTATTAAGTTTTGTTCAAATTCCTTAGTTGGTTTCAGGGATGAAAGGGGAAAAGAATCCAAAGAATACAATTGACTGAGATCTTTTAATACATTGTAATCATGGATAAACTTGGTTTTTGTACAAACTGTGACCCAATAATACATAGAATCTTTTATGCTGTTGATTCATGAAGCCTCTTTTTGTACAAACTGTGACCCAATAATACATAGAAGGTTGATTCATGAAGCCTTTTTATATAATAATACATGTGTATGGTGTGCATATATTCTCATAACTTTTCTCGGTTTTAACAATCTTCATTGCTCATATTTTTGTTGTTAACATACATCTTAGGGTAGACATGTACTTTGTGTCCCCAGATTGTATCATGCCAGATTAAATTTTTTGGGACAGATTGTTAACACACCACACCAATTCAACAAGTTGTTGGCAACACACCAGATTAGATTGGAAGTTGGGTGTAAGTATGTAACCAACACACCAAGCATTCCCAATACTTTTATGATGAACTCATTCACCAGCACCAAAACAGCTCACATGTAAACAACACAGGATAAATTTATCTCTCTCTCTATATATATCCATCCACTGAGAGCAAAGAAAACAACTCTGTCAATCCGATGTACTGTTGTATCCATATAAAGTTAAATATAAATATGATTTGGTATATGATCAGCTCACTTCACATGCTTAGCTTAATTCCACTAACTAATATCCATTGAATTCTGCTTGAAACCCAAGCACCTTCAGTTCACATGACATCTCACCTCAAAAGTTTCATATTCAAGACATCCATATGGATGTCACTATTGAAAGCCACTTATTTCTTGATGATTGGTTATTTGGTTGGTTTGTTTCTAGAACCTAAAAAGAGCTTCTGAACCTAGCTTGTACTTTATCAAACTTCAAGACTTGACAGTTATGAAGACATAGACAACTCCATGACCAAATCTCTTCATACAAGGAAGACCTGTGGCTGTTCATAACTCGCATCAACCCAAAAATGCCTTTGTCTTTATTCACTCATCAGTCTTTTAGTCGGTTCAGCCGTTCAGAGACAAAAACTGAGATAGAACTCAAAAAAAAAAACCCACCAACAACATTCACCAAAGAAAGGACAGTTAAATATAGAGTGCAGAACTAAAAACATATCAAACCTAAACATGATGAATAATCCAAATACTAGTAAGGAAGCAGTTTTGCAATTTAATGCAGATGCAAGGCTTCTTGCTGAGTTTGAACATTCTGAAAATGATTCAGGTAAAGCTTTTAACTATAAAGATTCAGTTAAATCTTCACCTGAAGAAGTACCTAAAGAACAAATCACTGCTTACTTGTCAAAGATTCAAAGGGGTGGTTTTATTCAGTCTTTTGGTTGTTTACTTGCTATTGAAGAACCATCTTATAGAATTTTAGCTTATAGTGAAAACACAAGTGATTTGTTGGGCCTTGATACTTTAGTAGAATCAATTAAGTTTGAAGGTTGTTTGCTTGGATATGATGCTAGGACACTTTTTACTAAATCCTCTGCTGCATCTTTAATGAAAGCTCTTTGTTCTCCAGATATTTCACTTTCAAATCCAGTTTCTGTTGTTTCAGAAAGTGCTCAAATACCATTTCTTGCTATACTTCATAAGGTTGATGTGGGAATTGTTATTGATTTAGAACCAATTAGGAAGGGTGACCCTGCTTTTTCTGTTGAGGGGGCATTGCGAGGGCAGAAACTTGCACTTCAGGCTATATCACGGTTACAGTCACTCCCTAGGGGGGATGTTGGTGCATTATGTGATGCTGTACAGCTGTAGTGGAAGATGTTAGAGAGCTTATTGGGTATGATAGAGTAATGGTTTATAAGTTTCATGAGGATGAACATGGTGAGGTCGTGGCTGAGATTAGGAGGTCTGATTTAGAACCATACTTGGGGTTGCATTATCCGGCTATTGATATCCCTCAAGCTGCGCGGTTTTTGTTCAAGAAGAATCGAGTGAGAATGATTTGTGATTTCCGTTTAGCTAATGTTGGTATTATTCAGAGTGAAGAGCTGGAACAACCTCTTATGATGGTTAATTCGACACTTAGAGCACCCCATGCTTGTCATAAACAATACATGGCAAACATGGGATCGGTTGCTTCACTAGTTATGGCAATCATTGTTAACGAGAATGACACATTGAAGCTGTGGGGGTTGGTTTCTTGCCACCATCTTAGACCTCGTTACATTCCATTTCCAATTCGCGATGCTTGTGAGTTCATTATGCAGGCATTTGGGGTGCAGTTGAGTATGGAACAACAATTTTTATTTCATATGGCAGAGAAGAAAATTCAGAAGACACAGGCCTTGTTGTGTGATATGATCCTCAAGGATGTTCCATTTGGGATAGTAACTAGATCCCCCAATATCATGGACCTTGTGAATTGTAATGGGGCTGCATTTTTATATGATGGGGTTTGTCGAGTATTGGGGGTAACACCTACTGAATTACAAATAAAAGATATTATCAGTTGGTTGATTGACAATGACAAACAATCAGCTGTGTGTAGTACAAATAGTTTAGCCAACGCTGATTACCCGAATGCATCTACACTTGGTGAGGTTGTATGTGGCGTAGCTTCAGCAAAGATTACATCAAAAGATTTCTTACTTTGGTTTAGGTCTGGGACAAAACAAGAAATATGATGGGGAGGAGCTAAGCACCACCACAAGGATAAGGATGATGATAAGAATATGCACCCCAGATCATCGTTCCAAGCGTTCCTTGAAGTGGTAAAGAATAAAAGTTTCCCTTGGGAGGCATGTGAGATGAATGCTATTCACTCGCTACAGCATGCTATGGAGAAATCTTTCCAAGACATGGAGAACGATAGTACTAGAATAACAGTCCCTAGCAAAAGAATTGATTTAGAGATAAAACAAACTCACTTTGGTGGCAAACGAGATGGATAGATTATTTGAGATGGCAGTAGCACCAATTTTTGCTGTTGATTCAATTGGTAATATCAACCGATGGAATTCTAAAATTTCAGAATTAACGGGCTTACCTGCTAGTTCTGCAATGGGGAAATGCCTTTTAAATGAGCTTGTTCACTTGGAATCTCGTGAAAGTTTTGAACATCATCTATCTCGTGCTTTGGGAGGTATGCTTCTATCCTAACAATCTGATTTACATTTTTTTATCGTTATTGATTATACACATTTTCATTTGTTAATATTTATTTAGATACAATTTCACCATAGTCTTGATTGTTAACAAGTTGTCCCATTTTTATATTAGGTGAGGAGGACAAAAGTATCAAGTTGAGATTGAAGACTATGGGCCAGAAAGAACAAGAATCAGTATTTATTGTGACAAATGTATGCTCATGTAAAGATAACACAGGCAATGTCGTCAGTGTGTGCTTTGTAGGTCAAGATGTCACTGAAGTGAGAGCGATTACGGATATGTTTGTCCGCCTACAAGAGGATTACAAAGCTATTACAGAAAGTGTTAATCCATTTATTCCACCAATATTTGTTGCAGACGAGAATGCACGATGCTCTGAATGGAATGCATCGATGGAGCAGTTGACTGGTTGGCGAAGGAGTGAAGTTATTGGAAAGATGCTTGCTGGAGAAATCTTTGGAAAATTTTGTGGCCTCAAAAGTCAAGATGATATCACCAAACTCATGATTTTCCTGTATCAAACACTTTGCAGCCAAGATGATGAAAAGTACTCATTCGCTTTCTTTGATAGGGAAGGAATACATGTTGAGGCCGTTTTAACGACAAACAAGAGGATTGATAGGGGTGGACATGTTGTTGGTTGTTTCTGCTTCTTGCAAACTGTACGTAATACACATCAGAACTTGAATGAAATAGATTACTCTTCAAGATCTAAGGATTTCGAATACATTCGACAAGAGATAAAAAATCCATTGAGAGGGATACGGTTTACTCACAAACTCCTGGAAAGTACTCAAGTTTCAAATGATCAAAAACAACTTCTTCAGACGAGTGATGCATGTGAAAGGCAGATGATAGCAATTCTAGAGGCTGTAAATATTGGAAGTATTGGAGATGGGTAAGTAGAATTGTATCACTCTTCTAATATTTCATATTTAATATGATTTTCAGTGGAACATCAATTTACTAGTGTTGTTCTAATGAGTGTAATATTACTTTTTAATGTCTACCAGTTGTCAGGAGCAAAATATGGATTTGTTTCTTCTGGAAAATGTGATCAATGCGGTCATTAGCCAAGTGATGATTTTCTTGTTAGAAAAAGATCTGCACCTAATGCATGAGATATCAGAAGAGATCGAATCATTATCTCTATATGGTGATCAAATCAGACTCCAGCAAGTTTTTTCCAATTTCCTGATGAATATGGTTCATCATACTCAATCTTCAGAGGGTCATGTAGAAGTCAAGGTTGATGAGATTTCAAAGTTGATACGGGATGGACATGACTTTGTGCATCTTCAGTTCAGGTACAACATATTTAGTACACAATTCATTAGTTAGATTTACTTGCAAATTGAAAAGGCTAGATTTAATTTTTCAGATTATGTTCTAAGTGATACAGTTAGGAGATGGACTTGATCATCCTGCAGCTATAGTAATAAAACCAGCTTTATCATATTTATTGTGCTTGAGAAGCACTAAACTTTGTAGGTGTTCTCTTAGAGAATGACTGTATTTAGTTACTGTATTAACCTATTTCTAGATTAATGCACTGCTGGGTCAGGTCGCTAGGGAGACTTGACCAAATGGGGATATTGGAGATCGGGGTGGCTGCACCTCGTTGAGATCGAGATTGCCTACGTACTCTAGCTCGGGGGAATTGAACTTAGAGATCAAGCCATCGTAGTTCTGTTTATATAGAAGATAGAAGGGCGTGGATCGTGGATCTTGCAGATTCTCCGCCATCATAATGAGGATTAAATGAGTAACGCGCGCGGATCATCCCTGTGAATTAATTGTGTAACTGATGAGAATATTCTGTGCATTGAATGAGAGCACGTGTGTATGGCAGGTCGCTGGTCGTTGTATGATCGGGTCGCTGTGAACGAGCTACTAGGACGTCATTGCTGTGGCGACCTGGTGACTGGATGACTGTGCCACGTGGCTGCTTTTAATTGGCTGGAGTATGTAGTACCCCTACATAAGCCCCCTCTTTTTAGGTCGGCTTGTGAAGGCGGGCTGAAAAGACTTAATGCACTATTCGATGTTGATATGATGTTCACTTTTTGAAATTGGTGACGTGGCAGTCATGCAGCGCTGTTTGTGGTAATCATGGCGCTATTACGGGGAAGTGCAGGAGTTTCCTTGGACAGTTCGCAGTGTAGTTATGGCAACTGACGCACGTATTGGTTGATTGAATATCTGCTTTGCACGTGGAATGATCCAACGGTGGATACGAACCGTCTTGTGAGTGGAGAATGACTGTATTGCATGTTGATCCTTTGGTCGATCTCAGCCGTTCGTTTGGTTTGAATCGATGGCTGGAAATGCTTGAGCTATAGTATATAAACTGTAGTTAACTTGCGAAGGGTTTGCCTATCTTGCCTTTATTTGAATTGCTGCCGCTTTTGCATTGCGATCTGAAGAACTTTGAGAGCTCGTGAGGTTTGTTTTCCTCTCATTTCTTTGATTGTTTATTTTTCTTTCGTTTTCATCTTCTGTTGCTTTCTGTATTGTTTGAGAATAATGTCTGAGGGTAGTGATTCGCAAAACGACCACTTGAGTGATGGTGGAGTTGATGAGTATGAGTCTGAGAGTACTCATTCTGACCCTCCGTCTCCTGTTCCCGATGAGAATGTAGATAGCCCCCAGAGTAGTGGTTCTCATGGTCCAGATTCTTCTGATGATGAGTTGGTTGAGGATGACAATGGTAGAATGTGTAGAATAGTGAATATGAATTATGTACATAGGCATTTTGCTGTTAGGAGGCATTATGGGTTTAGGTCAATTAGGCATTTAGAGATTAGGTTTCTTGGAGATCGGTTGCTGTCTCCTGACTATCGACCTAATAATCCTTCATCTACTGTATTGACTTTGAACCAATTCCGTGCTGGGCTGAGGTTGCCGTTGTCTGAATTGGTGGTCGATCTGTTGAATGCCATTAGGCGGGCCCCCTGTCAGATGAATGGTAATTTCTGGCGGAACATGAGGGTCATTGACGACCTGAACAAGTTGCATAGGTGGAACATTACAGTGGAAGATGTATTGAACCACTTTTGCTTCAAACGCTCCTCGAAGGTTGAACTCTCTGGCTATAACATGCAGGTTAGGCCAAACCGTTTGCCTTTGATTTATCCAGTGAGTAGCGAGCCATGGTGGAAAGATCCCATGCTGTTCACTGGGCCGATTGTTGAAGGGAGTATCCAGTTGCGTCATACGATCAGGAATGATGATCGTAAGTTAGTTGTCTATAGTTTGATGATAGTTCGTCTTCCTGTTTTTGAACTTGATGTGTTTGTATTTTTTGCTGCAGCGGTTCGGGACGATCATCTTAGAAAAAACGATCTGCAATCTGCTCTGAACTGCTTTGGTAAGTTGACCGACGAGCGGAAGATATCGTTTCTGCCTCACCTAAAGGAGCATTTTATTCCTAAAGGTGGTCCAAAAACTGTTTGGGAGGAGCTCCAGAGAAGGAAAGCTTTGAAGAAAGCATTCATGTCTGCTGTTCACAAAGCTGGAGCTGGGCGATCTGGTAGTAGTTCGCGAGCTGATGACAGTGAACGGGCCAGTGGGGGCTCGCGAGCTGGTGGTAGCTCGAGGTCTGTTGAGGAGAAGGGGCGAGCTGTGTGTAGCTCGGGAGCTGCTGAGAGAGAGCGGTCTGCTGGTGCTGCTCGTAGGCCGGAGAAAGAACGGCCTGTGGAGAATGAGAGAGGTGGTGGTGGTGGTGGCTCGCGTCGGGTGGAGGCAGCTGCGAGCCCCCTAGTTGTGTCTCCTCCGCCCTCATTTCCCAAACTGCCCGCATTTTCTGGGCAGAAGAAGAGGTCTCACTCGGGTGCTCTGAAGCTGTTGGAGAGACCTGTTGTACCGACGCCTGCTCTTACCCCGCCTGTTAAGGGTCCAGAGGTGTCTGCTGTGTCGATGAAGACTGCTGCTCGGCCTTCACAGAAAGGCAAGGGTGTGACGTCTGAGTTTCGCCCTGGCCCCTTCGACTACTTGGATGGGCGTGGTGAGAGGCATGTCGTGTATGACAACGACAGTGCCATTGCTGACCCCTGCGTCGCCCGAGCTGTGAATGAGGGCATCGTTCTGGAGGCAGATGCTCGAGCTGTGAAGTCTCAATCCCTTTTGGTCAACTGCTCAAAGCTGAATTCGGCGCTGTCTTTGGTAGGTGTTGCCAAAAGTATTATTTTCTGCTTAGTCGTTGTCTAAGTTGTTTTCGCTTTGTAGGTTAACGCGACCTTCCAGGAGATTCGTTTGGTCGCTGAAGTTGGCGCCCAGGCTGAGGTTGAGCTGAAGGCGATGAATGACAAGCTTGAGCAAGCGAAGAATGTTGCTCTTGTTGCTGAGTGCAAGGTGAGGGATAGGGATGCTCAAATCGCGGCGCTGAAGGAGACAGTGGAGCAGCTGAAGGAAAATGTGGCTGCTGCTAACGCTTCTGCTGAGCACTGGCAGAACGTAAGCCAGGAGAATGGTGCGGCGTGGCAGGCCTACTGTGAGCAGCTGCAGAAAGCTTTGATGGGGTCGCCCGAGGGAGAGGAGACGCGAGGTGGTGTGGAGATACTTCCGCGCCAGCTCAGGACACCTCGATGGGCCCTAGTGACCAGGTCGCTGGAACCCCTATTGAAGTTGATACTTCAGGCGATCAGTCTGTGCAGCAATGAGCTCACCTTGGTTTCCCCTTCTTATATTGGGTAACCTTGTTTTCCCTTTCTTGTATTGGGTAACCTTGGTTTCCCTTTCTTGTATTGGGTAACCTTGTGCAAGGTTTGCTTCCTGCACTCGTTGTTGTTGCAGCATGTCTTCCATAGCTTATTCTTGAGAGCCCCCCTTGTAATCTTTGAGAGCTTGAGTGGAGAACTCCTTGTCTTTTGTATTTGGTGTCAGTAATCAGCTTTTACTTTGATGAGTTTTGTATGGATTCCTTTTGGCCAGTTAGTTTCCAGGAAGTCCTGATAGCTCGTTCAGAAGGCAGGTAGACGAGATGAATGGCTGCAAGCAGGACGTACTGAAACAGTTCCTCTTGTATGCTTTGATTCTATTTTGGTTGTGCCTGTAATTGTTAAAATCTCATAAAGTAAAAAGTTAATTCAAGAATTACCTTGCATTGTTGCTCATGTCGTTTTGTCTGCTTGAATGGATTTGCAAACAATATGTGATATTTGCTCGACCTGATTGTGGGTTGAGGTCGCATTCAACATAATTGTGCTTGGGTCGTGGGAAGAGAATGACCAATGCACCAAGTTAAGTTGCTAGTGATTCAACTTAACAAACTTTTAAATTATCAAAGGGACTAGAGTTTTGATAATTTGTAGGTCGAGGGATTAGACCTTTAGTAGCCATTCATGTTTGAGCAGAGATGAAGGCAAAATTGAATTTATAGATTGAAAATGCAATGAATGGATGCTTACATTTCATTGGTAAAATTTCTTTAAGTGAAAAGCATTCCACGGGTTCTTAACGATCTCCCCTTCTGGTGTCTGAAGACGATAAGAACCGTTGCTCTGGACTTTTGTTACAATGTAAGGACCTTCCCAATTGGCGTTGAGCTTGCCGATAGTGTCCTTTCTTTTGTTACTGAACATTCTTCTTAAGACTAGTTCCCCTGGCTGGAAAGTTCTTGGTCGCACGCCTTTGTTATAAGCTCGCTTGAGCCTCTGTTGGTATTGCTCGAGCTTTATAGTGGCGTGGTTACGTCGTTCTTCGAGGAGGTCGACTCCGAACGACCAGATCTGATTGTTGAGCTCCGTGTCGACCAGAAGAGACTTGGTCGTTCCAAATGTTAACTCAGTGGGAATAACGGCCTCAACTCCATAGCAAAGACTGAATGGTGACATCCCTGTGGATGTGCGAGGAGTTGTCCTATAAGCCCACAGGATGTTCTCCAACTGTTGTGGCCATTGATCATGCTGGTCTTCGAGTTTCTTCTTCAAATTGTTTAGAATCTGCCGATTTGCAGCTTCGACCTGGCCGTTGGCTTGCGGGTATCTAGGAGTTGACCTTGAATGCTCGATTTTCCACAGGTCGTAGAATTTTCTTATATTTTTGCCAACGAACTGAGTGCCATTGTCTGTGACTACCCGTTTAGGTAGTCCGAACCTTGTGATGATATTTTCCCACATAAACCTTTGGACATCTGCCTGTGTTACGTTGGTTAATGCAACAGCTTCTACCCATTTAGTGAAATAGTCGACGGCTACCAGAACGAACCTCTTCTCCGACTTCTTTTCCTTGATGAGGGGGCCCATGATATCAAGCCCCCACATGTGGAATGGCCATGGTGCAGTGATGTTGATGAGATCATTTGGATGCTGATGTTGCTTATCAGCAAATCGCTGGCATTCTTTACACTTCAATACAAATTTCTTTGCGTCTTCCTTCATTCTTGGCCAGAAGTATCCCTGGGAGATCGCTTTATGGGCTAAGGTACGCCCACCAGAGTGGTTTCCACATTCACCTTCATGGATTTCTTGAAATATCATCTGGCCTTGCTTTGGGATCAAGCATCGTAATAACAATCCGGTTGCTGATTTCCTGAAGAGTTTGCCCTCATGGATTTTGTACATTGTGACTTTATGCAGCAATCGACTGGCTTCCTTCTTGTCGGATGGTAGGACGCCAGTTTGCAGATAAACCATGAAAGGCTCCATCCAAGTCCCCTGGATGTATGCTGGAGTTGTTTCAAGTAGATCGGAGATTTGATGAATATCTTCTTCCTTGAAGAGATATGCGGGCTGTGAGTTGATTGCTATAGTTAGGGCCCGCGGTCTGTCTGACTCGATCTTAGATGCTAGAAATGCCAGTGAATCAGCATGCCTGTTGTCATCTCTGGGTATGTGTTCAATTGTGAAATAGCTGAGCTTGCTGATGAGCTCCCTTGCTTTGCTGGCATACCTGATGAGGTTGACCCCATTGATTTGGTAATTGCTGGTAATCTGATTGACTACCAGCTGTGAATCGCTGTACACCTTGAGACGAACTGCTTGTAAGTCGATGGCCATTTTTAGGCCCTGTATGAGTGCTTCGTATTCGGCCTCGTTGTTTGAGGTCGAGAAGTCCAGACGAGTTGCTCTTTCGAGCTGTGATCCTTCAGGAGAGATTAGCACACTACCTATTCCACTTCCATTGGAGTTGTGGGAACCATCTACATACAGCTGCCAAGTATCTGGGGGGTTGTCTTGGATTTGCCTTGTTTCAGGTTCTGGTTCCCAATTGACATCCTCTGCGGGATAGTCTACCAAAAATTCTGCGACGACCTGGCCCTTGACGGCCTGTCGTGAAACGAACTCGAAAGTGTAATCACCCAGCTCGGCTGCCCATCGAGCCATACGACCTGTTTTGTTTTTCTTTTCTAGTATGTGGCGTAATGGCTGATCGGTGATTACTTTTACAGTGTGTGCTTGGAAATAAGGCTTGAATTTGCATGCAGCGTAAAGTAATGCTAATGCTAACTTCTCCAGAGGCGTGTACCTTATTTCAGCCTGCTGTAAGACTTTGCTTGTGAAGTAGATAGGTCGTTCCACTTGATTGTCTTCTTTGAAAAGTACTGCGCTTATCGCAAAATCTGATGTTGCGAGGTAAACGCCAAGTACATCACCATCTATTGGTCTTGTAAGGACTGGTGGAGTAGACAGATATGCTTTGAGATCGTCGAAGGCTTTCTCACACTCTTCCGTCCACTCATATGTAGCCCCCTTCTTCAAAATATGAAGCATTGGTCTACATTTATCTGATGCTCTGGAGATGAACCTGTTCAGACCTGAAACCATGCCGTTGAGTTTCTGGATTTGTTTCTTTGTTTTTGGACTTGGCATGTCGATCAGGGCTCTGATCTGGTCGGGATTTGCTTCAATGCCTCGTCTGGTGACCAGGTAGCCTAGGAATTTTCCTGATGCGACCCCGAACAGACATTTTTCTGGATTAAGACGCATTCTGTATTGTCTTAATCTTTGGAATGCCTGGTCGAGGTTGTACAAATGATCTTGTTCTTTCTCGCTCTTCACTAGCATATCATCAATGTAGACCTCCATTGTTCGACCTAGGAGGTCGTCGAACATTCTGGTGACCAGTCTTTGGTAGGTCGCCCATGCATTCCTTAGGCCGAATGGCATGACTTTGTAACAGAAAATACCTTGCTCAGTTGTAAAAGAGGTCTTTTCTTGATCAGGCTCGTACATCGGTATTTGGTTATACCCTGAGTATGCGTCCATGAATGATAGTAACTCAAAACCGCATGTCTGATCGACTAGCCTATCGATTCGTGGCAGTGGGAATGAATCTTTAGGACAAGCTTTATTCAAGCTTGTGAAGTCGATACAGACCCTTGTTTTTCCATTCTTCTTTAGGACTGGGACTATGTTGGCTAGCCAGTCTGGAGTATCGACTTCTCTGATGAAGCCGACCTGCTTGAGTCTATTGATCTCTTCATTGACGGCTTCGTGGAATTTGGGAGCAAGTCTCCTTGGCTTCTGCTTGACAGGTCGATAATTGGGATTTACCCGTAGCCTATGGCATGCAACTGATGGATCTATTCCGGGCATATCGATATACGACCAAGCGAAAACATCTTTATTCATTGAAAGAAAATTTACAAAATGAGCGAACTTATCTTCTTCCATTTCTGAACCTACATAAACATACCTTGGGTCCTCATCTGACCCAATGTTAACGCGTACGCCTGGATCGGTGCTTCCGAGACTAAGCTTGGGGGAGCTCGTTTGCTCCTTCTGTAATTGCTATTTAGCAGGTTCAGCTTTTTCCTTGGATGGGCTCTTTGACTTGTTGCCCTCCTGAGCCTCTGTTGGGACTAGGCTCTTTCCTTTGACATCACCATCCTTGACTCCAGAGGTGGATGGCTTTGACGTTGGGACAGCTTCAATCACACCGTGGCATTCCTGTGCGGTGTTCTGATTGCCGCGGAGTTCCATTATCCCATAAGGACCGGGATAGCGGAATACCTGATGGTAAGTTGACGGCACTCCTCTCATAGCATGGATCCACTTTCGACCCAGAATCGCATTGTATTTGCTTGCGATATTTAGGACGCTGAACTTGCTGGTTACAACGACCTTGTCTTCCCTTCTGCCTACAGTGACAGGCAGAAGGATCTCCCCCTTAGGGTCTTCCCTTGAACTATTGAAGCCAAGGATCGGTGTGAAGTCTGGGATGAGCACTGAGTCGGGCAGCCTCATGTCCTTGAAGGTTCGGTACATGAGGATGTTGCATGATGCCCCAGGGTCAATGAATACCCTCTTGATTGTGTAATCTGCTATTCTGAGTTCAACGACTAGGGCGTCGTTGTGTGGAGTAACGACCTTATTGAGATCGTCTTCAGTGAAGGTGATGTCAGTCTCTTGCCGGGCAGGGATGTTGAAACGAGCTGCTCGGCCGGTGATAGAATAGACATGGTGGAGATGTTCCACTCGTCTCTTTTTGTCCCGAGAGATAGGGGTGTGTTGAGATTCGTCAATCATGTAGACGACATGACTGTCCGAGTCGCTGTCGCTGTCAACCTTGTTTGCGACCTTCTTGTTTATGTGATCGCGTAGGTCGCCTGTTGGACCTAAGCGCTGGGAGAGGCTGCGCCCTCTGCTGCGTGCTGGGCTTGCGGAGGCCGCTCTGGCCTTGCTTTGACCCCGCTTTGGTGAACGAGGAGGTGTTCTGGATTCCTTCCTCATCCGCTTGCCTGTGGACTCCTCATTCCTTCCGAGGATCCAATCATTGAGCCTTTTCTCATCGGCCCAGGTTTGAAGTGCGCGCTTCAAGACGCGACAATCATCAGTCTGATGACACCGTATTTTGTGGACTTTGCAGTACGGGCGACCAGATGTATCCTCCAACTGTGTGAAGGCAGGAATCTTGCACCAATGGTTGTGCTTGATCCTTTCGTAGATATAACCGACTGGTCGCGTAAACCGGTGATATTCTCGCTGCTCGGTAGGCAGCGACTTAGCTTTGAACCTCTTTCCATCTGATCGAGGTCGTTTGCTTGAGCCAGCCTCAATGTTGCTGACTACATGGTTCTTCTCCCTCCCAGTGAGGGCTTCTTCCAGCTTTATATAACGATCTACCTTTAGGTAGAGCTCGTCGAGTGATGAAGGTCTCTTCATTGCCAGAGACTTGTGAAGGTCGGACCCTTGGATCAGTCCGTGAGAGAAAGCAATAGTTGCAAAGGTTTCGTGTTCCTTTGCGAAGTCCTGAATAGAATGTAATTCAGATTTAAATCGTGCAAAGAAAACACTAAGTGACTCACCATCCTTCTGCTTGACTTTGAAGATGGAGTCAATGGTAACAGGGCGCTTCTTATTGTGGATGTAGAAAATGACGAATTGTTTCTCAAGCTCTGCAAACGAGCTGATGGATCCTGGCTTCAATCGATGAAACCAGTCGAGGGCTGGTCCGGTGAGACTGGACTGGAACAGCAAACACAAAAGATGATCTTCCTTGATCAGAGGAAGGGACTTCCGGAATCCTTTGACATGGTCGGTTGGATCTCCGACTCCTGCATACTGGTCGAACTTGGGTGCATTCAGCTTGTTCGGCAGATCGTGTTCCAGGATCTCGTTGGAGAAAGGAGACTCCTGGAATTGTTGAAGGGACTGCACAGCAAGTTGCTCCGCAGTGTGGCTCTTGGACCGGTGAAGGAGAGCCTGAGATGCTTTGAACTCCGCCAGCTGCTGCTGAGTTGCTCGAACTTTTGGTTGGAATCATCAGCAGGGATAACTCCAAGTCCGCTATTTTCCCCTTGCTGGGGGTTGGTTTGTGCGGCTTTTAGACGCTCATTTTCTTCCTGCAGACGTGTAATCTGTGCCTGCAGATCTTGGATAGTGACTTCCTGATTGGTCATTTGGAATGGGTGATTTTGATTTTGTGGGTGGGAGGGTTTAAGTTTTCGATTATATCGAATTCCTTGCAGTCGGCGCCAAATGTTTTAACCTATTTCTAGATTAATGCACTGCTGGGTCAGGTCGCTAGGGAGACTTGACCAAATGGGGATATTGGAGATCGGGGTGGCTGCACCTCGTTGAGATCGAGATTGCCTACGTACTCTAGCTCGGGGGAATTGAACTTAGAGATCAAGCCATCGTAGTTCTGTTTATATAGAAGATAGAAGGGCGTGGATCGTGGATCTTGCAGATTCTCCGCCATCATAATGAGGATTAAATGAGTAACGCGCGCGGATCATCCCTGTGAATTAATTGTGTAACTGATGAGAATATTCTGTGCATTGAATGAGAGCACGTGTGTATGGCAGGTCGCTGGTCGTTGTATGATCGGGTCGCTGTGAACGAGCTACTAGGACGTCATTGCTGTGGCGACCTGGTGACTGGATGACTGTGCCACGTGGCTGCTTTTAATTGGCTGGAGTATGTAGTACCCCTACAGTTACCTATGTTCTTTATTTTAGAGCAATCTTCCCACCAACCTGAATAAGTCCCATTTCTTTTTGTATTCATTATTATTTTGTAATTTTGTTTAATTAGTTTGAGTACAATTTGGTTGGGTACTATCTTCTTTTTTTTTTTATGAATATTTCCTCAATTCCTCTTTTGGTTGATTGCAATTTTCCTTCTTCACATCTCTCAACACTTTCTTCTCTATTTTCTACCCTTTAGTAATTATATAGAACTCACAACTTGATGGGGGGGATCGACTCCAAGGTTTAATGCTGATTGTTATTTATTTTTATTTTTTTCTCCTGTGCATGTAGAATGATTCACCCCGGCCAAGGACTTCCGTTGCAGATTGTCCAAGAGATGTTCCAAGGAGAAAATAAATCTGTTTCACAAGAAGGCTTTGGTTTAAGAGCTGCATGTAAAATTTTAAGGAAGATGAATGGCAGTGTCCAATATATTACGGAACCTAGTAGATGTTACTTTCTCATTGATATTGAATTTCAAACCACTAAAGGAAGAGGCAAGGAATCAGAAGGCTCAAGCAACACCATGTCTATGTCTAGTTACAGTGAGAGTTGACACTTTAAACATTCTATGCTATTATAGATATTTAATCCTAATGTACATAGGGTGCTTTAACATGTGTGTCGAGTGTCTACTTTCTAGCTACAGTGAGAGTCCAAAGGACTTTTTTCCATGTTTTTGTAAACAACCGACATTGGTATTGTGTTATAATGCACTTAGTGTGCTTTAATATGTATAATGCTATTGGAAAATCTTACTGTTCCAGCATCAGAATATTGCAAGGGTGCGTAATGGCTGCTTTAAACCAGAAGGCTAATGAAGCTTGACATATCTTATTTTCATAGTATGATATTTGCAGCTCATGTGTAAACTATAACAAGCTATAAAAGTTACTGCTGACAAGAAATCTACACAAATGATGGATCATCAAAATTATCAACTGGATGGATTATCCATTAAACTGCAATTTGTTAGTAAATATTAAGCTTTTTCTCTACTAAAACAACAATATTTACCTTTTTCCTCAACTGATAAAAACATTCAGAAGTGCTGACCACAATATCTTGCAACAGGGTCTCGCGTACAAGAAGCATTTTCACGAGGCAAGGTTTTTGATAAGGAGTAAATCGGATGTAAGTTTGTAACAAGTGCTTTGACATTTCTGCATAAGAACACATGAGTGTATGCTAACAAAATCTCAAGAATTAGACTAAAAAATAACAGTAATCTTCATTCCAATGCTACAATGTATGCTAATTGCCAAGCCATCTTTGAAAGTGAAAAGATTTATGTAGTTATTGCCAATGGCAGAAGCTAAGGGGAACACTGTCTTTCAACACATTTGAAGGGCATTATATCATTACTTGCTAATAAAAATAAAAAATTGCCATAACATTCACATCATCTAAAAAGACAAATAGTACAAGGCAATGGTCTGAAATGCAAAATGTTCAGTCACATTAGTCATTAAATACAAATCTGTTCAAGTTTCAAGTTTGACAGCATTCTTACACATGAAAACATAAAAGCAGGATCTGTTACCCTCCTCGCTATACAATTTTGATAAGCAGACCCACATCATAAACCCTATAATGCTAAAACTGTCTCCCCCATAGACCCATATAAACATGTATTCATATTTGCAAATAACGCCACCACCTAAAATACTTAGCAAAATAGACCAGACAGGGAAATAAACCATCAGTAGACCTCCATTCCATTTTCTTTCTTTTTTCATCTCTTTTCTCCAACTCCTGCCGGCACAAAAGTACAAAACACCCTGCACAAAAGTACAAAACAACACACCTACTAACTTCACAGCTTTCTTAGACCACACTTTCACGCATCCATAAGTTAAAAAGTGGACACCGCCTATTGTGTACATCTTTTGATTCGCTATTTTCTCAGTCTCTATCATTTTTTTGTTTTTCACACCCAATTTTGTACAGCCGAAATATCTATACCACAATTAGAAATCAACCACCTTATCTTGAGATAAGGTGACCTGCTTCGGAAACACGCTTAGTTATTTGCAAATCTCTCATCTGACTCATCATTTCTAGGGCTATCTGGGGAATCGCCCATATAAGATCCATCTGGCTGCCTCACAAGAATATTCAAGTTGTTGGAGGGAAATGGCTCTTGAATGATCTACAGTAAAACATGTTTTGACTTGGTTAAACCAGTATAGCCCATATTTCTTAATAATAAATATAACAAGAAAGAACTAATATGAGTTTGGGGTCTTGTGTTGGTCGCTCAAAGCAAGTCCAGCATATAGATTTCAATTAATAGAATTTCGGACAGCCATGTTACCTGATTGCTAACCAACAAGGCAACAAAAATAACTATGTTACCTGATTACCAACTTCCTCTGAGTGGAAGAGAATTGGGCGGCAACGCTTATCTTCGTTCATCAAGCTTGAATTCTGGAAGTGGGTAACAAGAGCTGCCTTCCCCTGGATCCGGGCATAGGCCAGTGAAGCAACCTTTTCACTATTGAACTTCTCCCATTTCTTCCCATTGAATGCCTGCACAAGCAACGCAAACTTGCATCAGGCCATCTAAATTTCTAATTTGTAAGTTTTTCCAAGGTGTTTACTCCACAATATGTGAGTGAAAAAACATCTAAATAACAACCAGTTCCAAGATACTGTAATTCAAACCTGATAAAAGGGAATGATATGTGATGGAGACACCATATTAATGAAGGCATATCCCACATTGCATTTATTCTGCAGTCACAAACAACCAAAACCATTAGTTAAAATCCAAATGAAGGAAACCATCCTGAAGCTCAATATAGATATTATTTACCTTAAAATCGATCGGCAAATACAGAAAATCGTAAGTACCCCTATGATTTTCATCAATTGCAACCAACAACATCTTTGATGTGTACCTGAACAAAGACAAATGTCATAAAGGAATTCAATACCTCGATCCAAAAATATGTTAAATTTATTTCAGAAAGAAATCAAACATTCGTCATACTTATTAGGAATGTTTTTAATCATTAGAGTAGTGCGTGTATCTTCCCCGTTAACAATCTTATCCAGGTCAAGCTGGTACTGCTTCTTGCTATCTATCTGGTTCACATTGTTATCAATTCGCCGATTTCGACCACGTTCAGCCATTGCCTCAATGCTGGATGTCAGTCCAGAGTACGGACCACCACCAAGAAACATAGGACTCAACCTCTGGGAAGACATCATTCTGAAACCAGGGGAACCGTTATCAGGCATATTACCAGAAAGAGCAACTCCAGAACTCATAGCAGAACGAGCACCAACATTCCTCATAAAACCCCCTTCATTGTGACTGACACCCATGCTTCCATAAGAAACAGGGCTCATAAAAGATGCTTCCGAAGACTCGGGGAAAAAGCCAAAGTGTCTTTCGAAAGGAATTCCAGATGGAGCAGATCCAACATGATGGTGCAAAAAAGGAGCTTGATGACCTGAGAATGGAAATCCTTGTCCCTGTCCATTAGATGTAAAAGAGCGTCCAATGGATGATGCTGGCCATGCAGAAGAATTAGTGCGCTCTGCATAAGGAGTAGGACTGCCCCAGAGAAATTGGGGGCCAGACAATGTCCCAATACCAGAAGTGTTTGAAGTAGATGGACCAAAAGAAGAAACCGTTCCAGGACTAGCACTCAAGTTTGGCTCTGGATAGGAGTGAGAATGAGGAAAAGCAGCACCATGTGGTGAACCGTTATTGGCAAATACCTGGTCAGTGTGGCTAATTCTTCCTTGGTCCTTGCCGATGGGTGCAATCTTAACAGAGTTTGATAATTGGGTTGGCAAAATTGAAGCTAAACCAGGCAAATGGTTGTTGTTCATTGGGCTAATTGCTCTCAAACCTGGAGATTGACTAAGAGCTTGCAAAGGACTATGGTCACCTGGGCTGCTAAATTGTGCCCAATTACCTGTCATAAAAGATCCGCCAAGTTTAGCTTGGGATACAGTTACATTCACAATAAAAGAAAAACAGCACTGGGATGTCATATAAAAGAATAATCCCTAAAGCACCAAGGAAACTATACCTGGAGGAGAATTGGCTATTGGTGAACCAACTTGATGCAGAAAACTTCTGGTTTCATCTTGATCCAGCTCCTGACTCAATTGCTGCATCAAGCTGGAAAATGGCAGTCCAATCATTACCTCAATGATAAGTCAGGACTTGAAGCCAAGAGTAGCAAGGAAAAAGCAGAATGCTAGACAGTAAAGCATGGACATAAGATACTTTATGCTTTAAACAAAATGCAAATAAATAATTATTGAGAAAATGATCCAGACCACCCAATTATGTGTTCTCAAGAAACAAAGTTGTGCACTTTTCAAAGTGAAAACAGCCAAGAAAAGTGGTTTCTTTTTTTATCAGCAATTATATACAAGTGACTCTTTACTGATGCAGGGAGATCAAGTCGAAGCTCTAGTCAACTTTTCCTCTTCACTTCTATTTTTGTTTTAATTGTAATAAGTCTTCATTTTTGTTAGCCGTTATCAATAAAATTTTACTTCATCAAAAAAAAAAAAAAAAAGTCTTCGTTTTTGTTAGGATTCTAGCTTAACAAGGAACCATCATAAAAATTATTACGAGTTAGAAAACTGGAAGGATCAATTCACTTGGCTAATCTTAGACCTTAGTTCATCAGTAGAAGGCAGATAAGGATGTTGGGGCAGGGACCAAGAAGTGTGGGGTCAAACCATCTATTTTCCTGTGTTAGTGTGCTTCAGCTTAACTCTTGATTCATTGGGAAGTAGAATAGATAACATCCTCTCAGATTTAGATCTACCCTTCATAGACTAGGGTTGCCAGGCCGGAAAACAGATTCCGGCGCAAAAAAAGGAAACTGTCATACTTCAGACGAGAATAGTAGAAACTAAAAGAGATATGAAGGGGGAAGACTGGAGAAGAAGGAGTGATTTCAGGGGTAAATATCTGAACTTAGATTATATTACGATAAACCCTGGAATTTGGTTTCCTTTTTTAGTTTAAGGAAACCGCTTTCCATTTTGTTGAGGGAGAGAATCATAATCCGAAATTTGGTTTCCTTATTAACAGGCTAAAATATATGTAATTGTTCTAACTTTCCACGGAATCTGTTTTCCGGTGAACCAAACACAGCCTAGATTTAAAACAAAGCTTTTGGGTTCTAGTGGTAACTAAAATTATCCTAACAGTTGGCAAGTATAAAGATAATGTGAATGGGCCTGTGGCTCAATGGTAGCACCCCTCTCAGTCTCTCACGAAGTGGAGAAGTTGTGAGTTCGAAACACGTCAACAGCTGATTGTTGATATAAGTTTCCACACGTAATTTAAAAGGGGTAAGGGTCCCCTCAACCTTGCTTGCCAATCAAAAAAAAAAAAAAAAAAAAGTATAAAGATAATACATTATGCATTTTTGCTTCCATGAGCAAATAACTCCCTTAAGAGAAAGATAAAGGAAAACATATACAGTATATGAAAATGCATGTGGTACGACTGACTTATACATTATAAATTCTTTGAGGGGAAGAGGACAGTGGCTGAGGGGTTACTACACTCAAATTTTCATGGGATTAGCAAGGGCGACTGGGATTCAAAAATAATTGCGAAAAAAAAAAATCAAAGCAACATGCCACTTTTTATTGCAAAAGACTTCAATGAGCCCAGTGACCATTTTTTACAGTTAAACTGATATATTGAACTTTGTAAACCTCACACAGGAACCCAATCAAGACTAGACCAAACCAAGATTTGATAACACAAAACAAATGCGAATGCAAACGAAAGAAGCAAGTCCAGATCATACTATAACTTTAAACTTAAGGATATCTTCTGACAAAACGAGCTCACATAACTGAGGAAGAAAACAAGCTCTAGCTTATAACCAAAACAGAGTGTGTGTATACATACTTTCGGCGTGCTCCACCAGGACGACTAGGTTCAAGTTTTATGCGCTTCCCAGCTATGTCACTTCTATTTAATGCTCTAAGAGCTGCTTCTGCAGCTCTAACATCATAAAATTCAATGAATTTATGGTGTCTCTTGTGGGGTGTCTCCCTAATCTGCATTTTTAAGAAACAAAGGAATATCAAAATAGACTTAAATAAAAACAAAATTATATGGAAGATCAATTACACGAAAACACAAGTAAGAAAATTGCAGAACATAGCACCTCCTTGACTTCTCCATAAGCCCCAAAAATTTGACGGAGATCATCATTTGAAACGGAGGGATCCAAATTAAAAACTACAAGCGTTCCTTGGTTAATATCCTTGTCTGATGGGTTATCCTGGAATAGAGTAGGCAAAGGATGTGTTTAAGCAAGGAGATGGAAAAATGAAGGTGAATCGATAAAAATTGAACAGCTAAAATAAGTATAAACCTTTGGGATAGAAAAATGAATGTCAAGTTTTCTCCGACGCAAGGGCTTATTCTGCAATGCACGCATAGCTGTCCGAGCAGCCCGAATGTCATAATAAGATATCATCACAAAACCCCTGTGTTTGCATGCAGTGTAAAGTGTCCTGATGGCACCATATTGCTGCAAATAAAAAAGGAAATACAAGTGACATCAGATGACATGCTTACTAATAAATTCTTAAATAACAATATTGTCTGTCCAAGAAAAAAAAAAAAAAACTATAAGATTCTTCTCACAAGACATAGGTAAGCTGTGACGCAAACCTATATCCAAAGAATAATTTTAAGGGGAAACAAGGTGTGTGTGTGTGTGTGTGTGTGTGTGGTGGTGTGTGTGTGGTGGTGGTGGTGGTGGGGGGCTGGCTGCTTTATAGAAGCTTGTTCAATGCCCAAAGAAGTATTGCATCCAATGGTCAGTGGAAACCAAGATGTGGGTTCAAAACACTACAGATCAGTAACTTAACTTATATTAGGTCAGTAATTCAGATCCACACTAAAATAAGATATGATTAACATATGATGTATATACCTCAAAGAGAGCTTTAAGCTCTGCATCCTCAACATTGCTATTAATGTTCCGCACAAATAATGTTCTAGAAGGATGCTCCCCATAGGGATGTTCCCCAGCAACTGCTCCCACGCCATTTGGGAAGCCATACTGACTAATCCCATTTCCATTAACACCTTCGGATAAATTGACCTTGGACATACCCATGCTTAAGCTATCCTGAGTATCAAAGTCCAATTCCAAACCCCCTCCACTGCCAAAAAAATCATAATCATCCAAATCTTCAAGTTGGCTTGGCAACCCACTTAAATCAAAATCATCCATTATACCAGCTAGAAGCTCATCCTCGTCATCAGGGAGCAAGCTTCCGATTGCATGAGGACCAACATCTTCAAGAGCATCCTTAGCTTCTACATCTTGTTGAAGTTTACTTAATCTAGTTGCCAAGTCATCAACAGATTGACCAAACTCTGAATTTGCAAAGATCACTGCAAACTCGACAAAAAAAAAATACGGAAGTAATTAGCATCAAGCCTGCAGTTAATTGCTAAAGAAATTTCCAAGATGCATTGTCAAGTAAATAATCCTAAGCGCTGAGGAATTTTATACATACACTTCTCATGAGGAAGGACGGGCAAAGAGCTCGAAAACAGGCTTGCATCACTTGATGCATGGTAAGCATCTCTTGATGGAATTCCCCATGGCCCATTTCCCACTTCACTAACTGTTGAAATCTTCGAGGGGCCTATAAATCAAGCATAAAAAGTTAAAAACGACTGATTATGCTAAGCTCTATGTATGATACCTTTCAAAACAATCTTGTTCAAGTCTGTAATTGAAACTATGGAGTACCTTTGGAGCTAACTGAGAAGAAATCCTCTGAAAATTTCTCCATCGCATCACCTTCTGCAGCCAGAGGAGAAAAAGAGAAGAAACACACCCAATAAGGAGATTTTCAATCCAACATTGCATAACCTTCCATTATAAAAGAAGAAGCTATTCAAAAAGAACAATCAATAAATTATAAAGTGTCACTTTTTGATTGTGCGCGCAAACAAGGATTAACACACTTTATGGGAAAAAAACAAAATATACCACAAGCATAATAAACTGTCAACCCATCAAGAAGTTAACAGATTCCAAAAGGTACAAACAGCAAAAGTAAGAATACTGACTGATGGGGTGTTTGTATTTCAATTTAGAAGTCTTATAAGATCTTTGAGTCTGTTTAATTTCTGATGCTTATAAGGTCCTATAAAATGTTATCGGTTAAAAGTAGAAGAAGTAATTTCATAAGACGAATTGTGTAATATGATTTTTAAATAAGATCTTATAACTATAATCTGAAAACAACAAAAGGCACCTAACTCGGGCCGAAGACATTTTATCAAAAACATAAGAGTAAATATTACAACATAACATACTAATAATTTCAAGAACTTAAGTCCTATGCAAGAAACTGGACCATGATCATCTACTACTGAATCACACTATAATCTTTAATTGTGCCCGAATCTAGAGATGACACTCATAAGCATGCAATAGTCTTAAACATTAGAAAATAGAGTGCTTATTATCATTCTGAAAATACAATTGGAATCCTCTAGTACTTTTGAGGGATAAAGGTTCATGAACTCTAGAGTCTAGATCCATAATTCAACTTAAGAATATAAACAATGGTTATGCTTTGTCTACCAATTACAATGTTTATACTTAAATACAATAACATTTCACATTTAAGACAGATATGACAAAAAATTTGTGACTCGGTTAGCCTACTTTGTCTGGGGAAATTAACAAGGTCTAGAAACTCCTAATTTGTATTTTCATAAAATCCTTAGTTTTTTTTTCCACTAAATAAACAAAGGTATTTTAGTAACTCTGGAAGATAGGGAAGAAGTGTAATAAAACTATAAATTTTTAGATCAATCCAACCACTCTAATTGATTCTAAGTTTCTAAAAGTTGCTATTTCTCGCAACAAACAAGCTGGATTGCAATTAAAAATACCCAAATTTAACTAAACATCAATGATCACTCTAAATTAAGTGAATTATAGTCAGAAAACTGCACAATTAGAACAAAATTATAACCCCAAATAGAAACTTACAGAAGAATGGAGATGATTCTAAATCCCTTAACTTCACTCAGTACCACTACTTAGAAAAAGAAAAAAAGTGTAATCAAACAACTGAACTTGTGACTAAACAAGCAAACTCCAAAAAAACCCAACAAAAAAACTAATCTTACCTCAAATAAGTGAAAGAATTGGAATAATTACAGCGATCAGTGACAGTTCCAGACCAAAAATCGCAAAAAGATCCAAACTTTACAGAATAAATAGCTCTAAGAACAAAATTCCGCGATCAGCAGAAGAAATTAAAGAGAAAAAAAAACCAAAAAAATTATAGTTATAAAACCCTAAATTTCTTAAAAACAGTTAGAAAGAAATTTTTCATTAGACACGAAGAGAGAAAATAAAAAAGGATCTTTAAGGTAGATTCTTTTGAAGACAGAAGAGAGAGAGAAAGAGAGACGTAAGAAAGAAAGAGTTTGAATTAATAGATAAGATTCTTATTTATTATTAATAAGTTTGCAGTTTCTTCTACTCATCTACTTGCTTGCTTGTTCTTTCATTCCTTCTCTCTCGCCGGGAAATTGTTTTAAGAGAGAGAAAGAAAGAGAGAGAGATAATATGATTGGAGGACAAGTGAGAGAAAGAGAGTAACACACATAATAAAAAATAAAATAAAAATAAAATAGTGGAAAATGATCGAAAGAAAAAGCGAACAGAAGAGGAAAAGTAATTTGTTGGGATCTAGTACTCATGAATCTCTTTTTTCCTTTTATAGTCCCATCATTCTCAATGTTTACCACGTGGCATACATTTTTTCTTAAGTGGGACCTCTCTACCTATTGATCACCTAGTTTCTGATCCATAAATTTTTATCATAAGCAATAGCATTAATCAACGGCACGGCAACATCAGGATTAAATTTTGGAGATCAATGGCAATGGCGGCATCAAGATTAAATTTACTAGTGCAATGAATCAAGCTTTGATTTGAATTTTGAACCATGTGGTCATTTTTTTTTTTTTTTATTGTTTTGCTTAAGTTAAGTTGACGTTAGAGAGAGAGATTAAGATTAAGATTAAGATAAGATGATTATTTAATAATTACCACGAGGTTCAATTAAGCAGTTTTTTTTTTTTTTTTTTTTTGACTAGGTAGGTGATGATAAGAATGACAATTCATCAATAATTGGTAAATAAATGTTGTTACACGTGGTATGAAATGTAATTTGAAGTAGAATAGATTATGTTGGTTCTGGAATCATGAGATCATATAGTTTAGACTTTAGAGTGAAACAAGCTACAAACTTACAAGAAAGAAAGGAAAAGTTTGCTAAATTTAATTCTAAATTGGGATCCGTTGACACAAATATGTCTAACATTTTTGTCTAGTGATGTCTTTTATTGAGGTGGTAATTTGGATTGAATAGAAAGGTAGTGGGGAGTTTCCTTAACAAAATGGATAGAAGTGCATACAATATTTGGATTGCAAGATAAACCTTATAGACATTATTGTACTTCTTTCAAGGCTTTCTATCTAAAGAAAACTTGTCTTAAAGAGTTTATACTATCATCATGGAGGATTTATTGGCTCCATAAGCTTTCAACGAAAAATTATTGTTGGTGTTCACATTAATGAATTTTATATAGAAAAATATCATACATGTAATATTCTAGTTTGATATCATAAGATATCGGGGGATTTAGAGATACCCCCCAAAATTTTAGGAACTCTTTGAGATACCCCCCAGATTTAGAAACTCTTTGAGATACCCCCCATTTTCTCATTTGAAGCCGGTCAACCAAGCCGTTGACCATGGTCTGACCAGTCTTCATAATTTTAAGACAATTTTACCCTCCCACCATTTAAACCCACATCCTAGTCATTATGCCCAGTCATCAATAATGCCACGTCAGCAAACCACTTACATCTACCCATGTCTTATCCTAACCATTCAAAATAAATCTAGATCTAGATCTAATCACAACCGTCCAAATTTACCTAATCTAATCTAATCAAAACTAACCTAACTTATCAAACTAACTAAACCCCTAAAATCAAAACTAACTTTATCTTCTTTCCGCCATTAACAGAACAAAGCAGCGGGAAAGTGAACTAACCTCCACCTTCTTCTTCCTCCTCCTTCTTCTTCCTCCTCTTTTCTTCTTCACCATCATCAAACTTCATCTCTCACTTTTTCTTCTTCACCATCATTCCTTTTCTTTCTTCCTTCTTCTCCATCCTATCTACCTATCTATCTTGCTTCTTCTTCATCAAACCATTCTTCTTTCACCTTCATTTTTCTTCCTTCTTCATTAACAGATCTAGCCATTATCATTTCTCATTGATTACTCCATTACTCGATCTAGAAGAACCAATAAATACTTCAATTTTTAGTAGTTTTACTAGATCTACCTAGTTGAAACGTTGATATGAAGGTAAATTGGGGGTATTTAGTGGTTTTGTACTGTGTATTTTAGGATTTTTTGAGATTTGGTTCATCATCTTTCATCATCTTCCCCAAATTACCTTTCTCTGCAATTTGGGGGGTATCTCAAATGAAACTTGTATTTTGGGGGGTATCTCTAATGAAAGTTTTGTTTGTTTTGAACAGATAATTTGTCAAATGTGTGATCAACTTGGACATTGTGGAGATGAGTGTCAATGGGTATATAGCCATTGCAAAAAGACAGATTGTGAAGGCATTATGAGATTGACAACTTCAAATACCCCCGAGAATCTAGGTAGAAAGTTTCTTAGATGTCACCTTTGCGGGAAGTTTAAATGGTTAGATGAAGCTATGAGGGATGAAGCTACGACCTCTAGTTCAAGTGTACCTGGTTGTTTCATTTGTGATGACTTGGATCACTGGAAGAAAGATTGCGAGTGGGTAGATTCTGAATGCAGAACTAAGGGATGCAAGGGTCGGAGGAATGTGAAGACTTCTGGCAAGCAAGGTACTGTGGGGGACAAGTATTTGAAGTGTTATACATGTGGAAACTTTCAGTGGTTGCGTGAAGCCAAGAGGGAGAAGAAAAAGGCAACTGAAGACTTTCAAAATCATGTAAATGCTACTGTAACAGTGAAAATGGAGGTGGGAGAAATTTGTGATCATTTTGCTGGCACTAGAATTAATAAGAAATGAATTTTTTGTGCATCTACTTTTTCTCCTTTTTTGCACCTTATCACATGCTGACCATAACAAAAACAATAACACTATAATAGTGATCAGAAGAAAATGTAATCAATTCATAAAATATCTTATCACATGTTGACCATAACAAAAGCGCACAAGTTCACACACTAAGATTGAGACATGTTCACAATAACAACAACAACAAAATATCAAAATATTGTTTAAAGTCGTGATAACCAACAAGGTTCACACACCAAGAACCAAAAAGGACATGTTCAAAACGACAACAAAACATCAAAATATTGTTTGAAGACATACTTTATGGGTGTATCCCATAGCCCCCGTGGTTGTATCCCATGCTGGTATTTCCTCGGCCTCTCGGAGCCCTCGCTTGACCTCTTACTCTGGTGACCCCGGGTCTTCTAGTGGTGCTCCTTCCTCTCCCCCTTCCTCCTGCACTGTTGGCATTTCCTTCTGTTGAAGTAGCTCTGGTCCTTCCCCTCCCCCTTCCACCTGCGGTGTTTGTCCTTCCTCCTTCATTTTCAGCACTGGTCCTTCCTCTCCCCCTTCCTCCTGCAGTGTTTGTCCTTCCTCTCCCCCTTCCTCCTTCATTTTCAACACTGGTCCTTCCTCTCCCTCTTCCTCGTGCAGTGTTTGTCCTTCCTCCTTCATTTTCAACAGTGGTGCTTCCTCTCCCCCTTCCTCCTGCAGTGTTTGTCCTTTCTCCCCCCCTTCCTCCTTCCTTTTCAGCACTGGTCCTTCCTTCATTTTCAGCACTGGTCCTTCCTCTCCCCCTAGTTGCAGTAGTCCTTCCTCTTCTATCACTGTCAGCAGTGGTCCTTCCTCTCCCCCTACTTGTTGAAGCATTGGTCCTTGCTCCTCCGTCAGCTCTTGTGGTCCCTTGTTGGCTATTGTCTTGGGAAGTACCCTGGTGTCCACTAGCACTTGTCCCCCCCATGTGACTTTCTTGCTGTCCTCTTTGTGATGCCCTAGCTTGTGCCCTACTTGGACCCTTACAAGTAGCCTTGTTGTGATCATATTCACCACATCTACTGCAATGCACTCTCCTCTTCTTTGCTCCTGAGCTTGATGCTTCGTTTGGATCTTTTCTTCTATTCTTCTTTGGTCTTCCTGCTGGTCTTAGAAACTCCCATGGCAAACATTCATATGGTGGCTGCACACATATCACACACACAATCAAACTAGTAAGTAGTAGTGTTAGGAGCCGTAAAATTACTGTAATTATTAGATAGTCACTTACACTAGGCCAATCTTTGACCCTTGGAAGAGGTAGAACAAAGTTGGAGTAAGTCTTTTGATAGGTTCTGATAGTATGGTAGTCACTAACCATGCTGCAAGTTAGTTTGTTTACATAGTTAGTTCACATACATAGTTAGTTCACATATGAAAGTATAAGAAATGGGGGGTATCTCAAATGAAAGTACAAAAAATGGGGGGTATCTCAAATGAAAGTAGTAAACATGGGGGGTATCTCAAATGAAAGTACGGAATACCAAAGAAGACTAGAAGAAAAATTTCAAGTGAAGTTAGCAATTGTACCTGGTCAAGTGCAATCTACTAGTGGCAATGATGCACACAGCATGGACACATGGTATACCAGTAAGTTGCCATTGATGGCAATCACATTTCTTGTTGTTCAGATCTACCAGCCAACAATCATTCCTACCCTTTTCAACAGAAAACTGCCCATCAGCTGCACCATGCCATGTATACTCACTTATTTTGTCTTCTAGCTTCTTATAGACTTTCCACACCCTTGGAACCACACCATTGATGTCCATGGTCTTTGCTTTAGCATTCCTTTTATATAGAAGGCACATAACCATCTTGGTGTATTCAAAGACAAAAGCTGTAACTGGTTTGTCTCTTAACTCTGCAATCCAATTGTTGAAACTTTCACTAAAATTATTGGTTATGTGCTCACAGGTGGAATATGGTTCAAAGTATGCTCTACACCATGTCTTCACATTTCTTTTGACCAACCAGTCATATGCTTCTGCATCTTCAGTTTGTAGCTTAGCCATCCATTCTTTGTGATCAGCTTCTTTGTATGCCCTGGCAGCACCCCAGCATAACTCCTCAAATAACTTGCCTCCGGCATTATCCTTCTTGAAATTCTGGAACATATGCCTAAAGCAGAATCTGTGTGTAGAGTTTGGGAATAAAGCCTCGACAACCTCTTTCAACCCTTTTTGTTGATCTGACATGAATACCAACTTCTCTTCTCTTCTAGTCAACTGAGGTTCCATCATTTCTAGAAAATCAAACCAAGTGTCACTACATTCATTTCTACACAAGTAAATGGCAATGGGAAATAATCCATTGTTGCCATCCAGTGCAGTGATACTCAAGCACATACCCCCATATTTCCCCTTCAGAAAACAACCATCTAAGCCTAGAATAGGCCTACAACCTTCCCTAAAACCTTTCAAGCATGAAGCAAAACTAACACCCATACCTTTCATCCTTTGATCCTCACCTCTTTTGCATATAGCTAAACTGCCAGGATTTCTATTCAACACTTGCATACAACATTCAGCTGCAATTCTGTAACTCTCTTCATAGTTACCATGGAGTCTTTCCATTATTTTCTGCCTTGCATGCCATCCAATGAAGTATGTGATATTTTGTGCATACCTCCTCCAAATTGCTTTCACAAGTTCCCTTGCCTTGAAAACAATCACATGATCCCTAACATCATCCTCTAGCTTTGCTGCAACCCAGTTGGAATCAACCAAACTATTCTTGAACTCTTTATTACCAATACAACCAGCACTATGCTCATTATGTAAGGTTCTGATGGAACAAGTGTGCCTATCACCTCTCGTAGCTTTACTGACCCTAGCTACAAACTTCCATTGACATCCTTTATCCTCATTCACACAAACTGCTATAAATCTGTCGCCATCATTCTTCGGCATTTTCCAAATAAATTTCTTCTTGATTGCATAATCTCTTATGTACTCCCTGCAGGCAGCAATTGTTGGCCATGACATATTCACCTCTGGTTCTGGCAGATCATCAAAGTAGGGAGCTTGTTCACCCATATCATCAAAGTCATACAATTCTTCGGTTTCCTTTTCAAAGTCAGCATATCCTTCCAAGTCTTCTTCTGTAGGTTCAAATCCAATGGATCCTTCTGAAGATGAATCATAGCTATGGTATGCTTCTTCAGCTTCAATATTATCAATTGGATCAAAATCACTGTCAGAATCAGATTGGATATCCATAGGTGAAGGTGGAGCTGAAGTTGAAGGTGGAGCTGAAGTTGAAGGTGGAGCTGAAGTTGAAGGTGGAGCATGTGGAGGTGGGACATTGGATTCAGATGGAGGTGGGACATGAGAATCAGAAGGAGGAAACATTGTATCCTTGACATTCATATCAGGCATTTCATCTAACTCCTCCTCAGAAAGTTGTTCATACGTAGATTTCTTTCTTTTCCAAGCCTTGTTTCCTTGGAGCTGCTTGTTAAAATTCTTAGACTTGTTTTTTGTACCCTTCCTCTTTGGCCTAGCAAGTTTGGTCTTAGGAGCTTGGCTGGATGGTTGAGCTTCATTAATACCTTCATCCTGGGTAGGTTGAGATTGTTCCATGTCGACATCAGTGTTACATGGTGTACTAATGACTTCAGGAGCTTCTTCGGCTAATGGCTTCAGCTCTTCCAATTCATAAAACAAAGGCAAATTCCCTTCTTCATCCTGATCACCATACTTCCACCATTGAATGCAATCATAATCTTCCATTAACTCCATCTTAATACCCCCTTCCAAATACATAGGAAATTTCTCCACATTGTAATTGAGCATGTTCCTCTCTTCCAAAGTTTTACATAACATTTCATCAATGTCCAACAAACACACACAATCTCCATCAACATTGGGAAAATCAACATATTGACCTCCTACATAATCTCGTGTCTTCCAATTGGCTCTTTCCATGCTTATCTCATTCCATTTACCGCCAAAGTGAAGTCTTATGCAATTGAACCCTAGTGATGGACAAAAATTCAAGCATTTGCTGCATACAACATTGTTAAATGGTTTGTTAAGACATTGTTATTTGTCATTTGTTATTTGTTATCAACATAGAGTGAACATACAACATTGTTAAAGCAGTTGTTAAGACATTGTTATTGGTTATCAACATGGAGTGAGCATTCAGCATTTCACATTCAACAATCAATATTTTCATTTGAGATACCCCCCATTATTATATTTTCATTTGAGATACCCCCCAGTTACGTTTCAGCTATTTAAAACATCAGCAGTAAAGTTATTGTCTTCAACCAAGTCATTGTCTTCCTACAATATCAAGAGAGCAGTGATGAACAAACCTCAAATAAACCCAAAAGCCCTCCAAATTTTGAAAAACCTAAGATCCCCAAATCGACACAATATTCAATAAAACCTAAGTTCCCCATTGCATATCGACAAAATTTTGAAAAATCTAACAACCGCCACCGCAAAACAATACTCAACCACATTCAAAAATCAAAAAAGGTCTTCAAGAAAATGGACTTACAAGTATTCTCGACGCCGAATCCTAGCAGGATCATACATTTCTTCGCTTTCTGCACTTGAATCACTTGAATCCTGGTTGTTCAACTTCGATTCATCACTAGATTCATATGATTCAGAAGAATCAGAAGATACCCAAAAAAATCGGGTTTTAGGAGCGGCCATTGTTGAAAATTAGATCAAAATGAAGGAAGATCTAGAAGAATGGAAGAAAATGGGAGAGTTTTGAAGAAGAAAAGAGAAATTTTGGTTGAAAATCAAGGTATGAAGTTAAACCTTCACTTGCATTTCACTTTCCCGCTGCTTTGTTCTGTTAATGGCGGAAATAAGATAAAGTTAGTTTTGATTTTAGGGGTTTAGTTAGTTTGATAAGTTAGGTTAGTTTTGATTAGATTAGATTAGGTAAATTTGGACGGTTGTGATTAGATCTAGATCTAGATTTATTTTGAATGGTTAGGATAAGACATGGGTAGATGTAAGTGGTTTGCTGACGTGGCATTATTGATGACTGGGCATAATGACTAGGATGTGGGTTTAAATGGTGGGAGGGTAAAATTGTCTTAAAATTATGAAGACTGGTCAGACCATGGTCAACGGCTTGGTTGACCGGCTTCAAATGAGAAAATGGGGGGTATCTCAAAGAGTTTCTAAATCTGGGGGGTATCTCAAAGAGTTCCTAAAATTTTGGGGGGTATCTCTAAATCCCCCTAAGATATCAAGATTCCTCTAGTAGAGGCATGGGTTATTTTTATCACAAGATTCACATTGGAGAAATGATATGGGAATCTTCTCAATTGGATGCGACTGTGAGAGAGTGAGAGAAGAGATTTTTTTTTTATGTTTTTTTTTCCTCAGTGAACTGACAGGCC
The DNA here is from genome assembly GCA_023053565.1 of Aquilegia eximia. Lineage (NCBI taxonomy): Eukaryota > Viridiplantae > Streptophyta > Magnoliopsida > Ranunculales > Ranunculaceae > Aquilegia > Aquilegia eximia. The sequence goes on from JALIGU010000001.1 coordinate 12,886,896, forward strand.
GACTGTGAGAGAAAGAGAGAAGAGATTTTCTTTTTTTCTCAGTGAACTGACAGGCATAATTTTCACTTGCACTCGACACATAATGGAACTCTTAAAGTGGGTTTATTAATTTAAGTCTAAAAAAGTTAAAATAAATTGGCAAAAACTTCTTGGAAGATAAAAGGTTGTAAGTTAATGTACATAGCAAATAAGTCACTTTTAATATTATCTCCGCTTCGGCCCCCTCTTTGTTCATTCTCCCATTTCAATAATAGAGTCATTTTGTACCTTTGTTAATCTTTTATTTTTCCTCAATTTTTATTAACACTATCTATCTTATTTCATTTCATTTGTATTTAAAGAAAGTAATACATTGGGTATTAGGGTTTGTGTAAATTCATCATGTTCTAGTTTGAAATTGGATTATCTTGTGTTGGCGATTGATTTCATTGCTTTGGATTGAGACAAGTTATATAACTTGTGTTTTCGTGATGATTTCATGAATAGGATTATGTTAGTGTGAATTAGTGATTGTAATTCATGTATGAGTTATTGGAATTCATGATAGTGTACTACATTGTTGAGATTTTTGGACATACCTCATTTGAAAGTCGAAATTTGAGATACCCCTTTGAAATATTTTTTGAGATACCCCATTTCAAGATATAAGCTCTTTATAGCCGTAGGTTAGTTTTATGATAGACGACTAAGATAACACCACATCTTGAAATGGGGGTATCTCAAAAAAAAAATTCAAATGGGGTATCTCAAATTTCGACTTTCAAATGGGGGGTATGTCCAAAAATCTCTACATTGTTTAAATAGGTGAATAATATATATGTTGCATTAGCATGAAATCAGATTAATTAAATTGGGAATTTTGTTGTAATTATGTTAAAATATTGTTAATTGTTTGGGGTTATTTCAACTATTACTTATCATGTCTTGCATGGATGTTGATTATTTGATTATTTGATTTGTTATCACGTGACAGTAGTGTGAGCAGTCCATGGAAGACATATGGTAACCATTATCCGCGGAGGACACATGGTAAACATTGTCATCCAAGATTGGATTTCAGGGGCGTTACATTTTTTTTTCATATTTTGTCGTCTTCCATTAAGAGAAAGTTTCCAAGCTACACCCAACTTTCAATTCTTGTATCCCACAACTACACAATTAAAAGATGATTTTTTTCCCCTCTCAATCACCGTATTTCTTTTCTCTTTAATCACTCCAAACTATTATGTGCTAAAGTGAATGTTACTTCATTTGGATTTGGTTAAAAGTTTTCTAGAAGATTGTCCTTTTACCTAAACAACAATACATTTCTTTTGTGGTCTACCTTAAAGTTCAAACACAAAAGATACTACCAATTACAAAACTTTTGAAGACAAATTCATAAAAAGATCTAGAACTTTGATTGTATAACTTAGAATAGCTCTTCTCAATATCTCTTCTCAATATCTTTGTATCTCCTTGGTTTGAAAAGAAGATACTTGATACTCCATTTTTTTTTTTTTTTTTCTTCTAAATTTATTAGTATATGGTTGCGGTTTTGAGTGTATTGGTAATTCGTTCATTCGTAATCGAATTGAAATTGATTTAGAATTGAAATTTGAAAGTGAATGAAGTAAGAGACAAGTTTTCAAGTACATCGCTATGATAACTAATGTATCTCATAATGGTCAAATGACAACCAACTACCAATATTGATAAAAGCGTATTTTACAAAAATAAAAAATAAAATTCGTTGAACTTATCAATAAAATTTAAATATTAAAAAAAAATAATGAAAAAAAAAATTAATAATATTCAAGTACACCATCATACTACCTATTAACAAAAAATAATAATACAAAGAACAAAAAATAAATTTGATCATTTTAAATTCAGTTTGTTATCACCTACTAGTATTTCACTACTTTATATGTATTTGGTTAAATATGACATGTGAGACAATTTTGGTTATTTTCTGGTACAAAACCGATATACAAGCCTCACACAACTAAGTATCCCACATAACGTACAATAATATTTTTAGATAAAATAATTTTCTTGAAATTATTTTAAAAAAAATGTTTGTCTTGAAAAACATAACGAACACCCAAATAGGGTCTCTAAAAGCTTGAAAAGCTTCCAAGTTCCAACCATAAATTTCATCAACAAATGTATAAGTGCAAAAACAAACCATTTCTCTTAATCACTAGCTTGTTTTTTGTTGAAAAAATAAATTAATTAACTTGTAAAGCAAGTAACACAAGTAATTGGGAAGTTGCGGCTTCAACAATATATAATGTTGTTACTTTAAGGGCATGTTCGGCAAAGGCCCAAAAATATATTTATCGACTTCTTAAAAAAAAGGGGGATTTAGAGATACCCCCAGAAAAGTTTGCACTATTTGAGATACCCCTCATATTTGAAAATCATTAGAGATACCCCCTATTTTCTCATTTGAAGCCGGTGAACTAAGTCATTGACTAGGGTCTAACCAGTCTTTAAAGCTTTAGGACTAAAATACCCCTTCACTTAGATTTAATCTCATTAATTAATAATTATTTCACATCCACCATCTCTAACCCAAACCCCACAATCCCTAACACCACCACCACCCCCACTCATTCACCTCCACCATTAACATACTAAAACAACCACCATTTATGTAATTGGTGAACTTTGTCTTTGAAAATCGTTAAAATATGTTGAAAATACGATGAAAAAATGGTGGAGATTGGATTTGGGTTTGAAAGAAAAGTTGATGGGGTGTGAAGATTAAGGTAATGATAATGAAATGTGTAGAATATAAGATGATGTTAATGATATGGTTTAAAAATTAATGGTGATGGAATGTGATTGTGTGAAGATGGTGGTGGTGGAATTTTAGAAATGATTGTAATAGAGGCATATATGGTTGGTGGTAGTAGTGGTGTTGGTAATGGAGTGTTAAGGGTTTATATAGTGGCGGCGGTTGGGTTGTAGAAGTGGTGGAGTTAAGGTAATTAGAGATGGTGGTAGTTAAAGATGAAAATGGTGGGGAAGGAATATAGAAGGAAGTTATAATCTAGACTATCAATTTTAGATAGCTAAAAATAGATTTAGCTTTTGGGTGGGGGAGATTAATTAAATTAATAATGGGTAACAATGTTATTTTTATAATGAAGGGTATTTTTGTCAATATAAAAGAAAAATTGGTCAATAGCGTGGTTGACCGACTTCAAATAAGAAAATGGGGGTATCTCTAATGATTTTCAAATCTGGGGTATCTCAAAGAGTGCAAACTTTTCTAGGGGTATCTCTAAATCTCCCAAATAAATAAGCTGAAAGGTTGTTCGACAAACCTAACTAACAAAACTAGAAAGGAATTTTAATAAATCAAGAAAGATTTTTTTTTTGGAAGTCTAAACGAGCTTTCTCCTTCCGTCTTTTCTTTTCTCCCTTGCACTTTCGCCTGAATTCCTTCGTGACTTAAACTTATTTGTCGAAAAAGCCTTAAATTGGATTAATCTTAGTCATTACCAATTTGTTAAGGATTACAAAAATCGTTGTAATAACCCACCTCATTCAAATATTTAGAAAATGATCGTGCAAAATAAAATAATTTGCACGATCATGTAACACAAACCAATGATAAGTTTGCATTACAGACTTTGCATTGGTTCGTGTTACACTAGAGACTAGACCATAGTAGTATTGTAACAGGCCCCATTGAGAATTCAACCAACCGACAAGATAAAGGTATCCCACAATCAATTCCCACTTTCCCAACCAACTTGTCCAAGACAACAATCTAACCACCAACCTAGCCCACGAAAAACATAGAGCCCGGCCCATCAAAGCCCATGAAAGTATAATCCCTAAATGACGAAAAAACCCTTATCTTCTCAGGGAATAAAATATCGGGCCCTGTTAAGACATCATGTGGTAAGATTGGCCCGCCTAAGAAACTTATTGAAAAAAAAGGCCCCAACATACTTTACGTGTCTACTGGCCTATTTTACCCTTCTTTCTTTGTTTTGAAAATCCCAAATTCTCAATCAACCTCGTATTCTCTCTTTATTCTTGAGGTATATATCTCCAATTCACATTTATTATTTCCAGTCTACTAACTCTTCACAATTCAGGGAAAAAAAAACCGGATCCAATTAAGGTGTGGAAATATAAGATTGGACCAGTTAGAGAACTAATGGTAAAATAGGCCCAACCGCTGATTTCCGTGTCTTATGGACTAGTTTACCCTTCGACTGATGCAAAGACTTGTTTGCATATCATAAACATATAAACATACTTATTTATATCAGTCACAATACAAATATAAAATGCAAAGACTTGTTTGCATACTTGCAAACAACAACATAAACCATAAAATGTAAATGCAAAGAATTGTTTGCATACTCGAAACGACGACAAGATAAACTAGAAAATGTAAAGACTTGTTTGCATCAGTGACAACGCATAAAGATTAAATGCAAAAACTTGTTTGCATACTCGAAACAATGACATACCATAAAATGCAAACATTTGTTTGCATAAACCAGAAGGGTATTATCGGTAGTGAAAGGGCCGTTTTTACAATATCAACGTTAAATGGGTCTTTTCTTATTTTACAAATGCTTAATGAGGGCCAATTTTACAAACCGGGCCTTAGTTGGGCCAATTGTGTTTTATAGGTGCTTAATGAGGGCCTAGAACCATTTCCATGTTATCTTCTTGCACACTATTTTCTCTGTTCATCACTCTCTTGCTTCTGTAGTTCTGATTTCTTGTTCGAAGAAGAACAAGATGCAAAGGTCTTGCCTTCTTCTTTCATCTCCCACTTCTTTCTCTCCATTCTCTCTCCTCCCTAACCCTTCACAACTTGTATTACCTTTTAAAAGCTCTATAGCATCTACTTGTTGGACAAAAATACCCTTCAATTGTTCAGTTTCTTCCCGCCTTGTTCTCTCTCCTCTTCACAGTTCTGGTAATGTTTTTATTCTGGGTATTTAGTGTTATTGTTTTTGTTTAATGGGTATTAAGTTTTTTTAGATTTCTTAAAGTTCCTGCATTAATAGTTGAAGAGATTTGTTTTATGAGTTAATTGGTTTTTTTTTTGGTATTTCAAGGGGTTTTTTGAGCTCTGATGGTTTATGTCATGTGGTTTATCAGCTGTAGAAGAAATAGTTGTGACAAGCATAGACGAACCAGAGTTTATTGAAGTTGGTTACATATCTAAACTTCATGGTATTCAAGGAGAGCTTCGCGTAAAACCCAACACTGATTTTCCTGAATTGAGATTTGGGCAGGTATTTATTGAAGGAATTTGATTTTTTTTAGCAATGTTTTGAGTTTTGAATTTTGGCTAATTGGTGATTTTTGTTTTCAGCCAGGTAAAAGATGGCTGAAGGAACAGCATTTGGGAAAAGATATTATTCGAGAAGTTGAGTTGATTGAAGGTAGAGACCACCCTGGACAAAGGAGTTGGATTGTCAGTTTCAGTGGAATCAATACAGTAGACAAGGTGAGTTATTATGATATTTGTTTTTGGATGTCGATTGAATTTATGATTATTGTTGTCTTCATTTTTCTTTATATTTGTATACATGAAGATTTGATTTGAATCAAATACTTGTCGTGCTTCTTAATATGTCCACAGGTTGGTGCATATTTTAAGTTGATTGTGTATTTATATTTTGGGCTGCATTTGGTTTCAACAAGTTCCAGAAACCAGTGACGGAATGCTTTTAAGTAGTTAAGAAGACTTACGATAAAGTATGGGGTGACAAGGGCAAACTAAACCTCCACTGAGGCAGTGAGGCGTACAACTTTTTGCCCTTTACGCATATCTAATTGATATGTTGAGGGAGGTGAAGTGCTTTTAACCACTATATTTACATCCCATAAATTTTTTCTCAGTACCATTTTTTGATTTACAATGTTATGGCTTAAGGGATACAAAGTATTGTGGTTAATCGCTCTTCAGCTCTTCTCAAAATTCGTTTGACAGAGAATCTCAACCTGTAGAAAAATTGCTTATACCCTTAGAAATTATCATATAAGAGAATCCAAAAGTTGACTGAATATTCTGTATAATGTGTCAAAGCTATCAGGTCAGTTCGGTAGTAATGTACCACTGTTCCAATCTTTAAGTTAACTACTTTAGCTTAACTTCTTTGTCTGTCATGTTCCCAGGCTAAAGAACTTGTCGGGTCTACTTTACTGGTACGAAAACAAGACAGGCCCGTATTGGAGGAAGGCGAGTTTTACACTCGAGACCTTGTTGGCATGAAAGTTATTCTTAAGGTCTGGATCTTCTTCTATTTGATCTTTTTAATCTTTCTTCTTTTATTTTTTGATAGAAAACAATTGATTACTTTAGAAAGATTGACATGGGTTCACTCTAACTTACCACTTTAGAAAGATTGAAGGTAATCCATCGCAGAAATGACATCAATGGCTATATTTAGTCTTTGGATAAGACTAAGATTCTTCGACTTTTTGTTCTTCTGTGCTTGGATGCAACCAGCTTTCTAAGTTTCCATTAAGCATGAATATAAGAGCTTTGATCAAGAATAATTTGATGGAAAAAACTGGAACCTACCTGAGGCTTTCTAATGATTTTTTATAGATTTGTGAACCTAATACCAATGATCAAAAGTGAAGGAATAGGGTGGTGTTGTTCATAACTACTTCAATACCATAACTGCAACACATGCAGTGACCCCACAATATCCGCTCCGAAATATTCTCCTGGACTGACGCCTTCAATCATTAGTTTATTGTTTTCATTAACTTAGAGAAAATAGAGAACAGAAATGAATGTTGAGAATATTACATGTAAATTTTAGTTTGAAGTTAAAGCATGACGATGGATCAATTTTGCATGCTATTGTTTGAACAACAGAGTTAGAAATTTAACTATAAGACTCTCTAATCCAATTCATTGCAAAGAAGTAGCTCTTGATGTGCATAAGGTATCATAAAGTTTGTTTCTTGACTTTAGTATGCAGAATCAAGTGGCCTGGATTTTTTTCTTCAAGAGGTCTCCTACGGCTGGGATAGTTCTCTAGAAGCCCATGCTCTCAAGATAATAATCCATCCCATCTGAAAACAAAACAAAATGGGCTACACATTCTAGCTTAAATGAATTATTGGTGCCTCTATGTATTATTTTTTTGTGGCTGTCACACTTTTCTTTAAACCACATTGTATTGAGTTACATTATTGTCATCATACTTTCTGGTTTATCTTAATATTTTTCATCTTGTGACTGCTGCACTTTTATTTTCCATCTTACTAACTTCCTTCCATCCTTCTAGGACACAGGCAAGCTGGTTGGAACTGTTATTAATGTCTTCAACAGTGGAGGACCAAATGATCTTTTAGAGGTTAAGCTCTATTCAGATGAAGAGACGGATGATGGGACTGGTCCAGAGCCAGGAACAGATGTTTCTGGCCACCTTGCTTGGGTGCCATTTGTTGAAGCCATTGTTCCAGATGTTGACATGCATGAAAGAGAAATGTGGATTACACCTCCCAAGGGGCTCCTTGAATTGAATAAACGTTCTGATACGAGGTCGAAGAAAGAAAGGCGACAACTGGTTAGTTGGCTGAACTGCAATAAAATTCATTAACCTTTTCGTAGTGTTGTTCTTGTGTTGTACACAGTCACTGTGAAATGTGTGGTTCGCAATAAAATTAATATGGCATGCCTTCAAGTGTAGTTAGAACTGAGAATCTTGACTTAACTATCTTTAGAAATTTGATTTCTACAGGGTTTGATATCAAATTTCTAGGCTTGTCTCTAACCTTCCATTATTTCCTACTCTTTAAGTTTAGGATATATTCAACGAACCTATATTTTGTGGATAGAAACCGTAAGCCATCTTCTATTTTGAACTAGTGTCTTGCTAATGGGAGGGTCATGTGTCGTTTGCAATCTTCTTGGAATAAGGAGACTTTTTATTGTGTCTACTGTGGAAAAAAATATATTCTAGCTTCTGATTAATGTCTTAGAAGAAGTCTATTGTTTTCTGCATATATCAGGTAGAGAAACTATACTTGCACATTACAAAGTTATAAATAAGCATAATACTGTACTTAATCTGAAATCTACTAAAATGGTAGAATAAAAACCCTAATACATGTTCGATGATTAAGTATAAATATCCTACTCTATTAGTCTGTAATTCTTCATGACTCTTGATTATCCCAAATCATATATCTTCGTGCTGACCGCTGATCCTTGAAGCTATGCGGGACTAAGCCACACACCATCTACAATACCATTACTTTAGTTCCAAATTCCAACAATGAACAACTATACTTTTATTCAGACTGCGGTGGACATAATCTGGTTGTAACTATGACGTTTATAATATACTTTAATATGTTGTTTTGGTTCCAGTACTTCGTGTACAGCTGTACATCTTTAATTTTGTTCCCATAAAAAAAATGCATGGTAGACTTGGGGGCTATTTTCTGAAGTGCAATTACTGATGGTCCCGTGATATATTTTAGGAGTGGAAAGAAAAAAAGAAGGCCACGAGACGCCTTATAGTAGCAAAAAAGAAACTCTGTGAAATGGAGCAGAAGCATATTTTTCATGGGTTGCAATTTGGAGAAAAAGCTGAAAAGACTTTGCTTGCAGATCACATCGTGAACATAAATTTCAAACTGTTTCAACAAGCAATGCAGAATTTTGAGACAGTCTCTACAAGGTGAAGTACATTAACCTATATTTTAATGATCTTACATCAACTGAAACAAATATTTGTCATTACATGGCAAAAGACATATTTTCTTTGTTTTTGTTGGAAGTGGAACAAATTGTGGACCTCACAGTGGTTAAGTTTTATCTGGTGGAGTTCTAGTTTCTGATATATTAATGTATTGATGTTGTAATTGTGTTTAGTTTTTCTGAAGCTTGAGGCAGTGCCTCCCTCAACACCTTGTGCAGGGGGTGAGGAGGGGTGCAAGTATATTGTGTAAGGGTGTTATGTTGTGGCGTATCTCTAAATTACATGTTATTGATAAAACAAAAAATCGGACATACCTGTCGAAGGAGAAGCTTGTTACAAAGCTTTCCCCTTCACTTATAATTTGTCTTATATTACCTCATATGTTGGGTGCATTAGGTTCATCATGAACTGAGCCAATTCTAATAATGTTTGATTGTTTTCTGTTTAATTCCTGGAATCAGATGGAATATGTCAGAGTTCGTCAAAGCTTATCCAACTAATATATTGGAAAATCCTATGAAAACACCAAAGGAAAGCTTAGTTTCCAGGGATACTAAACATAAGACAGTTGCAACAGACGGTTTGAAGAGGAAGGGACAAAAAGTAATTTCGGAAGGGAAAGCTGCAATAGTTTTGGTTGTGAACGAAGAGAAAATTTTGGAAAGAAGCTCTAACCTTGAGCATGGTGATTCTGGAAGTGCTGATTCATCAAACCTAGCGTATCTCCAGGCATCGCTTCTTAATGACTGTGTAAAGGTATGTATCTCTAAGCTGTTACATTGCTAAAATGGATGTGTTTGTATTTGGTATCAATTTGTGCCAACTTAGTTATCCTTTATATTCTTTGTCTCTTGATTTGCATGACGAAGTAGTGGGATTTTTATCTGTGAAAGCATTTTTTGGTTTCACATTTGGTTGCTTCTGATTCTTTTTTTCCCTTGACACTCCTAAATCCATTTTGTTATGCTTGCATTGTTGTGAGTATCTACTTCCAAGTAAGAAGAGTTAGATTTGATTTCTTATTATGCCAATTTCAGTAATATAAATACAATAGGTACTAAGATTAGGTGACAATAGTCTTACCCGTTATCTTTTTCCGTCATTACTATTCTTGAAAATACAATCAGAGATGCATGCTTTCTGATTTTTTTTTCAGGGCAATGAGAGTTAGGTTAGAGGAGAGAAGCATACACTTTGTCTGACACTTTTCTTCTTCTGACATCTCCTATGTAATTTACTGAGTAGTATTAGACTTTCTATATAACAAACGATGTGACTCTTAAGCCGATAAGCAAAACTTAGAATAAAAGCGGCTGTGCTTTTCTCGAGTGGAACGTTGGTTACTGGTTGATACAGACTACAGAGGACTGCTTTTAAGTCGATAATCCATATAGTATTAGCCAAAACCAAATATTAGGGTTTTTTTGTGTAATTCTACTTTCTTAATATTTGCAATACCACAACTTTTGATCTATATCCATTTGACTTTCAGCTGAATAGCAGCCATTCTGTGGCATTTAGTGCTTTCTTTCTCTGCTTTTTGGTACTCCGCTTCATCTTTCTTGTTTGTATTAGGCCTCGAGTGATCCTCTCATTCACCTGATGTGATGGGAGTTCCTCTTGTTCACTTCTTAGTTTCTTTGTAATTCACCGATCTTCACTATGAATTTAGTGTTCTACATATAAAATGGACATCAGGGTTTGATGAATTTGGTATCATTGGAATAATTTTTGACATAATTCGAAAGATGTCAAATAATTATTTCATATTCTAGAAACATAAAGGCATTTAAATGTCCGAATTTCGCGTCTAATCGTCTATCATGAGTGCCAGCTAGTTGTTGAGTGTCACTGTTGTTGTAATGAACACATATAAATTGTAATGCTAACATGTCACTGGCGAGGGAAAAGTATCCTCTATATGTGGTTATAAACTTATAATATTGTTGTTGAGTTTATGGAGAGTAAATTGGAAAATTCAGGCTTCTATATAAATCATTGACCATGGATTTATGTGCTCATTTTGCAAATTGCAAGTTATCCAAATTACTTGAGATGGTCCTTGAAGTTACCTTTAGGTTTCTGACAAGTTAGTTCTTATCATTTTCATGGATATACTACCTTGTGTACTGTTCCAATCTTCTTAGCAAATGTAGCACGATTTCTATCTTTAATGCTTTTTCTTTATTTTTCAGTTTATACCAACATAAACTTTTCATGCATTTTTTTATATACTGGAAGTAATGTTGTAAGTGCATATTTATATGGAGTCTCCTTAACATTATCTAATTTCTTTCACACTACAGGTGGAAGAAGAAGATCGTGGATTGCTACCTCTGGTTATGGTTACCTCTTCCCATGAAAAATTGTCTTTCCAAAATAGCTTTTTGGATCACGACTATTTTTCTTTTGACTCTGATAAGGTGGGTAATTTCAGTCTTTAATTTGTACTGCCATCTATGCATATGCTTTTTGCCGCAAAAAATCTTGTCTACGTAGATTGGCAGTTATTAAGATCAGGCATTCTTATTAAACAACATGCTCTCCATTTGTAACTAAAAAACTATTTGCCCTCAATCTTTATTTATCTAAACAGAAACTCCATTTGTATCAACCTTTAATCTAGTTCCTTTTGGTTGGGTATGCTTTGATTGGGTTTTCATATAATTGAAACTCAGGCTTATAACGTGGGTGAAATCTCGTTGGATGCAAGGACCATTTCTAGAATGTGTGGAGCATGACCAGTGGAAAACATGCATATTTGCTTGCAGCCCAGTAGTTTCAGACAGTTTCCAATCCATTTTTTTTTCATGTGATGGCTTTCCATCAGATGATTTGATTTTTATTGAAAAGGGCTTTGAAGTCAACAAATTGACTAAAATACCCACCCTAATCATAGTATGATCATAGGTCAAATCATATATAACAATTTTATTTTTTTGAACAAAACACTATAACCTAGGTAGGGAGTGATTAACCCTAGTGGGAAAGGGCAAAGTCGGAATTGCACAAAATTTTAACACTATGATTCGACAAATCAGAAGTCTTTGTCCTTTTCAACAAGTCAACAAAAACTGCATATCCTTTTCAATAAGGACTTTTCATAAGATTGTCCTTATGGAGGGTTGACTCAAAAGAGATGGTCCTTCTCACCAAGAAAATCATGATTGGTGTCCTTCTCAAAAGTTACTTGTTTTCTGAATGTATTGACCTTGTTGTGGTCAATGCATATTGGAGGACCTGGACTAGTTATTAGGTGCAACACATTATGTTGAGTACTGTATTAAAGTTCAGAAATCAGAACACAATGAAGTTGCAGTACAAAAGCCTTGTCATCACATCTTTGTTGCATCTCTAATTGCATTTTTTTTTCATTTTTATGTTTCTTACTACTTCAGCCTGTTCACAGGTATGGTTCTTGGAAGAAGAAAACCTACCAATAGTTAGCAGCTCAGCAGATGAACGAAACAAACACAAGGTTTTGATGAAATCTCCATGGGAAATTCTCCAGTCACCAGTAGGATCTGGTGGAATTTTTAGCTTACTCTCATCACACAATATTTTAGAAAATTTTACTGAAATGGGCGTTGAATATATTCAGGTTTGACATATTGCTTGTTTGAATTTTTACATAATCGGTTTGCGTAATTTGATGGTTGGCTTCTGTGTCCTGATGCTCTCTCTATTGGCATTGGAGTCTGTTGACCTGGGCAAGTTGCTGGTGAACAAATAGCAAGTTTGTACCAACAACTCTGCTAGTCTTGTTCACCAGCAGCTCTAAATAATTGGACATTTTTAACTGGAATTATCTTGGGTGCATTAAGACCCATCACCAGACAAAATTGTATAGTCTTGCGCCTTCAGTAATTTACAGAACCAAGATTTATATTTGGTCTTATCCACTTTCTTTGTTGCAGGTATGCAGCTTGGGTGAAGGATCAGTTGTAGGGAACCCATTGTTTTTTGGATTTGTTAAATCTCGCAAAGCCGACATTGGGATAGAAATTTGCAAGTCCAATGGCAATTCTTCAGAAGATTTCAATGTGATTTTCTCCACGAAGATTCTGAAGAAAATATTAAAGCAGATTGATGAACTCAAATTCCATGCAGTCACCAAAGAAAATTCATATGTTGAGCTGGTTGATAAGGAATGGGTTGATGTTGTACCCTCGTCACTCAATTCATACGAGTATCACTGCTCAATTTACTCTTCCTTGAGCTTTTGTTCTCCTGATAAGATTTGTGTCATGGAGGTAACAGATTGAATGTTGGTAAAATAATTAGTGTACATGGTATAGTGATCCATTGTACTTCCCATGGCCTAGTCAATATATGGAACTTCTTGTGTACAGAACTTTGTGTACTTACCATCATATGTCATCAATCAATAGGTATATGCTACATAGAAGTAGGAATGACAAACAGAACTGTAGACTGTAGTTCACGTCAATATATGGCTGGTTACATCCAAGTATAGTGTTGGTTGTTGTTGTTGTTGATGATGATGTTGTTGCAGTGTGGCTTTTTTAGTGTTATCTCCTGAATTGGCACCATGTACTATGACATTTTGTAAGATAACTGTATGACCAATATTGATTACAGTAATTCTCTTTGTTCTGATCCATGTGGTATGCAGAAAAGCTACCAAAAGCTAACAGCTATGAGAATTATGACAATGTACTGCTAGTTACTAAATTAGCACAAATATTTTTGTCTACAACACAACACAACACAGGACTAGAGTATGTTTTGGAACACAGGACTAGAGTATACTCTGTGTCATCCAGAACATACTCTTTGTTTGAAGAAATTAAAAATGGGAATAGCGCGATCTAGAGGCCCAATGTATTGGATCCGGATTTATAAAATCCAGCCCATTTTAAACTTCAGCCCTAGAAAAATAAGGGAGGTGTAATTGATATTAATAAATTTAAAGGGAGGTAATAATAAATTCAGAAATCTTGTCTCCATAAAACCCTAGCTAGAAATTCTTCAAAGTTCTCAAGGAGGCGGAGGGAGAGAGAGAAGAGAGGCGAAAGAAACCCTAACACTGTAAGTCTATCTTCTTACTCGATTTCTTGTTCATTTCACACTATTCATTCAATCTGTTCTTCATCTCATCTTCACTTTGTTTCATTTCGAGTTTCTTAGGATTTATTCTGAATTGATTTGATTTTGTTTGTTTGTTTGTTTGTTTTGTTGAAGTGAAACGATGGCGGTTCCTATTTTGAATAAGAAGATTGTGAAGAAGCGTGTTAAGAAGTTCAAGAGGCCACAAAGTGATCGTAAGCACTGTGTTAAGGTAATCTTCTCTTTCTCTCTTTGATGAATAGCTGATTTGTGATGACATGTTTGTTTTTAGTTTGAATATGAGATCTAGGGTTTAGACTTTAGAATGAGTTTGTGAGCTTGTTATTAGATTTGGATTTCTAGAATGTGGTTGAGTTTTATTGTTTCAATGTTTGTTTTTCATCAAGGGTTTTCACTTCTGTGCCTTTGTTGGCATGTTTATGTTTTGTGGGATTTGGGAATAATTACAGTAAAAGTTATTTGTTCAGCTTAGGTTCTTGTGTATTGATTGGTGGTGTCAGTAGAAATGACTGATTTGATTTGTCTCTCATGTTCCTAGTTTCTTTGCCATTCCATCACATATTTATAAAATTTATAACTCAACTCAGTTTTAAGTGTCAAAGGGAGCTGAGTTGCCTTATTTTTTCATAAAATAATATCAGATAAGAATTGCTTTCTGGACTCTGCAAATCTGAATTTCGGTTTGGAACCAGGGTTCTTACATTTTCAATTTGGCAATGATTAATAAATAAACTGTTTTCTTTTATCAGTTTGTACTTTATAGCTTAAGTCTGAAAATGTATTATTCACTTCATCTTACTTGGTCATTTATACAAATATGTTGCTTGATTAAGCTAATAAATAAAGGTTTTTTCTCCTCTGAAAATTTTAAGATTCTTACATATCTAGATTAATCATGTGGATCATCGTAGCATATTTCTCAAGACTTGTGTGAATAAGTGTGAAGTCCCTTAATTTAAGCAACCCAGGTGACCATCTTCTTTTGTCATTTTAGTTTGTAAAAGCTGGAAAAGGTTCATGTTCAGCATCCCTAAATGTGTGTTACATATTCATGTTGTTGATATTGCAATATGTGATATAAGTCTTTGAAATCTAGCTAGTGTCTTTTGTAATGACCACCCATGATTGCTTGTAATGTTTGAAATTGAAAAGATGCTACTATGCTAGTGTATTGGATCCTATCATGGTTTCTTTGAATGTTTCATTGCTCACATCTGATTGGTTTAAATCCCATGTTTCAGGAAAGCTGGAGAAGACCCAAGGGTATTGATTCCAGGGTCAGAAGAAAGTTCAAGGGTGTTACCTTGATGCCCAATATTGGTTATGGTTCAGACAAGAAGACTCGCCATTACTTACCAAATGGCTTCAAGAAATTTGTGGTGCACAATGTCAATGAGCTTGAGCTATTGATGATGCACAACAGGTATTTGACTGTTCATTAGTATTAGTTGCATTTTCATCAACTGGCAAAACTAGTTTCTTTTTCACTTGAGATGCTCTATTTTTCTAATGACTCTTTCTGTACGTATTGATTTCCGCAGGACTTACTGTGGAGAGATTGCACACAATGTGTCCACCAAGAAGAGGAAGGAGATCGTTGAACGAGCTGCTCAACTTGATGTTGTTATCACAAACAAATCGGCCAGGTTGCGTAGCCAGGAAGATGAATGAGCTATTGATTGGTGTTTTTGCACTTTGCTATATTTGAAGACTGCTACTTTTTTGTTTTCCATCATTTCGTTAGTTTTGTTTCTGTTTTTGTGGTCAAACCTTTTCAAATATCTAGTCTCAGATCTGGATACTTAAATTTTCTTGGTGGAATTTTTACTTGAAAGTTTAATTTTTAGTGACTTCAGAAATGCAATGTTTGTTCTAATCAAACCACCCACTATTCCTTGATTGGAACCCCCATATATTAAGTGATATCTTTTGGTTTATGGATATGCAGCTGTGTACATTTGTTGTGTATCTTGGCAATTGTATGTGTTGGTGAAGCCTATGACATTGTTCTTTACTTTTATATATTTGGTACAAACCATGAATGAGTAGTTTAAAGATATACTCTGGTTCTGGGTGAGCTAAGACAATCTTGCTAAGCACCTAATCTGAACTCTTGCCTTCACTCTCTTATGTAGGTAAGTGTCATTTTCTTCTTTCCCTTCACCTTCTATTAATGCTGTACAAAAGATTTTGGAAATTAAATTAATGGTGATGGTAATCAGTGCTTAGTTTCTTTCAAGATTGTGTTACATAGCAGGAGCATTCTCAAGGGTAGGTTTTAACACACTTTTAGTAAAAAATACCTGCCAATGGTGGGTTTTAAGTTTTTAACACACTGGGTTTTAAGTTTTAACACACTTTTCAAGCAAAACACTTTTAAACTCTTTGGCAACTTGGTTGTGTAATGTTACACACTTAAACCTCAGAACATTAAGACAAAAAACAGGGAAGAAGGGTCTCCTAAACCTCAGAGCACAGGGAAGAAGGGTTGGCCACAAACCAGACTCCAAGCTCAAATGAAGAGTTCTTCATAATCCCATCGAAGTTGTAAACCTCTTTTATCTGCTAATGTATTTTGAAAGTGCACCTAAACCACATTCTCAACTTGAATCCACAACGTAAAAAATGAGAATGAGTTCAAAGTTCAAAGTATATTGTCGACTAGCTAGTTTGGAGTGTCGACTTTGTGTCTAGGTTTATTCTGCCAAAGAATCTAGTTACGGTCTGATCATATGTTAACATTTTTAGTTTGGACTTTGGTCTAGGTTTACCCTGCCTCAGGCTTTCATTGATGAGCATCCCAATACATGTTCTATTTTGTTCTAGGTTTACCCTGCCAAAGAATTTAGTTACAGTTTGATCATATGTTAACATTTTTAGTTTGGACTTTGGTCTAGGTTTACCCTGCCTCAAACTTTCAGTGATGAGAATCCCAATACATGTTCTATTATGTGAGTGTAAATAAGGATTTTAATACTGTATCTCTCAATGGCTTTGGCTTATGTTGGTTAAGTACAAGTGTACAACACGAGACATTCTCTTAGTGGTTGGCAGTTGGCAGTTGGCAGTTGGCACCAAAGGCTTGTTTGATTGGGTCCTCATACATACCCATGTGATTGGGCCCTCGTCACAGCAATAATAATTCTTTGTATAATAATCAGTTAATCACCCTTTTGATCTTCAACCAAAACAGAACAGTCAAAATGCAAAGGGGTTGCAAAGGTAGGTAGTTTATTATATTGGTTTTCAGAGATTGTTTTAAACACTTAAAAAACGAGTGCCAACACTAAGTTGACTTTGAGCAAGTGAAGACCAAAGTCTCTAGCAAGTGAACATTGATCCTTGCTTAGTTGCAGATTTCTGACAGCAAGAACATAGAAGCTAGCTAGAACCTTTGAGAGTTTTGAGTTGACAATCAATGTCATCATTTGGGAACATTTCCCTCGCTCTATCAGTCTATCAATCAGCTTATAGTTCAAGTTAAGGTAATAACTTCTGTTTATTGTTTTAATTAAGATCGAATTAGTTTTGCTGTCCTAGTATACTGTGAGTATATATCAGTAGTTCAAGTATGGAAGATATATTGGTATTAAATTGGCAATTATCCCTTACACATGAAGACCATAATTAATGAATAAATTCTAGGGAATGTTTTTTGTGATCACTTGTTCTCCTCACATTCAAGATCCTTTTCATAGAAACCCAAACTGTATCAATTACTCGCTATATGAGATCTGTCATTCAGTTTGTAATTCATTACTCATCTGTTGTGGTCTTCACAATATTTCTTGGATCCTCCGTACAAACTGTCAAGGAAATGTTGTTGTCACCAATCTCAATCCAGATACTCCAATGAATTTCTATATTTCCCCGATGCTACAAGTTACTCCCTCCGTCCCGTTTTTATTGGCTGATTAGTGTTTTTCTATTAAGAAAGTGGTGGAAAATGGTTTACTTGTATTTAATTACAATATTATTTTTAAAAATACCTTTTTTTTTTTTTTTTTTTTTTTTTTTTTTGTTTGTGTATATTTAATGCTATTAGGTATACAGTATTTAAAAAAATTTCACAACTAATAAGGGATAAATTTGTCACTTGCTTTATTAACTGTTTTGAAATAGACTATATAGTGGGATAGAAAAATTGGACAAATAAGCCTATAAAAGCGGGACGAAGGGAGTATATGAAATGCATCCAAATAATTGTTTACGGTCAATCCTTTAACTCAACTAACAAAATACCTTATGGTGAAACCTGTCTAAATGCATCCTCTATAAACTCTATAAACGCACAATCTGTTTAATTGCACAAAAAATGTTGGTCCCATGGTTGGGACTGTATTTTGGAAATTTTTCTACACACTGTGTAATGTGCAATTTATTTACAGTCCCAACCCTATAATTGTTCCTTTGTAATTGCACACTAGGTAAGAAACACCTTAAAATTATGTGTATTATACTTACAAGTTGAAATTATAAACTGTTGAACTATATGTAGTGATTAAGTAAATCCTAACAACGCCAACAACCCGCAACCTAGATATTCGTGAGAACACCTCCTTTGCAATACAGGATCCGTTTTGTCAATGAGGTCAAAAATTACCAAACAATAAACAATAGTATAAGAAGAACAAAATAATAAAGAACAATAATACCAAGATATACGTGGTTCGGCAATGCCTACCTCCACGGGGAACAATGAGAAGATTTCACTATAAGAAAAGAAACACCGATTACAATAATCTCCCTAGTATCTTTCTCAAGATCTTAATCTCTCACCTTAAACCCAATACACCCTTGGCTCCCAAAGTTCTCTCTCACTTACTCTATCTATCTCTATGTTTCTATTGTTTTCTACCCTCTTGTCTTGTTGTCTTGTATTTACAAATACCAAGTTACTTGGGTATTTATAGGCCATGGATAGAAATCAAATCCATATAGAATTACTAATTCAAACTAGAGATAAATAGGAAACCGAGTCCAAATAGAACTCCTGCACATATATGGTTTTCTTAACCAATATAGGAAACTGATCCTATGGATCACACCTCTTATAAGGTATGATCCTGTGCACCCAACTATGGCGAGCCAATATACAACAATCTCCACCTTGGCGAGCCATCGACCAAAAAACAAGATCATTGCAGCTTGAATTTCTTCAAGCACTGTCACATTGGCAAGAATCCTCTTGCCTCAACGCACCTCAAGTGAGAAGGTGCTCCACCCAATCTTTAGCATGTAGAAAGATTGAGCAAGTTCAAACAATGTCTGAACTTCTCAACTGAAACCGGCTTAGTAAGACAATCTGAAGCATTCTCATCTGTGTGAACCTTCTCAACTGTAATTTCACCCGAGTCCAACCAATCCCGAATCCGATGATAGCGAATATCAATATGTTTCGTTCTTGCATGAAACATTTGATTCTTCGCAAGGCAAATAGCACTCTGACTGTCACATCTTATCATCATAGAATTTTGATCTTACCCGAATGTGCTTACTAATCCCTTCAGCCAAATAGCTTCCTTGCAAGCTTCTGTTACTGCCATATACTCCGCCTCAGTAGTGGATAAAGCAGTAACCGTTTGGACCATTGATCTCCAACTAACCGGTCCTCCACCATAAGTGAAGACGTACCCTGTGGTGGATCTTCGCTTATCTAAATCTCCTGCATAATCAGCATCCACATAACCCGAAACACATGCTTTCCCTTGTTGTCTTTCAAACAAGATACCCAACGTCTTGGTGCCCTTCAGATACTTGAGAATCCATGTCACAGCTTTCCAGTGTGGCTTTCCTGGATTCGCCATGTATCTCGATACTACACTTAGTGCTTGAGCTAAATCAGGTCTTGTGCATACCATTGCGTACATGAGACACCCTACTGCGCTTGCATACGGCTTCTTCTTCATCTCTTCCATCTCAGCATCTGTGGAAGGACATTGACTTTTGTTTAAAACAAAACTGTTGTTCAAAGGAGTTGACACATGATCTGCATCAATCATATTGAAGCGCTCAAGTACCTTTTGAATGTACTTGACTTGTGACAGCCATATCTTTCCAGCTTTCTTGTCTATCCTTATCTTCATACCTAGGATCTTCTGTGCAGGACCAAGATCCTTCATGTCGAATTCCTTGCTTAACAACGTCTTCAGCTCCTTAATTCTAGACATATCCCGACAAGCAATAAGCATGTCATCTACATAAAGTAGCAATAGGATCACCATCCCATCATCAAACACATGAGTGTACACACAACAATCATAGTCACATCTTCTATACCCAATGTTCAGCATATAAGAGTCGAAACGTTTGTACCACTGTCTTGAAGATCGCTTGAGCCCGTAAAAAGACTTCTTCAACCTACAAACCAGATTTTCCTTACCAGCTTCAACAAAACCCTGAGGTTGAGCCATGTAGATGACTTCCTCTAATTCACCATGGAGAAAAGCAGTTTTGACGTCTAACTGCTCAAGCTTCATATCCTGCTGAGCAACCAGTGATAGTAACACTCTAATAGAAGTATGTTTCACTACCGGAGAGAAAATTTCATCATAATCAACTCCTTCCTTCTGTGAGTACCCCTTCGCCACCAAACGTGCTTTGAACTTTGGTGGTTCTTTCTCATGCATTCCTTCCTTCTTCCTGTAAACCCACTTACAACCAACAATTTTTCTTTCTGCAGGTTTAGGAACCAACTCCCAAACGGAGTTCTTGTATAGAGATTCCATCTCTTCAGCCATAGCTTCAATCCACTCTTCTCTTTCGTTACTTTCAACTGCTTTACGATAAGAAGTAGGATCACCATCACTAATGCTTAAAGCATAATGAACTTCTTCCTCGAACCCAAGTCTAATAGGTGGCTTGACTTATCTTTGGCCCCGGTTCTTTGCTATGCTGTAAGGTTGTTGCTTATCTTTATTAGATTCAACCTCCTTTTCACACTGTTGTTGTTCTGGCCCATCCTCTTCAACCTCTGCATCTGACTCCTTCACCTGAATAGGAGTCTTCCCGTTGGATACCTTGGTAAGAGGAGATATCTCTGTGATGCATATGCATAAAGATAGCATGTGCAAGACACATGCCTCATAGTTCCTGCAGATTCCTATATGGATTAGAACATCCCTAGTAGTAGTTTCTATTTACTTAGCTTTCTAGTTTAGTTAGGATTAGGTTTAGGCTATTATAAATAGGGGATTGCAAACCTTATTGAGGAGGTTAGATTGAAGATTTGTTTATGTCTTGAGACATTAAATTCGTTTTTGTGAAGAACCCTAGTTTTTGGGTGTTCAAACCATTTATTTAATTGGTGTTTTTATTATTGTTTGCTTCCGCCGATAGTATTACATCAAAATTGGTATCAGAGCTTGTTTTTTCTGGGTTTAAAAGATAAAAACCTGATTTTTTTTACAAGAGCCGCGTTCATGTTGGTGATTTGAAGATGGGTTATCGTAGAAGAGGTCAAAGAGAGTTTTCGCTGCCGTCGGATCTTTGGAGTTTACAAGAATCGAAGTGTTATACCGATTCTGAATATAAAGCTCCCAACTTTGATCCTAGCCGCCGTTTTTCTCTTTCCAGAAGGTATGAACCTCCCTGTTCCTCTCGTTCCCCTTCTCCCCCACGCAGGCGACGTCATAGTTATTATGACGATGGATATTATTCCCACCACCAGCAGGACACGCACCCTCCTCGATGTGGTTTTCAACAACAATATGTTGCTTATGGTGCTAAATATTCTCATGGAAACCGTCCAAAGACTTATGATCACGATGGTCTTCGTAGTCGCAATTCTAAGGTTACTCCGTATGGAGAATACCCACACTATATTGAATCTGAAATCGATTCTAAGAGCGATGAGTCCATGATTGATTATGAAGAAGATGAGTTTTCTGACGGGGAAAGTTATTATGAAGATAATTATTCAGATGATAATGATTCTTTGTGTGTTGAATATTCTGATGATGAAACTAGTGCAAAATTTGAGTTTGGTGATGCCCCCGCTAACAAGAGTTTGGTTGCAGCCCTTGCACCGTCAAACCTCTACACATCCACCTCAGTTGTTCACCCATCACAAGTTTCTAATAGCGACAACCAGCAAATTTTACTGCTGCAGCAGCCTCATTATCCAGATAATGCCTCCATGACTTCACCAAGCATACAAAAAGGTTTGAAGGAACTTTTAAATTGCTTTACTAAATTAAAAAGTCAATTTGCGTCTTTTAATGAAGAATTTGTTGAAGAAGAGAAACGACTTGACAAAGAAGCGGAGATTAATTTCTTACTCAATATGTTTGAAGAAGAAAAATACGTCACTCGTACTCGAATTGGTGATTTACAAAGTTACGATCTTGTTGATTTCTTTTCCGTTTTTGGTGATGATAGTGATGATACATCTAGTTTTGTGTCTCTTGAGTTAGAAGTTGCATGTGTGGATCAAGTAGAAGATTTGATTGAAAAATCTGCAAGGGAGATAAATAAGAAGTTCTATTTGTTGCCCAAGCAAGGAAACCTGGTTGTTGTCCATGACAATGGTAAAAAGGATGAACGTTCTCGAAATTTCGCTCATCACTCCCATGAATCGATGAATTCCATTGATTCCGACCGACAAATTGATGATTTTTATCATCCCCACAAATTCCGTCCCATAAAAGTAATTGGTAATTTGTTTGGTGGTTATGTTGATCCTTATCTATTCCAAGATGAGAATGGATTTTCTCCATGGAGGGACAAACACCATCAATTCTTATTTCTTGACATGCGGTTATATTGTTCCAATCAATTGGGTTGTCCTAATGATGCACCTATGACATTAATGCCCATCATTCTTTCTGCGAGCAACTATCTGGGGAAGATTCATGGCCGGATTTTCTGCACCAACGTAAGGTTGAGGTTGATGTACAAGAGTCGTTTTGAACTTTGGAGGATGTTAGTACACAAACTCGAGGACGAGTTTTTTTCAAGTTGGGGGGATTTGATGCATATGCATAAAGATAGCATGTGCAAGGCACATGCCTCATAGTTCCTGCAGATTCCTATATGGATTAGAACATCCCTAGTAGTAGTTTCTATTTACTTAGCTTTCTAGTTTAGTTAGGATTAGGTTTAGGCTATTATAAATAGGGGATTGCAAACCTTATTGAGGAGGTTAGATTGAAGATTTGTTTATGTCTTGAGACATTAAATTCGTTTTTGTGAAGAACCCTAGTTTTTGGATGTTCAAACCATTTATTTAATTGGTGTTCTTATTATTGTTTGCTTCCGCCGATAGTATTACATCACTCTGTAGTTGCTTTCTTAACAATAGTGTTTTTCTCACCATTCTTCATGTCTTGATTCATAGGCATAGTCTTCTCATCAAACACAACATCTCTACTAAGGATTTTCTTTCGGTTCACTGGATCCCATAACTTATAACCCTTCACTCCCTTCTCGAAGCCGATAAAAATGCATTCATGAGAATTGGGTTTAAGTTTAGTTCTCTCATCACTAGGAATAAGAGCATATGCGCTACATCCAAATACCTTCAAAGTAGAGTAGTCTACCGGTTTACCTGACCATACCTCTTCTACACATCTGAAATCAAGCATCTTGGATGGTGAGTGATTAACCAAGTGACAAGCATGGTTAAGTGACTCTGCCCAAAACATCTCTGGCAGACCTGCATGAAACCTCATGCACCTCTCTTTATTCATAAGAGTTCTATTCATCCTTTCTACAGCTCCATTCTGTTGGGGATTCTTTTTCACGGTAAAATGCCTTACAATACCTTCATCTTTGCAGTACTGTAGAAACTTCCTATCCTTATATTCACCGCCATTGTCAGTTCTTAGATACTTGATTTTTCTGCCTGTTTGATTCTCTACCTCTGCCTTCCACTCCTTGAATTTAGTGAAAACTTCGGATTTCTCCTTCATGAAGTAGACCCAAACTTTCCTCGAAAAATCATCCATGAAAGTGACAAAGTAGCGAGCTCCACCTTTTGATTGAGTAGGTGAAGGCCCCCACACATCTGAGTGAATATAGTTAAGTACTTCTGTTCTTTGTATCTGCAGCTTTGAAGTGTACTTTAGTTTGCTTTCCCATAATACAATACTTGCAGAACTCAAGTTTACACTCTTCTACACCCTTCAACAATTGTCGCTTGTGTAGTTCTTCCATGGCTCTTTCACTCATATGCCCTAGTCTCAAGTGCCAAAGCTGAGTGTGATCTTCTTGTGTAGAAACTGCAGTTCCACCAATTACTGTATTTCCTAAAAGCTTGTATAAATTGTTAGAAAGTCTTACTCCTCTCATAACCACAAGTGAACCCTTTGAGACTATGAGATTCCCATCTTTGGATTTGTATGTGTACCCATTCTTATCCAAATAACCCAGGGAAATAAGATTCTTCCTTAGTGCAGGAACGTATTTCACGTTACCTAGAGTCCTAACAATTCCATCATGCATCTTCAACTTTACTGTACCGATTCCACAAACTTTACAACTAGAATTATTCCCCATAAAAACTACGTCGCCTTTTCTTTTCTCAAACGTGTCAAACCAGTCTTCGTTTGAACACATATGATAAGAAGCGCCACAATCTAAAATCCAAGGCGAAGAAATATCATTACGTGAAGAAGTCGCCAAAATTTCTCCGTCGCTATCATCTGTAACAACGCTGGCTGAATTTGAATTTTCGGCCTTCTTCTTCTTTTCCTTATATTTCTTACAATCTCGTTTCCAGTGGTCTGTCGCACCACATTCAAAGCAACCTTCTTTATCCCTGGATTTAGATATGCCCATGCCTTTTGATTTGCTACTTCTCTTATTTGTTCGGCCCCTCTCATTAGAATTCTTGACATATAGTCCTTCTGCTTGAGAGTCTTCACCTGTGTTCTTATTCATCTTCACATGAGAGATTATATCTTGAACAACTTCATCATACTTTAAAGTATCCTTGCCGAACATCAATGTGGTCCTGAAGTGCTTGAAAGATGGAGGCAAAGATCTGAGCAGGTACAGAGACTTGTCTTCATCGTCATACTTCACATCCACCCATAGCAAATTTGTGATGCACTTATTGAACACGTTTAGATGTTCCATAAGATCACCACCTTCTTCCATCCGAAGATTCAAGAGTTCATCTTTCAAGAAAAGTTTATTTGATAAAAGCTTACCCATATACAACTTCTCGAGCTTTTCCCACGTTCCTTTGGCACAAGTTTCCTCCATCACATTAAACATCACCTCGTCTGAGATATGTAGTTCGATGGAACTCATGGCTTTGAGATCTGCTTTGTTCCACTCGTCATCTGACATGTCCTTTGGCTTCTTGTCTTTCCCGTCAAGAACCACATGAAGATCTTGTTGAATCAAAATGTTTCTCATCTTCCTTTGCCATAGTGTAAAGTTATCTCTACCGTCAAACGGTTTAATCTCAACTTTTACACCGCCGCCAAGAGTAGTAACCGATGGTTTCTTACCGTCACTATTTGCAGGAACACCTGTAGTCTCCGTCATCTTTGACAAAACCTTAAATCCAACCTAAGCTCTGATACCACTTGTTGAACTATATGCAGTGATTAAGTAAATCCTAACAACGCCAACAACCCGCAACCTAGATATTCGTGAGAACACCTCCTTTGCAATACAGGATCCGTTTTGTCAATGAGGTCAAAAATTACCAAACAATAAACAATAGTATAAGAAGAACAAAATAATAAAGAACAATAATACCAAGATATACGTGGTTCGGCAATGCCTACCTCCACGGGGAACAATGAGAAGATTTCATTATAAGAAAAGAAACACCGATTACAATAATCTCCCTAGTATCTTTCTCAATATCTTAATCTCTCACCTTAAACCCAATACACCCTTGGCTCCCAAAGTTCTCTCTCACTTACTCTATCTATCTCTATGTTTCTATTGTTTTCTACCCTCTTGTCTTGTTGTCTTGTCTTTACAAATACCAAGTTACTTGGGTATTTATAGGCCATGGATAGAAATCAAATCCATATAGAATTACTAATTCAAACTAGAGATAAATAGGAAACCGGGTCCAAATAGAACTCCTGCACATATATGGTTTTCTTAACCAATATAGGAAACTGATCCTATGGATCACACCTCTTATAAGGTATGATCCTGTGCACCCAACTATGGCGAGCCAATATACAACATAAACTACATTTAGGTTGAAATTGAAGTAAATTACTTTTAAATTTGCATATATTTAATTTTTTTTTATTTTTTAATCTATATCAAATTATAATATTATATTATATTAGGTATGGATTTTACAATCTGCATTAGATAGTCGTTCACCTTTACTTTGTCAATGCACAACCTTTGTAAACGCACATTAAATCTTGGTCCTAAGGGCGTGCATTTAGACAGGTTTCACTGTATCTTATTGCTATCTGTTGGGCCATAATCCACCCACTATTCCGCTGATATTGTCCCCACTTAGTCACCCAAATGCCATACCCATATTGTTGGGTTTTTCGCTATGGACTTCTAATCTTCTATTACCCAAAAAGCCTCGACAATAGTGGGTACATTACTTATAAACCCTTCAGAGATCTGTTATAGCTCAGGTGTGAGACTATTTGGTCCACACACCCAACACTATCAAAGTCGTCTACATGACTTTCTAGTTTAACCATTCACTAACATTGGATTTCTTTTAAACTCGATCAAGAATATCTAACTAATTAGCTACTATCATACTTTCTTTCATCTTTCCTACGGTTCCAGTTCACAGCGAATGTTGTTGGTCGTCACATGGTTGATAGAGATGACAACACCATCTTGGAAACAGATGACGAGGGGTGTATTTGTTGGATTGAAAAGAGAGGAGCCAAATAGATACAACACTGAACAGCTACAGGTCATCACTTCAGATTATTCTAAGCATCTAGGTTCTGGTTCATTTGGTTATGTCTACAAAGGCATATTGGACGATGGCAGGGAAGTGGCTGTTAAGGTTCTAAAAAATACAACACTGTCTGCTACAAATGATCAGTTCAAAGCGGAAGTGAGCACACTGTGCAATCACCATCAAAACTTGGTCAAGCTCTATGGCTTCTGCTCCGAATCCGACAAGAAAGCACTTGTTTATGAATTCATGGAGAATGGATCTCTAGACAACATTTTATATGGAAACGAAAGTATAAAGTTTGAGATGTTGTGGAAAATTGCTATTGGGACAGCTAATGGACTCTCATATTTACACCACAGCTGCCAACCGAGTATAATACACTATGACATTAAGCCTGCTAACATTCTGCTGGACGCAAACTTTTATCCTAAAATAGGTGATTTTGGATTGGCTAAGCTTCTTGAGAAGGACACCACTCATGTCACAGTGTCCAATTTTAGGGGGACTGGTAAATATGCCGCTCCAGAGCTATCGCTCCCATGGGTCTCAGACTTAAAAGGAACTCATAAAAGTGATGTTTACAGTTATGGGAAGTTGCTATATGAGCTGTGTTATCGTTGCCTTGGTCAAGACTGGTGGGACAGATTTGAGAATGGACAAGAAGAGTGGCTTATGAACTCTTGTGGTATTGAGGGACAGGATCGAGAAAAGGTGAAGAGAATTTTTAAGACTGCAAAAGAGTGCATGACATTCAAGCCTCAGCTTAGACCATCCATGAGTGATGTTGTGACACTTCTTGAGGGTACAGAACTCGGGATGCCTATCGATTCTTCTTCAGCGACAGTCATTGCAAGTTTCACCTCTCATAATATGCAAGCTGCTTCTTCTTCAAGTATAGCACATAACAGGTGTGTGCATTTTATTTTTGAAAACACGGTCACTTGTAGTCATTAATATATATATATTCACAACTTTCCATCACTTGCATGTGTTGGAACCAACAGGATTGAATTGGCTATTCCTGAGCTTGAAGATGCACTGCAGACTATTGAAGCTTACGAAGAGACGAAAATGGTGTAAATCTCATCCTTTTATCTTTATTTACAATAATGAGTAATATTTTCTTATTTCATTTATGTTATTTTCATACTTACCTATTACCTATCTCAATCTCTGAAATCCATGATTTCGAAAATATAAACACAGTTTCATGAGAGTTCTTCTAATTGGGTTTGATTTTAATTAATTAGTTCTGATGTGTATCTTTTGTTGATTTTAATTAATTAGTTCTGATATAATAAGGTAATAACTAATGCATTTGTGTAGTTGTGTTGTGTAAGTTTATTTTATTATCATCATTTTGCGATTTTTTTAACCTATGCTTACACCCCCCCTAAGTGTATAATCATTATTAGATGGTCCAATTTAGTAGAAACCAACAAGGTTGGGATGTTGCGAGTCTGACAGTTACACATAAATATATATGACTAACATGACAAGAGAAAACACAAACCAAAAAGGCATAGAAATCATGCATAAGGTCTTAAAAATTCTAAGCACTACTCTACCTTGTAATTTGTAAGTTGCAACTGCCTTAATTTTACTCCCTTGTACTGTAATTGTTTCTTCTTGAAATAAATGAGATCAATAATATCATTTCTCTTATATGTGTAATCTGACATTCAACAGTTCTTGTTCCTTTCTTTCTCTACTTCCATGTAGCAAAGCAAGACCTTTTGTCCATGGACTTTCTTGGATACTTCTAGTGGAGAATCTACAGAGAACTTGAAATTACAACAGGTCCCTGTAGAAGGCAGCAACAAATCTAATACTCCTGAATCTCAACAACAAAGCAGCCCACATCAAGGGCTGAATTATGTGAAAGTTGTTGCTCAACCAAAGATTGGAAGGGAAATTGATACTCGAGATTTACCTATTCCAAGTAGACAAGGGGAATACCCAACAATTAAGCTCCCAAGAGCCGAAATTGAGAAGGGGTTACAGTATTGTAAACTAGCATTAGTGGGAAGACTCAATCTACGGAAAACGAAGCTAAATTTGGTTGAAGATACTGCAATGAAGCTATGGAATCCAAAAGGAAAATGCAAAATCACTCCTTTAGGGAGGGGATACATTTTGTTTTGGTTTGAG
The DNA here is from genome assembly GCA_023053565.1 of Aquilegia eximia. NCBI lineage: Eukaryota > Viridiplantae > Streptophyta > Magnoliopsida > Ranunculales > Ranunculaceae > Aquilegia > Aquilegia eximia. The sequence continues at coordinate 12,915,693 of JALIGU010000001.1, forward strand.
AATGAATTAGACTACAACGCTGTATGGGGTCAAGGAACGTGGATTATAGACAAACAAACCCTACACCTTGACAAGTGGACTCCGAATTTTAGCATAGAGAAGCAAGAACAATCTCATGCTTGGGTTTGGGTGCGGTTTCCAGGTCTTAGCATGGAGTATTGGGAGGTTAAAACATTGCTTGCACTTGGTAAAACAGTTGGAAGACCTCTATATGTTGACGCGAAGACGGCAGACAGGGAATTTGGCTATTATGCTCAGGTTTTAGTTGACATCGATCTCTCTCAACCAATTCCGGACAAAATATGGGTTGAAGTTGATGAAACTGATACTAAATTTTGGCAAAAGGTTGAATCTGGGAAGCTACCACCTTTTTGCAGTCATTGTAAGAAGGTTGGCCATGTAGTTGCTCGATGCAGGACCTTGAAGGAAGATGTCTCTAAAATGAAGAATAAACGAGTAATGGTTGGTGAGAATTATCAAACAGAGGGGGCCTCAGCATCACAAGGCCCGTACTCAATGCATATGAATCAAGTCGCCAAAAAAATTGAGGCAGTTAACAAGAGTAGATGCACAACTATGGAGGGAGCTAAGAATAATGTCAGTGAGGTTTCTGCATCACAAAATAAGTATCCAAAAACAGCACATGGTCGTGTGCTTGAGATTCAACTAAGACTTGCCGAGCTTGTTGACACTTCAACTGTACTGGTAGAAAAACAACAATTGCAGCCAAATGGATTCCACAACGGTGAAGACGCAGCGGGGGTGAACTGATCATATACAATCCTTACAAATTGAAGCTCCACCAAGTTCAGTTCATTTAGTGCATGAGCATTACTAACCAGTAATGTCTTCACTTCATTGGAGAATTCTGAGGTAGTTTTGGAACTTCAATTACAACTAAGACAAGGAGAAATTTTTAAAGAATAAGGCGCTTGTGAGAACTTCTAAACCTCAGAATACCAAAAAAAATAATAGCAAACAAGAAAGAAAATTCAAGCATGGAGGGTGGAATACAAACCAGACTCCAAGCTCAGATGAAAAGTTCCTCATACTCCCAATGATTCAATGAATGTGATGAGGGTAAGCCAGGGCGGATCTCAAACTTTCCAAGCAAAAAAAAAAAAAAAAGATCTCAAATTTGGAATCCCCTTTTCTTCCCACTTTGGTTTTTGTTTGAGCCGTGTAAACCTATGCAGACTTCTATATGTATTTTGTATTTTGAAAGCGCGCCTAAACCACGTTGTAATGAAAAAAAAATGAATATAGCGCAGGATTATAGTTGTACGAAAGTGGTTGACACCAGATTGAATTCAAAATTCTAGCTAACCTTAATGAAAATAATGGGAACATTTGTGCTTAATTCACATATAATCCATTACAGATTACTGAAAAAAATCAAAGTAATAATCCATCATAGACAGAATAGAAGGTTCATCAAAATATACTAGCTGCAAAAGCCTTCTTGTTGGCTCCAATTCACGACCATTTTCTAGTGGAGAATTCAAGATAATATCACAATGAGTTAACATGGGAATTCCTGATTTCAGTGATTGGGGGGAATGACAAGTGAAATGTACTCTCTGTTCCAATTTTTGCAATTTTCGGCTGTTCTAAGCAGTATGAGAAGGGGGTAAAAATTGACTAATATGACAACCTAAATAAGCAAGACTAATAAGCAAACCAATAAGATTGGTCTTCGATCTGTTCTGATTCTATTTACACAAAAATTGGTTTTTCTGGAGAAGTTTACTTTGTGACAACATTTTGATGCAGCAGGATTCACATAAGTACAATTAACACTTCAACTTGTCATAAAGATGAGGCAAGGAAAACATACAAGGCAAGTAATATACAAGATTTCTCTTGTTGTATTTGATTAATAACTAAGAATTGATATAGTAAAAAAATGACCCCCTTCCACTCCATGTTGAAGTAAACAAGAACAAATGGGCTGCCTTGACAAAACCCTCTATAATGTGATAGGAGAATAACTTTGTTATATATGTCCTTCAATCCCCACTACAATCAAAGCAATGAAGTTCTCTTTAATCAAAGTTATCTCTAAATCTCCATCCGCCATTCAATCCAAATAGAAGAGAGTTACAATTTTCCTTAGATTTTTTGCTTCTTGGCATGTTTCCATGAGCAACCTACTGTCATGGAATGCAAAGCAAATGACTTGCTGTACATGTGAGATAATGTCCATGTTACAAAGCCTGTAAACGTTATACCAAACAGAAAAAACAGTATCATCCTCCAATCAATCAAATGACAAAAACCCCAACTTTTTTTTCCCTCTTTTTTTCCATCAGCTCATCTTCCCAGGATTAAGTTTGTATTGGCTTTAATTGGAATGAAAATTTCTGAAAAGTTTTGCTGGAGAAATACAGACAAGGCAGATCTGACATACCTGCTGGCTTCTATCAAAGGTAGATGATCATTGTAGGGTTTTTCTATCACATTCTTCACCTGCAAATTCAAAAGTTAAAACTATGTTACACCAGATTTGTCTTCAAAGGATACTCTTTATGAAATGACTATCTGCATCTTCATAACATGTTTTTACTTTGCATCTGTTCACACACTGTATGCTAGTATGCAACAACCTACAGTGTACTTGGACCTAGAAAGTCAATCTAAGAAACCAATCTCAATGTAAACCAGTACAGAGATGATAGTTTTCTGAATGTCATGTTTGTCATCAAGTTGTAAGTAGTATAATAGTTCCTAATGGCAAGTCTGCACGGATCAATAGAAACAATTGAACATGGCTTCCCTTTTATGTTTGACCATAAGACCCTAAGTTATCACAGGAAGGAGACACAGTACAATTGGTACAAAAGTACATTTTGACCATGATTATGAAAGAGTAAGAGCACTGTAATCTTACTTTGGAAAGTAGCTCTTGGCTCTCAGGGGGTTGCTTCTCTAAACTTTGAGGCAATATTACTGTAAGCAGCTCCGGTTTCTCAGCTCTCAAAGCACCTCTAATAACAGCTGCATTAGTCCCTGATGCTCCCGATGTGAAAATATGGTTCTTCTGTAATAGCTTAGAATAGTTAGAGGTGCTTCAACGATTAAAAATGAAGTCAAACATATTTGTTACAAATTAGTTCATCTGGCACCAAATATAGGATGGTGACTATTTAAAGGCCTTTCCTGAACAACTTGCAGCAAATTATAGATGATGCAATATACACTCATTTGAGACAAGGTTTGGCATGCTAATTGAAACCCTTAGAACCCAACTGCCCCAGGCAATCAATTATATGCCATACATTGTTATAAATAGACCTTCTTTATTGTCATTTAAATAGTGCATAGTCACTTTAACTATAATCTTAGAATATATGTATGGTAGAGTCATACCGTTATGACCATAGCATAACTTAGAATCTCAATTAGCTCTTGATGCATAAACCCCATATTTCGTGTCCCAAAAAAACCAATTGCTCTTGGGCCCTGTTGTTGAATAGCCAATAACTCCTACAAAAGGGAACATATTGTCAAAAACCTTGACCAGAAATGTGAATCTTGTTAATAATCAGGTCTATAACAAAACTGAAATGGGAGGAGAAGAGGACGGGGAAATTTGGGTTTTTCTTTTTTTGCAGCGAAAGGTAAACTGAGAATTTTATTAGTATTGAAAAACTCTCTTAAAGTACAGCCAGTAATTACATATCCTTTACAAGTAAGAAATACGGAGGAGAGCAAATTTTACACTCTAAGTACAAAGGAGTGTCCATAACCTCTAATCAGACCCTAAAAAAAATTGTCTCCCAATCAAACGCAATGTTAGACTCAACCCACTGCACGCACCAAAGATGAGTATTTCATTGATGTCAAAAATCGTTCACATATGTTATCCTGTCCTCAAAAGTGCCTTTACTTACAGTCCAACTAGATACGCCATAGTAACACAAAAGCTATGATTCTCCACCACCTCCTCTTGGCCTGTGTGGGGAATGCTAGGTGAGGCAATATCAGCAAAGTATCATGCATGACTCAGGACACAACCAAGCCACAGAAAGCAAGTTGAGAAAGTAACCCAAAATTGACCAAGAGAAATTAAACCAAGTTGTGACTTCCTGACTCCCTAACACAATGGATGAAGATTAACAATGATTTTCTTTGGCTTGTCTATGGTTCAAGATCTTAGGAGAACACACCAGGTAAAAAAGGACCTTAGATCTCCAACAGTGTTCTCAGTGTTCAATACTGACAGGCCTGAATTCGAAAGTTAGACACGGAACAACTAAAACAGTAAACAACAATATGCCAGATTGATTTTTCACATTTTATTACAAGTGGAAATCAGATCTCACAGCTATAACTTGGGGATTAGCAAACTCTTTATCAATTTAGACATGTAAATTATGTACCTGTAGATAGTCCACATCTGGTGCAGATTTGAACTCTGATACCATCAGCGATCCCGAGCCAGAGCCTTCCACAACAGACTGTGCTTGTGTAGGAATTTTTGTAGCGACTTCATCATCAAACCCAATCATTTGGATCTCATTTTCTTTACTCCCTGAAGTACTTGGATCTTGATCTCTGCTCTTGTATCCACAAATCCACTATAGCAGCACATAACATAGAACATGTGGTAAATAAACACTGAAAGGCAGCTGTGCCATAAACTAATCACATGTCGTCTATTATCTAGAACAAATATTGCATCTAGTCATTCAGTCAATAACAAAGCAGCGTCAGTTAAATAAATATCAATAAAAAATAACACATAAAAGGTCTGAAATAGATAGTCAAGGTATGTGTTTGTCAAAGTAATATACCCTCTCTGTAGTCTCATTAGAGATAAACTACAATATCTCAAAGTCCAACTAACTCAAGAACAATCCTATGAACATGCTAATTGGGAATGAATATTGTGGACAAAAGAAGATAAGATCCAAGATTTTCAACATAGATAGTTCCATTTATAATCACGTGAAAATTGCAATGCTGCAAGGACTCTTTTGTGAGGATGGAACACATACAGAGTGATTCCAACCTTCCTAAAGTTACAGTAAGCCATGACCTTTTGTTCTTCCAAGTGAAATAATACTGAGTATGCCTTTAGACATCTGATAAAGATAGATTAAAATATGTTTCATAGATCGTCATCATTATACATTATATAATGTCTGTACCTATATCTTTCTTAATGGCCTGAAACGGAATAGAAAATCTTAGTGTTTCTAGTTTGTGATTGACTGGACGAATCCTGTTCTATATGTGATGCCATGTTTTCCAATAAGTTATTAACAATAAAAGTTGAAAAATACAAGTTCTGCACTTAGGCTCAGATCAAACTCTCAAACTTAAAACTCCAATACTGAACAACATTAATGACGAGCTTAGCAACTTTACAACAGAAGCAATGGGATTCCCTTGATTTGCCATTACAACTAGGAAACACAAATTGAACAACAAATGTTTTGGTAATTTTTAAAGTGCACACATATCATTAAATTGGTTGAACAAAGTAACCAAAAATGGGATAGCAAACCCCCCAAGCAAAAAGGCCAATGTCTAATCTTAGAAAAATCTCATCTTTACAATTTCATTGAACTCTATCAATGCCCAAATTTCCTCATTCAACACACCCAAAAGCTGAAATTTTCAGAAGAATATAAATATTCATGGACAAATACAGTAAAATTCCAATTACCCATAGTAGTATTTCCTTGAAACCAATTCCAATATAAGAAAACAAAACCTCAAAATCACAAATAAAAGGTAGTAGAAAGTTGAAGAGAAAAATACCATCTGTCTTGAAGAATGCGTTGTGGGATTTTGTGGGGATTTCCTTTTTCCAACAATCCATCTAGTAGAAGAAGAAGAAGAAGAGAATGAAAAGGAAGAAAGGGGTTGATGGGTTTCTAAAAAGGAACAAACTTTAGAAGATTTTGGAGTAAAATTTAAAGAAGAAGAAGATGATGAATAAAAAGGGTGTTTTTGTAGAGGCAATAAAGGCCTCAAAGAACTTGTCATACTTTCTTTTGTTTTCTTTCTTTCTTTCTTTCAAAGCTCTTTCTCTTCTTCTTCTTCTTCTTCTCTTTCACTTCATTGGTTTATATTTGAGAAAAGAACACAACACTCAACACATACAACAAAAGAAGAGTGGAATTAAAAGGTGATTAGATTTGATTGAAAAAAATAAGAAAAGAAATCACTCTTTTTACTACCTGGGAAACATGGAATCAAAAGAGTCTTTTGTTTTGTACCTTTTCTGATATTTTTCATTTTTCAACCTTTTTACTTTTTCTTGGAAATCTTTTTCCATTTGCATGAAAAAAAAAAAAATTATATTCTCAACATATACTTTACTATTACTACTACAATGTTTTCTAATTTCCTTCATTACTGGATGTGTAGACATGAAAAATTAATATTTTCTTAGTTACTAGATGATGTGATAAAGCTTGAGGTGCATTTGGCATCTTCGTAAAATAATGTCGTTCGTGCGAGAGATCATTTTGCATTTATGTACATTGTGTTGGATGATTTGTTTATTGAATATTACGAATTTATTTATCAAGTTTTATTTGCATTTCCATTTATTTTCTTTCGGTATATCGCCATAGACATCATTATTCATAAGCTATATGCATTGGCTGGTGGTCCACAGAAACACCTTCTTGCTACAGGTTGTTTTGTGTGTTGTCTGCATACTTCAGTCATCCTGTTCCTTTTGCACTATAACTATCAGGATGATGTAGAGCCTTCATAGCAATAGGTACTTCATACATACTGAAAAATGAAACTAGGATAATCAGCTGCAGTTAACAATATCTTTGCGGTGCATTTAGTAAGAAATGCATCCTTCAATAACAAAGCATGTTTTCTTTTTCTTTTGTGCACAAGTGAATTTTCATTCATCTTTAGAACAATATGAAACAGTGGTCTACTTTCAACAAAAGATCCCAACAGTTTTGTTGCGATCAACGGACCCAATGAATTTTTGGGGGAAAAAACTGGGTGAGAAAGAAACCACTGCAGCAACAGGTATATGGCTTTATTTGGCATAAAATGTGCTGGTTACTTCAGATTTTTACTGTTTATAGCAAGAACCAGGTTCTTCAGGAGCAGCTCGGCCTCGTCCGGTCAGTGGGGCAGCTGCCACTCCTCTCTGATTGAGTAGACACCTGAAGTGAGATAGCCTTCCAGTAACTTGTCTTGGATCCTTTGCTAGCTTATCATAGGGCGTCCACATCCGTTCTTCAGCAAGGCAACAAACACAAGCAAATAAGTAAAGAATAAATTTTGTCAAATGCATCTCTCCTGCAAGAGCACAAACTTTCATTTCTGCAGGAAAGATATTTTTCTAACTAGGAGACTTCAATACCAAAGGCCTTATGCAGTGAAATGAGGACAAATGAAGCAAAGCTCTACAATGTAGTAATTCCGTCTTACAGTTACAATTTTCTATTAGTGAAACACTGACTGGGACTTGCCAAAATTTTCCTGGTTAGAATTTGAACAAGAAAAAGGGTGATTGGTCACGTTCCACCACCAAATTTTGTACAAGAGGCAAACAGGGATTAGACTTAGCAGCAAAGTTCGGACTGAATTTTGTTTTTGTGGAAAGGATTTTGGTGCTGAAATGAACCACCTACCAACCCCTTGTATCGATCACCCCTGTCCTAATTCAAATTCTAGCCAGATTTTGTGCTTTTGCAAATTTGCAAGGATACCAAACACACTGTAAATGAACCAAGTCACAACATTTTCAACTGCCTTTCCAGATTATGCCAGATTATGCCGTTCAACATTATGTTCGGACAAAAACACCTTAAAAGTTTATACAGATGAATAAATATAATATGTGCTAATTACCTGCAGCTGCTGCAGCACGTGGCCAAATGGTTTGCTCAATATCCGACCCATCAACAGTTTCACCCCACATGCATACCTCACCACCAATAACAAGTTTTTGCTGTTGTAAATTTGTTATATTTGTTAAAGGTTCATTCATATAAAACTGCTGCCATGTGATATCTAAATGGTCCAGATACCACTTGTCTTGGTTACTGACAATGCACCTCAGTCCAGCAGCAACCACTTGTTGAGCAACACCACCTCCAAGCCTGCCAAAGAAATTATATAGAATAGAATTACATAGAATAGCAAATGGTACTATATCAACAGAGGCCAATGTTCTCCCTATGTAGAGAATAAGAAATTCAAGTATCCTCCTACGGCTAGCCACTATATCTACTACTCACTTTTCAACATATTCCAAGTTTAAAATTCTGCAACAAACAATAGCTAAAATTTGATGGATTCAGCACATTAGATGCTCAAAATCCCACCTTGTTTTTCTGACCATCTCATGATCACCTATGCATTTTTCTTGGCTTCTCGTGGTGTTCTAGTGAAAATCGAGTCTTTTACAATACAGTGATATGATGTCAGTCAACTCTGATATATGTGCACTAATATTGATCTATAACACCAGGAATCACTATAAGGAATTTGAAACAAACTAGAATCACATAAAGTTGCAAAGGACTTACCAGTTGTGCACCACAGTCTTTCTGCTCAATTTGTTGCCAAAGTTGTTGAATGTTTCCTCCCTGTTAGCTTTGCAGTTGCTCACATAAGGTAATGTAAATTATCTCTAACTGATCTAAAATCTTAATTAAGTGCACGGCTTTACCAGTTAATAATTTCATATCCATGAGATATGGCTATCTGTTGTGCTCGCAAGACAAAATATTGATAAGCTTCAGTTTCATTTAAGCCATGTTTGGTTAACCTGCACGCCATCAAAGTGATGGAAAATGTTATGTTGATGGTCAATTCTGAAAGGATACCGAGATAAAAAAAAATTGAAATTTGCGAGAGTGAATGTTTAGGACTTTAGGTGTGTATAAAAACAATACGAAAAATTTAGAATAAGGTACACCAATCATCTACAAGCATCTCTATTAGTGGGGAAATAATTAGTGCCAAACAAAATTCAAAAAGTAGTGTTAAATATAGCTCTCCATCTTTTGCCCCAAAGTTGGGGCCAAACTTAGTTCTGGAGTTGGGTTGAGAATGGAGAATAACGAGTTAAAATTTGTAGGACTAATTGGGATAGAACCAGTAGTTCTGATATTCCTCCTTATTTCATATTTCACTTACGATTTTTTTGACGACAAGATAGAGACATTAATGTTCTGCCAGGATTATTTCATCTATAAGAAAATACTATTAACAAATTAAGACCAGAAAACTTGGTGCAACCAGCGCAAAGCTTGACACTACACTTTACTTTAATGCCATAATTGGTACCCACTTTAGATTCCTACTGAGAAATTTAGTTCACCCACTTTAGATTCCTACTGAGAAATTTAGTTTGGTGCCACACCTGGAAATACTCCAGGCATACATAAACTTCGGATTTAGATGCATATAAAAGACTACAAGCATCATTGTAGAAGGTGTCACTATTAATGTTAGTTTTAGCAGGTGAATGGAGGCATTTGAGAACGTTACCATTTCCTTACATGCGGTGTCATGACCCAGCAACCTGAATTGAAACAACATAGTTTTGTAAGTAACCCTTGTAGGAAAAGAGAAAACAAGAAACACCATTAACCATTAAGCTACACTTATGTTTAAAAAACGACAAAAAAGGTCTGTAGGAAGCATTGATACCTTCGCTTAAAAACTGAAAGAATTTATAAGAGAGAGGTTTTCAGTGCAAAACCAAACACATAAAGATTTACCACTTTCAGAAATACAAGCCATATAATGGGATTTTCATACATTTTAAGATGGTGATAAAAGATATCATGTCTAGTTTGCACATTTGAAAGAGATAGGTTCTTCTCCCTCCCCCCCCCCCCCCCCCCCCCCCCAAAAAAAAAAAAAAAAAAGAGAGAGAAAGGGATAGGTTCAAGCTAGAGATCTTGCTCAAGTTGGACACATGGAAAAAAATAAAGGAATTTGGCGAGGGATAAGTAGATAACCGTTTTTCCTTTTGAGGATTTATAGGTGATAATTGCGAAAATGTATAGGACATATAGACACTTAGACAGCCTTTTGTAGAGATAAGTTATGTTGGTCAAAAGAATTAAGGGAGTTAGGTGCTTTCTACATGCAAGAAACGTTGGGGAGAGAAAATCAAACAAGAACACCCAATGCAGAGAAACTTTGGGTTCCCATGCAAAACTGAAACTATATCGCAAAGAGATATGCTAACTGTGGAAATAATGTAATTCATACTTGTGTCAACTTCATCACCACCCAAGTGTACAAATTTGAAGTTGAAGACCTTGCTGAAATCTGAAACGTAAGAAGTTTGAAAAACATAAGCATATTACGTATTAGCTCTGCGAAGATATACTCATTATGTAAGAGAATAATGTCACCTGACCTGAAAGAACTCCATCTATTAGTTTAAAAGTGAATTCGTTACTGACATCAAGTGGCTCTGGACAATCTGAAGATGGCCATAAAGAAGGATAGCCAATACCCCTGAACAAGAAAATTTAGTTTCATACGATATTTCGATGCAGATCAACTTTATAAAATCCCTTAACAATATTGTCCACCTATATTTTATAGTAAGTCAATAGCTAAGAGAGTTGGTATATTTGGAATAATATACCAAGGTGTCCATATATCTTAATTATTTCACGATTTTCTTTGAAGATAACCACAGGAAAAATCATATCCTACGAAAACTACTTGATTATTGTTATTTCAAGTATATCAAGCAACATCAAGGATGAAATACAATATCAGTAAATAAAGATTATCCAAGAATGTTGACATATAGTAATTATTTACTTGGTAAAATGTGCCTGCATTTCCCAGATGGGCGTACAACATCATGTCTGATACAATTTTTTTAGTTCAAAGCAGGGAATGCTTGTGACAGAGATGCAGCCTATTAACAATAACCTTGCCTAAGCTAGGCTCATAAGATGTCACAACCTACCATAATCATAAATGGCAATGTGGTGTTTATGAAAGGCCTTAGCTCTGTTACAAAGTTCAGTACAAACAGTAAGAAACCATTCTATCATTAGAGAGGGCAGGAGGAACAGTAGCAGGCAATGCTCAAATGAGCTACACACATGCCACCTCACAAAGCACACACCTTGGATTCCAAATTCCAAGCATAGTAAGACTTTACTCTTCGGACACCACTGACTAACTATGCAATCAATAGGCCACAAAAAATCTTTTATGTACACCATTTCTAATATATTTAATATCTCATGTGAAATTAAAAAGTGATGACAAGATCATGTGCATGAGAGAATTAGATATTAATTAATAGATTAGAGTTAAAACACCAAGGATGGGCACATAATGATAACAATACATTTAGAAGTGCTTAACCAAAAGTTGTACCATGAGAGAGCATGTCCTGGTACGTCAAGCTCAGCTAATACATTTATCCCTCGTCTTTTAGCATAACTGCAAAATCCATCAATAAGGTTTAGGTGAAGAACAATAAGAGTCACATACATTTTTCAATGACAAAATATAGGCAGAAAACACTTACTTCACAATTTCAGCAGCATCAGCCATAGTGTATCTTTCGGAAGGAGAATAAGCACCATTCCATAGTTTGGGATATGACGGTATTTCCAAAGGGAAAGACTGTGTATCAACGATATGCCAATGTAGAACATTCTGTATATTCATTCATAAAAAAAAAAACAAGTGTGATGCACACATATCAGTAGATATTCTAATATACCATGCACAGAACTAATGCAAGCATTTTTGTAAACAATCTCCACACATTCAAAGTCAAATGGGCTAGTCTACAAGGAGGCCTAAGTCCATCTCAAAGAGGTCCTAATAGTGATGGTTGTTAGCTTTGGGGGCAGAGTCGAGTGCCTCTCTCTCTCCCAGTTTTCCCACCCTGGCTTGTGATACTTGTTTTGCTTTACTAGCCTGAAACAATCATACATATACATGTGTGCATGATCACCACAAAGTTGGAACACACGTCTCGTAAATCTTATACTTTTCATATGCTTTGGTGTATTACATACCAGCTTTGTATAGGCCATAGCATCAATAACATTCTTCATGATTGGAAGAGGCTGATAATGTCGGGAAGTGTCTGCATGAAACACATTTATGATTTAAATTAGCACAGAGAAAAATTCATCATATTTCACTGTTTATTGGAAACAACAAATGCATCAAAGACAAGATGAAGTCTACTAATCTCGCCCTCATGGGTTATACTAGTATTTTTTGCAGGATAAAGTTTAGTATTATCAGGACTTGCACAAGGATAACAATGTTATATGTATAGTTAAGCTTGTGAGTGCGCATTACACTGTTGTCAATGGTTACAAATTTTCAAGGAACACAGTTGGCCTTGCCGTCACAGGAAAAGATAATATCTAGTTTCAAGGAACACAGTTGGCCTTGCCGTCACAGGAAAAGATAATATCTAGTTTCAAGCAAGTCACGAGTCCAAAACCAATCGCAGGGGTTATGAGCAAGAGCAACTTGTGGCTAAATTTTTTATTTCTGAGAGAAAGGAAAATGCATTCATTGATAAAAGTTGGCATCTGGAGGGGGCTTGGTGTGAACTCTGTGCTACCACTCAACAGGACAAGTAAATCATAATTGGCATATGTCATTTGCTTCCAAGTAGTGTAAGAGGTAAAGCTTGAAGTAGTAATCGTTCACTATTTATTGAAGCTCGATCTCTCCAAAATTGATAACTGCCAATTCCATCCTCCAAAAACTATTCCTGTATGAGTTTAGTCTATGTAGTTTATATATGATGTGAATCTAAGTCGAACGTCAAGTACTAAGTGCTGTTCAAAAATACAAGTTAAAGGGCCCAACAATGGGATGCCATCTTAAGTGGGATCAAAGTAGCATGTGTCATCATCTCAAATGTCTTCCTGACTAAAATGATATGGGGGCTCCAACGTATGTGTCATTAAGTTTACAAATTCCATGTTGGAGAACTAAACTGTCTACATTTTACACACCCCTTGCAATGTGGAAATCCTACCCGCTTCCTATATGTTCCCTACATGAATGTGCATATTTACACAATGCACTATGGCACTGGAGATGTTCTAATTGCATGTATCTCAATGATATGAATGAAGAAGATGTCAACCGTTTTGGCCAATATGTCAAATAATAAATCAATGGAGTCATATCTTCTGCTCTTCGTGGCAACCCACCAAATACTATCCACACCTCTTGAGTTTCTACTACCTACATGAATGGGTTTGGCCAATACAAACCCACACTCGTTCGAGTTTCAAAACTACGACAGTATTTTGCATTAACAAGGTTAAATCTATGGTTCCTCTGTTGGAACTTGGAAGAAGTACATGACAAAGAAAACTAGCTACAGGGCATCCATGTGGAATCTATAATCATACATAAGCATGCAACTGAAAAAATATTTCACGCGTAAAATTGCCACCTCACCTATTAGAAGCCCTCGATAAGAAAACCTTGGCTGATCAATGATGTTCCATGGAGCCTGGCGAACTTCAATTATCCTGGTTGTAAAATTGAAATGGCACAATTGGCTAAAAGTCTGCAAGATCACATGTTGCACATAACTGTTGTAATAAAACATTATCTTTCCCAAAACATCAATTATGACATGCAGTTCATATACAGTACAGGAAAGCTCATCTTATAAGGTTGATTAATTCCACTAATGAATAAAGTTCACTGGCCATGCAAGTAATAACAAGTAACCTGTAAACCATGAAGGGCCCCGTAAAGTGTAGGTGCCTGCAATTTGTCAGAAAAAATGATTTTGTTTAGCATATTACAATACTAATAATAATAGTAAATCTTAGACAGGCAAGGATATAAACTAGTTAAGGTGTCATGTAAACACTAATGTGTTGTGAGGTCCAAAGTGATGAAGGTGCAACAGCCAAATAATTATTTTTTACAGATTAGGAGGCAACAACAATATTGCTAACAACAAAATGACCACTTTGACAAATTTCCTCGCCATTTCCTACTCAGATAAAATTTCACTCTGTCAAGAAAACAATATCCAATTCAGATGAAACCCACCTCAAGAGTTGCATATATTGGATTCCCAGATGAAGGTATTGAGAGCTTGTAGGACTCGTCGACGCCAAACTGTAACTGCAGGGAGATCGGAGATGAACATTTTCATAAAACAGCAACTATATTGTTCTAAATATCAAAATCAAAATGTCATCTGCATGACCAAATAGTATTACAGACTATATATCATCTATAATTTAGAGAATAAATACAATTTATTTTCCTCAGATATACCTCATCATTTGGTGAAGAAATAACGACCCTCATTCCCTTCAGCAATAACGAAGGGTTATAATAGGCTGAATTAGTATCAATGGCATGGGCTGTTTCAACTATATCAAGTAGCCTCTGAAATGCATCTTTTAATGTACTAGAAGCATCAACATACTTGCTACCAACAGTATCCAGTCCAAAATCCTTACTCAAGTAAAGAGTCTTTGCTCCATATTTCAATGAGCTCGGCATTGGCCAGATATTCAACCCATCAATACACAAATTAGAAGATGCTAAAAGCATCCAAAAGAGCCCAAATATCAAGTTTCTTGTTTTCTTCTCCATCTACAGATACCTGTAAAACGAAAAATGTCAAGACAGCTAATTCTCAACTTGAATGAGCGAAAATGAATCACTAATAAAAATCCTAGAAATTTCTCGAAAAATCAAATTTCAACAAATAACATGATTCTGCTGTCACACTGATGATTTGAACGGGGCACTTGAAGTATGACACTAATGGTAGAAGCTCACATAAATATCAGATTTTTTATTCAATGTAGACTAATTCTACTAAATCCTTGAAAATGTATTTAATATATCTACCTCAAGATAAACGATAAAATAAACAATCTTATTTCAACATGACTGCCCATTTACGCTTGATCTCATACTGATTATTTGAAGTGAGAACTTGAATTCCACTACAAATAATACATTAATGATAAAATCTTATATAAAAATCAGAATTGTGATTCAAGGAAGACTCGATTATTCAACTAAATCCTTAAAAAATATTATTCAACATGCTTCTTAAGATACATTCTTTGAAAAATTTCAATCAAAAAATAAAGATAATCTTAAAAACAGAATCAATACATTATCTCCAAAACATTACAATAATAAAACTCAATTCTTGTAATTTTAATAAAAAAAAAAAAAAAAACACATTCTACTCACCTCTGAAGACTGAAGCAAACAATCTAGAGGTTCTGAAAGGAATAAATAATGGAGTTTTATTTTATTTTTTTCTAGAGAAGAAAGAGTGGCATTTTAGTAATAAATATATGGTAAGAGTAAAAGAATCTACAGAAATGAAGAAGAAGAAGAAGACAGGAATAAAAGAAAAGATTTTATTCCAAATAAATAAATAAAAAATAGATTGAAAAGGTTTAAATCATAATTATAATTATAACTTATTAGTTGGTGACTTGGTGGTGATTAAAACAGAGTTGGTGGTGATTAAAACAGAGTGATTAGACTGTTAAGAGTGGAAACCTGCAGGACGCTTGGTGTTATGTTGTCGTACATGTTAAATCTTTGTCTTTAATAAGAAAAATAATTATTATAAATTTCCCGCTATGTTGTAATTGACTAAATTGCCCCCCCCCCCGCTTAGTGTTAATTGAAAAGGCCAAGTAGTAGTAGGTTGGTCACCAAATTAGTGTGTAAATAAGGATCAATAGAAACATAATCTTTCTTGGAAAATTTGGTGGTCCCACACTTGAAAATTTTGTAATATTATTAGGAGAGTAAGATGGGATTTGAGTGGATTACCTTACCACCTAATGTGTATCTGTAATTTTCTATTCTGTAATAATAACTGGTTTGATTTGATTGAACAGGAAAGGGCACAGCTTACTACCTCAATGGACAACCTGCAAACTTAAGCTGGACTGCTGTGAACATTTTGGACAGTGCAAAATTCTTAGCACTTAGTTATTTTGAATTTGTTTCCTTTAAGTATTGTAATTGGTCTGGGAACTCTTGCGCTCATGTCTTAACACAGGCTGCTGACAGAAGTCTGGTGGTTCCCAATTCCTTTTTGATTTCACCACCTTGGCTTAAAAACCTGTTGGTTTCAAATTTTTTATTCTGTAATAAGGAAATCTAAATTATATATACATATGCTATGCTGATTATTAAAAAAAGGGCACATGATTAGCAATTTTTGTTGCATGATGATTCTGATTCCAACTTGCAAGATAGTTCCAAAGTTTCCAACTACTACTACTGTACTGTACTTTTGTGTCTACCTGCTTTCTATCCTCTTATTGTTGGACCAGTTCATCTACTCTGGTCCATAGATTTTCATATTTTCGCGATTCAGATTAGATATTTTTTTTAGTGGTATACATAATTGTAAATACACGAGATGAACATATATGGTCCTGGCTCTTGCATGGTGGTCTTGGGTAAAGACCTACAAAAACCGGGAAACTGAGAAATTGATTGTGTTACAAAACCAGTGCACGCCTTACTTGCTTGAATACTCTCCCTTTTTAGAACAACTGCCAAAATGCAAGGTCTCTTACGATGATCCTGCCAAAATGGCATGGCTATATTAATTACTGTATGTTCCTACTTTTTGTCGACGTTGATGTTGATTTATATGACGACCATATTTGTTGGTTTGAGTGATAAACTTGTTTTCAATGAGATCAGTAACTCGGTAATGCTAGCAGTATCATCACCCACACCCAAAGGCCAAAGGGTTTACCGGCCAGTTAAACTCAACTGGCAACCTACTAAGACTAAGCTAGCTACACAAAATTCGGCTCAAGTGATACTGACTGTCTGACATACTGTACACATGTTAGTGGGCCTAGTGAACATATTAGTGGGCCTATATGATTGAGCCCAAATATTTACCTTCTATTTAAAATGCTCTGAGCTCTCTAATGGCTGAATGAAAAGAAAATACAAAAGAACCATTTTACTCTATAGTCTGTAGTCTGTACATGGAAGAAAAATCAACCATTACTCAATTTAGAGAAAACCCATTTCAGAGAAACAGGAGATGGAGATATATTAAGAAAGTTGTCATATTCCCACCAAAATTTACAGAAATAACAAGTTCAAACTCATGTTATCACTATTCGATCACTACAAGAAAGAATGAAAGAAAGAAAGAAGACATTTTGATCATGAACAGGTATAGTTTTTTATTCCCTTAAAGTAATCACCTTCTTTTGATATGGTGGTGTAAATGTATAATAACTGAGTATTTATGTATTCAATGGATTTGGGGTTTGTTTGATAGATGATTACTTCATATATTATAATTTATTCTGGTATATATAATTTGGTTATATTTATTTAGATTTGATGAGAATTTAGCACTATTGAAGACTCTTGGATTGGAAGAACACCCTTGTCTTTCTTCCATGTAACTTAATAAAAATGTAGGATCAAATGCCGGCCAAATGGTTTATATGGAAGTAAATGACAATCAAGAAGAGCAAAACAAATACATCAAAAAAAAGTAATTTTGTCCCTGTCTAACTCTCGGTCAACTTAGATTATATCAAACTTTTTATTTTACTATTTTTTTGGCAACACGATTTCAATGGATTGATCCTTAGTTCTGTTGTATCTACTTTTATGTTCATCTTAATTTTATGACCGATTTTTGTTCAGTTGTTTAACCACAGTTTCAATCCTATTTCATTAGAATCAAACTTCTCTATATGAACAAAGACATTTCTTCAATAGATAGTGTTGTCCACATTTGCAATAGTGTTTCTGGTACTATCTTCATTAATCGTGTCTTTTGAAAATTCTGTGTTCGTTACTCGTTAGTATGTGAAACCTTCACAGTGTGTTCATTCATCACAAGTACTTGTTTTTTTTAGTACTAGGTAAATGGAGCTCTGGGTGCGTGTATTAGAAGCTCGGAATCTACGAGCCATGGATTACAGTGGTTCAAGTGATCCTTACGTCCGTTTACAACTTGGAGAGAAGAAGTTCAGGACTAAGGTGGTAAAAAAGAGCTTAAATCCTTCATGGGGCGAAGATTTCTGTTTTCAAGTTAATGACCTTGATGAAGAGCTTCTTGTCAATGTCAAGGATGAAGACAAGTATTTCAGGAATGACTTAGTTGGCCAGCTAAAATTGCATATTGAAAAGGTCTATGATGCACCTAATAAGAGTTTGGGAACTGTATGGTATACTCTCCAACCCAAGAGTAAGAAGTCCAAACAGAGCGATTGCGGTAATTCTCAAAATTCCCATCAAACTTATCTTGCTGCTTTTAATAGCATATGCATTTTACCCACCCACCCACCCACACCACCACCACCACCACCGCAAATAGACCCCTACGAACGCACCTCTGTGATAATATATATGCTGGAGTTACCTAGTAATGTAGAGAGACCAAACAGAACCATAAGCAAGAGTAGTACTAGTCAGCATCTCCCTGATTCTAATGAGATTCCTGGTCTCAGAGAAACATACATAGATTAAAAAATATGTAACAAATCTAATAGTGTACATGATCATATGTCCTGATGTTAAGTGCCATTTGAGTGCACTCAGCAATGCTTTAGCCTCTTTTGTAGGGGAAAAAATTCTCAAGGAACACACTACAATGTTGCTCTATCAAAGCTTTAAAATCTTTTCAAGTCATATATAAAAATGCTGTATCCACCTCAGAGGACAGATATTGTAGTTTGTAGTGCTTCACTTTATTTGTTATCTCTACTAATACTTGAGGTTTGTTTGTCATCACATTGATTGTTGCCCATTTTTTATGTAGGTCAAATTCTCCTTACAATCTGGTTCATTGAACAGAATTCTTCCCTAAACAAGACAGTGACTAGCAAACGTGGCAATGCATCACCATATAGGGATAGATATCCAGACCGAACCAGTGAATCATCTTCAGTGTCTTTAAATGACATCTTAGGCTTATCTTTAAATAGTTCTCCACGATCATCATCTTCAATGGAGGCAGAAGAAACAAGTGCTATTGTGAAGAAGCCAGATGCGCAGAGCTTCACAACCCGCCTTACTCAAAATTTTCAGGAAAATGGTGAAACAATCAACAACAATGCAGGGTTTTCTGTACCAGACTCACCCGTAATACCCAAACCCGAGATCTTTGAAAATGATGTAAATGAACGCCAGATGAAAAACCAGTGCTCTGATTCTACATTTGATGAAGCAATGAGAAGTATGGAGTTGAAAGATCCAGGATTGGAAGTTCCCAGCAATTTACCAGGAGCAGTACTTTTAGAACAGTTATATGTGATTGCACCAGCTGACTTGAATTTTTTATTGTTTTCATTTGGATCAAGTTTTACGCATGGTTTGGCAGAAAGGAAGGGTAACAAGGAACTACAAGAAGAACCTTGGAGGTTTGGGAGTGATGGAGAGAGCTTAAAAAGGACTGTTACCTACATGAAGGCTGCTACAAAAATGATGAAGGCTGTGAAAGCCATAGAGGAGCAAACGTACGTAAAAGCTAATGGGAAGGTTTTTGCGGTTTTAGTAAGTGTGAGCACTCCAGATGCTACATATGGTAGCACATTCAGGGCGGAAACGCTCTACTGTATCACACAAGGACCAGAGTTGCCATCAGGAAAAAGATCTTCAAAATTGGTAATATCTATGCGCATAAATTTTCTTAAGAGCACTATGATGAAAGGTATGATTGAAGGGGGAGCCCGGAAAGGTTTCAAGGAAAGCTTTGAGCAGTTTGCAAGTCTGTTATGTCAGACTGTTAAACCTCTTGTTTTGGAAGATCTTGTGCCAGATTCACCTGAAACACCTAAGTTTGAGATGTATGGAAATAATGGAAACGAAAGCAGGATGAAAAACCACTATTCAAATTTTGAATTTGATGAAGCAATGAGAATTATGGAGTTGAAAGATCAAGGAGCTGAAATTCCCAGTGATTTAGCTGGAGGAGTGCTTGTAGACCAATCATATGTGATTGAACCAGGTGACTTGAATATGCTACTTTTCTCATCTGAAACAAATTTTATGAGTTCTTTGGCAGATATGAAGGGAAACAAGGATCTACAAGAAGAAGCTTGGAGGTTTGGGAGTGATGGAGAGAACTTGAGAAGAGTTGTTACCTACATGAAGCCTGCTACAAAAATAATGAAGTCTGTGAAAGCCATAGAGGAACAATTGTATCTCAAAGCTAATGGGAGGGTTTTTGCAGTTTTAGTAAGTGTGAGCACTCCAGATGCTACGTATGGGGAGACCTTTAGAGCAGAAAAATTATACTGTATCACACCAGGACCAGAGTTGCCTTCAGGAGAAAGATCTTCAAGGTTGGTTATATCTTGGCACATAAATTTTCTTCAGAGCACCATGATGAAAGGTATGATTGAGGATGCAGTCCGAAAAGGTTTGAAGGAAAGCTTTGACCAGTTCTTAAGTTTGTTATCTCATAATGTGAAGCCAATTGAATTCGAAGATCTTATGCCGGATTCTCCCGAAACACCAAAATTTGGGATATATGAACACAATGTAAATGAAGCCCAGATGAAAAACCAGTGCTCTGATTGTACGTTTGATGAAGCAATGAGTAGTATGGAATTGAAAGATCCAGGAGTGGAAGTTCCCAACAATTTACCAGGAGGAGTGCTTTTAGAAGAGTTATATGTGATTGCACCATCTGACTTGAATATTCTATTGTTTTCATCCGAATCAAATTTTATGAGTTCTTTGGCAGAAATGAAGGGGGACAAGGAACTACATGAAGAACCTTGGAGGTTTGGGATTGATGGGGAAAGCTTTAAAAGAACTGTTACCTACATGAAGGCTGCTACGAAAATGATGAAGTCTGTGAAAGCCATAGAAGACCAAACATATCTAATAGCTAATGGGAAGGTTTTTGCAATTTTGGTAAGTGTGAGCACTCCAGATGCTATGCATGGGAGCACCTTTAGAACGGAAACGCTCTATTGTATCACACCAGGACCAGGGTTGCCATCAGGAGAAAGATCTTCTAGGTTGGTAATATCTTGGCAAATAAATTTTCTTCAGAGCACTATGATGAAAGCTATGATTAAGAATGGAGCCCGGAAAGGTTTCAACGAAAGCTTTGAGCAGTTTGCAAATTTGTTATCTCAGATTGCTGTGCCAGTTCATATTAAAGATCTTGTGCCAGACACACCTGAACCACCCAAATCTGAGATATATGAAAATCTTTCAAATGAACCCAAGATGAAAAGCGAGTACTCTGATTGCAATTTCGATGAAGCAATGAGAACTATGGAGTTGAAAGATCATGGAGTGGCTGTTCCCAGCAATTTACTAGGAGGAGTGCTTGTAGATCAAGCATACATGGTTGAACCAACCAAATTGAATATTTTACTGTTTTCGTCTGAATCAAAGTTTATGAGTTCTTTAGCAGATATGAAAGGGAACAAGGAACTACAGGAAGAACCTTGGAGGTTGGGGAGTGATGGTGAAAGCTTAAAAAGGGCAGTTACGTACATGAAGGCCCCTACAAAAATGATGAAGGCTGTGAAAGCCATTGAAGAGCATACGTATCTGAAAGCTAATGGGAAGAATTTTGCAGTTTTAGTAAGCGTGAGCACTCCAGATGCTAAGTTTGGGAGCACCTTTAAAGCGGAAACACTCTATTGTATCATGCCCGGACCAGAATTGCCATCAGGAGAAAACTCCTCAAGGTTGGTAATATCATGGCGTATAAATTTTCTTCAGAGCACTATGATGAAAGGTATGATAGAAGGTGGGGCTCAAAAAGGTTTCAAGGAAAGCTTTGAGCACTTCTCAAATCTGTTATCTCAGAATGTTAAGCCGGTTGATTTGAAAGATCTTGGGTCCAACAAAGAACACATTTTAGCTTCTTTGCAGGTGGAGAAACACTCGGATTTGACTTTGGCGACTCAGTATCTTTTGAATTTTACTGTGGTTTCTGCTGCTTGTTTTGGATTGTATGTTCTTATGCACATTATTCTAGCCAAAACTCGCACATTTCAAGGACTAGAATTCAGTGGACTAGACTTGCCAGACTCATTTGCTGAAATGATTGTGTGCACAATTCTGGTTATCCAAGGGCAACGAGCTCTGCCAATGATATCACGTTTCATGCAGGCCAGAGTGCAGAAAGGTAACGCCTTATTTACTTTTGATTTACAGGTTCTGTTCATATTTCAACCTAGGAAGGTATATTCTTCCATACGAATTGATAGCGTTAATACAAAAATACGAAATGTACTAAAAATACATAGACATCTGGTGATTTACTATGTGAATCACTATTGGCACACACAAGGCTGCAGTTGTTATAACAGCAAATTCCAAAAAATGTATTCTGGTCGAATCAAAGCTAAACATTGTGTTTTGAATGATATTTACTCTCTAACAGAATAAGCCATATGTGTGTAGTAATCAATCAAAATCTCTTTACTCTTTTGCTTTGTACTAAGTAGGGCCAATAGAAGACTAAAATATCTGGTATGAGTCTGTATGTTGGAGCTGAATCTGGAATTGACTCTCCTTTTGGTATCCTTTAGTTCTCTTTTTAATTTGTAGTATTGACCATGTGTCTTTGTTAGTACTGTTCTTGTAATGGTATATCTTCACTACAAACTTTCAAGGTTTGCAGCTTTTTAGTCTTTCGCTCTAGAAATATGGGTTTTGATTTGAAAAAATTAGGTTTTGATACTGTGCTTGTAACTATTCAAGTAACTGATTTGTTTTCTTTTACATCATCAACTTGTAGGTAGTGATCATGGAGTGAAAGCGCAGGGGGATGGTTGGGTGTTGACGATTGCTTTGATTGAAGGAAGTAACGTAACAGCTGTTGATTCAACTGGTTTCTCAGACCCATATGTCATCTTCACTTGCAATGGTAAAACGAAAACTAGTTCTATTAAGTTTCAGAAGCTTGATCCTCAGTGGAATGGTAAGCTTTCTCTCCATGTGATTTAGTTTGAGTATTCAACCTCTGTGCACTGTATAGCTACCATTTACTTGTCGATATAAAGTTTATTATGTAGTACAGACACCCTTTAACCAGAGTGCCTGTTGTCTAGATGCAGGTCTTTGATTAAAACATTCTGCATACTGAATATACTCTCATAAAATTGCTCTACTTGCAGAAGTATATGAATTTGATGCTATGGATGAGCCCCCATCTATACTGGATGTGGAAGTATTTGGTTTTGAAGGACCTTTTGATGAAGCAACATCCCTCGGACATGCTGAAATCAATTTTGTAAAATCCAATATATCAGATCTTTCAGATATATGGATCCCTCTTCAAGGAAAATTAGCTCAGCCATGCCAGTGTAAATTGCATTTGAGGATTTTCTTGAATAATACAAAAGGCAACAATGCTATCAAAGAGTATTTAACAAAGATGGAGAAAGAGATCGGGAAAAAGGTATGGATTGGGTTCTTTCACAAAACCTCCCCTTATCTTATGTTGACTTCCTTATATATCCCATAACTGGAACATTTATATTCAAATCAGATAAAAGTCCCATCGCCACAAACAAATACTGCATTCCAGAAACTATTTGGTCTTCCACCCGAGGAATTTCTTATCAATGAATTCACTTGTCGCTTGAAGCGGAAAATGCTTTTGCAGGTGCTGCTACATCAAATTTTGAAGTTATGTTTTCATGTGAATTTTGAAAGAGTGCTTAGATGTTGAAACCTTAAAACCAGTTAAAGCGTCTATCAATTGCATTCTCTGTCTCTTAAAAGTCATGTGGTTTAATCTGAGCAGGGTCGTCTTTTTCTGTCAGCAAGAATAATTGGGTTTCATGCAATCTTATTTGGAAATAGAACCAACTTTTTCTTTCTCTGGGAGGATATAGAAGATATTGAAATCCTTTCTCCCACTCTAACATCAATGGGTAGTCCATCACTTGTCATAATTCTCTGGCGAGGTAAAGGCTTGGATGCACGGCATGGTGCTAAAAAGGAAGATGAAGAAGGCAGGCTCAAGTTCCATTTTCACTCTTTCGTATCGTTCAGTGTAGCACAGAGGTATTGTTTTGCATAGAAGCTGCAATCCCATCACTCTGCCACCAATAGTAGAATCTTTTTATTTATTTAATCTTCCTACAATCTTTAGTTTTGTTCCGGCCTCTTTCAGTTAACAAGAGCCAAGAGTTGTTTTAAATGGTGTCATCTCTGCCTTCTTATAGGTCAGGCCTTTGATAGCGGTGTTGTATGGTTATATAGATTCATAAACTGGTGCGCCATTTTGTGCAACAGGGGTTTATGCTACTTAACAATTTTGTCAGAGGCTGTCATTCCCTGTGGGCCATTGGCAGTTCAGGGGTAGCGTCCCTGACTCAATTTTTTGAGGGTTATGTAAACACCATTACTTTAAATATATAAGTAAATATAGAGACCGAAATTCCTTGAGGCCGTATTCTTCGGTTCGCACTAAATGTTCATAGCTATCTTCATATATTAAAGTATACAATTAAACTATTCTTGCACAGTTTCCCTGACATAAGTTTTGTATTGTTATATGGGATACATACTATTTATTCAACTTGGAGGCGTTTATAAGTTCCAACAGTTGAGGGTTCTGATATATTTTGTAATGGCTATTACTAATATCTTATTTCTATGCAACAGAACAATCATGGCACTATGGAAAGCAAAATCCTTAAGCCTTGAGCAGAAGATGCAAATAGTGGAAGAAGAATCTGAAGGAAAAGACACCCAAAATGAAGAGAATGAATCCTTATTGGACCTGGCGGATGCCAGCATGTCTGAGGTTTATTCTTCTGCTATTCCTGTCCCTGTGAGTTTTCTCGCTTTTTTCTCCCTTCTCTCACTCTAGATGCATCTACATGTTATATCAACTGCTATTTCTATGGTCATC
Organism: Aquilegia eximia; assembly: GCA_023053565.1. Lineage (NCBI taxonomy): Eukaryota > Viridiplantae > Streptophyta > Magnoliopsida > Ranunculales > Ranunculaceae > Aquilegia > Aquilegia eximia. The sequence goes on from JALIGU010000001.1 coordinate 12,940,558, forward strand.
CTTAAAAAAAATTCCTTTTACTCCTGTGGAGCTCGAGCTAACAAAAAACACAAAACCTTCACACATCCATGGAAGCGTCAGGATTCAAATTATTGATAGGTCTGTCACGTCATGGGCCTTTCTATGCCATAATTTAAGTTGAATCTGACTGGATAATCCCGATTCATAATTAGATAGAGCAAATATGTGGAAGATCTGACTTATGTCATGGGAAGGCTGTATCCACGTGTTGTTTCTGTGTATGCCAATACACATGGGGTTTCCATTGTCATAGATTAGCTGTGGTTGTTTGTTGTCTCAGCCTTACCGTGTTTGATTTCCTACTGATATTTTCGAACTTGACTCTTTGTTGTACTCACAGGTAAAGTTCTTCATGGGATTGTTTGGTGGAGCTTACTTAGAGGGTAAAGTAATGGAGAAAGTGGGTTGTCTCGACTATTCTCATACATCATGGGTATTAGCAAAACCTGATGTATACCAGAGACAAATTAGTTACAAGTTTGACAAAGATGTTTCACATTACAGAGGTGATGCAACCAGCACTCAGCAGTTATCTTCCTCCCCGGAAGGGAATGGATGGGTTGTTGAAGAGGTTTTGACCCTCCATGGGATCCCACTTGGAGACTATTTCACTGTACAAGTCTATCCTTAATTGACTTTGGCAATTTTGTTGATAATATTTATCACTGCTTCTTTTCTATTATAGAAAATATACTTAACCAATATAATTTATCTTTCTTCTCTCTTGCAGGTCCACATCAGATATCAAATAGAAGATCTGTCAAAATCTAAAGCCTGTAATGTCCAACTATTCTTTGGAATCTCATGGCTTAAAAGCACCAAGCATCAGAAAAAACACATGAAGAATATTGAATCGACTGTGGTTGATCGCTTGAAATCAATGTTTATTCACGTTGAAAAGGAATATATGGAGGAAGTCAGTAACATTGAATGATTTTGTTTGAAAGAGGAAAAAAAAATAAAAGAGTATATACTAATGTACATAGAACTTATTTAGGTGAGGCATTTTATTCTGGAATATGGAATTCTGGACAACTACCTTAGCTATAGTGTCATGTTGGGCTCAACCTTCCTATTGTATTCCCCTTAAAACAAAAGAAGAAAAATGAACTTTCACCTGTATGAATAAGATCTTGATAATTGATCAAAATATTATATTCGGCTTCTTTCTTCAATTCAGTAGAGGAATAAATGCAAGTGAATGAATGTATGTTACAGAACTGTTTACTGGAAAACCAGCGAAAAGTGGTGGAGGCCATAGTTTCAATTTTGTGTTTGCAATCCCAAATTCTATTCTCATTTGATGAAGGATATTAAATTATATAAATACCAATTAACAGAGGGAAGAGCGAAGAGCCCTTTGGGGCCATAGTAGATGAATGACAACAAGAAATTCTATAAAACAAAAAAACAAACAAGCCCCTTAACCAGATAATATAAATCAAAAATTAAATACAGAGGTATTCTTTTTCAAATATTTATTTCACGTGAATTGAGTGCCGAGAACCTAAGCACAAATTAAAATCAATTTAGCCAAGAAAGCATATACAACATATCATCAATAAGTCTCACTTTGTTCACAAAAGCCCTGCCTTTCTAGCACCAACTAAATTTTGTTATGCTTCAATACTGTGCGACATTAGTGCCACTAACACTAAATTACAAAATAGTCCACGATCAAAATTGGGATTGAAATTTACATTTCATATGTTTTTCTTTCATACTACAAAAAGAAAAAAAAATGAAGAACATCAGATTTCTTGAAACTCTAGAAGACTCCTCTCAAGATGATACATCAGATTTCTCACCGAATAACATTTTTCAATTCTCTCCTGTCACATTAAAATATAACATTTGATAATAATGGCACCTTATAATGTGAAATCTAGTCTCTCAACCATCAGGGTGAATACCATGGACTTACTGTAGCATTGTTCTGATTGTAATGCTTGAATTTTCATTTGTCTAAGCCTTGCTTCTCTTGCTCAAAGCTTTCCTTTTGTCTTCTCTGAAAGTCCGAAATGAGTTTGTTAAATCTACAACCTCAACAAATGGTTACAGCTGGAGAAACAAATGGACTACAAGTGGTGGCATACCTGGCTTTGGAGATTTCATCTCTAGATGGAAGTTTCCTTTTCTGCCACGTGTTCTTTGCAGGTATAGATCCAGATTTTTTATCGAAAAAAGATCCAGATTTTTTACTCCTATTATCTTTTGAACCACTTTTCCAATTCTGATTTGCTTTGCCAGAACCTTTACGAAACTCAGGTTGTCGAAAGTTTCTCTTTGACTGATTTCCATTTCTTTTCTTGTAACCCGGAGTAGGTTCTACAATTTCTGAAGGTTCCGATTGATTTTGTGTTGCCTTCTTTTTCTTCAGCTATAAGTACATAAAACATACAGTTCATTCCAGTTTGTGCTAAAACATTTTAATTTTGCTAAAACAAAAATAAAAGCTTGTTCTCAAACATTTCACCAATACAAAGCACTAAAAGTAGCATAGGCAAATGAAGTACCATGTTTTTAATTGAGTTTATCGAGCCATTTGTATTTTCCAAGCTGTTGGAAAGTTCAAGTTGTTGAGATTTTTCATTTCTGCGGCCACTGGGAGGAGGTGTCTGCTCCAAATGTTCGGATGTTTCTCTCAATGGCTTAGGGTTGCTCTTCTTCAACTGCAAATAGTGATCAAGCAGAGAGCAAAGTCATTCCGCTCGTTTAGTCGACACTCGACAGAGCTTATCACATAAGTATTATATTATGGGAAGTTAAAAGTTAAACCAAATACCATGGTTTTTGTAGCCTTTACAAGATCAGGTGTAGGAGCTTCAGGTTGCTCAGACTCCTCTTCTGACTGGTTCTCGTCGCTTCCACTCTCATCAGAGACGAGTGCTGTTTCCTCAGTTTTTGATGGTTCAGACGGCTTTGCTGTTGATTTGGAATTGCTCCTTTTCTTCAACTGTCAGTAGTAGACGAGTGATACTAATCAATTTCATTTTTCTTAACACGTAAAATACACCAAAATATTGTGATAACCAACTAAGTACACATTCAGATAACTTCCCAGTTGGGATAGTGGAGACTGGAGGAGTGGAGGTCAAGGTGTTGAAGCGGAGGAACAAACATTGTACACCACTACACCAGGTTGAAGTAAAAAATATTGAAATCTAAAACCAAATTGGGGTCAAATGGCAGGACTACTCAGGACATGTTCAATGGTGTAGTATTGAGTTTTTTTATAAAAACCAACTAAACCACGAAAATTTACTAGTATAACTTAACAATTTCCGAGAATCACATAAATATTGTTGGGTTGGGTTGTAGCCTTGCAGGCAAAGAAACGAATACAGGAAACATTGAAAAAGTCAGTCCTTTATTCATCACTTGTCAACGTAATACTAACTTTAGTGTTTATAGTTTGGCCTATGTGAAAATCGATTTATAACAAGCGAAATTGCCCTTAAAGATTATTTTACCTTCAACAGAGTTAAGTACAAGGCAAAGAGTACCAACAACAGAGTTAAGTACAAGGCAAAGAGATACCTTGGCCACAAAAAAGCCATCCATGTTGTGAACATGAGGATAAAAACGCCTTGTCTTCTCTAAAGAGGGGTGAAATCGATTCTCTCTGAAGGATTTAAACCTGGGTACGATAAAGAAAACTATAAGAATGGGGAGGGCTAAAATTCAACTCATTTGCAAAAGCAAAAATGTTTGACTTACCCAGGGCGGCCAAAGTCTAATCCACATGGTACAAGTTGCACATCTCTCTTTCTGAGTGCATAATCTATGACCGCTTCATTCTGCAAGTATAATGTACAATTTTAGAAAGAAATCAACACTAACTGAAACTTAATAGGCATTCGGATACCTACCTCGGGAATCATTATGGAACAAGTTGAATAGACAATGTAACCTCCAGACTTGGAATTAGCATCCACCATGTCAATAGCTGCAAGAATCAGTTGCTGCAAAAAAAGTAATGACTTCATACAGATTTCATGTAATACAAGGCAAATGTAGCAAATGGAAAACTAAATGAACAGGAAAATAAGCAACGGGTTCCAAGAGTTTGAACATACGAGCCATGTTCATGGAAATGCATGACAACTAGGAAGTATGAACTTCAAAATGAGCATGTTCAGTCATATGTGGCTGACAATGCCTCTACTATAGGAAATAAAAGTTGATTGTGGATTCAGCGACATTCAGGACTGTATAGGAGAATTACCATCCTCAGGCACTCTCATGGGATCATTTTTTATATGGAGTGCAGGAAGAGAAAATTATTATAAGATTTCTCCAAAGAAGTTTTTGAAGGTGGCGAATTCGGTAATTCATGCTTCCTATTTCATGAAGATCTCCAATAAAAAGATCGTTTTACTGGTGAAAAGAAAAACCTTTGTTCAATCAAACACACACTTCACTGGAGAAAATAGAGTTGTGGCTATTAGACCCCTAGCAGGTTATGACTCTTCTGTATCACCTTGGCTGCTGATACTACAAATGAAAAATACTCACTTATTTGACCCTAAATTTATTAAAGAAACTATTTTTGTTCCTTTAAGAGGTAAAACTAACTTGTTATTTATGAAAGTAGGAGAAACACCAAATATGTGAAATCCTTTTAGATCAGAATTGGATTAGTAGATTATGGTAATGGTTATTTTGATTACTCTTTCTTCTTTTGAATTAGTTTCTTGTCTGTGTAAGAAAAAAGAATAAGAAACATCACAATACTACCATCAATATAGCACAATATTGAAGAGAATGAAATCACTAGTGTATCTAACTAACCTTCTGCAGAAAGGCACAGTTCTGTATATCATCAAAACTTTTTGAAGCTTTAACAGATTCATCTTTGGATATAACCTGCAAAAAATAAGCACTTGTGAAATTTCATCATTTAATTAATATATCACAGGAGTAGATCAGATTTAAATATCCTAACTGGCTTACCCCAGTCCCACTGCAGGGTGCATCCAACAGCACCCTGTCAACAGAATTTTGCCCCAAGACCTTTGGAAGCTGAAAAAAAATATAAATTTCATCAAACATCCATGAAAACTTCACAAATAATCTAATCTCAGATACCTGCAAATTCATATATACTTCATGCGTATAATACTCTACTGTAAGATGCATGCCACTGAATTTTTAGTCAGCTTCTAAGCCATTGACTTTATAAGAATGCATACACCAATCCATACTACGACTCAAAAGTGCATAACAGGCTGATAGTTGTGCCAGTAAATCCTTACCTCCTTTCCATCATAGTTACAGACTACAGTGTTTGTCACACCCATACGTTGCAAATTTGCAGTAAGAGACTTGAGTCTGGGCTCTTTAATCTCATTTGCATAGATTATCCCTGATACAACATTATACGAAACAATTAAGTGCAATAGCGAAATTTTAGTTTCATTACCAAAAGGTTGGACAATGCTTCAAAAAATAAAATAAAATAAATATCATGACATGAATAACCGGACAAATGAAATGTGAGATACAAGCACGACAAAACTAAAACGATTAAATAATAATCCACAGAATGGGTTTGATTTCACATGATTATTCTATGTACAAGTTCATTAAGTCAGAGAAAATGTTTGTTGTAGATACAACCTTACCTCATGCATTGTGCAAGTAAGACAATACAAAATATGGGCTCAGAATTGATTTACTGACGAGTAAAACTTTACTCGTTTAGGTGTGGTCCTATTTTCTTCTTCACTAACTTGCATCACTTCCTAATCTCTATTAAGATTCTCTAACAAAAACAAACTTAATCAAAAATTTCTTACTCGTGTTAATTATACTGAATTGTTTGTCAGTTACAATAAGATGTTAGGTGTTATTTAATTTTTGATTCGTTCCCTCAACTGTTTTCACCAAGCAATGACATAATATAACCTTGCGATCTAGCTTAAATATCTGCTTGCAAATGTGGACACTGTTTTTATCAAAGAAACACGTACTAAAGGTGTTTAATTTGACAATGAGCCTCAAAGCTCCGAAAACTTGAGTACATGCTTATTTTTTTGGTCATATGAGATTTCTATAATTTCATTATTTGTGTTATATTGAATTTTGGATTGTTTACAGGTCCTTTTCCATTAAACATGAAAGCTTTACACCTCACTCTCGGGCATAGAAACCTCACTTGCAAGCTTTTTAACGTCCATAATCTAATAGAAAATTTAAATTGTGTTCATTAAAATACTTGAGCACGTACCGCTATTCTTCATAAGAGCAGCAATATAAGTAGTTTTTCCACCTGGTGCAGCTCTGAAATAAGACGTCGGCACAAATTAAGGTTAGAATGAATTTTTGGAGATATAGAGGAGTCATGAATACTAAAATACTAAATGCTAAAGCATGTTCATATTGTCACAAAATTGTTCATCAATATCATGAATCATCAAACTAGTTAACAGAAGTTGTAACTGGTAAAAAGGGGTGTTTAGAAAACTGTCTCTACAGATGTGCTCCCACACAATCAAAAATTCCTGCAGGGAAGCCGCTGCAAAAATACAAAACTTTCATATGACATAATCAATTCAAAACCTTCATGATTAGCCATTCATAAAGTAGAAATTTTTCAGTTTTTCCTTTCCGGTTTCTGCAGCGTGGATGCTCATATAAAACTGATTTGACACCAGATGGAGAAACCATTCCCTTCACAATCAAAGCATAACAAAGATAGTGGAAAAAAAAATAAAGAATATATTTTAAGAATCTGAAAATTCCTCGAGGCCATTTTGTAGCTAGTCAGCTACAAGATTCAACACAGAATAACATAGCTTTATTACATTGTAACAAAACACTGATCTACGATTTTACATGCTCAAACTTGCCCTGTATATGTTAATACTGTCATTAATTTGACCATTCCAGTTCCAAATTATTTAACTAATTGCATTTACAATTCAACTAAATGGAATATGACCACTGAAATTATTTATAAGTAGAAACATTAATTCCACGCCGAAGATAAAAAGAACTTACGCCATATCCACAATGCGCTCATTTTCCTGAGGAGCAAGGGCCATTACAGGCAAGAATGAGCTTGCACTTTGTAGCTGTAAACACAAGAGATGGCAATGCTTCAGCATAAAAACAAACTAGACCAAAAAGTACAGTGCAGCAGTTAAACTATAATACTGAGGTATGTAAACAAATGTTACCATGTAGTAACCAGCCATATACTCTGGAGTGGCACCAATGGGCACTTGTGAATCATACACAACCAATCCAACCTGACAATGATGCATATCATGAGTTCAAGTTTAAAACAATAAAAAGAAATTGAAGGAAACTATACTCAAGCAATTCTACCTTTGACCACTTGCTTAATGGATCTAAGTTTACACCTCTGTTTATCAGCACATCAGCCAAATCCCTTCTGCGACTCTACACAAAACCAACATATATCTTTCATTCAGAGATGTGTTAGCAAGAAAAAAAAGAAACAGAAAGTCAAACAGATGTTTTGTTACCTTCAAAGTATTTGTTCGGAGGCAAATGGGTCTAGGCTTTTCAAAAGCTTCAATAAGTTCAATAAGTTCAACAACTGGAAACATCTGTCAATAAAATGGAAATTAGAAAACATTACTCATAATCAACAACCTACGACAAAACATTGAAACCAAACCACTATAAGCATTAATGGTTATATTTGCTTCATTTATATATTACCTCAACCAGAGCCCCAATAAGAAACTCATTGTACCCATAGTAAGAACTTAAGTCTCTTTTAAGCTGCTCAATATAATCCTTTCTTGGTGGCCCCTTTTCTGGCCTCAATGTGCTAAAATTTGAAAGTATCCGAACAACTAAAGCCAAACAATAAAACAATAGCTTTAACAAACTTAACTTAAAAAAAAAAAAAAAATCCAAAAGACTAATAAAAACCAAATGAAATGAAGTACTCAGTACTCACTCTCTTTTGTTCTACGTTGAAGATTTGAAAGATCAGGTGGTCGAATTGCCTCTTCTTCAATTTCCTAAATTCATCAAACATTAAAAAAAAAAGTACAAAAATTAAAACTTTAAACTCAAAAATCACTAATTTAATAACTAAAATTGAAACAAAAACAAACCTGTTGTGTTGGCAATCTAAACTCATCAGATTCTCCTTTTATATTACACAGAAGTTCGTCTTGTCCTCGAACAATATCATCTTGTCTTTGTTTATCAATAACTTGAGATTTCTTCTCAACATCTTCCATATCTGAATCCGAATCATCATCATCATCTTCTTCATTCTTCTTATCATCATCATTATCATCACTTCCAAGAATATCTTCAGCGAAATCATCTTTCTCTTCATCTGAAGAAATGATATCAGAACCAAAATCTTCGTCTTCCTTCACCTCAACAAATCCATCTCCTAATTCTATATCTAGTATTGGTAAATTTTCATACAAATTATCAGAATCAGAATCAGAATTGGAATTAGATTCTACTACTTGTTTCTTTTTCGAAGGTTTTTCTGAAAAAGAAGATTTCTTTTGCTTCTTATTCTTTGGTGTAAGTGTTTTTCCTCCTTTTCTCTTACTTTGAAGTGCTTTTGTTGGCGCCATTGTTAGAGAAGAAGAAGAAGAAGAAACCAAATGCTCTAAAACCCTAAACTCGTAACGATGATACAAGTAGAGGAAGGAAGATGTTGATGTTGCAGGGTTTAGGGCAGAATATGGGTCGGGCCGGTTTGGGCTTTGTCGTTTGGGCTTATTAGTTGGATGAAGAAAGAAGGACTGGAGGATAGTTCATTGGGCTATATTGTTGGGATTTGGGCCATTTCTGAAAATAGCCCACAAAAGGTCAACAAAATACTATGTACCAAAGATGAATTTTGGTCAACAATGTACAAACAATGCCTTAAAATAATTAAACAAAGAATGATTGACTTCTCTTTTGATGGTTATAGAGAAAAAATAATTTAAATGTTGATTCCCACATTTTCTTGCTATATATAGAGATGAAGTGAGGGTTTGTAAAAGCACACATTGAGTTGTATAACAGTTTACTTAGCTTTGTTGAGGAACAAATATGGTGAACACAATGTTAGAATCATTTTCGAGTATGTCACCTGTTGCATTGTTTGCAATCACTATTCTTTCATCTGTGTTTCTTATTCTGATTTTCAAGAAGGATTATTACAGAGGATATAACTTGCCTGGTGGATCTTTAGGCTTTCCGTTTATTGGAGAATCAATAAGTTTTCTTCGAGCGCAACTGCAAGACCGTGGTGATGAATGGATACATGAAAGGGTGTTGAAATATGGTCCTGTGTTTAAGACACATATGATGGGTTCTCCTACATTTGTTATCACTGGGCAGCCTGGCAATAAGTTTGTGTTTGGTGCTGATTATGATATTATGTCTGCAAAGCCGCCCAAGACATTAGCCATAGTTGCAGGAGAGTATAGCCTATCTGATCTGCCAAAGCCAAGGTACAGTACATACACATGCACTTATCATTAATTTTCTTTAGAATGCTAGATATATTATTATCGATTTTCTTGCCGGTTTTAATCTGTAGATCATCTATGTGTTTTTTTTTGTGTTGTTGCTGATGGTTTTTCTTGTATGGTGTAGATATTTGCTTGTTAAGGCAGGAATGGTAAGCTTCTTAAAAGCAGAAAGTCTTCAACACCATGTGAAGCATATGGACCGTTTGATTAAGGCTAGCTTGCTCAGAGAAACTAAGAATCAAGACGTGGTTCAAGCAGTGCAATTCATGAAAAATCTCACATTCGAGGTCGCATGTTGTGTACTATTTGGTGTAGATGATGAAGTGGTTATAAAAGGCTTGATGAGTGATTTTGCAGTGGCATTCAAGGCATTTTGGTCTATCCCTATAAATCTTCCAGGCACAAACTACACACGAGGCTTAGCTGCACGAAAAAGAATTGTTGAGAAAATCTTACCAATTATAAAGAGGAAGAAGGAAGAACTCGCAAATGGGACTTTAAGTCCTAGAAATGATGTGATTGCGTGCTTTTTGTCAATTGGAGGAGAAAATGTAGTGCCTCTTACAGACTTGGAAATCATAGATAATTTTATCTTTTTGATGATAGCAAGTCATGATACAGCGGCAAATCTATCTAGCATGATGATCTGGAAATTGGCTAGAGATAAGAAGATCTACGAAAAAATTAGAGAAGGTATAAAAGTTGCTTTATATCCATTTGTTCCACCTAAATGTTGTATAGCATATATATGTCCAGGTTTTGCTTAACATTTTTGTTTCTTCACACAGAGCAAATGGGGATCCTAAGTCAGAGACAAAGTGGAGATGAAACGCTTACATGGATCGAAGTAAATAAGATGAAGTATACTTGGAGTGTTGCACAAGAATTAATGAGGGTCATCCCGCCACTATTTGGCAACTTTAGGACGACAACTGCAGACACCACTTTTGCAGGCTATGATCTCCCGAAAGGATGGCAGGTACATTAAGTTTCAGCGAATGAACATTTACACTACAATGTCAATTACCTCTGTTCAAATATTGACAATATTTTGTTGGGAAATTTTAGGTGTTTTGGGTAGCTTGTGAAACTCACATGGACAAGAACTTCTTTGAAGATCCTACCACATTCGATCCATCTCGGTTCGAATCCAAGAAACCTATCCCTCCTTGTACTTACATTCCTTTTGGAGCAGGGATGCACCAGTGCATTGGCAATGAATACGCTAGGGTTAAAACATTAACTATAATTCATCACTTGGTAACAAGGTTTGAATGGTCTCAAGTTAATCCAGAAGAAAAGATTGCACGTCAACCACTTCCTTATCCATCAACTGGTCTTCCAATCAAGCTCAAATCAAGAAATGCCTAGTAAAGTAGTTGCAGTTAACAACTTTACATGCATCCCCCGTAGACCATCTCAAGTACCTGTTGGTTTGTTCATTGAAGAATGCTGCTAGTGTTCATGTATGGTGCAGTATGATCGATCGATCGATCTGTTTGTTGAATTCTTCTTTTTGTAAAGTAAACTATATGAATAAGAAAAAGAGAATTGGAGTATTAATCTCTTTATACTGTTATGGATTGCAAAGTTATATTATGGTTGGCTAATTGGCTTGCACTTGTTTTGGTTGTTCTGCCATGGTGAACGGCTGGTGCCCATACTCGGATTAGGGTTGGCCCATAGTCATGTTGCATGTCTTTTGCTCTTTTCAACAAAGACACAAACGTTTAAAGGTTGAAAAGCTTTTGCATCTCTTTTGCTATTTGATTTCTGCAGAGTTTGATAAAGATGTTGATCAGTTGCTAAGTCAATTGGTGAAATCCATATTAATTTAGTAAGTCACTTTTTGTTTGGAATCGGCATTCTATTTTGATTAGGACTGTGTATAACTGGTTATATTTATTAAATTAGACTAGAGTTGATCTTATATATTTTCTTCAGGTTTTATAGAATTGTTATTATAGCAGAACGTTGCACACTTGCACTTTTGATCCCCAAGCTATTATCATAATGACTGATCACCATATTCCTCGACCTAGAATAGTGAAAAATAAAAACCCTGCACCAATTCAGATTACGGCAGAGCATCTTCTGGACAAGGGGCTGAAATCATAGCGCCCCAATACGCAAATAAGCAGAAAATTGTAGACTCGGCAGAACTAGCAGATTATCATCTTATTCGACGACAAGAATTTGAAAACAGTATTCAATTTAGATCATCTGATATTAAAGTTTGGGCTAATTATGCTCAATGGGAAGAATCCCAGGGTGAGTTTGATCGTGCTCTGTCAATTTGGGAACGAGCATTAGAATCAAAACATGTTGGTTATAAAAACCCTAATCTTTGGTGTCGATATGCTGAGATGGAGATGAAAAATCGGTTCCTAAACCATGCTAGGTGGTTCTGCTTCCTCATGCTTCTCAGTTGTGGTTGAAGTTCATTCATATGGAAGAAACTCTTGGTAATATCGCTGAAGCTAGGCAGATTTATGAGTGGTGGATGGCTTCTCCTGCCACACCTGATCAGCAAGGTTGGCGTAGTTATGTAAAATTTGAAGTTAGGTACAACGAAATAGAACGAGCAAGGCAGGTTTACGAAAGATTTGTGCGGTGTTGTCCAGAGGTTGGGTCTTGGATTTTTTATGCTAAATTTGAGGCAAAGAACAGAGAACTTGCTAGGACTAGGAATTGTTTTGAGCGCGCTGTAGAAGCCATTTCTGTTGTTGATGACGAGGCTGAAAATTTGTTTCTTGCATTTGCGGAGTTTGAGGAGCAGTGTAAGGAGATTGAACGTGCTCGGTGCATCTTCAAGTTTGCATTGGATCGACTTCCCAAAGGTAAGGCAGAAGCTGCGTACAAGAATTTTCTGAAGTTTGAGAAACAGTATGGAGACACCAAAACATTAGAAGAAACCTTGGTGGATGGCAAAAGGTCCCAATACGAGGAACAAGTTGGAAAGAATCCTCTTGAGTACGATACTTGGTTTGATTACATCCATATGGAAATGGAAGTCAATGCTGATAACAAGGAAAGGATTAGGGACGTCTATGAAAGAGCCATCTCAAATGTTCCTCCTGCTGACGAGAAGAGATACTGGCAGCGATATATCTACCTATGGATAGAATATGCTTTATATGAAGAGCTTGATGCCCAAGACATGGAGCGAACAAGAGAGGTGTACAGAGAATGCCTCAAGCGGATTCCCCATCACAAGTTCTCTTTTTCAAAAATTTGGCTACTGGCAGCGCAGTTTGAAATTCGTCAAAAGAACCTTGAAGCCGCTCGCAAACTCCTGGGAAATTCGATTGGCAGAGCTGCCAAACACAAGATCTTTAGGAGGTATATCGAGCTGGAACTTATGCTTGGCAATATTGACCGTTGCAGGACTTTGTATGAGAAGTACCTGCAGTGGGCTCCAGACAGTTCCTATGTTTGGAGCAAATATGTTGAGCTAGAAATCTCACTAAATGAGATGGAGGGGGCTCGAGCTCTTGTCCAACTGGCAGTAGCTCAACCTGCCCTTGATGAGCCAGAGTTATTATGGAAAAATTACATCGACTTCGAATTGTTGCAACATGAGTATGAAAAAACCAGGCAAATCTATAAAAGACTACTTGAGCGCACGCAACCCTGGAAGGTCTGGAGTAGTTACGCCATGTTTGAGGCAACTTCTGCTAGGGAAGAAACTGATGAAGAGAATGATCAGGCTTCACGTATCAAACAAAAGAAGCAATGCCTCCAACGCACTAGACAGATATTTGAAGATGCTGATGACTATTTCAGAATATCTTTGTCTGAACAAAAGGAAGAAAGGGCAGTGCTCTTGGAGGAGTGGCTGAATTTGGAGAAAAGTTTTGGTGACATTGGAAATGTGAATATAGTCCACAAAAGATTGCCGAAGAAGATCAAAAGAAGAAGAGAGGTCGTTGTTGAGTGTGGACCTGCTGGATATGAGGAGTACTATGACTACATCTTCCCAGAGGAGACTGCATCCAAGAGTCACAATTTTAGAAAACGCGTACAAGTGGAAGAGGCAGAAACTGTCACTTTGAGAATCCACGACCCACTGCTAGACTCGCAGTGAAGCTGCTTCGGTGAATTTATTTATTTATTTTTTTTTGGCGAATGTATCACTTGCTAAAATTGCTGAACTATTCAGATATATTAATGTAACGTCTTTTGAAATTTGATTTATTAATGTATGTGCAGTACAAATTTTCAGCATTTAACAATTAATTTATCTAGCTATATTATGTTTTTAATAGTTAGCACAAATGACCTCTCCTGGCTCTTGAGTTGCCCAACCTCTTCCTTATTCTCATCCATTCCCTGACCACAAGTTAAATGATACTAGCTTGGTTGTTGAACACTTAAACCATATTTTGGTTAAGGAGGATGGATGCACTTTGTTTTGGAGTGAGTATTTGATGGAAATGAGTGTGTATGCACATTGCCCTCTTTAACCTTTTTTTGCCGTTTAAGTAAAACTTGAGGAAAAGAAGACTGAAAATAGCACAGTCCGCAGATGACAAATGGCGTCGAAACCTATTACATTTATGAGTTAGGGTTCTAGTGAGGCTCGGCATTAGAAGAATTTTTAAATAGATTCCAAATTCTAACCGAGGAAATTTCAAATAGTGTTCCCCCTAGAGAACCAAGGCAAGTGGTTATTACAAACATGGTGGTATTCAAGGTCAGGGGGTGCAGAATGAAATTGGCCTGGGGTAGCATGGATTATCGGCTGCATCAACGTGGATAGCACCAGTGTCCCCACTGCTCAAACCATGGCCGGAAGCTATTCCGAAAGAGTTTGATCGGTTGCCCTCTCCACCATCTTTGAGTCCTAAGCCAAAGCTTTCTGACTCTAGCTATTCTTCCACAAGGACCCGAGGTGAGCACAACCATAAGTTTAATGCAATAAAAACAACCAAGTAAACATTGGATGGGCTCATGCTGCTCAACTGACATTTCAAAGAGTGAATGTTTTTTTCTTACGTGAGAGAGAATCTAAGTTTCAACCCCATAAATTCTGCAAATGGTGTTTGGTGGAAACTAGTTTGGAAGCCAACCCTCAGTCTCTTTGAATATGGTGTTCGGTGGATTGCTTAATAACAGTAAATTGAAAGGCAGTTGATATTGTTGAGCAAACAAAAGGGACGCCCACTAGAGTCACTAGACCCAGTAGGCCAGTAACATGGTAGATTGCGCAAACGAGGCAGTATTACTTGGTCCAATGGTGCAGTTCTGTAGAACAAGCTTTAGAAGGAAAAAAAATCATATGAAGCAAGGCAATAATAGATTTACACTAGGAATCTGTTTGAAATATTTGTGTTATGTTCTACATCTGAGATTACTAGTAGTTCTTCAAAAATAAAACTGAAAGTGCAGGCAGGCCAACTGTCAAAGAAGAACATGATTAGGAGTCCGAAGCAAATAGAATCCCATTAGTCTACTAATCCATGTTGAAAACAAAATTAAAAAGAGAATTTAGAAACTACATTAATAATTAAATATAATATAATCATAGTTAAGCATACTTCTATAAGAACTTCTATAACTAATCCTAAACCAATTCAAACTATTTCAAGAGTATTATATAAGGATCAAGGTTTCCCTTATTTTCTTCATAGCAATTTGGTGAAAAAGCTCTGCCTCTCTTTTTCAATGGAAGATAACAAAAAAGGTTTGTATGGAGCGCTGCAATTTTTAGCAAAGAGGGAGTTGGATTCTTGTAGAATTGTTCAAGGGAAGCGAAGACCCCCCTCCAAGTTGATAACATTACCATCTCCGTCGTCACCACCATTGCCACCACTGTCCCAAGAAGAAGATGATGATGTTAGAAAGCCTTCAAAATTGCGGAATTCAGTATCACCAAGAACACCACTAGAGAAGGGTATTATAGAATGTTATTCAACAGCACCGTCATCATCCTCATCACTTGAGGATCGTGAATTCAGACCATTGCCCTCACCTCATATACAGCCACAAAGACCAAAATCTCCAGTAATAAAGGAAGGATGTAAGAAGAACAGAGTTGCTGCTGCCAATATGTTCGCTACCAAGAAGCATGAAGGAACAGTGGAGGATTGTGAAAAGGAAACGAACATGATCATCAACAAGAAGCAGAAGACCAACAATAAATCAAAGACGGTGACAAACAACAAAGGAAAGGAAAAGGAAAGAGCTCCACGACAAGAGATGCCACAACATATGTGGGATCTGATCACCAGCAATGATGTGCAAGCAAAGAATATTCAATGGTTGAACACCAAACTCATCTATGCTAGTGATATTGATTCAACTCAGAACCGTCTGCTCCTGCCAAACTCGAAGGAAGTAGAAGAAGTTCTAAGAAGTGATGAAATTAAACATCTAGGAAACTCAACAGAACATCATATTGAAGTTCATGTATTCGATCCCCAAAATGTTGTACGAAAATTGACTCTCGGTTATTGGAAGGGTGCAACTAAATATGTTTTGATCACCCTCTGGTCAGAACTCGCTGCAAAAAATAAACTCAAACCACAAGGCCATTGGGTCGACATATGGACTTTCAGAAACCAACTGGAGCAGCTTTGTTTCGTTGTTAACTTTCGGAAAGTACTTTAGGATGATGATGAGGAAGGGGGGAGAATGAAGATCCTAGAGTTGGTACAGGGACTTGTGGTGCTAGCAGCAACGGTTGTGGAGGGAATACTTGTAGTATTATTTTAAATATCTTTGACTTAGATCTCAATCATAGATTAAAGTAAGCTTGAAACCGGTAACAATGGTATTTACTACTTATTTTTGGACTAATATGAAAGTTTAAGTTTCGAATAACTGAGTATTCTCTATTCTCTTACAATGATTTGTATTTCTAATTACGCGTCAACTTGTTTGTGTCTTAAGGATTAATTTCAATAATTTTCCAATTGTTTCAGATCCAACCTACAAGTCAGCTAATATAAAACAAAATATCACCAACCCAAATCAGTTTGGGTGAATCATACACCCATAACTGAATGTGCATGTTTTCCATTTATGTCAAATTGCTGAATCAAATACATGTCAAGCTAGCTTAGTAAATCTGAATTATATAATACAATCCAATAATAATATTAGAACATTTGAAGTCGCCAGTGAGAGGATTTTTATACTAAAGATTTAGGAGTGGTGGTGCTCGCACGCCCAAATAAAGTAAATTAAGTATGGAGGTCTCAAGATGTAAATGATGCAAAATCCACATGGACAAGATACAATCTACATAAGAACAGCTACATACCAAGTTATGAAGCCAAGATGTCATATCTTGTTTTGAATTAATCCCACATCCTTATGAGTTATGACCAAAACAGAAAAGCATAGCACTGACCACCAGGCCACTAGCCACTTTGTAATTCAAGCCATAGCAGTAGCAACTTGACCACCTGTCTTGCCTTTGCGGTTCCATACTGGAGTAGTCTCGATAAGCTGATGTGGGACCAGCCGTCTCTCTCGCTTTGTGAGCTTGCGGAAATTGCTGACTCTTAACCTGGCAACTTCAGCCTCTTCTTCGGGTGTCATCTCCCTTAGTACCACTGTTAACCTACACTCAGGCCGTTCTTTAATTCCATGTCTCCCTTTTGAATGGTATGAAACTCGCTTTAAAAAGCAACCTTTTCCTACAAATGCCTCAGCTGTCCGAAGGGACAGAATGTGGAGAGTAAATCAACATAGATATTTCATTAAGCACTAGCTGAGAGCAGCCGAGAGTGGATAACCAGACAAAATAAAGAAATTTGAGTAGGTGGTTACCAATAAGTAGGCGGTCAGGATCCAACCCATGATTATGAGTGGCATTTGCACGGGCTGAATGTATAACCTGCATCAGTATATATTCAGACGTCAATCAATGTTTACAATACCGAAAAGAAAAGAAAAGAAAAGAAGCATTAATAAAACCAAATCTACTTTCTGAAAACCAATAACCGACCATAGTGCGCTACCATCACCTTTTAAAGACTTGCATATCTAGTAATACTTTTTTAGATGTCATCTACACCATAGGCTAGGGCCTATTAAGAACATTGGAAAAAGATTGTAAAATGTTTAATGCACAATGTGTTGTCAATACAATAGGATTGTTATAAACTTATAATAGATGAAAAGGTCGGAGGTCATTCAATTACGATCCCTAGTATGCATCCACAAAATTATCATGACCAACAATGAGAGGCTAAATTTGTATATTATTTACCTTCATCATTTCATAACAAAATAGGAAAATGGGCGTTATGGGAAAAAAAACAAAGGAGTAAATAAAGGAATTGAAAACACACACACATAGAATATATAAAAAAAAAATGAAATCCTGGAAAAAAATCAAATAGAAAATGAAACAAGAATACAAAAGAATAAATCCAAAGATCTAAGTAAAAAGGAAATTGACAAGGAAAACATATGTAGGTCAAGTATAATATATTTTTAGACTTTGCAAATCGAGAATATATCAGATAGTCAATAATCTACCTGATAGACAGTCTTTGAAGCACGCTTCACAGTTACTTGCAGTTGCAACAGGGCATCTTCAACACGCATTCCACGAACCAGTGCAGCCACTAAATTGACTTTTTTAGGACTCTACATCAACAGAAAACACAGTGATTACATAAATTGCAATTAAGATGCAACGATGAACCCAATGTTCAAACATCAAAGTAAGACAACATATATTACAAACAATATCCAAGGATGACCCCGACATTCAAATATCCAACACAGTGCCATGCTAGGTGCTAACATTATCTTCAATATACAACAGACTAGACATGATTATCTTTTATATAGTTTTTGGACAGAACCTCTCAACTGATTATCGTCAAGCTTGCTGGCTATTTTGCATGATGCACATGTGCCTATTTATAGGTTTATACAGAGCAATTCCATATGGCACCAGAGCAATGTGATCCTTTGACATGACAATATTGCCAAACGTGTGAACATCTTTTTTTCAGCTGAACAAAACTTTTATTCAGATCGCACATGTGAACATGTGAAGCTTAGAATGCTCATATGAATTTTATAGTGGAACTGTCAGGAACTATTTGATGAGATATTGACATGTAGATTGGCACAAGTCAAGTTAAAAGCCAACTATTTGAAACAAGTGTAAGATAACTGATACCATCATTTCTTATACAGTATGTGTTTCCATTATCCAGTGGTTGTCAAATTTTAAGCTTTGTATTCAATACAATGATAAATCCAGGGGATGGTGACACAAAATTTGGCAAAGCAGATGTTAAGACAGAAACATGGTAATCACCGAGTATGCTCATCAGTAGGTTGGTATATTTTTCATACAGTATTTGGATTAATCAAAAGGCATACCTCGTGTTCAGTTATTTGCACCAGATGGACAAGGAATCAAATACAATATTATTGTCTAGACTCTAGAGGGAACTTTGATAAGAGCATAAAGTCATTGAAATCATATGATCGACATAGTCATCTCAGCCTAATATCTCAGCTCAGTATTCCAATACTCATAAGGAATTATACCTTGGCATCCCTATGGATCTAATCAAGATATACATGATATATTTCATAACTTAATCCAAAGTGGGGATGCTCGATCTAACTGCCTAAATGAGATAAGTGTATTTGTTTATACTATACTGTATGCAAGAAGAATGAATCTAATGACATCCATTAGCTCCCATTAATTTATCAATTGTCACAAAGTTGGCAGATTGCCAGATTTTAGCATGAATTATGTATCTCTGCCTCTCTGGGTTGCAGGATGCTGCAAGTACTAGAAGAATATGCAGCTGCTTGAGACAATCATAATTTAATATAATTTTCAGCTAATCATTCAAATTAACTATAATTTTATGTTGTACATTTTATGCAGTACGTTTTATACATTTCAGACTTTTATTTTCACTATCTCATGCACCATTCAACCTTCAAACTTCAAAGATCAAACAGCAAAGGCTCAACATATTGTTATTTTTATTCCTAAACCTGCTATCTTATGGAAGAAGTTAGAATTCAAATTCCCTCCTTGATCCAAACAACCCAGGTATTTAAACTCTCATGAGTCATGTCACCTAAGAAGACTTTGAAGATGGATTATGCAATCCACTCACAGAAACAACTTCATCCTATGATAGATTACTTAGCACCTTTTCTTGTTCAAAGAATACATCAGTATTTATATCTCACCAGTCTTGACTCTTTAGGTCAAATTTACATAACAACTGCCAACTTCATCCTATGATAGATTACTCAGTACCTTCTTCTTTATCAAAGAATACGTAAGATTTTATATCTCACCAGACTTGACTCCTGAGGTGAAATTTACATAACACCTACCCACTACTTCAGTTAGAATTTACTTTTTTTTTTCCGCTGAAGCAGTTAGAATTTACACTCCTTACATAATCACATAGAACAAATTTCAACCACCTCTCAAATTGATAAGTGTTCTAACAATCCTTAATTTTTACCCCGAGACTGATTCCCCGAGCCACTCAATTTAAATTGAAAGAATAAGGATTTAGTTTAGTAGACAATTTCCAATCCAGTAGAATTGAATTTTATCAGAATAATATTCTGAATAATCATTTCCTTAGCTTTAGGCTTTATAAGAAGTTTGATTTAATTGAAAATATGTTGACTCATGTTATTGCTTGTACTTTCAAGTTGTTTGATCTGATGCCACATCTAGTGTGTTGATTGATCAGGTTGTAATTCTCATCATTTCATTTCATTAATAAAGTTTTACATATCAAAAAAAAAAAATATATGTGAAGGACTCCCATCTGGCCGAAACAGTGAAGCCCAATTAAGATTTTCAATAAAGGCTACTTTCCCATGGATTTTGCTGATTTAAAGCAAGAAATGTTGATTTACCAGATAGTCTTGTACTCCCCCAGATTAAATACTTGTGATTTGGTAATTAGTTAAGAGTAGAGGTTATCTATGATGGTCCTTGTTTTGAAACAGTGTACCTCAATAGCAGCAGCAAACAATGATTGTCTATTTTTCATATTCTCATGTAACAATGAAATTTTTTTCACATTATACATACACGAGTACAACCTCCAGTAAACATTTTAAGAAAAATAATATAAGCAGAAGCTGGGTAATTTGAACATAGCTAGATGTAACTGATTAGAGGTAGAAGTACCTGTTTTATGTTTTTCAAAATTGCTTGAACTGTTGAAGGTTTAACAACTGCAGCTTGGTTTTTGGTCTTCCCACTTTCTATGGCCAAAACAGGTGTCAAAGGAGAAGGAATCGCATCGGTTGAATCTGTGAGCAGGTTCCTCGAACTGGAAATCCCCTGTAAAAAGATAAAAATATAATGAAAGTCAGCATCACATAAGAAAGAGTAATAAGAACACTTATAAAAGAAGAATCATGAATGCAGGTAGACGTAGTTAGAAACAGATTGGAGAGCAAATGCTTGATTTCCTAATAATCGGACCCTACCCTTCACACAGGTGTCAATTAAACTGGATCCAGGCATTTATCTGGGCCATCCAATGACTATAATGTCGCTTAATATGCCCTCTATGGATTCCACAACATGGAAGCCATATCTAGTCTAGAAAACATGTTATAGAAGTAAAAATTGCAAAGTATAAAATCCGTAACATTCTGCAGCCATACAAGTGTAAATAGGCCACAAGGAACACATGGTCAAAGTATCTTAGTGTTTGATCTTAAGTAATTTGGAAATATAAAAACTCGTGTAACTCGGGTGTGCCGTGTGCATAGATTACAACATCTAATATTTGGCCCATTCCAAAATTAACAACTTACCCACCTCTTAGAGGTCTTTGGCAGATCACTTAAATTATGTGTATTATATGGATAATTTAGTTGAAGGAGAGTTATGTATAGGCAACTGTCACCGATGTGTGTTCATGTCAAGCACTGATTTGAACAAATAAGAACGCAAGTGAAAACTACAAAACCAAAAGACTGAGTCACAACTTTGCCATGCAAATTACCTCCTACCAATTCCCAATCCAGTTAAAATATTCTCTCAAACCACTAAGAATTTATGAAAATGGACAAATGCATTACCAGGTGCTGCAAATACCGATTGAAAGGATGTTGAATCTTTGCAGAAGAATATGTGTTGCATGGATAATAAGATTGACCTGCAATATGAACCATGCTAAATAGAATTACTAGTACGAAAAAAACTATGTACATTGAAGACAATAATAAACCAACAGAATGCAACAAACTCTAATCAGTATAATCAAAACACATTACAAAATGGTAGCCACATTCAGCCTCGAATGCTATGAGTGTAAAACAAATGAAATATAGTTGTGAGAAAATGTAATGCTGATATAATTTAATGAAAACTGTCCATGTAAAATTACCTAATGAAGATGAAGAATTCATGTGAGCACCAGAGTAGGTAATAGAAGCACCAAATTTTTCTTCCACCCTTTTCCCGACATGACGAACTATGGTTTGCAAGCTTCTCTGCCAGCCCACCATGATTACTTACTTACTTACTAAACAGAAGTTGCTAATCTTGATTTTCAGTTAACAATCTTCACCCCAAATATATGCATTTACCTATAAATAATGAGAGAAAAATCAATTGTTACTACTCATTTACCTTGCAAAAAAATGCTAAATCATGTAATTACAATAGAAAAATCTAATAAAAATGAGAAAAAATGAATAGAACTTTTTTGAAGTTTGTTTCGGGTATTTCATCAAACAATTGATATGTTACTAAGGTTTTAATTTCAAACAACATTTCATCGATCATCAAAAGAGAACCCTAAGAACATAACGATTACTACTCAGGAAAAATGAATCTAAAACAATAATTACCTTAACAGAACCGAGAGAGAGAGCGAGAGAGAGAGCCGAGAGAGAGAACTTGTAAGGGTTCAGTTTGTGAGAAGAAAGAGAAGACTGAGGAAATGAAGAGGGAGTTGGGTTAAAAAGATTAGTGGGCTTATCTATTGGGCTTCACATATGGGTTGGCCCCGGGCTCAATCAATGGGCAAAACACAGGTTCATCTTAGAGCATCACCATTCACCAATGGGCAAAATGGCAAAAAAAATTTATTTTTTTTATTTTTCCAGCAATGGAAAATTTAAAATGTCGTAAATGTGTAGCCGAATGAGCACCTTTCCTTAGCAGGAACATAGACAAACTTTAGACTGGAAGACCACACGTGTTTTATTAGATCTCATTTAGTCATTTTTCAACAAAACAATTTCGACTGATTATCCACTAGAGGCAAAAATTTCAATGCGTTACACACACCTTAGAGGCTTAGAGGGGAAAAAAAAAAGGTGCACAGCATAGTGCACTAATGCAGATTTGCAGACACAACAAATTTCAGTAATGGCTTTGGGCTGAGTTTTGGGCAGGGCTTCCGGGTTTCCAAAACCACAACACTATCAAAGAGCCCATTTGTGGTCTCTGCGTTCTGGACTTCTGGTTAACACAAGCCAATATGCAGTATTAACTAAGATATTTATGCACATATATTGATATATAGATAGAAATAAATCTGAATTGCCCAGATTAAACAGATCCTTAATTAACTATTTGGATATATTATAGATTAGTTGTTGTTCTCTCTCTATCACTTTTTCTTTTGGTATTGTACTCAGAATCTTCTTGGCTTCCTTCAAATATGAACTCAATTTGATTGGTCAACTAATAAGTAGAGAAATGTACCTTTACATGAAAAGTTATACAGTATATTGGCTCCACAATCAACATGATTTGATAAGTGCAATAGGATCCTTTAAAACACTACTAATTAAGTACTAACCGCATACAAAAATATTTAATTAGTTACTCATAATCTAAATATAATCAGAATTCAAAATGCCGACACCATCATACACTTAAATATTTATATATATATAAATATAAAACGTGAAAGGCATGGGTATATTATTAGGTTTGATACAGTTATCAATTATTATTGTAGAAATTAAGTCTATTATATATGTTTGGACCAGTTCGATCTATGACGTTGCATTGCAAAGGCAAGTTGGCAAAGGGGTACAAATTGATTCAAGAAATCCAAGTGGGACACTTCATAACCAGCATTCCAGCAACATGGTGTTATACATATCCACTCTGCTGGCTTATGGATTTTGTGTGGATGATTTTGACTTTGCTTCCATTCCTACAAATTGATAACATACAAATTAAACCTTGCTGCATGGCTGTATGCCTGGACTCTGTTACTGCAATTGACAGCAATATATTTCCTTTGCTTGTGCTTGGTTGCTTCCAGAAGGAGCAGAACTTCACTATGGCCATGCAACTATATATCTCTATCAATTGTTACTGAACCTAAGGTGGTCCATTTGGTAAGGTCGATCACTATGTTAATTAAGGCTTAATTATTAGCATACCGTTTTAGCTGCAAAGCTAATCATTCGCAGCTTCACTATCATTTTTAAATATGTTTGCAACTACAAAATCAGATATAATTAGCTAGTGTCAGCACCACATGAAGGCGTTATGTATAAATTTTTGAATTAAAAAAGATTATGATATTGAAAGAAAAAAAATCATTGAAACTAAACTGAACAAGTTTTACAGAAGAACCTTGAGATGAGAAAGCATGGCAAGGTAGTACTGATGTAGGAATGCCCTTATATAATGCTCATATTGTGGTCCATAACATTAAAATCTGGATGTACGATATATGTATAGTAGGCTAGTAGCTAAGGACAAAATCTCATTTCAAGACATTTATATTTTATATTAATGTACATACCATATACTGTATATATGTTTTCATTTATAAGCATACATTTGTTGGTGATGAAAGAGTATGGGAGAGAAATAAAGCCACGATAAGAAGTTATGAACAAGCTCTAGCTTCTTTTCTTAACCATTTTGAAGTACGGATAGATTGAACAAAGTTGACCTTGCTAGTTGCTCCATAGTCCATACATAGTTGTATTTCGTTTAATTTACCTAAATTAGGTAATAGGTACCTTTTGGAATCTTCACAAGGTATCCTGTAAGTGGATGGCACGTGACTATTCATCCATCCATCACCTTTGCTCATCACAAGTTGAGAAATAAATAAAGTCATAATCCAACCATGCAACCGACAAAAAGAACCTTCACTATATGACGATACCATACACTGATACATACAACTTTTTCCCTCATGTCCTAACCATAAAATTTTCTATGATTTAATCAAGACCGTCTGATTAAATCCATTTTAATCCAAAATATACAATATTGTAAGCAGATGAAAATATGTATATATCTCTAGTTTAGGTGTGATAGCAATATCAACGTATCATATCAATGATCAAATCCAACGGTAGTTGAAACCATAGAGTAGTAGGGACCACATAATAACTCTGACAACAATACAAGAACTGCTCACGTGGGTCATATGGAAAAAGAGAATATACTTGTCATGTACGATAAGAACCCTTCTTTTGTCGTACATCACTACATTGTAGAAAAAAGGTTTTCTGTGTATTTTATACGTAGAGGGACAAAATGGTAAAACTAAAGTTTAATGGGACCTATCAACAAAAGAATGAAGACGTGGACCATGTTAGACAAAAAAAACGTGTGGTGTAAGTGTTAAATCGAATGCACCGAGTTAGTGCCGATTTTATCCAGTAGTGTTCTCTCTATCTTTGTTTGTTTTTTTTTGAATAAAGATGATTTAATTGCGATGGAAAGTCAGCATCATTAGTGACGTGGCTTACACGGTGGTTTTGTTTTAGCTTCGTGCAGCTTGGCTCTACCACCGGAGAGTAGAGACCAGCTTCATTTGCATTCGATTGTGAATGAATATATATAGATTGTTGGGCAACATTAATCTACTTGTGAAAAACCTATTGGGAGTTGCTTCTGCTAGCTACTACTAGTCTACCACTACCCACCGCCTGCCTGTTTAAAAGTCTCTACCTGTTTGGTGAATGTATATATATGGAGTGGAGTTTTTTCGCATATGTAATACGTATATATATCTCAAGTTTTTTATATACTTATTAATTTTATTGATTAATTAGGTCATAAGCTAGCATTACTGTACAGAGCTTGCACCACCACCTGACCTCACTACCTTAGTCCTCGGGCCTCAGGCTCAGGGTGCTAGAACAGTAGAACCTGCAGCCCCAACCTGGGGGCTTGACCATGCATGCAAGGTTTATCACAGAAGACGTAGAAGATCGATCAGCTGGATCGACCTCTAACTCTCTAAGATGGTACTACAGTACAGTGAGTTCCCCCTATATTTGATGAAAAGTGAAATGTTGAATTGAAAAGTATAAATTCTACAGTAATTAATTATAGTGATTATTGAACATATAGTTTGACACAAAAACTATCTAATAATGATTGCTACTTTATGGGATAAACAGCATCAAATCAACATTTTACCCATTTTTATTAAATATTGGTTATGTTGCTTCAATTCCAAAGTAAGTACTTAAGGAGTAAATAAAAACGTTTTAATTGAATTTCTAAATGCGCGGCTCCAATCTCACACTAATTTATTTTTTCACTTTCAAACTAAGGGTGTCTTTGATTGGTGGAAATATTTTACGTGAGAAAGATTTTGGTTAAAAATATTCCTACATAAAATAATTTCCATTGATGAGTTATTTGATTGGACATAAAAAATGGAGGAAAATTTTAGGGCGATTTAGAGATTGTTCATCGATTTTAATTGCTAATTAGAGGTTGCCCATTTTTTTCAACAAAATTCAAGATTACCCACTGTTTTCAACTTTCTGGTGTCAAGCCACCATTGACTCGGTCAAAGTTTGTTCTTTTACTGAATTGCCATTTTTTTCCTAAGTAGCTGGCATGTAATACCACGTTGGCAAGTTAATTACACGTATGCAAGTGAATGTTTAAGATCTCATTGATTTAAGATGAGATTTGGTGAAATCGAGAACAATCTAAGGGACACTATAGTTTGACCGTTAGTTTTTGTCTTCCCCAAATTTCCTACTTAAAAAAAATTCTAAATCCCCAAATCTGAAAGTAAAGGTGAATGCAATTAACCAAAGATGAAGGTAAATGTTTTATTCTCTAAGTAGGTTCTTTTTTTCTTCTCAATTGCATCTAATGTTCTAATTTTTCACCATTGACAGATTATTTACCAAATGTGCGATGAAAGATAAAACTTTATGTAATTTTGAGTGGTAATGTACACTTACACAATGTTTATGTTTGATTTCTTCCCCGATTTGTTCACGGTTGCTTCCACCACTAATATTTTCTCCTTCTCTACAACACATTCATTATCATCAGTCATCACAACTAGTCTTTCATTTCCTCCTACTCCAACGTATAGAAAGTTTTTTTTACAGGTTGTTTCATCTTGTTGATTTGTAGAAGAAATGGTGGGTTGAAGAAGATGAA
Source organism: Aquilegia eximia (assembly GCA_023053565.1). Lineage (NCBI taxonomy): Eukaryota > Viridiplantae > Streptophyta > Magnoliopsida > Ranunculales > Ranunculaceae > Aquilegia > Aquilegia eximia. Next base: position 12,967,441 of record JALIGU010000001.1, read on the forward strand.
GTGAAGTGGGGTAGGTAGGGTAGGGTAGGGAAAACTTTGTTTTCTAACAAAACAAAACCCTTTTTGTTTACCAAAAGAATTGAGATCTAACGGTTGGATCGATTTAAAATTGGACGATTAAAATTAATCACATGTGTTCAATTCTCTCTTTGACGTGTTAATCCAACGTGGCTCTTAAAGGGTATTTTAGAAATATTCAGTAAAAGAACAAACCTTAACTGAGTCAATGGTGGCTTGACCACTGAAAAGTTGAAAACAGTGGGCAATCTTGAATTTTGTTGAAAAGCGTGGGCAATCTCTAATTAGCAATTAAAACCGGTGGGCAATCTCTAAATCGCCCAAAATTTTATGTGGGAAAGATTTTGGTTATTTGATTAATTAGACAAAAAAAAAATAATAATCCCCTACGAGTTTGAGAATTTCTTTTAGAGATGGGTCAAGGAAAGATTCGTGAGAAATATTATTACCAATCAAACAACATCTGAGAATTTCGGGGTAATGTTTGTTTGTGGGAATTTTTCCAACAACTATAACCCTAAAAATACAAGTGTGTATGAGATTGGAGTTGCATTTAAAAATGGAGCTGGGTTATTTGCACTCACATTCACACATGACCATCACATATTCACATTGCTTTCAAAGCAAACAAATAAAACATAACAACTTCCTTTTACGGGATTACTTATAGATGTTCTCTTAATCCTAGTACACAAATAGGCTGTCTAGTACTGATTCCATTGCCAGGGTTGGAATGTTGGATTTGCAATTTTACTGGTATGCCAATCACTTTCAATTAACTTTGTACTTAATTTACCTAGAATTTGCCTAGAATTGTAGAGAAACTTGGCAAATAAAGTTCGTCCTATGATTATGATGAGATTATCCTACTAAAAACCTATGAAGTACGTATTGGAAGTTTGTTGATGTTGATCATAGCTAGATGCCTAGATTTATAGGCAGAATTGCCCAAACAAGAAAGGCTTAATTACCAAGTCAATGTACCTTAACTTGTAGCTTTTGTTTTGTATGCTATTAGCTATAATCGCCAAGGGTGAGACTTGAGAGTGCGTGTTGGTTTGTTGTATGTTTTAAACGAAATTATATACAGTAAAATCTCGATAAATAAATATCCTTAGGATCGGTAAGATATATTATTTAAACGAGGTTATTTATTTATTGAAGACTAATTTAGTACAAAAGCTTGAATTAGAACCAGAAAAAATTATTACTTAACCGAGATTATTCACTTATTGAATATTCATTTATTAAGGTTTAATTGTACAATAAATATATACTGTATCAATGATTGCCTTAAGTTTAATGCATTAGGCATGTCATAATCATCAAAAAAGAAGATTTGCTTTTTATTACAAACCAAACAGAAAAAATCAATTATTGATTATTATATGTATGATTAACTATATGGTATTCAATGAAATCAAGCCCCTGTATTACACGTGTACAATCATCCTATCCATTATCCATTTCTTGTTAAAAACAAAGAGAGATAAAATAAGAAAGACTTCTAAAATTAAATCATACAAAATCGTTTTAATCAATTATTGTTAATTGATTGATAAAGACATTAGACTTAAAATTAATGAATGATTGGTTAGAGGCAACTTTCTTAGTAGCTCTTTTGTGATTGGGATTTTGCTTTGTTAAACCATCTACTTCTCAGTTCTCACTCTTTTCATGTGTCTATTTTAATTATAAAATGTGTCATTGTTTCAATTTACACGTGTAAGATGATACACCAAGCAAAGTTAGTGGAGCTGAGCCAAGCTGAATTTAATTGATAGCTTTAGCTAGCCAAATAGCCAATTAGCCAAATGAAATGGTTGCGTTATCATGTTTCGTGTCGGTGGCGTTTCCTAACTACCAACCAAATGTAACTTTTTTGACATGGGGTCTGTTTGATTGGTCGTGGAAAAAATCCCACATCAAACATTACCCCAGAAATTCCCAGATGCCTGTTTGATTGGTAAAGTTGGATCATGTAAAAATTCCATGATAAAAATATTTCTCATGAATCTTTCCTTGACCCACCCCTAAAAAAAATTCCCAAACTTGTAGGGAAATATTTTTTTGTCTAATCAAACAACTAAAATCTTTCCCACATAAAATTTTCCTCATGTTTTTATGTCTAATCAAATAACTAAAATCTTTCCCACATAAAATTTTCCTTGTGTTTTTATGTCCAATCAAACGACCGATTAGTGGGAATTAGTTTATGTGGGAATATTTTCAACTATAGAAATTCCCACAAGTAGTTATTCCCACCAATCAAACACACCCATGGTTCATGGTTGATCTAGTTGGCAAACCTAACAAGATAAACTAGAAGATATCATATCCAGTGGTGCATAGTCTATCTTATTATGTTATGACCAAAGAGATTTAATCGTAATTTAAACACTGGGACCAGGTGATCAATCTGACAGTCTCAACTCTCAACTCTCAACTCTCAACTCTCAACTCTCAAGCAAGTAAAGCCGCGTGGGGATAAAACATTGCACACGTAGTACCTCGCATCAGCTGTGCATTTTGAGTGTGATTCACGTGTTTTCCATGTTAAAAGCCAGTTGTTTTACCAGCATTTACTTAAGTGCAATTAAATTGAATTAACAGATGAACAAACTCAAGATTTTGATGTATGACCATCTTACAAAATGTGATGGTATACTTATTGCCATCTAAATACATAAAAATAATACAAAATTCATCCAATTTGCTACTAATTTAAATGGTTCTATCATTTTTTTTCCCAGAAATTAATAATTGATTTTTTCACCTTTTTAGTATGTTTGGGATATGCTCTAAAACAAAATTGTATGACAATCTAATATTTCCACCTAAAAGGTGAAATCCATATTATGTGGATATGTTAACCCTTGGTTGTTGAATATCTGTAAATATGATGTTACTTTCTTTTTATTTTACAATTTTAAACAAAGATCCAAATTTATTGATTCTTGTTACATTCCTTTGAAACAAAAGTACTTTGAAAGGACCCTATTGACAAAAGCAAAAAAATAGATACAACATCAAATCACCCCTTGTTTATTTAGTTGTGAGATAGATACTATTTTGAGGTGTGGTGTGTACCTCAAGTCCTCAAGATAATAAAATAAAATTTTTATTTAACTAAATATATTTTGATAATAAGGTTTTTGGTGGTGTGGTGCACGCAGTATTTTGAACTCAATTAATTAAAATAATAAACACATTATCAAAATTAAATTAATTACACAAAAATAACTTACAGTATTATTATGGATTCATGACTATATCAAGACCATGCTTGGTCTTATCCTTTTAGGGCATCTCTAATGGTTGGGCAAATTTGATGGTCCACGTATACATATTTGATGATAGTTTGATGAAAATTTTGCTTTGAAAATGTGCTCCATCTAATGGTTCATCAACTAAAGCGGCTAATGGATGACCGCTTCACTAAAGCGGGCCCCCAACACCCGCTTCACTTAGTTAATGGGGCTGTCCAAGTGCCACTTAGTTAAAGCGGGCTTTGAAGTGCCACTTTAAGCGGCACTTCATTAGCCGTTTTAAGTGAAGCGGTCTTCTCTTGCCCGCCTCACCCAGTATCAAACCTTAAGCTTTTCATCAAAATTTCATTAAATTTGATGAGCTTTTGATGATTTTTGCTAAAATATCAAATTTGAAAAACTTTTGATGGTCCATTAGATGGAGTTTTTTTCACTTTTTCATCAAATTCAAAAGAGATGCCCTTAGCATAAGTAATAAATGCAAAAGAGAGAGACAGAATCCCGTAGAACGGGAGTAAAGATTACTCCACCGACCATACTTACCATATAAACTAAGAAATATCCTCAAAGTATCAATTTAATTACCATATACGACCACTGCCGTATTCTTATCCATACTAAAAGTGTATTCCCACCGTATAATACACCTAATAAGATAAGAAAAACTAAGTACAAAAAGCCCTAGATTCATGCCAAACTCTCTCTCTCTTTCTCTTCTTTCTCTCTATAGTTCTCTCTGAGTTGTTCAGATCTCTCTCTTCTATTTCTTCTGAAATCTAGGGTTTCTTCAACAGCAAAGTGTTTTCAAATTTTCAAAATCAACGATCTTGATTCACAATTTCATCGTTGCTACATGAAATTGGTGTGAAAACAATTTAAAAACAGAAAGAAAGAAGAAAAAAAACGTTATATTTATTGATTTAAAATTAAAACAAAGAAGAAGAAATTATATGATCTAAAGCGATGTTGTTGTGTTCGAGGAGATTTTCTTCCTTTTTGATCTTAATCACTCTATGATCGTTGGTGAATTCGAGGTTGTTGTTGTTGTTTATAGAAGAAGAATTTGGAAAGAAACGTGTGGAAAGTGCATGAGGGATTTGGTTATTCAATTTCTATGTTTTGTGAAGAATTCAGAGAGAATAAGGAGAGATTGTGGTCTTGTGATCCGAAGTAGAGGTAGATGGGGGAAATGTGGTTAATTATTAACATAACCAGATTTCAAATCTAGGATAATTTTATTCTAAAACTCTTGTTTTTGTAAAATTTCTCGTTTTTTTTTTCCTTTTTTGTTCGATTAAAGTTATTGTAGTGAAGTTGAGAAGGATTTTTTGGTTAATTGGGAATCGAATTCGTGTAAAAATGCAGCAAGATCAGAGAAAGAAGGTTTGTTGGATCTTTCTTTTGTTCTTTCAATTATGTTTTTTTTGTTATTAGATCTGTTTTTTAGATTGAATTTAGCTGTTTAATTAGATCTGTTTGTGAAATTTGATTGATTACTTGAATTTCTTGAGCTTGCATTAGTGCAACTTGTAGGTTTTCGATTTCTTATTCTTTATTAGCATCTTTGCTGTTGATATTGATTTGCAATTATATGTCCATGGAACCTAATTCTGTTTCCTGAGAATGACAATTTACCAACCCCCCCAAATTGCACAAAATGTTCTCTTTGTTATTGTTTTTTTTTTGTTAAATCTGTTTAAATTGTGCGCTTTTCCTCTTTATCATTGCCTTGTGAGGTTCATGAAATAAAAATATGCCCTTGAAGGAAAAACCCCACTTTTATTCTTCTGAGACAAGTTGCATGAATTTGTGAGTTTTTGGATCAATTAAGATATCAAATTTTAGTTAATAAAGCCTAATGAATGTGCTCTATATCTGACTATGTCTTGTTGTAGCTGAATAGATACTGTTACTCATTATTTTCATTTTGTTGTAGTTGTACTTTGGGTAGACTTTTTGAGCATCGTGGCAAAATTTGTTTTTAGCAATGAGTCTGAGTCAGTTTTATATTTTGACAGAATCCAACAGAGATGGATTTCTTTTCTGATTACGGCGATGCCAACAGATACAAAATTCAAGAGGTGGTAGGAAAAGGAAGTTATGGTGTTGTGTGTTCAGCTATTGACACACATACCGGTGAAAAAGTTGCAATAAAGAAAATACATGATATATTTGAGCACATCTCTGATGCTGCTCGAATACTTCGTGAGATAAAGCTCCTCCGCCTGCTTCGACATCCAGACATCGTCGAAATCAAACACATCATGCTGCCACCCTCAAGAAGGGATTTTAAAGATATTTATGTTGTTTTTGAGTTGATGGAGTCAGATCTTCATCAAGTTATCAAGGCTAATGATGACTTGACTCGGGAACACTATCAGTTCTTTCTTTATCAGTTGTTACGAGCATTAAAGTATATACATACAGGTGAAAATATTTCTTATTCTTCTTCTTTTATTTTTGTTATTGTATCTGCTCCATTTTGACGTTCGATTCCAATGCCTGCAGCAAATGTGTTCCATCGAGATCTTAAGCCAAAAAATATATTGGCGAATGCCAATTGCAAACTCAAAATTTGTGACTTCGGGTTGGCCAGAGTTGCATTTAATGATACCCCTACTACAATTTTTTGGACGGTACGCGTGTAATTTTTGTGGGGTTGTGTTATGTTCTCATACCTTTTATACGTCATCTTTGCCTATTCCACTGATATAAGCTTATGACTTTTCTTTCTTGAAATTGTTTATGTAGGATTACGTTGCTACAAGATGGTATAGAGCTCCCGAGCTTTGTGGATCATTCTTCTCAAAGGTATGGTATTTTTTATATCAAGAGGGAGGTTCAATTTTTAACAGATAAAGATCTCGATTACTTATTTAGTGATTTTCCTTCTGTATTGCAGTACACACCGGCCATTGATATATGGAGTATAGGTTGCATCTTTGCAGAGGTTTTGACAGGGAAGCCATTGTTTCCTGGTAAAAATGTTGTCCACCAATTGGATTTGATGACCGATCTTCTTGGAACACCTTCACTTGATACTATATCACGGGTAGGCTACTACTGAATCTATATAAGGTCAGAGTGTCTTTCAAGTGTCATTTGCTTTAGGAATCATAACAGCAATGTTTTTCTATAATTATAGGTACGGAATGAAAAAGCACGGAGATACTTGACCAGCATGAGGAAAAAACAGCCAGTGTCATTGGCACAGAAGTTTCCAAATGCAGATCCTTTAGCGCTTAAGCTGTTGGAAAAACTCTTGGCATTTGATCCTAAAGATCGACCAACAGCTGAAGAGGTAATTATTGTGACAGTAAGGTTGTAGGTTTTAAAATATGGATTTTCCTTTATTGCTTGAAAACACTAATAGTTTCCTCTATTGACAAAAATATCTTATATATTCCCATTATGTCACCATGGTATATCTTTTGATCTACCCAAATTCATTTCATTTATGGGGACATTTAATTACCATTTAATGATTGTAAATTGTACTTCACTTTTGCATAGGATTAGGTTGACATTTCCTAATTATTGTCATTGTATTAAATGCATTATGCCTTGATATTATCCGAGGTTCCCTATGTTTAATGTTGCCAACATTAATTTTCAAATTGCTGGATTTGTACAGTTCTTGGTTCTTAATATGTTATTCATTATGTGATTCATCTACATTATCTCTTCTCATATCATGGTCTTGATTCCTTGTTGGTTTTTCAGGCGCTTGCTGACCCTTATTTTAAAGGCTTGGCAAAAGTGGAGAGAGAGCCTTCTTGCCAACCAATTTCAAAACTGGAATTCGAGTTTGAGAGGCGAAGGGTGACAAAGGAGGACATTCGCGAGTTAATATTCCGGGAGATACTAGAGTACCATCCGCAACTGCTTAAAGATTACATGAATGGAACAGACAGGACAAATTTCCTATATCCCAGGTCCTAATACCCTCCTTTGATTTTCACATTCAAATAGTATAAGCTCTTACTATTTGCAATCTGTAGAAGACTGCTGTACTAATTTATCCGCTCTTTTCTCTATCTTTTTGTACAGTGCTGTTGATCAATTTAGAAAGCAGTTTGCACATCTTGAGGAAAATGGTGGTAAAAGTGCGCCCGTTATGCCGTTGGAGAGGAAGCATGTGTCTCTCCCTAGGTGCATTTTCTTGACCATTGTTTTTTTTTCTTCCTATGTTTGCCTTTTCTGTACATGTGTTGTACAGCTTCTCTCTTTAGTCTCCACCGTTGCATGCTAATTTTAAAGGAAGTTATATTTTGAGAGATGCTTATGTTAGGGGATCGGGAGGATGTCTTTTGGATAAAAAGACATATTGAAGTATATTGTGAAAATTCATCATTATGCAATACTTCTGGCATCTATACCTGTTAGCTGTTATGCCTCATTGTATAGTATCATGTGTACTCACGAGGAGAGTTTGTTCTTTTATAATGTCAGTTTATTAACTACTGCTAGAAAATATCATTATAACAACATTCAATTTCATGTAATCATATCAAAACTGAGGCATGTTTAACATCATACTCGTCTTGGACAAGTGAGAGATGTACATGTTATTGAAGGTGTGGAACTTGGAAATGGTATCATGTGTTTTATGTCCGTGTGGGACCTGGGTTAATGTCTATTCAGGATTTTGGTAGTTTTCTGCATGCTTGACATCAATGTTCATACAGTTTGAACATGCATGCATTATGCTGCAAAAATGATTTGACCATAATCCAGTTAGTGCATTTTTCTTGCACAAGGGCAATGCTCCATCTTTACAGCCCACTTTGTCACCACTATGTTAATATCTGGACAAAATGAAAGGTGTTTGTATTCTGGGAAAGTTCTGTATACTCGTTTCATTTTGTCTTGTCGTACACATTGCAGGGCCCCAGTGTGTCGTAACCTTCATCCAATGGTAGATGAATTGATATGTGCATATTTGAGTACCCTCGAAGAGTCAAAGGCTTAAACAATCAATAATTTATCTTATTTGAAGCAATTGTATTGTAATGGAGTTGTATATGATATCAGAGATTGACAATTTTGCATAATTAGTACTCTTAAAGAAATAATTAGTACTCTTAAAGACTTTAACCTTAGATTAGAGCGCAATTTTTTTTTATTGAAGCAGTCTACTGGAGATTTGTATTTTGATATTGTAATTTTGTTTATCCACAGATCAACAATTGTGCATTCAAACCCAATCCCTTTAAAGGAGCAACCAAATTTGGGTGTGTATAAGGATCAGCAAAGTCGAGAGGAGATCTGCAATAAGAATTCCAGAGATACGGATGGGAATTCAGGAAATTTGGCGAGGACATTCCAATCCCAGAGAATCCCAATGGGTATGTTCATTCCGTTGAACTCTTTGAAATAGAAGCAGATTTCAACTATTACTTTGAGTTTAGTTTTGTCAGGTTCCTCCAAGTTCTTGCAGTTGCTTATTTTTAAACATATTCTCTGCAGCTAAACCTGGAAAAGTTGTTGGCCCGGTTGTCCAATATGAGAATGGGAGTATTAAAGATGCGTACGATCCAAGAACCTATGTCAGGAATGCAGTACTACCTCCACAGCCCATTCCGTCCCCATATTGTGTACGCAGGCCGAATGTGGTAAAACAAGAAAGGTCTGGGACAGAGGCTGAGAGGGATTTGTCCCAAACCAGACAGCAAGTCCCGCAGTGCAGCATGATGGCCAAATTGGCCCCAGAAGTAGCAATAGACATCAACTCCTCATTTTATCTCACACGAGCGGGGGTCACAAAATCAGACCCGACAAATGAACGGATAGTGATTGATACACACATGCTTCAAACTAAGTCTCAGTTCGGTGGGATCGGGGCTGCAGCTGCTGCTCACAGAAAGGTAGGCGCTGTTCAGTTTAACATGTCTAGAATGTATTAGGAAGGGGAAGTGGAGCCTTTTGTTGGTCATGTGGGGATTGTAATTGTATATGGAAGCAAAGAAAAGAATTGGGATGGGGGATGGTGGGTTTGTTTTGATCTGAAAATGTAGCAATCAGGCTCCAGCACGAGGAACTAATTATATTCAAGTGAAAGTTATACAACTCATCATAGAATTTGGTCATTTTTACTTTGTGATTAACAAATAAGTATTTCTAATTCTATCAGTGCAGCTATATCCTGGTAAACATATTTTAGGAAGCATTGTTGTGACTAGTATATGCTATTTGTATGATCCTTTTCCATTCGTATAAATAATGTATTACTACATACTTGACAAAAGTCCCACAGTTGTGAATTACATAAAATTTTAGTTAAATGTTAGAATATTGATGGGGTATGTGATTGCAGCACTCTTTAAGTCTTAAGGTTTCACAAATAGTTAAGGTACTAAGGTGAGCTATGGTGTTCAACCTTCAACATAAGGTTTACTGTTACTGTGCCTACTGTAAATAGTGGAGAGTATGTACGTACAAAATTTTATGCATTGAGAAATTTTGTGGATGCAATCAGAGATTCAGAGTTACTATTCTCTTGTTTGTCAACTGCATCCACTATTTAGGCTGAGAGAACCTTAAACCACCAACTCTCCCTAGGTTTGACGAAGCAGATCACAACTTCTTGAAATCTGAAACCAAATATTGTGCATTTAGTTGAAAGCTTGCTATATTTATGTATAATTTTGAATTACTACCCTGTTTAAATAGATATCCCTGTTTTACATCAGGTTCCAAAACAGAATATGTATGATGATAAATCCTAAAACCAAAGTATCAAAATTGAAACTGACATTTGTTCAAGTGCCTAGCATTGTGAAAACCATAAAATTAAAATTGAAAATTGCTGTTTCTTTTCCTGTTACAATGTATGCACAACTTTCCTACACTTGTAAAAACCTTTTTCTGTCTTAATTGTTTTCAACATCGGTCTGACATTCTTCTTTCGGGTAACCACATTGTGGCCTGACATTCTTCTTCCGTGTAACCACATTGTTGTCTGGATAGAATATCATTGATTCATTGGTGAATGAGTTTCAATTTGTCAAGAGCTTCTGCAAGTGCGCCTTCATTCTCACTTTCATCCTTCAATGACTCAAAACGGGTTAGACCAGCACAAGGAAGACTTTCAACAAAGTAGTGATATTTTTTGATTACAATTAAATTTTCTTTATCATTATGCACCTGCCATGCAGATTCTGTATCATCAACAGGGCCTTGGCTGGAACCTGTATCTTATCATTATCAAGACTAATGATATTTATCAAAATACAAAAGACAGTTTTCAGATTCCGCCTGTGCAATTATATTACTGCAGTTGAAGTACTTTCCTTCTGGATCAAGTAGTTCTGCCATTCGTAAAGCATATACTCGTACTCAGCGTATATATACATATCATACATACTACTTGCTGGGTTGGATGAAGGGCCCACCCAAGAGCATTTGTACCTTGTGGTGTTAGCCCAAGCAGCTGAGGTTTTGCCTTCTTGTGACAGACTGACAAGGTACATACTTGTAGATGTTCATAACTTCATATATAGCATATCTGAAGCAGTTCATACTTGGCATGCCCAACTTCTCGAGGACAAGGTCGCATGTAATCAGGCACTCACTCTGACGACTCGGAAGCTTCCACAAATAGTTAGGGTGTTTCGAGCCTTGTATTGCGTTGCCTAGTAGGAATGGACTTGCGGAGAACTATATTGTAAATTGTTGTGTATGCAGTTGATGTTCTCTTGTTTATCAAGAACTGCATCTACTATTTATGCTGAGTGTTGTTTTCGAATGAATGTAATTAATGAACATATGATTTAATTAGAATGTCTTTCCCGAGTGTAGATGAATCAGACCGGCCATAACCTAAACCAAGTTGGAACTTAGAAGACAAGAAAGTATATATAAAGGACATTGAATTATAATTAAAAGCAGAGTTGTAGGATAAATAAGCCACCAGTTCGATTTCTGTTCATTTAGGTGCCATAGTAAAGTCGAAAATTTCGAGATTTATGTAAAATTTTTAAGTACATACTAGTATACTACGTTTAACATCAGTATCCAAAGCATAAATCATAAAAGTGAAATGTTAAACTTCGTATTCTAAATGTTTAAGTGCCTAAAAGTAGGCAAAAACTCTCTCCCTACATGTCTACAATCATAAAAAACTTCTTTAGTCTTAATTTTATTCATAGCAGGTCTTACATCATTGCTCAGGGTTGTCGCATCGTCGTTGTCTGGATAGAATATCATCTGGTGAATAAATTTCAGTTTGTCAAGAGCTTCTGCAAGTGCACCTCTATTCTCACTTTCATCCTTCAATGATTCAGAATGGGACAGACCACCACAAGGCAGATTTTCATCAAAGTAGTGATATTCTTTCATAACAATCAAATTTTCTTTATGCATCTTCCACATATTTTCTCTATCATCAAGTATGACGACGGCCCTGGCTGGAACCGGTATCTTATCAAGACTTTTTCGAGTTTTGCTTGTGGAGTCCTCCCGCGCAATTACTTTCTTGCTATTGAAGTACTTTCCGTCTGGATCAAGTAGTTCTGCCATTTGTATGGCATATCCACGCGTACCCATAGTATATATATACATATCATACATACTACTTGCTTCTTCCAAGAATGCTCGAACATAAGGGCGCAACTTTGTTACTGCTGTATAGCCTGATGAATCTAATGCCAACTTGAAAAGGCTTCCAGTTGGATTTTCGTGCAAATAATCTACATCTTGCAGCGCTGATAATTTATCATTTAGCCAAATTGAGTGAAGTAGAGTATTGTCCAAATCCAGGACCAAGCATAGTTTTTTCTTTCTCAACAAGTTCTCCAGTTTAAATTGACACAACATTTCCAGATCCTTACTGCATGCAAGTGTTGTGTGTATAATAATCACATTGTCTTCGTCCATGCGTTGTCCACATACTTCACACGCTTTGCCATACAATTCTGGATGAAGACATCTCCCACGACGAAATCCTGGATGAGAGCAAGTCTCACCAAGCAGTTCTTTCTCTATATATTTAGCTACTAGGTGCCAGTTTTTGCACTTTGTACCATTTGTTTGTACTGATGATGAAGATGCAGAAACGTTTTTCAAGCAAACAGATCGAACACCACTCTGAACCATTATCTCATACTCTTTCTCAACTTGTAAAATTACAATCACAACAATCACCACTCTTAACCATTATCTTATATAATGCCCCAATTCACCATCTAGACTTGAAAAAAGACTTCTAAAATAAGAAACTCTCAAGCCAAAGTGCAATTTTAGAAACTCTGAACTTAACCGTTTTCCTTTTTTTCTGTGTAGGTTGAGTTGGGTGGGCTGGATAAAGGGCCCATCTAAGATCACTATATTCTGGTCTCAGCCTAAGCCCATTAACAATCATGCATGAATGAGGCCAGCCCATCATGTGTTTATTGAAGCTCTAAATTCTATTTTATGATCTACATTCTACAGTAATGTTGATTTAGCAACATATGATCATCATAACATATTTCTTGAACAGCAAGTATAGTTTTAATCAATTTTGTTTCAACAACTAATCTAGTAAAGTTGATATAAATGTATACATATATAACGTGCTTATCATTTTCAACAAGTCACATTAAGATTTTCGGAAATTATTGATTGAAAACGAAAGGAAAAGAAAGGTTCAGAGAACACCACAAGAACATGTATATATATATATCTTATATAATTAATTTCCTGCAAATTTTGTGTGATATTCATTAAACCATTATTAGCTACGTACCCTAGCTAAATGAATTCTTGGTACATTACACAAATAAAACATAATTTACAAGTGATTTTTCTTTATTGAAAAAATATATAACAACATATACATTACCAAGGAACATACAATATGACAGTTGGTCCTCAAGGAACATATCATGTCCACATACGTTAAATGATCTGACAGTCTTATTTGCAGTTTTGCCTGATTCTGTTATTCTTTTTACCCACGTACCTTCAATTTTAGGAATGAAAATGAGACCGCGAAATTTTAGTAATCACGCGTGGCTGCAGCTGTGACTTGTGATCAGGAATCAGGATGGAAGGTGTGTATAAATCATATTGACCAAACAGAATATGGGAATTGAAAGAGCTTTATAGAAGCATCATACTTCTACAGTACAGACAGAATGAATTTTATTGTTGATTGAAGTAAAGTGATATACTGATGGCTAGTATTATTATGTATGAGTATGACAAGGAAACTTGAAGTGATGATTGGCATATGTATCTAGTCTTCTGAGACAACAAAACGAAAATAATCTAGTCTTCTAGACAACAATTGATATATAACCTTCGAATTGCCAATTAAATCCTTAAAACAATATAAGCAGGGAATTATTATTATTCTTACCACCTAGTTAGTCCTTGACCTTCCATTGAAAATTGTTGGTATATAGTCGTCTTGCTATGCAACTGCTGGTCCCTTTGCACGACTAAATGCAATTGATTTATAGTTGCTTCATGCATGGTCCATGGCATGTACTATCTCCATTTGACAGAGGAGAGAGAGAGATCGAGAGAATTGTAGCTACTATATATACCACTTATTTTTTTTAGGTTATTTATTGGTATAGAGGAGTTTGGAACCATTAATTAGTACGTACAACATGTAACTATGTAGCTTAGGTTAATTAGTAATTAGTCCATGACTCCATGTAGAAGATGACCTAGTTACGTTTTAAAAGACAGCCTCACATGTGTGCACTAGCTAGTACTGTTGTTTTATATACTCCAGCTACAATTTTCTTCCTTCTCCCTTCCACCCTTTTCCTGCATTAATGCTTGCATAAAAAAGAGCTGAAGTGTTGCACCGTCCTTCACAAAGTTCTTGGGCAGGTTATCTAGAATGTTCGTACGTAGTGCATGATTGATGGTCTCTCTAATAATAAATAGGATGGTTGGTCGTTGGATAGTTGATATGATATGTTCCATTTACGTACACATCATTTTGTGGAAGATAATTTTTGGTACATGCACAGGACTAGGACTGAACGTAACTATCACTAAAAGGCGAGGATTAAGGGTAGGTGAGCGCGTAAACTGATCATATATAATGCATGTCTCCTCAGTCCTCACAACCCCTTGGTCATAAGCTTGCCAGGCCAGAATTCTCTGTAGATTTATGTGCTTGACAATATGTTAGAAATAGTGCACGTATACAACAATATTCAGTTGGAACCAGATGTGAGAGTTTTATATGTTGGTCGGCCTCCATTCCTTTTATTTAAGATGTAATCCCTGTTAACCAAACCATGGCGTGTTACAGGGGCAGCCAGCTTGCTGGGAAACCTCTTGTTAACATAGTCATGAGTTTGGTCTTTGTGTTTTTGATTTTTTGCTTCATTCAATATATTCGTTTCTTACCGAGGAAGAAAATACAACAATATTCAGTTATAATTCGATATTGTTCTACAACAACAACAATTATAGAATTAGTATGGAACTGAAGTTGTGTATTCCTATATTTGAAAAAATTGAAATACACAACCTAACTCATGAGTTCCATGCCACAGACTGAGTCCTGATAGTAGGCCAGAGTCGCCTATTTCATGAGATGAGCACATTCTCTAATCTCTAGTCTAGTATCAACTATCACGTACTTCAGTATATTCTGCAACATAATGCAATTAACAGCAGGAAGAAATAAGCTTATGCGCGAACCACACATTATGTGAGGACAATATATGCTTGGCCCTAAAATTTCTACTACATAAACTGTTGCTTAAACCCTAAATAAAGCAAAAATGTTTGCAGGAGATACATCATCATCATCATCATATTATATGAATTACTAAATCAGGGAAGGACATATGAATTCTGACCCTCCCATGCATTATTATTGCCATATTCAGCTGGAAACTATGCATGATTGACTACCTTTTAATTTTAATGCCCTGTGTGTGTTGTGCGCAGCCGAATCTTATGCACCAATACCCAAGATTGAAATAGTGTATGAATTAAACGAAGAAACAAAGCAAAACAAAAACAAACCCACACAAACACACAAGATTTACGTGGTTCGGCTAATATTGCCTACGTCCACGGACAAACAAACAATCTTTCTTATAGAGACGATTATACAAGCCCTCACGAAGAAACCAAAGTGTTCTTCCTCACAAAAGTTCTTTCAAACTCTCTAATGGCTTCTCACAATCTCTCTTTCATCAAGATTAGGTTTTCCAACCTTCTCATTGGCTTTATAACATAGCCTTACAATCAAACACGAAATGGGCTTAAACAGACCCATATGCACAAAAGCAAAGAAGGACGTACGTACGTCGAAAGAACGTTCGTACGTTGGACCACAGAGAAGTAGTCTGTGCTACAGGACGTACGTACGCCCTAACTACGTACGTACGTTCCTGAATGATACCATCAACGTTCGTACGTCGAATACACGTCCGTACGTTCAGCAAAAAACAAAATTGTCTGTGATACGGGACGTACGTACGCCCTAACTACGTACGTATGTTCCCAGACAAAAAACTTCCCTCCGTTCTCTTTTCCAAAAAAAACCAACAGTGTGGTTTTGCTTTGGTCCACTTGGTCCAGTAAATTCACAACAAGCATATAATACTGTATTAAATTAACTGCAAAATCTGTTGGAATAGGCCGCCTCTGGGTGCGATAATAAGCTTATGAGGCTACCTAATTAATTTAAGTAACACTAAACACCCAATTCGGAATGACCATCAACAGCTACCCTTGTTTTCATTGGGCCATATCGCACTTATGAACAGGTAGATCGATCACGCCAACTACAATCAGAAGGGGACTACGCTTCATTTTAATGCAAATTAAACTCCTCTACTTTCAATGGTTTATGTACATAGATGATAGATCGTGTAGTGGGATACGCCGTATATTCTTGCAAATTATAAGGTAGGCACGCATGACACACCGTATATTACCTCCCACACTTAGTTTTTTTGTACCCATTTTCCTGCTTTAATTTATTTATACATCATAACTTTCCAAAAAAAAAAAAAAAAAAAAATCTATTTAAAGAACCATGCACATTCATCATCAGTTGGGAGCTTTAAACTGAAGGAGGATACGAAGATTTGTGATTTTATGTATGTCTTGTACTTTGTGTTTATACAATGTATATAGGTTGTATGTATAATACTTGTGTTGCTATGTGAAGTAGATAGGATCAATGACTCAGTTGCAGATCTTTTGGTTGCACACTGAAATGAACTATTTGAACCTAATTAAACTTGATGGTAAGAAAAGATTTGCTCTTTCAAAGCTGAATTATGAAGTAGTACGTCATCTCATCGATCAATTAATGAATTGAATCTGCATTTTTGGGTTTGGTACCAATCTGTCAGTCGCAGACCTTTCATTGCCCACAGAAATTAAACTTGGAGGAAGGGGGTAAGAAAAGATTTGTAAAACATATGTATTCAATAATAATCAATAACCACAAGTCCACAAACCTATATATGGGTAGTTTGACACACATTAATTGACATACATTAGGAGTTGGGGGTTGAGGGATGAACAGTTTGATACCTTTAATTTATATTGATATTGATCGAATGGTTTGGCTATTGCCTACTTGCATTTCTTTCAAACAATCTTTTTTTTTTTTTTTTGATAAAGTAGTAGTTTTATTAAAAGCTCTGAACTATTACATACTGATCAGCATACAAGCTGTACCGTTAGGTATTTAACTATTCAAAGATACATGCTACCACCAAGACAAGGTAATAAATAAGACAGACCCCAGCAAAGACTACAAAAGTGTTGTATCTTTCCAACAATCTTTCTGACCTATCTATCCATCTATCCATGTGAGTGGCATGAGCACTACTTGTATGAAGTGTGCAGTGCATGAGTGCAACAATTAACAGTTAACAACAATGAATGCATGAGCCGAATGTGGTGACTTTGTGTCCGTAGAAGAACATTACGATTACGTGCTCCAGTTGTGCAGATTCAAAAGAATACATACATCCAAAAATCATTAAGATACTAGCTTGATGTCTACAATTAACGTTCAATGATATAAACACCACATATGTATATATACAGTATTAATGAACAAACCTCTTTGTTGGTTGTTTGTGATATGTTTCTCTATACAAGATGTGATGAACAATATTAATATAGTTGGGTTCGTTTGATATAATTAAGTTCATCGCGTCATGGAATCCACATTTAGCTGACTTATAAGAGCAGATTTTTTGTGAGAACGTCATGTTTGCTTGCAACAAGAAATTAAAGAAAAGAGAAGAAAATAAGATCAGTTCATATCACTAACAAATTAGTATATAAAAAAAATCACTAACAAATTTATTTCGGTATTAAAACATTGTAATGAATTAATAATGTAATAGTTCTATCTATTAACCTAGGTAGCTCAGTTAAGAATACCCTGATCTTGTAACAAGACAGGCTTGGCTCATTTTCGGATCGCTCAAAGCTAGCTTACTTTACTGATTAGCTAACAGCTAGTCTAATTAACAAACATATATGCCAACCTTGAACATACTTAAGCTCGACTCGTTTCTGGCTTGTTTGCTTAAATGGCTCTTTAGCTAAAAAAATAAACATGCAGTGCACAAAGCTACGTACGTACATACACTCCCGCCTGTGGATCTTTTCAGTACACAAACACTATTCGACTAACCTTAAAATCGACCAAACATTGAATCTGATGACGAATCCTAGCCGTCAGATACTCAGATCTGTAACTTGTTTTAACCAGAAATTGTGGTCGGACTATAAGAACAACCCATGAAGAGTATGGGTTTAATTTGTGCCCATGACAGTCTTTTTCTCAATAATTGAAATATGGGTCCAATCGATCATAGCTCAAACTCATGTATGTGGCTGTAAATATTTGTTACAGTTGCATATCTCTACCATGCATCTAAAGAGAAAGTGAGATTATGTATGGTCTATCTACACTGTATAATAAACTTTATTATTTACTGGCATTTATAACTAGTACCTGAAATATTCAATTTTCATACCTACAAACCACAAGACTTTATCATCCAACAGAACTCCAAAACCCTTATAAAAAGACTATACATAACCAAAGAAGAGTAGTAGTAGCAGCTTAGAGAATAAGAAGCTAGCTAGGAACTAATAAAGGAATTAAGAATGGCTACTAATCCTGGAATTCTCACTGAATGGCCATGGCAACACCTTGGAAGGTTTAAGGTATTCTCGATCATATCGATCTTCTTCTCTATCTCTATCTCGATCTCTATCTCTCCCCTCTGGAATTATATATCACTAATTAAAATGATATTTGATTGTAGTTGCTTAATTATATAATGTTTATATATTTTGGCTTTTGGGATGCAGACCAAGATTTGTCAGAAAATCTTTATATCTTACACTGTTACACATATATAAATTATAATCAATCATATCCTTAAGCTAATTTTAGCTGAGGATAAAAGGGAAGACAGTTTTAGAAAGCTGAAGATAATGTTGCCCAATTTTTTTGATAAAAAGGTTAAAATTTTACTAAAAAAACGCCAACACCAACTTACAAAACTGATCAGCCTACACCTTCGTCCATCGTCAGGTTTTCCCCAAGAGGACATATCCTCTTTTAACAAATACAAGATCCCTGCTGTTGGGCACCTTACAAACAGCTGATTTACAAACATAGAAATGAAAATAAGCCTTACAGAGACTGTTGCGCAATCTCCATATTTTCCCAGTCCTTCCTCGCAGGCAGTACCCCAATGTTGCCCAATGTTGTTGTCAGCTAGTAATATTGCTTAGTAGGACCATGAAGCTTATTCAAATAATGATAAGTTCTGTGCATGCAAATAATTTCCATAAGATAGCTAGATTACTACTTTGACATACAGTATGTGATCTAGAACATATGTAGCAATAAAGTCTTTGCTTCTTTATCAATAAACTTCTGCTTATCAACAAAAAAAAAAAAATGTTCTTAATACAATTTGATGATAGATGTATGATGATATGAACTCTGCTTTTGTTCATACCGGAGAAAAAAGAAATTGCCATTCAATTCTTATAAGTATATACACTATACTTGCAAGCATTTATTTAAATCTTTCAAAAAAATACTACTTTTGGAGTTTATTAACAGGAAAAAAAAAAAGTATGATACTACTTATCGGTTTCGGATCACCCGATATAGATAAGTTTCGTAAAGTTTTTCACTTAACTTACCGATATTTGTTGTATTTCGGAAATATCGATCAATCAGACGGAATAATAATATTTCGGATCTGAACTGACAAAATCACGAAACTCTCACGACACCCAACCGTAAACATTTAAACCTTACATCTCTCTCTCTCTCTCTCTCTCTCTCTCTTGGGGTTGTGGGGTTGTTTTGAAAATGAATTTGCACTCAATTCTTCTGTTAATGATGCTTTGGTTGCTCTGCTTGTGCCCATTTTGGTGAGTTGAGCATGCCTTGCCCACTAACTGTTTGATGAAATTCCTGAATCATGTAGTATTGTTAAAATGATTTTATTTTTATTTTGTAAACAAAACATACCTTAGTTGATCTAAGAAACAATTTTATCTGTTTTGTTTGATAATGTACAGTACATTGTTTTGGCGCCATTTGTGGCTGATACCATATATTCAATGGCAACCAAAGACAAAAGTGAGTGGGATATTACCAACATTCTTATTCTTCCATTGATTATATGGAGAATGATTCACGACCAGATGTGGATCAGCTTTTCACGTTATCAAACTGCCAGAGGCAAGAACAGGATTGTTGATAAAAGTATTGAGTTTGAACAAGTTGACAGAGAGAGGAACTGGTTAGTACTATAAATATGAGAACTACTACGTTACTCTTACTCACTCGAAAGCATGAAGCATATATATATATATATTTTTTTATATATGTCTGATAATGTCTTTGTAAATTGTGTTTGAAATGACAGGGATGATCAGATCCTGTTCAATGGCATACTCTTTTACCTAGGTAGCAAGTACTTACCCCTGGCTAAAAACCTGCCATTCTGGAGAACTGATGGTGTAATTTTCACTATTCTTCTTCATGCTGGTCCAGTTGAATTTCTCTATTATTGGCTTCATAGAGCCTTGCACCACCATTACCTTTACTCACGCTATCATTCCCACCATCATTCCTCCATCGTTACTGAACCTATAACATGTAAGCCCCCTTACTGTGTCTTGTTTTATTTCTACTTTACTACATTCTAACCTTAAATAGTCCTGACTTTTATCCTAACTTAACTAACTTTGTTCACTATGGCAGCCGTGATTCACCCATTTGGAGAACATATTGCCTACTTTATACTGTTTGCAATCCCACTGTTGACTATAGTGCAAACTGGAACAGCTTCAATAGTAGCTGTTGCTGGGTATATTACATACCTCGATCTTATGAACAACATGGGGCATTGCAACTTTGAGTTCTTTCCCAAATGGCTTTTCAGAGTATTTCCTTTTATCAAGTACATCATGTATACTCCATCGTAAGTATAAAATTTTCTCAAAGTCCTTCATGTTTGAATCAATATATATTTAGTGATGTTTCTATATTTAGTGATATTGATAGTAAGATTTCGCTTGTGGCAGGTTTCACTCTCTTCACCACACTCAATTTCGAACAAACTTATCGCTGTTCATGCCAATCTATGATTTAATGTATGGTACTATGGACAAAGCATCGGATTCCCTACATGAAAGCTCACTTGGGCGAATAGATAATTCACCCCATGTAGTTTACCTCACTCATCCAACTACACTAGATTCGGTCTA
Organism: Aquilegia eximia; assembly: GCA_023053565.1. Classification (NCBI taxonomy): domain Eukaryota; kingdom Viridiplantae; phylum Streptophyta; class Magnoliopsida; order Ranunculales; family Ranunculaceae; genus Aquilegia; species Aquilegia eximia. Next base: position 12,988,470 of record JALIGU010000001.1, read on the forward strand.
TCATCTACATGTAGGATTCGCCTCTTTTGCGTCCGACCCCTACAAGTCTAAATGGTACATGTGGATGTTGTGGCCACTGACACTTTGGTCCATGTTGCTAACATGGGTATCTGGTCACTCGTTTGTTGTGGAAAGAAACATATTCAATCATTTGAAAATGCAGACATGGGCAATTCCAAGATATCGCTTCCAAGTAAGGACTTATATCATACTAAGTTTGAATTCTATATGAGAAAAAGGAAATAGATTTGTCTTAAGTAACAGCAAAAGTAAAAACAAATTCTCTATATAAAGGATTTGCTTCGACGCCTGCAGTGAATAAAAAAGACATACTCTATTTTTGCTGAAATACTAGCTAGATCTATTCACAATTTTAAGTGATCTGACTTGCACTGAATTCTTCTTAATTTTGATTCAATTTTTAATGCAACTGGGAAGCCAACATTGATGAGCTCGATCTAAATTTCTTTTGCAGTATCTTTTACCATGGCAAAAAGAAAAAATTAATAGTTTAATTGAAGATGCCATTTTGGAGGCAGATGAAGCAGGTGTAAAGGTTATGAGTCTGGGACTCTTAAACCAGGTACTTTCGTATTTCTTATTGTTCAACTATACAATTTGGTCCTTTTCATTATCATCTAGATAAGAAAAAAATAATTATGCAGGGAGATGACCTTAATGAAAATGGCGAACTCTATGTTCGAAAGCACCCAAACCTCAAGGTTAGGCTAGTTGATGGGAGTAGTTTGGCTGCTGCTGCTGTTGTTAATAGCATCCCCAACGGAATAAAACAAGTACTTTTGAGTGGAAATTTGTCTAAGGTCGCTTATGCTGTTGCCAATGAATTGTGTAAGAAGGGTGTCCAGGTGCGTTTTTTCCCAGATTCGTATTTTTTTTTTTTTTTTTAGGAAGAGAATCACAGAGACTAAAAACATCATTCTTTCAGAATCACTTGAGAAATTGTGTGGTTGTTTGTGAAAGTTTGGTGTTCTAATCTCTTTAGAATGTAAGTTTCGCCAGAAATTATTTATTTTCTGATACGAGTCTAAACTTGAAACAGGTAGCTATCCCTAGCAAGGAAGGTTACGAGAAACTCAAAGGAAGGGTCAGCTCAGAGTTTGCAAGTAATGTGGTCCATTCTACCAGTTATGATCAAGAGGTACAATTTATATGCAATTTCTAATTAAAGGTTTACTAGTCTATAATTTATAATCTTATAAGCAATATGCATATGTATAGAAATATACGTAAAAATAGCTTTCTTATATATAATGTCCATTATTCTTTTAACATCACAGCGGTGCTACATCTACAATCATATACTTCTAATTTGCTTTAGCAATTTTTTTGTTCTGTGGTACATATTAAACTCATGGTGACATTTATAAAATGGATCTTGCAGGTATGGTTAGTGGGTGATGGATTGAATGATGAAGAACAGAAGAAAGCTCCAAAAAATACAATCTTCATTCCTTTCTCACAGTTCCCTCCTAATAGGCTGCACAAAAACAGAATCTACTATAGCACTCCTGCATTTATCATTCCCAAAGCTCTCGAAAACATGGATTCCTGTGAGGTTAGTAAGATATACCAAACATCTTAATCTGTGAATGTTTACGATATAGACGTGGAAAATTGGGTTTTATCTATGCTCTTTTCTTATATCTAACTAATCTTTTTGTACTCTTATTGTCGTCCCATATAGAACTGGCTGCCAAGAAGGGTGATGAGTGCATGGCGCGTTGCTGGAATAGTGCATGCGCTGGAAGAATGGGGCACAAATGAGTGTGGTGAAACAATGTTCGATATAGATAAAGTATGGAGTGCAGCTCTTCGACATGGATTCCGTCCTTTCAATGTTAGCAGCTGATCCAGTGTCCAAGTAATCAGCCTACTATATACTACATGATGAATGGAAATAGAAGTGTTGTGTGTCTTGTTCACCAAGACTTCTTAATTGTTCCATATATTTAGTAAACTTTTGTAAAAGCATCGTCTTCTGTTAGATCTGTATCCACCAAACTTATAGCTCATATTTCATGATAGTTCATGATAAATAATCAATGTAGTGTGATTTTATTAAGCTGATTCAAACCTTCCCTCTTTCCCTCCACTCCACACACAGTATTTTGTGTTTCGGTTTTATATACTTTCTTTTGCAGTTGTTTAATTGTATTTTTTACTGCTATTTGTTGTGCTCTATCAACTAGGGGCCTGTCTATAGGAACCATGAATTAGCCCCAAGATTTATCATTTGGGCCACATACCACATGAAACCACATGCTGAGATAATATGTGAGGGACAACCTTATGCTACATTATAATTAATAGAGCTGCTGCGGTGCTTCACTGCTTCCCATCCATAAATTTCTACCGAGTGTCGACTAGTCTGTGAGCCCTCTGCTTCCCATCCATAAATTGAAATTCTGCCGAGTGCCGACTAGTCTGTGAGCCCTTTCACCCTGCTTTCTTCCAGTAGGATTTGAATAATATAAGCATACAATCTGTCCTACGGCCTTTATTGTTTCATACCAATAAAAATTTAATTAGTTCATCAATATATGGTTCTTGGTCTCTTTCATAACAGCAAACCAAAATGACATGCTTGATTTCACCATTATTGAAGACTTTGTCATTATTGATGAAAATTGCTGTGTACTGTCTGTCGGTGAAGGTCACCGCATTCCCAACAGAAGTAACTTATAAAGATAGGCCATGCAGATCTTCCTGCATGGCTGCATGCCTTATTTTTGTCAGCAATGGAGGCTATTGACTAAGATAGCTGAAGAAGACCAAACATTCATACGCACAACTGTCAAATATATTTAGTGTTAATGTGGTTTCAAAGAAACAACTTGTGATTAAAGAAGAACAGTGAAGAAAGTAGTAGCTAAGTAATAAATTTGTTCAGAAAGCTAAATGCTTGAAAGGTTGCTTGTCAGGAAAATGGAACTCAATGGGACAAAGCAATGATTTTTTGGGCCATGGGCCTACTGCTCTTAGGATTTGGGCCAGAGCGCTCTTGGTTGGCTTGGCTATGGCAGATTGGCAGGATACCCACTTCTGAGAGCACTTTACATGTACCAATTTCGTGCTGCAGACTGTTAATGTATCTATCAAACATTCTAAATTGTAGTTTTGGAGATGGAATATTGCTTTCTTGGAAAAGCAAACCAACACAAAGAAACAAAGAATCAGGAACAACTATGATGGAAAAGAAATATATGTAACACATATATGACTCAAAGTAAGCATCCAAGTCTCTGCTCATTGCCTTGAATTTCAAGGTTTGCTCTTTACAACCCACAAACTTATGAAATCCACAATTTATCCAGCAAGAAAAGAACCAAAATTTTTCATACAACTCAATGTGTATAAAAACCCCCATAATCATTCAGCTCATCTTGTGCCTTCTTTGAGCTTTCTTTAGTAACATTCCATCTTTTTTGGGATCCAAAGCTCAATCTAACTAGCTTCTACATAGTACCTATGGCTAATACTCAGTTAAAGCCCCTGGCAGGTCTACTTTTGCTGCTCAACTTTTGCATGTATCTCATTGTTGCGGCAATTGGAGGATGGGCCATCAATAGGGCAATCGATCATGGTTTCGTCATAGGTAAATATCATCATCAGCACTATTGTAATTATGTCGCACGATACATAACTAGTCTAGCACAGTAGCACTCAGGTGGATGCTCATAGATGATCATGTGAAAAACTATATTATCCATGCATACCTACATGAACTATACAGTATTTGCGTTTTGAATTCAACATTTTGTTCGTCACTATTTAATTTAATTTCCATATAACAATCGCTGTAGACTCTATTCTTAACATAAAAATCGTTGTTGAAACTGAGATTGTTCTATATACACATTAGACCTCAAGAAATAATAAAGCTTTAAAGCAGGATTTTTTGAGAAACAAACAGGTTATTTGCAAATGGTATCCATATCTCTGCTTTTCTATATAGTTCAAGACTTCGAGTATAGTTTTAAGAAAATGATTGATGTGTCATCTAACTCTGTCTGCTTCTTGATTCCATGTGTTATATAGCAAATTACAGCAATTTTACTATGTTGCAGGTCCAGGTCTTGAACTTCCAGCTCACTTTTCTCCCATATACTTTCCGATGGGCAATGCTGCGACTGGATTCTTTGTAGTTTTTGCCATGATTGCTTCAGTTGTAGGCGCTGCATCATCACTTGCTGGTATAAACCATGTTCGATTATGGCATGCTGATAGCTTGCCTTCTGCTGCATCAGTGGCTATAATGGCCTGGACTCTTACTCTCCTAGCCATGGGGTAACCTTGTAAAACTTATTAACAGTCTCAAGAAATTGCTTATGTAACCGAGAAATTACTCTAAGATGCTAATATCTGGAGATTAAGAATTGTTTTATTCTTAACTAATCATGACCTTTAATTTTCAGGTTGGCCTGTAAAGAAATTGAACGAGAAATCAGAAATGCGCGTTTGGTAAGAATATTTGAGATTATCATCGACGACTAGTTAATCAATATATCATTTTCTTTTACGAAGTTTATTAAGGTACTTCTTAGCTGTAGAATGCTAATGTAGTGTTTATTATCTACAGAGAACTATGGAGGCCTTCTTGATTATTCTTTCCGCTACACAGTTCATATATATTCTTGCCATTCATGGAGCAGCATCTGTCCCAAGGACTCATCAGACAAGATAGGGAGATGAAACTGAGATTGGTTTCAAAGGAGTGTGATATATAATAATATAAATGTCATTCTTGAGTAGTCACAGTGTGTATAATCAGTGTGGTGTACGTGTGATTGAATTTATTCTAAATTGGTGATGTATACTAGGGTTTGCGAGTGATTTTGAGTTATATGGTTTATTTCATTCTTTGAACAAAGTTAAATTTGGTCTATTATATTTGTTTCGGACGCCTAATTCGCTTCTGTGAACATCTTAAACCTTCTGCTTCATGAAGAAATGCCACTCCAGTATAATATTCAATATGGAATTTATGGATTCTTCGGATACGTATTTTCATATGCTTCCATGATATAAGGCTAGATTATGAAATTAAACTAACTTCACAGCATAGTGTTAACATATTCAGTTTCAGTAAATTAAATAGAGAACCTTCAAGAACAAACATGACAGACAATGGAATAATCATTCTCAAGTGGGGTTTATTTATTAGACAAGTACTACACAGGTTCAGAAACAAAGCGAGAAATGGAAACAAAACCATTAGGCGAAAGAAGTGGCATTAATAAGAATGTGAACTGCCTGAGAATAAGCAGTGAATACAATACTAAAACCCTCAGAATTTTTATTGATAATAGATGGTCGGAATCCATTTAATCACCATCTTATAAATCTAGACTGATGGAATTCGTTTAATCCACTGATAGTTGCAGAGAAGGCAAGGGCATTGTGTGGTTAAGGCAGGTGTTTTTGACAGCCAGGTCAAAGGGGATTTGGAGAAAACAGAAAAGCACAAAATCACTACTCAGGAGACACAATGCTTCTAGAAACTGGTTTAAGTTTTGAACTAAAACTACACCTTTTGGGTGCTTATTAAGTTGGACGAGCATATATTCCTACAAGACTTCAAGCCAAAATATATCAGTGATGAACAAAACTCTGGCTGAAAAAATTAAATTCCAAAATAATTCAATCTCAAATATATTATTGAAGCAAATGATGTAACCAATGTCGATAAAGAATGTCTCCACGTTTGTATAGCTACTACCGAACAGTAGCTTCTAAACAATCAATTCCACAACAATGATGAAGTAATAATCAGTGTATGCAAGGCGGCAAACTCCAGATATAACTGCTTATAAGTTATAACTGACACAACTGTTCCTCAAACCTAAATACAGTATTAAGACCAAGAAAGCAATACCTATCACAAAAACTATATGGAAGATAATTTGCAAGGCTAACAAGGGCATGCTGCAAACAACTGCATCAAAATCAACACCCTTCCAAACTCAGCACTGGACATGAAATGGTCACAAACCACATATCATTAACAGACTCTGATGATCATGCTCCTCAAACCTAGCCCTCAACAATACTTCTGTCCTGCATAATTTTACCATTCTGTTCCTGCATCGAGAGAATATAACGATACAGTGAGTACCAAGCATATATTTTCACATCATTTTGCAATTAAAACCATCCATTTCTACAGAGGGTGATAAGAGAACATCTATGGGTTAATGCAAATAGTTTAAGTCACTTAATTAACTTCATTTCATTATCTGACAAGGGTGACACAAAAAGTGAAATACACAGGAATCCAAAGGCTAACAGAAAGTGTCGAACAAAGGACAACTACAGGAACACTTGTACAGACAACCCATTGTAAAGTGCAGCAAAGTATATATGAGTGCTGGACAACCGGTTGTACAGGCAACTCATTGTAACTCTTGGAAAGGAAGGAACATTACTATGACCGAAGGCATGAGTACTGGACCAATGTAGTTCCAAGTAGAAAACATAAATAACACAGTCAGCTACATTCATTAGTAAAGAATAGTTATTAAGGCAATCTTCCAACAGGCTGTAAGGAATAAAGTTATCCAATTGCACAGAACAATAGGTAGCAGAAGTGAGACCATTTTACATTATCTACGCTTCACAAAGTATAAACGATGAATTTAATGCTCTAAAGGTTCCCTTGTTCAATATAGTGGCACTGTGGAAGTATATAAAGATAACACAACAGGGTTTAGAGGAAAGGGTGAGTGCCAATATGCTAAGAAAAGCAAATGTCAAAAACAGTCATGATTGTGACTCCTAGCAGCCATATAAGTTGAGTCCATATATATGTTTGTGGGCATGAAATTTTTTTTATACTTCAAGAATTGATGGAGAGAGAAGCTTGATTAAGCTTATCTGAACAATACAGAATTTCCATCATCGTTCTTACTTTTTGGCTTAAAGGGAACTGAATACCAAAATAATTAGGAAGACTAGTAAAGAACCACATCCCAACTAGACTGGCACCCTACAATATAATTAGATTGATTTACATAATTCTTGGATGTGGTTACAACATCTTTTGATCAACGGATGGGAACAGGACACCTAGGATATATCCACCTGAAAATGCAGAGTACCATGCAAGTATGCAACTATGAATCAGTTTCAGTTCAAAGGTTCTTATAGAGACCTATGCGCCCAAACAAGGTGCCAATTATCTTCCTTGTTAGACAAATTTCACACACTTTTGGGCTTCCCTTTTAACACCTTGAAAGGATTAGATTTCCCCCTACATAATTTAGTCTCCAAATCTCAAAATTAATGATTGGAGACACCATAAAGATTTTGTCTCTATCTAGAGTTCTAGACAGCAACTTTGCTTCCCGGGTAGATAGGATCTTTCTATATGATACACGATAGTAACCAGAACATGCTAACTTGTAGTACCCATCTGGCATGATGACACATGACAGTACCATATACAAGGAAGTGCATGCTGAAGAGATTGATACCATAGCAAGGTTTGGTTCAGGCAATATGCTCAGAATATGACTTAGTCACAAAATTGTTAAGGTTTTTACTTTTTCGAGATTTCCTACTATTTTTAGTATTGTGTTTTATTAATTTTGTTAGACATCATCAAAATTCCCTACTCACTGTTGGTGTTCTATAGACGTTTGCACTAACTATTGGCATTCGACAACATCCAGGAGACCAGGACCATAGTAATCTGAAATCCAATAGCTCTCAGCGAGGTCCACTAACCACCTGGTCTAATCAGTGTCTAGTGTACAGAATGAGTTTTGACACCAAGCTTATGGACCAACCAAGAACCAAAGGTGAATACTGAATTCCGTCTTCGAGCCTACAACCATGTGGCTTGAACTAGATATGCTTCCCATGTACATGTGTGTGGATCATTCTATGTCGTCTAGTATATAACTATATCTGCATCATCCTTCGAAAGAAATGATAGAAGAAACAGTAATAGCAGACAAATAGAAGTATTTTCTGCCCCTAAGTTTCATTTGTATCAAATATGAACAAGGTAATTCTTTTCAAAACAAAGAGTACAGAGTAGATGAATTCAATGTCGTTTTTGTTGATTATAGGGGGAAACCAATATTCCTCTTGAAATTTTTGTGAACTTGCATTATTATCTGGTATTGTGGATTGGTCTCCCTGGAAGGTAAGGATGGAGGCAATGAAATGACCTAAGACTTAAACTGTGATAACAGTCCGAAGTACACAACATGAAATGGAATTTATACAGTGAAGTAAATGCGCACAGGAGTAGGACTTAGGAAAGAGAAAGACTGAAGGATGCCTACAGCATATATGGTATTCTGGACTATTAGTCTTTACTACATTAGGACAGAAATACATTAGTAAGCGGAGTTTGTAGCTTACAAATAAATATTGAGTAAAGCCTTGAAATAAATATTGAGATACCCTACAAATTTCTGTAATGGTTGTAAAAGCAAAGAAGTATGGAACAGATAAAACAATAGGCGTACTATTAAGTTTAGTGGTGTCTCTCACAATAATTAGATATAATATTGATAGTGAAACTCAATATTACCTTCATTTTCATCAGTTCGAGATTTGAGTGGGAATCATATTACAAAACATCTAGTAAAATGATGGGGCAGTTTGGTAACATTTGAAAACTATCATATTGCCTAACAAAGGGCAGGCACATATGAACGACAACTAAAACAGTATAACAACATGCAGATCAATTTACAGGCAGCAATAAACCTAAAAGCAATTCTCCCATTACAGCAATTGAATCAAATACAAACACTTCATAAAATATGTTCACTTACAATTATCTATCGGAGCTCGACACAGCTTCAAACAATCCACAACAACTCTTCCAGGTAGCTTTTTGCACCATCGGTAGAACAATAAGTACATTCTCTTGTGGCTGATAAATGAGCATGAAAGGAAATAGATGAGTTGGTTAGCAATCAAAACGTAACAAAAATAAATAAATCTGGAAGGATACTCACCTCATCTTGAGACCTTTCAGTAATTCCAGACTCTTCTGCTACTTCAGTTTCAACATTTGGAGCATCCAAGGATGCTGCCACATCTTTATCCACACTTTCATTCGAAGCGGGTTCACATGAAGCCTCAGTTTTCTTGATAACAACGGATTTCATAACTGGAGTTTCAACACTCTCCTTCTGTAGTAATTCATTTGCCTCCAAATTCTTGGCTTCTTCTACAATGGGAACAGATACCACAACTGGAGTTTCAACAATCTTATCGTCACTGTCCTTCTGTAGCAATTCATTTGCCTCCAGATTGTTGGTTTTTTCTACAATGGGAATGTCTTCCACAACTTTAGGTAATTCTTCGGAAACTAAAACCACCTTTTCAACTGGATCATCAGTAACCACTTCACTAATCGAGGGAACAATTTTTTCTTCGACTGTATCAACCTCTTCTACAACCGATTTCTTCAACTTCTCCTCCTTCAACAATTCAGTTGATTTCTCCAACTCTTCTTCCTTCAAAGATTCAGCTTTTTCAATCATTTTAGGCTCTTCATGTAAAGTACTACTGCCTAATAACTTCTCATCATCATCATCATCAACAAAAGAATCCCCATTACAAGATTCCTCCTTGGCGATTTCCCCAACAACCTCAATACTAACAGTTCTACTTACAGAATCTCCTTCCGATTCAACAACAACAACAACCTCCTCCTTCTTTGGTGGCTCTGTTTCTGATTTCTCTATACCATTACTTCCAGATCCCTCCATGGATTTCGATTCTAAAACCAACCCAATACTAGAAAAACCACTCTCTTCTTGAATCAACTTACTATTACAAGAATTATTCACCTTCCCATCATCAGTTTCTTGATTTCTCAGATCAACTTCCCCTGTTTCTGTTTATATAAAAGAAAAAAAAACAGAGGAAATTGGAAAACACGATTCAAGTTGACAGAAGAGAAAAACACATAAAAGGATAAAACAAACAAAATCAAGCAAAGATGTGCTGTGTAGTAAGTGGGGTGGTAGGGAAAAGAGAAAGAGTAGTAGTAGTAGTAGTAGAGAAGAATGAATAGTATAGTATATATATTATTACTATTAGTTAAAACTTAAAAGAGATTACCTTGTTGTTGAATGGTAGTTGTTGAAGAATGGATGTTGATGCCTACACCTTTGTCTTTGTTATTTTTGTTTAGTTTTTTCTTCTTTTTCTTGGCAGCTTTCTTCTTCTTCTTCTTTAAACCTGATGAAGTCATGGTGATGACGATTATTTGAGTTATTTGAATTTTTGTTGCTGGTATGTGGGGTACAAACAAGACAGATAGATAGAGAGAGAGAGAGAGATCGTGGGGTGTTTTGTTTGATTATTCTATTTGATTTCTTTTATGTTGTTTTTCTTTCTTCTATCTTGCTTTTGTTGTTTGCTTTGATTTGTTTTACCTTTCCAACCTAGCTTCTCTGTTTCATAGGGCCGGCAAATTCTGATTTTTTTTTTTTAGTCTTGTAGAAGAAGTCACAGAGTCCAGTCAAAATTGATCTTGACTCAACAGTCAAAGTGGGGTTAAAATTACCCAAATGAGGCCAATGCTTCTTTTAAATTTTTTTGAGATCCAGCCCAAAGTATTGGACATCACATTTGAATTGCATATCTAGTCTGCTAAAGGCAGAGAGATCCTCACTCCTCAGCAGGGTTGTTTCTAGGGCTGGAAATGGATGCGGATTTATCCGAAATCCGAATTAACTAAATTCAAATATGTTGGATTTGGATATGAAATAATAAAAATACACCTGAATTAAAATTAAAATTCGGATTTCATTTTGTTTTTTAAAAATTTTATATAAAAAATTGTCGGATTTAATCGAATTTTTGGATAAATTTCGGATTTACCTTATAATATTCAAATTTGAATGTATATATATCCAATCGAATCTGACCCATTTCCATCCCTACGTTGTTCAAAGAAATGAAATGAAGGAGTTTTACTGTATTAATAAAGTAAAATTATGTTGCAAACTTGAACTAAACACATATTTTGATTTACGCAGCAATAGAAAAAATTGGTCTTACATGTTTATTGTGTTTTTTTTTTTTTTTTACTTAGGGTCTGTTGATTCGAGGCCGGGTAATAGATTTACCGGGAAATCTTAATTTCCCATGTTTGATTACATGAAAAATAAACGGTAAATTTTGAAAATGAAATGATTTGTAAAAATGTTGGGACATATTGTCGCTGAATTTTTATGAACTCTTACTAAAATCATATTCACAACATTTTCCAATGATTTTCATGATAAATATAGTACTATAATCATTTTATAAAAATTTCATTTTCCGAATATTTGTATATGGTAAATCTATTTCCCGGTAAATTGATTTCCCGCCCGAATCAAACAGACCCTTATTTCATTCTACCAAGTACCATCAAACTAACTCTTACCAAAAGCCATCCATTTCATAAGTAATAACATCAGTTAAGGTCGAAGATGGTAATGTTCCACTGCAAAATGGGGAAAGATGAAAAAAAGAAAAGAAAAGAGCGAAACCGAGTGAAATAATAGCTGTGTGAAAATGAAGAACAAATGTAAGAAAATATATAAAAATGAACTTGCCTGAAGAAATCTGTAACTTGTAAGAACTTAAATTTTTCTTGGTATCTCTTTGTATTTGCTAAAGAAAATAATGTGATGTAGTTGTATTAATGTTGTTCATAAGAGATCCCATACCTCGTCAGAGGATTAAAAGTTAGATCAAAACAGAAAAACATTGTTCTACTTATAATAAGATAGTTGTCAAGGAAAATAAATGTGACAAAATCCTAGAAAAGTAGATAGAAAAACAACTTTAACAAATCAAAATTAATTTAGAACATAAAAAAAGAAACTTGTTACTGTTTAGTCATTAGAGCATTCCCAATGGTAGGTTTTAAATCACTTTTAGCAACTTTTAGGAAAAAACTCTTGCCAATAGTGGGTTTTAACACACTTTTCAAGTAAAACACTTTTATCTCCTTGGCAAATTTGCCAAGGAGTTAAAAGTGCCACATAGGACCATTTTATTAATTAAAAATTAGATTTCATCACAATGTACACTATATTTTTGGGGAAAAGTGAAACCTTAAATTTTAACCCTTGTTTTAAAACCAACCATTGGTAACTCTAAGAGCATTCCCAATGGTAAAAGGGTTTTAGGGGTGCCACATAGGAGAGAGAGGGAAAGTTTTAGCATAAAATTAATGTTAAAAGTGATTAGTGGTTTTAGAGTTTCCAATGGTTGGTTTTAAAATAAGTATTAAAACTTAATATTTTATTTTTTCAAAAAAAACATAGTGTACATTATGGGTAAATTTAATGTTTAACTAGCTAAAAAATCCTACGTGGCACTTTTAAGTCCTTGGCAAATTTGCCAAGGAGTTAAAAGTGTTTTACTTGAAAAATGTGTTAAAAGCTACCATTGGCAAGAGTTTTTTACTAAAAGTGTCTAAAAGTATTTTAAAACCTACCATTGGGAATGCTCTAAAAGTGCTAATCACTTCTAACATAAATTTTATGCTAAAACCTTTTCTCTCTCTCCTATGTGGCACCCTTAAAACCCTTTTACTATTGGGAATGCTCTTAGTAGGCTTTACTCACAACTTTACATTGTCATATTAGGCAATCATAATTCAACATTTTTCTTGGACAATTACTAGTGTTGCTAAAAGGACACACATGGGGCATTTACATCTCCACCATATAGGCCTTACTAGATGGTTTTAATTTAATTCCATTGAAAACCAATAGTAATGCATCTGGAATCAGGATGGTAGTTATCTCCTGTACAGCTGAAGGCACTTCATTGAGAGTTGAGACAGCAAAAAGCAGACTTAAAAGAGTAGTTTCCAGGGAAATGGATTCCAAGGATTGAAACTTTACTTCCCAAATAAAAATTTGTGAACCAAGCATCCAAGCACAGCCTATGATTTCCTTTGGCAGCAGCAGTTTCTTTTTGTTACCCTTATTTCACAAAGCATATGGGAATGTAAATGGATTTGCTGCTCCATTTATTAGAAATCTTCACAAGATACAAAAAATTCTTACAAGCAGCATATAGGTTACCCAGCTAGTGAAGAGTAGTAACGCAGTTCTAACTTCAAACATGACACATTCTAATAACCAGCAAAAAGCAACCAACACTAACAATTTCATGTCAGAGATGCAAGAAGTGTTAAGTCATTCATCTAGGTAATAAGCACAGTCAAGAGACCATTATGAATTACGACTGCTTCACAGTTCACACTGAAAATACAGTTCACACAGAAAATACAATTATTGACCACATTTCATCGCTTCAATGCAATATATGCATTTTGTTGTTTCTATCATATTCTTTAGCAGTCCAAAGGATTCTGCACCTGATGTTAATGAGGGATGAACATTATTCTAAAAACAAAACGAAAGGAAGACAGAAGCCTAACACCTAAAGTCCTCTTCCATCCTTACACAGATTTTTACATTCAACACATACCTACATTTCATATTATTAAGGGTTATCTTGGGGCATAAACTTCACTTCCAATGATGAATCTTTTTGCATACTTAAGCCTGCAATTCATAACCAGGGCAATTGAAAATGCATTCAACCGAGTCTTCAAAAAATGATATTCTGATGCTATACCTTAAACTCCCGACACTCAAAAGGGCAAAAACCACTGACGCTTCGTTATACACTTATATACAGTACTATAATTTTGTTTGGTAAAGATACTAAAATTCAATGCCAGAAGATGCAGTTTAGAGTTGCCTAAGTCAATCATTTTTAAATGATATCTGATATATCTACTTCACAAATCATCAGCTTTTGCCTAGACAGCCTAACATCTGATCCAACATTATTTCTACATTGGGTTGCATTGCATATCTATCTTATGCTTGAAACAGGGACGGCTCAAGCAAATGGGGGGCTTAGGCATAAGAAAATTTAGGTAGTTTGTAATATTAATAAATTTTTTTATTTAATTACAAAAAATTAGATGAATAAATGAGATATAGATAAACACCTAAAAATTAGGGAAAATATAAGTTAGGAAAAACACCTTAAAAATAGGGGAAAATCTTAAAAAATCAGAAACAATAGCAAAAAAATAGGAAAAAATTATGTAAAGGAAGTACAAAATGTGGCCTCAAGATAAAGTAGAGCCGCTACTGGCTTGAAACTTTAGGCTCATTTATTTCCCCATTTAGAATGCATACAATTTCAGTTGGACTTGCAGTCTTACGGACAGCAGTAGCAATTTGGCAGAGTATGATATAATCCAGAAAATAGAACAGTTTACACCATAGTGTAAGCAATTATCAGGTTGATAGTAATTCATTACTGGGTTCAAAACTTCAGATTATGTCTCATTTCTGATACCTAAAAACAGTGGACACCCAATACCTCTTGAGTTGTTACCTGTCAATTGAAACTAAGTACTCACATCTAAGCTATCAACCCCATTCAACAGGCTTCAGTTCTATGGTCATATGGTGCTCATAGATAGTGTTCAATTTTTCGGATATCTTGTGCTCTAAGAAATCATGTGCAAATTTATACACAATTTTTGGGCTTTTGGTAAATTAAACAACTGGAAAAGAACAGGACTAGATCCCGAAAGAAAACAGTGGTTTTAACATACAACGGAAGGAGCAGGCTTTATACTTCATATCTAAAAATGGCAGGTTTACAGCACAAAGATAAACAAGGATAGAATTATGTTTCCATTCAGGATTGAATTTAAGCTAATGGTCATGGCATAACTAACACTTCTTAAACAAAACATGCATAATGGACTATGTCCACGAAGTAACACATAAATAATTGAACAACTCGCAACAAACTCAAATAAGTAATCATACTTTACTGAGCAGTAACATTCCTTTAGGAAGCTATGTCAAAATTCCAGCTGAAAAAACCAAGTATCAGTCGAGCAACTACCCTCAAAAGGGGAAATGATGATTGCTTATACTCGCTTGGTCTTCTTAGTCTTCAGCTTAATACCACCACTGTCGCTCTTCCCAACTTTACTCTTCTTTTTCTTCACATCTGCAGAAACTGGCATGTCATCAACTAATTCATCGCCATCAACTTCTCCCTTGCCTTTCTTCAGTTTTGCACCTTCTTTCTTCTTCAATTTCGCTGACTTCTTTTCTCCATTAGAAACAGGAATATCATCAACTGCTTTCACTTGTTTCTTCTTTTTTATATTTTCTCCCTTCTTCAGCTTCTTCTCCACATTTACCTCCACAGTGTCCACCTTCTTCCTCTTCTTACCTAACAATTCATCATCACTACCTAAAACATCATTAGAATAGCCCTCATCATCCTCACTAGATATATCGTCAAACATATCACCAACATTATTGTCCATGTATCGAACTTCATGAATTCTTCCCTTCTTCGCCTTCTTTTTACTTCCCAATTTCTTCTCCTTTCCTTCGCCTAAACTTTCCTCTCCCGACTCAGCCTGACTATCTACTTTTTTCTCCTCCTCCTGCTTCTTAACTCCCTCAATCTTCAACCCAATCTCAGGGACACTTTGATAAATAGGCAAAGCTACAGACTCTGACAATTTCAAATGAAACGAGCGAATATTTGCCCACTTCTTCGGAACAATCTCAGTAATCCCATCAATTGCAGCAGCTACATTAGCTACAATCTCATCTCTACCTTGAGAAATCCTACCAACCTTAATAACACTACAAGTCCCAGTTCTCAAATACAAAAGCGCAGAAGAACAAACCTGTCTAAGCTGTTCCTTCCAATTCTTATGAGACAAATCAACAGGTACAGGAATCTTCTTCTTCTTGAAAAACTCCTTCCCCAAATGCCTAGGCAACAATGGAATTATCCTTTTATCAGCAAAAAACATATCATAAGAACTACATAGCTTTCTTTTCGCTTCGAAAGGGCGATAATCAGATTTCAACTTAGAAAGCTTAAGAACTTTAGAAATGGGTATCTCTTCAGCTTCAATCTTTTTCTTAGCAACTTCAGAAGTAAGTGAAGACTTAGAACGATCATCAATAATAAGACAAAATTCTTCAGAAGAATCAAATGGGTGAAGTGAATTTGGAAGAAGAATCTTATAAGGATTATTTCTACCTTTGGGTGGGATTTTTTTCAAAGTTAAGATAAGATAAAGATAATCATCTTGTTCAAAAAGTTGAGATTTTGAATGTTTTGATTTCGATTTCACCCATTTCAATAAAGCATCTACAGCTCTACCCATTGTTTCTGTAGTAATTATTGTTGATGGTTGAGGTGGGTTTTGCAAAGCCATGATGAATGAAATCTGTAGAACAAGAAGGTTAGGGTTTTACAGAGGTTTTAGAGTGAAGAAGAAGAAGAAGAAGAAGAAGGGGGGGGGGCGTTGAGATTTGAGAAGAAAAGAGAAACAGAGAGATAGCAAAACCCTAGTATGTAAAATGATCATTTGGGCCAAAACAAACATTTAGACCAAGCCCAATTCGGCCCATTTAATAATTTGTCTTCTAGTGGGTGTTAGTACAGTGCAGCAACTTAAAAGCGTTGTTTGGAAGTAAAACTAAAAGGACTGGGTTACAGTTGGAAAGTGAGCGGGATGTTGTTGAGATTTAAAATCTCGAAAAGCAGATACATGGGATACATAAAGATGTGTCTCTAGATATGTGCAGAGAAAGCAAAAACAGTTTGAAAGAAAAACAAAACAAACAAACAAAAAACCCTTCTTAAACCCACAGACAGACACAGTGTAGTTACTTTTTAGAGAGAAAGAGAATCAGAACAAAAACCTGTTCTCTCTGTCTCTCTCTTTCTTCAGTCTTGACATTTACTTTCTTTGTTTCTTTCTTCCTTCTTCCCAAAAAGAAGAAGAGAAGGTAGCTATAAGCTAGGGTTTTATTAGATCTTTGGGTTTCTCTAAGTCTCATCAATGCTCTCTGTTCATCAACCCCTAATTTTTGCTGACCATGGCACTATCTCCTCTGTTCTTCTTCACATGGAAGAGCAGCATCAGCATCAGCAGCTTCTTCATATATGGTATAATCCCTTTTCTCTTTTTCTTGTTTCTTTGTTTGTTTAACTTTATTGGGGTGGGGTTTTTTTTTTTATTTTTTTTTATTTTTATTATTAATGTTAGTGACTTAGTGTAGATGTAGATCTTGGTTGATTTGTTGAATTTAAACTTAGGGTTATTAAAGAATGCTTATCTTCTGCTAATCTGATTTGTGGGTGGTAGTAGATTTACTTGATTGGTGATGACAAGAATCTTTCTTTCAAATGAAGGAGCTTCGCATTCAAAATTGTTTAGTGTGAAAATGCTTAGATTTGTAACTTAGTCAAGTGCAGCAAATGTCAACCAAAGAATTAGAATATGCTTAAGATCAATAATGTGTTTCATTCAAGGGAAAATTACATTTGCTTTGTGATTGCTTTTTTCTCAAAATATTTTCCCATGAATTAAAAAATACACTGTCACCTATCAACAATTATATGCGTGCTTAAAGGAATTCCACTCCCTTATGGTAAATTTGAAGAGGGTATATGATATAACGTCTCAATTTAACAAAATGTACAAATAACAGGAGCTGAGGCATGTGCCTCCATAGTCCACCACTGATCTTCTTGGCAAAATATCAGTTGTAGGGGTACCCTAGTGTCTTTTTTAAGCTGTACTTAAATGTTGTTCTTGTTCGAGAATTGTATTAAAGTAGAGCTGGTAAGAGCTCTTGAAGTGTAATGCTTCTGAACATATTATGGAGTTTTTCCATGTTGTTCAAACATGTGTTGGAGTAACACTCATTATATGGGATCCCCTCCTATTAGGACTTGGCTATTCTCAAAGTATCTCTAAATTATGACACTAACATAATTCTAGGTTTAGCGCACATCAGCTGTAACTCTAAATTCTGTGGCAAGAGGTCAAGAGCATAATTTTTTGAATATCATAGTGTGGGAATTATGTATTTTTTCCTTTTCAATGCACTTGAGGCAAATGCTTACAGCTACATTAAAAGAGGGTAAAGCATTGCATAGGCTGCAATGCAGTATGTAGTAATACTTAGAAGAATAATTCCAAACATGTTTAAATGATCGTCAAACATGATGCCTCCTGGAACATACAATTGTCTCAACAAGTATATATGGGTGAGGCATTGAAATTAATTTCTCCCTTTTCTCCTAAATATGACTAAGTACCCTAATGAGGAAATCGGTGGAAGTGCCAGGCCTCACAATCTCACATAACCTCAAGTCCTTTAGTTGTGGGGATTTCAAAGCTTGTTGAATTAACACCAAAGTGGATAATTTTCAATAAAATTAGTTTTCTTGTACTCCTGAATTATGTAATAGATGTGGTGTGTTCTCAAGGACAATAGAACTTGTTGTTATACAACTAACTGATTTTTATTATTATTGGTAAAAATGTTATGCTAAGCCTGTTTTTAATGAGATCAGTAACTCAGTAATGCTGGCGGGATTCGAACCCCAGACCTCTGGTATCATCACCCAAAGGTTTTACCAGTTGAACCCAACTGACACCTAGCTACTAACTGATTTTTGGGTCTGAGTTCTATGATTTCTGCTCCTTCCCGCCTGGGTTAAAGATACACTTAAACTGAGCTTAATAGGAGGTCCTCAACTGTTGGTTTTGAGCTTTTACTCATGAATAGCTGAATCCAGTCTCATAAAAGTTAAAGGAATATCTAAGAATCACGGTAGGGATGTTTTTTAGGTTTGTTTGTTCATTGTTGACTGGACCAATATTTCATGTGCTACTGTACCCAAATATGTGTTATAGGAATAAGAGGAAACCTTAGATAAAGTTCTGTGAGGTTAGATTCAAAACGGATTCCTGTTTGTGTTCTTTTTCCAATGCGCCTGCATATTATTTATTCTTGCAGTGGCGAACACATTTAGAACTGAATTCTCCTCTGACACTATAGTGCAAAAATGAGCTCATTTATATTTTTACATGAAGATTCAGATGTTTTATTTAATTAGTAATCTGTAGAAAGTAAGTTCAAGAGACCTATTTGGTTCGTTAGATTCATAAATTCACATACTTTAATCTGCCCAGAAGTAACTTAACTGAATAAATTCTTAATGGAAGTGTTTAGTTCCGTCTGTTGTGCATACTTTGAGCAAAGTTCTGGTAAGCATTAACCTGAATAATGTCAGTTATGAAGATGGTAGTCTGCCTAACTGAAAGTCATTGTTTTATTTAAAAGTCATTGTTTCTCCCCTAACTGATTTCCTTTCATGTTAGGTTCAGAGGTGATGGAGATGCTTACTTTGATGACTACTCATGGTTCAAACACTTTACATGAGTGAATACCGCAGCAGCTTTTGTACTCTTGCAGTATATGAAGTGGTAACTATACCATGTTGGAAGTAGGGAATGAAGCCATTGGTCCGTTTAGCACATAGGTATATATAAATTTGTACTATATTGACTATTCTCTAGTGGAGAAAAGCTAGTTTGAAATTAATTACACTAATTTTTGCTCTATGGTTGATTTAATTATGCCATTATTCCCACCTATGAATGCAATGATTGCTTAGAAGTATTGAGAAGTTCCATTCTTTCATCTGTATGTTCTGATTCTTCCTAGGAATGCCCGTATTGTTTTATTTAAATTCCCACCAAGGTACATGGTTGCTTCCATCTGGTAGCGGCTTATGAATTTAATGGTGACCGCCATGGTGATCGAAACTGTGGATAGAAGTTGGTCTCTATTCCACTTTTTACGTAATTAATTACACCACTATGTTATGGTGACATTCGTACCATGTTGAAATTACTAAATTTAATGGTGTCCGTCCTCTGTTTACACGGCTGGGGTGACTGACTTACAACATGCTACTTGATTGCTAATCTGCACCTAGCAGCCTGCCATGTTGAGAGTTTAGATAAAGAACAATACAATTGAGACCACTCTGGTTTGTAGATAAAAACCTGCAGAGCAGGCTACTGTTTAATGTTGAGAAAAATATTGCATAGAAATTCCAGAAAAAAAATTCAATGAATATGATTTATTAGACTTCATCCATAGCAAGGAGAACATCTGCTTATTGAGTACAATGAAAATAACAAATAATTTCTACAAATAGTTACATTACATGAAAAACTCAATGCTAGAAACCATATCAACAGGAAGTCGGGAAGCCACAACTCCATTACTGCTGCTTAAAGGAACCTTGAATGCCTGCATTCTGGAGGAAAACCTTGTGGGAAACGCTTTGAGTCACTGCAATAGTTGTACACCATATAATACTTTTGCACCCATCTGAGTTTTCGTCGACTCATTGGATCAAGGCCTTGAGTCTCCCATGCACTGTCAACCAAAGAACTAGTTGATGACCTTGTGTTGACGTTGAAGTTTCTGTAATAGGCTGTAAAGGGAGCTTTGGTCCAATCTGCTTTCACAAGTCCACCTCTTGTTGCCCAATCGTCTGCGTTCCAGAGGCTAGAATAGATCCTCATAGGTTGGTTCTTAGGGAAGGGGACACCCATTACCTCTGCATTTTGGAATTCTCTGATGGGAATGTTGTCAACCAAGAATCTGAGAAGAGAGAATGGCAAAAAATATGTTTAGAAAATAAAGTTCACAAACTACTTATACTGTCTATAGCATGGTTTTCATACTGAGTTACATATTTCTGTTACTGCAAAGATACTTGGCAGTAATTAGGACATATATATCTGTTACAGTAAGTTTTTGTGATGGTAATGAACTTTCTTAATAAATACTGTGAGCTAATTATATTCTTCTCTGCATATTAGAGAAGAAACATTTGAAGAGAGGGTAAAGCCATTTCAGAAAACTGAACAACCTCCATCCTCTCCTCACCATGTCAGCCTTATGCCCCTATATAAAAGGTACACAGATGCAGCTGATGGTTGTGAAGAACTGTGTTGATATAGGCATAGAGGAACAGGGCGTTCACCCCTGTTCTGAAGTAGGCTACTCGTTTAAAAGAATTTTCATGGTGAAGGAACAGGGTTTGCCACTGAACTAATAAAGATCAGCCAAATTAAAAACGACTGAGAAAGAGTTGGTCTTTTAATTACATAATGCGTTGAAGATTCCAAATGATGGAGTAGGTGTGGAAGTTCCTGGTGGGATCAAACCAGAGATAAAATTGTTGTTCTCGGTTACCCTTCCCTTGGGTGAAAACATTGGTATGAAGAATATATGGATCTCCAGTAACATTTCCCAAGAACTCGAAATCTATTTCATCATGAGTTGGACCTTCAGAAGACAACTGCAACAAAAACAATATGGTTAGGACTTCCCTCAACAATTTGAACTAAAATATATCACGAGAAGGTGTGTGCATGGCAACTTACATAATAGGCAGTCACAGTTCCAGCAGAGTTTCCAGCAACAAGTTTAAGTTGCATATCAATTCGACCAAAGAGGTACTCCTTTTTCGATTTAAAACCTGAACCAGAGGCTTTGTCTAGAGATAGAGTGAGCATTTGGCCTCCATTTAGTATCTTAGCGCGATGATCACCCCAAGTTAAGTCGAAATCTTGGTAAAAGTTACCAGCATGAGTAACCATTATAGAGCTGGTAAACAGCAAGAAGATTGAAACTCCATAAAATCTAGCTGAAGACATTTTAAGAAAGAAGAGAGGGAGATGTTTGTGTGAATTTTAGAGTTCAAGTAGTCTGGTATTTATATAGAACACACAAAGGTTGAATACAATGGATCTAACCCGACCCGCCGTGGGACCTATATGAGTATTCATGAGTATATATAATGACAATAATATGACATGAGAGGAAATGTGTATGAAGGATGGTAAGAAGGAAGGAAGAATATCAAGTGATATGCGTGACCACACTAAACTACTGGAGAATAGCTGGAACAGCTTATGAGTTTCCAACAATATAACCAAAAAGGGAAGATGGAATGAAGTTTTATATAAAGATGGCTGCGTTGGGTGGTTTGGTTACTTTTGTATCATTCCGCGGTGATGGTCCCATATTCCTTGTAGGCCTTAACTTTATATATATATTGTTTGTTATCTTTGCTTTAAAACCAGTTTCATCAATGCTAGAGCTGGCAAACTTCTGTGGTCTAATTGGACTCCAGTTTCCAACTAGGAAGAAAATCATTTTTCTCGAAAAAGAGATGATTGGTGGTTGTCCTTGTTTTTATCTTGAAAATGTCAAGAAATCACACGAGAACTTTGCTTTGCAAATTGTTCCACTTGTCTAGGGTTTGAATTCCATCAACATTATCGAGTTACTTATTTCATTAAAAACAAGCTTTTCCCAAATAGAAGAACTATTTTCTATTTTTTTTTTTGTCCCAAATGGTGTGTTTACTAGTATTTTTATTCTTTTGGTCTAGAGAGGTTAGACGCAACACTCAAGAGCTTCACATATATACTATGTTTTTTACCTTGGTAAGTAAATTGTGGTTTGCTTGCAGGAATGAATGCATGACCATGTCGGTATGTCCTTTTGTTATACTACTAGGATTTATATATGTTTGTGATTCCAGCTAGTAGCTAATGAAACTAATCCATAAAGGTTATTTAACATTTAGCAATAGCAACTAAACAATGTGTTTATTATACACACTGTGACTGTCACTGACTAAACTATGTCTAGCTTCATTCCTTGGTTAAGCATGCCTTCAATAATTGTGTAGAACCAGATTCTTATCAAGAAATCATTAGTAATTCCCCACCAAAACACACACTCTCTTTCTCACCATAGGTTAATAAAAAGCTTAGAGAAAAATATTCATGATATATCTTAAATAATGTCTTTATATGAATTTATTTAATTTATGCATTGTTTAATACTACTAATCTAATCATTCTATTGCAAAACATTATTGGTAGGAGATGTTATAATTGTCTATTATTAATCCATAATAGTGTACCTAAAGCCATCATTTAGTATAATTATTATCATATTATAAAATGCATTTGTCTGGAATAAAATCAACCATGGCATCTCAAATCCTATTTACTATTTAGCAATAGTAACAATAAACAACAAATTTTTGCTTAAGCCCAAGATTGGCCTATTGTAGAAAGGCCCATTAGGCCCAAGTCCAGTCGATTCAGGAAACTGAAGAGACGAAGAACAAAGCACAAAAGGGGGTAATTTGTTTTTTCTACAACAGTTCTACTGAAGAAGAAGAAAAAGAAGATGGCGGCAGAAGAAGGAGTGGGAGTTGGGTTTGAATCTAATAATGAAGAAAAAAGGATGAATGATAAGGTTTCTGATGATGAATTTGAAGAAGGTGAGATTGCTGGTGAAGATTCTGATTCATTGAAAGCTTCTGCTGCAGCAACAATTGGTCATGAACCACACCCTTTAGAACATTCATGGACTTTTTGGTTTGATAATGCTTCTAAATCTAAGCAGGCTCGTTGGGGTATTTCAATGCGTGCAATTCATACTTTTGCTACTGTTGAAGAATTTTGGAGGTATAATTAAATCAACCACCCCCTTTTTTTGTTGAAATTTATTGATTACAATGATTTTTGCAACGAATTAGGTCTGATTGGAGAAGAAAATATGTATAATTGTGATAAAGATCGGATTTTTATTTAATTATTCTCAAATTTAATGGTTAGGTTTGTGGAGAATATCTGATCAAAGGCAAATATATTCTAATTAGTAAATTTCTATTATAACATTGTATTGCAATATGAAATTTGTGACGCTTGCATTAATAATGTATCATTGCTATGGAACTTTGTATATTACTGGTATTAGGCTTTAAGAAGGTTAAGGTGTGCTCTCCTTTAAATAATATCTTCTTCTACCTTTACTCTTTGTCATTTATCCCTTGCTGAAGACATTATAATGGATAAGGGCCATAAACTGCATCAAATTGTTAGGGATTAATAGAGGGAGCAATGTTTTGATTGAGTTTACATTATTTTGGTAGTGAACCACATACCTGTAGGCAACCAAACTCATTATTTTGCAGAAAACATTGCAATTATACGAAGCACAAATTGAATGTTGGGCTGACCATTATTTTTCTTATAGTGTTAGGACCGAGGATTTAGTGTTGTCGACTTGTCGTTCTTATAGGCTATTGCATTACATATACAGTTCTATGAAGTATGAGCTGTTGCAGTATTCCCACTTCTTATGTATGTATGACTTGTTCTCCGAATCATGGCTTCATACTTGTTAGTAATTACCCTGACCACAAATACCGTTGATCCTGTTGGTAGTATTGTTTACTTGTTGAGGATGTTGCAAATGAGTGTAGCAGAGCGATAATGTTGTTATGTCGTTTATAAAATTATATTTCAAAGGGTAAAAAGGAAGAAAAGACGATGGTGGTCTACACATAAATTATTTATCCACATAAAATGATATTTGGTATTAAATCAAAGGAACACAGTCACTTGAAGATGCAGTTAGCAAGATATATAAATGGATTACAAGGCTGTTGTTCTGGCAGTTCATGATGCCATGATGTGGATCATGCCATCAATAATTTCAAAGGGTTGGTAACATGGTATCCCTTTGGTGCAAGAGATGGCACGAGGAGTATTCGGTTTGCACTTTTTGCATTTAAATTTGTCAGCCGATTTATTTGGTATAAAAGCCCTTCCGTGTTGATCACTACACTGATTTAAAGTGATTCTACTGACATCTCATTCATTGTTGGCAAACAGTATCTATTCAGCTGTTTTTATGTCAATGAACTTACTGCAGTTATTCATTTTTCATTTAGCCTTTACAACAATATACATCATCCAAGCAAATTAGCTGCGGGAGCCGACTTTTATTGCTTTAACCACAAAATTGAGCCGAAATGGGAAGATCCTATCTGTGCTAATGGGGGGAACTGGACCATAACTTTCTCTAGAGGAAAGGCTGATACAAGCTGGTTGTATACGGTATGCTTCATATCTTGCTAGGAGAATTATTTCATTTGCTTAGTCAAATAGTTTCTGATTAGTTTTCTATAACTTTCTGCTAGCTTTTGGCGATGATTGGAGAACAGTTTGACCATGGTGATGAAATATGTGGGGCAGTTGTTAATGTCCGCGGTAAGCAGGAGAAAATATCTTTATGGACAAAAAATGCCCAAAATGAAGCCGCTCAGGTATTGCAACACATCGCATTCTATTTTCTCATAGTAAGGAATCTCTGCCTAGCACTATGGCATGATGCACTAACACATGTATTATTGTTTGTATAGGTTTTAGCAGAATTGTGGTCACTTTCTTCACATGTACACACTTTTATAGTATTGTCTAGATATTGATTTCTTTAGGTTATCAAAACAATAATAAAATATAGTATCACGGTATGCCAATTAATTATAGAAGATGAATATTCCTTTTGTCATTTTAAAAACATTTAAGGAAGATCAAGGGATTGTTGGATGACAAATAATTTATCATTCAGAGACCATGTCTTCATTCTATATACATTATACGAAGACTAACGGCTGTTGCATTTTACAACGTTGATGACAACAAATTTATGGTCCCGAGACCATGTCTTCATTCTATATTTGTTACACGGAGACCAACAGCTGTTGCATTTTACAACTTTGATGTCCCTCAAAAATCAAAATAGGTCTAAACTTTGTCGTGTATGGTGACATGTACTCAGATTCCTATAATTATTAATTAATGTCGTAGAACTGTTGAGGGTAAGTTCGCGAAACAATTTCATATCTTACTAAGCGTAACATTGGCGATACTGACCTCAGATATAGCTAGGGTGTGGGGAAAAGTTTGAGATGGCCTAGGATGCAGATATAGATAGGGTCTGAGGAACTTTTTGATCTATTGAAAAACTTGACAGTACTGTATTATGAATATAACTAAAACAAAGTTAATATTGGGCAGACTTTATATATTTTTGTGAGACGAGATGGCTGTTCTTGTCAGAAACATGTGTTGTATAGACTGAATTAACTGAGGATGAGGCTGTCGAGATAGGACATACTTTATAATGAGATAAAGGCTGTTAAAAATACCACTTCAGTATCAATCATTTTTTCTATTTTTGCTGATTGGAGGCTGTCATAAGAGAACCCTAAAGTAGTTCCTAAAAAAGGACGATTTATCTTATACTTTCCAACCCTACTACTTGGGTTGGGTGTGAACAATGATGAGTTCTCATTCTATGATACTCTATTAGTTTTTTTGGAACAAATATATTCTCTAGTCCTGTGAAACTGCCCTCTAGTTGACTTGATTAGTTGTGGTGGATGTAGGATTTCTGTAATTAGATCAGTGCATCTTTGTACATTCATTATATAATTATCAATTTTGATGAACCAACTTTGGAAATGATATTTATGTGCATTTTTTTTTTTTTTTTGCCTTTGTACAGTTGAGCATAGGGAAGCAGTGGAAGAGTTTTCTTGATTACAATGAGAACATAGGCTTTATATTTCATGTAAGTATTGTTTTATCTTCCTTATACACTTTGACTTTTGACCAGTCTACAGTTCATGATGATTTGCTATGATTTTTCAGGATGATGCCATAAAACTGGACAAACTTGCCAAGAGTAAGTATAACGTATAAGCTGAAGTGGTGTTGCTTTTTGCAAAGATTAGTTTTGAAGCAAAAGGTTGGTAAAGCAATCGGACTGGAAAATTGCTTGACCGCGTAGTTTCATTTTGTTGCTTTTGGCAGGTTATCACCCTTGTATACGACCATATTCACAAGTAGTTGTACAATTTGTGCGTTTTGTGTTTTATTCTGGATCAGTGTTCAACAAATTATCAGTTTGAGCATGTTTTGTTCAAATGACATTATTGTGAAGCACATCTACTTTTGAACGGACCCTGCAATCAGTGATGTCCGACTTACAGTAATCACCTACATATTTTGAAAATTGAGGTTAAAAGCTTGAATGAGCTCTATCACAGGACTGATTCAACTCTAAAAGTTAATACAGAACCCTGAACAATCATTCTTAGGACTTGATTGTTCATGGTTTTCCAAGTCATTTCAGCTTTTCATGAGTTTGCTGTCTGTTACTATTTACTACAATTCTTTTTGGAGCTGACCAGTTTTTTGGTAATGTGAGTCACAACTCACAAGCACAAGCTGGTCTTAATTTACAAAACTCTGGTGTCTGCTATCCAGTATCCAAGAAGGAGAGAATTATTAAGGTGCATGATACTATGATAGTTGGGCGTTTCAACCCTGCTTTGAAGCTTGGTTTTGGCACATATTGTAGATAATTTTGTGGGCAAAAGAAATTTTGATGAGTTGATTCAGAAGGCACTAGATTTGATAAAAAAAAAGATCTATTTCAGGAAAAAATTATGAATAGAGTAACAACACTTTAATTTTAAGTGAATCAAATCAACATTATTCAAGTTAGACAATCAGATCCGAATTGTAAAGACCTAATACTGAATTCTAAACCCTAAAGAAACAAAATTCATTTACTCCTTCTCTGACTTCTTATGCTCTTCTCTGGCCACAATCTTGAATTTTCCAGTTTGTTCTTGCTGCAAACAAACAAATAAACATTAAAAATTAAATCACCAACAATCCATTAAGCAAGCAACAATAATTAGAATAATTAAAATCAAACAAAATATTACCTTTTCCCACATCTGTGTGTGAGTTTTGCAGAACCCAGCAACAATATCTCCTTCTTTTCCATGTCTTCCTTCTTTGTATTCAATATAAAGCTCTTCATTCAATCCACAAGTAACATGAAATGCTAATAAACATTTGGGTTCTGAGCATTCAATAGCACAACCATTTCTAGACTTGCAAACATAACAGATCTCTTTCCATCTTTTCTGCGGAACTAAGGAACAATCAATCCCTTCTCTTCCTTCTGGATTCTTAAAAAACACTTCTGGAACTAATAAAGCACATAAGATATGAGCCCATTTGCCATCTGTCGTTGGTTTCATCACTCCCCCTTTTACAGGGCAAAGGCAGCAAGATAAGCCCTTTGGAATCTCATTGACGTTGACTGCAACCGCAATCTTTTGTGGTGGTGAAGAAACTTGGCAAGTAGCACAGAACCAATCGCCTTCAGGGATGCCTTCGATAAGTGGATCGCCATAACATGTTGCGTGAACCATTAAATCGCATCCATCGCAGAAAACAATAGGATCTGAAGGATCTCCATCTGTGCTCTGACAGACACCACAAAGAATCCCATCATCATCTTCTTCTTCTTCCTCTTCTGCAGTTTCTTTGCTATTTTCGCGACATTGAATCCCAACATCAATTTCTTCCTCAACCTTGTTTACAGAATCAACATCAACTGGGTCAAAAAATTCCAACTTTTTGTTTAAAACAAGTGTGGGAGTGGTTGGTTCTTCTTGAGAAGATTGTTGGTAATTCAGATTCAAATCAAAAGAAAAATCAGGTTTTTCTGGGCTATCTAATATGGGTTGAAATGCCCAAATTCTTTTCTTGGCAGGTAAAGAACAAGTAGTAACTGTGTTAATAGTGGTTGTGAGAGGAAATGGAAGTGAAAGTGAATCTCTTGATTCCTTTCTCTTCTTGGCTGGAAGACGAGCTGAAGTTGAAATCTTTTCAGATTGTTCTTCTTGTTGCTGAAGTTTGAATCTTTTAAGTGGATGAACACCATGAAATTTCGGCTCCATTTCTCTTCTTGTTTTGTGTATGAAGGTTTGTTTGCAGAGAGAGAGAGAGAGAGAGTTTAAGGGTTTTAAGTTATAAAAAAATTGAGATTTCAGAGATTTTGAGTGAAATAAAGTGGTGGGAAGAGGAACCGGGAAAGAAATTAGAAAATGAGTTTTTGCATTTGAATTTGGCGGAGGTGTTTTCGCGGGGTTTTTTTGTTATTTTGAATTTTAGGGAAAATTTTCATGGATGGATTTGGGTATTTGGACTTTTTGTACAAATAGCAACTCAATGTTAAACTCAATCTTAACAAACCCCCAAATGTGTGCATTTGCATATGTTTGGCTGCAACTTTATGGGGGTGGACACATCACACATGATGCAAATTTACATAGAGTAAATAGACTTTTTGGATCGGATGATGATCCATCTGAAGGTCAGATTGATGCTAGTCTATCTGAGGAGGAGTTGAGAAAACCTAAAAAGAAGGATCAACTTCCAGCCACTGTTGCTGAACAGGCCAGGAAGTAGGCTCTCAAGGATGACTGCCATGCATTCACTGTTATTACTGGTAGCAAGACCACTTTTCTAGAAAATGAAAATGATGTTGACGCAAAATCGCAAATGTTAAAGATATAACGATGGGGAACAATAATTGTTTTATACTGGTTTGGTACTATTCAAGAAACCATTACAAAACTATCCTCTACAAACTTCTCTATCAGAACCATATCTTGAAAAACCAGAGCTTTTACGAGACTCTCTCTACAGGTTCACTCTTACTACTCAAACAAGCAGATACCCTTTCACCCAAATCTGTTCTTACCGAGCAAAATATGTCTAGATCTGTTTATCTCTTTGTTGAACCAGTAGATTGGTCATGGGTATCATCTCGCACCATTTTACTGCTTCATTCCAATAAGGGATTTACAACATGTCCCATAAACAATACCATCCCACTCGTATCATCTCTTGCCACAAACATAAACGGATGATCTGCAACAAAATTAACAGGCGGTGGAGGCACAGAAGCACAAGCAAACACTGCACTTATACATGTAACAGCAGCAGCCTCGGTTCCTTCTTCATCAACTTTAATATATGACTTGTGGACAACCTTGGAA
Source organism: Aquilegia eximia (assembly GCA_023053565.1). Classification (NCBI taxonomy): domain Eukaryota; kingdom Viridiplantae; phylum Streptophyta; class Magnoliopsida; order Ranunculales; family Ranunculaceae; genus Aquilegia; species Aquilegia eximia. The sequence goes on from JALIGU010000001.1 coordinate 13,018,161, forward strand.
ACTGTAAGACTCTCACCAGGGTTCAGTAACAGATCATCATATTCTGCTTGGGCAGAGAATGGTAACTTTAGTCCAGCATCCTGCAGAATCTTTTTAGCTTCAAACCCATGTTCGATCTTGAACTTTGGTACCCAGAACCTTCCCATTGTAACTCGTTTTGGATATGGATCATGTACATATTTTTTGAAAAACAATGGATCAGAACACACCATCTCTGTAAGGGGCAACAGTCCATCTATCTCTTCAGGAAGAATAATGTACATGGAAAGGGATGCTGCGTTTTCATCAACACTCTTCTTATATGGCAGCATAAGAACTTTGAAACAGTCGAAAGTTCTAACAAATTGGTTTTTGTGGTTTGTCATGAAGGGAACTTCAATAGATTTTCCATTAAGGAGATAGAACTTCAAGTTTTTGGTACTTGATTTAACAAACTCTCGAGCCCATTTTCCTTTGAAGTAGAGTGCGTTTGCAAGCACAATTCTCGTATATGGATTGAAAGAACCTTCAGGTAGAACCGATTTGATGAGTCCTCCCATTTGTTAACTTTGTCTAATACCTCTTCTGCCTTCACCTACATTGTCAATGTTCAATGTTGGCATCATTAATAGAAATAAATAATTTTAATTCAAAATGAAATTAAACCTATCATCATCACTATATAATATAAGCATGAACATAAATAACACTCACTTTATTTTGAAAGTCCACAACTTCAGCCTTCCCACGGTAAACACTTTCGGCAACAGTTACAAAGGTAGGATTCAAAGGTAAGGAGTTGTCAACCCAAACACCACTAACAAGAGATAGAGCTGGTCCTCCTTCTGTACTGGATCCACTAAGTTTATTAACAAAATCGCTAGCAACTGAATTGAGATGATTACGGTCTTCAACCTCTAAAAATTTAAGAAATTCATCTAAGGTTGAACCTTTTGCACCATTTGCTAATAAACTCAATGCGAGTTGAATTGAACGTTGGAGAGAACACAATATTCTTGTGTTGGGATTCTTTGCAAAATGCGAGGTCCTTAAGCATTTTGATACATTGAAAGGGTGCACTTTTGTAGGTGGTTCCAGATTTTGGAAAATCTGTGCTCATCCTCATCTTTTTAATTATTTGATCTTTGAAGGTTCCAGATTCTGGAAAATTAGCAGCATATGTTTGTTGCCTACATATAATAATTAACAAGTATTTAGTTTCAATGCAATAAAATCTAATTTTACATTCTTAAACATGCGTGATAAGGATGTTCTGTTGCAAGCAAACCTATCTATATCTATCTATTCTATTTAATTAAGAAAAAAAATAAAAAACTCAACTAATTAAGTAAAGAATATTAGAAAAGTGGTTCGTTGATTACCAGTTGGTCTTCGAATCCTGCTGCTGAAACTGTTCATACAACTTCTTCTTCTTAATGGGAAAAAAGAAATCACCAATTTGATCCATGTTCTGATGTTCAACTTCTTCTTTCTTTGTTGATTACCAGTTTGGCGGTGCTGACAATAATCCGGCTAAAATTCGGATCAGAATTTTAATTGGATGGGCCAAGACTTGTAATAATTCGGCCCAATTGATTGACTGCCGAGTGCTGATAATTGGATGGGCTAAGACTTGTAATAATCCGGCCCAATGGATTGACTGCTGTCTGCTGACTGCTGTTTTCAAGTCACCACCACAACTCTGTGTGCTTTTGTTTTCAGGATGTACAGTGGTCTTCAATCAAGAACAATAATCAAAACTGGCATAGGAGGAGTATAGTGGAAATTTTATTGCAATACTTGCAGTGTTTGATTTTGAACCACGAAATCAGTTTTTGAGAGGTTTGTCAAATGGTGGACATGTACGTCGAAAAATAGAAATGTTACAAGCATAAAGAGATCCAAGGAGATTGTAGATAGCATGAATACGAACTAAGAACAACTGCTTTTCGGCATTCTTTATGTATTGGGTTTATACTTTAAATTTAATAAAATTCTGAATAAAAGATGAACAACTTCATTTACAGTTGGCTATGAGATCAATTTTGTTGTTTCACTCCAACAAAAGATTCAACAACATGGCCCATGCACAAAAAGCTTTTTGATTTATTTTTTGTACACCATGTTGGATGGCCTATTTTGTCTTGAAGGATTGTAGGGGTAAGGCTTTACGCCCCCCTACAAAGAGATAAGCAGGCTTCTAAGTTCTAAGGGGTGAGTAACTGAACCCAATCCACCATTAACTGCTGGAAGTGATGCTCTCGGTTTGCTGGGTTGCCTTGCACCCAATTTCAACCATATCCCTTCACTGTCAGAATGCTTCTATCAACATCAGGTGGTATTGCTCGGAATCTGCAATCATTTCGAGCCTTCCAAACTGTCCACAGTATTGCTATGTAGACAAACCAGTACCAGAGAAGTGTGGCCACATAGTGATAGCATCTGTAATGGTTGATGCCCGATCAAGGAAAGAGACAATATCAAACACATCACTAAGAAGTCTGCACCATATGTCTCTTGCAAAAATGCAGTGAAGAAATAGATGATCAGCAGACTCAGGAGCAGAATTGCATAGCACACAAATAGGATTTTAAGTTCATGCCTTTGCTCAGTAGCTTGTCCACGGTCTGAATTCGGCAGTGAAGAGTAGTCCATAGAAATAATTTAGTTCTAGGTGGGACTGGTGACTTCCAAGCAACTTTGAAAGGAAATTTTTGCTGTGATAATTGGTTGTCCCACATGTGCCACCTCCTCCATGCTGCAGTACAGAGATTTCACTGTAAATTGGCCCTTATCAGAGAGCTCCACCCCCAGGAATCACTGCCTTCCCCCAAGTCAGTCTCTTTTAATAGCAGCAGCAGACTGTTATATGCTTCTAGCTCCCAATCTCTGAGCGGCCTTCGTAAGTGTAAGTCCCATTGTATTGCTTCATTTACACGAGTGTAGTGCTCTTTTATGCATTCTTGCTTCTTTGTAGCCACGCGGTAAATAGAAGGAAACTTCTAGCAAGTGGGACTTCACTACACCAATTCTAGTGAATTGTTGTTTTTGATTGTATGTCCTGCAGCTGCAGTTTTGGTGACCTTCTCCATCACCATTTTTGCTTTGATGCCTGCTCTGTCTTTGTAGTATCTCTTGTATTTCGATGATCTGCCCATGCTATATTAGAGCTTTGGATATTGAATAAAAATCTCTCAACTTATCCAAAAAAATGGTCGCCATCAAGGAAAGCAACATACCCTATATATACTGTAGTTTTTATGTACTGGCTGTTGGCATTGTTTTTTTTCTTGTATGACTTCACACATGGTCAAAATAACATTCACGTCGATGTTAGTTTAGGCAAAAGAATATAAAATTTCTATTATTCTATAGAAAAAAATGTAGAAAAATAATAGGTGAGATGATAATGCAAATAATAATCTCAATATCTCCTCCCCAGTCTCCCTTTGGTTGCTGCTCCATCCATAAACCATTTTTTCCAGGTCACCGAAATACCCACAATTCAACACAAATCATTACCAATAAAACATGGAGAAGAACTATTTCATTCTCTTCTTCTTCAGATAAACACTCACAAACACAATACAAAACCAATTCCCCAACACCAATTAACATAGAAAACAAGAAGAATCTCTATGCCCACCAAGACCTTTTTTTAGGTGAAATGTATTCTTTTATTGATAATAACAACCCCAACCATATTTCCAAGAAAAACCCAAATCAGCAATCATCAGAAGTAGTAGAAAATAGTGAAGTTAGTGAGAAATTAGTTCATAGAGGAATTTCATCAAACATGTGGTGGCAGAAATTGAGAGCTACATTAAGCCAGCGTTTGAACTTGGAGGGGATTTCCTCTGCGATGGCGGTAATGACAAGGGAACAGAATCTTGTTATTCCTCACATATCTGTGAAGGATATTAGGTGGATTGATTGGGTGGAGTTGGAGAAGAAGGGTTTCAGAGGTGTGGTGTTTGATAAAGATAATACACTTACAGAACCTTATTCGCTTTCGCTTTGGCCTCCGCTTGAATCATCTTTGGATTGTTGTAAATCTGTTTTTGGTGATAATGTTGCTGTTTTCAGTAATTCTGCTGGTTAGTTAATTGTGCTTTTTTCGCGTTAGTAATCATATTGTTTTTATACTAGTGGATTGTTGTTTATGATTGGATTCTTACATTAGGATTGCACCAATATGATGCCGATGGTTCAAAAGCTAGAGCGATTGAGGATTCGATTGGAATTCATGTCCTTAGACACGGTAAATCACTGTATTTCACTTTGATATACTGATAATATCACTTATAGCTGTTTCTATCTTTACGCATTGGCTACCACTACTTGGAAATGAATCTTATTACCTTTAGAATATTTTATATAGGTGTACTTAGAAATGTTGTTGAATGATTCCTTAGCTGAATGATGGAGGGATTGAGAGATGTTTTAGGGAACAAACTATAATCTTAACCTAAAATTGACCTGCTCAAGATGCAAGCACAAGGTCGGCAACAATTCTATGCCCACTGATTTATTGATCTAAAAGAGAATGCTGACTCCATTGTACAAAAAAATCGGCACTCCCCATTTAATTAAATGCAAGTCATTGTAACTCACATATTATTATCTGATAAAATTATTTGCATATTGACTTACAGTCTTAGACATGATTTTATCTGCACAATTAGAGTGGAGTACTGGCATTTAGCTAATATGTACAGAAATATGTTAGGTTTCTTCCTTTAATATGACTACTTGATGGTTTGACCACAAACAAAAATCACCCTGTCAATGTTTGTATGGATAAGTGTGTAATCTAATATTTGACTTGGTATGATATCTTGCGCAACCTAGTAGGGGTTAGGACACTATAACTTAGAATAGAAAGACTCAGTGCCAGGCCAAAATGAGAAAGATTTTCTGTCATGCAAACGAAGAAATCTACGCCCATGCGATACAATAAGGGTAGGTCAATTAGCCTTTTAGCGAAGCCTTCCCCTTCACTGGCAGCGATATCTGCTAAAGGAAGACACGCAGCTGCAGAAATAAATACTATAATTGGACAAGTGAAGCGTTAGGCATGAATAATTAAACCCAAGCACAGATAGAGTTGCTCTAGTCGAATTAAGTAAACCACCTCCAGTTGACTCAAACATAGCAGAGATCACCACTTAAGTATCATGTTATCAATATAACCATCTTCTACAACAACTGTGACCGAGCTAAAATGAGTTCCTCAAAGGTGAAAACCATCATCTCTTCTTACTGTAGACTGGAGTTATAGTCTTATAGAGGTCCAAAACCAAATGCTTCTTCTTATTGCCACAGCTTTTGCAAAGCTCTTTTCTTATGCTGTCTTTATCAAATCTATCAGGGGTGAAGAAGCCGGGTGGATCAGCTGAAGACATTGAAAAGTACTTTGGTTGTTCAGCTTCATTGCTAATCATGGTAACCATTGATACAAGTGATGACGTGAATACTCAATTCTATTTTTTCTATTTAAATTATATAGCATTTTTTTTAACTTGCAGGTAGGTGATCGATACTTAACGGATGTGGTTTATGGAAATCGAAATGGATTTCTGACAGTTCTAACAGAACCATTAAGTCTTGTTAAAGAGCCTTTCATTGTTAAACAGGTTCATCTTCCTATTCTTCTTCCTCTTAGCTGCAGAGTACTTTGATATACTACTATATATTATTGGCAGAGTACTTTGATATACTACTATATATTATTGTTTCCATTTGTATACTCTTCTTTGTTTGGTTAATATGTATGCTTTGTTGAAGAAGAGGATAAAGAACTAGAGACGAACATCAGTAATAACGTTGTTAGTCATTTAGACCATATAGGATTGTGTACTATGAAGCCATCTATGCTAGGATGTTGACAATTCTTTTAAAAAAAAACAGAAGCAATACACATACATTGAATCTTTATCTTTTGTGCACTGACTTGGTAAATAATTGAGCAAGGAGATGTGTTTTCAATTTCATTGTTACCCATTTTAAGTTTGAACTAAACATATCTGATTCATGTTGCCAAGATTAGAAAAAAGCAGGATGATACGTATAAACTGTGTCATGATTTCCCCCCCCCCCCCCCCCCCCCCCCCCCCCCCCCCCCAAACCCCCACGGCACTACCACCTTCAACCCTCCTGAAAAACACTTCAGTAAAAGTTTACTGTGTAACTTGATCAATTCGCATTTCTTTTTATGAAAGCAATGCATCAAACATTTCAATACTGAAATACATTGGAGCATGGAAATTTTAAAGCAACTGTATTTGTCCTTTAATCAGCATAATTTATCACATGCGATTTTGTTTTGCCGAATTTAGGATGGCGATGGTTGTAAGTTTCTGGATTTTCTTTGCATGACTCCAATGCCTGGCAATTTTATGGGTCATATTAGCATAACCTATTTTTCATATGTTTTCTGCAGTAGTGCACAATTATTTTTTTCTTCAATACTTAATAGCCATCACCAGTATACATGAGTGACACACAGTCTTTTGTTGCTTAACATGGCGAGCTTCACTAAACACAAACTTTTTTCCAGGTAAGGAAACTGGAAGCTTCCCTTGCAAATTATTGGTTTCGAAGAGGAGTGAAACCCGTATGTCACAATCTACTGTCGAAAGCCATTCAATGTGTGAAAGTTCCTCCACCTGTATGAATCCTGCAGTTTTTGACATTAATAGTCTAATCAATTTTCTTTTCTAACAACTGTTACAAATTTACTCTTTGCATTTTCCCCACCATTTGTTTTTTGGAAAGAAGACGTGCAACCCACACACCAATATACAATTCACCCAAAATGAGTTCATTTATTTTGGTCAAATGGAGCTCAGTTAAATGTACTAAAGAACTTAAGGATCAGTGTAACGCCCTTGAAATCCGATCCTAGCTGGCCAAGCCAAAATCGAGCAACAGAGTTGTAATGATCACCATATGTCCTCCATGGACTGTAGGGTCACACTACTGTCACGTGACATCACACCTCTAAACCACAGAAGAACATAATAAAATAAACAACAAATACTAAACTAACAGCGGAAGACTAAACAGAATACAAACTATTTAATTATAAATATAAATCAGAGTTATGCCCGAAGGTTACAACTCATCAAACTCTAACTAGACATATGAGCAACTCAAGACAACCTTCACCAAGCTCTTATCGAACACTTCATCTCTAAAACACTTGTATCCTGAAAAGGGAAAAGGGAAGACGTTAAACGCCAGCAAGTTACAGAACTTGAGGTTCGATCTTAATTCCCAGAAAAGGAATCCACACATCCTAAAGATAAACAATTATAAATACTAATCAATTTTATTCTAACATTTAACACAATGATAAATAAATAAACAAGTTCATTCTCTGGTAATCTGCAATGTCAATAATGTTTCCAGTTCCAATAATCAAATAATCAAAATCTATCTCAATCAATCAATCTGCAATATCATATCAAGTTTTTATCCAATAATTCCAATTCATCATATTACGTCAATCCAAATCCATGCAACAAGTGCCAAGTTGTGCAGTAGCACCGAGTCGTACGCATCGCAGCCATACACTCATCAAGCTAGGTCATTTGACATAACTTAGGGACGTCTCCCAACAGGTCATGTGTTATAATAATTAACACGCCCAAAATCCACGGTTCCTGTGTTAGTATAACTAACACGCCCAAATCAATCTAATCAATCAAATCCAGTTCATTCCCACAAGGTCCAATCTGATTCATAATCATCATTCAAAATCATTCCAATCTGATCATATAAAAATGCACCAACAATAACAATAATCATAACATCCATTTTCAAAAACTAATATCTTAGTCATCTCTGAAGTGTATTTATCCTTCAGTCCACTGTAACTATTTATTGTTCAGTCCAGTCAACAGTCTTTCATTCTTTCTAATTTATTCAAAGAAACAATATAAACCAACTCAAATTATGAATTAACTTTTAAACTTAAGTCCACATACGTATATGCATAATTCACTTCTTCTAATTCTAATTAAACAAATAAACTATCTGATATGTTATAGAACATTCTAATTTAATACACATGCTTCGATTCTACACATTAAAAATACTAACATGATCCTAAGATAAATTTCAGCAATATTAATAACTAAATATTAACAAGTTTGCATATTTATCAAATTCTAATTATTAAAACTTGTATTTTTATGAGAATCAATTATAATTCTACGATCTAAACATGATAACCCAACTAATACTTCAACCTAATCTGAAAATTAAGAGAAAACATCAAGTAATATAACTTGCCTCATAAGAAGACCACCAAATACCAAATATACGAAGAACACAACTCAAAACCACCATACTGCAATTCAGTCACAGTTTTTCTGACCTCCAAAGAATCAGTCACACAGGTCACGTCTGGAAGATTTACATGCTCTACTTTATATGCTCAGATGCGTATTTTCAATAGGGTTCTAATGACATAAGATTCAGGTCATTCCGAGTTCTGTAGAGAGAGTTATGGCCGAAATACTAACATGGTGTTATCAAAAACGGGAATCCATATATTTCTCCTCAAGTTTAAGATCTAGGGTTTCTCTTTTTCATTGAATAACTAAGAATATTATATATACTAATATTTGTTTATGTGGACCTAAAGATGAGTTTAAAATAAAGCCCAAAACCTATTTATACAGTCAAAGAAGTCCAAATTGAAATCCAATTTCTATTAAGCACAAGCCTATCAAAATTGGTATCAAGAGCCGAAGGTTAGTCCTTTGGGTTGTAGAAGGGATTGCAGAACATTGTTTGTAGGGTTTTGTTCGGTTTTAGGAATCTGTCCAGATTCGACACCCTGTGGTAAAACGGCCATAATGTACTCGGATATTGAAACTTCGATCCGTTTTTTGGGTTGGAAAGTAGACTCTTCAGGCTTTCTAAGAGTATATGGTACGTTCTCTGGTTCAAAGTATTCTATTCTCGGTAATTCTTTGAAGTTGACAGTTCTGTTTTTCTAGATTTGTTAAAAATCCAATTTTGGGTTTTCTTGAGCTTTGGTTACAATCTTGGAGCTTAAGTTTGTTTTAAGGTTTTAAAGTTGTTGAAGATCAGGTGTTTGAAGAAAGTCCTAAGAGAGATTTTGGGTTGTAGACAACGTGTTTAAAGAAATTACTCAAAGAGTATTTTGAGTATTTGTTTGATAGAATGGATTCAAGAGGTGGCAAATATGTAGGAAAGTATAAGATTGAGAAATTCAATGGAAAGAATGATTTTGGGTTTTGGCAAACTCAAATCAAACATGTGTTGGTTGTACAAAAGCTTCACAAGGCGTTGTTGGGTAAGAGCAAGAAACCAGCAACGATGACGGAAGAAGAGTTTGATGACATGGATCTTGAAGCCGTTGCCGCTATATGTCTTTGTTTGGATAAAGAGGTTGTGTACAATGTCAAAGATGAAACTACCGCCGCGGGTTTGTGGCTAAAGCTTGAATCTTTGTACATGACAAAGAATCTAATGAACAAGATGCTTTGTATGAAGGAACTCTACACCTTAAAGATGGAATACGGCGCTTCAATGAGGGACCATGTGGCTAAATTCAATCGAGTAAGGTCGAATTTGAAGGATGTAGATCTCAAGGTAGATGATGAGCAATTGTGTTATATTCTCATGTTCTCTTTGCTGGATTCATATGAAGGCTTAGTCCAAACCATGTTATATGGGAAGGATATGGTTACCTATGATGAAGTGTGTGCGACTCTATTGTCCAATGAAGTTCGCAAGCAATCCACCAATACGGAAAGTGGTGGAGGCCAATCTCAAGGGTTGGTGGCAAGGGGAAAGTCTAGTGAATGGACGACATCTACAAGGGAGAAATCTACAATGTCTAGCATACGGCTAGAAGATGTGATATGCTACAATTGTGGTGAGAATGGGCATTATGCTAGAACATGTCCTCATCCAAAGAAGTACAAAAAGAATAACAAGAAGAAGGAAAAGGTGATTGATGAAGCAAGTTATGTTTCGGGTGACGACGAAGATGATTTGTGCTTCATGGTTTCACATGATAACCATACTTCAAGTGGATGGATTCTTGATTCCGGGTGTATTTACCATATGTGTACCAGAAAGGAGTGGTTTACTTCTTACAAAGTCATGGATGATGATACGGTGTTTGTGGGAAACAACAATGCTTGTAGGGTAATCGGAATTGGAACTATCAAGTTGAAGATGCATGATGGGATTGTGAGAACTTTGATGGACGTAAGACATGTACCCGAGCTTTCATCAAATCTTATTTCTCTTGGTCTTCTTGAATCATATGGCTATAAGTTTGTAGCAAATGGTGGAGTGTTGCATGTGTTCCATGATTCTTTAGTTGTCATGAAAGGGAATCGACATGGAAACTTGTATTATTTGGATGGGAGTACCGTGATGGGAGCCGAAGCAATGGCTAGTTCTAGTGGGGGTTGTCCATGGAGTGAGGGTCCAACGTTAACCGGACCTACTACTCCACATTGTGCATGTTGATGGATTGCCCGTGTGGGCAATGACCCTAAGGGGCGTGTGTGGGCATCGTGAAGATGTCCATGTGGAGAACTACGATGGCTTGATTCCTTTGTAGGAGGATATGTAGGCAATCACTTAGTGGTGCAGCTGGGTGTGGTATGATGGAGATGTGTGGTTAGCTTGGTGTCGACTCAGATTTGGGAAATCTTCGCCGAGGTGGAGAATTGTTGGAAACCGGTTCCCTAAGGAATCCGTTTCATATTTGGATTTCTAAGTCCATATTAAGGATTTAGAATTTGGTATTGGAATACGACTTTCAATTTGATTAGGTTTGGTATTCTTATTAGGAATTTGTTTTGTACACCCTAAAGGCTATAAATATAAAGTCTTAGGGATTGGTTTAGTATCCTAAATTCTCAATAGTTGTTTGTCTTCTTGAGAGAGATTTTCTTGAAGAGAGAAGTGAGGCATAAAGTTGAGATCTAGGTCTTCTTGAGAGAGATTTTCTTGAAGAGAGATTGAAGGAAGAAAAGTGAGGAATAACTTGTTCTTGAGAGATTTGAGAGCTTGTTTGTGAGGTGGAGGAGTGCGAGTGAGTGCTCTTTGTATCACCCTTTTCTTCTTCATAGTGAAACTTTATCATCTTGCCCCGTGGACGTAGGCTTACGCCGAACCACGTTAAATCTTGTGTTGTGAGTACTTGAATTTTTTCTATCGTGTTTTACTTTCTAGTTACATATACTTGATTGTTATTCTAGTAGTTAGTTCTTCATATTATTGTCTACAAGTTAGTTTCTTCAAGGTATTATCTTCGATAAAGGTTACACCTTTATTGGTGTAGATCACGTTGTGAACAAATCGCTTCCGCATTATTGGCGTTATTCCCAACAGAAATATCCAACACGGTCGAACATCCCTAGCCAACTGGTTTATCAACCATGGTGGTGGAATAATATAGGTCACAGGAAGTCAGGAACTAAGGAGACTGCCAGGATATGAGCCATTGAGCCACACAGTTCCCAGACCTGTTACAGTCGTTGAATATTACATAATTAAAATAGATAGATATGTTTTTTTGCTTCTTCCAGAATGTTAACTACAGACCAAGACAGGTTGGCAGGTATCCATGCTAAATATTTTGCTGTTGCCTTGTTGTTTGTTGCTACTTCTACATCCCGCAGTATGTTGCAGATTCCTCCCCTGACAGCTGCAAGGATTAATTCTTTTGCATGCAGCCACCTCTGCCGAGCCAGCACTGCTACATTCAGTTCCTGCAACAATATACGACCTAGTAGAAGATCTGATCACAAATTGTCAGATAATTCGACTTGTTTTTTTTTTTTTATCAAAAGATAGTATTTCTATTAAGATGCAAAAGAGTTTACAGACTACGGATGCTTGACATAACATTACTGCTTCTTTATATATTACGGTAACCAAAGCGTCACGACATAATCAAAAGGAAGGAGTGAGGCTGACTGAATCCAATCCATAAACCCGGAATAGGCTCACAGTTTCAAAACTCCCCGAGGATATAACATAGAGATACTATCCATAAAGAGTAAGTACCCAAGATGGGAGATTGGGAGTCAGGCTGCAAAAACCATCTTCCTGTCCCATATCCTTGTAACGCGTGCTTTGCTAGTAAGTCTGCTGGCTGGTTAATTACCTTCCCTCCGCACATGCCTGAACACTATAGACTTGCCTTGCTTCAAATATTTACACTCTTCTACGAGTGTTCTGAACTTCCAACTGTATTTACATATACCAGAGAGGGCATTTACAGTAAAAAGAGAGTCTGTTTCGACTATTAGATGATCTAAGTTCAGCTGCCGCGCTAACTCCAGTCCATCTCTGATGGCCCAGAGTTCTGCCTGGTCATTTGTACATTTCCCGAGCCTCCTGGACAATCCTGTGAAGAAACAACAAACTCATTTCTACAGACCACACCAATGCCAGGATACACATTATTATTACTATTTTTTTATTTTTATTTTTTTTAAAAAAAAAAATTATATATTAATTATGGTCTGAAGGCTTACAAAGCAGGGCCTACAAAGACAAGGCCCGAAGGATACTGATGGTACCACCTAAGATCCACACCGTCACCTTGCAACTCGAGCAATTCTGTTACTCAGGGCTGAAGAACACTTAGCCACATCATCATCATGGGTGAACACCTAACCACATCATCATCATCATAAGAGCATGGATCTCATATTCTTGAACCAGGCCCGAAGGCTGACCCACCTAAGAATTACATGAGAACTCCCCCAAAACACTGTTGATGGGAATCGAACTCACAACGACACAACCTCTCACTCGTGAGAGTGTTTGAGAGGGATAACAAACTTTTTTTTTTTACTCAATGATAATTAAATTGAAAAGAACCTTGGTGGTGGTTGTCAGACAATCTATACTACTATTATAAATCTGAATAAAATTCAGGGGTAAATCCCGGTTAATGAGAATTGAGCTTTAGAATTTTGTCACATAATTCTGAGTTAAATACCCTTTTAGTCATGGTTTTTTGGTAAATTTACATAATACCCTTTAAATAATGGTTTTATCGTAATTTAACCTATTTTTATTTATGAGCAAAGGGTCCAATAATAAAAAAAATAGTTAAATTAATAACATATAATGAGAATACTAATTTTTAATGGTAAACTCTTATAAAAAAATTTATGAGAATCAATAATCTTAATAAAGAACTCCTATAAAATATTAAAAAAAACTACCCCTCTACTTAAGAAATAATTATTTCATAAAATTTAATAAATTAGTATAATTTGTAATATTTAATAAAATTAATAACTTAAAACTCGAATGGTAATCAGACACGGATAAATTAAAATTAACCAGTGCGTAGCACCGACGAAGGCATTAGTACCATAAATACATTATCAGGTTTAGACTTTAGAGGCGTTGGTACAAGTATTATAAATGAAGCTTAAAGCTTTCAAAGATATCCACCTGACAAGCATATATGGATTAAAAGGCATATGCTGAAATATTGTTTTATTTCTAGCTTTCGATAGTAACCATTATGCAAACACGAAAACAATCACAGATTCAAAAATTTTATTCAACGTCAATGATTGTAAAAAATAAACCAATCCAAATTGAAAGGGGTAGAGACTAGATTATAGCATGTTTCAACAATAGCTGATTCAACAAGGTCTTAGTAGCACAACAAGGAAAAAACAGATGTGAACTATCCCTCCGATGCTTGTAAGTACAAAGAGCAAGTAAAGTCTGACATAGGCATCTTATGTTGTAGTACCCTCTTACCCTCTTAGTTGGCAACTTTCGCATCACTAGGAGCCATAGAGCCACAGAAAAAAAAAAATATTTTTGGAGGGCAATGAATTCCCCAAAGTTTCTTCCAAATTGGGTTACATTGAAGAGTATTGTACTCTTTCTCTGCTAGATGTGCATATAAAGTCTTAACAGTAACTGTATTGACTTATTTCTAGATCAATGCAATTACTAGGTCAGGTCGCTAGCGGACTTAACCAAACGGGGAGAGTTTGGATTGGGGTGGCTGCACCTCGTTGAGATTGAGATTGCCTACGTACTCTAGTTCGTCCGGATTGAACTTCGAGATCAAGCCATCGTAGTTCTGTTTATATAGAAGGTGAAGAGGCGAAGATCATGGGATCTTGCAGATTCTCCGTCATATTTATAATGATATGATGTTCTCCAGCGATTGTGTAACGGTTGTAGTAATTGTGCAACGGCTGGAGAGAGTATCTTGGGCGCCAAATTAGGGCACGTGCGTATAAGCAGACCGCTGTTGATTATGTGGTCGAGTTGTTGTGGTCGAGCTGCGAATAGGTCGAGCTGCGAGTAGGTCGAGATCGTAGCGACCTAATGGAGTAATGACTGTGCCACGTGGCTGCTTTTGATTGGCTGGAGTATGTAGTACCCCTACAGTAACCATACCTGATTGATGTTTTGCCCAACACAGATTGTCAGGAATTGATGTGTGTATTACAGCCAGACGACAGTAAAGTTAAAAGCAATGCCAAATTGCCGATGCTAAAAGTGTAACCTAAACTTTTATCAAAAAAAGTCAGGTGACACATCAACATTGGCAACAGGTTTTAATGTTAAAACCTATAGATGGGTTTTAGAGGAGCCAACACATTTCTGCAAAAAACTTAACTTGTCAGGTACTTATCTAGTTATCTGCCACAATTTCTAGCGAATAAGCTATCTTCCACAATTTGTGACGGATAGAATTAACTTTGAACTACTATAGCGGGTAAGCCCATCTGCCACAGTTTTTGGCGGATAGCCTCATCCGCCATAGTTTTTGGCGGATAGCCCCATCCGCCACAGTTTTTGATGGGTCAGTTTTAAGTGTTAAAAGTGACAACACTAAAACCTGCTTAAAAGTGCCCATTGGCTGGATGTTTTGCAAAAACTTGTTAAAACCTTTGTTAAAAGTTCCCATTGACATTGCTCAACATGTTGTATATTTTTGATCAAGTAGTAGTAGATTCACTCCTAAGGGTGAAAACCTCCGTTTTTGTAAATATACAACCACAAACCAATAAAGGATGTCTATATATTCTGATGAAAGTGAAATTTCCCTAGCAAATGAATTTTATATCCTAACAATTGAAGCAGAAACACATACTACTGCTCAATCAAATGAATATCTACACACAAACAAGTTCTTCTTCTTGAAACCTAATCATGTAGAACTACAATATGTCAACATGGTCTGGATTGATTAGGTTTGCATTTTTATTAAGGTAAAATTGATAAAAAATACAACGTACTTTACAGTATTTTTCACTTATAACAACGTACACAAAAATTGACCAATGATGCTTGAACTTTCAAAAAGTTTCCATGTTATAGAATCTGTTAATTTCATCCTAACAGACTACTTATTTATCAAAATTTATCTACGTGGCTTTATTTAATTAAAAAAAACTTAAAAAATAATTTCCAATACAACAAAAATTGCACGTGTTTCTCATGTGGCAAATAATATCTTTTCTATTTACAAACATATTCTCACAATATATCTTTAAACAATTTCAAAAATGACAAACTACTCCCTTTCTTTTTTCTTTAATTTAGTTCTCTATTGGGCTCTAACAAGTTCATTACTATTTCAATTGTTGAACAATTTCTCGATTTCTAAATATAAGATTTCAAATAACCCCACACTTCAATTTTCCTATAAGATTTCAAATAACCCCACACTTCAATATAAGATTTCTCGAACGAATATGTATTTAGGAGAATCGGGTTTGCTATCCAGAAAGGACTTGCCGCGCAGTTTGTAGCGCGTTTGTCCTCTACTTTTGTGTAATTCGTTGAGCTTATCAATAAAATTTGAATTATATTTAAAAAAAAAAAAAAAAAAAATCGATTTTCAACCCTTTTTTTTTTTTTTCAATTATATAAAGATTGTTTTTAGTACTATAACCGTTTCAAAATTTTGAATTATGAACAATACCCATAGTTGATTTTTTAAAGAAGATATATTCTATTTCAATTGGACTTTGATTTGCTCAAACTTTATATCGACAATAAAAAGTACATTCAATATAAAGTCTTAACAAATACCTGATGGATGTTTTGCCCAACATAGATTGTCAGGAGCTGATGTGTGTATTACATCCAGGTGACAAAGTTAAGAGCAATGCCAAATTGCCAATGCTAAAAGTGCCACCTAAACTTTTTATCAGAAAAAGTCAGGTGACACATCAGCATTAGCAGGAGGTTTTAATGTTAAAACCTATAGATGGGTTTTAGAAGAGCCAACACAGTTCTGCAAAAACTTAACTTGTCAGGTACTTATCTGCCACAGTTTCTGGTGGATAAGCTAGGGCTGGGCAAAACCGAACCGAACACTTTTCAAGGTGTTTAGGTGTTAAGTGTTTGGTTGGTGTTTGAAATCTTACAAAACACATGTTAGGATGTTTGGTTGCGGTTTTAGAAAATTTTCAACACCTAAAACCAAACCGAACATGTTAGTCTTTAGTTTAGCACTTCAGCCCAAGTTAATTCAGCCCATGTTAGTCTTTATAGTTAAGCTCAAGTTAATTCAGCCCATGTTAGTCTTCATAGTTAAGCCCAAGTTAATTTAGGCCAAGTTAAAAGGTGTTCGGTTCGGTTTTGATTCGGTTAACCGAATTGAACTACATGTTCGGTTTGGTTTCAGTTTTTACATATTTTGATCGGTTCGGTTCGGTTCGGTTCGATTTTGGGAATCAACATGTTCAATTTTGGTTGTGTTTATTCCAAAACACTTGATAGGGTGTTTGGCTTCGATTTTGGTCAAAACCGAACCGAACCGAACCGAACCGAACCGAACCGAACCGAATCGTGCCCAGCCCTAGAATAAGCTATCTGCCACAATTTGTGGTGGATAGAATTAACTTTGAACTACTATAGCGGGTAAGCGGATAGAATTAACTTTGAACTACTATAGCGGGTAAGCTAATCTGCCACAGTTTTTGGCGGATAGCCCCATCTGCCACAGTTTCTGTCGGATAAATTACACTATGTCAGTGTTGTTAGTTGGATAAATTACACTATGTCAGTGTTGTTAGTTTTAAGTACACTTAAAACTGACAACATTAAAACCTGCTTAAAAGTGCCCATTGGCTGGATGTTTTGCAAAAACTTGTTAAAACCTTTGTTAAAAGTTCTCATTGGCATTGCTCTAACTGTTGTATATTTTTGATCAGGTAGCAGTAGATTCACTCCTAAGGGCGAAAACCTCAGTTTTTATAAGTAACAGTCACAAAGCAATAAAGGATGCCTATATATTTTGACGAAAGTGAAATTTCCCTAGTAAATGAATTTTATATCCTAACAATTGAAGCAGAAACACATACTACTACTAAATCAAATGAAGATCCACATGCAGACAAGTTCTCCTTTTTGAAACCTAATCGTGTATAACTACAACATGTCAACATTGTCTGGATTGATCAGGTTTGCATTTTTATTAAGGCTTCTTAAGTAGTTTTGCTTCTAATATGGTGATGAACATCAATGATGTTTGTGCTTCTTCATTAGCAACTTTTACATAATAGCTAGTCGTCTACTTTGAAAAATCTTGTGATAGTGTTATAAAATCAAAATCCAGTTTTACTGCAAGTTGCGCTGCTGGTCGCACCCTGTTGAGACCTTGGCCATAAATTTCACATCAACCCAATTCCAGGGACAAAAAGTTAAGGCTCAAACAATTTTGAGACCTTGGCCATCAAACAATTTTGAGATCAAATATGCATTTAATAATTTTTGGCAGTGACTTAAAATTCAATATCAGTTGCACTTTGATATTATGATCTTCGTAAAGTTGAAGATCATCATCCTGAAAATGAAAACTTAATCAATGTCATTGGCCAATGTGAGTCATTGCTAGCTAACACTGAACACTCCCGTCATTACCATTTTACCTAGTAAGAATTCCAACGCCATTTCCTTCAAACTATGTGATCTCCCCTACAATATGTCAATACAGAAATGACAGAACGAACAGGGATGTCATACACATGCATAAATATCTTCAGTTCTGCGCTACAGGGACACAGGGTTGTCTGTCCTACTCTAAAGGTGTGTGTTTGTGCACGTACATGTGAGAAAGAGGGATAAAAAAAATGAGAAAGGGGGAATGACGGCTCGTATTATTCCAGCTCAGTCTATCTTTTCAGATTCAATTAAAGTTATCTAAAAGCTACATCAAGATCAATAAATACAATGACACAATTACAGTCTTACCTCAACTTTTAACATTTTTTGTCTTACATTCTACAAGATGAACTAGATCACATCCTTGCATGCTAAGTTCTCTGACTTTGACCCAGATGCACTTGCGTTAATCACTTAATCCTTCTTAAGTGTTGGTTTATTATATCTCCAGATTCCTGCAAGCAAACTACCGATAATCGAGTGGCAGACACTGGAAACTGCACAAGGTACTGCTGTCAGGGGATCTCCAAAATGCTGACCAGCAAGAACTAACCCCAGGACTGAGTTCTGGAATGAGGAAGATAGGAAAAGTGTCAAGTTAACTCACAAAGAAGGAATGTTTCATATAGAATAATCCAATACTTTTTCATGAAAGCATTACTGACCTGCATGCCAACCTCAATGGAGATGGTGCGTGAAGATGACACATCTATCCCGAGAAATCTCGAAAGCACATAGCCAAAGAAAAAGCCAGATACATGAAGAAGACATACAGCAAGCACCACTTGTTGACCAGACATAAGGATAGCAGAAGCATTTCGAGATATAGCATGACCACATAAAAGTGCTACAGTTACCACAGCAATCGGTGGCATCAAGGGAGATACCACATTAACCAAACTCCGGCAATATTGATTCAGAAGAGCACCAAATAATACAGGGAGAAGCACAACCTGTAAATGGTACCAGTCAGAAACAACAAACTCTCCTTAAGAAACTATCAACCCCACCAACCTCACCTGTAACGTGGAGATAAGAAGTCCAGCTGCATCAACTGCAACAAATTGCCCAGCAAGTTTAGCTGTCAGGAAAGGGGTCATCACCTAGATTGAAAATTTTAATGTTAAAATTGACATTTCAATGTCATGGAGCAACTTAGGGAGCATAACATGGGATAGAGTGGTGTTAGTTCATTACCACAGCAGACAAGGTGCTTGCAGCTGTCATTAACACTGAAAGGGCCACATTTCCTCTGTAATGTGACACAAATAACATTTATCTTGATTAAGGTATGCCTTTATTACTGTAAAGTATAATGCACAATGCAACTAATTAGCATTTACATACCGAGCTAGGTAAGTGACAATGTTACTTGCCGTTCCTGCACAAAAGACGTATTAGGAAAAGATTGGGATGAATAACAAGCCAACACATACATACACATAAACACAACCAACCTCCAGGGCAGCAGCCGACCAATATCAACCCTGCTGCGTAATAAGAAGGCAGCGTTAAAAGCTTGCTTACAAAGAACCCCGACAATGGCATTACCTGCATCATGAGACTAGCCCAAGTTTAAAGGCTTAGCCAAGCAAACTGAAGGAGGACTAAAGCAGATTTTTTAACATTTCTTATTGATCAATGTAAGTCTCGAGAGCATGGTGATCAAGTATGAGTTTACATACCGAACAAACGTCAGTAATAACAAGAGGACCATTGCATTTAGCTTTGGGAGGTTGGGCCTAAGGTCTTAGAATTAATTCCCACTTCACAGGGAGAAGGGGATATAGGGGAATAATTGCCACTATTAAGAAAAAAGAAATCTAAATATATGCTGAATATGGTTGTCTCTCCTTCAATATGGAATAGTAGTGATCTTGGGATATGGTGACCAAGTAACATAATACTGTCAAATTTAGGGAAAGACAGAGGTTTCCTCTATAGTGAGGATCTTTAGTAGCTTAAATATCCAACCAATCTATTCCTGTTCTTCTTAATTTTAATTGAGAGTGACAACAAACTATTTGTCTTCCACAATGTCTGAACCATGTAGTAATACTGTAATAGTCTGTGGATGCAGTGTGAAAAAATCCAACAGCTAGTCTTAGAAGAAGCAAAAACTGGTTTAGAATTAGTGTTCATGTTCACATATAAATATTGTTGATATTCCTACAGTTCTTGAACATACTGATCAAGCAGTGCAAGACTAGCACACTGTTACGTATAGTTCAAGACAGGCACATTATTAAGAAATCCCATTAACAATGTTTAAAAACATATCTGCTAGCCATTTCTTCGAATAATTTCTCAGCAATGTTGAACTACTCAATCAGAAAATGTACAATAATTGTCATCTCATTGGCTCTTGCAATGTAGTTAATTATAAATGATATATATAAGAGGAGAAGGGTTTAAACAAACCGAGTATTGGAGCACGAAGCCAGCCACAACTTCCTTAGGCATAGCAAGAGCACCTTTCAAATCATCAAAAGTAAGTGTCATTCCCATACCAAGCATAGTAATGGTAAGACCAATAATAGTCAATTGAGGTTTAATCCAATTGAAAGAATTGGGTTTAACAAGTCCAAGGAAACAACCCAATGCAACCCAGATCGGAAACGCAGTCGACAATACTTCACCCACCAATTCAATCCAACCACGAAGACTACGCCCACTCCCACCCCCATCACCACCTTCATTTGTAGTGATGCTATCTGAACTGGCAGAGTAGAGTGGATGGATATATTTGTTTGTAGTTGTTTTCAAGAAATGGAATTTAATGGAATTTGTTTGTGATGTTAATTTGAGAAAAGAAGATGATGGTATTGAAGGAAAGATCAATGGGGATGAAATTTTGGGATTTGAGAGAAGTAATGATTTAGATTTTGATGTGGGGTTGTGGGGTTTAGCTTCATTACTTGCTATAAAGCTTACTGCTTTCCCATTACTAAACAGAGAAGATTGCATCTTGTTCAGATAATCAGATTCTATGAAGAGAAGAACTGAACTCCAGCACCAATTAACTCAAAAGACTGAGGAGTGAGGACTAGAAGATGCTGTCTTGTGTACATGGGCCACTTGAATGCGACACACTTCCAAAGTTCCAAGTTCCAACACATTTACTGATATGATATGATATGATATCCAATGTGGGTAAAATAGATTGGAACAATATCATACTAGTTCAAGATCTGATTTTGAATTATGGTTCAGATGGTAGTAAATATATTGATTAACAAGCTAATAATGATCACTCCCAGGTAAAGGGGTTGTTTTGAGTTTGAAAGGGGTACTTGTCAGTTGTCATGTTCTCTCTTGTATACAAATATTTTTTCCCAGGTAACTAGGATGGCAGATCAATACATTTTTTTGGGATATTATACTCATTATAATCCTTCCAAAACATTAAACAACTTCAATTGGTTAGTAAAAATGTGTCAATTGCCTTTCCCTGAAGTTACTTTGTTGGGATGTGTTGAGAAGTTTTGACCTTCTGAGCACACCTAGTGCCGTCAGCTATATAAACTTGACGCAAAAACACAATAACTTCAGCTGAGGCAATCATAAATTCAAAATGCAAATCTAACTGGACCAGTTTTCTATTACTTTTCGTAGTAGTCTAGTAGGGAAAAACGTTCACAATAGTATTTGAGATCCTTCAGAGCATTCCCAATGGAGGGTGGATAAATCCACCTCCACGTAGGCGCCACGTCGGACTAAAAAGACAAAATCCACCTCAAAGAGAGAGGTGGATATGCACCTGGGTGGTAGTCTCCCAACGCAGGGTGGGGGGTTCGAGTGGATTTAAAATGCGGACGGCATGTGACATGCCGTCCGCACTTTAAAAAAAAATTTAAACGTGCGGACGGCATGTGACATGCCGTCCCTTTGTTTTTTAACTTCAGACGGCATGTAACATGCCGTCCGTATTTATTTTAGTCCAGACGGCATGTTACATGCCGTCCGTATGTTGTTAAGACCGGACGGCATGTCACATGCCGTCCGTATTTCACATATAACCCAAACCATTCGAATCAGTAGACAGATCTTTCCTTTCTTTCTTCTTTTTTACCTCAATTGTTATTTTCCCCAAGCTTTCTTCCCTTTTCTTGCTGTTTTACCGGAAAGAAAAATGTCAGACCTATTTAAACCAGTATCTAGATGGTTAAATAGGAAGAAGATGACCCATAAATCAAGTAAAGGGTCATCTTCAACACCTCGTAATCTCAATACGGAAGCAATTGATGAAAATGAGGCATTTGTGCCGCATTTACAATTTCCCGACCCAATTGCACCCAATTTGCATCATACCTTTTGCCCAAGTAGGGAGACACATGTTACCTTTGAAATGGAGAACACACAGGTAAGAATTTACAATTTTTTTGTCTTTATTTAGGGGTTTGGTAGTGTTGTTTATAAAGTGTTTGATTAAATGCCCATTAGAAATAAAAATACATAAACGAATGTCGTTTTCATTGTTTTGTTGTTTGTTAATTGTTTTTTAGAAAATCCATCAATGGAAGATTCGTTGCGCTCATCAAACGGCTCAAGGTTGGTGGAAATTACTTACGAGCAAAACTCATCCCAATTTCGGTCGGGTATGTGCTATTTTATCATGTACACCCTTAGGTCCAATTATAGCTTTTGATTGGGGAAAGAATGATGTGTCTTTAGAGTATGCTTTAGTAGAGAGGTGGTGGGATAGTACACATACATTCCATTTTCCATGGGGTGAAGCCGGGATAACCCCACTTGATTTTACTATGCTAACGGGGTTAAGTGTGGGTATTGAGGATACGGTTCCATTTGATGATACAATGGAGATGTTTGATGATCTTCACAACTATTTTCCATGTCTTGACAATCCATCGGCAAGATTTGATAGAAAAAAAGATTGGAAGAATGGGGGAATTAGGGCGGCTTGGTTCAAAGATAGATATATTGATTTTTTGAGAAGTAAGCCAAAAGATTGGGCATTACCGGATGAGTGTGTTTATGAGTATGTTCTTGCATACTTTTTTTACTTTGTGGGTAATGTTCTTTTTAAGAATCGAGATAGTTATATTCGTATGGGGTGGCTACGTGGATTATTAAATTTTGATAAGATGTGGGACTTTGATTGGGGGGGAGCCACTATGACCCATTTGTACCATGGTCTTGATGCCGCCGTTCGACCTAGTGGTCACGGATCTCTTGCTGGCTTTGTGGTTATTTTACCGGTAAGTTTTTAAATATTTCCTATCTTTTTTTTTTTTGCATTTACGTGATGCTAGTTGAGGTGTTTACTAGATACATTTATATTTAGTTTTTGCTTACACGCATGCATTTATTTTTTGCTTATAGTTTTGGTGGTATGAGTACTTTCGTACAATGAACCCCTCACTGGATGAAACTATGGATCATGATATTATACCTCGTATCCGTGCTTGGGGTAAAGATCGTAGGATCCCACATTTTAATGAAATGAAACACAATGTCCATTTTGCACGAGGCCAAATAGAGCTTAGGGGTGATAGGGGAGTTAATTGGCAACCGTGGAGTGATGCATCAGTGTTTAAGATAGACACAATGGATGTGACTGAGGGACCACTTAGACGTCGATCTAGAGATGTTTACCATGCTAGGGAAATGAATCGACGTAGGATGGTGTTGATGGCCCCCGATGGGTTTAGGACTTGGTACCTAGGTGATAGGTGTTGGAGACAGTGTACTGGGACACCACAGATTCCTTATCCACCACCATCTGACATGACAGCTATGGATGTTGATCTTTGTACCTTGGCATGGTTTAAGGAGCACTTGGAATGGCCACTAGCATCGGACTTTTTATTACCTATTGAGGATGAGAGGGAGTATATGAGATATTGGGCTAGAGTTAGTCGTGGGACTCTACTACCACCGACTACCTATCGAGGACCGAACTTTGACGGTGTTACTAGTCAGGCATTGCGTAGTGATGTACACATTCAGTTCTCGTCTACGTACGGTTCACACTCTGGTGGATATGATCATCTACCCCAAGTTCCCAATCCCGATGACCCATGGCAGTGCTCGGTGGTTACTTCACACGGCTTAGAGACGTATATACCAGTCCACTCAGCTCCCGAGACTTACATGAACGAGCTCACTCAACAATTCCAAGATATGGATATGGTTAGTATCATTTTATTTAATTATAGAGTTAAATAATATATTGAATATAAAATATTATTTTCAATAATATGGTTTTTATTTTTTAGGAAACAATGCGTGCTCAGTTGATTCAGTCGCAATCTTTGGTGTACGGCTTGCGAGATACACTCTTACAACAATCTCGTACGAGTTTCGAGTATCTTCAAGCACAAAGAGACGAGAATGCCCGATTGCAAGCGGAGTTGGGATCATTTCAACCGGGCTTGGATGACATGGCCACACAACCACAAACCCATCCAACAAGGAGGCAACGACGCAAGAGAACAAGCACGAGTACGAGCATGGCTTGGATGGATGATGATTATGATGTAACCGAGTAGTTTATTTTTTGTATTCAAACTTTTGGACAAATATTTAATTTGTGCGGACGGATATGGATTGTTTTTTAATATGTAAAAATATTTTGTGTGGCTACTATATTTTTATTATTTTTTTTTTTCTGTTTACATGTGATCGGCGTCGGAATCGACAAATTTTCAGGAATTTTAGGGGAGTCCAGCAAAAGATCTGTCCCTTTTTTCACATTTCGATCTTCAACACTTCAGCACCATTGTTTTCTATCTTCAAGTCTTCAACACCATTGTTTTCAATCTTCTATCTTCAACACTAGCAAACAATGGCAAACAACCATAACAAACAATTATGGGCTGGTTCTTCATCATCTAGCTCATCTGATGATGCCGACTACGAGCGTATGGAGAGAAATAGACAAGAGAATGAGATGATATTAAGAACACATAGAAATAGAAGAAAGTTGTTGACGGGGATGGTACCATTGTTGCATCATGCTTTGGAAGAAGCAAACACATCTGATCATAGAGGTGAGTCTGTAGTTGGAAGGTTCTATACTCATCGTGATAGGCGTGTACGTCATGATCTGATTATTGGAGATTATTTTACCGAGAAACCAAAGTATGATCCCGACAAATTTCGACGTCGCTATAGAATGAGAAGAGAGCTTTTTTGGTACATTTATCTTAAAGTAATGGAAAATTATCCTTATTTTGTTGATAAGAAAGATGCAGTTGGTAAATGGGGGGTTCCTGGGTTGTTGAAGTGTATGGCTGCAGTGAAGCAATTAGCATCAGGGTGTGCAGCTGATGGTTGTGATGAATACCACCAAATTGGAGATTCCACAACGATTGAGTCTTTACATAAATTTTGTAATGCAGTTATTGGTGTGTTTGAAGACGAGTTTTTGCGGACACCTAATCAAGACGATACAAATCGCATTCTTGCACAAAATGAGGCACGTGGATTTCCTGGAATGCTTGGTTCTATTGACTGCATGCACTGGACTTGGAAGAATTGCCCGACTGGTTGGGCAGGGCAACATAAAGGGCATATGAAAGACCCTACTCTTATTCTTGAAGCAGTAGCTGATAAAGATCTTTGGATTTGGCACATGTTCTTCGGCATGCCGGGCTCTCATAATGATATCAACGTGCTACAACGCTCAGATGTATGTGACACTCTTCTATCAGGTACTGCTCCTAATTGCAACTATGTAGTTAATGGTAGAAACTATAACTTAGGTTATTATCTATCCGATGGCATCTATCCCAATTGGGCAACATTGATTAAAGCAATTAAGGACCCAAGAACACTTAAAGCGCGTCATTTCACATCAAGACAAGAATCTGCGAGAAAAGATATTGAAAGAGCATTTGGTGTCTTGCAAGCTAGATGGCATATAGTGAAAAATTCTGCACTATGCCATTCAGTTGAAAAACTTGGGAGAATTATGAAAACTTGTATAATTTTGCACAATATGATTGTTGATGATGAACGCTTGACCGGAGTTGAAAATTGGGAACCTGAGGAAGGGGAAAATGAACCGGCAAGGTTTATACCAGTTGGTATGGCATATGTGATTCATTATGTTACCCAAAGAGGTATTATTAGAAATGCAGTTCAAAATGCCCAACTCCAAGCCGATTTGATAGAGCATCTTTGGAATCGGGATGGTAACGAACCCCTTGATGTGTAGTGTGTGTTTTATTTTAATGGCACTATAGAGCCATTTTAAATCACGATGTAACCTATTTGACACTATGGTTATTAAATGTATTTGATGGTTATTAAATGTATTTGATGGTTATTAAATGTATTTGACCTATATATATATATATATATATATATATATATATCTGATTATATATATATTTGTTTTTTTGAATTTTTTTTTATATTAATCATGGCCCGAAGGCTTACAAGGACATGGCCGAAAGGGCTTACAAAGACAAGGCCCAAAGGGCTTACAAGGACATGGCCCAAAGGGCTTACAAAGACAAGGCCCAAAGGGCTTACAAAGACAAGGCCCAAAGGGCTTACAAAGATTCGGAAGAATCATAACCACTAAACCCAATATCATTAAATTCCTTCCCCCATTTGTTCTTAATATGGGTTTGCCTCATTCTCATTAGTTCACGTGCTCGCGGATCAAGGATTGTTAAATCGGTCGCTAAGATTTTGGATTCGGTTTCGAAAAGCTTGATTCGGTTTTTCTCATCTTGGACCCTAGTCCTTTCCTTTTGCGCCTCAAGCTCTTGTTTCCTAATTTCAAGCGAAGAAGCAATGACCGCATCATCAACTTCAAACTTTCCTTCCAAACGTTGAATAAACCCTTCCATAAGCTTAAGCGATTCTTGACTCTTTCTTTTCTTATCCTTCTCCAATTTCTTTCCTTCTGGACGTTCAATGACAATTGGTGAGTCATTGAATATTGGACTTTGACCAAAAGTAGGAGGTGGACTTTCTTGCACAACAGACTTTTTCTTCGTTTTCTTTGTTTCAAATGACGCATTCCACTTTGGTGAATGTTGTAAGATTGCATATGCATGATCAAAACCAAATGCTTTTCGAGTTTCAAGTTGATAAGCACTTCTAGCCATATTAACCTATAATTTGATCATGAAAAGGAAAAATTATAGAATTAAAATAAGGTCAAAACACACTAAAATTCTAACTTGGAAAATAAATAAAATATTTCAAACTCAAAAGAATTTACTTACCCAATCTTCGTGATTTGATCCACTTGGTGGATTTGCTTCAATACCTTCAATAAATCCAACAAATTTGTTTAGATGCTTTTGGATATGCTTATAACGACAAGATAGAGCATCGGGAGTCCTCTCATTACTAGAAGGTTGCATCGAAACGAATTCGTTTCGAATTCGTGCCCAAAACCCACTAACGGGTTGAAATCGCCCTTTGGATGGATCTTCGGAAATTGTGACCCAAGCACGACACAAAGCTTCATCTTCTTGCATTGTCCAAGCAATTTGTGTAGTTTTTTGAGAAGAAGTAGCCATATTTTTAGTAGAAAAATATATATTTAGTAGTTCATAGTATGAACTTCATACATGATGTCCATATTTATATAGATTTGGCAAAAAAATGAACCAGTAGATGACCGTTGCTGCAAAATTTGAATTTTATAGCCGTTACAGGTCGGACGGCATGTAACATGCCGTCTGATTGTTTTTAGATTTCGGACGGCATGTTTCATGCCGTCTCTAGGTTTTATATTTCGGACGGCATGTAACATGCCGTCTGTTTGGTTTTAATATGCGGACGGCATGTTACATGCCGTCCGATTGTAATTTTTAGTAGGACGGCATGTAACATGCCGTCCGGTTCTACCACCTTCAAATCCACCTGTGGGCAGCCCACCTCCGAAATCCACCTCCCCTTGGGAAGCTCTTTTTGTCTACAAGGTGGATTTATCCACCCCACCTCCAAAATCCACCTTGCATTGGGAATGCTCTCACAACATCCACTGCCAAACACACAAAGCTATTCTCACAGAGACTATTTAGATGCCTGAAAACCCCAGAACTATGCATATTCGGGCCATTACCATCCTGCAGAAGTTCTCCTAGGTCAACTTAAATATGAAATATTTCTTCAGTCCACAATCTGATATTGCAAGGGCCGCATAGAGTAGAACGCCTGATCAAGGGGATTACTTCCAGCTTTTACAGATTTAAAGTTGTTGTCCAGATCGCACGGCATGTAACCAGACTAACCTTATTTGCACTACCTGTAGAAAGCATTTCCAATCGTAGTCAAGTTGAGTACAAGAGCAATTCAATAATTTGAAGATGAAAATGTACATAGCTATGGAACTAGAAGAAAACGATTGACAATATGCATAAAAATGACAACGGAGCAACACATTGCACACAAAATCCACAGTAGTGTACTGTACACAAATGCAACCTCATAGATATATTCATGTCTCAATACTGAGTCGAAGTACCTCCACTACAATTTTGATGTCTCTAATTGGTGCCAGACAAAGGACCCACCTGGATAAGATGAAAACAATAGCGCAGATCCTAAGCTTGAGTGACACCACTGTCAAAACTGTCTGGATTAAAGTTTGCTCCTATTCTGGATCAGTGTGAGGAAATCTGCTGGTTCTGTAGCCATAAGCATCAAAAGATACTGTGCTGCAGAGGGGGAATGAGTTCTCCAAATGGATGAAAGCTTCACCAATTATCTGGGACCATCATTAGCCCACACCTCATAAGCAATGGGAATTCCAAAAAGAACAGTCCTGCTTCCTATTTGCAAGACGCTTCCCCTATACCAAATATGATATTCAGTTTCAGACTCTCCAGCACATACGGCAAATTCAGCAGAGCTAGAGATATAACCTGAAAATATGCAGAATTCCATGAAAGAACATACATGGAAATAAGAAGCTATGTACCATTGAATTCAGTACAGATCTAGAGTCACAGTGGGAAGAGGTTCTGTTTCAAGATATAAGTAAGAATTTATGTAAAATACAGTAAAAGTTATGGGTGAAAAGCCACAGAATTACCATAAACCAAATAGTGCTATAACCATAGATATTAAGCAACAAGAATGTATCAAACCAAATAATGCTGCAACATTTAAGCGAATAATGCTGCAACATTTAAGCGAAACACAAAGAGCAGACATAATGGACTGTAATCACACTAGAATGTTAAGTCCAAGATGTGCAGATAATTCTGTTACTTACTTGACCTTAAACCAATTCCGAGGCTTCATTGGTGAAATTTCTGGCAAACCAGCAGTCCTTTTTGAAATTCAATTAGGTGCATTACTTGCTATTGTACACTTACAAGGAATATTTCGAACATCCATGTTCCCTAACTGACCAATATTAACTTCCCACCAGGAAACGTAGAGATATCTAAAAAAAAGTATTCGGCCTTCAAAACTAAATCATTAGTAATATACATTCGCATATCTCTCCTACTTTTCATCTAGATATGACAACTAGAACCCCAACAAGCAGTACAGTTATAGCTTGTAGTAGCTTATTAGACGCTCCCTATATATCTAATTTATTCCTGACATGTAAAACTTAGAATAAGAGAGACTTATGTCTCGTTTGTTTTTCCTTCAGTTAAGCACTGAATACTCATTAAGTTCTGAAGATCACTTAATACATTCAGTCATTAAGTGATCCATTCTGCCAAATTTGAAGTCTGAATGACTTAACTGAACTTTTAGCTGATGAAATAGATTAAGTACTTAATGGTTAGTAGAAAACAAACAGTCTGAAGACTGAATACGGTGGTCCACCCACTTACGTTCAGTCATTCAGACTGCTGAATGAAAAACAAACAACACCTTAGTAATGTCCACATTTAAACTAACAGTTAGAGGAAGCCTTATCAGTAAGCTCTTATTGGCAATTCCTTGCAGGAGATATGCGCAAGGAGCTTTTAGTTGGCATCATCACGTAAATCACCATAACCGTATGACCACATTCAGTAAGAGGCAGAGCTTATTTTGACAGAAAATGCAATTTCAGCTGGTCAGCCATACAAGAAGCCTTCGACATTCCAACCAAGTCATCAGAGCTGATCAAAGAAGTTTGAAAGCAGATTAAAACGAAAATGGGATTTGGAAGAAAACTATTAGGCAGGGAATATGATTATCAGTCGTGTTTATCAATATACATTAAATCATAGTGAGGTAAATTTAGCCTACAAAAGTGTGAAAGAAAAAGAGAAAAAGGTGAAAAACTAATAAAGAAGGAAAAAGGACATAAAACGTTGTAGTTGTTACGTTTTTCTTTCCCAATTGTCATAACTTCTACGAACCAATACATAATTTTCCGATGTGACTTACCAGGAGGCATAATTAGAATGCCCCCAAACAAAGATACCAAACTTGCTGCAGCTCAAATTTGGTCATCGACCCAACCAGTATCTCACACTATCGTCCTCCCACTAGTAAGGCAGTGACCTAAGAAACTCTGCAGTTTGAAGTAATAAATGCCGTCTCCAAACTGCTTTAGCTTTTTAAGACACCACAAACAAATGGAAAATGGTCTCTCTTTCAGTAAGAAGATTTCCACAAATATTGTGACTTCCTCGAAATACCATAAAGCTTTTAAAACTCCAAAGGGAACCATTGCCTAGAATTGGAAAGGAGGTTGCTACCTTGCATTTTGTGATTCGTCTTCTACTTATCATTGCAAAACCAATCCAACCCAATAACTGATCCACAGATTTGCATTTTTGCAGCAATAAAATTTATTTTGGAAAGAGTCAATAGGAATAACATTGTAGTATACTTTCAGCAGTGTGTCTAATATGAGGCACACTCTCAGTACAAGTTTTATAAATCCTAGAAGAAGTTTCACAGTGTGGCCAGGAGCTGCAGAAAAATAATTCAATGAGATACATAAGTTGGAAACAAACAAGAAGTTAGAGACTTAGAGGTTGGACAAAGACACAAAATGACAATGAGGGAATAGAGTTCTCTCATTATGCACCCTGCCTTTTGTGATTAATCAATTTATGCTAGTAATAGAGTTCTCTCATTATGCACCCTCATATGCCTTTTGTTTCCAGTATATTCCTCATATTCATTTCACGTGTTTCTCTTCAATTTATTTGGCAATTCTAAATCTAAATTATGAACGATACTAACTATACCTGTGCTCACTAACATTAACCGCAGCATGAGCTCCTTTTCCAGTTTCTGCACCCAACATTTCTACCTCGTGAGACATTTTAATCAAGAGATTTTTGGACATACCCCCATTTGAAAGTCGAAATTTGAGATACCCCCAATTTGAAATTTTTTTTGAGATACCCCCAATTCAAGATGTGGTGTTATCTTAGCCGTCCATCATAATCCATCATAAAACTCACCTACGGCTGTAAAGCTCTTCTGTCTTGAATTGGGGGTATCTCAAATTTTTTTTCAAATGGGGTATCTCAAATTTCGACTTTCAAATGGGGGTATGTCCAAAAATCTCTTTAATCAAACATGTCTCCAATGATGCCTCGAGATGCGTATTGTATGTTTAAAGCAAATTAAGCATGAACGGTCGGATGTTATTTAATTTTATTCTAATTAAAGGACAAATTGAGTAATAAATTGGATTTTGACACAACACCACCATAATTTTGTTTCATCAAAACAATGGAGTGGACATGGACACATGGTGTGCAGTCCAAAGAAAAGGAGGACCACCAGCTGAAACTTCTTAAAGAACAGTCACAATTCACAGTTTCAAGCCACAAGCGAAGAAGCAATTAACAAGAAGACGCAATGTGGCAACATCTAATTCGCTGAAACTTTGTATTATTGTGGATAGAGCATGTAAGGATCATTTGTGCTTGTAAACTTTCTTCTGCTTCTTACAAAACAGTGCTCTGCTGTTTAGAACTAATTGGAAAGCAGATGGGAAAGCTGTGTTGCTCATCAGATTCTGACGACATGTCTTTTGCATTGATAGGATTGGTTGTGGCACTAGTCATGGCAATGCTTCTCCTTGTGGTCTGTCAACCAACACGTACAAGGAGAGTTTCCGTCTACCATTGCTCTTAGTGGTGATAAAAAGCCATTAAGGTATGCACCGCCTATTTCAACATTGTACTTCATATAGTTGTAAGCTTTAGCCCAAAGTCAGTTTCTCTAATCCTTCTGTAGTTTTGCAATACTATGACTCTTTAATGTTTAATTTACCATGCCAGTGTTGTGGTAACAGTTGAGTTGTTGTGATACTTCCATCACACTCACAGCAAACTCTGTACAAATCCCGTTATCAATGAAACAAATAGTTCAAATAGCGGTTTAGTTTCAGTTCCTTGAAATGTTCAAGTTCAACATTTTCAGAAACAGTTTTCGTACAGGCTTCTAGATGAACGAGATCAAAGATATAAAGTCACAAGCAGTGCGTCTAAAAGTTTTTTCTGTAAAAGGGGCTACAACGATAAAACTCTTTGTATGCAAAAAGCAAAACTACTATGAAACATTAATATTTCTGACTATGATTATATGCTTATAAAAGTAGTCTCACAGAATAAAGGTTCAAGCAGATGAAGCTTATGAGTTACGCCTCCCGGTGGATGACTTATGCAGGGTTACATTTTCACCATGGTAACAATTGTCTTACAGAATACAATCCATACAATTATCCCCAAAAATCATACCTGTGAAGATAGAATAAATTTGATTTTGTGGCTCCAGATACCAACAGAAACATCGTCGCGAATGGGCCTGTGGCTCAGTGGTAGCACCCCTCTCATAAAGTGGAGAGGTTGTGGGTTCGAAACACGTCAACAGCTGATTGTTGATATAAGTTTCCACACGTAATTTAAAAGGGGCAGGGGTCCCCTCAACCCCGCTTGCCAATCAAAAAAAAAAAAAAACAGAAACATCGTCTCTCCTCTCGCAATTCATAATAACTAGGGGATTTATAAACTTAGGAACCAAAATGAATGCACACATAAGTAATAAGAATAGAGATGAGAGCTAGGCCTTCTGATAAAAAGATCGAAAGTCCAGTGAAGCCGTTAGGACCAGGAATATGACTAAAAACAGACTGCGCATACTGTAGGAAAACTGGATAAAACAACAAACAAAGTTCAAACTTTTTATTCTATACAATTTACTTCTTTTGAATATGATATATGACTCTGGTCAATTTGAGAGCAAGATATTCATATAAGAATATAAGAAGCACTTATCAACCTACTAAATTAACACTCACCTACTTGACCTATCTATATTCTATAGATCTCAACCAGAATAGTTGAGCTATGAGGACTAATAGTCTGATAGAATGTCATGCATGATAAAATGAGCTGACCATGAACCGAACCCCTTCAATCATTACTAATGGGGAAAAGACAGCATATCCTAGCACTTATAGTTAAGAATCTATTCTCACATTCCCTTTTCTTCTGTCCGAAACTTTTGCTGATTTTACTGTTTTTCATGCACTTCCACACAAGGGCCTAAGGCTAAAATTAAATTATAAAAAAGAGACAAAATCAGTGAAACTAAATAGAGTAACCAATTTACTTTTTATACTTTCTAGGACATAACAAGCTACAATGTGATTTTGTTGGATACTGTAGTGGCTCGAACTTTCTACTATACAATAAAACAAGCCACCTGTAAACAATTGAAAGAATATGTATGTACAAATGAGACAACAGAAATGAACCTACATCTTTAACTCTGAAAGATCCATTCATGTTTATCGCAGTAATAGAGGTTCTCTAGATTCATCTATGGATATTCCATGGTAATAGGTGTATGTCACCAACTGTACTGCCCCAAGCAATGCTCCAATTCCATTTGGGACCTGAAATGTATATTAGACTATTAGTTGAAGCCACTGTTAATCTATAAAATGACCTGAGAGACACTTTTGAAACTTTGAATAAACGAGTTCTCTTGGACTCTGGGAGCTTACATATATGAATAGATCGGACTTTAACATTCCATATGAAAAGAACGAGATGCTCATCAAGAAGGTTGAAAGTGAGAGATAGAATGGCATGAATTCAACGCTCCTCGTCCGGATCACCAAATTCTGAAAAATTTAATGTCGATGAAGAAATAAATCAATCTATGTATATAAAATAGATAACTGCATTAACAGAAGCAGTTTGATCGACTGAATTTATTGGAACATAATTTTTTTTCTTAAAACAGTGTAGTATAATGAACTTACAATTATAAATAGCGGGGAAGCAAACATGGATACAAGAGAGGCCATGCTTATGTATCCAACGAAGAGCTGCCGTGCATATGGATCAAGCGCCTTCATGCTCACTAATACTATGAGCGTAAATATGCCAAAAACTGCAAGCAACAATCCTAACATTTTCACCTGTCAACAAAATAAGGAAGACATTTACTA
This sequence comes from Aquilegia eximia, assembly GCA_023053565.1. Taxonomy (NCBI): domain Eukaryota; kingdom Viridiplantae; phylum Streptophyta; class Magnoliopsida; order Ranunculales; family Ranunculaceae; genus Aquilegia; species Aquilegia eximia. The sequence continues at coordinate 13,052,458 of JALIGU010000001.1, forward strand.
AACAACACTATACATATAAAAGAGAACCAAATCTACTGAAGATGACTTAAAAACTGAAAAGAGAACAATACCTTTTTAGCTTGCTCGGCATATATAATGAAAATGGTAACATAAATCAATTGGAAAACTGCACCAACTGAATTGACTGTCGCAACCAATATAATGTCAGGCATAACAAATGGCAACCCATACCAGAGGCAGATCAAACAGTTCAAGAGACTATATATGTATGGCATTCCAGAGAATTGTTCAGTAGATTTGTTCCTAATGATTCTCTGAAAAGTGGGTCTGTAAAAGAAGTGAGAAAATTGTTAGCATTAAACTTAACTTCGTTCGATTTTTTATGCTTTAACTTCTGCTGAAGGGAAAAAGTAAATGAGAATAGAACTTACATAGGTGACATAAACAACACAAAAGCAAACAGGTTCCCTGCAATCAAAGGATAATTCTATCATATCAGTGAGGATTCTCTAAAATTTACTTTGTCATAATAAAAGAAGATTGAACTTATTTTGTCAACAATAGACCAAGATTGTTGTAGAACCAAGAGAGAAGGTTTTGTAGAAGTAAATTGGAAAAATCTGACATAATATCTATCTTCTGAAACGCACAAGAGTCTTGCTTTCAAATATCCAAAAAAATTTATGATAGAAATTCAGAGTGTCCTTTCCAGTTTTATTGTTCTGATGCAGGTACATAGGTACTCAGTAAGGTTTCTGTAACAACTAACAAGCATAGGCAACGTAATGAAGTAGATAAACCAATTAAGAGAAAACAAAACCAGAATATATCCCATGTAATATACTGCTTCATGCTTACCACCAATATGCCAGTTAATCTGTTTGTCATGTCTTTCTTGCTAAAACTAGAAAGTTTCGGCTTGCCTATGCTTGTAGTAAACACGGAAGAAGAAAAGAATTGCATTCAGCGACCCCTGATGTGTACAATTCCTTTTCAATTTGATTCATGAACACACAAATCCGCAGGCAGAACATTGAAAAGGAAAAAGAACAAGAATACACACAGGAAATTCTTTGGACACGAATGTAAACTACTAGAACTACAATCAAAATGTATAACAAGGCAAGATAATGCAACTGCATAAATTTGAAGATATCCATTAAATAAAATATGTCTCTTACAAAAACAATACATATAAATTTGTCGATTATCATTTAACTAAAGAGAAAATATCTCATCTTTTGATCTTTCAGATCTAAAGTTTACATCAATAACTTCGATCTAACTCTCTGAACCAACCTCCAAAACTCTTAATAATCATCTTCCTACACTGTAAGCTCCATTCCACTTTTTTTTTCTTCTTCTAAACAATAAATCCTCTCAAGGCCAATTATCTTCAGCTTGAAGTCTCATATCAATAACATCAGTAACAAAAGGAAACCGCGGTGTTTTCCCAAACAAACATAACCCCAAAGTATAAAGAAATGCACCAAATATAACCACAAAGATAGCACTATGAATTACTTGAACAAGCGCAAACCCAAACCCTTCTCCAGAAGTAAAAACCACATTAAGCAAAGAAGGCAAAACTAATAAAAACTCCAATAACAAAGCTTGTAAAGCATTAAACCTCACAAACCTACTAAACTTCTTATCTCTCACAATCCCAATATATAAACCGAAAAATGTCAGAAAATTAACAAATGGGATTGATTTATAAAATCCCAATAATGGAACAAGCGGATCAAATATGAGTTCTAGAATTGGGAAAGCATTGAATAGATGAAAACTATATGGTAATCCACCTAAAAATGGAATGAAATATGAAATTATCGAGATTAATCGATCTGTTGCGGGAACTGTTTGATATGTTGCTAAGCAAACATTTTTGGGTTTGTTTGTTGATTTGAAAATGGAATTTGGAGATTGATTTGAATGAAGTGGATTGAAGAGAAATTGGGGTTTTTTAAGGGTTTGTGAAGAAGAAAGTTCATTGTTTGTGATGGAAAGAGCTTTTGGTGGTGAGATTCTTTGAAAACGAAGATTTGTTGATTTGATTGGAGAAGAAAGATTAAGAGATTGAAGTTTTAATAATTGGTGAGAAGATTTGAGAGAAGAAGAACGATGAAGAAGGTTTGAATAAGAAGAAGACATTTTGATTTTGATAAATGAATTCTTTGGTTTGTTGGGGGGTTTTGGCGAGTTTAAAAGACGTGAGTTTCAGAGTTTTTAGCTTCTCCAACCATCTCGAACAACCTCGTAAAGTCCGCTCTAGTGACTAGGCTTTCATAGCCCATATCTAATCTAACATTCGGCCCACTTAAATTCAAGCCCAGCAAATGATAAACATGACTACAGTACATGATTACACCATGATTTATTGTATACAGACTCTGTAAATAAGTTTATTTTTGGTGTCACCAAGTTCTACATGAAGTCAATATACATGTGTTTGATATGAGTTTGGATGTATAAATAAGATTTGTTTTTATGCCTTTGTTTTTACTTTTGCTGTTGCTGTATTGTTTTGGTTGAAGAAAGAAAGAAAATTGAGATAAGAATTTCGGATATTGAAGACAGCTGAATGAAAACTATAATGGGTGTGCATTATTTATTACTTCTAAATTCAAATGTTATTCAAGTGTTCGTATTAAGTTTTTGTAATAATTTCCACAACGGATTATGGGTAAGTCTTCGGACCAAACCAGAAACCCCAAATCATCACACCAGCAGATGGAAGAAACATGAATAGAGGAAAGAGATAAAAAGAAAATGATAGAAATAGAGAGAATGTACCTGCGACTCCAGCTACATCGCTGCAAAATGAGATAGTGGAAGAAGAACTCATAAATGAGGAGGGATTCATTTAAAATGTAAATCAAAAGTCAGAACCTGAATGTTTGGGAAGAAGATCTCTTGATTTTCGAAAACAATATATATACACAATACCTATCTCACTCACATCTCCTGTTAATCTATATGTCTTTCTTTGTTTTGAAGGGGAATCTTGCATTTGAAACGAATCTGGCATATAGAAAATTCATTCAAAAGGGTGGTTCGATCATCGATGGTTGGCATTATCTTCTTGTGGACAGACACAGCCAGGCTTTGTTCATGTATAGTCAATTGTTGCTGGGTCCTTGCTCCTTAATATAGTATACTTGGTCTTCAACAGTCAAAAACTATTCACCATTTCTCTCTCACCCGAATCGAAATTTATCCTATAAGAACTGTTAAATTCACTAAATTTAACCACTAGTTCCAATAAAACTGTTACATTCCAACTATCATGTTCATGGATAATCGATTTATCAATGAGATCACATACTCCGTAACTCTGTTATACGTTATTTTCTTGGTTGAACATATTACCATTATCCGTTTTTTCCTTTACCATTTTTATTTTTAATTTTAATTTTATAATGTATTATCACAGATTACTACATTATAATCTTGATTGAACAATTTAATGTATTACCGAGTAATTAATTTAAACATAAACATATAGCGCATGCAGCTCGACTAGTAATTATTTATTGGAATTTTTTATTCAGCAGTTTGCTAGCTGGTCTATCACTCTCATCAGCACGAAATACAATAATGCGGAATTCGATTAAAAATTGCAAAGTGTGTTCTATACTTCTATTAAATATAGAGATTTTTGGACATACCTAGGCCTGTCCAAATCGGGTACCCGTCCCAAGCCCGAGCCCGACATATCGGGTACACAGGTTACCCTATTCGGGTTGATATAAAATCAGGTCAGTTTCGGGTAATCTGAAAAATAGGTGCTCAAACCCAGTATGGTACCCGATTTTATTGGGTAATTATCAGGGTCGGGTTCGGATTTTAAGTCCGACATAATTTAATTAATTTTATATTAAATAAAGAAAAAGAGAAAGAGAAAATCAAGAAAAAAAAGAGATTTATTAATTCTATATTAGATAAAGAGAAGACAAAATTAAGGAAGAATAAATTTTTGATAAGAAAAAAAAAGATCTGTGATGATCTTGTATTATTACCATTAACGAAAAATATATTAATAAAAAAAGAGAAGCATAATCTTTGTTAATGGAGAAAAAAAAATTTAAAGATGTGACAAAATTTAATTTGTGTTGGGCTCGGGCTTGGACTAAACGGGCTTATATATCGGGTTTTGGGTAAAAAATCGGTCGGTCTCGGTTTCGGGTCTGTCTTAGATGGAATGTCCAAACCCTACATGGAAAATTCGGTCCCGGATCAGTCTCGGGTCCATATTGGGTGGGTACCAAGCGGGGTTTTTTTGTCGGATTTTCGGTCGGGTTTGGGTTTTCAGTTTAGATGGCCAGCTCTAGACATACCCTATTTGAAAGTCGAAATTTGAGATACCCATGTGAAAAAAAAATACCCCATTCAAGATGTGGTATCACAACTTTCGAGACTTTCAAACGGGGTATGTCCCAATATCTCTGAAATATATGTTGGTTATGTACTTCGTGAAATTCCCACCCCTATGGCATATTGTTTTCGAGTTTTAACCAATTTAGCAATCTCTAAACACTGTAACTATATCTTCATCCATAGAAATAATAAATCAATTGAATAATATGTTAAGTATACAGGCAAGTTTGTATATTACAGTTTTGGAGAAATTTTAATAGGCATTCCATGGCAAGGGAAGGGAAGAGGATCCATTGTGATTGGCTCATCAGGATGAATTAGTGACCAATCATACAGAGTTACCATATAATGCAAGAAAATGAGGATGTTGAACTTAGCCAATTGGTACCCTGCACAAATTCTAGGTCCTCCTCCAAATGGAACGTACACATATGGTGCAATAGGCTCGTCGAATCTACTTGGTTTGAAAGTCTGAGGATCAGTGAAATGTTCTTCATTGTAGTGGCTTCCATATGTTGTCCATAGCACCTGCAAAATCCGCAGAAAGGAAGAAAATGACTACACTATTTCCTCAATTTTTTGTGAGAAAAAATATTACAAATAATTGTGTTTTCTAGCAGAGTATGTTATATGTAGATTGTAGATTACCTTCCATCCTTTGGGGATGATAAATCCCTCATATTCAATGTCTACTATTGCTTTTCTGAAAGATCCAAAGATGGGTGGGAAGAGCCGTATGCTTTCACGAGCAACTTGCCATGTATATTTCATCTTTTTTGTATCTTCTAATGTAAGAGTTTCACCTACGTTTTTACTACTCTTTATCTCCATATGTTCTGCACAAAAGGAACACACGAGAACATATATTAAGTGCATTCATCTTTATATGGAACTTGTAGTCAATTGAAAAACAAAATGAGAAAGCAAGTCGTGGTCATCCATGTTAGACAACTATAATATGTACATTGCCATGAAAATTGGCCTGCTATTTGTCATAAGTAATTGCCATTACCTTGAAGAAGGCGAGCATAACATCTCGGGTGGTGAGCCAACATTCTGCAGACCATAGCAATGGCAAAGGAAGTTGTATCATGAGCCGCAAATACTAGCAAGACCACATTGTCAACAACCTCTGCTTCACTAATCTCTCCCTGTATCAAACCAACTACCAAACCAGACAATAACACCCCTTCTTTCTCCTCTAGTCCAGGACTCTCTTCAATTTCTTTTCTCTTCTTTCTAATAATATTAAGCAGCATTTCCTCAATCTCCATCCTTGCCCTTTTTGCGCGCCAGAATGTAGTCCCTGGACAGTCTACAGGAATTGCGAAAACACCTTCTAATACCCTTTCAAACATTTCAAGCATACCATGTTCTACTCGAATTCCTAACAAGCATTCAAACACAATTGAAAAGGTTAACATCTTGGTAGATCGGAACAGGCTTATAGTGCCTAGGCCTTGCCAATGTCTCTTGAGGTGCATTTCAACTGAGCTGCATATCTTAGGGACCAATGACTCAAGGCCATTGCAGGTAAGACTAGACGAAACAATCCCACGAATACGCCGATGTTGATCCCCTTGCTTCTCCATTATTGAATTAGGTCCCATAAGTTGCACCGATGCAGAGGGCCATGAGCTCACCACAAGCTTAAACTCGTTTGAGAGGAAGAATCGGTTGGCAAAAGCACCATTCACTACTACAGTTGGTGAGCCCATTAGCCTGGTCTTGAAGATGTTTCCATATTTTGTCCTCCTAGGCTCAACAAATTCCTCAAACACTTTGTTGTTGCGTTGAGCTTTGTAGAATTCATACGTTTCGCCTATCCAAGGAAGGCCCATTTCTCCTGGAGGCAATTTCTTCTTGTTCTTCATGCTGTTGTTTTTCCTCTTTTGAATCAAGGTCTTGATGGACAACATTAAGGCCAAGAGAGATAACAAGAATAAAACAACAAAACTCATATCTAATGCCATGGAGAAAGCAGATATGGAGATTGATAATTATGAATTGGTTAGTGAATGTTCATTTATAAAGAAGTATTGCGGTCAACCAGATGATGAAGATATATTTGCAGAACTTAATATAATAAGCCCTTAAACATGCTGCACATGAAAGTAAGGAACATTTTGTAATAGATAGAATTATCATAAGAGTTTTATTTATCAAATTAATGCCGACTTCTGAAAATGCTGCGTACATGTTACATTGTTACTCCATCAGATCAGTCCATCTTGAAACTTTTTTTTATTCTTTTTGGTTTTTGTTTATTCATTAATGAATGCAACTCATAGCTGCCTGAAATATAACGAATCTGCTCATAGAAAAAGCTATGGATACAACGACAAGTCAAACAGATTTAACCACAGAACTTCCTAATGATGCTGGGAGATTTATTTGTAGCTGAAAATGTAAATTTGACGTCTGAGATTAGTTGATGTTTATGTAAGTCTCCTTCGACGGAGACTTCAATTCTTAAGTCGGTCGGTACCATGAGAAGTGGGGGTGTTGACCTACATGTGAATGTGGTCATCACCTTCGACATCACCAAAGTCAGCTTAGAATTACTAAATACATATCATAGATTCTTCTTAAGAATATATAAATACGGCTTTACTCATGAGTCATTGCTTCTTTTATCACTTTAAATTACATAATCCCGGTTTATATGGTTTGATAATGAGCATAATTCTTCCCCTTTTTCAAGTCAAATTCAGATTGAATCTGAGGCAATTATAGTGATCCCATGTTTTGTATTTAAAAGTATGTTTGATTGATTCAAAATGTGTGTTTTTCGGAGATTAGAAAAAAGGCCAGCTATTGTAATAAGGATATGAACTACTCCGTATATTACTTTGCATATAACTATATAAGTAGGTACAAAGGTCGGCCTGAAACCTGACCGACCAGATTTAATCCTTCCAACAGAAAGAAACCCGACCGACCAGATTTAATCCTTCCAACAGAAAGAGTAACATTTAATATCTGTCTAATCATCGATTGATTGTGTATATACCCATTACCGAGTTCCTTCACTCGGAATACAAAACACCGATTTGGCACTTATTTCACCCGACTTCATATCTAATCACACTTCCCTCATTTCCATCTTAATCTTACCAACTCGGTATGTAAAACACCGACTTGGCACTTATTTCATCCGACCTCGTACAGAACCATATTTCACTCATTTCCATTCAAATCCTAATCTCATAAAGTATCCGAGCACACCCGACTTGGGGCTAACTCACTCTGAATACCGAGTTCGACACATTCAAACTCCAGATCAAACGACGGTTACGAATCTATCCCATTAAATCCCTGAATATCCGCACACTTTATGATCCGAACGTTGAGCCATTATTGATCCACAACCTAAGCCACCTATAAAAGGAACTACGTTTGGCTTGATTCTGGATCGCCCTTTCCAGATACGTAGGCAGCTATCCATGCTCAGATAGTTCAGCCACTCTCAATCATTCAAAACCTTCCTCTCTCCGATCATCTTCTCCAACTTTCCGGTTAAAGTTTCAACTACATTTACAGATTGTTTACTCATTGAATAGATCATTCGTGGGTGGATGACTTAAGCCACACTGATCATATCTTCTATATTATACTGTGCGTGGACACACAAACTTGGGGAGACAAACATAACTAGATAAAGACAGAATATGGGCTTAAGTTGTTACGTTTCTAATGGGTCCATGGTTTTAGAAAAAAGTCAAAAGTTCTCTTCAAAATGTCCACAGTTTCTGTTACTAGCTTTCTCAATGGGCTTTTCCTATCTCTACTCTGTCTTCTTTGCAATAAACCATAACTTTACAAAGTAATTCTCTCTCCAGCAAATCGTATATTTGTGCTTTTAGGTTCTATACCGATCATCTCTAATTCTCTATTGAATTGCAAATCATCTCTCTTGCAATTTTCAAATCTCTAATATCTCTTCGACTTCAATTAGTGAGTACTTTTCAATTTTCAATTTTAAATTCTGTAATTGTTTTTATTATTTTTTTGTTTCAACTGAACCTATAGTAGGTATGTTCAAAATTTCATTTGTTTGTGTTAATTAATCTGATATGGTGTTTGAGTAGTATAATTGGCTTAGTGATCCACAACAGTTTTTTGTTATCACATTTTTTCACATAATAGTAGATGATTGGGCAGGGCAGATTCCAAACTTAGGCATTAAATTTGAACTGAAAAAATTGAGACGCATATATTTGACTACTTTACCAGACTTAAGTCCAGCTATGCTATCCTAATTAACTTGAGAGAGACGAATTATTATAATTTTTCTTTATTACAATGTTTAATTTTTAATAAAATTGAATCAATTTAATCATTTGATACTGTTGCACCCAATTCGCACACCATATTTATTATGTTAAATCGCGTCTCTCTCCGTATAATTACTACCAACAAATAGCTTGCAGAAATTCTTGGAATTGCTGCCAACAAATCCATTATACACAAGTTTAATTGGTCCGTTTTCCGATAGCTTATACATAATGTAATATAGAAGGGTTGTTCTTGCTCCTCTTGGCACGTCCCCATAAGTTGTATGTTGGGCGAAGCACAACCAAAGTATTTTTATATGGGTCACACCTGTCCAATCCATGATTATGTCCAGTGAATTCACTTTGGTGCCAGGGTTGCAATTGAGGGTACAACTGTCGTGTCTTAAAAATGTTACGTCTATATTCTAAGATCCTTTTTTTTATTCCAGTTTGATCAGACAAACCGTGTTGTAAATTGCACTAGATAATAGCTTCAATTTTCGTAGCAAAAATACAGTTAGCTCTGATTACATACAGAGCTTTTCATCTAAGTTTTTCATATAAATCTTTCAATGTTTAATTTGGTTGTTTGTTACTGTGTTCTATCTAATTCATCTGAGTTGCCATGTATTTTTGTTCTAATTTAATTGTTGTAAGATTTACATAAAGGGCCTGTTTTAGTAAATTTATTTTCCCATCTAATAGTGGTGATTTAAGCATCTGAATCGTCTATATGATTTAACAAGCAGAGCTTTTACTTTTGTCTGAATTTTTTCGAACTTTCACAAAATTAATATTTGGCAAGAAATATGGACTCGATTCAAATTGTGTCTTCCTCAATCCACAGACTAATGAAACTTATCCCGTTCATTCTTTGTATGATATCAATTGTATTTGTCTCTTACTTATTTTTCGTAACTGAACTTATGTATTGCAGTAATCTGTTTGTGGGTTCAGTGACATCATAAATTATTCACCTCACTTTTCTTTGTGTATGTTTGTGGGTTCAGTGACATCATAAATTATTCACCTCACTTTTCTTTGTGTATGTTTGTGGGTTCAGTGACATCACTGTTATCAGATCTAATCTAAGATAATTGCACAAGACAATTCTGTTAGATAGACAAAGAAGGGTCAAGGTCGCTTAGAGATTTGTAGGTCAAGTTGAGATCTGTTGGGTATTAACCCTCTATTTTAACCCTAATTCTCAGCCAAACAAAAAAGCGAATATATATAAGCCTAGACATTAGAATAAATTTTTTAAGTAAAAGAGACTTTATGTCTTTAGTTTAGTTAATATTACTAGATAATATTATAGTTAAGAGACTAAATGATGCTGAATTTTTAATATGATATATGGGTAATATCATAACATGCTTATCACATGTTATGTTATGCCTATGAGATATCATCTCTCTCTCTCTCTCTCTCTCTCTCTCTCTCTCTCTCTCTCTCTCTCTCACACACACACACACACACACACACACACACACACACACACACACACACACACATGGAAAACATTACCTATATGTAGTGTCCCTTACATATGGTAATCATTAGAATGAGCTTTGGTAGATTATGTAAGTATGAGCATTTCATTTCCTTATCCTAATTGTTCATTTTTATTGTACAGGTTAGTGAAAAATTAGCAATATGAATAAATGGTAGCTAGACAATTTTCTCTAGATAACTCTTACAAATGTTTGCATGGAGTATAAGGTCTATAAGTGACATTACAAGAACAGGTTAGTCGTAGTAATCTTTTTCACATGCATTTAAACTAAAAGTTTTATGTTTCCTAAGTGTATAAAAGGGAGTTTTGGAAATCATCTAATCTCTAAGTTAGTTGTTAAATATAATTCTCTCGATTTTTCTAAAGGAGTACTCACGCCAAGTTTACATTAATTAGAATCTCACGTGTAGTCTTTGTTTGAAAGACTAATAACTGAAGACTTGGGAACTGAATAGGTAATTGATGAGGTGCATGGTCTTTTATAAAGAAGAATAAAAGAATGAATATGTGACACTATTTGGTTCCGCAACTCTAAAGTTGAGGAGTTTACATTTGAAAACAATATCTAAATGATTAACTACTCTTCCTTACATGTTCTTAGCCGTTGTAAACTCCTTATAGGCAACTTGGGCATAGAAATCTTTGTTTGGCATTAATTATATTCCTTTGAAGAATAATAAATGAAGACTTAGTAATTGAAAAGTCGAAGTCAACTAATGATTAAGACTGTACATTAATATAAGAGCCACATTGTGCATGCAAACTTCCTGATGTATGTGATCTACTATCAATAATTTTAATAGGTAGATTGTTCCGATAGCCCAAAGTAACAAATGTACAGATGAACTATTTAACGAAAGTAATTGATCACATCCCCTTCTTCGTAATTGCAAAAACTCTCTAGGAGAATACTAATTTGTAATGAATACGAATCAGTGAGAATTAAAAGTGCACATTAGGATATAGATGTACATGTCCCCACCACTAGCTTTATTTATGCCAAAACACATCATATGATCAACATGTATGCACCTTGATAAAGCCACATTAGGATTTGTTAAGTTCTTGAAGTGCAGTTTTGTTGTCTAAACTAATATCGAATTAAAAGGTTAGAAAGTTGTATGTACCTAATTGATAGAGCCACATTAGGATTTATTCAGTTCTTGACGAGTGCAGTTTTGTTGACTGAACTAATATAAAATTAGAAGGTTAGAAATATAGTAATTGGACAGTGACACTAAGAGTGGAAAATAATTCAGCTCTACTGACCTAACACACTCACCTATGACCAGCTGTTACTCCTATTGTTTTTTAAATGAAAACAATAACTAACTAGGACAATAACAATGGTTTGATATTAACATTGTTGATCTTTTGACGAATCAAATCTTTCAGAATGTGGTAAAGCTAGCTTTGATGTAATTGGAATAGGGACATGAATCCATTTATATAATCAAGTTTAGTTTGGCGTTCCAAGTCTCTGAAGTTAGTGTCCTTTAGCTCCTGTTCAAACAATATATTACACCAAGAAAAAGTTGGACTACTAGAAACCAATAGTTGTTTTATGCACTTTCTTTTTGTTGGTACCTTTTGTGTTGCAGAGTTTTCGTCTTTGTAGTTGTCTAAATTTCGACAAGTATCTATAAGAAAAACTAGGGTCAAAGATAAGTAAGGAGTAAAATACCAAATACTACAAAGTAAAAGAAGATAAGAAAGGTTTTGCATACTAACTTTTCTCTTTTTGAATGGAAGCTATTGATTGAATGAGTTTATTCTTTAAAATTAAGCGTTAGTTTAATTTATTATTATTATTATTATTATTATTATTATTATTATTATTATTATTATTGGAAAGTGAGGTTGAGGGGGCCGCTTTAAATTACGTAAGGGAACTTTTTGTCAAACATTTAGCTGCTGACGTGTTTGAAAGTACCTAACAGTGGAATCAACAATTAAATAGAGTAAACTCTGAAAAGGGTGGGAGTAAAAATTCATATTTTACCTTTATTAATATAGTTTATATCCGAACCAAGTTTCAAGGAATTGAGTTGGTGTGTTTGTGTTTGATTTGATCTTTTACTATTGTTCACCAAGAGGAAGGTAAGTGGGATTGTAACGCCAATGGAATGGGGTGAATGAGATTTTGCTTAGTCGAAAGATAATGTTTACAATATTTGTTGTACATCATTCATTACCAAGTACTTCATCTTTTCTTTTCACAAGTCTTCTTTCAGTTATGTTGCATGGTTTTATTGTTATTCTTTTCCTTTTGTTAGGTATTTGGATTCTACAGCCTATAATTGCGCCCTAATGAACGTTTTTTGGATAACGGGGTAGAAGGATGCTTCCATTTATAATATAAATTTGAAAAAAAATAAAAAACATTGAGTCTACTAATGGGTATTGATTTTGAATTAGAGATTGCTTCCTATGTTGCAGATTAATATAGGAACGAAGAAAACACAATCTATGTTGTAGTTTGGGAGTTGTATAATGAGCAGTTGATGAATACAAGTAGTGTCTTCCCTGCCACTGTCACTTTCCAAGTGTTTTTTTGGGTTCAAAATTGCGACTATCTTTCTTTGTGTTCAAGTCTCAAGGTGTGGACAAAGTTCAACAACGGGAGCCGAGTACAACCAACAAAAAATAAAAGACAATGTAAGTGTATACATATATAAAAACTGAATAAAACCATCTTTTCGTAAACATATTCATTATAATTGTTAAAAATTTGAAAAAGACAGATATACATTGTCAATATCATTGACGATTCAAATGTTGATCTTTGCGATTTTGATTGAACGATTTATTAGAGTTGATTGTCTATTTATTTATCAAGAGGAACACTTAAACGTCATTTAAAACAAGTAAATACCAATGTGGATCTCTTTATTGAAATACTATGACTATACACGCACGCACACACATGTTCACACACACACACATCAATTGCAAGCTGCATAGCACTAAAAAAAATATGTAGTCTAGATTTTTTTACTGTTCATACTAACAGGACTCTGGAACAAGTAATGGGGCGCGCTTCTAAATTTTACATATGAGTTTGAAACGATATAAGAGTTTATGTAAAATGATATGCATGATGCATCACACATGAATTGGGCTGTAAAGAGCTTGGTAGCATGACAACTCCAATTTTCGGTGTAATTCCAGTTTAGCCACTAACTTTGAAACTAGGCAGAGGAATTGACATGTAACACTGTCACTTTTATACTAGAAGAAATTGTACTAAAAAAATGGATGTGCTCCTGTTTACTACGAAGAATTTATTTTTTGTGAACTATTGGAAATTCTTTTATTGTTCGTATGGTTTATTACATTGTCGAAGCTTTTATGCCATTAATGAGTCTTTGGAGTAAGGACTTGGGAGCACTTTTAAATGAGAGCCATTAAAAATTTGGTTGTTTTGTCTACATTCTTTTATTGTTCGTATGGTTTATTACATTGTCGAAGCTTTTATGCCATTAATGAGTCTTTGGAGTTGGGACTTGGGAGCACTTTTAAATGAGAGCCATTAAAAATTTGGTTGTTTTGTCTACATTTGCTTCTCAGGTGTTGAAATTCCAATTGTGTATTTCTCTGTTTCTTTTTTTATTCATCCCTAATCCCCACTTTTGTATTTCTCTTTGTACAAAAGTGGTCACAGTAAGCTAATATATTATTATTTTATTTATTTTAATTTTTTTACATGCTCTTTTAGTTTCTTATGATAGTTAGTAGGAACTGAACTATGGCATGAGCTGCTTGAATGAGGCTCAAGCATCCGAGGGTTGTGTTTTAAATGATACTGCTGGACTATCTTCCCTGAAAATGGTGTTGGAAAGATATTGTGGGACATTCTAGACATTGTCATTCTTTGGACTATTTGGAAACAAAGGAACTAGATGGTCTTCAGAGCCAAGACTCTTGACAGTGATAGATGCATTTCAATGGTAAAGGGACTGCTTTGGAGTTGGATTGGTGCAAACACAACTTTTAAGGAACGTCTTTTAAAAAAATTTATATTTGATTGGGTCATTTACTTACTCCCTGAAAGGATTTCAGTATTGAGGTTCCACACTACCGTGGCAATGTTTTCCCTTTCTATTTTTATTGTTATACTTTTATGATTTCAGCTTATTTGTTGTGACCACTCTTCACAACCCCACATGGTTGTAATCCTTTCTTCTATATTAATGAATCAATGTGTTTCCTATCAGAAAATAAGAAATATGCGATAGGAAGGTACATGTGATAATCTTTTTATGCTTAAATGGTATATTTGAAGATTTAGTATAACTCAGTTATTCAGTAATTTGTGTGGTACCTATTTTGAATGCATCATACTCTTTTATTCATGTTGTATTCATGTGGTTATAGAACAACAAAATTTTCTAACACAATAAATCAGCTATCCATGAATGCAAATAGTTTATATTTAAAAAATGACAAAGAATTAAATGCAGTTGTATACAAGGTTGTGGTTTCTCTAGCAATTAACGTCAAGAGGATTTGATTTGTATAATGCAATAATCACATCTTGGACAGATTGTTACTGTCTAATTAGTTTTTACTAAATATTGCTTCAAATACCATCAAACAGCAAAATGTAAAAAACATGCATACTTACTGCTCAAATCGCTTTGGTGAGCTATGACCCTGTGTGAGTATTTATCTATACAATGCTAATAATGAATAATGTATGCTAATAGTGAATAATGTATTGCCTTTGCAAAAATACTAGGTGTTGTCTTCACATAATTACTTACTTGAACAAAATGTATGTCAACGGAAAGGCTTTTGGTGTGTTAATGTCAATTGTTCTTTACATAGTTTACTGCGGAATTAATATTATTCTCAGTCAACTGCATTACAAGATTTTAGTTTGTGTGACAATAAGTGCTTATATGAACTGGCAAGTAAAATTCTCCTCCTTCGCATATCTATGATTCACTGCACAAAGTTATACATTTTTTTTAAGTCTAATATATTAAACGATAAGTGAAATAATACAAATGATTACTCAAGCATAATTGCAAATACATGAAAAAAGGTCGAAACTAACGTGGCAAGCCACGGGTACACCTAGTAGACATATACTATGCGAATATGCACAGGTGCGTGACTAAATCTTTCATTCTATATGGGTCGGGTTGAGTTCTATGGTTTATAAAATTTATCAAAGCCCAGCCCAAAAAAATAATTTCTAGTGATACTTTGATTTCCATATCTAATGGAATCAATAAATCCCACTTAATACAGTTTAAATACAGACTGATTAAACGGGAAAATATGCATGCAGCAAATAAAGGGACATGTGGCAGGGAAAATATTATTTCAAAGCAAATAGTGGGAAATGATGTGTCGAAATTTGGTTGGTTATACCGCAGCCAAACCAAAAATAATAATATTTTTTAATTTTCCATCCAATCAAAAACTGCCACACATAGTATTTACTGTTGTTAAGTTCTGCTCTATTTTAGAGCAATCCCAATGGGAGGGCAGTTTGGTGCCCTCCACGTAGGTGCCACATAAGCAAAACCACCTTCAAAATCACTCTCTATCTATGGTAGTCAACACCCCCTGCGAAGTGGTATCAATGGGAAAATTTAGAAATGTCAGTTTAGGAAAATTAAATGGCTTATAAGACGGAACTTTGAATTCCGGTAATTTTACTAAATATAAGACGAAACTCTGTATTCTGTTTTTTTTTTTTTTTTTAAAGTGTATAAGTCGGAACTCTGTATTCCGTTGTTTTTTTTTAAGTGTATAAGACGGAACTTCAAGTTCCATATGAGACAAAGTGTATAAGACGGAACTGTGAGTTCCGAAAAAGTGTTGAACCGGAACACTGTGTTCCGTCTTATGCAATTAATATGGCATTTTGGATGGCACTCTATTCCCCTCTCAAATGTCATTGGAACTTCTAACCACCTTTCAATATTTGACCCACCGTTCCATTGGGGAAGGAATTTTGGCTAAGAGGGCATTTCATACTACCGCCCTTCTCAAATGCCCTCCCATTGGGATTGCTCTTAAAGTAGTAAAGATGGTAGTCTTCAGGTGACAGGTGCATTCTCGATTTCTCGTCATCGTCTTTGTACATGAGCACACACACTAATGCATAGTACAAAATATCGCGATATATCCCGATATATTGCGATATATATCGATTTTAAAATAAAACGATACGATACATTCCCGATATTTACCCCTTAATGTTTCTATAAAATATCGGCCGATATTTTTCGATATTTCTGATATTTTCTGGAAATATTATTTTTTTGCAAATTTTTTTTTTTTGGGAAATAGTTTGTTTATTCCATTTTTAGTAGATATGATGTTTTTTAAGTAAATACTATGATAATATACTTCCAAATTTGATTATATATATATTTTACATAGTTTACACAATCATGCATGTAATGCACTCTCAAACATTATGACCGTAGGGGTGGGCACGGTTTGGTTCATATTTTCTGTCAAATTGGAACTGAACTGTGCATACAATTTCGGTTCGGTTCGGTTTCATGAACTGGGAAAAATAAGTTAAAACTGAACTGGATTGGACCGAAGCAACTCGGTTCAGTTCGGTTCGGTTTTCGGTTTGGGCTTTAATTTGGGCTTTTGTTTTGGGCCTAAACAACCTAACAGATAAAACAAACAAATCCAACAAATTCAATAAACTGATTTATCTATTACAGATTCAACTCAAACAAATAGTCCAACATTGAACATTTAATACAAACAGTTCCAACAACTCAAATTGATTTGAAATTCGATACTCCAGTCTTCTTCTTCAACTCCAAGCATTATTACAGTAACAAAGAGAATAATCCATCAATGACAATCCTTCTAGCGCATTAATGGCAGATAATAAGAACAAAAATGGAGTCAAATTGAAGAACACCATATGATATTTTATACAATTAGAATAAGTAAACATTGAAAATCGAAATTATCAATGAATGATAGATTGCAAATGAAAACTATTCTACTCACATTGAAATTAAAGTGTGGGATTGAAATTTGAAATTAATGCAAACAGATCAGAAATTAAAAGTAATGAATCAATCAATCAATTTGAGATTGAAATTAACAGATGAAGAAAAAAGAAGAAGAAGAAGAAGATTACCTTAAGTAGAAGAAGATGAAGGTGGCAGTACCGGCTCACCACAGTAATGGTAGTAGTGGTGGAGATGGTTTGGGTAGTGGTGGCGGATTTTGACTATTTGGTGAAACTGTGAGAGAAAGCAGGAAGGGAGAAAGAAACCTAGTATAACTAAAAATTTCTATGTATACTACTAAGAGATTTCCTAAAATTAACTAAAAATAATAAATACAAAAAATATAATATATATTCTCGGTTCGATTCGGTTCCAACCGAATATAATAAGTAGAAACTGAAACTGGACTGGTTATATACAGTTCGGTTCGGTTCCAGTTCGGTTCCATCCAGTTCTTGGTCAACCCAGTTTTGATCAGTTTTTGACCAGTTATTTCGGTTCGGTTTCCCGGTTCCACAGTTTTTTGCCCACCCCTAATTATGAGGAAACAACCCAAAATGCCATATCAGGAAAAGGTAAGATTGAGTTTGCAGCCAAACACATCACATAAAGTTGATGAATTATGAACCCAAAATTACAAGTTAATTCTTAAATGTGTGTTTATTTTTGTTTATATAGGAAAATCCTAGAAGAGATGATTATTGTGCTTGTCAGACAACTAGAGGCCCAAGTTTGCAAACTCAGGATGCAATGAAGATAGTTTGTGACTTTGTTAGGTTTTGCTACACCTTGTTATTCTTAAAATTCAGGTTTGCATCCCACCAACAGCTTGACGTACTCTGTCAACCCTGTTTTTGATGTTGTATATGGGATTCACAGCCTATATTTTAATACTCACTTCTTGTTCTAGATATTTTTTGTTGTGTGTCTTTGTTAGAAAAACTAAACAAACTATAAATTGTTGTGCGGCACTTGTACTTTAAAATAGATACTTTTTTTTTTTTTTTTTTAAGGGCAATTAAATTTTATTAAAGAGAAAAAAAATTACAAGTGATGTTCAGGAATTATCCCAAAACAATTAAAATCGAAAATAAGTAACAAAAGGCCATTCCATGGTTTTCAAGAAGCTGGGTCTAGAGTCCCACCATCTACTAGTGCCTGATGCAAGGCTTGCACCAAGTTTTGCGCTACTATCAGCACTAAAATTGCATTCCCTCCAAGTACTAGAGATGCAGAGCCAGTCAAATTTGTGTTTAAGTCTCTCCCATTTTCTTCTTGCACACCAATGAACTTTATCTTGTTGATAAGCCTAGACTGCAGCTGTAGAATCACTTTGTACCCATAATTTCTTCCATCCCTTCTCCTCAGATATCTCTATAGCAGCAATAATTGCGCAAGTTTCTGCCACATAATTTGTGGCTATATCCAACCCTCCCACATAGACTCCTTGAGTTAAAGCATTACTATCTCTGAAAACAACACCCCAACCTGCCTTACCTGGATTTCCATGTGACGATCCATCAACATTGGCTTTCATAACACCCGGTATGGGGGGTAGCCAATAACACTCTATGGGTTTCTTTCTTATCCTTTGTCTGAACTTGAGATGTAGACAATTGAGGGTTATCTTATCTAGAATGCTAGCATCTGCTCCTACTTCTGTTGAGTTGTAGACATGTTGTATTTCTCTTTTGACATTGTGCATTATATGTCCATAATCTGCACCTTTGTTGTAAAAAATAATATGATTTCTGTCCTTCCATATGCCTACCAGTCCAGTGAGGGAGTAGACCTGCCACAACAATTTAATGAAAGGACTGCGATGTCGACAAGCTATAATGATATCTTGGAGAGAAGACAGAATCAGAGTTGTGTTAAAGGAGTGCGCAGCTTGGGTCCAAAACTTGACAGCAAATGAACAGTTGAAGAAGAGATGTTCTTGGGTTTCTACTTGAAGATGACAATGACTACACCTAGATGGATAACAAAAGCCTTTGGTCTGAAGAATGTCATCCGTTGCAATTCTTTTATGGAAGATCTTCCAAGCGATTGCTTTAATGCTAGGATGCACCTTTGAAGTGTTAAGGAATGATGCCCAGAATGGCTTGGCAGTCTTATCTCTAATAGCTTCACAAGCTGTAGCCACTGTAAAATTTCCATTAGGGGTGAGCTTCCAGATTTTCTTATCATTCTCTGCTTCATTAGGTTGTTGTAGACTATTCAAATTGACTCCAAGCTTGTCCAAGATTTGTCGCATTTCTGAAGAAAAACTCCATGAAGTACCTGAGATATAACTAGAGAGATTGGTCCTAGAATTCTTCCAAATGATATGGTCACTTTGTACTCTTTCTTGAATGGATGTTTCACCCAGCCATTTGTCCTTCCATAGATGTATGCTAGCCCCATTACCTATCTGCCATTCTGAATTTTCTTCTACATGACCAATTGCCTATTTAATGCCTTGCAACATTGTTGAGTTCTTAGAACCATAGAATTCTCCATTTGCATTGATGTATTTCCCTTTCATAAAATCAGCCCAAATGGATTTCTCGCTGAACATTCCCCAAGCTAGCTTCATTAGCATAGACAAATTAATGTCTTTTAAAAGCCTTAGTCCAATGTCCCCTTCTTCAACTGGTTTGCAAACCTTGCTCCATTTAACTGTGACAAGCTTTCTTTCATTGGAGTCTCCACTCCAAATAAAATTTCTGAGAATTTTTTTGCACTCCTTTATTACCTCAACTGGCCATTTGTATACAGCCATGTTATGGATCGGTAAACTTTCTTAGCAAGCACGATCCTTCCCTGCAGCGTAAGAGATTTTCCTGCTCAACTAGAAGCTTTTTTTCTGATTTTGTCGACAAGAGGAGCTAGAGTTGCCTTTGTTACCCTGCCTTGAGTGAGTGGAATGCCTAGATACCTCTCTGGGAAGGCTCCTTCTTTGATGCCAAGCTTGTTAATAAGACTTGTTTTCCTGCTTAAAGCCATTGGACTAAAGAAAACCTTACATTTGTCCTTGTGTATGATTTGTCCTGCAGTCCCTTGATACCTGTCTAAAAGCATGATGATATTTTCAATGGTATGCTTGTTAGCATTACAAAAGAGAAAGATATCATCGGCATACAATAAATGTGTAGGACTAAGGTACTTAGAACTCTGGACCATTCTTTTAATCAGGTGCTGATCAACCATCCAAGAGAGGGCTCGGCTGAGACAATCTTCTGCGAAAGCAAACAACAGCGGGGGTAGAGGATCGCCCTGGCGTAGTCCTCTTTGTGCACTAAAGTATCCTATAGGCCCACCATTGAACATCACTGATAGACTATTGTTAGAAATTGCTTTCGTCCAGTTGATCCATGTATGTGCAAATCCTAGCTGCTCCAACACCTGCCATATAAATTTCCAACTAATTGTGCCAAAAGCCTGAGCAATATCAAGTTTGATAGCTAAACTACCACCATATCTTTTTGATTTCAGTTCATTAGCAAGCTCCGAGGCAAGAGCAATACAATGATGAGAGTTTCTTTGAGGAATAAAACCAAATTGTTCTTGTGATATGACTTTGCAGGCAATGGGTGACAAACGAGAAGCCATAATCTTAGTGATCACCTTGAAAGCAAAGTTGGATAAGCAAATGGGACGATATTTGGAGTGAATATTTGAATTCTTTTCTTTTGGGATGAGAGTGAGGAAGCTAGAATTGAAGCTAGATGGAATTCTATTCTTCTTAAAGAAATAGAGGACAGCTTTGATAACATCATGACCGACAATGTTCCAGCAAAATTGCTAGAAAAAGCCATTAAATCCGTTGGGACCTGGGGCACTGTTTGGAGCAAGATCGAAAACTGCTGCTTTGATTTCTACAAAGGTTGGAATGGAAGTGAGCTTTTCATTGTCTTGAGATGATATGAGTTTAGGCATAAGACTGATAAGCTCTGGATCATTTGGCGTGTCTTCATAAGAGAATTTATCAGTGTAGTGTTGAACAATGTAGTTATCGATGTCTTGTTGGTTGGTAAGAATCTTACCATGATCATCCTTCAGTTCAGTGATAACTGACTTGGTTTTCCTGATATTAGCAAGAGTGTAGAAGTACTTAGTGCTCCTGTCCATCTCACTTTGCCATTTCATACCAGATTTTTCCTGCCAAAACATGGCTTGTTGGTCATAGAGTCTTTCCATTTGCTTTTCTTGTTGATCTACTTCCATGGCTAATTCTTCATTAAAGGGATCAACATCCAGTTGTAGCTGCAACATATGTAGATGATCTGTTCCGACCTTAATGTTGGTTTCGAGGTGGCCAAAAGATGATTTGTTCCAGAATTTTAAGCAAGCTTTGAGACGTTTCAGTTTTTGAGTTAACACAAAGAAGGGATTACCATGAATATACGGAGACCAGGACGATTCAACAAGTTTGAGAAACTCAGGATGACAAGACCACATTTTGTGAAATTTGAAGGGGGAATTTTGGGGCTTAGGTATTGAGTGGGAGGATGCATAGAGAGGTGAGTGATCAGAACATAACCGACCAAGGGATTTGTATAACCATCCAGGAAAACTTATTAGCCATTGGAGAGTGACCAAGATTCTATCGATTTTGCCAAGAATTCTTCTAGAGCCAGACTGCTTATTGCACCAAGTAAATTTGACTCATTTGTGTGGTGGAGTGATGAGCTCAAGACCATCAATAAATTCATTAAAATCATTCATTGCAGCAGCCAAAGGAAATAGACCTCCTTTTTTCTCTATTGGGGATCTATAAGCATTAAAATCACCAATAATGGCCCAAGAGAGATGAGAGAGATTCAGCTGAGAGAGTTCTTGCCATAGGTACCTTCTATGAACATATAAAGAGCTAGCATGGACAAAGGTGATATGAGAGCCTTTATGGGAAATAGTAATTTGTTGATTTGATGAGCTGATGACAGTGGGCTGAAGAACATCTTGTTTCCATAGAATCCAAATGTTAGGAATAGGCTGTGAAGTAGAATTGGAAATAATGGATATGGCCAGGCCAAAAGATCGCAAAGTACTAAGTGGAATTTGGTTAGGGAGGATTTTGGGACCATTGACCTACTAAGGCCAAATAGATACTCTTATACTAGTCCTGAATTTACAGTAAGGTGAACCATTGACCTACAAAAGTCAGCTTGTGCTTTGTTGGTATTGAGACCATGATATATGTAGACCTTCGAAAGAATGGCAAACCACAGGTGCATCAATGGAACTTTGTCTGGTGTCAGTTATTCTTCTCCTCTTCCTATTATTGGGCTGGTATGTAGCAGCAGCTTCTTTAGTATGCATTCTATTGATGCTTTATGATGTTGTGGCTGGATTTCGTGCGAGGAAGAGGTGGTTATCATGTAAGGTATTCATGCTTAATTCAGTTACTTTGACTCTCTTTTCCATAGCTACAAAACTACCCATCGATTTAACAACGACGATGCCCAATCCATTGGTGCTACATACACGAGTATGAAACAACGTTAACACACTAGGAGATCATGCTAACATTGATGTAACCTGATGCTCCCCTAATTTTTCCAGCCCTGAATGATGATTTCATAATTCAAAGTTGTATAAATATAGATTCATGCCAAAAAGGTTTTGGCCCCTTGTGTACATAAGTTTTTTCACACCATTGGACCTTATAATAAAGAGATTTTTGGACATACCCCGTTTGAAAGTGGAAATTTAAGATACCCCTATTTGAAAAATAATTTCAGATACCTCCATTTCAAGGCAGAAGAGATTTACAGCCTTAGATTAGTTTTATGATGAATGGCTAAGATAACACCACATCTTGAAATGGGGTACCTCAATACTTTTTTGAGTTAATTAGCGATTGCCCTCAGATTTGAAAGCCAAAGTTGCAAATGCCCCCAGATTTTTTTTTTTGTTTAGTGATGCCCCATAGATTTGCTTCCTTATTCTTTTAATACCAAAACTACCATTTCATTTTGTTTAGCTTTACCCCCAACTCCATAAAACCACTTTAACTACCATGTATTAGGGGTGTTGATTGGGGCGGGGCAGGACGGGACGGGGGAATAGTGTGCGGGGATGGGGCGGGGCCAAATAATCCCCGTTCTTAGGCGGGGCGGGGCGGGGAACGGGGGTTTAAGAAAGTTCACCCCCATCCCTGCCCTATACAGGTCGGGGGACGGGGAACGGGGCGGGGCTGGGACGGGGAATGTGACACCATATATGCTGCTTAATACTGAATATTTATATAGTTTTTCCAAAAATCTGAAACAATTATTCTTGAATAATACTACTTCATATTCTAAAATGCAATGGTAAATTACAAAAGTGTGATGAAAAAAAAATTACATAAGTGGGAATCAAAATAATCTAATCTAAATTCAAAAATTCCATTTCTAATCCTATAATACTCTCTTCTTCCTTTTGGATTGCAATATCACGATCTTCAGCTTCAAACCAATCTTTTAAACATACAGAAGCTTCAACCAAAGGAGGCACCAATCTACTCCGATAATCAGATAATACTCGTCTACCCGCTGAAAAAGCTGATTCTGATGCAACGGTAGAGACGGGGACCGCTAGTACATCACGAGCCATCATAGAAAGAATAGGAAATCTTTGTTTGTTTGCTCTCCACCAAGATAAAACATCAAACTCTTTATCAAATTCAGTAAGAATAGGTTCAGAAAGATACCTTTGTAGCTCATTCGATGCACTCCCACTAACATTGTTGATTTGAGTTTGTAAAAAAGCCCATGCACTGTTGTAACCACTTGTACTTGATGTAGCAACATTATTTGCACTACTAGTAGGTGTATCGACAACATTATTTTGGGAAATCACAACATATTCATCATAAAGCCTAAATATTTCATTATGATCAGATTCACTAGTATCTACGCATTTTGTACCAGAAATACTACTTTGAAAGTTATCAGAAATATTCTTTAACATAATGTCCAATGCAGCATATTTAGCTCTAGGATCAAGAATATATGCAATACTAAATAATGTGGGAGTTTTTCCCCAATATTTCAGAAATTTTATCTCCATTGATCTAACAAGACCCATAAACTCTTGAACATGTCGATACCTTTGAAATATCACACTAATTGCATACAAATGATTTATAACAGAATTTGAAGTTGTATAATAAACTCCAGAAAAATATTCCGTGGCTTCAACAAAAACATGCAAGAAATCTCTTAACATATTAGCTAGTAACCAATCAGAATCAAGTACTACTTCAGGGCATGCTTTATCCTTAAGATAAGATTTAATAACATTATAATAAAGAAGTGCTTCATTTAACATTTCATAAGTAGAATTCCATCTATGTTTGACATCAACAGGTAGTTTTTTAGGTGGTAAACCAGCATTAGTGCATGCATCTCTAAAATGTTGATATCTTTGTGTTGAACCAAAAATAAAACCAAGATTTTCTTTAATACGATGGATTGGTTCTTTGAACCCATCATCACTTAAGCCATCTTTCACAATCAAATTTAAAACATGACAACAACACCGGACATGCGATAATCTACCATTTAAAGGAAGGCCAGGTAAAATTGTCTTCAAGAAACTAAATGCTACAGTATTAGAACTAGCATTATCTAATGAAATCGAAAATATTTTTTCAAAGATACCTAGTTTATTAAGTTTGTCAATAATAAAAGTAGAAATAACATCACCAGTATGTGGAGAATCTATATTACAAAATGAAACAATTCGTTTTTGTAATTTCCAATATTTATTAACATAATGAGCAGTAATTGAACAATATCCAAGGTTTTGGTTAGAAGTCCACAAATCGGATGTTAAACATATTTTTCCGTCAAAAGCAAGTAAAACTTCTTTTAGTTTAGTTTTTTCTTCTTTGAAAACTTTAACTATATCACTTCTAACCGTATGTCGTGAAAATGCAACAAATTGAGGACAAAATGATTCTTTAATCATTGATGCAAACTCAGGTTCCTCAATAACATTAAAAGGCAACTCTCTTTTTATAATCCATTTAATAAGTCTTCTACGAGCAACAGATTGACTATATGTAAAAGCAAGAATATTTCCACTACCATCTTGAGACAAGGTTGGTTGACCTGAGTCTCTCATACGCTTTTTAGCACAACTTGTAACATGGTCAGCAAGATGGCTTGTGCCATCTTTTGGCGAAGCCCCTAAAGAAGTTTGACATACATTACAAACACATCTAAGCACACGTGCACCAGTTCTAGGATGAGGACCATAAAATGTAGTATAATGTTGCCAAACATCAGATTTTCTACTCGATGATAATTTTCTAAGATGTGCTTCCTCTTCAGGAGTATGATTATGAATATTAGTAGCACTAGTAGCAGGGGGTGGTATATAATCTGATTCGTAAGTAGGCTCACTAGACTCTCCAATTCCAGACATTATCAATGAGACAATAACAACAAATTGAGAAAAAAAAACAAATAATCAAACCAATTTATCGATCATCGCAAGTCGCAACAAGTAAGCACCAACAACAACAGCTTCAAGGTTCAAACCTTCAATAACAAAACAATAAGATATTACTTAATTGTTAATAATCAAATGGTAATATGCTGTGAATCTTAGTTTGGATTTTATCACTAGACTCTCCAATTCCAGCAGTAACATACTGAATTGTATACATATACAATATCGACAAAATCGAGTTTTAAGAATTCATTTAAATTATTCCATAAGATCTAAACATTGCAAATTGATTACTGAGTTGAAATAAACTCGCATAAGAAAATATATTTCACACAAATGTGAATAATTAAACCAACCTTAAAAGATAAAAAATTGGTAAATTGTTAGCAGCAGCCAACAGCAAAATGGGGAAGATTAATCAACAAATTGGTAGCAGCAGCAATAAATTGTTGGTAATTAGTAGAGATTGGTAGTAGAGAAAGATTGAGGAAGATGATAGGAATTTAGTGAAAATAAAAGATTGGTAGTAGAGAAAGAATCGATTTGTGAGTTGAGAGAGAGAGAGAGAGAGAGAGAGAGAGAGAGAGAGAGAGAGAGAGAGAGAGAGAGAGAGAGAGAGCCGATTGAATCGATTTGTGAGTTGAGAGAGGGAGAGAGATGATAGGAAGATGATGAAAGAATCGATTCAATTTATAGATTTCATAGATAAAGAGCCGTTGTGAGTTGAGGCAGCAAAGTACAGAGAGCCATTTTGAGAGCCGTTGTGATTTGTGATTTGTGAGTTGAGAGAGAGAGAGAGAGAGAGAGAGAGAGAGAGAGAGAGAGAGAGAGAGAGAGAGAGAGAGAGAGAGAGAGAGAGACATGAATGCCTGATGTTGTTTAACTCTTACTAACAGCCTGTTAGGGATTTGGACGGGGAATTGGACAGGGATACGGGGCTGGAACTGGGCGGGGCACGGGGCGGGGAACTAGGCGGGGATACGGGGTGGGGAACGGGGCGGGGTTTCAATCTATACAATGAAACCCATCCCTGCCCTGCTACCCATTGGGGCGGATACGGGGCGGGGCAAATATTGGGGCGGGGCGGGGTAGGGAGATAAAAAACGGGGCGGGGAACGGGGCGGGTCCGGGTCACGGGGCAAGTTGAGCACCCCCACCATGTATGAAAGAAATAGGTGTTTTTGTTTCCAACAGTAGATCTAGATAAAAACAATCGCACACATCTCGAGGTTTATCCTATGATAATAAAACAAAAACAACCAATAACATGATGCCACATATAAAGTGTTTTACTTTACCAAATTAAACCCACAAATCTTTACTAATTTAACATCTTTTGCATTCCATTCCAATAGCAAAAAAATGAGAAGTCTATAAAGTATTTTACTTTATGTTGTTTGTTGTTAGATTAACTTAGAGATGGATTTTAAATATATAGTTATAAATAAAACCATCAATTTTTTGTATACGTGGCGGTTAAGATAGTCTTATAGAGTTTGGGGCAATGACTAAACAAAATAGAGAGGTAATTTTAGTATTAAAAGAAAAGGTAAGCAAATCTAGAGGCATCAAAAAAAAAAATTTAAGGCCATCCGCAATTTTTGCTTTCAAATCTGGGGGGCAAATTAACTCTATTTTGTTTAAATAAGGGTATCTCAAATTTCCACTTTCAAATGGATCTCAAATTTCCACTTTCAAATGTGAAAAGCCCTAATAACTTGATCTAAAACAAAGACCTGAAACAAAACCAGAACTAATCTTCATTTCTCGCAAATCCCTGTGCTTTGAGTTTCCCTCTATTTTGTCTGAAGAACACAAATCCCTCTCTCTATCTCTCTCGATCGATCGATCGCGAGTTTCTTCTCTATTTTCAATCTCGATCAGATCTGTAAGTCTCTCTCTCAGTTAGAAGTTTAATTTGTTGGATTCTTTGATTAGATCTGTTGCTTCCAGTGTGATAAATTATGAATTTTTGATTTGAATTTGAAAAGTTGGATTTTGTTGTAATTACATATGACCTGGTGTAAATTGTGCTGATTTGATATCAGATCTGGTTATAGCTTTGGAAATTGATTAAAGTGTTCCAAAATGTTGCATATTGTTTTCATTTCTGATTTTACTTAGCTCGATTTCTTTTTAATCACTATAGAAAATGGAAAAGAAATGACTCAGAACTAGGTTAATTTAAGGATCTGGAGGAATTTTGAGGTTTATTGTTCGAATTTAGTTGTAATTTTGATTTTTTTTTATTGTTATTGGATTTGGTTGTTCTTGAGTTTTTCATCACTTGATCTAACTTTGAATCCTCTTGTTTGGAATGTAAAATTCGATTTCCTTACTTGACTTCATTTTGCTTTGGAAGATGATAGGAATCTGTTTCATAAGGTTTTGAATCTTACATTATCAAGCTATCATATTGTTTTTGGAAATCTAGCTCACTTTTAGCTTTAACATTGTTTGTGTGAATGGTGGTGGATTGTCTCTGTTTACCTATTGATAACACTATGTCTGGAAAGATGTAGTATGAGTTATTAACTGGAATGAAAAATTAGTGGCTACTTTTTGAATATGGATGTAGAAACATTGTGGTCTGTTGTCGAGATTTCTGCCTTTAGGTAGTTTCATTGGTAGAAAATATAAATAGCGGTTTCTTTTCTGGTATGGATGTCTTTATAGTCTAAATATCGGCCTTTTGGGTCTATCATGATTAGAGAAATGGGAAATTCATTTCTTATTTGGATCTGTCTTAATTCTTGTGAATGACTGAAAGTTACTTCCTTTTCCCTGTTCTAAAACTTTGGTATATTTCAATCCAGAGGCTGCTTGGAAATGGCCTCGTATACACCCAAGAACATCCTCATCACAGGTGCAGCTGGCTTCATTGCATCCCATGTCGCCAACCGACTGATCAGGAATCATCCTGACTATAAGATTGTCATCCTCGACAAACTTGATTATTGTTCAAATTTGAAGAATCTTCTTCCATCCCGATCTTCCCCTAACTTCAAGTTTGTCAAAGGAGACATTGGTAGTGCTGATCTTGTCAACTATCTTCTCATTGCTGAGTCAATAGACACAATAATGCACTTTGCAGCTCAGACTCACGTCGATAACTCCTTTGGTAACAGCTTTGAGTTTACGAAGAACAACATCTATGGTACTCACGTTCTTTTAGAAGCCTGCAAAGTAACTGGAAAAATTAAGAGGTTCATTCATGTGAGCACGGATGAGGTCTATGGTGAAACAGATGAGGATGCTGTTGTGGGAAACCATGAGGCTTCACAGCTCCTCCCAACAAACCCCTACTCCGCAACAAAGGCTGGAGCGGAGATGCTTGTTATGGCATATGGGAGGTCATATGGGTTGCCTGTTATAACTACTAGAGGAAACAATGTTTATGGACCAAACCAGTTTCCGGAAAAGTTGATCCCGAAGTTTATTCTTTTGGCTGTTGCAGGGAAGCCTCTCCCAATTCATGGGGATGGTTCTAATGTACGGAGTTATCTCTATTGTGAGGATGTTGCTGAGGCTTTTGAAGTGATCCTTCACAAGGGAGAAGTTGGTCATGTTTACAACATTGGCACTAAGAAAGAGAGGAGGGTAATTGATGTGGCAAAGGATGTTTGCAAGCTTTTTACACTGGATCCTGAAACAGTCATTAAGTATGTAGAGAATAGGCCGTTTAATGACCAAAGGTACTTCTTGGATGATCAGAAGCTAGCCAATTTAGGTTGGTCGGAGAGAACTACATGGGAAGAAGGGTTAAAAAAGACAATGGACTGGTATACTAACAATCCTGATTGGTGGGGCGATGTATCTGGAGCATTGCTGCCTCATCCAAAAATGTTAATGATGCCGGGAATTGAATGATTGGAGTCTCAAATCTATAATGCTGGCTCAGCTCCCCAATGCTATATACAAAATGTTGTCTGACAGTCGCGTTAAAGACTTTCAAGACAGTCTAAACTTGCCCTGAAACTCCTTTGTCAGGTTGAATCATTGGAGGCTCAAATCCATTGGTCGCTTTCTGCGGGTTGTCATTTCTCAAGTTTGATAGCGAGTAATGATTGTGCTACACAAAGACAAAGACAAAACAATCACACTAGGAGATCATGCTAACACTAATGTGCCTGATGATGTTCCCCTAACTGTTCCCGCCCGAGTGATGTTGTGATGATTCAAGTTGTATAAATAGATTCTGAATGAATTAAGGAATACTGTCTCTCTTAAGGTCGAATTTTCAACAGTCATTCTCCTCTTAGTTTCACCTTGTACTTGTGGAGGATTTAATCAAGTAAAAATCCAATGACTTGATGATCACAACTCTCAAGTCATCTAAATGAGTTTGACTTGATAAATGGCTCAAAATGAACAAAATTGCTGTACATTTCTATCAACCATGACTCCAACCTAATTCACATGGATAACTGACATTTCAACTACAACATTTTTTTCTTCTTCTTCTTTATTTATTTATTTTTAATAAAATTCAAATTTTATTGATAAGCTCAACGAATTACACAAAAGTAGAGGACAAACGCGCTACAAACTGCGCGGCAAGTCCTTTTTGGATAGCAAACCCGATTCTCCTAAATACATATTCGTTCGAACCTACAGTCATCACGTTGCTATCCATTATCTTCTGCACTCTCCTGAGGAGCTCAACTGCTTCTGAGCCTAGTAATCCAAATGTGTCAAATGCAAAGGGGATGAAACTATGTTGGTTAGCCAAGCTTATTTATTTATTTTTATTTTTTTGGTCCTTTACATGCAAATTAGGTTTTTGGCCAAGCTGATGATTACAATGGACTTGGACTTGTTGAGCATTTGCCATTTGGTGAGTTTTAAGTCTAAACAAGGTGGTTACCAAAAAAAACAAAAAAAAAGTCTAAACAAGCGTGGGTTTGGGCCAATGTTGGAAACATAATACTACTAAATTTCCTTAAAAGTGTGTTTACAATTAGTCATGCCAAAAAGGTTTTGGCGCCTTGTGATCAGGTATCTTAGTTTTTTCCAGAGATCTCATTTTCCATAACTCAGATTTAGGTTCAGAAATGAGTCTTATCAAATTGTCACTAGAAGAGAAGAGTTTTGTTTAGCTTTCTAAAGGCAGGACCACTGACTTTTGGAGATATTCTTCTAAGTATTCTAAATATTCAAATCATTGGTTAAAAATTTCAGTAGGTATGTCACATTGATTTTTAATGGGACCTAAACTTTGACATCACTATATGTGACTGAAATATTTAATAGAGACATAGAGTGTCCGTTATTTGTCGGCTGATTAATTAAAGTTTATAAGCTCAAAATTTTAATATGGTGATCCAAGCATTCAGTTCAACTAAAAATTGTTTTTTAAGGTTAAATCAAAACTCATCTTGTATACATGAAAATAGGCCAAACCATGGCTATTGATTTCACCTAAATTAGATCAGAAACAAAAAGGGAATGAAAAGTGTATTAGCTTAAAGAAATGAGAACATGTTTCCTACACCAGGGTGAGCATAGAAGAAGGCAGTTAGGTCTTGGCTTTACATGCAGAAATGAATTAGCTAGCTTAATTCCAACAAGCTTCCAACTGAGATGGGGATTCATTGCCAGTAGACAAGGTCACAAGTCCAATGCACCCAAACCTCTACATGCATACAACCTTTCTTTTTTCTGATAAGGTACATGCATACTACATTACTACATTACTACATTACTACATTACTACATTACTACATTACTACCTCAATACCTATCAAGAAATTTTACTTGTTTTAGATAAGCATATTTAATAGGGGAAAATAAAATAATTAACTACCTGATCATTGGCTCATTGTTTTCATTGCTCCATGTTATTTCACCCCATATCTACCTACCTTTTTCACAAATTCTTGATTCCTTGAACCATACACTAGGGGTGGGCACGGTTCGGTTCGGTTCGGTTTTGGACAAAACTGTCAACCGAACACCTAGCAGGTGTTTTGCAAAAGTTTAAACTGGAACCGAACTTTTTTATTTTAAAAACCGAACCGAACCGAATATTTTTAACTAAACCGAAACAGAACCGAACATATAATTAAGTTCGGTTAACCGAATAAAACCGAACCGAACCAAAAAACTGATAATCTGAAAAATCTGAAAATCTGAAATTTTAGATGGGCTGGACTATGCTGGAGTATTGGATAGACTGCTGGACTCCTGGACAGATGGGTTGGACTATGGAGAGATGGGCTGGACTAGTGGGTTGTATACAAAATATGAAAATACATGTTCGGTTCGGTTTTGGGTGTTCGGAAATTTTCGAAACTGCAACCGAACACCCAAAGCAGGTGTTTTGCCAAAATAGAAACTGCAACCGAACATGGAAACATGTAAACACCCTATTTTCGGTTCGGACCGGTTCGGATCGGTTCGGTTTACATGTTTCGGATCGGTTTTGCCCAGCCCTACCAAACACAACCAATTTTTTTTTTTTTTTGGCAATAATGAGATACAATGTACTCCATATATAAGATCAAAACTAGTCCTTAGGCCCGTGCGATGCACGGGCATATTTGATTGTTTTAGAGTTTTTTTTGGGGGTTTTATGTTGCTTTTGGTTTGTAACTTGTAATATTTTGTTTAGCCCGTTTCAAAAGTCTATGATCTGGTATGATTTCATTTAGAATTATTATAAATCTTTGAGTATTGAAATTAAATGATTATTATATATACATAGAAATTAAACCCAAAACATTTGAAGATATCCAGGAGAATGGGATTTTGCAGTACTCTCAATTCTCAAAGTCTCAATTAGAATTTAGTCTGGCTCGGTTGTTGAGGCTTCATCACTTTGGGAAACAATCTTTTTACAGTAGTCCATTAGCAGTCGAGCGTCTCTTAATTGGCTTGTAACAGTTAACATCATGAAAATTCGAAATATTTAACAAACTATTATGATGACTTACTTGTAATGTGACGGAGATCCCGTTAGGCCTATGTAGTTAAGCATTTCCGGAAGGCAACCATACAATCCATGTCTGTGTGAATCTTGCGACATTTTTTGATATAGTCCCATCTGCAACACATTTACGTACATTAGATCACAAATTAAGGGAAACTCAAATTTCATGAAATTGCAGTAAATAAGTCTTACTGCTACTTGGGTCCCTTTTCGTATCCCCACCATTGAAATGTATTGAAGATTATATCATCATCTTTATTGGAGTTTATTTTCTATTTTCATTTACTTTTTGTCAATGCCTACTAAGTGCAAGGAAAATAAATAGATTACTGGTTCTCCATATTCCTGCAAAATATATTTTTTGTCAAATTGAGAATGTACTTGAAAATGACCATCACAAACATGTTTGACGTGTGTCCACAATAATATCATATTAATATTATTAATGATCTTATTAATAAACTTGCATAGCTGCCCATTTGACTTAGAATACTGGTGAGTTTTGATTTCTGTGTCGTCGAGAGATCTTCAGCAAATATCAAATATATATGGATCAAATATAAGCATATAAGCAGACATAGACTTTGAGTGAAGAGGAAGATGGAGAAGTTGTATAAATGTAATAAATCATCTGGTGATTTCAATGTAAATCTTGGTGAGTTTTGAATTTCTCTTCGATTAAGTTATCAATTTCAGCCTAATTGAAGAGATACAGTAAAACCTCGATAAGATAATACCCGATAAATTAATTATCTCCTTTAAATAATATTTTTGGCTGGTCCCAACTTGGGCATATGTTAATAAATTAATATTTCGCTAAATTTATTAGATAATACATTTTAGAAAAATCCTTGAATACCCAACTAATATATAAATTAATATTTTTTCGATATACAAATATATTTTATATTTTTTTTTATAATAAAAATCAATTGTTGCTTTTTTTTTTTAAAATTGATTTTGTTTTGATCCTCGTCTCTGAATTTTTGTAGTGTGATAAGTTGATCTGGTGTTGTAGTTTGTATTGCAAGAATAAATTATTCCAATATCATTATCGATTTTAGTGCTTCGTTTCGTGGAATGGGTTTTAGAATAAAACGATTGTCCAGTTTCATCATGTTAGTCCCCCCTCTTTAAAAAAAAGAAAGATATACATAAAAATATACTGTTAATTATGTAAATTAATAATTTATTAATTAATAGATGAATTGATATCTCATTTAATTAATAATTTTCTCTAGTTCCAAGGCTATTAATTTATCGAGGTTTTACTGTATTTTTTATACGGGCTGGACTTGATTATACTTGGGATTGAGTATACTTTTAATTTTTTTTTACTGCGTTTAATTATGCTTGTGATTTGGTCCAACTGTGTACGGGCTGGGCTTGATTATACTTGGGATTGGGTATACTTTTAATTTTTTTATTGTGCTTGATTATATCTGTGATGGTGGTCCACTTTTGCGTAATTACAAATATACCCAAACTCAATCAAAATTCTCTTCAATTAGGCTATTAATTTCAATCTAATTGAAGAGATATTTTTTTAAGGGTATTTTCAGCTTTAATAGAGTATAATAGATGGAAAAGTTGTACAAACGTAGTAAATTATCTGGTGATTTCAATGTAAATCACTACTTCCACCAGATATATATTTAGCTACTTATTCAAAAAAGATTACTGGTAAACTTATTAAAGTTAAAATTGTTGAATTAAAAGAAATTCGAGTTAGGGCATTTTATCAATGGTAGTCAATTACTGGTATTAGATTTAGTGGTGATAATGTGGTTTACTGCTTATAAAGAATTCGAGTTAGGGTTACTTATGAAGGTTGTTGTATTTAATATGTGAAATTACATATTGACCCATTTTTATTTATTTTGTGTAGTTACAAAAATACCCAAAATTGAATGAATTTCTCTTCAATTAATTTATCAATTTTAGCATAATTAAAAAGATATAGTAAAACCTCGATAAGATAATACCCGATAAATTAATTATCTCCTTTAAATAATATTTTTGGCTGGTCCCAACTTGGGCATATGTTGATAAATTAATATTTCGCTAAATTTATTAGATAATTAATACATTTTAGAAAAATCCTTGAATGCCCAACTAATATATAAATTAATATTTTTTTGATATATAAATATATTTTATATTTTTTTATAATGAAAGTCAATTATTGTTTTTTTTTTTTTCTCAAAATTGATTTTGGTTTGAACCTCGTCTCTAAATTTTTGTAGTGTGATGAGTTGATCTGATGTTGTATTTTGTATTGCAAGAAGAAATTATTCCAATATCATTATCGATTTTAGTGTTTCTTTTTGTGGAACGGGTTCTAGAATAAAATGATTCTCTAGCTTCATCATGTTAGCCCCCTAAAAAGAAAGATATACATGAAAATATATTGTTTATGTAAATTAATAGTTTATTAATTAATCGATAAATTAATATCTCGTTTAATTAATAAATTTCTCTAGTCCTATGACTATTAATTTATCGAGGTTTTACTGTATTTTATTCTACTTGGGAGTGTGTATACTTTTAATTTTTTTTACTGGGATTAATTATGCTTGTGATTTGGTCCAACTGAGTACGGGCTGGACTTGATTATACTTGGGATTGGGTATTCTTTTAATTTTTTTTATTGGGCTTAATTATTCCCATGGTCTAATTGGGCTTAATTATATCTGTTATGGTGGTCCACTTTTGCGTAATTACAAATATACCCAAACTTAATCAAAATTCTCTTCAATTAGGCTATCAATTTCAATCTAATTGATAGCCTAATTGAAGAGATATTTTTTTAGGGGTATTTTCTGCTACTTGGGAGTGTGTATACTTTTAATTTTTTTTACTGGGCTTAATTATGCTTGTGATTTGGTCCAACTGAGTACGGGCTGGACTTGATTATACTTGGGATTGGGTATTCTTTTAATTTTTTTATTGGGCTTAATTATTCCCATGGTCTAATTGGGCTTAATTATATCTGTTATGGTGGTCCACTTTTGCGTAATTACAAATATACCCAAACTTAAATCAAAATTCTCTTCAATTAGGCTATCAATTTCAATCTAATTGATAGCCTAATTGAAGAGATATTTTTTTAGGGGTATTTTCTGCTACTTGGGAGTGTGTATACTTTTAATTTTTTTTACTGGGCTTAATTATGCTTGTGATTTGCGTAATTTTTACTTTTAATTTTCTGCTTTAATTTTTACTTTTAATTTTCTGCTTTAATTATGCTTGTGATTTGCGTAATTTTTACTTTTAATTTTTACTTTTAATTTTCTGCTTTAATATGGAAGAAAATCAGAATGATTTTGTTAGAATAATTGCATCAAGGACTCTTATGTCTTTGTACAATGGTCCCAAAATAGCTATTTATTTCCACATTCAAGTGCGTGTTTTAATCTCATCCCTCCATTTTCATCCGAATGCATTTACTTGATATAAACCACTTATCTACCTTACTTTTAATTCTTGCATAATCTTGTCCATACAATAAACGTACTCACACATATCTCAAGAAAAATAGATCTTTATTCGTACACGTTTTCATACATCACAATATCACGGTGTCCCTACCCTAAAAATAAAATAAAATAAATAATTACAGAAAATAGAACAAAGTATATAAAAGCGAGTCTAACTAACCTTCACTTCATTCTTTGCAAATCCCTCTTCTTTGAGTTTCTCTCTATTTTGTCTGAAGAACACAATTCCCTCTTTTTTCTCTCACTTCTTTCTCTCTCTAGATCGAGATCTCGATCGCAAGTTTCTTCTCCATTTTCAATCTCGATCAGATCTGTAAGTTCATCACTATCTCTTTTTTATGTTTTATCTTTGTTGAAATTTGATTTGTTTTGGATTGTTTGAGTAGATCTGTTGCTTCAAGTGTGATAAATTATGAATTAGAAAAGTTTGATTTTGTAGTTATTACATATGATCTAGTGTAAATTTTGCTAATTTGGTATCAGATCTGGTGTTTTAGCTTTGGAAATTGATCAGTAGTGCAAAAATGTTGTATATTGTTTCATTTTCGATTTTACTTTGTTTGAGTTCTTTCTAATTACTGAAGAAAATGAATTTGAAATGATTAAGAAGTAGTTGATTTAAAGATCTGGATGAGTTTTGAGGTTAAGTGTTGGAATTCACTTGAGATTTTAATTTGTTGTTATTGGATTTGGTTGTTCTTTGAGTCTTTCTTCACTTGATCTATTTTTTCAATTCTCTTGTTTTGATGATGTAATTGGATTTCTTTACTTAATTGACTTCATTTTGTTTCGGAAGTTGATAGAAGTCTGTTTTCCGCTTTAGCTTTTATATTGTATTTGTGAATGGTGGTGGATTGTCTCGGTTTATCTATTGATACAACAATGTCTGCAAAATGCTGTATGATTTTAGTAACTGGATTGAACAATTAGTGGTTACGTTTGATATGGATGCGGAAACATTGTGGTCTAGATACAACTAGCCATTTGTTTTTCTGGTTATAGTCTAAATATCTGCCTTTGGGTGCTTATGATTAGAGAAAGCTGTTTCTTATTCGCATCTCTCTTAATTTTTGTGAAAGTTACTTCTTTTTTCTTGTTCTGAAACTTTAGTACATTTTAATGCAGAGGCTGCTTGGGTATGGCCACGCATACACCCAAGAACATCCTCATCACAGGTGCAGCTGGCTTCATTGCATCCCATGTCGCCAACCGGCTGATCAGGAACTATCCTGACTATAAGATTGTCATCCTTGACAAACTTGATTATTGTTCAAATTTGAAGAATCTTCTTCCATCCCGATCTTCCCCTAACTTCAAGTTTGTCAAGGGAGACATTGGTAGTGCTGATCTTGTCAACTATCTTCTCATTACTGAGTCGATAGACACAATAATGCACTTTGCAGCTCAGACTCATGTTGATAACTCCTTTGGTAACAGCTTTGAGTTTACGAAGAACAACATCTACGGTACTCACGTTCTTTTAGAAGCCTGCAAAGTAACTGGACAAATTAAGAGGTTCATTCATGTGAGCACGGATGAGGTCTATGGTGAAACAGATGAGGATGCTGTTGTGGGAAACCATGAGGCTTCACAGCTCCTCCCAACAAACCCCTACTCCGCAACAAAGGCTGGAGCGGAGATGCTTGTTATGGCATATGGGAGGTCATATGGGTTGCCTGTTATAACTACCAGAGGAAACAATGTTTATGGACCAAACCAGTTTCCTGAAAAATTAATCCCAAAGTTTATTCTCTTGGCTATGGCAGGGAAGCCTCTCCCAATTCATGGGGATGGTTCTAATGTCCGGAGTTATCTCTATTGTGAGGATGTTGCCGAGGCTTTTGAGGTGATCCTTCACAAGGGAGAAGTCGGTCATGTTTACAACATTGGCACTAAGAAAGAGAGGAGAGTAATTGATGTGGCAAAGGATGTTTGCAAGCTTTTTTCTTTGGATCCAGAAACAGTCATTAAGTTTGTGGAGAACAGGCCATTTAATGACCAAAGGTACTTCTTGGATGATCAGAAGCTAACCAACTTAGGTTGGTCAGAGAGAACTACATGGGAAGAAGGGTTAAAAAAAACTATGGACTGGTATACTAGCAATCCTGATTGGTGGGGTGATGTATCTGGAGCATTGCTGCCTCATCCAAGAATGCTGATGATGCCAGGAATTGAAAGACAGTTCGAAGGATATGAAGATGGCAATGCTGCTGCCTCCCAGGCAAAGAGCAATTCTACTCAGACCCAGATGGTGGTTCCAGTTAAGGGCAACCCTTCTACCCCAAAGTCACCCCTGAAGTTCTTAATATATGGTAGAACAGGATGGATTGGTGGCCTTCTTAAGACTATATGTGAAAAGCAAGGTATTCCCTTTGAGTATGGTAAAGGGCGACTAGAGGAAAGGTCAACACTCGCTGCAGACATTCAAAATGTGAAACCTACTCATGTTTTTAATGCTGCCGGTGTGACTGGTAGACCTAATGTTGATTGGTGTGAATCTCACAAACCAGAGACTATCCGCACGAATGTTGCAGGTACATTGAACTTAGCAGATGTTTGCAGGGAGCATGGGCTGTTAATGATGAACTTTGCTACTGGGTGTATATTTGAGTATGATGCTGCACACCCTGAGGGTTCTGGCATTGGGTTCAAGGAAGAAGACAAACCCAATTTTACCGGTTCATTTTACTCAAAGACCAAGGCCATGGTAAATTCAATCTTCATCTTTTCGTGTTTATATATGTATATATATTTGACTTTTTTAACTGCTTATCTTACCTTCCCTTGATGCATGGACCAGGTCGAAGAGCTCTTGAAAGAATACGAAAATGTCTGCACTCTCAGAGTCCGCATGCCCATTTCATCTGACCTGAC
Source organism: Aquilegia eximia (assembly GCA_023053565.1). Taxonomy (NCBI): domain Eukaryota; kingdom Viridiplantae; phylum Streptophyta; class Magnoliopsida; order Ranunculales; family Ranunculaceae; genus Aquilegia; species Aquilegia eximia. The sequence continues at coordinate 13,091,328 of JALIGU010000001.1, forward strand.
CAACCCTCGAAACTTTATTACAAAGATATCTCGTTATAACAAGGTAGTTAACATTCCAAACAGCATGACTGTCTTGGATGAGCTTCTGCCAATATCAGTTGAGATGGCGAAACGGAATTTGACTGGCATCTACAATTTCACAAATCCAGGTGTTGTGAGCCATAATGAGATTCTAGAGATGTACAAAAGTTACATTGATCCTAACTTCCAGTGGAAGAATTTCACCTTGGAAGAGCAGGCCAAGGTAATAGTTGCTCCACGAAGCAACAATGAAATGGATGCTTCCAAGTTGAAAAAAGAGTTCCCTGAGTTGTTATCTATCAAGGAATCACTGATCAAGTATGTCTTTGAACCAAACAAGAAAACTTAAGCTCGTGAGCATAAAATTAGGCATTGCGTTACTAGAAATCTCATGACTGACCTCTCATGATGTGTTAGCTCATAGGCCATATTTTGTTGTCAATTAATATTGCCATTCATCTTTCATGTCAGCATTACCCTTGTTCTGGAGTAGCAGTTAGGATACCTCTGCTAGGCTGTTCCTAGTTGTCTTTTTCCATTGTCCTTTTTGTTATTTGGCCTGCTCCATGTGAGGACCTATAGATGGATTCTATATCTTCTACAATATTACAGCATTGTAATTCTTTGAATTTAATTTATGAAATTGTTGTTTCTATTTTTTACCATTGTCTTCCATAAAAGCTCTGGTTCCTCTCATGTACAATGTATTATTAGTAAATTTGGGAATAGCTATCTGCTGATCAGTTTTCCAGAGTACCCAACATAATGTTGAGGCCTGCGTAGGCATGTGTTTTTTCTTTTGTTTGACAATGTGTGTTAATAGGTTTGACTATGTTGTTGGATCCCTAGTTTTCTGGTGCTTCTAGCCGAAACCTTTATGCTGGTTGCAGATGTCAGGCCTTTCTTCAGTTGCCAACTCTGTTTTCAGTCTCAGGAGTGGTTATTTTCATTATAAGGATTGAATTACTTCATTGCAGTAAGTAAAACATTCATTTCCTACTTTTACCTTTTCATTTTAGATAATCATCCAAATTTTAAAATCAAATATTTTCATTATAAGGATTGAATTACTTCATTGCAGTAAGTATGAATTACTTCATTGCAGTAAGTAAAACATTCATTTCCTACTTTTACCTTTTCATTTTAGATAATCATCCAAATTTTAAAATCAAAAGTTTTGGTCTGTTAGTTCAGATTTCACGACAGCCCCCAATAATATTACTTTTGGTCTGTTAGTTCAGATTTCACGACAGCCCCCAATAATATTGCTATATTCCCTTTTTGCTACTATACATTTTCCCTTTTCTGTTTTGATGAAACTTGAAAGACAAAATTGAGCTTCCGCCACCACCAGTAGTTGGCTTCAGCTAAGCACATCTGCACATGGTACAATCCACGCAGCACCTGTCTGACTCTTTTTCTGATCTCAAGAGTATTGCTCGTCATATATGGTACAACAGAAGGATCACTACTTGCAAGAACTTATGTAGTTATGTTCGCTTAGGTCATTCTAAGCAATTGTGCCAAAGTAGATTCCCCACTTTCACTAATCCTACAAACCAATGTACTGTATTTTGAAGTTTGTCATTCAGTTGTTTAAATTCATTTAATTGATACGGAGTAGTACATAATTGAGACCAAACCCCCTGGTGTATGCAACATGGCCATCAAATTCTCTCATAGGAGATGTTTCTAGCACGTAATTGAGACCAAACCCCCTGGTGTATGCAACATGGCCATCAAATTCTCTCATAGGAGATGTTTCCGGTGTCGAATGAGATGCCTTGGGTTTTGGTACGTTTGTATTAAACACGCTTTTATTGAATGAACTTGGATAGAAAGTGTTCCTTTCTAGTGAAGTTGACAAGTTAAGATAGCATGAATAATCATTAAGGCTAATCTAAGTTAAAGATAGCATTAATAATCATTAAGGCTAATCTAAACATGTCTTGAATCTGTGTGTCTTTGTCAAGCACACAACTACCCACGTTTGATCTTATCAACAAATCGATATTGTAATAACATGGTAATGACTTGAAATTATGGCATAGAAATTAGAATTTCTCATTTCTACTAATGTGATCAACCACTATTTTTGGATTTTGGTTCTACTGTACAAAAGATAACATAAAAAACTGAAGAAAGAATGCCACAAGCGTGTCACTCGAGTCTAATCAAGATTTAGGTGCGTAATCAAATGTATAAAATGTGATAATCAAATAATATAAACACAAACCTATATATATATATATATATATATATATATTTACGTAGTTGCTTTAAAAAAAATTGTTCAGTCATTCCATGACCTATGAATCTATGATATAATCCACATGTAGCTGAAAAAAAAATCAAAATGGAAATGTTTATATTCCATACTTTAAACAAACTTCGTGAAGTGGCTTATATAAATCTACCCATGATCTGTTTGATGACAGTAGAATTAAATAAAATTAAACAAAAATCGTAACAATGTCGCCATATATTCATCATTTGACTATTGCAGCACCAAACACATACAAGAAGATATAAACAGTCCATCCATCAATTTGGTCGTTTTGAAATTTCAAACAATAAAATTCAATGAAAAAAAAAATCTCGCTCTTTCATAGTACTACAGTGCAAATTTGGGTTGTAGAAGAAAAAAAAAAACTGATTGGGAAATTAGAAACAGTAGAGTGGCATTTTTCATATTTCTTGCTAAAGAATTTGAAGGATATGCGTAAAGATATAAAGAAGAATGAGTTATTTTCTGCCTTTTTGTTATATTACAATGTAAGAGTATATGAAAAAACAAAAAATAAACTAGTAGATCAAGATAAATAAATAGATGATCATCATTCATTAGCAATTTCCAAAAATCCAGTCATTCGTAGTATAGAGTTTCTGACTTTGCTTAAATCCCTTCCTTTAAGAGTTCTACCATTTCCAGTACAAACAGAAAAAGCCATTTTACCATTAAATCTCCTAGCCAACATTTCATGTGGTGGCACCATTTTCTCTTCTTCTTCATCTTCAAAATTGTCGAATCTACACATCTTATTTTCTGGTATATTAACCGGACAAGATTGTTTCGAATCCATTTTTGGTGATTTTTTACTAAAATTATTTTCAGATGTATATAACAACTCTCTTCGATGATGATCAACTGGCCATAGCACCTCAGACTCTTGGAATTCTTCCATGAAGTTATATACGTACAGTATATGAATTGAAAGAGATGATAAATGAAATGAAATGATATGAATGGAGTGTTTTTTTCTTGAAGTGGTGGTGGGGGAGAGAAGGTGATTTATAGTGTGATGAATGAGGAGAAAGCGTTGAAGTATCGTACTAAACACACTTTGATTGTTATTTGTCCATGAAAATGGAAATGATGTCATTATTATTTATTTGTCCCGTTAAGTGCGGTCCCCGCTTCTTCTTCTTCTTCTTCTTATTCCACACGGCTTTCAATTAACTTCATCTCTATTTATGGCTCGCTCAATTTATTATTCTTGGCTCCATCATCAGCTTCTCTACTACGAGTAATACCAATTTATTTTTCTTCACTTCATAGTTCATAATCATTGAATTGCAATAAACCAAACTAAAAATTATGTTAGTGGGAATTGTGGATACAAAGTCAATCCATTTTTGTATTAATTTTACAATTTGAGAAAATTGAGCTTTGAACTTATATAAGTTTTGCGTAAATAAGGTAAAAGGGATATGGTAACACTACAGTATTTCTCATTCAAATATTTGTGGGAAAATATGTTTTTCGAACTTTGGACCATAGTTTAAAATATCGAGAATATTAGCAGCGGACATCCCATAAATTATGCTTAGAAATTGGATTTAAAAAACTTCACAATTATCCCCGAATCCTTGGCTTTCAAATTAATTTTTAGTGTGGAAATCTCAGCAGAATCTGTTTCTTGAGGATTCAAAATTTTTGCTGAAAAAAAAAAAAAAAAAAATATGCTTTGGAGTTTGGACATTTCAAAATTATGGAAAAAGAACAAAAATGAGTGGACTTATAATACTAGCTGGGTCACTTAGCTAAATGCTTGAAGCTGCTAAGCTGATGTGTTGTCATGGAAAGCAACACACGAAATCTGAAAAGCTCTAATGATTGGGAGAATTAGCATCTTTTGTTGTGTTCCCAACTCGGCGGATCCAAAGCCTCCTGCTACGCATTGGTCACCTCTATTCCTCATGTCCACCTAAGCTTTATCCAACACTACAGTATTTGCTTTGCTCAATTGCTCTACTCTACACACAGAAAATGATCATTTTCTTGCCAATTGTTTTGCACCACGTGCCCCAAAAGAGTTTCACACGCTAGTTCATTTTTCTATATTAAATGCCACGTGCCTAGCTTTTTTTTTTTTTTTCTTTTTCAATTGCTTTTAAGATTATTTTTGGAGTTTTCTTGCCAAAAATTCTTTCCATTTAAGTCTAAAAGCCGTGAAGATATGCATTTATGCATCAATGCTATCCACGAGTACATTCAAATTCGATTGGTTCAATAGATATGGTATGGTTTTTAATCTATACACGAGTGATTAGGGATGTTGGAAATTTGAAGGATTTGGATGCCTATTCACTTACCGATAGCCAAAAGGCATGTAAACTTGTTGAGAAACCAGGGTCGCGAGGTGTATATCAGTGGAGTCGCATGGTACAACTCCATAAAAACAAACCAGACAATGAGACAAGATTACAAGATCAATAACCAACACTTACGCAAATTAGAAAGTCTCTGCTTTTAATTGGGTACTGCTGACTGCTGAGACGTACACTTCAGCTTTTAAGGGATGGTGACTCCAGCTAAATCTTATGAACAAGCTCACATTTTTCTATATCCGCATATACTCACATTGTCTTGTTGTTCTTCCTTTTCTAAGATAAGTACTTCATTTGATGTGTTCATTTGATATTTTTAATAGGGTTATTTAGATGTCGATGTTGTTATTTAAGGTAAAGATATGATAATGCTGTTAATTTATGGTCCCAGTTTCTCTAAGAGGCTTAATAACAATATAATTAGTAGTTGTTATCGATAAATTTCAGATTATTAGGTTTTGACTTTGAATACTTATTAACTGTACATATACCAAGATGTCAATTTTACGATGAAGAATTTATTAACCAAAGAGTCGTATTGTGTATGTGCACGATAAACTGATTGTATTGTAGAACTCGCTTTTTATTAGAGTAGTCGGAATTGAATTGCAGTCTATGTCATTCCTGTTTCTAGTTTAGCTAGCTATCAACTAAGTACTTTTGCTCCAAGCCTCAAAATGAGGTAAGCTCAGTGCTGAAGCTTTCTGACGTTCACTTGTATGGTCAGCTTGTGCAAAACCATAAGAAATTCCTACTTAACCAAAACTTCTGACCGAAAAAGGTTTCTTATCATATAATGTGCCACAATTTACAATTCAGAGTACTGTATGTTCCAGTAGTGGAGTTACTTGACATATTGAAAAACTAGGATCAATTAAGACACATTCCTTTACCAAGTGCCTCTAAGGCTCAAAATTAGGGAACTACCCGATACAAGAGTATGTAGTCCTACAGATTCCCCATATCTAACTCAAATCATCAACAATGGATCACTGACAAGTGTTGCCTTTCCCACCAGAGCAGTCTCTATTTAATTGGAATAGACTTCACTTCTGCAATAGCACCATTGGGCTTGCAAGTTGTAGTGTATGTAACAAAATTACAAAATATCAACTCAAGCCAAAATCATGTTCCGAACAAAAGCTGGGAATACCAGGTAGTCACAGTAGATAAGTAGCAATGGTATGATGAAGTTTGTGATTAAAACAAATCTGAAAATCAAAATAATTATGCAGGGAGGATATTGTAATAAGGCAATAAATTACAAACATCTGGATGACAGGCATATAATTATTTCACTGAGAAATTGCATCGAATATTCTTATACGGAATATTTTGGTTGAACATATATTAGTAAAAACATACTTCTCATAGCACTAATACCTTCCTTCATTAAACATTGCGTCCACCTGTAAACTACGTTACTCTCGATTGCAGCAAGAAAAAATAAAAAATGAGTTTAGTCAATGCTAATCTTCTAATTCAAACAGGAGTGATCCTTATTTCCTCTTTTGTCTTTCTAAGAAAAACTTCTCCAAAGGATTTAGCATACAACAAAATCATTTCCCACCATACTATTACTACTTGCAATGAGATCATAGTTTCAACATCAAAGAACTTTCACAGGCATTATATCTTAACTTGTAACTTCCCCTGATATATTGTTCTAACCGTTTCACTTGGAAAATTTGGTACTACATGTAATGTTTATGAACCATAAGCCATAAGGTTAAAAATGATACAAGATGTTCACAAATTCTAGGGTTGACATTTTTACTCGATAGCTTGATCCTATAGAGAACAATAAAATGCGATTTTGCCTTTCATAGCCAGCTTGTATGGCCTAAGTGTTCTAAAAGCAATAAAGATGGGGCCATGCAACTATAGAAAAGTGATGAATGACGTGTTTTTGTTATATTTGATTCACAAACACCAAACATGACAAGACGGTTCTGAACTAAAGGTAAGAGGAGCATCTAAGCAGTGATACTTCTTTAATACCCTTCTGTTCCAATAAGTGCAGTCAAGTATAAACCCAATAAATTCAACAAAATAAGTGAGATGAGGACAACTTGACATTTCTTCTTCTAATATTGCTACATTCTGAAGCTGTCTTCTTCTTGTTTTGGCTAAAATAACATATCCAGGCTGGAGGCCGGACACCTAAAATCAAAAGGGAAGAACATCGGTAATCCTACTTGGAGTGCTAAATCCAATTAAAAAAGATAACACTTCCAAATGGAAATTCTCATCATCCAACTCTATCGACTCTCCTATACTTCTCGCTAACAACTTACCAACAGTTGGAACTATGTCCCCACATTAGAACCACACCAGTTTACCGCAAACTTTAGGTCGCCACTCTGGAGACTGTCTATATGGACCAGGATTGGCTATTACATTAGTTGTTATGAACATGGCAATACCCCTCAAAAGCCTAAGCTGTCAAGGAGAAGCTACTTGGATCATAATGGACAAGATTTCTATAGGCCATGTATCTTGTTGGTAGGGTTCACATGTCAACCGAAGAGATCTTGAAACCCCCCAGATCGTCGAGTAAAAATTCTACTAAAGGAAAAGCATATGCTAAAGAAAATCAATTGTTAACACACAGACTGACATGGCGACATGCATGATGCATCGGATGATGTATGAGACCTAAAAATGAATCACTATAATAAATATCAGAAAATAAAAGACAATGTTGGGTATGATGAAAATTAACATTCTGTCTTAACCATCTCAATTATTAATTTGTGATATGGTATAACTTCAAAAGTATACAACTGAACCTTGTGCCTTACAACTTGGCCATCATATGATTAGCCCAAGTTTACAACGATATTTGATCTCTAAAAAACAAGAAACACAATCTGTGTATTACTTTTGTATTAATACTCACTGGACATTAGCATCAATAGCTGAAGTAAGTTCTACTGAACACCCTAGGGCGACCAAAAAGTAGAAGTAATGGGTAAGCCAAATATACTGTTTTCCACGAAGGAAGGAAATTAGTCATTTTAGGGCGATGAACTCACCTCTCTCAAGTCATGAACAAAGGCATCTCAAAGTACAGAAATTCCTTTCACATGTACTCATACCTCTGTCATTCATAAGTACCTGAGTACCTGACATCGAACACAGAATGCTTTAGCATTTAAACATTTCTATCTCTCTTTTAAAACAAAATAACAAAATGAAAACTTTGTATCCATGTACCAGAGTCCAGTAGCTTATTAAGATTTCTCGACTGATTGTAACTGTAATAAGCATCCTCTTCTGGTCATTGCAGTATATGTCCTGTTTCCACTTCCCAACTTACATATACTAAGACCTTGTGCTTTGCAAGAATAATTCATCTGACTAGCATGGTATGCAGATATAGGTGTTCTCGTGCAAGTATATGTAGATCTGAAGGTTCGTGGTAAATCTAAGGGAGTGCAGCAGTTTCATCCACTTTACGGCCATCCAGATACTATAGAAGGTAATAAATTGGATTCGATATAAACAGTCGGGGTTCAGAAATCTCAGCTCTACTTTAGCAGTTGTTACCTCAATGAATGTTACCAGTTACCACTCCTATCAGACTCGGACAATTTTCAACAAACAGTACACCAGCAATGACCATACCAATGGGATCCTCTGAGCTTAAACAAAGCCAAAGAACCAAGAACTCTCATATTCTACGAAGTACAATGTATATTAGGATTTGTTTCAGACAATCAGTTAACCTACGTAACACCTTCAAGAATTATTCTTGCCATGAAGAATAAAGTTACTCATAGTCTGTAACAAATAAATAGAACCAGGAACAGAATAAGAAAAACTACTGCTTTATTGCTCACTATGACTTACTGAAAAGTGAAGTACATGAAGAAGAAGATGGACTCTTTACTTATACTACTTAGTAGCATAAAAAGCTCCTAAAGAAACTTAACTACTGCGACTCATACTAACAAACCGAAGACTCAATCAGACGCTCCTAGAATTATGGTTGACCAGTTCATTCTCCATAGAAATAGGATGCACTAACTTGTAACACTCCCCCTTAGTGCAGACTTTCGATCAACAATACCAAGAGTACTGCGAAAATTTTCAAACTTAGCTCGTGCAAGAGCTTTGGTGAACACATCTGCCACTTGATCATTGGTCCTTATCTTCTGCAGCACGATCTCTTGATTTAGCACCTTTTCTCGAACAAAATGATGATAAATTTCTACGTGTTTTGTACGAGCATGAAACACTGGGTTGCCTGCTAACCTGATTGTGGTTTCATTGTCACAATTAATGGGAATTTGATGACTCATATTATTGCCCATATCTTGAAGAAGTCGCTTAATCCAAATGCATTCTTGTGTGGCAGTAGTGGCTGCCGCATACTCGGCCTCCGTGCTTGAAAGATAAACAGTTTGCTGCTTCTTACTACACCAAGAAATTACAGCAGAGCCAGTATAAAAACAATACCCTGATGTCGAGCGTCGATCTACAACATCTCCAGCCCAATCAGCATTTGCATAACCATGTAGAGAAAAGGATACATTAGACTTATAGAAGAGACCAAACTCCAGAGTACCTTTCACATATCGAAGAGACCAAGGACTATCCAAGGACTATACAAGGACTATCCAAGGACTATCGAAGAGACCAAGGACTATCCAAGAGACCAAGGACTATCCAAGGACTATCGAAGAGACCAAGGACTATCCAAGGACTATACATTAGACTTATAGAAGAGACCAAGGACTATCCATAAACTGAGATACAACTCCAACAGCATATGCTATGTCAGGCCTTGTTATGGTTAGATAGAACAGACTGCTGACAAGCTGACGATACTTTGTGATATCATCCAGTGGCTCTCCTTCAATTTTCTGCAACTTAAGTTGTGGTTCCATAGGAGTGGATATTGGCGGCGAATCTCTCATGCCAAAACGAGTTAGCAAACTTGTGGCATAAGATCCTTGAGAAAGAAAGTATCCATCTGTTTTGACAATTTCTAAGCCAAGGGAAGAATGAATTTCTCCCAAGTTCTTCATTTCAAACCGGATGGACAACTCATCACAGAGATGTAAAATTTCAGCATTATTATCACCAGTGATAATCATTTCATCCACATAAAGAAGAAGTATAGTGTACTTGGATGAAGTAATCTTCACAAATAAACTAGGATCTGAACTTGAAGAATTGAAACCACAAAAAGAAAGATATTGTGCAATTTGACCATACCATGCGCGCGGAGCTTGCTTTAGGCCATACAATGCTTTTTTGAGTCGACACGCATGATGAGGAAACTCCTGTGAAATAAAGCCCTGGGGCTGCTCCATAAAAATTTCACGATCCAACTCACCATAGAGAAATGCATTCTTTACGTCTAGTTGCCATAAATTCCATCTGTTGCACGCAGCCAATGAAATAATAGTTCGTACAGTCACCATCTTGGCAACCGGACTGAAAGTTTCTTCATAGCCCAGTCCGTATTGTTGAGTAAATCCACGTGTAACCAGGCGAGCTTTATATCGATCAATTGACCCATCTGCCTTCTTCTTTAACTTGTAAACCCATTTACATGTTACTAATTCAGCATTCTGAGGCTTTGGTACTAGTTCCCATGTACCATTTTTATGCAAAGCTTCAATTTCTTCGGCCATAGCAGTTTCCCATTCAGCTGTTCCTTGAGCCTCTTTGTAACACTGAGGTGCACTATCATCACATGATATACCCAAGAGAAAACAAGAAGTAACACTAGCATAGTTGACATGAACTTCAAAATCATGGAGATACTCAGGTTGCCTCCTTTCCCTTGCTGACCTTCGAATTTCAGCTTGATCTTGTTGAACTGGTGGTGCAGATAACAAGCTGTTGTTCCCCCTTTCTCTGGAAACAATACCATTAGAGAATGGCTCAAGAGGGACAACATCACTCCCCAAATTTTCAGCAGCATATTTCAAATGATCAAGAATTTGGACATTATTTGGACCAAACAACACATACTTACCGTTGTCTGTTATTTGAGAAACTGATGCGAGATTCTTCTTTAGACCAGAAACATGATAGACATCCTTGAGAGAGACACGTTCAGTATCATTTCAACTATCAACATTGAAGTTTCCTTCTTTCATTACAGGATGTAATGAATTGTCAGCCGTCATAATAACTCGTTTTCCTTCATGTGGTCGAACATCAGAAAGTAAAGTAGCATCTCCTGTGACATGATGGGAACACCCCGAGTCAACGATCCACTCCTTCTCATAATCAATAGAGCCAGTACCCTCAGTTGGGTGCATTGCAGAAGCCATATCTGCTGGTTGATCAATAACCTCAATAGAAAAACATTGCTCCCATTTTGTATCATCAGACTCTTCAATTTCATAAGTTGTATTTGCGTGCTCGTCAGGAAGCTTTACTCGACAGAATTTCTTGATATGACCTGATTTACCACATCGAGAACAAGTCACCTTCACACGGCAATCACGCTTGAAGTGGCCCTCCTTTCCGCATCTATAGCAAGTTCTAGAACTGTCCCGCGTGTCCCCCTCACTTCCAAACCGCTTGGATGGAGACCTGTTGTTTCCCTGATCTTTAGTGTAAAGAACATTATCTTCTTGAGAGAGAGGTTTGTTGGTCATTTGTTTCTCCAAAGCTTCCTGATTTGATAGTAAATTTTCTAACTGAATGATGGAAGGCTGATCTGCCCACCCTTGTACTGACGAAATAAATGGCATGAACTCTTTCCTCAAACCACGGATAAGATAACGACGCAAGCGTGCATCGCTGATAGGCTCCTCTGAATCTAACTCTGAAACTTCAGAACATAAAGTTTTAACTTTCACAAAATACTCTGGAATTGACAGATTACCTTGAATCATTCCAGCAAGTTCGTTCTCCAGAAACTGCAGCCTCATCGTATTCTTTTGAGTAAATAATCTTTCAAGTGTCTCCCACACTTGCTTTGGTGAATTCATCTCACGAACATGTTGAATGTATTCTTTGCTTATCGAAGTCCTCAAAGCAAATAAGGCTTTTCCGCACTTAATCCTCCACTTTCGTCGAAGCTCGCCATTTTGCGGAGTATCTTCTGGAATTACAGTTTCCACACCAAAGATAAGCTCCCACAAGTCCTGCCCTTGTAAATAGGCCTCCATACACAGCTTCCAATAACTGTAGTTATCAGCAACCAACTTCTCAACAGCAACCTGAGAAAAACTACTTCCACCGTTCATCTTAAAAGACTGAAAAAATACTCCAAACAGCACAACACCTTCACTAAATAACAACAAACACCTAGTGAACAATAAAACCCCTGTTATGAACCAAGCTCTAGATACCATGTAACAAATAAATAGAACCAGGAACAGAATAAGAAAAACTACTGCTTTATTGCTCACTATGACTTACTGAAAAGTGAAGTACATGAAGAAGAAGATGGACTCTTTACTTATACTACTTAGTAGCATAAAAAGCTCCTAAAGAAACTTAACTACTGCGACTCATACTAACAAACCGAAGACTCAATCAGACGCTCCTAGAATTATGGTTGACCAGTTCATTCTCCATAGAAATAGGATGCACTAACTTGTAACATAGTCTACTTGAGTCCACCTTCAATTATAATCAAAGTCAGCATTCATCATGAACAGCGTCTTAACTGAAATGATACCCGTAAAGCTGATCACATTGAAAGATTTTCCTCTCAATATAACTTCAACAAAGAAAGAGCTGACAATTCAATAAGGTTGAATCAAATGTATATTCAAGTACCTTTAAAGCAGTAGTCTTTCTGTCACACTTTGATGCTTTAGACTTCCACGCTTAATGCATCAATCTCCATCATCTTCCTCTGACTCAGAATCGTCCTCCCTGCCAACAGTTGTTGTTCCTGATTCATCCAAAAACAGACCTCGGCGTCCCAGCATAACAAGATCAAGTAGCCTCCTCCTTGCATCATAAACTGGATTAGGATTAATCAAACACCCCCGCTCGTAAGCTTCTCTAAGGAAAACCATGTGTCTCTTTCCTTTAGTCGACAAATAAAAAATCCCAGGGTGATCTAAAAACAGGTCTCTTATATTCAAATCAATCCCAAACCGTTTCCTAAAATGGCTAATCTTCTCTACCTCTACCATTTTCTCCACGGTCAAACTCAAAAATTCATGAGCAATCGCCACTGCCCTTTTCTCCAATGCCTTCACACCAGCACGCGTTTTCTTCTTCTCTCGCATTTCAACATATGGTCCTATATAAGGCAAACTCTGCCATTCCTTAACTTTTGCCCTAAAATCCTTGCTCAATCTCATCCCAGGAGGAAAAGTATGTTTAAAGGCAAATCCAATTTGCAATGCATCATACTTAGAATCCTCCTTACTACATTCTTCTATTCTCCATTTCTCTACCAAAGTCGAAAAATTCCGATTAACATTCCCAGCTACTAATTTCAATATATGTGTCTTAGGTTCATGAGCATCACAAAGTAAAAAAAGATTAGGGTTTTGAGCAATTACCGACATTTCAAAATCATCAGGTAAGCCAAGTTCTCTCCATACTTTGAAAATGGCCCTAAGAGGCAGCGATTTGGATTCCGAAATCGACAACAATCGAACCAATCTCTCAACAACAATGGGCTTTGAAGCATCAAGTGTAGCAGCTTCTTGGCGGGAAATTTGAAATGCTTTCTCTGTTAATTTGCAAAAAGGTTGAAACTTTTCACGATTATTGAATAGAGAAAAGATATGAGGGTATTTCCGAAGAAAAGCTAAAGCACCACGATTGAGATGAAGCTTTTGAGCTACAGTGGAAAGAACATCAACAGATAAAGTGGGGTTTCTTGGATTTGCAAGAATAAGATCTTGAATTGAGAAAACTTTAAGAAGATTTTTGTAATTTTTCATAAGTTTTTCAAATGTGGGGTCTCTTGCTCTTGATGCAACATATTGAGCTGAAGTTGTTTTGAAACGTATGGTATTGAAATTTAGAAATGAAAGCTTAGTGATAATGGGTTTGTTTCTGATTAAGATTTGAATTGCCATTAATGGAGAAAAATGGAGCTTTTGAAGCTTTTCGAGTGATGATGATGATGATGATGATTCAGTAAACTTGCTTGCAATTCTCTCTTTGAAGTGTTGTTGCATATACTGTGTGGACTTTAACTTGGATCAAAATTAGCCCGGCCTGTTTGATATCAAAACTTGGGCCTAATAAATTGGGTATTGGACTTCTCTATACAAAAGTCCATAAGGAAAAAGAGTTCTTTTCTATTACAAGTTACTACTAGTCTGGCTAAGTGCCAAGTGGCAATTACTCTTTTACAATGGTTCAAATTACAACTCTATACAAACTTTAATTTAAGGTAAAAACTTTAGTTATAAATATTTGAACATCAAATTTATCCTTATGTATTGAAGGACCTAACTTTCATGCATACAGTAGTTGGAAAAATCGCGAAAAAAATAGCAAAATTGTGAGGATTTTTTTTATCGGTATCAAGATTTTCATAGAATTTTACTATCTAGTTGGAATACTCGCGACAATTTATAACAAGTGAGTGTCAGAATCTTGGAATATTTCGTTTGTTCAGAAATCGGTAAATTGCTCAAATTCGGTATTTTCAACTTTGCTTGTATAAGTGCTCTACCCATCTCATCTATCTTCCTATACAATGTCCACCTTACTTGGATTTCTATTAATTTTTGGTATTCTATTGTGTATGTTTCTGTTTATTCTTATTAAGTTGATGGACAAATATTCCAACAGCAGTTGTCGTAATCCGACAAAATATCCAGACATAGAAGGGGGGAGTAGGACCATACAAATTGAACCATACCCGGATATATTTGTGAATATTTTGGCAAATTTTCCGGAGAGTAGATTTGATGATCATGGTTCCCAAACAGACATGAGTAGTGTAAATAATGAGAATAACTCATCTGCTTTGATTATAGAGTCGTTAAGAATCGCTCAAGAAAATGCTTGTCCTTCAAACGGAATCAGTGAATCAACTGATCAGTGTGCAATTTGCGTGAGGATGGGATGAGGAAGAAGGGAAGCAGAAGTGGATTCTACCATGCAAACATGTGTTTCATAGGGAATGTATTTGTGAATGGGTGAAGTCTTCTGGTACATGTCCAATTTGTAGAAGCAATGGCATTGATGCTGAGATGTAAATCATGTAACCACAAGTCTGACAAGTCCACAGCAGCCAACGCAAGCGAAAATCCAGCAGGAAAGGAAGCCGATATAGACATATAGTACTTATATTTATGTGCGAACTTTATAATTGGATTTTAGTACTGTATATGAGTTTTGGAGATGGAAGGATTTTAGTACTGTATATTTATGTGCTAATTTTATATTTATGCCAACTACCGTTAAACCTCTATAAATTAATAGTCTCCGGATCATCTTAATTTTATTAACTTAAAGAGATATAAATTTATCAATAAATTAATAATATTAATTTATAGCGATATTTCAATTTATTGGTTTTTTAGTAAAAAAAATTACTTTCTATTTACATGTTCAGTTATCAAGGTCCAGTAAATATTAAGATTATTGATCAAAATGATTGACCAATTCAAAACTCAAAAATCCAACACTTCATTGAATTTTTCAGTGAATATTAAGTCTTTTGTTAATTGAACTTATTGACCCTAGGTGCATACTATCGAATCAAATATTGTACACACTATTTAACTCAACACAATCTTGTATTACATTTTCATATTTCAAGAAAACCTAAGATGTAAGCAATTTCTTATATTTATTCAAGTGATTATTAATTTATGGAACATTTGAGTCTTAAAGAAGGTTACTTTGAAATATTTAACATCTATTATCTTATTATTTTGTCGAAATTATTAATTTAGCATAGAAGCCCTAAGTCGGGACCGGAAAATTATATTATTTAAAGAAGATTATCAATTTACCGAGTATTAATTTAAAGAGGTTCTACTGTATTAAGATAATATGGATTTATTAAACATATGTTCACATATATGGATCACATATATAATATAGGGTAATTTCCCGAATAAGTACAACATTAGGCACAACATTCCCAAATAAGCAACAAGTCTAAAGTTTTCCCCAAACAAGCACAAAGATTCTCTTTAAAATTTTGTTTTTGTCTTTTAGCTAATTTTTCTTCCTATATTACCCTTAGTACTTAAATAATACTTTTTGTTTAATTTTTTTGTTTAAATGACCGATGTGACATGTGAGAAAAAGATTCTTCTTTAAATAAGGACCATTGGATTTGTATGATGAACTGTGACCGTTGGATGTAGAGTTTAGTTGGGCTAATCTGTAAGCCGAAATTATCTGCTAATTTGCTACACGTGGCAGAAGTTGTTTAGGTAACAAAGAGGCGGGCTTTTAGTTGGGGAAAACGAAAATTAGGGATTTCAATTTCAATTTCGCACAGCAAACGCTTCCCTCTCATCTTCTCCTTCCTCAACCGTCGTCACTCTTCTTCTCATCTTCTTCTTCCCCAACCGTCATAACCTCAATTTATAACCCAAAGTTCTCAAAGTTCTAATTCGACAAAGCATGAAGGAAATTAAGAAGAAGCAGCAGCAAACTAGAGATGATGAAATCGAAAAAGGTAGGCGATTTACTCTCACTGTTAGGTGTTCAACAACTAAATTTTTATTTTTTGAACACTTTCAACATCCAAGTGATAAAATTCAACCGGAAGAGTTAGAATCATTTAGAACTTCGCCCTTCGGTCAATTTCTCGATTTCAATTCCAAACATGTTCACATGATAACATCCGTTATCATAGAAATTGTGAGATGTAGAGTAGGTAGGTTAAAGTATGATATAGGAAGAAGAGTTGTCGAGTTCAAAATGTCAGATGTGGCCATGATCTTAGGCCCTTTAAAGTTTGAAAATGTTCCAGTCGATTTTCTGATGAGGAAGCCGAAAGACTACACTACATTCAGGAGCAAGTACTTCGGTACAAACCTTCACATAAGGGATGATCACATTTCAAGTGCAATTACTGAAGCAAGGAGATTTATTGCTAAGGGAGAAGCTGATCCAAACGATGTTCATCGTTTGAACAGGTTATATTTTCTGTGCATTTTTCTTCTTGCCGAGTCATCAAAAAATTTGAGTGTAAAGTACATTGATTTAGCCGAAGATTTGAATGCATTTGATAATTTTCCATGGGGTACTGTTACTTTTCAATTGCTTGAGACTTCTCTGGAAGAAATTTATCCCAAAGTCATTGAGGATAATCCTAGTTATTGCATCAATGGATGTATGTTAGCTTTTATGATTTGGGCATACTTGCACTTCCCTGATTTGGGTCCTAGGAGAGATAGAAGTGTTGGATTTCCATGGATGGTTGGATGGTCTGAGTTGCTCAACAGGAACAAAACTAGGAATAAAATTTCTTTGAAGTTGTTTCCCAAGAAAGGTAAATGTACTGTGGCATATCCATTAGATGTCACCCAGGAAGAAAGAGATCTTGCTAATCTACAACAGGTTACAGAGGTAAATCCCCTTGAATTTTGTTTTTATCTTCTATAAAACAATGAATCCCCTTTCTGTATTAAGTTGATCTGTTATATTGTACTATCTATTTTCTAGAATACAACTCTTATCTGCTACATTTTATTTGAAGTTTGAAGCTCAATACAAAGCAGAACATGAAGAGTCTGCTTCCTCTAGGCCATCTATGCCTACCATTCCGTCTTATCCAACATCTTCAACAAGAAGTGGTGGAGGTTCAGATTTGCTTACAATTAACAAGGATTTTCTTGAGACAATTCTGAGTTGAGTAGTGAAGGCATGCATGACTCAGAAGGTATGTTGTTTGCTACAACAAAATTTTCCATTTTTATGTATCTGTTATATGATTCTATCGTATCTGCTACTGGCAAGACATGTTGTTTTACATAGACAATCTATCTGCTACCTACAAACTGAAATCTTAAAATCATTAAAAAGGAAAGTTTGCATCTTTAAACCAAATTGTATCTTCAACAACAACACTTTCATCTTCAAATCTTTCAAAATCAAACCTTTCAAAATGATATCTTCCATTTGTATGATACTTGTTGTATTATATCTGCCACTTGTTATATTGATGAATTGTATTGTTAAACTGTGATATCGACTACAATATCTATTGTTAACATATCTGCTAGAAAAGTAATTAAATGTGTTTGTCAATTACTATCTGCTAGAAACTTGGCCTTTGTTAACATATTTTGTGTTATATCTGTTACCTCTATAATGTTATCTGCTACAATGTTTTGTCCTCATTTCTGCAGAGTGGTCAGCAACTTGATGCAAAATAATTTGTGAGTGATGCCTTAGGTCAGATTGGAAAGGGGACATCCAAATCTAAGGCAACAACCAAAAAGAAGTCAAGTACCTCATCAAAGGCAACACCAAAAGCCAAACCTAAGACTAACTTGCCGGTTAAAACCAAAAAACCTGGTTCACACAAACCTTCAAGTCACAGACCTTCACCTCACAAACCTTCACCTCACAAGCATTCACCTAAGAAAAAGGCTGCAGCCAAGAAACTCATTGTTCCAACCCCAAAAGCTAGTGTATCACCCAAACCAGTTGGGAGAGTGAAACTTCCACCTAAGAAGAAACCCCCTACGACCAACCCCAACAAAGATTCAAAATCTAAGAGTGATTCATCACAACTTAAATCCCAGAAGAATATTCCAAAGCCAACAACATCACCAACTTCAGTTAGAACTACCAGAAGGAAATCCTTGGAGGATAATGTTACAACAGTTGGTAAATATGAGTTAAGAAGAAGGGAACCAACAGAACCAAAAGCTCCTGAAGTTAAGAAGAGAAAAAGATCAGACAAAGAAGATAAGAAGGAAACCAAGAAGGTGAAAGTGGGGGATAAAGTTGAAGAAGTACTTACTCTAGACGATTGTAATGACTATGTAACAGATAGCTTCGTCTTTCTAAGGGATAGATTTAATTTACCTTCCTCATTGCCTTCTCTTTAGCTAACCATGCAACTTTGTAAGAAATTTTGACCATGTATTCTTCATTGATTGCACTCACCAATTTTAGGGGTGGCAAGTCTGGGTTGTCCCTCAACTTTCTCATACAAACTCTTGAAACCCAATCACTGTTTGCTTGGCGGTTTTTACTTCCAACCCTAAAGTTACCGCACGAGTGGTCATCTCTAAGTGTTTTTATAATCCAACTTCCATCAAAACCATTTGGGGTTGCATACAGATACCATTTGCACCCACCAGCTGGACACCTAAAAATCATCCTCTTACTGTTTGTGTTTACACGTTTTAGATCTTTTTCCATTTTAATCGGGTATGTTTGGACATCCCTTTCAAACTCATCACGATTGTTGTAGATTACTCCTCGTTTAGGTTGCACATAGTCATTATGTGCAGGCTCTGTGTGAGGAACACAACCTACAATTGCCCTTTTAGTCGCAATATAGGAGGAAAAAATATTGTTAAGTTCACGTTTTACCTCATCGAAATCACGATTTTCCTCAACCCTAGTATTATGTTGCAGTGGTACATTGCTAGGAAAAGGCACATTGTTCTGAGGAGGCACATTATTGGTTTGAGACGGCATATTGTGTTGTGATGGCTGATTGTTGTCCATATCGTCTAGATTGTCAAACCTATCGGCTATATTGCACCTGACTCCCTCTTTCCTCTCATTTGCATCAGCCACATTGTCACCTTGCTGCGTGTCTGCGTTATCACCAACATTTGGGTTGCCTTCTTCGGAGATTGGTCTAGAAGGACCAAACATTGGTTGACTATCATCCCACATTTGATCCTCGAGCTCATCTTTAGTATTCCAAGATGCAGGTGAGTCGAAAACTTCTGAATCTGTATCCCAATGGTATTCCTCACACTTAGGAGATTGAGAGTCCTCCTCACTATCATCATCTATTAATGTCGGCTGTATCTTCTGTGCAGATTGAAGAACATCATCAACTTCTTGTAATGAAAGTGAATCCCAAAAATCATCATCTTTTTGCATGGTAGAAAGAATTCCAGCTGCATCCATGAAACTTTTGCTTTTAACAGATAGCGGTGTACAAGTAGTGGCTGATAATGGATTGGTAGCAGATGTGGGAGTATGTTGGATTGGAGGGGTTTCCAAAACTACAGGGTCATTTGCATGCCCCATTCCCTTGACTATCATATCAGCACTTGGATCTTGAGTAGGAGTCTCCAACATATATTCATCAGGAATATTAAGAGGTTTGGTGGGTGTATGATAAGTAGAGTAATCGGGTTTACTTTTAGAAGCCTTCTTTTGTAACTGCATTGGTGGTATCTCCCTCTCTTCACTCAAAGGTGTATAAGAAGGAATAGCTTCAGGAAAAAGCTTTCTTTTCCCTTTGCTTTTGGGAGCCTCATTTTGTAAAACAAATGATATCTCCCTCTCTTCACTCCTTGCTATTTCAGGTACAATCTTCAGTATAGGTGGTTTTCTACGATCAACAATCCAAACAGATATGCACATTGTAGCTGAATTGGATATGGAAGCTAACATTGCCTTATAATGATCTTCACATTCAAGTTTGGATACCCTGAGGTTGACTACTGCTCGAAGTGACCATGTTCCTTTTGGAGGATTGCATAAGGAAGATACTTGTTTAAGGAAGTCTGTATAGGTCGTCTGAATATCAACAATCCTTATCCTTGACTCTCCATCCACATATCCAACCTCTTCCCCCTCAGTTGTGACCTCCAACAGACCACCAAATCGATAAATTACATTGAAAGTATTCGCTGAAAGTATCCACATGTTAATAATGTTGATTAGTATCACAGTGTTATAGTAGTCATTCAAAGTGTTTCATGCATTCTAAATTGTATCTGCTACATTCTTCTAGTGTATCTGCTACTGGCAAGAACTGTTGCTTTACATAGACAATCTATCTGCTACCTACAAACTGAAATCTTAAAATCTTTGAAAATGAAAGTTTGCATCTTTAAACCAAATTGCATCTTCAACAACAAAGCTTGCATCTATAACAAACTTAGAAATCAAATCAATTCAACAGCAAAGTTTGCATCTTGCATCTTGTCCCGGCCAACTTTAAAAATCAATTAAAATCTTTCAAAATCTTTCAAAATCAAAGCTTTCATCTTCAAATATTTCAAAATCAAACCTTTCAAAATGAACAAATACAAACTAACTTAAACAATACCAAGGGTTACCAAACCATTAGGAATTTAATGCGAATTTAATTCGAAAACAGTATGAAATTGAATAGCAAGTCCTCTTAAATATCAATCATTACATTAAGGGTTTAAATGCTTACCAGGTATGAGTATTTCCCCGAGAACATTAACTTTCTTCTTGGTTGTCTTTTGTTTCCCTATTAAAACATTACCAAAGTGTCTTTATGTTGGTGATGGTACCACGGAAAAACCGAAATTGTAGGTGATAATAACACAACAACCTAACAACTAAGTGATAGATTAAAACCTTGAAATAAAAAAACCTTTTTTATATAATAGCAGATATAGAACAACAGAAAAATCAGTGAAGAAGAAGAAGAAGAAGAAAAAAGAAGGAAAACCTTGTTTAAGGTTTAAGGTTTGCAAAAGAGATGGACGGTTGAGATGAAAAAATGAGATCTAAGGGATAGTGTTTGTTTGCATGTCATTATCATGTTTAATGTTGAAGTACTTAAGAGAGAGAATGATGGTGATGTTTAAAAGTTATGTACTTAAGAGAGAGAATGTGTAAGAAGGGTAGAAAAGGAAACAAAAAAATCTTTGTGCTTGTTTGGGAAAAACTTTAGACTTGTTGCTTATTTGGGAATGTTGTGCCTAATGTTGTACTTATTCGGGAAATTACCCTATAATATAATACCACGCCCGAACAACGGCAATAATAAACATTTTCACTTACAAGGATACACTTTTAAAGAAATACTTGAAAACAAATCACATGTATGTATGTAGTTTTTAGTATTTCTGTAATCAAATTGTATTTCTTTATTTAACTGGAGTGATTTTGGTTTTGGCTTCCAAAGACTTCTCATATTCTTCAATGGATTTAAAGAGCTCTGCGAAATTCCCTTTACCAAAACCTCCACATC
Organism: Aquilegia eximia; assembly: GCA_023053565.1. Lineage (NCBI taxonomy): Eukaryota > Viridiplantae > Streptophyta > Magnoliopsida > Ranunculales > Ranunculaceae > Aquilegia > Aquilegia eximia. The sequence goes on from JALIGU010000001.1 coordinate 13,113,037, forward strand.
CACCTTTTTGAAATGTTTTGCCATCTTCATCTTTCAACATGCATCCAAGCCTCTGAATTATCTCTATGAATATAGTTGGTCTGCGCAATACAAAACCCGTAGAGTCAGAAACAAAGTACATAGATATAATCATATAAACAACAAGATACGATCAAAGATAAGAAAATGTGTTATTACCTGTCACCTAGTGGCTTGGTGAAGATCTGAAGCAGAGTACCCTGAGTATCTCTATCCACCAAAATCCCCAACTCCTCACATTCCTTAATCATCTCATCACTTAACACATCGTCGGCTCGCATCTTTAAATTTTTGTAATAAGTTGGTGGAGGTGGAGGCATGAACTCAAACCCACCAAAACCACTTCTTCTTCTCATTTCTTTCAATGTAGTAAATATATCTTCAGACATCAAAGCCAAATGCTGAACTCCAGGTCCTTGGTTATGTTCCAAAAAAGTTTGAATCTGACTCTTTCTCTTTGTCCCGTAAACAGGCTCATTGATTGGAAGCAAAACCATCTCATCGTTGCTGGCTAGAACCAAAGAGTTCAACCCGCTCTCACCTGTTCCTACATCTTCCGCTGTGAACTCAGCAAACTCGTGAAAGCCTGTGAACTTTTTCACGTAAGCCAAGGCCTTCGCTAAATCCGAAACGTTTCCCACCACGTGATCCAAACGCCTTAGTCCAAAATCTAATCCTTGAGACGAGTAGGTTTCCTCAACAGCTTCGAAACCAGGCAAGAAAGGACAACTAGAGTTTGTTTTAGTGCTTTTAAAGCTAAGGTAACGAAGAACAACGTCACCATAAAGAAGAACCTCGGACATAACTACATTGTCATCAAGATTGATCGGAGAAGAAGAGGGTTTAGCACCATTAGCAACACTGACATTGAAAGCCAACTCAGCATCTTCCACTTGAACCCCTACGGCTCGGACAGCAAGTCCATGAGCAGCCGAGAAGGATTGGGCAATTGAGTGATGGAAAGTAGGGATAGAAGCTGTATGAGTCATATCATTTCCAGCTATGGAAGGTGAATAAGGAGCAGTGAAAAGGAAGTTAAGTTCACCGGAACGGAGAAGATAAGAGGCATGAACCATATTACCAGTGGATAAGTCGGATTTTGCAACAATAGGCATACCAAGTCCCCATGAGAATCTGTGAGCTGAGTTGGTTGCATCAGTGCACCAGAACTCTACATGGTGGAAATGTTGGACTGGGAATAGATCAGATTTGGGATTATGGCGTACGAAGTTGGAGAATCCATTAAGCTTGAGCTTAGAATTAGCATCATTGTTAAGTTGTTCCATCACTTGCACCATTTTTGTAGCTCGCACTTTTTTGAACTTGATTGAAAGAAGATAAATGATAGAACTGATCAAAAGATGATCTGATATGCTAAAATTTCTAATGAAGAAGCTATATATAGTGAGAGGAAGAATGAGATCCACGAAGAATGGGATAAACAAAGTTGGAATATAATTTGGAAATAGGAATGCTATGCCACGTTATAATAGTTTATTTGCTGCATTGGAGGAGATTCTCATTCCCAGTTTTTTATTTGGAGATGAAATAGTCAAATAGCATACCAGCTCATACAGTTCTTTGGTCTTCATTTTTGAGAAGTTGAGTTACATTATATTGGAGTCTTACCTTGCTTGAACTAGGTAAGAGTTTGTGTACTTGTGAAATTGGGAAATTGCCATTCTTCATTGCTACATGCCTACATGTTCTACCATTCAAATTTTACTTGCATTGCAATTAGATAGAAAACTAACTAGAATGGAAAAATCTAATTAAAAATTGACGAGAGGTCATTAATTAATTAATTTCTAACTAAACAATGTATGACACACGAGCTAGCTAGCACCCGTATCTATCCCTACTAAAAAAAATGGACAAAAAGAAACTACATCCTGATTTCTTTTGATCCTTGCAACAACATGGTAGGATTAACTGAAACTGGATTCTGGATTAGTGTTTCTTGAGCTGCGATCGAGCTCCACGGTGGTCAATTAACCACATCTTTAGCTAATCATGGTGAAAATGTAACATTAATAATCTATTGTTCATTAGTAGTCATATTATAAATGTGCAAAAATAATGTGAGAACTCAATTATAAAAATACAAGGGAACCTAACTAGCTACCAAGTATCAACATTCCGATCATGTTTTGTTTGCTAGAAAGAAGATCACACAAAGATCTTTAGTTTTAAGTCAAGCAAAGAAGTTGTTGACTAGCTCGCGGCATACAGTAGTTTGCACATGCTCAGGATTACATGAATCAGGATGAGATCAAGATCGATCATCAATACTTGAAGAGAATGCAAGGTAATTGCTTGCTAGCTACAGTACGTGTTAATTAGCAGCCATCCTGATTCCAGATTACTTTTGATTCACATGGGTGGTTTTAAGCTTTGAGTGATATACATGTCAACCCATCTTACTCTGGAAGAATCTGATTTAGCTAGTGTTGATAAAATAAGTAGAAATAAGAATACTTAATTACAATAAAATCCACGATCAAATTAATATACAATAAAAAATATATATATATATATAAAGAGATTGGTTTAATTGTTTAAAATAATAACACCAAATTATATTTTTTTAATTAGCTGAAATACACTTGGAGGTTACACCTAGCCTGAGATGCATCCATTCCACCCTGGGACATCAGGCATTACTTGAGTTTTATTATAATTTTGTCTATAAAAGCTATAAAATGTGAAGAATAAGACAACTAAATTTATTATACGAAGGCGTAAATAATGTGAATAAGATTATGATAGATTTAAATATTAAAATCATTAAATCAAATGCTTTTGTTAAAAACATCTCAATTGCAGTAGGCCCAAGTAAGTGTTCATTGAAAGCCCACCTTAAATAACAGGCCATCAAAATAGTTAGGCCTGCTGGTCTATATAAACAGCACAATCTACAAAATGACCCACAACCCATTTCTCCAAAAGCCCAAAATATTACCACCTCACATTTTACCAAAAATAATAAAAAACAAAAAACAATTACCAACTCATTCACCAAAAAAAGAAGTTGTCAGATACAAGCATGGAAAGAGTACAAAAAGTTCTTAGTTTGTTAATTGTTGCACCTTGCACGCAAGTGGTGTTATGTGTGGCTATGTTCATAGCACGATTTCAAGTTTAGTAGTAATGTATGAGCGTATGACACCCAAATTATCAGATACAAGCATGGAAAGAGTATAGGTTAAGTTCACCAAGACTACCAAAAAAATCATAGTTTATTGCACACACTCCACAAATTAGAAAACTACTTAGATTTGTGATATTTCTAGAATTTTTCATTTATATTCTTACCATATATATATAAAAAAATTTAGGCAAATTTCATCACAAAAAATTATTTTTTTCTGATAATAGACAAAACCAGCCAGCACAATCACAATTCCTTGTACCAATCAGAGAATGATTTAAAAAGATATGCAAATTTATAAGATAAGATCACAAATTAAAGAAATACAGATAACACTTTACCAAAATTATGATCAATATGTATTATGTAGTCATAAATTCATAATAGTCATGGTACATAAATTTTCTTTACATGCCCAACTCTTTTGCCTATTAAATATTGACACGTATCACGTGAAACAGCCATTTCCTTTTAACTTCGTGCTTATCGCGCGCCCACTCTTACTCTTTTCTTCTCCACACGTACTTGCAAACTGAATACATACAAACAACATCAAACTAAATGAAGTGAAAGAGTTTCACAGAAACAAAAAATGGTGGAGAAGATGGAACAACAACAACAACAACAGCAAGTTAACAACTCTGCATCATCAGGTTTCAAACTTGTTGGTTTTACCAATTTCAAACCACCAATTTATCCTAAATCAGACCGATTTCGAGTCAAGAAATTTCATCATGTTGAATTCTGGTGTACTGATGCAACCAATTGTGCTAATCGATTTTCTTGGGGACTTGGTATGCCAATTGTTGGAAAATCTGATCTATCAACAGGAAATATGGTTCATGCTTCTTATCTACTTCGTTCAGGTGAATTCAATTTAGTTTTCACTGCACCTTATTCACCTTCAATTTCTGGAAATGATTTAAAACATACATCTTCAATTCCAACATTTGATCATTCAATTGCAAGATCTTTTTCTGTTACACATGGACTTGCTGTTCGAGCAATTGCAATTGAAGTTGAAGATGCTGCACAAGCTTTCAATATTACTGTTGCTAATGGTGCGAAACCATCTTCCCCACCAATCAAACTTGATGAAGATATTCTTCTTTCTGAGATTTGTTTGTATGGTGATGTTGTTCTTCGTTTTCTTAGTTTCAAAACCCCTAAAACCCCAAATTCAAATTCTGTTTTTTTACCTGGTTTTGAAACTGTTGATGAAATCTCCTCATCTCGAGGATTGGATTTTGGGATTCGAAGGTTAGATCATGCTGTTGGAAATGTTCCAAGTTTGGCTGAAGCAGTAGCTTATGTGAAAGAGTTTACTGGGTTTCATGAGTTTGCTGAGTTTACAACAGAAGATGTTGGAACGAGTGAAAGCGGTTTAAACTCAGTGGTTTTAGCAAGTAATGATGAAATGGTTTTGCTTCCAATGAATGAACCTGTTTATGGGACTAAAAGAAAGAGTCAGATTCAGACTTATTTGGAACATAATGAAGGTGCTGGAGTTCAACATTTGGCTTTGGTGAGTGAAGATATATTTAAGACTTTGAGAGAAATGAGAATGAGAAGTGGTGTCGGTGGATTTGAGTTTATGCCTTCACCACCACCAACTTATTATAAGAATTTGAAGAGTAGAGCTGGTGATGTGTTGAGCGATGAACAGATTAAGGAGTGTGAAGAATTGGGGATTTTAGTGGATAGGGATCCTCAAGGGACTCTGCTTCAGATTTTTACCAAGCCAGTTGGTGATAGGTAACTATTATTTTCTTATCTTATATGTTAAATTTCAATTTTATTCTTTTGATTTTTGAATTTATCTTCCTATAAATTCTATATATTGTATATTTGTATACCATGATTGGCATGATATGCACACAAATAGTTCCGTGTGTTTGCCATCCATACGGAAAATACTTTCAAGGAACCTACTTCCATCCAAGAATTGGTAGAACCTTTTCAAGTGTTTGACATGTGTCCATGCATTAAATGAGTTTTTGGGGATAGAAAACACACATTAAATGAGTTGTTTTTCAACTACTTCAATTTAATAAATAAATTCTTAAACAAATTTGTGAAACCCAATGCTCTTTTCCCCTCCAAAATGCTCATCTGTAATTTTTTCTTTCTATAATTTTTTTTTCTCTAAAACCATATAGTTTCTTTTGAAAATTTTGTACTCCTCTTTCATAAACTCCTATTTTTTTAATTTTGATTTTCAGGTTTTAAGGAATCAAGATGAATGAAATACTTTAACTTGATCAAAAAAAAAAAAAAGCACAAAGCTAGAGAATTGAGGAATTAAAAATAGTTTAATGAGTTGTTTATCTATTAAATATTTTTTATTTTTATAATTTGAAAATTTAAGAAGTTAAATTTTGAGTGTTGGATTATTTGTTCAAAGAATTTACTAGTATTTTTTTTACCCGATCATTAATTTTGAAAATTTGATTGAGGAAAGTGTATTAATTTGAAAATAAAATTAGAGGATTAGAGTGTTTGGTTTATTATTTTTATTTTCTTTTGTCTCAAATCTGTGTCCTGCATCAGTTATTTAATAATTCTTTTATACTATTAAATATGTGGGTCATGTATTAACTATTAAAAAGTCCAAGATAAAAGAATATGTGGTGGAAAAGGGGTTCTATCAAACCGTTGATGGAGGTGGGTTCCTTCAAAGTAATGCTCTATCCATACTTGATACCTGTCTAGTGCTTAAGCATCACACAAGCTCTAGAGTCAGCTAGACCCACCCTTGCGGCTTGGCATAAGCGGTACCTAGGCTGCATCTTGGGGCTCAAAAGTGAGCCTAGGGTCTGGACTAGGTATGCGGAGCACTTGTGACTTGGCAAAATCCAAACAAATAAACAGTTTTGAGATAAATTCAGAATTAAGTTTCCGTAAGTTGATATATAAGACATTTTTCAGCTAATTAAGTTGAACTTGAAAGAGTTGGTTCTCTTTTAGGTGGGAATTCCCTTGATACTGTAGTATGGTTTTTACATTTTAAGCAAAATTCTTCTGTATGCCGAGTATAATTGTTATTTATATTTGGACTTTTTGAAATTGAAACAGACCAACTATATTCGTGGAGATAATTCAGAGGCTTGGATGCATGTTGAAGGATGAAGAGGGCAAAACATTCCAGAAGGCAGGATGCGGAGGATTTGGAAAGGGGAATTTCTCTGCACTCTTCAAATCAATTGAAGAATATGAGAAGACCTTAGAGGCCAAAGTCCCTGTTAATGGTGCATAATTTATATTTCAAATACTTTATAGCATAGCATAAACTTTTATTTGTGTGTTCTCAACTAGAGGCCTATTTCAGAGTCCAGACTATGAAGTTCTAGGTTGATGAAGGTTGTCCTCTTTTATGTTGAACATTGTTATCTCTTTTAATGAATATACTAAGTTACCATTGAACAAATAATTTCCTTGTTGGATCGACAAGATGAAGGAATTTATCTTGAAAAAAACATGATTATGGCCACGATTCCATGAACATGAAAGGCAATTTATGTATTTGTTTATTTATTTTTATTTTTTTGAGGAAAACTTGATGACTTCATAATTTGAGGAAACCCTTCAAGTTGCTCAGGCCAGCAACAGAAACTTTGGGACAGTTTAGAACATAAAAATAGTCCACACCTTTTCCTGTCAAAAGACTAATAATGCAATACATCCATATATTGTTCCAATAACTATAAACAACTTGGTCGCTGATATGCTCCCCACTAACAAATGTATCTTCGGCATCATAGCTCAGATATGGAGCTGGAGAGACAGGCTTCAATGACAGCAATTCTTCTATCTTGCATAGTTGCATGCAACTTCCTCAGATACCTTGCAATAAAACTGCATTCGTTCTTCTTCTTCGTAAGGAACATTTTGGTCGCTGAGAAAAATTTGATGAGAAGAGTCTTTAGACTTCCTATTAGTGTGTACTAGTGTGCATATATTGTAAACGGTGATACAACCATCAGAAGGACATGTAGTTGAAATAAAACCTAAATAAGAGTCATCTCCCTTGCATATGGTCACACCGAGATGGATGTTGTGACTGTCGTCATGTGCAGTTTTAACTTCATTACCAGCTCTGTCAGCCACAACATAACTATTATAAGCTCACCCGATGTTTTTGCTTTACACTGACAGTATATATGTTCACTGGGATCAATCATCTTAAATGATGCAAACCCATCTGGCAGGAGACCAACCAATCTGATCAACTTGGTCCTCCATTCTTCAGAGGGAAGCGACGCAACCACTTGTTTGAAAAATTCCTTCTGCTGCTGCAAAAAGGCGAGTTCTTCGCACAAGGGTCTTTATTGGATGCATTTCTGCAATTTGATTATACTACTCATTCTCCTCTTCATTTCAGCATCTTCACTGTGGTGCCATGGCGGTGACCATTAACCTAACATGAAGGGAATTGTTTTTTATTTTTTTATAGCTCGAAGCCTCAAACCCTGAACCTGACAATCTGACATGAAGGCATGAATTGGCTTTAGAAGCATCAAGAACAACACTTGGGTCAAATGGGCCTTGTGTTTGCATTTGAAGATTTGGGCCAGATCCAAATCCAATAACAATGGCAGTCTCACTTCCCACTGAAACTCCTCGAAATAACAAAATCAAACTCAATTTAATCCCAATTCTCTGAACAAAGAAATCTAAAAATTAGAACATTTACCAAACATGCCCTTAACAAAACACCTCAAAACAACTCTACTAATTCTTCTTCTCTCTTCATCATTTCAAGTCGAAGTTGAAGCTATCTCAATCTCCCAATGTCGTACCTTAATTTCACTTTCTCACTCACTAATGAACCGAGTTTCAGAACTTCGTGCTTCAAGAGGAGATTATGAAGGATCACAACGAGCTAAAAGCATTGCTAATAAGCTTGAAAGAGGATTAGGTCTTTATAAAGAAATTTGGTCAATAGGTTGGGATTACTTGAGAAACTATGCTTGGACAGATATCGATATCTCTTCTTCAATGGAGATGTTTCGATCTGTTTCTGATTTGAATCAGATTTTAAAAGATTTGAATGAGTTAACTCAGTTGAAATCAGGGAAAGAAAGAACTGATTGGGTTTTAAGAAACTATCAAAAGGTTTTACTGAGGTGTAAATCTTTGTTTGGAAAGCTTCTTCAAGTGTTTGTTCGATCGGTATGTAGTAAATCTTCCTTTGGTGTATTTTAGTGGTTTAGTGTTTGTTTTGCTAATGTAAGCTTCTTTTTGGTGTTTTAATGTTGCAGGGTCCATTGAGGGATTTGGTGTTAACGTTGCAGATAGAAGCTCAAGGAGACTTGGTGAGAGATTGTCTTGAGTTGGGGTCAAATGACTTAAAAGGACTCATTCAAGTTTTTAATGACCTTGTGGTACAATTTTCTGGTAGGAACAACAATGGCCGTGGTAGTGATCTTTAGTGTGTGAGATATATAAATGTTGATGTCATTTACAGTGTTGTAATGGTAGTGAAAATTAAGATTGATAGGCTTAGGCTTGTGTGTTGTTGAGTTTTTAGTCCTATCGAAACTCAAAAGATACCTACAAAAATATGTTCAATGTGCTTATCATATACACAAGACAGAGATAATTTGCGTTTGGTCTCTTACTTGCATATTTACCTGCATCCTCTTCTTGATTGTGGACAGTAGATGAAAATGGTAAACAATGGTAGGATGAGAGAGCATAACTATAGAAACAGTTCAAGTTGAAATGAAGATCATAAAAACATTTTTGTCTTCCACCTCCAGCATTGATGTAGCATAATTCTTCCAGGAAATAGTCATAAGAAAAATCTATCTTGCTTAGGCTAAAATATGGGAGAAATAGGGTATTTTTTGTCCCCAGGCCATCACGTAAGCGGGCTTGTTTGTAAACGTGCATGATGGGCTGATGGCCTCCATGGAGTAGTCCTTTCAGGGTTCCAGGCTATAGTATTTGGTGGGCTTGTCCCTAGTCTTGGAAAAATTCACATCCACTGTACAAAAAGAGTGACATGGAAAGGTTTGTTTGCTTTGTTTGTCTTGAAGTATTTAGACATGCAAGTGTAGTCCTGATTGCCTGAGTCCTGACTGAAAAGTCTACACAAACTTTGTGTGCAAAGATGCTGACTTTGTGGGACTTGCATCTTGCATGGGATGGATTTTGAATGTATGCCCACAGCCCAATGTTGAGATTCAGACCATTTGTGAGGTTCCATCATGCTAAATAAAACTATAACCAAATGGCCACAAAGCTAACTGCAGATTGCACACAAGTTTGGTAGTGGTAGATTATAGTAAACAGGGTAACAGTTGACTACAAAACATAAAAAAGAAAAGAAAAATATCTTCTTTCTTCCACTTGTGCTAATCAATCCACCTACATAGGGACGCATACATCCAATGTGCAACTGAGCTAAGGTATGTAGCAGTGGTCACTCAGACACACTTAACTTTTAGACTACTGTAGCAGTCTATTTTGATTTTAAGACTCATTCAAAGTCTAGAGTATTGACCTTGTATTTGGCAAGTTGCAATTGCATGGCTTGAAATATGGCTACAGAAGAGTCTACAGCAATGAACATATATCCCATGTGCCACTTTAGTTGGTATCACTAAGCTTAGACATTTAGGTATATATATTGCTGCAAATACAAGATTCCAAGGCATGTTTCATAATCTCCAATTACAGGATTTTGTGGGATGATTGAGTTAATAATGCCACCGCCCCACTGATGATCAGGACTGCCAGTCTGCCAGCATATACAGTATACTACAGTTGAAACCTGTCTAAATGCCTGCCCTTGGGACCAAGATTGGATGTGGATGTGCGTTTAGTCGTTTACAAAGAGTGTGCATTTACAAAGTAAAGATGAACGATTGTCTAATGCGGAATGTAAAATTCGTACCTAATATAATATAATGCTTTAATTTGTATAGATTAAAAAGTAAATAAAATATTAAATATATATAGATTCAAAAATAATTTATTTCAATTTCAACTTAAGTATATAGTTTATAAGTTCAATTTGTAAGTATAATACACATAATTTTAAGGTGTTTCTTACTAAATGTGCAATTACATAGGGAGAATTATAAAGTTAGGACTGTAAATAAATTGCACATTACACAGTGTGCAGGCAAATTCCTAAAATTCACTGTCTCAACTAATGGGACTAACATTTTTTTTTGTGTAATTAAACAGGTTTTGCGTTTATAAAAAATGCATTTAAACAGGTTATTTCACTGTAAATCTAAAGCATTTTGGGCTATATATCTACTATCTAGTATCACAGTTTTGAAACATGATTCTAACCTTTGGCCTATCTAGTAATGTTTATGTACTTGGAAGGATGGGGTTTGGATTGAAGTGGAGAAAGTGGGTCCGTACGTGTATCTCGACTGCCCGATTCTCTGTGATCATAGAGGGTTCTCCAGAGGGTAATTTCAAAGCTCACAGAGGTATCCGCCAGGGTGACCCTCTCTCACCCTTCTTGTTTATCTTGGTAATGGAAGCTCTCTCACACTTCACCTTGAAGTGCATACAGGATGGTGTACTCCGAGGTTTTGAAATCGGGAATGACAGTGTCTCAGTGGGGGTCCTACAGTTTGCAGATGATACCCTATTCTTTACCGATCCAACTTTCCAAGATCTAGCCGTTCTTCGCCTAGTGATCACCCTCTTTGAAGCTGTTTCGGGCTTGAAAGTAAATCTAGCTAAATCCTCCGTGTCCGAGATTGGTGCGGTCGATAACATTGATGGTTTGGCTCGTTTTTTCGGTTGTGGTGTAGCTAAGCTTCCCGGGAAGTACCTTGGACTTCCCTTGGGAGCTAACTACAAGAATAGAGAGGTGTGGAGCCCAGTGATTGAGTCTTATCAAAGGAGACTTAGTGGTTGGAAACGGAAAACCATGACTAAGGGTGATCGGCTCCTCCTAGCTAAAAGTACCCTTGCAAGCTTAGCCATTTACCATCTCTCTCTCCTTACGATTCCTTCAAGCATTGTCGTTAAGCTTGAAAGGATCACTAGGAATTTCCTATGGGGCTCAAGTGAGGAGAAAAAGAAAATGCACTTGGTGGCTTGGGATACAGTGTGCTCTCCTTTTAAGGAAGGAGGTTTGGGTATTCGGGACTTGAGATACATGAACAAGGCTCTCCTATCCAAGTGGTTGTGGAGGTATGGGCATGAAAAGGGAGCCCTATGGCATCGAGTTATTGAGGCCAAGTATGGGGAGAGTGATAATAGTGGGAAGCCTAGGAAGTCTACTCAAACCTATGGATGTAGCCTATGGAGGGGCATTCAAGTAGCTCAAGAGGATATTTTTGATGGCATTGATCGTGTCGTCAAGAGGGGCGACAAGATTCGGTTTTGGCATGATAGGTGGCATGGTGACCTGCCCTTTGCTAGGCGCTTCCACAGACTGTATAAGTATGCTTCTATGAAGGAAGGCACGATAAGGGATCATTTTAACGATGGTGTTTGGAATGTTCACCTGCGAAGGACTCTTTTTCGAGGTACCGAGGTAACTCAACTTGATCATCTTATGGGTATCCTTGGCGGGGTGAATTTAGTGGATGAAGATGATGAGTGGGTTTGGCGACATAACGAAGATAAGCTCTTTACTGTTAAGTCTTGCTACTCATACTTGGTGAGCCTTGATGAGAGGCGCTCTTCTCAACCTTTCAAGTTTCCATTTAAAATGGTGTGGGAGCCGAAAATACCTATGAATGTCAAGTTCTTTTTTTGGGGTTTAATGTGGGACAAGACCTTGACGATTGATAAGTTACAAAGAAGGGGTATGGTTTTAACAAACAGGTGTGAGCTTTGCAAGAGTGATTCCGAATCCACCAATCATCTTTTCATTTCTTGTAGTGCGACCAAGGAAATTTGGCGCATCTTGACCTCTGTTTCTGTGCGGGTTGTGGCTGAGTTTCAATCCTTGGAGACCCCACAACAGCTGCTAACTTGGTGGCCTCCCCTTAATAGGCATGGTGTTCAGGCTAAGGTATGGAATATCTTGCCATATGCAGTCATGTGGTGTGTATGGCGAGCTCGAAACAGCTTGATTTTTCAGGGCATACCCTTCACGATTCCTAAGACGGTGATTGCAATCAAAGCCACTGTGTGGGCATGGTTGTTGTGTGATCAGGTTAGTGCGGGGTTAAGGGATGAATCATGCTTCAGAGATCTGCTGAGTGATTGGACCAGATTTATGCACGAATTATGGTAGCCGGTTTGGCTTAGGATGTCCGGTTAGTGGTCTGCACCCTCCTCCTGCTGCGACGGTGTGCAGGGCTTCAGACAGGGTCCTGTTACTGTATAGAGTTGTGCAGTTTTCTGAAAGCCTGGGTGTAAGGTAGAGTTGCGAGGGTCTGTCCTCTTGTGATACTGGGAACTGGAGGGCTCTCAGGCACAGGCAGCAAACAGCAAAAGATGAAGGTTCCTGCTTGAAGGGGGTCCGTGCAACAGAAGCTCGGGGTTTGGTCTAGCGACTCAAGGTGCATTATGCACCATGCTCTGCTAATGCACTATTTATTAGTGTTGTAAGGGGTAAGGTTTTGAATTTGGGACTTGGAATTATGTAAATAGAGGTTTGTCTCTATGGGTAGTGTCAACCTGACGGTACCTTGTGTACGCTGTTCAGGCAGTGTAAGTGGATTGAGTGAATATATTTCTACATTTTATCAAAAAAAAAAAACGGCTACAAGTCTATACTAAAACACAATGATATGATTCCCAATCAATTAATGGAAGATTTTCTGCCATTTGATCCAAAGTTCCAACTCATAATATGACTGAATGCATATGAGTTGTGTATGCTTTGCTCAAATGAAGCATCAATTACGGTTCTTAGACTTTTTTTTTTTTTTTTTTTTCTCATCATCAATACAGTCTTCAAGTCCAGACTGGCATTGCCCTACTACCACATTTGAGCTTTTAAGTTGGTGTACTTAGTATGACTTCTGAGGTCGATCGACTGAGAACTTGAAATTATTGCTCATAGCATAGTAGCTGTAGAAGTCTAGAACCCATATGCTCGTAATAAACACACGTACTTGATATGAATATGCAGAGTCAATTATATCTAGGAGTTGTTAGCTAGTCGGCCATATGAATCTATATATTTGTTTTGTTTTTATGTTTTATATCATTTTAGATCATTTGAATATATATCTTTGAAGGAATGAAGGGGCTAGCTACCCACCCCTACAGAATGATGAAGATAAATATATATTCCCTTTTCCCCATCATTATCATGCACAAACCAAATTTTGTGATCAGATCACTAGCTCAAAAGATCTTTTGAAATATATATCCCCATTAATGAAGGACCACAACCATGTCAGTTTCGAAAGTCATAATGTGGACGGTACCTTTGATCTTTCTCATGAGGAATGAGGAGTTTTTATTTTTACTTTTATTTTCGGGGTTTTAAAGGAATGCTATGCAAGTGGAGGAGGTTGATTATATATATGTTTGATAAGAAAAATTATTGTTTCCTAGCTAAGTTGCTACTTGAAGGAAAAGTGAATTTGTTTAACATAGAATTTGTACTAACATCATTTAAAATGTGGTTGGATCGGAGTTGGAGGCTAAAATGACCCTTTTGATAGAGAATTAATTTGTTCTTATGAATGTCTTTGTGAAATGTTTTGCCTTATATATATATATATATATATATATATATCAAATGAGTTGTTTTAAAACCATAAATAGGCAAAATATATCTATTGGACATTTGCACGTAGGGCTTTTAAACGAACCGAACAGCTCGAGCTCTTCTCAAGTTCGTTCCTATAGTTAAATGGGCCGAGTTTGAACATAAAATAAAGCTCGTACAAAATTTGGGCTCGGCTCGTTTATAAACGAACCGAGCTTGAACGTACATACCAAAGCTCGACTCGTTTAGATAAAATTCTTTTTTTATAACGAACCAACCTTGAACATATAAAGCTCGGTTCGTTTAACACCCCTAAATTGCATGGTAGTTTGAACGTTACATCAACTCATCAATCAAGAAAGTGATCAAGTTAGGCAATTGTTATTGGAAAGGCCCCATTTAATCAAGAATCGTCACTATCTTGTGTGTGTTAATGGCTTCAAACATCATTAAGAAATAGCTCTATGCCGTAAATCACCAAGGATCAATCAACCTAATGATGTGTTTGGTGGAAACATGTTTTTGTTAACATGGCTTACTAGAAACTATATAACACGGAGTATGATCGATTTCTGTCAATAATGTGTTTGATTGATGAATCGTGAGTAGAATGAAAATTACTACTGGTTAGAAAATAAATTTGGATAAAACATCTGATCAAGTCAATCAGAATGGGCATACAAACTGACTTGACTGAACTTTTTGTGCCGAATCCAGTATGCAGTGCATGATATTTTAATCACTATCACTAACATTTAATTTGAGAAAATCCAATAGATCATAGACGTACCCATGTCATTGAATTTGCAAGAAAGTGAGCAAATTCCATTTGACATTCAACACAAATAAAAACACACTCTTAAGTCTCCAAACACCCATGTTACATCTCCGCGTGAACCAATAAATGTATTAAACCTACCTCCTCAACTGTAAAAGCAATAGCTCTCTCATCATCTCATGTCAACTATAGTACTCTAACCATGCATGCCATTACACCTATAAATGTATCTCACTTGCCTTTACTTTTCTTCACACTTCCAAGTCCTAGCTTTCTTTCTTTATACCTTGTCTTCATCCAGTTCCATTAATCTTAGTACATGCAATGGCTGGTGAGCTAAAGAGAATGTGGTTTGTTTTGGTAGTGTCAATGGTGGCTTTGGTGTTGAATTTGAACACTTTGCTGGTTATGGGACAAACAGGTGGAGGAGGACCTCAAGTTCCTTGTTACTTTGTTTTTGGAGATTCCTTAGTTGATAATGGTAACAACAATAACATTGCTTCTTTGGCTAAGGCTAATTACTTGCCTTATGGGATCGATTTCCGGGGTGGACCAACCGGAAGATTTTCTAATGCTTTGACGACTGTCGATGTTATTGGTGAGCTCTCACTTTTTCTCCCTTAAGTTCTGTGTATATAAAGTTAATGTGCTTATGTTATAACCATATAATTTGTTTGCCTCATTTAATTTGTAATCATATAATCAATAACATTTACGAAAAATATTGCAGCCTAGGCAAATAGTTATGTTACACTTTAACAAAGCAAGACCATGAAAGGCCAACCAGAGTTCTGAAATCAAATTTCATTTGTTGAATAAAGAATAATTCTGCTTGTTTGTTTTCTTATATATCAAGAACAAAGCAAACCCTGCAACTGGCAATATTAGAAAGAGTGCTCTAACTAGTAATGTTTCAATGTTTGTTACTAGCCATTCAAAGCATTTAATTGCTCTTGTTCTTCCTTTGGTTGAACATGGCCCATGGGGATAAATGTTCAACTGGACCTACTTACTGGTTTTTGTCTAGATCGATCATTAGTGTTAGCACGAACCCCTCAATTTTGGTAAATTGGAATATTGGACAAATTTGTTCATGTGTTTGTACTAAAATATGTTATATGTTGATTACATTGAATAGTACTTCTATGAATTTTAGTACACCTTCTTCATGGACATAGACAGCATAAAATGAATGTGTTATTTTTTCACTGTTGCAGCTCAACTCTTGGGTTTTAACAATTTTATCCCACCATATACCCAAGCCAGTGGCCGAACAATACTTGGAGGTGTTAACTATGCATCTGCGGCTGCTGGAATCAGGGACGAAACTGGCCAACAACTGGTAAGACATATCGCCCTGACTCAACCTATCACTTTAATTTTGGTAGTGATGAGACAGACAGTATTCTATATATAATTGTTTTCCCTTTTCCACAGGGCCAACGGATCGCTTTCAACGGGCAATTGAGGAACTATCAAACTACAGTTCAACAGGTGGTACGTATACTTGGGGATGAAAATACAGCAGCAAATTACCTAAGCCAGTGCATATATACAGTTGGACTAGGCAACAATGACTACCTTAACAATTACTTCATGCCCACGACTTACTCAACAAGTCGTAGATTCACACCTGTTCAATATGCCGATGTTCTTATTCAACAGTATACTCAACAACTAAGAGTGAGTACATTCATTAATTTACTCTGTTCATTTAAGAATGATGCATGGAAGTGTCCCTGTTAAGTCCTAATACATTCTTGATTTGGTGTTTGTTAGACTTTGTACAACTATGGAGCAAGGAAAGTGGCCATTATTGGTGTTGGTCAGATAGGTTGCAGTCCTAATGCATTGGCTCAAAACAGCCCCGATGGACGACAATGTGTTGAGAGAATTAACAGTGCATGTAGGCTATTTAATGACAGGCTTAGGAATGTAGTTGACAACTTCAACAATAATTTACCTAACGCTAAATTTATCTATGTTAATGCCTACGACATCTTTAGCGACATATTGACAAATTCTGCTTCTTATGGTAAATGATTGCAACTAATCAACTCCGTAGTTTTGAGCCTTTTATAGCTTAAATGTTGGAAAATTCAACAAAATGACGTTTTTATGTCTTTTTATCATTTCAGGATTTACAGTTACAAATGCAGGGTGCTGTGGGGTGGGTCGGAACAATGGCCAAATTACTTGTCTACCACTACAAACTCCATGTCGAAACAGGAATCAACACGTTTTCTGGGATGCATTCCATCCTACTTCAGCTGCTAATATTATAGTTGGCAGGAGATCATACAATGCCCAAACATCATCTGATACTTATCCAATTGATATTCGTCGTCTTGCTCAGCTCTAAAGATGAACAGGGTGATTTTGAAGCAGTCTTTGATGAGATATACGTATGAATACTATTATCAACTGTAATGTAATATTATTTTTGTTATAGTAATTGTTGTATGAGGCGTCACCTTGTTTTGTTGTGAAGGGGCCTAATGGCCACATTTCCATAGTAAATGAAAAACATTGCAAGTGATAAAATCATGTTTGGCTTACTGATTGCATTAGACCTGCAACCATTTCTTACTCTTGTTATAGTAGTGTATATTCCACGGAAGCAAAAGGCCAATTACCCGACGGTACTTCTAGTATGCTGATCAGGGTGTAAAAGTCTGTCTTTGGAAGTCATGAATAAAACTACTATTTCATCAAAAAAAAAAAAACCCTGCAACCCAGCCAAAAAAAAAGAAAAATAAATATTGAATTAGACCTGCCCAACAGTGGGTGGTTGCAAACTGGAGCATGACATATAAAAGTGTTCACGCCTTTTTTACCACATAATGGATTCACAGATTTGAACTCAAATTACTTATAAGAAATTATTGAATAAGATCACACCACATTAAACAAGCGCTGACACAGAGTACTGTCATTGCTAGATATCACAATCAAACACATTATCTGTTACTACATTATACATATGCTTGGAGGAAATTAAACACGAAAGAATGCAGTAAAATTATATTGGACTATCGCCAAATTAACTGCATATTAGAAGGGGTTTTTTAGTGAGTTATCATCCTCAAGAAGTTGATTTCTAGTCGTAACTTGAAAATGCACAAGTAGAGTTCAGAGTTCCCCTAACATACGTAGATGGTGTTAGTTCAAAGAACCAAAAGCAGAGAACTTACAAATGACTCTGAGTCATAACTGTTGTACTAGTAAATTGATCTAAATTATGTTACAATGTATGTTGTATGTATGTTACATTTATACTTCTGATGCCGATATATATTATTTTCCACTACCATTTCTCTGTCCAATTTCAGTGGAGTTGGACACTCATGTCAACATAAAGTTTGTCGCTATTGCAAAAGATTATTGCCAGGGATAATGAGAACCATAACACTAGCTTGTCCATTACTCTTATATCTTCCGAATTAGATGGTGTATCTGTCCACAAAACTAGCAACAGCATGAAGTTGAATGGTGGGCACAAATAATGTGTGTTTGAACTGTACAAAGTGCGTTAAAGGATTTATCGCACCCAGATGAATCTGAACAGTATTTCTTCAGATATGATTGGATTCGCGTATTACTTTGAGGAAGTCCCGGCCAGGAGTCATCTAGTGCTGAAGTGACGGCCTGGTATACATTCCCTGGCAACAATCGATCGAGTTCATTCCAAGAGATCGACCAAGGAATCGAGCAAATCTCACTTGACATTCAAAGCCAGCCAGCACAAATCAATCACAACTCACACCATGTTACATGTCCGCATGACAATAAATGCTTAATAAACCTACTTTCTCAACTGTAAAACTAATAGCATACGCCCCCTGGTCCTATCCTATCTCTCGTGTCTATTCTATCTATTATACATGCATGACGATTGGCCAATACATACCACTATAAATGTATATCACTAGTCTTTAATTTTCCTCACACTTTCAACTGATCCTTTCTTTCCCTTTATATTGCCTTAATTCAATTCGTCTTTCAGTTCCATTACTCTTAGCATTTCCAGTACAACAATGGCTGGTGAGCTAATGAAAATATGGGGTGTGTTGTTTGTGTTAATACTGGGGTCGTCAGTGCTAAATTTGAACACTTTGGTTATGGGACAAAGGTTTGGAGGAAGAAGAGGTCCCAGGTTTGGAAGAGGACCCGGGATTGGAGGAGGAAGAGGACCTGGGTTTGGAGGAGGAAGCCAAGTTCCTTGTTACTTTATTTTTGGAGATTCCTTAGTTGATAATGGTAACAACAATAATATTGCTTCATTGGCTAGGGCTAATTACTTGCCTTATGGGATCGATTTTCGCGGTGGACCAACCGGAAGATTTTCAAATGGTTTGACGACTGTCGATGTTATTGGTGAGCTCTTACTCTGACTGTCTCCCTTCAGTACTGCTGCTGATACTACAGTCATAATTTTGTATGCTTAATTAGTTAGACACTTAGACATAAACATATTTATCCTATGGTTTAATCACTTAACATGCATGATGCATGAAAGGTGAAAATTATTTCACCCCAGAAAAATCATGTTGCTAAACTGTTAACAAAGCTAAACCATTATATTTCATTATTTCATATCGATCTTGAGTATAAATTAACTTGGCTCATCTGTTCTTTTGAACAGCAAGAACAGTTTGCCTGTGTTAGTGCAATAGTGTAGAATCTGCAAAACAATATAATAGACTAGAAAACTTGCAATGGTGTGCTTTGTTACTAGCTAGCAAAACATTCATTGCTCTTGTGCTCCCAACATGGTTCATGGCCCATCATCATTGAGTAAGGAGCAGTAAATTGGACAAAATCCAAACCATAGGAATACCATTAGACCAAGCTCCCACCATGAGTACCAAAAGTCAAAAGTCGTCAGTATTTCTTAAAGTATTGAATTCACAGGATTTAATTGCCCAATGGTAGTTGGAATAATACCTACATCTTGATGGTGGTATAGTGTGAGTGTAAATGTGTGTACTGCAATCTATCTATAGACTACAGTCATAGACAAAACATGAATTGAAAGTGATCTTTTCCTTTGTTGCAGCTCAACAATTGGGTTTTAACAACTTTATTCCACCATATACACAAGCTAGTGGCCGAACCATACTTGGGGGTGTTAACTATGCATCTGCCGCTGCTGGGATCAGGGATGAAACTGGCCAACAATTGGTATGAATTGAATCATTTTTTCTTGAAGTTGTAGAACAACACACATCAAACAAATGGCAATAGTTGGCCTGGCCTTCATATAATTTGTTTATTTACTTTAATTACTCAGGGGGATCGGATCGCTTTCAATGGGCAATTGAGGAACTATCAGAATACAGTTTCACAGGTGGTAAATATACTTGGGGATGAAGATACTGCAGCAAATTACCTAAGCCGGTGCATATATACAGTTGGACTAGGCAACAATGACTACCTCAACAACTACTTCATGCCCCAGACTTACCCAACAAGTCGTCAGTACACCCCTGCGCAATACGCCAATGTTCTTATTCAACAGTATACTCAACAACTAAGGGTGAGTACAGTCATTTGCTCAGTTCATTCTAACATAGTGGCGTTTTACCTACTAGGTGCTCATACAATCTTGGTTTGATGTTCATAGACTCTGTATAACTATGGAGCAAGGAAAGTGGCTTTGATTGGCGTTGGTCAGATAGGGTGCAGTCCTAATTCATTGGCTCAAGGCAGCCCCGATGGACGACAATGTGTTGAGAGAATCAACAGTGCATGTAGGCTATTTAATGACAGGCTTATTAATCTGGTTGACAGCTTCAACAACAATTTACCCGACGCTAAGTTTATCTATATTAATGCCTACGGTATCTTTAACGATATATTGAGAAGTTCTGCTTCTTATGGTAATAATCAACTTCATAGCTTTGAGCCTTTGACAACTTAAATATTGGGAAACTTCAGCAAAATGACATGTTTATGTTTTTCCATTTCAGGATTTACAGTTACAAATGCAGGGTGCTGTGGTGTGGGTCGGAACAATGGCCAAATTACTTGTCTACCTTTTCAAACTCCATGTCCAAACAGGAATCAATATGTTTTCTGGGATGCTTTCCATCCAACTGAAGCTGCTAATATCATAGTTGGCCGGAGATCATACAGCGCTCAAACTTCAACTGATGCTTATCCAATTGATATCCGACGCCTTGCTCAACTCTAGAGATGGAGATTATATATGATTTTGCAGAAGAACTTGATTTGAGAAATGAATTTATACCAACTGTAATTTATTATTATGTTTGTTTGAGTTGTAAGTGATATTGTCTTCTTTTGGTATAAAGGGACCTAATGGCCACATTTCCATGCATTGTAGTAAAAGAAAAAGTGATGTTATGTTCCATTGCTCATAATGAACTAGAACTGCCATATAAGCACAGAGCTGGAGTACGGTGGTTGCAAACATGTTAATCATTTCAGTAGCTAAAGGCAGTATGACGTAAAAGCATTTACGTATTATCATGTAATCGATTCAAGGATTCAATCTCACATTCCTAAGGAATAAGATCACATAACATTTACACACATTGACACAGAATACTGTCACACACATTATGTGTTAACCCATATGTTTGGAGGGCACACCATACATTGTTATACATAAATAAGTGCATTTTATAATTATTAGATATGTTTCGTGCATTTTATAATTATTAGATATGTTTCATGCATTTTAATAGATCTAAACATCCAAAGTCTTCTTCATAAATCACAATAACCCTCCCATTAACCGTGCAAGCATAATGTTAAATAAGCTCCCATTAGGCAAATTCTACTTCTTCATATCCCACACCGAAGAATGCAAAAGACGTTGTGATATGTTTCCATCAGCAAGTCAACTGCATTCAGAATGAAAGAAGTTAGAAAGATTTGTCACTGTATAGTGTATAACATTCATTCTAAATATAATTTAGATCAGTTTACTGGTACAGCAAGTATGATTCTTAGTTCATTTGTAAGTTCTCTGTTTTCCGGTCAACAGACAAGGGCTTGACTGCTTGAGGATGATAACTCGTATATGTTACATCTATACTTCTGATGCCAATATCTACTTTCTACAACTTAGGGAATTGCCACTCATGTCAACATAAATGTTTTTGTTATTGCAAAAGGATTGATAACGATATTGAGGGCCATAATCCTTCCCTTTACTTTTATGTCCTCCATAAGAATAAAAATAGAGACGGTGTTTTGTCGATAAAACCAATACCACACTTGCAATAGCATGATTACATGACTCCTGTTAGAGTTGTCCAATTTTAAGATTGTTTCTGAGCACTTGTGATATGAATGCAAAGCATGTTGTAAAGACTGATCTAACATACAGGTTCAACAGAGAAAGGATTCCTTGTTACAAAGGCTTAAAAGCAAACTTAGACTAAAGAGGTTGTATAAACATGTATAGTTAAGGCATAATCAAGATTGTGGTTCATATAAGCATGTCTTATTGGTGGGAACAAATAATGCGTGTTTGAGCTTTACAAGCGGGAGGATTACTCTTACCACAGTTGGAGAGCAGTTGAATCACAGTATTGGTTCGGTTTGGATTCGCGTAAATTGACTTGAAGGAAGTCCCGGGAGTTATATGGTGCTGAAGTGATAGCCTCGTATACATTCCCAGGCAACGAGTTCATGTGTTGTTGAGCTCTCTCGTTCGCAGTTATCTATACAAATCACAAATACAGAATCCTTGTATTAATTAGTTTGGTAAAGGCAAACAACCACTAAGAAGTATGCATCTTTGTACAAATACTGAATAATTCATGAATATAAACCAAGTGTATGTCAATCTGACAACCTGATCTCATCCATTATATTATTGAAACAACTAAACAAATCTGTCAGAAATTGTTGTCATATGAACAAAATCAGCCTCATGGTGTTCACATTTTAAAACCTACTACTTTGCATTATGTAAGTGGATCTGTGGAGGTGATTGTTGAAGACACATTTGTTTGGAATGTTCAGTTTAATTATGGTATTTGCCAACAACAAATAAATCCTGAATGCATGAACAAAATTGTAGATATCTGACAGAAATTTACTATTTTACTTAAGAGATTTTCCCTTGATATATAAAATTGTAAAAAGAACTTCTGGATGTGAGATGTGCTCATTGAAAGGACAAATAATGTAAAATGGGCGAACCTGTTCTCTGAGATATATATTATCATTGTGCAATTCAATTTCCTGCATGACAAACATTTATTAGTTAATTATAATCAGCTCAAAGAATAACAAATATATTTAAGATCCACAATATTGTATGTAAATGATAACTACCCTCTTCTGCATAAACTCGATCTCGGCCAAAAGCATCTCATTCTGTTACAAATAATGAGGGAAAAGAATTGAAGTCATAAGATCTTGGTAACATCTCCTAGTAAAAAAAGACAAAGGAAATGATTTACCTTCTTGGATCGGATTCTGCTGATGCCTTTCTCTAGCCTACTTTCAAGCTGTTTGAGCTCCTTAATACTCAGGCAGCTAAGAGCCTCACCCATCAAATGCCTGCAAATAAAAATTTTGTGAGGACTATCTGAGGGTGGAAACAATTTATCCAAATGAACTTTATATATATCAGCCTGTCTCGATGTCTCACCTGTTTGAGTTCTGCAGAATTTCAATTTGCTGCTTCATTTTGGATGATTCTTGCTGATAAAACTGACATGAATGCACATTTACCACAATTTAGAATTTGTTTGGATACTTGCGATATTCATATTAGACATACAGTACAGACATGAAGGTGTTAACCTTAAAACTATTTGAACTCTGTCGCTCTTTTTCATATAATATAATAGTGCTAATGATCGGACCAGAATAAAGGTATGCATATAGGTTCAAGTCTATTCTTGGTTTCTTGATTCTTAGACTTTGAACATCTCTGTCAACCATTGATAATCCAACAAGGGTGCTGCAGCCCTGGTGGCCTTCAGCTTCCATTTCTAAATATTTTTTTGGGGTATTTAGGTTTTAGTCATTTTATGTATATACTATTTAGGGAATAGTCACTTAAGTTTGATTAATTAGGTTTTAATTACTTGGTTTAACTTGAGTTAAAAAAAAACCGGGTTTAACCGAAATATTCTCTTAAATGGCTAAATTACCCCTAAAAGTCATGTGCATTGCACATGATTACTTAAAATTAAAAGAAAACATAAGAACATCTTTTTTTCCAGCCACCACCACCATCCACTACCACCAGCTCTCTCTCTCTCTCTCTCAAACCAATCCACCGTATCACCACCACCACCTCCTTCTTTTGCACCATCGTCGACAACCACCTTCCGCTTTCTCAAACACCATCGTCCACCACCACTTTTCTATCTAATACCACCATCCACCACCACTAATCTCTTTGAAATTGAAATTTCACAACAGAAATATACCCAATCTCCATATGGGTTTTGTTCAACATCAATTAGTTTTATTTTGGCAACCATTTTCTTTTCAATTTTTTATTTCACATATTTAGTTGAGTGAATAAATGAATAGAGCTTCAATTAATGATTGCTTTGATATTTTTTTTAATTTGGGTTTGAAAGGAACGATAATAGAGTAATTTAGGAGAGTATTTTGAAGATATTGAGTGTTGCTTTGAGAGAATGGTGGTGAAATAAGATAATGGTAGAGTTTATTAATCAAAGACAAATCTATGTTACTGCTAAAGTCTTGTGATACAAGTGTTTTTCAGTAAGGGTATTTCTGCCATTTTCAAATGTTGTGTGGTTCAACTACCGGTTCGTGACCAAAACCTAATTAATCAAACTTAAGTGACTATTCCCTAAATAGTATATACATAAAGTGACTAAAACCTAAATACCCCTATTTTTTTGCAAGAGATGTAAGACAATTGCGTTATTTTATTTTTATTTTATTTTATTTTTTTATAGGCAAGGGGGGTTGTTATAGGGGACCCCTACCCCGTATAATAATGCATATGAGATTGCAATACATATTCCAGTATAATCTAAAACATATGAAATTCGGTGTGACGTAAACAATTGTAAAAGAAATGACATCATCGAACAATATGATACGGGAGTTCGAATGGTCTGCTTTTAAGACGAGAACCTTACCAGCAAATTCGCTTCTGACACAGTTAAAGCACTTGAGCCCTCGCCACACGTCTTCTTGTACCTATCAATCGTCTTTCTCACACTGCATAATCATTGCAGATTCTAAGCACATGCCAGATGAGCATCGAAAGCATCAAGTGTGTGTGCACAAGAACACAACTAATAATTCAATGTTACTAGAGAAGCTGTTTGGTTCATTGTATTCACTAAAATTAAGTTTAGTGTAATTACAATAACAATTATCACTTCTTTTTTTTTTGGTAATGAACAATTATCACTTTAAGTCACACTGAACACATGCATCGCCAGTGATAGTCCCTTATTGTTTGCAATACCATTTAGTATACCTTAGCTTAAAAATGAGATTAACCTTCTGATCTATTTTGTACTAAACAACTAATCTTGGTCTTGTAATTATTTTACATCTATAAACCATGCAGTTATACAGTTAGAAAATCACCAGTCTAAAACATTTTCTTTCTGAAATGGTTTCGCGTTGTTTTAATTTGTAGTCATTCTTTAACAACAAAGAAAATAGTTGGCAAAATGATTTTCATATTGATGACATAAAGAACCGTATAGAATGCTGAAGGTGATATAAGAACCTCTACATACTACATAGGTGTATTTTATATGTATGATATAGCACTATTCTCCTGTTGCCTTTGGCTATTTTAACTTTATTTTGCTCTATTAAGTATTAACTGCATTCTGCAATTCATCTGTACCTCATTGCAAAGTGGTCTAATCAAAGCGTTAGCTAGGTACATTCTCCAGAATCCATATAGGTTCTGACCACACATCTTCTTTCTTACAAAACAAAAGGGAGAGAAAGAAAGAGAAAGACACATATCCACAAAAATGTTCCCTCTTCTAGAGAGGCATATTACCTCAGTTTCATCGAGACAGCTTTGCACAAGATCATGCAAAATGATTGGACTGGTATCTTCTCTAGGCTCTAGCCTAGCTATCAGTTTAATGCAAACTCTCAATATCACAAACCCTCCCCCCATATATTCTAGAATCCCCACATTGCCACTCATACCAAGTCTTTTTCTTTTTTAAGTCAACCAACTCTTTTCTGAGTTTCTGTCTTCAAACTGCAAAAAGATTTCATAGCCAATTACAATCCATTTTCCAGTTTTCCAGTCTCCAATTCTCGATGCATCACTGACCAGTTCTCTCTCTCTCTCTCTCTCTCTCTCTCACCAAATATGCAGATTTTCACATAAAATGCAAAGTGTAGAACATGGAAGTTTTTTTGTGTTGTCAGGTATTAAGAGCTGAAAATAAGTGAATGACGTTAACAAAGATTCTTAAGACAAAAACACATTAACATCTGTACATCACCTTCCTCTTTCAAGCATAAACAACCTAATCTGTTTTTAAAGCACAGAAGACACCAAAATATGTAACAACTGAAGCTTTGATAACCCTAATCTATGTGGGGCTAAAATTTCTACTTTGATTTCAAAGACCCCTTTGTTTAAGTTTTGGTAAGAAATACTATTTCCATCTAAAACTTGGTTTCAAACACCCCTTTTATGACACTTGAGAAGATCAGTACATTCAGATTAATGAGACCTGGATATAAGCTTATAGCTAGGTAGAGTAGTAGAAACTTTTTATATATGATTACTCTGTTGATCTCTATCCCTTGGACCAGTGACCCCTTTGATGTTATTTATCAGTGATAATAATTAGATGAATATAGTAAGAGATCTGAAGAAAGATTGAATACCAATAACACAGTTGCCCAAATAATAAGCTTATTGTGGTTATGTTAGGTGTCCTGAATGATTTTACTGTGTTTTCAAAGATCCCCATTTGGGTTTTCTCAGAATAATGAGAGAGAGAGAGAGAGAGAGAGAGAGAGAGAGAGAGAGAGAGAGAGAGAGAGAGAGAGAGAGAGAGAGTAGTGGAACATTAGGTGAGGGTTTGTAATATTTGAACCCTAAAGTAAGAAATTTTTTTAAAAAAAAAAATGTTCTATTATGGTTGATCTAGTGTATATCTTACTTCATCTGGTTGCTTATTATGGTGAAAAAATAAAGGCAGAGATGAAGAAAGAAGAAGGAAATTGGAAATTGGAAAATTTAGCAAAATTGAAGCAAATGGTATCATTTAAGAAACACAAGACAATAAATCACTGCAGAAGAAATCTAACAAGTAACAACTTACCCAAACAGAAGAAACTTCAGCCCACTACTAGAAAAACACATATAAGCAATACTATTTTTATCACTCAGAAGAAATCTAACAACCTACCCAAACAATGACTTTATAAAGTTAACACAAGCCACAAGATACAGTGATTAGTGATACACACACCAAATAAGAAACAGAAGACTATAACAACTCCAGATTTTCTTTCTCTTTAATGTTTACATGAAACAGTGATCATTTTCTCAAGGCTGAATACTTGAATCATATCATTCTAAAGCCTAATATAGTTACTTCATCTATGCCTGAATTAATCCAAATTTTGAAAAACCCCTAATTATATTATACACCATCAAGTTAGGGTTATAAGTGACTAGCTAAGTTATCCACAGTTTGCAGGTCATAGCTTGAACATGAATAAGAAAAGGTGTATACCTATTGTTAGCATACTCATAGAGGCGACCGCGGTTAGAAAAGACGATGAGAGCAACCTCGGCTTCGCAAAGTACAGACAATTCATAGGCCTTCTTGAGTAAGCCATTTCGACGCTTAC
This sequence comes from Aquilegia eximia, assembly GCA_023053565.1. Classification (NCBI taxonomy): domain Eukaryota; kingdom Viridiplantae; phylum Streptophyta; class Magnoliopsida; order Ranunculales; family Ranunculaceae; genus Aquilegia; species Aquilegia eximia. The sequence goes on from JALIGU010000001.1 coordinate 13,140,469, forward strand.
AGAAGGTGACTTGTCGATTAGTAGTGTTTTCGATTCGCTTGATTTCAATCTTTCCTCTTCCCATGTTTGCTGTGGGAGAGTCGTCTTCGATTGGGAACTCCGTCTTTAAGCTGAAAACACACAAATATATGTAGATGGTTAAAATGAAGAAAAAAGAAAGGTAGAATCATGGGTATGCTTTAATTATTATCTTACAAACCTTTTCAAGTAAACAAAGGAAAGATTCAAGAAATGGTAAGAGAACTTTTGTAACTGAAATAGGAAGAGAAGCTTAAACCAGCATTAAGAAAATGAACAAGACTTCCTACTCACTCATCTAAGAAGGGATAAAGAGAAAGAGAAAGAGGAGTCACTAATAATGGTCTATTTCATGGATGATATAGAGAGAGAGAGAGAGAGAGAGAGAGAGAGAGAGAGAGAGAGAGAGAGCACTGAGGTGAAGAAAATGACTTCTGACAGAATTTATTAAATGAAATGAATATGACATTTACCCAAATGAATTGTGAGTTGCACTGAAAGGTAGTAGAATCAAACAAGGAAAACAAAGATGGTCATGTTTTTTGTTCGAGAAATGCTTTAATTCTCTTGAGTTTATGGTTATACTTTTTACTTAGTATAAGTGTAGTAATGGTCAAAAAGATATAATTACCTAAGATTATGATCTCTCTCTCTCGGGCAGGGTTGAAGGTGACTCTCCCATGTGATGCACAACCCTCTATTATTTCCTCATTTGTCTGTAAGATGAATTGAGATTGCAATTCATAAGACTAGAATACATGAGACACTTTCTCAAAGATTAGGTGGTCCCTTAGTCCAAATATAGAAATGGGGTCCTACAATTTTTAAGACACCTCCTAGGCTCATGGTCTTCAGATCCATTCTCTCCTGGATAGTTGGTACATCTTTTCATGTACCTACTAGCAAACTTTCTGCATGATTGAGGTTAGCCAATGGTATATCTTTTACCTTATACCATCATAATGTTACTTGTTGTATACAAATGAGCCAAAGCCATTGTTGATTTGTTTCTCCCTCATTCCTTGAACACAGGCCATATTTTTCTTGATTAGATTGTGTTGTTATTGTTTGGAATCTTCAACCATCTGCCGAATAATCAGTTTCTGGGAAAAAAAATTTACTGTACTAGTGTAGTTAGTGAGACATAACTAGGTCATGATACACTCGATCAATCAAGTAGTCCAATTGGTCAGTGTGCATGTACAATATATATGGCCTGTGTTCAAGTGGTTTGGAGTTCCAAATCCGCGACCGCAATGTGCACTCGTGTGCAATGCATGGAGTACTAGCTGATCATATCAAGTGTCCATCTATGCCCAACCTGATTGCTCGGTAGTTTATGTGGTCTGTGGTGATCAGCTGCAATAGTTGGGCAAGCCTGGCACATTATATGCTGATGAGAAAAGAATTCTCAATTTACTTACCTAGTCTACTTTTGTGCATATGTTAATTGAAGATGAGAAATTGGTGTTTTATGTATACGTTCATTCATAAGAAAATGACACATCACCTATCAACCCCAAATTTTAGATGTATTCATTAAGAGGGAGTTTAAACATTCTCAACTATGTATTAGAATGGGAAAGTGACTCCACTAAAGTTTAACAATGCAGGACTGACGGTAGAAAACCGATATGAGTCCTTGGGTTATGTCAGATGTCAATTTTTCCTAGTCAGAAGATTCGTCTTTGTTCATTGAACGATCTGGTTTCTGCGTGGGGGTCCCTACTTGATGTTACATGTTGAGAGACGCGGAATTAAGAATAATGATGCTTAACGACATACTTTTAGGGTTTCTATGGTAATGCTTGCATAGAGAAATTGGAATGAATACTTGTGTAAAATAAATCATTTCACTGTGTAAGTACATAAAGTTACGTACAAATAACTAGTTGCTTACCAAGAGAAATGTAGCTCACCATGTTTCCAATTATCTGAAAGCAACTTCAAACTATTACTTTCCAAGAGGCAATTCCATCAGTAAAAACTAAAAAACATTCTTGTTAAGCTAAGGAAGTCATCCCCTCCTTTGTTAAGCATGAATGTCCTTTTTTCCTGTTTAGTCAAGAAACTGCTCTCCATCCATACTGGTGAATTTTGCCAAGGATAATTATGGTGGACATTGCAAGAAGACCTGACAAGGAATCTCACTTTAAATGCCCCCTAAAACGAATATTAGATTAAACTGGACTAAATTCAAAACCTTGATTATTTAGATCTATGGTAGAATATAGAAGAAAGAAGAAAATTTTCTTTTAGAAGAAATTGTTTTATTGAAGTGGAACTCACATATGGTACACTGAATTGAGTCCACATCAACACTATGAAACTTTTTTCTTTGTTTCTCTAACTTTGTACAGTACTGATTCAATTTTGGGACCAGAGACAACATAATAATGTATCTTTAGGGTTTAGACCTCTAAATATGAAAAGATGCTTTGTGAATTGATGGATTCATTTCTATGCCATAACGGCATAACCTAGTAGAGGACCTTCTTATGTCCCCTATATACTTTGGCTGAATACTGTATGTAGGAAAGTTCCTCTCGCAACTTGCTTGCTCCAGACTCTAGTAAAGCAGTTCCTTAATGTGTTATGTGCATGACAATTTCCACAATAGATGATCAAATTTCGGTAAACAAAATCGAAGAACCCGTAATCTCAAACAAAACAATGTTGAGTTATTTCGGAATACCAATATAAACTTCAGAATGGCTCAAGATATCTTCTTTTTTTTTTTTTTTTAAATTAAGCTGGGGTTAGGCTGCCCCCTACCAGTTTCATTGATGTTTAATACGCAAATACACCACTCCTGTTCTGTCCTTCTCTACAATGTTTGATAACATTACATCACAAGGGCCAAAAGAAAACATAGTGGCCTCGTACACTCCAGTAGATAAACCAGCCAGATAGTCTGCAGCTTGGTTCACCTCCCTATATACATGTTTAATCACAAAATTACGAAACATCTTACTTAGCTTAATAATCCCTTCCACTAAGTCCCTGCAATACCAAGGAGGAGGCTCCTCCCTTTTGATTAGCTTCATAGCCCTGAGAGAGTCTGTAGCAACTTCAATTCTGTTCACTTCTATAGCTCTAGCTCCCTTTAGACCATACCATATTGCCAATAACTCTTGTGTTATAACTGATTTAACTTTAGACTCCCCTGAGAACAAGAGCTGAACTTGTCCATTTGAATCCCTTAAGAGCCCACCATAACCTGCTCTCTCTTTTGACACAGCACCATCACAACTAAGTTGAACACTGCCAGGCGCTGGTGCACTCCAAGTGCACTGTATGACCTGTGGAGCCTTCCAATCCACTTGTAGCCCAATACGATCAATCAAAACTCTGCTAGCAACTGAATCTGGAACTTCCTTCAATAGCGCCTGTAAGTAGAACTTTGTTTCTCTAAGAATCCTCTCCATAATGAATTTTGCTTGTGTTCTTTCCCCCCCATGCTTCCTTTCGTTTCTTTCCACCCATAGATGATACACAGTTGCACTTATATACACCTTTATAATCTCAGCATCTATAGTCTTACCCCTACACCTCCTCAGAATATCCTTCCACTCCCAGTTGGAGCTTCTGGTGTCAGTAGATAAGTTAAGCAGTCTCTTCACACCATTCAACACATGTTTGCTGTATGTACACTCAAAAAACAGGTGTTTGGTGTTCTCCCTATACTGATCACATAAATGACATTTAGAACTTGCAGCTATACCTCTTTGCATTAGTCTATCCTCAGTTAATAGACTACCAGAAAATGCAAGCCAACTACAGAAAGAGTGCTTTGGTTGGACCCACTTCCCCATACATATCTGTACCACTGAACCTTCTCTGCATGCTTACTTAATGCTTGATATGCTGACTTCGCTGAGAACTCTCCAGAACTAGTAAGAATCCAAAGAACTTGATCTTCTTCCAGGTTTCTGTTGATGACAGTTCTCAAGATGTTTTTCTTCATATCAGACTCTGGTAGATTCACCACATACTCATTCCATCCACCATTTGTTACTAATCTATCCACTGTAGCATCTTTAGGGAAAACATTCTCCCATGCAGCCATTGCCTCAATGTTAAGCCTCAAAGGAATGCTCATACACCACAGGTCATGCCAAAGCAAAGTTCTCCTTCCATTAGCGATGGAATACTTAATATTATTAGCTGCTTCTTGTCTCGACTTCAATACCGATCTCCAGACCCATGAGCAATCCTGAGGAATATTCATGGTCCATAGGTACTTTCCTGGCAGCTGCTGATTCCAGACCCACTGAGCCCATAGACTTTCAGATTTTCTTGCCAGCATAAAAACTAAACCCATATAGGCTGCCTGATTCCATTTCCTCATGTCCTTGATACCCAAGCCTCCTTCTTCTTTAGTTAGACAAATAGTAGCCAGCTTTGCTTGATGCATCTTATTACTAACAATAGGACCATTCCATAAAAACAATGCACTTTTCCTAGCCAAAGTCTCCATGACCTTGGCTGGCAAAATGAAGGTTTTAGACCAGTAAATGTGAAATGAATTCAACACTGACCTGATAAGCTCTAGTCTACCAGCATAAGAAAGTAGTCTAGACTTCCAATTGTTGATCCTCTGCATTGTTTTATCAATAAGCGGCTGACAGTCTGCAATTCCAAGCCTTGTTACTGTTAGGGGAATACCCAAGTAGGTAATAGGTGGCTTTACCAACTTCACCCCCAACATATCAGTAAGCTCCAGACTTTCTTCATTATCCAGACCACCCAAAAGAAGGGTTCTCTTATCAGAATTCATGACCAGCCCAGTAGCTTTTGCAAAAACATTCAGAATGTCTTTCACAACTAGAAGGGAACTATGCTCACCTCTCACAAAAATCAGTACATCATCAGCAAAGCAAAGGTGAGTAATCCCCGTCCTTCTACATTTTGAATGCCAATTTATGGTGTTTTGTTCCATAGCTGATGCCAACATGCTACCCAACACCTCCATCACTAAAACAAAGAGAGAGGGTGAGAGAGGGTCTCCTTGTCTAAGCCCTCTCTTACCCTTAAAGTACCCTTCAGCTGCTCCATTCACAAGCACAGAGAACCAAGGAGAAGAGATACATAGCTGAATCCATTGAATCATCTTCGCTAGCACTCTAATCTTGCACAACATTCCTAAGACTGCCTTCCAACTAACCATATCATAGGCCTTCTTAAGATCCACTTTCAAAGATGCCCTAGGTGTTCCTCTCTTCCGGTTGTAGCTTCTAATCAGCTCATGAGCAAGCAACAAGTTGTCATGGATTGATCTTCCTGGAATAAAAGCATTCTGACTAGGCTGTATACATTCTTCAATAACTCCTTGCAGCCTCAGTGTTATAACCTTTGTAACACATTTGTAAATTGTATTACAACAAGCTATTGGCCTATAATCTCCCACCTTCACTGGGAGATTATCTTCTGATCCATCATATATTTGTTGCCCATAAGTGTACACATACAAATGGAAGCCATTATTTATATCTCACCTCTCTTATTACTCAGATGAATTATGCCCCTTTTACCCTTCACAAGTCTCAGACACTCTAAATATACCATGACCAAATCAACAACAGTCCAAAATTACCAAATGCATCAATCTAGGGAAACATTCTGACACCCACTATTGAAATGACGAATTTGGCATCAGTTCAAACAAGTCTGCAAAACATCGGAGTGTGGTATGAATTTTAAGTTGTTTATATGAGGCCTCTGTTTATATCAAAGTGGAGCAATCCTTGCCAGAAATAATGTGTGAACAAATCATGGTCAATTTACACCATTTAAGAAAATGTGAATAATTTGTGTCATTTAAAATTCCAAGACTGTAACAAATAAAAGCTTAGTCTTGGTTCTTCTCAAGAGCATCCTGTTTCCGAGTATTAACATTTCCGAGTATTAACAAACTTTGAAGTGATTAATATGCAACAATGTAAGCCATATGGACAAAATTCAAAATTATTCTGAAGTGAAAAGAAGACACAGAAGACAAGAGTAATATATGCAGAAGATGTAAATGCCTACAACTAAAAGACTCAACAATAGAGAACATGCAAGTCGTGCCACAGCACATCTTTTTTACGCTAATCAATCCACTATATCCATCTAACCTGCAGAATAAAACAATATCACTTATATACCAGAGCCCCATTCAATTAACTAGTCCACCAATAGTAACTCGATGGAATGGCAGAAGCAAAACTTCAAATGCATACCTTCTCCATACTAACTTGAGGTAATGCACAAAGGCATTGCAGAACTGCTTGGGATTGGTCCACACTCTAAAACATAAATAAAAATTGTTATTAGAACTACACATTAATAGACTAAAAAGTTAAAGGTTGAGCAATATAATATAAACTTACAAACCTTCAACTTCTTTCTGCAACCAGTCATGTGTACACACCAGAGCTTGTAGAATATCTGGTTCTAGTGAACTGCGATATGGATCAAGTAATCTTTCTCCAATGTTGAATACTGAATCAAATTCTACTGTGGACATAGGAATCCCCAAGACATCACGAGCCATCAGAGATAAGATAGGATACTTGGGTGCATTGACTTTCCACCAGTTCAATATGTCAAAATCGACATTCCTAGGAAAGACAGGTTCTTCCAAATATTTATCCAGCTCTGACTTCACTTGTTGGTTATCTGAATTCTCATGAAGGAACTTATCAAACCCACTTAGCCTATCCCTGGTATCATTATTTGTGATAGGTAAGACACCATTTATCCCATTACTACTTCGAACATCACATGCTAAACCATGGTCAAATGAACTCATTGTGGAGGAAATCGCATATTCATGGTAAAGATCCTTGATGCCATTAGAAACCTCAGTGATACGCTCCAAAGCATCACTAGGACCATAGATCTGAGGGTAGTAATATTCCACCAACTTCATCTTAAATCGAGGATCCAAGATGGCTGCAATAGCTAAAACCAAGCTGCAAATGCTCCAATATGTATCAAACCTGCTTTTCATCTTCAGTGCCATAGACTTAATAAAGGAGTCTTCACTCTTGCATCGTTCAATTAACTGCAGGTTAATATCACATAGCTCGGGAAAATATATATTAGCGGTGGGATCTTTCACACCTGTGAATGCATTGGCAACTTCAACAAAAAGCTTCAAATAACTACAAACAGTACTAGCTCTTTCCCACTCTATATCAGATGGAGCCAACGTGTAACCCAAGTCACATTGTTGCAAATGAGAAAATACATCTTTGTATCCCAAAGCAGCTTCAAGCATAGCATATGTTGCATTCCACTGAGTAGGACAATCAAGACATAAACCCCTCTGAGAATCACCAATAAGTCTTTGAGCTATCTCATTGAAACTCTGTTGAACTGTATCTGAGCTTCTAACAAATCTAACACTTTCTCGAATTTTGTGTGTGACTTCATTTAGTGCTTCCAACATATCCTGAACAATCAGACTCAAAATAGTTGTCGCGCAGCGCACGTGAAATAACAGACCATTATTTGGAAGCAACCTGCTTTGAGAGAGTCGTTCTCTGGTTCTGAAAACAACATCATTGGAGAAAAACTTGTCAAATGTCACAGAAAAGAGCTTACGATCAATGTCCCAATCCATCAGGCACGTGTTAATAACTTCCGCAAGTGATTGCTCCGAATGAGGATCGACCATTACGAAATTAAGGATTTTTTTCTGTAATACCCAAGTCTCATCAAAGTAGTGAGCCGTCAAACACAAGTATCCATGATCTTGATATGAAGTCCACATATCAGCTGTTAGGCTAAGTCTACCAGGAACTTTATCCAGCATCTCATACACCTTCTGCTTCTCTTTCCCATAAATTTGTAGACAATCAGATTTGACATCATCACATGACATGAGTTGAAACGAGGGCTGTAAATTTGACACAAATCTTCTAAACCCAACATGTTCGACCATGGATAGTGGATATTCATGCAAAATAATCATGCGAGCAAGATCGTATCGACTCCGTTCCTGATCAAACTTAAGGTTTAGTAGAGTCCGCTCATCAAACTTAAAATCTATTGGACCGAAATCATCAAATTTAAGATTTTCAAGATTAATGGTTCCACCTCTTTGCTTTTCTCTAACTAAAATTAACTGCTCAGCTAATTCACGAGTTTGTCTTTTGCGACATCTATTCAAATGATTTTTCAGATGCGAAGTTCCACTCGTGGCAGATGCACTAAGTTTCTTTTTGCAGTGCTTACAGATGGCCACCATAACATCACCTTTTTTAACCCTTTCAAAGTCATTCCATACAAGAGATTTCAATCTGCTAGATTTCACAACAGTCTGGGTCTGGTTTGATGCATCCATAGCATGAACTTAATTTCCGCACAGTCTGCAAAATGCAAGAAATCAAACGCATATGTTACTCATACACAAAAAAGAAAACCTCTCATGCTGCAACCATTAATTAATGCACAAAAACATAAGACCCCGAGTCAAAAATTAGGCAAGTTAAGCTAAGTCCATTTCCAAGTAATTTACTTGTGGTATACATAACCACCACATCATTGTATTCTCAGTTTCTCACCATCTCAAATTCTCTGTTTCTTCGTATCTAAACAAAATGGGTATCACCTAGGGATCATAAAAACTACTACAATCCTCACAAATTAGGTTGGTCAGGAATCTATCAAACACAAAATGTAACATCAAAGAAGACCTAAGGCCAACAGTAGAATGGGTAAGATTCCACCATATTCCTCTGAAAGGGTTTATACTCCTCGAAGGACTAGACCTGCACAAAAAGACCATTTACTTTACAAAATCTATCCAAACCAAAGAAAGTTAATACTTTTTAGTCGATGGTTTAGGACAATGCATGATATGTTCAATGAAGAAGATCAGAAGAGAGGAATGAAAGTTTTTGCTATATCATATATTATTCGTAAATTACGGAAGCTTCACTCGCTAGGAGAACAAATAATGAGTATTCGCTCCTTGATTATCTACTTCGGACAATCAAATTTAGCACAACAGAGAATAAATTAATTGAACTTATGGTTAAAGTTCAGATTTCGGCGATAACCTGGTTAGGTTAAAATTTGGGTAACAATTAATAAATTACAACAAGAACAATGAAATTGCCTAATAGAAAAACTGGACATGGACTACTCTAAACTTTACAATTACCACGTGAAATAAGTCTGATCCAGTACACATTGATTTTGATAACAATGGTATACTTTTAACTAGATATTGACTAACAGAAGAAAACCCAGGTCACCAATAAGCCATAAGGTTTACAGCTCAGGGAGAACACAGGCCAAAAACTTGTAATGAACTACTTGTTTTTTAACCAAATACGCAAATGATGTATCCACTATAATGTGAAGCCAAAGAGAGGAGCCTTGGTGGTCCCATTCGAACTCCCCTCCCTCCCTCCCTCCAACCAAAAGATCCAAGCTCAAGTGACCTAGGTTACATAAAAAAGGGTTCTAATACATAAATTTATATCTACAGTTTGCTGTTTGTTTTTTAAGCTAGTAGCTATAAGCTTGGGGATGGAGGTTATAGTAACGCCACCCTATTAGCTATTTTCTACTAGTAAATCCTATAAGCCCTCCAAAACAAAGTGGTTTTGGGTGTTCTAGTAGCTACTAGTGACTAGTATAACCGAAAAACTAAGAGCACCTACGCTAATTCCTTATAACTATCCATCTCAGTTACAAACACAAGATCATCTGTTAAACTGAACTTTTGGTTGAAATTGTACTGAAGCTATCCTCCATTTTTCTCTTCCCTATTTCCCAACTCATATTGATTTAAAATAAAAAAACATCAAGAAAATAATAAAACCAGAAAGTTGAGGGTGAACTCAAACAACCCAAAGCCCAGAACCGATTGATCTGATTCTCCCAGCACCAAACAGAACCAAAAACCAGTCAGTCTAACTGGGTTAATTATTACTGGGTTAACCCGACCCACACCAGAGCTAAATATATAGAACAGAAATCCCCCACTTCTTCCTTAAAAAAAAAAAAGCCCTAAAATTTTCAAGAATTCAAATAAAACTCATAAAAAAGTTTGGAATTTTAGTCTTATTCATCAATCATAACCCTAAGCTCTAAATCACATCACAAGCTAACTTAACAAAATTAATACAAAAAAAAAAAAACAAGATAATAAATTTTCAATTTTTATACCTGAATAAGTTGGGGGAATCGATAAAATCTCTGCAATTGTTCAATTGAATTGAGTTGGACGAAGGTTTCGAAGGGAGAGGGAAGGAGAAGAAGAAGAAGAAGAAGAAACAGAGAGATTAGGGTCGAGTGGACGGGTGGTGGGTAGGAGAAAAGAAAGACCGGAAGTCCGGAACCAAGTAGGGTTTTCGGATATGGGATAGGGATAGGGATCGATGGGTTCCCTAACCTTCCGTTCCGTCTCTCTCTCTCACTCTCTTATTTGCTGTAGATCCAATGGATCGGTTAACGAATCTACCTACTTCAACACGATCCGAAATTTATTGACTTTTAGTTTTAGTTGTGTGATCGTGTACACACTAGTAGTTTTGTTATATTATTACAACTCCAATAATTATTTGACAGCTGTAACAATATTCATTATTTTCTATATATATAGGGATTTTTTTGGTTTTGGAATCCTATACGGCTATTTGCCAATCACTTGATTTTAGAAAAAGTTGTACATTCGGTTAATGTATTTATGTGAATTTAGGAAAATATAAAATTTTATTTTTTTACAATTTTCATCAAACATATAAATTATTAATGGAATAGAGGATATATTGAAATTGTAACATGTCAATCAAAATTTTGATTGCATGAAATAAATTAAGTTTTTTTTTTTTTAACTATGTTGCATTTCATGCATGCATGTTATGCCATCTAAAGAGCAAATGTTACAAGCATCATTTTTCACAAAGTGATCACAACTTCATAAAGGGTATATTGAGTAAATAGATTGCGGCAGCTTGCCAAAAGTCCCCAAAAATTTTATTCCAGTTTGAATATTAACTAAATGTGATCACAAACAAACGCAAGTAAAGTAAAGCATATGCTTTTTTACATTCTGATGATGAGAGAGATCACATTATCAACCATACCATTTACAAAGGTTATTAGGAAAATTATAAACATCCTTGAGGCTTTGTTAGGGACTTAGGGTTAATGATATCTCTTACACACAGGAAACCCAACAAAGAGAAAAGGAGATCTTCTGCCCTGCCTGCCTGACCACTTTCTATGACTTTGGTTCCTTGAGGTTGGAGAAAAGAAGACTTTAGCATCTTCATAGAAATATGCTTAACTTTCTCCAACTCTTCATCCTTCCCTTCCCTTATATTTAAGCTCATGTATCTCATATTAATTATACTCACCACCATTATCTCAGTAAACTGTTATATTATTGATATATAGAAAGTTGATAAACTCTCTTGTTCAGAAACAAAATAGAATTGGTCATGGGTTTCATAGGAGCTATCGCAAGACATTTCGATGCATTGATAGGGTATTTTTCAGTTATCGATCTTAAACGAAAACAAATGATTATTTTTATTATATGTATTTAGTGACTAATACAGTTTTTATCATTTGTGGAACAGGCCAGGAGTCATGCTACTTTATCCTTTGTAAGTATACTCATACATTCAAGTTTCAGCATAGAACTCATATATAGCCTAGTAGCCTCATACCAATGACTCGAAATGAATGGATTTTGTTATGTTCGGGCAGGTATGCATCAATACGAGCCATCGAAAGTCCTAGTACACTCGACGATCAGCAATGGCTAACCTATTGGGTTTTGTATTCATTGATAGCACTTTTCGAGCTCTCCTGTTGGAAAGTTCTCCAATGGTAAATAACTGGAATTGTGAAATTGAAGGTAATGGGCGTGTATATCTTCATCTTTCAAACTAATTTCTCCATTGAAACAGGCTTCCATTGTGGCCCTATCTGAAGCTAGTGTTCTGCTTGTGGTTGGTGTTACCCATATTCAATGGAGCAGCTTATATCTACGAGAACTTTGTAAGGAAATACATCAAGATTGGGCGTCACACCAACTCCAATTATCCTGACAGCCAGAGGCGGGTGCTAGAGATGATGAGCTTCGACGCAAGAAAAGCAGTCGAGCGCTACATTCAGAAAAATGGACCAGAGGCCTTTGAACGTGTTGTCAAAGCGGTATAGACTTCTTATACTATCTGTTTTGATAGAAATTTCGAGCAGAAGCTCAATTAGCATAGCAGGATGTCAACTTCAGTCGAAAACTCTCTTTGCCTGTTCATCCATTTGACCTGAATCAGACCGAAAGCCATGTCCATTTTGAGTTTACGTGCAAGCTTAAATGCCAATAGGGTGTTGCTCGTCTTGATTTGAATGCCAAATGTGGTGTTAACTTTACTTTGCAATCTTGCAGGCTGAGAGGGAAGCACAGAAACACTGAGGTCATTTGAAGCAATCTAACCTCTCCAAAGAAATAGTTGAAGCAAAAAAACAATACATACTTGGGAATACAATAGGGATTCTACAGCTAAAGAGTGATGCTTATGTAAATATAGGGAAACAAAGTTCAATTATTGAAGAATACTAGCAACTGCTACTCTGCTAGGCTCCAAAAAGTTCAAAAGACTGCACTTGCATGTACAGATATTATTGCATATTTCACAAATTAGAAAGTTAGTATAAAATCTGTTCTTAACTTCACTAAGTCATCATGCTTATATAATATAGAAGTATATACACCAACATTGTTCAAACAGGCACCCTTTTGTCAACCTCAAATGTGATATCACTCAATCAGCTATACACTTTTGTCATACAAATGAAAAGAGAAGACCAACACAACATGCTCATTTACTAACAAAGATAGCTTAACCTTTTCTAGAAAAAAAGAAAAAAAAAAATAGAAACAACAAAAAATATTTTCGTACGCTTTTTCTATATTAAAAATAAGTTTTTATCTTGTAGTTGAGGAATGAGAAGAGCGAGTGCTTCCGACAGAGTGATCTCTCTTCCACATTGCCTCGAGGTTTTGAAAGCATTTAAAAGTTTTGACCTGCATATTAAAAAGCAACATAAGAAAACGAAGCAGTAAAGCACAACAGTTCACAAAACCACATACTGATATTCTATCCATACATGCAACCGTTGTATAATACGAGATAAAAGACACCGAAAATTTCGGACAACTATTAATATCTATAATCCCCTGCACCATAAGCTTAGAGTACCAAGTCTTTGAATTTGAGCAGAAATCATGTATATTGAACAACACCATGACCAATCCCAAAACAATCATATCTTTGGATTTCAGAAACCAAGTGAGTTATCGTGTTTCATCAATTGGTAAGGGTGAAACTATAAGAATCATATTGGCTGCACTTCAATTAAACAAGTTATACACCAATACCATGACCAATCCCACGTAGTTAAATCAGCCATGCAGTCACCAGCAAGACCACTTATCCACTGGTCAAGTCTTTTAAGGATTATACCTGAGTTTGAAATTGCACTATCATCTGGGAGGGATAGAGGGTATACGAAAAATTAAAGGCAAAATCCATCCATGAAGGTTTTTTTAATGACTCCAGACATTTGTCAACTGTCCACAAAAATGTTCAATGGAGAATTGGATCATGTCCAAGCCCAATACTCCACCTTTTAATCTTAATTAATTAATTTCCATCTCTGTTAGTCAATAATGTTAAGGGTTTAAAGTCAATGAAGTTATGTAAGATCATCTTCAAATCAATTGATGTTTTACATGAGTTCTTGCTTCCACAACTCTAATTTTACATATAAGAAACCTTTAACACAAACGATGATACCACAAATCAACAATACAGATATATTATAAGATGAATTAATATGACCTCTTTGCACAGAGATAAAGAGAAACATTAGTCATACTGGCCTTGAAGACATCACAATATATTCAAAAGTAAATCTGTTGTTCCTAAATGTAGAGCTAAATTGGGAATTGTGATCCATGAAAAATCGGACCTACAAGCTTAGTAACAAACATTGAATATGCTCATTCTATATTTTCCAGCAGAATGTTAAATAGACATTAGAAGGCCAGTCTTGCCCAGTCTGCATGTGAGCACTACATATTCACTGGTATTTATTAAGGGATAAAATTTAACAGAACATGTCCATCCTATTACCCAACGTCCTAGCGTTAATTATACCAAAAAAACTTCTACAGGGTAGCTATTGCTCTGTGCATCCCGTGCCAAGCATAAGAAAAGGATTCATTTTGGTAGTGATTTCATTGCATAGTGTTTACTGAGTTAATCACCGTCTGTTGTTTAATTTTCAACTCCTTAAAGGCAGAGATCTCGAAGAACCACACTTTATTTCTTTAATGGGTTTATTTCTTCAACTTCACTCCAAAAAAAAAAAAAAAAGATAAAAGTATATACATTAGAACACACCTTCCAACGCCTTTTTTGAGTGTTACGTTTATTAATGTCATCCAGCCTTTCAATGACTCTTCTGAATGTTGGTCTCCTGGCAGGTAATTCACTCCAGCAGTCTTCAATTAACCTGTAAGCAAGACAATTCTAATTAACCTGTTAAGTTGTCCACAACTAAGAGGAGTAATGACATGACAACCCGCAAGTGATGAAAGGATTTTGATTTTGTAAGCAAGGACACCTTGGATTACTCTAAATGCCTGAAGAATATGTGAAATCAAACTAAGACCCTGGAATTTTGATTTTGATTACAGGTTAAATGTAACATTAAAGTCCAGACAGTTCAAGTAGGCATACAAGGGTCAATACAATTCCTGCAGGGGCTCGCATCTAGCATCTGTTTGCACCTATGAGGGAATTTCAAAAGTAGGGAGATCAGACTATCAGAGCACATGGCTCCGCCTGCCCCCTTGCTTCTGCACCTGGGTCAATTGGCTTAAGATTATGGCCAGCCAATTTACTGGCACCTTACATCAAAAATGTGAATTTCATGAGTCTAAACAAGAGCTCTGGTTCAGAGGAATACAGGAACAACTTTCAAACTCCCAGGCTAATATATTTCGAGCTTTCATCAAATCAATTTAAAACTGGAGTACAAACGCAACCTTTGTGAAGGCGGTGAGGTTAGCCATCATGGCAATACTATAAAGGAAACAGGATATGTGGTTTCCCATTTGAAGTCTTTATCAATAAAGCGGAGAAGGAATACACAATTAGGTTCGGCAATCTCATTTTCAACTAACACCATCCATTCAGGAAATATGGTTTCCCATGTGAACATTCTCGTGAAAATTGCCAAAAAAGAAAAACAAATTCTTTCCATTGCTTTAGAGTGCCTAATCTCATATGAAATGCAGCATAACATATTAGATCCATCTAGTCAGACAGTTATCATATGAAAATGGCAGTCACATACAATTTAAAGAAAAAAGCGGGGAGGACTTACTCTCTTAAACCATGTGAGTAAAGCTTTGCTGGAGCTCTGAAAGGTGGACGCTCTTTCTCTACATATGCTTTGGGAACTTCAAGCTCTGGTTTGGTCGAAAATGGAGTGCAGCCTTCAATCATCTAAGTACAGAAGGCATACAATTAAACGATATATCTGATTAATCGAACAATTCAATACACCAAAATATCAAATTGCATTATATGATTTGTGCTACATAATAACAGAAATCCCCCATAAAAATGCACTTCTAAACTATTTTACATTGAGTCAAAGGAAGCACAAAATAAGTAAATAACAATAAAATATATTCGAGTATACTTTTACATTGTACAATGGGTTGAACAAGGAAAAAGATGGCACGGAATGAAGGCCGATAAGAAGTAGCTTGGAGGTAATAGTATAGACGTATTAGTTCAGCAACATCAACCCACCCCCCCACCCCTTCCTCCTCAGTCCTCACACACACACACAACCCACACCCCACCACCACCACCACACACAAGAACAAAACACATTCTATAACCCCTCATTCACCTCCACATTATCTGTATCTCTATCTATCTAATCGTCTTCTTTTTCTTCTTACTTTATTTTCACCCAGTTTTCCACCTCCACATTATCTGTACCTCTATCTATTTAATTGTCTTCTTCTTCTTCTTTCTTCATTTTCACCAGTTTTTCACCCTCTCTGCATCACCATCATCACCATCCTTTTAGGCATGTGTCAAATAATTTTCTCAAGAAATAAGCACTAATCTTTTGATCTCCATGGATAGTCAAATTTTTACCCAAAATAAAAGATAGGATATGATAATAATTAATATTACGTATATAATCTAATACCTAAGCACATCATTGTGGATATGAATAATAAGCATAGTATCATAACACATAACTAGGGTGCCGATGACCCCCACAAAAAACTGTAATGGATATTAATATATACAATGTTTAATTCGCGAGCCAAATTTCCTTCAAAATCCATGGTATAGATAGACCATTACCTCCTGTAATATCAAAGCAAAAGAAAATACATCCACTTTCATATCATATTCTTCATTTTTGAAAACCTCTGGAGCCAGATACCTACCTGTTTATGACATTTAAAATTTAGCCACTATTATAATAACCCTATCCAACAAAAAAAGAAATGATTATAAGGATCATCAATTAACAAGCATAGTTTACCAAAATATCCACAACTGTATGCATTTAAGAGTGTCACCATTTTTATTAACTACCCATTCTACCTTTTTTAAGCCTTAGCCTTTTTTATTATGACTCCTCTACAAATTATCCCACACAAATCGTGTTCTGCCCTAGAAAGACCTGTGGTGAATGAGAAATGATATGGCGTTCAAGTCTAGCAAAGGCAATCTTAGATCATCTTCTCTAGTTCTCTTATACTTTGATATATTTTCCATTAACAAAGTATTCTAGAGAAGTCCAGGCATTAACGAGTTACTAGAGACATCTCACCTCGAAAAATTGCCAGTTACTTGGGACTACCGTCAGTACCATTAAAAAGAAGAGAGAGAAGATTTTTTTCTAGATTGGCAGGTGGAAAGCAAAAATTTTGTCTAGAGGCCAGAATCGGGAGACTCACCTTGGTAAAAGGTCCACTCTCAAGAACATACCTAACAAACTTCTATATCCTTATAAGAATTGGGGGAAAAAAGAGAAGATTATGGGATGGGAAACCTCTGAACATCACTTGATCATATAGGATATATTATGTGTCCATGCCTTCCTATGAATAAGGTAGGCCTATGGAGTAAATACAGCAATTATACTTGGCAGCATAGAAGTCTCCTTTATGGCCAGCAGTTGACACAGCTTAAATGGCTGAAAGTTCAAGACTGTATTCAGGTCACCTCCCTCATCTTGGGCGATCTTATATCTAGTGCGCTGACCCAAACGATATCCTTTGGCTCAGGACATGGTCATTCTGTGGCCGGCTCCTAGTCTTCATCTATGCTGTGTCGTGGGCCCTGGCCTTGTTGAGGTTGAGGCAATTAATATGTTTACTTTCTTCTTCTCTCTTGAACTAGTTAGACAAAGTGGAGAGAAAATCAATGAAAATAAATGCAACTAAAATGATCTTTACAATGAGGTATTCCATATAATGTTGCTACTGAAACGCTTCAAACTTTCATGGAATCTAATATGGCATTCTTAATTCTAGCTACAGTTCTCCATATTTTTGCTTCTATCTCATATTTTTTTTATTAATAATATAATATCTTTATTTTTAAGAAGTTAGGTTAATGAGGACTAGGGTTTGATAGAGAATCCTCATATAAAAGGTCTTTCATTTCTTGTTGGAAAGCAACTGAATATTCATTGTTATTTTTATTCTTGAAGCAGTTCTGAGTGATTAATAATCTTCCCCTTTCTCTTTATTGGTGTTAGTATTCTTTTCCTTGCTTCCACTGCTTGAATATTTACATCACTTTGCCTTTTATTCAAGCCGATTACATAATATATGATACTCTTACTCACTTTCTTATATTGGAAAAAACATGTATTGTTTCTTTGTTCAAGAATAAATTTAATTTCTAGGATGCGATGAATGGTTTTATACTTCATTCCTAGGGAGAGATGTGTGGGTGAGTTCCAAGGGTTGATTACAATAGCATTGATCCACTGAGCACCATCATGCCACTTTTACTTGGAATCATAGTGCAATTTAATTAAACGTTCACCAATCAAGGAAAAAAGGCATTAGCTTCAAGATTTGTACTGAGAGGTCAGCAACTGAATTATCAAACATCAATGAAAATGAAAGATAGTGACTATGAATAAAAAGAACTGAACTCACAAGATATATCTGTGCACATTACAGGTTTATCTTCTCTAACTGTTTTTGCAACTTTAAGAAGCTTGCTAAGGCCAAAATCTGCAACTTTTAGATGCCCAGAATCATCCCGCAGTATATTTCTGTTATCTTACTCGTAGGCAAATTCAAAAAATTCCCAACAGCTTCAGATTATTCGGGTTGATAACAGATTAAAAAATAAATAATTTTTACTAGAGTAGGTTCCATTAACTAAGTTGAACAAGAGTACTTACGAAGGCTCAAGGTCACGGTGAATAATTGCTTCTGGCTTATTCTCATGCAAATAATTCATTCCCCTGTAATAAAAAAGTCGATACATAAATGAGGTAAGCATTCCATCTATCACTAGTTAAATTGGGTTGTGCGACATCGCATAATACATCCCAAATCCAAGTATCTAAAAGGCATTTAAGTGGCTACCAAAACTAGGTTTATCACATTAAGACCATCAGTATTGTCAACCATTTCTCAATTGTGGATGACTTGATCTCTCATTCTAGCATACAAATGATACCACCCATATTCTGCATTTCTTAATTAAATTTCCTGTTTCCTCTTTAATAGCATTGGCTGATAATGGGTAGTCCAGTGGCACTTTTCCAATAAACCACTGTTATCTATATCCTCCTTTACTTTAGATGGGGGTTCTTTGTTTGTTTACCGCCCCTTTTATTTAATGTTAATCTATTCTCACTTTTTGAGGTTGATTAAAGCCTCCTTTAAGATTGAAAAACGCACTCTAACGTACCGTGCAATATCAAGGGCAAATTTTACAGCAGTTGTTTGCTTCAAAGCCCCTTTGCTTTTCAAGAATGCACGAAGATCACCCTGCACCACAAACAAGACAATATGAATTCAAGTACAACAAAATAAACATATTCTGACTGACGTGAACATGCTGTTTACTAGAAATCTGATATTGTTGGTACAGAATAATTCAATGTAACATATTTTCATCTTCAGAAAAGCTTCGGCCTCCTACAAAAATTGTATCAAATGCTGCCTTTCTCCAATATGATGCTTTTATGGGGAAACGTTGATAGAATAGTAGAAATAATAGGGGACTTTAGGAAATAATGAGACAAACATAAAACACACTTTGTTATGCCTGGAAGCTAATTACTTTACGAAATCCGTTTGGTATACGCTACATATGGGCTGTGTAAGAATTCATCATGTATTAAGATTATTAGCTATGAGTTCACGTCCTACACTTCAAACAAAATAATTAATAATAGTATGAATTAGAAGTAATGAAGTATTAGCAGACCAAAAAAAATATGATGTCCAAAATGACGTATGAGATTCACTGTGTTAACTCTAGGCTCTAGCTAATGCCTTTTTTTTCTTAAAAGTGAATCTGAACCTGAAGTATTAAGATAAATAGAGCGGGGCAACGAGCCATGACACTATGTACGTAATGGTGGAAATATATGGGTATTTAAGTTATATCCAAACCTGTTAGATTAAGACCTATCGACACACATATGGGTTCAGAAAAAGATTCCCTAGAGAATACATTTGAAATGGGAGTATCATATAGCAGGCATCAAAGATTATTACCACTTTGAAAAACAATATCATGACTTTCAAAATTTACAGAAGGCCTTATAATGCTGGAGCAGTATGATCAATCTTAACTTGCTAGTCTTTTTAACATTAAAAAGCAATGAGAAATGGACTAGACAATATTTATTATAATATTCTGATTACAGTTGTTTTTCCACAGGGAGTGAAATACCATTTTCTTTGCTAGATGCAATTTTTGGTAGTTTTCTGGGTTTGTTTAGTTGCCATGTGTGCATATACACATGTCTCGCTAGTTACCTCCAGAATGTTGGTGCAAACCAACCATATGTTTATGAATCACAGGTGGTTCCATTCTTACTGCTAGTTATCTACTTTAGCTGCGTGCACACTAGGTGCTCAATGGGGGGAAGTTTGTCTTTAGTTTCACTATTCATCAATGGGTCTAAGAAGTCTGTTGTAATGTTCTAAATTTAGCATGCGTGACTACAAATATACAAGTCATGCAAGAGCAAGACAATAGAAAACTTAAAATCATATATATGCAAGAGCGACAAGGAAAGGCTAAAGAACCACAAAGATCTTTTCGCATATAGAAACAAAAAAAAATTGATGAAAAGTGATTGATGTTATCAAGAGTTAAGATTTAATTGCAAAGAAATCCATTTGTCAACCAATACATTCAAACTATACTCTTAGTTGCCATAGACCAACCTTGGGTAAATATTCAGTCACAATCATCATTGGACTACTTTGAGTAACAGCACCCAAAAACTGGACTACATTAGGATGCCGTATCTTCTGTAACAATTCAAGCTCATCCCTGAATGCTGATCTGGATAGTCAACCACAAACCACAGAACTCCATATTAAATCAGGAAGAAAGTTAATATCCAACGTAGAATATGACCATGAATGACAGGAATATAACTATAAAGACAAACACATAAAACTTAATAGAAAAAAAAATTACAGAATTAATCAGCAAGATAAGAACAACCCACACTTTATCCTCATCACTGATCACATCCTCCCCAATCACTTTCACAGCCACTTTAATCCCACGCCATAATGCAGTTCGAAACGTTCCCTGCAATAATAGTCAGCATGAAAACCATTTCATTATAAAAATTGGGTATATGGATTATTCAACAAAATAATAATGATAAAGGATTATGTTGCAGCAAAATCACAAAGAAACAATTAACAAAGCTGGGAAGGCACACAGAAAAAGAATATTTCGCTCATTCAGGAAACATAGGACTAAGTTGTTTTTTTTAAAAAAGATAAGGTTAATTTCTTTCTAGCGTCTTCTAGAAGATTCTTGGGGATAATCTGATAAGGATAGAATAAACATCAAATGAAAATGTGGTATTTAACAAGTAATATATCATAAATCACATCATTCTATACCAATGCAATCCATCATAGTGCATTATATATTACATCATATAGAAATTATTGTGTTGAAACTTGAAACTAAACTAGTTCTGACATCATGCTCATTAGAGGAACAGGTAAGATTAGACTTGAAAATGATCATCATGTTCTAGAAGCTAAACTAAGCTTATAAGTGAAGACAACTGTTACTTTTGTTCAATGATCCAACATGTGGAGCAAATGTTATGTAGTTATGGTCAAACATAGTATTGATTTATAGTTGTATTATTCCTGCCTCTCTTCATTTCGGAACATAATTTGTAAAGCACTCAATGATATTTATATTGGGTTTTGGGGGCACCTCTCACACAATAGTTTTACTATATATATTGCTTTGCCAACCAAAAATATTATATTTATATTGGGGCCTTCAGATAGAGTATTCATATGAGTTAACCCATAACAAAGCCATCTGGAGTGCAACCAAACATGTGTTAAACAAAGCCAGAACCCACGAAATCTGTCTTACCTTAGTTAAATCGACAGTGTTAGTAAAATCTAGTTCTTTAGGATCGATCTCATATTCTGGGATCTCACGCCTGTGATTGACATGCATGGGAGCCATCTGAAAATGGTGCACAACCAGAAGGAAAAAATTACCACATGTGATAAGAATGATATATAAAACAAAAGAATGTATAAGGAGTATGCATTCAAATGAGGGGGTCCACGAAAATTTGTGCACTAGCAAATTACATGATCGCTGAGTTTCAAGAAAGCCAATTAGAGGGAGAAAGAAGGTAGTTTAATCTTCATATCTAGTCCATAACAGGACAAAACTGCAGAGTATTTAAAGCAGCTATGAATTATTTTAAAAAAAATTCCAATATCCAGATATGTTTTATTTTTACATTGATCTTCTCTTGAACTGGAATAATATAGAAAATAAAAATGAAAATCTAAAGACCAGTTTATCTAAAAGACTAGAATTTGTAGAGAAGTACACCACCAATGTATATGAAACGGAACACTGGTCACAAAATATTAGGCTTAAGCACATGCCTGGCCACATAGATGGGGATGGGCACACACTTGCCAACTTTCCCAAACACGGAATCACGGGTAATACACACAATACGCACACTCCAAACTGCATACATGGGGGGCCAAATGAAACTAATAGATAAAGTGGTGCCCTTATGTCAATCAGGGTTTTAAACCCATCCCCTCCCCTCTCCCTCATCCAAAAATAGCTTCAATAATGTTTCTTAAAAGAAACAAATGTGATTTCCATTCAATAATGTTTGAACAGTTTAAAGTGTACACTTGTTCGAAATATTCGAATGACAAATCAAGATATCCAAACAAAGATAGAGGCATCTACTTAACTTTACCCAATTTATAGAAATAGATTTTTGCATACTTACTGTCACATCCCAAGTTTCAGATATGCTTTGGCATGCATGCTTTAATAAAAGAAATAAAAAAGAATAACAATGGTAGAATGGCTTTGCTCCATCAGAAAAAACAAGGCCAACAAACATTATTCTTGGTGAAAGGAAGAGAAATCACCAGAAAGAGATGTTAAGGTTTCACCTTCAAAGGAAGAAAGCTTGATCCTTTAAAAACTATTAAGTTTATGCATTAAACTATTTATTAAAAAAGTCAAAATAAGTTGAAGATCTTGTCTTAGAAGTGTTTGCCTACACCAATTTTCATAAGCAGTACAGATCCAGAGAAAAAATGAAAAATCTGAAGACCAGGTGGGACAGTTGCCACAGTGCTGCTTAGGCAATAAGAATGGAGAAAATGTACAGCAAAGAAATCACATCCATAGCATATAATCTACAAATTTATATGATATGCATTACATACCAGAGGCTTTGCACCATGCTTTTCCAAAAGCTTGATCACATCATGGTTTTTGTAATATATTGCATCTGCTAGAGGCTGTTTGAAAGACATTGAAACAATCAGATAGGTCATTAAGCTCAAGTGAAAATAAAAGAATTTTTGTGGCAGTCACATAACTGACAAAAACATTATACGAAGTTGAGAAAAGTTATGACTTCAAAGGCTCTATATACTGAAGAACTGTAGAGATATTGGCTCTATTATTTCAATCTTAAAATAGTACCTAACAAACAATAATCTTATTCAATTCCTTCATTAAGTACAGGGTGAAAGATGGATAACAAAAGAGTTTGGAAATGACATTTTAAGAAGAAAACCAAGTTTAATGAGACAATCCAAGTAACAAGTAAAAAAACTGGCACTTAACACTTACATCAAGGAATAGAGGAGATAAAACAATGCTCTCTTGTA
This sequence comes from Aquilegia eximia, assembly GCA_023053565.1. Lineage (NCBI taxonomy): Eukaryota > Viridiplantae > Streptophyta > Magnoliopsida > Ranunculales > Ranunculaceae > Aquilegia > Aquilegia eximia. Next base: position 13,163,972 of record JALIGU010000001.1, read on the forward strand.
GTCTTTTATTATGAAGGTAGGACTCTATCATTAGTTCAGGGTATAATTCAAGGTTATGGATGGGAAAGCTTGGGTTTCCTTTGTGAAGATTTTCTTGTTTGATGTGTTACAGGCACTCGTCCTACACCTTGTCTTTCATTGATTACTGGCAAAAATTAACTTTTCCAATCCAACCTATATATAACACGTACAAAAAAAATTAACAGTTGCAAGTTAGAGTCCAAAACTACCTCAAGCTTTTTGTTTAGTGCCTGAGTATTTTCATCTAAAAGCCTCACTTATAAGTTTATGAACATACAAAATACCAAAGAGTTTGAACTTCTTATCTTTAATAAGAGACATTTACTAGCCTACCATATAACATAAGATCGCCAAATAGTGGCAAAAGAAGAGATCATTTATCATTGCCACAAGTAAACATTATGATTTATCAATTCCAATACTTGTGGTTCTTTCGAAAGCATGACAACTAGAGATATAACCTCAAATTCACTGAAACTTTAACAAGGACTTCTTCCAACTACCAACTATATATATGGGTATATGTTTATACAGCTACAAATTCCTACATATCACAAGGAGGCGAGTCAAGCAATTCCGAAAAATCAAGTTGACAAGTTCAAAAGCAAGGTTTCACATTTGTTTTAATACTAACAACTTGCACATTAAGCAAAGTCAATGGAAATTGCATATACAGTACTTGCTAACTCCGTATTGTTTATACTAAGTAAAACACCATGTTCAACACAGAAAGAGTCAATTCAAAGCGAGATTTCGAGGAACGAAACATACCGTACTACCCCAACAATCTTTGGGATCGATCTGAGCACCTCTTCGAATCAACAATTCAACAACATCAGTACGACCTTGACAAGCAGCAATATGCAAAGCTGTTCTTCCATCAATATCACTAAAATTGACATTAGTTCCTAAATCCAACAACTCATTAATTCCTTCAAGATCACCTTCGTTTACAAGATACATAAGCCTAACAGTAGGTTCAACAGATTCTGTTACTTCCAGCTCATCTTTAACTAATTTTGTTCGATCTTCACGTTCTGGAGCTAGTGATGATTGTTTAACTAAAGTTTTTCTCGGTTGTTGAATCTTCGTTTCCATTGAAAACAAACTCTAATTTCACCAAATTAAACCCTAATTTGTATGAATTTCAAAGTAATTGAAAGATTTGATAAGATTGAGGAATTAGGGTTTTTATGAAGAAGAAGAAGAAGAAAAAAGCAAGAGGTTGAAAATGAAAAACAGATTCGATGGATGCCAACCAAGCAAGCAAAGGCGAATAGTGTGAGTTGAGAAGAGAAAGAAGAGTCTTTCTTATTAAAGAAGCCTTCTTTCTTCTCGGCTATTTTGAAATTTAAAAAAAAAAAATAAAAAACTACAGCTTGTGAAAACAAAAGTGTTATGAATGCCAGGTTGGCATAGAGTTGCACGCATGCAACTGCTTAGAGGGAAATAGTTCACATGCACATTATGATGTCAAATTCAACACGCGCAACATGTGGAAACCATAATTATGTAGGTGACATATGAAACAGACAAACAGTTATCATGGGTTGTTGGGCTTATTGAATTTTCAACACTCGGTTGAAGAATTGTGCAAACCCATTTAATAGGCACAAGCATTTAAAAAAACAAGTTGTTGAACCCGTGCTACGCACCGGGATTTGTGTTATTCAATAAAATGGAAAATCACCAAACTTTTTTTAATGCCTTTCTCAACCTAAATTTGTAGAGAGTTTATAATGACTTTATAAGTGATTTGTTGAACCTAATTTTTTTTAATGCCCTTCTTAACCTAAATTAGTAGAGATTTATAATTAATATTTTTTGTATTTAGTATGGTTTTTATATAAGAATTAAGGATTTTAAATAGACGAAGAATTTAGTAGGAAAAAGAGATTTAGAATTAAGTTCTAAAGGGTTTTAAGGTTTCTATAAATCTCTGTTGACATGGAAGGTGGATTTCCTTTTTAATTTGGGCTCTCACCAAAGTTAAGCAAATCTCTAGAAAAGTGTCATGTGACACTTATATCTACAACTGGGCTTCAATTGGGCTTACAGTTGGACTTAAGTCCTATTCTCAAGTTGTTAAGAACACGCCATGTGGCACTTGTTAGGCTCCACTATTATATAGTATATAGATATAGATCGGGAGGTCCAAGTGTCCTTCATTGTATTTTGGGACGCAATGGAATGGAGCAACCTTGCTCGTATGTAAAAACCTTATAAACCTACATGATCAAATAAAAAATTATGCTTTTAATCATAATATTTTTATGCAGTTTTTCATTTCAGCATTTTTTTTTGCCCTCCAATTTGCTTTATCATTATTATAATTGACCTTAATAAAATTTTGTTCTAACTCCTCGTATTCCAAAAAACATTCTTTCTAAGTGTTTTTAATAAATCTTTATTTATTTAAGCTCGTAATGCGCTTCATGAAGTTGATTTTTGGGTTTCTTATAACATTTATTCCATTTGAAGGCATTACACTTCGAAGAACTATTCGCATAATTCTCACAACCAACAAACATCATTCCATCGTGTTTAGATAAAGACAGTCATGCAGATAGTAATAATAAAAATGTGTTTGTGAGTTGATTCTCAGTATAAATACGTGAAGAATTGCATGCAACTCTTCTCAATGTGACCTCGTAACAATATTGTTGGTATAATGTATAAACCCTAAGATGATGGAATCGTAGTACTCTCAACTTTCCTATGAGATGATGGAATCGTAGTAGTCTCAACTTTCCTATGGTCAACCAATTTTTTTTATTTTTTTTTTATTTTTTAGTTTGTAGAGTTGTCGTTATTTGTCTTCAAAGATATGATGTGGAAACCTTTTTTTTTTTTATAATGCAGGAAAACTTTATAAATTTTTGGAATAAAGAAATGATCAATAAATTTGAATTGATATATGAACACTAGTTATTTATATATTCAAATTACATCTTTCAACATCTACTAAATATATGAGTTATTAGAGCATCTCTAATAGGTAGGCTAAAAATGGACCACATATAAGCATATAAGCATTTTTTTCCTTTACATTAGGCTCAACGTCATCTCGTAAAAGTTTTGTTTTCAGGTCTTCTATCTCAAAGAATAGAGAAATCTAATGTGCGTGTGTGTGTGTGTGTGTTTTTTTTTTTTTTTGTATAATTTTCACTTCCAAGCCACTCAGATCTGCGTGGATCAATTAAATCTATTTTTATTCTTTCATGCATGTCCAACCCTCATGGAATGTAAAAAAAAAAAATTATTTTATTTCTACACGCATCCAGTTCCTTCCTTCCAGTAATTTTCTTTTTCCTCTTCCTCGATAAAAACTGGTCACATATCCTAGTTTTTCAAAAAATATTATGGCTTAATGGAACCAAGACGACAACTAGGTGATAAAAAGTTTTCTAATGTTTATCAAAGCACTAATAGCAATGTAAAAGATCAATCAAAGCAATGGAGAGTATGAGAGATTACCATTTACAGGAGCTCATTTAAACGATAATGAATACGATGTGGATGTAAGGGCTTCAATTTTTTGAAAGATTAATTTGTATGTGGTTTATTTTATACATATCAAATGTTTGATAAATGTTTATATAATGTAGGAAATTAAAAAATTGACTTTTAGAGAAAATGAATAATGTATTTAATTTGGTGGCAATATATGGTGGAGAGGGAAGTCGATTTTGCGCATTTACGTGAGTGAATACTTAAGACATTGTTTGGGTTTCTGGTTAGTTTGATGGCATTTCGTGGCAATATACGATTATCGCAAAAAAAAAAAATTGCTTAAAGAAATTAAAGTTAAAATGAAGATGAACTTGGTGTGATTTGTGGAACAACATGGTGGTGTACATATATGAATAGAGCTCAACAATCATTTTTACAAAAATAATATAGTCGTTGTTCCACGTAGGTCAGACATGTGTTATTCCAAAAAATTGAATTAAAGTGTTTCACGCAGGTACGTATTTTGTAGAATTATAATTAAGTTAATTAAAAATGCTCCACGCAGGTCTGATATTAGTGGAACAATAAAAAATGGAACATTAATGAGCCTTCTATCTCATCTTCCTAGGGCTAAAATAAATTCCACCAAAAATCATAAGTTGAATCATCTAACTGTGTTACTGTGATATAGAGCTCTAAATTTATATTTTTTTTATTAAAAATTTGCAACAGTTAATAAATGGTTATGGTAGATATTATACCTAGCTCTTTGTTATGCAAATGAAGCAACAACAACAAGGGGATGAGTGGTTAGGGAACACAAAGCTCCAACCATACTCTTAACACACATTTTCTTAATTAAATATTTCCTATTATCATCCATTATAGACTTTAGAACACTTTGAAAGAAGACCAAAAAAACCTACACAAATCAAACAAAAAAGTGTAACAAATAAAACAAATTTATAAAACATAAATCACGAAAGGTTGTAAGAAAAAAAAATTAACAAATATAACATACATTAGATGACAACTTCTACGATAAGGAATAAGTAATTCTTTTCCACATTGATGGAACTTTTTTCTCATATTTTGACTTTAGGGCAATATAAGAAGGGTGAAGTGGAGTTCCTAGAGGTGAATGCAAAACAAACGATTTTGCAATCTCAGGGGGTTGCAAAATTGCAATTGTTGCAACAATAATGTATAGTGGCAAAAAATTTAAGTTATGACCCCATTTTGTATTTAGCCATGAGGAGTTAATTATAAAATGACATGTGTTAGCGGGGTCACTAATTTAAGCCCAATAGAGTTTACTACACATAGGTTATATTTTAGTAAATAAACCAAATTTTAGTAACACGTGTGATTTTATGATTGGTTCCTCATGACACAAACAAAATGGGGTCACGACCTCTATAATAAGGAAGGTCCAATCCTCTTCAAAATGGTAAAAAAAATCTTTTTTTTTCTTCTTTGCCATTGATTTTCCATTATCTTCTATTAATCTCATTTTCTGAATAAAAATGTATAAAGAAAAAAATAATATCAAGAACTGGAAAGAATCAACTTAAATTTATAAAACAAACTTCAAATAACAAAAAAAAAAAAATAAATAAATAAAAAATTGTACCTTAGATTCGTTAGGTTTTATGGTGAGAATGGGAAGTAAAAGAAGATGAAGAAGACGAATGTTTGTTTGAGATTTTTCTAGCTAGGGGCTATGCAATAGGTTTAAGTATTGGTTTGGTTAACCCAATGTGTCTTCAAGCAAATAACAACCAGAAAGCCCATGGTTGTGGAAAAAAAAAACTTTTTCAACTTTTGTCTTTTTCAATAATATATTTTTTTATTTAGCATTAATACCAAAAGATATTCCAATATTAACTTTTGTCAATTATTATTTATAATATTTATAAGGGAGATTTAGAGATACCCCGAAAAAATTTTCACTCTTTGAGATACCCCAGATTTGAAAATCATTAGAGAAACCCCTCATTTTCTTATTTGAAGTCGGTCAACCAAGCGATTGATCAATTTTTCTTTCATATTGACAAGAATACCCTTCATCGTAAAAATATCATGTCACCCATTATTAATTAAATTAATGTCCACCACCCAAAAGCTAGATCTATATTTATTCATCGAAAATCGATGGTCTAAATCATAATTAGCTTCCTTCCATCTTCCTTCTTTAAACAACCACCACATCCATCCTTAACTACCACCACCACCATCTCCAATTACCTTAACTCCACCACTTCCACAACCCAATTGTCGCCACTATATAAACCCTTAACATTCCATTACCAACACCACCACTACCACCAACCATATATACCTCTATTACCACCATCTCTAAAATCCCACCACCACCATCTTCACATAATCACACCCCATCATTAAACCATATCATTACCATCATCTCAAAATCTTCACATTCCATCATCATTACCTTAATCTTCACACCCCCATCAACTTTTCTTTTAAACCCAAATCCAATCTCCACCCACATTTTCAACATATTTTAATTGTTTTCAAAGATAAAGTTCACCAATTACACAAATGATAGTGGTTTTAGTATGCTAATGGTGGTGGTGCTGGTGGTGGGTTGTGTGTTAGAGATTGTGGGGTTTAGGTTAGAGATGGTGGATGTTTAATAATTATTAATTAATAAGATTAAATCTATGTGGAGAGGTATTTCAGTCCTAAAGCTTTAAAGACTGGTTAGACCATGGTTAACGACTTGGTTGACCGACTTCAAATGAGAAAATAAGGGGTATCTCTAATGATTTTCAAATCTTGGGGGTATCTCAAAGAGTGCAAACTTTTCTGGAGGTATCTCTAAATCCCCCTATTTATAAATATACTCATTAATTGTTTTTTTAATTGTTAATAGATTTTATGTTTATTTTCTAAATATGGACCCTCAAATGTTTCTCCAACTCTTCGAGTTCATTCGACTTTATCGAACATCCTAGTGGGATTTTTTTTTTTTTTTTAGGGGGTGGGGTTTGGCAGACCCCTACATGTTAACTAAAATTGGAAAAATTAACCCAGAGGGGGACATTAGGCCTTACTTCAATACAAAAGACATGGGCCTAGAAGGCCTAAACTTAAAACATACTCCTTTAAAAAAACCTAAAACAAACTCTTCTTGATAAATCCACTAGGTCAGCTCCTCGAAAATAAGCGCCAAAAAAAGTTGTTATCTCATATTCCCATTCAATTGCTTGTCTGCACCAAGCTTTGGGCAAAACCAAAACCAGTGTTGGAGAAAACATCTCCCCCTCCTTCCATACCTCTTCTAGCTCTTGAGATATCATTCAAATGGCTGCTCATTATTATGATCAGAACTATATGTCTCTTCGTCGCTCCATGTGTCCACAACACTTCACATATTTTTCTTCCCTTCACACCAACCTGAGAGCTATGGGTATTGATTGGTTAATTGCCTAATGGCTACTTATAGTATTGAATGGTTACTATTATTGAAGGGTTCAAACTTTAACAATCAATAACTTAGTCATATGCAAAAATTGGAAGCTGAAACTTAAGCCTCCAGGAGCACCAAAGATTGAAGAATGTGTATGGAAGCTGCCAGACTTTGGGTTATCAAAATTAATGTTGATGGTTCATCCAGGGGCAATCCAGACAACTCAGGTTGGCGAGCACTATTTAGAGATCATACATGTGTAGTCAAACTGACAGCTAGTAAAGGCCTTGGGGGTAATGTGTAGTTACTACTTATCGAGCTGAAATTTTTGGAATTCTAGAGGCAATTAATGGAAACTACATTCTCTAAAGGTTGGTTGACCATTTGTGTTGATTCACCTAAGTTGTCCTAGCATTTCAATCAAATGAGGTACCATGGCAGTTGAAAACAAGATGGCGACAGTGTAAAACTTTTCTACAGAGATTTCACATTAATGTAGTTTGGAGGGAATGCAGTTTTGGTACGGATCAAGCAGCAAAGGAAAGGAGCTTCTATGGCTAAGAGCCTAAGAATGAATTTGTAATGGGAAACCCTACCAGCTTGGATTATAAGTTTTGAAAATAACCAATGTGTGTACTATGGATTTGGCTAATGAATGTGGAGAATCTTTGTAATGTTTATGCATTTTTTATCAATGAAATTCGACATATTTAACAAAAAAAAAATAAAAAAATACTACTATTGAATTCTACCAATACTTAAGGAGCCGATTGTTGCTGAGCTAATACTTACTACTGCCAAGGTGTATTTTTCTGTTGGACTTATTTACCTTCAAATCTTATCAAAATCTCTTCATTTTTAAATTAAATTTTTTAACAAATTTAAAATATAAAATTAATTAATTAATTTGTTCAAATCCCACTAAGGTTTACTGCACCCATAGGTAATAGTGTTTTATTTATCCACAAATCTCACACCAAAAAATAAAAACAAACTATATTTTTCAATAAACATCTAGATTAGATTTAATCAATTAAATCCAAAGGATAAATAAGTCTAACAGAAAAATGTCACCCTTGACGCTAGCTTGCTCCATACTTAAAGCGGATACTGTAATTATTATTTGTCACAACTGCAAAAGCACTTAGGATTTGCAATTTCCTGGCATTGACTATTTTTTTGGCATACCTTAATGGCATGCCAAAGCTAAATTGCATGCCGTTTTGGCATGCCTTTTGGCTTCCCGCTTGCATACATGGCCCATTTTTCTCGTGTATCATATCGATCAAGGTGTAATTCTGTGCTATATAGTTTCATTTAAATATAATCACAGTAAGTTAATAATAATAAAATATATTAAATTTTTTTTAGAATTTCATTAGAAGATATTCAAATAAGAAAAAAAAATATGTTTATTCAAAATCAAGTTTAAAAGTACCTTGTGCTAAGATCTTAAGATATAAATTGCACCAATTGCCAATCAATTACATTCTTGGATAATTTCATCAATTTGGGATTAGTTCATGTACTTCACATCCTACTCAAATTTGAAGAAAATTATATCTTCTAAAAATTGTCTTCTAATTTCTAAATATAAATTTTTATAAACATATATTTAAAATAAAATATTAATTAATTAATTATTAAAAACCGCCGAAAAAAGCATTCCAAATCCCCAAATGGCATGCCGCCCATGGCATGCCATTTTGGCTGTGCCAGGAACCCTATTGAATCTGTCCTCTCGTGGATCCACCACTATCAAAAGTACACATTGTAAGGCCCAAAGGCCGTCAAGTTGGACCATGAATTATGGATGTTGAACTTAGTGGACATATTTCATGCAATTTAAAATGTTTGGTGTTCCTACCAATTTTCCTTTTTCTTTTTTTTTTTCTCTTGTTGTAACAGTACCACACATGGCACTGAACCTTAGTATTAGTATAGGTGCAAACGGGTTTATGAAGTGAATCCAAAATGGTTGGATACCTGCTAAATTAATGGGGTGGTTCTGGGTTATCGCTTTCGTCCAGAGCTTCTTAGTGCTTGTGTCAAGTAAGTTCCATCTCCACCAAAAAAAAAAAAAAGTAAGTTCCATCAATAGTTAATAAAGAGATCAATTAAAATTATTATGTACATAATATTAAGAGCAGCACATCAATAAAGAGAAGGACGTTGAAGAAGTAAACTTTGTAACACCAGGTGGTTGTGTAACAGGTCTCCCAGGTGTTTATTACATGAAATGGGCTTATTTAACTGAATACTGGTTGCTGCATGCTTGCATGTCCCCTGAATCATTGCATGAGAAAAGAACATAGTAGATGGGTCACCCAACATATATCCCACTTATTGATCTCTGTGGTAGTTTGTAGATGTTAAAATAGTCAAAAATATAACAAGAAGTTTTCAATTTCATTCACTTGCGGGAATTCTGCCAAATGTACAATATACATTTTGTGAATTTGTGACCTTGATGTTCTTTGTTTCTGTTACAGTTTTCTGGAGCTTCACAGGAGCTTATTAACAAGTTGGTATGGTACTTTATCACGTCAGGCAGCAACTTGGATCAGTATTTTTGCATCTTTCAGGAACATAAATGAAAACAGTTGGGAGGCCAGAGTTTTTTGTCACTAAATCACCGAGCATTCAGCTCAAAGCAACCGTACTTATAGCCTGGCAGAATTACGTGTAGACAAGGCAATGTGGTTCCTGGGCCTTCTAGAATTTGGTACTTTTCTTGACTACATTTTGCGGAATGCTTTTGTAAATTCTCTGGTCATGACGAAAGTCTCTGCGCATCAAGAAGTTGTAGAAGAAATATGACTGGCTGACTGTTTGTCTAGTTCGAAGGGTACTAGAAGAACAGCTACAGCAGAAAGGGTTAGTTTTGTTGTGTTTGTTACTTCTGTACTACCCTAACCAAAATGTGCACTTCCAGTTACATGCTAGTTAATATAAATCACCTCAATGTTTCAATGCTTGTGTGCAGGTGGGTACATAGTACATACTTTTGGACTCTTTTATTAATACATGAGTAATGCTTGGGGTTCGATGTCACTGGGACTTGTATATTATTTCAGCGAAAAAAGAATTTGTAATCCAAACAGGATAATGGTTCATAAAGTGTACACTTGTCGAAATATTCGAATGACAAATCAAGATATCCAAACAAAGATAGAGGCATCTAATTAACTTTACCCAATTTATAGAAATAGATTTTTGCATACTTACTGTCACATCCCAAGTTTCAGATATGCTTTGCCATGCATGCTTTAATAAAAGAAATAAAAAAAAAATAACAATGGTAGAATGGCTTTGCTCCATCAAAAAAAAAAAAAAAAAACCCAACAAGGCCATACAAACATTATTCTTGGTGAAAGGAAGAGAAATCACCAGAAAGAGATGTTAAGGTTTCATCTTCAAAGGAAGAAAGCTTGATCCTTTAAAAACTAATAAGTTTATGCATTAAACTATTTATTAAAAAAGTTAAAATAAGTTGATGATCCTAAAAAAGTCTTAGAAGTGTTTGTTTAAATCAAGGCTATAATGATATATTAAAACAGGAGGACAGACTGTTTTGTTCATAAGTACGGAGAACTTCGTACGATACAAAAAAAACTAAAAAGCGCAAAAGAGCACAAAAGAGTTAAAAGTGAAATATGTACATCCGGGAGGCAACACATTTACATCAAGGATTTTAGTTAATTGTAGTGAAATCGATCTTTGACAACTTAGCCGAAATCTTCCTTATAATTGGTCTAAACACTAATCTTTACTCCTATGTGACCTGCCATTGACAGATTCCGAAGTGAGGAAGATGTATATGCGAATAAATTTAAACAGGTAAGATGTGTGTATTTGTATCATAAAGCTGTGTGGCAATGAGTGTATAAGTAAAATTCACAAACCTGGAATGAGTGTTGTTCTTGATAAGATTTTGCGCATCCATGTATGTTCATATTGAAAATGATATTTCGATCATCTTAGCAGTTTGAGACACATTAACAACCTGTCACATATTTCTAACCAGTTAACTGTCCTGCTTAGCAGTTTGAGACACTGAAGGTGTAAGTCACATATTTCAAATGTTTTTTAGAGCATACCTGGTTGCGGCTAAGCAGCAGAAATGGCCAATGTTGAGCAATTGCTCAGCAGCAATCTTACGAGACATCAACAGCTAAAGACACAGGGTAAAGAGTGAGCAGAGGAGGTGGGGTGGCGATCAATGAAAATGAGACTTGACTGGAAAGGGGCAAGGGCAGAATAAGATAAACTAAAAGTATAAAGAGATAATATTAGCATCACGTCCATAAGTGTAATTGCAACACCAAATATATGAAATGGTATTAAAGGGTTTATATACAAACATGATAGGAAAAGGAAGAATCTATATATGTGGTTGTCTTGAGAGCAGATCCTGCGTCATTCAGTTTTCTTTTAGTTGCAATTAATGCAACCATTGTTTTATCTGAAACCTGTTGGAAACAGTTTGAACAGATTCTGTCAGAAATCTGACAGAAATCTGACAAGGTCTTTGGCTGGACATTTCGATATGTTCTAGAGCTCCATTGAGCTAGATCTTGGTACGTATGGAATCCTCATTCCGAGTAGATGCTCGCAGAATATTCATACGTCTAAAATTGTTCCATAGTGAATGAGAAATTGGTGTCCCAAGTTCCAAACAACTTGAGACAAAGCAAGGAAAATGTGATAGTCCCACATTTGACCCATGTAGATAAGGTTTTGTCTAGAAAAACCCCTCATGTACAATAAGGGTGTGGCCCTTGGGGTTACAATGTTTTCGCGCGTTGGGCGAAACCTTACATGGGCTTGGGCTTGAAAAACACACAACACGCGCGTCCGTCCGACCCGGCTCGGACTCGGGCTTGGGATTTGGATTTGGTGATCCAACATAATCTTTTTAGTAGAAAGGTCCATTAGAATAAATCCCAATAGGTGCAAGTTGTGACCCTTGATGAAACTGTTTAAAGCCCAAAGTGTCTGTTCGGCCTTAATGGTTGTGTCCGTTCAATGAACTGTTTCGGCCCAAGTGTCTGTTCACTTAGTTTTTCTTGCTATAAATACCTTGTCAGTGTCTGCATTTTTTTCATTCATTCGAAAACATCATATTCATTAAACATCATATTCATTATCATTCATAGTCTGTCTGTGTCCTTGAGAGAGTTACATCACTGAACTGGTTTGCCGTCTTCGTTTTGTTTGAAGTGCTGCTACACGACGAAGGTATTGATCGTTGTATCCTGGGAGACAGTTTGCATTACACCCATACAGCACCTGTTGGGGCAAATTATGTCTTAAGGACAGAGATTTTCTCGACTCGATCACATCATACTATCCTTAATTATTGTTCTGCTTTGCATACTCTATTTATTCTGGGTTTTCTAATTTTACTTAGAATTATACTTATGCAATACTAACATACTGCCTAACAAAACCTGCAATGTTTGATCCATGGATTTCACTTTAATCATTTATCATTGGAATGCCCACTGTTAATATATCTGAAATCTGGATTCACTTTGACAGGTAAGGTTATTTTAGTCTGCACATCAATTGGTCAAGCGAGAAATGAATATTTCAGAATGTTAAACTTATACTGCTTGGGTACTGAAAATCAATTCAGCAAATCAAAAGCAAAGAAAGGGTGTTAGTACCTCAACATTTAGTCCGACACTTTGCTACACTGTTATCATTATCAATATACCGAACTTCCTGCATAAAATTATAACTGGGGTATTAGGTACATGTAAAGATATGAAAGACAAATGTCAAGTAAAATTGACAGATTTGAAACATTTAGAGGTTAGATAAAAAAAATGGCAATACTGATGAAGCCTTATACTGTCATCAATTATAAATCTACCAAACGATTCAGTTGCAAATATAGTTTTGAGGACGATTCTTTGCTCATAATTAGTTAGAATGACTCAAAGCAGTAAAAACGTATAGGACCAGAGGTAATTTTAACAGTTATCTTCAAGAAAAGAAATCTAATGAAAAATAATTGGCCTTATAGGCCAAATTTTGATGAACTTAGAATTTTCTATTTCTTTCTGATGGACTCTTTTAAAGTGCAGTCAATGCTTTCAGTAATACTTTCAAAATTAGGTTTAATGGCATTATTTTTCTATCCTCAAGTTTCTGATAATCTAAAATGTACAATTGTGGGAAACTGCAAGTTGTAGATAGTCGTGTATGGCTATATTACCGTAACGTTGCGAACCAACATACATAGATATGTACCTAAAACACCAAACTTGTTGAACTCGATATTTTCAACCTTCAATAAGTGAAACCTAATGCAGAAGAAGCAGTTGGATAATGCATGAGTACATTGACTATACGAAAAGGGAATCATTTAACCAAAATTTCAGCAGATATTGACCTTAAAGGTATTGACATAACATTCTTTCACCAAACTCACTCCAGTGTCCAGTTTACTAAAATATAGTGAAATCTCCATTTTATATCCTGCAAAGCAAAAATTGAAAGTATCCAGATTCACTATGGTGTTTTTATTCTTTTTATTCGCAATGCCTAATAAGCGATAAATTTTTTTTCTGTTCCAAAGGATATAGAATGCTGAATTTACCTTTTTGATGAGAAAAATTGAACCCGACTTGTGTTTAACAGTCTGTTGCCTTTTTGGTAAAGGTACAGTGTTCGTGAAATTTGCATCTTAAAAGTAGATTTGTAGAGCAGGAATTAATAATAAAAATCGCAAAATAACACCAAGACAAAACATTTTATATAGATTTGAAAAAAACAGTAAAAGAAATTCCAAAGATATGTACAGTAGAAAAATGAAATTAAGATAAATCAGATGTACAATAGGCACTGAAAAGTAGCTCTGCGTTGCATATTCAAATGTTTGGAGAGCTTAAAATGGTTAGAAATGTTGATAAAAACAACCTGAAAATAAGTACAGACGAAAGAAGTTGAGGTATTGGATTGAGGAGAATGAATCAGCAATATGATGCAATTACCAATTACCAATTGCCAATTACCAATTACCAATTACCAATTACCAATTACCAATCAAGTTGACCCAATTGACCTGATACGCATACAGGTAGGTCAGGTTCACCGTTCACGTTTTACAATTTCCATTCCAGACCTGTCGGGTCGACCCGAAACTTGATCTTCGTCTTCTAAATATTTTCTAATTTTTTATTTTTTCTCTCTCTCTCAAACCCATTACGTTTTCCATTTTTTCTAATGAATTGAACCTCTTTAGCAAATTGAAGTTGTTCGACACAACTAATCTTGAATTCACAGACTCAGTCATTCAAATCAAATCTAGTTAATCTCTGATTGAATTCATAATCATTCAAATCAAATCTTGTTCGATAGAACTAATCTCTGATTGAAATTGAATACTCAAGTAGTGACGACAATGTAGTGATGATGAATACTAAAGTAGTGAAGATGAATGAATGATGGGTTTGGTTTGTTTGATTCATTATGGTAGTACGGTATGTTTTGTTCCTCGAAATCTCTCGCTTTGAATTGACTTGTTTCTATGTTTAACATGGAGCTTTACTTAGTATAAACAATACGGAGGAGTTAACAAGTGCTGTATATGCAATTTCCATTAAAACAAATGTCAAAACTTGCTTTTGAATTTGTTAACTTGATTTTTCTAGCTGTATAAAGTATAAACATATCTAATATACTTAGGGTAATAGAACATACTCATATTGTTGGTAGTTGGAAGAAGTTCTTGTTAAAGTTTCAGGGAATTTAAAGTAATATCTCTAGTTGGCATACTTTTGAAAGAACCACAAGTTTTGAAATTGATAGATCATAATGTTTACTTGTGGTAATGATAAATGATCTCTTCTTCTGCCACATTTTGGCGATCTTATGTTATATGGTAGCCTAGTAAATGTCTCTAGCTTGTTAAAGATAAGAATTTCAATCTCTTTGGTTGAAATTCTTATCTTGCTGATTAATTCTGTAATTTTTTTTTTTTTTTTTTATCTATTTAAGTTTTATGTGTTTGGCTCAAGATCAAAAATCAAGATTCAAGAGTAGTGAGCAGTGAATTGTGAGCGCAAACAAGAGAAGAAGAAGAAGAAGAAAAGGAACCAAAAAGAAAATGTCAAAGAAACGGCTACTTTTGCTGTTGAAGCCTTTTAACGTCTACCCTAATCCAACCAACAACAATGGTTTTTCAAACCCAAAGGTGCTTTCTTGGTTACTCACTACTTTGATTTACAATTTCTTTTTGTTATTCCAAGGACCTGCTTGGTTTCATTTTCCTGAATTGTGTTAATTTGATTAAAATAATTCATTATCATGTGTTGATTTTATTTCATTTGGGTTTTTGGAAAAAGCTTAAATATCACTATATCAGAGTTTACCAATTCTAATGTAATTGTGTTTGGTTGGTTGGTTGGTGAAAATGAGATTGGATAGGCTTCAGTTTATTCAATGAATCACCATACCACATGCCCACTTTGTGCTTTACTGGAATTACAAGTACACAAAGAACAAAAATTTCTATAAAGTTTAGAAGGCAATCAAGTTTTTTGTTGTTAGAGTTGTAGATGAGTATTATTTGCAGATAAGAATGGATCCCATTTTGAGATTCTGAGAGGGGATGCTTTGTTTTTCATTGCAATCTTCATTTTTGTTATGGTAAGGGTGCAGGATATTCGGAAGTAATACCTTTTTAATTTGTACACTATGTTGAGACTCGAGATGGAGTCCATCCTTTTAGTTTTGAAGGCGTTCTTATACTACAATTCGTGTATGTGCTTGCATGCTCCTTACTTGCAAGTTCTGTAAATTATTCATTTTGAGTTAATCATTTATTTTGATCCTGTGTCTAAAATCGTCTTAATCCTATTACAGGTTTTAGGTTACTTGGATAACAGACGTAAGATTCATAAAGATGCAATTAGGTTTTGTGAGAATATTCTGAGACGTAAGTCTTTTGATTGGAAGCCTCTTCTAAGAAACAATCTATTGCACCCAATTCGCGACGTTGATATGGTCATTACTGTTGGTGGTGATGGTACTCTTTTGCAAGCCAGTCACTTCATGGATGACTCAATTCCAGTTTTGGGAGTGAACTCAGACCCCACAGTAACTGAAGAAGTTAGTGCATCGACTATCATATTTATCACCTCTTGTAATTTGTTGGAAATATGAATGACGTTTCTTTTTGTTGTTGTCATCTTATCATTCGCCTGTTTTGAGAAATCTTGTATTTCTCCTTGATAGGTGGAAGAATTCAGTAATGAGTTTGATGCTACAAGAAGTACTGGCTACCTTTGTGCTGCAACTGTCAGAAACTTTGAACAAGTAAGTATAAACCTCATTAAGTTGGCATGGAGGAAAAATGAAATTTCAAGTAGTAAAACAAACATTTTATTCTCAGTCACTTTATAGTTATGCAATATACAATCTGTTTTAAATTGATTAAGCTCCAAGGCATTTAGAGTTCTTGGTGTAGGAGTTTGACCTAAACAACTGTCCCCTTTCGATGATTGAATTAACGCTTATTTGTTTATGATCCCCAAATCAAACTGTTTTGTTTTTCGAAGCCACACATACAATGCCTCTTTATTTATTAGAAAAAAAAATGTAACTTCAAGAGGCAACTGTATGAAA
This sequence comes from Aquilegia eximia, assembly GCA_023053565.1. Lineage (NCBI taxonomy): Eukaryota > Viridiplantae > Streptophyta > Magnoliopsida > Ranunculales > Ranunculaceae > Aquilegia > Aquilegia eximia. The sequence continues at coordinate 13,180,521 of JALIGU010000001.1, forward strand.
AAAGTATAGTAAGTAAAAATTGAATTTAGGAACAATGGTATTGCTAGTCTCAAATGATTGGGTCCGCAAAAGGTATTTGTTCCACCATTTATATTTTTCTGAAAGTTATTGTCAAATGTTTCTCTCACTTGGGAGATGCCTCCTTCACCCACCTCTCAGATATTTAGAACCCTCAACCATAGGCTACTTTAAATATGCATTGTTAGCGCCTTTGCGGTCTATAATGTCCATGGCCACATTGCGTACGGTAGTCTTTGATTACTACTGGTTTATCTTATTGAGCAACAAAGTCAAGTTGCCACTGGTAATAATTGCTTCCAGTGACATAGCATACACTTGTATAAGTGCCACTTGGAGTTGAGAACGATAACAACTAACAAGTAACCCAGTGATATTCAAGTGTCTACAAACAACAAAAGGCTTGGTGAATGACTCAGTAGTTGTTACAAACTACTGAAACACCCCACATCAGCCAGTACCCAAGGTCAAAGTGATATAGATGTTTACTCCATCCATCACTCAACTACCCAAAGTCACCTCCTTCACTTTATGAAGCATCGCAATATTGGATGCCCCTCCAATGTCCTCTGTCTTAATATAAATTTTTTAATGTTGCTGTTGTTGCAAGAAAGCACTAGTTTTCTGAAATTGTATTTCCTAAACCCTGTTTAAATTCATATTTAAATGACGAACCTACAACAATGGTTCTACAAGTGGGGAAAGTAGTGAAAGGGGGCTGTAGTTAAGATTTTGAGAAACTGAGAAAGGACGAAAGAATATTGAAGTTGTAAACTTGTAATAGTACATCGTATAGACATATTTGAAGTTTGGGCGTTTAAAGAAGAAAGGTGAAGATTCGTGTTTCCTAAAATGAGAAACTACACAACCTTGAGGCCACAGCTTTGGGATGTGCATTGATGGTGGTTGTGGCCTCATCATGCCTAGAGAATAAGCGTAAACACTTCATGTATGTCAGGCATAACACTTTGACTGCTAGTGATAAACTTACCTTCAAGCATACATGTTTGATTCTAAGACATTGGGTTCATTACATTATACAATTGAACCACATTCATTTGCTTTCCGTTTAAATTTTTTTCTCTCTTTCTTGTATGTTATGATTGTAATAAGTGCTTTTAGGTTTTAGACGACATCGTGGAGGGAGAGAAAGCATCTTCTGAGTTATCAAGGATATCAATACATGTTAACAACCGACCATTGCCACAATATGCTCTAAACGACCTGCTAATTGCCCATCCATGTCCAGCTACAGTTTCTCGGTTTTCATTTAAGTAAGTGACGCCCAGGGTTAATAATATTAAACCATGACATTTTATATTATTATTGGATTCTAAACCTTCTCGGTATTATTGCAGAATCGAAGGGACAGGTGAATCGTGCTCACCTATGGTACATTGTCGATCAAGTGGCCTCAGGGTTTCTACTGCTGCTGGATCGACAGCAGCCATGCTCTCATCAGGCGGATTCTCAATGCCTATTACAAGCCAAGACCTCCAATATCTGGTAAGAGAGCCGATTTTGCAAGGACCCACCAATTCCAGTGTAATGCATGGATGGGTTGGACCTGATGAATCCATGTGTGCCACTTGGTATAGCCAAGAAGGTGTGATATATATTGATGGCTCTCATGTCTTCCACTCAGTTCAGAATGGAGATTCCATTGAAATATCCTCCCACGCTCCAGGATTGAAAGTTTTTCTACCCCACCGCGCATCGGCATAATGCATTTTGTAAATATAAGATGGAAATAATTCTGATGTATAGAAGTGCATGTGCTGAATCTGTGCCGATTTTGACAGAATTGAATCATGGTCACATTTGAATCTTTGTGTTGTATATTAATGGTTTCTTTTTCCCAACTGTCAGGATGAGATGTCCTCACCCATCCTTAAGGTCTCTCATATCTAACAGTGAGCTCTGAGTGCTATACTTTCTAAATTAAAGCCATACAAAAAAATTAAATGCAAACACCATATGAAATCTATCTAGAATCGTTGATTTCCTTCAAAAATTGGGAATCCTCTGGATATTATCTATGTTTCCAGAAGAACGTGCTTGAAGTGCTATTGTAGTGAACTTGGTAAAAAAATGTTGAAGATATACTGTAGAGGGTGATTGCTTAGTTTAGAACAAAATTATATCTTCTTCCTTCCCTACCCAAGATGAACGTCAGAACATTTGCCAGGGCATTAAAGCAACTCAAAACTGGTTAACTTTTTTGGGGCAGGCAAGCATTAACCAATTTATGCAACAAAGATCAACTGAAGTGAAAAGTGTGGCCTTTTCTGTTGATTTTCCTATGTTAACACCAACAGAACAGGTGACGTTGTTGAGGGTTGGGAGGTACTGCCCAATGAAAGGAAAAAGGTCCCAATCCGAGTGAATAACAGAGCAATTACCACTGGATTCCATCACAGCCCCTAGCTTATTATGATTTCCTTCACTATATAAACCATTCTTGCTAAAAGAAATATGCAGGATTGTACTTGGTGTTCGAAATGTCTAATCAGGGAAAAAAATACTGAACAAAAGATAAGCATTCTCATTCTTGTTGACAATCAGGATCTTGAACAATATGCAATGTGGGTATACACCAGCACTATATTGGATGGCAAAGATGTCATAACACTTCATAAATCCACCCCAGGACTGTACAATTACAGTCATGCACCTGTACATTTTCATATTTTCTCAAACAAAGCATGCCTTGGACAGTTGGACGCACAAAGTACAGAAGGTTGCAGATTTGCAGCCTTGAATGACTGAATCAGCATTAGCATAGATCTTCCATTATCTGAGCTGAACTTGTCCATGTACCATCAGTACCACTTTCTTCATCAAAAGAATTCTAAGTTGTATATGGCTGTCAACTCAGGGACGTATTTGGAGATATTTTATCTGCTTCACCTTCAGTTTTATAACCTGACATCATAAAGATGGTTTAAGGAAACAAGAAATTTTCTGCCTACAGATTGCAATCGAATCTATGATATAAAAGAGATGACTGTGAAATGGCTGTCAGACTCCAACACTGATATCTACAATAAGAATACATAACATATGGTAGAGGGAGTAGCTTACGTGAACATTTGAGTGCGATTACGAGATAGCTGAGGCCGTTTCATTGGTGAAAGTATGAGATTCCGTAAAGTCATGGAGGGGTTACCAACTCCAGCTCCAGAAAGAGGACGAGCACCAGGCCTTCTGTTAGCAACATCACCCGAAATCTGTACTTGTTTAGCAGGTGAACCACCGGACATATCAAATGGGCCAGAATTGGACTTTTGTCTTGCTGCAGGCCATATATCTTCTCTTCGCCCTGGAGTGTCAGGATTGAAAATCGAGCGATCTGCGACAAATAAATTAACTGGTATTTTTTTGGCAGGGCTTAACCAAGAATGGTTGTTAAGCTAAATGCAGTTACTATCACTTCGAAGAAACATAAAAAGTTGGCCAAAGCAAGTTAAATTTTTCTTAGTCTAGAATTTTCTCTTAATTACGATTTACCTTGCCTGAGAGGATCTCTGTTATCCATTATATTGGCTGGACTAGCGAACAGATCAGGCTCAGCCCTTGAGAAGAAATTGCCAGCAGGCTGGATGGCAGAACGTTTTACAGAATCATACTCGCTTCTCAATTGATCATACATCTCATCGAGTTTCCTTTTCTGCCTGGTATCCAATAAATAATTAACAGTAAGAAATCCAATGAATTCTTTTTATTCAAGAAATTAAGTTAAATTAAAATCAGGCAAATATATAAATAGGAGTAGCGGTACACAAAGAAGGAATTTTACCTAGATTTCTCTGCGAATTTTTCTTGCAGCTCTTGCTTATCCTTAGATAAGCTCTCTATCTCTTGCTCCATCATCTGGCACCTCTTGGCCATTTTTTGGTAAGCAGTATGTACCTGCTCTAGTTTTTCTGTAAACTTTTCTTGCATCGCCTCACATTTCTGCCTGCACTGACCCACTATTTTGTTTAACTTGACTTGCATCTCCAGTTCCTTCTGGCCAATATAGAACATCACACTTCTGTATGCACTTTTCATCACTGTTTTTGTTCAAGGAACACAAAGCCTATTAACTTGTTCCTGTATTCCCTTTAGTTCTCCAGAAATATATGGAAACGTATTACCATTAACATACCAAACTAAAAAAATGTGGGTATAGACCCAACGCAGTATATGAATCTCTCATATCCCATTGGGTAAAGAGGATTAGACCACGAAAAATGAAGTGACAGACAAAGGATACATATTTGTGGAGAGATTCCAGCCATGACCATCTGCAGAGCAAAATATAGCGTCCTTGAGTACTAGTTTAGAAGAAATAAGTTTATGTAAAGAGAGCATTGATGCTTACATTTGTCCATTCATCATTGGGATTGATGTCCACAGGTTTCATAAGGCTGACGGTTGCAATGAAATAGCACATAAGTCGTCATAGTTTAAAATAGTAGAAAGTATGCCACACTTTTTGGTTGAAGCACTTAATAGCCAACATATTGTTTTGGTCAGCAATATAAGTTGGACATAATTACACAGACATGTCCTCTGATTAAATGTCTGTAGGACTATAGCTAGAAATATTCATTTGAAACAATAATTCTGAGTAAAAGAGCTTGCAACTTGTAAATGCGATAATTGTTATACAGAATGCAATATCCGATAACACAATACAGTATCAGTTTGTTAATGCACGCCACCAAGCACTTCGAATCATGAAATCTATGCCATAAAGTCTAAAAGCGGAAAATTACTACCCAACTCGAAACCTTGTGAAAATCGGAAAATATTAGCGGCATACCTCTTAGAAAGAACTTGATCGCATATAGGACATGCTCCATCATTGTTTAGGATCTTGCTCGCATCTTCTGTGCCTTATTTTGCTGTCAAGGAAATTCTTTGGCATGTATTCCAAAACTTATTTTAGAAATTGGAAAGAAACAAATACAATACTATAAACAACTGTTTAAACACAAGTGTAAGGATACACAAAAGGTGGCCACAGGTGGTTGTGACCGCACGCCCTTCGAGCTCTCGCCAACATGCATTACACCTCATTTCAGCCTATCTGAACAAACTCTACAGCAGAAACAATTCAAAGTTAAATGATACAGGCTTTGTGCTGTTTCTACAAACATGAGATGATTTCTCAATGACCTTAAGTATGATAACCTTGCATCAAACCCCCGGACAAAAGTTACTGGATATAAGGAACTAAAGATGGTGAGTTGGGAATCTGAAGTTAATAAGCTATATTCACATGTTGAATTTACAAAAATTAAATTTTGAAACATCTCACTAAAGCTGAAATTTGATATATTGCAAAGGAATTGGGAATTAACAAAACAAAGTCACATAAAAACAACAAATTATATTAGGATTTTAGGTCTCATTATTTGAAAAACTACACAGAAAGGCAACATACAATGCAATTGAAAGAATTATCTCGAGGAAATTGAAAGAATTATCTCGAGGAAATTTTTTTAGATTTATGAAAACCTTCGAAAATCATCAAACCTACAAATTAAAGCCCTAAATCTATGCCGAAGAGCAAAAAACAACAAGAAAACAGATTAATCGTGCATTCAACTTCAGGAAAACGAACAAAAAGAGGTAAATTTGCTAGAGATCAAATCGCACCTTGAAATCAACAAATAATCAACTTCGAGATCTTTCTGTACAGAAATTCATAGAAAATCCTCTTCGAAGATCAAAATGAGCTCAGATCTAGCAAAAACCACCAAAACAAACTTGAATGAATCGCTAAATTCTCTTTGCAGATTCAAACAAATTCTCGAATTTCAAACTTATTGATGAAGATCTAATTGAAACAACTACAGAATATTCGTTACTAAGATCATACCTTGTGTTGATCGTTGGAGATTGTTGAGAGAATTTGAATTCAGAACTATTGCGACTGAAATCAAAGAAATCGTGTTTGTGAAAGGATTAAGAACACGTAGATGATGATGCCTAAACCCTAACGAAATGTTGAAACTTATAACTCTCTCTCTCTCTCTCTCTCTCTCTCTGGTTCGTCTTCTTCACTGAAACTGTTCGCGAAATCGAATGAGCAAAGGCGGTAAACTAATTTCTTTATATACTGACTTCGGTCAACGAAAATTAACCAATCAGCTAGATCCACGTGGCAATAGTCTGTCTGACGTGTATTTTTGAGAGAATTTTTTATTCCACGTGTATTCAACATTTCAACCTGAGCAACCAAGGCACTTGTAGTATGCTGTGCAGAACAAACTACTGTAACTAGTTCATGTTTCCTCATATATACTAGTTGAGCTTCAACATGTTCAGGCTTAATTTCTTTTTTTTTTAGCATTAAGTTGTGTATGTATTGAAATCAGAAAGAGTTACAAGTTACATAAGAAAGAGGACAAACCCTCTTTTTAGACTTCATAATGTAGAATTCCAAATAAATAAAACAGCTAGTCACCGGTAAAACCACTACCCAATTCTAACCTAAATCTCGCCAGTTTTTTCAAGGTCAGACACAAACGGAGGAACAGAACTCCACCAGTAATGAGCCCCTTGAAACAAGCTTGCGCCATGCTTTGCCATTGCATCTGCGCTGAAGTTTCCTTCTCTCAAAATGTGTGTGATCTTCCAGGTGTGCAGATTTTTCAAAGCATTTATCCATCTATTATTCAGGTGCCAAGGGATTTCGTCATTGATGAAAGCTTGCATAGCAGCAAGCGAGTCAGTTTCCATCCATAAATTCTTCCAATGCTTAACCCCTGCTATTTCAGCTGCAGTAACAAGAGCTTCTGTCTCAGCTTCAAAATTTGTAACAGCTCCCAACCCTTTAGCATACATCCCTTCAAGCTGTCCAACACTTCTACACACAAGACCAAGGCCTCCTTGTCCTGGATTTCCTCTAGCAGGACCATCACAATTGATCTTGACAGTCCCCTCATCAGGTGGAATCCAAGACACCTACCTAATTTTCTGAGCTGGTCGGACCCTGACAGAGATTCCCCATTGACTCAACGTCATTAAATCATTGATAGTATTGCTACTATAAGATTTAGATAGCTTACTGGAGTTATCAGGCTTAATTCATAATGCATGTGAACGAATTTGAGTGAGCAAAAACAAGTTGATTCTCAGTTTGCTCAACCCGATTCTCAGCTTGTTTACCAGCCATCCGGCCCTGCCTAACAGCCACATCACTAGACGCTAAGTCACTAACAGGTAGTGCAAATCACGAAATGTACGTGACCTCAACAAGTGTATATAGAGAAAGCCATAAAGATATTGCCAAACTCTTCTATAACGTAAGTCTTCTAGTATCTATGGACGAGAGATTTTAGAAACTTTATAGTGGTGCACAGCGTCACCAGATATTTTCATTTGTTTTCTTCGATCTCTTTTTGATAGATATATTTCTAGCAATGTTTCTTTTAGCCTCTTTTGCCTTCTGTGCAGATGACACTAGTCACTAGTGGATAGATATCAAAAGGACATGAATAGATTATCCTCGCTCTTGTCTCTTGATATTTTTTGACCAACAAAATATATATGTTTTCATATCTGAGTGCTTTTCACACTTCTGGTTAATGAATCACAAGATCTTTATTGTGCTTGGTAAACCATCTAGCAACCTTTGACATATGCATGGTGTGTTATGTGTTGTCTCATCCAAACAAGACACCATCTGTTCCTTTCAGTTACCTGTCCTGTGTATCTCATATCAATCTCATTGGAATGTAATGAACTGGCCAGAGATTGTATTCACCGGTTGCCAAGTGTCCACATGCATCATCAACAACTGAGAGCTAGAAGTCAACTTACTTGCACCTTACCACTGCATCTTACCTAATAAGGAAAACTAGTTAGCAGCGTCGATCCAATTGCTATGTGAGTGGCTCCACTTTTGGTAGTGGAATGAGCACTTGAACTGTTGAACATGCGTTATATTCAAACAAATTATCCACTTCCTTTTCATTGCCTATATAAATTGGACAAACTCAAGGAGTTCATTCTTATTGTCTTGTAACCTCTTAATAAGCTCTACTGTTTTGTTCCTCATTTCTACCTTTTCCCTCTACCAAAACCCAAATAGCTTGATCAGAGCTCTGCAATCTATCTGCAGAGTAGAAAGGATTACCCTTATCCAAATAGGAGATGGGGAAGCTAATTGTGTGCTTCTTGATCTGCGTGGTTGAACTCTCTCTGCATGTTGTTTCCTACCATGGCTCACGGCGTCATCTCTTGGAGCCATACACACCTGCGCATATAAATGGCTCTACTGAGACTTACTCAAATGAAGTAAACGTCACATCTCAATGCACTGAGACTGCAAATGCGTATGTTTATACTCTGCAAGTCCCCGGTAAGTATCCTAGTTTGCAGTCCACATCACAATTTACATTCAAAACATTACTTTCTTATCATATTAGTGACATGTTTTCAAATAGGAATATTCAAATTTGCTTCATATTGAGTCAGCAACAAAAAGTTAAATTTATCTTGTAGTTCTTTAGTTAGAAAGGATTGATAATATTTGACCTAATCTAAGTGTCTACTTGAAAATCCATTTCATTTCAAGCTATATATATATATAATTCTAGATTTTAGTGTAATATCATCTAGTTGTACATAAACATCTGCCTTCTTTACTTCTAGTCCCTTGCAGCATGAAATGGGCCTATGAAATTCAGAGGACAAAATCTAATTAATCTACTTCTATATTTCCACTCTTCAGTCATAGTTCAATATCAAAACCTTGCTTTGATGTACAATTGCAAAGTTCTGATAAAAATTTTGTGTTACCAATTCAATCATACTATGTATCATTTCCTAGTTGAAGTGTTGAACTCTATTATCTCCTCAAATACATGGTTCAAGGGTAACATGCACTGATGCACATTGTTATGCAACTCTAACTTCAAGCTCTCAACTATAGTCTTACTTTGATAGAATGCTTTTATAGGTAGGATCGACACCAATACAAACATTGTTCCAGTGTTCTATTCAAACCTTTTGCTTCATACCACAAGCACAACCTATCAATCTCTTCTTTTGCATTTTATTAACTGTGGTTCAATCTGAGTTCAAAAGTTCTGAGCTTCTGATCATATATCTATATATGCGCAAAGATATGGATTGAGATAGATCCCTTAATATATTATTACTGTGTTTATTGGAAGAACTAATGTGATACTTCATCATTATATTGTTAGGTTTCAATAAAGAAGACGTGATGGTTGAAACCGAGACTGGAATTTTGAGAATCAAGGGAATGAACAAGAAATATGAGAAGACAGCGAGCGAAGTACATTGGTCATATGGCCACTTTTGGAAGCAGTTTGTTCTTGCAAATGATGCTGAGGTGAACGACATCCAGACCAACTTCATGAATGGTGTTCTCACGGTTACAGTTGGAAAGCGACATCACTAACAAATGTAATTGAGTGAAGAAAAAAATAAATCAATCAAATATATATGCTTAAAAGAGAAGTTAAATTTTACTGTCATTAATATTACAGAGGAAACTATCCATGATCCACTGCTAACTACTGCTTTGCATTATTCTCTATTTCTCTGATGCCATGTGTAGTCTACTTTATTATGGAAAATAAATTACAGTATTGAAGTACAGTCAGAGGGAATCCAAGTGTATCAATAGAACCAAATATTGAACTACTTGGATGATGGATCTGTGAGAAGAAGATTCTTCTCTCTCGTGAAGTTCACTCACTCAATAAGGATTTGCATGAAAAAAAATCCATGTGAAAATCAAAATATCTTGAGGTTTTTATCTCAAGAAATTTATATTGAACTTATTCCTTAATGCAATAATGCAAATGTAACGCCCTTGAAATCCGATCCTAGCTGGCCAGGCCAAAATCGGGTAACAGAGTCATAATGATCTCCATATGTCCTCTATGGACCGTAGGGTCACACTACTGTCACGTGATATCACACCTCTAGACCACAGAAGAACATAATAAAATAAACAACAAATACTAAATTAACAGCGGAAGACTAAACAAAATACAAACTATATAAATATACATCAGAGTCATACCCGAAGGTTACAACTCATCAAACTCCAACTAGACATATGAGCAACTCAAGACAACCTCCACCAAGCTCTTATCGAATACTTCATCTCTAAAACACTTGTATCCTGAAAAGGGAAAAGGGAAGACGTTAAACGCCAGCAAGTTACAGAACTTGAGGTTCGATCTTAATTCCCAGAAAAGGAATCCGCGCATCCTAAAGATAAACAATTATAAATAATAATTAATTTATTTTAGCATTTAACACAATGATAAATAAATCAACAAGATCATTCTCTGGTAATCCGCAATGTCCAGTTCCAATAATCGAATAATCAAAATCTATTTCAATTAATCAATCAATCAATCAATCAATTAATCAGTCTGCAATATCGGATCAAGTCCTTATCCAGTAATTCCAATCCATCATATTACATCAATCCAAATCCATGCATCAAGTGCCAAGTTGTGCAGTAGCACCGAGTCGTACGCATCATCGCCATACACTCACATGAAATTCATATATAAAGTTGTGCAGTAGCACCGAGTCGTACGCTTCACGCCATACACTCACATGAAATTCATATATATAAGTTGTGCAGTAGCACCGAGTCGTACGCTTCACGCCATACACTCACATGAAATTCATATATATAAGTTGTGCAGTAGCACCGAGTCGTACGCTTCACGCCATACACTCACATGAAATTCATATATATAAGTTGTGCAGTAGCACCGAGTCGTACGCTTCACACCATACACTCATTGAGTTATGTCATGTGACAACACTCCGGGACGTCTCCCCATCATACGGGTCCGGTGTTAATTTGTTTAACACGCCCAAATCTAATCCAACACATGGTTCAATCCAACCATTCTATTCCAATCATTATCCATATAAATATATATGACGAACAACATAAACGTGTATGATGTCAAGTTCAGGAATTTCTAAAGTAAGAAAGTCCATAACCAATGGGTTCAATCAAACATTTCAATACCAAGTCAAATATTCAAATCCAATAATAACATATTTTAAAATATAAATTTCAGCAATATTAATAACTAAATATTAACAAGTTTGCATATTTATCAAATTCTAATTATTAAAACATGTATTTTCATGAGAATCAATTATTATTCTACTATCCCAAACTTAATAACCAAACTAACACTTCAACCTAATCTGAAAATTAAGAGAAAACATCAAGTAATATAACTTGCCTCATAAGAAGACCACCAAACACCAAATATACGAAGAACACAACTCAAAACCACCATACTGCAATCCAGTCACAAATTTTCTGACCTCCAAAGAATCAGTTGTACAGATCATGTCCGGAAGATTCACATACTCTACTTTATATGCTCAGATGCGTATTTTCAATAGGGTTCTAATGACGTAAGATTCATGTCATTCCGAGTTCTGTAGAAAGAGTTATGGCCGAAATACTAACAGGGTGTTATCAAAAACGGGAATCCATATATTTCTCTTCAAGTTTGAGATCTAGGGTTTTTCTTTTTGATTTAATAACTAAGAATATTATATATACTAATATTTATTTATGTGGACTTAAAGATGAGTTTAAAATAAAGCCCAAAGGCATGATACTAATCCCATTTATAAAACCTATTTATATAGTCAAAGAAGTCCAAATTAAAATCCAATTTCTATTCAGCACAAGCCTATCAAAATACTGGGTATTACAGCAAAAGTATATGTATAGTGGATTGAGGAGGTGTGTGAGTGCAAACCATGTAATTGCAGTGGTTGAAGGCTTTGGATAATCAGAAAGGTTATCCATATATGATTTTTGGCCTAATCCCAAAAGGGTGCGTCTGTGGGCAGTAATGATTAGTGAACCCAACCTGTCTGAAGCACATAAAACTTAACCATCAAAATATGTTGTCATCTTGATTGTATTCAACAATACATGACGGTTCACACGTGTGGACTGCACTCGATCACCTGCAGTAGACCATATATAAGCATCTGAGTGCGACCTAACACCAACCAAATAAGCTTCAAGACTATTCGATTCACGTATATGGACTCTAGTTAGTGCCATCTCGATCACAAATTGGTTTCTGTTCCCAATCTCAGGATATTCTTATAGGACGCAAGTGATGACGTTAATAGACCGACTTATTGAAAGGTCATGGACATAAAGGTTAATCAACAACCCTAGTACATTTATAACCATTTTCAAATGCAAATACATTTGTAAGGAGTAGTACACAGCATAGGTGAAAAAATCGTTTTTGCCGACCGGATATTCGTGATATATTCCGTTTTTTTTGGAGATCGGCACGGTACGGCATACGGCATATAAACGGATTTTAAAACACACCATGCCGGTCGGCATTTATCGGATATTCGCGGCATAATTCGGCAAAAACCGATATTTATCGAAATTTATGAAATTTTCGATTATAAAATTAACACATTTATTTTTAATCCCCCCGAACTAGAATTTTCGATGAGATTATCAAAAAAATGTCCAAAAGGCACTAGACGTTTGGAAACTTTCGCGACGAACTTGATGGCCCTCCAAGAGCAATATATCAGAAAGAAACGAAAAAAAAGCACGCTCATACCAAAGTGAAGTTCTCTCTCACTTTTGGCAAACCAGTACTGTTTGTATCCAAGGTTTGTTTTTGTGTAATGAATAATTGGTATCGAATTGGTTTACCCTCATTTTTCTTATGGTAACATAGGAACCTCCCAAAGTGATGATTCCAGTGTACCATCCTACCAAACCCAACCAGATGACAGTGGTTCTTGGTTTCCTAATATAGGGAGTTGGTTGGCGCCAATGACAAGTGGGTCCGACGTGCAGTCAGCCGATACATTAATGTCGGTTCAACAATACTCGAGATTTCCTATCTTTGAATCATTTGCTCCGTATTGTATGGATCAAGATGCATATGATATGCATATTGACCAATTCAGGTCGTACGAGCAAACAATGTCATTGGAATATTACTGTACTGAGTTCGTCCCCACACGTATGCGACTCGAAGCTCATCGGTTTGACAAGGGGCGTCTATCATTCTGGGGTTAGCATGTCTTTTATTTTGATTATTAAAATAAAACTATGGGTTGAGTTGTAATGAGGTTGTTTGTGTTTAGTTCTTGTATTGTAAACATATAAAAGTTCTATGAATATCCGCCCGATATTTACGATTTTTTCACCTATGAGTAAAACTATCTTGTGTAATAGTTCCGTCTTAGCTTCCTTGTATGATTTGTCGTGTGTTTAATTTGTAATGTATGTTTTTCTTTTAATTATAAGTTTATATATCGAAATCAGAAAAAAAAACACGGAAAGTGCAGAAAACCTCCCAATTTGCCGAATTTTTCGCAAATATCCGCGAAAAATTCCGGTTTTTTTGAATTTGCCAAACCTCAAAAATCCGACACTGGAGGTCGGATATCCGCGGAATAATCCGGTTTTTGGCAGATCGGATATCCGCCCCTAAACGATTTTTTCACCTATGATATAAACTTATAATTAAAAGAAAAACATACATTACAAATTAAACACACGACAAATCATACAAGGAAGCTAAGACGGAACTATTACACAAGATAGTTTTACTCATAGGTGAAAAAATCGTAAATATCGGGCGGATATTCATAGAACTTTTATATGTTTACAATACAAGAACTAAACACAAACAACCTCATTACAACTCAACCCATAGTTTTATTTTAATAATCAAAATAAAAGACATGCTAACCCCAGAATGATAGACGCCCCTTGTCAAACCGATGAGCTTCGAGTCGCATACGTGTGGGGACGAACTCAGTACAGTAATATTCCCATGACATTGTTTGCTCGTACGACCTGAATTGGTCAATATGCATATCATATGCATCTTGATCCATACAATACGGAGCAAATGATTCAAAGATAGGAAATCTCGAGTATCGTTGAACCAGCATTAATGTATCGGCTGACTGCACGTCGGACCCACTTGTCATTGGCGCCAACCAACTCCCTATATTAGGAAACCAAGAACCACTGTCATCTGGTTGGGTTTGGTAGGATGGTACACTGGAATCATCACTTTGGGAGGTTCCTATGTTACCATAAGAAAAATGAGGGTAAACCAATTCGATACCAATTATTCATTACACAAAAACAAACCTTGGATACAAACAGTATACTGGTTTGCCAAAAGTGAGAGAGAACTTCACTTTGGTATGGGCGTGCTTTTTTTTCGTTTCTTTCTGATATATTGCTCTTGGAGGGCCATCAAGTTCGTCGCGAAAGTTTCCAAACGTCTAGTGCCTTTTGGACCTTTTTTTGATAATCTCATCGAAAATTCTAGTTCGGGGGGATTAAAAATAAATGTGTTAATTTTATAATCGAAAATTTCATAAATTTCGATAAATATCGGTTTTTGCCGAATTATGCCGCGAATATCCGATAAATGCCGACCGGCATGGTGTGTTTTAAAATCCGTTTATATGCCGTATGCCATACCGTGCCGATCTCCAAAAAAACGGAATATATCACAAATATCCGGTCGGCAAAAACGATTTTTTCACCTATGGTTTATATATCGAAATCAAAAAAAAAAAAACACGGAAAGTGCAGAAAACCTCCCAATTTGCCGAATTTTTCGCGAATATTCGCGAATATCCGCTAAAAATTCCGGTTTTTTTAAATTTGCCAAACCTCAAAAATCCGACACTGGAGGTCAGATATCCGCGGAATAATCCGGTTTTGGGCAGATCGGATATCCGCCCCTAAACGATTTTTTCACCTATGGTACACAGTGTATTGCTTCGTTAAAGCCAATAACAAAACTTTGTTGGTTGAAGATCGATTAGCTTAGGTTAGTTCACAATTGTATATCATAAATGGCACAGTTTAACATAGGGAGTGCGAAAGACCGATCACCTAACCATTTCATCTCAACCACTTGTAAACGTCCATGAGAAATGAAGAAGTCCTCTACTGCTCTACACAACATATGTTAGCATATTCTGCTAATGCTTACTGGCAAATAAGTGCTTTAAGAGGCAGAAATGCAGAATACATCACAGATTCACATACAGCATCAGAATTCAGAACCACACCTCCTTTGAATTGAACAAGTCAACAAACTATGGACAAATAAATGATTGAACGAAATCAATGAAATCCCAATCTCTCTGTCCGTGTGTTACACCAACTACTCTTAGATCGACATATTTCATGTTGGATGTCCATACTCTGGAGTCTGGACACTACATATGCACATATGTGATATGTCATCCTTAACATTTAATGACAGTTTTTAGTCATCGAGAAACTAAGTGAATGAGTTTTTATTAATTGATGATCGATCGATAATGTAGGATTTGCCAATTACCAACTTTTCCTATGAGATTACCTCCATCTATCATAAGTGCCAAAAGCAAAACCAAATGAAAAAAAAAAAAAACCTAATCCTTGAAAACCAATTAACTTATTGGCACCAGGAATGATAGCTACCAAAACTATAACACCTACACCTTCTAACCTTCTAATGGATATAGCTCTTCTCAGTCAAACTCGTTTCTCGCAACAAAGGAAAATCTAAGGCTAAGCAAGTAACTAACGCTTTCTACCATTTTTAACTATCACTCGATTACTCTTCTACCGTAATCAAATTTTAAGATATAATATGAAAGTACATTTTTATTTTTTTATTTTATTAAAATAAATAATTTCGTCAAATTTATTGTCTTTTTTAACGGGTTTTGATTAGTATAATAAATTTTTATTATTAATACAATATATTTCAAATTTGCACCACATTTCCTTGGACCGCTTGGGACTCTTAAAATCATAGGGCCTGCCCTGGCCGCAGTATTTATTTTGTCCATGTCCCCCATCCCTGAGCTCTCTATCATCCATATATATATACCTCACCATCAACTCTCCTTTTATCATAATGCGATTATTTGTATCAAGACACAAGCCTAGATGATTGCTTTAACCAAAAAAAAAAAAAATCCTAAATGATTGGCTTTCCTTTGTACAAAACTATCTTCATCATCAAGATCCATGAACATCAAGGACCAAAAGCAATCTCAAACACATAAGCACAAAACAAGATATTTTTGAATAATGCAGAAGTTGATCCAACTGTCTAACATCGATCTCGAGGAACAACAAGTGGATAACAAGGGTATTAGGTTCTATATTCCGAGTCCGACTTTGTTCCACACAACATAACCTCAAATCTCATTGGTCCAAATTTTATATGATGACACATCATTTTTAATTAAATAAAACAAAATCAAAATTTGGACCAATGAGGTTTGAGGTTATGTTCCACACGAATCTTGCTGTGTGGAACAAAGTCGGACTCCTGTATTCCTACTTGGATTCAGGATTCTTATCTGGAAACCTTTGAAAATATCACGAGAATATAATTTTATTCCTAATTTGGAATAATAACAGTTTTCTTTGAAAAAAAAAAAAAAAACACAACGAACTTTCCAACCCGATAAATCTCGTGTATACGAAAACATATATTAACAACAACTACGTGCGAGATTGTGACCAATCATAATGCAATTAAATGTCGGCTAAGACAACAAAAAAATCAACAAACTTTACTAAAATACCCTTCTCTGTACATAAACTGATAAACCCTTGAAATTTCTAGAAAAAAATATCCAATTCATAATTATCTTTTGTTTTTCACCTAAACCCCTGAAATTTTTTGAAGATCTCAACTTTGGGTTTTTTTTAGATTGAGAAAAGAGGGTTTTTGGATTTGATTTGATTGAAGTGAAGGAAAATAAGAAGTGAAGATGAAGATTCAGTGTAACGTGTGTGAAGCAGCTGAAGCTAATGTTCTTTGTTGTGCAGATGAAGCTGCTTTATGTTGGGCTTGTGATGAGAAAGTTCATGCTGCTAATAAGTTAGCAAGTAAACATCAAAGAGTTCCTCTTTCCAATTCTTCATCACAGATGCCCAAATGTGATATTTGTCAGGTAATTCTGCAACTTTTTTTTTCTATTTAGAATTGGGGGTTTTATGTATTTATATTATGTTTTGGTGATGGGTGTTTTTAGTTTATGGAATTCCAGTATTTCTCGATTTTTATTGTGGATTTTTCAATTTTTTGCACTTTGATTGATGATTTTCAGTGGATTCCAGTGACTTGTTATTGAAATTTAGTCCTTTTAAGCTCAAGAATATTGATTTGAGTTCAAATTTCTGGATATGAGATTGAGGTTTCAATGATTGTTTTGAATTTTGATTGCATACTGATTCATTTCAAGGCATACATGTAATATTCATGTAGGGTGAAATTGAGTTTGGTAGTAGTTGTCGTCTTCTTTAGGGATTTGCATCTGGATGGACTTCTAAGTTTCATCCGTTTGGCAGATCAAACAGATCCCCCAATTTGTTTTGTTTGCAGAAGATACTTGAGCAATCAATTCAATTTTATTTATTTTTTTTCCTGCAAAGTCCACTAGCTTTTAACGAGAAGCTAGGTGTTTTAAGTGCATAAGGATGAAGATAGAGAACCTGGAAGAGAAACTTGTTAGCTTGCTGATTAATAAGGACTGTGGTACCAGCAATTGAGCAATACTAGTAAATTGATTGGCCAGCAACTTATTAGCTGTTTCATTGATGTTCATTCAATTCATATTAAGGTGAATGACATAATAGTAACTAACTACGTCAGTGGCACCTGTTTATTAATTACGCGTAGTGTCCTTGCGAAAGTTGTGTAGTAATGTGTGCATTTCTTGGGCCAGTGTCCTCGTTAGAGTTCTGTGGTAGCGTATGCGTTTCTTCGACCCACGAAGTTCACGGCATGTGCATTGCTTTGTTATAAAATTCTCTTGTCTTGTTATTTTTTCTTTGATACTTATCTAGCTTTTAAGGATGCCAAGTGGGGTCCAAATCAACTATCCAAATTTCATTTGAGTTCAAATTTTTTGTTTCACCTAAATTAATCCGTTCTGAATGAGTCATTTGTTATGGAAACCCATATTATAAATAATAAATGTTGGTTCTAGCCTCTATTCGTTTGCATGGTTATCATGTAATAAAGGTATTGTTTATCACCTTTCTCTGAAACCAAGATTGTTGAAATGATTCCCTCCTATCTATGTGCATAATTCCCAGACATTGCATGTTTGCCGAGCATACAGTATTTTAAGTATGTCAACACCTCTGCCTCCCACCTCATCCTGAAGTTGGGTAGTTGTGTGTGTGTGTGTGTGTGTGTGTGCTTCATCTACCTATCATATATGCATACCATGGATAAGCAAAGTGGTTTTGAATTCGTTGTTCAAATCTGCATCTTAATTTAGACTATTCTCTTAGCTATTAGAATCTCTAAATTTTCTCCTTTCCAGGACACTGTCGGCTACTTCTTTTGTCTGGAAGATCGAGCTTTGCTCTGTCGGAAATGTGATGTTTCCATACACACGGCAAACGCCTACGTATCTGGCCACCAGAGGTTTCTGCTTACTGGAGTTAAAGTGGGGCTTGAAGCGACTGAACCAGTTGGTTCTTCTACAAAGGAGGCATCAAACTCTGTTAAAAGTCCTGCAGCTAAAGTTTCTCAATCAGTACGAGGTAGTTCAATGCCGATAAATGGTGAAAATAATGAAGCATTGTCTCGTCAAGTGGTTGGAGTTGTACCAGTGCCTAAACTGTCATTCTCTGGAGGAAGTACGAGTGAAAGTATTCCCGAGTGGCCCTTAGACGACCTTCTTGGGCTAACAGATTTTAGTAACAGCTATGTGTTCATGGAGCATGGATCTTCCAAGGTAACTCCTATCTATTTCATATGATCTTATTATCTGCTCTTTCTTCCCCTCTTCCTCTTGATAAAGTATGAGCCATAACATTATAAGCATGACAAATTTTGTCTATATGACCATACAAATTTTGATCACATTTTTCTTGAATCAAATCATAGTTTTTATCGAAAAAAATCAGAAAAATAACAGCATATACGACCTCCGTGCATTACACAACTTGTTGTTTCAGCAGTTGTAATTGTTTGACTATCTATATTTATGTTTTGCTATTGTAAATTCTGTCAGGCTGACAGCGGAAAGCTAGGGGACAACGACTTTTCCCTAACTCCAAAAGGTGCAAATGAAGACTTTGATTTAGACGAGTATTCAGGTAAGGTGCCAGAGGTTCCATGGATAGTGCCAGAGATACCTTCCCCACCTACAGCATCAGGTCTGTTTTGGCCGAAAAGCTTTCGGAACTCACCATCTGACAATTCAGTGTTTGTTCCTGATATGTGCTGCTCCTCTCCTCAAAACTTCCAACGATACCAACCTGACGCTCTCTCAAAGCGCCAAAGGCGATAGTAACTGTGGCTGACAGCATCACAAGGAAAAAACATCCCTTGTCTCAAGTGTTGTATGTATTCCTTTCAGTGTATGAGGGTTCTGAGCTTTGGCCATCTTACAAGGTGGTGTTCTCATTTTAGGTTTCATCTATCTGTTTGTATTTATTTCAATCCCAATAAGAAATGAGTTTGTTCACGTTTTCTTGGATATTAGTTAACCAGGTCTTCTCTGAATAGCTAAAGCTGGTAGGATGTGTAGTTGTTGATTTGTTGTGCATATAGAAACTGCAGTCATACTTGTTGCTTATGACATTCTCTAAGAAATAAAACTGATTACCCAAGTTGAAGTCTAATGTTGTCCTACACTCCTACTGCAATACAATGTCTAAATAGAGGAACACAAACTGTTATTGACATACGTGGTTATGTGAATGTGATATGGAATATGTATTTGGATTAGAAGGCATGACAATAATGCAATATTATACTCTTAAATTGTTTGACATCAGAAAGCCCTGCCAACATTTAAATCTAAAGATAATGTCAGCTGTGGAGATATCAGAGTGAACAAAATAGTCTATGGAAGAATCATGATCACAACAAAATATGGGCAAAGTGAACAGCAGTGGTGGCCTAAAACTGTGACACAACCCTATGGTATTTCTTTATGGAAAGGAATCACGGATGTTTACTCGGCTTTCAAGGATGGTATAGTTTACAAACTGGGCAATGGTGAAAAAATCAGGTTTTGGGATGACTTGTGGCTTGAGAATGTCGCTCTCAAGCAAATATTTTCATCAATTTAAACAAGGAGCAACAGTAACAACGCTACAGTCAGTACCCTGAAGCAGTACCATCTGAATGGAGAGAGCTGGAATCTAAACCTGAGAAGACAACTGTTTGATTGGGAGCAGGAACAGTTTACTGAGTTGAAGGACCTATTAGAAACAGTGGAAATAACTGAAGAGCAGGACAGCTGGAGGTGGAAATGGGTTAGCAATGGACAGTTTACTGTCACCTCCTTCTATGAGAGACTTGCTTAGAGAGAGAGGCCTTGGGGTGAACAAGTAATGTAGTTCGAGACAAATCTAGATTGGACTAAACCACTGGCGTCGAAATGCCAATTATTTTTCTGGTGTCTGTTGGGGGTTAACATTCTCACCAAGGATATGTCATAGAGGAAAGATAGTGGATCCTATGCGTGCTGTGTAACTTGAGCAATGAGAGCATAGCACATATGTTCATACATTGTTCCTAGGCTCTGGAAGTGTGGCATGTGCTACTGCAGTCCAGAAAGAGAGCATATACTATTGTTCTATTTTCTGATTCAGTGGAGGAGCTTTTAATTGCTTGGCACAAAGGCAAAGGTGGACACCTTGGCAGTAGACTGTGGGAGTTGCTACCTTATGCCCTGATTTGGGTTCTATGGAGAGCTCGGAATGATCTTATTTTCAGCAACAGGTTGTGTCGGTTGAAAGGATATGCAATGAAGTGAAAGCTACCTTGTGGTACTGGTTAGGAATCTGGCCTGGCAGAAGACACTATAACTACCCTGATCTGGTGAATTTTGTGTTTGAACTGTTCAATGGATAGGGAACTTACAAACTCTGGGGTTTGGTATCTTGGCACAGGTCTGTATCATGTTTCAGGAGGAAGTCTTTCTTTCTTTGTTTTCACTTGGGATGCCAAGGCAGTTCACACTAGTGTGCTTCTGTACTCCTGTTATGTGTCTGGTATGTAATTCTTTTTCCTTTAATAAAAAAAATAAAAATAAAAAAATCTCTTTTTAGAAATAGAAAATGAAAAAAAAATCTCGAAAATTCCCATTTATGTTGTCTGCTTGAGTGCTCTAGAGTCTGGACTGAGACTTGTATTTTCAGTAAGCAGAAAAATCGTTTTTTTTTTTTTTTTTTTTTTTTTTTATCAAAGTTAAAATATATTAACATCATGGTAAAACAATTACAATGCCTGATAAGCCTGCAAGTTTGGGCAAGAAGAGATTTCCCTAAGAGAGAATGTTCACTTCATCGAGCATTCCCTAACTTCAGACCTCGGTGTTAAGTTTCACCCTACATAAAGGTAAAAGAAAAAAAGATAAAAGATAAAATTCTAAGAGTCCTTGGGTATGACATCATGTATAATTGTATATTAGTATTTGAAGTCTTGCTTTCTACATCCACAAAATTCTGTCCAAAACACCCTTGATGAACATTGCCGGTATAAGAGAATCTCTAATGCAAGGTCTAAAAATAGTTTTTTCCTATAATTTTGCCCCTAATGCACATGTTATAACTCATGCTATAAATGCATTTGCTATAAACATGGTTCATTTTGGAACAAAATATGCAACCTTCTATCTCTAATAAATGATTTCTTTATTTTAACAAATGATTTCTTTATTATATATTTTGGAAAGTACATCAATAGTCTCTTTCTTCCCCGTTTGTTTTATTCTTTTTACATCAATAGAAGGTTGCAAAATTTCTGTGCATTAGTCTTAAAATAAAAGTTCTAAATTTAGAAGGTTGCAAAATCTTAGAAAATACTATAAATGTTGATGTGTCACCTATGTGGCATGCTAAATTTAGACCGTACAATGGGTCTCCCATATTTAGCCGACACATAGGACGATTTAGCCTCCACGTAGGTGCCACCTACTTTCCCATCACTTTTTTTAGCAGGTCTTCCATACCTATATCAGGGGTAACCCTAACGCAAAACCTATTTTTTTTGCCAAATTTTTATCTTCCACGCTGGTTGGACCAGCGTGGAAATGTTTTTTTGTTCCACGCTCGTTCAACCAGCGTGGAATACTTGGGCTTCGCGTGTCTGGGCTTGGGGCAGTAGGCTGGGAGGCATGGGCTGGGCTTGGGACAGGCTGGGCTGGGAGGGACATGATCTGTTATATGTTCCACGCTGGGTTGACCTGCGTGGAATAAAAAAAAAAAAAAAAGGGTTCCACGCCGGTTTGACCAGCGTGGAATTAAAAAAATAATAAAAAAAAAATTCCACGCTGGACGAAGTTTGAACGAAGTTTTAGCAGACCGGCCCACCACATCCTACGTGGATAGCCGGCTGCTAAAAATATAGAAGACGCGTTAGGGTGCTATTTTTTTCGGAATTCCTAAATTATAGGTTTTAGGAGACCCATTAGAGATGCTCTAACCAATCTAAACAGAACATACATGCAAATTTCATACTGAGTTTTATTTTGGGTTCAATCTCACTCTGCTCGATTAGCAAAACAAACTCGAGCCAAGCCCGACCCTAGACTCACGTAACCATCTATTCACCACACACTACTAAAATCACCAATGATCTCGAGATTTGTATGATACTTAAAGATGTGTGGTGGATGGTTACTTTAAAAAACACTTCTCCGAAGAAAGTACACAACATAGTAAACCCTTCTAGAATTTCCAACTCTCTTCTCTTTCTCTTTCTCTTTCTCTTTCTCTCTCTCTCTGAACACAAGCGCGAAACCCCAATAATAATAAAAAAAAACAATTCCGCCACAATTAGGGTTTATCTCTTTTCAATACATCGCTATCTCCCTCCAAAACTTTCTCTCTCTCTAAATCTTCATTTCTCTAACTGCAGATTTCGAATCAGGTACTCTCATGAACTTTTTCTACAACATAGTTATGGTTAAGTTTTTTTAAATTTGCTTCTTTTGATTTGTTTCAACTGATTTATTGATTCGAAACCTAATTTGATTTGTTGATTTGTTTAATGAGTTTTGAATACTACTGTGATAGAAATTTGTACAAAAAACTATTCTTGATATTAACAATTAGTACTACTAAACATACTACCATTTTGAATTTGAAATAAGATGGTTTTGTGGTTTGGATTTTCTGCGTAAATGTGTGTGTTAAAGATTTAAAATTTTGGAGAGAGGGAGTTAACATTTATAAGTAAACAGTGATTTATTTTTGAACTGTTTGGAGCTCTTTTCCTTTTGTCCGTATTACAAAGTACATAATGAGGTAGGTTAAGGTGCTTTATGTGATGAAGTTAAGTACTAGAGCCTAGAGGGGTAGTTTGTGGTAATTAATAAATATACGGTCTGTTTGATTGGTCCATGTAATTATTACTAGGGAATTATCGAATCATACAGATTCCAAACTGATTGTGTAAGAAAAATGCTGATATTTTAGTGAATATCGGACAGATATGATATTTTGGGCGGAATACTTAGTTGCCAATTCTATACAAAATCTTGCCACCAGGTCCCCTAAAAGAAATTCTCGCTATATTGATGGTAATAATTCCCAGAAGCGTGGATAGAAAGGATAGTCGTAGCGGTTTAATAGGAAGACTTCTTAAGAAATAGTTCAGATATTATCAAGCACTCCGATACTTATCCGATAATTGCTTGGGAATAATTACATGGACCAATCAAACAGACCCATAGTATTACAGTATGGCAAACTCTCTAAACTCTCTTAAATGAAAATAAACTGGAGTTCAATTTAAATTTGTTAGTGGCAAGTAGGTCACTTTGATTTACCTATTTTAGGTGTAAGAAACCCATTGACCACGTTGTTTTGTCAGTCCAAGGGGTGAGTTTACAAGTGCATGTTCTCAGTCTTTGTTGCTTGTCCTCACTCCTCAGATAGAGCTTTCCGGAAAAAAAAATAAAAAAACTCAACTATGATTTTTTGAGAACACCATCATTTTTCTCAATGTTGATGGAGTACTTTATAGTATGTACTTTGTTTTCTGTAAGTTCAGGATTATGGTTACAGATTCAGTTTGTCAGGTTTGCATAGGGTGGTGGGAGTGTAAAGTGGCTGACAAGTTGTAGATGTCACTTTGATTACAATGGAGGTTATATTTGTAGGGATAATAAACTTTCCCAGTGATGGGCCTCATTAGGTTATAGTTGAGGGGTTTGGAATGTACTAGGTTTTTGATTAATGTGCTTAGTCTCCAAAGATGGATGTCATTGTGTAGCACTTAGGTATGGGTGCCAAGAAAAAACTTGGGGTGGGGAGTAGCTACTAGTATATTGCTTTCATTTGATTCCAGGAGTGGCAAGGGGAGTTTGTGTTGGATAACTTAAGGAAAGTTGCTGAAAAACCACACAGTTGTCTGCTTTTAATAGGGTTCACATGAAGAATGTAAGCATGATAATAAATTAATAATAAATATAAGCGTGGCTTCAATTTGTTCTGAGATATTAGGAGTCTTTTCGTGGGTAAAACAAGATTCATTAAATGTAACGTAGTGTGAGAGATTCACGCTACAATCATCCTACAAAATTTCGTACTTGAGTTTTGGAGTCGGTAGTATGAAATTTCAATCATATACAGTATTATCAGATCTCAAGTCCCATACACTGGGGTCATGAGAAACCCAATCAAACATCATATATTTGGAGAACATGATACCCAGTCGACCATGTGATTTTTTCCAGCCTATATTTCAAAGTAATGGTGTGAGGATAGTGCATTGTGTGGCTGTCAATGGAATATACTCAAACAGTCCTTAATCATATTCAAGCATGGCAGAGAAGCAACAAGACTCTGCAGGTCCAGAAATTTGGTGCTGGATACTTTCTTCATTTTGAGCACACATCACAAATTAATTGGTCATTAAGAAGTATCTCATCTCACCATCTGTTGTGCGGTGGGACTTGGAATTCAGGCAGGGACTTAGCCACTAAGGGTAGGTCGGTGCCCTACCTGTGAGTATTGTTGATACACTGGAAATAAATATGCAAACTTCTTGTGGGGAACAACAAATGGAGCATACCTGAATTTGTGGGAAGGTAGGCATGCCAATTGAGATGGTGGACTTAGGATCAGAAAATTGAAATAGGTTAACATGTTATTGCTTTGCCAATTGGTTTAGTGGTTCCCTGGTGAAAAATGGGAACTATGGAAAGACGTTATACGGGACAGATATGGAATTGAAGATTGTGGATAATATATACAAGCAGGTTACCCGTACTTATGATTGCAGCTTTGGCATGCCATGATTAAGAGCAACTAACTGGTTGAAGAGTTTGTGAATTCCCAGATAGGGGATTGTTCTCGGGCATATATCAGGGATGATAAGTGGCACACTGACCATCCCTTAAAGCAACTCTATGCTGGCCTCTACAGCGTTTCTGAAAACAAAAGCGGTACAGTGCAGCAGTATGTCACACGGGTGGCTAATAGACAGTTGTGGAATTTATCTCAAGGAAATCTATTTGTTCAAGAACTCCAGCAGCTAATTGATCTGCTTCTTGTGATTGGTGTGAAGTAAATGAAGGGGTATAGGGAATGGGAATCTTCATGGTTCCTCAGCAAAAGAGATGTTTGGGTTACTGGATCTAGAAGGCTGTGCAGCTGCATAAGCAGAACCTGGGACACTCAAACTTCTCTTACAGGAAGTGTAACAATAAAATTCCCACAATGGCACAAAGGTTTGCTTCGTAGTTTGGGATATTTCGTGGGAATTTCTTATTTATTTTGACAACTGATAGTTTGAGAGAGGGTCAAGATAATTGTAATCTTGTGTGTAATGCGTGGGTGGGACGAAGAAGCATTCACTGGTTTTTCCTGAAGTGTGCAGTTGTAAAGGAAATGTGAACCATCTTCCTCTTTTCTCTATACTCTGACAGGCCACAGATCAAGAGCTGGTTATCATGTTTCTCAGTTAGTTAAAGAGACTAATATTTGCAACTGAGTGACTCTTTAGGGTCTGTTTGATTCGGGTGGGATTTTTTCCCGGTAAATTTTTATGAAGGGCAATTTCGTAATTGCACAAGGTAAGTAAGAAGACTCCCTCCCTCTCCCTCGTTACTTCTCTTCTTCTCCGTTCTCCCATTTTCATTAATCCCATACTGTGTCCTCCATTTTCACCGGTAAACTGATTTACCGCTCGAATCAAATAGACCCTTAGTGAGGTGATTTCTCGTGCAGTCACAGCGTCCATCTGGATTTAGAGGTTTTAAATGGGGCAAAAAGGATTTACAGTGGCTTTTATGATTGTAAAGATTCTCTTGTATTTCCCATGATCCCATTGTTGAAGTGAGGATAGATAATGTTACATTTGATTGGGACACAGTTTTATAGTTTAATGCGAGTTTGGTTTATCAAGAAAAAATGTCTATAGGATAAATTAGCTACAAAAATGTGGAAATAGATGGAGATGGGCTCAAGGAAGAATTGGCTGTCCTTCTGCTCATTCCCTCCATTAAGTAATAACGACTGCTAGGCCTATTCCTTAGCATGTTGCATCAGCTAGTGTTCTTAGATTAGCATGAAGACATCCCTCCTACAGTGCAATTCTTTCTTTTGATGAAGTTATTTGTGAGGCTAAGGGTAATCACTCATTCTCTCCACCAAGTAATGGCAAATGCTAAGCCTATTCCTTGGAGGTTGCATATTCTTAGATTGGCATGAAGAAAAAACATCCCTACTATTGTGCAATTCTTTCTTTTGATGAAGTTATTTGTGGTTTTAAGGGCAATCTATATGATGTGTTACTAGACTTGCTAGCTATCCGAACCGGTCCGTGATCCAAACCGATCCGAAAATGATCCAAACCAAAATTTTTGGTTTCGGATATCCAATTGATCGTTTGGATCATTGAGAATGGTTTTCGGATATCCATTCCATTTTCGGTTTGGTTTGAATAATTATCCAAAAAATCCGATCCGAAAGTTTTTTGAAATCAATACGAACTGAAGAAAATACCCAATTCTTTAGGATAATAATAGGCTTTTTGATTCATTAGGGTTCGATTCTGATGAGCTGTTTGGTGGAGATAGTGGAAAGTTTTTGTTTACCTTGTAATATGAAATTTCTTTATCATCATCTTCCTTTTCACTTCTTCTTCTCGTTTTCTTCTTCTCTTCCCTGCCGGATTCTCCATGTCGGACTCTTTTGCCTCTATTCATATTGGTATATTGATACTGATTAAGCAAGAAGATGTTAGTTTTTTTTTTTTGACAAAATCAACTGAGGAAGATGATGAATTGTTGTTGTTTTTTGGATTTGGGTATTGTTCAGATCATTTGTTTTCACTGTAACGATGAATGTTGCAAAATTGTATTTAAAAGAAAAACAAAAAAAACCCGGATCGGATCCGATTGGATCGGATTGGATATCCGTTAATTTATAGTGGATTGGTTCGGATCGGTTGTACCAATTATCCATTCTGAATGGGATCGGTTCGGGTCACAATACATACGGATCAGTGAGATATCCAAACCGAACCGATCCATTGACAGGCCTATATGTTACTATATGTTGGGCAAGAATAAATTGTATGTTGGTTTATTCCTTGTTGGGACTATACTCGAGGATATTACTAAATAAAAGGTGAGATAAAATGCTTTGAGATGATAATTAATATGTTAAAAGTCGTAAATAATTTGGAGAATACTGTCGTATACATGTTTTTTCACCTGTACTCAACTTGGATCTGACATTTTGTTAGCTCTTTTTGTGAAGGTATTCGACAAATTTTGGGGCATTATATGTATAAGTGAAAAATAATTGACTTCTAATATACTCACCACACTCAAAATGAACGGTATGGATGCTGCAAATTCTGATGTCGCCCAAGCAGAAGCAATTAAACAGTTGGCAAATGATGCATTTAAGGGTAAATATGCTCAAACCTTGTTGTTGTTATTATAATTATCATTAGACAGCTGGATAATCCCTTTTGATTTCCTTTTTCAGCCCACAAGTATTCTCAAGCTATTGATCTGTATTCTCAAGCCATTGAATTGAATAGCAAAAATGCGGTATACTGGGCAAATCGTGCATTTGCCCACACTAAACTGGAGGAATATGGTAGTGCAATACAGGATGCAACAACGGCTATTGAAGTCGATCCAAAATACTCAAAGGCAGGCTCCTCATTCATAAACTTCTGCTCATGGTTCATGTTATCTTGTTCTAAATTTCTTTGCTTTAACAGGGTTATTATAGAAGAGGTGCTGCATATCTTGCTATGGGAAAATTTAAGGATGCTTTAAAAGATTTTCAACAGGTATTTGGTAGCTGAAATGGCTCTTAACTTTCACATAAGAAAAAATTTTGCTTTATTATTTCATCTGGTTCGCTTCCATCATCCTGTCTGTAGATGAGTGTCTTGTGAGTAACTTACTCATATACTAGTGTAACCTCGGATCTCTCACTCTTAAAGCATGTCACTCAGCTTGGAATATAGTTTTATTTTATAGAATGGGGAGTATAGGCTACATATGATTTCATCTAGTAGTTTCTCCACCCTGTGAAACGATCAACTGCTAGAATGAATAGCATACTAAACCTCTTTAGAACCAATTTGTGGGAACGGTTCATAAACAATAATGCTATGTTTCTTTCTCCCCATCCGTTTCCCAATCGGCCAACTTCATCGAGAGCTGTACAACAAGTGCTCCATTTTGGAAGACTCTGCTCCTGGTAGAGCAGACTTAGGTTCAATGATTATTACTTTTGCACCTGCTTCTGCAGTTGTCTGGAATAATTGCAGTCTATGGATGCATATTTAAAGTCTTAATCATCTATCCCGACCTATGTTGTCACGGGCGGGGCGAGACGCCAGGCGACAGAATTCCATATAGTGCCTTGGTCGCCTTGGCGCCGCCCCAGACCTGATCTGCAGCAAATTTTTTGAATTATATGTATACTTCTGAGCAGCTTTTCTTTTCTTAAAAAGTATACTCCTGCACATTTTTTTACCAACTTTCTATCCCAAATGTAATTAAAAACATCAAAAGACTATCTTAAAAGATGAGATAAAGAAAATCTGGTTGAAATAACCAGTAAAGTTTATGCTTTTGTCATAAATAAGTTGAAAATAAAAAAGTGAAGAAAAGAGTATGATCGCATCATAAGAACAGAAGAAGAGAAGATCAGAGAGTGAGAGAGAGAAAAAAAGAACTGTAAACGAAGAAGAGCATAAGAAGAAGACTAACACTTGTTGGGGACTTAGAGCTTGCTGGAGAAGAAAGAAACCCTTACGTGGAAATCAATCTCCCAAATCCCAATATACTATTATTACTGATAATTTTGTTTAATGGACTATTAAGTATGGGCCCAACTGAAATGGGCTAAAATACTAATTTTTCTAATTTTGAAATGTATAAAACGCCTTCTTCGCCTTAAAATCAACCGCCTTGCGAAAGGCAACCTGCCTAGGCGCACTCAGATGACAAAAGCGATGGTTGGGCGTTATTTGGGGTAGGCGAGGCGTAGGTAGTGCAACTCCGGCGCCGCCCGTGACAACATAGATCCCGACCGTTGAGCAACATAAAGAAAGTCTTCTCGATCAAATTTAAACCTTTAGTGTCTGTTATTTACTCCCATTGTGTTTTTACTGCAGTGAGAATATGACAACTGTGCAAGTTTTTATGCGGAAATGACATGTTTAATAATACCGGTAACTTGTGTTTGCATGAATTTCTACTGGAGCTTATGTCAGTTTTTCTTCAAAGTTGTATTTTTTTTTCAATATCAGTTTTCTTCACTTGTTATCTACTTGTTCGTACTGAATTACACATAGTGTCAGCTTATCTCGAAGGATATGGATAGATCCATAATACTCTCTCATCTCATGTGGCTTAGGTCAAGAGAATCTCTCCGAATGATCCTGATGCTGCAAAGAAATTGAAGGAATGTGAGAAGGCTGTAATGAAGCTGAAATTTGAAGAAGCCATTGCTGTACATGGTTCAGAAAGGCGCTCAGTAGCTGAGTCTATTGACTTCCATACCATAGGTTTGAATTTTTTCCTTATTGCACACCATTTGACTGTGTATTAATTAAATGTTCTTTGTTTTCTTGTTATTACAGTTACTTTCTTTTGCTAAAGTTGATTCTGTTTTTCACCATCAATCTTTGGTTGCTATAGATATCCTAGAAAAGGAGAGGCCGTGAGGCGAAATATTTTGGGAATTTAGTGATGCTTATAAGTTAATAACTAGAGTATGGGAATTGTTATCACAGACCTGAGCACATCAGCATTACTATCAAAATCAAAGAGGCGTTAAGAAAGTAATGATGATAGCCTATAAAGTTATGGATGTCTGTTGCTTGTCAAACTTTTGTGTGCATCAATGGCATATAAGGATATAACACTTTGTCTGTATGGGTGGTTCAGTTGGGTGGTTGCGACCTCCATTTGTGCATTGTGTGGAGGCACATGCGTGAGATTACATGTTTTTTTTTTGGCATACACAGGGCCCTTCTCCAACATATTGGGTCTTCACAATATGAAACCTGCTACGGCGCTACTGATGTTTGGCACTATGTATTTTTTCATATATTTTTTTAATATTGTTTGATATGAATGCCATCAGCATCTACCAGAAAAGGAACCGTCTGAGAGAATTTGACGAAGATATTTTGTAGGCTCCCGATGGACCAACTTTAGATTTTGCTTGTGTTCGTGTTTCAACTCTACCTACACAACCCATATATTTGGAGGGTATTGTCTGTACGATAGATAGAGACATACAGGCTGCTCTGGACGTGAGTGTAGGGAATTGCTCATCAATGGTGAATCATATGTGTGCAGAAGTATGATATTTGACTTTTGAGGTTGCGAATGTCGGAGCAATCATTTCTGTGAATAAAAAGGACATTGAATGTTCTCTGTGGCTAAATTGGTTTGATCAGATGATTGTTGACTAAATTTTAATGGCACATTTTGAGAGCTGGGTTTTCAGTGATGCTAGAACCGGTCCTTGATGATTAGATGTATGTGAAGCCTTTAATACTTCCGTTTGTTTGGGTTGAAATTCTCGGCTGTAGAAATGAAGCTTGGTGGAGCAATATCTTACTGTATGTAGGTTGGAATGCAGAACAGGGTTTAGGAATTCTAGAACGGGTTAAGTATGTGCATTCCTGTTTTTGGGAAAGGTCTCATCTATGATGTGGACAGTGCTGTGCTGAGTGATAGACATTGATTTTTCCATGACCAATAGAATCTGCACTTATGTACGTGTATGGGATTGTGGTGGCCATGTCCATCTCAATTGATATGTGTGAGTCCATATTCAAGGCAATCAACAAACTTGCCCTTTTTGAAACAGTTGGTATATTTTTTGAGTTTCTTGGGACATTCTAGAATATTTAGTACCAAGAAGAATGTAAACAAGGGCAGTCTCTAGATTTTATGTATGTTCTAGATTACCTCAGAAATATCTCTTAAACTTTTGGTAGGTTGGTCGCTTGCTGTCTTCATATCTTCACTCACCAGTTGGTGCATCTTATTGGGCAAAAGGTGTCTAGTTGTTGTGGTGGTTTTGTTGCAGAGAATACTTTCATCATGGAAGAAAGGTTATGAACTTGACTTGGGTAAGCGGACTTCAACTCTGAAGAAGTTTTTATATCCATTTTGCCACTTCAATTCTGCTTGTACTTGAATTGATCTCATTTGCTAGATGCCAAGAGAAAGGGGCATTTCATGAGTGGTATAGATGGACATGATATCATCACCTTGGGGAAAGTAGAACTGACACATTCGCTAACAGATTCAAGATCTTGTATAGTTGTGCGTAGGTGGCCAAACAAGTTTGATATATAATGGTTTTTAAATTGCTATGTGTTGTTTTGTTTGTTTGTTTTTGTTTTGCTTGGGGGAGATGCTAAGCATCTGCGAATGTGTCTATATGGTCGCGAGTTTGTTCAGGCGGATTTTAATGACCACTAGTTCATGGTTTCATAATGGTCTGTACTCTTTACAATATACCATGTATGTTGTTTGATGTTACTCAATGAGTCACAATGGGGCTTCATTCTATTTATATAATTCTGGAGATAGTTATGTTTTCATACTTGCATGCTGGTAGAGTTTACATGAACTTGATCCTTATATTCTTCTCTAATCTTTGGACGTCCTTGGGACAGATCCAAATGGGTAGAATCATTTCAGTGATCTATGTAGGTACACTGGGTACTTGGTGCTTCATTCTGTTCATGGCCTTCATTTTTTCCCCTCTATTTAAGGTGGGTGACTTGCCATGTTCGTCTGGGTTCCGTAAATTATAGAATAGGAGTAATAGGTTAGATGAATGATAGTTGTGAGGCTCACCTGGTGCAAGGCTTCTATCCGGTTTTCGCTCTCAATTTTATGGTCATACACAATCGAGTATATTTGATAGACAGATAGAGCATTGTAGGATGATCTTTGCTGGCAACTTTGAGAAGATATTAAGTAGTATCAAGAAATGGGCGGGTTTCTTACCTTTTTAGTGTTAGGGGTTCTCGGTTTACTGTCCTCATTTGGAAAGCATATTAGGGAGTTGATCAGACATTGCCCTCGTCATTGTAATCGGCTTCCCCTTTTCAGATTATGCGTCAATGAGAATTATGCTTTACCAAGAGAAAAATTAGAGTATCTTGGAGCCCCTTCTTTGGATCTGGAATTTATTATCATGCAATTTAGTAATTTACAACATATGTTACAAGGTTTAATTTCAGAATTAGGACTTGCAAGCCATTAGCTTGCTCTCCAATCTGGGTATTCTTTGTAATTTTTTTCTCCTTTTTTTTTTAATGGTGTTCAGAGGCACTCATTCTCTAGTTTATGAATCCCCATTGAGAGAATGGGGTGGGTCTTTAGTGGGTTTCTCTATGATTAGTTTCACTATGTTGTAGTGTTGCATCTTTTGTTCCTTTGATGTCATTTTCTTCTCTTTTGTTCTTTTAATAAATAAAATTGAGAAATAGGACTTACCTAACGATGTTTCAAAACTCGGTTAATGGTACTCGGATAGAGTTGTAAACGGGGAAAAAACCCGTAAGATGTTTCTACCTCTTTTTGAAAACTAATTGCTTCATGCGGTCATGCCTTATAATTTGAAACTTAATAAACCACCTTATTTTCGCTGCCTGTGTCCATTTTGGTAGGTTATCTTTAGTTCTTTAGTGCTGACTGTGGCCTTATGGAACACAGTGCTATCTAAGTGCTGTCAGGTTCTCTTTGCCAGGGGGCCTAAAATTCTAATGCTTTTGACATAATTGAAATTGCTTCAACCCAGAAGCATCTTCTTCTTTTATTTTTTTTACTTATACATTTTCACGAAATGCTGTGCTTTACTTTTGCTATTGTATGGTGCTCTAAAATTGTTAATAAATATTTTTCCTTTTGAATAACAGAAGTGGAACCACAATATACTGGTGCTCGGATAGAGGGTGAAGATATAACCTTGGACTTCATAAAAACAATGATGGATGACTTCAAAAATCAGAAGTGCTTACACAGACGGTATGTACAAATACCTACCAGTCACTTCTCTAAAAAAAATTCATTTTTTAATTCATTAATTGCTTTTGTTAATTTAACTTGAGTTTTCGACCCATGCATGTAGTATATATATGCAAGAATCAAAGATTTTGAAGTTTTTCACATTAATTTATTAGCAGAAGCCTGGAATGAGTTTTCTGACTTATTACTGCAATAGGTGGAAATGATGGAGCTACTGTTTCTTATTGTTTCTGACCAACTCTGAATATCTATTTTATTATTCTAAAACTTTTTTTGACTATACACTGAAACAGAACTTATACTTTATAGGTATGCGTATCAGATAGTTTTACAAACAAGAGAATGTCTTCGAGCGCTGCCTTCTTTAGTTGATGTAAATGTCGCTAATGGCAAACACTTCACTGTTTGTGGCGACGTGCATGGTCAGGTAGGTGCTTTACATTATCATTGCTACTCTGTTACATCTCATTTACTCTGCGCAAACTTTGAACGTGGTTGAATGGATTTGCTTTTAACTTTTACTTCGTCGTGCTTTCTTTTTATTTAAATTTGTTTTATTCTTCTGCTATTATCTGGGAATCTTTTTGCTGAATTAGTGCAAAAGCTTTCGCAAGTGGAATAATTGAAGTCCTTAGAACCTTTGGTAGTTATACTAGTGCAATCCCTATCGTGAAAATGGGAAAGTCTACTTACACACATAAAGTAAAATTTAGAGCAGACTGGTTTGTGAGTCTTCAGTGTTTATTCAAATTGTCAGGATAAACCTTTAATTAACAATTACTCAATTACTCGGTAGTACCAAGCTAGTTTGACTGGAAGCTCTGTGCTAGAAACTCATTTGTCCACACTCCACAGCCTTTTATGATCCTGTGAACACTTTAACTTACTATAATGACTTCAAATCTAAATATCCTATCTACTTTGTGAGTAGCTTTTGTTAGAGACAATCTCCTTGTATTCTTTTTACAACTTATAAAATGCAAGCCCTCTTTCATAGGTAAAGAAATCTGATTAACCGGAAACTAATGAGGTTTATTTGCTAATGGCCGGGTCTGTTCAATATATGATCTTTTCCATCTTGAAATTTGATCGGTAAGAGGTTAATGAATTTTAGCTAGAAGACTTTGTCCCAGCAAACTATCAACTTTTTGAAGCTATGGTAGCAGTATAGCACTATTGTCATGAAGTTAGTTTAGAATATTCTCCAGAAGAATGCAATTTTATTTAGGATTGTGAGTGTCTTTTAACATACATTACTCTATAATGTTGTTTGTTCAAGTTTTAACATACATTACTCTATAATGTTGTTTCTTCAAGTTTTAACCTACATTACTCTATAATGTTGTTTGTTCAAGTTTTAACATACATTACTCTACTGTTAAACTTGTGCAAGATGATTGTTTCCCTTGAAATGCATTGTGCTCTGAGAATCTAATCATTGCCCTCAACTCTTATCTAATGGCCATGTACACCATCACTGCAGCTTTAAACCCTTACTTTAAAGTCTGTTTTGTTTTTCAAACTTTCTAGGAAGCGGTTGGAAAGAAACACACAGTAGAATAGGATTCTTGAAAGATCTGTAAACTATCTGCGATTTGAGTGTGATCTAATCAATTATTTTTATATTATTTGTGTACGTGTTTCTTTTATGATTTTGAAGTACAAGGGGTTCAGACTGTCTGTTTGTTGTCAAACTGCAGTTTTATGACTTGTTGAACATATTTGAGCTAAATGGACTTCCCTCAGAAGAGAATCCATATCTATTTAATGGTGACTTTGTGGATAGAGGGTCCTTCTCTCTCGAGGTCATTCTCACATTGTTTGCGTTTAAGTGCATGTCTCCATCAGGTAATTTGAGGTTTTTTGTCATAGCAGTTTCATGAATTCTTCCACAACATTACATGCACAATATTAATAATAAAAAACACGTGTATTATAGCTGCTCCCTTTTAGCAAACCAGCTAATCATAAAGTATATTATCCATCTCTTAACTTTTTCTGTCGAAATGTTACAGCTATTTATCTAGCTAGAGGAAACCATGAGAGCAAAAGCATGAACAAGATATATGGTTTTGAGGGTGAGGTCAAGTCAAAGTTGAGTGAAGCATTTATCGAACTCTTCGCGGAAGTATTCTGTTGCTTACCTTTGGCTCATGTCCTGAACAACAAGGTCTTTGTAGTTCATGGAGGTCTTTTCAGTGTTGATGGGGTGAAACTCTCTGACATCAGAGCAATTGATCGATTCTGTGAGCCTCCCGAAGAAGGTAATGATATGCTTTTGTTATTTCTGGAAGAACGCTTGTGTAATGCATATGACTAAAGTTTCCTGTTGTTGATCATCACACACGTCTCCCTGAATTGACACTAGAGTATTGAATTGGATTTGTATTCTTTATTTTGCATGAGTACCTATGTAAGAAAGACATGCACATGGATGTTCACATCCAGTTTGGTAATTAGTTGGTTTATGTTTCAACCTTTCCTTCTAGACACTTTTCTGGATAGATTAAAGTTCTTCGATAAGTTTTTTTTGGGTGTGCTGTCAAAATGCAAAAAATGGATTAATCTTTTCTTTTCTTCTTTTGTCAGGCTTAATGTGCGAATTGCTATGGAGTGATCCACAGCCTATGCGCGGAAGAGGTCCTAGCAAGCGAGGTGTTGGCCTCTCTTTTGGTGAAGATGTGACAGAGAGATTTTTGAAGGATAATAATCTAGGTAATTTACTACAATCTAATGTCGCTATAGCTGGTTCAGCTTTTTTCCTGTCCTTAACAAGCATTCTTTGTTTTATAGATCTTGTTGTACGATCTCATGAAGTTAAGGATGAAGGTTATGAGATTGATCACAGTGGTAAACTCATTACTGTATTTTCTGCCCCAAATTATTGTGATCAGGTATGAAATTTCCTACTTCTGTGAATAAACTTTTGTTTCTGATTTATCTTATTGGATTGGCATTTTGAACAAATTTATTTAGCAGTTGCGCCTCCAACACTATGTCCAACAGAGTTCAGCAAGAGTGTATCAACTATAGATGTTTATAATCCTTCAAAGGTTCAGATGTCTCGCATACATTATTTCACAAATTAAAACCAAAAAATATAGTATTTGTTATAAAAATAACTAGTAAACCTACAAATTCAGAGAACTAATTCCAAGATGAGAAGGCACAAGCAACTGGCGAACTTTAGAGAACACAGTAGGATTTAGAAAATCTTAACATCAGAAATCGTAAAGAAGTTCATTTTCAATGTTTAAAGGTTCTAAGCCAGCTGAAACTTTATATTTCATTTCTAGATAGAAATTACCGACAGGTTCTAGAAACAGCTTAAGGGCAGAGCTCTTGGAAGCATACACATTACACAGAAAGATAAAAAAGGATTTAGAAACACGGACCTCATCACTAACACCTCCTTCCTAAAAACGTTTCGGAGAGTCGGTGCTTCTCACTTACGCTTCATCACAATCTTTCTCTCTGCTTGAGGCATCCCTCAAGGTCCATGCCTCCTACTCTTTAATAGCACTGACTAGAGGCTAGCAGTGCATCTTTATGAATTTAAATGGTTCTGATTGTAGTTGTAGTGACTCATAAGTCATAACAATGCTTCAGGCGTACTTGAATTAGGATTGTAAGTCGACTACTCACTTTTAATTTGTAAAGTGGTGTATA
The DNA here is from genome assembly GCA_023053565.1 of Aquilegia eximia. NCBI lineage: Eukaryota > Viridiplantae > Streptophyta > Magnoliopsida > Ranunculales > Ranunculaceae > Aquilegia > Aquilegia eximia. The sequence continues at coordinate 13,217,781 of JALIGU010000001.1, forward strand.
ACTTGTTGTAACTCTACCATTACATTTTATTTTATTGTTTAAATTGGACTCGTGTATTCTGTCAGAAAGTTCCTATGATGTTAAGTTTCCACTTTCCAAGCAATCTAATTAATAGAAGTATCGTACCAAAAAAATAAAAATAAATAAGAGAAGTGTGATTTGATTGTGTGAATAAGGAGCTTCTGTTAAATATATAAAAGAAATAATGAGCCACTTGTAAATGAGTTACTGTGGTATCACTGAACTAAAGTTAAATCTCATTCTTCTAACAGATAGTGTGCATATATTGATTGATAACGATTATGCTGAATTAGGATTGTTTGTTTGTTCATGCCTGGATATTGTCTCAGTTGTATTAATTGAAGGATTGACTGCCAAATTTAATGATGTGCGCTGCCTCTTTCAAGTTATTTCTGAGTCTGGTGTTTAATATATGCACATAGTAGCATGGAACTGTATTGGTAATTTTAGTTTTTGTTACATGATGCAGATGGGCAACAAAGGTGCTTTCATAAAGTTCAACGCTCCTGATATGAAACCAAATATAGTTACATTTTCTGCAGTGGTTAGTATATTATATGTATTATGGTATTTATATTATTAAAAATGCAGTAGTTTGTGTATACTCATCTCATCTATTTACTTGTCTGGTTCAACTTGCAGCCACATCCAGATGTCATGCCAATGGCATATGCGAACAATTTCCTCCGCATGTTCTCGTAATTTATTGTATAAATTCAGTCATAGGTTTTCAAATTGGTGGAGCAACAAAACATTCTTTTGATCTGTGTTGTAAAGCCCAGATCTAGGCAGAGATGATATTTGATATAAACGGCAATCCAAGCCTTGTAAATTGTAAGACTATGTCGCTCCATTCTATTTTATTAAATTTTGGTTTAGTATAGACCTTATTTGAAAATTTTATTTTGAAGTTGGCATTTCAATATTTAGTGGAAGGTTTCTGTTGACGAGACAAAATACGTATAAGCATATCAGATGTAATGGGGCCATGCCTCCAGCTGTTTCACTGGGATGGGGATTTCCATTGATGAGACAACATGCTTATAAGTATCTCAGTTGTGTACTGGCCACTGCGGGATAGTAGAAATATATATGCCTTGGATGTGTGTGTGTTCTTCAGGTCCAGGTCACATTATTTGAACTTGTTCTGCAAAAGTAGAAAAAATATATTTCCTGTAGTCCTGTACAACTCCCCAAATATTAATGTGTAAACAGTTGATTAATTGGAGTTCGATGTATGTATGTGGGCAACATAAGCATATTTACGAGTGGCTGTTTTTTTTTACCTTTTCAATCTCTTGAGATAACATTCATACAAAGTTGCATGGTGATAACATTCATTCTCTTCTGGCAAATCATGCCTTCTCATTGCATTCCTGCACGTTTTTTTGGTAATAATGATTCCTGCATTTGAGTTTCATTTTCTAACACTATTATAATCCCAATGAACTAGAGACTGCAAAAACATTAAACTGTAGAATATATTTAACTATTTAAGAACCAAAAGGATTACATACCAAACTTCTGATATTTTTGGTCACATGAAAAAAGCAAACCTATGAACTCAGCGATATCCATTCAACAAAATTGTGGCAGATACCAATCTTTCTTCAGTGCTCTCCACCATCCAACGGCCAAGTCCATTCAACAAAATTATCAAATGATCAAAATCGGTGGCCAAGTGGCAGATACCAATCTTTCTTCAGTGCTCTCCACCATCCAACGGCCAAGTCGATTTGCAAATCTCTTGAGAAAATGCAGAATTTTATCACAAAATAGTAGTAAATATTTAAGGGTTCTCCACCAGGAAATCATCTGAGATTGAATGGTTAAGGTTTTGAATATAGTCTTGCCTTCCTAAGTTCCTAGGTATATATATACCATCTTAAAGATTTTAAGACAAATGTTTGCTTCACTTGTAAGGCAAGTATGAACTGGCTAGGAATGGACTTCTATACTAGCAACAAAACTGCAGTTATTGGTAGATCTTAATCCAATAATGGGACCAAGCAACTGGAATCTGAATTGCTTGCAAGCAAGGGGTTTCTATGTGGATTGTGGAGTCTATATTGCGGACACTCTTGAGCATCAGACTCTTTATCATAGTGAACAGTTATTTGCTTGGATAAATACCTTAATCTAGTTTTGCTTGTAAACCATAATGGAACCAAACAATAAACATCTAATACCAACCTGTACTGTTGGAACAAGAAGCAATTTTAGGGCCTTGGATAAGGGATGAACCATTACATTGAACTATTGAATACTTCTGCAGGGGAAAATGAATCTGCTGACACATCAAACAGTTTGATACTTATTGGTTGATGGCAGTTGAGTATCCATTAAACCCTTGATTTGCTTACGAAATTCCAAACCCATAAAACTTTTCAAACATGGTATCACACTATGTCAATGTCAGATTTCGGCCCAACAGAGGATGCTACCAACTAATCACTACATCCAGGAGTTGCGCACCACTGCGGAAACTTATTTTTTCTGCTTTAGCATTTAACAAACCCAGTTTACCGTTTTTTCACAACAACAATGGAGTAAGATGTTTGTGTAAAAAAACGAAAGCAAAGTACGTAATTTAGGGATGAATCTAAACAAGATCATAATCAGCTATCTTCTCCCAGGATTTGAGGGTTTTGTCTTCAGGGTCTGTTTTGTACAAGGCAAGGCGAGATATCTGGAAGCTCAAGCTGCTAACACCTGCATCAAAGGCATCTGCTTTCTCTTTAGCTCTCTGCTTCTCCTCTACTGTTATATCCCCATAAAGGAGGCTCGCATGCGGCATATATGCTGTGAATGGTAGTATTACAATAGAATGTATTCATTAGAGATATATATGGAAACACCATCGAAGCAATTAATTTCAAGATGCTGGAGGAATAGCAATAGCAAAATTGAATGAACGATCTACATATCCATACAAATATCTAATGTCAATATGATTCAGCTTCTCATCCTAGAACTCACAGATCCAAAAAGTTTGCTAATCTGCACCTTTTTTCAATTCAATTTCCAAAAAACGTATATATGTATCTTGTATTTTCATTAGAAAAGAATATCCTTTCTTAACCACCAATCGCACATATTTCTCCTCTACAAAGACTGAAAGAGAAACAGAATGATGACGAAAATTGCAAAACCATTACCTAAAATCTGGGAAGTGTCAAATGCATGTGTTCCTCAAACTTAGATTCAGAAAGTGACCCACATCAATGAATTCACTTATGGAGGAGTCTCTTTATTTAAGTAGATTCCTACCTTGAAAATATATTAAATATTCAAAACTTAATGAGACAAGCATAAGCAGTCTTAATAAGTATGTGTTTCGTTTAATGCCATACAATCTGCCATGGCCCAATTAGTCAAAATTACCCGAATTTGTATTTTTATCTTGTTAGATCTCTAGTCAGTCCCAAACCAGACCACATAATGCCAGAAAATTCTCAAGTCCCATAAAATCCTGGTTTGTCTTGAGTTCAGGTTTCCAATTGTGAAAAGTTATTTCTCAGCGAAACTTGTTCTTCTTGGTTTCGGTTACTATTTATGACAAGTTGTTGCATTGGCTGTTGATAGCCTTTCGGAAACAGAACACAATATATAAGAATCACTATCAACATTCCACGATTTTTGGGCCAACTTGGAGAAAAGCCTAAAGGGCTGCATAAGTGGAAGGATGCAGGTTGCCTTGTTTCTTTTCAATTCTCTTCTTTCAATTCATTAATTTGTTTGTTCCGCTTTTTTATTCATAAACGATGAAAAATGAAAAATCACAAGTTCTTTAACACTGAATGTCTACCGTTTTCAATGCTAACAACTGAAACTGTGAGACTAGAGTTTTCCATTCCACACAGTTTCAATAAGCAATGGTGTTTGGCCAAGATTTAAGGGATAATACTAATTTATAGAAGACTAATAGTAGTCTAAAACACCTTAAAGCATATACTCTAGATGACCCAAACTTGTTTGATTAATTTATTAAGATCATGCCTGCCTTTGAAAATTCCCCCACCTAAGCTGAACCCCAGTTTCATGCATATCATAAAGTAAAGGTTGAATTGAGTACTTACAGGATGAACTCAAGTACCCAAAATGTCTGCTGCAATGAGCACTAGCCTCCAACACCTACATATCACATTTTATCAGAAAAAGCATTCCGAAACATTCAACTTTAGACAACAGAAAGAGGAAAAGGATACAGGGAAACAAAAAACTGCCTCTTCAAGGAATAAAATCCTGCTAATTAAGCTAGATACAATGACCTCCCAGTAAAATACCATATCATATAAAATCTATAAACACAAAACACCCACAACAATGTTGGAGCCTTGATGTAAATGCTTAGCGAATCTAATGACAGTTTTTCCAGAAAGTATTTCACAAAGGTGAAATTGGAAATTTTCATTCTGAAGCCATTTTTTTGTGTCAGAAATCAAAAGTACAGCAGAAGAAGTATTCCACATCAAGAGGAAATGGCCGGCAATATAATTTATATTTCTACAGCTCTACATGTACCCCACATTATTCAATTGTTTGTAATGAATTTCCCTTTCAAAACTATGTTGTCGAAAGTAAAACACAACTAAACATCTTCAGAAAATGACGACCACCCTTGAGGTCACTCTTCTGCACCATATAACCTTATTACAAAGGGTAAAACTATCAACAAATGGACTACTTCATGTCACCATGGTTTAGATTGTTTTCATATAAAACATATAAAACTATAGATGAATATTAATCAAGGAACATCTTTTACATCAAGGAATCTCTCAATCATTTTCAAATCTTTAATCTTTCTAAAACAATCAATTATGTATATATGTTCTACATTTCTACTTGTACCCTACATTATTCAATTGTTTGTAATATATATACTTCCCTATCATTATCAATGTTGTTCAAAACTACACCTTGGAAGTCATTCTTCTGCACTATATCATAACCGTATATTTCAGAATGTAAAACTACCAACAAATGGGCTACTTCATGACACCATGCCGAGGAATTTGTGTTCAGATTGTTTTCTTAAGGCCTATGTCTTGGTGTTCAAGGATCATAATATCTATAAATAAATGAATTCTAATCAAGGAACATCCTTTACACAAATGTCGGCACAAAGCCTTACCACTTAAGGTATCTCTCAACCATTACTAAGTTTTTAATCTTTCTCCAACAACCAAGCTACATTAAAGTTGCATTTCTACCCAAATCAAAAATAATTCTAACTATAAAAAAACGAAGAAGCCATTAATGAATAAAAACTCTATTAAAATCAATTAATGAATAAAAAAAAATACTACCTCATTAGATGGATGAAAGAGAAGATAAACACAAAACCCAGTAGAAACAGAGTTAACTTTGGCAGTATAAGGTTTAACACCTTGACAAGCTAAATTGAACTTATGAATAGCATCAGATTCAGTGAGTTGAATCGCTCTAACAACAGTAACATGTGGTTCAAACTCAGGACCACCAAACTCAGATCGAAGATACTCCATTAATTTCTTCAATCTTTCTGTAACGTTTTTCGGTGGAATCGCCCATACTGAATATGCGTTTTTTTGAGTTTCGGTTGTTTCTGATATTTGGCTACCTCTTCCTCCTCCTCCTCCTCCTCCTCCTTCCATTTGTGGAGTTTGGAATGGAGAATCAAACACTTGTGTGGACTTGAAAACACTTGTCTACTGCCATGGTCTCTATATGAACATTGACTTTTGACTTTTGATGAGATGTTTTTATACTCATTCAATGTACCTTGTGTCCCAATCTTATGTGCAAATTAGAAATTCTTGGTTAGATAAAAAAAGATGGGCATTTTGTGAGCAACAGAATGTCTATCATAGTGAACACTGAACAGTTATTTACTTGGATTTAAGGGTATCTGTTGTTGTATCAAATCTATAAGCAAGAAACTGCAGTATAGACTTGTGAAACAATTTTATATTTAGTCGACAAAATTGCAGCCAAAAACATGTATGAATGGAACCAAACAACAAACAATTAATAGCAAGCAATTTGAACAAGAAGCAATTTTAGGGCCTTCCATAAGGGAAGAATCTGCTGACACATCATAGAGTTTGATACAATAGTATCAGTTAATTGAGAATGATTGGTACTTAATGGTTAATGGCAGTTGAGTATCCCATTAAACATTTAAACCCCTGTTTTGCCCCTGATTTGCTCACGAAAATCCAATCTCATAATACTTTCAAACATGGTATGACACTATGTCTATGTCAGACTCCGGCCCAAATGAGGATGCTACCAACTAATCACTACATCCAGGAGTTGAACACCACTTGGGGTTGCAGGAACTTGTTTTTTTTGCTTTAGCATTTAACAAACCCAGTTTATAGTTTTTTCACAACAACAATGGAGTAAGATGTTTGCGTAAAAGAAAGAAAGCAAAGTACCTAATTTACAGATGAATCTAAACAAGATCATAATCAGCTATCTTCTCCCAGGATTTGAGGGTTTTATCTTCAGTGTCTGTTTTGTACAAGGCAAGGCGAGATATCTGGAAGCTCAAGCTGCTAACACTTGCATCAAAGGCTTCTGCTTTCTCTTTAGCTCTCTGCTTCTCCTCTTCAGTTAAATCCCCGTAAAGGAGGCTTGCATGCGGCATATAAGCTGTGAATAGACAGAATGTATTCATAAGAAGCAATTAATTTCAAGATGCTGGAGGAAAAGCAATAGCAAAATTGAGTAAACTATCTTATTTGAGGATTTTCTTGCAACCAATGAAAATGAAATATGTTAAGCAAAATTTTTTGTCTTGCTATACCATGAGATAAATGATTTGGCTTCAAAAATCAAACCAGTTGGTGGAAGAGACATAAAATGTCCATACATATGTCTAATGTCAATATGATTCAGCTTCTCATCCTCTACTCACAGATCTAATGTCTAGTCTACACCTTTTTCTTATTCAATTTTCAAAGATGTATCGTGCAATTTCATTGGGAAATAATATCTTTTCTTAAGTTCCAAGTGTCTACAAAGACTGAAAGATATAGTATAGTAACTGTCGAATGCTTGTGTTCCTCAAACTTGGATTCCTAAAGTGACCCACATCAATGAATTTACTTATCGAGGAGTCTCTTTCTTTAAGTTGAACCCTACCTTGAAAATATAATAAATATTGACAACTTAATGAGACAAGCATAAGCAATCTTAAAATGTACGTGTTTTCTTCAACCGTTTGATGCCATAAAATCTGCCATGGCCCAATTAACCAAAAGTACACCCGATTTTGTATTTTTATCTTGGTAGATCTCGAGGGAGTGTTTGGTGGAGCATATGGGAAGAGAGGGGGAGGGGGGGTAAATAAAAGAACCTGATCTTTGAGCAGAAGCAGGTGAGATTAGAACTTATTGTGGTAACCTTAATGTTGGTATGGTTCTTAGGGACTCTTGCAGACAAGGACACAGCTTTGAGGAGCCTATAACTCACTGGGGAGATGTCAATTGTATCTAAAAGCCTCTACTGGCTTGCCTTTGTATTATGTTCTAGTTGTTGTGAGAATCTCACTCACTTCAACCTCTTTAGCTGTTGTAAACTTCCTTTTATAATCAATAACAGTTTTATTGAGCCAAAACAAAAGATCTCTTCAGTCCAAAACAAGACCACATAACGCCAGAAAATTCTCAAGTTCCATCAAATCCCGGTCTGTCTCGAGTTTAGGTTTCCATTTATGAAAAGTTGTTTCTCAGCGAATCTTGGTCCTTCTTGGTTTTAGGTTACTTTTTATGAAATTGATACGTCGGCAAGGAATGTAGGTGACAGCTCACTGGGTCTCAAAGCCCTTATCCGGGGGTAACTAAGTATCTTGTTGGGTCAACACGAAATGGAATCTCAGCAGTAATTCATGCATGACTTACTTGGACAAGACGATGGCAACAAGGATAAACTGAAGCTTTCCGCCTCACTTATCGGTTATTTGGGTGGACTCCTTCTCGGATGAAGTGGTTGCAACGGTGTCACACTGGTACACTTACTAGTATAGTCTCAGGGCATGCTTTGGTTCAGCAGGCCAGTGTAACACAACCGCCTGCTGGTATTTATGACCGTTGGTTTATACGACCCTGCACATTTATGATCCACTGATCGAATCCAAACCGTTCTTCTTTCAATTCATTAATTTGTTTGTTCTGCTTATCTATTCATAAAAAATGAAAAAATCGCAAGTTCTTTAGCACTGAATGTCTCCTGTTTTCAATGCTAACAACTGAAAATGCGAGACTAGAGTTTTCCATTTCACACTGTTTCCAATGAGTCAATGGTGTTTGGCCAAGATTTAAGGGATAATACTAATTTATAGAAGACTAATGGTAGTCTAAAACACCTTAAAGCATATACTCTAGATAACCCCAACTTGTTTGATTATTTTGTAAAGATCAGGCTTTCCTTTGAAATATTTCGCACCTAAGCTGCACCCCAGTTTTATGAATATCGTAAAGTAACGGTTGAATCCCAATTTTTGAATATCAGAAATGTTAAAGCAACGGAGCATAGAGTACTTACGGGATGAACTCAAGTACCCAAAATGTCTGCTGCAATGAGCACTAGCCTCCAACACCTACATAACACATTTTGTATCAGAAAAGGCATTCCGAAACATTCAACTTTGGACAACAGAAAGAGAGAAAGGATACAAGGAAACAAAAAAAAAAAGCCTTTTCCAGGAATAAAATCCTGCTAATTTAGCGAGATACAACAACCTCTCAGTGAAATACTACATCATATAAAATCTATAACCACAAAACACTCACGACCATATTGAAGCTTTGATGTAAATGCTTAGCCAATCTAATGACACAGTTTTTTCCTGAAAGTGTCCTCACAAGGTTGAAAGTGGGGATTGTAATTCCACGGCTATTTATTTTCTGTCAGAACTCAAAATAATAACAGAAGAAGTATTCCACATCAAGAGGAACGAAATGCCCAACCATCTAATATATACATGTTCTACAGTTCTTATTCAATTGTTTGTAATGAGCTTCCCTTTCAAAATCAATGTTGTCAATAGTTAAACATCAACAGTTCGAAAAAAAGACCACCACCTTGGAAGTCACTCTTCTGACTTCTGCATCATATAACCTTACTTTAGACTGTAAAACTACCAACAAATGGGCTACTTCATGTCACTATGCCAACAAATTTGTGTTCAGAACTTCAGATTGCTTTCATATACGTATACTACATAAATATCTACAAATGAATTCTAATCAAGGAACATATTCCATATCCTTTATACAACTGTCAGCGCAAAGCCTTCCCGCAGAAGGATTCTAGTCATAATCATTGTCATGCTTTAGTCTTTCTCCAACAAACAACTATATAAATATTATGTTCATTTCTACCCATATCAAAATTAATTTTCCAAATATTTGTTCCACACAAGAAATTAAAAAAAAAAAAAAAACCTATTTTAATACAATATATTAATAAATAAATTTTTTCTTAAAAAAAAACTCCACTAAAATGAATATTAAACACACAAATTAAATAAAATAAAATTACCTGATTGGATGGATGAAGAAGAAGATAAACACACTGATAGAAAAAAGTACCAGTAGAAACAGAGTTAACTTTGGCAGTATAAGGTTTAACACCTTGACAAGCTAAATTGAAATTATGAATAGCATCAGATTGAGTGAGTTGAATCGCTCCAACAACAGTAACATGTGGTTCAAACTCAGGACCACCAAACTCAGATCGGAGATTCTCCATTAATTTCTTCAATCTTTCTGTAACGTTTTTTGATGGAATCCCCCATACTGAATACACGTTTTTTTGAGTTTCGGTTGTCGCCGATATTTCGCTACCACTGCTTTCCATTTGTGTGATAAATAAGAGAATAAACGCTAGAGTTATGAGTAGAACAAAGACGACAGGTTTATGTGATTTGAATGATCCAAGTAGAAAGTCGTTATGCATCTGTGGAGTTGGAGTTTTGGAAAGTGAGACAGTTGTTGTGTTGTTGAGACTTGAGATGGGGATCTGGTGCTCCAAGGACGTTGACATTTTATTGATGACGTTATCTTTATACTCATTGATTGGATCAGATGTGCCTTGTGATATTATTATCTTAATGCTAAACTTGTGTAAAGACTAAAAGACCCATCAAATTCACAGTGGTAATTTAATTTTTCTATTGCGAAAATTTATATAGGGTGTAGGGGTACTATATACTCCAACCAATAAAAACAAGCCACGTGGCCCGGTCATTAATCTATCAGGTCGTTTTGTACTCGACCTACTCAGAACTCGACCAGAGCAGCTCGACTACAGGATCAACAACGACCTAATTGCGCGCACATGCCCTAATTCAACGCACAGATAATATCTCCAGCTGTCATACATTCATTACAACCGTTACCCAATCATTGGAGAATATTACATCACCATAAATATGTCGGAGAATCTGCAAGATCCCGAGATCTTCGCCTCATCATCTTCTATAAAACAGAACTACGATGGCTTGATCTCTAAGTTCAATCCCCACAAACTAGAGTACGTAGGCAATCTCGATCTCAACGAGGTGCAGCCAACCGCGATCTAAAACTCCCCCTTTGGTCAAGGCCGTTAGCGACCTGATCTAGTGAATGCATTAATCTAGAAATAGGTTAATACATTTGGCGCCGACTGAAAGGAATTCGATTATATCGAAAAATCCCAAACCCTCCCACCCAACTCAAAGTCATCTACTCAAATAGCTACCCAAGAACTAACTATCCAAGATCTGCAAGACCAAATCAATCGTCTTCATGAAGAAAATGCACAATTGAAGGCTGCACAAACTACCGCGCCAACACCAGTTGCGCAATTAGCAAACGGCGGACATGGGGTCATTGCTGTTGACGACAACAACCGAAAATACGAAGAACTCAGCCAACAGCTCGCAGAGTTCAAAGCCCACCAGGCCGTCATACAGCTCCACAAAGGCCACACAGCCGAACAACTTGCTGTCCAGTCCCTCCAACAATTCCAAGAATCTCCTTTCACCAAGGAAATCCTTGATCATGAGTTGCCTAACAAACTCAACGCCCCAAAATTCGATCAATATGCAGGAGTTGGAGACCCAACATATCACATCAAGGGATTCCGTAAGTCACTACCTCTCATTAAGGAAGATCACTTTCTATGTTTGTTGTTCCAGTCCAGCCTCACCGGACCCGCCCTCGACTGGTTCCACCGTTTGAAGCCAGGATCCATCAGCTCGTTCATGGATCTGGAAAAGCAGTTCGTTATCTTCTATATCCACAACAAAATGCGTCCAGTCACCATCGACGTTATATTCAAAGTGAAACAACGAGATGGTGAATCACTGAGCAATTTCTTTGCTCGATTCAAATCTGAACTACACTCCATCCAAGATTTTGCAAAGGAACATGAAGCCTTCGCAACAATAGCATTCTCCCACAGTCTGATCCAAGGATCCGACCTGCACAAGTCTCTGGCCATGAAGCGGCCAACATCTCTGGACGAGCTCTACCTTAAGGTAGATCGTTACATCAAACTCGAAGAAGCCCTAATTGGTAGGGAAACAAACCATGTCATCTCCAACGTGGAAAGTGGTTCCACTAAGCGACCTCGTTCGGACAACAAGAGGTTCAAAGCCAAGTCGTTGCCCACTGAGCAACGAGAGTACCACCGATTCACACGACCAGCAGGTTACATCTACGAGCGAATCAAGCACAACCATTGGTGCAAGATTCCGAGCTTCACACAACTGGAGGACACATCTGGTCGACCATACTGCAAGGTCCACAAGGTTAGGTGTCATCCAACTGATGACTGTCGCATATTGAAGCGTGCTCTTCAGACTTGGGCCGATGAGAAAAGGCTCAACAATTGGATCCTTGGTAGACAAGAGGATTCTAATGGCAAACGAGCCAAGAAAAGATCAAACACGCCTCCACATCCAGCAAGGCGATCTCAAAGCAAGGCCAGAACGGCCTCGACAAGTCCAGTCCGCAGCAGAGGGCGTAGCCTCTCACAACGACTAGGTCCAACAGGCGACCTACGCGACCAACTCAATAAAAAGGTCGCCAACAAGATCGACAGTGACAGCGACAGCGAATCAGAAAGTCATGTGGTGTACATGATTTATGAATCCAACTCCACCCCAGCATCAAGAGAGAAGAAGAGACGAGTAGAACATCTTCACCACGTCTACTCAATCATTGGCCGAGCAGCTCGATTCAACATCCCAGCTCGCCAGGAAACAAATATCACCTTCACGGAGGACGACCTCAATAAGGTCGTCACCCCTCACAACGACGCTCTGGTCGTTGAGCTGCGCATAGTTGATTACATCATTAAAAGGGTACTCATTGACCCTGGTGCATCCTGCAACATACTCATGTACAGAACTTTCAAGGACATGAGGCTACCTGACTCAGTCCTCATCCCTGATTTCACTCCCATCTTAGGCTTCAACAGCTCCAGAGAAGATCCCAAGGGTGAAATATTGTTGCCCGTCACTGTGGGACGAAAAGAAGACAAGGTCGTTGTGACCGCAAAGTTCAGCATCCTCAACATCGCAAGTAAGTACAATGCGATACTTGGTCGAAAATGGATCCATGCCATGAGAGGTGTTCCATCCACATATCATCAAGTGTTCCGATATCCCGGACCCTATGGGATAATGGAACTTAGAGGCAACCAGAACGCTGCACAAGAATGTCATGGAATTCTTGAAGCTGCGGCGCCTGAAAAGCCATCTACCTCTGGAACCAAGGATGCTGACACTAAAGGAAAGAGCCCGCTCTCATCAGAAGCTCGAGAGGGCGACAAATCGAAGAGCCCGTCGAAAGGAAAGTCTGAAGTCGCAAAATAGCAACTACAGAAGGAGCAAACGAGCTCCCCCCAGCTTAATCTCGGAAGCACTGATCCAGGAGTACGAGTGAACTTAGGGTCAGAAGACGAGCCGAGATATGTTTATGTGGGTTCAGGATTAGAGGGAGATAAGTTCAACAACTTTGTAAACTTTCTTTCTTCTAATAAAGATGTTTTTGCTTGGTCGTATATCGATATGCCTGGAATTGACCCATCAATTGCATGCCATAAACTGCGCGTCAATCCAAATCATCGACCTGATAAGCAAAAGCCAAGGAGGCTCGCTCCTAAGTTTCACCAATCAGTAAATGAAGAAATCAACAGACTCAAACAGCTCGGGTTCATCAAGGAAGTTGACACGCCAGATTGGCTAGCCAACATTGTGCCAGTCTTAAAGAAAAACGGGAAAACAAGAGTTTGCATTGACTTCACAAGCTTGAACAAAGCTTGTCCTAAAGATTCATTCCCACTGCCACGAATCGATAGGTTAGTCGATCAGACATGTGGTTTCGAGCTATTGTCATTCATGGACGCATACTCAGGCTATAACCAGATCCCAATGTACGAGCTCGACCAAGAGAAGACCTCCTTTACAACAGAGCAAGGCATTTTTTGTTACAAAGTTATGTCATTCGGCTTAAGAAATGCAGGAGCTACCTACCAACGCCTCGTCACCAGAATGTTCGACGACCTGTTAGGTCGAAAGATGGAGGTCTACATCGATGATATGCTAGTAAAGAGCAGCCAGGAGCAAGATCATTTGTCCAATCTCGACCAGGCATTCCAAAGGTTAAGACAATACAGAATGCGACTTAACCCAGAGAAGTGTCTGTTTGGAGTCGCATCAGGAAAGTTTCTTGGCTACCTAGTTACAAGAAGAGGTATTGAAGCAAATCCCGACCAGATCAGAGCCCTGATCGATATGCCCAGCCCAAAGACAAAAAAGCAGATCCAAAAACTCAACGGCATGGTATCAGCTCTCAATAGATTCATTTCTAGAGCGTCCGATAAGTGTCGACCAATGCTTCATATTCTCAGAAAGGGGGCTGCATATCAGTGGACAGACGAATGCGAGAAAGCCTTCACTGACCTAAAGGCATATTTATCCACTCCGCCGGTCCTCACAAAGCCTAATGATGGAGATGTGCTCGGTGTCTACCTCGCTACCTCAGATTTTGCGATCAGCGCAGTGCTTTTCAAGGAAGAAAATCAGGTCGAACGCCCAATCTACTTCACAAGCAAAGTATTACAGCAGGCCGAAATAAGGTACACACCTCTAGAGAAATTAGCATTAGCTCTTCTTTATGTTGCATGCAAGTTTCGACCTTATTTCCAAGCCCACACTATTAAAGTAATCACCGACCAGCCACTACGCCATGTATTAGAAAAGAAAAACAAAACAGGTCGTATGGCTAGATGGGCAGCAGAGCTGGGTGATTACACATTCGAGTTCATCGCTCGTCAGGCCGTCAAAGGCCAGGTCGTCGCAGATTTCTTAGCAGATTACCCCGCAGAAGATTTCAATTGGGAACCAGAACCAGAAACAAGGCAAATCCAAGTCAATCCTCCTGACACATGGCAACTATACGTTGATGGTTCCCATAATTCAAATGGAAGTGGCATAGGTGTCGTACTCATCTCATCTGAGGGTTCACAACTCGAACGATCAACTCGATTAGACTTCTCGACCTCTAACAATGAGGCTGAGTACGAAGCTCTAATCCAAGGCATACAAATGGCTATCGATTTACAAGCAGTTCGCCTCAGAGTGTTCAGTGACTCACAACTGGTAGTCAATCAAATCACTAACAATTAACAAACCAATGGTGTCAATCTGATCAGATATGCAAGCACGACAAAAGAACTAATCAGCAAGCTTAGTTTCTTCACAATCGATCACATCCCTCGAGACGATAACAGGCATGCTGATTCATTGACATTCTTAGCATCCAAGATCGAATCAGATCGACCTCGAGCTCTCACTATAGCAGTCAGTACGCAACCTGCGTACCTAATAAAAGAAGAAGTCATCCACCAAATCTGCGATCTACTAGCCACAACACCGGCAGACATCCAAGGGACTTGGATGGAACCCTTCATCAATTATCTTCAAACTGGTGCATTACCATCCAACAAAAAGGAAGCCAGTCAGTTATTACATAAAGTCACTATGTATAAACTCCATGAAGGTAAACTATTCAGAAAATCTGCAACTGGTCTATTCTTAAGATGCTTGATCCCGAAGCATGGGCAAATCATCTTCCAAGAAATTCATGAAGGAGAATGCGGAAACCACTCCGGAGGTCGAACATTAGCTCATAAGGCAATCTCCCAAAGATATTTTTGGCCAAGAATGAAAGAAGACGCCAAGAAGTTTGTGCTGAAATGTAAAGAGTGCCAACGTTTTGCTGATAATAAACATCAGCATCCCAACGATCTCATCAACATCACAGCACCATGGCCATTTCACATGTGGGGGCTTGACGTTATGGGTCCCTTGATCAAAGAAAAGAAATCTGAGAAGAGGTACGTTCTAGTTGCAATCGACTACTTCACCAAATGGATGGAGGTCGTTGCCCTCACCAACATCACTCAAGCCGATGTCCAAAGGTTCATGTGGGAAAACATCATCACACGATTTGGTTTACCCAAACGGATAGTCACCGATAATGGTACTCAGTTCGTTGGCAAAAATATCAAGGCTTTCTACGAACTATGGAAAATCGATCATTCTAGGTCGACACCTAGATATCCACAGGCCAACGGTCAGGTCGAAGCTGCAAATAGACAAATCTTGAACAACTTAAAGAAAAAACTCGAAGATCAAGAGGATCAATGGCCACAGCAGTTAGAAAACATCCTTTGGGCCTACCAAACAACTCCCCGAATGTTGACAGGAATGTCACCATTCAGCCTTTGTTATGGAGTTGAAGCTGTCATTCCCACCGAGCTGACATTTGGCACGACCAAATCACTACTGGTCGACACTGAGCTCAACAATCAGGCCTGGTCGTTTGGAATAGATTTAGTCGAAGAACGACGAAACCATGCCACTATCAAGCTCGAACAATATCAACAAAGACTCAAACGAGCTTATAACAAGGGCGTGCGACCTAGATCTTTTCAGCCCGGTGAGCTCGTCCTACGAAAAGTGTTCCACAACAAAAGGAAAGCGAACATTGGCAAACTCAATGCAAATTGGGAAGGTCCTTACATTATCACCAAAGCTCAAAGCAATGGATCTTACCATCTCCAAACTCCAGAAGGAGACAACGTGAAGAATCCCTGGAATGCTTATCACTTGAAGAAATTTTATCAATGAAGTGTAAGCACCCATTTTTCACATTTCAATATACAAACTCATTTTTGCTTTCATCTCAGCTCAAACATGAACGGCTTATAAAGGTCTAACCCCATCCCTCGACCTACAAATTATCAAAAATTCTAGTCCCTTTGATAATTTTTTGTTAAGTTAAGCATTTACAACTTAACTCGGTACTCTGGTCATATCATTCCCACGACCCACGTACAATCGAGCTCACATGCACACGACCTCATCTACTATCAGGTCCAACGCTATGCTTGTTATTTATTGTTTGCAACACCCATACAAGCAGACAACACAACAAGTATAAGAATGCAAGGTAAATAAGTGAAATTTTTTTTTACTTTATGAAAATCTAACTATTGCAGGTAAACCGATCAACCATATGCGACCTAGAAGCTATCCAAGCAAAATTTCAACTAAAGGCATACAAGAAGAACAATTTCAGTCCGTCCTGCTTGCAGCCATTCATCTCGTCTACCTGCCTTCTGAACGAGCTACCAGGACTCCCTGGAAACTAGCCGCTCAGACAAGACTTAATACAACAAATCAAATGAAAACTTAGGTCGCAGTCGACCTACCAAAAGCAGATTGGCCACTATCATTCATTACAAACTTAGTCAAGACAGATAAATGTTCACTCAACCTCACTACATCGGACTTGAAGACTGAACGTGAAAAGAAGAAGGAGATGTGCTTTCCCATGCAAGGAGAAGCTACCAAGGTGTAAGCAAGATGAGCTATTGGTGTAGTGGAGACTCGGGCTGGTCTCACCAAACACCAAGAATCTCTGAAGACAGAGAGAGGATCACTGTTGGGAGGTCTGATCGTTGGGATCACCCAACTCGTTCTGGCCACCTCCAACCACATCAGCAGGGCCTATCGAGGTGTCCTGAGCTGGCACTAAAGCTCATTCATCACCACCTCGCGTCTCCTCTCCTTCGGGCGAGCCCATCATCTGTTTTTTCAGGTCGTCGCAGTAGGCCTTCCACTCTACACCGTTCTTATGACATGTGTTCTCCCAGTAGACCGCAGATTCCTTAGCAGCAGCAAGCTCACCCCTTACCACCTCTAACGTCTCCTTCAACACCACAATCTCCCCATCCCTATCCCTAACCTTCGACTCAGCAACTACAGCAATCGTTTTCGCCTGCTCGAGCTTCTCATTCATATGCTTCAGCTCGATCTCAGCTCGAGCTCCCACCTCAGCGACCAGACGAACTTCCTGGAAGCTGGCGTTGAGCTACACACACAGGCATCAATTAGATAGCAACATGCAAACAATCGTAACAGAAACTAAAAGTTACACTTACCAAGGCCATTGCTGAGTTTATCTTTGAGCAAGTCACCAGCAGGGTCTGCGACTTTACCGCTCGAGCATCAGCATCCAGAACGATGCCCTCATTCACAGCTCGGGCAACGCAGGGGTCATCTATGGCACTATCGTTATCATAGACGACATGCTTTTCCCCTCGACCATCCAAGTAATCGAACGGCCCAGGTCGAAACTCAGATGACACCCCCTTACCTTTGTGCAAAGGCCGAGCAGCAGTCTTCTTCGACAAAGGAGTGGGTTCAGGAGATCGCACAGTTTTGAGAGGAGCAGGAGCAGGCACAACGGGTGGCTCCATCAGCTTCATATTACCCGAGAACGATATCTTCCTGATCGACCCGGCAGGTCTCTTGGGTAGAGAGGTCGGTGGAGACACGACCTGGGGGCTCGCCTTTCACTCACCTTGTCGCGAGCTACCACTAGATCGACCCTTCTCAGCTCTTTGCACAGATGACATGAAGTTCTTTATCAACAACTTCCTCCTCTCGAGCTCCTCCGCAACTGTTTTCGGACCACCCTTGGGGATAAAGTACTCCTTCAAGTGCGGCAAATACTGCGCCTTCCGATTGTCCGCCCACAACCCAAACGCGTTCAAAGCCGATTTCAGGTCGTTCTTCTTCACCAGATGGTCGTCCCTGATCGCTGCAAACAAAAACTTACAGTCAGAAATTTAGGAAAAATGACTAGTTCATATCGACCTATGACTAATGACCAGAAACTTATGATTATCATCCACATTCCTAGTCACATGACGCAACCGGAGATTCCCCTCAGTGATCGACCCAGTAATCAGCATGGGATCCTTCCACCATGGCTCACTACTCACAGGGTAGATCAAGGGTAACCGGTCCGGCCTGACTTGCATGTTATAGCCCGCAAGCCCCGGCTTCGAAGACCGTTTAAAGCAGAAATGATCTAACACATTTTCTACACTAATATTCCACCTATGCATCTTATTGAGGTCGTCAATAACCCTCATATTCCTCCAAAAGTTACCATTCATCTGGCAAGGAGCTCGCCTGATCGCATTAAGAAGGTCGACCACCAAGCCAGACAGAGGTAACCTGAGCCCAGCCCGGAATTGGGCCAAAGTGAAGACAGTTGAGAAAGGGTTGTTAGGTCGATAATCGACAATGAGCAAACGATCTCCCAAAAACCTAATCTCTAGATGCTCAATCGAGCTAAGACCGTACTGTTTCCTAAAGGCAATATGCCTATGGACGTACTTAGGGTTTACAACACGGTAGAACGACCCATCGTCACTCTCAATCATCTCATCATCAGATGTATCTTCACCATGAGGACCATTACTCTCAGGGCTTTCTGGGTCTACATCTCCTTCCCCCCGACTAGGAGAAGCAGTTCCCGACTGAGTCCTTTCCGACTCATATTCAGCGACATCATCACCACTCAAGTGATCATTTTCTGAATCACTACACTCCGACATCTCTCTCAAATCGAAAATGCAGAAAGAAAATGAAGAAAGTAAAAGACAAAGGCAAGCAGAAGAGACTAACCTCACAAGCTCTCAAATTTCTTCAGGTCGCAATGGAAGAACAACAGCAGTTCAAGAGAGAGAACAAGAAAAGTGAACTCTTTCCTCACAACGCTACGGACGTTTACATACTGCAGCAAACGCAATCCCAGCCATCAGTTCGAATACATTCGAC
The DNA here is from genome assembly GCA_023053565.1 of Aquilegia eximia. Classification (NCBI taxonomy): domain Eukaryota; kingdom Viridiplantae; phylum Streptophyta; class Magnoliopsida; order Ranunculales; family Ranunculaceae; genus Aquilegia; species Aquilegia eximia. The sequence continues at coordinate 13,236,985 of JALIGU010000001.1, forward strand.
GGCTAAGATCGAACGTGGGAACCACGTTCCTTGCAGTTATTTTCCACTCACCCGACGTTCCACATCCACCGTCGGATACATCCACGTGTCCAGCATCGAACCCATCAAGCAAAAGTGCGTCAGTTGTCATAACTTTACGGGTAACTGCTCGAGGAAACTTCTCCACTTTCCCGTAAAGGCGCAATGATGATACCAGACAATCATGCATGACCGCCACGTGCACAAATTCAAAAGCAGACTTCAAATCAACATCGATCAGAGTTCTAAGTCTTTTCAGCCCGACTCCTACCATCGACCTAAAAAGAGGGGGCTTATGTAGGGGTACTATATACTCCAACCAATAAAAACAAGCCACGTGGCCCGGTCATTAATCTATCAGGTCGCTCTGTACTCGACCTACTCAGAACTCGACCAGAGCAGCTCGACTACAGGATCAACAACGACCTAATTGCGCGCACATGCCCTAATTCAACGCACAGATAATATCTCCAGCTGTCATACATTCATTACAACCGTTACCCAATCATTGGAGAATATTACATCACCATAAATATGTCGGAGAATCTGCAAGATCCCGAGATCTTCGCCTCATCACCTTCTATAAAACAGAACTACGATGGCTTGATCTCTAAGTTCAATCCCCACGAACTAGAGTACGTAGGCAATCTCGATCTCAACGAGGTGCAGCCATCCCCGATCTAAAACTCCCCTTTTGGTCAAGGCCGTTAGCGACCTGATCTAGTGAATGCATTAATCTAGAAATAGGTTAATACATAGGGTATCAAAATATCAAATACTATATGAGTCTGGCTGTCTGAGACATAATTTTAATCATCTTATTAGATGACTGAGCCAATGAGGAGATAGATTTTGTTTGAATCGAAGAGGAATAAAAATTCACGTAGTAGAGAGAATAGATTGAGAAGTAGACGAAATCAAAATCAAATACAACGGAGCAGGTGGATTTCACTGCCTTTAAATGGATGTGGAAGTGGAAGATGCCTTGTTTTCCTCAGGAGTCTTTCAGCTGTTAAGGCTGAATGTGGTGTCTGTTACTATATGAAATAGTTATCGGTAGATAAAAAGACATTCCCGGCCAGTGAGTCAGTGACCATATATAAGTATATAACTCAATCCTCACATAACACATAATGTCTACTGCAACTGATCGAACAGGACATGAGATCCAGTATCTCATAGGGTGCGTTCTTTTGTTGAGTTTTGCATTGTACATGTCTTACATAGCTCGAGCATTATTATTGTTACTTCCGGTTTTAACTTTTTTTTTTTTTTTTTTTTTTTTTTGCAGAATGCAAGCTGGGGTTAAATTAGACCCCTACCTGTTCTATTAAATTAAACAACTCTGTACATCATACCTGAAGAATCAGTGTCTTTTGTACATCATACCTGAAGACTCCACAAGAAGACTAAGATGCTTAGGTAAAGGATTACAGTGATAAACTAAGATATCCTCACTATTATAAAGAAGTAGCTAGAGAATTAGCAACAAAATTACTCTTCATGTAGACTGAATCAGTCCTTGTAATAGTGACGATATCTTAGTTTATCAGCAATCGATCTGTGAGGATATCTGAAATCAGCAACAAAATTACTCTCTAAGAATATATATAGTTGTACGTGCAGTTCATTTCTAAAGCAATTTCCAGTCCTTTTGAGGATGGCTAACATTTTCTAGGCAGAGAATAAAGGGGTTAGTTGTTCTTGCAGAAAAGGCCATCAGAACATGGCCATCACAAGCTCTCAAAACACCTCCAATACCCACGGATGAGCAACTTAGAGAGCTATCCGTGTTTAAAGCAACCAGGAGTTATGCTATACACTGATACATGCAGTTGCAGGAATCCGGCCAGATTGTTGCCCAAATAAAACAAAACTGAACACACCCTCAAGCTTGCTTATAAACATTATACTTGCGCAGCTATTGAATAGCTATTAGTAACATATTACATATACACTATTATTACCACTACAGTAAAAACCATTGGAAACATCTCCACCATATGCACTTTATTTAGACGATTATCCTTTAGCATTAAAAAGATAACTTATTACACCTCTATTAATTTAATCAAACCAAGCTACAGTACATAACACATGCATACACAAACTTTGCAATCATATAATTAAGCAGCACTAGCTCCACCATTAACTAATTTGGCTTAATTCTTTCATGGAAAAGGTGTCATTTTTTTCATTTCAGTCTCTTCTATATCTATAGCTAAACCTTTTCCTGCCTGTTTCCAGTAATCTGCAAGCGGGTTTATCATCTCCGGCTCAGGGAACTCTATCCTTGATTCTTTCAATTTCTCACTTGCAATGCCATACTTTTTATCACGTTTTGTTATCAGCTCAGGCTTCACCATTCCTAAGTTCACTCCTTGAGGTGACATCATCAGTGCCGGAGCACCAAAAGGAAGTGGATCACCTACAACAATCCAATCCAATCCAATGGTCATCATTTAAAAAAATCAAAGAAAACATCAATAAATATACACATATGTGTCTGCATACTTGAATGACACGTGTAATCTTACCTCTATCTACTTGCCACGTGCACCAAAACTTGCCATAGGTTTTTGTAAGATTTTGGAGTTCAGGCTTTTGTATCATCTCTGGAACACCAGGGTTGATCCACAGACCTGATTTAATCTGGACCGTTGATACATAACAAAAATCAAACCATCAACCACATGATGCTGATGATGATGAGAGAGAGAGAGAGAGAGAGAGAGAGAGAGAGAGAGAGAGAGAGAGAGAGAGACCTCATAAGCATGAGAATGCCACAGCTTCTGTTCTTCAGGTGGTAGATCTTCAAAGATGTGATCCGATACAATATACTCCACCCCTATAACATACACGTACACTTATGTAAGAAAATGACCTATATACCCTCACATTAAAAGTTGCAGAACCAACTACACAAGGGTAAAAGAGTTCATATATATATATACCAATGAGATGAGCATCGGCAGCATCAGAATCATAAACAGCGCACTGAAGAAAATCCTGGTTGAGTCGATGAACATAGTGATGAGTCTCGATCTGACGAGTCATATCATGGCTATACAAAGCAAAAGTGCAAACATGTTGTTGCATCTGCTTAATTGGCTTTAAAGATTGCACCATTTGAGCACCTTTATCAAGTATGTGTTGTTGAATAGTCATAGGATCACCAGGTGGTTGTGCACCATAAGGAAGAACTCCACTGGGATTTTTATCACTAGATGCCATTATCACAACAAAATTTTCTCAAACAAAGAAATCAATCTGGTATATGATATTATGAAGAGTGGAAATATATAGAGTGGAAGAACAGAGGTAAGTTTCACACGTATGTATGTGAAGGTTGGTACGTGGCATAAGGTCATGCATGGAGGTGTTGAGCTGGCTGAAGACCTGAAGTTTGCTGCCACTTGTAAAAAGTCTCTATTTAGATGAAAATGTTTCTACTGGATCTTTTTAGAGTCCAGCCCAAGCCCATTTGATACATAAAGTGGTTATTAGTCAAAATTAACGTTGACCGTCCTTTTTCTTCTCTGTGAAGCTCAAATCACACTCATGGCGTTTTTAGTTATTAAAACATTTCAATCACCATCATTACTGCAACACCATTCCCATTCCCATTCACGACTCTCATCAACTTCTTCATTAAATTCATCAAAACCCCATATCATAAAACTTCATAGAAACTCTAATAATAATAATAATAGAGCTTCAAAGATGCTTTCTAATAAAGCATTCTCACTACCTGAATTAGGTATTGAAGGTGTTGTTACAGGTTTATTTGATTTGATTCAAACTTCACCACCAACATGGGAATCTTCTATTGTTAATAATCTTATTATTTTCACTTTGGGTTCTCCAATTCTTGTTACTGGGTTATCACTTTCTGGTATTGTTACTGCTTTCTTACTTGGTTCTTTAACTTGGCGTGCTTTTGGTCCTCCTGGGTTTTTGCTTGTTGCAACATATTTCGTTATTGTAAGTGAATTTTTTGATTTGGGGTTTGTTTGAATTTACAATATTTGATTTTATGGATCATAGTTTTTTTGTTGATTTTATTTATTGGTGATTTGATGTTATGGGAGTTATGTAGGGAACAGCAGTGACAAAGGTTAAAATGACACAAAAGGAAGCTCAAGGAGTGGCTGAGAAGAGAAAAGGAAGACGAGGACCTGGTAGTGTTATTGGTTCTAGTGCTGCTGGTTGTGTTTGTGCGCTTTTATCGATATATGGGATTGGAGGAGCAGCATTTTTGGGTCTCTGGAAACTTGGATTTGTGGCTAGTTTCTGTACTAAATTGAGTGATACAGTTTCCAGTGAGATTGGAAAGGCGTATGGAAAGACAACGTAAGTGCTTTCTTTTGAGCTCTGATTTTGAATTATTTTGCCTGTATGTGTTATACTTACAACATAAGTAGTCATCAACTCAAATCGAACAATCCTGTCATCAGTTGTTCTGGATTATATTCATTTTAGTTGATCGATGTTGCATTTTGGTTGGTATTACGTTGAATAAGTATTTACTTGATAAAGAAAAGAGAAACTTCATTGCTTTTGGGATTGCTTAAAATTAAATCTGTTTTTTCAACTGAGTTCCTTGCCTATGTTGCTATGCCGTAATCTAAAGGCTCGGTCTTAGTTGGGAGTTCTACAAATTTGCATTCTCATAAGCTATTAAAAGAAGCTGGTTTTGGAGGTGTCCTGCTGATTGCTTGCTATAAGAAAAAGTTTTACACATATAATGAACTTATAACGAGTCTATATCATAAAATCTGCTTGAAAAATTTAATGGATAAGCACTTAAATTCACTTATGTTGCTTTTGTCGAAATCATCATTTTTAATGCCTCACAGTTACTAGAATTGTTGATGGATGTTAGTCAAATTCCATTGTCTTCTTAAATGGTAAACTTGTTTGTTTATCATATTCTGTGTGTAATGACAATTCTATTAATTTTTGTTTACTGCGTTAGTTTTTAATGATTTGATATACAAATTCTATAAAATGTTAATAATTGTTATGTTGTCGACTCACAAACCCGGTAACAAATATATAAAACTTTGGAAAGTAGAAAATTGTTCAGTTATAATACAGATTCAGATATTATTATAAAATTTTCAATAGATATTAGGTTTTGAGTTTCGATGCTACCTTTAATATCCTCTTTTTTTTTTTTTTTTTTTTTTTTTTTTTTTGCAATTGAAAATTCAGATCTGAACCGGCTATACTAAATTTAATTAGTTATGTTGACGTCATAGTAATCACTAATCATCTCCATATAAAAAACAAAAGCCATAATAATTGTTGGTGGATCCACCCCATGTTTGGTTAGGACTGTGGGCCTAACTCTGTGTGCGACCCGTGACCCAGTTTAGAGAGTGGCAAAGTCCACCTCCGTGTTTGGTTAGGCATGTGCCTACCAGTTTATCCGGTATTCCGGTTGATATACATTGTGGTAGCCTCCCTAAAGTCAATCCTACATCTTCATAAGCTTTAGGTCAAGTAAGCAAAGAGCAATACAAAGTCATTCCTACATCTCATCGTCATTTCCTTAGATCATCATTAAAAAGCTTTTGCAATAATGTTAATCTTAGCAGTGGTAGACAACTACAAGTTTATATAGGTTGAAGGACAATCCACTCAATAGTAAATTTGCTTGCAGTTACTAGTTTTGCTAACATGATGTTGTGTGTGTGTGTATATATATATATATCTATTAAACCAAATAAGCATACTATCAGGCCTCAAATATCGAGAAAAGGGAACTTAACCTTTTATTTAACGTTTTCACTTTTCAGCTATCAAGGATAAAAACAAAATCCTTGTATAACCTAACGTTATATTTATCCCCCAAAAATAACAGCCTAAATTTGCCTCGTGCAAAGCTTTAGAGAGATCATAATAGGATGTTTGTTTTGGTATATGATATCCAAGTTTCTAAGGCATATTTCTTGTGTTAGAAACTGGATTACCTAGGTAGCGTTATCACTTTTAATAAAGACCAGCTAATAATCAAGTGTATATATAGTTATATTTTTAGGTATGTTGGTATCTAAATAAGTTCATACCAGTAATAGTGCATTTAAGTACTCGATCGGCATGTGCGGTGTGCCATACTTATCATTAATCACACATGTGTGTGTGTGTGTGTGTGTCTCTCTCTATGGAAGTGAATACTTTCTACTTAGATGGATAGAAAAATTTCTGATGCTTCAGATTGCTGCTTCATGATCAGGTATCTTGTTACCTCTTTTAAGGTAGTCCCTAGAGGGACAGAAGGGGCCGTTAGCATTGAGGGGACAATTGCAGGACTTTTAGCTGCAGTTTTGCTTGCCTATGTTGGTTGCTTGATGGGTGAGGTAATATTCACTTCTGTTTTCTCAATAGAGATCTTTTATGCCATTGGGGAACTTCTTGCTTGGAGCATTTGATTAAAAGTCTTATCTTGTTATGCTTTAGTAATAGCTCAAGTCACTTTGATGAGGTTATGCTGATACCTATGCTACACAAATATTTATAATGTGACCGATGTACAACAATTTGAGAACTCTTTCGATTTTTTCATGTTAGAGCAAATTGTTGATTTAAAAGGTGTATTGTAGGAATTCTATATTATAATAATTAATAAGCATTACTTCAAAAATCGGAGGAACGAATAGCATAGCTTATCCAGGAAGCTAATTCTGGGAAAGATCACCACACTTCTATCCCTTGTACTCTCTTGTTAAGCAAACTTATAGTTAAAGTATATTCTCTCCATCCAACCCCTTGGAAGCTCTTATCACAACTTTGTTTCATCCCTGTCTAAAGTCTAAACATGGATATTTTTTCCCAGTGACGATCAACATTTGTCAGCATAATGTTTTCATATCAGGGCATTCCTTCTTTCTACAGATACCACATCATATCATACATAAATTTATTCATGGTTTGTATCATTCAGTTGGTTTTCACTATGGAACAACTTCAATCTTTCTAACAACTGGCCAATACACAGATAGTTGAAAGTTTTCAAGAATCTCTATACGGAAAATTATTGTGATTAATAGAGAGGAGATTGTTATATTATCTTTCTCATTATTTGTTTTCATACTACAAAATTAGTATTACCTTTAGATTTACGTCCTAGTACTGCGGGAAAACCATGAGTTCAAGTTCCAACTTTCTCTTTTTTTCCTGTGTAAGCAGGTGAATCCACTTGAAGCTGCTATTTGTGTGGTGGCCTCTCAGATTGCAAATGTTGGGGAGAGCATGATTGGGGCTGTCCTCCAAGATAAAGAGGGATTTAAATGGGTACGCAACTGTCAAAGAGTTTGCTGTTACAATTTTTTCCAATTTACTTTGCGCGTACAGTATTTTTCGTGCAAGTCATGGCTTACTGAGTTACTGCTTCTCATGTTTGTCCTGCTTTGTATTTCAGCTCAACAATGATGCTGTTAATGTTATTAATATCTCCCTTGGAAGCATTTTGGCAGTCTTGATGCAGCAGACTGTACTTCATAACTGGCATCCGTAGGTTAACACGGCTTAAAATAACCCCAAACTCCTAAAGTCGATCAGATGGTCCCTGCCTCCAAAGCACGCACACTGGGTTTTTCACGGTAAGTCTACAACTATCCTATTCTAAAGAGGAAGAGATAGAGAAAGGGAAGAGCAGTAGATTTCAAGGATAAGGGTCTTTATTGGCCTAATGCACTTCATGGGAACTGCATGTCTTCTTGTCTAGGTCTATTTTAACAAACAACCTAGCCTAAAGTGTCGATCCACATATGTTTGAATGTCGCAAGATAAAATACCCTACAACATTTTTATCCTGGATCGAGGTTGATTTGGATTGCAATCTATGTAAGAAATAATTTGAAGCCTAGGCATGCTAAAACTTTGCAATGTATTACTATCTTCCCATGTGTATATAATATATCATTGTTTAGTGTTAACAATTCGTTAATTTCTTCTCTACTGAAACTCCTCGTTGCATTTTGTTATCAACAAATAATATGAAACTCTTGTATCACATCAACTGAGAGCTACTGTATGATCAAGCAGTATACTTTAGTTCATTTAGATGTAAAATTTACTGCAACTATTTTTCAATATTGGATTAGAATTACATAGCTTTTCCATTCCCTGTCTGAAGCATGGTGTACCTTTTACAACATGCGAAGGAGTTGAGGAACTATATTGATGGCACATCTCCTTCAACTTTCCATGAGCTTTGATCCACTATTTGTCAGATCCCATACTTAGTTCCGATTTAAGATATTTGTCGTCTATATCCGATCAATGATGGAAGGGAAGGGGTACAAGTAGAATGTGCTGGAGCCTGGAGCTATGGTTTACCTTCTTTCGATTTTTTCTGTTGGCCTGGTCCAATGTTATTTGCTGGTCACTTAAAGTTCTGACTTGTCAGCCTACTTTTACTCCTGAAGTCCTGAGTGTATGACCTGTTGGCCAACCAAAAGATGTCTATTTAAGGATTAATGATACCTTATCTGCCAAAATCAATCCCAACTCTGATAATAAGGTGTTTACCCTAGCTAAATTTGATATTGAACAAAAACAGGAAGGTGTTTTTACTGTTTTTAAAAGTACACCCAAATACCCAATTGGGTGAATTCTGTCCAAGAAGGTATACTTCAGAATGTAAAATTCGTCACCATACTCCTATCCGAATTTAGATTACATCGGCAGGTGTTTATACCTGATTAGGCAAGATCATAACTACAGTATAAAAGAAAAACACAATACATACATACACAGCCAGAACTATAATCTATATACACTAAGAAGTTGAATTGTTGAACTGAGATGAAGACTTAATCCCCAAAGACCCAAGTAATTCTGAAATAGTAAAATCTACTTTATGTGGAATCAAATCTCATTTACCCAATCCCCATGACTTTGCAACTTTAATTACTTTGCAGAGAAACAAAGGAGGGCCCATCACCTGAAGAACCACAAGCACAAGGACTACTACAGCAAATTCTGCTACTAGTTTCAGATGGTATTGGATCCATTCTCTGTTCCATTGTCGGATCATAATTCAGTCAATTAAACTGTTTAATCTTACTCTACTACTAGTCATGTTTACTATGTATATATAAATATGGGGTCACCTTGCTTGCTTTCAAATACTCAACGGCTCTTCTTCTTTTGTCTAGCTGTTTGTTTTGTTTGGTCAAGGGCCTAGTTAAACTCATTCATTATATTCATGATCTATCAAGGACCATAGTACCTCAGAAGGGTCGATAAACTGCCGTGCAGTATTATTTTATTCTTCTCCGAGGTGGAAGACGTTCGATAACAACCAGTGATAATAGTCATATATAAAACTATTTTCTTGCGTTCTTGTGTATTTTGAACCAGTGAATACACTACAGAGGGTATGGGATTGAAGGAAAATACATTAGTGATAGATACAAAATACAAAAGGAAGAAGTAGCTAGAGGGAATCCGGAAATAAATTGGTACTTCTGTTTAGTTAACATTAATGAGTTTATTTATTCAAATGAGGGTCTGAGGCAACAAGTTTCTATTTGAGTTCTCTGTGTTTTCACTAGACTCTTCAACAGCAAGCCTGCAAGTACTCAGACCCTTGGCCATATATTTCAGTGTAGCACCGCTTACCCCAAGCAAAATTGTAAGATTACATGTGATGTAGGACACATGAAACAAATATCTCAAACCCATTGATATCATGTTGGTCTGTTTCAATTTGGTTCATGAACTTGAAGTATTATTATGGTGATCCACTTTTTCTTGCTAAATTTTAAGAATACCCTACATGAACTCATTAAATCTTAAATCCTTGACTTGGCCTATGATCAATCCAACATTAATGTGTGAATAACTTTCAACACTGATATATCATTTGTATGAAATATATCTTTGTAAATTTTGATTTTGATTCATCAAGCAGTGTTGATAGATTGCATGTGTTGTAAAGTGGAAACAAATGTACATGCTATATATTAGTATTTACTGATATACGTCGTATGCGCTTACCATCATCCATTTGTATTTCTGCAAAAGAATCCCAGGTATATGTAACATATGAGGATAGAGTAACTCTACTCTAGAAGAGAATATGCACAGTTGCAGTCATTCTAATTTCTCCTTTCTTCTCTAGAAGAATTGCTCGGTTATTTCCAACCATTTCTTACTTTCTCTCTCTCTTGTGTTTTCAATCTGTCTGACTCTACATCGGCTTCAAATTCTCACTCAATATTATGACCCTACCATCAGTTCAATCACATCTCCCACAACTCTTCTCAGTTCTCAGTTCCCCTTAATCCACCTTACACAATCACATGACTCATGTTTTCATGAACAATCTTATTGCTCTAATGTTTATGTTCCAACATTGAAGTAACCAAAACATTACTGCAATTCAGAATCAAACCTCTAATTTGCTTCACAATGTGCTCTTCATGTTCTTTCTCTCATTCTCTCAAACTATTTCTCCTACTACTCAGTTTACCTTCTTTTTTTTCTCTCCCTATCAATGCCCATGACAAGAAACCACATTTGAACAAAACTCTTCAACCAAATAACATGGACCCTTTTGAACTAGAAACTTTGTTCAAGATCATGGAAACCGTTTCTTCAGATAGAAACTGGAGACTTACTAATCCAACTCCATGTAAACCAGGCTCACAATGGCCTGGTATAGAGTGCAAACAAGGTGTTGATAATCATGTTCATGTTTCTAGACTTGATTTTGGTTCAAACCATTTTCCAAGTTGCAAGAACACTGCTACATTTCCTTCTCAAATCTTCAATCTTCCTTACCTTCAATCTGTGTTTTTCTATCACTGTTTCACTCACACTAAAACATCACTTTCGATACCTCCGCGTATTTCCTCTGCTTCTTCACTTCAACAATTAAGTCTTAGATCAAATCAAGCTCTTACTGGACCAATTCCACCTCAAATCTCTTTACTAAATTCTCTTCAGATACTTACATTGTCACAAAACAACCTTAATGGAAAAATTCCAGACCAACTCTTCACATTGACATCTCTTATACACCTTGATTTAAGCTACAATTTCCTCACAGGTACTATTCCAAACCAAGTGGGGATGCTTAGAAACCTTGTTGGACTAGATATGAGCTATAATACACTTATGGGATCGATTCCGCCGACAATTGGCCAACTGGGTATTCTTCAAAAGCTTGATTTAAGTTCAAACTTGCTCACAGGAAGTATTCCTCCTACAATAGAAAAGCTCAATTTATTGGTTTTTATTGCTCTAAGCAACAACAAACTTGTCGGGAAGTTTCCAAAAGGTTTGGCAAAGTTAAATAGCTTACAATATTTTCTCATGGATGATAATCCAATGTTCATTCCTCTGCCATTTGAGTTTGGAAGATTATTAAAACTTCAAGAGCTTAGGCTTGCAAATTCAGGTTATACAGGTACAATTCCACAAAGCTTCACTCAACTTAAGAACCTCAGCACTTTATCTTTGCAAAACAACAAGTTGGTAGGCGAGATTCCAGTTGGTTTGAGTGGTCTTTCTCACATCTATCACCTGAATTTAAGCAGAAATATGTTAAGTGGTGTTGTGCCTTTCAACTCTGGTTTCTTTAATAGATTAGGCAGAAATCTTGATCTAACTGGAAATCCAGGACTTTGCTTGAATGGGTCTGAACCACTTGATAGTTTGAAGATAGGTGTTGGTGTTTGTGGTAAAAACAATAGTCCTTATATGAACAAACCATTGAAGAAATCTCAAGCTTCTCCAAGTCATGGATTCTGCTTATTATTCAATCTGTTTAACATTTTAGGTGTCTGGGTAATTTACTTAATATGATTTTTTTTTTCCTCTCTATATATATTATGCTATTATTTATTCCATCTCTTTGATTCTTTTTAGTGAGCATTGTAGAAAAAGTACAAAAGAGAGAGAGAGAGAGAGAGAGAGAGAGAGAGAGAGAGAGAGTCTGTCTTTGTGAAGAAGGTCTTCTGTGTTTCTGCAGCTTCTGTAACAGGGGACTTTTCATTTGTAGAGTTGCATTTGATTTCTGTTCATCTGAACTTGTTTCACTATATTTAGAAGAAAAATATGCACTTCTGAACTTTTAGTACTTCATTATCATCAATTATATAACCACCATTAGAGCTTCAGTTTGTATTATGAACTAAGACTACTTAGTACCTAGCAAATATTGATCTGAAAGTATAATTAATAGTATATACAATCTTCAAACTCATGCAACTCACTTCTTGTTCAAAAAGTACGGAAATGTGTATGCATGCACGCTGGGAAATTGACCTTAAAGACTACATTCGGAAGGTTTTAGAGACATGGTAAAATTGATAAAAAATACAACGTACTTTACCACTTTTTCCCATTAATACAATGTACAAAAAAACTGACCAAACAATGCTTTTACTTTTATTTTGTTTCTACATTATACAATCTGTTAAAATGAAGCTAACAGACTGCTTATCTGTATAAGATTTTCTGACGTGGCTTTATCTAATTAAGTTAATTTGCTGAGGTGTAAAAAACATAACAAAAATTCTAGTAATCCACGTGTTAGCAGATGTTGTTACCACATGTTTCAATCTCAGCCGTTTATAAAACCGCTCGTGATTCTCACGTGATTCTCTGTTAGAAACAAGTTACACCACTTCTTCTTCACCAAATCAAGCTGATTCTCTCTAAACCGCGACATAACCTCAACACTCTTCATCAAATTCTCCATTGCACTATTATCAAACAACTTCGACCCATGTCCCGGCATCCCCATTGCCTTAATAATTAAATGCCAAGGTGACCGATCAGCATAAAAAACTCTAAATTCATCATTAACTGAAGCTTGACCTTCATCCAACATAAACCCTACATTCAAATCTCTAAATTCCTTCGATGCCGCAAACTTCGCAGCCCCATCAAATCCACCAATCTCTTCATCAGGAACATAAGATATATAAATTGTTCTTAAAGGTTGAAAATCTTGTTTCAATTGTAGATTTCGAATTGCTTCTAAATACTGCATACCAATACACTTGTCGTCTTGAGATCCTCGAGCATAAATTTTCCCATCGGAAGATCGAACAGCTGAGAATGGTGAGTGTATCCATTTAGATGGTTCAGCTGGAACACTATCAAGATGGGAATTAAGTAGAATTGAAGGTAAAGATGGATTTGAACCTTCCCAAGTAATCAAAAGAAGAGGTTTTAATGGTGCAAATTCAAAGATTTGAGTTTGAAGATTACCAATAGATTGAGCTTGGGATTTGAGATAAGATATTGCTGATAAGTAATCTGGTGTTGGATGTGCAGTATTGATTCGAAGATAATTTTGAAATCGTGTGAGCAACATATTCTTTAAATGATCAATTTTCATCTGAGCAAATTGACAGCTCACCATGGATGGTTGTTTTGGTTGAGACAAATGTTTGTTGATAATCCCAGAAATGATTGGAAAACAAAAAGCAGCAGTTTTTCCAGATCCAGTTTGAGCACAAGCCATTAAATCTTGAAACATGTGGTAACAACATCTGCTAACAGTGGATTACTAGAATTTTTGTTATGTTTTTTACACCTCATCAAATTAACTTAATTAGATAAAGCCACGTCAGAAAATCTTGTACAGATAAGCAGTCTGTTAGCTTCATTTTAACAAATTGTATAACGTAGAAACAAAATAAAAGTACAAGCATTGTTTGGTCAGTTTTTTTGTACATTGTATTAATGGAAAAAAGTGGTAAAGTACGTTGTATTTTTTATCAATTTTACCTAGAGACATCGCAAAATATTGTTCTGGGTAGAGCTTCTACGAGAGTGATAATTTGAATAACAGATTGTAGTAATGTAATAGACAGTACAGCATGAAGTTGTAACTAGGTAGAACCATAGCTCAAAGTGAATTCATTTTAGAATGCAATTGATCTTTTAATGGAATGTGCATGGTGGTTAGTGAGTGAAGTCACATTATATTGATGTTCTTCATAGTTCTTCATACATATGTATGACCTGATGAATCTATATATCTGAAGTGGGGACATCAGACATGGTCCCTTTACTCTCTCAGTGTGCAAGCGTGCAACTTCACATGTACATCTGTGTAAGTTAGGAGATTATTATGACACATTAAATCAAAATATAGAAAAAGGGTAAGGCAGGGAAACTGTAGGAAAGAAGTGTCTCTGAGTTCTGACTGACATAGTGATGAACTGTGTATTAGATCCACCTGGCTATGCAATTATATTGAAAGTTAGATAATGGACTGGTGGTAGAGTTCTGATATCTGAGGGTGTAATTGTAATATTTTAGCCTTATATATCCATATGAGTTGGGAAACTTCAAATGCTTTTATCAGTTTATGTATATAGTTCAGTGCAGTGCACAGACTGATTACATTTAAGCTTTTAACTGTTTTGCAGCAAAGATGACGGGAGTGTTTCTGACTTTCTGCTGCTATATTATATATTATTAATCTAATTTTGTTTGGAAATACTAACTTGCCACTTTCTTTACCACATGAACAATATTGCTATACCATTGCAAAGGATGGAAAGAATCACAGATTATTGAAGGTAAGAAGGAAAGGAATTACTCCATATATTTTTAGCTAGCTTCCTTTCAAACCAAAACAAAGAGGTAATATATAGTATATACATCAAAGGGTACAAAAACTTGAACATTGAATGTTACCTTCAATATATGAAAGCAACCTATCCTTTCTCTCTATATTAAATATGAGTAGGACTATCATATTCATCCTATATATGAACTCAATGTCCCCTACCCTTTCCTTTCTCCTTTTCCTTACACAAGGCCTAATCTGGCTTGGTAGTTGGTAGGGTCAAATTGATCTTATGGTCCACCAGTTTAATTATATATATATTGTTCATAAGTGTCAAGTGGATGATTATGGATCTCAACCTTACCAGTTCCCTACATTATTGCTATAGCTTACCAATACTCAGCTTAGTTAGTTCTAAGTTCTGACATAGCAAATAGATCACAATACATATATTTTCTTGAATTTCTGCAAGTGTTTTGTATATGGTTCATGACTTGATGGTACTTTCATATTGATATTTAGAAGTTAGAAGTTAGTGTATTGTATAGTTGGATTAGACAACTTGATATTGATACATGAGTCCAACAAATGGTAGTGCAATGGTACAAACAGTCAGCAACTATAGACTTTAATCTTTTCTATTAAAGACATATACTAGCATACTAATTTTCATAAATGAGGAAAGCTTGAGGTGACAAAACACCACCTGGTCTCTTAATTGTTACTGCAAGTAAAAGAAAGAAGAAGTTAGTTATAAAGTGAAAGCAAACTGCTCAGTTTACTCATCAGCATTCTCTAGATTTTTGAAACCGGCACGAAGTGGTTTGACATCAATTTTGTGACATTGGTCGTCCTTGGTTATTTCGCCTTGAGTTCATTGTTAAGAAAACCTGGTTGTACGCGCGTCGTTCCGTATCCTTGTCTTCGCGTCGTGTGTCATTAGTGTGGTTTTTGGTTCAGGACGTACGTACCTTGTTAGGACGTACGTACGTCCAAGTAGTCAGCAGAACTTTCATCTTGGTAAACGTACGTACCATTTTAGGACGTACGTACGTACCATTATAGGACGTACGTACGTATGGTATGTCAGCAGAAAGTTTGTTTGGTCTGGACGTACGTACCTTCTTAGGACGTTCGTACGTCCAAGTAGTCAGCAGGTTTATTTCAGTTTGAGACGTACGAACGTCATATCGACGTACGTACGTCCAATGTGGTTTTTCACTATTTCGGCCCATTTTATGTGTTTTCCAACCCTAAGTATAAATAGGGTTTCTCTTCCAAAGAATAAGTGAGTTCTTTGGCCGTCCAATTCATCTCTAGTCTTGGAGTTTGTTTAGGTTTTTGTTTAGGTTGTTTTGGTGATTGAACTCATCTTCTTCTTCCCCATTCATCTTCTTCTTCCTTCTTCCCTATTCATCTTCTTCTACATTATTGAATAGTGATTTAGCTTCGAGTCTTCTTGTGTGTTCATCAAGAAGTCGAGTATCCTTGTGTGTTCATCAAGGAACTCTGGTGTAAGCTTGTTTCATAGTTCGACTTCGAGTCTTCTTGTGTGTTCATCAAGAAGTCGAGTGTCTTGTGCGTACATCAAGGTGCTCTGGTGAAATCAAGGTGTTAGAGATAACCGGTAGTGTCAACTCGCAGTGATTGCAGGTAGTTGATAGGTTTGTACATCTCTTTTCATCTAGTGGATTTATTTGTTGTCGTGAGGACAACCGTGGACGTTTCTCATATTGGGTTTTACCACGTTAAAAATTTCTGCGTGTTATTTACTTTCTGTTTGGTTTATTCTTGCTTGTTTTACAATTGTTATATTGCACATATTATGGGTTCTCAATTTTCTCCCAGTTTGAATATTTGAAGTTATTTTTACTGTGAATGTATGACATGGTTTGGTAAAGAGTAGAAAGAAAAGAGAGGGAAACAAAAGTCTTAGCTAAGCTAAGGGTGGGTAAGAGTGGGGCATGGGGCTGCTGCAAGGGGTGGTGGGTACATGACATCCAACACATGACTGACTAACTTGATGAAGGACACTTAAATGAAGAGCTGTAAGCCACGCTCTTTAAAAAGCAGAATTTACATATCAACAGTTCTTCTTTTATAGTACCATCAGTTTAATTTAATTTATATTCATGCCATGACTTCTCAACAGAATGTATTGTGAGGCATCTGTACTTTTTACTGAAGAAAGATATTATTACTAGCTACTTAGTATTACTCACATAGTCACAGATATTGCTTTAGTATTTAAATGTAGTTCTGTGATGGAAAGATCTGACCTAGCTAGAGAGCTATGTGATTTTGATTCCAGTTGAGATTTTATGCTGGGCTGGAAATCTAAACTTACTTCCTTCTTTCCTTCCTTACCTTCAGTACAACTACAATGTAGTCTTTTGATAATAGAATCAGCCCTGATAAGTCCCTGACCAAAGACCTGAGGTACATTGTTTTGTCTTTCTTTTTGGCATCACCAGTTACTGAGATTAATTTAGCAATTATAATGAGTGATAGTAACTCAGTATATACACCTCCATATGAAAATGCAGTACTGTATTTGATAAAAATTAAATCTCGGTTTATAGGTTACATTATGACCGTTATAATGCGATGATATTTTTACCTTTGAGATCATAATTTGAGTAATGATCTTACCTTATTGGAATATGAAGTAGATGAAAAACAGCCAAAATGAAAATACAAACAATATTGTAGTACAACAGCACCTATAAAGTTAGAAACATGCATTATTGATATTGAATTATGTATCATATATGTACTATGGTATATACCTATATATTTCATGTTATAAGGGACTGTCAAAGTGATGATATATATATATGTGATGAATTTTTTTTCATGAGTAAGTTTGTATGTTTTGTCAACAACAAAATATTTATGTGGCATCATATATGAAAGGGACTTTATATTAAACCAAAGTGAGAAAACAAATGTGAAAGAGAATCTGACAGTACTAGTTTGAAATTTAACACAGATTTCATATACATATATTAACATTACACTAGTAAGTATATATAACTTGGGGTGCACGAGGGGTAGGAGACAGAGCACTGATATAGCAAAACTCTTTCAACTAAACCAGCAAATGTGATCAAAACCCCTCACGTGGGTAAATCAGTACTATGTGTAAGGATAAACACACATTACTGTTATACTGTAATACATCATTAACCATCACTGTCAACTGTGGTGTCTACCCCACATCTTCTTCCTTCTCTCTTTTTAGCTGGTTTGTTACCACTAGAGGTAAAAGATGGTTTATATGACTTGTTTTTTTGCAGTTGCTTTTGTTTCCTTAAATTTGGATGGTTTGTTCATTGTTGGCTTGCTGTTATAGTTGTGGAGGTGCAGTAGCTTGGGGTCAGGGAACTTAGAATAGCCCCATAGTCCATAGATAGAAAAATGTGTGAAGTTACAACTGTCAAGATACACACATGTGAGTGACAGATTGCATTAATGATCACCAACACTACCATATATTATATATATTACCCAACTGTATGATTTACAAGTTAAAAAAAAAAACTATTAACTGAAACTCTGCAAGTAATATATTCCTTTGTAATTTTGCATTTTCAATGCTATGATCATCACGCGAGGTACAATGGCACATCTCGGGATGTAAGGTTCCTCCTCTACCTCCGTCGGTACCAAATCTCTGTCTTATGGCCATTGATGACAACAAGTCAACAACTGACAATAAACAAGGGCTTTTTATTGGGTTCCATGGGTCAGGCCTCATGGTGATTTGGGCTTAAACGGGTTGGGTTGGGTTTGGTTTGATCGCGGATTCGTGATAGACTTAAATGAGCTTCTGTAATAGCAGTATTTAACAGGCTTAAGCCCATAATCGGCCCATCGTGAATACCTTCACCTGTTTGTTGCAGAAGCTCACCACTTCTTCTTCTTCTCTCTGTGAAGAACAATGGCTTCTTTGAAACTCGCTCGATTTCTTCTAAACTCGAATCGAAAGTTTCCGAATCAGTTTTCTTGTTTTACTAAAACTTCGTGTAATCTTCAAAGAAGACTTTTTTCAGATGTTACTCAACAATCTTCAATCAATCTCTCCTCCTCTCCACCGCCACCGCCACCGCCACCGCCACCGCCATTTCACGATAGCACAACCACTTCTGGTGGTGCCGGTTTTGGGAGAAGAACTCCCATTTCGTCATCTTTAAATGAATCGGAACTCCTCAAATTCTCCTCCATTGCTGAAACCTGGTAATTTTATTACTTGCTTCTGGTTTAAAGTTAGGTTTATAAGATTGCATGTTAGGGACTTAGGGTTACCTAATAGTATAACGTTTGAAGGTTATCGTGTTTATGATTTTGGTTGGAAGGTGGAATTAGTGAATAGTTAAATTATGTAGTACAGAAATGTTAATACTGTAATGTAATATTGAGGATTGAGGTGTATGTTAAAAGAGGCAATAGAAAAAAAAAATCAGGGTTTCAAATCAATATGTAACAGAACACGAGAGAACTGATAATGAAATGAATGAGAATGTTTGATTTTGCTTATGCTTGTCCATATCTCCATGGCAACTTACTTAAACATTGTGTAGAAGAATTGCTTATGTAGTTGTTTGTGTGAAAATGGGGAAAATCTACCTGAGCGGGTGTAAGGGGGTTCGTAATTTATTGTGATAAATACTGGGATTTTATACTTCATAGGGTTATGGTGTGATAAAGTCTGCATTTCTGTCAAGGCTATTTTATGGTACTGGTGTATGGACAAGGCTGAGAGAAGAGGTAAAAGATTCAGTGAACTGCTGCACTTCTGGGGGAAAACAGTGACGGGAATAGGCTGATTGTTGTTTTTTCATATTTTCTCGATTTTTGTTGAGTTTTATGGGGGAAATTGTCTTTCTTTTAAGACTGTAATCCAGATGGGAATGTAGGATCTATGTATTTAGGTTCTTTCTATTAATAAAAAAATTTTACCGACCAAAAAAAAAAAAAAAAGGGTTATGGTGTGATAATTATTCCAAGTAATGACAGCAGAATCTTGAATCTTGATTGAATCTGCAGTACCTTTGAGATTGAATTTCTTTAGTGAGACCACCTATGTGAATAAACCAAAGCCCTGAAACACTATTCTTAATTTAATTGTTCCCACTTCCCACCCCTTTTTATTATTGTGATAACTACCAATATTACTAGGCTGTCTGAGCATATGTAATAGATCTTGGAAAAATTAGATAGTATTATTTGTGATTTGGCCTTACTTTTTTCATTATAATGTGCAGGTGGGACTCCCAAGGGCCATTTAAACCATTACATGTGATGAACCCTACGAGACTGGCTTTCATTCGCTCCACTCTGTGTAGACATTTCAGGTTCATTACGTTTTCCTAAGTTTATACTTATTAAACAAAATTGCTTATGTGACAATTTTTTTTTTTTTTTTTTTTTTTAAATGATAATTCATATGTTTTGGTAAGTACCTCTGGAGTTTAAGTTCAGTTCCCACATACGATGTCTAGAGTAAGATGAGAGAGATTTATTGGGTTTGAAGCTGGGATGGTTATATATTGGCTGTACACCATAAATCTAAATTCGTTTGATGCCTACTAGAGATATCTGATCAAAAAACTTGTTTTAATATCAAGAGACAATGGTTAACATCATCAACTTGGAAATGTTTGATTGCACCAAATAATGGTTCTACATTCTATATAATATATAGGATGTGTAAAATAAAATCTCACCATAACATATTAACTCAGAATAGCCTCATCTAATGATTACCTCAGGTGTGCAATTTTAAAACTTCATCCTAACCTTGATCTGATCTTCACACAAATGCAGTACTTTTTTATATATACATACAGTAATACGCTCATTGTCATCTTGGTTTCAGAAAAGACCCATGCTCTGCTAGGCCTTTCGAAGGACTAAAAATCGTAGATGTTGGTTGTGGAGGTGGCATTCTCTCTGAGGTATTATCATGTCCACCAGTCTTACTGTGGTTGAATATTGTCTACCTTCCATTGCAATCTGCACTTGGAATTTTTACTCTTGTTGACATTAATTTGGTATATTCTAAATTATACCACTTACTAGTTCAGATTATATAATTGATAGAAATTGCGTTATTTAACTGATCTCTATTGATAGATTTAGAGATTTTTCTTTTTCTATAGCCATTGGCTCGGATGGGTGCTACTGTTACCGGCGTTGATGCTGTCGAGAAAAATATTATGATTGCACGCCTTCACGCGGTATTGATCTTTAACTCAACATGAGGAACAATAAAATTTATCTTTTACATGCATCATATATTTTCATATTTACTAATGCAACCCCGGAATGAAGAAAAACGTGGAATGGGAATCTAAACTCTAGATTTATTATTTTTATATGATCTGATTCATCTTTATGTATAAATTGCATGATGGTTGTTTCTTTTTATATAGGTGTGGTATGTTTTTCTGTTTAATTTATTCATTCACATTGTTTGTATCCATTTAGAAAAAGGTTTTCATATCTAGAGTTTGAACATAGGTTTTGTACATTTTGATTGAAAGGTTAGTCGTCTTTAAGAAGGGACGTTTGTATTATTGATGTGAGTGGTCCATGTAAATTCATTGTCCAATTCTTCTATTAAGCAGTGTTTTTAAAAGAGGATATAGTATGCATATTCCTCTTTGGTTTGTCTTATATCTCAAAATTGGGTTCTGTTATTCGTAAAATTTTCTATATGGGTTGTGTATTTTTAATTTTCTTGGAGATGATAGTGATACTCATCCACACGATGATAATATTTCAGAATAGTGATTTGTTTTGTAGGTTTCCTTTCTTTCCATTGATTTTTTTGAAGTTACGATGGCATGGTCACACACACGCAATTCTTTGTTTCTTTCAAGAAGTCTATTATAGATGGATGACCTTATCTTATATCTACATGCCAAAAACTAATGTTGTCAAAGCAATATAGTAAAAGAAGAAATTTTACTTGTAACACCTTAAGGTATAATTTTCCCTTTTTTTTATTTTATTTTTTTATTTTGCAGGAATCTGATCCAGTGACATCAGCAATTGAATATTGTTGTACAACAGCTGGTACATTCTTTTCGTTAACTTACTATATATGAAAGATTGCATGATAAAAGACATTCCATGAAAATTCTATTGTTCCCAGGGGAAAACTTTCTGAGCCATTCTCTTTTTTTGCTCTCGTTCTTATAAGATTAGTTTTGTTCCAGGGTTGCTCTCTATTCTTTTCATGCTTTTGTTTTATTTTGATAAATATTATTGGTCGCAAAAGAATACTTATGTGAACAAATTTGTTGTCGCAGAAAAGTTGGTTGAAGAACAGAGGAAATTTGATGCTGTGATTTCTCTAGAGGTATGCTATTGATATGGTGAGGTGTTTCCTCAGTTATGATTTCAATTAGTGAAATGGTTTAACTATTTATTTATCTATTGGGTTATTGGGTATGCCACCAAGCGTGCAAGTAGTACTCTTCTCATAATATGTTGTTCCACAAGTGTCAATATTAATTAGGAGACAACTATTTGGATGTCTGACTGTAGTTTTGGTATTCTTCCTTATTTTATTTGGTAATTGCTGATTGAACATTTAAAGAAGGCACCAAAGTTTTACTTATATTATTTGAGTTTCCTCGTTGCATGTGCACTCATCACTTGTCAATAATAAGTTTTCTAGCTAAAGCCTGAAAATTCAACTCATTATGTGATAACTGAGACAAGTAAATTGCCCCAAGTAGTTCAAAATTCAAAACTTTGCCTTGCATTGTTATAAGCCTCAATAAACATTTGGGTGTTGAGGTTTTGGTCCCTTTAATTAATGCCTAATTAGGCTTTGATATTGAATCAATCATTTATTACTGTTGGAAGTTATTGTAATAGTAGTGACTTGTCTAACACACTACTAGTAGTAGTGACTTGTCTAACACACTTCTTTCATTATATATACAAGTTATGTCTCACATTGAGATATATAGCTTTCCACCCTAATATTCTAATTCTAGTATAATTCATCTTTTATACTTCTAGTTGGTATCACAGCCAAGTGAGATCATGGTTTTCGGCCACCGGCGACACTAACTCAGGTGCCGGTGGCCGGATCTCCGACAAAGTCTTTTTGTCTAATTTGTGTTCTTGTTTCCGCTGTTTTTCTGCGCCTTGTGTTCTGCTGTTTTTTTTTTTTTTTTTTTTCCTGAGTACTGTTCACGGCTATTGTTCATCAAGTACTGTTCACCGAAAACGAACATGGCCCTAAGAATCACCACCACTACCTCCGATGTCTTTCTCGGTTGAGCAGCTGGTTATCCCTGCTCCTTTATTGTCTCTGCAGCTGGACATCCCTGCAGACGGTTCTTCTCGCAGCTGGTCATCCCTGCCATTGAACATCCTGCCCGATGTCGTTCTCAAGATGCTTTGTGGGGGATGTGAGAGAACTTTTTTTTTGTATTTCAAGCTGAAATTCAGAGTCTGAATGTTCAGCTTGAGGGGGAGTGTTGGAAGTTATTGTAATAGTAGTGACTTGTCTAACACACTACTAGTAGTAGTGACTTGTCTAACACACTTCTTTCATTATATATACAAGTTATGTCTCACATTGAGATATATAGCTTTCCACCCTAATATTCTACTTCTAGTATAATTCATCTTTTATACTTCTAGTATTACCATCTGGTCTTTCGTTTGCATCGAGATGTGTATTCTAGTATTCTCCATTTGATATAATGGTATCCAGTATCCTCCATATCATCTGGAAAAAAATGCACATTTCAAGAGAATAAAAAAAAGAGGACTCGTAAACGACCGATCTTGACTCTCACATTCAAATTTGCTCTTAGCAAAAGCTGAGTTTTGTCATTGGAGACTCCGTTCAAATAATTACTACTTGGTTACTTGTTTTTATTACCTCCTTCCTGTTTAACTCAGGGCATATAGTAGAGATAAATGAGTATTTTTTGAGATTTTATGAGATGCCTTTATTTCTGTTTGAACATTGTTCTGAATCCAGGTAATTGAACACGTAGCAAATCCTGCAGAGTTTTGCAAGTCCTTGGGATCATTAACTGTTCCTAATGGAGCCACTTTGATCTCTACTATTAACCGGTCTATGAGATCTTATGCTGCTGCCATTGTTGGTGCAGAGTACATCCTCCGTTGGGTATGGTCCATCTATTTACTTGTTTAGAATTTTCATTTGGAAAGAATTATTGGGGCCATGTTATATATTTTCATCATTTGTATATTAAATTTGCTGTAACATCACTGACTCCCAAGTCTAGTGCCATGGGTCAGAATGTGGGAGACAGGGTAATGGAAAATAACTAAAAGTAAAGAATAATTCATAGCGACCAGTTAACCTGATTTGTGAAGGATAGTTTGACTTGTGTATTTTTACATGACCAATAATGGCTTGCACATTAGAGTCCATGCCTTGAATAAGAATGAAAGGATTTGTTCAGTCACTATTGAGATTTAGAACAAGCTTATCAATTTCTTATAGTGTAGCTTATTTGATGAATCTTGTTTCTTGCAGCTCCCAAAAGGTACACATCAGTGGTCAAGTTTTCTTACTCCAGAAGAACTAGTCCTTATCTTGAATCGAGCTTCTATATCTGTAATGCTCAACTCCTGCTTTGTTTTTCGGCGTTGTCTAATATTTCATTTTATATATTCCATCTGCTATCTGTAATAACTTGCCGTGATGTTTCTGTCTCAGGTCCAAGAAATGGCAGGATTTGTGTACAATCCTTTGACAGGAAGATGGGCACTATCAGATGATATTGGTGTAAATTTCATAGCATTTGGTACAAAGAACAGTCAATGAAATTAGTGGAAAATAGACATTATTATTCCATAAGTAGTTTGCTCTCTTTTTTTCCTCCCTTGAACGCTTTACTCTGGTTTTGGACATTTTTTGGATTAGCTATTTCGCTTGCTGGGGTGGGATCAATTTCCTTGGTCTACATCTGTGTCTGGGGAGTTTCTCTGGCCAATAGAGAGACTTGCTGACCTTTTTTTTCCCAATAACCTCGGTCCTGGTGACCTGCTTTCAAGTTTCAACCACTTCCAGGGGGAGCACAATGATGCAGAACCCAATGATAAAAGTAGGGTAGTAGACCACAAAACCTCCAAATGACGTCTTTTTTATACTAGAAGTACGATATTATAGGATAAAGTTACTAGAAGGCATGACTTGCTTATACTAGAAGAACTGTAATTTATCAGTCAGACCAATTCACTATTTAAACAGAGTTCATGAAACTCTTAAACCTTCTACTGGATGTGATGGTGAACTTCTGGTAAGCAATATTTGGGAGGAAAATTGATTTGCCACAAGTAGCATTTGCAAGATGTAAAAATCTGATAATTACAACAACCAGATACAACAGTTTGTACACTTAACCAGCACCTTTGCTAGAACGATTTCCCAAAAGATGAGATAGAGCTCCTGTAATTTAACAATCTTGAATGGTCACTTAAGTGGCAAATCAACTGTCCATTGCGCATGTATACAAAATGGATAGAAAGGGGTGCACAGTTCATGATTCATCCACTAAAGTCCATGTATTTATAATTTTGTCACCACTTAACTGTTTGATTTTAATTAAAATGATGGTAATTAAGGATCTGCCTTCAGGTGCCAGTTGGGCTCAACTGGTAAAACTTGGGGTGATGGTACCATATGTCTGGGATTTGAATCCTGCCCGCATTACCACTTTAAAAACAGGCTTACCACATCATTTTTGCCTACCAAAAAAAAAATTTAAGGATCTGCCATAACTTATTTCACAAATAGTAAAAATATCATTTTGTTTTTCTGTTTATGTTCAAAGGTAAGTGTGGATAGATACCAGGGACAAAAAGGTCCTACTTGGATGATCAAAGGTCCCTCAAGGACTTTTTTGGATAAAGTAATCTTCTCTAAAAGAAAATAATAACGGAAGAAAAAGAAAAGAAAAAAGTACTTTAGATCTTCATTGAACAATCTATCAACTACTTCAAAACAACAATTGCTGTGTCTCCTGAACAACATAATTTCTTACCAAAATAACAAATAAACCTCTCAGATAAATTATAATCAAATATCATCAAGACAAAAAGTATTTACAGAACAAAAAGATGTAGATGCCTGTGCAAAGAATGTGTGATGCTTTAGTCAAGGGGTGAAAAAGCATACAGTGTTATAGGAAGATTTCTTTCTTAGTAGTTGAGAAGGGAGTACTTTACACGTAGAACAATCTTTCCTTTTTCCACCCCTAGCTTTGCCCCTGTGACCAACCAGTGCCCAGGGATATCTTGTGGTCCCTTTGACATCTCCTTTGAATCTACTATTTTGGCCAACTTGCCACTTTGACTTGAACTATCAGCCTTCTTGTCATCTGAACTCTCGAGCTTCTGAGAGATAGATGTGTTAGAAGGGCTGTGATCCCATACCGATCTCCTTATTGTACACCCAGGTACCTTGGAGAAGAGAAGTTTGAGGTGGAGCACACTTCTGGCACCAAAATCCCATACACCTAGCTGAGCTCCTGTAACGATGTGAACGCCAGAGAGGTCTCCAATGTTAGTTTCAGTGTACTCTATAGGTGCCGTGCTTACATGCGAGAAGTTCTTCCACTTAATTGGCTCGAACCATCTGCTGTCTTGTTCCTCAGGGCCATGCCACTTGGGTGCCCCAATGGCCATATGAGAATCCCAGTGGGGCTGAAGGATCTTTGGAAGAGATGCCAGATGTTCCAAATGGATAGATAGACGATTCTGCTTGGTTCCTTCTAGGCAAAGCCTAACCCCGGTGACAGGCTTACGGCCAACTGTTACCTGCAATTCAGTTCACATATAATTTAAGAAGTTGCAGTCTCAACGTTCATGTTTAAAGGCACATCTTTTGAGCTTAGTACAGGAAGTCGAAAGGACCCAGAACATCCAGAGAAATGATAGGTTGAGAGTTGTTGCGTTATCATAAATTTTGCAATTCAGTCATTGTTCTCTAGTTTTGTGAACTGAAAAAATGAAGAAAAATATCTATAACGTCACTCGATACCTGCAACTGGTCTCACTTATGGTAGTAGATAAATGGGCTCACCTAATCATATAGACCTTGTTTTAACTATTGTTCTTCATATGAAAAGATAAATTAATTTCCACTATTTAAAGCAACTGTAAAAGGTCAGGTTCAATCAGTATAAATTATACTAGATCATTACTTATGAGTGCTAAAAGAATGTGCAATGAAGTGTTATATATTTTACACTTCGCATTAGAGAACTTTGTAATTAGATTAAATAGTCCATTGTTTGGTTGGTTTTTTTGGTTGCATTGTTTTCTTTTTAACTTGCACTGGATACGCAGTCTCCTCGACCTACTTTTAGCAGTTAACTCATCTAATAAAAAACATGGGACTACCTGATCTGCACTGACATAAAGCTTAGGTCCCATTAAGCTGAACTGGAGAGATGGGCACACAGGCTCCTTTCTAAGAGGACCTGGAAGAATACTTTGATCAGGCGCCCAAACTCGAGAGATTTGAAATTCCAAGAAATACTGTAGCTCCTCTACAGGCGGTTTGTCTGAGAAATGGGCAAAAATTGCACAAAATGAGTCAACAATATAACAATTTTTCCATTAAAACTAGAATGATGTGCCCTAACAGTGATAAAAGGAAGCTTAGTCATCAACATCCAAACCTTGAAGAATTGATGGGAAGCTATAACTTTTTTGGGTGATATTTACAAATGTCAGGACATCAATTTTCACTTTCAGGCAATTATATATGTTAAAAGGACAAAAATTAAAGCAAACCAACTCTGTGACTTAGAAGCTGTGATGACTTTTACGAAAGGTTTTGAAGTGGTAAACAAAGCAGTTTGACTAATAGATGTCGATAAAGGTGTGACAAATGAAACAATTTTACGAATCACAACCACTCTAATATTAGCTAGATGGTGAAGGTAGCTTACACTCCAAATACAAGTCGATTGCACGTGCTAGATGTTTAATTCCTGCAACGCCTTCCAGAAGAGAAACAATAGGAGTAAAAGTCATATTGATGACATCTGGTGCCAAGTGTACGGTTTCTGTCCACTTGGCATGGCTTTGCACAAGATCATCTCCTCCTCTTCTCCTAAAAATAACTGTAACATCCTGCAAAGAAAAATGTTATGTTATACCATACTAATATACATAGTCCTTATAATAATGAAAGGATAAGTAGTAAATTACTGTAAGATGGATCTTTAATTTTTTGGAGTATGGTAATATTCTTTTTTCCAAAGAGTCCTTGTTTAGTTAAGTTCATTCTAGGGTATCCGTAGGAAATAATTGCTGAAAATTTTAGATACTGTCTGAATTAGACAATAGTTGAGTAGACATTTTCGATAAGAATAGATAACAAACAGAGGTACTAGATTCTTCAGCCAGACATAAGTATGATGACGAACATGATCATGAAGTCGACATTTCAATTCTTTATCCATTTAAATACATTCATTTCAAAGCCTATTAAAAACGCATATGAAGAGAACTTCTGAGGTTAATACAAACTGAATCCTTAGGGGCAGCACTGAAACCCAATAACCCACCAAAGAACCCTTTCTGGCAAAAATCAAATCAAATCCTCACCTGTTATTCTGGTACAAAAAATGTGGTGGCCAGTATGCAATTCAAATCATGCATCATGCAGCAAAATGCACGTACAATATCCACTTTTAAATCTTGTCAAGGACATATTTTTTGAACCTAATTGTGAAAAGAACTAAAGCTGCTTACCTCCTTCCCACTTAGATAAGGCACACTGGAAAGCTGAGGGTGTACTTCTTGATTGTATGAAATAGATGGAACCATGACCTGTACATTTGCAGATAATTAGAAACTATTAGTAAAAGTTAACATGAAAAATTATAAGTCCACAATTAAAGACTGGCATCGCAAAGAAATGGGAAGTTCATTAGTATCTGAATAACACGAGTACAACTGTGAAAACTAACCTTGTCACTGTATTTTATGAGGCCACCACTTAGCTGGCTTTCCAAGTCCAGAAACCTCTGATTTCCAATATCTTTTACATATTTCTCAATCTCGGATGCTGACAAGGGGGAAGACTGGTGCTGCTTGACATAAACTACATCTCTACCGCCAATTGTTGCAGATGTTATAATATGCGTGCCGAAATTCTCAATAAAGCTGACAGGGAGGCATCATAAATTCTATTACAGAACAGTTGCATTATTGGTATTGGAATGATTCAATTACATTGACTTTCACTAAAAGAAGATCTACTAGGCTTGAGTCATCAAATGAAGTACCACCTTACACCATTTGAGGTTTTTACCCTACAGCCTTCAACAGTTGATCCACTACTGGAAGAAAGGACAATTCTACTCTTCTAGTTCTAGGCTTATATGAAAAGATCTAAAGACGACAAGCTAAAATGATATGTTCACAATTGGATGTCAACAAAACAATGGCTTTGAAAAGGTTTACCTTGCTAGTGATGACGGATCCCAACAATAAGGAACAGCACGTTTGATATCTTCATTCAAAACTAGGGCAGAATTTTCCAAGTGCACCTTAAATAAAGGAATGTAATACCCATCCATGGCAAGGGATTTTGTAGCTGCCATGTCGACTTGCCAAGAACCGGTGAAGTTGAACATAGAATTAAAGCTTCCAAGGGGTATGCGCTCTGATATACCAGACTTCTTATTGAAATGTTCTGCCATCTGAAATATCACACATCACATATTCATCAGTAGAATCGTATATATTTTGAAACTAAATTCATCCAACTACACTAATGTATTGTTGTGGCTCAATACTTTAATTTCAGAAACTTTTGTCATTATCTGTAACAAGTATTTGATTAGTAAGTAGAATGTTATAAGAAGCATTTGACTTGCTCCTTCCACACACTTCAGCAAGACACAACATCAACTAACACCCTTACATTACCAATCCATAACATTTACAAATGAAATCTTTAATCTCACATCCCTACGCCTGCCGTGAGCAATATATAAAATTTCTTTAACTTCATTAGGTATCAGATAGGCTTCCTTAACATGTGCTCAAATTTCTCTCATTCCTGTCATTTCAAATCACCCACACAGTGGCTTTGGGGATATTTTCGCAAATCTCTTTGTCTTTTAAACCACCCATACAATGTCTGATATCTACTTCCCTAGAGCCTATTTGATGTTGTTTGAAGGTGTCCATGGCTTATTGAATGAAGCGAAGAAGAGGTTCCATAAAAGGTAATTGCGGTAAAGCTAGAAGGCCTTTAACTTATGTGATAGACTGATGGTTTAGCTGCATAGAACTTAAAAGCAGCAAGAGTAAGTCACACAAATGAAGACTAACTGAAAACCATATTTTAGCATGCCTTGACACAATGTCCATCCAATATGAAACTTTATGGAAAATCTTAAACCAAAAGTAGGCAGCATCTAAGAAGACCTCAATTGTGTTTGGATGTAGAATAACTATCTGAATAAAAATAATTACGTTTGAGCGCAGAAGATAAGCCATCCTTGTAAAAGAACTAATCCTGGTGGATTTTCTACTGATGCATAGAATTATTAATTTATAATTAGAAAATAAAGATGTTGGTGTTATCTTCATCATTATTTTACTGAATTAAGATCCAGCTGAAGAAAATCCAATATTTTGCATGTAATCTAATAACCAGTAGTTAGAGTAGCCTTCACAATCATTACGGTTTCTTACCATTGTTAAGTTCATTAGAAATTCCTCTTATGTGTTCTACTGTTCCATGTCCTTTTCATTAACTAACACTATCCACGTCATTTTCGTTGCACCTTGTCACTTATGTCATAGAGAAAAATCAAAATAAAATTGACCAACTCTCCAGAAAAGAGTAATGGAGCGAGCTCCATAGTTACATAAGTATTTCCTTTTCACTTCACACCTAATTACTAGTAACTATGGACTCCAACCTTGACCACCAAATTATTAGCTCCAAAGTTTATTACCAACATCCTCTATTTTTATTGCAACAGAACCAAAATAATGAAATTGTCACTTAATTAGTAGTCTAGTACATCGCTGTGCATTTCTCAATTATCAGCTGGTGACTACAACATACTCACAAGACATTATTATTTGTCACATAAGGAAATCTACCACCACCTTAAATGAGCAGAATAACGGATTGAGACCTCACCGTCGAAACCAATTCAGTTTTCCGTTCAGATTACAATGGTTATAAATTTTTAACAGTTCAACTTCAATTTAATTTTCAAACATGGAAGAATAAAAAGTGGAGGAGACCATTTCTTTGTTTTGAAATAAGCAAGTCAAAGTCTGATTATTGTGTTCCTTACCTAAACCCACAAAAATCCCCAAAACAAAGCAATTTAAAGTATTCACGGAGAAAAAAAAACAAATTAAAAAATAGTGAAACTTAAAGCAATCCAAGAAACAAAAACAACCCATTTAAAAATAAAATCTAGTAACAATTATGAATGAAATTGAGAAAAAAAAGAGATATGGATACCTCATGGAAAGTACAAACAGTGGTAGTTTCTCTAGAACTTTTGCCTCTTGAACAATCAACATCAATAGAAACATTAGGTAGAGAAAGACCATGTTTAGAAATAACAAGATCTCTAGTATGTTGTTCATCAAAATGAATAAGTCTAGAGCCAGGTGCCCCTTTACAATAAAGAAGTCTAATATCATTAGTTACATCAAAACCTCTACCCAAAGCTTGAATTGAGTTTAACAGAGTTGTTGTTAAAGCAACAGTTGATGATGATGATGATGATGAGCTTGAACTAGGTTCTGGGTTTGATATTGAACTGATGTAATCCATATGAATAATAAGTAGAAGTAGAAGTAGAAGAAAGAGAGAAAAGATTTCATTGTTGATAAACAACAAGAACAAGAAAAGAAGAAGGAGATTTGTTTTTCATTTTGTCTGAAAAAATAAAACAAGAAAAAGAAAGAAAAGAAAAGATATCTTTTTTTTTTCTTTGTTTGTTGTTGTTCAAACTTCAAAGAGAAGGTTTTTTTGAGTTTGACTGTAATAAATATATGTGGGGGATTAAACAAGAAACGCGTTTTCTTTTTCTTTGTTGTTTTGTTTGTATGATTCTCTCTGATTCTCTCTCTCTCTCTCTTTTTCTCAGTTTTGAGTTAGAATTGAGTTGACTGGTATTTTTCTTTCTTTTTAAATAACAGTAATACACCACTGCTTAATTAACTAATTAAGTACCAACAACTCTGTTAATCACTCTTTTCTTTTCTTAATGAATAAATCCATTCAAAAGATGTTGTCTAGGTTCATCTTTCTAATTTAATTTACTTGGCATGAGTTTTTTTTTTTTTTTAATTAATAGGGTGTAAATATGTATTTTTGTTATTAGCAAGTAAGGTCGAGGGACCTGCCTTTTTAAATTATGGAAAAAAACTTTTTATTAAACAATCAGCTGTTTACGTGTTTCAAACCCAAAACTTGGAGTCACAATATTGCTTCCACTTAATTATCACTAGGTTACAATTCACCTAAATGAGTAGGGTTTTTATCTTAAAATGTATTTGGTTAAACTTCATTCTAAAAAAGATCTTCAAAATTTTCCTTCAAATGAAGGTGGAAATTAGACATACCCATTTATTTAGTAATTGTGTTGCGCAATTGACTACAACATGCATATGAAGTGAACTGTCTATACGCGTAAGCTTCCTTATTATCAATAGCATAGTATAAATATCAATACAAATGCAAACAATGCTATCAAGCATAGGCTAAAATATCGTTTTTGGGCGGATATCCGATCCCCCAAAAACCGGAATATATCGCGGATATCCGACCTCATGTGTCGGATTGTATTGGTTTGGCAAATTCGAAAAAATCGGTTTATGCCGCGGATATTCGCGAATATTCGCGAAAAATTCGGTAAATTGGGAGGTTTTCTGCACTTTACGTGTTTTTTCGCGGATTTCGATATATAAACTTATAATTAAAAAAAAAACATACATTACAAATTAAACACACGACAAATCATACAAGGAAGCTAAAACGGAACTATTACACAAGATAGTTTTACTCATAGGTGAAAAAATCGTAAATATCGGGCGGATATTCATAGAAATTTTATATGTTTACAATACAAGAACTAAACACAAACAACCTCATTACAACTCAACCCATAGTTTTATTTTAATAATCAAAATAAAAGACATGCTAACCCCAGAATGATAGACGCCCATTGTCAAACCGATGAGCTTCGAGTCGCATACGTGTGGGGACGAACTCAGTACAGTAATATTCCCATGACATTGTTTGCTCGTACGACCTGAATTGGTCAATATGCATATCATATGCATCTTGATCCATACAATACGGAGCAAATGATTCAAAGATAGGAAATCTCGAGTATTGTTGAACCGACATTAATGTATCGGCTGACTGCACGTATGTATGAAAAACCAATTCGATACCAATTATTCATTACACAAAAACAAACCTTGGATACAAACAGTATACTGGTTTGCCAAAAGTGAGAGAGAACTTCACTTTGGCATGGGCGTGCTTATTTTTCGTTTCTTTCTGATATATTGCTCTTGGAGGGCCATCAAGTTCGTCGCGAAAGTTTCCAAACGTCTAGTGCCTTTTGGACCTTTTTTTGATAATCTCATCGAAAATTCTAGTTCGGGGGGATTAAAAATAAATGTGTTAATTTTAAAATCGAAAATTTCCAAAATTTCGATAAATATCGGTTTTTGCCGATTTATGCCGCGAATATCCGATAAATGCCGACCGGCATGGGGTGTTTTATTATCCGAATATATGCCGTGATCCGTACCGTGCCGATCTCTGGAAAACCGGAAAATATCGCGAATATCCGCCCGGCACGCACGATATTTTCACCTATGCTATCAAGTGTATAACTTATTACGTTCAGATGACCTTGGTGTTGGAATGGCAACAAGTGGTATTGTTTTCGTTAGTTCCAATCCGAGTGTCTCTGACAAGTCAAGCTTCGTTGCATCTGGCAATTTCCAGTCAAATGAATGCAGCATTGATGCTAATAAGTATGGTACCATCCTCTCTGCCATGGGGATTCCAATACATTTCCTTCTTCCATATCCAAAGGGCATGTAACTAAAATTTGTACTTTTAAAATCAAAATCGTTTCCCGTATTCAAGAATCGTTCTGGTTTAAATTCCAAGGGATTTTCCCAACATTCTGGATCTCTATGTATTGCCCATACGTTCACGAAAATTTTGGTACCTTCGGGGACCATGTAGCTACCCACTGTACATGATTCACTTGGACGTCTAGGAATTAAGAGAGGAGCAACAGGGTGTAGACGCATGACCTCTTTCAGTACTGCATGTAGGTAGTTCAACTTCGGTATGTAGGATTCTTCTAGTATGTTGTTGATACCGACAACTTCTTCAATTTCCTCTTGGGCCTTTTTCATTATTTCTGGATGTTTTATCAATTCTGTCATCACCCACTCTATTGATGTCGATGAAGATTTGGTTGCAGCTACCAGCATGTCCTGTTGGGACAATTTAGCATGTTAGTATAATATACACGAACTGAACTAAAAGATTTGAAATTTTACTTGAACACACTGACACATACACACACACACACGAACACACACTAGCAGTGTTTATGACATGCTTGAAAGTATGTGCCTTTGAGAGAATTTCTCCCAAGCTTGATCGTTAAGCGATTTTAGATGCCATAGCAACTCGAGATGCCATGGCAGCTAAGAGCCTAAGAATATAATGTTGTGATCATTCTTTTAAAAGTTTTGTTTCCGAACCTCTTCCTCAAGTGGTTATTTTCTTGGTATGATGGACATGCCAAGGTCATGTCAGGCTTGAAAAAAATAAGAATTTCGCTATAATGAGTTTACCCGAAATACTTGCTTACCAACAACAAGGTCTTGACGTGAGTTATTGTGAAGGTAGTACTGTGGTCTCCTTGGTCTTTTAATTGCAGAAGTACTTGAAGAAAATCCTTCACTTTACCGTCATTGTTCAGATCTTCTCCACTTCTCATTCGCAGTCGTTTATCAATAACATAATCAAAAAGTTGGTCAAGCCATTTACATATCTTCTTCATCTTACGTTCAAAACCCTGTATATCAAACTTAGCAAGAACAGGGAAAAAGTCTGAAACATTGGGTGTCCCAAGAAGCTTGAAAAATTCATCCATAGCTTTACCAAACTCCAAAATTACTCTCTCCCTATCTTCTTTCTCAAGTGTATCACCCCACAACACACTTGTAATGAGATGAAACATAGTCGCAAGAATATACTCACCAATATCAATGGGGCGTCCAGCATTTGAATATATTTGTTTCACCATTTTTTGAACCTCCCTTCGACGTAAATCATATAGAGCTTCAAGTCTTCCATGACTTAGTAGCTCCTGAACACATATTTTACGAAGCATTCTCCAGTTTTGGCCATAAGGAGACCAAACCATGTCCATGCCATCATATGAAGCAGCAAAACCAAGGGCAGTTACATCACGGTTAGCAAAAATTAAATCATGGTCTTTATGGACTTCTTGTACAACTGAAGGAGAACTTAGTACAATACATAGCTTTCTTCCAAGTTGAACCTTAAAGATTGGACCATATGTTTTGGCTAATTTGTCAAAGTAGGTATGGAGATTTGGATCAAGAAATGGAAGGATTCCAACTATCGGCAGGCCCTGAGGCCCTGGTGGCAATGGTACTTTCTTGTTTCTTGATTTCTTGGTCAACAAACTGTACCAAGTGAGTAAAATTAGTACTGCTGCCGAAAGGATACATATTGCAGGTCTTGTGTATTCATGTTTATAATTGCTCCAGTCAGACCACATTGATAAACCTTCAGAGGCCATGGATTCAAATTAACTTGCAAAGTACAAATGGAAAAATATACTTATAACAACTAATGTTTATTAGAGCTATAGTTAGCCTGTGCCTGAACACCAAGAGGGATGATTGATTAGTTGGATAGCAATACCAATCCAAGTCTATATGATAAGCAAATTAAACTATATATACATTGACAGAACATTCAATTAAGCTCGATAATTAATTAATTTCAAACTACTCATATAAAGTTTGTTGGTGGCACCAACAGATTTTTGGGTCATTAGAGAAGGATCAGTAATATCAGATGATGGCATGTCACAGTGAAGTATTGTTCTTGTCAAGGATAAACTCCCTAACATATGACTTAAGTTGTATCATATGTATTTGTCAAAAGTAAGTCTGCAAAATTATCTAGAAGGTCAGAAAGTCCTAAGGTATTAACTAGGTCAGTTTGTAGGAAGTAGTTGGCAGAGAGTAGATGGCCAGTACAAGTATTATTGTAATTGTAAACTGCTACTATAAATAGAA
Source organism: Aquilegia eximia (assembly GCA_023053565.1). NCBI lineage: Eukaryota > Viridiplantae > Streptophyta > Magnoliopsida > Ranunculales > Ranunculaceae > Aquilegia > Aquilegia eximia. Next base: position 13,272,932 of record JALIGU010000001.1, read on the forward strand.
CTGCACACACAGAGTTGAAGTGTGCAAGCCATTCTTGAAAACTTACAGTTCTTTCTTTTACAAAAGACATTGCACACTGCATAATGATGGATACTCACTTGGGATAGTTGTCCATCTGTATCCATGTATAATATGTTGATGCCTAACTGCCTGTGGTTATCTAGAAGGCTATATGTGGATTGAAATGATATGTTGAATCCATAAAGAAAACCTTGCATAGTTGTGAATAAATGCATGAGATAAACTCTTTGATAGATAATAAGAGTGTCAAAGGCTATTGGATTAACGGTTTTGCAATTGTTTAATTTCCTTTCAGGCTATTCTTATGCCTTAGCTAATTTGTTTTCCTAAAGTCATTGTGATCATATTCCGTTTTTCATGAACTGCTGGGAGTCTGCTGTTCATAGATAAAAGTTGTCATTGGCTATCATGAAGGTTTGGTGAATATACAAAAACAAGCAAGATAACCCTCATAGTAGTAAACTCAAGCAAGAGGTCTTGAGTTTGAGTTACTCTGCCTAGACGCCAATGACAATGCTATATAAAGACCTGCAAGAAAGCCTAATTTCAATGCTTTAACATTATAAGGACCTGCAATATGCTATTATATAAAATCTTTGAATTCAAACACTTATGGCTATTACCGACACACATTCGAGATGTTGTTAAGGTTTGTAGACCTCACTCATTTGGAAAGAACTATAAGACAATATTTTATCAATGTACAGTAAAGGGTCTAAAATTACGGAGGCAAGATACAGTTGGGATTTCACAAGCCTCGCCTTTCAAGAAAATATTAAAACACTACTGATCCTAATTCCTAAATGCATTATGCATGCATTGATGGATATATTCTCATTTTGAAACATAAAAACTTCATAAATCATGCTGAAAAACAAAAGCCTACATGTAAAAATTATCCGGAGCACGAGCATTCCTCTTTAGCTTCTTTTGTTCGATCTGCTCTTGACACTACCAATGTAAAACCCCCCCTTTTCATCATCCTTCTAAAGGGAGTCCTCTTGCAAAGAAGGTTTAATAACACAAGCTTTTTCTTTTATCAAAGTTTCCCACAAAGACGAATTGACAGCAACCCAAGTAACTTCTTTCATAAAAGTATCCCGAACAACTGTTTCACTCCGGCCCGTTTCCAATTATTACCTTTGCACCCAATTCCTTAATTAATCACTTATTTTGGTTGGATAATTAACCTTGTATTGGAATCCATGACTTGAAGCATTATCAATATATCATGGCACTTGAAGATGCACTCCGAAATGTTTGTAGAGTTTCTATAAATGTCTTTAACCACTTCTTCTTGTTATTTGTTTTATGGTTGGTAAGCGAGGTTGAAGGAATCCTTAACCATTTTGGCGACTTCTTCTTCTTCTTGTGTGTAGGGTTCTTACAAACAATGATTAGTTTCCCTAGGATAATTGCATTCTTTAACAATACCGCGAGAAATTCAAGTTCATTTTCACATGATAAGTTAATTAACATCCAGATCTTTAAAAAGTAATTTTCTCTAAACTTTTTGACTACCACAAACCACCGTCCACAGTCACCATTAGTTACCACCACCACCTCTTTCTCTTACACCTTAACATCGAAAAAATCTTCAGTATCCCTCCACCACCAGCTTGTTCTCGATCTCTTCCTCCATCACCACAACACCACTATCCACCACCACCTTTTTTTCTCTCTCTCCATCCTTCATCACACAACACCACCATCCACCTAAATCTCAATCTCTCTGTTTATTTCTTTGTTGGTTGAATAAATTTATACTTTGGTTGAAAATTTGGCTATTTTGGGTTGAAAAATTGGTTTGGTGTTTAGGATTTTCTTTAATAGATGATATGTAGAAAAAAATAGAGAAGACCGTGAGATTGAGGTGTTTAGATCTGGAAAGAAAAAAGAATCGAGTTTTTTAGATCTGGTTGAAGAAGAAAAGTTTGATAATTATTGTAAAAAAAAAAAAAAATTCTGATGATGAATTGCTCTAAATGGTCAGAAATCATCTTCTTCTTCATAGTCTTCTTGTTTATCATCAAATAAAAACAATGGTGGTTGCAGAGAAGATAAGTGTTGGTGGTGGTTGTGTGCGATGGATAGATTACACTACGAAAAATCCAACTGTCCAAATAATGCAACGTGTTTAACAACCTAGTACTGGTGCTAATTCAAATAGGATACTTTGGGTATTTTGAAAAATATATTGGTTCAGCTACCGGTTCATGACCAAAATCTAATTAATCGAACTTAAGTGACTATTCCCTAAATAGTATATACTTAACATGACTAAAACCTAAATACCCCTTCAATTATATTACATACGAAAAAAAAAGCGAAGAATATCATACATGCTCACATCACCTCAGTTATTTCTAACAAAAGTTTCTCCAAATTGCAAGAGTTCTCCAATAGGTGATATGTGACCAGCATGCGGTCTCTGGTAAGGAATGTTGTAATCTTTGAATGCCTTGCAGAATATGATGTTGGAAGCGGTAGCTCGACCGAGTAACTTACAAAATTAAAGGAAAAGGAAAACCTGTCTGATATACCAATCCCGGTGTATATATATATATATGATGAAACCAAGGCAATATAGAAGGCAAAACAAGTCAAATTTGTGGGAACTACATGTCAGTCTCAAAATTTGTTGCTTGATTAAAAGAACTCGTAGTAATAGGTGCAGCGCAAGTGTGCAAGTGTGCAACCACAAATGCACAATAAGTGATAACGGATAAAGATGTTAATAGGAAATCAAAGATTAAACATACCTCTAACAAAGAAGTTCCTAACGTTAATGTAGTTGCATTATGAAGGCCTCCAATAAACTTCATCATATTTTTACCAAATTCTTCCTTCTGACTTGATGTAAAAACTAACTCCTTTTCCACACAACGACAACGTTTTGGTACTTCCATGTCAATGTCTGCCCTGGCTAGAGAGAAAAGATCCTGTAGCAAATATGAGTCTGAAATTTGGCCTCTACACTTGAATGCAGTGGCCAGTGAGCAAGGGAGCAGATATTGTAATTTTACAGTTCTTGAAGAGTTGATCTGATGCTAACATCACCAATTGTAAAGTTGAATCTCCCACAGCATCCAATACATGAATATATCCCATCTATTTCCAAGTACTTTAGTTGAGTAGCACAAATAGTGAGACTACTAGTTGTTTCACTTCCATGAAGTCCACAGTTTATAATGCTTACACTCTCAAGAACTGGACTGCCCGAAAAAAGCTTTTGAATAAATTGTCTATCATGAAAGCAAAATTCTTCAAGATGCAGAGTTTTAAGAGCAGGCAAATCAACAGCTGATGTAGGTAGATTAACAAAAACAACGTGCTCATCTCGAAAACATTGCCATGTATTTAACATTAGGTGCAACTTCAACGTTACCAATGATTTACAAGTGAAAAGGCACTTAGGTAGCTTAATGCTACTAGTAAGTATAAAATAAAGTTGCAAATCGAGTTTTTGAACACCCCGAAGTGAAGCAAATCTGATCCAGGAAGTAAAAGTATTTAGAGCAAAAGTAATAGAAGCAAAACTGATAGTGTGGATACTTAATGAAGGGTCATGACAAAGTAGTGTTTTGTTTACAAAATCATCCCTTTGTTTAGAAGAGGTGAATTAATTAAGTTAAGACATGGGAGAGTTGTGCAAAGTGGTTTCCATCTGTTGGACAAAATACATGTTTGAAACACATCTTTCATGTCTAAGAAAGACATTATATAGTGGATAATTGCATCTGGTAGATTGCTGATTCTGTCTTCATTCATCACTACTGCTGCCATCAAGAACAAACAGAATTTTTTTTTTTTATTTTTTATTATTAAGATTTTTGCTAAAAGAGAGTTGATGTTTACCTAGGGGTTCATATATATAGAGATTTAATTCATAAGTCATAACTTAACTTCATATATGATGTTTCAAGAATTTTATTGTAGCAATAGTACTTATCTTTCACATTCCTAATTCATGTCAGATAGGTTTTCTGCTGCCGAGTGCTAGCTGACTCAACATAGCAAAAAATTTTATATGTGTAGCCAACTTGTATGTGGGTGTGTACACTCAATCATATGATGCCACGTGTCTATAAAGTGGTTGAAAAACTGATAAGCCCACTAGGGTTAACTAAACCCATACTAGGTTATCTGCGAAGTCAAGAGGCCTAATAACATATTGAGGCCCAACATGCCCCACCAAATCAGTTTCGTGCATGGTATAATGTACAGTTGGACACCATTATGGTGAAAATAAATAAAGATATTTTGTTTTCTTAATCAATAATACAGTAATATTTTGTTAAACATTTTGCACGTACTACTATATAATAACGATTAATGCAGTTATCAACTAGGGCTAATTAAGTAGGGCAAATTAGTGGAAGACTGGAAGAAGATGGTGGTCTGTTCTAGACTTCTAGTTTAGAGAAGTCTGAGTCAAACAAATTGAAGAAGATGGTGAATATAGATAGAATAAGCAATTTACCAGATAGCCTTCTTCATCAAATACTCTCTAATCTAGACATAACTGAGGTATTTCAAAATACTATTTTGTCAAAAAGATGGAAATCAATATGTACTTCTCTTCCTTTTCTCAACTTCGACTACCAGGCATTCTATAATTTCAAATACATGTATAGTCACCAGAAGCAAATTAAATGAAGGTCATGGAGCAAATTTGTCACGAAAAATTTATGGATGTTGTGAATAAACTATTATTTTTCGATGATGATAAAGAATCAAATATTCACACTATTCGTCTTTGGTACTCCTTAGGTTATGCATTTACATGGTTACATGTTGCAGTACTACGTAATGTTCAAGAACTTGATCTCACTGTAAGAACTTTAGGATGTGAACGTAAGTTCAAGTTACCTCAGTGCCTTGTTACTTGTAAATCTTTGGTGACATTGAAATTGGATATTGAATTGTTGGAAAGCTATGATTGCAATGATTTTTTTTTTGATAAAGTAGTAGTTTTATTAAAAGCTCTGAACTATTACATACTGATCAGCATACAAGCTGTACCATTGCAATGATGGTCGTTGGAATTTTGTATCTGTTGATGTACCGAAGTTAGTGAATTTGCCTAAGCTTAAAATTCTGCAGCTTCGATCGTTTTGCTTTGATGGCGGTAACAAGTTTATTCAAAAGCTTTTGTTGGGTTGTCCTGTTCTTGATTCTTTAAGCATTATCAACTGTGGATTTCATGAAACATGTAGTATCAGTATATATACTACTCAGGTAAAGCACTTGGAATTAGATGAAATATATACTACTTTTTTCAAATCTAAAATTAGGATATATGCTTCAATGCTCACCTCACTCAAGATTAGAGGTTACATTTCTGATGAATATTCAGTAGATGGTCTTTCTTCTCTAGTCAAAGCAGACATTGACTTGGAAGTAAGGAAACCCGTAGTGGAAAGTCATGATGATAGTGAGGCTGACAGTGATGCTTGTTGCGGTGCTGACATTGACAGTGATGATCTGACAGTGACGCTTATCACGGTGCTGACATTGACAGTGATGATGCTGACAGTGACGCTTATAGCGGTGCTGACAATGATGGGGATGATCCTGACAATGAAACTGATAGTAACCCTGATAGTGAGGAGGGTAGTGAAGCTGATATTGGTGATGATAGTGAAGCTGATAGAAAGGTTGATTCCGTAATGGAGGAAGGAAAAAATATGCTAATGTTACTTGGAGGCTTTTATAATGCAAAGTCACTAACGTTATCTGCTCCATTGTTGGAGGTATGTATTCTACTTTTCATCAAAACTTATCAATGCTATCAACTCAAATATGACTGTTAGCATGCATTGTTTGCTTTGGTAGTATGTCTGTAGAAGGTAGTAAAAAAGGAGTATGTTTTTTATATATGGAAGCAAGACTGTAAACCTAGCGATGAATTTTGGAGAAATGGTTTACAGTTTGATTGTAAGGTTATATCCCATTTGATTGATGAATTGATCTCTAGACTAACCCTTCAGTTGCAGTTGAATGTTTTGTAAGAATCTGTAAACATTCAATCCTTAACATCTTCCTGTCCCGAAAAGTAAGGGAAGAGAATAGGAGAAACAAGTCAGGTTGTTAAGCACTTAAAGCTAAGAAATTGCGTTAGCTATCAGAGATCTCTTATGTGTGATATTGTTAAACAGATTTTAATTCTCTGTCTTGGTAAGTACCACTTTGTTTTGTTAGTTGAATATACATAGTGCTACGTACTGCTTAGTTTTTAGTTTTCTTGAAGATTGTTTGATTCATTAATTTTATCTGAATTCTTCATTGGCAAGGTTGTCGGCAAAGACCATGTGCAACACCTGCCAATTCCATTTTCTGCTCTAAGACAATTACGATTAAAAACAACGCTTTCAAGATAATCCATCAAGAGCATAAAGTATATAATGCGAAATACTTGCACCTTAGAGAAACTTGTTGTGGAAATAGTGAAGGTAAGAACTATACCTGTAGCTTTTTATTAATTCAAAGCTAATTTAATTTTAGTATACCTGTAGTTTTGATGGTATCTTTAATTAATTCATTCATTTCTAGTAATGTCGCACACAACATTCAATAGATATATACTAATAACTAGTTTTTGTTTGTTTAGACAAAAGTTTCAATACAGAGAGAGATATGGGAGTTTTGGGGAGCAGATTTATTATCCGATCAAAAGGGCATCTTTCATCACCTTAGATATGTTGAGTTTCAGAATGTCCGAGGTCGTTTTTTTGAACTTGAAATTTTCAAAGGTTTACTAAAGAATGCAACTGGCTTAGAAAAGTTGATAATCTTCATCTCAGAGGAACAGCCACATGGTAGCAGAATGCAGCTGATGAAAAAGATAATGGCATTTCCAAAAGCCTCTTCAAGTGCAACAGTATTGTTTCCTTGAATGTTCGCAATTAGTATTATTTTTTTTGTAATTGATTGTTCTGTTCGTTCTGGATTCAATATGTTTTTGGCTTCAATATAATGTTTTGTAATGGCAAAGATATCACATTATAGTAGAATCTAAAATTTGCTCTCAAGAACACTTTTCAGGAAAACGAATGCCATGAACAAAAATACAAAATGTGTCCTCCATGGATATTTATGATAATTGTGAATGAAACAGTAGGCATTACAAAAATTGTCAGTCATACGTTCAATGGCATCGAAATTAAAGATCTGTCATTCTATCTAAATAATTTTTCTGAATAATTTTGCTAATTTCTATTTCCTGACATGTACTAATTTAAATAGTTCGAGACATGGCATGTTATGATCAGTATTAAATCGATACAAGAAAATGTTTGTGTAGAGATATAAAATCTACCATAGAGTTTACAAACATTTTCTATTCATTTCTGGGCGAGGCCTTAAGGTATCTCTCCACCTTGGCAGTGCATACAACGCATACGTTACTCCTTGGTCCTTCTCCATAGATCCAATGCAAGCAAATAAGCAATCATAGTGTTTTTTTTTTTTGTTTTTTTTTTTTCTTGCCAAGCAGGGTTGAGAGCCATTTATTCAATACATTTTAACTCAGTACATTACGGTGCGAGCAACATTTCGTCCACATAATGTGACTAGGACAACTTGGTTACCGGTTATGCAATTTTTATTGTTTTTTTTAGTTTTTGAGTCAAACATACAGGTGGCAGCTGTATGGATGACAAAATTGCTATATGGATGACAAGCAGATGTATGGATGACAAAATTCAAGAAACAATCAGAGCAAATTTTTGTTGACTTTAGACTAACCGGTAGCAAGTTTCCACTTGAGTCCACGTGGAAGATTGTGTGGTGTACAAGCAAATGTACCGTAATACACCATACCGAAAATGTACCAAATAACAGCTAAGGGTTGAGGGGACCTATGACCCTACTACTTTAAATTACGTGTGGAAACTTCTATCAACAATCAGCTATTGACATGTTTCGAATCCACAACCTCTCCACTTTGTGAGAGGGGTGCTACCATTGAGCCACAGGCTCATTCGCAATAAGCAATGATAGTTCATGTCATCATCAGCCATAATTTTGAATTTCCCGCAACATCCAATACATGTTTCATGAAGTCTACTGTTTACAAAAAAAAAAAAAAAAAAAAAAATCTACTGTTTATTATTATGCTTACATTCTCAAGAACTGGACTACCCCAAAAGAACTTTTGAATAAACTGCCTATCTTCCAGCAAAAAAAAATAAAATAATAATTTCCTTTTTTTTTTGTTAAATATATTATTTACTCAATATAGTGCACCCTATTAACCTATAGAAATGCAGACGTTTGAGTTATGTACTAAAATCAAAATGTTCATTGCTAGGGTAAAGTAAAGTAACAAGTAGTGTGGAAATGGTGGTCTCTTCAGAATTTTGAGTCAAAGAAATTGAAGAAGATGGTGAATACAGAATTAGATAGAATAAGCAATTTACCAGATACCCTTGTTCATCAAATACTCTCAAATCTAGACATAACTGAGGTCTTTCAAAATATTATTTTGTATAAAATATGGAAATCACTATGTACTTCTCTTCCTTTTCTAAACTTCAACTACAGCACATTCTTTACTTTCAAGCTCAAAAACAAGCATATAAGCAGATACAACATGGATCAAGTAAACTATGTGAATCAATTTTGTCACGAGGAATTTATAGATGTTGTCAACAAAGTTATAATTTTCCATGATAATAATGTATCCAACATTCAAACTATCCATCTTTCGGGCTCCTTTGGTTATGCAAATACTACATGGTTACTTGTTGCAGTACTAGGTAATCTTCAACAACTTGATCTTCATTTAATATGTCGTGAATGTAACTTCAAGTTACCTCAGTGTCTTGTTACTTGTAAGTCATTGGTGATATTGAAGTTGGAAATTGAATTAGTGGAAAGTTTTTGTCGCGATGATCGGGATTTTGTATGTGTTAATCTACCTAAGTTAGTGAATTTGCCTAAGCTTAAAACTCTGCATTTTCGATCGTTTTGCTTTGATGGTGGTTGCCAGTTTATTCAAAAGTTTTTGTTGGGTTGTCCTGTTCTTGATACTTTAAGCATTATTAAGTGTGGATTTCATCAAACAAGTAGCATTAGTATGTCTCCTACTCAAGTAAAGCACTTGGAAATAGATGAAATATATGGATGTCAAGGATGCTGTGGAAACTATACTACTTTTCCGAAATTTGAAGTTACAATGTTTGCGCCAATGCTCATAACCCTTAAGATTAAGGGTTACATTTCTGACAAATATTTGGCAGTTAATCTTTCTTCACTTGTCAAAGCAGACATTGACATGGAATCAAAAAAACATGGTGAAGAAAGTGACACCGATAGTGAATCTGACGGAGACACTGATAGTGTTGTTGACAGTGATGCTGAAAGTGAAGATGACAGTGGCCCTTATAGGATTCCCAATAAGGATAGTGACACTGCTGCCGTAAAGGAGGTAGGAGTAAATGTGACATTGTTACTTGCAAGCGGTTGTAATGCCAAGTCACTAATGGTGTCCACTTCATTGTTGGAGGTATGTTTCCTTTTCCTCAAAACTTATCAATGTTATGTATACCATTCCTCAAGTGTGATTGTGAGCCCTTTTTTTTTATTTGTTGGCTCGTCACTTGTGTGCAAACCCATTTGTGTTTTCTGTTTAATTCACTTATAAAATCATCTAAATACTAGTTAGGCCACCATATTTTGTAGATTGAAATCTATACATTTCATTATGAATTAGCTAAAAAGGAATACATCAAATTTCAGCAACAGACTCGATAATATTCGAACTTTTAATGCAGCAGTAGGTACTTTTAATTCATTCGGAAGAAGGGTTGTACGTGTTTTAGATATACCAAAGGAAGAATGTAAACCTGCCATGCTTGATGTTTTAATATGCCCAGCATGTACATAGATAGCTCTGTTACGCTTGATTTAAAACGAAAATTTTTGGAGAACTTCTATAGAGATGTCTGACGAAACAATTATTTGGTTCATACGAAATTGCGTTAATTAGCAAAGTTAGATAGTTAGAGATCTCTTATGTGTGCTCCTGTTACAATACATTATTAAGTATCACTTTGTACTGCTAGTGAAATTTAGTGAATATCATGCCATGTTTTAGTTTTCTTGAAGACTGTTTTGGTGTCTATTATCATATACACTACTACGTTATCTGAATGTCTTCACTGGCATGGCTATCCGAAAAGACAATGGGCACCTGCCAATTCCATTTTCTACTCTAAGACAATTACGATTGAAAACATTGCTGTCAAGAGAATCCATTGCGGGCATAAAGTACATACTGCGAAATTCTTGCAACTTGGAGCAACTTCATGTGGAAATAGTGAGGGTAAGAACCATCTAATTTTCATTATATTTCCAATACCTTCTCGTCACTCCTGAAAGCTAATTTAACTATACCTATAATTCTGATGGTAGTCTTTGATCCATTCATTTCCTAGTAATGTTGCGCAAAACATTAAATAGATAATAACTAAGTTGTTTTTGTTTGTTTAGTCAAAAGTTTCAACACAGATAAAGATATGGGAGTTTTGGGGAGCAGATTTATTATCCGAACTAGTGGGCATTTTCAACCACCTCAGATTTGCTGAGTTTCGGAATGTCCGAGGTTGTGTTATTGAAATCGAGATTTTCAAGGGTTTGCTGAAGAATGCAACTGCTTTAGAAAAATTGATCATCTTCACCTCAAAGGGACAACCATTCGATAACAGAAGGCAGTTGATAGGGAAGATATTGGCATTTCCAAAAGCCTGTTCAAGTGCAGTTGTATCGTTCTTTTGAATCTTCACAATTAGTCTTATCTATTTCATAATCTATTGTTTCTGTTTGTTCTGGATACAAAGTGTTATTGGCAAAGGTTTTAAGATACTGTGTAATGCATACCACATTACAATATATTTCAAAATTTGCTAAAGCCACCTTTCAGGAAACCGAATGCCATGAATAAAATGCATCCTCCATGGATATCTTTGATAATTGTGAATGAACCAGTAGGCATTACAAAAAATTTCATCATATGTTCAATCTTTACATTGAAAAGATCTGTCAATCAATCTAAATAAAATTTCCAAATTTTTTTTGTCCATTTTAATTTCTTGAAATGTACTGCTATTTACATTGTAATAATCTATATAGCCCAAGATATGGCATATATGATTAATAAATTGCTAACAACCCTCTCACAATTATGATTTCCTTAACAACATAGTCTGATTATTCTAGCTTCAATAGATAAGTAAAAAAAAAGGGGTAACCAAGTCTGACAGTTCCTTAAACAACTATATACTATCATACACACGACAAATCAGCCAATGAGAGTTGAGACAAATGAAATGGTTATGATACTTGCTAAAAAACATATTATTTACATATATCTACCATAGAGTTTACAAGAACTTTTAGTTGAGCATTCATTCTCTTCAGCAAATGATACGCGAAAGCAGAACAAAAATTTGCTCCCAAAAATAGCCTAGACCATGTTAATCTGAAATTCTATCCACTAAAAGTCAAGACTCAAGAAGCCTAATTATCTGTAAGTAGAATCCTTGACTGTAATCAACAAAAGCAGAGGCAATCAACACGTCCTCCGTTTAATGCATCGGAACTAGGTAGAGAATGAACAAAAGTAGGAAGAAGGGTATGCACAACTTTTAGTAAGTGGCAGTATATTTAGTCTCTCTCTTCGTGCATCTGTCCTTGAGTTGCTAGCTTTCTCAGAATTCACGGACGTACGCCTGAATGTTGAGCCCATTACCAGTACTTCTTCTTTCTGCGAATTAATTACTGGTTCAGAACAAAAACACAAATTCATCAATCCAAATTGAATAGATCAGGAGAGTTCTGGATTACCTTGGTATTGTACTTGCAGTCTTAAGATTCCAGGGTGGGAAGGCAACATTGTCAGGGGTAGCGGAACCAGGGCGTTTTTGTTCATTTCTAGGCAAGGGCTTACATCTCTCCACCTTGGCATTGCAGATAACGCATGTATTACTCCTTGGTCCCTCTCCATAGATCCAATACAAGCAATCATTGCACCAAAGTACGTGTCCGCACGGATAGTTGGCCCACCTCATTTCATTATTCTTGCACCTGAAGCACTTGCTCCTCTGCAGACACTTATTGCTGTATTCCTGCAAAACAATTTCACAATCACAAATTCCACACTTCAAAATGAAAGTAATCAAATAATGGAAGGTCATTAGTTCTCCACTTATAAACCCTCATTTACCTGGAAAAAATCAGGTTGACGCGCAAAGTATGAGAATTTATCAGATGAAAGGGCCATTAGTAATGTGTAGTTCCCTTGTTCCCCGTGTCCTCCTACACCATGTTTTCCTACTTCCTGGCCCTTGTTCCGTCGAGATGGTTGACCGTAGGGGATTTTATCCCAGTCTACAGATTTGTTAAGTCTTGGATCTGGATCGGATGTATTGTCCTTTCCTTTATCAATTTGTTTGCCATCTTGGGCAAAGCATGATGATGTACCATCTTTAGGACCAACATGGCTAGAATTTACATTAACCTCCATTGCTATATTGGAGAGACGACTGAATGTGGTGTCATCATCATCCGTTTCAACAACAGAAGGCGAATCAGAATGCCCATTGGACTCCATTATTTGAAGGAACTCAGAATGTTTTGGTGGTAGTTGAAGGCTTGGGAGTAGGACCATGTGACTGGCAGGGTTACGCCCCTTAACAGGGACAAGCTTCATGCGACATATACCGGGAAAGGATTCCATGAAATCACTGAGCTTTGAATAGCCGACAGAACTATGGTCTAGTTTTAAGCCACACTTGTTTTGAAAATCAAGTTTAAGAGAAGATAGAGCGTACCACTCTCCTTTCTTAGAACGCCTGTAGACGTCTTTTAAGAATCCAGGAAGCCATTTCGTTAAAGTGGTGATCCATGAAGGCAAATTCTGATCCTTTGACGTGAGATTAATCTTCAAATGAGGCTGACTGAGACTATTATGTTCATGTCTTTCTTCGGCTACTTGGACCTTATTCGGATCTGCTGCACCCTGGGATTGTTGGTCATCCTTTGATTTAGTCTTCAGAACCTCAGAAAGTAAATCAGATTTTGAGACTGCTCCCTTGATCTCAACATTTTTTGCCCCAATGTTGACATAATGCAGTTGTACTGCTGCAGCAACAGAATCTTTGTTTTTGAAGGTAACGAAACCAAAACCTCTGGAATGTATTTGATCACCCTCTTGGCTTCTAATGACGACGGCATCCTCTACGATTCCAAACTTGTCTTCAAAATACTCTCTCAAGTTGTCTGAATACCACATCCAAAATGGTAAGAGAATATGGCAAAGAGAGGTCCTACAGGATATTCTGGTACCTAAGTGTAGTACTAGGCCTTATGGTAGAGTATTCCAAAAGAATACAATTTGCAATTCTTTTTTAGCCTACTTCATCAGCTTGAGTGGTTTCCAAATTTGAATTTAGTATACTCATTGTGGTTTAGTCCAATATATCTCCATTCGACCCATATAACTTGTAAGTTATACAGTCCATTTATGTCGATGATTGTGAATCTTTAATAGATATTACATTTTTGCATAGAGTTGTACCTAAACATGTAAGCTCATGTTTGATCTTGAAGATAAAACCTTTTACCTGAATCAACATTTTGCGGAAGCCCGCCAATGAAAACCTTGCGCTCCAATTTTTCTGATTGGTGCCGTAGTTTTCCCCAGGAAAGCTCCTCTTCCCCGTGTGCATAGGGGCAATTATCTCCACCGACGCACCCACCGGGAGATCTCAAGTATTTGCAGATCTTTGTCTTTGCAGTTGGAGACAGTCTACAAAACAAGGTTGGAACATAATATTATAAAAGAAGCCTTACTGTTTCCTCATGTTAAACATACATTTGAACTTTGAGATAGTAAGAAACACATACTTTTTAGAAGATAAGGTTTCCATTTTGTTGTCAAACAATAATTTAAACATCTCGCCAACGGAATTCGACTGGTAATCATTTACCCAAGAAGTGTTTTCTTTCAACCGGATGGGTTTGCTCCCTACATATAATATGTCAAGAAGACATCAAACTTTAAACTAGGCCATCTCTCTTATTTGGCAGTAATGAGGTCATCAACGGTAAGTTCTAACATACAGAAATGGATGTTTTGGTTGAGCAAGAACCGCATGTCCTGGGATTTTGCCAAGTCTATAGGTCTTTGTTTACTGCAGATAACAGGTAGAACGAGAACCTATTAGCATGCATTTATATAATTTTAAGCAATGAAATTAATGCAACTCACTTAAAATAAAACAAGCAATCAAGAAATAACAACTAAAATGACCGTAGATTAAGAGTCTGAGTGTTGGCCCCATAACGCAAAAGGAGTTGAGCACAGTTGATGAAGTCATTTTTGACAGCAAAGAACAAAGGTGTTTCTTTCAGTTTTGAAACAGCGTCAACAGAGTTTGAATCTTTAAGCAGTAGTATCTGGAGCACATTTCCAGAGTCCACGTATGTGAGTAAATAATTGAACAGTAGGCTCAAACACAGTGGTATGAACTTGACAGTGGGGGAGAGGGCAATCCCTTGTACCTGTAATGCTTCACAATAACCGTTTGATGCAGCAATGTGAATGGGGGTTAGTCCGAGGCTGTTTCTCTGGTTTATATTGGCTCCATGCTTCATAAGGAGTAACAGGACACTACAAGCATTAAGATATAAAAATAAGTAACAGCCTAACAGGTCATTCATGTGTGTGTGTGTGTGTGTGTGTGTGTGTGTGTGAGAGAGAGAGAGAGAGAGAGAGAGAGAGAGAGAGAGAGAGAGAGAGAGAGAGAGAGAGAGAGATGAACTGAATAAGATATGATTGTCCTTTAGATTAGACAAACCTGAGTTTCTTAGTGTTAGAGGAGCTCTTGAGGTACCAATGGAGTGCTGAGTTTCCTTCTCCATCCGTCTCATTGACATCAATGTTAGTCTTTAGAAGAAGCTTTATAACTTCTTCATCTCCGGCCTGGAACGTGTATAGTCACATTAGCAATATGACACACAGGTGACAACAAGTTCACTTGATATCTCCAAATGCTCCATCTAATTTTGTAGCCAAAAACCACATCTATTTTTTTTTACTGGATTGATCCCTTGAAATTCATGAATTAATCTCTTATTAAACATCATGTGTTAATTGTTCCTTAATTGCATCAATGTTTCCATCTTCTTGGTTGATTTAGTTTCACCAGTATCTTGAGAAAAGTTTAGTAGATATTTAGATAATAATTTCTGATTTAATGGTCCCACTCAGAGTCTCAGAAAGGTATACATTTAAGTATCTACCAATATTCTTAGAACATCTCTGTCTCCAATGAGATAGATGGGTGCGAAGGTCAGAAGTTTCCTTGATCTTAATTGTGATCTTGTTGACTATACCACCTTAAACTGCTCATCCAAAATGTCAGATCACTTAGGTAATCTTTTCTTATTATTTCAAAACAGCATTTTAGCAGGTTTAAACGTGATTCAATTAGGATTAATATTCTATTAAGTTTACCTGAGAAGCACGGATTAGTGGTGAGATGACCCGCCGATCTGGTGTGGAAGGCCTTTGAAGAAACGTTGCTCCAAAGAACTGCAGCAACTCAATCTCACAAAGCAGAAATCTTCTTCGCTCACTGTTACTTAATAATCCAGTCCGTTTTGATGCTTTCGGTGAACCTTCTTTCTGACCAATGTACATTGCCTCTCTTATCAGGCACTCATAGATGGTTGTCTTCTCTTTAGAAGCCAAACCTCCATCCGGTCTTAGAACCATAATAGAAGCCATAACCTTTTCTGGAATCACCATAAGCAGAGCCGCTAGAGAAACAATATCTCCGTCCATGGCACTACCATATGCTATATCCACAATGCCCGTTGTCTTTTCAGTCAACATCTTTACGACACTTAAGTCCTGCAAAAACAGATATAGAAGGACTAGCATTATGACCAGAAACCATGATAAACTTCTATTCCAATTTCAGTTAAAAGGAACTACTTCAAACCATTTCGCTCAAGCTAATTAACAAATCATCCGTTGTTTGATCTGTATTCCACACGATCATCCTGAACATAAAAATGATAGGTAACATAAGAACTAATGAGAACTTAACTTGAATACTAAACCTATAAAATTCAGATTTTTAGCTTTCAATTGGGGAAAAACAGAGAATTCAAAAATTATCAAAGTAAATAAGATTCACCACTAACCTTTCACTTGACAATGCAATTTCTATAGGAAACTGTGCATTATCATCCTTAGATCTGAGATCAGCTCGAGCTTTTCTACTAAGTAACAACTCAATGCATCGTTTAGCATGCATATCAGCAGCACAATGTAAAGCTGTTCTTCCTGTTCCATCAAATTGATTTACTTGAATCCCTGGACCAATCTCACCATCGATCAAAGCTTCAGCACAATGAACTGAATCGAGATGACAACACAGATGTAAAAGTCTTAAAGCAAGATCCTTTTCTTCTAGGTTTTCTTGATTTGACGCATATTCAAAAAGAGTCTTCAATTCGCTAACAAGTTTATCTTTATCATCTCTAACAATGAGCTCAATTAAACTCTTTTCAGCAGAAACTGGATCAATTTCTTTAATCTTTACATCTTCAAGCTTGTGTTTTGGCGATGTTGAATAAAAAATCTCATCTTTACCAGAACCGTAGATATTTTTCTGAAACGATCTATCTAGGTTAAACATCAGTGTTTCCTGCATAAATCCGTTCAAACAATCTTCAAAATCAAACAAATCCACAACAATAGATGAAGAAACCTTCATTATTTCAACTAATCGACTAAAACAATAGAACAGTCACGAAACATTCAAAACAAATGTTTCACAAATTCGAAAAGAATCGAAGAAGATAAACGGATTAAAGTGAAGAACATACCGTTTCCATCTTCAAATTCTAAGTATTCAAGCTTTAGAAACTGAGTTAATGATCAAAACCTAAGCTTTTCATCTACTTTAATGGCAAATGTTTGAAGTTTTCAGTGAAATCTAGGGTTTTAAAGTGAAAAGAAGAGAAGAAAGAGAAGAGAAAGAAATGAAGTTGTTTAGAAGATTCAAAAGTGAGTTTCATTGATCTTCTATTTATAGAAGAGAAGACTCTTTATCAGTTCACTCTACACTACAGCTTCTTTTTTCGAACAAACGCTCTTTCGTTGCCAGTTCCCTCCATTTATAAACCTAAATGGACATCAATACCCTTCATTACTTACGTTAATTACATAATTAACGATTTCTATAATCTATTAGATAAATAAACTACTTTCTATTTCAACAGAATTAAGACCTTAAGACATCTGCTTAACCAGTTAACCATAGTTAGAATTTAACCTATGTCTGGGGTCAACTTAAACTTTTCTCCCTCTGTAAAAGTATCAGTTCACAACTTTATATGGTAGTGTTTGTTTCATTAAGCATTAAGCATTAAGTGCTTCTTAAGTGGTGGACCAGGTTAAAATTCAGAAATAAGTGTTTTTTAAGTTGTTTGTTTAGAACAAGTATTAAGAACTAATTGAGATATTTCAGCGATTTTGGCCCAACGAAAATCTCACGCTTAATTTAACTTCTTAATGCTTGTTGTATTATTTAGATAATTCTACCCTTATAAAAATTGTTTTTATCATCCATAATCATTAAGTAATATCACAGTCAGATTCATTAGCTTAGTTAATGGCTCTTCCTTTGTTTGATCACTTTGAAATTTTTACCATAAGTTCCTGAAGATTTCTGTTATATCATATCTAAAATTTAGAATTTTTAGACGATCGGTTTGAAAGTTACAGATTTTTTTGTGGTTGTTATGTTTTACAAGAAAAATTACGTTACAGTCAGATTCGTTTGCTTAATAAGGGGACTTTCTTTTGTCTGATCACTTTAAAAGTTTTACTAAATGTTCCTGACGATTTTTATTGTATCATATCCAAAATTTGGAATTTTTAAACGAGTCGTTTGAAAGTTACAGATTATTTTGTGATTGTCATGTTTTAGAAGAAAAATTACAGTTAGATTCGTTTGCTTAGTAAGGGATCTTTCCTTTGTCTGTTCACTTTGAAATATTTTCCATATGTTCATGACGATTTTTGTTGTACCATATCCAAAATTTAGAATTTTTAGACGAGCCGTTTAAAAGGTTAAGATTTTTTTTTTAAATATCATGTTTTAGAAGAAAATTTGGCGTGTATAGTTTTGTTGTTAGAACATTTTTCTGTTTGTACGACGTAACAATATAGTGTAGTTACACAAATATTTTGGCTAAGGGTGAAACATTCTCATCTGATGCACCACACTGAATGGTCAACTTGCGCAACCAGAATGCAAATCAACTTTAGGTTTTTGGGTTATGTGATAAGGTACTGTGTATTGTCAAAATACTTTTTCAATAATAGGGTAACATGGTCAAAATCATACTTATGCATAAACAAACAAATCAAAAACAGAACTTTTCCATCCAATTAAACATTAAACATCCAGCATTCAGTATCCAGCCTTCAGCATTTTAAACAAACACACCCTAAGTTTCGGTTTTTGGTTTTATTCAAGCGTATCGGATTCTATCTGCAAAAGTGTTACCAGAAACCCTAGGTATGGCTTTCAATTTGATTTCTTTCTTCTTCTTCTTCTTGTAAATAAGCTTATTTGGGTTTCTAGGTTTGCAAGTTGTTGGGTGATTTCATAGTTATCATTTATCAATGTAATGATTGATAGAGCATTTCTTTTAAACCTGATGTTTGTTCTCAATTTCCAAGGAGTTTTTTCCGACATGGTATTTATTCAATTTATATCTACATTCTCTACTGCCTTGCCTAGATTGCCTTCCATTTTTTCAACACATAATTTTTATATTTGTTGAGTTATTTGATTCGGTTTGGTTATTGCGTCTTTCGATTTAGGCTTTTTTTTCCCTGTATTAGTAGTTGTGTAATTTAAGCTCTAAAATGTGAACCTGATGATGGTATTCATGAATGGCTTTTGAACTGAAGAAATCTAAAATGCATGCCTAGGATGTCCTTTTCTGTTGACCACAACACACGAATTATGTTTACTTGGTGGTGTTTTAAGCGTGATATTTTGAGACTATACCTGCTCCAGACTATAATTAATTGAAATTGTTTTGTGGGTGTTGCTTCTTATTTTCTGTGTGTGTTAGGATTGAGTTTATCGAGGGATTGCTTCATTATAACTGCAGGTGAATCACTTTCGTGGAGTTCAGTTCATTGGTCTCGATTCTTATGTATTTTGTTGAATAAGTGACAACTATATTGCGATAAAACATAAAACGATTCCAAAAGGAGGTCAGAAGTCTTACCATGGATGTCAAGATCGTTGCTCATGAATGTTGTGAATCTGTCAGGTGATTTCATTTCATTTTCTATAATATTTATAATTTATCAATTTAAGTAATTCGTAATACCCTGCATCTTGAGATGTATGTATCTTTGGCCCTGCTTGTTTGGAGTGCAAAAAAGGAAAAACTTTACCCATCTATAATTAGAGTGGTCTCTACCTAGTTTGCTCTTTGATTTGAATGGTCCCTCACTTATTTTAACTTAAACGATATTGGTCGTCCACCTAACTTAATCAGAGATGGCCCTCTACCAAACTTATAAGAAATAAGGCTAATTTCTCTAATAAGTATAACTATTGTGTGGTTCTTCCCAAAAACACAACAAGTGAATATTTGCTCTCAAACAATCACAATATCCAATTAACCAAAATTGTAGGAGTCAACCAAAACTGTAGGATGTTTCTACCATTCTTACACCCTCACCTAACTTTTTACCCATCACCCTCAAAACAATTTTCTCTCTCCTATTGTACTCCACCATTAAACCAATGACAATGACAACCCTATCCCTGTGATCCTCATCTTTCCATCTCAACCGTTGATCAAACCTTTAAAACAACAAGTCATCTTCTTATTCTTCTTCTTCCTCTTTCACTCTATTCTTCTCTCGTGTTCTTCTCTTGAAATTGGAAAAGGGTTTAACGTTTTAGCAAATTAGAACACAAGAGAAGAATAAAGTGAAATAGGAAGAAGAAAATGAGTTGTTGTTTTAAGATTTAAAGGTTTGATCAACGGTTGAGATGTAAGGTGAAGATCAAACGGATATGGTTGTTGTGAATGTCATTGTCACTGGTTTAATGGTGAAGTACAATAAGAGAGAGAAATATGTTTTGATGGTGATGGGTGGAAAGTTAGGTGAGGGTGTAAAAAGAGTAGAAACGTCCTACACTTTTGGCTGACTGGATCTTGTGCTTGTTTGGGAACAGATGTTCACTTGTTGTGTTTTTTGGAAGAACCACACAATATTTGTGCTTATTCGGGAAATTACCCTTTTGAAAACTTTTGCATTTCATAAAACCAATTATTGTATTTATAGTTTCAAACATGCTAAATTAGGCCAAATTTTAGACAAACTTTCGCGGGGTAACTAAGCAAGGTGTTTCTTCTCTTTTTAATCCTCTGGAGTGAATTATGTGGGTACTGTTGTATAGTTAACGTTATAGGCCTTGCTTGGTGACCCTGCAAAAATTTGCATAAAAATTAGCCTAATTAAATATAATTGAAACTCTATGCAAAACTTTGGCGCTACTTCAAAAGTGCAAAGATTTTACATTTTTTCTTATAAATTTAGTAGAGTATCATTTATGTTTATATTAAGTAGAGGTGGGCGACCAATATGGTTTACGTTAAAATAGGTGGGGACCAATGAAATCAAAGAGTTAATTATGGAGGGACCACTCTACGTATAGCTTGATAAAATTTTGCCTTCTTTTGCACAAGCAGGGTCATATGGGCAGAATGTGTTAACACTTACAAAATTGGGTATGTAAGAAACAAGTAACACTCCTATAACATCTATATTAGTATATGTGATGCAATCTCGCTATAGCTTGCTATGAAAAGGCTGTAATTATTTGAAGGGACTATTGAGGTCTGATAAATCATTTTTCATTGAAAGAAAGTGTGAAAACGAAGGAGTTTGTCGCCTGAAGGAAGGCACAACAACCGCTGAGAAAATAATATAGAACAGGCTGGACTGAAAACAATTCAATAAGTTAGATATGAGCCTGGCACTTCAACAATGAATAGGTCCAATTATTTAAAAAGATCATAGTTGCAAGAAATCATGCATAATCCTAACTCCAATCATTAGATAAAGCGCTTAAGCACGACTCAAAGAAATCTCTATAACCAGTTTACCTATATAGAATTCTTTTTGAAGGCTGGGGAGGCTGAAGTTCTCAAAAAAGAGAGCAAAACCCATCACTAGGGACAGAGTAGTTTAAACTTAAAAGAAAAAGCTTTCGATAAATACACCTGTTGGCTGGATTGATGCATGATAAATATTATACTTCCTTTTAGCTGGAAGGATGAATTACATTTTAGAATGCATCAAGGGAGGCTGTACAAATGAGAGCCAAGGCTCTGCAGTCGCTTAGGGAACAAACAAATTTTGGTACTTCACAGGTGTCTCAGGGGAATGGTTTGTCGGAAAAGAGGACGTTAGATGTGGAGTTGTGACTCATTCTGACACATATTCATTGTAGTGAATTTTATTAAAGGTTACATGGAGTGTCAGAGGGCTAAACAATAAAATGACTGGTACAATCAACTGAAATAGAGAGTGCTTCCCAATTTAGATCCTCACATTGTAAGGGGTCCCCCATTAGTAATGGTATAGAGAAAAATAAGGTGGTCATTTAAAAATATAGAGAATGATTGTTTAACACGACCAAGGTGCAATAAATAATGCCCATTACTGATTTTAATCCATGGACAGTAAGTTAAAAGAGCATGACTCCCTATCTGCCTCCTCATGACTTAGAGGAACTTTATCTAATTGAAATCAAAACAATTACATTGTCCAAATGGCTTTGCACTTCTCCTTTTGTCATTTCTTACAGTCTTACAGAGAACCACTCGAGCACAGCGACGAGTATATTTTTCCTTGGAAGGACCTTGTCTCATATTTCATTTCAAGTGGGGGTGCTTATATCATAATGGTGCTGTGCACCTCACATAGGTCACATTTTACCACTTCGTCCAGAAACATTGGGGTCTGTTCATGGGATTTAATCCAACCTTCTGAATGCTGTTGTAAGAACTTAATTATATAATCAGTACTGTAGCATTGAGATTTGATATCCATGCAGCATCCTCCCAGGGAATGTAACAATGTAGGAAATATATTTACATACAGAGAAAAATAAATCAATTTTTTTTTCCGCCTAGGATACAAAAGAACTAAAATATAATTCATTAATGAGCTTGGAAGAAAAGAAACTAGAAGGAAATGCGAAAATATCAGCACTGTACGGACTTCTTCATGCTCAAATTCTTGTCAAAATTATGAACTCCTGGTCCTGGTAGCTGTACAGATACTTAGATAAGAATAGCATACTTAAAATTGGGGATTTTCTTTTTGTAATCCAGAATAACAGTTGTTAACGATAGAAAATGCCCTGTCACTTGCTTCAGTACCCAACTAAAAAACAACATATCAAGTCAAGGCCAACATGATCACTTACATCCCATGTAGAGTTGTAGACCTTTCAGGTTTTGATATTACATGAAAGCTTATGTTTTGCATGAAACTTGAAAACTAGATAACACTACTTTCTGCAGGAGCCTGTATATATGATTTGGCGCCTCAGTATACCCAGTATATGGGTTCACTCATGAGTAGAATGATCCTACCCTATGATAAGCTAGTCTCTAAGAGAAATCATGATTTGGTATATCAGATTCTTTTTCCAATCATAGATCTCTCGAGTGATGTTGCAACTTACATTGTTTTCTTCTGACTAAGATCTATTGGTGCTGCTAATATATAAAACTCAATGTTTGTTTTGACCTGCTTCTGGAGGGGCAGAACGTAAATGTGACACTGAACTCTTTACCTGCTAGTTACCATGTTGTGTTCCTTCTGTACATGTTTATTGCATTTTATGTGATTCCACATGATGTTCAACAATAGAAGTATTGGCTGATTGACATCATGTTGTAGAACATGCAAAACTGACTGCACTTATCTTGCATATCATCTTCGGAGGATCATTGCTTCCATTATTTACTATATGTCTCAATAGGTTTTTCCTTAGAATTTGTAAAGTTTATCCCACAAGCAATTGGAATCCTGCCTTACCCATGTCTATGTTCCAGGGCAATTAATGCCAAGAACATGGCTTTCTAGAAAATGGATATGGGCATAAGTGTTATATAGAACTCTTAAATTTGGAAATGGTTGTTTGCCGATTCATGTGGTATGTGAGTAAACGAACACCATTCCATAAGACCAAATCCCAGAAAGCACACGTGGTTAACTCAATATGCTATCGGACTGTTTCTTGGAATAAAGGTTGTTGATACTTGATAGAGCTATGGTTGTTATCTTATTATCTTTCTGATGCTCGTTTTGTCATCTAAGCTAACTAGACCGATGTGCTTTGTTTTTCAACTTTCAGTGCAGCTTTTATTCAGAATTGTTGCTCAAAGAGTCTAAAGTACCTCGTACTGTGATGAGGTAACAGCATTAATTACCTCTGCATCATAATTTAACATCTCTATAATTTATCACAATTCAAAATCTCACTAGTCCCAAAATATTGATTTGACTACTGTTTTCTCGTATAGGCAATAGTTGATTCTGCAAAGATAATGGACTGTTGGCAAACAGCTTTGCTGTGAGTATAGTTTTTCATGTTTGCTGAGATTCAGGATGGCCTAGGATGAGTAATTGAACCTGAAGTTCTTTGATTTAATATCCTTAGAAAATTGATCATCTATATCGGAAGGAACATTCACCTGACATGGAGAAGCGGTTAGTGAATTTTAGTAATATTTAAGGGCTTTCCCAGGTGGCAATATTGTTATCCCCAATGTTAGCAGTGGAAATATTTTTGTGTTCTAAATTCTAATGTTACTTGCTTCTTTTAATGGCAGTTGAAGTGGCAAAAGCCAAGGGATGGAGGAACATATGGTTAGAGTCAGATTCAATGGGAGTTGTACAAGCTTTTCAGCAAAACAATTTTCTATCGGATCTTGCTAATAGGTGGAAAAATGCTACAAAGGTGGAGTTGTTTTCTCTGAGAATTACTCACAATACAGGGAAGCAAACTTTGCAGCAGATGGAATGGCAAAAAAATGGAGCTGGAATGAAGCAGGATACAGTGGCTTGGTGAGATTCTCAAGTCTCAACTTGGTTTTGTAGCTGCAGTGGAAAAACCTTTTAAGACATACTATTATAGAATATAGATTAGCTTGATTAGTTTAATATTTTCAGGCACTAAATCTAAAAAGAGGGCATGTCCTCTGTCTCTTGTACTCTGTAACTCTCAGTTTTTGTCATCAATACATTCACAATTTTATGAAAAAAAAATATTTCTTTGGTCTCCTGAGTACTGTTGCAATGTTGCTACCCCCTGTTGACTGTCCTTCAAAATACTTTGCCCTGCAATATTTGCAGGAACAAATCACCTACTCTAGAACCAAGGTTTAACATCCAGCAAGTCTTGTTTTGCAATATGTTCTGAATTTCGTCCCTTCTGTGATGATGTGGAATAGTAGGTTGGGCCCTTTAGGTTTCAGGCCCGGCCTGCTGTTTTAGACCCCGAAATATCTGGTCTATCTTGTCTATGTTGTTTTTGTTGATCAGCCCGCGTTCCAAGACACATTCATTCCGTGTCAACTCCTTCATCTTCTCGATAACTCAAACTTAGTTCCAATCACGTCATTGTCGTCGATCGAACTTCAAACATAACAGATCTCCTCTTTTTCTTTGTTCAACGAGATCTAAACATGGAAACTTTTGATTCTTCTTCTTCTGCTTCTGCAATGGTAATTAAAGCAAGATTAGCAGTTATTCAAGCTCACTTAACTGCTTGTGAATCTATCACTAATAATAATAATAATAAATCGACAAGATCATTAGAAACTTCAATTGTTTCTGCACAAGAATTAATTCCTCCACCTGGAAATCTTAAAGGTTCATTAATGATTATCGATGAACGAACTGGAAAGAAATATCAAGTTCCAGTTTCTGAAGAAGGAACTGTTAAAGCTACTGATTTCAAAAAGGTACGATTTCGTTAACGTTTAATGTTTTCAGCTGGATTTTGTTGAAATAAAACTTTTAACATGAAAATTGTGGTTGATTGTGTCTAATTTGTAGGTTTGTTTTCAATTTTGATTTGGTTTATGTGTTGTTTAGGTTTAGTTGTAATGAATTTGATGTTTTGACAGATTGTAGCTGGGAAATATGACAAAGGATTGAAGCTATATGATCCAGGATATCTCAATACTGCTCCTGTTCGTTCCACAATTTGTTATATTGATGGAGATGAAGGAATTCTTCGTTATCGAGGTTATCCAATTGAGGAATTGGCAGAAAGTAGCTCCTTTCTTGAAGTTTCCTACCTTTTATGTAAGTTGTAAAATTGGAGCTTCTATTATGTTTTCTTTCTGGTTCGTTTTCAGTTTATTGCTACAAGTAGTGCAATGGAGGTATTTGATTTCACGTTGGAATCCCGAATGTAACTAGCTATGTGTTAGATTTTCTGCATATAAAACGATGGATTGACATGCCAAAGGCAGGATGCTAATAATTGTGAAGTGTAAATCTTACTCATCAGAAGAAAAAAAAAAAAAAAATCTTACACATCAGAAGATTAGGAAGCAGTATCTATTCAAGCAAGTCTTGACCCAAAAGTACCCTATCTCCATGAAATCACTTTGAAGAGCCTCAGACCATTATCCACTTCTACGTAAAGGAATTGTAGTGAGATGCAGTGTTTTGAAATGGTGGGAAAATGACGAGGAGTATAAGTTTCCTAATATCACATCTTCACTGTAAAATAACAGCAACTCCTTTGATATTGGGGAGATTATCTCTTCCTAATAAATGATAGCTGTATGTTTCTTGATATATATTGAGTTATGCTTTTATGCTGAGGATTATGGCTCTACTGAGCCTCATTAAAATACCTTACACATTCTCTGGTTATACTCTACAGATTATATGAATTACAGATGTTCAAAACTTAGTTATACGATCTAAAATGTGATGTTTTAAGCAATAAATATATATTACACCATTGATAGATCGGGGTCCCTCAAAAGAATTGGATACAGTTTCTGGTGCGAGAATGGTAGCATCTCTTTTTTCACCACCAAGTTACTGGCTTCATAGGTTATGATACTATATTTCGCTTGTTTTGGATGCTTACCACTTCCTCATTTGTACAGTGTATGGGAATCTGCCTTCTCAAAACCAATTAGCGGATTGGGAGTTTGCTGTTTCTCAGCATTCAGCTGTTCCTCAAGGAATTTTGGTGCGTTTCTCTTATTTTGATTTATGTTTATCTTTATGATCATATAACAATTATCTCAGTGGTTACACTAACGTGTCATCAAAACTAATCATACAACAATCACCAGTTTTGGTTTAGGGCTGATGATTGATGGATGATCTCATGGGTTTTATTCTTTGGACTTTGCATAAGGGCAATGTATGTTTGGGTTTGGGCTTTTAGCTTCTTGCTAATTTGTTCAGTCTGTTGTAATCTTTAGTGGTTAATTAATAAAGCGAAAACTTATCAAAAAAAAAACTAATGTGTCAGAAGCATTGCAAATTTGCATCAAAGATTTGAAAAATTCATATTTCTTCTGTTCTTGACTCTGCAGTTTGACTATTTTGAAACTTATTTGTGTCACATGAACCCACAAATGTTACCATTGTCTTCTGAAACTTTGCCATTTAGCTGCATCGCGATATGCACGAGATATTGGAGCATGATACAGTGTGAGAAATTGAAAGTATCTCGTAATACACAAACTACAACCTAAAGGAACCCAGTGATTCAGCAAACAACAAAAGAAAAGATACTGCTCCATATAGTACTCATGTAAACATGAACGTCTCAGTAGATAGACCTTAAGCTACTTCTTCAACTTCGAGTACTAAATCAATCAAAGTGCAGACCATTTTGTAATTTAATAGAAATAAGGTGGAATTCTGAAAAATGTTAAACTCTGGAAGATGTTCGAAATAAATTTAAAAAGAATAATGCTTGAATTCTAATAAAGGTGATATGAGGCTCTTTAACCCGCCTAACTAAATTTGACAGAGCTTTCAAAGGAGGAACAGAACTGTGATCCTTATTTACTAAATTATCTTTATAACCTTAATATGGTCTAAATATTAGAAACTTGCATTCTCTTTTGAAACTTTGTTCTTATTACATTGCTTGTTTGCAGGATATTATTCAGGCAATGCCTCATGATGCACACCCAATGGGTGTGCTTGTCAGTGCAATGAGTGCGCTATCTATCTTCCATCCAGATGCCAATCCTGCTCTCAGAGTAAGTTGATTGTGAACAGTTAAAATTCCTGAACCTTATTTATGCTCAGATAAATAAGCGTATTTTTACACCACAGAGTCTGCATGGCTTTTATTTTGAGAATTGACATCCGTATAATTGTATGGAAAATGCTTAGCTTATACGACAAGACTCCTATAAAGTAGAACTTCTTCCTACACGAGAGGGTTTACCATCTTATTCTCTTTACTTTTACTTGAACTTAAATGAAAGAAAAGAACTGCTTGTAGAAATTACTGTTTCTTGATTCTTGTCTCATGTGAATGTGTACACTTTAAACTGATCTTTCATTGAATATTTGATGGAAATATGGTCTACATTTTTATATTCTGTAGGTTTACTATGGTGTTGACTTCTAGGCCTGATGTTATTTAGATCTTCTTTTGTGATTCCTACCTCCCCTCACCTCTCCTTTCCACCCTCTGCTCCCCCCAAGCCATGTTTTTGTTTCCTACTTATGTCCAAAATTGTTGTCTCTCAAAATGTCCTTATATTAGTGGTGCACATATAAGAAAATTGGTTAAGAATGAAACTTGTATATTTCTTTTCTCTTTGGCCTTGAAAGTCGGGTAGGAGTCTGATAGTTAGGTTACTCACAGAAAAACATAAATTTTTAGTGAATTATAAGTTCAGGTTAAAGAAATACTGATACTTGTATGTCCTTGATCCTTACTGAGGCCTTACAATACTATAAATGACCATTTCTTTTCTGAAAACAGGGACAAGATATTTACTCTTCTAAACAAGTGAGGGATAAGCAAATTGCACGAGTTCTTGGAAAGGTATGTGTATATTGTATTTCCTGTGTTCACTGTTAGGACCCTGATGCGATATCTTGTTCTAATTACAAGTCCATGGCTGAAGTTTATTTTGAATTACATGCCAATGCATGTATTAACTTATAAATCATGTAACATCGTTCCAGGCACCAACAATTGCTGCAGCAGCTTATTTGAGGATGGCTGGAAGGCCTCCTGTTCTCCCTTCCAGCAACCTGTCTTATTCAGAAAATTTTCTATATATGCTAGATTCATTGTAAGTTTCACTACCTTGTGGTTCCTGGAGCTCAATTTACATAGATTTCCATGTTTATGTTCTTTCTTTTTTCTATATTGCATGTCTTCAACAAAAAAGCCAAATAACTCATGGTTTATGGATGTGGTATGCCTGAAGAAATATGTTTCAATCATATAGATTTAAAATCATTTTTATATATCTATATTCATTGTTAATGATAGTTATGATATTTAACGAATTTATATTGGTAAGAGGATGCATTTGCTACTGGTGTCAAACAGCCAATTAAGAGAAGAACTCATGCATTTATATCATTTTTACATAGATACTCATGCCTTTATATCTGGCACTGCATTTGCTACTGGTGTCAAACAGCCAATTACTGTGTCAGTGTTACATAAAGACTTACAGATTCCTTGATGGATGTGCATGGGGAGTCATGACAATGTTATTTCTTATGGGGTCCATGAATCTTTTATTAAAATTAAATTTTCATTTTATTGCAGAGGCAATAGGGCTTATAAACCCAATCCTCGGCTAGCTCGTGTTATAGATGTTCTCTTCATACTCCATGCCGAACATGAGATGAACTGCTCCACTGCTGCTGCCCGACATCTTGCATCTAGGTATGCATCCTAGTTTAGCGAGCAAAAATGAAGGAAAAAGGAAAAACACTCCAGACGCTTGTATCTAATGCATGAAATTTCTCTTGTAGCGGTGTAGATGTATATACTGCTCTTGCTGGTGCAGTTGGAGCATTATATGGCCCTCTCCACGGAGGCGCAAATGAGGCAAGCAAGAAGTTATTTATTTGACTGTCAAACTCAATGGCTTGGTTTGTATATATATATATAATATATTTGATTGGCAAGCGGGGTTGAGGGGACCCCTACCCCTTTAAATTACGTGTGGAAACTTATATCAACAAACAGCTGTTGACGTGTTTCGAACCCACAACCTCTCCACTTTGTGAGAGGGGTGCTTGGTTTATATTAATTGATTGCAAGAGTCAAAGAGAAGTAAGCATGCTTTAATTTGTATTTTTTCACTGTTTGTGTTTAGGCGGTGCTCAAGATGTTGAATGAGATAGGAACGGTTGAGAACATTCCTGATTTCATAGAGGGAGTGAAAAACAGGTTAGTTAAACGAGTATATTCACCTTGTCATCCCTTATGTCAGCTCCTTAGCTCATGATAGCTAAATGGTTGTATGACTTGATTTATTCCCTTGTGTTATTTGCAACTTGTTCCGTGCAGAAAGAGAAAGATGTCTGGTTTTGGTCATCGTGTATACAAGAATTATGATCCCCGGGCAAAGGTCATCAGAAAGCTGGCAGACGAAGTATTTTCCATCGTTGGAAGGGATCCATTAATTGAGGTCATACACTTAGCTTTTTTATCCGTTCTTTTTTTTTTCATAATAATAATAAAAAAAAGAAAACGTGATCGCATACTGGTTATTTACGAACTTGCCTTTATTCCAGTCTGATATTCTTTCATTAACCCATAAAGGAATGTTATTGTATTTGCGGACAATATATGTCAGAAAATCTGGATAATATAACATAAAAGAGATTTTTGGACATACCCACCCACCCCCCCTCCATTTGTAAGTTCAAATTTGAGATACCCCCAATTTGAAATTTTTTTTGAGATACCTCCCCATTTCAAGATGTGGTGTTATCTTAGCCGTCCATCATAAAACTAACCTAAGGCTGTAAATCTCTACTGTCTTGAAATTTCAAATGGGGGGTATCTCAAATTTTGACTTTCAAATGTGTGTGTGTGGGGGGGGGGGTATGTCCAAAAATCTCAACATAAAATTGCAGTTAAAAATGCTATTTTTACAGTTTGGGGTTATATTGTCTGTTTAATTCTTGTTAACCTGAAACGGAAGTACATAATCGGCTAAGTTCACGAGCTGGAGGTAAATGAACTCGAATCGCTGACATCCGCCACAGGGTAAACCACTGCATGAGTCATCATGCTAAACAATCTTTAGCAGTATGAAAAGGAAGCTAAAGTGGATATATATTCATTGTACTTAACAGAACCAATTTCAGCTTAGGAAGACAATTTATGATTATTTATTTTGTTATTACAGGTAGCTGTTGCTTTGGAAAAAGCTGCGCTATCAGATGAGTATTTCGTGAAGAGAAAGCTGTATCCTAATGTCGATTTCTACTCTGGGTTAATTTATAGGTAATGCCCCAATACATAGATACACTCTTCTCTCAGATTCTGCAGTGGTTATTTTTATTGATGCTTTGTCGATCAGGGCAATGGGATTCCCCACGGAGTTTTTCCCTGTTTTGTTTGCAATCCCTCGCATGGCTGGATACTTATCACACTGGCGAGAGTCTCTAGATGATCCTGATACAAAGATCATGCGACCCCAAGAGGTTAGTGTTGTAACCCATATTGGATGCTTTTAATATAGTTCATATTGTAGTAGTTTTGCACTGAGCCAATGCAGTGTGATATCGACTTGTTACTAGGGGTGGCAAAATGACCCGCAACCCCTAGTAATTTTTGATGAAATTAAGTTGATTAATTTATATTAATCAATTCATTACTACTATATATTTATATTTCTCCGTAGTTAAAGAAGAAGAAAGAAAACGATTTTTGAGAAGAGATGAAAAAGAGAGGTGATTTCAAAAATTGGAAATAAAACATATTAATTTTAAACGGGTTTCGGGTTGACCCGACCTGTTAGTGGTCAAACCCGAACCCGACCTGTTTAATTAGCGGGTCAGGTTCGGGTTTAGGAAAAAAAGACTAAACATGTTAACAGGTCGGGTTCGGGTTTAGGGAAAAAACACTTCAACCCGTTAAGACCCGACACGAACCTGACACGACCCGACCCGATTGCCACCCCTACTTGTTACACACACATGCCTAGAATATCAACAGTGTCATTCTTTTGAGTGCTTTAGTAAAGCATATTAAGGGCCCGTTCGGAAAGAAAGGAGAAGTCCTGAAGGAATTTCCGTAGAAGTAGGCAGCGAGAGAGGAGAAGGAGAAAGTTAAGGTTCAAAACTTCAGCGAAAATGCATTTTTCTTCTTTTCGGGAATTCCTTTTTTTATTTTTAATGGTTGGTTACCGAACGAACTTATCACTTTCCTACTTCCAGAAAGACAGGAAATGCATTATCGGGCCCTTGCTGTCACAAGATTCTATCTAATGCATGTCCTGACGTCTCATTGATGGATTGACTTGCGTATTTAAGCTGATCATATTGTTGTCACTGTCATCTATTTAATGCACCAATGTCAATATCCAGACTTAAGAGTGCTACTACTTGATCTTGGTTACTATATGTTATTCAGGTATATACTGGAGAATGGCTCCGACATTATCTGCCACCCCGGGAGCGAATTGTAACAAATGAGGGTGACAAGCTTGGGCAAGTATCAGTTTCAAATGCTACGAGGCGGCGATTGGCTGGATCCAGAGTTTAACATAAATTTGTTGGAGGATTATAATAGGAAGACAATAAGAACAAGGTTTGCACATCAGATAACAAAGAAGTTTCACTGGTGTAAATTACGAAATTTGTGGATTTCATAAGAATAAAATCACCACAAATGCATAGTAGCATTGAGCTGATCAATGCCTTGTTCAATAAAAGTTCTCTCTATAAGAATATTTGTTCTCTTTATATCCTCTTGCAGTGTAGATATTTTAGTGCTTTCAGAGATTTTTAAACAAGCTGTCCCAATTAAACATTCATAGCTAACAGGATTGAATTATGTTAACAAAGATCTTTTATATCTCCTGAAGTAGTTGAGCTTTGTTTTTCAGTATTTTTTGCATAGCAAATAGTTTCTCCCATTATGCTTGTTTGCACCATAAACTGCAAAACATGTGTAAATACTAAATAGGTATGTTAACTCCAAAGTAACATGAAAGGAAGAAAATCTAGGCAGTAAAATGCAGCACCTCAGAGAAGAGTAAACTCCTTTGGTTCCAAACTTCCAATCATCAAAGTTATATGGAACCTGTGATATACTGTCAGTCTTTCTCACAGCCGGCAGCACCGACATTTAACAACTCTAAATCTTATCTCTTTGTATGTTAGTTTGATGCTTTGAGTGGTATGCGCACTCAGCTTTGGTCCATGTACAGCATTTACTTTGCTCTCAACTCATATAATTCCATTATCTTTCTCAGTATAAAGTGAGACCTTCTTTAGATCAAAAGACAAAAAACAAAATGGCAAAACAAGGTGCAAGAATGAAAGGTTTGCTAATAAGAGTGCCTGTTATTGATTTCTTCATGACAGCACCTTCTGTTGGTGTGTATGCTACTCATGATTTCAGGCAGAATGGATTTCCTAGAAAAAGGGGAGATTTGTACGTTTTCTTGTGCCAGTGATTGGTTTATACATCACTACTGATGTATATAGCAGCAAAACTCCCTGTGGATCTGACAAGAAGAACTGAATTCAGAAGCCTGCCAAAGAGTACGAAACGAGAGTACGATTTGCCATGAATCTCCTTGATAGATTCAAACCAATGGTGTCTCAAATTCAAAGATTATCTGCATGAAATGGCCATCTGTCGGCATAAGATTTCCATCTGTCTACATATTGATTACTGTCATATCAATCTTTTTCTTGACAACAAGTTTTGATAGCACAATTTTTTCTTACACCTTTGCCTTCAACTGTATGACTGCATGAGTTTAATTTTGTAGCTCTAAACTATAGTTGGGTATGGTTCATAGAAAGAATCCAAGCATGTCGACAAACAATCATAAGAAAAAGTATTGATTCGAGTCATTTAAACTAGTCATTCATTTTGTTTAAAAGTCCAATGTTCAACCTTTGCTTTCATGTGCCGCATTAACTTTCAAGTTTCAACACAACCCCTCCATGTGCAGAAAGTCCACTAATTTCAATAAACAAATTTATATAAACTATTCACTCCACTTTCCTCCATGTGCATCACGACTTGTAAACAGCTACCAAGAAAGTCCTGATATTTGCCTTTAAAACGAAGTTGAAAGTTGAAACTTGTTGTAATTGCCAAGATAAGATGAGAGCTTCTTCAGGTCGAAAGAAGAGAAAGAAAATGGCAAAACATGGTGTAGCACTGAAAGGAGATGGATACTGTGTGTCATTTGGTTTGTATGCAACTCATGAATAAGCATATACTGGAAACTCTTTCGTGATGCCGGTGATCGGATTATACATCAACTCTGCTTTTAATATCAGCTAAACTTCCAGTAGATCTTACTACTGAGATGGCCTAATGCTCAAGATCAACTGTCTAAGCTTATTTGGACAAAATGGATTAGCATTTCTATGGGTTTTTTCCATGCCATTTCTAAAAACAAGACTAGCTCAAATGCAGCCACAACCAGTTTTCGATCTGGTAGCTATTGTTAACATTTGTATGCAGATGTTGACGTCTGGCATTTTGCTTGTTGCAGAACATATCATAATCTTGTGTTGATTATGTGGTTACCTACTCAATGTCTCAATTTGTATACAGATGTTAACGTTGGGGTGGCGCTTTTTGTTTGTTGTAGAACATATCATAATCTTGTGCTGATAATTTTATCAAATCCTCAATTGTTTGAATTATAGAAATTTTGTTTATTGATTTGTATTTAGATCTCTTAATTTGCCAGCAACTTTATGGAAGAGCTTCATCATGAATTTATGTTAGAATTCTTGCATGTTTTTTTTTTTTTTTTATAAATGTCATAAAAAAAGCAACAGTAGTCCAGTACATAGACATTCCAATACAGCAATGCCATAAGAATGAAGTACTTTCTAGCACAAACATTGCCCAAATAGAAAAAGAAGATGAAGCAGGTGTCAGTTGCACTCAACTGGTAAAACTTTTGGGTGATGATACCAAAGGTCTTGCACTCAACTGGTAAAACTTTTGGGTGATGATACCAGAGGGGTCAACTGGTAAAACTTTTTGGTGAGGGGTTAACTGGTAAAATTTTTGGGTGATGATACAAGAGGTCTCTGGCTCAAACCCCGCCAGCATTACCGAGTTACTGATCTCATTAAACATGCTCACCACAACATTTTTGCGAATGAGCATGTGGCTCAATGGTAGAACCCTCTCACTTGTAGAGGTTGTGGGTTCGAAAAACGCCAACAACGGGTAGGGATCCCCTCAACCCCGAACTTGGCGATCAAAATAAATAGATAAATAAAATGAAGAAAAAAATTTAAGATTATGATGTTAGAGAAACAGGTCTGACAGATCCTGTCAGACCATTTCCTTGATTGAATGAACTAAGTGTGGAAAACACTTAGTCCCACATGAGTTGTGGGAAGTGAGTAAAGATGTATAAATACAAAATAATAACACTAAGGGTGTAGCCCTTTGGGTTACCAAGTTCTCGCGCGATAGTGCAAGGCTATACACTTAGTGGTCCACCACACGCGCGCGCCGCCGCCGTCCGTCCGACTGACCGGCCGGCTCGGCTCGTGTTCTTGTTTGTGTTTGTGTTTACTTTGGGAGGTGGTGCAGTATCATGGCGATCTGCAAAACAAACTTGCATAGCAAGATCCACAATGGAATCTGAATTCATAGCTTTAGATAAAGCAGGTGAAGAAGCTGAGTGGCTTAGGGGTTTCTTAGAAGACATCCCATTATGGCCGAAACCGGTGTCGACCATATGTATCCATTGTGACAATCAAGCAGCTCTAGGAAGAGCTCAAAACTTTATGTATAACGGTAAATCACGACATATACGTCGTAGACATAATACCGTGAGGCAGTTACTCTCACATGGAGTCATCTCCATTGATTATGTGAAGTCAAAAGATAACCTTGCGGATCCATTTACTAAAGGCTTATCTAGAGAGAAAATTGACTGCGCATCGAGGGGAATGGGGCTAACGCCTCAATAACCACGAGTTACCTTATACGGAAACCTAACCTAGCGACTGGAGATCCCACAGACTAGGTTCAACAGGACAACCAGTTCTGAGTAACTCACCAGGAGCACTTGGGAGAATTTTCTCTATCCCATTCCCATGGTGCAACCTACAGTGTCGTTCAGGCTAAGCTATGCTTTTAATGACGCCTATATCTTGTGAAATACAAGTGGGGTATAGTAGGATACCCTTAAAATAGGAGCGGTCACCTATGTTAGTGAGAGCTGGGTCGGCTCTATGAGATTTCTTAAATGCAGAACATCTCTAGTAGCACTCGCAGAACCTAAGATTGTTCAGGGCCAAAATGAACACAACCGAGAATTAAACAAGAATCGGGATAACATTGTGCATGGCTTATTGTCTTGGTTTACACCAACAGCTGACAGTTCAAGATGAAATATTTCACTGATTAGCTAAGTAAATCCGATAGGTCTATGCTACGGAAGGTTCAAAGTGAAATATCTACCTATCCCGAGGCAATGTTGTTCCAACATACTCTTCGAAGAAGCTTTTTTGAGAATGTGTAGACGGATTTCATTCAATGTGGGGGATTGTTAGAGAAACAGGTCTGACAGATCCTGTCAGACCATTTCCTTGATTGAATGAACTAAGTGTGGAAAACACTTAGTCCCACATGAGTTGTGGGAAGTGAGTAAAGATGTACAAATACAAAATAATAACACTAAGGGCGTAGCCCTTTGGGTTACCAAGTTTTCGCGCGATAGGGCAAGGCTATACACTTAGTGGTCCACCACACGCGCGCCGCCGTCGCAGTCCGTCCGACCGGCCGGCTCGGTTCGGTTCGGTTCGGTTCGTGTTCGGGATCGGGATCGGGCTTGGGCTTGGGCTATGTGGTGGCTGATAAGTTATCTTATCTTTTTGGTCCACCACTTATTTAGTTAAGTTGTGAACGGGTTCACAGGATCATGTTACATCTTTGCCTTAATAGATGTGTCTGTTCAAAATGAAACAGTACGTCCCTTGGGCCTTAAACGTTTCATAAGTCTGCCAAGAGTTGCACCTGTTGAGAAAAGACGTTTTCCAACAGGTGCGTGTCTGTTGTGAACAGGCACGACTTAGCCTATAAATTGCGTGCTGTTCTGGCCAGTAAGCACACAATTAATACAGACTACGTCTGCTTCTCTTTCTCTCTCTCTAAAATATTCGAAGGTTCTTCTTGTTTATTCGCCAGAACTCTGCTATTACAGTGCAGTCTAGCAGAGTGTAGAACAGTTGTATCTTAGGAGACTATCGTCCAGTACCTGTGTGCACCAGTAGCAGGGACGTAATATTGTCTTAAGGATATTGCTTCGGCAAGCCTCTGTTCATCTCCTTAATCCTTCATACGGTGTAGTAAGTGTTACTGTTTTGTTGAATTCAATTAATATATATATTACTTGTTTTCTGTTTTAGTGTATTTTCATTTCTGTAATTCGTGTAAACTGTTTTCCTGAGTTCACACATAATAATACCAACATATGATTATCTTCAATTTTTCATTTTCCTTCAATCTTGATTGAGTGTTCACTTCTTCTCGTATTACAAAGTCACCCTATTACAAGAAAGAGGTCCACTTACTGACTTATAGCAGCCCATAAATTAGGGTCAGGCTTTAAAATGGTTAAATAAAGATCAGATCTACTGGGCCCTTTTTATCCATAAAACTAAACCCAGAACTAGGCCCATTAATGAGACTCATTTCGCAACTGCATTCTATCTTCTTCTTCTTATCCATAAACTGTTAAAACTTAAAACATCCATACAGAAAGAGGGAAGAAAGATTAGCAGAAATGGCTCTGCCTTGTTCATCTCCATCATCTCTTGTTTCAATTCCATCTTCAAAACCAAGCTTTTCATCAAAAAACCCATTTCTTGGATTCACTCTCAAACCAACACCATTACTAACTTCAAACACATCATCATCACTTGGAGAACTTTCTCTTTCTCAAAAACCCTTCCAAATTCATGCTCAAGACCTCTCCATTGTTCCCCAAGAACAACTTTGGATGTTTGCTGATGACGAAATTAGTGGACCTGTAAGTCCCATTTTCTCTTTTTTTTTTTTTTTTGACAAAAGGGGGTGTTTGATTTTAATGAGAATGATGAGTTTTTTGGGTTTTTTTTTTCAGGATATTTGGAATAAGACATGGTATCCAAAAGCATCAGATCATGTTAACACAGACAAAATTTGGTATATAGTTGATGCAACTGATAAAGTTCTTGGAAGATTAGCTTCAACTATTGCTATTCACATTCGCGGCAAAAATCTAGCTACTTATACTCCTAGTGTCGACATGGGGGCTTTTGTTATAGTGGTATGTTCTCAAATTTGAAACTATACCATATTACCATCCTTTTATTAAAGCTATTGGGTAGTTTTAAAATGCCATAGAAATTTTGGATGTTGGAATCCTTTTTTTATTTGCCGAATAGGATTTTTTATGTACTACATATCTATGAAATGTACTACTAAAGTAAGTTATTGTGGTATGCTCATAATGAAATTAGAGAGTCCTTTTAATCAGATTAGATTGCGTATGGTTATATGAAGAGTAATTTGTCAGAAGGAATTTATCTTTTATATCCAGAGTCAGTGTTATTTTCGAAAGCAATTTCTGCATTTGATGGAACTTTTAATTATTGCATTTGTGGTATGTTCTTCCTCGTGTTCGTTTTGAAATTTGAATCTGGAGTCAGTGTTTTGGTTGATGCAATTTGCATTTGATAAAAATTTATGATATATTGCAGTTTAGAAATTGTTTAGTAGTAATAATGCTTGTATACGGACATACTTGTTTTGTATGCTTGTATGAAACGTTGTTTTGGTGCTTGTACGGATAGAGTAGGCTGCTGAAGTTAGTAAATCACAATAAACTTGGTGTGATGAGAGAATATTAGTCTTATAATACGCTGTATGATTCAATTTTCCTTATAACCATCGACCCATGCTTTCCATATAAACCTTTCTTCTGGATCCTAGTTCTGGCATTACACTTTTCTACAGTTGATGTGTGTATCTCATCACTTGTTTTCAGATAAGGATACGGAATGGTGTCTAAATTTATATTTCTGAATTTTTCTTCACTTGCAAATCTGACCTGTTGTTTTGTTCTTCAAACATGAAGGTAAATGCTGAAAAAGTTGCTGTATCTGGTAAGAAAAGGACTCAAAAACTGTATAGAAGGCATTCAGGAAGACCAGGAGGTATGACTGTGGAAACTTTTGACCAACTCCAGCAGAGAATTCCAGAAAGAATTATTGAACATGCTGTTCGTGGGATGCTTCCCAAGGGAAGGGTAAGTTGAAGTGTTTCTCACATTTATGTTTCTCGGTTCTCATTTACGTTAATCAAACTATAAAACAATATCGACTGAACTGGGACAAAGCGATCTTTAAATATTCAAGATATGGTACAATCGTATCCCATCCATATCTTATTTGGTTTTTTTTGCCTAAAAGTATCCTAAAAGACCGTCTAGGTGTCTAGGCATGGACTTTGTGAATAATTCAAGCTTTCAGACAATGTTTGTTTGACTTATGGTATTATGGTTTCATGAATTCATGAAAGACATTTGTGGGTTGCAAATCCTAAAACTGAAGGCATAAATATTTGTGTCTGCAGACGTAGTAAATAAGTCTTTTTTACCTAAGTCATGAATGATTCAATCCGGTAATACTGTATGAAATTCTTTTATCACAAATGCCATTTGATTCAACCCAGTAATATTTCATACCCTGTGGTTATGCTTATGTATACAGACGTGAGTCTGCTACATCAAGCATGGCTGGCTATCACTTGTAGGCTTAACGTTGGGCAGGTATATTTGTACATGCATTGATGCATATGTATAAGCAGAAACATATCCATATTTCGGAATTGAATTGATTAAAGATTATAATTCTTATTGCTGTCTTTTTGGGCCGAACAATGCATTTTCGTGCAAACATTCTCTCTTACCAGAAACTTAAACATAACAAAAGAAAATGAATATGCTGTGTATTTCTGGTGTAATATTATGGAGTATGCTTAGGATTATCATCACCTCTTTCTTTTGAGGTCTTGTTGCTTTCTTGTAATTCTTATTGAAACCTACATGTAATTGTCAGATTCCGATTCCATTAAATCAGTGTTCTTGTTTTATTGTGCTCTGCAGCTAGGGAGGGCCCTCTTCAATCATCTCAAGGTGTACAAGGGGCCTGATCACCCACATGAGGCCCAAACACCTATTGAATTACCAATAAGGGACAAAAGGATAC
Source organism: Aquilegia eximia (assembly GCA_023053565.1). Taxonomy (NCBI): domain Eukaryota; kingdom Viridiplantae; phylum Streptophyta; class Magnoliopsida; order Ranunculales; family Ranunculaceae; genus Aquilegia; species Aquilegia eximia. The sequence continues at coordinate 13,312,545 of JALIGU010000001.1, forward strand.
AAATACAGAGGTAGATTCTAAGCTAACTGCCTCTTGAACATTCCCTGTTTACCATATTTCGATAGTTTCTGTTGTATTATGTGTGCTTATGAGGTTGAGTGCAACGACTGATTGAATGTAGAGCTTTATTTCTCCTTTTATTTAATCTGTAGAAGTATGCTCACAACATCTAAGCTTGCCTGTTCAAATTTCATTGTAGTTTTGATTGTATGGCTCCAAGTGTCCAACTGTGTTATTGAATATTGTGTTTGGACTTTGGAGTTTGGACCTACACATCATTTTTGCGTATTTGAGATTTTTTTCCCTCGATAGTCCTGATAAATATAGAATTGACGACTTGATAATGTATATTATCTGATTCAACCTCAAAAAATACATAGGACTTGCATATAAATAATTAACAATACAACTCCAAATCCAAGTCTGATCTGGAGAGAAATCCGAATTTAAACATGCGGCACTTTATACTTAACAATCACTACTGTCTCAAACATATGAGAATTTATACTAAATACGTTATACGTGTATATGTAAATCGTTGGTTCCTGACATCGGCCCAATACGCTGAAGCATGATGGGGTCCCCCAAAGTTGCTAATTCTGAACTTAGAGCTTGAAATGTGTAAGAGCAGAATTCCCATCAAGTCCTTTTGCGTAGTAGTAAGTAATATAGTCTTTTATTGTGGTTTCCTTGTATCTTGGGGGATTTTCTTCTGATAGTATCTCTTTGATAGGACCATATAACTTTGTGGATTTCATATTAATGAAAAAGGTTGCCACGGACATTCGGGGGCCTTCTTTGTTGGCTATCACCCTGTGGTCACAACTCTTGAGTTTATCATTAGAAACGAGCTGCATCAGATTTCACAATCAAAACAGATTGGTTGAATGATAATTAGTCGCAGAAATAAGCTTTGAAATATTTCGAAAGGAAGTGTTGGAAATTATACTTAGATAGTCCACAACGTTATTCAACTTTACTTTTTTTTTTTTTTTAACGAAACTCAGTATTCAAAACTTTTCACTCCAATATAAAGTTTCTAACTGATTCCGATTTGCTAACCTGGAAATGTATTGTCAGAACAACTCGCTCCATAGTGCTTAGGCATCTTCCAACCTTTCAATTCATGATAATGATCTACACATATATTGAGGATTTTGTATAATGATGTTTGTCGAGATTGCATAGATGCTTATTATGAATGGTGGATATGCGCTTAGGAGAACAATTTGCTCGTAAGCTCTAAGGAGCAGAGTAGCATTCTGACTTTTCACTTAAATATTCAATAAAATAAAATTTCCATCCTGCCCTTGCCAAATACTCTTTACTTTAGAGTTCTAATAGAATTGGGTGCATTACTGTTCAAAGTCATAGTTTACACCTGACTCCCCAAACCGTTCCCCAAACCGTTCCCCAACCCTATTTGTTGATATATTTAAGTCATTAAGTGAAGGAAAAAAAAGTTGACAAGGTTAAAATATAAAGATACTAGATACTTGCCTGTAGAAATTCCCCAATGTTTATTACTAAGGATCCTTGAACTGGAGAGACACTAGCCCACTGATTTTGATTAAGAACTTGGAGACCGCCTCTTTGATCTTGTAGAAGAATAGTGAAGAAGTTATTGTCAGAGTGCTTGGTAGCTCCCAGTGTCAATTCTGGCTGTGGACATGCTGGGTAGTAGTGGCCACCAATAGCAAAACCCTCGGCACAATCCATGTCCTTAAGGTGGCTGGGGTTCAGTCCTAGTGCCTCTGATAGTAGTTCCAACAGTCTAGTCCCCAATCCTAGAACATGCTTAGCGTACTCTGGAACTATTTTCCTACAAATCATTCAAACAAATCATAGACTACTCTTTGGTGAAAATGTGCCATGAACCAAACCAAAATGTGCTATCTGCCTATATGACTATATCTGTAACTGTTGGTTATAATATCAATATGGATTATATACGTTGTAAAACCCCTAACAAAAGGAAGTGTGTGTTACCTTAATACTACTGGTAACTCATCTGGATTGAGATCATCAGGAGCCATACTGACAAAGAATGTGTCCCTCCAATTAGTTGCAGGTGCTTGATAAAGATCAAAGTTGCTATTATACACCATTTTATTTGTCCGATCGCGAGTATAGTATTGTGCCTTCACTTCATGTGGTTGCTCGTTGAACCTGCGTACAGCTTCAATCATCTCATCCATAACACTTAATGGAATTCCATGGTTCAACAACCGAAAGAAACCCCATGTTTCTGATGCATCTCGGATTTCTTCAACTATACGATTTCGGGCATTAACATTTTTATCAATACCTTTAAAGTCAATAACTGGAATATCCATGTGAATATCCTCTGAGACTGGCTTTGTAATCCGACCATCAGATGGTGTGATGAATATTCTAGGAATCTTGGTTACACCATGGTCGACAAGTCCTTTCACCCCAGCTTTAGTATCATCAAATAACTTCAGTTCCTTCTGTCGATCATAATCTGAAGTATTTATCGTAGGAACGTTTGATGCCATTTTTTGGTGTTGAGAGTATTCAGATCAGTTTGTGAAAGTAGAAGATAAGGAGAACCCCTCTCTGCTCTTGGTGATAATGACCACATGGGTTATATTTATATATATAGTTATATACGTATATTGCTATGACTTATTAGAAGGTGTCCTTTTCAAATTCAAATGTGGTGCTAATATCTTTTGATTGGCATCATCACTCACGTAGGCCTTATCTGGTTTTCTGGTTATTTAATTTGGTACACAGAGCTGTAAAACAAGTAGTCATGTTCCAAAGCATAATTTTGTCAAATCATTGTTCTTGTTACACAAATATTAAATTAAATGAATATGAAGCAGACTTTAAAAGAAGTTCGATCTGTGATGAGAAGAATTCAGATTAAGTGGAACCCTCATCATGAATCATGATGGTGAATTCCGATGGTGCTTTCAGTAGGAAATATTGATGAAAGATTTGAGTGATTCTGGATGGCCACTTTGGCTTGTGTGTGTGCTGTTGCCAAACCAGCTAATTGGGGACTAACACTCTTGCTAGCCCGCAACTAAGTCTTATCACTGCCATGACTTAACATCAAACTCTTATTATAAAGAAAGTTTTTGAAATCTGGAGTGTTACATCATGCTGTGGAAGGTGATGACTATCCATAAAGACATGTAACATTTGCTTGCTGTAGTTCTAGATAAAAGGATCAACCAGAACAGATTGGAAGGAAATTATGCTGGTGATGCACTAGCTTCATCAACACTTTCAGTTGACGCTGTAATACGTTCTCAAAACATATCACACTTTGTACTTGCATACTTAACACACGTACAATGTAATAAATCATCTGATCAACTTGGTTCCTGATGATCAACTTGGTTCCTGACTTGATGCAAAGACGAAGAAGAAAGAGCTCCTCTAAAGCTGCCAATTTTGAACTTGGAGCTTAAAATGTGTAAGAGCAGAATTCCCATCAAGTCCTTTTGAATTGAAGTAGGTAGTATAATCTTTTATTGTGGTTTCCCTGTATATTGGAGGATTTTCTTCCGAGAGTAACTCTTTGATAGGACCATATAACTTAGTAGATTCCTTAAGAAATGTACTGAAAAAGCATGGTACAGACATTCTAGGGCCTTCTTTGTTGGCTATCACCCTGTGTTCAATACTCATGAGTTTGTCGTTAGAGACAAGCTGCATCACAATTCACAATCAAACCAGATAGGTCAAAGAATAATTGGTTGCAGAATTAAGCTAAATATCTTGAATGGAAATTGTTAACACGCGTTGTTTGGAGTTTTGATGGGATCGAGTGTGTTACTACTTACTACTAAAAAACTGTTCTTCAGCGAAAGAAAACAAGTTACGTTGCGATGATTTAGATATAAAGAAGCATAGATACTTGCCTGTAGAAAATCCCCAAGGTTTATCACTAGGGATCCCTGAATTGGTGGGACATTAACCCACTGATTTTGATGAAGAACCTGGAGACCACCGATTTGATCTTGTAGAAGAATGGTGAGGAAGTAATTGTCAGAGTGCTTAGTAGCTCCTAATGTCAATTCTGGCTCTGGACATGCTGGATAGTAGTGACCACCGATAATATGACCCTCACCACAACCCATGTCCATAAGATGATTAGGATTCAGTCCTAGTGCCTCTGATATTAGTTCCATCAGTCTAGTCCCAAGTGCTGTAACATGTTTAGAGTACTCTGGAAATATTTTCCTACAACCGATTTTCAAACAAATCAAAGAGTATAGCAAAAGGAATCACATAAGGATGTACCCTACCAGTGGCTTGCTGACTGCTCTAACTATTTGCGGGAAATTATCGATATGAAGTTAAATGGTTAAGTAATGTACACTATGAAATAAAAGGAAAAAGGAACTATTACCTACATACTACTGGCAACGTTTCTGGGTCGAGATAATCAGGAGCCATATTAGCGAAGAACGTGTCCCTCCAATTAGTTGCAGGTGCTTCATAAAGATCAAAGTTGCTATTAAATCCCACCTTTTTTGTCCGGTCACGAGTATAGTATTGTGTTTTCACTTCCTGTGGTTGCTCGTGGAACCTGCGTACAGCTTCAATCATCTCATCCATTACATTCAGAGGGATGTCATGGTTCAACAACTGAAAGAAACCCCAAGTTTCTGACGCATCTCGGATTTCTTCAACAATACGCTTTCGAACACTAACATCTTTATCAATCCCTTCAATGTTAATAACTGGAATTGCAAAATCAACATCATCTGAGACTGACTTTGTAACCCGACAATCAGATGGCGTGATGAAAATTCTAGGAATCTTTGTTACACCTTGATCAACAAGTCCTTTCACCCCGGCTTTAGTATCATCAAACAGCTTCAGTTCCTTTTGTCGATCATAATCGAAGGTACTTGTCATGGGAACTTCTTGTGCTTCTGATGATGCCATTCTCTTGGTGGTGGAAGTATTCAGATCTGTTTGTGAAAAGTAGAAGATAATGTCTTGCCATGGCGGCTTGACTTTTAGAAGATGTCCTTTTCAAGCAAGGTTTGTTTGTTTTTTTTTTTTTTTTGGTGTTGGCAAGCGAGGTTGAGGGGACCCTACCCCTTTTTTATATCAACAATCCGCTGTTGACGTGTTTCGAACCCACGACCTCTCCACTTTGTGAGAGGGGTGCTACCACTGAGCCACAGGCTCATTCGCAAAATTTGGTGGTAAGCCTGTTTTTGATGAGATCAATAACTCGATAATCCTGGCGGGATTCGAACCCCAGACCTCTGGTATCATCACCCAAAGGTTTTACCAGTTGAGCCCAATTGAAACCTGCAAAATAGTTTGGTAAGCCTGTTTTTAATGAGATCAGTAACTCGGTAATATTGGCGGGATTCGAACCCCAGACCTCTGGTATCATCACCCAGAGGTACCAGTTGAGCCCAACTGACACCTGCTCAAGCAAGGGTTATATATTAAAAACATACAGGTTTGAAGCACGTGTTTTGCGCAGCGGAGACTAAAGCACAAATATGATGATTGAACTAATATATGAAAGTAAAACGAAAACGACAAAATAAACAAGCAACCACACACAAGACACAAGATATACGTGGTTCGGCAATATGCCTACGTCCACGGGGACAAAGGATGATGCTTTTCTGATCGAGACAATTGTACAAGCCCTCACGAAGAAACCGAAGTCTTCTTCCTCACAAAAGTTCTCCAACTCTCTAATGGCTTCTCACAATCTCTCTCTTAGAAAACATAATTAGGTTTTTCCACTTCTATTTGGCTTTATACCATAGCCTTACAATAGACCACGAATTGGGCTCAAACAGGCCCATATTGCACAAAAGCATAGGAGGACGTACGTACGTCGAAATCACGTACGTACGTTACAACACGGAGAAGTTATCTGGCATACAGGACGTTCGAACGCCCTACCTACGTACGTACGTCCCTGTACAAATAATATAACGTTCGTACGTCGAAATCACGTACGTACGTTTCTTCCCGAAACAGTTATCTGTCACATTGAACGTACGAACGCCCTAACTGCGTACGTACGTTCCTGAGTGAAAAACTTCCCTCCGTCTCTGATTTGCACATAAAACCCAACAATTCTCCACCTCGGCGAAGATTCAATAAATCTAAGCCGACACCAAGAATCATAAGTCACAAACTCCCACACATGTCCCGAAAGACCACCTCGGCTGTACCACCTCATGGTTGCCTACGTACCCTTCTTCTAAGGGATCAAGCCATCGTAGTTCACTTCAAGATATACTATCAACTCGAAGGAATGATATGTACCAATTCTAACCAATAGAACTTAGTCCCATACACCACTTTAGTCACGGTAATATTCCAAGCTTCTGTCGGAGACAAAGCAACTATAGAATGTAATGTGGACAATCTGCTGATAGATCTCACTGCCAATGTAAACACATATCCAAGAGTAGACCAACGTCTATCAAAGTGACAATCATACTCAACATCCACATAACCACCACACCGCAGACTCAAAGTCCTTCCATGTTGAACTAACAAACCAACCTCCATACTACCTTGAATGTAGTGGAACATCCATTTCACAGCTTCCCAATGTCTCACATCAGGATCATGCATGTATCTACCTACAATGCCCACTGCTCGTGAAATATATGGTTTGAAACACACCAACTCATCATACTTTGCAACTCCAAAACCACTAGGCTGAGACATATATATCTTCTCATCTAGCTCACCATGTAAAACAACCGTTTTCACATCAAACAGAGCTAATACACAATCAGATCGCACTACCAAGGCCATAAGGATGCAAACGTTTACCTTCAAGTGCACATCTTTACCTGGAGATTCTTCTTCCTTCTTAGGTAATCTAGTTGCAATTGGACCCTCATCAATAGGATCACCATTTTCTGCATCTCCAATCGTCTCATCATCTGTCATGTCATCAGAATTTGAAACACCCAAAACCCTTACAAGAGTTTCCACATTAGGTACAGAACCCACTGGAACATATGGAGATATGCAAATCTCCACCCACTGCAAAACCTCTTTGGTCTTGTTCTCCACCTGCTGAGAACTCTCAGGCTTCAACATATAAACCTCCATAAGAGTTTTACCACTTATCACAATCAAATGCAACCTGTTAATAAGATGACATGTCTCAACCCGAAACACTTTGCCTAATCCAGCCATAGACAACATGTGTTCTGCCACCCTATTCTGTTGCAGTGTCTTTCTCACAGTGAAGTGACGCTCAATACCCTCAGTCTGACATACTTGCAAGACCGGATCATCTTTGTACTCTATGCTATTATCTAAGCACAATACCATGATCTTTCTGTCAATTCGGGCCTCAACTAACTTCTTCCACTTCAATATTTCTAGGACTTCATCCTTATGCTTCATGATGTACATCCACGCACGCCTAGAAAACTCATCAACTAAAGACACAAAATAAGACTTACCTCTCCAAGCTGTGTACTTGGTAGGTCTCCAGACATTCATGTGAACATAATCAAGAACTCCACTCATACAATGGATAGTTGTGCCAAACTTTGCTCTTGTCTGCTTGCCCAGATCACAATGCTCACCGAACTCTAACTTGCAGGCGATAGCACCCATAAAAAAACCTTTGCTCCGTCATTGTCTGCAAAGATTTTTCACATTTATGCGTCAACCGCATATGCCACAATTTGGTAGTCTCTCTAGCAAACTTCGTTGTAGCCTCTGACATGGCCACATCACATGTAACTGTACTACCCTGCAAGAAGTACAGGTTACTTCGTCGAGTACCCTTTAGTAATACCATTGCACCAACCATAACCTTTAGAACACCATTCTGAGCTACTACCTTGTAACCTTTGGCTTCTAAAGTACCAAGTGAAATAAGGTTCTTCTTCAAATCAGGAACATATCTTACATTCCTCAACTCTCTTATCTTTCCATCAAACATCTTCAATCGAATAGTACCTATCCCCAATACATGACAAGGTTGATCATTCCCCATCACTACTGCACCATTATCTAGCCTTTTAAAGCTAGAAAACCATTCCCTTATGGGACACACATGATAAGTACCAGCTGAATCTAATATCCACTCTTTAGCATTAGTGGAACAATCGATGGATGAAACAAATAAAGAGTAATCAGAACCATCATCTTCATCTCTATTATTACGTGCAATATTTACCTCAGAGTTATTCTTCTTGTCCTTTGCCTTGGCTTGAAGACAATCTTTCTTCTAATGCCCTTTCTCATGACAAAAGGAACATTCATCTTTTGCTAGAAACCCCCTCTTCGGCTCCCTACGAGACTCACCCCTACTATTGTAGCTTCCCCTTGCCACTAAGACCTCTGGTGTTGAGCTTTTGGACTCTTCTTTGTCCTTCTTCATACACGCATGATTTAACAATGCTGTAGAAATCTCACTATACACCAACTTGTCTTTTCCATATGTAAATGTGATAGCCAAGTGTTCATATTCGTCCGGTAACGAATTGAGGAGACACACTGCCTTACTTTCATCACTTACATCTGCTCCAAGATTCACCAAGTCGGCAATTACCTTGGTAAAATCATTAAGATGCTCCGCCATGGAAATACCTCTTCTCATATCTATTCGATAAAACTTTCGAAGTAGATAGTTTTTATTATGGATAGTCTTTGTCATGTACTTCTCCTCCAATTTTCGCCACATCTCCTTTGCAGAAACATCATTCATCACAAGATATTTAACGTCTTGTGCCAAACACGATCTTATGATTCCACAAGCTCGTTTGTTCATCTTTTTCCAATCCTTCTCTTCCACACCTTCTGGCTTATCCTCCAGAACATCTTCTAGGTCTTGTTGACATAGAGCATCCATTACCTCACACCTCCACATGCCAAAGTTATTGGTGCCGGTAAACTTCTCTACATCAATCTTTGCTTGATGGTAAACCACTGTCTTGGTTTCCCCCTTCGAATCCTTCGAACTCGATTCTTTTGCCATCTTTCCACCAACTTTCATGCACTAAACAATCACCAACCGAATATGAAATTCACACCGGAATTTCAACAAACACCTTCTAGACGCTCAAGTTCTAACCGAAGCTTTGATACCATTTGTTGTGCGCAGCGGAGACTAAAGCACAAATATGATGATTGAACTAATATATGAAAGTAAAACGAAAACGACAAAATAAACAAGCAACCACACACAAGACGCAAGATATACGTGGTTCGGCAATATGCCTATGTCCACGGGGAGAAAGGATGATGCTTTTCTTATCGAGACAATTGTACAAGCCCTCACGAAGAAACCGAAGTCTTCTTCCTTACAAAAATTCTCTAACTCTCTAATGGCTTCTCACAATCTCTCTCCTAGAAAACATAAGGTTTTGTATCACTTCTATTTGGCTTTATAGTATAGCCTTACAATAGACCCTGAATTGGGCTCAAAACAGGCCCATATTGCACAAAAGCATAGGAGGACGTACGTACGTCGAAATCACGTACGTACGTTACAACACGGAGAAGTTATCTGGCGTACGGGACATTCGTACGCCCTAACTACGTACGTACGCCCCTGTACAAGTAATACAACGTTCGTACGTCGAAATCACGTACGTACGTTTCTTCCCGAAACAGTTATCTGTCACATTGAATGTACGAACGCCCTAACTGCGTACGTACGTTCCTGAGTGAAAAACTTCCCTCCGTCTGAATTTGCACATAAAACCCAACAGCACGATGGCGAAATTTACATATAAAATTAAGTAGGAACATTAAGCATCTTTGTGAGGAGGATTAAACAACTAACAAGATAACAAATCTATACTTCATATTGCGCATACATAAATCAATTGATAAGCTTGTTCCTGACATGAGGAAGAGACAAGAAGGGTGAGCTCCTTCCAAACTGCTAATTTTGTACTTTTAGAGCTTGAAATGTGTTAGAGCAGAACTCCCATTTCAAGTCCTTTTGAGCAGTGGTAGTAACTAGTAAGTAAATAGTCTTTTATTGTGGTTTCCTTTAATAGTATTGTACATGATATGAGCAAAGATGATGAAGCACAAGCTCCTTCAAAACTGCTACTTCTGAACTTAGAGCTTGAAATGTGTAAGAGCAGAATTCCCATCAAGTCCTTTTGCATTGTAGTAAGTAATATAATCTATTATTGTGGTTTCCTTGTATATTGCAGGGTTTTCTTCTGAAAGTAATTCTTTGATAGGACCATATAACTTTGTGGATTGCGTGAGAAATGTACTGAAAAAGCATGCCACAGACATTCTAGGGCCTTCTTTGCTGGCTATCACCCTGTGTTCACTACTCTTGAGTTTGTCATTAGAGACGAGCTGCATCACGAGTCAAAATGGAAACAGATTGGTTCAATAATAATCGGTTGCAGAAAAAAGCTCTGAAATATTTCCAAAGGAAATTTAGAATTCGTGATTTTTGAATTAACTATCAAAAACGTCTTATAAACGGGTGCAACCATTAGGACTTCTCAGGTTGTCTCGTCCTAGTACTAGTCTCACCCAATCATGCATTACTGTTCGGAATCATTAGGAACCTTAACACTCTTAAGCAGTTCCCCACTAAATTTTAATGAAGGAAAAGAAGTTGACATATATGGTAGACATAAAGGACATAGGAATAAGGATACTTGCCTGCAGAAAATCCCCAATGTTTATTACTAAAGAGCCATGAATTGGTGGGACATTAACCCACTGGTTTTGATGAAGAACTTGGAGACCACCAATTTGATCTTGTAGGAGAATAGTGAGGAAGTCATTGTCAGAATGCTTGGTAGCTCCCAATGTCAACTTTGGCTCTGGACATGCTGGGTAGTAGTGCCCGGCAACAGAAAGACCCTCAGCACAATCCATGTCCTTAAGGTGGTTGGGGTTCAGTCCTAGCGCCTCTGATATTAATTCTAAAAGTCTAGTCCCCAATTCTGTAACATGCTTAGAGTACTTGGGAAGTATTTTTCTACAAAAGAATTCAAGCAAATTAAAGTCGACTCTCTAGTGATGAGATTGTTTATGAGATGAATCACATAGCAGATGTTCTGAAAAGTGATATATCAGCAGGCAGTGGCAACTGTAAGGGCTAAAAGGAGGTGTGTGTATGTGTTACCTGACTGGTATCGGTAACTTTTCCGGATCAAGATAACCAGGAGCCATTACAGCAAAGAATGTATCCCTCCAATTAGTGGCAGGTGCTTGATATAGATCAAAGTTACTATTGTATACCACCTTTTTGGTAAGATCACGAGTATAATATTGTGCCTTTATTTCCTGTGGTTGCTCGTTGAATCTGCGTGTAGCTTCAATCATCTCATCCATAACATTCAATGGTATGCCATGGTTCAGCAACTGGAAGAAACCCCATGTTTCTGATGCATCTCGGATTTCTTCCACAATACGAGTCCTTTGAGTAAAATCTTTATCAACACCTTCAAGGTCAATAACCGGAATACCCAAACGAACATCATCTGAATCTGGCCTTGTAACCAGATTGTCAGATGGTGTAATGAATATTCTAGGAATTTTTGTTACACCTTGGTCAACAAGTCCTTTAACCCCGGCTTTAGTATCATCAAACATCTTCAGTTCCCTTTGTCTATCATAATCTGGTTCTGGTGCATTCACCATGGGAACTTCTTTTGCTTCTGATGCCATTTTTGGTGCTTGACAGTGTTCAGATCAAATTGCAATTTGTATATATTCAATTCAAGTTAAATACAGGATAAGGAGATGTCAATTATGGCAGCCACCACAAATCAATAATTATGCTAAACTAGATGATAATGTTTTGCTGCCATGGTGGCGTTGACTGTTTAGGAGTCTTTTTCAAATATGTTGGTCCACAAACTTTCACAAAATTTTCATTTTGGTCCACAAAGTTTCGTTTGGTCAATTTGGTCCGCAAACTTTCATTTTGTTTGCAATTTGGTCGAAAATTTTATGAAAGTTTGTGGACCAAAATAGCTAATTTCTCAAAATTTTGATGGCTTCTTTTCACATTTTTTTTTTCAATGGATAGTTTAAGACTAACACCCACATATAACATATTATGCAGATTGCATCATGTTATTGCAGAGGATAATCTATTTTGAATGTAGTGTTCCGTTCACTGAGGTTTTCTTGTATATGTTGGAGAATTCTTATATGAAATGATAAAAGGCCGAATATGAACCGCACAGCTATGAAGATAAAAATGTGTGCCACACTGCCAGTCTGCCACCCCCTTATTGTACATTATCTTCATTGTAAGCTAAATGTGCAATGCTGTTCTAGAAAGTTTAGAATTTCATCGTAAAACACGATAATAGTAAAGCTATAGCCAGGCAACCAAATTGCTTGTACAATAAGTGCTTTGTGTGATGTATGGGCAAGAGACACAATCCATGTAAACCAGAGTTCCATCACTGGGAAGGATTTGAATTAATTTAAGTCACAGTGTATAAGTCATTAGCACAAATCCATATTCAACGCAGTGAGAAATTTTAAATTTCAAGTCTCAAACACACCATACTTGATACTAACATGCAAGCAAGATAACTCATTCAGTACAAATGCACCAATAATCTGGTGATAGAGAAATCTCAAATATGAAGTTCTCAAGATATGACAGTTTATTTACATAAAACATTTGATCCACTTGGTTCATGACTTGCGGCGGGAAATACAATGAAGATGATCTTAGAGCTTGAAATTCGTAAGAGAAGCATTCCCATCAAATCCTTTTGCATTGTAGTTAGTAATATAATCTCTAATTGTGAGTTCCTTGTATATAGGAGGATTTTCTTCTGATAGTAACTCTTTTATAGGACCATATTTCCTTGTGGTTTCCTTAAGTAATGTACTGAAAAAGCATCCCACAGATATTCTTGGACCTTCTTTGTTGGATATCACTCTGTGATCACGACTCTTGAGTTTATCGTTAGAGACAAGCTGCATCAGATGAGTCAAAAATTAAAACATAATAGTTGAATGACAATCATATATATGCAGAAATGAGTTATAGAAAAATGTCAGAATGATGGATGTCCGACTCGGGCCTATAATAAATCCCCCCGATGTTTATTGTTTGTTCTCGATTCTCGATTCTAGAATTACGCATATTCAATTCATGAGCAACTAAGATACTTGCCTGTAATAAATCCCCGATGTTTATAACAAGAGATCCATGTATTGGAGGGACATTAACCCACTGATTATCAAGAAGAAATTGAAGACCACCTATTTGATCTTGTTGAAGAATAGTGATGAACACATTGTCAGAATGTGTGGCAGCTCCCACTGTCAGTTCTGGCTCTGGACATGCTGGGTAGTAATGACCAGCAATGGAAAGACCTTCAGCACAACCCATATCCTTAAGATGGTTGGGGTCCAGTCCTAGTCCCTCTGATATTAGTTCCAAAAGTTTAGTCCCCAGTCCTGTAACATGTTTAGAGTACTCTGGATATATTTTCCTACAACCCATTTCCAAAACAAGTCAAAGACTACTCATTAGTCATTATAATGAAAATGATAGCTAGATCAGTGGCTGCTGTAACTATTAGATTAAAAATAGTGTGTACCTGCATGTGACAGGCAACTCTTCTGGATCAAAGTAATCAGGAGCCATAGTGACAAACAATGTATCCCTCCAACAAGTGTTAGGTGCTACATAAAGATCAAAGTTGCTGTTAAATACCACTTTTTTGTTCATAGCTCGAGTATAATACTGTGCTTTCACTTCATTTGGTTCCTCCACGAAACCGCGTACAGCTTCAGTCATCTCATCCATAATACTTAATGGAATTCCATGGTTCAACAACTGAAAGAAACCCCATGTTTCCGATGCATCTTGGATTTCTTTAACAACAAGATTTCGTCGCTTGACATCTATATCAATCCCTTTAAGATCTATAACTGGAAGTCCCAAGTGAACATTATCTGAGACGACTGGCTTTGTAAACCGGCCATCAGATGGTGTGATGAATATTCTAGGAACTTTGGTTACACCTTGGTCGACAAGTCCTTTCACCCCAGCTTTAGTATCATCAAACAACTTTAGTTCCTTTTGACGATCATAATCCGATGTATTCATCATGGGAACTTCTTCTTCGTATACCATTTGCTTGGTTTTTGAAACTGTCCAGATCAAAATGTATGTCTATGTATGCCCTAAATAAAGACTAAAGAGATAAGCTACCGATATACACGCATACCCAGATCAATAATTTGCAGTGGTCCACTTGTGAGAAAATCTTCTATGCATACAATCATTGATTCACCCATCATGAATAAATAATTTGAATATTATTGACAGCAATGGGTTGGTGCAGAGTTGCCATCTGTAGGCAAAATACAAAACATTGACAGCAATGGGTTATGGGTTGATGCAGAGTTGCCATAATAAGTCCCTTTGTTTTGTGTAAGTTGAATACCTACACTAGACACTAGAGTTTGTTTATGCAGATACATATTACAACTGCTTCACGTTCAAGGAGCTAGGCCTATACACGTTATTATTGAAGTGCGTGAACAAGGCATATTGCTACAAGCCTACAAATCAACTGTCATCATGGAAGTGAGTGATCGCATTGTTCTGGCGTGCAGTCATACAGAACATAACCGCAATGATAGATAAAATGCTAATACAGTAATAAAGAAACTTTTATCCACAACAATGCAAAAACACAGAGTTCCATGGTGCCCTTTACTTTTTAGGAGGGATCTTTTTCAAATATGGATTAACAGATCCACGGTCTTTCTAGATGGTCTTTTTCCGATTCGATATTAGTTTTTCATTTTTTCAATTTTTTTTTGGGGTCCATGGAAACTCACAACCACATTATGCAGATTGCATGATTTGCGTCATATTATTGCAGACCACAGTTGCCAGTTTTTTTTTTTTTTTTGCATTCTAGTATTCTGCTCACTGCAGTTTTCTTGTACACAGGCAATATAACCTTAATTTTTTGGGATCAATCTTTCACCATTAAAATGTGTGCCACCAATATTATTATACATTTTCTTCGGCGTCAGTTGAATGTGCAATATTATTCTGAAAAGCTCAAAATTGCCTGCACAATAGATATGCTTTGTGTAATGTATGGGCAAGAGACATCATCCATGTAAACCAGAGTTCCATCACTGGGAAAGATTCAATACCAATTAAGCCATAGTGTATTAATTAGTCATTATTAGAACAAATCCATGTCTGAAATATACCGTACTTGGAGAAATTTTTTGCTCTCATACTTGATACTAATTAAATTACTAACTTGCCAGATCTTAGATATATGATTATGTAAATTATTAACTTGCTCACCTCAAAAGAGATGCTGCAGAATGACGACATATAAGTCGTTCTAAGTACAAATCAACCAATAATCTGGTGAGAGATCTCAGATATCAAGTTCACAAGATATGACACTTTAAACAATGCATTTATTTATGTAAAACATTTGACAACTTCGTTCCTGACTTGCAGAAAACACAATGAAGATGATCTTAGAACTTGAAATTTGTAAGAGAAGCATTCACATCAAGTCCTTTGGCATTGTAGTTAGTAATATAATCTCTAATTGTGAATTCCTTGTATATAGGAGGATTTTCTTCTGATAGTAACTCTTTGATAGGACCATATTTCCTCGTCGATTCCTTAAGTAATGTACTGAAAAAGACTGCTACAGACATTCTTGGACCTTCTTTGTTGGATATCACTCTGTGCTCGCAACTCTTGAGTTTATCATTAGAGACAAGCTGCATCAACATCAACAACTAAAACAGATTGGTTGAATGACAATCGGATGCGGAAATAAGTTATGGAAAAATGTCAGAGTGAATTACATTTAAGTAGCCACAGAGTTGCCAAGGACAACTAACATTTTCAATCTAAAAGCGTGTTAATTAACAAACATATTCATGTGCAAATCATGTATGTGATTGTTTTTGTTTGTTCGATTCCAAATTTACGCATGTTAACTGAGACTTGCCTGTAGAAAATCACCGATGTTTATAACAAGAGATCCATGAATTGGAAGGACATTAACCCACTGATTTTCATGCAGAAATTGAAGGCCACCTATTTGATCTTGTA
The DNA here is from genome assembly GCA_023053565.1 of Aquilegia eximia. Taxonomy (NCBI): domain Eukaryota; kingdom Viridiplantae; phylum Streptophyta; class Magnoliopsida; order Ranunculales; family Ranunculaceae; genus Aquilegia; species Aquilegia eximia. The sequence continues at coordinate 13,328,614 of JALIGU010000001.1, forward strand.
GAAGAACTGTGATGAAGACATTGTCAGAATGCTTGCCAGCTCCCAATGTCAGTTCTGGCTCTGGACATGCCGGGTAATAGTGACCAGCAATTGAAAGACCTTCAGCACAATCCATGTCCTTGAGATGGTTGGGGTTCAGTCCTAGTCCCTCTGATATTAGTTCCAACAGTCTAGTCCCCAGTTCTTTAACAAGCTTAGAGTACTCTGGAAATATTTTCCTACAAACCATTTCCAAACAAATAAAAAACAACTATCTTATGAGATTCCAAAGAAAATTTTAGATCAGTGGCTGCTATAAGCCTGGGACTAAATGGCAAACTATCGATACTGGGTTTAAAGTGTGGACAGATACCTGCATGTTACGGGCAACTCTTCTGGATCAAGGTAATCAGGAGCCATAACGGCATGGAATGTGTCCCTCCAGTTAGTTGCAGGTGCTTCATAAAGATCAAAGTTGCTGTTAAATACCACTTTTTTATTCATTTCTCGAGTATAGTATTGTGCTTTCACTTCATTTGGTTGCTCGTTGAATCCGCGTACAGCTTCAATCATATCATCCATAACACTTAATGGAATTCCATGGTTCAACAACTGAAAGAAACCCCATGCTTCCGATGCATTTCGGATTTTTTCAACAACAAGATTTCGTCGGTTGACATCTATATCAATCCCGTTAAGATCTATAACTGGAGTTCCCAAATGAACATCATCTGAGAATGGCCTTGTAACCAGGCCATCAGATGGTGTGATGAATATCCTAGGAATCTTTGTTACACCTTGGTCGACAAGTCCTTTCACCCCAGCTTTAGTAACATCAAACAGCTTTAGTTCCTTTTGACGATCATAATCCGATGTATTCATCGTGGGAACTTCTTCTTCTGATGCCATTTGCTCGGTGTTTGAAACTGTTCAGCTCAAAATGTATGTCTATGTACAAGAAGATAACCTATATTATTTTTATTAATAAAAAATGACTAGTTAACAACTACCCCATTACCCAGATCAATAATTTGCAGTGGTCCACTTATATCTTTTTAAAATTTTGAATGACTTTCTTTCTGTAAGAAAACATTTAGTCTAGTATTTTCTGCACATTTCTGAAAAACTGATCAAAATGTGAATATATAATTCCACCCTCTTGTAAATGTGTTGCTTAAATTAATAAAAAGCTAGTTCTATATATGAACAAATGGAAGCTGAATAACCAAAAATAATAGTGTAGCTGAGTTGTGCGTACACAAAATACAAAATATTGAAAGCAATGGGTTGGTGCAGGATTTGTTATGGTATTTTAATAAACTCTGGAGTACTGGATTAATTTGATTTGGAATTTGACTCGGTCTCAAATATCTTCAGCACGTTTCTATTCAGTTGATTTATGATTTATCCACTTTAGTTTTGTGCGCACATATCCATTAGATTTTGCTAAACAGTTTCACAACGTTTCTACTCGTTTTTCAGTCTATTTATACTTCCCTAAAGCAATGGTTTTATATATCTTTTCTTTTGAGTATTACAGATCAGAAAAAACAATGAGTTGTGTGAGTCTCTATATGTTCTTTTAAGTTCTGTGCAGAGAAGTAAAAGAATTCATTCTCCTTGGCTGTTGTATCCTGGAGGTTGCACGTCTCTTCTGCATTTAGTGAGAAGACCGAGAGGCGCGAAACAACCTTAAAGAGAGCGACCTAGTTCCGCGCCTCAGCCATCAAGTTATTATCTTTCTTCTATTGATTGCAGGTTAATACTTCCCCAACAATTTCTCAATGTAATGAGATTGATCCAAACATATGCCATGATCAGATCTAGTTATCCTAATACCCAAAATTACATTAGCTTCTCCTAGATCTTTCATATCAAATTTTTGTGACAGAAATTTTTTGGTGTCTTTAACTACTTGTAGACTAGTACCAAAAATTAATAAATCATCCACATACAAGCATATAATCACACAATTACCATCAAAATATTTGTAATATATGCATTTGTCACTTTCATTAATTTTAAAGCCATTAGAAACAACAACTTCATCAAATTTTACATGCCACTGTCTAGGTCCTTGTTTCAAACCGTATAGTGACTTAACTAGTTTGCATACTTGCAGGTGTCAGTTGGGCTCAACTGGTAAAACCTCTGGGTGATGATACTAGAGGTCTGGGGTTCGAATCCCGCCAGCATTATCGAGTTACTGATCTCATTAAAAAACAAGCTTACCAAACCATTTTTTCTGCGAATGAGCATGTGGCTCAATGGTAGCACCCCTCTCACAAAGTGGAGAAGTCGTGGGTTCGAAACACGTCAATAGCGGATTGTTGATATAAGTTTCCACACGTAATTTAAAAGGGGTAGGGGTCCCCACAACCTCGCTTGCCAACCGAAAAAAAAAAAAAAAACTAGTTTGCATACTTTACCACTTTTACCCAGTTCTATATACCCTTCGGGCTGGTCCATATATATTTCCTCTTCTAAATTACCATTTAAAAAAGCTGTTTTAACATCCATCTGGTGTACGACCAGATTGTGAATAGAAGCTATTGCAAATAAAACTCTAATGGATGTTATCCTAGTAACAGGGGAATAAGTATCAAAGAAGTCAAAATCTTCCTTTTGTTTATAGCCTTTAATAACTAGTCTAGCTTTAAATTTTTCGACTGACCCATCCGGTTTCAATTTCCTTCTTAAAACCCATTTACAACCTATGTTTTTGCACCCTGGAGGTAGATCCACTAACTCCCAGGTTTTATTAGCCAAGAGGGAATCCATCTTATCTTGGATGGCTTCTCTCCAGAAATCCGAGTCAAGAGATGTTAAGGCTTCTTCTAATGATGAAGGATCACCTTTTAAAGTAAAAGTATGAAAGTCCGGGCCAAAGTCTTTAGTAGTTCTAGCCCTCTTGCTTCTTCTAAGTTCAGTCTCAATATTAGTATTTCTATCATATGTTCTAGAATCCAAAGAAGATTGCAAGTTATCAAACAAATGGGAACCCCCACTAGTTACAGATATAAACGGGAATTTATCTTCATAAAATTCAGCATCAAGAGATTCAATCACAACATTATTCTTTAAATCCAAAAATCTAAATACTTTACTCTTAATTGCATATCCTATAAAAGCACATTCATAAGCTCCACTACCAAGTTTAACTCTTTTTGGATCAGGAATTTTTACATATGCTAAACAACCCCTAACACGAAAATAATTAACATTGGGTTTCCTGAATTTCCAAAGTTCGAAAGGTGTTATTTTCGTCTTCGAGTTAGGAACTCTATTCAAAACGTAACATGCAATCAAAAGAGCCTCACCCCATAAGTTTGAGGGAGCTCCTAAAGATAGTAGCATAGCAACCATTAATTCAGTGTAAGTTCTATTTTTACGTTCAACGACACCATTCATTTGAGGTGAATAAGGTGATGTGGTCTCATGAATTATACCATGTGAAGCTAGAAAATTTCTAAAATCAGCATTGTCATATTCAGTACCTCTATCACTTCTAATTCTTTTAATTTTTCTATCATGCTGATTTTGAACTTCAGTAATATAGAGTTTGAAAGCATCAAATGCATCACATTTTTGTTTCAAAAGATAAACATATGTATATTTGGAAAAATCATCAATGAAACTAATAAAATATCTCTTTCCGCTTCTAGTTAATTTACCATCAAACTTGCACAAATCAGTATGAACTAAGTCAAGAAGTTTATTGGTTTTTTGTACTGACTTATGAGGGGTCTTTGTAATCTTAGCCTTAGTACATGATTCACATTGTTGAAATTCATTAATAACTAGTTTAGGAATTAGTCCTATCATGCTCATGTTCTTAACATATTTCCTATTAATATGACAGAGTCTAGCATGCCAAACATTAATAGAATAAGAAATCATGTAAGCAGGAGTAGAAGCTTTATTAACGTCAACAACATTAAGTTTAAACATACCATCACAAGCATAATTTTTTCCTACAAAACTACCAGACTTAGTAATAACATACTGATCACCTTCAATAACTTGTTTAAAACCAACCTTGTTCAACAGAAAACCAGACACCAGGTTCTTCCTTATCTCAGGGGTATGTAGGAAATCTTTCAAGATCAGTTTCTTCCCTGAAGTAAACTGCAACTCCACATCACCAGATCCTAGAACTCTAGTGGTATGTGAATCACTAAGTAACACTTTCTGATCGTCAGATTTAGTGTATGACTTAAAACCAGTTTCTATTATAGCAAACATGCTTAGAAGCACCTGAGTCTGCCCACCATCCTTCGACTAACGAAATAAAATTGATCTCAGAGATCATAGCCACATATGGCTCTTCGGTTACGTTCGCTTGTGGAACAATACCAGACTTACAATATCTAGCATAATGTCCAGGATTCTTACAAGTGTAACAAATCACCTGAGACTATCTTTGAAATTTCTAGAAGGATACTTTTGATTCACATTAACCTGGTTATGGTGTTTCTTGTGTCCTGACCCCTTCTTGAATTTGTCGTTTTTCTTTGCAGGCTTCAGATAAGCCTTGCCTTTGTTGGGCTACTGGTTGACTACATTAACCTTAGTAGATGAAACTATAATCTCGTCTTTCTGGTCTTGAATTCGAGGTTCTTCTTCAATACGAAGTCTTGTTATAAGACTCTCCATTGAGAATTCTTTGCTCTTATGCCTCAAAGTGTTCCTGAAATCCTTCCAGGAGGGAGATAGTTTGTCTATCAAGACTGCAACTTGAAATTGTTCATCAATTTTCATCCCTTCTGAAAGTATTTCATGAACAATCTTCTGCAGGTCATGGCATTGGGCGATAACAGACTTATCATCTACCATAATAAATTTTAAATATCTACTTACAACATACTTCTTTGAGCCAGCTTCCTCGGTATCATACTTCTTTTGCAAAGCATTCCATACATCTGTCGCATTAGCTAACTCAGAGTAGTAGTCGTACAGATCATCAGCCAAGCCGTTGAGGATATAATTTTTGCAATTGAAATCTGTTTCCACCCATCTTTCAGCATCATGAGACCTCGCTGGTTCATGTTGATCAGTAGTAGCCGGATTTGGTTCATCAAGAACAAATGCAACTTTCTTCAGAGAGAGATAAAAATGCATCTTAGCCTTCCATCTTTTAAAATGGTGACCCATAAAGACAAAGGGTCTATTCTGATTGTTGGCATTGGCTAGAGAAAAGGTATGGCATACCTCAAAAAGTATGGGACTTAAGCCTATTCTGAGTTGAATCATATGTGATGGAAACCCAACCTAGGGACTGGAGATCCCAAGAACTAGGTTCAAAGGGAAGAACAATTCATATATGATAAGTTGGCATCATGCATATATACTTTAAGTCCTATACGAGTATAAATGAATTCATTTAAATGCATGATTTTCTTGTAGCTGATTATAAGGATGAGTATAATGCTCTTAATGAGTTCTATGCTGGTTCATATGGACAGAGTGTATGGCTACAAGAACACTCTTGATAGACTCACCTAGTGAATGTGAAGATGGGGTCGTCTTCTATGAGAATTTGGGCAAATTCTCTAGAGCATTCATGATACCAGGATAAAACACAGGCCTGAATTGTGCTAGCTGTGAGACTACACATTAAAGGATATTGTGTGTGTTTAGTATTTTCTGTATACTCAAGGATCTATGTTTGAAGACTTAGTCACCTAGAATCCTTATACTTTAAACACTAAGCACTACGTGATGGTTTAAGTCTGTTGACACCTTCTCTTAAGCATAATATTCTTGTTTCTACTGATCTGTTTGCTCTTCTATTTTTGTAGTTTTATCGAGTTTTTTAAAATATGTGGGGGATTGTTATGGTATTTTAATAAACTCTGGAGTACTGGATTAATTTGATTTGGAATTTGACTTGGTCTCAAATATCTTCAGCACGTTTCTATTCAGTTGATTTATGATTTATCCACTTCAGTTTTGTGCGCACATATCCCTTAGATTTTGCTAAACAGTTTCACAACGTTCTACTCGTTTTTTAGTCTATTTATACTCCCCTAAAGCAATGGTTTTATATATCTTTTCTTTTGAGTATTACAGATCAGGAAAAACAATGAGTTGTGTGAGTCTCTATATGTTCTTTTAAGTTCTGTGTAGAGAAGTAAAAGAACTCCTTCTCCTTGGCTGCTGTATCCTGGAGGTTGCACGTCCTCTTCTGCATTTAGTGAAAAGACCGAGAGGCGCGAAACAACCTTAAAGAGAGCGACCTAGTTCCGTGCCTCAACCATCAAGTTATTATCTTTCTTCTATTGATTGCAGGTTAATACTTCCCCAACAGGATTGCCATCAAGTCCCTTTGTTTCTGTGAAAGTAGAATACTAGAGTTTGTTTATGCAGATACATATTATAATAAGGTCATAAGGGTGTGAAGAACAACTGCTCATGTCTTGGGAGACCTCAGGCAGTGACCCCATACACCTTAAGGGTGACCCAACTCTGTCAAAGGGTTCTACGCAATATGTTGGTCCTGATTCGAATGGGATTAAAATCTTTCGTAAGGATAAAGCATTAATTAGCTGCATATAAAGTGAGTGAACAAGACTCGTTGCTACAAATTAACTGTCATGTTCTGGCGTGCAATCGTGCAGACCATGCTCCTTTTGCAGTGCTAGTATACAAGTTGTATACATATGTACCAAGCCAAAAGCAATTACAGATAAAATGGTAATATATAAACAAGCTTTTATAATTGCGAAGATGAAGATTGTATTCAGACATATTAATAACCACTCTGACACATAACTTGCACAAATTGAACATAAACTGGAAATAAAACTAATGGAAGATCTCATTTAAAGGTATGGAACTTGAAAATTCACAGCTTGAATTTTAACAGAGCAGAGTTCCCATCAAGTCCTTTTTCAGTGTAGTGAGTAAAAAATTCTTTTGTTGTGATTTCCCTATATATGGGTGGATTTTCTTCTGATAACAACTTTTTGATAGGACTATATAACCTTGTGGATTCCTTAAGATCTGTGCTGATAAAGCACGCCACGGATACTCTTGCGCCTTTGTTATTGGCTATCACTCTATGTTCACAGCTCTTAAGTATATCATTAGATATAAGCTGCATTAAAATCACATAAAAAAACAAATCAGAATTAGGCCTTCAAGGCTTCATATAGCAAACTGAAGAATATAGTGAATTTGATACCTGTAGAACATCGCCAACATTTATTACTAAAGCTCCAGGCATGGGAGGGACATTAACCCATTGATTTTGATGAAGAACCTGAAGGCCACCTATATGATCTTGTAGAAGAACAGTCAAGAGTGAACTATCAGAATGCTTGGTAGCTCCCAGGGTTAAGTCTGGTTCTGGACAATATGGATAATAGTGGCAGAGAACATTAAGACCTTCAGCGCAACCAATGTCCTCAAGGTGGTTAGGTTTGAGTCCAAGTGCTTCTGATAATAATTCAAACAACCTAAGCCCCAATCTTCTAACATTCTCAGAATATTCCAATAATATTTCCCTGCATATTTAGCAATGTTATTTAGTTTAATTTATTCTTCCCCTTAAAGAACTTGAAGAGAAATTATGTTTTTGATGTTAAAATTTTTACCTGCATGCCTCTGGTAAGTCTTCTGGATTTGGAGTATCAGGAGCCATAGCGCAAAAAAATGTGTCCCTCCAGTTAGCAGTAGGTGCTCGGAAAAGATCAAAGTTACTATTGTACACAACCTTTTCGGTCCTATCACGAGTATAGTACTCAGACTTCACCTCCTTAGGTTGCTCATAGAATCTATGTACACCTTGAATCATTTCATGTAACAAATCCAATGGGATCCCATGGTTGACCACTTGAAAAAAACCCCATTTCTTGGATGCCTGTAGAACTTCTTCAATGATTTCACTGCGCTGAGTAGCATCATTCCTAACCCCTTCAAGGTCTATAACTGGAATTGTGAAATGAGTATTTGAAATAGAAGTCTTGTTGCTATCTATCTCATCAGGCGGTAGGATGAATATGCGAGGAATTTTAGCAACACCATCGTCAACAAGTCCCTTGACACCTGCCTTAGTATCATCGAATAATTTCAGTTCTTTTTCTCTATCATAGTCTGATTGAACTTTCATGTGGGTTTCACTCATTGTAGATGCCATTGTTGTACTATACAATTCAAAGAAGAAATAAATTGTATCATATTTATAGTCACTGGCTAGAATTCAAATGGAATAGAATTCAAAGAAAGGCTTTGGCTTCTTGTTGGCAGTCATAAATAACAACTAGATAACGTCCGCAAGCATTAGACTGTTGAAAGGTTTTCTTTTTTTCTTTTCCAAGTTTCCTCCAAATGAGATAGTCACGTTGTCTTTTTTTAATAATGCCTAAAAGTCCCATGAAGAATCTATTGGATGAGAATGAAAAATTAAAGTCCTAAGTTATCCACCGATGATTATGGCTAATTTGTGTTACGTAGATAACTAGTAATTATGAATGGATTTTACATACATTGTATTTGGTCCAACCCATCCTATCGAATAGATGTTTCTTCCCAACAGATATGTACATTGTATTGGGTCAAGTGTGTTTTGTGTTTGAAGTCAAATAACTTTTCAATCAATTGTTCTTTCCATCTTCTAGTGTCTGTGTTTTGTCATGAGAGAGTATAATAAATAATTTGTTTGTCGTCTTCTATGCGGTTGAAGTGTTGCCACGCTAAGAAGGATAGATCGTTATATCGTAGGAGACAATCCGCCGTTGATAAATCGTTCGGCACATGTACAAGGCGAATAATATCTTAAGGAGAGAGATTTTTATCTTGACTCGATCTAAATTTTGTCTTTCATCTATTTATTCTAGTTTGCATCATCTATTCTTTTTTATTTATTTTAAAACAATAATATACTAGTGTATATTTTTCTACATGTTTTACTGTTCTAAAACTTTTGTGATACAGAATATTATTTTTTTAATTAAATTCAGAAATTTTATATTTTTTTCTCATGCATTACTCCTCTTTACAAAGAGTGATGGATATGTGATTTGGTTTCATACTTGCAGTAACCATGTTTGAAACCATGCTGTTGTATGATTTATAGTAGTGTAAATCAATAAATTCTTAGAATTTGTAGAAGCTTGGTAAGTTGATCTCGGCATACATGATTGATATTCTGTTTGGAAAAGTAAATCAATATTGCTAAATAGAAGTTTCGGCCAAAAGGTGTGATAATGGTTCATATAACGTAACCGTTTCTTCACTGTCATGTGTTGTTTCCTTACCATGGGCTTACGTGGTTTACTGGCCCCTGCACCTAGTAAAACAAAGTTAACCCAAACAAAGGAACACTTCTTTAGACCGTCAAAAGTCAAGGCACTGTTTTAACATTTCTGTTGAACAAGGTGTACTTAATTTGACCACTTGTAGGGCAATTGATCGAAGGCACTTATCTCTTCGTAGGGCAGGAAACAGATTGGATACGGAGCGGATATATAGTCATCAACATCTGTATCTGTAACACCAAAGGACACATATGGTTTGATTCATACTGCTCCATAACCAAATTAACATTCACATTACATATTTACATATACCCAGTTACCATATCACCAATTCCAATAAATGATATCACTATGCCGACCCACTTGATCAAAAGTTTCCCAAGCCATTAGCCGTTACATTACATTCTTTAGTTTCCCAAGCTACACGGTAATAACATGCATCAGGTTAATTCATAAAGTCTAAAGCTTCTCTTAAATTTCCCCTATCCCATATATCAACCAAATAATCATAGCTAAAACCCAAAATATAAAGCTAGCACTTACCAGCCACTTACATAACCAAAAGTTTCTTCTTGCTACTTCTCTCTTCTTCTCCCTATAAGCATAATTAATATTATTAATAAACAATAAGGATCATGAATCACGTAATTAATCACTAACAAATACACATACCTTGTCTATAGCATTGATGATCCGAAAAGCTGCACAAGATCTAGGTTTCACTCTCCTTGCCTCTTAAAACCTTAATATGTGTTGTAATAGTAAGTATATGAGGATGGAGATCATACACCAATTTATAGAGGTGGAGAGAGGACCTAAATCTACAAACCTAAGCCCATTAGATCTAGACCGTCCATCATAGTTAAGATCTACGGTAGATATGACTTCCACATAACCTATTACTAATTAGCTTATTTCTATATTAAACCAAGGTTAAAGGTACATGGACCACATTATGGGTTGGGCTTTATATGTGGAAATTCCAACAGTCTCCCACTTGGTCCATAGTAAAATCTCACATACGGTTTAATGTAGAATACATAAGGCGCGCAATAAGAGCTAAATTAGTTTCCGAAACGGTTATCATAATACCGTCATTAATTAAACCACTAATATGAGTCATGGCGGTTCCACATCGCATAAATGACATGGTTCCTTCCATGTACTACGATATCAACAATTTAATTAACTATGTCTATAAGCGGAAGTAACAATAATGGTCCAGTAATGTCTTCGTAAAAGACTATTTCTGTCAACAATTATCCATTCACATACATGTACATAAACAATGGAAAACAGAAAATTCAGAACTTAATCAATAATAATGAGCTCAAAATAATGTCAAATAATAAGCACTAAGTAATCCACAAATCATTAAGTTATGGGTTACATTCAAAACCCAACTTGTTAACATGATGCTAGAATATCATTATTTCTAACTCTTAAGTTAGTGGATTTACTAACACGTGTACTAATGTGTTCCATTGACACTCACTTGTTCTAAACTTAAGCCATAATCAATAGGTATTTTATATCATGTGCTAAACATTAGAATACCTATCATTCTTACAAAGGCATATAGTTGCAACATTATTACAATAAAATTCAAACGACTTAGAAATCAATAACTCTAAGTTATGATATAAAGTTTTGCAACTATACAACATTGCATGTAGCTTTACAACATGCTACAAATTCGACTTCTATGGTGGGTGAAACAATAATGTTTTATCGACTATCCACACACCCATTAAATTCCGAATTTGTAAAACCAATCACCTCAAGGTGATTAAATCTCTTAAAATATGAGCATACGGTTTCTCTTTCATTCGTTCTTGTTCCAATTCATTCATAGGATCTTGATTTAATTCAAATATTCCCCCTCTGAATTGGAACATCATTACAATTATGTCTTAACACATAAAATCTATCCAAAACTTTATTAATGAAATCTTTCTGAGACGTTCCAACAATTATTGTGATCAATCTCGAAATATTTTTTTATTTCTATCACATATGACGCATCACCATAACTTTCATTGCAAAGTGTTTAGACAGAAAAAAATGTTTACATAAATGAAAATCACTGCTGCGAAACAATAAATCATCAACATACATAATCAAAATAATAAACTTACTCCCACTGAACTTTGGGTATGTACATTAAACCCAAACGTTTGATACTATTAATCATTAGGTACCATTTTCGAGAAGCTTATTTTAAGTCTGTATATTGACTTCTTTAACAAATAGATTATGTGTTCTTGGTCTTCCTTTATGAAGTTGTGTGGCTAATTAAACCATGTAGACTTTATCCAAACTTTCATTCAAAATATCATTTTCACATTTATTTGGTGTAACTCTAAATCGAAATAAGTCACCAATGCCATAATGATTCTAAGATAATTCTTCTTTAACACATAAGTGAAAGTTTCACTCACGAGAAAGTAATGCCACCATATTGAGTAAACTGTTTGGATACAAGTCTTGCTTTATGGCATTCAAGAGAACCTTTTGAGTCAATTCTACTAACCCCAGACTTAGTTAAAATCCACACTTAATTTATCTCTTCATTCATGGCATGAATCTTTTAATCAGAATTACTATAAGCAATAGCTTGTGAAAATGTAACTAGATCATTAAATTCAAATTCTTGTAAATACAACACGTGATCATCCAAATAGCTGGTCGTGACCTATAAGATCTTTTTAATGCTACTTTTTGTGTGTGTTTACATTCAGTTCAATGACATTAATTTCATTAAGTGGTTGAGGATCAACTTGTTGTTTATTGTTGTTAAGCGGTGCAACAACATGAGGAACAACAGAAGTAACAATAATATCATTACAAAATTGAGGTAACAAAATTGGTACCATAATTATTTTTAATGATTACCTCTTTGATATGATCACTCCCACTTATTTTGTCATTCATAATGAATCAATAATTTCCAGTTTCAATAATTCTAGTGGTATGGTTAGGATAGTAAAATCTATACCCTTTAGACTTTAGATAAACCCTAAATGTGTAAATGTCTTAAACTAGGTTTCCATCTTTTCCACATTTCAAAAGGTGTTTTTGTAACTGCCTTAATAGGAACCCAATTCAATATATACACTTCGGTTTATAAAATATACATCCACAATGATATGGGTAAATTAGAATTACACATCATACTTCAAACCATATTCATAAGGGTTTGATTATACCTTTGAGCTACACCATTCTGTCATGGAAAACCAGACATTGTGTATTAGGCACAAATTCCTAACCGTTCTAGAAGTTTGGCAACCGGGATGTTGTCCCGTGTCATAAATCATACTTTCGAAGAAATTCACTACCTCTATCAAAATGTATAGTTTCCACCTTTCTATTTAATTGTCTCTTAACTTCAGTTATGTAAATTTCAATAACATTTACATATGAGACTTATTATGCTATAGATAGATACAATAACGAGAAAAAAAAATCATCAATAAAGGTAATGAAATACTTTTCTCCACCAAAAGATGTAACATCAAAAGTCCACATATGTCTATTTGAATTATTTCAAGAAGCGTACTTCATATGGCTCTTCTTAGTGTGTTTGGTTTGCTTGACTTAATGCATTCCACACACACACACACACACCAAAATTAGTAAAGTTAAGGTTCGGGAAAACCCCTTCTTTTACTAGTCTACTTTTCATCTAGATGTATAATCCAGTCTTTTATGCCATAATAAAGATAAACATTAATCATAATCAATTCACTAAAGGTTAGGAATACCAATTAAGTTTGATCGAACCATACTAAAACCAAAAGCTTATCTTTTATATCAAACAAACGCCATATTCACATAAATGGCATTGGCACACACATAGTGTATATCCAAACACAATTAGAGAATTGTTCATTCTACTTCTTGAAACATGAATTAAACTTGAGTGACATGATTATAATGTTGTTTAAGCCTTGCCTATACTTGAACTAGTAGTCTCGCCATTTAATTCACATTCCACTTGTCTTTAATAGTGTAATAGTGAAACTGAACATACTATGTAGGCAAGAAATTTAGAACAAATTGAAGGACAAAGTAATCATCCACTAACCTGTCTAAATTCTTTAATTTAACAACTAAATTGGGAAACTCAAGGATACAATCATGCATACTATGAGTACTATGAATAGTAATCAGTTCAACAATTAACTTTTCAGCTAGCAGTGCGAAAATGATTCTTAATATTATTCATCAACAATTATTCACATAAACATTGAGTTTAATTTGCATGTTCAATCTAGTTCATGCATAATGCATAATTTTTTCCTTTTTACTGTTTTTATAAAATAACAGTAGATTCAACAATAAGAAAATATATGCCAAGATCTAGAACTCCCACTAAAATCAACTAGACTTATTCATTCTAGTTCATTAGTTTTATTAAGGATAAAACATACAAAATATACGAAATACAAGAATGATAGAACGAGAAAAATAAACATGCTCACAACATTAGTCAACACATTAATTAAACAATATGACTAAGATTTTTAGTAATACTATAAATGGGTGACATATCATATGATCAAAATAAGCATGGTATCTGTGGATATCCTACACTCATTTAATCACAAATACGTGCAACCCCTTAAGTTTATCCAATGTAACATATGCTTGATCTACCTGTGGGTAGCTCAATAATGCAAGTGAATAAATAGGCAATAAGGTACTTAGTCTAACATTCAACACAATATTTAGTTCACTGTGGTGAAAACCAAATCATAATACGAATGTTCAAGGTAGTTTTAATATTCATTAAACATATTGGAATCACTGCGGTGGATACCAATATAAAACTTGATATGAATATAAAACGGAAAATAATGTCCATAATCGTAATTGGTTCACTGTGGTGATACCAAATCATGATGATATGAATCTTAAGGGAATAAACATGCAGCCGAATAAATGCTACAAGATCAAAATATCATAATGCATCTTAATCATAAGAAGTGCACAATCTAATAAATTCAACTAGGGCACATGCATAATATGGGTCTTAAAACGAAAGAATAATCATAAGGCATGCAAGTATGAATTAGGCATATAAGTAAATAACATTAACCTAATGTACATAGGTGACTAATATATATGGCAAGGGCATAAAAGTAAAATAGATCACAATATAAACTAACACATAAATGTCTAACTGTAAGACCCAAAACACATTAATTATAGACTGTAATTATTAGACCCAAAGATGATCCCGTTATCATTATGAAAATCGTGTGCAAACAGTAATTAGAAATACCAAACTACCAAAACACTAATGGACAAAGCGTTAAGTCCAAAACAAAAATTGGTTCAGTTTGACTTTATGGTATATTCATAAAAATCAATATTCATAAACATACTTGGTTTCACTGTGGTGAATACCAATAAAAACCTTAACACGAATATTGAATAAGAAAAAACAATTTTGATAACACTTTAGTTGGAACCATTGTGGTGAATACCAACGCGTTTCTTGTTATAAATATTACCATTATAATTTTGCACAATATTTTATCACTAATTGGTACAATGCTTTCAATGCTTGAATCAATTATAATTGTCTCTATGAGGACCACAAATTTCTTAAATCAATGCTTTCAATTCAGCAAAACCATCATCCATCTTCTTTTCCAACGTAGCAAACTTTTCATCATGACTTGATATTTTTTTTTTTTTTTTTTTTTTTTTATTAACCTCTTCTATGGTTTTAGCACGAGTATTCATAATCCAAGGAGAAAATACAAAGAAAAAAAAAAATTTTGATTTGATTTTTTTTTTTTTTTTTTTTAGATGAACAGTACGCGTGAACAGTAACCGTGGACATTAAATTTGTAAAACTGGACACGATGAACAGGAACATGATGAACAGGTACGCGATGAACAGTAATATGATGAACAGTAATGCGATGAACAGTAATACGATTGTAGTAAACAAAACTTTGTTGAAGTTGTTCTGTCCTTATTGACCAACTAATCATGCATCAAGAATTCATGCACCATAAAACCATATATATTACTGCCAACTATTAACCAAAAATTCGTAAGTGTTCATAATACCCAAAGGTCCCATATCAATTAATTAGTGATCACGTACAGTCAAAATTTATGAGTCCAAAAGCATACTAACGCTAATCTTGATATAATTTCTAACGGAAAGAAATACTACCGTATTTAATCACAAGAAATATCATCTTAATCATACGAATCATCAATCATAAAAATAAGAATTACTGTTTTCTTTATTGCGGAATCATAATAAACAGTATTAAATTAAACGAGGACGATAGAACTAATAACATGATTCAAATTGGCGACTGATACCACATATAAGCATAATTAATATTATTAATAAACAATAAGGATCATGAATCACGTAATTAATCACTAACAAATACACATACCTTGTCTATAGCATTGATGATCCGAAAAGCTGCACAAGATCTAGGTTTCACTCTCCTTGCCTCTTAAAACCTTAATATGTGTTGTAATAGTAAGTATATGAGGATGGAGATCATACACCAATTTATAGAGGTGGAGAGAGGACCTAAATCTACAAACCTAAGCCCATTAGATCTAGACCGTCCATCATAGTTAAGATCTACGGTAGATATGACTTCCACATAACCTATTACTAATTAGCTTATTTCTATATTAAACCAAGGTTAAAGGTACATGGACCACATTATGGGTTGGGCTTTATATGTGGAAATTCCAACACTCCCTTGATCAATTGAACTTGTATGGCCTCTCTTTCCGATGGGGTGATGTAGAGAAAGAGCTCAAGGTCAGGTCTCTCTCTCTTTCATTCCTGATCCCTTCTTCTCTTATTCTACCGAGGTTGAGGTCCTAACTAGTTGATTAAGGGACCAGGTTGTGGCTACAGCTCATACTTATCGTAAGCAAAAGGTGTCAAATGCATCTTCATACCTATCTGTTTACAAGGAACATTCTGGTGATGTTGGTTGCAACTTATTATCTTACTACTATTTATTAATTTCCAGTTATTTCACATAAGCATCAATATATAATATATGAGTATTATATTCGTTCCCAAAAATCAACACTACTACTAAATATCAGCTCCAATTAATTATTTAAGTAAATTTTATATTTAGATCGATTTTACAAAACCATTTTTAAAAACATGTTTTAAGTTTTCATCGCTTATTTGTTTTTTTTGTTTTAATTAAATCCAATCAATACTTAATACCAATCAATTAAGGTTATACTAAGTTTAAGCATAGACGTAATTATAGGTGAGATTACTAAAATGCCCTAAGATGAGTGCAGGTCGTTACATCCTATAAACCTTAAAAGAAATTTCGTCATCGAAATTAGAACAATACACAATACAGAACTTCCCAAATTATAGATAGCAAAGGTCTCCAAAAACCAAACATATAAAACCATTTCTAGGAGATTAACAACTTAAACCAATATACCAGAAAGTCCCCAAAAGTGTACGAATTTACTCGCAAAATATATAAGTCAATTTGACAAAATGACATATGCATATATAATCCCAAAAGTCCACAATGCCAAAGAAGCATAATGATTCTTTATTCTAGTTAGAATCCCAAAAGTCAATACTATCTCCATAAATCGTACTATTACTAAGGGTTTTATAGATATAACTTCTTATCCATTGTAACACCCCGGGTCGGCAGGTGGTTTGCCGAGGGGGTGGGTCCTCCGACACGTAAGAGGGGGATGTCCTGACATTAGAATCTATGTATAGATCCGTCATATATAATCAACTAGGCTTTTTGGGCTCACTTGACTCCAGGGTTCGAAAAAACTCCGGAGTTAAACGTGCTCGGGTGGGAGTAGTCTCAGGATGGGTGACCTCCTGGGAAGCAAGCTGCTACCCAATAAAACCCCACATTGTCGAATGTCTGCAGTGACTAAGTGGGGACAGTATCGGTGGCGATATAAGTCGGGTCGCTACAGTATCCGAATTTTTTTAGTATATCCGTTTCCGTATCCGTATTCGAGTCGGACTGAATTCTTAGTACCGTGTCCGTATTCGATTATCCAGATCCGGATTCGATAATCCGTTTTTAATTCGGATCGAATATTCGAATTTTTTTCGGTTTGATTTTCTGTAACTGAAAACTAAATATGAGAAATTATAATAAAAAGATTTTGGATATATCCAGATTTTACAAATAATAAATTTGAATTGTTAAGTTTTTGTTTTTATATATAATTTGATCACTATATTAGCCTTGTAAAAATGATATATTATTGGTATTAAAGTATAAATCTTGATATATCCGGATTTTATCCGTATCCGAGTCGGTCAAAATAATATAACCGTATCCATATCCGAATTCAAATCCGGATAATTTTTTCAACCATATCCGTTGTATTCGGATTTCGGTCAGTTGGATATTCGGGTAAATCCGACGCAATTTCCTGCCCTATCTTCATGAGAAAAGGAAGTTTTTTAAAAGCAATGCCTTTGGTATATTTTAATGGTTCAAGTATAAAGCCTATAAATCTATAACTTTGAATATGTGTGATCGAGAGCACAAAACAGACACATCTCTTTTAAGAGATGCATCATTTCAAAATAGATATACATTTTGAAGAAGGTGTGGCATAAAAGATCATAAGATTTTTGTTTGAGTGTTTCTAAGTATATAAGATTTTCTGTTTTCTCTGAGTTCTCTCCACCTGTGTGTAAGATGTTAGTTTTTCTATTAATGATAAAACAAACAAGGTTAGAGAGAAGAAGAAGTAGCAGAATTTGAAAATTCAGAAATGGCAGTATTGCGAGTCTGAAGTTCGTGATCGGATGAAAGTCTTCCTGTTTTCCGATTGAGTTGAAATAATTACAGTAGTTGCATAACGTCTAATGAAATAATATGTTCAAATTTCGTGATCATCCAAAGGTTGGATTATCAGAAATAATTAAACAGGCATTACTGTTCATCAGTGACAGTATTTCAAATGTTGAGTTAATCAAAATTTGGTTACTTAAGTTTTTCGAAAATGGGATTATTCTACAGACATAATCAGTCTAGTAGATCAATCAGTTTGTTTGACATCTCAATGACTTGATTACTACAATTACATGTGGAATTGATTTGATTGTTAATGATTTCAATGGGGTTCATCTTTGGATGCATCTAGACATAGAAATCACGTTGATGGTTGATGCTATAAAACCAAAGCACCAACTAAGTAGGAAGATGAATCGGTTGTTTCGTTTGACACCATTCTCATCTAAATAAATGTAGTGGAGTTCAAAGAAACACAAGTAAAAATATTTCCTTGCCTCTAAATGATTTTGCACATAGTTGTACAAATGATATCAACACGCATGAAAGACAAAACCTCATGGTGGTGGTCTTATGTACAACGTTACAAGTAATTGTTACTTGTAAAATCTTCGAGAAAAATAATTTTCTTACAATTAATGAAATACACATTAAAGTACTTCTGTAAACATCTTTGGTGTCCAAAGTTACAGTTGATGATTCAAAGTGTGCAAACTTTCGTTTGGCCTAAGTTGAATTGTCTGTATGGTTTCATGTAGTTCTATAATTTACTCCACATTATTATTTAGTAGATTAACGATTATTCAAATAATCATAGTTCTGTTAAGACGAACGATTTTCACTTATATAAATCTCAAAGCCATTATAAGGGAGTACTGACAAAGAACGATATCAGAAATTCTTTGCATGAGTCCTAACAAGTAGTTTAATTTAATTTTTCAAGTAAAATTATTTAAATAATTGTGATAACATATGCCATAGAAACACTTAAAATGTGAAAGTCATTTTACCACAAACACTACAAATGAGGGTTAGTTGTTTTCCCACCAAAAGCTAAAGCTTTAGTAAGCAAGTGGTTCTTCACAACGCATAGGGAACTTGATTGTTCAATACAAGGCTAGACTTGTCACAAGCAAAATAGAGGCTTGGACTTTCCTGACATATATTCTCCAATCACGAGAATAACGCATTTCAGAATGCTACTTGCAGTCGTTATTTTGCACAACCTTGGAAATACATCAAATGGACGTAAAAATATCTTTTTATATGGTGACATAGAGGAAGAAACCTCTATACCTCAACCCAAAAGGCTTTATTGTTTCCGTAAGGAAACGAAGGTTTACAGATATGTAAAAACATGACATGTTTTTACAACAAACTTTGAAGCAATAGCATGGAAAGTTTGATAAATATATTTTGTTATCACTTTTGTTTTAAATCAATGAGAGTGACAAATGTGCTTACATTACCGTCACAAATCTGGATGCTATCATGTGTCTCTATGTAGATGACATGTTCATTTTTGGTAGTCATAATGAAATCATTAATGCTACTTAAAATATGTTATGCACTAAGTTTGATATGAAAGATTTGGGAGTTGATGATATGATACTAGGATTTAGGGGTGTTATGTGAGCTGAGCAGCTCGAGCTCGGCTCGTGTTCGGCTCGATTAAAGCTCGGCTCGGGCTCGCTCATCTTGTAAAACGAGCCGAGCTTGAACAGATTTGAGGCTCGTCTCGAGCTCGAGCCGAGCCGAGTAGCTCGTGTTAAATAATGTAAATTACCAGCCTACCCCCACTAATATATCTTATTCCTATCCTACCCCACTATATATCAACAATTCAACATAACATCTTCTCTTTCTTCTGGTTCTGGAAACCTAGCCGCCGCCTGCCCGTCTCCTTCTTCTTCTCTACGCTCTAAGCCCGTCTCCTTCTTCTTCTCCAATTCAATCAATCAATCAATCAATCTCATTAAAACTTGTCACCAAATAATTCGTGGGCGAATTTGTTATCTAATCTAATCTAACTCCTCTCTTTTTCTCTTTCGAACGAATCTTTGGAACTTCGAGATCGAAACAAAGTAACCAGATTCTTTTTCTATCTCAAAGATCTGAATTCCATTGATCTATGTTTCCATTTCTCAAAGTCTTTTTTCTGAATTTTAATATATGATTCGATTGCAAGATTATCGGAAGATGTTCTTGAGTTGTGTAAATTTTGGTTTTGGTAGTAGTAGTAGCAACAACAACAGTAATCAAGAAGAAGATACATCTGTAGCAGCAGTAATCAAGAAGATGCAGAACAACAACAACAACAACAACAACAACTTCAACTTGGAAGCATGTTCAAAACAACAGTTGGAAGGTATTCTGCAGAAAATAGATTTCAACATTGAAATCGTCAACCAAATGCTGAATCCACCACCACCACTTGATCAAGTACCATTGCTCTGCTCTTCAGATTATGACTATGACTATGATTTTGGAAACTGCTACTTCTCTGATTCTGCCGGTGACTACACAACAATGGGTGCGGGTGCAACTGATTCGCTGGTTAATTTTATGTGTTAATTATTCTGTTTCTTTGTTTTTCTTGAATTGTTTGTTCCATCACAAAGTAATTAATGTGCTTGTAAGTCAGACCAATTTTCATTCCCTTCAATGGGGAAAAGAGTATCTGTCACACCATTGGCAGTGATTGAAACGGTACTAAGGCTGCAAACGAGCTAGACGAGCTTGGAGGGCTCAAGCTCGAGCCTAAACGAGCTTGGAGGGTTCGAGCTTGATTCGAGCCTAACAAGCTCGAGCTCGAGCTTGATAAATAGCTCGCGAGCCGAGCTTGAACATAAAACCAAGCTCGATTCAGAAATTGGGCTCGGCTCGAGCTCGGCTCGCATTAAAACGAGCCGAGTATGAGCATTCAAAGCTCGGCTCGCTCGGCTCGAATAACACCCCTACTAGGATTTAAAATCACTGGGACATCGTATTTGTTTTGTTATCTCAATCACACTATGTTGAGAAGATTCTTCAGAAGTTCAAGAGTGATATACTCGTGTAGTTAAAACACCAGATGATCCCAATCTTCATTTAACTAAGATTATTGAGGATATCATATCACAGTTAAATATGTTCGTGTAATTCGCGATTACATGTATATCACAAATTGCAAGAGACAAGACACATGATACATGTTGTGAGTATCCTAAGTTATTACATAAGGAATCCAAAAATAAGTTACTGGAAAGTAATAAGTAAGGTATTAAATTATCTGAAATATACCTTCAGTTATGGCTTGCATTACAAATGTGTCCACCTGTACATGAAGGATACAGTGATGCAAATTGGATAATGATTACCAAAACCTCAATAGCCATGAGTGCGTGGTTATGGTTCTACTTTTGGTAGTGCAACGTTATCTTGAAAACCCTCTAAGCAAAAGTGTATTGCTATATCCATTATGTATGGAATTTGAACTTATGGTTCTAGATAAAACACATAAATAAGCACAATGGCTTCAAAAACATCTTAGAGGCCGAATACTTTCATGGGGAACAACTAGTGCTAGTTACTTGCATACAATGCAATACATAATTTCATATGTGTTGGGCACCAAGTTGTATAAATAACGCTAAGTTTCAATCAATTATAAGAGACACAAAATCATTAAACAACTGCTCTCTAATGGAAAATACTATAGAGTAAATTATTTCGATTGACAACCTAGAGGATCCAACTACTAAAGGTTAGTTACGAGAGCAAGTTGAATCATCGAGAGGAATGGGTTTACAACCTATGACAAAAGAGTGGGCTTGATGACAACCCAACCTAGCTGACTGGAGATCCAAAGATCTAGGTTCAAAGGAACAACCGAATCTCGCTTTACTCGACGAAAGCACTGAGAGATTACATATCTCTTACTCTTTCCTAGGATGATGAGAACAGTGCTACATGCATTGATGGAACAGGATAAGGTATGCATTTAATGATTCCCATAGCTTGGTAACATAAGTAGGGTATGACAGGATACTCTTCATCGGCAATCACCTTGTGAGTGAGAAAAACGGGCCGTTTTCTGTAAGAATGTTGAAGGTTGCATTTCTCTAAGAGCACTCATGAATACCAAGAAGATCAAGGCCAAAATAAACACAACCATAGAACCAAGTTCTTGAGGAAGGGAAACTATGTGTTAGCCATTTTCTTGGTTTACTCAAACGGTTGAACGGTTCAAGACATCATGTTCATCGATTAGCTAGTAAATCCGATGGTTATTCACTAGGGTAGGTTCAAGGCTGAAAAATTGCTATCTATACCGAAGCAGCTACTTTTCGTTTGTACTCTCTCAACTTTCATATGTTTTTCTCGATTGTTTTATGAGTCAGTAATTTTCATTCATGTGGGGGATTGTTGGAAATGTTTTGAGTGGTCAAAACATTTGTATATGAATGAAAAATAAGTGTCCTAAGTTATCCATTGATCATGGCTAACTTGTATTATAGTAGATAACTATGTATGCTATTCACATATATACATTGTATTTGGTCCAACCCATCCCCTAATGGACACACACTTTGTAGACACCTATTGTGAATAGGTGTGTGTTCCCAACAGATGTGTACATTATATTGGGTCAAGTGTCTATTCAAATAGACATTGAATAGACATGTACCTTTTTGAAAATGTGTTTTTTTCCTAGTATATAAATGTGTTTTGTGTTTGTACGTAGTCAAATAACTTTTCAATCAATTGTTCTTTCCATCTTCTAGTGTCTTGTCATGAGAGAGTATAACAAAGAATTGGTTCGTCGTTTTCTATGCGTTTGAAGTGTTGTCACACTAAGAAGGATAGATCGTTGTATCCAGGGAGACAATCAACCATTGATAAACTGTTCGACATATGTACGGGGAGAATAATGTCTTAAAGAGAGAGATTTTTATCTTGACTCGATATAAATCTTGTTCTTCATCCATTTTTTCTTGTTTCCATAATTTATTCCCTTTTATTTATTTTAGAATAGTAATACACCCGTGTATATTTTCCTACAAATTATACCTACTATTAAAGATATGAAGCCTTCAAATTAAACACAAACACACATGAAACAAACCATTGACAACTGTATATAACATCTGCTAGAAATCATCAGGAAACAAACCATTGACCAAAATACATAAAGATTGACTAGGCTATGTGATAACTTGAGTTCGTTTGTCCCTCGCTCAGCTACCAGTTAGGCGACTAAGATCTCTCAAGACGATAGAGCCTTCACTGCATATGATAATATAAGCGAGCAAACAAGATTTTTAGCTCCAAATTAGCTGTATATATATGGACACACATTCTGCCGTGCAGTCGTGCAGTCATGCAGACCATGCTACTTTTGCAGTACCAATAATACATATGCAATGGCTGTAAAATGGATGTTCCAAGCCAAAAGATATAACAGATAAAAAGATGATAAACATACTTTTACAATTGCAATGATGCAAGGATCAAGAAGGTACTCATTAACCACAATTTTGTTACCAATAGCAATTCAAATTTTTTTTTTCTTTTGGCTAAATTGAAAATTAAACTAATGGAAGATCAACTTACGTACCAAGGCATCTTCAATCTTGAACTCACAGCTTGAATTTTAACAGAGCAGAGTTCCCATCAAGTCCTTTTTCATTGTAGTGAGTCGTATATTCTTTCACTGTGATTTCCCTATATATAGGAGGATTTTCTTCTGATAACAACTCCTTGATAGGACCATATAACCTTGCATTTCCTCTAAGATGTGTGGTGATGAAGCATGCAATAGAGATTCTTGGGCCTTTATTATTGGCTATCACCCTATGTTCAATGCTCTTAAATATATCATTAGATTCAAACTGCATTTAAATCAAATGAAAAACATATCACATTTAGGCCATCAACGTCAACGACGATTTTATATAAGATACAGATGAGTTAAGTGAAAATGGTACCTGTAGAAGATCGCCGATGTTTATAACTAAAGCACCAGACACGGGAGGGACATTTACCCATTGATTTTGATGAAGGACCTCAAGACCACCTATATGATCTTGTAGAAGGACAGTCAAGAAAGAACTATCAGAATGCTTGGAAACTCCCAGGGTTAATTCTGGTTCTGGACAATATGGATAGTAATGGCAGAGAATGCTAAGACCCTCAGTGCAACCAAGTTTCTCAAGATGGTTGGGTTTGAGTCCAAGTGCTTCTGATAGTAATTCAAACAACCTACGCCCCAATTTTCTAACATGCTCAGAGAATTCGATTAGTATGTCCCTGCACATTTGAATGCACAAAGTGTTACTATTTTATTGCGTGGAAGGAATGAATGAATTCAAATGATATTTAGCATTTAATTAAGAACACACAATTTCTGCCAAGTGCCTCTGGTGCATATATATGATAGTTATGTGTGGTAAGAGTCACTTTCATGAATGCATCATTTATAAGGACTTGAAAGAGAAATTGTGTTCCTGATGTTAGATGTTTACCTGCACGTCTGTGGTAAATCTTCTGGATTTGGAGGTTCAGGAGCCATAGAGCAAAAAATTGTATCCCTCCAGTTAGCACTAGGTGCTTGAAAAAGATCAAAGTTACTATTGTACACAACTTTTTTTGTACTATCTCGAGTATAGTACTCAGACTTTACCTCTTTTGGTTGCTCATTGAATTTTCGTACGCCTTCAATCATTTCTTGTAACACATCTAATGGAATCCCATGATTCACCACTTGAAAGAAACCCCATGTCTTGGATGCCAGTCCAACTCGTTCAACAATTTCACTATGCCTACTGGAGTTGCTATTTACCCCTTCAAGATCTATAACTGGAATTGCAAAGTGGGTATTATGATTCGAAGTGGAGTTCTTATCAGTTTCATCAGGCTCTCGGATGAATATTCGAGGAATTTTCGCTACACCATCATCAACAAGCCCCTTGACACCTGCTCTAGTATCGTCAAATGATTTCAGTTCTTTTTCTCTATCATAATGTGATTGACTTTTCATGGGAGTTTCACTCATGGTAGATGCCATTGTTTGTTTTGAGAAAGGTTTGGCTACGTGACTAACACAAAACCAAATGGAAATTATAATGTGCAAGACTCAGAAGTCAGAAGTAATAAGAAAAAACAGCTTTCAATGATAACCACTAGAAAATAAATGGAAACTGATCGACCACATATGTCTTGACAATGGCAAAGCCTCAAGAAGTAGCCAAGACCTCCAAATGATATTGAGTTATTGACATGTTGTCCTTCTTAGATAGATAATGCATGCCAAATGATGCATATTTCACCTTCCAAAATTTATCGATTAATTTTAAAGGCTAGAAATAAACACGTACAACACACAATAAATTAAAACAAAAAGATGGTTGTGATATTTAGGAAATCCTATAGAGAAAATAATACAACTGTTAAAACACAACTTCTATGATTCGCAAAACAATCCGATGGACAAAATAATACAAATTTGACACATTAGAGTTGGCTATGTGATACGCGCGTGTAGCATCTCCTTAAGTTCCTTCTCCTTCAGCACTAATTTGAGAAATTCAAGTTCATCAGCACATCAAAGCATGTTCCGAATCTCCACAAATTTGAGATGATGAAAGTTGCACAGTAATAGTTAATGGATTCCATTATACTCCGATATCGCTGTATAAAATTCAATCTAAACTAACACACATTAACAATAAATTAATCATTATTGCATCTTGTAGGATTGTGATTGTGATAAATGTACCAAAAAAGACATAGTAAATTAAATGAAACTACTTAGCAGTTTCAACTATATAGTTAAAAAAAGGACAGATCAAACACATCATTTTTATTAACCAACACATGAAACAGTCACATATATATCTGTAAGATTTCCAACTTAATGAAGTGGGCTGAACCACACTCCAGCTGAATTCCATCAGATGTAGAAGTCCAACCAAGTGCTAGACACAATTTGGTCCTTATTGGAAGGTGTCCTTTTCAATTTCAAATGTGGTGCTAATTGAAACCGACACTAGGTTGTTTGACATTATTTTGTGACTTAGGATGTTCACGGTTATCTCGCCTTGGGTTCATTGTTATGAAAACCTCGTTGTACGCGCGTCGTCCTTAGTCCTTCTCTTCGCGTCAAGTTTGTCTAAGTCATGTTTGGTATAGGACGTACGTACCTAGTTTAGGTCAGCAAGTGTTTTATAAAGTTGGACGTACGTACCTAGTTAGGGCGTACGTACGTCTTGTAAGGCAGCAGCAAACTTTTGTGTTTTGGACGTACGTACCTAGTTAGAGCGTTCGTACGTCCAAGTAGGCAGCAAACTATTTACGTCTCAGGACGTACGTACGCTGTTTCGACGTACGTACGTCCAATATGAAATTTGTTCAATTCGGCCCATTTTCTCTGGTTTTCTAACCCTAACTATAAATAGGGTTTTCCACCAAAGAACAAGGGAGTGCTTTGGCCGTCTAATTCATCTCTAGTCTTGGAGTTTGTTTAGGTTTTGGTTTAGGTTGTTTTGGTGATTGAACTCATCTTCTTCTTCCTTATTAAATATTGAGATCAGCTTCGAGTCTTCTTGTGTGTTCATCAAGAAGTCGAGTATCCTTGTGTGTTCATCAAGAAACTCTGGTGTAAGCTTGCTTCATAGATCGACTTCGAGTCTTCTTGTGTGTTCATCAAGAAGTCGAGTGTCTTGTGCGTACATCAAGGTACTCTGGTGAAGTCAAGGTGTTAGAGATAACCAGTAGTGTCAACTCACAGTGATTGCAGGTTGTTGATAGGTTTGTACATCTCTTTTCATCTAGTGGATTTATTTGTTCTCGCGAGGACAACCGTGGACGTTTCCCATATTGGGTTTTACCACGTTAAAAATATCGTGTGTTCTTTACTTGTTTACTGCTTTATTGTTTGCCTTATTATTATTATATTGCACATATTGGGTTCTCACTAATATCTTTTGATTGGCACCATCACTCACGTAGGCCTTATCTTGTATTCTGGTTACTTTACTTACACAGAGCTGTCAAACAAGTAGTCATGATTTTGTCAAATCTTTGTTCATTTTACACAAATATTAAATTAAATGAATATGAAGCAGACTTTAAAAATAGTTCGATCGTGATGAGAAGAATTCGTATTAAGTAGAACCCTTATCATGATGGTGAATTCCGATGGTGCTTTCAGTAGGAAATATTGATGAAGGATTTGAGTGATTCTCGATTGCCACTTTGGCTTGTGTGTTGTTGCCCAACCAGATAATTGGGGACTAACACTCTTGCTAGCCCGCAACTAAGTCTTATCACTGCCATGACTCTAAACATCAAACTCTTATTATAAAGAAAGATTCTGAAATCTCTCAAGTGTTACATCATGCTATGGAAGGTGATGACTATCCATAAAAGACTTGTAACATTTATTTGCTTGGAAGGAAATTATGCTGGTGATGCACTAGCTTCATCAGCACTTTCAGTTGACGCATCATATCACACTTTATTCTTATACTTACATACTTAACACACGTACAATGTAATTATTCATTTGATCAACTTGCCTCCTGACTTGATGCAAAGACGAAGAAGAAAGAGCTCCTCTAAAGCTGCCAATTTTGAACTTAGAGCTTAAAATGTGTAAGAGGAGAATTCCCATCAAGTCCTTTTGAATTGACGTAGGTGGTATAATCTTTTATTGTGGTTTCCCTGTATATTGGAGGATTTTCTTCCGAGAGTAACTCTTTGATAGGACCATGTAACTTTGTAGATTCCCTAAGAAATGTACTGAAAAAGCATGGTACAGACATTCTAGGGCCTTCTTTGTTGGCTATCACCCTGTGTTCAATACTCTTGAGTTTGTCGTTAGAGACAAGCTGCATCACAATTCACAATCAAACCAGATAGGTCAAAGAATAATTGGTTGCAGAATTAAGCTAAATATCTTGAATGGAAATTGTTAACACACGTTGTTTGGAGTTTTGATGGGATCGAGTGTGTTACTACTTACTACTAAAAAACTGTTCTTCAGCGAAAGAAAACAAGTTACGTTGCGATGATTTAGATATAAAGAAGCATAGATACTTGCCTGTAGAAAATCCCCAATGTTTATCACTAGGGACCCCTGAATTGGTGGGACATTAACCCACTGATTTTGATGAAGAACCTGGAGACCACCGATTTGATCTTGTAGAAGAATGGTGAGGAAGTAATTGTCAGAGTGCTTAGTAGCTCCTAATGTCAATTCTGGCTCTGGACATGCTGGAAAGTAGTGACCACCAAGCATATGACCCTCAGCACAACCCATGTCCATAAGATGGTTAGGATTCAGTCCTAGTGCCTCTGATATTAGTTCCAACAGCCTAGTCCCGAGTATTGCAACATGTTTAGAGTACTCTGGAAATATTTTCCTACAAACCATTTTCAAACAAATCAAAGAGCGTAGCGAAAGGAATCACACAAGGATGTACCCTACCAGTGGCTTGCTTGCTGCTCTTAACTATTTGCGGAAAACTATCGATATGAAGTTAAATGGTTAAGTAATGTACACTATGAAATAAAAGGAAAAAGGAACTATTACCTACATACTACTGGCAGTGTTTCTGGGTCGAGATAATCAGGAGCCATCTTAAAGATGAACGTGTCCCTCCAATTAGTTGCAGGTGCTTGATAAAGATCAAAGTTGCTATTGAATCCCACCTTTTTTGTCTGGTCACGAGTATAGTATTGTGCTTTCACTTCCTGTGGTTGCTCATGGAACCTGCGAACAGCTTCAATTATCTCATCCATTACATTCAGAGGGATGCCATGGTTCAACAACTGAAAGAAACCCCAAGTTTCTGACGCATCTCGGATTTCTTCAACAATACGCTTTCGAACACTAACATCTTTATCAATCCCTTCAATGTTAATAACTGGAATGGCATAATCAACACCATCTGAGACTGACTTTGTAACCCGACCATCAGATGGTGTGATGAAAATTCTAGGAATCTTTGTTACACCTTGATCAACAAGTCCTTTCACCCCGGCTTTAGTATCATCAAACAATTTCAGTTCCTTTTGTCGATCATAATCGAAGGTACTTGTCATGGGAACTTCTTGTGCTTCTGATGCCATTTTCTTCTGATGCCATTTTCTTGGTGGTGGGAGTATTCAGTATATATAAAGATCTGTTTTTGAAAAGTAGAAGATAATGTCTTGCCATGGCGGCCTTGACTTTTAGGAGATGCCTTGCATATATATTAAAAATATACAGGCTTGAAGCATAGGTGAAAAATTCAAAAATTTCGGGCGGATATTGATTTTTAGGAGATGTTTTTCAAGCAAGGGTTATATATTAAAAATATACAGGTTTGAAGCAAAGTGAAAAAATCAAAAATTTCGGGCGGGTATTGATTTTTAGGAGATGTCATTTTCAAGCAAGGGTTATATATTAAAAATCAAGCATAGGTGAAAAAATCAAAAAATTTGGGCGGATATTAACTTTTAGGAGATGTCCTTTTCAAGCAAGGGTTATATATTAAAAATATACAGGTTTGAATCTGGCCTTGTAACCAGATTGTCAGATGGTGTAATGAATATTCTAGGAATTTTTGTTACACCTTGGTCAACAAGTCCTTTCACCCCGGCTTTAGTATCATCAAACAACTTGAGTTCCCTTTGTCTGTCATAGTCTGGTTCTCGTGCATTCATCGTGGGAACTTCTTTTGCTTCTGATACCGCCATTTTTGGTGCTTGAGAATGTTCAGATCAAATTGCAATTTGTATATATTCAATTCAAGTTAAATACAGGAGGCTCCAGGTTACTGGTTTTGGGGTAGTACAGCAAAATAATAGTCTCTTTACACCACAAGAAAACTACGAGCACATTTGGTTTGATTGCATTTTTTCTAAACTGGTGTGGAAGGAAGTGCTAAGCTGGTGCGGCTACACAAGGAACATCTCTGACTGTTACAGAATGGAGTTGGATCTTCAACAACCTTAAGGGAGGCCCACTCAATGAGGACATTGCTAGAAATGTCGTCTGTGCCAGGGTTGTCCAAACCATATGTGAAAAAATCGGAAAATGTCGGGCGGATATTCACGAAATATTCCGGTTTTTGGGAATTCGGAACGGTACGGCATACGAATAATAAATGAAATATAAACCTCCCCATGCCGCTTAGATGAATATTTACGAAATATTCGGCAAAATACGAAATTTACGAAATATACGAAATTTTCGATTCTGAAATTAACACATTTATTTTTAATTCCCACCAAGCTAGAACTTTCGATGAGGTTATCAAAAAAGGGTCCAAAGATTAGCAATATGAATATTTCTTGTTAATAAAACTTTGGATTTGTTAAAACTAAACAAACAAATTGGCACTGGTTGTCTACCTCTCAATCCAGAAGGCACTGGACGTTTGGAAACTTTCTACTGGGATGGGGTTCAATTGTGCATAGTAGTACGAGCAATTGACCAATTCAGGTCGTACGAGCAAACAATGTCATGGGAATATTACTGTACTGAGTTCGTCTCCACACGTATGCGACTCGAATTAAGCTCATCGGTTTGACTAATTGGGGCGTCTATCATTCTGGGGTTAACATGTCTTTTATTTTGATTATTAAAATAAAATTATGGGTTGAGTTGTTATGAAGTTGTTTGTGTTTAGTTCTTATATTAGAAACAAATAAAAGTTCCATGAATATCCGCCCGATATTTACGATTTTTTCACCTATGAGTAAAACTATCTTGTGTAATAGTTTCGTCTTATGATTTGTCGCGTGTTTAATTTGCAATGTATGTTTTTCTTTTAATTATAAGTTTATACATTGAAACCAGAAGAAAAACATGAAAATAGCAGAAAACCTCCCAATTTTTCAAATTTTTGGCGAATATTCGTGAAATATTTCGTGAGAACCAGTTTTGCCAAACATCCCATATCGGACATTGAGGTCCGATATTCGCGGAATATTCTGGTTTTTCCAAGTTCGGATATTCGGATATATTCGAAATTTTCACCTATGGTCCAAACCATCAAGAATGAAGTCCAATTGAGATTTGAAGGACTACATATCAAAGCTACAGACAACGGAAGCAACAGGGCTGCAGTTAACAAGATCAATGCTCAAGTTGAACTCATCCCCAGGAAAATGAAACTCTGCAACTGAACTACATAATGTTAAACACAGATGGAAGTCTTAGTACTGAAGGGAACACTTATGCTGGCATATTGAGAGATCACAAAGGGAATGTTATGATAACATACTATGGCAAATCAGCAGGCACCACAATTGGATACATAGAGGTTGAAGCTATACTCAAGGGACTCAGACTATGCTCTGATCTTGGCATTGAAAGAGTTCAAGTTGGCTCAGACTCCAAAGAGGCTATGGATTGCATTCAGGGGTTGATCAGGCCTACGTGGAGAAACAAGCACCAGGTAGATAGCATAAAGGCATTAACAGGAACACTGGAGGACTTCAGTATTCAACATATCTATAGGGAAAGCAATGGAGTTGCTGACTGGTTATCCAAACTCGGAGTCTCTACTTATGATTGTGTTTTTGCTTTTAATCCCATCCCTAGAGAGCTCAATGTAATAATTAGTAAGGATAGGGAGGGACATTTGTATCAGAGATCCTAATCATTTTTTGAATAAACAGGTAGGGGTCTAGGCCAAACCCCAGCTAAACTTCAAAAAAAAAAAAAAAAAAAATTTGTCAATTCTGGCAGCTACCACAAATCAATAATTATGGGGAAAAAAAAAAGTCTTTTTCAAATATGGATTAAAAATTTAGATGGTTTAGTTTTTTTTTGTCCATGGATAGTTGGAGAGTGGAGACTCACACCACATATTATACAGATTGCATCATGCTATTGCAGAGAATAGTTGCCAGTCTTTTTTGAATGTAGTGTTCTGTTCACTGAGGTTTTCATGTATACGTGAGATTTCTTGTATGAAATGATAAAATGCCGAATATGAACCACACTCCGCACAGCTATGAATTAGGCCAGGAAACGAATTAGATATGTACGTAGTAATCCATATCTGTGTCCGAATTTTTTTTGATATATCGTATCCGTATTCGATTATCCAGATTCGATTATCCGTTTTTAATTTGAATCGAATATCCGAATTTATTTTCGGTTTGATTTTCTATAACTAAAAAAACTAAAAATGAAAAATTATAATAAAAAGTTTTTGGATATATCCGGATTTTATAAATAAAAAATTTAAATTTTTAGGTTTTTGTTTTTACACATAATTTGATAACCATATTAGCCCTGTAAAGATGGTATATTATTTGTACCATATCTGCTATATTCGGATTTCGGTTTGTCGGATATTTGGATAAAACCAACCCGATTTTCTACCCTACTATGAATATAAAAATGTGCGTCATATTATACATTATCTACGTTGTAAGCTAAATATGCAAGGTAAAACGATCAAAAAATACAATGTTAAATATGCGAGGAATTTTAGCAACACCATCATCGACAAGTCCCTTGACACCTCCTTAGTATCATCGAATAATTTTAGTTCTTTTTCTCTATCATAGTCTGATTGAACTTTCATGGGGTTTCACTCATTGTAGATGCCATTGTTGTACCGATTCAAAGAAGAAACAAATTGTATTATATTTTTAGTTACTGGCTAGAATTCAAATGGAATAGTATTCAAAGATAGGCTTTGGCTTCTTGTTGGTAAAGTCATAAATAACAACCAGGTAACGTCTCAAGCGAGACTGTTCAAAGGTTTTATTTTCCTAAGTTTCCTACAATTCTCCAAATAATGCCAAGTCCCAAGAAGAATCTATTGGAAATATTTTGAGTGGTCAAGAAATGTGTATATGAATGAGAAATTCAAGTCCTAAGTTATCCACGGATCATGGTTAATTTGTGTTTAGTAGATAACTATGTATGCATTTCACATACATTGTATTTGATCTAACCCATCCCAATTCCTAGTGGTTGTGTATTTCCTCAATGGACAAGTACTTTGTAAACACCTATTATGAATAAGTGCATCTGTTCCCAACACACGTGTACATTGTATTGGGTCAAATGTCTATTCAAATAGACATTGCATAGACATGTATCTTTTTGAAAATGTGTCTTTCCTACTCCCTCTGTCCCAAATTGGTTGTCCTCTCAGAATATCACACAGTTTAAGAAAACACCATTTAATTCACATAAAACTAACCATATTTCCAAACTCTCATATTTAATGTCAATTAATTAGTCAACATTAACTACTTTTGTTCGAATAATTAATTTTAGGGAAATTTCTTAAAAAACCACCACCTTTAGGTGCTTCTTCCCAAATAGCCACTCATGAGTGCTAATCTTCCCAAACAGCCACCTTACCCCACTACTTTTTGTTTTTCAAAAATTTTGATACCAAAATTACCCTTTGTACTTATGACAAACCTTTTTGCTTTGATTTGACCAAGTACAAACTGATGTGACCCCTTGACAATAACCTATATAGAATTACAACCATTGATTTTGCTAGAAAGGGGAGATTAAATCACAACCGTTTATTCAGCTTTACAAAAATACCCTAAACAGTTGTTTCCAACTAAATGACGTGTAAGGCTGAGATTAAACATGGATCTGTTCCCACAACGAAAAGATGACACGTGTTTATAGCCGTTTGGAGGGTAATTTAGGCGGGAAATTTTTGAGAAGATAATCACTTACAAAGAAGAACCCTAACTTACCTAACATTTTTTCTTCTTTTCCAACCGCCTCCATTAACACAGCAAAATCACAAAGTTACCATTTCTTCTTCAATTTTTAATTTCCCTTTTAATTTCCTTGTAGTTCTAAAACCCTAATTTCATAAAAAATGGTTCTTAAATGCACTACCTCAGAAACCCTAGAAACAAATTGTGAAATTGAAGAGATGTCTATTAATGAGAAGTTAGAAGGAGCAATTGAAGAAAAACTTGAAGAGCAAGTAGAAGAAACTGAAGAGAAAGAAGCAGAATTTGGAAACAAAGATAAAGAAGAAGAAATCACAGAGAAACATGTAGAAGAAGAAAAAGAAATTGCAGTTGAGAATGAAGTAATTGAAGGGGGAGAACAACAAACTGAAGTGGGAGAACAACAAATTGAAGAGGAACAACAACAAATTGAAGAAGAAGTAGACGAAATTGAAGAGCAAGATGATGAAATTCCAGAATCAAGTGGAGTAGAAAAGATGAAAAAGAAATATGGCCGTAAATTCAGTATAACGGTAAGATGCTCAATGAAGAATGTAGGTGATCATTTTGGGAGTAAATTACCTCTGTTGGAGAAGCAAAATTTTAGTTCTTCATGCTTTAGGTATTTCTTAGATGTTCAAACAGATAACTTACACATGATTACCTCTGTTGTTACACAAATTGTGAAAACTAGGGTTGGTAAATTGAAGTACAAGATTGGGGAAAGGAAATGCAGTTCAAACCATTTGATGTCACTTTAAATTTAGGATTAAAAATTGGTCGTGTACCACATGAGTTCATTTTCATGGAATCAGAAGTTCCAAGTCCATTTAGGGAGAAATATTTTGGTTAGAGGAAAAACATTAAGGAAAAGAACATGAAAGATGCAATTGAAGTAACACGAAATGATCCTAATTCTCGTGATGATGTGCATCGTTTGAATCGCTTGTTGCTTCTGTTAACATCCCTATTACCAGATGCATCTAATACCATTGATGTCAGGTACGTCTAAAATTCACACATTTATCTTAAAATGTGGTTATGTTATCTGCTAAATACTCTAACTGTAGTTGTTCATTGTTGTCATATTATATGGCAACATTGTGATCTTTATTTTTATATGCTAAATATTAATACTTCAGCTTCATATTTGTGTCATATTATCGGCTAAATATCAGCATGTTATCCTCAAAACTTTAATCCTGTATCCTCTAAATTTAGTATATGTACATGGTTTAGGGTTAATATGTTATGTTATATAATATTAACATGGTTTATGTATACTGTAATAGTCTTGTAACATATATGACCATTGATCTTAGGTATGTCGACCTTGCATCAAATCTTCAGAAATTTGATGAATTTCCTTGGGGAACTGTTGTGTTCAATCTGTTAGAAAATTCTCTAGAAACAGCAACAACAAATGAAGCAGCCCAAAAACTGAGTTACAATCTACCTGGGTATGTGCTTGCATTTATTAACTAGGCATACAGCCACATCCCATGTCTAGGTCCTAGAAGGGAAGCTGATGTACCACCATTCCCTAGGATGCTTAGTTGGAAGAATCTTCCAGGAAAAACAATATGTGGAGAAACCATTGATAAGAAGCTTAACCCTCCTCGCGGAAAAGCAATCGAAGTTGCTCCCCCTTTCCTTACTCCTCAAGAATCAGGTGAAGCACTTGTTGTTGAAGCAGAAAAGGTATGTATACTACTCTCTAATTATATCCCATACATTATGAAATATGAATAGTCTATCTTGTAGCTAGTAAATTCCTATATTATATATAACAATATATATCCATCCTCAAGTTATGTCTATTTTATCGGCTAAAATGCAAATATTATCCTCTAAACTATGAAATATTAGCATGTATATAATGGTGTTGTAGTGGCAACAAGAACTTGACAAGCAAGAAAAGGATATAGGTGTGGGTTCACTGGAAGGAATTCTGAAGGGAGTGGTAAGAGACATTGAGGAAGGAGTTATTTCTGGTGTAAGCAAGATATTGAAACCCGAGGCACTGAAAGGGGGATCTTCTTCTTCAACCCAGATGAGAAACACTCCTAAAGGAAGGACACAGAAAAAGGACACTACCCTCACCAAAAAGAAGAAGGACACTACCCCCACCAAAAAGAAGAAGGACACTGAAAAGTCCCACTAAGATGTCAAGAATGACTAGAGGGGGGTGAATAGTCCAATAAAAATTATCTAGGTCAAGTGAACAATTATACAAGAGAGGAACACACTTAACACAAGATAAATAAACTAAACAGGAACATCCCTCACCCAAAAACCCAAACTAAGCCAACACAAGTCTCAGTCTGACAGGGTCCAGTTAACTGGGGTCCAGTCGACTCAGCCTTGTCAGACAGAGAGGTCAAATTCCAGATTAGAAGAGAACCAACAAGAAGAAGATGATGAGAGTAAGAAGAGATGCTGGTATGATTATGAATTAAATATTATAAGCATAAATGTGAAGTCTTTGTGTGATAGACCCAACCCCACACCTACACATACAACTAACAACAAGGAATGTGTGTGTGCTTAATATTGAGACATGAATATGATGGATAGATAGAGATATTTAGAGAGCAAGCAAACCACACAAGAGACACTTGGTTTATAGTGGTTCGGCAAGGTTGCCTACGTCCACTCTTCAAGGAGGCTTTCTTAGCCTTTAGAAATTCCAAGCAAAGCAAGATAGTCACACCTAGTACACCACTTCTTCACCACAAGCACTTCTTGTTGAATCTCTAATGAGTCCTTCAACCTTGAATATTGTAGAGATACCTAACCTCTAACCTAGCCTACTAGGATTTCTTCTCACAAATCACTTTTAACAAAGTGGGTTTTGTTTCTCTTAATGATTCCTCTCAAAGGATGAATAGAGAAAGAAATTAAAAGCACTCAAGGTTGGTTTATAGCTACAATAACTCTCACTCTCATAAATAAGGAAGCATTCAATGTAGTGAGTGAAGTTAATTCGATGGAATGGGATGGATTTCAATGAAGCTCTTCACTTAGGGTTTATCACTTTTGAGTAGATAATAGAGCTAACACCATCAAACTTTTCTTTAGCCTTCTCTTGCTAGATATACTCCATAAAGTGCAATAGATCCGTTGGTCAAACCTGTGTTGACTAGATCTGAAAACTTTAGTGGATCATGGATCGGGTCATAAACCATGTCGCTTGCTGCTGAAAATAATAAGTCCCGTCCAGTCGACTGGAGCAAGGAAACCTGGAGGTTCTGTCTGGTCTTCATTTTCAGCTTCCTTTTTAGCTACATAATCTTCAAGTCTTCAGCTCTTCATGTTCTCCAAGACACAAGATATACTTACAAGACTTGTTACAAACTCTTTTAGGGTTTACATGTGTTTTTACAAAATTACCCTTTGCCATAATACACAACACAAAAACCATAGCTTTACAATCTCCCCCTTTGTGAACTTATGACAAAACAAAAACACATGTAAATAAAATAAATAAAAATACATCATGAAGATCCACTTCCCCTGAATACACAATTCCTCCTGTAGAGTAGTTTCCTGGAAAAAGAAATAAATACCAAACACAAGCATAATACTATACAACATTCTCCCCCTTAGTATGTGTCCATCCCAATACAACATTAATCATTCCCCCCCTTTTTGTCAAAAGTTGGCAAAGGGAAAGAATATAGCATATAAAGGATATAAACGAGTATAAACATGCTCAACCTAACAAGATACTACAAAAAGAGATATAAGGATATATGAAGCAGTGATATCAAACAGACAACTATGCCTCCCCCTAAAAATCATGCTATGGCAAATGAGAGACATCTAAGAGCATCTAAAAAAGGATACAACAATAGAAAAAGCTCATGAGGTAAAATATGCATAATGATAAGATATAACAAGTATAGCTAGCAATGCATTACTACCAACGAAACTCCCCTAAAAACAAACGCGAAGATGAGGAGCATGCCAAGAAGAAATATAGCATGAAAGACCAAAAACAATTTAGGCATGTTGTGTAAACAAATCAGATATCCTATAAAAGGTATGGTATATAACTACCAATCAATTATGAGAAACCCTGCAAAAACAGTTAGTACAATCACGTACACATAGAAGAACACACAGCAAAAAATACTATTCAATCAACTGAACACAAAGGCCATTCAGTCCACTGGTCAAACAGGTTCTCTCAGTCGACTCAAACTCTGAACCAAAGTAATATAATGTAATGTAAACCTACAGACACCCAACAATGACGAATACACAATGATGTATGAAACAACAAGATAAATCATATAACATCCATACATGGATCACATAGATATGATAAGCCTATGAAAACAATGATCTATAAACAAACATCAAACATCCATAACAAGGATAAACTAGTCAGACAAGGATAAACATGATAAGCAGGACTGATCGATATGTAACAGAACAAAAAATGGACTCATAAAAGGACTCGAGACCTCCACAAGAGGACATAGATAAGGCTATGTCGATCATCATTGGTCTTGTATGTGTGTCCTGCTCTCAGCAGCATGTCTAGCATAGTTACCCTCAGTAGCAGCACTTCCCAAAATCTGAACACCGCGAATAAAATCTGCAGTGAGCTTTAAATCTTTTCCTTGTTCTTCAACCTTATCCTCAAGAATACCAAGTCTGTGATTCTGATCCGCTAAGGACTCCTCAATCCTGAACAGACTTGCTAAAACTTCATCCTCATGAGAAGGAATACTAGGACCATCCGGGAATTTCACATATCGAAAGATCTTGTATCCAATGGGTGCCTAGCTTGGTAGCATAGAGGTAAAAGCTGTAAACACACCCCCAGGAACCAACTCTGTAATCAAAGCATAGACACGTGTTCGATGTTCCTGAATGAGCGTCTACCATCTGACTCCATATCATCATGGGCATATCCAATCTCTCACCTAGCATAGCTTTCAACACACAGAAGGCATGATGCTTAGGTATCTCAGTAAAATTACCAGCTTTGCAAAGAACAGTACTAACCATGATACGATTAAGTACTCTAGCCATGGGTATCATATTCATCGTGGAAACGACTACAGTATACTCAAAAGTCTTGCCACAAATAGCAAATAAGCCAATGTTAATCAAAGTATCAACCTGATCAGGAGTAAGAATGAGAGAATTTGTATCATTGTCATGAAAATCAAGAATTACCACACCTCGTTCAATAGCTATCGCGTGGTTCTTGATCTTGTTTAAATATAATTCTTTTGCAGTGATAGAAACAAAATCACCAAAATCTTGAGGTGTACTTAGGGCAGGATCATTTGGGACAGACGAACCAGTTCGTTTCCTCTTGGATGCCATGATCGACAAGCTCTTGGCTGATGAGAAACACTGCAACTTGAAAACAAGGAACTTGCCACTTCAGAATTTTCGACAGCTTCTTCAATCATCAAACATAATTTCCTTCACCCTATTGGTTAAGAAGGAAATCTTAACCAATTTAGAAACCAACCAAAAACTTTTAAACCCCAACCAGATAAATTATCTGAGCTTTGGTGCTTGATGAGACCAAATTATTCTTCTCCGTCAGATGAAGAGAAAGATGGAGTCAATTCAATTTAGAACCCTAGCTGCTGCTGTTACTCGAAATGGAGACATATGATTTCTCTCTTTTCCATCTATGAAGTGAGTTTTCAGGTTGTTGGGTTTTGCCCGATCCAAGATTATATGGTCTGATCTGATCCATGAAAATGGCCGAAACAAATCCATAGGCCCATCAACCAATACACCCAGTCCACAGTTCTGGTTTCTAAGTCAAATCCTATTGATTCTTCCTCCAGTCGACTGGAGTCCAGTCGACTGGAGTCCAGTCGACTGGAGTCTTCAGACATCCAAAACTTGCCAGGATCACTGAAAGATCTCCAGAACTTGTTCCACAAACTGATTGAATCCACTTAATACAAACACCATGGAGAGTAAAGACACACACATGGGACCTCAGATAGGAGTTGCAAGTTCAAGATAAGGTCTCGAGAAAATGCACTACAGATAGGGTACCAGGAGCAAGTATGACAACAAATAAGAAGTGATAAACACATCATACAAATGCACTACAAAAACATATATGTATCAACATGTGCAATGTAAATTTTACCAAACGAGAAATCATTAACAAATATGTAAAACAAATTATCTTGGTATAAACTTTATTAAGAATGCAAAGCAATAAGCAATAAAGAACTATACAAGAACACAATAACAAAAAATGCGACACATAACATGCATAAAAGACTAAGCATACAAGATACTCACGAGACCTTACCACTCAAAATGGTCTCTTGGGAGTCAGATCATACTATCCACATAGGGACTTAATATGATCTTCAAACATGTCCAAGTGTGTCGACCACAAAGAAGATGGTCTTCACTCACACATGTGACATGTAGACCACACCCCTTTTGCTATACTTATGATTTGACCCTCAAGAAACACAATCATGGTCAAAACCTACAACTCAAGATACAATTCAACCAAAATACTAAAGATACATGTGAGAAGATATAAAAGACAAGAAAGCACCCATCACATGTAGTGAGACCTAGCATAAGGAAGAATATAACAAGTAAACACTGTGAGATCACAAGTATGAGAATAACCATAAAAGATAGGCATGATGCACAGAAGGAGACTAGAACATAACAAGATAGCTATATCCTAGGGAATGGCATCGCACCACTTGATGACAAGTGACTGCATACGTACCCCACTAAAATAGATATGCAAAGGGGTACAGGGGATCAGACGCCTCGTAGTTCGGTCAATGGGCCCACTTAGCACATAAGTACAAATGAACCCAAGGTAACTCACCTAGAGACTAGGTGGACGTGAAAGTACTAGAACTCACCTTCAAACACAAAAGAGTAATACGGTCGGGTGTTCTAGTAACATGGACAGGTAGGCTATCACATAAAGAATTGTAAGATAGTTCAAGAGCCATACCTGGGACACTCAAGCTAGATGAGCGTCCATTATCGTCAAGAGAACATATTTGGACCTTAGAAGCTTGATCATTTTGCTCTACGCGAGTAGTAGCTTTCTTAGGTCTCCATACTTGCACAATTCTCTTTGGAGGCATACATCTCTTAAGTGTATACTCGAGATCCCTCTTTTTGGCTTCAAGACTAGCCAAGGTCTTCTTAAGCTCTACTTCTTTCTTAGCCCTTTCATCGGCTTGTTTGTGTTTGCACCGCCTTTGGATATGACCCTTCTTTCCACAATAGTAGCAAATGAGAGATAAGGTAAAGCTAGGAGTGTGCGGCCTTTTAGGAGGTGTAGCTTTAGGAGGAAGAGAAGTCTTTGACTTTGCCTGGTAACCAAGTCTGGACTTGTCATAAGGACTTTGAGATCTCTCAAGAAGGTCATCCACCTTCATAGAAGGATTGTCATAAATTACTTCTTTACCCTGAGTGATCTCTTTCTTCAACTTAGTCTTTAGATCTTCATTCTCTCTCTTGAGGCTTTTGATTTCGACTTCAAGATCACTAGACTTAAGTAAAGCTCCATCTCTTTCTTCTTTCAACTTCGCACATTCTTCGCTCAATTCTTTTACACTTGTTTTGCTAAGATCCAGGCGTTTGGCAATTTCATAGCTCTTCTCATAGAGATCATTGTAGGCCTTTTGTATAGCATCAACATCATACTCACATTCACTACTTTCATCACCACTGTCACTATCCGAGGTCTCACGTTCGGTAGTGTTCTTTACTTGAGTTGAGCGAACCATGAGTGCACGACGAGTAAGAGTGTCATCACAATCAGAGGAGTCATAATCACTGTCAGATGAAGAGTCACATACTAGAGATGTTTTCATAGCTTTAGCATTGGTTGCATTGTTTGGACACACTGTAGATAGGTGCCCAATACCACCACAAGTGAAGCATTCTCTATTATCTTTGGCTTTAGCTTTTATTCCTTCATGCTTGTGTGAATCTTCATCATCACTATTGGAATATTTGAAAGATGATCCATGCTTGTCGAAGAACTTCTTTCCTTTCTTGTAGAACCTATTGAACTTCCTAGCCATCATAGCAAGATCATCACATTTACTAGAATAAAAAGATTTTAAAGCAATAGATTTTTCAGGTTTTTCATCTTTACCATTCCTAGTTGCAAATTTTAATTCATAGGTCTGAATAGAGCCAACTAGCTCCTTTAAGGTCAAGAGAGTTAAGATCTTTGGCTTCTTCAACAGCCGTGATTTTCGGGTCAAATCTATATGGTAAAGACCTGAGGATCTTTCGCACAATAACAGTGTCATGAATCTCCTCATCTAATCCCCACATAGAATTGGTGCAGTCTTGGAACCTTAGCCAAAACTGTCCAAAAGTTTCTTTTTCTTCCATCCTCATATTTTCAAACTGACTAGACAACATTTGAAGTTTTGAGTCTTTGACTTGGGACGTCCCCTCATGAGACAATTCAAGGATGTCCCAAGCCTCTTTTGCAGTCACGCAAGTCATAATGGATTTGTATTCCTCAACAGAAACACCACAATGGATAGCATTCAGAGCTCGATTATTTGCATGGTCAAGGTCTTTCTGTTTCGGAATCCACATATCAGGAGGAGAGGGTGTGGTTGTGACAACATCATTAATAGTAGCAGTGATGATAGGTTCCTTATATCCAAATTCAGTGACGTGCCAACAATTTCGGTCTAAAGACTTGAGGAAAATCCTCATTCTAGTTTTCCAAAACATATAATTTTTTCCATCAAACAAGGGTGGTTTATTTATCGCACCACCCTCTTGCCCATTCGACATCATTGTGGATCGTAGCTCGGGATGTTAAGCCCAGTGTGAGCAACCTGCTCTAATACTAATTGAAAAGTCCCACTAAGATGTCAAGAATGACTAGAGGGGGTGAATAGTCCAATAAAAATTATCTAGGTCAAGTGAACAATTATACAAGAGAGGAACACACTTAACACAAGATAAATAAACTAAACAGGAACATCCCTCACCCAAAAACCCAAACTAAGCCAACACAAGTCTCAGTCTGACAGGGTTCAGTTAACTGGGGTCCAGTCGACTCAGCTTTGTCAGACAGAGAGGTCAAATTCCAGATTAGAAGAGAACCAACAAGAAGAAGATGATGAGAGTAAGAAGAGATGCTGGTATGATTATGAATTAAATATTATAAGCATAAAGGTGAAGTCTTTGTGTGATAGACCCAACCCCACACCTACACATACAACTAACAAAATGGAATGTGTGTGTGCTTAATGTTGAGACATGAATATGATGGATAGATAGAGATATTTAGAGAGCAAGCAAACCACACAAGAGACACTTGGTTTATAGTGGTTCGGCAAGGTTGCCTACGTCCACTCTTCAAGGAGGCTTTCTTAGCCTTTAGAAATTCCAAGCAAAGCAAGATAGTCACACCTAGTACACCACTTCTTCACCACAAGCACTTCTTGTTGAATCTCTAATGAGTCCTTTAACCTTGAATGTTGTAGAGATACCTAACCTCTAACCTAGCCTACTAGGATTTCTTCTCACAAATCACTTTTAATAAAGTGGGTTTTGTTTCTCTTATTGATTCCTCTCAAAGGATGAATAGAGAAAGAAATTAAAAGCACTCAAGGTTGGTTTATAGAACACCAACTACAATAACTCTCACTCTCATAAATAAGGAAGCATTCAATGTAGTGAGTGAAGTTAATTCGATGGAATGGGATGGATTTCAATGAAGCTCTTCACTTAGGGTTTATCACTTTTGAGTAGATAATAGAGCTAACACCATCAAAATTTTCTTTAGCCTTCTCTTGCTAGATATACTCCATAAAGTGCAATAGATCCGTTGGTCAAACCTGTGTTGACTAGATCTGAAAACTTTAGTGGATCATGGATCGGGTCATAAACCATGTCGCTTGGTAATGTCGCTTGCTGCTGAAAATAATAAGTCCCGTCCAGTCGACTGGTACATAATCTTCAAGTCTTCAGCTCTTCATGTTCTCCAAGACACAAGATATACTTACAAGACTTGTTACAAACTCTTTTAGGGTTTACATGTGTTTTTACAAAATTACCCTTTGTCATAATACACAACACAAAAACCATAGCTTTACAGACACTACCCCCACCAAAAAGAGGAAGGAACCAAGTACCCCCAGTAAGAAAAATGAAACTAAGAAGAGTCAAGCAGCGGTAGCCAAGTCTAAAACAACTGGACCTGCACCCAAGACTAACCCTAAAACAACTGCTACACCCAAGACTAAAACAACTACAACACCCAAGTCAGTTCTGAAGAAGGACAACACAACTACCACCACCACCAAAGCAGTCTCCAAGAGTGGTGTTAATACAAGGAGTCAAAGCATTTCCACTCCATCGAAGAGAAAGCCTACTCCATCTAAAACCATTGCAAAGACCATTTCAAGTCCTAGTGCAGATAGAAAAAGCAAGAAAATTGCCAGTGAGAAGTTAAGTTCACCAATTGCAACAACTCCAGAGAGGTCTCAAACTTTACAACTCTCTTTAGGTGG
Source organism: Aquilegia eximia (assembly GCA_023053565.1). Classification (NCBI taxonomy): domain Eukaryota; kingdom Viridiplantae; phylum Streptophyta; class Magnoliopsida; order Ranunculales; family Ranunculaceae; genus Aquilegia; species Aquilegia eximia. Next base: position 13,372,906 of record JALIGU010000001.1, read on the forward strand.
GATGAGGGCCACAAGGAGCACAAGTCAAATTAGAGAACAGGAGAAGCAACAAGTTACTCCACCTCCACCAAAGAAACAGAAGACCATCCCACCTTCTACTAGAAAACAACCTCCTAGGTATAAATTTCAGTTATATCCTCTACATCCCTAATTATTAGCAGCTAATTGTTAACTTTATATCCTCTAATATTTATCTTATATCCTCAGGGAAAAGCAAAGTAGCAGGTCTTGACAAGTCATGGAGGAAAAATATAAAAGCCAAAGATGCAAGAATTGTTGAGAAGAAAAATGCCAAAGAAGAAGCTAAAAAACGAAGATTTATTCCAAGGCCAGATAGTGATGAAGATGAGGATATACATGTTCAAAAAAAAGGAAAACATACACAGGGGGGGGGGGGAGATAGAAAAAAATGATGAAGGAGCAGTTGAAGGAGAAGGAAAGAATGATGAAGAAAAAGTTGAAGGAGAAGGAAAAAATGAAAGTGAAGGAAAGGTTGTAGTAGAAGGTAATAATGAAGGAAAAGTTGAAAGAGAAGAAAAAGTTGAAGGAGAAGGAAAAAATGAAAGTGAAGGAAAGGTTGCAGTGGAAGGTAATAATGAAGGAAAGGTTGAAGGAGAAGAAAAAGTTGAAGGAGAAGACAAGAAGGGTGGATCAGCTGAAAGTGAAGAAAATACAACATAAGAAGTTATTGTTGCTGATGCAATGGCAATATTGGCCCAATCAGATATTCTTGATACTACCATGGAACATGTGCAGGAGTTGGCCATCCTCAAGACTGAGAATACTGATGTGCAAGAAGTGAAAGAGTTGGCAGCTAAAGTAGATACCTTGCCTGCTAAAATTGAAGAGGTAGATGCTAAGGAGGATGGGCAAGAAGAAGAAGATTATAGCTTTGATGATGACATTCCAGCTCCTAAGAATATTCCTGAAGAATATTTAGTAGAAATAGATAGTGTATCAGCTAGTGAGATGGGTAATGTTGAACACCATGAAGATGATATAGTTTTCACTGGTGAAGAAGAAGAAGTGGATAAGCAAACTATTTATGACTTTAACAACAGCCAAAAAAAATTGAGAAAAAAAAATCAGGGGAAGAAAGAGGGGAAAGAAGTTGATGCTCAGCTGATGATTACCATGGGCATGTCATTTCTAGACAGAACTACAACTCATAATGAGACAGATGTTTTGAACTATTACTGGTGGTTGGCAAAGGATCCAAATTTTGAGCATAAAGTGATGAGGGTTTATGGATATGGACTGGAAGTCCATGTGAAACAGTTTTACAGCCTATGGAACACTAATTGGGTGCATGGAGATATCATTAAAGCCTATGTTAGCTTGATCATTCGTTGGTATGGAATGATGAGGGGGCATATCAATGCAAATAATCAGTATGTTATTGTTCCAACAATATATTTTGCTGTAAGTATTTATTTATTTATTTATTTTTAAATCTCTTATGCTTGAACCTTTGAGTAGAGGATACAATTATGTTATTTAGAGTTTACAATATGAGTTATTTGGGGATAATAATATATTTGTTTGGTTGTTTCAGGCCATGGTTTATGGTGATGTCCAATATACATACAATAGGCGTATGAGGGATCCAACTTTTGCTCCACTATCACCAGCAAACAGAGTAAGGAGTGGTGCATTCAATATTAAGACAGGTGCCATAAACATTATGAGCCCCACTGGTTATATGGAGAACCAAGTTTCCCCTTACCATGCAAAGGTTATCCTTATTCCTTACAAGTAAGTGTATTAACTTTGTACCCTCTAATTTACATTTACAACATCCTCTAACAACATAGATAATATCTGTTAAAACTTATGAGATTTGTTAATAATGCAGGTCAATGATAACCACTGGGTACTCTTGAGTTTTAGCTTTAAGGAAAAGAAGGTGAGAATATATGACTCTTTGGGCTTGAAGAGACCATCAAGACAACAACTAGGGTTGGAGAAGATGTTGCCTTATGTGGTCTTTGCTGCTGACCCTAACATTCCAGGTTTTGACTTGGAATTTGGATGGGAAAGGGAATTTGTGAATTGCCCAGAACAAGATGATGGTCATAGCTGTGGAGTTTTTTTGCTTGGTTACATTGATTGTATAGTCAGAGATAGGTAACTCGATTTCAAGAGAAGGTCTGATCTTATGAGGAAGCGTATTGCTATGGACCTTGTTCAGTGTGGATTGAAGCCACCAAGTAAGGGGGTGCTTACAGTGTAGATGACTGAACTTTTGTAAAATTAGATAAGTTTAATGTCCCGTCAATGTACTTTTAGTTCAATGTATTTTGGTACTTTTGAGGGCTGTTCTTAAATGGTCATAAAGAATATTAGTTGGCAGGTGAAAAAATAGTCAAATGCTTGGAATTCGCGTCTTGATCTTCCCACTTTATTAAATTCTACTAGTATAAAACCATGGTGAGGTTACAACCCAAACCTTTCTTGAGAGCTTATTTGAGTGAAAATGGCTTCCTTGAGTGAAATCTCTGCTAAGTTAGATATCTCTTTACTCATTGCTGAAGATGAAGTGTGTCTGAAGCTTCTCGAAACATCAGACCCTTTTCTTGGAAGTTTCAGTGAAAAAGAAGAAGATGATGATGATGAAGAGGATTCTGAAGGAACAAGTGAAGAAAAGAAAGATGATGAGGGATCAGATTCCTTGAATACAGAAGACTATGTCCAACACAATCCTCTTGTTGAGTACCCTGATGACAACGATGTGCTTTCTTCCCAAGAATGTGTTTCTGCAAAGGATAAGGACATCGCAGAGGAAGATGAGGTGGAGAGCAGCTTTTCTGGTGAACATGAAGAAGAAGAAGAAGATTATGATGATGATGAGTGAAGAAATTTTTTTTTTTTCTGTTTTGCTGAACTGTTTTATTTATTTATTTTTTGTTGAAATTTTTTTATTTTTTTTGGAGCTGAATGTACAAACCCTTTTCCCTTTCCCTTCCCTTGATGCAAATATATAAAAGTATTATTATATAACATTTTCTTCAGTACAAATATTTAGTATAAATTAGAGGATAACGATTCACTAGTTAGAGGATATTGATCATTCAAACTAGAGGATACATATGTAAGATCGGGCAGAGAAAAAGACAACTTACAAAATGTGCCATATAAAAGGCAAACATAGAACAAAATGGTCAAAGTCTGGTACAACTTCCAAAGGCATAACTTAGAAAAAAAAAATACCCAACACTTAATAGGAATCAGGTGGTCCATCAGGTAAAGGTTGGAAATAATAGTCAAAGTCTGGTACAACTTCAATACATGTTGATTTGTTGTACCCTCGTCCCCTACACCTTGAGCATCTTCTCTCCTGTACTGGGATACCTTCAAGTCTGCCTCTCCTTCTCTTTTTCTTTGGACGTCCAGGCATAACACATGCTAGTGGTGGAAGGATCTTTCTGCTTACTCTATCCTTTGGCCATTCATCATTTCCTCTTATGGGTCTCCAATTTTCTTTGTAGGTCTCTATATATGTCTCCCTTTTGTAGTACACACCACAAAATGTGTATGGATCCATTTGACATTCTCTAATGACAGACACTGCGTGCTCACAAGGTATTCCCATAGTTTGCCACCATTTGCATGTACATTCTCTTGCGTTCAAGTCCACCACACATGTCCTGCTCTCACCATAAACTGTCCAAATAGTTGGAGATGTCTTCTCACGAGTGAAGGTTATACCTCTCCAAGCATTATGCAAAATTTGTTCGTGGCACCACTTAGTTACAGGTGTCTTGAATTTCTCACCATCAACACCATAATCTCTGTGATGCCTCATGATGTTGGCATGAATTCATTCGACCAGATTTGTAGCAGGAAACATTCTTTCTGGTATAATCATTCTATTCCAAGATTCCACATGATTGGTGTAAATAATTCCATATTTGTTTCATAGAGGACACAGATAAATGTTTAGCCGATAATATGTAACAATTAGCCGATATAATATGCACAAGTAGAGGATAGGGAAATGAATAGGGTACCGACCTGGGTTTCTCCTGAAACGCACTTGCCTACTTATTTAGTGGTTCAATTGCCATTAAGCTGTGGTATGCCTTTGGAGATATGGCCTATATTTGCAGCATCAAACCCCAGAACTCATTTTAATTGAGTATCTTGGCAGCCTCTTTAAGCAACCACCTTACTTTTGCATTCCCATATTTAAGGGACATGTGTTGGGCACAATACATATGACAAGCCTTGGGCAAAATCTTTGGTACAGCTTGAATAATACTTTTGTGCCTATCTGAAAGAAACACAAACTCGTGGTCAGTCCCAACCACATGGTCCCTAAGTTTTTCAAGAAACCATTCCCAATACTCATTGTTTTCTTTTTGCACAAGGGCAAAAGCAATAGGGAACATATGATTATTTCTTTCAATTCCAATTGCTGATAGTACAACTCCAGGATATCTCCCTTTCAGAAATGTTCCATCTATAATGATTATTGATCTAAATGTGCTTCTGTAAGCTCTCACAGTTATACCATATGACCAGAACATACATTGGAATTCATCACCAGGGCCTGTGATAATATCAGTCTGAGAATCGGGATCGACCAACTTAAGTTCATTACAGTATGTTTCAAGTTGTTGATATGACAAACTAAAGCTTCCCCTTAACTACAATATGAGGATAAACATGACTGATTAGCCGAAAGTTCGGTTTCCTTCATTCCATCTCCCTTAACCTTAAACCTTAAAATATCAAGAGTTTGTTACTATAATTTCAAAACAACTTGAAGAAATATTTGCTGCTGATGGTGATGTTGTTGTTCATCTTCATTAATATCATCATCTTTTATGTTTAATTTTTATTTTCTTTTGATGGGTTCATTTTTTAAGTTCAATTTGATGTTTAGTGGTGATGGGTATTTTTTTTTTTTTTTTTGCTAATTTGATGTTTTTTTAAAAGTTTAATTATGAAATTGGAGATGAAGGAAAGCGTTAAAATTTTGTTCCAGGAATTGACATAATTTCAATTTTCTTAGAGAAAAAAAATCAACAACGTGGTCTTTGCATATCTTACCAACACATATCTTGGCACAATAAATACATTGCAAAGAGTTCATTGCATATCATGCTACAACATCTGGGCATAACATTCCAACATGGCCTCACATAATTTCTAGTGTTTTAATGTTATGAGCTCTTTGCATACCTTGCCGATACATCTTTGCACAATAACTAGAATGCAAAGAACTCATTGCATACATTGTTTTCAATGCATTGGTATAGAGCTATTTGTAAAAAAATGCAAAGACTTGTTTGCATACTCGCAACAACAACCACATAAACCATAAAAATGTAAAGACTTGTTTGCATCAGTCACAACACATATGAACATAGAATATAATGCAAAGATTTGTTTGCATACTCGCAAGAACAACCACATAAATCATAAAATGCAAAGACTTGTTTGCATAAACAGAAGGGTATTATTGGTAGTAAAAGGGTCGTTTTTACAATTTCAACGTTAAATGGGTATTTTCTTATTCGACAAATACTTAATCAAGGCCAATATTATAAACCGGGTCTTAGCTGGGCCATTTGTGTTTTGTGGACTCTTAATGAGGTCCCAGAACCATTTCCATGCAATATGTTTGAGTGTGGTTTTGACAAATTCCCCCTTAGTTTAATTGTGACAATCAATTTGAGACAACAAAAAAATGAATACCGAACATCCAATTTGGGACAAAAGGAGTACTATATAAGTGTGTTTTATATTTGTAGTCAAATAACTTTTCAATCAATTGTTTTTTCCATCTTCTAGTGTATTTGTCTTGTCATGAGAGTATAACAAAGAATTGGTTCGTCGTCTTCTATCCGTTTGAAGTGTTGCCACGCTAAGAAGGATAGATCGTTGTATCCTGGGATTTGCAATGGCCATATGGCATTGCAAAATGTTAACCGTTGCAACTACAACGTTACAAATCTCGTTGCAAATATTTGCAACGGTTATCTGGCATTGTTATTTACATATTTGCAACGACGTTTTGGCATTGTTATTTCTCTAATTGCAACGGCCAGAGTTGGTTGCAACCAAAAAGGCTTTATTATTCTTCTTATAGCGGCTGCCCTGGAAGGTTCAGGATCTTGTGATGCTGGTATCCTGACGATCTAGTTGACCGTATTAGGATCGCCAGGATTGTTAGTGATTTGTACCACTAAGTTCTCTGCCCCCGGCTGTCCACATTCAGAGTGTTGTGAGCTCTGATCGTGGCCCTCACTTCTGAGAACTGATTCTTGATTCATCGGTTCTGTTGCTTCAAGAACCAGAGACAGGGGAGAAAGGTTCTCTGTCTGACTTTCAGTAACTTGACTCATTCCATTGTTGGAACGAGTTGGGGGTCTCTTACTTCCAGCCATTGCTGCAGCAACTCCGGTATGACTGGAATGAGATTCTTTGCAAGGCTCTGGAACTAATGGGAGATTCAGCCCCACGGTGGGCGCCAAAGAGTGTGGGTGCAAAAATTTGATCCACAAACTCGAGATGTGTATATATTGATCGAACAGTTACAATGAAAGCCTTGTATAGACAGACATAGGATGGGGGGTATACAGTGAGACTGAACCTGATCGGGATCAGACTGCCTACATATCCAAGATGATGAACATGGAATCAAGTATCTGCTTCCACTTAGCTCTAATGGAGTTGCTCAGTAAAAGACTCGTAGTTCAGGAGGTTTAGAACTCTTGTATTTGTAGTAGGCCGGAGGAGGCTGACTCAACCACCCCGACAGGATTTGAACCCGTGATATTTTGTACCCAAAACAAACGCGCTACCAAGCTGCACTACATCCCTTTCAATTGGCCTACAGTGTCATTGTAGATAATCCCCGGCTTGTTTTCCACATCGTTATTTCCTCCATTGATAGAGGCCCAATATACACTGCATACTCCCTGGCCAGGTCCTCTGGACTTCTGTGCTAAGCCTTTGGATGAGCCCCTGTCGCTGTTGGGCCGGACCTAGCCTACTTGACTGAGGTGGGCCTGGTCGATGTACAGGAGCCCACGGTTCAACTTCTTATACAGTAACCGGGGCTCCGCCCATTGATAGTGGACTATCCGGTGAGTCAAGGTCCACAGAGCTACAAATAGTCAGCTGTAGTGTTGCCTTTTCTGTAAACATGTATAGCTTCTAAGTTGATAGTGCCTAGAATAGCATATATTTTATCCCACCGGTTCTTCAGTTGTATAGGCATAGATATAGATTTATTGATCCATTGTAGGACTAGTTCTGAATCCGTTTGGATTAAGACATCTCTGATTTAATCGGCTGCTCCTACACCTGACGAGCTGCAGGTAGCTCATTTCAACCGGAGGAGTTGCCTAGAAAAAAAAAGTTTTGCAATGCAACGACACAAGAAGGATTCATTTCGGAGCAGTTTCTTTTCCCGTCCCCCCGCCCCGGCATAGCGCTTCGCTTCCGGTTCTTCGGAAGAATAAACTGACTTCTCCCTTCTTCATTGATCTGCGGGTATGCAGATCTCTTGAAACCGGGTTGGGCCCTACCTGATAACCCAGCCTTGGATGGCTACTGCTCAGGTGCTCCCGGTTTAGCTTCTTATGCAGCGATCGATGACACCTGTCGGATTTTTTACCTAGGGTACACACATCGCCCCCTCTTTGTCAAGTAGAAAATCTGCTTGGGAAATATCTTCGTTATATCTTCCGCGACTGTTGATATTCGGAGGATTCCTTTCTTGACACGGTTCTTGATGACGATTCCGTATCCCTTGGATCAAGGATTAAAGTTTTCTTCCTCCCCTATAAATAGGGAGTCGGAGGTTATGAAGGATGTCCACTTCTCTTTCTCCGTTCCCTGTTGTTATTGTTATTGTTGTTGTTGTTGTTGAAGCCTCTTCTGAAGAATGGCTGACGACCAGGCTACTGATTTGGCCCACCGCGCATTCAATCTTAAGGTAGAGCACGTGTTTAACCAAGGGCATGCTCAAGAGAAGAACCTAGAAAAGGTTGTCCGACTGGAGCATGACGTGATGTTGTCCCTCAAGAAACGAGACAACATCATTGCATCACAGCGTCGAGACCTCCATCTCTCTGAAGACTCGCTTAAATAGACGGAAGACCAGATCCAAACCTTGAAAGAGAAGGTCTGGATACTGGGCAATGTTGCGGCCGGGGGTGCTAGTTGGGACCAGGTCGCTACTTCACCCTACCGCCTCGCGAAGTGCTTTGGCAGACTACTTAATGTAGCACCATTGTTGAGGAGCGGTGCCCTCTTTACTTGACTTTTATTCATCGATAAAATCCCTCTTTCCATGAACATTGCCTCTGCTTGTCTTGTCTTGTCTTGATCTTGGTAGGTTGACTGTCGGTCCATGGGAGACCGTTGCTTCTCGGGAAACAACTGGGTTGTGGGCCGGCCTTTTTAACCATTGTGTAGTTAAATAGAGAGGGGTTTACTCTTGCTGAGTTATTCTTCTTTCTATCTTCTTCTCTTGGTCATCTTCCATGGCGGCTAAGCATTCTGATTCTAGCTCCGTCGGTGACAATCGGGAACAGTACCGAGTGCATCTCCTTGGCCGTGTGAACAGCTTGAAGGCGCAACTGGTCAAGCTTGTGGAAGACCAACGCCGGTGGGAGGAGTTCCATGAGGGTCGAATCAGGGATAAAGATGAGGGAATCCAGGGCCTCAAAGAAAAGCTGAACTCTACTTCTGCTGAGCTTGCTAGGATGGGGGGCAAGATGGATGATGTCGCGGTTTCCTCATGGAAGGAAGGATACGCTGAAGCTAAGGCCAAGTACCATCTCCCAGACTCGACTGAGGAGTCCGGCCGGGATCCTTCGTCTCCTACCTTGATGTAATTTAGGTCCGGTCGCACTATGTAGGGGATTTTATGCACCCTGTATAATGCATTTCGTAATAAAATCATGTTTCATTTTATTACTGTCTTGAGCACCGGTAAGTAGATCTTGCTATGTAGAGTGCAGGAACACATGTTGATCAATATTTACTTGACCGTGATGATGTAGACCGGAGGTCCACATGTCGCTGACGACCATGTGGAGCTCACTCGTAGATGCTAGACAAATCTCGCTGAGTGTACGAGGTGGGTCCCAACTGATGTGGGTGCCAGATGACTATGCGATGTGGGCTCCAACTGACTGTGTTTAAGTGGCCCCACTTCGTCTTCTCTAAATCTTCTTTTGTTGGCGAGAAAATATACAGCTTCAACTTCCAGTGAAAGCTTGTGACTCTTCGCTGATTGAGTCATTAAAACCAGTTGGTTTAATGACCATAATGATAATTTCATTAAGAGAACCTGAAATACCATCAGCTGGTGGACCCTGGGTTCTCCTTATAAAAAGGAGAAGTTCAGAGGAGAGAAGGGTATCTTTTCCTCTCTTTTTCTCTCTTACTTCTGCACCTTTACTTCATTTCCCCGGAATCCTAGGTTCTGCTCTTCTAAATTTCGGTGATTTCTTGCGAATATTTCTTCAAATATGAGGAGAACCTTCGTTCTGAGGTCTAGCAGCGACGAGGAACCCCAGAATTCGGCTCCCCGTCCCGTTTTTTATGAAAGCGGGCCTATCGGCATTTGATTGCCTGGACCGCCTTCGCCTGCTGGTGCGGCGGAGGTGGCTCATCTCGATTTTGCTGAGCCTCCTGTTGAGAGGCCGAGGAGGAGGTGGCAAGCTTCCTTCAACCTCCCCCGAAATCCTGAGCTTGAGCGGATGAGCGCGGCGGAAGTTCAGGAGCGGCTTGGCTGGAGAGGGGTCCGGTATGGCTCCCACCCTTCCATTTCAGACGGTTGCTCCGACAACCTTATAGCGGTAAGTCTTTACCAGCTTCTTTACGACATGCAGCTTCCGTTGCATTCTTCTATTCTGAGATTGTTGTCGTGGTGGGGGATCCCGCCCGGTCAGATGCACGTGTCTTTTGGATAATCGTGCATCGGATCGGGCTGATCGCCCTCCACTTTGAGATTCCGTTTGGCTCGGTCGATATGTTCATGCTCATGAAGCCCGTCGCCCGGGAGGCCAAGGAACGCTGCTTCTACGCCATCTCTTGGCGTACTGCCCGGAGGTTGTCTAGACTTCCCAACCATTGTGGGAATTGGTTCGAGTCCTGCTACCGGGTGTCAGGGTGGTCGTCTGACCGCAGCATACCAGTGCCGCGGGACTTCATAGGTAAGCATGCGCCTGACCTTTCTTTCATTCTTGCCCTAATGTTTTGCGTGCTTGTTGAGCTCCGGCTCAAGAACAGTTCTGTGCTTGTGTCTGCAGGGAAACGTCAGCTCCAAGTGTCTCTGCCAAGCGAGGGTGAATTCCTGTGCTGCTGAGGGGAACATTGGGCGTTTCTTCTGTCTGCCCGCAGACCAGCTGGACTTGACGCTCCCCGACCAGATCGTAACAGATATCCGCTACCCAGCGAGGCTTGCCCTGCCAGCTCCTCCGCAGGTTGTGGAGGTGGAGTCCAGCTCCGGTGAAGGTGCTGCCACTGTAGAGAGCACGGCCCCAGTGCTGAGGAGGAGCCTCCGGTTGAGAGTGGGGTTGTCGATCTGCGGGGGGAGATGGATGACTGGCCCGATGAGGTTCTTCCAGTCGGGGGAAGATTTCATCCTGACGAGCCGATGCTGGATGTTCTGTCGGAGGTCATCCCAGTTGTCAGGGATGTTCAGGTCAGTGATGCTAGCTCTGTTTGTCACTCCAACCCTCCCTTGGGTCGCCGAAAGAGGCCACATTTTTATGGCTCATTCGACTCATTCGGTGATCCAAGTCTGATGTCGAGGGATAGTGGACTTCTTCTTTCCCGTGGGTCTGGCGAATCAGCTACTGAGGGATTCTTTCCTACCCCGGTGCAGGTACATGCTGAGGTGGACAACCTGGCCCAGCCGGAGATTGTGGGAGATGTGTCCGAGGAAATAGTGGTCGTTTTTGCTGCTGAGGGAGGCGAGCTAGCTGTAGTGTCGGGGGGTCCGTTGGATAAAGTGGACGCCCCCAGTGTTGGAGATGCTGGAGTGGAGGCTCCGGTGGGGGTAAGACCTTCCCAGCCTCCTTCTGTTGAAGTTGTTTATGTGCAGTCCCCTGCCCCGGTTGATCCGAGGGGCAAGGATGTGGTAGATGAGTTTGCCCGGGGGCTCGAAGAGAGCTGCTTCTGTTTCCCTTGCTAACCAGGGGGAGCCTGTGCGCCCGAGAAGGGAGGATGCCATCCCTCGGGTGCTGAGGGGACAGGTGATGGGGACTACCCGTATTGGTAGTGGCACCCAAGTCCCTGTGGAAGATGCTCTGGCAGTTGAGGGCGTCCAGACTGAGGTGGAGTTCAATGTGTCGGGCACTGCTAATCATGAAGCCCCGGTTTATGGGTGGGGCGACCACGTCCCGTATACTGACCTGCCCACTGGCCCCACTATGCAACTGGGCCCTGAACCGGGCGAGTACCAGCCTGAGGCCACTCCGGAGTTCTCGCTGCCGATGTTCACTATTCATCCTGCATTTCTGAGTGGCGAGCAAATGTCTATTGGGCACTCCGGCATCATGAATCTCCATACTGCTTTTGACTATATCTTCCAGAACCTACTTCCGGAGGACCAGTCATACTATAGCCGCCTTTCTCGCGACCGGTCGATGAGGGTGGCTGCCCAGAATCTCATCGCGGTAAGATTCCTTGACTTGAATTCTAGCTTTAGATATGTTGATGTCTATATGCGTGCTTCTGATCTTTGTTTCTCTTTCTGTCAAACACAAGCTGCCATGGCCCGGGTCTTTGAGCTGAGTGTCATGCCCCGGCTTCTGCCTTGGAGGATCCGGAACGCCTGCGAGCTGAGAATCATCAGCTCGAGAAAGATCTGGCGGCGGCCAATAGTGACCGGTAGGCTCTGGAGGAGGACAAGCGGTCCATGGCGACAGACTACCACAACCTGGACTTCACTCTAACCGCTGCTCTCCAGAGGGAGGAGGATGCCAAGACTTCCTTGGCAGAATTGGAGGCTACTTGCAGGAAGCTGACCCGAGAGAAGCTGGAGCTGGACCGACGTCTCATCCTCAAGGAGGCGGCGTACGACCGGGCCGCTGAAAAGCTCCGGTTGGAGAAGGCTGCCTATCAACAGGTCCTCGACCAGCTGGAGAAGGAGAAGGCGAAGAAGGGCTGTAATGGCCCCGGTCCTTCTTCTCAACCTTAGCTCATTTTGATTTTGTAGAAAGGTTCTTGTCCCGGTTGCCGGGGAACTTTCTCTTGTACATATTCTTATCTGAAAAAGAAAATAAAAATAATGTTTTGGTAGTGCAAAAACATCTTGTTAGATATCTTTACCTTGTTTACAGCGTTTATTACAACTGATTATCTCCCTCGCCCCCTTATCGTTTTCAGGAGTTTTCCTTGGGACGATAATAGTTCTTTTTTCTTGCTGATTCTATGGTGACTCATGGTCTGTTGCTGAAAGGGGGGTTTTCCCCGTGTTACATGCTTCGACCAGGGGGGAGGCTAGCTCGCCTAACGGCCCCGGTTCTTAAGAGTGGATGGCCTCGCTTAAGATAGATTTCCAAGACCGAAAGCTAGGTCCAGGCATCTCGGGCCTGAAAAAGAGTGTAGCTCCGCATATTTAGGACTTAGCCAGGATCGGAAGCTAGGTCCGGGCATCCTGGGTTTGATGGGGTTTGATCCCTGACATCCCTGGTTCCAAGACCAGAAGCTAGGTCCAGGCGTCTTAGGCCTAAAAGGAGCATAACTCTGCATTTAGGACTTAGACAGGATTGGAAACTAGGTCCGGGCATCCTGGGTTGGATGGGGTTTGATCCTGACATCCCTGGTTCCAAGACCGGAAGCTAGGTCTGGGCGTCTTGGGCCTAAAATGAGCATAACTCTGGGTTTAGGACTTAGACAGGATCGGAAACTAGGTCCGGGCATCCTGGGTTGGACGGGGTTTGATCCATGACAACCCTGGTTCCAAGACCGGAAGCTAGGTCCGGGCGTCTTGGGCCTAAAAGGAGCATAACTATGCGTTTAGGACTTAGACATGATCAGAAATTAGGTCCGGACATCCTGGGTTTTACGGGGTTTGATCCCTGACATCCTTGGTTCCAACACCGGAAGCTAGGTCCGGGCGTCTTGGGCCTAAAAGGAGCATAACTCTGCATTTAGGACTTAGCCAGGATCGGAAGCTAGGTCCGAGCACCCTGGGTTGGATGGGGTTTGATCCCTGACATCCTTAATCTCCAAGACCGGAAGCTAGGTCCGGGCGTCTTGAGCCTAAAAAGAGCATGACTCTGCATTTAGGACTTAGCCAGGATCGGAAGCTAGGTCCGGGCATCCTGGACCTCAGTCGAGAATTGATCTTGCACTTAGGGTTTTCAGCAGCAAATAATACAAAGTACTCAAATTCTTACGGGAAAGAATCTTTATTAAAATCATCAAATGGAGTACATTACTTGTAGAATTTCTTGAGGTGGAAAGCGTCCCATGGTCTGGAGAAGAGGTCGCCAGACAGAATTCTGAGGAAGTATGAGCCTTTCGCAGCATGTCTGTCTATGATGTAAGGTCATTCCCAGTTTTCTCCGAGCTTTCCAGCGGTTGTATCCTCAATCATAACTTTGACTTTTCTCATGACCCAGTCGCCCGGATTGAATTTTCTCTTTACGACTCACTTGTCTTATCCCTTTTTTATGGTCTCTTGGTACCGGAGGAGGTGTTGTAGGGTCTGTTCTCTCTTATCGTCAAGAACAGCTTTTTCCTTTGCCAGAATCTTTTCGTTTTCCCCGGTAAGGACTGCATCAGTGTGGGTTGTGGGAGCTAGCAGTTCTGTTGGCATTACCGCTTCTGCTCCAAAGGTAAGTTAAAAAAGTGTCATACCGGTGGACCTCCATGGGGTGGTCCGGTATGCCCATAAGACCCCCGGGAGTAGCATCACCCAATTGCCTTTTGCTTTATCCAGCCGTTTCTTGAGTGTATCCAAGATGACCCGGTTGGATGCTTCTGCCTGCCCGTTCCCCTGAGGATATTATGGGGCTGAAAAGTTGTGCTTGATCCCCAAGGATTTGCAGAACAATCAGATGTGGTCGCAGTCGAACTGTTTTCCATTATCTGACACTAGCTCTTGAGGAATTCTGAATTTGCAGATTATGTCTTTCCACAAAAATCTTCTGACGTCAGAGGCACATACATGTACCAATACTACTGCTTCAACCCATTTGGTGAAATAATCTGTAGCGACCAATAGGAATCTGACTGATTGTGGAGCTTTTGGAAGCGGTCCCACAATATCCAGTCCCCACTTGGCGAAGGGTCGTGCACTCAGGATTGGATGTAGTTCATTTGTCGGGGCATGACCGACTGGGGCATGTTTCTGACATGGGAGGCATGCTTGTGTGAACTTTTTTGCGTCTGTCATCATGTGAGGCCACCAGTATCCTTGGATAATTGTCTTCTGTGCTAGATTTTTGCTCCCGGAATGGTTGACGTAGATCCCAGCATGGATCTCTTTCAATATGACAAGTCTTGTTCTGGAGTAAGGCACCGAACAAAATCCTGGAGCCATGGCTCTTCATGTATAGCCTATGTGACTCGCGGTGCGGTATGACAGTTAATTTCCATGCATCCCTCTTGACTTTGGCAGACAACTTTGGATCTTTAGAGAGCAAATGGTGGACAAAGAAGCTGATGTATGGCTTCGTCCAGTCTTGACTGTTGCTAGACTGCAACTCGTCGTCAATTCTATCTACTTCAGAATTCAGGTTGTCTGGAATGTCTTCAATTGGTTCCTCCAGTGGGAGCTCCAAATCGATGTGGACATGAGAGAGTGGTGGTTCTGACGGGTCCGGTTCGTCCGACTCCGTTGAAGGTGGCATTGTTTATATCCGGCCTCTAGTGAGGCAAGGATTCCAGTCTTCGAGTTGTGATTCTGGTGGGTCCTGTATTTGACCCTGTGATGGTTGACTCGGCTCGCCCTGCGTGTTGGGCTCTTTGCCGGACTGTGAAGCTTCTTCATTTCTTCTTCTATTTTTTCCTCTGGTGGTTACCATGAGAACTTCCTTCCAATGTTCGCACTCCAGGAGATAGACCTCCGGTAGCGGCATGTCTGGATCCTTGGGCCCGATACTTGGCTCTTTCTGGTATCGGTTTGATAGCTGTCGGAGCTCTATAGTGTTGATAGAAGAAGGAAGATACGCCCGGGCATCTACGTGCCTGACGTCTATCCTTGGTCGATGTTCGACCGTGATGAACTCGAACTTCCCTGCCATGGAGTGGACAAAATCAAGATATTTTAACATTTGGTCGTCATTGGCCTGGAAGGATCCAACGAACTAGTTCACCACTAGCTTTGAATCTGTCTTGACCATGACTCTCCGCGCCCCCAGTTGGAGTGCTGTCTGGACACCATATGTAAGAGCTTCGTACTCAGCCTCGTTGTTCAAAAGCTGGGAATCCCAGTCTGACAGATTTTTCTGTCTTCTGTCCATCTGTGATGATCAAGAGACAACCTATGCCGGACCCTGTACAGTTACTGGATCCGTCTGTGTAGATTGTCCAAGCTTCGCTATCTCCTTCGGTCGGAGACTCCTGTGACCCGGGGGCATCGTTTGCCCCCAGTGTATCCTCCTCTAGTTCTGGATTGACCGGGATATCCTCGATGGGAAAGTCTGCCATCAAGGAGGCTATTGCATGTCCTTTCTCCGCGGTTCTGGTTTCATTCCGGATGTTGTATGCGCTGAGGTAGCTGGACCATTCGATTAGTCGATTAGACACTTCCTGCTTCCGAAGAGCTTTCTTGAGCGGGAACTCTGTATAGACTTTGACCGCACTTCCTTGAAAATAAGGCTTTAGCCTCCTGGCTGCATGTACCAATGTCAGAGCTATTTTTTCGATTTTCGAATATCTCGTCTCAGATCCCTGTAGTACTTTGCTCATGAAGTAGACTGGTTTCTCCTCCGGTTCTTCCACAAATATGACCGCACTGACTGCTATATCGGATGCAACCAGATAGATGCCGACTGGTTGCCTGGTCTGTGGTGCTGTGAGGACCGGAGGCTGAGTGAGATATGCTTTGATTTCACAAAAGGTTTGCTGACAAGTAGGATTCCATTCCGCATTAGCTTTGATTGCGTTGAAGAATAGCTTGCACCGGTCCGAGTACCGGGAGATGAACATTTTGAGAGCGGCTAATCTCCCAGTTAGCCTCTGGAATTCTTTTACTGTCTTTGGGGCGGGCATTTCCAGGACTGCCCGGATCTGATCTGGATTGGCTTCTATGCCCCGGTTGGTCATGAGAAAGCCAAGGAACTTGCCGAAAGAAATACCAAAAGAACATTTGGCTGGATTCACCTTCATGTTGTACCGTGTCAGGATGTCAAATGTCTGCTGCAGATCTCGCAAATGATTGTCTTTCTCCCTGGTTTTTTACCACCATGTCGTCTATGTAAACTTCCATTGTCCGGCCTATGAACTCGTCGAAGATGGTGTTGCCAGCTTCTGGTATGTTGCTCCGGCATTCTTCAGACCAAATGGCATCAGCCCCTGGTCGGTGATGAATGTGGTATGTTCCTGATCTTCTTCGTGAAGTGGAATCTGGTTGTAACTGGAGTAGGCGTCCATGAAGAACAATCTTTGATAGCCGACGGTGGCGTCTACCATGTCTGTAATCCTGGGGAGTGGATATGGGTGCACAAGACATGCTTTGTTAAGATTAGTAAAATCGATGCAAACTCGAATCTTACCCTTCTTCTTCGGGACAGCCACGATGTTGGAAACACAGTTAGGGTAGATGACTGGCTTGATGAAGTTGACTGAAAGTAGCCGATCGACTTCTTCGTTGACCGCCCGTTTTCGATCCGGTGTCATTCGCCTTGGTTTTTGTTTGACGGTTTGTACTGAGGATCAATGTCTAGCTTATGGCAGGCAACCGCAGGGTCTATTCCTGGCATCTCGTTGACACTCCACACGAAGATGTGGTGATTCCGCCGGAGCAGAGTGATCATGGAATCCTTCTCTGCTTCCGGTAGACCGGAAGAGATGTAAGTCATCTTGTGGGACTCCGATCCCACAATAACTTCCTCCAGCTCGTCGACCGCTGGTAATATCCCGGCCTTTGTGTTTGGCTTCCCCTTGGCAGACTTATCAGGAGCTGGTTGCTATTGATGAGAGTCTGTCAGGAAGATAGTGTTCCCCTTGGTTTCGGAGATGGACTTTCCTTTGACAGCATCGAGATGGCACTTGAATGTCGTCCCTTGGTCTCCCTTGACTCCGCAAACTCCGTTGGGAGTCGGGAATTTGAGGCTCTGGTGGAAGGTGGACACTATGGCCTTCATCTGATGAATCCAATCCCTTCCCAGAATAACGTTGTAGCAGGAAGGGGAGTCGACTAGCACGAAGTCTATCCCGACGGTGTTGAACCCCACTGTGATTGGCAGGTGGACTCGCCCGGAGGACTGTGTTGTCTCCCCGTTGAACCCATAGATAGGAGTCTCATCAGATTCGATGAGACCCTTAGATAGCTCCATAACTTTGTAGGCGCATGAGAACATAACACTGGAGGTGTTGTCGCCATCGACCATGACTCGCCAGACCCGGTAAACTCCAATCCATGCTGTGATGACCAGGGCATCAATGTGTGGATAATGCACACCTCTTTCGTCTTCTTCGGTGAATGTCAAACCTCCGGGGATAATGGACTCAGTGTTCGTCCCTTCGTTGAAGTTGAGCTGTCCCACTTCATGGACATGCCCTATCCACCGGAGCTTTTCCCGAGCACAATTCTTTCTTTCTGTCTTGGAAGAACTGGGTGCCTGTAAGTGGCAGACATATACAATTCGATCTCCGGTTTTTACTTGTTCGGCTTTCAGATCGTCCTCCTCCTGAGTATACATTTCCACTTTCTCGAGCAAGGCTAAAACAGAGGAGGGTGGCTTCCTCGCCAGTGACCGATACAATTCTTCATGGTTGTTGTTCAGGGCATATTTGAAAGCTTGAATGACGACTCTATCAGATGCGTCCTGTACGTCAAAGTTCGGAACCTCCGAGAGAAATTCCTGAGTCTTTCGCTCCGGTCCATATCTAGGGAGAACAGGACTTCAACTCCTTTCTTGGTCTTCACATTGAACTGGTACTTTTCTTCGAACAACTCAGCCAGTTGTATGAATGTGTTGATGGATGCGGGTGGCAGATTATGGTACCATGTCTGTGCTTCGCCTTTGAGTGAAGCAGCAAACATTTTCGCTAGTATTTTGTCATCATGGTCCTAAATGGCCATGGTGCTTTTGTAGTTCATAACATGCTGAACCGGATAACCGCTTGTCTCGTCATACTGTTCGAAGGGTAGCTGCTTGAAGTTGGCCGAGACCATATGGCTCCTGACCTCTTCCGCTAGAGGTGATACGACTAGTCTCAAAGAGCAAGCTTTCTGATTCGCTCATCCCGGTTGGCTTTGTTGGATACAGCTATGTCGATCATCTCCTGTAGCTTGAGTTGATTCATCTGTTCCACATTCAGCTCCGGTTGTCTCTAATGAATGTGGGCCTTTTGAGGCTCCTTGCCTCTGACCGTGGCGTGCCATGGGAGTACTCTGGTGCCTCCTCCGGCGCAGTCTCCTTGGAGGAGTGGCTCCTTAATTCTGCATTTTCCCTGGTCAACCGTTTGATGATTGCAGTTGGGGACTCGACCGTTGGTCCTTTTCCCTTCTGCTGCTCAGTATAACCTCCTCTCGTTGTCAGGGGAGAGATTCTCTGGATTCTTCTTGTAGCGGCTGCCCTGGAAGGTTCAGGATCTTGTGATGCTGGTATCCTGACGGTTCGGTTGACCGTATTAGGATCGCCGGGATTGTTAGTGATTTGTACCACTAAGTTTTCTGCCCCCGGCTGTCCACTTTCAGAGTGTTGTGAGCCCTGATCGTGGCCCTCACTCCCAAGAACTGATTCTTGATTCACCGGTTTTGTTGCTTCAAGAACCGGAGACAGAAGAGAAAGGTTTTCTGTCTGACTTTCAGTAACTTGACTCATTCCATTGTTGGAACGAGTTTGGCGTCTCTTACTTCCAGCCATTACTGCAGCAACTCCGGTATGACTGGAATGAGATTCTTTGAAAGGCTCTGGAACTGATGGGAGATTCAGCCCCACGGTGGGCACCAAAGAGTGTGGGTGCAAAAATTTGATCCACAAACTCGAGATGTGTATATATTGATCGAACAGTTACAATAAAAGCCTTGTATAGACAGAGATAGGATGGGGGTATACAGTTAGACTGGACCTGATAGGGATCAGGCTGCCTATGTATCCAAGATGATGAACTTGGAATCAAGTCTCTGCTTCCACTAAGCTCTAATGGAGTTGTTCAGTGAAAGACTCGTAGTTCACGAGGTTTAGAACTCCTGTAATTGTAGTAGCCCGAAGGAGGCTGGCTCAACTACCCCTCCGGTTTTGACTCCATGAACTCATGTAGTTCAACTGTGAAGATGTTTTTCGTGGAGATAGCTTGCATGCTGCCGAGCGGTTATCCCCTTGGTTTGAATCCTATTTGACCAGGATAACTGTCGCATGGCATCCCCTGATTGGTTCTGGTTCAACCTGGGTTTCCTTTATCTTCTCCAACAGCTAGAACCATGAGTTATGTTGGCCTGGAATCTCGTTATACTTATCCAGTTGGTTGGGGCTTGGATTACCAAGCCTAAAAGCAAAGACTTGAGCTTGACTCTTCTGACAGGAGGCCCAATCTACACTGCATACTCCCTGGCCAGGTTCTCTGGACTTCTGTGCTAAGCCTTTGGATGAGCCCCTGTCGCTGCTGGACCTTAATGGGCCGGACCTGGCCTACTTGACTGAGGTGGGCCTGGTCGATGTAAGGGAGCCCACGGTTCAACTTCTTATACAGTAACCGGGGCTCCGCCCATTGATAGTGGACTATCCGGTGAGAAAATAACAGAGAAAGTAATCGAAAAAAACACAATCACACACAATAACATATTAACGTGGTTCGGCAAACCCGCCTATTCCACCCGACAACCGATCAAGAAGATTTTATTAATCAAAGAAAAGAAACAACTTAATTACAAATCTATAATTCCTTGTCTCTTTCTCTCTCACACTAGAACCTGAGAAACCCTATTATGAAAACCCTCATAAATTTGTCTCTCCCTATCTAGTAATGCTTTCACCTTTGGTTCACTCTTATTTTTCTTTACCACCCCTTTATAATAGCCAACTAGTTGAGTATATATAATACCCAAGAATTCTTAATCCATACAAGGATCCAAATTGGATAACAATACCAATTAAAATACCAAGTACTTATGGAAGTAGAATTCCTACGTACATTGTTTCTAGAAACACACATAAGGTATGATCCTATAGACCTCACTTAATAAGAACTATGATCTTGCGCATTACGAGCCAGTACACAACAAGGAGTGCTCCAATTTTGTGTGTGTGTCATGCTTAGTCTATCACTCAAATCTCTCCTATGTGGGCTTTGGTTTACTACCGAAATTTTCGTTGTGCTACTAAGCATACTTAACTCAATATTGGTTTTGTTGGGCATCCCTTTTAAAATTAAAATATAGGGCTGGGATCAGATTAGACCATCACAAAACCTTTAAGTCCTACGTTGCAGGGCAGGTAAATCCATGAAAAACTGTTGTCAAGATGTAACTGTCATATACTCATACTGCTTAAAAAGTTTCATTTATTTGGGCAGATGAACTTGTGACTTTTCCAGCTGATGGTGGTTACCTAAACAGTTGTACTATCCAAATGCATCAATACAAGACAGCAGTAACAGGCATGCCTATATATGTACCTATACGTGCCATCCAAACATCAACAGATAAAGAAACCAGGATCTCCATACAGTATATGTCATTCACATTGTCAATTAAGTTTCAGCTAAATTACATATCTTGTAACAATAGGAGCATTTAACTTGTTCTGACCTGCTGCATCTTCTGCAAATTACAATAGCTCGTTACTTCTGAGATAGTTGGATGAATGATATTAGCAGATGACGATTACTATACCAGTTGGTCTCTTTCTATCAAAAAACAAACACAATAGTCAGGTAGCTTAACAATGATCATTGATCCTAATCACTGATTCACTGATTTGAGTTAAGTAAACAAGTAAACAACCATTCCATGTTTACTTAATTCAAATAACTGGAGTAGACTTAAAGAGGTAAAATAAAACCATTCCATGTTTACTTCATCTCCAAATTAAAGATAAACAATAGACACTTAAAAAATAAAAAATAAATGGTGCTGGCCAATGTGGTCATTACATGTCAATGATAAGTCATTGCATGGTAGGATGATTAACTGATTAACATAAATGATATTTATAAAACTAATAACATGATTTTATCAATCATTTTTCGTTTTACCTTTTCTTGTGAAAGTAGAGTGAGTGACTTCAGGATCAATTCTAAACCTTCTGTCAGTCGTCATATGGAAAAGTAGGTCTAATGCCCATCTTCCTGCAACCTCAAACATTCCGATACGAGTTTCTCTTTTGCTTGATTAAGAGTTCAACGTTCCAGTTGTAGTGTGGCTGACAAAACTTTGCACCCTGACCAATCTAGATTATGAGTATCAGTGGCTGACAAAACTTTGCACCCTGGCCAATCTAGATTATGAGCATCAATAAGAACATGTCCCAAGTGCTAATATCTTGTGAAACCTCCCATTAACTACTTATGCCAAAGTTTCTCAAATTACAAGTGAAGTGGGTCAAACTGACTGGCAAGCAAAGCAATAAGTATTTATTCCTTTACAATGCATAAAGTCAAATAACTCAATTATTTTGGTCCTTAGATGAAGATGTCAGCTCTATTTTTTATCCACCATTTTAGTACCTTCATCAAAGTTTAACGAGTTCCTTCGAAACCCACATTCTCAATTTTCCAACTTCATCCCATGGGCCATGGCGCACACAATGAACTAATTGGAAAATAACTTTAAGATTCGGAGTGGGATTTTTCTGCATAATGACCACATCATGATGGAGATCCATCAAAGAGTTCATAATTTACTTCAATGGCAACTTTGTTCTTTAAGGAATAATTCTCAATATAATCTTTTGTGATGGGAGCCTTCCCTAAAATCAGGTTTTGAAACAAACAAGACCACAAGAGATTGATCTTTGCAAAACATCCATGTCATATTAGAAGAAGTTACTTCATGATGTGAATCAAATGACTTACACTGAAGGGCATATTAAATCCAACTGCACCCCGTATCTTTCGTCAGTCCTCTTGCTTTCATAGTCTCCCTCAACTCTCTAATTTCACTCCACATTCCAACTTTAGCATATAAATTTGACAGTAAAACATAAATCCCTGCATTCTGTGGATCCCTATTTAGGGCTCTTTGAGCGGCCAACTTACCAATCTCAACATTTCCACAATTCATAGAAGCAGTAAGCAGAGCTCCCCACATGGAAACACTGCTTTCAAATGGCATCACATTTGCTAGCTCAAATGCTTTCTCCAACTCGCCTGCTCTACAAAGCATATCAACCACACAACTGTAATGCTCTACATCTGGCTCTAACCCAAAATTACGAACCATGGATTCAAAATAATCAAGTCCCAGTTTCAAATTGCCAGTGTAGCCACAAGCTGTGATGACTGTAAGAAACACCAAGCCATCAGGTCTCACCTCTTCCATCAACATATCTTTGAACAATGCAATAACATCCCTGAATCGTCCATTTCTACCATAAACCCCAATCATGGATGTCCACAAGACAACATCTCTCTTTCTTTTCTCCTCTCTTCTAATACCCATCAAACTGAAAACATTCTGAGCTTTCTCTACAAAACCACATTTCCCATACATCTCAATTAATGAACTTTGAAGATACAAATCTTCTTCAACATCAGAAATCGTACGAATTGAATATCCATGCGCCTGTCTGCCAACTTCAATCATGGATAAACTAGCACTTACACGCAATATTGCAGATAATGTAAACCGGTCATACATCAATCTCAACCTGCGCATTAACCAAATTAAATCTAGACTCTCATTCCACATGTGAGCCTCTTCATATCCTGAAAGAAGCGCATTAGCACAAACAGAATTCTTCATAGGAATTTCATCAAACACTTTGGAAGCATCACCAATTAACAAAGATTTCACATACAAATCAATCAAAGCACTTCCTACATAAACACTAGACATAAAACCCAATTTAATAACATGGGTATGAATCTGTTTACCAAATTGGGTAGTATTTTTTCTAAAAGATGAAGCTTTTAAAGAAGTACAAAGTGAATATGAATCTAAAGGAACCCCATTTAAGTGCATAAAGGATAAAGTACGAAGAGCAAGAAAAGGGAGATTATTACGAGAGAAATGTGTAAGAATTGTGTTGAAAGGGAAAGCATTTGTAGGGTCAATAGAGTTGTAAAGAATAGTTAAAGTTTCAAACTTGCTATTTGGAAGAGATGTGGCGTAGGATAAAATGAGTTTAGTGTGAAGAGAAGTAATGAAGACTGAACCAGTTCGGAGAAAGTGAGCATGAAAGGTTTTAGTTGCTTTGAGGTTTTTGTTTTGAAGACAAAGATGCAAGAAATGATTAAAAGATTGGAAGTTTGACATAGAAATGGAGAAAATGGAGGGAAACACTTGAAAAGATATTTGAGAATTGCTATGTTCTTTGGGAAATTTAGACTTAACCCCCCAGATATTGGATCTCTTTTGATTAAACCCCACATATTTGAAAATCTTGACTTTGCACCCCATCGTTTGCCTCTGTCCAATTTTCTATCCAAACTAAACTTTTTCTTCCTCAAATGCCCCTCCTTCTCTTATTAGCTAAAACCCCCCCAAATAACTCTCCAACTTCAAATTCAAAAACCCCTGCTTCAAATCAGGAAAAAAAAAAAAAAATCAAATTCAAAAAACTCAACTTCAAATTCAAAAACCCCAACTTCAAATCAGGAAAAAAATCAAATTCAAAAACCCCAACTTCAAAACTTTGATTTAAACTTTATATTCAAAGTAAATTTAAACCCAAATTCGAAAAATTACACAAAACCTTCAAAATCACAACAAAAGCATCCATGTATAACAAGTTTGGAAAAAGAAACAAGCTTGAAAAATCATACATTTGAGTTGTCGTGATAGCTAAAAGTCCAAATATGTGGAGGAAGCTTCAAAATCACCAATCATTATTTTTTAATTAAATGGAAATAATGTGAAAATATCGTGGAAATGGTGTAGATCTACTCTGTAATGGTGAAACATCCTCTTTGGTCTTTCCTTCTTAAAAAGAAGATGGAAAAGATAGGGGGTTAATAGTGTAAACTGGGAAGAACTATAAGCGTGTAGGAGATAAGGTGAAAAACAAATGTAATTTTCCATCTTTGTTCTATTATTGTTTGGGGGGTTTTAGCTAATAAGAGGAGGAGGGGCATTTAGGGAAGAACAAGTATAGTTTGGACAAAAAACTGGACGGAAGCAAACGGTGGGGTGCAAAGTCAAAATTTTCAAATATATAGGGGTTTAATCAAAAGAAGTCCAATATCTGGGGGTTAAGTCTAAATTTCCCATGTTCTTATACGAACACATTTCGGGAGATTTTGTCAAAACCCCAGAAGTTTATGTTAATATTTGCGTTTACCCCACTAAAGATTTTTTTTTTGTCTTATCACTGGCAAGTTAACGATTCTGTCTACGAGCCGTTTGCAGATTCTGATGTGGCTTATTTTATTCAAAAAAAGCTGACGTGGTTTAAACAAGATAATTCAGAGAGGTGTCTTAATCCAACGCAGGAGATGTGTTTTTAATCCAATGGTGTTAATCTGTTGTCAATGTTATCGTTGGACCGACTGAATAATACCCTTAAATAATCGTCTTCTTCCCCAATTTGTTAATCTGGAACGCAAACAGAGAGAAAAACGCGATTTTATCTTGGTCGTCTTCTTCCCTAATTTTTGTGTGAAGGTATATCTGACACTCACATCACATGGGTGTTCTTCATTTCTCTTTCTTGCTGCAAAAAAACAGTTTAAAGATGCAATAATCTTTCCAACATTCCAACATGGGTGTTCTTCATTTCTCTTCCCATTTTTTTTCTTTTGCTACAGTACACTTGTGTCCTCACTCAACTCAGATGGTCTAACACTCCTTTCTAAACAACACCAAGACAGTCGAGTTGAGGTGGGGTGGGGTTTGCTTGTTTCGCAAGTCCCAAAGTTTAATATTATCAAGCGAAGCTCTCAAATTTCGATTGAACAACACAAACACAAGACAGAAGAAGTTGAAAGAAAAAAAAAACTGTTTGGTTTGAATTAGAAACTCAAGAGCAGAGCATGTAGTATACCTGAAGAAATCTAATTAAAAATGTCAAACCCATTACAAGTTCAAAGAGACAACTTTCCCGTATACATCAACTGAAAGACTCAACCACAGCATGTTGTTCTTTCTCTACAAGTGAACAAACAAAGCCAAGCCAATAAAATTTCTTATTTCTGCTGCTGCTTCAATTTGAAGACCTGCAACAGTTTAACAAAGTTTACTCGTTAGAAGTAACAAAATCACATCAAATTTCTACAAAAAACTAAACTTTAAAGCAAAGATAAAGGTATGTAAAAGTTTCAAAATTTTTCAAATAAAGCAAATCTTTCATCAAATATGAACGAAAAAACACAAAGTGTTCATTGAAAAGCAGTGGCGTAGCCAGGATTTTCGGTGAGGGGGAGCAGTGGAGCACCCTCTCTATCAATTTTTTGCTGAAAGTAGTTGGGTAAAATATAAAAATTGATACAAGAAAAACAAACAGAATGATATCTATTACCTTAGAAAAAAAAGCCAATGATGTAAAACAGTATATTAACAAAGCAAAATATATAAGTAGATAATTGGATAAAATACATCAAATCAGGACGGGTAATGTAGTAGCAAAGTAAAACTAACTAGTATTAAATATTTAAACTAGAAACAATGCAAATTTTTAGGCATATATTAAGGAAAGAAATAGAAAATAACCATAATATCCTTATTATGAATGTTAATTACTGTTGGTTAGTTAATTATTAAGGGTAAACTAATCAAAGAATAAAACCAAACATATTAATATTTGGTTAGTAAGCAATATACATATATATTTTCCAAAATTTCAGGGGGCGCAATTGCGCACCCTCAAACCCCCCTGGCTCCGCCACTGTTGAAAAGGTAAGATCTATAATTACAAATTCAAACCAAACAAAGCTATAACAATTGATTTCGATTAAAAGTCTTTCATCGGATGAGCATTCTATTAGTATCACTTGGAATTCTTCAGTATCGTCTTGGAAACGTTTCAAGGTCTTTTGTTGTTTTTATCAAAGATAAGCTAATTGGAATTCTAGTGTCTGCTATTTAAGAAAGGCCTGTGAAAGCAATACCTGTCAAACCGGCTAGTTGTTTAGCAGTTTAGTTATATATGTGAATATACTGAAAGGGAGGGAATACATGCTATAGACATAGGAGAATATTGCTTAATGATTCACTTTAAGTCTTTAACTACTGGGGCACTTCGTTGATACAGTGGAATTGACAACAATCCACAATTACTGGTCAATTTTGAATCGGCCTTCTTAAAAATGTCTTTGAAACCCTCTTACGAGCCTAATTTACTTTAGTTTTAGCTCCATTTCCCTTGTAGAGTATCAATTCTGTCCTAAACACCCCTCATGATTGAATAGTTTAAGCTTTAGTAGTAATCCTCAAATCATGTAGTTTGACTGGATCATACTTGAGATATTCCTTGGTAACAGTCTTCCATCCATTCTAAAAACATTTGTAACTTAGACATTGATATAGGTTTGAATCTTTTCTGACTTTTAACTTTCTTTTCTTTTCTACAACGAAATATTGTTGGGTCTATAGGGATATCAATTAGTAATTGTTGGGTCCATGACTCCATGGGGATATCAGGGAGGAAGATTCCCATATCCGGGCCAACCATCAGAGTCCAGGGCTAGTTCATATTTTACTGTTGATTTTGGTAACAACTAAAATGTCTATTTTCAGAACAGGTCAAGCTTTCCCTCGAATGGTATGGACTTTGCTGCCGTATGCGGCTGTTTGGTGCTTATGGAAAAACCGAAATACAAGGATTTTCAGAAACAAGGAAGTCTCCGTTGATCGGATTATCAGTGAAACCAAGGCGACAGTGTGGTACTGGTTGGGAATCTGGGTGGGGAGACAGCAGTTTACATACCAGGAGATGCTAGAGATTGGGGAGACATAGTGGCAGGCAGATACACAAGGTAATATCATCTGTTATTAGTCAAGAGTTAATGGGTGATGGGGAGATAGTATATCTTCTCATTTCTTGTATTTGTATGGTTTGCGAGGGTCAATTTGATGGCATAATTTGAATGTTACTCATGATTGTGTATTTTTTCGATCAAAATCAATAAAATTTTATTTATTAAAAAAAAAAAAAAACTAAAATGTCTATTTGCTTACGTAAGCTTCTTTATATGTTATGGTTTGTTGGAGTTGTTTGAGAAGATGACCCCATGTCAGGGCCATTTGGAGAAGAGGCACCTAAACATGGGGCTTTTTTGGGATATTACCTTTTTTTTTAATGTTACAATAGTTTTAATTCACAGTTTGTTGTGGATCCAATTGATAGAGTATGTATCTAAACTCATAAGTATGCATTTACAATTGTGGATGCAATTGATAGTCATATATCTAAACTCATTATTATGCATTTACAATTGTAAATGCAATTGATAGAGTCATATATCTATCTTATAATTATGCATTTACAATTGTTAGGTTTTATTTATATTTAGAGGGCATTTCTCCCTTCTTTTATATATAAGGAAAATGACAATTGCCGAAAAAAAGTAAGAGAAATGCTAGCAACACAGATCTGTGATGCTTGAACATCACAAAATTTCTTAGAACACTGCCACGTAGAGAAGTGAGTAAGGGAGAAGGTTTTAGCCGGTTTCATCGGTGGAAGGAGAGAGAATAGTAGTAAAAGTAGGAAATAAAAAAATAAACCAAAAAAACTAAAATAAATAAATTTAGGGCTCTTAGTGTTATTAACAAGATTGCTTCTTTCATATTTGGTGTTGTTGTTGTATTGGCTTTCTGTAAAAATCATTAGAAGCATGACTTAGGCACTGTTTGTTTTTTCAATTATACTACTTCTGATAGCTTATAAGCTATTAGAAAACCCAAATGTATGTTTGTTTTTACTTCTAGTTATGATCTTATAAGTTTTTCTAGTAGAAATTGGCTAAAAAAGTGGCGGTTACTATAAGCTCCATCCCCAAGCTTATAGCTAGTAGCTTATAAGCTATAAGCCACTAGACAAAAAAAACAAACAGCACCTTACTGTTATATTCCAAAAACAAATTTTATAAAATTTCATTGAAGTACTTGATGGATTTATGATTTTGAACCACCTAATTCTTGTGAAATCTATTGGTATAGATGGTATCGATTTTATTGGTGGATTTTCTATGAATTGTTATTTGAATCATGCAATAAAAGGTATTGATAATAGAAAGAAATGCACAAACTGATTTATTGCAATCTGCAGTACTCTATCAGTTTAGCTAGCACTTTATGCCTGAAATTGGTTGGTGAATGGTGATTATTTAGTTTATTTATTTTTTCTTTTTTTGTGTGTGTGGGGAAGGGTTGTTAATTGCTATGGATAATAAGCAGTCAATCAAATTTTCTTTAGTCTGATTTGAGTACAAAAGGAGAAGAAGACTCAGTTGAAGAAAGTTATTGAGAAGAGTTCAGAGAACAGCAAGATGTTGCAGTTTTTTGTTTTATTTCTATTTGTTTTATTTTACTTTTCTTTCTCTTGGATTTTCTCTCTCCATATTAGCTAAAACCGGCTGATCAATTAACATGTTTCCTTCTCTATACGTGGCAGCTATTTATACATCTGTGATGTTCAAGCATCACAGATCTGTGATGCTAGCATTTCTCAAAAAGTAATTATGTAATGTAGAAGGGAACATGAAACTCTATAAATAGCTAGAATATGTGTTTTGTAGTAAGCCATAAAGTGAATGCTTGATTGTTGAACCACATTTTAACTTATCGAAAAAAAAAAAGTTTCAGTGGCTATTACAACAGTACGAAATGCAACTTGATCCCATCTTCATTTCCGCGCTCTCCATCTTCCTTGTCACCCTACTCTACACACTCATTAGATCTAGATGTAACAAATCAAATCTAGGGCGAATTTGTCAAAACCCCAGGAAACCTTTGCTGAATTTGCATATACCCCAGACATTTTTTTTTATTTGAGTTTACCTCAGGCCGTCAACTTTTCTGTTAGAAGCCTGTCTGTTGACCGCACTTATAACTTATGTCGCTTAATTTTTAATAAAAATATCCAGAATATACCAATTCTATCCCTTAATTGATTAAGGGTTCAGATTAACAAAATCAACGGCTTAGATCTAATTAAAATTGAAAGTTAAAGTCGTCTTCCCCATTCTCCATGGAAGGGGTGATAAAGGTTCTTCCACTTCTTCAAAGGTCATCTTTAACACAAAATCTAATCTAGTTTCAATTTTGTTCTATTTCTTTTTTAAGGAAGATGTTTTGTCGTGGAGAACTCGATCATTGGATTTCACACACGCGTCTCATTCCTTTTCTCTCTCTGCTGTTTCCGTTTCTTCTTCTGTCTACATTGAGATTATTTTGTGATAATTTAGGGTGCAATTTGAAGATTAAAGGATAGATTTTTCAAAGTGGGTATTAGATTGATTTGAAGCTTTGAAAATCAAAATGGATTTGTCAGAAATTTGTTTTTGAGAAGTGGGGATGTTGTTGATAGATCGGAGAAGAAAGTTAAAAAATTGTTACACATTCCAATGGTGGGCAAGCCACAAAGGAAAGTCGTAGTTGTGAAGATGAAAATCCTAATTGGTCTATGTTTGAATTGGAAAGTTCATGAGAAGAAGATACTAGCAGCAACCAGCAGTGGTGAATGGTGATAAAGGTAGAGGAAAGAATGCAAAAAATAAATAAATGGAGTTTTTAAGGCTTATAAAGTTGCAAGATGTTTAACTTCAATTGCTTCAGCAATGTTAGGCCTTGGTTCAACTACTTTGGATCTCTACTGCAAGAATATTTTTATCATAGTATTACGTTGGGTTTTGATTAGAGTTGCTCCTCTCTATGGTTTTTCACCGATGCTTGTATCATTTTGTTAATCGTTTAGTCGTTATCATTCAAAGTTTCGATCAATTAATTTTGGGTTGAGGTATTTTTAGATCAAATTTACATGTCAAATGGGCATTCTAGTCAAATCACATATCATCCTACTAAGCAGACAGGTTGATAACAGAAAAGTTGTCGGTTTGGGGTAAACTCAAATAAAAAAAAATGTCTGGGGTATATGCAAATTCAGCTAAGGTTTCCTGGGTTTTGACAAATTCGCCCTTAAATCTACCACCTTCTCCATCAAAACTTCCAATAATTGGAAACCTTCATCAACTCGATACACTCCCACATCGATCTCTCCAATCTCTAGCTCGCAAGCATGGCCCCCTCATGCTCCTTTATTTAGGACAAACACCTGTATTGATTGTATCTTCTGCTGATGCAGCAAAAGAGGTTATAAAAACTCAAGACTTTAACTTCTGCAATAGACCAAGAATAAGCTTTGCAGAAAGACTTTTTTGTTCTAATAAAGACTTAGCTTTCTCTTCTTATGACGAGCGTTGGAAGGAAATAAGAAAGATTAGTGTTCTACACGTTTTTAGTGGACATAGAGTGGAATCATTTAGAACAATTAGAGAAGAAGAAGCTAATTTCATGATCGGTAAGATTTATGAATGTTGTTCTTCTGCATCATCTACTGTGAATTTGAGTGATATAATATTTAGTTTTACAAATAATGTAGTTTGTCGAGTTGCAATGGGTATGAAATTTGGTGATAATGAAGGTGTTAAGAAGTTGATAACAGAGTTCATGAATTTAATTGGTGTTTTCAATGTGGCGGACTTTATACCTTGGCTTTCTATGGTGAATAACTTCAATGGGTTAAGTTCGAGAGTGGAGAAAAACGCTAAAGAATTGGATTGCTTTCTTGAAAGTGTGATCGAAGATCATATTGATCGTAAGAAGAAAACTAAGAATAGTGGAGATGAAGATTTTGTAGATGTTTTGCTTGGAATGGCGAATGATAAAAGCAATCGTGTTTACTTTGCTAGAGATAATATCAAACCTGTAATCCTGGTAAGTACCTAAAAATGCATAATTCTTCTTCTGTAGAGACAATATCAAAGCAATCATCATAATTCTTCTTTTGTAGGATATGTTTATTGCAGGGACTGATACAACAGCTATGACATTAATCTGGGCAATGACAGAGCTAATGAAACATCCAGAAATAATGAAAGAAGTGTAAACAGAGATAAGAGAAATAACAAAAGGAAAATTATGTATCACAGAGGATGATCTTGGACAAATGCATTACCTAAAAATGGTGATCAAGGAAACACTGCGATTACATTCTCCAGCTCCTTTATTTATCCCACATGAATCAATACAAGATACTAAACTTCTAGGCTATGACATTCCTGCCAAAACTAGAGTTTTTATCAACCAATGGGCGATTGCAAATGACCCAATGTTGTGGGATGAACCAGAAGAATTTCGACCGAAAAGGTTTCTAAATACATCGATTGATTACCAAGGAAAAGATTTTAAGTTCTTTCCGTTTGGAGCAGGAAGAAGAGGGTGCCCAGGAATACTATTTGCAACTCCGAATATGGAACTTCCTTTGGCCAATTTGTTATACCATTTTAATTGTAGTTTGCCTAACGGAGTAATAAGTAAGGACGTTGATGTTGCCGAAGAATTAGGACTTCTACTGCGTAAGAAATCTCCACTTCTTCTTGTTCCAACCCCTTGTGGTTTTTAGCATGTTAATTTCACTCCGTGTGTTTCTACCGTGTTATTTTATATATGTTCTCTGTGTATCAATATGGTTTGTTAGTCTTCTAACAACCAGCATTTAATAATTTCAAGAGAATCAGCTTTTCACTCTATGAATCAATAATTAAAACCCTGGACTCACCCGCTACCGTCATTCTCAAATTATAACCGTATTAATTATTGTTAATGTTTTAGTTCTACACAGTAGCTCCACGCCATTCCACTGCATAAAAAATGCTCTGAACTCAACTGCTACCGTCGTTCTCAAATTACCTCTAGAAATTATAGACAATAGACGTTAAACGTACATAACACATAGAAGACGTGATGGTTGCAGGCGGTTGTAACTTTCTTGTGATTGTTTCCAAATTTCCCAACAAATCATAAAAAGTAGACAGAGTAGACAAACAACAATAATTCCCCAGTTCCCCTTTGTAAAAATAATCTTACTCCGGAATACGGGATAACTGGTACGCACATACCTAACCAAACACGGAGGTGGACTTTACCACTCTCCCAACTGGGTCACAGGCCACACACACAGTTAAGCCCACAATCCTAACCAAACATGGGATGGATCCACCAACACTCCCTCTTACCAACATATTTATTTTAAAATGTTGCTGCAAAGAATCAAACCCGTGACCTCCCAAGACCGAACCGCTTTGATACCGTGTTGTAAACCAGTTTCTCTATAACCTCAAACTTCTAGAGGGAAGCTACAACAATGTATATCAACCGGAAAATTAAAAATGGTGTCTAATCATTACATGCGTATAAAAAGTAGCCCGTAAGGTCGAACCCAAGATGATAAACCTTCAAGACACCCAATTTCATACAAAGCCACAAGACTACCAGATTGACTGCGAGACTAACATATTGAGCATTTGAGCCTCACCAGGGCCAATTGCAGTATCAACCAGCTGAAAGACTTCGGTCAGTAAACATCTGCCAATACTTACCTTACTCCCTTCTAGGAGCCATAAGCTTTTCACACTGTAGCACTAGACCATACTTATACATCCACAAAACAAGCTCAAACGTCAAATACCCTGTTGCATCTTCTAAACACCATACTCAAAGATCGGGAAAATCAGAACAAAACAAACCAAACACACTTTCAGGTTTGAGAAAGACTCAATTGTTATCAGTAGCATCATTCTTCTACTTAAAACATTCACGATAGGTCGGTATGGCCAGTCAAGCAACAAATCCCAAATCAAATTCTCACATGTCTACTGTCCATATTAAGCCAACACCAAAGAGGGCTTTCAATTTTTTTTTTTTTTTAGAATTATGTTTTATTTTATTGATAAACTCAAAGAATTACACAAAAGTGGAGAACAAGTTGCACTGCAGCCAATCCTTCTAAAAACATATTCATTTTAACACCACATGAAGAAACTATTGCAGTATCAGAACGAAGACTTGCTCACCTCTCAGACAACATCGGTATATCAATTGAGTGGCAGCACACTTTTAGGACACAGTTAGAAATATTGATATAGTTTGCTAGCTTTTAGGATATGTAGTTATTGCTTTTTTTTTTTTTATAGAATTATTGCTTCTTAGTTGTTAGAGCATTCCCAATGGTAAAACACTTTTAGTGGTGCCACATAGGATGGTTTTAAGGAATTTTGGGGTTTTCAATGGTTTTAGCGAAAAAAGGGTTTTAGTGTTTCCAATGGTGGATTATTGAAACCGCAATCTATGTGGGGTATGGATCCATACCGCACTCAATGTGGCGGATGGATCTTCTTTTAGATGAGTCCATACCGCACTAATTGTGGGGTATGGATCCATACCGCACTAATTGTGGCGGATGGATTCCTGCGTGGCACTTTTAACTCCTCGACAAATTTGCCAAGGAGTTAAAAGTGTTTTGTTTGAAAAGTGTGTTAAAAGCTACCATTGGCAAGTGTTTTCACTAAAAGTTAACTAAAAGTGTGCTAAAACCTACCATTGGGAATGCTCTTACTAGTTACTACTGTATTTCAAACAATCAAAATACTTAATAGTATTTTGTGTAATCAAGCTGTGCAGCAGCAACTTGCATATACAGTACTATGTAAATATGCATGTGCCATGCCTCATTCTTTTCTTCAACATATCCCTGAATAAACTCAACAGTAGCGATACAAAAATTTTAAAAACAAAATCAATTTCTGGAGTCGAACAAAAGTTTGTATACGTGTTAAAATCTAAGTGGATAGTATATGGGCTTTCACTGTCGTTAATTGCAGGCCGCTTATAAAGTAGTAAAGATTTGGATAACCAGAAAAACAAATTTGTATTAAAAATATATAAAATGAGGCATTTACATCATCCCATGTATAACATTAACATTGTATCAGCCAAGTGAATACGCATCCCAGAAGAACATAAGTTCATTGAGTCTTAGGTTTCTGGGTCTAGGTTCAAAAGAGTGCCATGACCAAAGTAGCATGCATCTTCACTCTACATTTGAGTTGCCACAGCTATCCTTCAGAAATCCAACCGTTTTACTCTCTCCATATTGTCCGAACCAAAGCACGATGACTTTCCAGATAATTTTTTCAACGCTAGCAAGGTTTGGACAACTCCACCACCTTAAAACTTTTGCAATGTCACAATCAAAGCTGATCTGCCTCTGGCACCACTCCCACATTTACCTTCTCAGACTTCATTGTAAGAACAAGTGTTGATGCTACTTCAATTGCCGGACACATTGGATGCGGTCTTGAGATTTTCTGCCATAAGGACTATTCTCCATGGCAAGGACCACAAAAAGAAGAATACCTTTGGTGGAAGACTGCCACACCAGGTTTTGTTAGTAGAAAAACTTTGCAAACCAATGTTCGCTCAAGATGATCTGAATCTTCTCATACACTACACATTCCGAGAAGAGTCTCCTCACATATGTCTATTTTCTACTACGTCTTCATCATTTAAAGTCACAGTTAAAACCCTGGATGGTTATCACTTGCTGCAACAACAAATTCCTCCTCAAGATAATCAACTATAGAGTGACTGAAAAAACAAAATCATGGCAGTATGGGCAATCAACAATATCACGCAATAAACCAATATAAATCCAAAAAGAATACTTTCTCACAAGTTCAAGCTTTAACTGAATAATTGTCCATATTATTAATCCAAAGAGCGCCTTTTTCTTTTTGTAAAGCCTTGTCCGCCTGCACCTTTCCCTCATTGAAAATAGCACAATCGATGTGAATGACACAATTCAAAATATTATCAAGCTTCAAAAACATGCTCTGAGTATACCTCTGAAAATGAATCACCTCTGTAACTTTAATCTTGGCAAAAAAGAATCAACAATCGATGTGAATGACACAATTCAAAAGAAGGCGACATGTTGAATATGCCAGGAAAAACAATTCTGCGCAATATAATGAAATATTTCATTGATAAAGTGTGATACATATATGGTCATATTAATCCATCACTCCAAAATGTGCATCACTGTATATCAAAAAGAAGATCCCATTCCAAAATAACAGTTTTTGTAAATGTTAAGTAATTTGGAGATCAGGGAAGATGATCGGAAACTGGAGGAGAAGGAAATTTAGATGAATAAGTGGTTGAGCTATCTAGAGAGATAGTTGCGTACGTATCTGAGATTGACCGAGTCCCAGAATCAAGCCTACGTAGTTCATTTTTATAGGTGATTTGGGACAACGGTTAGCTCATTAATTGTCCAACGGTGGGATCAATTAATGAGCAGGCGTTACGAATCAAGTTTGAAAAGATATTGTAACTGAAGGAGAATAAACACGTGTAAAAGATAGTGAGCTCCAATGAGGTTGAGTGAAATAAACCCCAACTCGGGTGAGGTCGAGTGAAAAAGGGTTCAGGTCGAGTGATGTCGAGTTTAATTAAAATTCACGTCGGATTATGATGGAAATTGGTGAGCTCGGGTGAGATCGAACGAAAAAGCCTCCACCTCGTTTTATGCTGCTAAGTTTAAATAAGAAAGCCCTTTACGAAGTGGTCATTCTGTGAGCTCGAGGGAGCTCGGTATATACATAACCCTTTTTCATTCAGATTGAAGTAGGTAGATGAATAGTAAAGAAAGTTGGGCAGTTCAATTTGGATGAAAACAAGTATTTTCACGAGATGAATATTTTACTCATCGTCTGAGGATGCATGCTTGTTGTCGAAAGTAGCTTGTTGATGACGTTGTCCTTGCCTATTTACGAAGTCGTCTAAGGAGTTGTGTTGATATTGTCTGCTCCGCATGTGACTTGATTGAGAAGACAAGTAAATATGCCTTTGTGTCCTGCAATTATCGTAGTTGTGTTATCAAAGCGTAGGTAATAATTGCACTTTAGGTATTTGTGTGTAGTGGTACACGCGCGTGGCACTTGTATATTGGCTGGGAATTTGAAATGCAACTGTAAAGAGGGGGAAACCAAAAGGTTTGGACGGCTGGATTTGGTTGCTGAAATATGGCTGTGGATTTAAATTTAGATGTGTGGCTAGGATCGCAATTTGGTTTTATAAAAACCTAACTGATGTTTAGAAGCCCAAGGGATTGCGTGTTTGTTGTTAGGGGTGTTATTCGAGCCGAGCGAGCCGAGCTTTGAATGCTCATACTCGGCTCGTTTTAATACGAGCCGAGCCCGAGCCGAGCCCAATTTCTGAATCGAGCCTGGTTTTATGTTCAAGCTCGGCTCGCGAGCTATTTATCAAGCTCGAGCTCGAGCTCGTTAGGCTCGTTTAGCTCGAGCCGAGCTCGAGCCCTCCAAGCTTGTTTAGCTCGAATCAAGCTCGAACCCTCCAAGCACGTTAGGCTCGGGCTCGAGCTCGAGCTCGTTTGCAGCTTTTTCCTGGTATAAAACAGATTATAGGAAATAAATGAAAAATAGCCTCCCAAAATGCCAAATACCACCTCAAATAGTGTCAAATACATCAAATAATCTAGCTAGATCTACAAAGTTTTGTATACAGACCATTCTACAAAGTTTTGTATACAGACCATTCTACACTAGGTAAATGGACCAAGTTATACATTTGTTCAATGACATCTCAACACTAACTGAATTGATTGCATTAAAAATATCTCCATCACATCACCAATAGTCTGCTTACTGTTTGCTAAACAAAGAGATTCTCCAGTAAACAGCTTATAGAACAACTTGCAAACTAGCAACTATCAAAACCCACAACTGCAAAGTTTCCGTCCAAGGCAGCAACTGCAACCTAAATCACTGTTTCAGGACCTTCAAGGATGGCAAAGCACTTACTACATGGAAGTTCAGACATCTGAAAATGCACAAGTTCAGAGACAACTGAAAATGTACTGCCTTTTACAGCATCCACATGATACAATAATAAAGCATACCTAAAAACACACTCACATACCCATTTAACATTTAAGTAGCCATATGGTTTGGTTAATATTCAAATGCAGCCACAGCTCAGAATCAGGCAAAAGTATGTTAGGGATTCAAGAACTTTAAGAACTTAACCATGATATTCGATTTCTCAAACACAAAGAAAGCCAATCTTCAATAATCAAAAATTTGCGCACATCAAAAGCAACTGTTGCAAATCTAAGAAATTAAAGCCTGTAACAAATAGATCACACAATAGAAGTCTACAACAAAAGATGAAATTAACTTTTCTCAAAGAGTACTTAACAATTTACAGTTCAAATAAAAAAAAAAAAAAACCCTAAAAATTTCAAACAAAAATTTAGCAAATTACCAGCTCTAATTCAAATTGTTAAGCTGCAACAAACTTCACAAGTTCAACAATTGTAACAATCTTTGGTTTCATTTATTTGACCGAGTTTAAAACCTTATCAATTTCACCAAGTATAGCTAGTAATTGATGCAATTCGAATACAGAATGCACCACAACATTCTCCGACCTCGAACTTTGATAAATCAAGATCAACCAAGGAATTTGCAACAAAACCTTTGTATTCAAAATTCAATGTGAAGATTTTCAGCAAGTAGAGTCAGTTTCCATTAAAGGGTTGGGGGTTCTTCAGTTTAGTTCTGAGGATGGATGAGTTAGAGAAGAAGAGGAGACGGGCAGACGGCTAGGTTTCTAGCAGAAACTTATGTTGTTATGTTATATATAGTGGGGGTAGGATAGGAATAACAGATATTAGTGGGGGTAAGATGGATAATATAACTTAACTATATATAAACTCGAGCTACTCGGCTCGGCTCGAATAAAGCTCGGGCTCGGCTCGAGCTCGAGACGAGCCTAAAATCTGCTCAAGCTCGGCTCGTTTTACAAGATGAGCGAGCCCGAGCCGAGCTTTTTTCGAGCCGAACACGAGCCGAGCTCGAGCTGCTCAGCTCACATAACACCCCTATTTGTTGTTGTTTTTAAAGGAAGAAGTCGACATGTTGAATACGCCGGGAAAAAACATTCTGCGCGTGCAATATAATGAAATATTTCATTGATGAAGTGTGATACGAATACGGTCACATTAATCCATCACTCCAAAATGTGCATCACTGTATATCAAAACGAAGATCCAATTCCAAAATAACAGTTTTTCCTCAAATTTCTCTGTTTCTCAAACACATAAAAAAAAGAAACTAAACACATCCCATATATATGGATGGTTAAGATGGGCTGTCAAGATGGATGTCATCCTAAGGATGGCAGCCTAGATAGCCTGTAGGACGCGGGGTATTACCAGGAAATAGTCTAACTTTTATTGAGATGGGTTCTACGCAACAGTTATGGCCCTTTCCATCAGATAAAGTCATCCTAGGATACCATCTATCAACTTTGATTGGTTTGCTAGGATCAACCATTCTCTTCCGAATAGTTCTATATTACTCCCTCCGTCCCAAATTAAGAGTCTCACTTTGGGAACTAAAAAAAATAAGGGGACATCATTTATTATTGTTAAACTAACTTAATTTTTCATATTTACCCTTATTCAAAGAAGATTACAATTTTCAATACTTTTTGGTTTTTGTTCCCACTATTTATGATTTTTCACAACTTAGAATTTTTTTTTCTCACCAATTTTTAGTTTAGTTTACTTTCCCACCACTTCTTAGTTTAAGCTTAATTATTATTTGCCTAAAATAGAAAATGGGACACAATTTTGGGACATCCCAAAAAGGAATACCGGACTCTTAATTTGGGACGGAGGGAGTAATAATTAAGCTTAAAACCATTAGTTCCTAAATTACCCTTTACTTGAAAATTGAGTAAATTTAAAATTTGTTGAATTTTCTTGTATGCTTATCTAACTCATTAAATGCTTACTCAACTTTCTACGAATTTTATTTTCAAAATCTTAAATTATTTTGCTTTATAATCATGTCTACCACCACTCCAAAACATACACATTAAAAAAACTTTCTCAACAACTCTTCACCATGGATGAAAGTAAAAAACTTGAAGAAGATTTAACAAAATGGTCGAAAAAACAAGTTTTGAAAAAAAAGGTGATAGCACTCGATGTAAACGCTCCACCAAAGGATGAAGGATTTACAACGGAATCTCAAGAAAAAAAACTTGTTGTTTCTCAAATGCTCAAAATTATTCTTCTTAATTTTGATTAATGTATTGATCTTTTTTTTCCCCCTTTTTCTATTTTGTTGTTTCTCAAAAGCTAATGGAAAAGCTAATGTTTCATTTTTTTTTTTTTATGATGCAATACTACTGCCTTCACAAAATCATTTCTGAATGCCTTTCGCATTTTTTTTTTAGCTCCTTTACTATAATACTCTTCAAAAGGTCTTGAATGGCTTGAAATATTATACCTTAAAAGTAGGAAAAAAACTTGTACTATTCTTGAGCAAACATGTAGTTGGTTGTGGAAGAAGCAAGTTTACTGGACCACTAAACTAAGTATCCCTAGCAAAAGTGCATGCCTTCAATATATTTTAAGGTACAGTACCAAAGAAGATCTTGTTAATGCCTTCACATTATTGTGCTATAGAATTAAAATGAATAATACTTCAAATAAAAAAATTCA
This sequence comes from Aquilegia eximia, assembly GCA_023053565.1. Lineage (NCBI taxonomy): Eukaryota > Viridiplantae > Streptophyta > Magnoliopsida > Ranunculales > Ranunculaceae > Aquilegia > Aquilegia eximia. The sequence goes on from JALIGU010000001.1 coordinate 13,412,754, forward strand.
AGTCATGTTCAATCTATAGAATTAAAATGAAGCTCCAGTGAGATGTTTTTAGCAAGTGTAGACTAGTTACACATTAAATCTAAAAAGTGGTGGGAAAGTAAACTAAAACAAAGAATTAGTGGTGGGAAAATTAACCTAAAACTAAGAAGTGGTGGGAAAGTAAACTAAAACTAAAAAATGGTGAGAAAAAAAAATTCTAAGTTGTGAAAAATCATAAATAGTGGGAACAAAAACCAAAAAGTATTGAAAATTGTAATCTTCTTTGAATAAGGGTAAATATGAAAAATTAAGTTAGTTTAACCATAATAAATGATGTCCCGTTATTTTTTTTAGTTCCCAAAGTGGGACTCTTAATTTGGGACGAAGGGAGTATTTGCCTAAAATAGAAAATGGGACACAATTTTGGGACATCCCAAAAAAGAATACCGGACTCTTAATTTGGAACGGAGGGAGTATGTTCTTTTAGTTGGAATATTTCATTGTCTTTACATATTTCAACGAATTGTTGTGGAAAAGACAAACTCACTGTAAAGCGTAAACCTCTGAGGGAACTTTTCATATATATAGTCTCCCATGTTCACACACTAGGAAGGAGGATTAATCTCTTGACAAGATGACGTATATCTGAAGTATATTAATCTCTTGATGCAATTGCCAGAATTAGCTGTAACACCTTGACGTTTGTCCATGAATGCTGTACACTTTCATCATGTTCAGAAAAATTAAGTATGGAGAGATAAAGATATTAAACATTGATAGACAAAATTAGTCCTAGTTAATTCATGCCCTGACAAATGCCAATTCATCTCAAGTCACATTCAAGTTCAAACTTACCTTGCTGACAGGTTGTCCTAGCCAGCATGTCCACATGTTTTTAGACAAGTGTTTGTGTGAAATATATTTGCCTTTAGTTCACATACCAGTAATGAGATAATGTTTCCATACAAGGATGTTAAGAAGTTGGACAAAACAACTTTTGCGGAAAAAAAAAAAAAACAAACAATACATGAACTACAAACCGTTATGGTTTATGAAACAAAAAATATACTAATAAAGGTTTACAAATTACCTCTTGATGCTCATAAAAATTCCATAGCTTTCCTATTATCCTTTCTTCCTGATTATCCTCAAGCAGTGGTTTTAGTCCAGTAAAGACAATATCCCTACAGTACTTAAGGTATGTTGGTAGGTCTTTTGAAGTTCGAACATTCTGGCAGCAAAAATAATGTTGAAAAATCTTATTATATCATGCAAGATGCAATATTGTACTTTGTATGCATGGACATATAGATAATGTGCGATAACAAAACTTTCCCACTACAATTAGCTTGAATTTAATAAGTTCAAACGTATTTTGGAAGTGGTACCTTGTGCATCATGGGTCGTCCAATACATTTCTTCAAAGTCCAATACATTTCTTCAAAATTACGAAGAAGCTCTGTAGTATCAAAATTAGAATTCTGAATATGTAATACTCCACTGACTTCATCTAGACAGCTAGAACTAGAGCACCAGGAAATATCCTCTGTCTTCCCATGTTTCCCTTTGGGGTCAACAGATCCAGAACATTCTTTAGAAACACCTTTTCTTATTTTGGAGTTGGATGTTGCAGTTTCTGTCTTCTCGGATGCGCTTCCGATGTCAAAAGACTCGGAACACTCTTCTCCACATGCATTCCTTATCTCATCATATGAAGATGTGCAACGCCTAGAAAACTTGCTTCCCACTTCCCAAATCCGTTTATATTGTACAAAAGCCTTATAGTTAACATGATGAGAATGGACATCACACAAACACGAGTTGGAAGCCTTTTTGAATTTGCGGGTAACCATAAATTTGGAGGCATGGACCATTCATATATGTGAGCAGCATGTGGAAGAATATTTTCAAGTGGAAGTGAGAGTTCGTTGAGATAACGGCGAGCAATAGCAAAGAAGTTCACAGGAGGAAATTGCAAGCCTATACTTTGAGCAACAAAACCTGACTGTGACTCTAGCTCCCTTGACCCAACAACTTTAAATGGCCTGAACTTAATTGAGCAGGCACATAAAGAGTGGCCGAAACGTTTTTCTACATTGATAAAAGCTGTTAGATAAGGAAGCACTCCCTCAAGCGCCCAGGTATGTATGTCTGTTGGTAAGATCAGCTCCCTGGCAATATGACAAGCCAGAAAAGAAATTGCCAAAGATGACGATAAGGGTATGCAATTTCTTAAAGGTCTAAAGCAAATTATTACCCACTTTGTCCATTTTTAGTGTGTGAAGTTGTGTTCGTGCCCTCTGTAAGCCCTCTTTCCTTGATGAGCTCAGCTGGGTCCTTCAACTGCTTCAACGGTAGTACTTGCAATGACCACCGGACAATGACCGGTGGATAAAGCTCCAACGATCAAGTCAGTAAGCGGCTAGGTTTAGAGAATAGGTTTTAGCAAAGAATGAACAGTTACCTTTAGCGAACCCTAACGTGATCCTTTTATAGCAATATTCACCGCCTTCCTTGAACCGTTGGATCCTCCTTTGAATCTTATGGTTCTCTTATCTCCTACGTGTTTCATTCTCCATCACATACTATAGAGTGAATGCTTGACAGCCAGACATCACGTGCTCTATCCGTGATACTCTAGAATGTTCTGAACTCCGATTGGGTACTTCCCAGTTTGCTCTCCTTATCTAGCTCCTGTGTCCTCAATACTCCACCTAGCATGGTTTGGTACTTACACCCTCTTCCGAAATTCCTGCGGTGATCATAGAAGCCATTAGAAAATAGACAAACAGCATGACAACTAAACATATAATTCAACTCATATCTTATATATTTTTTTCAGAAAACTCCAGCTCGGAGGGAATTTGGCAGACCCCTAGCAGATTACTAACAGAAACGGAAGTTTTAACTTCAGATGGTATATTCAGATATTATTTGGATAACTCTGAGTGGGCATATGAACCACACCTGCTTTTTCTACCAATAAGTTTCAACAAGTAAACTTGTATTAAAAGAACACTAGATATTACACATTCTAGCCTACAATTAATAAGATTCATTGTTACCAGACTTAAAAAAACACGAAAGAACTCAGGGATAATTACCTTGAGATTCAAGCTCTGAATCATCAAACATCTAGGCTTACCGACAAAAACCCTAGATGCCACAACAAATCGCATCCATATTACCCCAGCCAAGCCACAAATCAAGGGACTTGCACCAAAACTTCACATTGGAATTGAATCATGAATTGGATTCCCTGATTGCAGATGACAAATTCTCCGGAGTAACTTGTGATGCATCTTTACTAGCACTGAAATCATTAGGTATACATGGTTCATATTCTTCTTTCATAAATTTGCAATGGTTGCTTCTTTGACCACTATCTTGTTGGTGTTGTGGGCTCAGTCTTGAGAGGAACTTTTCTTAAACGATGTATATTTGGACGACATCTCTTATTTCGAATTCCATTTCCATTATACCCTCTACTCGCGTTGAACAATGCCCACAGTATGAGAACTGTGATCCATCCTAGCCGCTTAAATGATTTGATGGAACTGAAATAGATTTCTGTAGAAAACAAATAAATTCAATAAATACGAGAACTTCAAACAAACCCAATTCCACACATATTATTTTCTTCTAATAAAAATAAAGTTCTATTTATTTCTTTCAGACGAATATTTATAAATTCATATTTTGTAAGAAAAAGTTACTACTGTATTACTCGTTTTCTATCTCAATATATCACTTTAACAATATATGTTTTTCCACGTTTATTTTCTCTAAATTTTGATCTTGGAAGAAGATTTGAGATATGCATACATGGTTGTAAACTTGTAATTTGAAAAGTAAAGAAGCTGATTGAGCTCGCAAGAAGAAAAACCAAAAACCAACCCTTTGCTTCTTTTGCCAATCAGTTGTTCAAAGTGTTTCAAGTTAAAGCGAGAAGAAATAATTAAAGAAGCAAGAAGGTTGAAGATGGAGAGAAAGCCAGCATGGAGAGAAGGTGAAAGAGGGGAAAAAAACCAACCGAAAGCAACCCTTATATAGGGCACATCAGGATCATTATTGGACGTTGGATTATAGCAGACAGTGGGCTTAATTGACCTACGATTCTGAGTTTTAAGGCCAGTATTAATAAAGCCCAAAATGTTTGGGTTTGAGAATGGGCTTAAATATAAGAGGCCTTTTTAGGCTAACATGTCACCTGCCAGTTTTTGGCAAGAGTAGTACATGCTGATCTGTAAGAGACCATATTGTTATGAATTTAAATAATTTTGGTACAAAACATCACCAAATAATCAAATTTGGCTTCAAACTTGGTAGGTATAGTCAATGCTCAATAGTGAACTAGTTTATCTACCAACTCCAAAGTACCAATTTGTACCATATTGATTATTGACAGTTGAGAGTTGACACTATGGTGCTTCAAGCCTGATTCATACAGACCACATGCATAGTACCTTAAAGCTGTAAATATTTTTAAAACTGCAGCAAACCGACATTACATATCATCATTTGGTACCTAATATCAAATCTACTTTCTTTGATTCTTTCTCTTCCAATTTATGTCTTCTCCTGCATATTATTCTCAAAAGAATTCATCCAAAGCAAAGCAAGTGCAACAGCAACACAGGAAGATCAAGTGAGTAGTTTCTTTTCCCTTTTCACATTTTTTTTTTCAACAATTATGTGTGTTTGCATATATGTTTGAAGATTATGAATGGTGTGAACTTCTTATGAATTACCTCAAAATATATTACTACTGTTTAGTGCTTACCAAACCAAAATTTTAATCCCCTTAGTTATTAGAAATGTTGAAGACATTAGATAGTATTGTTCTAATACATAGACAAGAAATTGCCCTGCTAGGTACATTGTCACATTTTGCAAGGAAAAATCTTGGTTTTGTTTTGTGGAAAAAGCTTCCTAGTAATTATTAAATGAGAGAATAGTAGTGGGAGTGAATTTCTACAAAATTTTACAGCCATTAAGTAGACTAGATACAAACTTTTAGTGAAATTCACTTTGTATATACTATAATTTGGTGCTAGAGTCTTGTATCCAAATTTTTCTCTGCACCCTTCTTCATTATACAGAATCAGGAAAGAATGTAAATTTGCAGATTTGTTGGGTGTTAGGTTGTTGCTTGGCAACAGATAAAATGTAAGCAAAGTTTTATTATTTTCTTGCACCAACCAGTCTAACACTCTTAACTGCAAATTTTGAAGACTTTTGACTATTTTACTTTTGTGTTCTGATCCATATCTAACAATGGAAAGTGAGCCTTCTTAACAATGGAGTTCATCTCTGCATATATTTTTACATAAGAAGCATATATTAAATTTCTCATTATTCTTCTTTTATGTTTATTTTTGCAAAAAGCAAGGCAGACCCCAACCGGATTTTATTAACTTTGTTAGCAGATTACATTCTCAAGTTTGCTTTCTTAAATTGAAACTGCTATGCATATAAAGCAGTTCATTAACAACGTGTTTTTATGTTGTTAATGTGTTCCGCCAGTAGGTGAAGATAAGCACAGGGGGGAGAATGAATGATACAATGGAAGATAAGCTTCTAGGGTCGAGTGAAGACGATGGAAAAAACTTGAAACTAAGAATTTGGGTAGAATCTAAGAAGTTCTGGACGGTTGCATGTCCTGCTATAATCACGCGATTAACCTCATTTGGAATCCTTGTGGCGACACAGTCGTTTATGGGACATATTGGTCCGACAGAGTTATCTTCATATGCTCTCGTACAGACCTTTCTCCTACGTTTTGCAAATGGAATATTGGTATGCTCTTGGTCCTTACCCTGCATCATGTGTACATGTTCTTCCAGTGTTATTAATGAAATTCATAGTGCTTCTAAGAAATGATAGTCTTTTCTTTTGTTTTGGTTTGTCAAAATGATATTTACAGTTGGGAATGTCAAGTGCTCTTGAAACTCTATGTGGTCAGGCCTATGGCGCGAAGCAATACCACATGATGGGAATCTATATGCAGCGATCATGGGTTGTTGTTCTTGCCACTGCAACCCTTATGGTTCCTCTCTTCATCTTTGCATCTCCCATTTTCAGACTTCTTGGACAGGAAGAAGAGTTATCAGTATTATCAGGAAAAATTGCTCTGTGGTGCATTCCTATTCTCTATTATTTTGTCTTCAACTTCACCATACAAATGTTCTTACAAAGCCAACTCAAGAATGCAATTAATGCATGGCTAAATAGCATGGCCTTTGTACTTCAATTGATATTGTCCTGGCTCTTTGTCTATAAACTGAACTTAGGGGTACCTGGTGCAATGGCTGCTTTAGTTATCTCATCTTGGTCTGTAGGAATTGGGCTATTGGTGTATGTTATTGGAGGCTGGTGTCCAGATACATGGACAGGATTTTCTAGGAGTGCCTTCTCTGACCTTTATCCAGTAGTGAAGCTCTCTGCCTCCTCTGGTGTGATGCTATGGTAAGTTTAGTCCCCTTCTTCCTAATTTTTTTTTCTTGCTAGGAATTTTCTCCTTTGGTGCTGGAAAAGTTATTACGTACGAAAAGGTATCATGAGGTCTTTACGATATTGGACTCTTCATTGGTCTTTACGATATGGTATAGTCCCCTTCTTCGTATTTCATATCTTTCAAACTAGAATTTTTCTCCTTTGGTGCTGGCCAAGTTTCACATACTACAAGTTTTCCAATACGCTCCGCATAGCCATAGTTTTAATGCTAAGGTAATCAAATAAGCATGATTTAACATAGTTACATAAGGTCTCGTTAACTACTTTAAGTTGCTCTCTTAGAAAAAATCAAAAAGTTGTGAAAGGAATACATAGGTAAAAAGTTTTAATCAGACAGTCATAAAGTCCCAGTTAACTACTTGACTCTATTCGATAAGACCTAATCTAATATGTATACTATGTATTCCTTTCACAACTTTTAAAGTTTTAATCAGACGGTCATAAAGTCCCCATTAACTACTTGACTCTATTCGATAAGACCTAATCTAATCAGTAAACATTTGTAGAGTGCTTAACCAGGTCTCGTATGATTTACATTCTATATTTACATGAACAATACAAAATATGCCTTTCATTGTCAAGTTGACCCATTCAGTTGAATGGCAGGTCTATACAAAACATAACTTTTGAAGCCCTTGGTAAATATTGAGTCACCCAAAACTTTGATCAGCTTAGTTAATGGGAAGTCTAGTTATCTTTACTCTTTAGAAGATTTTCAAAGTCAAGCTCCAGTCTGTTCAGATGTTTTCTCATTTATCCTCAATGTGGTTTCCTTTTACTTCTTTTTGACAAATTGAGAAAATTGTCGGGCACCACAGTTACTCGTTACTTGTCTCACCTTGTGGAATTCAAGTATCATACTCGTTTTCCCGAATTTTCAAGACATCAAACAGTGTTACGTACACTGAATTAACAATCAGTGTCCAGATATAGTGGACAAGCAAAATTTTTTGCGAATGTATTCTGTATTTGTTTAAACATATAAGCAATGCACTTTAAAGCATTCTCATTTCTTGATTCTGCGATTTTTTATCATCTGTAGCTTAGAGCTGTGGTACAATGCAGTTTTGATCTTATTAGCAGGTCATATGAAAAATGTCACGACCTCCATTGCTGCTTTCTCAATCTGGTACCATTTTACAATTTTGTTACATCTCTCTCTTCCTGTGAATGCCCCTTTTTATCTGTTTTGTCTGAAAACCTATGCTAACTGGAATCTGTTTATCTTACAGCCTCAATATAGTGGCTTGGCAATTGATGTTATTCTTTGGTTTTCTAACTGCGGCATGGTATGGCTTCACTCACTGAACTAGTCTCTCAGTATGAAGACCTAATCATCCTTGTGTTAACCATTCCGCCCAGAATATTGACTTCTCTTACTTCGAGTTTCCTTTTAGTGTAAGGGTCTCTAACGAGCTAGGGAGAGGGGATGCCGAAGCTGCAAAATTCTCTGTTAAAGTCATCATGGTAACTTCATTATCGCTTGGAGTGATCTTCACTATTCTATCTTTGGCTTCTGGGCATGTCATATCATATGCCTTCACTGATAGCGCGGAGGTGGCCAAAGCTGTGTCAAGTCTCTCATTCCTACTGGCTATATCTGTTTTCCTCAATAGTATACAGCCAGTACTTACAGGTTAGCTCTGCCTTTTCTTTTCATTTTTTTTTTTTTTTTTGATATTTGGGAGTATTATACCATTATTTCACAATGTGTTTTCCTGGTCTAGGAAACCGACATTGTTATTTTATGGACCACATTGTTTATCATTCTATACTTCATCTCTACTGGTTAGCATAAAGACCAGAAATCTTAAATACTGCACTATAATATAGTTAATGCAGAACCTAGAGTTCTCTAATATTTTTCGTTTTTCCCAATTTGTTTTATCAGGAGTGGCGGTTGGTGCTGGTTGGCAAGTTGCAGTAGCTTATGTTAACATCGCTAGTTACTATGCCTTGGGAATTCCTGTCGGAGTGTTGCTTGCATATTTGTTTCATCTTGAAATTAGGGTAAGAAACCACATTTTTTGCTGTCACAAACTGATGTTACTTTGGATCTTAATTGATGTAAGTGAATTACACAGTGTAGAGGAATACCTGGATATATAAATATATGTGGAGTTTTTTAAAGTCTTGGTAGAGGTGACCACTAAAAAATCGTGAAACGACAGAGGTGGTCTGTCTTAGCTGTAGACAACATTCTGTGATTTAAAGATGCTAAAAATGATCTGACATACTTCACCTCCATTTTACGCTGCAATCTCTTGGTTATATAGTTTGTACATTATACACACACATTGAAATCATACTTCACTGCAAAATAAAGCTCCACTGCAGCAACGAACATTTGTGAAATAACTCAATATTTTACGAGACTCGTCATCACCTGTCAATGTCTTATCACAATCGCCTAGATGACTAGATCAGTGACAGCAGTCTGTTGTTGTTATTCTATTCTATCATTTCACAACTTTTTGATGTTATGTACTTTCTCAATGTATTTTACTTTTATGAAATGCTCTTGACGTACACTACTTTTCTTTCATAAAAACACCTCTCATCTTACCTTTCTTTTTGGCTTGTCTTCCAGGGTATTTGGATTGGAATGGTAATTGGTGTTGGAATTCAAACACTTGCTATTGCTTTCATGACCTGCAGAACAGATTGGGATGCACAGGTAAATCAGAAAAAAAATAAGCTTACGTAGGAAAATACGGTCTGAATGGACACCAGTATAGGACACTTGTACAATATGCGCAGTATAACAATGATACAAAAATAAATATTTACCTTATTGCAAGGTAAAAGCCATTTTTGGTTGATAACTACTTATGTTCTGCTTAATTTTTACAGGTTGACAAGGCAAGTGCACGCCTCAACAGATGGTTTGTGCCAAATTTGCAAGCCGAATCCAATGACATCACACCTCTTGCATGAAGGAAAGAAGAACCTAGCTTGAACTTTTTGTATGTAGCATTTAGACTTGGGCGATCAAATGAATCATGTCAAACAGAAATTTTGTGCAATTTTTCTGAAAAGATCGAAACAATGTTGTATCTGGAAAGGCTTTAAATTCCGATACATTAGTAGTGATGAAATTATGGAGTACTAGCTTTTCTAAGATATGATGAAACAATGTTGTCGATGAATACAATATGCCTTTTGGTTTACTTCTTGTATCTCACCATCTCTTGAAATTTGTTTAATTATATTATTTTTTCTCAAAGTTTTTTAGAAGATAGAGTTGAAATATACATACATACAAAAATTGAAAAAAAAAATGCATACATATTAAATTTTAGAGTCTGGTAAACAGACTTCCCGGAAAAATCTCAATTTCCTATGTTTGATTACATGGAAAATAAAGCAGTAAATTATTAAGGTTATTAAAACGAAATGATAAATTAAAATGTGAGAGATATTGGAGCTCAATGTTGATGAATCCTTACTAAAAACATATGTACACGATTTCCTAACCATTTTCATGATCAATATGATAATATATGTAGCACTATAGTCATTTTCTGGAAAATTTATTTCTCGATATTTGCACAATCGTAAATCTATTTTCTGGTAAATTGTTTCCTGGCCGAATCAAACAGACCCTAAGTTCTGCAAAATCAAAATCATTATTGACCGTTGGATTGCAAAAGAAAGAAGTCGGGCTTAGTGGACTCGAGAAACAAAGATTAGTTGTTTCCATGTCTTCTCTGCTCTGATGCAATCCTGCAAAACTATTGTTACTTTCTTTCTTCCTTATTTCAAAGTTTGTTGTTTTTCTTCAAAATCAAAACATGAAGAAGATCAAGTCAAGTGAGTATTATGTACACTAGTTTTTTTTCCCTTTTTACAAATTTTTTTGCAAGAAAAACTTTTGAAATGATAATGTTGTTGTCTTACTGTGTATTAATGTTGAATTCATTGTTGTTGTAAATAGAGAAATTGTTCCTAATTGAGAAATTAGTTGGATTGGATTTTTTTAATCTTAACTTTTAATCGAATTTGTTTCTACATAAGATAAGAATGTATTAAGTTTCTACAGTCAACTCCCAATCCCTTTTGCAATTTTCTTACATTTTACGAAGTAAAATGCCTTTGATTATTTGATAGAAATAATCACAAAGCATATTTTGGCACTTTTGGTGGGTTAAGAAGAAGTATGATTAAGGTGATTCATGAAAAAATCGAGTCGATCTGGAGAAGCAAAACGAAATCCTGATTTGGCCAAAAAAGAAGCAACACTATGTATACCAGACCGATCACCGTCGAGAAAGAAGAATCTTTCTAAATTAGTTTGCATCAGAAAGTCAACAAGGCTTTCAAGCATGAAACATCCAAAATACGCCGGGGTTGTAAATGACATTGTGTTTCTGATAGAAATCAAGTTTTCCATTAATAAAGTTAACCAAACATATTGAACTTATGGTTGGTTGACTGGGTCAAATTCACTGTAAAAAGGGGAATCATCTTAATTGAGTGACCTGCCATGGAAATTGAAAAACATAAAACTAAACCCTAGCAAAGGACCTAAGATAACGACTATATGTATTTGACCCTTACCCTTGTTCAATCACCAACATCTTTTTTGACAAAGATACAAATTTTGTCAGAATATTACTACAAATTCAGATGATAGAAGCATGCATCTATTTCGTCATTATTCTTCTTTCATGTTGAAAGAAACACAAGTTTAAATTTGTAACTCGAAACTGCAATGCAGATATACTACTTACCAATGAGTTTTCTTGTTGTTGTTTGATAAGCACAAGGGGAGGAATGAATGATGCAATGGAAGATAAGCTTCTTGGCCCAAGTGAGGAAGATGAAGAAGATTTGAAACTAAGAGTCTGGGTAGAGTTTAAGAAATTCTGGACACTTGCATGTCCTGCTATAATCACAAGATTAACCTCATTTGGAATCCTAGCTTGTGGCAACACAGTCATTTATGGGACATATTGTTCCGACAGAGTTATCTTCATATGCTCTCCTACAGACCTTTCTCCTTCGTTTTGCAAATCGAATATTGGTATGGTATGCTCTTGGTCCTTACCTTGCATGTCTACATGTTCTTCCATTGTTAATAATGAAATGCATGATTTTTCTAAGATTTAATATACTTTGCTTTTCTTTTGGTTTGCCAAAATGATATGTACAGTTGGGACTGCTGAGCGCTCTTGAAACTCTATGTGGTCAGGCCTATGGTGAAAAGAATACCACATGATGGAAATCTACATGCAGCGATCAGCCGATCATGGGGTGTTGTTCTTACTAATGCAACCGTTATGCATCCTCCCATTTTGTGACTTCTTGGGCATGAAGAGGAATCATTGGTATTATCAGGAAAAATTGTGCTGTGGTGCATTCCCATTCTCTATTAAATAGCAAGGCTTTTGTACTTCAATTGATTTTTCCCTGGCATGTCTACAAACTGAAGTTGGGGCTACCTGGTGCAATGGCTGCTTTAGTAACCTCATCTTCATCAATAAGATTTGGGCTATTGGTCTATGTTGTTGGAAGCTGGTGTTGAGATACACGTACAGAATTTTCTAGGAGTGCCTTCTCGGACCTTTAGCCATTAGTGTTGCTCTCTGCATCCTCTGGTGTGATGCTATGGTACGTTTAATCCCCCTTCTTCCTAATTGTTTCAAGGTTGGATTTTTCCTTTATAGTGCTGGCCATTTCATTACTTGCTACATGAAAAGATATCATGCGATCATTACAGTATTGGATTGTTCATGGGATCTATTTTCAAGTATCCGTACCCTTTAGATTTAACGTGAAGTAAAATATTCATACTTCTAACATAAGGCCTCATTAACTACTTTAAAGTGAACTCATTAGATTAAAGTTGTAATAGCTATAATACACAATTAAATAAGGTTAATCACTCAGTCACAGAAGCCCTCTTAACTACTCGACTCTTTATAATCAGATTCAATTTAGATAATGTTTAGGCTTTCTACTTTCCACTGGTCAGTAAACACTAATCTTTCCACTGGTCAGTAAACACCTGTGTTACATGGGTACGGTGATTTCCCAGCTGACTCCTTAGTCGATACGTGTAGACTCGGATTCTGACCCGGATTTGCTTCGGATTCGTCCATATCAGCGTACAAAACTAAGATATAAAGTTTCAGTAAAATGTCAAAAGAAATCGAGGGGCTTTGTGTTTAGTTGTTATATTTGAAGATCCAAGCAAGTAATTTCAAGTTTCTCCGGCTAGATCTGCATTTTGGTGGAGGTGGCAAGTCTCCACGGCAAGTTACTCTCCACATTTTCTCATTTATCCTCTATGGGTCTGTTTGGAAACTTTCTTGGGAATTGGAATTGAATTTATGATTCCAAAAAGCTTATGATTTGAGAGAATCAAGATTTTTAGTATTAATTTTTACTATGTTTGGATGAATAGATTGAGATGAGAAAAGAAGTGATATAATAGGAAAAATAATATACATGGCAGTGTTAAAGTTTCCATACATGGAGATATATTTCCAATCAAATCTAGAATCAAAAGTTTAATATCCCATAAGAAACTTCTAATTCCTTAATATTTGTAGATTTCAGGTTTCAAATCTAGATAAATATTTTCCAAATGCACTCACTTTTAAGTTTTAGAGAAGAAGATCCTCAAATCCCTGTTTTCAAACAGACCTACCCTATGAGATTTTCTTGTGCTTCTTTTCGAGAAATTAAGAAAAGTGTGTGTGCTGCAGTTTTCTGAAGTTTCAAGGCATCAAACAGTGAATCAACAATCAAAATCCAAATATTGTGGACAAGTATCTATCAGAATTTGGTGATTTTATTAAAGTTTCGGCAACATTAAAAAATAATACAATTTACCGCATTCTTATGTTTGAATTCTGTGCTGTAGCTTAGAGCTGTGGTACAATGCAATCTTGATCTTATGTTACATCACTATTTTTTTTTTTTTTTTTAATAATCTTGTAGGAGTATTGCTATATGGCATATTATATTGGTTTCATCTTGAAGGGTAAGAAATCACATCTTTTTGTGTCACAAACTGTAGTTAGTTTGGGCTTTGCTGATGTTAACAAATTGAACTGTGTGTAGAGGAATACTGGGATATTAGATACAAGAATTTGAGGGAGCTTTTTTTGTGTTTTGGTATAAGTAACCACTACAAAATCATGGACAGTGGTGGTGTGTCTTAGTTGTAGACTATATTCAATGACAATGATTTTTTTGGTGGAGATGCTCAAAACTATCTAACACACCACCTCACCTCCATTTTGTGCTGCAGTCTTTGGCTTTATACACTCTTAAACCGGTATTTCGTTGCATGAAAAGTTGACAGCAGGACAGAACAACCTGTGAAAAATAAGGTAATATTTGAGACTCATCGTTCATTATCATTATTACTAAATGTCTCATCGCAGTTCTTAGATCGATAACTGCTGTCCAGTCTTGTCATTATGTTTTATCCTAGTTTGAAATCTTTTGATGTAATATACGGCATTTATAAATGATCTTGACACTATTTTCTTTCATAAATACCTTCACTCTTACCTTTTATTATTATTATTTTTGTGCTTGTCTTCTAGGGTATTTGAATTGGAACGGCAATTGGTGTCAGGATTCAAATACTTGTTCTTGCTTTCATGACCTGGAGTCCTGGAAAAGATATTGGGATTCACAGGTAAATCACAAAAAAAAAAAAAGATTTAACGCATAAGAAATAGAATGAATACTGAATGGTCACCAGATTGGGCGACTGGCGATTTTAGGACCCTATACGGGCATGCCCAGTTTAATAATGATACCAAAATAAATATTTAATTTTTGGGTGATAATTCTGGTCTGGTTTTTACTTTTTATTACAGGGTGTAAAAGGCAAAGTGCTCAACTGCTCACCTCAACAGATTGTTTGTGCCAAAAATATGCAAGAGATACTAATTAGTGAGATCAAATTTTGATTACTAGTCATCAGAAATTATTGAACTTGCAACTAGGCGGGTTTTTGTCCAAGAGCCATTTTAGGGTCTGAGATTGTTCTCGTGAAACGCACGTGTTAATGCAATTAAAGAAGCCCGCTCAATTCGAGGTTTCAAATCTAGATAAAAAAGTTTCCAAATGAACTCTAAATCTCTAATGGCTTCCAAACCAAAACCGACTTCCAAACCCACATCAGAATCCACTTCAAAACCACAAAAATCTGTGGAACAACTTTCTTATGAAGCTCTAATGAAAGGTCGTCAAAGAGAATCCAAGCAATTATTCAAGAAAGCAACAAATAAAGAGTGTGCATACTATTTTAGAGTCGAATCATCCATTGATAAGGAATATTCTGTGTTAAATGCAAGAGAAGCTGTCAAAAGAAATTTTTACTGTGTGGAATTCAGATGTCATTACATTCAGAAGCTTCTCAATGTTGTTCAACCCACAGATGTCAATCATGTCACTATACATGAAGAGATAATGCTCTTATGCTTCAGAACTCTGCAAATCTTGAACGATAAAGGTGGTAAGCAAACACAAGATTTTGTTCGGAGATGTTATAATGATTCACGAAAAATTGTTTTGGCTGAATTGGAAGATAGGGTTGTAAGAATTATGCAGAAGTTATTTGATGATGGTACTGAACAGGCACTTAAAGAACTTGACCAATTGCAAGAAATTCTTCCACAATTAGGATTCTGCAATCGTTTTCGTGCTGCGATTTTGGACCAGGCAAGTAAACTGGAAGAAGCTCTTGTGAATGCATGGGCAGCAGTGGCATGGTTTCCCTATTGCTTAGAGTATAGGGCATTTTACGCCTTTTTATTGTTTAAGAGAGGTGAAAAGTATAAAGAAGTCGTGGAACTTTGTAAAACTGCATTGGAAAACATTGATGAAGGCCCAGAGATCATATCTGATATCACTGAGAAAATTATTCCAACATCGAAGAAGAGAATTGATAAACTTCGAGTTTTGTTAGGTTTGTTGGCATCGAAGTGTGGTAAGATTATGCAGGGAGAAGAAGACAAAAACTGGGATTTAGACTGGCCATGGCCGCCTTACACGCAGGAGTGGTGGACATGCCAAGAGAAAGATCTCAACTTTGAGGCATTAATGAACCAAGGTATGATTACATGGTAAATTTTTGTATCGGGGTTGTTACTTTTATAAAATTATAGAAGCATGATCATGCCTTTGCGAACAATGGGTGCAGAGCGAGTTACCATTACAGATGACAATTTGGCTAGCACATCAGAACCGGAGTGGCTGGTTAATGCAAGAGCAGATGTTGCCAGAAGGGGTAAGAGGTTTCACAGCTCACTGGTCATTATGCTCTGTCTATATTCTATTGCTACGTCAAATTTGTTTTGTTGTAGTGAAATCCCAGACCAAAAGATGTGCCTCTGTTCATTTTGTATCTTACCTGAATATGTTGCCTGAATCTGTCTCAACTCATTCATCCTACTGTGTTTGATCTTCCTTGTGGATTTCTTGATATTGTTTTTACGATTGTACTTCGAGCTTTGCATTTTGTTGGTGTATATAGGATTTTCTTATAAAGTAGTGTATTAGATCTTAGGCATACCAAAGATATGATTACCTTGATGCAGATTGCAATGTTATTCTTACTAGAATTCTTGCCAGAACTATTAGGTTAAATAATATTGACATTCTTACTTGTTCTGTGTTCCTGCATTTATAGTCTTTATTCTTGAATGAATAATATGAATATTAGGTACTTTAAGGATCCTAGAAAGAGTTTGGCCACACTTGTAATACAAATGGTTTTTTTCATTGTAAGAGTTGCCTTTTTTTGGCTTGCTCAGTCTAGTCAAGGTAACTTGCCTCAAAAGGGTTTCTGGTAACTTTATTATAAGCGTACTTCCCAGGGTTTGTTTCGTGTGGCTGAATATTTGTAATTAATTCTTGAATGAGTATTTTAGATTTTGTTGCTTTCGTGCTTTGACATGTGAGATATCTTACAGTTCATTGATTCACATATTCATCTTTCTCAGTGAAAGTGATTTACATCATCAATTTATATTTACTTAGTCAAAGGAGGTGCTTATGGCACTTACAGCTTTCAAATCTTATGTTTTGTATGCTCCGACGCTAGTATGCTTGGGAGCTTACTGATATAGCAGTAGACTAATAGTTGGTATTATGATTTTCTCAGACAGCACAAAGAAGATCCGGAAGCCAAAGCCATGGAAGCATCCTCTGCCAATAACAAGGGCACAGCTTAATCAGATGCGTGAGGAGTTCTGGGAAACTGCACCGCACTCTGGTGGCCAGAAAGGTACTTCCTGGGTAACACATTGGTAGTTATCTATTGCTAGTGCTGATTCTAGCACAAATGATATATTCTAGTTAGAAATTGCATCAGAAAATTTTCCTTGGGGCAGTCTCTTTAGTTGAGTTGACTGCTAGGTTTTAGTATTTGTTTATGCTTGAACGTCAGAGTATGATGATAGAGAAATAAGAAAAAAATGGTATTTCAGATTTATCTTTTCTTACCTAGTGTGTATTGGTGTAAAACTTGAAACAAAGTAAATCTTACACACCTTAGTGCCGTATATGATGGAATCGGCCAAAAACATGGTGTGTGAGGCATTGAAGTACACATTGCCTATGATATAGACAGTGTTTATTACGAATGCTGTCGGATACACAAACACATGGATACACAAATACATATTTTAGCTTAGGAACATCCCATTTTTGGTATTTTTCTGTGTCAGATACTTTGTATCCGACCCAAGTAGCCGAGTCTATCTTAATTTAGGTATAAAGCAGAGCAAATTTGTTGGTATTGAATATGTTAAATATTGGTTTTGAGGAGGTTAGCTACAGTCATGTATTGACTGTTGGGAGTTGGCCGAATCTCCAAACGAGTGGTTATATGTGTTGGAAGTTAGGGTATTGTGTTCAATAAAATTCTCCCCCCTCAGGGCTAGTAGTATATACCACGGGAAACATAAATTGGCCCCAAGCTACTCTATCATATGCTTTCCCTAGCCTTCTTTTTCCTGGATGTAACTTTACACCATAAATGTATCCTAACTGTAATGTATGTACTTTATAGACTCAAAAAATGTCCACGGCATTAATCGTAAATTGTAGAACTTGCATGAACTTCAAGTTTACTAGCTTTTTCATGTTAGTTCTTTGTATATTTGGTAACCCTTGGTTAGTATATACATTTTCTGGAAATTGCGGTTTGGAATTTGCATATTATGAATTTGAATCACTGACTATACTATTTCGTTTGAAATTAAAAAAAAGAAAAATGTGGTTGAGGACTTGAGGGTTCACCTTTGTAAGAGCATCTCTAATGGGTCTCCTATTTCCTAAAATTTAGGAAATCCCAAAAAATCACGACCTTAACGCGTCTCCTATATTTTTAGCAGCCGGCTATCCACGTAGGATGTGGTGAGCCGGTCTGCTAAAACTTCGTCCAAAATCGAACCAGAGATAGGATTATAGGAAATGGCAAAAATAACATCTTCCACGCTGGTTCAACCAACGTGTAACTTTTTTTTTTTTTTTTTTTATTCCACGCTGGTCAAACCGGCGTGGAACCTTTTTTTTTTTTTTTTTTTTAATTCCACGCCAGTTTAACCAGCATGGAACCCTAAATTTCCAACGACTACCTCCGAACGGCCATATTTTCCGAACGGCTAAATTTCTAAACGGCTAGAAATCACATCTATATATACATGTTCTTCGTTTCAATATCTACTTCATTTCTACTTCTTCATTCTTCATCTTTTTCATTTGTGACACTTTTCTTTATATAATTATGGGAGATGGTTCTGTCAAACACTTTTCGTGTGGTTCTGTCAAACACTTTTCGTTCAGCATTGAAGATCCGAAAGATGAAAAACGTGAAGAAATGGAGAAAAAAATCATCGAAGAAGAAAAACCATTAACACCCAAAGAACAAAAGCGTATCGATGATGAATTTAATCGACTTATTGACGAGTATGAAGATGAAATTCATGTGCTTCCCGAAAATTGTAACCATGATTCGTTTGAGTTTGATTATGCATTGGGTAAAATGTTTTGTTCAACTTGTGGTGAAGAGTATGAAAGTTAAAATGTATCGAAGGTTAAAATGTTTTATTTAATTATGTATTGAATTTCGAATTTAATTTGATTAATGTATTACTATTTTGATTAATATATTTTTATTACTATTTTAAATGAATAATAAATAAATCATTAAGAAATAACCATAAATTTATCTTCTATGGTGGTTCAACAGAAACAACCCTAATATCAAGCAATAGTATACAGTTAACAAACACTCAAAACAACCCTAATATCAAGCAATATCAAGCACTCAAAACACTCAAGGTGCACTCCCCTGACTACTCTCCCCACTTCGGCCTCGTCCACTTCGGCCCCGTCCACCTCGTCTCCGTCCACCGCGTCTAGTGTGCCCTTGCAACTCCTACAATCAAATATAAATACAATTAAAACTTAATAACTAAAATTAATAAATTTTAGGGTTTAACTGTAATAGTAATTAATAATTACTTACCAAGGCCTCTAATGTGCTTGTCAGCTCAGCAACCCTAGAAGCACTTATTGCGAGTTCTTCTTCAACCCTAGAAGCCTCTAATTTGCTTGTCAGCCCAGATACACTTGTGGTCTACAGTCTAACAAAATCGGATTACACGTGCCCAGATACTCATACCACCAAAACTACATAATAAAAATTTCGTAATTAAAAAAATTATATACAAAAATAAAAAAAATCATTCATGCTTTTACGCTTTAGATTAATTAAAAATAATATAAAAACCATAACTAACCTGTAGAATCCAAATGAACCCACCGATGTTGTGTAATTTCTTGCCACGCATAGAAAAATAATCCATCTGATAATACATGTGTGCCATCACTGCACCGCCCCAATCGTAGTCTCCAATCTTGTTTGTGTCAAGCAACGCTCCACACCAACCCAACTTCACACAACTGTGTCCAGTAGAAAACAAAACCCCGGACACAAAGTATAACAGAAAAGCTAACACATACTCATCCTCTTCAACTGAATTGGGCTCTAACACCCAATCATCATCAGCAGCAGTACGCATCATGTATATATTCTCAAAAAAACCATACTGTAAACCTGTTTGTTTGTCCTCATCCTTCCAAGCCTCCTCATATTCACTTAGAGTTGGGAATAATATAGTAGCCTCACACTCATTATTATCATAAGATGAAATATATGGCACAATCTCTCCCACCCCGACACGCAAACCCGTAAGCATAGTAAAATCATGAGGAGTAAAAGCAAGCTCACCGAGAGGCAAATGAAATGTATGTGTCATCGGCCACCATCGCTCAAGCAACGCGAATATAAGTTGACGATCAGTTCGAAATGATGTCAAAGAAACGAGAGGCCCAAATGGCGTCGCTTGTATTCGGTCTCGTACATGAGCAAAATCATTTCCTCTCTCCACCATATATGACCACCAAGTCATTACGTTATTCATTTTGCCTCTATATGTCAAATTTTTCATCCTCTACATTAAACGAGCAATTTACCAATTAAAAACTAATAAAAAATTAATTAAAAAACTAATAAAATTAATTAAAAAATAATTAAATATTAATTAAAAATTAAATATATTAAAAATCAAATCAAACACTTACATCGACGGAATACTGGTTATCACTAAGATGCGATCCTGTACATGGAGCGAGCTCTCTTGGTGTATAATCTTGAACTTCGCGAAAATGTGGAAAATCAATTTCGGCAACTTCCATTTCCATATTGTCTAAAGATTGATCTTCCATAGTACTACTAGTTCCTTGATACACCTTTTGAACGATTTTACCACACAATTTTTTTTGGAGCCATAATTTGTGATTTAGAAAAAAATTAAATTTTTGAGTTAAAATTGATAAAAAAGGGGCTAAATATGAAAAATAACAAAAGATATTAAAAGGGCCGGGTAATTTTTGAGTAGGAAGAAGTTGAAGCAATAAAATCAAGCAGAATTCAGTTGAAAATGGCGGAAGAAGAAGAAGAAGAATGGCGGCGGAAATTGGAGAAGATGGTGGTTTCTGTTTACTGGTCGCGAAAAAAAAACAAACCTTCAATGTTCCATGCTGGTTCCACCAGCGTGGAACATAATTACAAATCCTGCCCATAGCCCAGCCCACGATCACCAGCCCACGAACACCAGTCCACCAGTCCAGCCTCCAAGCCCACACGCGCAGAAGCCCAAAACTTCCACGCTGTTTCAACCAGCGTGGAACAGAAAGATTCGGAAAAAAATATCCACGCTGGTTGGACCAGCGTGGAAGATAAAATTTAGAAAAAAAAAAAAAGGTTTTGCGTTAGGGTTACCCCGATATAGGTATAGGAGACATGAAAAAAAAAGTGATGGGAAAGTAAGTGGCACCTACGTGTATGCTAAATCGTCCCATGTGTCGACAATATTTGGGAGACCCATTAGAGATGCTCTAAGGTATTCATAGGTGGAGACATCTGGTTATCACTTATCAGTGCCTTTTATTTTTGAAATTGGATGTGTGAACCTGGATAGTTTTTATGGGGTATTTCCTTTATTTGGAGTCAGTTACTAGTAACCTTTATCTTGTGTTTATTGTTTCGTCATTCCATTCTGTATTAGCGTATTATATCTGGTTTCCATTTTTCCCCCTAGACTGCTCTTGTTGAAATATATAATAAATATTATTCAGAGCAACTACCTATTTGTATAATTTTTCATGGTTTTCAGAGATTTGGGATGTACTCCGAGAGGCAGCTGAAGCTGAATTAACAGTGGCCCAAGCCATTGTGGACAGCGCTGGTGTTATCATATCAAGTGTCGGCCTCGCAACCTGCTATGATAAAAGAGGTAGTTTTCTAGTTCAATTAGCCTCACACATTTAGAATATATTTGAAAAACACTCTTGTCTGAACGTAGCCTCTATTGCAGGTGCCAAGTATGAACTACCCAATTACGTTTTGAGTGAGCCAACCAATTTGAGTCAAGAGAGTTTACAACTACAAGAAAGGGCTATGCTTCAGAAAGAGTAAAATGTAAAATCATGTAGGACTCCATTCTGTTTTCATAACTGTCAGTTGGCGTTGGGCTTTTCTGTTTGCTCTTCTTCATCAGATTCACTTCAACTTGGCAAACATATGTGGGAAGTTGTTGCAATATTTGACTACAATGAACAAGTAAACATCTATTACTTATTTGTTCTCTGTAATTTCATATACTTAGGTTTGCATTAATGACATATATACCTTTGGTTCCTGGAAATGTGTCTGGATACAAATGATGAATGACAATATGAACTAAGCCCTTATCAGCTTAACATAATGAATAACTCAATTGCTCATACTGAAGAATGTGTTCTACTGCAATTGAATTACATATGAACAGTGACATATGATGGTGGTTGGTGATAATGGGATGGTGTTGACTGCATAGTTTGATTTCTGGATAACTATTGTCTACTCTGGTGTCTTACAGCCTAAATGACTGACCTAAGTAGAATAATGGACTAAACGACCAGTATCACATGGAGGATGAATTTTTTGTACATCATAGCCGAGAGATTTGTCAAGTTTCCTGTGGTTCCATTAGCTGCCTGCTATATTATATAATAAGGGAGATACTTGGATAATGAATGAATGGTAGATGGTTTAACCTACTGAAATTTCTGTGGTTCCATTAGCATTTAGCTGCTATAAAGAGCGAGACACCTGGAGATAGTTAGATGGGTTGGCCTATAGAATTTGTAATGAGGTGATGGTATTGGACTGGTTGTGAAGAAGTATTTTGTACCTTGAAAATAAGAAGTTTTTGTGACAGTAATGTCTTTAACTCTTGTTCCTTCAACTCTGAAGGTGCAGCAGTGTTGGTACATATTTAGATACCAAAAAGTGTGTCGCGTCCAAGGGCCAGATGGATACCCTTGAGAGGCTGCACACCTTGAGAGGGAGATTCAGTCATTCAGATGGAAGAGGTCGCCAGGGCCAGATGGATACCCTTTAATTGTCTTAAAAAAAAAGGTTGGGAAGTCAAGAAAGTGGACATCACGAACGTTATCGAAGAGTTAGAAACAAATGCATTCCTGAACTGGTGCCTAAATAACACCTTTGTCAGTTTATCACTTTAATTTCGAAATGTGAAGCTGCAACAACTCTTTCTGATTATAGACCCATTAGTTTGCTTTGGGGGGTCTATAAAGTTGTTGCAAAGGTGTTGGCCATTAGACTCAAGGGTGTACTTGAGAAAATTGAGAGTTGCACATAGGGTGCAACGGTAGAGGGATGACAGATTCTTGATGAAATTCTAATGGCTAATGAGTTAATGGACTCTCGAAGGAGGGAAGACTGGTCTGCAAAATGGATTCTACTAAAGCTTTTGATTCAGTTAGTGGTTATTTCTGGACTGTATCCTCACTAGATGTGGCCTGTGGGTTTGGTTTTTGATGGAGAAAGAGGCTTCTTTGAAAAAGAGATGGAGGAGGTCTCTATGATTCTTGAAGTTTTCATAAAAAGGCCACTATTGACAATCAGGATAGAAGGAAATGGAGAGGGAAAGAGACATCTTTTACTGCCAAATTAATGTATGAAGCAATAGAAGATCAGAGGCTGCAAGAGACATCTTTTACTGCCAAATTAATGTATGAAGCAATAGAAGATCAGAGGCTGCAAGATAATCATTTGGGCTTTTTATGATTAAAGATTGTTTTGATATGATGGGGTTTTTCCTTTTAATTTAAGAATATGGAGCTTATAGGTAGTTAATTAGCCTCTTTCCGGTGCAAATTTTGACATAATATCTTGAATAAGACATTTCTTTTTGGATTAAGGATTGTGAATTTCTTTGAAACTGGTGATTTCTGAATTAATTTGGGTGACATGACTTTCTGTAATTACTCAAATTATGATTAAAGATTGTTTTGATATGATGAGGTTTCTCCTTAATTTGGATTTGAGAGTATGGAACTTATAGGTAGCTAATTAGCATTTTTCCAGTACAATATGTCAATTATCTTGATTAAGACATTGGTCCTAGGATTAAGGATTATGAATTTCTTTGGAAGCAGTGGTGCAAGCTAGGTTGTAAATCTATTCCTTGAAGATTTATTCATCAGTAGTACTCTACATAGAAGACCAAAGCCTTTGTCATCGAAGACACATACACACATGGTCTAAGTACGTTACACTGACAGACTGACTAACAACAAGCTCCTGGAAAACTTTCCGATTTTTTTTCATTGCATAAACACACCCATCGGCAGACCAAAGCCTTTGTCATCATGCAAATCTCTTTCAATGAAATTTTTCACAAACAATGCACACCATCCAAATGGACTGAACTACTGTATGTGGAATAATTAGGCTTATAACATCACTAACTTACTCATGATGTCAACTGCTAGCACCAATCATCATGACAGTCATTGGAATCAGTCTGTAGTAGCATGTTCCAAACATGAATGTTAATAGTATCGTAGCAAAGGTGATGAGTGACTTTATTGCTGGCCAGGAGGGTTTAGCTATACATGGGCTCTTAATGATGGAAGAGGGATTAATATCAAGATGGCACGATGGCGTCCCTTTAGCAAGGGGTTGGGTGGGGAAGTTTTGTATGTGGATAGATTTTAGGATTTCATTGCATATGATTCTTTGACTCAAGATTTTTTTTTTTTTTTTCTAAGTTATATATTAATAAAACAGGAAAATGGTTACAAGAACTGAGTGTAGGTGGTAATAAACCTACCCCTCACCAATAACCAGAGCATACAAAAAAAAAACTATTGTTTGGAGGTGGAATAAGATGATAAATATTAATCTTGAGATTTTCAAGTCGACTTGTTTTGTCTATTTACATAGTGTAGGTAATATGCTATTAGTCTCATTCGCTCATGAAACTCACACAAAAGACAATCTTCCTACCTATTATTTTTCTTTCAAAATCAAGCAAACGTGGCAAATCAAAATCCAAATGTTATTTCATCAAAAAATAAATAAATCCAAATGTTAGTCCAATTGATCTATTCAAGGCTCTCAACATTGTCCTCAATTCAAATGGCACTCTAGCTAGAGACCTTGTACATGCATGATATGTGTGTATAAGTGTATTACCATCCACCATCACCGATATCCATTCAAACCAATCTGTTGTATTCACAGATGTGAGATGTCCCTCTAAATCTGGCAGTGAACTTTAAAGTTCACTTCTGTATGAATTTTTGAATAATCAATAAAATATCTATTTCAATAGAAGTTCACTGCCAGATTTCTGCAAAGTAGATAAGTTTCATCAGAATTTATATTCATTTCCATTAACCTTAAAGCTTATTTAAGGCCTGCTCGCCACGATTAGCACCAAAATCAAACAGCATTTTTTACATGTGACAACCAAACCATATACATTTTCTTTCTAGCAACTTCTTCACTGTCAACAGCATAAGCTAACAGCCGAAGTTGTGGAGGATTGGCCTGAGTTGAAGGCTATGGGTGTGGTCCATGCAATCTGGGAAATACTACGTGCCCTAGGCTGTCTTGTGTGTGGAAGCACAGAAATAATGCAGTTTTTTAATGAAGGCAGGGCGTCAAGGAAGAAGTTGCTTGGCCACATCTAAGGAACTGTTTGGCTGTGGCTGAATGTAAGGGCAAAGAGCTTGGAGATGCGGAAAGATATCCATTTCAAAGATCTTCTACTAGACTGGGAGGTGACCATGGCTGAACAGTAGTAATTTCGGTGGAAGTTTTCTGAACAGTGGGAGGTTGCTACAGTTTGCTGGAATAGAAACTCTGACAAGTTAGTCTTCAACAAGTACCGGTTAGGAATGAGTCATTTACAGGTTCATGGTGCAGCTGTCAGATTTCGAAGGAATCAAGTAGTGTTTTTCTATTGCAGGCCTGTTTTCTGTGCTGCTGCCTGCTTGGCTCTTGAGTGAGCATGTGTGCTCTATTTGGAGTCCTGGTCTTGTTGGTCTTGAGTCTGTCTGTGAAAGGTGAAGTCCTGTACTGAGGGTTTGTCCTCAAAAGCCTACACCTGATGGGACATTTTAATGCCTGCTGATCAGGAGGTGTATTTTTCTGAATCTTGGAGATTACTTAATAAAAGTACAACTCTTTATCAAAAAGAAAAAGGAAAAAAAAAACTAACATCCAAAATTCCAAACACACATGTCAACTGATCAACAGATTGTTGCTTATAAATATTCACCATCAGGTTTCTTTATATGAACAAGCCAATCATCAGATTTCCACTCTGACTTTGCGTAGTGTTTAAAGAGATTGATGATAACTAAAGATATCATCAAGCAGTTGATGATTCCTGTTAATTGGATTGAATGGAGCTACAGAGCGATGTTTTCATACCAGTAATCTTCATACACATATCTAACATTCAGCTGATCATCAAGGTAAGCAGCTGTTTTGTCGTCAATTACACCCCCCTGAAACCATATAAATTTTCTTATTTTGCTTCTTGAACACTTCCAATAAGTTGCAGGTAAAGTAGTAATAAAATGAAATTTGAACAATGCTTGCTCCGTCTCAAACTTATAATCACTGAGTTCCATCTTGATAAGCCTACTTATAATCACTGAGTTCCATCTTGATAAGCCTTCGGATTGATTTCTCCCCTATCGTACATGCCTATAAGACAACCCCTTAAAGGAGGAAAGCCATCGGCCAAAGGGTTGGAAGCAAAAAATGTAAATTTTGCTAACCATGTAAAGATCTGCAACAATTGGGTGACGACTAAGGCCGGGATATAACTCATATAACTACTTCATGAGATACAAATGAAGAACTGGAACTGGAAAAGTTGGAAAATATGCATGCATTGAGCATGGCAAGGACTGGAAATCGCCTACTCTGAGTAGCAGCGGCAATAGTAGATGGTGCAGCAAGCATTGTTACAGGCTGTAGCTGATTATTGTGGGCGGGGAAGTGGGAGGCCAGATGGAGACAGTTTGTTTTGAGTATTTATACCCTAAAGACTATAGGGTTTACGATTTCACATGTACTTCTCATCATAGTACAAAATATCGCGATATTTATCGGTTTTCAAAGGAAACGATACAATATATTCCCGAAATATTCGCCTTAAAGTATCTGTAAAATATCGGCCGATATTTTTCGATATATTCCGATATATTCGATATTTTCCGATATTTACGGATATTTTCCGAAATTTCCTGGAAATATAATTTTTTTTCAAATTTTTTTTTTTGGAAATAATTTGTTTATTCTATTTTTAGTAGATATGATGTTTTTTAGGTAAATACTATGAAAATATACTTCCAAATTTGATTTTATATATATTTTGTATAACAAATTGATATATTAGTCGATACATTCCATGTAAAATATCCACCGATAGATTCCAATATATCCCGATATATCTATTTTTTGGAGATCGATACATTAATCGATAACGATATTTTGTACTATGCTTCTCATAAGCAACTCAATCTCAAATTCAAATGGCTACGGTAACAAGGGTAACTATACAACTTCCATAACTCACCCATGTTTTTTGCGCTTATAAATTATGAAAATGAGTTGTGTAAGCAAAACCACGAGTTTGTCCTTAGTTCATCAGCTTAAAAGTTTTTTTGTGATGACAGCTATCGTGTGCAACTTGTTTGATCCATCTAAGGCTCGAGTCTTTCCTATGCAACTACAGTAAAACCTCTTTAAATTAATAGTGGCGGAATCTATACCATTTTATTAAAATTTATTAACTTAAAGAGTTTATTAACTTACCGAGTGTTGATTTAGCTATTTACTATATACATCGGGGCCAGAGAATTTCATTAACTTAGAAAATATATTAACGAATCGAGTATTAATATAAAGAGGTTCTACTGTACTTAATAACAATGATGGTGCTGAACTGGCTTTCATTAACTTAGAAAATATATTAACGAATCGAGTATTAATATAAAGAGGTTCTACTGTACTTAATAACAATGATGGTGCTGAACTGGCTTGGAAGTTATTGATTATTTGGTAATTGCATCTAATCCTTCTTGATACTGTTGTATTTTACAGCAGGGTGTATTCCATTGGAGATTTGATTTGTGAATTCAATCATCCCTGAACACAACTATTGCTCTGTTAAACAATCTTGTCTTGTTTTCCCCTGTATGATACAACAAAATGGTTTAATAAAGGCTTGACGCACTGGGTCCAAATGTCACTTTAGTTCCTCTACGGCTCTACCTATAAACGGACCCATTAGGTTTTTCTTCAGATGAATTATTTTTCCATGGGGTCTTTGTATTTCTATTTCCATACTGCATATTGTTGCTCTCCAGTCTCCATGAATACCCCTTTACATTCCCACCAAGATGTTCCATAGGTGCACTGTTATGCATTCTGTAGTTCGAAACATGAATAAATTATACACACAAAACTGACTATATACCCCATTAATTGGAAGGGCAGAAAATTTTGTCTAACAATCATCGAGACTTATTCAAGAATCCTTACATTACAACACAATCAGAGAATGGGGAATCAAGAAAGGTTATAACAACTTACGGTTATAAAGAAAATTCCGATTGGTTTTCCAGATCCCAAACAACCACTTTGCCATCTAGTCCTGTAAAAAAAAAGTTCCATCAGGATGGCAGCTAATATAATTTCAAACTTATGGAAGATCACAAAAGTTATGCTTGTTAACCTGAAGTGCTGAAACGCTTAACTGCACCACCCACCACTTTCAGCGGCAAAATTGAACTACAAAGTTTCAAGAAAAAACATTTAAGGTCCCAATTAGTTGTTAATTGAGTAGAGTGGGAATAAAGAAGCGGCAACAAGTTCAATTGTTACACATACGTAATTAAGTTGGAGTGGACACCAGCTCGGGATCTTGAAGGTTCAACTGTGTCATTGCTTATATGTTTCGATTGACCATATAGTTTCCCAAATGCTCCAGACAACTGTAAAGCGTCGTTAAAATCATGGCTCCAGTAAAAGAGATTACAAAATATTCAAAATAAAATAAATTTAAAGATTCATAGAACTGATTCCATCTTTGCCGTGCATAAGTAGTAACTAACAAACGACATTTAGTTCCCGTAGTTTTCTGAATAGCTCCAAGGTGATGTGGCTTAAATTGATCAGATTCATATTAGAGAAGTAGAGACCACCATTGTGAAACACACAAATTTTCAGCTCCATTCAACAATGACATGAAATAATATTACAAGCTTAAAATTTTGTTGATGGCAAGAATTTCAAAATTTGGATGATGGGTATGCAGGTCCTATCCCTATATGATATAGCAGGTTATTATTCTTATTACTGTATTAATGGAGGAGAATTGTTAGCAAAATGAACTTCTACCCTCCAAGAAGGGTTCATGCAACATACACAACCACAATAAACTTTAATTTATGAGAAATGCTAGCGAGCTGCTCCCTTGTAAGTTGGGCACGCTACCTATCCGCTAGTGACAGAAGTTTTCAAGTTGTTAATCTTTCCACAGGTACCTTTTGCATACCCATTTTACCCTTATATGAAGCCAACAGAAAAGAATTTCAACAAAACAAAATTGTTCACCACTTTCATCCAAACAATCAAATACTCAAATTGAATAAGAACTCCTACTCTTGATTTTGTATTGAATGAACTTAACCTTGATTTGATCTGATCATCTCTTCTCTTCTTCACTCTCTATTTACTGGTTTGAAGGTTTAAAGCATTAGAAGGAATTTGCTGTAGCCAATTTTAGTATTTACTAACCGCAAAACTTCATTAGTGGAGGTTTTGTTGTGGGTAAGAAATAAGAATTTTGTTCTATGTATTAAGTCATGATTTTATTCGAATTATATCAGAAAAAGTTTGAAACTGTTGAAAGTAAGAGTGTTATTATAGATGGTGTGGTTTATACAGCTATTCATGGTTGCCAACCCAACAGTTGGCCCATGTGGGACTAAACCACACCATCTAAGCTATGTGGGTCTAAGCCATACCATCTATAATAACACCCTTACTTCCAGCAGAAACCAAACACATCAAACAAATCCTCATGAGAAAGACCACAATAATCCATCAAAAGAATGAGAAATCTAAAGAAGAAAGGTTTATTGAATTTCTGCTAATTTCTTCATAGAGTAGCTCTTCAACCTTTCTTAGTAAAAACCCACACAAACTAGTCATCCAGTTATAATCTTTTGCCGGTAGCATGCCCAACTTGCAAGAGAGCAGCTCGCTAGCATTTCACGCATTGAAAACCTTTCTTTAGCAGAAGGTATGAAAGAACAGTAATGATTTAGAATCACCATGATAGTGTCAACGCATCAAAAGTGATTGCATAAATACCACTAATGTAAGACAATGAATACCACAGTGAAGGGGAGTCATTTTACTGTTCACATAAAACATTTGAGACTTCATATAACATTGCAAACCTTTCTTTAGCAGAAGGTATGAATGAACAGCAATAGTTTAGAACCACCATGATAGTCTCAACGCTTCAAAAGTGATTGCTTAAGTACCATTAATGTAAGACAAAGGATACCACAGTGAAGGGGAGTCATTTTACTGTTCACATAAAACATTTGAGACTTCCTAATAAGGCCTCTATAACATTTATTGGTGGTTTGGTATATTGGTATACTCGTCCTACTCGGCATCAGAGACACTAACAGAGTTTTACAATTCCATAAGAATGGAGATATTTCGGGGAGAATAATTAGTTACTTCCACTGAGATTAGTGTATTACCAAACTAAAGAGCAAATGTAAGAAACTCAACCACAAAAAAATGCTATCAACTTTATTAAGTGCAATTATAAATTACTTTTCATCGTAAAGTTATTTCAAATTTGGGCATACCTGTGAACCATAATTTGCACTAGAAGGCACTAGTTTCCTTTGAACAAGGAGCTTGACAAAGTTCCTAAAATGAGAAAAGAAGAATCAAACGTTACTTTGATAACTACTTCTCCTTGCTAGGTATAAAGGGAAAGGATGATGTAGTTCATACTAAAAGGAGGAAATCATAAAGGATATCAACATAAACATTTAATGTATTACCAAATCCAAAATGACAGCTCGACAACAAACTCATAACAAACACAAATGACATGAAAAATTGCTGAATTTATATGACACAATCAAAAACTGATCACTCTTACAAAACTAGACTCTTAATTCAGACATGAAGAATATAATATTACCAGCATGTTACTTGGACAGGAGAGACATCAGCGAACCTTATCATAGACATTTGTACCAAAGAACTGTTTACTTAATGTATTGAGCAAAAAAAATGTTTAAGTAATGCCCTTCAGTTGAGAAAAGTTTGTTAACGTGAGAGAATCACATACCATATGCCCCTTTCATCAGCAGTAAAAACCATGGGGCTGCAGTCAAATCCAACCCCTATGACCATCCTCTCAGAAACAAATAAGACCTGTGAGAAGATCATCAAATTCTCAAGTTATAATTGCAGTTCAACCATTAAATGGAATATAATATAATGTTCAACAAGAGAGGATGCTGACCCACATCACGGAGAGGCAAATCACTGAAAGCTACACTTTGAGCAGAAGGTGAAGGCCCAACATCATCAACAAAGTAGATCATCGAATTATGACCTGAAAAGTAAAATTGGCAAGGGATCCAAAATTTCATATCATTCTTTATATTTTCGCTCTTTAAAAGATGAAAAATATTAATAATGGTAGATGTACAGATAGTGGTGGAAAAAAATGCATAACAGACATTACAGCCAGCCACAAGTCTAAGACCAATCAGCATATCACAATTCCATAGTGTACTTATCTCTTTGTAGCTATTTCGTGTAGAAACTTTCACATCAACCTATAAAATTTGACATATGTTGTACACATGAAAACATATTTTTTTTTTCCTCTGCTTTTCTCTTTACACATATTTGATGCAATCTTTAAATCCGTAATTAGATTTTTCTCTTTACAAATGAAGAGAAGTGCTATAATTCTAATCGAATGCTCTTCCATTAGTCATAGATTTAGCACAGTCAGACATATTGATAAAGCTACCACAAGTCCGCAAGGAGAGATAACTTACCTACATAGGCTAAAGTATTGCCACTTGGTGACCACCTTACACCAAATGCCCAGCTAAAAGAGAGATCAAGTTGCACAATTTGCTGTTTCAACAAAGCCCAATTTTAATTTTCTTTTATAAGCTGTAGAAAAGAATATAGGTACGGATCTAAAGACATTTTAAGTAATAAAAGGAAACACACACAACCATATAACTATACAAATGACAAAAATGAAATGTATATGTACCTCTCCAAATTTTAATTCAGAAGAAGAGGTTGTCCCTGCATCCCTGGTTCAACCAAACACCAGTCATAAATGATTCCAAGGAAATACTTAATGACTATCCACATAAGTTAATCGATACTTGAACTTGTTCTGCAACTCTTTTATTTTATTTTATTTTTATTTATACCTAGAATCTACACCTTTGATGAAAGTAGAGAAGATTCTGCATTTTCCATCAGTCGATGTCGTTGCAAGAAGAATCTGAAAAAAATGTACATATCGAATAACATTAAAATCTCAATTAACCACTGAACTAGTTTGAAGCAATTTAGTCCAGCATCTCACATAGCACACTGGGATACATAATTTCCATAAATGTTGGTTAATCAACGAATGATGTTCTATTGGAATGCATCTATTTAAGAAAATGTAGCCAAATATAGTAAGAAAACATCAAAGCATGGTTAACATTGTTCAAGTAGCAAAATTGAGAAATCATTGTCAGAAGTCAAAGTACTAACTAAGCATTATCCAGTTCGTCACTGTAGAAATTGAAAGGGTATGATCTTGCATTTATGATTACTTATTAGTTATTACTATATGCTTTCATAGTGATAAATTCCCCAAAAATTAAGCCTTTCTACGAAGTCATTGTCTCACAATAGCCTTCAATCTCGCTTCAGCTTTAACATCTAGATGAAATTGCTTCACCTCCTTCAGTTCAGAGAGTTGTCGATAACTATATTTAGTTAGACTTGTGTTAATTTTATTTCTTGAGGTTTTGAAACATGCCAAACAAACTGTTCCTCTTAGACATGAATTCGTGAATTTAATCGTTTGATCATAAATCTAGTTTATGATGATATTGTAGAACAAGCCCACAATACAAATAGATACCGCAGGTAAAAGCTTGAACTGCTTTGGGGCTTCAAGGTACAAAAACTAAAATATTAATCTAGTTGGAGCAAGCAGTCTGAGAAAACATCATGGAGGTTCCCTACAATTACAAACAATGGGAACTCCGACTGAATTGAGTTTGTGAAATGGAAGTCCTCTGTAATAACGGAAAACTTTAGAAGTGGACGTTTTCAAATATATGAAAATTTTCAAAAAAATTTAGATCACATACGTATAAACTTCCACACACACAAAGATGTAATAATTCAATTAGTTGAATTAATAATGTGGACTGTCATATTAGTTTGAAATACAATATGCAAATGACAACTAGTTTTATCTTATTTCAGAATTGTTTAACTACCGCTTCAAGCTTCAGCTTGTCCCATATCCCAACAATTGTTATTATATCTACTTCATTCATATTAACCATCAAATATCAGATCCATGGCCAAACCAACATAATTGACCGATTTTAGGAGGTGTTTTATAAGTTGGGAGGGAACATGTATGTCTGTCCATTTTTTCTTCTCTTATCTCCCTCAACTCTTTCCATCTCTCTCAACTTTTTCCCTCACTCATTCTCTTCTGGTGGGGAATAGTTTCTGAGGTTTCAGCCTAAAGTCGATAATCACCATAAGCAGTATACTAATTATATTATACGAAATTATTTTTTTCAGTATAATATTTCACGACTCATTGCTTGCATGGAAGCAATCATTTGATCAAAATATCACAATTTCTCTACATTAACCTCTCTTCAGCTGTACTTATCAATGATGCAAATTCATATACTAGATAAAATATAAAATATGCATACATTGTCAGGATGCCAGGCAACACCCGTCACAGATGAATTATGCCTTTTCCGGATAAGTTTACTGACCCACCTGTGGAAGATCACACATTAAAACACATCATTATATATCTAGAGTTTAAATCAATTGATAATCAAAAAAGAATAAGTGGCACATTAACAACTAATGAAACGAGCAGAAGATGTACACAAATTTTGTAAGCATACAACAAATAGAAAGATCAAACCCAGTCAAAATATTAAAACTTTCTGCAAATTGACATATCCATTATGATTAAGGCATTGCAACGTAATGAGGAAATTGTTCACTGTTTAGTTATAGTTCAGATCAACTGTACGTCCTTTTGATTAGAATTTCGTTTGACCTCTGAGTACAATAGATATTGAGAATTATAGTCTTACATCGTGGCATTAGGACTTTTAATTATGATAGAGATAAGATCTTGACGGCTTTGATACTACGTAAAAATTGGAACATTTACAATCTCAATACAACCTCTCACAGGTGGTGTGATGTGTGACTTGAGCGAGCAAGCACGTAGTTTAATTATATTGGGTGGTGTGGAGCATGTCGGCACACCAAAATAGCATACTTTGATAAAATTTTGGAGCATCTAACTAAAAATGTATTAGTAGTAGAACCATAGGTCTCCATAACCAGTGATAAACCCTTAAAAGAATATATAATTGACTGATACAAGGTGCAACTGCCTATAGATTCTCTTGATCTTCAAGTTAAAAATTAGCTTTCTATGGTTTCATGAGGTAACAAACTTGTTGAAACTTGAAAGTCACATAATTCAAGGATTTATCAATTCCATCTATACTATAATTCTAATCTTCAATTTAAAAACAATGAAAAATAATTACAAGTAAAAGAATAAAACATAAGGTAAGAGATAGTTGGTCCTAATTTTCCTCAATAATATTTTAACTACCAACAACCTCTGTCAAAAACATGTGAACGGTGAACCAAGCTCTCTACTTTTCAATTAAGATGGCTAGAAATATCAAAGTTACAGTATAAACGGATGTAATCATACATTTGTAATTGTTAGGGAAAAACCAGAACTCTCCTATTTTATGTATCTCAAAATACAATAATAGGAAACTATATTAGACGCTAGAACATGCAAAGGAGTAAAAATAAGTTTGAAAGGGAGTCAGGAAACTGGTTGACTAGCTTACAATTAGAGGAGAAAATTTATAATTAAGAGAAATAAGCAAGCTCATAAAAATTTTAGGGTGTTTTCATGAATTGTAGTAATGTTGGAAAGTTTCAAGAAAAGCTCATTACCAATTATTCTCTTGCTCATAGTAGCATATACAAACAGTTTTAGCTCCACTTCCAACGGCAAACTTGTTTTCTGAAGAATGAAATATTTGGATCATAAAACTTTAATCAACTATACAAGTGATAAAGCAAAATCCATTTCCATAGACACATTTTTATAAACTACGGCAGTTAACACTGGGAATCTCACCAGTCTAAGGGAGCCAAATACATTACGTGAGATTTGCCCCTCACTCCCAAAACCATGTCAGTTACTAGGTTAGATCTTATTTGTGATATTACATAGCATGCTCACTCTTTGGCAACCAAAATCTTCCACTATCCATAATTTTAACCATCATCTAGATTCCAGAATCCAGACATCAATTATTTACAGCAGGTTGCACCAATACTTTTAAGTTGTAAATTGTCAACATGAGGTGCCTAAAATATATGTTCCATTTTCAGGAAAACATCGAAGAAGAATGGTTTTCAAGCTTTATAATATGCAACAAAAAAAATTGTCTAGTTATCAGCTTGTCTATACAAGGGAAAACCCATGCACATCAAAATCAAATACAACATACCAAAAACAAACAAAAGCATAAAATCGCTATAAAGAAGTAAAATCAGTTGCAGCACTAATACAATGTAGTGTCTAACTGTGTAGTTCATACAATGTAGTGTATAAGTATGTGCACATTTTCTGATCCCTGAGAAATATATTTTAGCGAATATCAAACGGAATGGAATTCCAAAATCCTTTCTAAATTTTAATGTACTCGTATAGATACGATATAGTTTTTCTCTTGATTGGTAATTGTAAATGAAGACATGGTTTAAAGTACCATAAAAGTCTAATCTTAAATGAGTGCTTGTAAGACAATTTCTGTTTTCTTTACCTTTTGGACTCCACTGAACACAAAGAGCAGCCCGGTTAAGCCTGAGAATTACAAGAGTCGGAACCCATTCAGATGCTTCTTGGTTCCAAACATACCTACATGACAAAGGAAACAAAACATACCTATATTAACAAAGTTAAAAAAGGAAACATAATCCTACAACAATACAATTCTAGATAGTGTATAGCTACATGCCCAAGTGAATACTCACGAGTTTCGGTCATGTGATACTGTGACAATTTTGTTTGACCCTGTACTCCAATCTATCCCAGAAATGATCTGATCATGCTGTGAGAGAATGAGGAGAATGAGGTATAATGGTGAAAAGAAACTAGATAAATCTAAAGTAACAAGGAGAAGATGTTTATAAAAATAGTTCTCAACTTCGAAGCTATACATCTTTCAACTCTTACAAATCAAGGTTCAAACTTT
This sequence comes from Aquilegia eximia, assembly GCA_023053565.1. NCBI lineage: Eukaryota > Viridiplantae > Streptophyta > Magnoliopsida > Ranunculales > Ranunculaceae > Aquilegia > Aquilegia eximia. Next base: position 13,448,799 of record JALIGU010000001.1, read on the forward strand.
TTTCAGAACTGGAATATGCTCCCCAACCCCTAGGGCGACATAATGGAAAAAAAAAGTATTGACTAATGGAATATCAGGTGTTATATTCTCGATGCCAATAGGTGGAAGGACCACACCGTCCTTATTTAGCATTATTTTATTTGCTTATTTTAGGTATTACCATGTTGGCATCATTGGATCCATTAGGGTTTGGATTTCTTGAGTAGCAAAAAATCTTTGTTATAAATAAGGCATTAGGCCTCCTTTGTTAGGGGGGATTATTGAGGAGAATTGTTGAGTCCCAATTACAGTTTCTGTTTAGGGTTTGCTTATTTCTTTGCTAATTGAGTTTAGTCTTATTGTTTGTCATTGCCTATTGTTAAGTTTACGCTTCCGCAAGCTAATTTCCATCATAGGTATCATTCTTTTGTTTCTCCAGATCTTAACTTGGAATGTAGAGATTTTGAACCTCGCAGCACAGAATTAATTCAGGCTTCATTTTTGGTACTGAAAATTTATCAATAAGGTTTGCTTGAAGCAGCATATGCAATAAATAAAAAAAAATAAAAAGCAGTAAAAGATTGAGAATCAAAATAAAAATGCGCAAGTAATTCTGAGAGACGAAAGATCTGAGATTGCATTAGAAGAGAGGGGGGGGGGGGGGGGGGGGGGGGGCTCTAAAAGTACAGAGCTAAGACGTACATAACAAGAAAATCAATTTATCAGACGATAACAAGAGATGACAGGATTATGAGGAGGTTCCTTATGCTTCATTTGCATACACTTGGGAGGCTGTACTTAGTAACATTGGATGTAGTATTTTTTCGTAGTATCGATGTAGGGGTGTACTTGTTTCTGCATTTCATACCAGGGATATCTCATCCCTAGACTTTGATTGTACTAACCTCTTTATACATATACAAGCTTGTTAACAAGAAAAAAAAACCCTTTATTATTCTTCCCATACAATTGATTTCATAACTCATAAGCACTCTAAATCAGCTAAATCACAATTTGTGTTTAAATATTATACTGATAGGTATGGAAAGTTGTCTAATACTGTAACATACCTTTTGAAGAACATGCACTTGCTCCCATTTGTCTGGTGAGGATTTATATATATGAACTTCATTACTGTTGGGACAAATTGCAACCACTGTGAAGAAGATAATATTATGTATTTATGTCAGCAACTATATAGATAACATTAAAATCTAAAAAGTGAAAAGCAAATAAATTTTTCGATTAGAGTCCTCTACAATGACTTCTCACAAAGAAAGATAACTGAAAAATGCTTAGCTAATGAATACACTCATAAATGCTTAACTGAAAAATGCTCAAATGTATTCAAAACAGTACCACCCGAACAAGGATAATGCTGACATATGCTCCAACTCTTCCCAAAACAGGAACTAAGAAAACTACCATTTGCTCAGAAAAATCTCATATATGCCAAATATAACTGACCTCTCATTTTTCATAAAAGGGAAAAGGAATAGACCTGACACGATCCTATACGACTATACTCCGTACAACAATTCTCAATATCCCAAAAAAGAGAACTTCCCTGGATCTCCCATTAGAATGATAAACTCTAAATTCCTAGATTCCCATTTATAATTGGATTTTCAAACTGATCTGGTTTGTTTCCCAAAGAATCAAAATGTGTGGACATTTTATCAAGAATCTAGATTAGTTTTCTGAAGCTATTGGCATATACCTGCACGCCGGTTAGGTTAAGATACTTGTTTTCCCTTTCAGAACTCAGAATAGTTCTTTCATGAATGACCGCATGATCAACATCAATGCAGTTAGAAGGTACATCTAAGTGATGCTAAGGCTATAGGGAGGCTCAAAGGGAGTAAAATGTACCTACAAAATATTGTGCCTAATCAACACCTACTTCATCACCTAAAGGGTGCTTGAAAATATCTAGGTGCATCAAACGCCTGTGACTGCAAACAAATCTAATTTTCGTGTTATCATATCGCATGACACTCCCACAGTCTCACCTACCATTACATATCAAATCTTCTGGAAAATCCAGCTCTGAAGTCCTTATAAGATTCTTCTCCTTTTGATTTCAACAATCCTTTATACGCAACCTCTAACATCCACTATACCATGTCACTTTTGTTGCGTCCACCATTTAACTAAGCAATTCACAATAATAAACGCCCAATGGTGTGGATTTCAAGCTTTTGAAAGGACGCCTTCACTGAATTCACTCTTATCTAATTATACAATTTCCTCTACAGTAGTTAAAAATCATACACATTTTCCACCAATTTGATTAAAAGTGTGCTCGAATATTTTCCTAAACAACAATTTCAGATCATTCATTACTACTAATAATTTGTTGCTAAAAATGCCTTAAAAACCAATATGTTATTAATAGTAGATCTCGCAAGTAATAAATAAAAAGTTTTAACATAAATGAAATTCAAATTCTCATAAAAACTATAAGAAACTATAACCTAATAAGTAAATTGAAACTCTATAAACTTTTAGATATAAAGATAAAAGAAGAAGAAGAAGAAGAAGAAGAAGAAGAAGATATTACTAGTTTGATCTGGACTCCAAGCATGACAAGTGATACATTGAGCTAATTGATGAACTGCAGTTGCTGCCATTTCTCTCTCTCTCACTCTCTCCAAAGCAATTGAAGGAAATGAATGGATCACAATTCAGTAATGTTTCATGATTTCAGAAAGAGATCTACAATAACAACAAGAAAGGAAAGAGATCCGAACTTGTAATTAAGGTGAAGATGAGTGTGTTTAATTAAGAGAGAAAGAAGAAATGAACGAATGATGTTTTTTAGGAACTCGATGAGTTGATTTTGGAATCTCTATAACACGAGTTAAGGTGGATCTAAGGTTGTGGGTTGGATCAGTCCAAGATTTAGTTATATTGGGCTTTCTAAAAGGCCCAATATTTGAGGTCTCGTTATTAGGCCCAGTATTTCTTTTTTATTTTAAAACCATTTTTTTTTTTTTTTCTTTGACAATCTAGAATGCCAACTGCCAAGGTACTGCATGGACGATCTAGCTAAGCTCAGAGGTCTGAGTCTATGATCCATTAGTATTTATTTTAGAGATTTTTGGACATACCGAAATTTGAGATACCTCATTTGAAAAAATATCAAAAAAAAAAAAATCTTAAAAAAAAAAAATCTTAAAACTAACCTACGGTTGTAAATCTCTTTTGTCTTGAAATGGGGTATCTCAATTTTTTTTCAAAGGCGGTATTTCAAATTTCGACTTTCAAATGGAGTACGTCCAAAAATTTCTTTATTTTAATACGCGTCATGTTTTGGGGGCTATACACATGTAACCCAACTTCTGATTTATAAAACCAAGCTTTTTAATTTCTCCAGGGTGTGAAACTGTGTGTGAGAATTGACTACAATGGAAGATGACAATGGTGTATCTTGACAGTCAAAGATGCAGTGACAGTGTATGGTTGCAGATGTAACCCCAACTCTGATTTATATGGTTGCCAGATGAATTTGCAAATGCATGCAAGTACTTTAGCTCAAAATATGTACTCTAATCTCAATAATGAATCCTTGAGATATGTCTACTTCCATGTTTTGAAACCATAAGTCAAAATCTCAAACAAAAGGGCAATGCAGGGAATGCTATTTTATTTGAAGAGATGTGGAAAATGTTCCCAGCCATCATCAAATGGAGATCTAACCACTCTGCATCTTGTAATCTAAATTTAGATTTTTACTACTCTTTAATAGAGAAGAGCATTGTATAAGAGCTGGTTCCAGGTATCAGGAACTCCAGCTAGACACCAATGGCTACAGTCCATTCCTGTTCGCCCACCAAGGCCATAAATTGATGGATGACCATCTTTCCTTAACTGCGATAATGTCGTTACATCAAGCAAGTAGACTGGTTTCCATATTGTTTTCAGTACATTCTTAAGCACTGATAATGCTGGTGGTGGACCTCCTGGATATATCGTTCCATTCACTGGTTGCTTTTCTATCAAACAGTTCTTGACACTCGGCTTGTCCCATTCAATTCCACTGAAATAGTGATTCAAAATATAACAAAAAAATTAAACGGCCTATAATTTAAGTTTGAGTTAGCTTATTGTATGTAGGGGTGGGCAAAAAACCGGGAAACCGAATTAAAACCGGAACCGAACCGGGTCAAAACTGTGTTGACTAGGAACCGGTCAAAACCGAACTGGAACCGGAACCGAACCGAGTATATACAATTCGGTTCCAATTTCTATTCTAATATTCCGGTTCAAACCGAACCGAACCGAATATATATTTATTAATATATATATATATATATATATATATATATATATATTTTTTTTTTTTTTTTATTTTTTACTTATATATACACGTTATATATGATTTTTTTTTTTGTTTTTTTTTTTATTTTTTTATAAATATTAGATTATATTCAAATATTCAAAAAAATTACAAAAAAAAAATAAAAAAAATAAAGTTATTAAAGCCCAAAACACAAAAGCCCATAATAAAGCCCAAACCGAAAACCGAACCGAACCGAACCGAATCAAATCGGTTCGGTCCAACCCAATTTTAATAATAATTTTCGGTTTTTGAAACCGAACCGAACCGAACCAACTTGCACGGTTCGGTTTCAGTTTAGTGGAAAAGTTGAACCGAACCGAACCGTGCCCACCCCTAATTGTATGTGTGATGAAGCTTACTTGTAATGAGATGGAGAAATTCCTTGAAAGAACACTTTGGTCTTAGTAGGATCAATATTTTCGTCTATCCATTTCGCCCAAGTTATCAACGCTTTCTCAAATGCAACCACACGATTTATGTCTTTGTATAACTTGGTTCCTTCTTGGATGTAATCCCATCTGCAGCACATACAACATACACTTGTAAGTTGAGCAGAATTTGTAAATTACAAATTCATGTCAAAAAATCTACATGAATGATGAGCGTATTAAGAAATTTACGGTTGTCCTACACCCCTGCGGTTCCACCAGTGCCATGTATTGAAGATTAATGTGTCAGCATCTTTCCATGCCTTGCCGCCTAGTATTGAATCGAGTTTAAGAATTCGCCCAATTTTCTCACCCACTACATCTACTAAATATACATTCCGAAGGAGTTTTATGGAGATGTTGTAATCCTGCAAATCATTTTTCATGTTATTGAAAGAAGCAAATTATGTGTATACAAATATAAATATATGAAATTAGTTTATATCAAACTCTTACTGGAATTGTGAATATGGAAAGAGGGTCTCCTCTTATCCTAGTGTAATTTGCTGTTGGCACCGCGTTGTGAAGCAAACATGTCAAGGATAACCATTGGTTTAAACTCAGTGAATCTCCCACAAACATGATGGTTTTCCCAGTGAACCTCTTCAAGAAATCTAGACCATTGAATCTACATGATACATTGATGAGTAACTTAATATCATGATAAAGTATCATATATCAACTAAATTGGTGTCTGTGGAACAAAATTCCATGGGGTTAATCACTATTTTTAGTGCCAACTACTTGTGTTTTCTTCTTTAGATATTGACATGAAAAAGTTGGTAACTTTGGTAAGTAGTGCACAGTGCACCACACATTTCTTGGTGGGGAAACTTTTTTATTAGATTCTCTAATCACAAGAACATAAAGAATCTTTGTCACATGACAAGAGAAAGTAGTACAGTTTAAATGGGTCTGACAAGATCTGCAATCATTCACTCTTTCGTAATTGGTAACTTTCTTTGCACCCACTAAATAGGTTTCAGACTCTGTCTCTTGTGTATGCCTGCTTGGTTGTTATTGAATCTTGATTGCTTCAATTATTTTTCAAGAACCAATAAAGATAAAACTGAAGCAATACAAAGTCAAACCAGAACAACAACCCTGTAAGGATGGTTTCACTCTCATAAAGTTATTGCAACTTGCCAGTGCTTTTTATCACCATTCACCAATACATTGGACAACCAATTCCAGCAGTTTTTGTGACAAGGACTTTTTGCTAACATCATTTATTTCCATAACAACCAAGTACCTTGGCTGAACCAAATGTTGGCATCAATCATGGAAGGGTGAGAATGTGAGATAACATTTACAGTCATCACTACTAGGCAACCAAGCATCACAGAATCTAAAACCTATGTGACAAGGACTTCTAGCATTGCTCAAGGGAAAGAAACTCTCAAAATGAATAAGAAAGAGAGAAGTTTTAAGTACCTGGGCAAGTCACAACCAGTAGGCTTCCATCTATATTTGAGATACAGATTATCCGGTCGACCGTTCTTCTGGCAATTGAATTCATGTTCTACAAAGGGACACTTTGATGAATCGTAAAGAGGGTACGTATTATCAAAGATCCAACTACCTTGGAAAAAATCACAGCTATTTGTTTGTAATCTTCCTAAGTTGTTGGAATGCATTAGATTGGCATTTGTTTGTTGGAAAAATATTAGAAGGACTACAATAGCTGAGAAACAATGATGAATAGATAAGAAGTACTCCATCTCTTCTTATCTGTTTCAAGAAGAAAACAGATTGTAAAGAGAGTAGAAAGGGAAGATATATGAGAATGAGGTCCCAAGAAAGTTTGCATTAAAGCTCTGAATTTAAACATTAATGCTCATTTTGGCTAAATATAGGATATGGAATCTTTGGAGATTTCGGTTACAAGGAAACTGTAATATCTTTTCAGTAAAACAGTTCACATTCATATACACAAGATATACTTAACCAGTTAACACAAATTCAGCTGAGTTAACTCAAAATTACTATGTGAATCAATGAACTAGGTGAGTCATCTTTGTAGAGGGTTCTTTGCCAGATGTTAAACAGTTGACAAGGAAAAGAGTTGGCATACTTCTTTACTAACCATATCATGATTTTAGTTGAATTTGGAGTACTTCTCCAGCCAAAAAACGGACACCATAGCCACTTGCCAAATTGTCAGTATCTTTGGTTGCCTAGTGGGAGTTGAGATTGCAACATCAATCTAAGCTTTTTAGCTTGGAATTATCTCCACAGTTATAAAAAAAGAATGTATTACCAAAGTTTTGATCAAATATCATTTATACAATCCACTCAGAACTGTCTTTTTCGCATCTGAGATTAGAACATCTAGGACGCTAACGTAAACAGAGTTTGGCTATCTGCTCTTCCTTTGGTATAATGTCATTTGTTTGAATTCTAGACCCAACATCTTTCTGTATTTCCAGAAAGAACATTACAAATTTGTTGTTCCAGTCCCTGTTGTATTTCCATGCATTTTATCACTCCAAGGGGACCTGGGGACATGTGAAGGCAGGGCAACCTTGCTTTGTTTTGTATCATAATCAGGTATACCTTTATACAGTATGACACAAATTGAACACACATAAACATGAAAAGAGAATGCATATATGTACTAGCTTCATCTGCATAGACAGATATATAGCTATGATTGCGTTACTGAAAAAGGGTCAAGATAACTGATTCTGCAACTCTGCATGCATATTAATATAATCATTAAGTTTTATTATTACAATCCCACACATTAAAAGACAGTAAGCGCATTCAAGCTACCAATGTATAGATATACATCACAGTTAATTACTGAGCACCGCATATACATAGCTTCATAATACATACAGTTACCACTAAAATATAGGGTTTGAAATTACTCTGATATCTCAACTAGTCTCCCATGGTTATTTCCATTTTCTTTTGGGACAGTAACTGTGAGTACACCATTCTCCAATCCAGCCTTCACTTGATCAACCATGGCATTTTCGGGTAACCTAAACCTTCATATGAACTTCCCACTGCTTCTCTCCACATGATGCCACTTGTCATTTCTATCTTCAATCTCCTTCTTACGTTCTCCACTTATTTTGAGGACTTTATCTTGTTCAACTTCCACCTTCACCTATTTTTTTTAAAGCCTGGAAGATCGATCTTGAAAATATGTGCATCCGTTGTTTCCTTCCAATCAGTGTAACTATTAGCAAATACCAATCTTCTGTTAGAGAAAACTTCTTCCAAGGAATTTTCATGAAAAGGATCACATGCGTCAAGATTGTAAGGGTCATGTACACGGGTCCTTGGACCAAAGATTGAGGGAGTTATAGACATTTTTGTTCAGACTGGTTAGTACTTAATTGTATGTAACTAGTGTGTTTTGTGTATCTTGTTGATGAGTGCAAAGAGTTGCATAGGAATTTATAGGGTAGAACAGAGGTAAATAAAGTGAATATGTGATGTGGAGTGATTGGAACCTTTGTTTTGTTCCTTCCTTTATTTTGTTTTGGCTTCACCACTTAATTTTACTTTGGTAAAATTGATAAAAAATACAACGTACTATACCACTTTTTCCCATTAATACAATGTACAAAAAAAAACTGACCAAACAATGCTTGTACTTTCATTTTGTTTCTACGTTATACAATCTGTTAAAATGAAGCTAACAGATTGCTTACATGTACACAATTTTCTGATGTGGCTTTATCTAATTAATGAATATGCTGAGGTGTAAGAAACATAACAAAAGTTTAAGTAATCCACGTGTTAGCAGATCTTGTAACCACATGTTTCGATCTCAGCCGTCTAAATCGATTTTTCTTAAGTGCTAAAACATGCTTTCATCTCACAAAACTTAACAACAATAGAACCCCATGTTCAATTTTCATTCTTCAAACCCTAATTTCATAACAAATTGCCACAAAAGCATCAACACTTTTTCTACTTGTAAGATATTTCACTTTATAAAAGGTGGAAGAAGACATGGAAAGGAAATTGAACAAAAAATAAGAAGATGACGAAGCTTTTGATGCACCAATACTAATGGAAGAGTTTGATTGTGAGGATGATAATGAAGACATAAAGCTAGAATTTAGAGATTAGAAAACTAGGGTTTCTGAAACTTTGATTTGGGGATAAATCGATTTGAGAAGAAGAAGTGTACAATTGTTTATAAACAAAGAATCACGTGCCAATTTTGAACTACAAGAAATTATTATCAACTTTTATTTAATTAGAGAAAGCCACGTCAGAAAATTTTGTACATGTAAGCAGTCTGTTAGCTTCATTTTAACAGATTGTATAACGTAGAAACAAAATGAAAGTACAAGCATTGTTTGGTCAATTTTTTTGTACATTGTATTAATCGGAAAAAGTGGTATAGTACGTTGTATTTTTTATCAATTTTACCTTTTACTTTTCTGCTCTAAGAACATCTAAAGGTTTCTAGTGAAAAAAGATGAACTGGTACATTCACGTTCATTTTAGAATCAAGAAAAGATAATGGAAGTTTGGAACCCTATCAAAAACAAATGCCGAAATTCCCACTTGATGCAACATTATGAAGGTGGGAATGGTATCTTTCCAGAAAAAAAGGGACAAGAAAAGTAAGCATGGTGAATTGGAATATTTATGGTTACAAAGGAATCACATATTTCGATAATTGAAACCTTAGTCATGACTCACGCGTCTGATAGATCAACCTGCCCCAAAAGCTCACAACTCATATTATTGGGGAGAGGTCTAAGTTTTTCAGTGTGTTTCAGTTGGGATATAATTAAATATCCCCTGAAAATAATAATCACATACACAAACTTCAGTTTTGTACTGAGCAAGCTTAATGTACTTAATCATAACCCAGTTTTCAACAAATAAGCTGATAAATGGGAAAATTAAGCTAAATAAAACATCCTCTAAAGATCATAAATATGACATCTTAAAGGAATAAAGGCAACTACGTACTATACATTCTCAAGAGCTATTCTAGTATCTGCCCATACTTTGGTGAAAATGTATATGAGTTACACTATAATGAACATAGTACCAAAGTGATATATTATTCCAATAAGATCCAAACACCTTAAGAAATATAACAAAAATGAAAAATTAATGGTTGCAGAAACTTAGTTAAACTCTACCACATGGAGTTGTGTTGCAGAAGGTCAAAAACTAATTTGTACGCGAATGGGTGTAAAAGAGCAGATTTCATGTGATTCAGAAAAAGCAAATAATTATCCAAAGAAATACATGAATAGTCACTTACATCTGGGCTGCATGGACGAGCACAGCTTTACATCTCTCGGAGTTATATCCAAACATCCTTTTCTTGAATGTTGAGATAATGGGTAAGCTTGCTATCCTCATCAATACAGTAACTGAGTAACACAACACAAATATATCAACCGCATCACAACTTCTTGATAATTTCTTCATTTATACGGTGGTAGTATGTCATTCGCTGGGTTGAAGATATCGCATCGTCAAAATTCCTATTCTTGAATGCATTCTCAAAATATTTTGACCAGACCTCCATTTTTTCTAGTACCTGGACATATACAATAAAATCAAGGTGATCATGTTGACATGATTTGCAGATATGATCGTACCAAGGATAACACAATTCAGAAAATCTTCTATCGAACCCAAAATGATACCAGACATGTGAACACTATCAAATAGGACACGTATCAGACTTGTGAAATTCAGCATGCCTATGCATTTGTTATGACAATCTAGTATTTAAGTCTTCCTAGTTGTCAGATGTTTTACCTGGCACTGAATTTGCTCAAGTGCCTGCGGACTACCAGCCTCTTCAACAGCTTCCCTGAATTCCATCATCTGTATTAGAAATCACAAGCAGAAAGAGTTCAGTTCAGTTATACAAAATCATAGATAGCAAGAATTTCTTAGTATACACCAAAGATTGCTACGAAGTGGTAAAATCAATGTCTTTACTACATAAGGAATATTCAATAAGGCCTTGCAGGGGCTACAACAAATGACCTAGCCTCTAAGAGAAAAATGAAACAGTTCGACTGTTCAAACGATGCAACTCCAAGATAGATGCTAAGATGCTGGTAAAATGAGAATCAATTGTGGGTTTTCAAGCAAAATTTGATCCTAAGATGCTGTCACATAGATTCTACCTACTGTGCAATGGAATTATGGTTAAGCATTACAGACCTCCAAGACAGGTCTCCTCAGCTTTTCACTTACTCGCACATCTCATATAAAAAGTTCTTCAAAAGATAGAAATAAACATTATTGTAAATACTTAGAATTTCCAATCCGAGAAGCAAACTTTTATGCAGTTATTTGCGTTTTAAGCTCCCAAACATGACCCAAATCACAACTAATAAACGGCATTTGGAATTTTAGGCTTTGCTAAAGATTAATATGCTTTGAACAACAACATGGAAAATTTTGACAATATATTTACCCACACTAAACTTTGGTCATACTAAAAGAAAATTATGAATTTTTAATTGCCCAAGAGATACTGCAAAAACACCCTTGTGCAATACTTGCAGATCACAACTATGACCAAATCACATTTGTCCATTTTCTGTTACCATTGATGTTATGAAATCTGAAATCGTCAAAATTCTAGATGAACAACAAGCTTCCGACCTAAAGAAGCAAACTTAAGAGAAGAGAAAGATCATATCATGCTATAAAAATTACCTCGGCCAACAATTCTGGTTCTGACACTGTTTTTTCTTCATCCACGTGGATGCCTTCCAGTTGCAACTGTAAGACCAATTTATCAGACCTAACAAGCTTTGGATATTAAATAACATATGAACATGACAAGATGACAATAATGATTATATGGTATACATTAACAGATAAAGAAAAAAAAGAGCGTAGAAGAAGCATAGGCATGAAGTCTATGGGAGCTGTTACATGACACCTGAATTGAAATTAAGCAGCACTACTATAACTGACCTATCAGAGGGGAAAAAAAACAAGGAACAGAACAGCAGCTAGATCTGACAAACACATATACAACTCTTAAACAAAGGCCATACTAGTAAACATCATTGGAAAGTGAAGGTCTTTTGTTTTCCGACCAGACAATAAAGAATACATATTAAATAAGCATGGGAAATATCAAAAAACTTAGTTTTGCAATGGTATCGGATGGTTTGTCATATACCAACAAAAGGACTCCTCATTGATATTATTTCTGCATAGTGCGTTATGTCAGTAAAGCCACAGTCAACATCATATACCTCGTTTTCAGTATAGTTGTACAAGTAACGAGAAGGGTAAACACATTTCTTCACACAGAATGTAGAGAACAAAATATAGCCTAAATCAGATTAGGAAAACATACGACCTTCCGATGGAAGGTGTAACTAACAGGTGTGCATAACAGTAAAAGGTATTAATACATATATACTTACAAGGTACATTGCCCTCAGCAATGGCTTCTGCAGTGTTCGGTACGCATCAATGACCCGAGCTGATTGCTCAGCAGCATACTCTTTCTCTTTCTACAGATAATACAATAGTTTAAGATCAATCAAGAGATCAATCACAGAGTAAAGAAGAAGACAGCACACATAAACTGTATAATAGATCAAACCTCAGATTTTGAATGAACCAAATCAGGGTGCAGTTTCTTTTGCCAGTTTTTGTACTTGCTCTCAAGATGGGTATCATCAATGCCATAAATCTTTTCCCTGTTAAATGATGAGAAGCTTGTTAAGGTATTAATACATATACTTTAAGGATGAATCTCTTACATCTAAACTCGGCAATATAAGACATAGGGGCAATGGTATCATTAGCATCAATCGGTTGAGTAATTTGCAAAACTATATATGCATTTGCAATACACGAATATGAGGCTTCTTTTTCCGAAAGCGATACAGTGATAATAAAGGTTAAACTAACTGGCAATAATAGTAGTAAGTCTTAAAGTTGATCTAATACCAGATGCCATAGATAGTTAGGGGAACAAATCAAGAACTTAGTTATGAACACTTACAGGCCAAAGATCTGGAAGTAATCGACCGAGGGATCAACTGGCTGGACACTTCTACAAGACTCGCAAGCAAGAAAAGGTTTTGACAGGGCGACTGTATTACAATTCCAACATTTATTAATACTCAGAGTTGAGACTTGGGAACAAAAATTCTTCTTGGAAAACCCATATTTTCCTACAAAACGATCATCAAATCTGGTGTAGACTCTAGGCTCACTGACATGGTAAGAGCAAGAGAAAACTCTGAATATTTTTAGTTTAGGAGATAAAGTTGATGAGAAATGAGAACGTGATCGTAGTATTGAAATGGCAGAGATCCACAATTTCTTATTCAACATCCCCTTTCAAAGTTTATTTAAATGGAGTAAGTTTCAATTAAAAAAAGCGGAGAGGGGTGACAGTGTATGTACAAAGATATTATAAAAGCAAAGTGGGGTTAAGTTCGTCGTCAACAAAGAAAAATTCTGCAGGTCTCAATTTCTTCAGCAAACAAGCAAAGGACTCACTCACACAATCGACAATTATTTCCTGAAAATGAAAATAAAAAGCTTAATTAATAAGTTCATCAACACAAAATCATTCTAATTAAAGTATCAAACCCATGTTATTCACAATTTCACACTATATAAGCTGCAATTTCTCCATTTGTGATGAATTATAGAAGGATATTTAATCTATAAATAACGAATTAATTCGGGAAGAAGGCATTTAAATTGAAATAAATAGAATTAAAAATTCTAATTATCGTTTACCTTGTTCAACCTTCCTCTCTCGTGTGTTTTTGTTTCTTCACAAATCACAATCTCTGTTGCAGGAAAGAAGAAGAAGAAGAAGAAAACGTTTAATAGCCCATTTTTAAGTATTATGGGCCGGACTTCAATAATAATATTGCCACGTCATCATTTTTACCTGTACTTCCACGTCATCACTTTCCCTTTCTTCCGATCTTTCCCTCCATCCCTCTTTTCACCTCTCAACTAATCTCTTTATCTCACGATTCTCGAATGAAAGAGAATTCTTCTTCTTCTTCTTCTTCGCAAAGCTCTAATTAAAAACCCTAAACCTAATTTCTCTTAAACACATTCTATTCTTTTTCTTCAATGGAAGAAGAACAAGAAGAATTAAAATCTATCGAAGAAGACGATCAATTCTCCGATGCTTTTGATGAATTTCCAATTACCAAATGCACAGAAGAAGAAGAAGAATCGATTGAATCATCTTCAGATATTTGTCAAATTGAATCAAAAGAATCTAAGGATTTAAGCAATGAACAAATTGGTGGTGGACTTCGGCGTCGTCGATCTGGTAAACAAAGAGAAGAAAAACAAGTTTCTTCTTCTTCTTCGATTCATGATTCAGTTGTTTTAAATTCAAATTCAACTTTAAATTCGGGAGTTTTTCAAGGTATTTCAGCTATAGAGAGAAGAAATAAGATTTTAAATGCTTTGAAAGCATGTGAAAGATCTAAAGAAGAAAAAGAAGTTGATAATTATAATAATAATTCTTCTCTAAGTGAAACAACAACAACAATAGAGAATCAAGAGAGTTCTACGAGTAATAATGTTAATTCTGAGATGAATGTGGAAAATCATTTAGAAGAAGAAGTTGTTAATAACATTAACTCGTCTTCGTCTTCGGGTTTTCTAGTAAATTTAGCTGGTTTAGTTATTAAAGCAATTGGGTTTCAATTCAGTTTGTTAGTTAGTTTCCTTAGTTTTCCGGTATGGTTTTCGTATTGTTTGTTAATGTTTATGGTTGATCCATTTCGAATGATGAAACGAGCTAAAGATGGTATATTGGAAAAGTTTAATGGGGTTTGGCATGTTGTTAGTGAGATTTTTGCTCCTTTTGTGTATGAGAAATTGAAGGAACATAAGTCAATTGGGAAGTTTGCGTTGAAGTTTGGTTGGGGATTCTTTTGGTCGATATATATTTGTATCGTCTTGTCTGGGTTTTTGTTAACTGGGTTTGTAATAGGTGGTCTTATAATCCGGTACTTAATCGAGAAGCCAATTCAGATGACAGAAGATCTGAATTTTGATTATACTAGAGCTAGTCCAGTTGCTTTTGTTCCCATTATGTTTTGTCCGAATTCTTATTCTGGTGCAAAATATCAAGATGATGTTGGAAAGAGTGCAGTATCTCCTGTTTTTCCGCCTAATCATAAACTGCAGCTCACAATCTCATTAACAATGCCGGAGTCTGATTACAACCGAAAACTTGGTGTTTTTCAGGTATGTCTTTGCATCATTTTCACATTTGTTTTAATATGTTATGCTGTTTTTTGCTGATTGCTTCCTAAATTTTGTTCCTGTGATGATTTTAGTTATCTACATGATTCAGTGTGTAATAGACTAATGGTTGTTGAACACTTACCATTGATGTTGATGTGCATATGCAGTGAACATATATAAAACCATAATAATACCATATGCTTCTTATAATGTAGAAATCTAGATAGTTAAGCTACCCAATAATGGTTGGATGTGTGCAGCCTCTCAAATAGAATTGTATTCTGAAGCATGTGTTTGGGTGTTTCTAGGTTTAGTTTTACTTAGATGAAACATGATCACATTCAATTAAATTGTCTGGTTAATTTAGATACTGGAATAGAAAGCTGACAGCTGATATATAGGAAGAGCTTCAATGAATTACTTCTCTCAATGCATCAGATTGTCTTAAATCTGCCGTCTCTTTTCACTGAAGACAGTGACGACTTAAACACCCCCTACTTCAACTTGTATTCTAAAACTTGAGCTACATGTTCTCATTTGCAAATATTGAGATTGACCGTGTTATTGGCACTTGGAGGTCCTTATACATCTTTGCTAAAATAACCAATGCTACCTTAAGGACGTGCTCAACTAACTGTTGCCTCTTCAGTTTCCTTCAAAATTTACGAGGTATATATTTTGTGGAATTGAATTCTTTTGGTAATCCCAACTTCCACAAGCTGCCACAATACTAGTTATATAGTGATCCCTGAAGCTATCTCAGCAGCATATAGTAATCCTGTGGTACCATTTTGCAATTGAAAAACTTTTAACAAGGGACATACACGAACATATATTTGTTTTGCTGGAACCATAGTGGTATGAGCTTGCAATACAGAAATACGAACAAAATAATATACACAAGGTAAATTCACAAAAAAATATCGATTTTTTTTTTTGGTATTTGCAATTGCGGTGAGGCCTATGGTAGAAAATGCTTCGAAAGGTGTCAGCAGATGTTCAGGCAGCTCAATTTAAGACAAAGTAGATTGTCTCTGATGACTCAGCTTGTTGTTAAAGTACCTAAATATTACTTAATGAAGTGATTGAGTAATAGTTTCACAGATTAGCATCTGTTGGAGATGTGTAAGAACGTCTTCCTTCATGGTTAGTTTAGTGCAATGAGAAACATATAAGAGTGAGTATTGTATGCAGCATAATAGAACGAGGAATTGCAGTTCAAAGGGTGTCTGTCTATATGAAGTTGCTTTCAATTGTCTTTTCAGTGCTGTGGTTTCATGTACTCTTGTAGTGGAGACTGATGTGAATCCATTTATTTTCTTGTGCTTGAAGGTGAGGGTTGACTTTCTCTCTCAAAATGGTGAGGTAACTGCAAGTTCGAGGCATCCATGCATGCTGCAGTTCAAAAGCCATATTCTACATTATTTAGAGACCATCCTTAAAAGTGTACCTCTCCTTGCTGGCTATACATCAGAGGCTCAAGTTCTGAACATAAAGATGAGAGGCTTTAGTGAAGGATATAAACCAACTTCTTGTATAAGGGTGATCCTTGAACAAAGGGCTGAATTTAGGTCTGGTGCTGGTATACCTGAAATCTATAGTGCATCTCTTCTGCTTGAATCTGAACTCCCTCTGTTCAAAAGGGTTATTTGGTACTGGAAGAGGACAATATTCGTCTGGATCAGTATGGTGTCGTTCACCATGGAGTTGATGCTGATTCTACTATGTTGTAGACCAGTTCTCATTCCTAGAGCAAGGTCAAGAGAAAACTCTACTCCTAGCAATGCTCCTCAAAACACTGTTGCCCCAGTGCGAAGCAGCTGAGAGCCGAGTTTACAGGATACAGATACCAATGGTCCTCAAAGCACTGTTAGACCGGTGTTATGCAGGTCAGAGCTTCCAGGACATGGTAGTGAAATATGCGGGAAAAATATGTTCTGGGTTGTAATAGTAACACATTAACGTGCACGTGAAGTTATAATCAACCTGTCTATACTCCCTATTTCCAGTGCCAAATTTAACAGTGAGCTTGTATGTATGATTACTACTAGAAAGTTTTAAGGAAAGCATGAATGTATGTTCACCCATTGTATCTATTTTTACATAAGACATGGCTATATGTTCTACCTTGTCATGTACTTAGTTCTGCTTGCTGGACATAAAGAAAAGTTATTTATTTATTGGGTTTTTTTTATGAAGACATGGATGTATGTTAGACTCTGTCTCCATTTTAGTTCTGCTAACCATTGTCTGGTTCTGAATTTTGAACATATATACAAGGGTTCCATACTTCCATTGATTCTTTACTGAAAAAAAAAGAGGTTTCATTGATTAGTCCCTTACTCCCTTATAGCAAGTACATTTATGTATCCATAGGACAATCAGTAGTACAGGAATTCAAATTTGAATGGATGATTGCAGAATATAGAGGATCTTGAATTTCCAAAAGAGTTCAGAGATCATTAAGTCATGATTGATATTTGGAACATATTGCTTTGGCTTTGCTATTTTACGGATAGTTTTTGCAGGAAATCTGAGTGCCGCTAGTTTGCTTTTTGATTTGTTGCAGTCACTGCATACCGAATTGAGGTAGAATCTTGGAAGCACTGTCTTAGCTCTCAGACATGGATCAGATGGGTGGGAAATAGAGCATTCAACGTTGCAGTTTAAAATTACAAAATGGAACACTCAATGAAGAAGTAGGTAACAGCTGTGAATTATTTTACGATTTTCATGAGAAATTTAAGTGAACTGTAATATCAAAACTATTATATAGAGAGCTTTCAAGCAGACATTGAATGGAGTATTATGCATTACTATACTTAAATAAAATAAAACCTAAATCAGAAGCCTCTCTATTTTATCAATCCACCATTTCATATTACACTGAAGCGAACTTTTATTCCTTAGGATTTGATTTGAAGCTGCCTCTCGTACTCTCGTAGTAGGTTATTGGTTCAAAACATTTTGGAATACCTTCAATATTAAGACAAAACAAGTCTTCGATTATCATCGGGTGATACAAAACTAAAGAAGTGTTATCCAACTGTAATAGAAGTACACCGTCCTTTGTAAAACACAATGGTATTAAGCTTCTGAAATGAAGACCTGTAGGATGTTTGATGTTAAACAACTTGGTCCAAGACTCCTTCACGCCATAATCCTTCATCAGCCATGCCTCAACACAGATCCCATAGTTACAAACTAAGCAAAGTTCTCCTCCTAATTCAGTTACATCAATGAAACAATTGGGATTCTGACAATTTGGCAGCGGTACCTCTCGAAACTCTTCACAGCCAATCTGAAATGCAATCACTAAGTCGTACATAGTTGATATACGACTTCTGTGAGCGGCTACCCAATGAAGAGAACCATTAACAAGTACGCCGTGCCTTTTTGGAAGGCTATAAGGAATGCTTTTGATCTCTCTCCATGTATTACTGGCTACAGAATAGACAAAAACAGATGAACTAAGATCAACAACATTATTGTCATGATACACTGCTAGAAGCCAATAATTCTTATCAGCTGGGTCGAAATAAGCACTAAACATATAAGAGATAGATCTCATATTAAGGTTATGTATCTCAATGTGTTCTCCATTGCATGGATTCCATAAGAAAATCTTTTTACGAAACCTTCCAAGAAAACTTACGATAATTCCTCCAACACCAGAACCCCAAACAACTACATTATGTTTATCATTATCAGATTTAGACATTCCAGTGTCGACTTCTATGACCTTGTCGAAGGATTCACAGTCTAATGAATAGAAGTGTTGGAAGTCCTTGAGTATGATTTTCAGGTTCTTTGAGTAACTAAGATGCCTATTAAAAACAAAAGAATCTGTAATAAAGTGTAGCCATGACTTAGATACACACCTTAATTGAACAAGAGACTTTATTGGTATTCTTGAGAAAATATTGAAGAGGATGTCGTGTGGGATGTTGATGAGATCAGCCATTATTGAGCAACAGGAAACCAGAGGACCTTAAGAATCTATTATCAAACTGTAAACCATGACAAAGATGGATATAATAGCAAAACTTGTAGGAGTCTTATACTAGTATAAGAGTTCTGACAGGATATGACTTCTTTAATTTGGTATATTAATCATGGCCCGAAGGCTTACAAAGACAGGGCCCAAAGGGCTTACAAAGACAAGCCACATCATCATCATGGGAGAACACCTAACCACATATCATCATCATAAGAGCATGGGCCTCCTAATCTCGAACCAGGCCCGAAGGCTGACCCACCTAAGAATTACATGAGAAATTCCCCCATTGATGGGAATTGAACTCACAACCTCTCACTCGTGGGAGTGTTTGAGAGGGATAACAAACCAACTGAGCTAGTTGTTTTGTTAAATGAAAACACCTTCAAGCACCTAATGTCCGCAAAGAAAGAAACTTTGATAATACCTTGTAACGTCCACAAATATGCTCAACATGTTCCAAAGTATTGTGAGATGAAAAGTGTTAAGCTGATCAATGTCCAAGATGTTTAGAGACATGGGAAGAGGAAGAAGGGAAGAAAAGTACTGGATACTGCCTAACTGCAGATACATGTGTTCATGAAGAATGTATCTGTCAATGGGTGAATGATCTTGGGGCAAAGTGCCCCACATGTAGAGAAAACCTATTAGGGTATGAGTTGTAACTGATGTGAATAAGCATTTTATGATTGAATTAGTAATCGATTAGGGTTTGAGTTGTGAATGATGATAATTAACTTTTTACTTGAATAATATATATTTTAGTAATTCATATCAATGATTTATATATCTTAATTTCTTTATTTTTTAAGATACTATAAGCACTTTTTACTTTTAATGGCCTCGTTTCTGAAATATTTTGGAATGCCTTCAATAATGAAATAAACAAATCCTGACCATTCTTTGCAAAACATAATGATATTAAGCTTACATTCTTCAAAACGGAGAATGAAGATACAACTACAGTGATGGAGTTCAAAGACAATTTTTAATCATACTGGTATTCCTACTGACAAGATGAATCCATACAATTCAAATATAAAGTTGAATGACTGACCTTTGTTTAATTTACTAGTTTTAAGGATTGCGAAATTGAAACTTTCAACTCATACCTTGAATCTGCAATTTCATCAGAAAAGAAGAACAGACCATCTTTTTCTGTTTTCTATTGATGTCACTGCAATGAGTATTTCACATTGCTATACATCATTTAATAACTCCTGCATCAGAAGCTTCTATACTATATTGATGGATATGCACGGGCTGAAATCTAAACTTAATTACATTTAATAATGCATGCATACTCGAGTCCCCTCAATAATCTGTTGTAAGGAATCTAACATAAAAACCAGACAAATTTTTTGAGGACAATTTTCTGGACTTTTTGACCCTCCATCAGTAATGACTAATGAGAGTGCCTTAACTTCTCTGCTCTGCTGCTTATACGTTGCCTTAACTTATCATGTTCATCATATCCTCTAGGGTCTATTGTATGAAGCTTTTTTCCCTTAGCATTCTTTTGAATGTATATATTTCTTCACGTAGAACAAAAAAGGTTTTTCGGACAAGAAAACTTGAAATTGTAAAATCATTCTATCAACTTCTTTCAATAACGGTTCTGATGTATACACTTATATTATGTCAAGAAAGATAATACAATCAAACATAAGAGTAAAGAGCTTTTATCACCACGAATACGAAAGCACCCCTTACAAGCTAGGTTGCTAATATATCAGTAAGCAGGATTCCTCCCTAGTCCCAAAGCTGTTGATGAAGATAAACTTCTAGAAGCACCTTCAAGATTGAAACTCCATCTCCTGACTACCTGAAATATGAAGAGGCATTACATATTAAACGGGAACATTGCAAACAAAAAGGAACACCGAGTCCAGTAATAACACAGCTTTGTAAGTAGAATGACTTGTATGATATCCAACAATACATTCTGCAGCACAAGCTTACCTGCATTTACTGGTTATTATAGCCTTTGATGCAATTCATGTCAAGAAACTATCTTGTTCCTTATACATGCTACAGATGCTTCAAAATGTGTTTGAATTTAAACAAGTGCTGAAAATAGAGTAAAAGAGAAAGTTCCCCTGATTTCATAATCTAGGAAAATACTACATACAGCGAAATAAAAAACCCAGTAGCGTAAGTTACCGGATTAATTGACAAAGGGCTACCCCTGTAAAACATTATTTACCAGCCAAGACTGATAGTCTGATATGATTACAGTTCTATCACTAAAAAGAATTTGTTTTTGATTACTAGAATAAGAATTGGAATTCTATCACTAAAAGTCATCTTCCAGGCCTGATCGTGGCTGGACATCTCCAAGGTAGGGGGTTACACGAAGAGGGATCACTCGTTGGCTGGTGCCCTGACTGATTGGGAGTCTGTCATCAGAGATCAGTGGTGAGATTCAGCGCAGTTTTTTGTTTATTTGTGGGCAGGGCATTAGAGTTGGTGGACACAGTCCCAGGCATGTATATTGTACAACCTTTCTTGTTGTACTATGCTGTAAGCCTGTAACTATATTTGATTTGAATGAAATATTATCACCTTTATCAAAAAAAAAAAAAAAATTGGAGTACGAACTTGGCTCAAATATAGACCCAGTCAAGTATTTCCAAGATGTCGATAGGATAAAGTTTGTGTTCTAGTTAGTTCCGCAATAACATTTTTTGGGTAAGGAGCATCTCAGATCAACGAAATAAAAGTCTTCATTCTAAGTTGCACCACTTGGCATATAGGACTGGTCTGAAACATTATCTGGTAGACAGAGCTGCTCTTCTGAACCAATATAGCCCATACATGTCAGAAATCAAGGTTTGCGTTGGCGAGAATAAGACAGGTCCTCCCGGTATGGCTGTGTTCGAAATACTACAGGTGCAAGTGTGCAACCTAGGGCCCTCTATGTTGAATCGAGCCTTTCGTATCCATGCGTTCTCTTAAATGGAAATTCAAGGAAGCACAAGAATCACCTTCATTCTTTTATGATCTACCTTTGTTTCCTTGAGCTTACGCGTAAGGGTCTGTGTCTATAACTTCTTATAAAGAGGAATACAGCTCTAACCAAATCGTGTCGATCCTGATTCCTGAGTGAACAAGAGTTTATATTCCTTCTCTTTGAGGATATGTTATCCGAAGTTACATTACATTCTATCAAAATTTCGGAAGTTATATAAACCTATATAGATGGTCTATTAAACAGATTGATTCATGATGCACGACAACAAGCTAAGGGCAAGGCAAAACTTATATACTAGTCTTGTGGCGATTGGGCAACAATGCAAAAGAAAACAACTTCAGAGAATTTGCGTGTAAGATTAGCGATCAGCACCGAACAATGAGCAAATTTATATCTGAAGAGATGCCTAATTTGTGGCTTTATATATATCATAACTTTTACTAGGATAACAATATTAGAAGCTTAATATTACTAAAACATAATGATATCATCAATAACTATGACAATCAGATACAAAGACAAACTTAAGGCGTGGGTATCTAACTCCAAACAGGTTGAGCAACTCAAAAGTGAGTGAAGAAGGAAACTGTCCACGTACCTGTGAATTCAAACAAATCTTCCATTACAATCAGCCTCAATACATCCTACCAGTGCATTCCGAAGATCCACAGTAGCAATTCTTCTTCTTGATATTGCCGTCAGAATCAAAAACTTGATCCACCTTATAGTTGTAATGGTACGTTAATTCCTGTAAAGGAGGAATATTCACAACAGCAAAGAACATTATGTGAGGCATCCTCTTGTCGTGGTGGTCATACAGGACATTTTGCGCACAAAGGTTAGGAGAACAACTATGGTTTATGAATCTCCCTACATTCCCACATTCTGCTGCATCAATGGTGAATCCACCATTTTCCACAGTTGCACACACAGAACTGGATCTTAGTTCAGTCAAGATGTTTGAGAGTCCCCTCAAGAGATCATGGTCGTCATACTTGTTACCAATATCAAACATGTACTCATCGGTCCCTGTCCTTTCTTCAGCTTCCATATCCTGGAGCAACTCCCCTGTATATTCACAGATAAAAGTCCCTGATGGGATGGAGGTTAAGCACCTAACACCCCAGCCCCTACTTTTGGTCTTGAAAACCTCTAGTGGGAGTTTTATACCATGTTGACTGACTCTGTTATAGCAAGAAGTGTGAGGGCACGTGCATGATCTACCACACTCATAAATGAGGGGCTTTGTTTCTACAAGAGCTCCATTATGATTGAAGGGGATTTGCCCTCCATTCTTTTCTGTGCACGGACATATCGTTAAACTTGAGCAGCCATTGATGCATGCACATCCTTGAGAAGGTGTCGGATTATAACGGTGGGAATATTCCATCCTGGCTTTATATTGAAATTGAGGGGGTCTCTCATTATCAATTGTATTGACAGCAGCAATGCGCATTTTCTCCGCCCCTTCTGAAATATCATGCACGCAAATGCCCACACGTGTGCTTGCCTTATAAGATTTCTTAAGTTTTTTCATCCCAATCTCAGGTTGTCCCTCTTTTCTCTGCAGTTTAAACTTAAACACATTGGTACCATAACACCCAGGTTCCTTCCAATAGTCCTTCACATAGTATAATCCGTCATAGACCAACGCAGCAGCCATGTTCATCCTTGCCTCAGACCAACTTTGTCCCTTGGCTTCTTTAAACCCACGGATTACTCGGACTGGAGTTTGTTCATCCATACTGTTTTTCAGTGCAAGGTTACCTCGCTTGAGCACTTGATCAGTAGCCTTTTTTCCTCGTCCCGGTTCTCCTCCTTGACCAGTATAGATCAAAACATTAGAACCATCCATTTTGTCATCATACCCTCCAGAAGCCACAATGCTGGTAGCAAGAATCTTATCACCTCTATCCATGAAATCTATACCAGCCTGAGTCTGGTGATGCATCCCAATAATACAAAGCTCCACTCGATAATGGTACTCATCGCCAACTTCAACTCCCTGTACATTCCCCACTCTCTTGTCACCAGTATTGATCAATCTATTATTCTCCCTCATAATTTTCCACGACGCATAATCAACACGTCTAATGCTATTACCATCTTTGGACTTTCCCTCTTCACCACGCAAAAGAATCCTACATATTGTTTGAAACAACCGTAAAGTGTCTTTAACCATACTTGGTGTAACATCACCAGGTCTAACCAATTTCTTCTCTAACCTCAACCTACTAATTTCACCATTACCCAATTTCTTCCTAATACCAACAATGGGTTCATCATATTCTTCTTCCTCCTTAACCTCCTTTCCACAACCTTGAGGGTAATCTCTTATCGCAGTTTTTCTTCGTAGTGGAAAATAATGTGAAGACATGATTGATAACTATCTAGCTAAGTAGCTCTTGTTGTAACAAATGTGGGAAAAATGAAAACCAAAAACTTTCCTAATATAGTAAAAAATGTATTCTCTTCAGTGAAGAACCCTAACAAGGTTAAAACATATAAATGTTGATGAAATGTGTACAAAAGTAGTAAACAAAATTGGGTTTTTTTTTACTTGAAAGCTAAAGAAACAAAGGAATGTGAGTGATATGATGTTTGGTTGAAAAGAAGAAGTGAAATAAGAAAAGCAAGAAAACCCAAACCTGATTATTGATTTCCATGGAAGAAGAAGAAGAAGAAGAAGAAGAAGCAAAAGCAAATTCTCTTTCATATTCAGGGTAAATGGTAATGGCGTGTTTTCCGGAATAAGGCATTTTTATCATTTTGTGATAGGATATTACATAATTACCCTTCTTATATTTCACTTCACCACTAGAAAATATTACAAACACCCTGTGAAATCAATGTATGCTTGATTTTCAAATTGCAAATGTGCAATTGTGCTTTGTGGCTTTGTGCAGTCTCTATATGTCAAGATATATGGCAAAATTTCGAGGGTGTATGCGTATGTCATAGAATTTGTAAACGATATTTTAGAGTTGAAATTAAATATATTCTGACTATTGGGAGTTTTTGGTGCGCAGAAGAGCTAGTGGGATATCTTTGCGTAAATTTTCACAGTAATTAATAGAGTTAAACCAGCCTCCAAAGTTAATAATGGATTCTATTTTTCGCATATTTTCTTTGTTAAGGTAAAAGTGCTTAAGACAGTAAGAGGGTCACTTTGAATTTTCCTACTGAGGTAAGTTATTAGGAGGTTTATTCAGTATCTTCCCATCTTTCCACATTTCTATGACTATAGTCTATACCACTGCTGTTGAGTCATGGAGAGGTTGCCGGGTTATTAGGAGGTTTATTCAGAATTTCAGATTATGCTGGAATTCCTACTGACAAGCTTAATGTATCCTATATTCAAATAATAAAGTTTATTATGACCTTGTCAAACAATATACAGGCTAATGCGTAACAGAACATCTTTATCTGTTTTCTACTGATGACACTATGAATACCAATTCATACTTCAAACAAGAACCTAAACATTGGATATACGTGGGCTGAAATCTAAGCTTAAGTACATTGAATCATTCTAGTCGTTTGTTTCACTCTGATTGATTACTACTTGGCTCTCATAGTAGATTATTGGTTCAAACCATTCTTCTGGAATCCCTTTAATCTTAAGTAAGAACAAGCCTCCGACTATCGGGTGATACTGAACTAACATTGTGCCATCCATATGTAATATAAGTATACCGTCTTTTGTAAAACATAACGGAATTAAGCTTCTGAAATACACACCTGGAGATTGTTTGATGTTAAACAACTTGGTCCAAGAAGACTTCACACCATAATCCTTCATCAGCCATGCCTCAACACGGATCTTATAATTACAAACCAAACAAAGTTCTCCTCCCAACTCAGTAATATCTAGAAAACAACTTGGATTCATACCATTTGGCAGGGGCACCTCTTGAAACTTGTCACCACCAATATCAAATGCAATAACTAAATCAGATTTAACTGATTCACTACTTTCATGAGCGGCTATCCAATGAAGAAAACCATCAGCAAGTATGCCGTGCCCCCATTTTGGAATTTTATAAGGAATGCTTTCGATCTTTCTCCATGAACCAGTGGATAGAGAATAGATATCAGCATATGATTTGATCTTTCCCCATGAACCAGTGGCTAGAGAACAGATATCAGCATATGATTTACTCTCCCCATAGGCCACTACCACAAACTCATAATTCCCAACATGCACTTGAGTTGTAATAGACACTAAGTGCATAACAATGAGCTGGAAATCCCAAGTCAGGTAGCTTAATATATTCTCCAGTGCATGGATTCCATACATAAAACACACCATGATACTGCATTTTTTTAAAACTTAGTAAAATAAATCCCATACAAGAACCCCAACCAATGGCCTCAAGTTCATTATTTTCAGACTTGAACATTCCATTATCGACTTCAATGGCCTTATCCAGCGATATGCAGTCTAAAGCATACAAACACTTGAAGTTATTAATAAGGATTTTCAGGTTCTTTGAGTAGCTTACATGCATATTGAAAACTAGAGAATCTGTAATAAAATGTAACAATGATTTAGATACACACCTCAGTTGAATAAGAGACTTGACTGGTATTCTGGAAAAGATATCGATGAGGATATCACATGGGATATTGATGAGAGCAGTCATTATTGAGCAACAGAGGAGTTCCAAGTTAAAGAATCTATATCATCAATATGTATAATCAGATTCTATGTTTTAATAGAATATGACTTCTTCTAAATAGAAAGACCTTCTTCAAACACCTAAACCTAATGTTACTAGCTAAATAGCTAACTTCCTAAAACCTTCATCAAATAAGGAAACTGCAGAAATAAACAAACCCTAAAAAATAAAAAGCCCAACTGCAGAAATAAGTACACGTGGCTTTCGTAATATTTTTTTTTTTTTAATTAATCATCCTAGCCGGATTCATATAATTGCCCCTACTGCACTCCCTGCAAGTTCTCCTATCTGTACAATCCAAAACACACAACGTTAGTACTAGAAAATGCCGCTTGATAAAATGTGATACAAATAATTGTAAGTGAACCTACCGCTCGATTATCAGTGGAAACACCAGAGATTACAAACATGAGAAAGAAGATGATGATGATGAACTCTAGAACCAGACTGAACATCTGATCCTGCTGGTATTGTTCCTGGGTATTCGGCATGTTTGTCACCAAACAGTAATCTTAAAGTCCCACTTGCAAGTACTGATCCAATTATCTGAAAGACAACATATGGTGGCACCTATAGGAGAACATAATATAGCTCTACTATTATTAGGACTACTGTCTACTGTAAACAACGCAAGAAAATAAATCTCTTATATGAGTTTTAAGACTACTGCATGTTATTATTAGGACTACTGTCTCTGTATGTCAAGATATATCACAAAATTTCGAGGGTATATGCGTATATCTTAGAATTTGTAACCGATATTTTAGAGTTGAAATGAAATATGTTCTGAATATTGGTAGTTTTTGGTGCTGAAATCTTGGCATATACCGGCAAAAAATTGAACTGTGGTGATTCGTGGGACAAATACAACACTGCCATGAATGGGTGCTGTTAAGTGTTAACCCCAGTGGGATTTGAACAAAAAATTTAATAATTTTATAGACACGTGGACATTTTTCATTTGTCCCACAAATCACAACAGCCTAAATTCTTCGTATACCTATTGAGATAAGTTGTTGGGAGGTTTATTCAGTATCTTTCAGTCTTCCCACATTTTCATAAATATTACTACTACTGTTGAGTCATGGAGGGGATGCCGCGTGGTCCTAAAGTAATAGAACGCCTTGTCCACACATAAATGCAGATGCGCAATACAGGGTGAGGACGAAAGGTTCTATTACAATTTACAGAGATTGAAGATACAAATATGGCTTTATGTTCCACCTAGGGGTAAAGGAAGTGTTCTGTTGATTAGTCCTTTACATCAACTCCATTTTCATAAAACAATCAGTAGGTTGTTTATGACTTTTTGGTGTCATTTTTCTTTTTTTTTCTTTTTTTGATAAAAGGTTATAGTATTATAGATCTCAACAAATTTACAATTATGTGATCAGCCTGCAGCAGGAGCTGCATCGTCAGATCATCCCAAGGTGCACATCCTCTGTTTACAATTTCGAAAGTAGAAAAATACCACCCCACTTAAACAGATACAGGAAACCAGTTGCTAATTTGACCCTGGGATTCTTTGTACCACTGCTGTAGTCTGTAGGTCCCTGCGAGTGCACGTAAACCATTGGGGCATCCACCTAAACCTTGTAGCTTCCACTGCATCATTAGCCCCCAAACCTGCCACAGCAAACAGCACTGAAACTTACCAGCTATATATAATTAATCGATCCCAGTCGTTAAGCAGTCCCTCTCTGTGTCATGTCCAACAGTCCAACCAGTCCCAAATATAGCACTTCACCCGAACCACAATCTTGTCGATGTCCAGAACTCCATTTTCAAAAATAATATTGTTTCTAACACCTCCAATTTTCCAGTATGCTCTTAACAGAAGCACAGTTCGTGGTATTATTGAACCTTGTCAGATGTCCAGTAAGCTTTCTCCAGATCAGCAGAGTGGTGGGGCAAGATAGAAAGAGAGGTGGCACATCCTCTCCCATATTCTGACAGAAGGCCTTATCATCATACCTTCTATCAAAACTTAGTAAAATTAATTCATTACTAGAACCCTAACCAATGACATCAAGTTTATTATTTTCAGACTTGAACATTCCATTACAAACTTCTATGGCCTTGTCAATCACTCGAACCATATACAGGCTAATGCGTAACAGAACATCTTTATTATTTTCTATTGATGTCACTGCGAATACCAATTCATACTTTAAACAAGCACCCAAACATTGGATATATGTGGGCTGAAATCTAAGCTTTTGCATTGAATCAAATTAGTTGCTACAAATCCTTTGAGGTAAGTGTTGTCCTTGAACATTAGTAGAACAACTGATGATAACTCCAAAAAAGAAAAAAATTTAACTCTACTAGTCAATTGCTTTTTTTGATAAAAGTATAATTTTTCATTAACGCATCACGCAAATTACTAGTCAATCACCCTGCTGTACTGTTACTGTAGGCTCAATCCAAATGGGCAGAGGAAAAATTGTCTTGGACTCCATAGGGTAATGGGGTTGGACAGTTCCATCTTCTAAGTTGAATATTGCAGCATGCTGAGGTCCATAGCATCTTCCGGTGTGTTTATACCAGTCTAAATCTTCTGTGAAATAGATGCAGTTGGGTTTGCATCTAGGGACGTCGTATGCAGACAGAGAAATCGAAGAATTTTCACCTAAAAACAATATGTCATTACCCAAATTGTCTATTTGAATCCATTCTCTCTCTGACGTCGTTCGACTTAGATCTAGCTTCAAGACTTGGAAGTTGGAAGTCAAATTGGCAGGGTTATACCCATGACCACCAATGAATTTGAAAACCTGTAACAAATCCCCTGACACTGATTCCACGAGATACCTTTTGGAGACATGCTTGTTTTGGGTAGAGGGTGCAACTTGTGTCACCACCTTCTCCAATTAAGTCAATTGCAAAAACCATTCCCAAGTTGTCAACTGCATAGAACTGTTGAGTCTTGTTGGAAGTCTTTACTTTGTTTCCATTCGATTCGAATCCAGGTTTTATTTCCAGACTTAAAAAAGGCCAATCTACCAGGCAAATCCATAATTGCCATTACAACATAATTAGCTGCCAATGTAGGACTAGCTGACAACACAGCCTTCTGAAGGCAGAAAGGTTGAATTCGAGAATTAATAAAACGTTCATTGATATCAAGAATATTATCAAGGGAAGGGAGATCAATGGTGTGGTTATCAGAGAGGAACAGAGTAATGGTTAGAATCATCACTTGTACCTTGAAATTGCAGACCCTTTTCTTAGAAAGATTGTACAAACTACGACTTTGTTTGATGTGGTTACTTTTTTCTTCTTCAACTTCTTCGTGTGGAGGAATCAAAAGCAAAGGAAGTAAACGACGATGCTTTTTCTTCTTCTTCATCATCATGATGCCAACTTCTTCGAAAAAAACAGCCCTCCATCAAACACATACTGCAACATAATCATCACCAACAATCAATTTCTCCAACACATTAGCTAGAATATGGGTTGGACCAGCTGCACTTCAAACTGAGGCCGTCCATAGTACCATAAGATCTTGTTCGCTTCAATAACTTCAAACTCCTCTCCATTGAATCTTAAAAAAAATAGGAGAGAAAAGAAATCAAGAAGATCTCTAAAATTCTTTCTTGGGTTTTTAGGTTTTGAGGCACCCAATAATGACCCAATTAGACCTTGGTCTAACTTAATCTAATAATTTGACTTTATGACATCTTCCTTTTTTTTTAAAATGGCAGTTATACCCCCTCACGTGTTAAGCGCGAGTTTTTTTTAGTTTTACATATGGACGTACAATAACCGTTGATTTTGTCAAATACGTGGATTTGGCGAAAAATTTCACTCTTAAACTGAAGTAATCATAATCGTTGATTAAATCAACGAAGCAGATTAGTCCACGTGGCAATAACTGGCGGGAATTTTTTCATCTAATCTAACATTCTAACCTAATATCCACCATTCGATCAAATCGAAGGACGAACATTGTCCACGTGGTAGCAAATTTTTTTTTTTAATTCTTCAAATTTTTATTAGTAAAATTTGTTTTGGTTTTTTTCTATAAAAAAAATAAAAATAAAATTGAGTCAATTTTTAATTTTTCTAAAATGTCACGTGGAGAACATGTGTAGGGGTATTCATATCATTTACAAAAAATTATTAGTTTTTACTCGAGTCAACTAAAGGTTAACGCAGTTAAGTAACAGAAGATGCCTAAAGTCAAATTATTGGATTAAGTTGAACCAAGGTCTAAATAGGCCATTATTGAGTGCCCGAAAACCTAAAAATCTTCAAACACATGATCCAAAAGCAAAAAAGGTTGACTCTAGTTAGGGCATCTCTAATGGTTAGGCAAATTTGATGGTCCATGTATACACATTTGATGCTACTTTGATGAAAATTTTGCTTTGAAAATGTGTTCCATCTAATGGTTCATCAACTAAAGCGGCTAATAGATGACCGCTTCACTAAAGCGGGCCTCCAACACCCGCTTCAATAAAGTGGGCCTATGAACACCGCTTGCATGTAATGGGGCGGGTCACACATGACCGCCCCGATTTATACACTCTGTGATCAGAAATCAACATCGTTTTCTTTTCTTCTTCTTGCGAAAAACTCTGTAAAACCCTTGTTATATGGATCTTGATCAAGAATCGCCGGATGAATCTACCTATGATTCTGAGGTAATACTTTTTCTTCTTGCTTTTCTTCACTAATTCCTATTTTTCCATGTTTGATTAAGCTTAAACAAGCAATTCCTTTGTAGTTAATATATGTATTGTTGAAAGTTTAAATTGAATGTCTAAATTGATAAGTTTGTATTCTCATTCTTGAGCACCAACTGATAGAACCATCTTACCAATTGATAATTCAATTATTGAAAAAATTATCAGCTATAGTGAAATTGATCAGTGGAAAATAGATCAATTTATTTTGAAATTATGTACAATATTGTTAAGAAACCATTCTCATTTTCTCATTTAAATCAGACAGAGATAGCCACAACATAATTACATATCATGTTTCACATCACTGACATCAGATTTCACTTTCATTTTGACATGCACTAAGCATCTGTGGTTCAGGATTATATGATTTAGATCTATATATAATATAAATGAGGTAATAAGTCTGGAATTAATTCATTCAGATTCAAGATCTATACCACATGCAGTGAACTTGTCTCCTCATAAGGTGGATGCATGTTTGCAAGAATACCCAAAAATTTATTTATGTTTACTTGAATTAAAGCCCAACGATTGCTAATTGTCTTTGGATTTCGAATAGTGTTGGATGGATTACCCATTAACTCATGAAATCTTACAAATATACGTTCCCAATACATTGATTTTGATTGGTCGGTTCCAATCGATGCATCTTCACTAATCTCCGACCATGCTTTTGTGAGTGCAAAGTCTTCTTCATGGGTAAAACTAGGACCTCTATTGTTTTTGGAAGATTGTGAATCCATTGATAGAGAAGAATTATAGAAATGAGTAAAAATGGAAGAGAGCAAATGAGAAAGAAATGTGCTACTGTGAGTACTGATGGAGGTAATAAGAATTTTCATATGGGGCGGGCCTTGAAGGGCCACTTCACCCAACGGTTGATTGAGGCGGCTAACAATGTGCCACTTAAACCAACGGTTTGTTTAAAGCGGGCATCCAAGAGCCAATTTAGTGAAGCGGGTAATAAAGTGCCGCTTTAAGTGGCTGTCCAAGTGCCACTTAGTTAAAGCGGGCTTTGAAGTGCCACTTTAAGCGGCACTTCATTAGCCGCTTTAAGTGAAGCGGTCTTCTCTTGCCCGCCTCACCCCAGTATCAAACCTGAAGCTTTTCATCAAATTTGATAAACTTTTGATGATTTTTGCTAAAATATCAAATTTGAAAAAGTTTTGATGGTCTATTAGATGGAGTTTTTTTGACTTTTTCATCAAATTTGAATTTGATGATAGATTTGATGAACCATTAGAGATGCCCTTAAAGTATTTAATGTTATAATGAAATTCCTCTTTCTAAAAATAGTTTCCCTTTTCTTT
Organism: Aquilegia eximia; assembly: GCA_023053565.1. Classification (NCBI taxonomy): domain Eukaryota; kingdom Viridiplantae; phylum Streptophyta; class Magnoliopsida; order Ranunculales; family Ranunculaceae; genus Aquilegia; species Aquilegia eximia. The sequence continues at coordinate 13,481,423 of JALIGU010000001.1, forward strand.
ACCCAAATAAATAAATAAATAAAATCATGGGCTTTTGGCCATGTTTTTTCGGTTTGGGCCGTGTTATGATAAAGCCTGGTGTTCCTAAGTACAAGAATAATTGACATATTTAGACAAGAAAAAAACATTCAATCAACCACAAATTTTAACCAGTGAACAAATGAAAAATATCATCAATTGTTTGTGAGGCATTGCAGTCAAATGGCAGTCAGCAATTTTACCAATGCTGGGCAAGCTATGTTTTCAAAAAGGTTTGCTAGTAACCTTTTTTCCCTGTCAATCCTAATAAGCGAGGCATTAGGTTAAACAAATAAATAAAAAGTAAAGGAAGGAGGACCTATATTGAAAGGTTTCATTATATATTAAGCAAATTACCCACTGCAGAAAGATCAACGCCACTTAGATTCTCACAAGCGTCTTTCCTCCCAACATCAATAAAATCCATATCAACATTAATAGACTTCTTTCTTCGAGGGGCCTTTAAAATCAAACCCAACTCCTCTGGACCTGGAAGAGGCATAGAGTTGTTTGCCAAACCTGCCAGGCCATAACACAGCACGATGCATCCATTCTGGTCTGCCAATAGACATCTACCGTGAGATAAGGAAATCAAACTGTATAGGAAAACAACTGACTTCAACTATACGGAAATGAACAATCATGAACTTTACCTGTTTGTGGCAATAGTGACAAATGTATATACCCACTACCGAGCTCCCTCTCACTCGGAATGGCAAATACCGACTTTGCACTTGTTTCATCTCTAGTACTCGGAACTCTAATAACCGACTCCGCACTTATTTCATCCGACCTCAATCGAGCTACATCGACGTCAAACTTATTTTTATCGAGCTCACCCGAGCTCAAGTATATTTCCAACGACTTGGTCCGCCCGAAATGCAGTACAAGTCATGCTCCGACTTGGCCCAACTCGATGACTCATCAGCTCGTGTGGCGCTTACGTGGCAATGCAGGTTAATGCCAATAATTATAAGATCAAGATCTAATATTCTCTATTATTACTTGTCCGTTATTTTTCGTTACAACATCAATGTATTTATATCACATGTGCTCAATTGTAATTCTCTATCTATATAAATGGACATATCTCATATAAAAGAGAAGAGCTCTCTAGCTCCTCACAAGCTCTCTCTCTAGGTCTCTCATCTCTACTCATCTCAGATCAATAAAATACACTTATCTCTCCCGTGGACGTAAGCACCATTGCCGAACCACGTAAAATCATGTGTCTACTTACTTCTATTTTGTTATTTGATAACTCGTTTATTTTAGTAAATTTTATGTATTTACAACAAACACACCCTGCTGCTGACCAGCCGCCATCTAGCTCAACGAGTACATGTACCAACAAGAATTCGGTACAGTGAGAGACCCCTTGTTGGGGTTTGTTTCAAGTTTATTCCAAACAGTAACATTATATTGCAAATATAAATAGGTAGGGCACAGTGAGCAAACAAGCTCCATTGTTTTACTTGGTTTGTTTTACTTGGTTTAAAAGACGCTCAACCATAGTACAAAATATCGCGATATATCGTGATATATCACGATATATCGCGATATTTATCGGTTTTCAAAGAAAACGATACGATATATTCCCGAAATTTTCGCCTTAAAGTATCTGTAAAATATCGGTCGATATTTTTCGATACATTCCGATATATTCGATATTTTCCGATATTTACTGATATTTTCCGATATTTTCTGGAAATATTATTTTTTTTCAAATTTTTTTTTTTGGAAATAATTTGTTTATTCTATTTTTAGTAGATATGATGTTTTTTAGGTAAATACTATGAAAATATACTTCCAAATTTGATTTTATATATATTTTGTATAACAAATTGATATATTAGTCGATATATTCCATGTAAAATATCCACCGATAGATTTCAATATATCCCGATATATCTATTTTTTGGAGATCGATACATTAGTCGATAACGATATTTTGTACTATGCGCTCAACAACCCATCCACTATCTTTTCTTAACTTTGTTGTCCAGGAATACACCTAAAAGAAAATAAAGCCACATGTTATAAGCTAAGAAGACTGTGGAGTAAGAGAAATTGGGTTAAGAAAACAACCCACAGTCTGTTTCATATACACTGTTGTAACTCTTTCTAACAACTTGGGTTTGTACAGTGGTTCTGAACACTTACTATATAGTATATACAATATTACAACACAATCCTTCTTCCAGTGTGAATCTACAGGTAACCTCGATTATTCTTGTTGGTAAACTAGTTATAGCATTCCACAAAGAAACCAAATTATATATACTTTAATTGAATCACAGCCTGCTAAGATCAACCATACTTTAATTTTAATTCTTGAGGATTTTGTGTATGACGTATCACTGTGTCTTAAAAACTGGTGATGCAGTGTAGTGATGCATGTGCATACATGATCACATATACAACCAAGTTGTTGACTACCTTTACACGTTACAATTTTATTAGGAATTTGAATCTCAGTTGGAATAGGTTGCTTGTCCTCATTGATAAATATTAACTTCTGATAAATACCTCATCAAAGAAAAGAATGGAGCATGTCCGGGCATGATTGAAGATTGTCCGAATTGCTAGTTCGCTCTCCAACATACAGTACTTAATCAAAACTTCTGAGACAAGTAAATAGTGTAGAGAAAAAAAGGTTACAGATAACCCCTACCTAAAGCTTAAAAAGAGTTTGGTCTTTCAAATTACCTCAAAATCAGCCGTTGTGATGCTAAGACTTTCCCATTCTTCTAGTATCCAAAGCCGTCTCCCACAATCAGTCGTCTTCTAGTAAAACCAATGGTATTTATTTACTATTACCTTTTGCTTTCCGACATCCCATGTGCCATTTTTTGTTTTCCGGCGCCGTTAGTATAACATTGTCTTGGTTTTCTGGCGGCATAAACAAAATTTTTTCTCTTCCCGACAACATTAAAAATGTTATTACTCAAATTCCCCGCAAACAGAAAAGTTTTCTTAATTTTTTCTAATTTTTGTTTCTATTTCCGTTTTTACTGTTACTTTTTGCTTTCCGGCATCCCATGTGTCATTTCTTGTTTTCCGGTGCCGTTAGTATAACATTGTCTTGGTTTTCCGGTGGCATAAACTAGAATCCTTCTATTCCCGGCAATATTAAAAACGTTATTTTTTAAATTCCCTGCAAACATAGAGGTTTTCTTCATTTTTTCTAATTTATGTTTCTATTTTCGTTTTTACTATTACCATTTGCTTTCCGGCATCCCATGTGGCATATCTTGTTTTCCGGCGCCGTTAGTATAACATTTTCTTGGTTTTTCGGCGGTATAAATCAGAATCCTTCTCTTCCTGGCAATATTAAAAATGTTATATTACTCAAATTCCCCGCAAACAAAGAGGTTTTCTTCATTTTTTTATCTAATTTCTGTTTCTATTTCCTTTTTTACTGATACCTTTTGCTTTCCGGCATCCCATGTGTCATTTCTTATTTTTTGGCGCCATTAGTATAACATTGTCTTGGTTTTCCTGCGGCATAAACTAAAATCCTTCTATTCTCGACAACATTAAAAATATTATTACTCAAATTTCCTGCAAATTGTCTTTGTAAGCCTTTTGGGCTCTGTCCTTGTAACCCTTCGGGCCACAAATAAATAAAAAAAAAATAAAAAAATTCCCCGAAAACATAGAGGTTTTCTTCATTTTTTTAATTTATGTTTCTATTTTCGTTTTTACTATTACCTTTTGCTTTCCGACATCCCATGTGTCATTTCTTGTTTTCCGACGCCATTAGTATAACATTGTCTTGGTTTTTCGGCGGCATAAACCAAAATTCTTCTCTTCCCGGCAACATTAAAAACATTATTACTCAAATTCCCCGCAAATTGTCTTTGTAAGCCCTTTGGGCCTTGTCTTTGTAAGCCTTCGGGCCACGATTAATATGTAAATAAATCAAAAAAAATAAAAAAAAATTCTCCGCAACAGAGAGGTTTTCTTCATTTTTTCTAATTTGTGTTTCTATTTCGATTTTTACTGTTACCTCTTGTTTTCCAGCACCGTTAGTATAACATTGTCTTGGTTTTCCGGCGGCATAAACCAGAATCCTTCTCTTCCCGCCAACATTCAAAACGTTATTACTCAAATTCCCCGCAAACAGAGAGGTTTTCTTCATTTTTTCTAATTTTTGTTTCTATTTCCGTTTTCACTATTATTTTTTGCTTTCCAGCATCCCATGTGCCATTTCTTGTTTTCCGGCGGCATAAACCACAATCTTTCTCTTCCCGACAACATTAAAAACGTTATTACTCTTTCCCGGTAGCGTTTCTTTTACAATCTTTGTTTAAAAACATATTCTTTCTTTGTTGGAAAACAAAGATACCAGTTTTATCAATCGTAATGGTTTTCCGGAAGTATTTTTATCTACGTGGCAATTTTGGCAATTTCCAGTTATAAATTGCCACATGTCTGCTGACTAGACATGGCACATGACTTCTTTTGCTTGTGGTGCTGCTCGTAAATTTTTTATTTTTTTGATTTTGCCTAAAGTGCAATTCTTAAGTTGTAATTATTATTTGGGCCATTGTTTTTTATTATTTTTTTTTAATTGGCAAGCGGGGTTGAAGGGACCTTACCCTTTTTAAATTACGTGCGGAAACTTATATCAACAATCAGCTGTTGACGTGTTTCGAACCCACAACCTCTCCACTTTGTGAGAGGGGTGCAATCATTTGGGCCATTGTTATTATAGGCAGATTTGTAATTTTCAATTAAAATACCAATAGCAAATTTCAGCAATTCTTATACTTCAGTATAGTAAAACCACGATAAAGTAATAACCTCGCTCAGATAATAATTTCTTTCGGTCCCGAATTTGGCATGTGTACTAAAGTAATATCCTCGCTAAATGCATTAAGTAATAAAAAAATTTGAATCCTTAAAGGCCTAACAAAAATATAAAGTAATAATTACTAAATTTCATACAAAAAATTATGTATATAATCTACATACTCTTGAACTTTTTTTTTTTTTTTTTGTCTGAAAATATGAATCTAAATTTGTTTGTTTGTTTGTTTTTTTTTTTTTTTTTTTTTTTGTACCTAAACCAAATTCAACCCCATCCTTTACTCATATGTAGCAAATAGTTATATAATGTGATTATTGATTGAAATGTTTCTTTTGACGAAACATTTGGTATAACCGAACTATCATCTGGATCAAGATCATGTTCATCATCATTTGGTATATGACGACATACTTGTGTTTTTTTCTTTGACCACATACATAGATCGAAAATCTCCCTCTAAAATAATAAATATTAATTTATTGATAAAGTAATATATTATTCATTTATCGATAAATAAATAATCTCGCTAAAGTAATATATATATTGACACATCAGCAATGAAAGACACCTCAGCAACAATTAATAACTGTAATTAGTTATTACATTCATTGCTGATGTGTCAATAATATATTTTTTCGGTCCCAAGGGTATGCATTTTATCGAGGTTTTACTGTACCTTTTGTTATTTTCGCCTTTATTATTATTATTAATAATCATCATAGCAAATTTGAGCAATTCTTATAATTAAGGGGAATGGAGCACCAAGCTAGGTTAGCTGATCATTCAAAAACTCTGCAGCTGATCTGCAGTCCGTCTCCAACTCAAGTCTTTTTATTCCTTTGTCTGCCTGCCTATTTATAAAATCATGTAGTGCCCATAAATTATTGGGGCATCCACTGCATCATTAGCCCCAAACCTGCCACAGCAAACAGCACTGAAACTTACCAGCTACCAATAACTAATCGATCCCAGTCGTCAAGCAGTTCCTGTAGTTTGTGAGCCATCGTGGACTCTGTCCCTCTGTGTGTCATGACCAACCAGTCCCAAATATAACACTTCACCCGAATCCAATCTTGTCGATATCCAGAACTCCATTTTCAAAAATAATATTGTTTCTAACACCCGCACACTGTCCACAATACTGCATAGGGAAGCAGAGTCAAGATCGAGTAAGCAATTCCTCTGTCATTGAGTTACTAACACCCAACACTGTCCACAATCGATCCCAATTTTTCAATAAGCTCTTAACAGAAGCACAGTTCATGGTATTATTGAACCTTGTCAGATGTCCAGTAAGATTTCTCCCGATCAGCAGAGTGGTGGGACAAGATAGAAAGAGATGTGGCGCATCCTCTCCCATATTCTGACACAGAGCAGAGATTTGGGACTACAAAGCCTCTTGCCACCAGCTTGTCCACTGTAAGAACTCTATGCCTCACTAGAGACCATATACAAAACTTAACAAAGGTTGGAATCTTGAACCCCCAAACAATATCGAAAGGGAAAGGTTCCATCATGCTTGGATAATCACTTCGATCCTTCGCAAGCTTCTTATACAGTTATACATGGACTTGACTGTGAATGTCACTTTCTTGGACCATTTCCAATGCCACTGATCCGCCCCGGGTTCAAGAGAAACTTTGGCTAGGGAGGGGTTAATAGCTTCCATCTCAATGGATTCGCCCAAACGAAGTATCCGTCTTCTAATATCTATATTCCATCCCCCATTATGGAATATAGATATTGCAGGCTAAAGAAAAAATTGATTGCGGTTCAAACCGAGATTGAAGACTACTGTGATGGAGTTCAAATCCAATTTCAGATTATGCTGAAACTCCTACTGGCAAGCTTAATGTATCCTATATTCAAATATAGAGCTGAGTGACAACCTTACTTTGTATAGTTTACAAGTTTTGAGGATTGAGAAAATGAAACTTTCCACTTATGAACCTGCGACATTGAAAAAAAGACAAGAATAACATAAATCTTTTTCTGTTCCTATATTAACTGAGAATCTCGCATTGCTATACTCAAGTTAAAATAAAGACCTAAATCAGAAGCTTCTCTTACATTTACCAATCCACCAATTCAGACTGCGAACCAGTTACAAGAGTATGAACCTAGGATTGCATTTACACGTGCAGAAATCTACATCTAAACCATGCACACTAGAGTACCATTTTGTTATTTTCGCCTTTGATTACAATTTGGCTCTCATAGTAGATTATTGGGACAAAAGTTTGTGGAATTCCTTTAATATTAAAACAAAACAAGTCTTGGATCGGGTGGTACAAAGCTAACATTCTGTCATCCATATGTAATAGAAGTTTACCATCCTTTGTAAAACATAATGGCATTAGGCTTCTGAAATAAACACCCGGAGATGCTTTAATGCTAAACAATTTTGTCCAAGACGACGTCACACCATAATCCTTCATCAACCATGCCTCAGCAAGGATCTTGTAGTTACAAACCAAACAAAGTTCTCCTCCTAACTCAGTTATATCAATGAAGCAATCGGGATTCATATGATTTGGCAGTGGTACCTCTCTAAACTTGTCACCACCGATCTCAAATGCAATCACTAAGTCATACCTATACGATCTTCTACTTTTATGAGCGGCTACCCAATGAAGCGAACCATCAACAGATACGCCATGCCTTGTTGCAATTCTATAAGGAATGCTTTTCATCTCTCTCCAGGAACTACTGGCTAGAGAATAGATATCAACACATGAACTACGGTCATAAACATTACTCTCATGATACTGGATTACTAGAAAATCGTAATTCTTATCAGTTGAATTGTAATAGACACTAACGTTAAATGGCATTTCAGAATCATGTAAATTAGCTTTAATGTATTCTCCAGTATATGGATTCCAGAGACAGTAGACCTTATCATCATACCTTCTATCAAAACTGAGTAAAATTAATCCATTACTAGAACCGCAACTAATGACATAAAGTTTATTATTTTCAGACTTGAACATTCCATTATCGACTTGTATGGCCTTGTCGAACGATATACAGTCTAATGCGTAACAGCAATTAAAATCATTAAGAAGGATTTTCAGGTTCTTTGAGTAACTTACATGCATATTGAAAACAAGAGAATCTGTAATAAAGTGTAACAATGATTTAGATACACACCTCAATTGAACAAGAGACTTGATTGGTATTTTGGAAAAGATATCGATGAGGATGTCGCATGGGATGTTGATGAAATCAGCCATTATTGATCAACAGAGGAAACAGAGGAGTTCCAAGTTAAAGAATCTATATCAACATGTAAACTGATTCTAAATAACCAAGACCAATATGTATAAGAGTTTTAATATGATACGACTTTTTTTGTAAATAGAAATACAATACCTTCTTCAACTCTTCAAGCACCTAAACCTAGTGTTAGTGTGTTATTAACTTCCTAAACCTTCATCAAATAAGGAAACTGCAGAAATAAACAAGATTTACACTGTTTTATTGGCCATGAAGATGTAAAAATGTTGAAAGCGGAACACTTTTTCGAGACATTTTAGTACATTTTTTTCATGTTTTTATCTAGCATAACAATTTTTTGTTTTTTAAGAAATTTTTAAAATCGTTTTCTTAGGAAGCAAACATATGAAACTATGAAAGAGATAATTTCCAGAAACTTATTATCCAGACTCAAATCAATCAGACTCGATCTACTGATGAGAGAGCCATGCCTCTCTGCTAATCAGCTATGTCATTCTGTATGTTAGTTGCAACATGCAGTTCTCTCTATCTGCATAAAACTCATGCATTTCATCATTGTAACTAGAACAATAGCGGAAAAAAAAAAGGCTAGAACAATAGCAAAATCGGGCCATATATAGAAAGACAAACACGTAACATCGTTGTTAATCAAACATACTAAAAGTTGTCAAAGGACTGATTAAATATACAGTCTCTATTTCTCGTAGTATTCCTACATCCTGCTTGCAATGAAACAGTCAAACAACAGAAAGTTTCTATCATTTGGAACCATTTCTTGCAGAACTTTTTAAGAATGAACCACTCTTGGTGATCTCACGCAATGGCTTGTTGGTGAAACGAATTGCATTATACGCCCATGCCCCTGCTACAGCCCCAAGAATTGGGCCTATGATATAGACCCATAACCCAGTGTAACGCCCATAGATAAAAGCCGGTCCCAAGCTCCTAGCCGGATTCATAGACGCACCAGAAATCGGTCTGTTTAAGCCATAATGATGAGAACAAAATTAGACAAGGCCAATCAAATTATGTACATTCTAACTTAAGAAGTATATAACGATTTAATCAGGTTTAGCAAATTGTTAATAGTTTCATACCCCGTGAAAAGCACATTTACCAATATGGTAGACCCTACTGCGATCCCTGCAAGTTCTCCTATCTGTACAATTCAAAACACACAAAGTTGGTACTAGAAAATGCCGCTTGATTATAAAATGTGATAGAAATAATTGGAGAAGAACATACCGCTCGATTATCAGTGGCAACACCAGATATTACAAACATGAGAAAGAAGGTGATGATGAACTCTACAACCAGAGACTGAACGTCTGATCCTGCTGGTATTGTTCCTGGGTATTCAGCATGTTTGTCACCAAACAGTAATCTTAAAGTCCCACTTGCAAGTACTGATCCAATTATCTGAACGACAACATATGGTGGCACCTATACACAATTATAGCTCTATTATTATTAGTAATATTGTCAACTGTAAACAAGGCAAGAAAATAACTCTCTTAAGACTACATATTTTTGAGATCATTTGACTTAGTTTGAATAATCTTAGGTTATAAATGTGCTTCGTTTTCATATAGAAATTCTGTCTATTAATAAGAACATTAATTTGTCAACAAACTGCAGAGAAGGATATCTCAGGATATTATACTTGGTCTTTTTGCATGTCAATACACACACCGTACTTGTTAGAATATACAAGAAGGTGACATGGGATGTTTCAGAACACATGGTGGACACATTAAACTACAATGAGGATGTGGGTCTGTGAAAGTAAAGACAGTATGGCCCAATTCATTCATTGAGAACGACTTCCTGAACACAGCACAGACCACCAGTGAATGAAACTAAAGACAGTAGTATCGTTTGTTTTTCCTTCAGTTAAGCACTGAATACTCATTAAGTTCTGAAGATCACTTAATACAATCAGTCATTAAGTGATCCATTCTGCCAAATTTGATGTCTGAATGACTTAACTGAACTTTTAGCTGATGAAATAGATTAAGTACTTAATGGTTAGTATAAAACAAACAGTCTGAAGACTGAATACGGTGGTCCACCCACTTAAGTTCAGTCATTCAGACTGCTGAATGAAAAACAAACACCACCTAAGACTTAGGATATGATACCAAGTATTTCTACAAGATGAAGAACTCAGAATAGTTCACCTTCAGCTCAAATCTCATTCTTCACTACTAACTATTCTATTCAAGTCCAAAACAAATTACATTTTAACTTTCCGTAACTTGGGTTTTAAATCTTTATTGCATTTTAATTTTTGGATAGGATTCGAATAATATAAGTTTTCTTTTGTTTGTATCTTAATTCTTTAATTTCATCCTGCTCAATTATTAATTAGTGTGGCTAGCTACGAAAGTCATTCAATTTGGATCAACCCATAATCCAAAATTCGTGATGTTACATTGGTTGAGAGGTAAATGTTGTTTGTAAGCGAATGCAATAAAATCAAGGTTGAGTTCCCCTGGTGCAACGCCAACGGAGCTCAGTTCAAAAAGACAGAGAAGTCCACATAGGACACAGTTGTCCATGTTGGATTCATCGCTTAACATATTGAGTGAATGGGCATCACTGATCTGATACTGCCTACAAACTAACCATCCCCATGATCATAAATAGGAGTAATCTCCCCACACCAACATTAAATAACCTTCCTGGTTCAGTGGTTCTAAATTTATACACACTACCCTACACAGTTGAAAGTTGAAACCTACTAAGGAATCATTCTATTATAAGTTGTGAAAGCATTTACATCCTTATTCCTAATAAGTCTGTCTTACTTACACAAACAAATTGCTAGACAAACAAGCAGTTTTATTTGTCAATAATAATTTCTGGGACATATAAGACAAGAAGACAATAGAATTGAGATTCAACTTTCTACTAATTATAAAATCTTTTGAAGCAGTGAAGGTCTATTTTTTCATATTCTTTTGACCTTTATGTCATGTGTAACACTGACCCACTCATTAGCCATGAATAGAATACTTGGGACTTTGGGAGTATGACAGATTATGATCTACCCACCAACCCAATATGTAATTAATCAAGTATTTAAAACAATTTTCACCAAAAAATTCTTTCTTATCTTGTTAATTATGCATTCAAAATTACTGAAAATCTAAAGTTAGAAGGAAAATAAGGTAAAAGCTTCAATAGAAAAATCTTATTAGTATGATCTTGATACTCTATGTAAACTCCATAAGACATGGAGGATTTTATTTGCAATTTTCCATCAAAGTTGACTTAAACCGTTGTTCTTATTGTTGAATGATTGAAGCCAATAATTACATGACATGACCCAGAAAAACATATTTAAACTACTTAACATTTTAATTAAAATACAAATTCCATGTATATATTAAACTATTGTACTTACTTGTTTCAATGGAAATCTCCGGCAAGTCGCATGAGCGAGAGTGACGGCCGGATTAAAATGTGCACCAGAAATATGTCCAGTGGAATACACCATGACCATTACAACCAATCCCCATGTTATTGAAACTCCAGGATGTGTTATCACCTTGTCTTTGCTTAGATTAGTCACAACAGCACCACATCCAGCAAATATCACAAAATAAGTCCCCAACAACTCAGCAAACAACTGTAAAAAAATTCAATAACTTCAATCAAACTTTTGTTGATCTCTCAACATAAACTATAGATTAGTTTCTAGAATCTAAAAGAAATAAAAGATATTAGATAAGAACATAGCCTACCTTTTGCAAGAAACACAGAGAGAAAATACTTGTGTTATCTGAACACTTATCTTCATCACCAAGAGAACTTTTCATAACACCTTCTTCTATATCAGGCATAGCTATAAACTCTGTATATCAAAAAAAATTGTGTGGAAGAAGGCAGAGAAAGAAAACAAACTAAAGTGTAAGGTATTCTAAAAATCTAAGTCATATATATAGCAAGGGATTATGGATTATAGATATTATTATTATTAAATCTGATTAAATAAGTAGAAAATCCTTACTTACTAATACTTACCAAAAGACTAAAGATATTGAAATCTTATCTGATTATCATTTCCGGTCTTATAGAGTAGCAAATAAAATTCAAACTCTTCTCCTAAAATTTAGTTATTTTATCTATATATATGAGAAGAAAAACTGTTTTAATGCATGGGGAAAAATTCAAATGAAATACTATAAAAATTAGACCTTAAGAACATGGTTGGAAAGTGTGAAACTGCTGCTATTTCTGCTAAGGATTGAAAGAGTAGAAAAATCATTGAATGCTAATTCAACAACTCACATGAAATTTTATGATAGAAGTCACAAGCGTGATTGAATGTGGACTTTTGAAATGTGAAACCCGTTTGAAAAAGGGTGCACTTTTTTGTTGTGCTGGGTTAAATTTGGTGAAAATTGGAGTCAAATGTGGTGCACCATTGATCACAAGATGGTGAAATTAATGGTTAGATGTAGTGCACCATTGCACCACCAACCAATCCCATCTCTCCCCTTTTTCTTCTGGAACACTTACACAGTTTTAATTACTACTTCACTAACTTATTCTTATCCAAACCATAATTTAAAATTTCGAATCGGGGCGAAATTTCGAATTCAGGAAAAACGATATATTCCGACCCTCAAAACAAACAAATATGTCACCTGAAATATTAGGAATATTCTTGGATATTCCCAGAATTTACAAATCCGATTCTTTTAAAAACCGGCATATTCCACCAAAATTTTGCGAAATATGTTCGCATTTTTAACTATGATCCAAACTACTCTAAGTAAGCAAAGAGTCTAAATCTTGTCAGGTCTCTAGACTCTAATCATGTTTAGACTTGTAGTAATAAGTTTTATTTATGTAGGGTTTTAGATAACAGGCCCAAATCCATTAAGTTTGTAGACTTTCTTGGCCCATGTTTGTGGGCTCTTGGAGACCCAAATTTGTAGATGTGTGACTGAGGTTTGACACTTTGACTTTGACCAATGAGTTGACCACATTGAGATATGAACTTATATAGAATCAACAGTTAAGAAAATTCTAAATTTAGACAAAAAGCTAGCTTCGGTTCCGAACCAAGTTTTATGACCGTTATACCAAACCAAAAATTCAAACTTCTTTAACATCTCTCACCGTTGAAATTCCCCTGTTACAATTCTACTCCACCATCTCAACCGTCTATTTCATTTATTACAAACCTACAACTTCTTCTTCTCTACCTCAAATCTTTCTCTCTTTCTCTCTCTGTGTCTCTCTTTCTCTCTCTCTCTCTCTCTAAAAGAAAGAAGAAAATGGTGTCGAAGGTTATCAGAAAAACTCCAACAAAACCCACCAAAGAACGTAGAAACAGAAGAAGAAAGAAGACTCCATTGAAGAATTTGTCAAATGCTTCTTCAATTGTTATTAATTCAATCAACAAGTCTATTTCTGCTTGTCAACGTCGTTTGATCAAAATCTTTGCTAAATTCACAAACATTCGAACCCCAAATCGTCGAAAACAAGGATTTCATGTCTTACAGAAAATACCCAAAGAAGAAATTCAAGTTAGTAATCCAGTTTGTCGATCTTTAATTTTCAATTCTGTTTTACCCCCATCTTTATTTCCTGATAAAAAAACAATCTTTCTTGATTTAGATGAAACTTTGATTCATTCTAAAACAGACCCACCACCAGAAAAGTTTGATTTCATTGTTCGACCAATAATCGAAGGTGAAATGTTAAATTTCTATGTTTTGAAACGACCTCATGTTGATGAGTTCTTGGAATCAATTTCAAAGAAATTTGAAATTGTTATTTTCACTGCTGGTTTAAGAGAATATGCTTCTTTGATTCTTGATAAACTTGATACAAAAGGGTTGATTTCTTATCGACTTTATCGCGATTCTTGTAAGGAATTAGCAGGTAAGTATGTGAAAGATTTGTCTGATATAGGAAGAGATATGAAGAATGTGGTGTTGGTTGATGATAATCCAAATGCTTATATATATCAACCTGAGAATGCATTACCTGTGCATCCATTTATTGATGATTTAAAGGATACAGAACTTAAGAAGATTAGTAAGTTTTTCGACGTAGCTGATGAGTTTGAAGATATGAGGGAAGCTTTGAAAAGTTATCAATTTGAAGAAGACAAGTTGGAGACTTGGTAGATTATTTTGTAGGAATTGTTTGTGATGTACTACTTACTATCTATCTGAAGAACTATTAGTTTTTTTGTCATAATATCGACGAAAATTTATCGTCTAGCTTATTTGTTAGTCTTTTGGAATTGTTTGTGATCTATTATGTTAATTGAAATAGAATAAATTAAAGCAATATTTGAGTAGTTATCTATATTTTGATTAAATCTTCCATTGTGCATGAAGTTTGATTGTCTGAACAAGGGTTTGCGCATTGAAGCCTAGATACCATTCTTCTTTTGAGATTTCTACGTGTGCATTAACAGCTTAACAATAGGCCTGCAATTGCTCAGAGTTTCCCCTCCTCCAATGTAAGATGAGCTTAACTCAACTATGCTGACATACGTCAATCACGTATTCCATTAGGGATTTTTGACACACAGGTTCTGGTTGCGTGCAATAATGCATTGAGCTCATTAATGCAAATAAGTATTATATCCTGCAGGAAATTTCTAGGTTGAGAATCTCAGGTCTGACATTGGAATGGACTTGGTTTCGAGTCATTTGAATATTGGTTGGCACTCATGTAAGTCCCAAATACAAGGCAACCTTTTATACTTCACTGCTCTTAGGGCTCTTAGATCAGTGTCAAATGAAACCTTCTTCTAGCATATAAACAGTAATTGAAACTGCCAATTAATTTTGCAGGGGAATCGGTATATATTGGCTTTTTCTTTGTTAGTGTTAGGTACTACAGGTTTGTGTCATTGTGTGGTTCTAGCTTGTCCAAATGCGCCAACAACATAAGTAGGTATTTATGGTTTTAAACATCCCATTTTTGTATCCTGATAGCAACTACGATGAGAAAATATCTCAGCCAGACAAAATTTTTTCACAGATAACTAAAACCAAACCATATATCACAGTCTTTATATCTTATCTCATTCATAGCTTCCTTCAAAATATTATATACATATATCAAGCAACCAGAGAATTTTAAAATAGCGGTTCTGTAATGTATATAAGTATGTATCTGCCATCTTTGTTTCTCAAACTTTTGGTAAAGTGATTCGTAGGACTCCATTCCTGCACCAAGAACACCTGCTAAGTCCAGTAACCCTATTGCTGAAACTGAGAATATAAGTAGCTCTTTAATATTACCAAAATATCCAGAAGTCTATGGTGAAGATCATTAGGTAATGGTTAATTAGCATAAAAAATCTTTAAGAGTCTTGCTTGAGAAAAGGGAAGAATAAGAAATTATATGAGTAGGGAGTGACAACTTACACAATCTCAGCCGAGATACGTTCCTTGTTGACATTATTGGGAAGTGGCCAAACAATCTGGTATGGCCCTTGTATAGTATCCCTGTTTTGAAGTGTTGTGACTGAATCTCTAGAACCACTTGATGCTCGCCACCTCTGAGTTGAACGTTTTCCCGTCACAATTAAGCTGTGAGCAAGTTGAATCACATGCTTTATAAGTTATAACTCAAAATTTGATATCATAATGCAGCCAAGTTCACATGAACTTCATTTAGGGGGAGTTTAAGACATGGTAGGGAGTAACTTACTTTTTTTCATCAACTTCAACTCTAATGCTATTCATACTGGAACCAGGAAGCTCTACTGTCATGACATAATACCATTTAGACTCTGCAACATCCATCCGAGGTGAAAGCTCCTTGACTGCACCCAACATAAATTTCGTATGTTTAACGTTAAGATAAATCAAAACTTAGGAATCCTATGATAGGATACACCATATACAAAACCTCCTTGATGTGTTCGCTTTAGATTGTGTGTTTTTAGATGAGTTAAGAACATAACAAAAGGAAAGCTGATGTTGGAAGTCGAGGCATCATTAAACACATCATATAACGTACCATCGGATCTAATGTTCTCAGAGTTCTTATTATGTCCATCGAATCCTTTGTATGGCCTAGAAAACTTGGGAGGTCCTTCCAAGGATAATTGACATTCTTGCTTTGCAGGTCTGTATTCTACAATACTTGCCTGAGGTTTCATTTGAATCGGTCTAGAGAACAGGGGTGTTCCCAAAGGATTACAAGAAGAGTCTTTGATTGCAGAACAAGAAGAATGAGGAGGCACACCATTATGAGATGAGTTATTTGCTCCAGAACTCTGAAAACAAAAAGGAAATACACAATTAGCATTTTGGAGGTAATTCTTGATTAACATTTCTGTTAACATTCTAAAAAGATTTTATGAACCTCTTCAATTGAAACTTGTCTCATAAAACACGCTTGAGAAATGGACCCTTGACGCGCAAAAAGCATCCTATTATCAGACCTCCGGGCTACAGAGTTTATACTGCTGCTGCAATTCTAAGACCAGAAAATAACATTATTATAGTGTTACTAGGAAGACATAGATCAAGGGAAGAGTGCAACATGCATATGAATAACATTCAGCGCTTAATGTAGCAAAAAGGACTAGAAAGTAAGTTGAGAGGAAACCAAGAGTAATCGTAGTTACTGACTCAGTGCGTGGGACCTAATTTTAGTATGACAATGTTGTTAAAGACTTAAGACACTTCACTCAATAGCATGCAGGTAGCAGGAAATTTCAAAATACAACTCTTTAGATAAGCAAGAACCAGGAAGCAATATATGTTCTCAGTTCACCATAAGCATCATAGTTGCGGCAAAATGGGCCACAAAACAAAAAGAACGCCTCTTCTTTGTTACAATCATTCGACAAACACCTATACCATGGCAAATTATGTTTTTGGCCTAATACTAGATTTCTAAAAGTCTACTAAGAATTTAAATACAAAATTCAGCTTAATAGAGTAACGTCGCATAGATTATATTGTCTACTACTCTACTCGGTCAATAAAACACTAAAACTGGTCAGAATGAAATTTGATCCTTACAGCCCAAGGAAAATCATTCTGTTCCCAATACTTCAACAAATACCTACTTGAAGAAAATGTATTTATAAAGATGAATATAAAAAAGTTGAAAGAATGATTGTTTAAGTCTTCTGTTGCAGATTTTCATTAAGAAAGGAGAGACAAGTGAGAAAGAGAAGGATTGAATTACCAGAGGGAGGAGGTGAGTGGCTGCCGGCAAATCTTCATTTCCAGAAAAGTGTCCTACAATCATGTTCACTCTCCTTCTAACTACCTGGTTCTCCATATCCTAAAAAGGGCAAATCCCAGGAACTTTAGCTCTACTACAATAAATTTAGCAGAGTTTTAACAGCAAATAAGCGCAAGTGAGATTCTGAGAGAGTGGTAGGTTATGAGGGAAATGGTACATGTGGTTGGTCATATTAAAACAGTGGATATATGAAGCCAAAATTTGGAAGATATTTGCAGTGGAATGGTCCCTATTTCTTGGAGATAAATATGTTCTTTTATTTTTTTTATTTTTCTTGGCTCAAACAAAAATATTAGTCGAACGACACGTATCACAATTCCCTTCATAAATATTGTATTTTTGGTAATTGGTCAGCAACTATGTAGTACCATGCAGTAACAAGAGGAGGGGAGAGTGAGGAACTTTCCTATGATTAGGCACCATGACCAGATCGAAGTCTTGGTCATGAGAATGAAGATGTGTCTCAATACCACTTACTCATCAGTTGAATGCTTTTGTCAATAGCAGTGGTGACCCTGCCGTTTAGTTACAAACCAGGCAGACTAGATTTGGCCTATTATGAAATCTGTTCAAACTTATTTGAGGTACCCTCCAAAGATAGCTAGGAATGTTGTCAGGGAACGTTCTGTTTGGTAAATGGTAATGATTCAGCAATGTTGTGTAAAGAACTGTCCTAGATCATGCCTGAGATTTTAATGAATCGATTGGAAAATTTGAGATTAAATATGATTGGAACAGATGAAGTATAGTGGGACTCTGATAGCTTAATTTCAGGATAAGCACAAAAGTAAATTTTTTGTTTCGCTCGTTAAGGCTTAGAACCACGTCTTTGTTAAGATATGAACGCTGCTGATTCTAGCTCGTCAAAATCTTAACCAAGCATTTGTAGCAGTGAGGTGCATAACAGGACTTTAAAATGTGACGACACAAAACTAGCCCCAAAACCAGTTTCGATTAACATCCATGTGATGTAATGTATTTACATTACACATTTATAACAATGCATGTATCTTGACTCTTGTGATGCTTCAAATAAAAGGTGCTCCGCCTTTTGGTGGTAATTCATACATTTCGTGAAACTGCCCTCAGTCAAATGGTCTTTTAGACCTCTTTCTATACCTACAAGTTACAAATACTGTATGTATATTTTCTCATGACAACAATTATCCACTTTTTGCAAATTTATCAACTTCAGTAATATCAAGGAACCTATCCATTCCACTTTCCAGGAGGAATCTGCAAGAGTTTTGAAAAGAATTATCACCAAAAATGTTAGACTTTTCTGAAACCAAGTAGTTCGTAAAAGAAAGATCAGTCTGGAGTTGTAGTACAGATGTGTAGCTTACTTTTCTAGTAGAACTCTTGTCATAAATTGACAACCCCCAGGAACATCAGATTGCATATTTACAGCTATGTTTGGATTATGAATACTTTGTCGAATGTGTATCCAACCATGTTGTCCATGTTTTTCGTCTGAAACTTTAGCCCTGTATATTATTATATATAACTAATGAGATTAAAACTGCAATGTTTCATCAGGCGTGCTTCATCCAGCTTATATATTCAAACTCATAACTATGGTTTATAATTATAAGCAGAGTCACTGTTCTTGGTAGAATCATTAGTGATGGAATGAAATGATTTTGATCTCATAATAAATAAACTCTTAAACGGCTAGAGCGAACGATTTTCATATCATGTTAAGTACATAAGGACATATATAATTTCGAGTTTCTATACCTGTACATACGCGCGTCAATAACACTTGGAGCGTCATTAGAGTCAACTAGACATCCCTCACTTACCCAACAATGCCCACAGGTATCCAATTGCCATCCTTCAAGGCGTCCTTCCTGAAAAAGGTGAGTAGGTAATGCCATTCTAGTAGATATGTACAGTATGACATTGAGCTTCATAGACCTTGTTTTTAACAAATCAAAAGATGCTGACTATTAACCGCAAGAAATCGATATATTAAAAACAATCCTGTGATGAATATTGTTGTGTATATTCAAGAATGCCCCAGTACCAAAAATGGCACGAACGAAATGCTATATAAAAATTCAGCTAGGTCTCTCGGTCGTTGTTCAAAATGAACTTTTTGCTGCAATTAGAGGAAAATATGAGTATATTTACACATTGCAGCATGCATTGGAAATGCAGAATTTTCTGTATATGTTGTAAGACAAATGTTTGTAAAGATAATATTTACCTCTATGTAGCTCCTAAATGTCTCAATTACTTCAACACCTTTATCCTTTGCATATCTTGGCTCAGTACAGATGTTCAATCTTAACTCTACAGATTCTGCTGGATCTTCAAGATCTTTAATTAGACTACCTATTCCTTCTTTTGATCCGGCAAGCTTCATGCGCACCATCTCAATTATGATCTTCACCACCATGTAAGCACCTGGAATGAAGCAATAAAAAACTAATATTACGACAAATACAAGAATATGATCGAAAATCTTGACAATTAATGAAACTTTTCATGCAGTCTTCTGTCAGAAATTTTGAGTCACATAATGTGCTTGAACATGGAATAATATTGAACTAGGATAAGGTGTTTACTTCAAAAACCTTTTCTAAAACGAGGCAAAGAAGTGTACAACTCTGCAATTTTAAAATGAAGCAAATAAGCATAAAACTTACCATCATCTAGGAAATGGTTCTCTTTCAAGGCACCATGACCAGATGTTTCCATCATGAGATGTGTTTCAACACCATCTTTATTAAGTTGAATACCCTTATCAATAACATTGCGATAACCAACACGATAAAGACAATGGTGACCACCTCGTTCAGTTATAAATCGAGTGAGTGCCATACTAGTACGCGCATCAGTGACAATATTAGTACCAGGATGTTCTCTCAACACAATAGACGACATAAGAGCAATGAGCCTATCACCATTAATTGGATTGCCTTCATTATCAACTACACCACTTCGATCAACATCCGTGTCAAAAACAATTCCTAAATCAGCTGATTGTTCTAATACCGCAGCTCGAGTAAGGGACATAGCAACTTTGTCTTCAGGATTTGGAATGTGGTTAGGGAACATTCCATCTGGTCGAAGATTTAGTGAGCCAAATGTGTCTGCCCCAAGCTCATCCAATACATTCCATGCAAAAAACCCTCCTGAACCATTTCCAGCATTCACAATTATCTGCAATTTATTTGCAAAATCATAAAACTACTATTTGTTCTAACATATTATGATTACTTTGTAGTAAAATAACATATCAGAGTGGCGCAGCGGAAGCGTGGTGGGCCCATAACCCACAGGTCCCAGGATCGAAACCTGGCTCTGATAATTTAATTGTTTTGCTTTTAAATCTTTTTGTCCCATGGGCCTATAAAGCCCACAATAAAAACTCTTTTTAGGCCCATAAAGCCCACATTCATGAAGATGAACAGCCAGAAAGAAAAGTGTGAATTATGAACCTTAAATCCTTCAAGTGGAGTGTCAAAATGCTCTGGGTGATTTACCCTTTCCTTGATGATATCGCGAAGGTGCTTGGAATAGGTGCTCATAAAATCAACTCTTACTGGGGAAACGCCGTCCTTAGCAAGTGAAGTCTTCGCAAACCTGTTTGCATACTTACGGGCAGCTTGGTCACATATTTCTTCGACATCAGTTGAGCACAATCCACCCTTGGGAGTAAAGAATTTTAGACCATTACGAGTATAGGGTAAATGCGATGCTGTCATCTGTATCACAATTAAAGGACATAGTTCATCACAATCGTCAAAATATTATAGTTTTACATGTCAAAAATACAAGTCTATTGCAATACCATGAGTGAAGCATCATAGGAAAATGGAGGAAGTAGAGTACTCATAAAACAAGCTGGAGTAGTAGCAAGTCCCATGTCAAATGGTATACATCCAGCTCGTTTTAACCCTGCGAAAATGGCTATACTCAAAGACGGACCAGAGATTCGAGGATCTCGCCCAAGTGATACCCTAACTTTATCTTGGCCTAGTACTCCTCCATTTTCTTTTTTCAGACCATCAATCACCCATTCACCAAAACTCTCAGCAATTGCTTCTATGGCTGATGGAGTGAGGTCTACAGTTCGACCTTTCTCGCCTTCTACAGCAACTCCACGCACATCTGAACCATTTTGAAGTCTTTTTATTTTCTCAACATCTTCGTCCACCACGACATCATTGAATTTAGTTGCATTACATAATTGTTTACGCTTAATATGACTTGCTTGGAACCGAATTTTGAAACTAACTTTTGTAACTCCATAGTCAAGTTGAAGAGTTTTGGGAGATTTGCTGGTGCATGTTTTATGAACATTGTGTTGTAAAGTGAGTGAGGAAGTTGAAGTGGTAGCCATGAAAGATTGTTCAAGCTAAGTTAGCAATCTATTTTTATTTCCAGGAGTTTTTAGAGTTTAGAGATTTACAGAACCAAGTATATACTTTATAAGAGATAAGATTACTCAATGAAGCAATAAACCATAGCCCCACAATTCAAATTAATTCCCACGAAAATATCTGTATGGAGATTTCCACATTCTTGGACCTTATTTAGTTCCATGGAAAGGGATTTTTGTCTGTTATAACATCTGACATTGATAGGTTTTATTTTATTTTCACTGGCATTATACAAGACAGAAATTTCAAATATAGCTTTGAAATGTATGTTTAAGAGCTAGAATATCTCCATGCGATAGAAAAAAAAATGTAATACTCCTATCAGGCTAGAATTTATGTCATCAAAAGTCGAGACAAAAGAACGGAAGTGAACTTGAGAAATGTAGTGACATGTGGTAATCAGATCGTGCAGTACATTATCGGCAAAATGTTAAAGTTAAGAATTACAGTAACACTTAGCGGGCAGGTGCTACTGCAGATGCAGATGCCATCTTTGCTGAAGCATGACTGTGAAACTACGTACTGGCCTGCCAGAATTCTGACCACGGAGCTGAGGAAAAGACAAGGTGTGTGGCTTCGAATGAAGCGTTGTGGTCTTTCTCATGGATAAAAAATGATCATCAATTGAGAAAACAGTAGGCCTACGGCTACCAGGATTTGCGTGGGGCGTACAGATCAATATGATTCATGGTATTGAAATTGTTATCGAAAGCAGAGTAAGGGCATCAAGTTTTCTATTTACTGTTAGCAATACAGAGCAGCAGCAGTTTTTGGTAAGGGCCGGGTAAGGCGGGTAAGCCGGGTAGTACTTTCAAATGTAATATTTTAACTATTCAGTCATGATATATATTGAATTGTAGCTGATTCTCGTAAGAACTGGCTTTGCTACCACGATAGATAGAATCGATGATATATTTTACCATTTTTACGCCGTTTTGATCTCTGGCAGCTCATTTCTAAAAGCTCTGACTTGTGAAAACTTCTTATATGTTTTTGTCTGGCGGTTCCATCAGTGAAAGCAAGCCAAATAGCCAATGTAGTGATGATAGGGTGTCTTTTATATCTCAGTAAAAAAGAACCCGAAAACACATCAGAAAATTGCATAAGTTCAGTTTTGATAAGATTTAAACGTTCCGCAGTAATAAAGAGAGATCACTAAGTGAGCCTAGGCTGCGATGATATGTCCCATATTGATTAAAAAGAGAAATTCAACATAATTTAAATAAAATTAAGTTTAATACTAATACTATCAAAAGAAATATATGTTGTTATTTCTTTGTGGTGTTGTAGCCAATTCTTACTTATCTAGAAGTGGCTTTGATACCATCTAGAAATAAATGATATATTTCAATTGTTTTAAATCATAAAATTACTATTTGTTTCTAACATATTATGATTACTTTGTAATAAAATAACATATCAGAGTGGCGCAGCGGAAGCGTGGTGGGCCCATAACCCACAGGTCCCAGGATCGAAACCTGGCTCTGATATTACTTTTGCTTTAAATCTTTTTACTCATCCAGAACTGGCTTTGATAACATGTAAAAATAAATAATTATATATTTCAATTGTTTTAATAATTAAAATATTTTTCTAGGTTCAGCACAATGGACATTCACTTTTAAAAATAGAGAAAAAAAAAATAATTGTTGTAAATGAAAGTATGGATGTCCAGTCCAGAGCTCAAAGCCCAAGCCCATTCGCCATCTCTTATCTCTATCTAGGTGTGGGCTTTATCATCAGACAGGTGTCAACAGCAGGGATCCAGGTGGCACTCAAATATGCTTAATAGGCATGACTAATAAAACCTATATGTATAGGTGCTGGTGTATATATATACACATATACACACTTACTTGTATATATACAGAACACAGTAATAAAGAGAAATGAAAATACACAAGAGCTATCTCCGTCCATTCCATATCTCTCTTTTGTACACACTTGTTTTTAAGTATTAACTTGCTTCATTTATTAAGCTAACTTGAAGTTGCTTTATTTTATCGAACGTTATCAGCACGAGTTTGCTCTATTGTCCAATAACTATAAGAAGTGTATATATCAATAAGGTGTTATTACAACAAAGTGTTATCAGTGTAAGTATTTGGGTAAGTTTGTTGATTTTCACATTATAATCATGTCTAACATTACCAAGTTGGAATTTACTGCTTTAGATATTACTGGTGAAATTTATCTGTCATGGGTGCTTGATATTGAGTTACATCTTGCTTTCATGGGTCTTAAAGACTATAAAAGAAGGAAATCAACTGTCCTAGCAGGACCGTACCAAAGCACTAATTTTCCTTCGTCACCATATCCATGAGGAATTGAAAACTGAATACCTCACTGCCAAAGACCCGTAGATTCTTTGGCAGAATTTCAAAGAAAGGTTTGACCACCATAGAACTATTTCCCTCCCAAGGGCTCGACATGAATGGTCACACTTGAGTTTTCAGGATTTCAAGACTGTTACTGAATACAACTCAAAGTTGTTGAAAATCGCGTCCACCCTGAAGTTATGTGGGCATTCTGTTACTGAGGAAGAAATGATAGATAAAACACTCTCTACATTTCATCCTATAAATATGGTCCTACATGAACAGTATCGGCAATGCCGACTTAAGAAGTACTCGGAGTTAAATGAAATTCTTACTTCTGCCGAGCAAAGTAAGCAGCTCCTGATGAGCAATGCTAACAAAGGGCCACCTGGCTCTGCACCTGTGCCTGAAGCACATGCATCATCATATCGTGGCAGTAAAAGGTAGAATGGGCCCAAAAGAGGCAAAGGCCCCAGAAGTGGCCTATACCACAAGAGTGGTGGTCCTCATCACAACAATTTCAACCACAAAGGGTCCAAAAGTACCCCATACCACCAGAAGTGGGATGACACTGAGCCTAAAAAGGATAAAGGAAAAGGTGCCAGTAGCACTCATTACCATAAGACTGGTGATGACACTTGTCATCGTTGTGGCATGGAAGGGTATTGGTCGCGTACCTGTCGTACGGCCAAACACTTGGTTGAGCTTTATCAGGCATCAAAGAATGACAAATGAAAGAAAGTGGAAACAAACTTTGTCGATCAGTCTGAGCCAGAAGACTCTACTCTTTTTAATGTTGATGATTTCATTGTGGAACCAGAATATAATCTTGACTTCTTTGATGGAGGTTTCCCCACCAATTAAGTCTATATCTATCGCTTTATATCTTGTATCTGCTTATATGTACTTTTGTTATGTACTGTTTGGTATTATCTGTTAATAAATAATAAATGTGTGTTATCTTAACTCGTACTCACTTTAATTTTCTTATACTATGAAGGGATATGGATCCCACATATAGCATGCATAATCGTCTTGCGGATGGTAGAGTTTTATGTCTCGTAGACAGTGCCACAACACACACAATTCTACGAGACTGTAAATATTTCTTACATCTGAAATTTGTCAAGGCTAATGTGGACACTATTTCTGGTACATCAAGTCTTATTGAAGGCTCTGGTAGAGCTAATGTCATGCTCCCTGGTGGTACCATATTCAACATTGTGGATGTTTTATACTCCACAAAGTCCACTAGAAATTTACTTAGTGTTAAAGATATACGTCTTAATGGTTACCACATCGAGACTATGAATGATCATGATATTGAGTATTTGTGTATAACATCTGAAGTTTCAGGACAGAAGTAGGTTGTAGAGAAACTTAAGCCTATCTCTTCAGGGTTGTACTACACAACCATCAAGCCCCTTGAATCTTATGCAGTAATGCGCCAGAAGTTCCATGACCATAAGACATTTATGTTATGGCATGACCGTTTGGGTCACCCTGGGGCTAGAATGATGCGAAGAATTATTGAAAATTCACATGGGCATAGTTTGCAGAACCAGAAGATTCTTGCATCTAATGACTTTGTTTGTACTGCTTGTTCTCAAGGTAAGTTGGTCACAAGACCATCTCCGACTAAGGTCACTACTGAGTCTCCTACATTCCTGCAACGGATCCAAGGAGATATTTGTGGACCCATACACCCACACTGTGGACCATTTAGATATTTTCTTGTGTTAATTGATGCATCTGCACGATGGTCTCACGTGTCTCTGTTGTCTACACGAAATATGGCATTTGCACGACTTCTTGCTCAACTCATTAGATTACAGGCACATTTTCCTGATTACCCTATTAAATCCATCCGCCTTGATGGTGCAGGTGAATTCACATCACAAACATTTGATGACTATTGCATGTCTATAGGGATTGACATCGAGCATCCAGTTGCTCATGTACACACACAGAATGGATTAGCAGAGTCCTTTATCAAACATAATCAGATGATTGCACGCACCATGCTTATGAAATCGAAGTTGCCTGTTTCTGCATGGGGACATGCTATATTGGATGCCGCCGCACTGGTTCGACTTAGACCAAATGCATATCATCAATATTCTCCTTTACAGCTTGCTTTTGGTCATCAGCCAGATATTTCTCATCTACGAACATTTGGTTGTGCGGTGCAAGTTCCAATTGCCCCACCCCAACGCACAAAAATGGGACCGCAACGTAGATTGGGAATTTATGTTGGTTTTGATTCTCCGTCTATTATTAGATATCTTGAACCTTTGACAGGTGATGTTTTTACGGCAAGATTTGCGGATTGCCACTGTGATGAGACAGTCTTCCCGCCGTTAGGGGGAGGAAATTCGTCTGTTCCTGGAGAACGGCGTGAATTATGGCTTCCCGCAGAAGCACCTAAATTGACTTGGTATACACCAACTCTGTCTCATCTTGATCCACGTACTGCTTTGTGTGAAACTGAAGTACAAAGGATCATTTACCTTCAGAAAATTGCTTGGCAATTGCCTGATGGTTTTACAAACGCAGCAAAAGTGGCAAGATCACATGTACCAGCTGCTAATGCGCCTGCGCGAATAGAAGTCCCAGAAGGACGATCTGTCCCTGAAGGACGACACGTCTCTGAAAGACAACCCGCGAATGTGGCCGCAAATGAATCGTCTAAAATACGCCAGAAGCGTGGACGACCTGTTGGGTCAAAAGACTCAAATCCCCGGAAGAGGAAAAGCCAAACAAAACCTCCAGTAAATAGCGCTCCTGGAGAGGCTATAACGCAAGGAAAACAACAAAAACCTCTTGAAGAGGAATGTGTCCCTGAAGTGGCACAAGCCCCTGAAGTGGCTGTCCCTGAAGTGACACAAGCCCCAGATGAGGCCCAGGTACCTGAAAATGATGAAATTTCTGTAAATTATGCATGCACAAGAAAGTTGTGGAATAGAAACAAAATTGTCATCGATGACGTATTCTCCTTTGCCGTAGCTGCTGAGATTGCAGTAGATGATGATTGTCTTGAACCACATACTATTGAGGAATGTCGACAACGACATGATTGGCTAAAATGGAAGGATGCAATTCAAGCAGAATTGGATTCTCTTGCAAAACGAAATGTTTTTGGACCTGCAGTCCTAACCCCCAAGAATGTTAACCCTGTAGGTTACAAATGGGTATTTGCAAGGAAACATAATGAGAAAAACGAGATTGTGAGATATAAAGCTCGTCTCGTCGCACAAGGTTTCTCGCAGAAACCTGGGATTGATTATGAAGAGACATATTCTCCCGTGATGGATGCAATTACATTTCGATTTTTAATTAGACTGGCAGTCTCTGAAAGACTAGATATGCATCTCATGGATGTGGTTACTGCGTATCTTTACGGAATATTGGATACTGATATTTATATGAAAGTCCCTGAAGGATTAAAATTGCCTGAAGCAAAACCACGTAATATGTACTCTATTAAGCTTAAGAGATCATTATATGGATTGAAACAATCCGGGCGTATATGGTACAATCGCCTCAGTGAGTACCTACTGAAAGAAGGGTACAACAATGATCCCATTTACCCATGTATATTCATTAAGAAAGCAAATTTAGGATTTGTCATCATTGCGGTTTATGTCGATGACATAAATATAATTGGATCTCCTGAAGAGATTGCCAAAGCATCAAACTATTTAAAGAATGAGTTCGAGATGAAAGATCTCGGGAAAACAAAGTATTGTCTCGGCCTGCAGATCGAACATACAAGACATGGAATATTTGTCCATCAGTTAACGTATACTAAAAAAGTTTTAAAGCGTTTTAACATGGACAAATGTCGCCCAAGTCGCACTCCAATGGTCGTAAGGTCACTTGATGTGAAACTAGACCCATTTCGTCCTAAAGAGGACAATGAATCTTTACTTGGTCCTGAAGTACCATACTTGAGTGATGTGGGTGCTCTTTTATATTTAGCCCAATGTACTAGACCTGACATTTCATTTGCAGTGAATTTGTTAGCCAAGTTTAGCTCAACTCCAACCCGACGACATTGGACTGGCTTAAAGGAGATCATGCGTTACCTTCGAGGGACGACAAATATGGGCTTATACTATTCCAGAGAACCACCAAATGGCTCCCAACTAAAGGGGTATGCAGATGCTGGATATAGATCTGACCCACACAAAGAAAGATCGCAAACTGGGTATGTATTTACTTATGGTGGTACAGCAATTTATTGGCGATCTTCTAAGCAAACATTGGTCGCTACATCTTCCAACCACTCGGAGATACTTGCACTCCATGAAGCAACTCGTGAGTGTGTATGGTTGGGGCTCTTGATACAGCATATCCAATCAACATGCGGACTCCCCTCAGTTACAGATACCAACAATGATTTATGAAGACAATGCTGCATGTATTGATCAAATCAGGGAAGGCTACATCAGAAGTGATAGAACAAAACATATTTCTCCAAAAAAAAAAAATTCTCTCATGAACTCCAGAAGAGTAACGAGATCAATGTCCAGAAAATATGGTTCGATGAGAATCTCGCTGATTTGTTCACTAAGTCACTAGCTTCACTAGCTTTTGAGAAACTGGGGGCATTGGGATGCACCGAAAGTCTAGCTTAGTCTGATTTTCATCAGGGGGAGTTGTCTCCAGGGGGAGCCGCCAGGACATTGAGTGTACTGTACTCTTTTTCCTTAGCTATGGTTTTTTCCACTGGGTTTTCCTAGCAAGGTTTTAACGAGGCAGTATATAGCGCGTCCAACACCACTCAAGATATCACCTATTGTACTCTTTTTCCTTCGCTATGGTTTTTCCCACTGGGTTTTCCTGGCAAGGTTTTAATGAAGCAATGATCTTGATATGGTGGTCATTGTACATCCAAGGGGGAGTGTTGTAAATGAAAGTATGGATGTCCAGTCCAGTCCAGAGCTCAAAGCCCAAGCCCATTCGCCATCTCTTATCTCTATCTAGGTGTGGGCTTTATCATCAGACAGGTGTCAACAGCAGGGATCCAGGTGGCACTCAAATATGCTTAATAGGCATGACTTATAAAACCTATATGTATAGGTGCTGGTGTATATATATACACATATACACACTTACTTGTATAAATACAGAACACAGTAATAAAGAGAAATGAAAATACACAAGAGCTATCTCCGTCCATTCCATATCTCTCTTTTGTGCACACTTGTTTTTAAGTATTAACTTGGTCCATCTATTAAGCTAACCTGAAGTTGCGTTATT
Organism: Aquilegia eximia; assembly: GCA_023053565.1. NCBI lineage: Eukaryota > Viridiplantae > Streptophyta > Magnoliopsida > Ranunculales > Ranunculaceae > Aquilegia > Aquilegia eximia. Next base: position 13,510,720 of record JALIGU010000001.1, read on the forward strand.
TTATCGAAATAATCAAAAAAATTATTTTGATAAAAATGTAATTGTTAAATGTTAATGTAAAACCCTGAAATTTCAGTTTATGTGCCCATGCAACTCAAACCAACAACCAACTCTTTTTCATATTTTCACATAATGTTTTGAAACCTCCTCACAAGAGGAATAATTTGAACTGAACCAAACTTATCATATATTTGCTCCCATATAATTTTCTATTTACAGCCATTAAATGTAATAGAAATTCGACAAACGACATAAATTTCACTATTTTTGTTTAGTAAAGAATGATAATATTAGACTGTATATATATGCATGTCTTCTTCTTTTTTGTTTTTGCAAAAAAATACTAACACACTGCATGTCTTCGCTTAATTTACAGGTGTTAGCCATGATTTTTTTTTTTTTTTTTTTGACCCCCATGTATTGGGCCTTACCCTTGTCCTGTGGATTATGGAAGAGACGTGGGCCTTTTGTTCTAAAGCCAGTCCATTGACAATCTCCACTCCACCACCTACATGGGGCAGATATATTTCCTGCCGACCTCAATCAAATCAAGATGGCAAAAAGCAACGATTCAGATCAAAACAAAATATTTTTGTAACAAAAATAATAATAATTACAATTAATCAAATAAATCGAAATTAATTAGACTTCATGTTTAACACAAACTAGTGTAACTTAGCTTCAAAGTTACACACTAAACCCAACATAACAACAACTACTACTCAGATTCTAATACATAGCTTTTAGTATCTGGTACTACCGGTTGTTACTAAAACATCCCAATTACTTTCTCCTCACCGTCGATTAGATCAAAATAAATCCTAAAAGTCTAAAACCATGCATAAATCTTGTAACTCAAAATAACAAACAAACTCCTCAAAGCATCTAATAATTTCTCTTTCCTAGTCAAACTCAATTAAGCAGAAGATTGCGTATGTTTTTCTCAAACACTTTCATCAAATTAGCAAAACTTTCAAGAGAAGAGAAGAGAAGAGATTGGTTTTTCTTTGGTTTTTCTTTAGCAAAACTTTCATAAGATCATGGTTCTTGGAAGTAATAATCATCATACCATAATCTAAAAGAAGTTCTTTGATCGTTTAGATTAATACCAAGTAAGTTTTTTTTCTTTGGTTGTTTGATCTTTTTGTGAAGAAGAGAATCAGAGATCAGAGATGGTTGCATGTGTTGTGAAATCTGATCCATTAGATAAAGATGCTGAGCCGTTTGTCGAGGTAGATCCAACAGGTAGATATGGTAGATATACTGATTTATTAGGTTCAGGAGCAACAAAGAAAGTATATCGTGCTTTTGATCAAGAAGAAGGTATTGAAGTTGCATGGAATCAAATTAAACTAAGAGGTTTTGCTGATAATGAAGTTATGTTAGATAGACTTTTCGCAGAAGTTCGATTACTTAGAAGTTTAAAGAATGATAATATCATATCTTTTTATAATTGGTGGACAGATGAGAAAGATAATACGTTGAATTTCATAACAGAAGTTTGTACTTCTGGTAGTTTAAGAGATTATAGAAAGAAACATCGTCATGTTTCGATTAAAGCTTTGAAGAAATGGAGTAGACAGATTCTTAGGGGTTTGGAATATCTTCATACACATGAACCTTGTATTATTCATCGTGACTTGAATTGTTCCAATGTTTTCATGAATGGAAATAGTGGTCAGGTGAAGATTGGTGATCTTGGGTTGGCGGCAACAGTAGGAAAGAGTCATGCAGCACATTCGATACTTGGAACACCGGAGTTTATGGCACCAGAGTTATATGATGAGGATTATACAGAGTTGATAGATATATACGCGTTTGGATTATGTTTGCTAGAGATGGTGACAATGGAGATACCATACATGGAATGTGATAGTATCGCGAAAATTTATAAGAAGGTGACATCTGGGGTGAAACCTCTAGCCATGAACAAAGTTAAGGATCCGCAAGTTAAATCGTTCATTGAGAAGTGCATTGCAAAGCAAAGTGATAGACCATCTGCTTCTCAACTTTTACAAGATCCTTTCTTCGATGGCCTAGACGATGATCAATGAAGATTACAACAACTGCTGATGGTCGTCGAAGATTTTTTCAATGTTATGTAGAGCATTATTTTTGTTCTAGTTGTGTTCATGGGAGAATTAATTTGTACATACAATCAATTTTTGAAGTATAATAAAGATATTTCTTTTATTTTCTATATTCAGTTCCTATGTCTTTTATTTATTTATTTATTATTTCTTTTAACTGCCAAGACATATATGGGGTGCTAAAAAATGCCCTGTTCAAATAACACAAGAAATATTTATTTTACAATATCAGTTCACAAATATCATCCAGCATAGTTTTAATCAACATCAATCAAAGGGATAAAAACAAATACATTCTTCTGGGAATTACTAGAGTTCTACTTTAAAAAGACTTGCATGCTTGAGACGATCAACAATGTCTGCAACTGAACCGATACCAGCAACCAGAGTCACAGCCAAGCATATCATACTTAAGCTCTGCATAAACTTCCATTTAGTACTTCCTCGTTTGATCTTTGCTTGCACAATATACATGTTCACCGGAAAGTAGACTGTCAACGGAAAAAATGATAGCGCACCGAGCAATCCAAGAATAGCATTGAAGAAGGGAAACAACATAGCGACGAATGTTGTACAGATAATAAAAGCAGGACGCAAAAGAAGCTTCATTAGTGTAAACTGGAAGTTATGATTACTGCATGGCGATTTCAAGGTGTACACCTTAGTGAAGAATCCTGTGTTTGGAAATTTTGTAGCTAACCACTTCTCATGTATACAATATATTGGTTGTGCATACACCTGAAATAAAATGAGAATGCGTGTTTTTAAGTCAATGTTTTCAAGACGAATAGCGACAAAAGACCAACACCACCACATACCTGATAAGCAGCGATCAAATGTATAATGACAGAAATATTGGCAGTGTCTACGAGCCAAAAAGGTTCAAAGAATCCAGTGAGAATGTTTCCTGGAGCATTATTTCCAAAAGCTAGGTACCCCATGCAGCCCAATGTTGTATAAAACATTGTTGTTGTGCCAACTGCATACCTTGACGCTTTCTTCATTGTTTTATTTTCCGATGGGGGTGATTTTAAAGTATCCTACATTTAGTTGAATAGAGCAGAAAAATAAGCATCTTCAACAATCGGATAGAAAGGAAAAGATCAAAGGAAACCAAACAATAAATAACAGGACTGGCAATGGGATATTCTAAAATACAATAAGCTTACCTGGATTTCTAAGTGTATGCAAAAGCAATGTTTCCAAGTGCTTGAAAATAGCGAAAAACCTTCGTCGCAGGAGTGATACCAGCACTGATATCAAGATTCATCAGACTTCCCCTGAGTTTGGGGTGAGATGCAACTTTCTCTATGCATAAATATGAGGAGATAAATGAGTAAGAAAACGATGTTAAAGCCGCAATATATGATAGCAGTGTCACTTTCTCCAAATTTGGAAACTGTGATAATATAATTTCTATTGCTCCAAAAAGTATCATCAATAAGGTTCCTGATACATTGCACCGTGCACCATTGCCTTTGCTATGGAAACAATGTGCCCTTTTCACCGTCCTGCACAAATAAAAGATAGGATGAGGTTTTGCAATGGGATAACACATTTCTATCTCAAAAGGAGATACAGAGTTTTCACAATAACAACACTTAAACACAAAGCATTGCTTCAAGCTCTACTTGTGTCTTGTGGCATCATCTTGCCAAAAATAAGACACCGTCTTCAAAATTTTCACCATCTTCAATGAATTTCTGTGGAAGTTCTAGACCTTTTCATAACGCCCTGATTTTTTATATTCCACTTATAAAATTATGGATTTATCATATCATTATCCTCAGATTAAAAAGCTAACACACCCATATATTCCTTATTACGGTTTAACAATCTTCTAAATACTTCTGAAAGTTAAAAAAAGAATAAAGCAATCCTTACGATATAAGTTTCCACACGTAATTTATAGGGGTAGGGGTCCCCTTAACCCCGCTTGCCAATATATTAACAAAAAAAAAAAAAATAAATAAAATCCTTACGAGTGCTTTGCCTTTTTGCATTCACATTTTGGTCAAGACATGTTAAGGATGTTTAGGAAAATCTTTGAAATGGTATATAATTTAAACAAAACGGAAATGACTCACGCCATGCTTGTAGCAGTAGTAACTGTATAGCCAATCATTGATCCCCAAAGAATTGCATATTGCACAATACTGCATAGGAGTACCTCTCTTGCACCTGCAATATGGATCACAAAAAGAACATCACATTGCATATCCAAGAGAAATTTAAATCAACACACAATAGTCATGGAATTCAACTCATGCTCTTGGAGTACCTAGACATGCTCTTACAGCATCCTTGTACGTGTGGTTTCTTTTTCCATTGACTGGATCTGGAGAACGATAACAGTCGCAGAGGAGAATAGCAGTGTAGTACGTCACAATGGCGAAGAATACAAGGACAAATCCACCAATTATCCAACCCAGTTGAGCAACACTCCACGGCAAAGAAAGAACGCCCGATCCAATAGTTGCAGTAATAGCATGAGCTATTGCAGTCCATAAAGTACCTGTATTTAATAAATCAAATATTGTTACAAATTAAATATTATAATTAAAGACAACTGTTTTGTATCTAAGAGCAGTAAATTTAGAGAGGTTTACTAACAGAAATGGGATCGAGTAAATTTTGGCAGCGTTTAAGATGGTCTTAAATTCTTAATTGTTATCCTGGAGCATATGGCACATGCTTGGGATGGAGATGCCTTATGTTTGATGGAATGCAATGATTCAGAAGCTCAGCAATTTCTTCTTGTCAAATATAACTACTCAAGTCAAGTCTTATTGATCTAATCAAGATAAATTCTTATTAGTCCTATTTGGTTCTAGTCTACTTGAAGAAATAAATAAATCTTGATTCACTGAATTTTATACGTATATTCCTTTTAATTTGAGATTATAAATGGAAACTATAGTTGGTAGAATTATCAAAAACCTTCTTATCCTTTCCAGAGTCCAATAAGGGGAAATGTAATGTAATGTTCTAAGAGGTTTAACAAAAATGTGAGACATGGAACTTAACTAAGTTGTAATTTTGAAAGAAAGGGTTCTCAACTTGAATGGATTGTTATCATTTGCTTAATTAAAAGAAAAAATCATCATTCCTAAAATCCGAATCTGGAATCATGCGATACCGTCCATTAATGCAAAACTCTTACACATGTACAGAATATTGAAAGAGACCAAAACCAGGAGTGCCAACTTTTCTGTGTGCCAAGTGAAAACTGATTTCTCCACTCTTCAAATCAATCAACTATCTTGTTCATCTTCTCTTTTGTGTGTGTGTGAACTATTATTCTCCTTAAATCGTAACAACATTGCTTGTGAGACAAAAAAGAAAATCTGCCCATCTAGAACCATGCGTGATTGTGAATTCAAGCAAACAGGGGAGGGTTGGTTGATGTATAAACATCAAAAGCAAGATCAAAATCTTTAAATTCCCTTCCATGTAAGTTACATGCATACAAATATAAACAAGCTAGTGTGTTATGTAAACAGTATCTCGGAAAACAAACTTAGGAGCAGAAAAGTGAAGATTACCTGTTCTGATGTGCCCATCATCTTGTACATCCATTTTCTCTCAGTAGTGTGGCTGAGAGGCAGTAGAGGTAATCACGTAAATAAGAACTCTGATAAAGTTGGCCTTTCAAAGAATAAAAAGAAAAGCTGGAAAGCATTAATTTGAAATGATTTACTTACAGCAGAAAATCTCTAAAATATTCTTCACAAAACAAAGCTTACCATTTATAACAAGTTGGAACTGTGGGAATTCAATTCAATTCTCTGTAACCAACACCATTTATTGCAAGTGTCACTCATGACTCATGTTATTACAGAGTGTCCCACCTTACAATTTATTCCAAGTGTCTTTCATTACAACTTGAATCCACATTTCATCATACAATTTAACATCTTGATCAATAAGTCTGTTCTTTATTGTAAATGGACAGCCACTAAATATTTGTAGTGATTCCTAAGCTTTTCTCAAACTAAATACTCCATCTTGTACCTATCTTAATTAAGTGTGGTCAATAATGGTTTGAACCAAGTACGGGACTAAGACTGCAGCTTGCCAGTGCTAGAGAATAAACATTGTGTCCTCGAGTTGGCAGAAATTAGAAGTGCTTTCTATGATTATTATGTACCAGCTATACATAAAGACATGCACTGCAGTATAGATGAAACTAAAAGCATCATTTGATTTTGCCACACTGATCAGAATATATAACTTAATCAAATTATTTATCTGCACCACGGACTCAATTTATCACAATGTATCAAGAAAATATCTAGAGATAAATATACTATAGATGAAATATGGGGAGGACAGCCGAATACAGTCACATTTTTGTCAGTGGCATTCTCAAAGATGCATAATTATGCTTGCAAGTGACAATTCTAAGATGTTGTATGTTCACCTAAGAAGTTTGGTGTTCCGAAAAGTATATATCGACATAAGAGTTTTCACCTAGCAAAGAAGTTGTATATTTCAGAAAGAAAAGTGTGTTCAAATAACAAGATACAAACTAAGAGAATAAATCATAATGATAACTACTCTGATCAACCTGTCTGTGCGCCTGAATGGCCATAAGTGGATCCAAAAGAAAATCAGATGCAGGGCCTCTCTCCTCATTTTTGGTTTTAGAGAACTTGTCGATTAAGGAGCCCGTATGAATTGCATTTGTCTGGAAAGTGAATTAAAGTAGTGGAGCAGCTACTATCCAGGAGTTCAGAACTAGTGATCTCTTGGTGCAGGGATGGTTTCATTAGATGGGATGCAAGGGTTATGCCATGGTGACTGTATTTTCATGAACATTTTATCGATTTGCCTGATCTTCTTGAATTGTTTTCTCCGTACACTCAATGTTTTTGAAAGAGAACTGGGTGCTGGGGTACCATTGGATGTGATGGGGGGTTGATGCTGTTGACGGAGTAGCCTTGGAAGCAAATCTACTACTTTCATGATACATTTTCTTTAAATTCTCCATTTTTCCTCCGTTTCCGTTGAATGACAATGGTCAGCACTTGATACACCAGTGCCCCAACACTCCAACAGTTACATGGAGCTGGCACATACAATAACACTGCAGTTTGAATATGTAATAGTGCAAATAAGAGCAGATAATTAGCCTAAGGTAATGTATTATTAATAGTAACCCCTAAGGTAATTTATTATTAATAGTAACGATCTTAAGATTAGGTTCTCTCAACCATGAGTTATCTTACCAGATCACAATGATTCTCGTGTAGATTGGTACTGGATGGATATCTAGCATACAGATGACGTGGATGAGGGAAGTCCCTGCATGCTAGCTGCAAAAAGAACAAAGATTCAAAGTAATCAGATAAGTGAAACACTTACATACGATAAGTAAGTTTCAAACACAAACTTCAACAAACAACACAAATTGGCTCATTGTCCCACTGCTACCTATATTGCCTATATTTGCATTTGCATTTTGCCATCACTTAGTTTTACACAAGCATCATGTGATAGATTACAAACTTCCCAAGTTTCAGAAGTTTGCCTGGGATCACAATTTTAACCTATAAAAGGTTATGTTATTCAGAATTATAGATACTTTTAGCATCCAAGGAAATAAGATTAAACTTGCTATGAAAGGACTACTTCAAATGCATTTACAATTTACAAAGTTTTCATAAGCATAGATAATAAAATGAATAGGTAGAAGTGAAAATAGCATATACAAATGCATTTTTATGTCGAAGCAAAATGTCTTTATCTATACTTTTCTCTTCCCTTCATCTATTCATCGCAAATTAGACCATAAATCCCTTTATAAATACCAATCTCATAATTTGCCGACTCTGCCAATCATTCAAACAAACTCCTCGTCTAATTGGTAATTGTTTTTAAAAGAAAATTCCTTGTCATGTTAATATGTTATTCAATTCAACTTTTAGAAACATTTTAACATTGCAAACCCTCCCCAAGATTAACTAAATGCAAATATCTAAATATCCTTCACACCAAAAATCAAAATATTGAGAAATTTGTAAGAATGAATGTAAATATAATATACCTGTCCCAGTGTCCCTTCTCGGCGACGATTCGCAACTCATCCGACCCATTTCCCTTATCATTTACAACTTCAAATGGCTTATCAGGATCACCATCCAATAAAAAGCAATCATTATCCATTTCCTTAGATTTGCTCAAATCATCTTTTTCTTTATCTGAGCTTATATCAACAACAATCTTATGACTTGGTGTCTCGGTGACATTAATGAAACAATCAATCTTTACCCAATAACAGAAGAATATGGATTAAGGGTTTGATTTGAAAAAGAAAAAAAAAATCCATTAGACGTAATGAGATTTCTGGTAAAAGAAATGCAAAATCTAATGGAACTTTGATCATCAGAGAAGAAGAAGACTGATTCGAAGTTACAACGGTCGAAAATGGTTATAGTGTGGAAGGTAGTGTACTATTCTGGATTTCTGAGCTTCTAGCTTGTGTTGCAACCTCGAGAGTATCCAGGCCCAGTTTTCCAAGCCCATATAGCCAGCACCAGCTTCAGCTTATATTCATGATTAGTGTATACAAGGTAATTTGGTGTGATTTCCAGTTTTCCACCACCCAATATTGTTAATGAGTTTGTGTGTATATAAGTAAGATTATAATCTTCACCACATTATTGTGTGTAAAAGAAGATAGTGTATGTAGTCCCACTTTTATGCTTTTTAGCCGCGACTTAATCGATGCATTCTAAAAAATGTAAAACAAAAAAAAAAAAAAAAAAAAAAAAAGAAATTGAGATAGTGGAGTAGATTGAAGTTTGACACTAGGTAATAGCATAAGTAAATTTAGATGGTGGTTGTTAGAGTGTTATATTAATAGTAATGTATAGTGTATAGTCCAACATTATGTCGCCAATATGTTCTACACTTGTCGTGAATTCTAAAGTACTAAATTGAGGAATTGGCGAGTCATGTTATTTCTAAAGTACTGCCACAAAAAATTTTGATAAAATGTTCATTTTGGTCAGTGTACTAGCACGTTTTTGCAGTTTGGTCATAAAAATTATTTTCTGTCAGTTTGGTCATAAGACTTACATTTTGTTATCAATTCAGTCACAAGTTAAGTCGTCGTTAAGAGCAACTTTTTTGACCAAACTGACTGAACTGATAACGGAATGTAACTTTCATGACCAAACTGACAGAAAAAAAGTGTTGTGACCAAACTGCAAAAACGTGCAAATTATAATTTACTCAATATTGAACCTAATGAATCTGGATAAGTGTTCTAAACAAAATGAGCAGGTATTTTAGTGTTAATCTGCAAATGATATAAGATAGCTTTAGTATAAACTATCAACAGCAAATCGTAGTAGTAGAAGTAGTAGTTTCCATTTGAAACCTAGTGAATAGAAATGGTGCTGAAATTGCTTTTTCCATGCATGCTCTCTGTTCTTGCTTCACAGAGTGTAAGCATTGGCTGATTGGAATGTTTGTTTAGACTTTACACCCAAAAAAAAACAAAAAAAAAAATCAGAGAGCCTGAAATGAAAATTCTCAATAGATGGTACATAGAAGTCATCTCAAATCATTTTTTTAACTAATCAAATACCAAAGACACAAAAGAGAAGTACATATTTCTCCAAGTAAACTATTAACTGCATACCCTTCAAAATTGTTCAGAAGCATGGAGCAAGGAATACAGAAATAAATATGAATACAGATAGAGCATGAAGGCTGTACAGTACATCACAGATTATAAACTTCCTATCTAAAAAATGTTCAAACAGATGATATTTATGTGTTAAGAAGCTATGGGTAAGTTTGGAGAAATACTTAACCTTCAGGAAAGAAGAGAAACTTCATATGAAAGGACTACTGCATACACTTATAAGCTTATCTTGGTATTTCATGCTATTGTAATGTTATACAAGCTAATTTTGTATGATGAGTTTCACCCTGTTTGTTTAGACTTTACACCCAAACTAGCAAACAGAAAAGGAATTTTAGTGTTGTCAGAGAAAATTCTAAGGGATACTACAGAGATGTCATCTGAATTTATTCCTTCACTAATTATGAAATACACAAAGAATAATGGTACCATATATGAATACTCTTAAAACTGTTCAAGAACATGAAGCCATAAATACAGATACACTTTATAAATATAGCCACAACATGAATTGAAGGCAGAAATTCAGATAAAAACTGGGACTTATTAATAAACAAGGCACCATATGCGTAACTTATAAGGAATGGTAAGAACAGTCAAGTACTGACTTGGCAAAGTTCTTGTCACCCTCTTTGCTCTTGAATATAAACAAAGTAATATCCCCAGAATGGTTATTATCTTTAATTAAGCTTATATATTTTCATCTTGAACAACTGCTCAAAGGGCTTCTTTGTCAACAATAATTCCTTTGTAGCTTTAATTTTACTTTGTGAATTTCCTCCTTTTCAATCTCCAACAAATACCCTGACATTCACTTCAATCACATCCTTCGATAAATGTCAGAATCAGACAGTTTCTCTGTCCTTCAAGTCACCATCTACATGCAATTTCAATTCTACTATTTGCTGATGATGGAATAGATGAATGTTCAATATGAAAGCCTCTTTTGACCAAAAATACTAAGATCTATTATTCAATTCCCAACTATCCGGAGACAACAGTCATGACACAGTATAAGAAGTAGAAGAATAAAGCTTACAATTTTATTCAAGCTATTTCAAACTATTATAAGAAGCATTAAAAGATGAAAGTTACACCTCACTGTATATTACAAATTTACAATTTTTTTGTTCTAAATATAAGACGACCTAATACATAATTAATGTCTCTGGTATCTGACAGATGTATCCATATAGCTCTACAAACAAGTTCGGGAATAAGCGGAGAAAGATCTCACTCAAAAACTCGTCAGTGAATACCGTAGACTACAAAAAAAAAAAAAAAAAAAAAAAAAAAAAAATTAATAAACATAATAATACATAGGGCTTTTTACACTTTGATTATACGTTAATAGATCTAATTAGGTTTTGGTCATAAAAAAAAAAGGCTTTTATTAGGCTTTGGTACATGATTTCTAAGTCCGACTCAATTGGGGTTGATATTTGTTGAAAATGAAAAAATTACCCTCCTCGTGAAAAACACGTGATTTTAAGTTGTTTGGTTTCCACAGTCATGTGTCGCGTTTTAGGTAGTCAGATGGTTTTGATCAAAGCGGATGGTCGAGATGAAAGCACTCTCCATGTGCAAGCCACATGAGTTTTAAGTGGTTAGTTTTGTGGTCCAATAGATTTAACAGTCGTACTAATCCTCTTCTTCCCTTTAGCTATCTGCAACTTAATTTTAATTTTAGGTAAACCTAAATTTATTTTACAAGCAAATTACTAGAAATCAGAAACTGTTTTTCTTTCTCTTCCTCGCAAATGATCTTGACGTAATGCCTGGCAATAGAGATTTCTTCTTCCCTGTTTCTAATTCGAACCCATCACTTACTTTGAGGAGAGATATTAAAAAAGGGTGGAGTTACTTCATCAATGGCAGCGAAATTTGCTTTCGTTCCACCATATCCACCTTCATACAAGCTAATAAGAGATGAAATCACTGTTCTTTACCTTTCTCTACTTCCATCATGTGAAGAATCCAGATCAATTCAAGCCACAATATATGACTTTGAAAGCAATTTGGTTTGGAATAGTGGGCATCAGTAATTCGCACAAGTTTTTCCAATTGCCACATTATTATTATTTACAAGAACAAGTTTGATTCTTTAACTGGTATCACTAAATTATATTAAAGAATATTAAGCTTTTGGGTTTTCGGTATAGGCAATTTACAAATTACAAGAACCTTAACCTTTGAGAAGAGATTAAGGAGGCTGGCTGGTGTGTTTTGTTCTTTTAAGGATTTAGTACTAAACTACTAATCGATCTGGTAATAAACAAAACCCCTGTTCCTTTAACTTAATAATAATTCTTGAGTTTTGGATCAACCCGACAGATTGGTTATATATCCATCATTCACGTGTTTTTCAACTAGGGGTAATAGTGGTACTTTGTCAAAGTTTTAGACTCAACTCAGTCATTTTTTTAACTCTGATTATGACTCAACCAGAAATCGTGACCGAACCCTAATAAAGACTTTTTTTATGACCAAAGCCTAATTATGCTTATTAACCTATGATCTAAAAAGTAACAGAAAATTTTCTTAGGAACAATAAAAAGTAACTTACCCCCAATTTGTGATTGATATGAGCAAACGTATTCCTCACAAACAAAACCAAACTGCTTGATGAATCTTTATAAACCTTTGCCCCATTAGATGCACGCATATTCAGCCCCTTTCTCAAACATGGCTCAGTGTAAGCTTTTATCATCCATTTATCGAGACGCAGTGGATGCGTTCTATTCAGTAAGGACGTACTGTTCTGTAACCGCACGTCATAACATTTCCAATTTTCCGTCCTCTGCTTCATGTGTTCCACGATTTTATACATAAAGCATTTTCTTTTCTCTGGAGTGAAGAACACAGGATGGCTTTTCAAATCACTCATGTCCCTACAAAGTAAAAAAGAAAACAATATAAGTAAAGAGAAAACGACAACTCAAGAGCACCGTAGTTATCACTTATCACAGTACAAGAGTGCTAGCCAATCGGGAGATGGCTATCGACATGCTTTTATTAATGTTATTCTATTTAGATTATGTACCTGCTAACTACACAAAATTTGGATAAAGGTCAGCATTTCAAACTTGAATAAGTTTATGGTTCAGACCCTTTATCCACTAGTACATTTTTTTTTTTTTTTTTGGAAGGTAATCAAGATATATTAATAAGAACAAAGAAACAGATTACAAGGGGGGTAAAAAATGAGCTATCCCTATAACTAGACTCAACAAAAGAAAACCATTAAGGCTAAAACCGCTAGTATCAAGAAACTAAAAGAACCGAATCCCAACAAAACGCAAACACAGCAAACAGAATGCTCTTTAAATCCTGCCATCTCTGACACCAAAGATAAAGTAACCCATTGATGTCTAGAGTAGAATAATCAAACTACCTGTTACACTATGCAGTCCACATTGACGTGGCCTGGCAGAATACAATTTAAAGTTTTATAACGCAACTGTAAGTCCCAAGTCAACCCCTGAGACCGCCAAATTACTCAAACAACATAATTCTAGAAACTCCACAATATAACAAGACTTGTCATAGACCACAATGAACATTAAGAAAACTTACATCTGGGAATTATAGTTCAGAAGGAGGTTCTTGAAGCATATAACTTCTACCGGTATTGAGTGGTAACCTGATGTCGTCTTTGTTATGATCTGATCAATTAATGAAGCAATCCCCGATAAATCTTTTGTCAAACCATCTATGCCACCTAAAATATAGATATTCAGACAAAAATTATATTTTATATTAAAAATAACAAATTAGAACTTTAATCTAAAAGTAAACACTTACCTTTGGCTGAGGAAGAAATATTGCGCACTTTTGGAACATCATTTTCACATAATATGATGTTCCGAAGAACACCAATCCTTTGATGAGATCTACCATTCTCGTTGAGTGAAAAAACAATTTTGATCAGAACCAGACACAGCTTACGAAAAAAAATTGACATGCAAACAATTCGGTTGTCTCCATCAAGCTGCCAGAACCGATTTGGTTCTCTGCATACATCTTCCAATGTGCAGCGAAAGGCTTCATATGCATATATGCTTCTATGTTTCCTTTTCCTTATACAATAACACCTCAAAACATTTGGGTGATGTAAACTTATGGCACTAGCACGCTGGGTCCTGGTATCCGTCTTGCTAATGCGAAAAAAAGAAGGAAGGAGAACCCCAGAGATCTTGACATGGCCATTACCATATTTTCGATCCTTCAGAAACATACGTACGTATGCCTTCTTCTTCTGCAAAAAAATCAAGTAATTATTCATAAGCCACATGAATCATTGTTTAAAGGAGACATCACCGGAGCCTTATGTGAACACATATGCTTTAAATTTTACAGTTTTTTATTACATAAGTCGCAGTATCTTGCCAAATAAACTTCTTATAGGCATAAGATGATAAAACTTCCTGTTTTATTAAGCGTGAGTTCTGTACATGTACCGTGGATGTCTAAAAAATAGTTTAGTTATAAATGTGTGGATGCCTACTGAATTATTTTTCACTGAGAACTTTGATTATGTTTTTCATAAATATTTTCTTCATGCCTGGGGTGTGACAAATCTTCTTTATCCTAGTTTAATTTTTCAACTTTTATTTTAGTCATAAATTGATTACAAGGTTTGACTATTATCATCTGTCATCAAAGACCTTACATTAACAGCAAAAGATGTTATCAAATAAAAGAGGCACAACCATATATTGTACTAATTGGTTTTCAACGTGTGTCTATCAAAGCTACATTTTTAAATGTATTTGCTGTTTTCCATTTCTTCATTTTTTAAATTATTTGATTCTAACTTCAAATATACTTGGTTGTTCAGCACAAATAAAAATGCAACACGCCATTGATAAATGAAAGTAATTAATTATGAACAAACAATAGAAAAAAATATAAAAAATAATAATAATTGCACGCACCATTGATAAATGAAAATAATTAATTATGAACAAACAATAGAAAAATGATTTTTATTAATGAATAATTATTTTTAGCAAACTATTTCAAGCAACCCATCTATTTAATACCCTTTACTGATGAAAATAAATAAACAAACACTGAAAAAAAAAGGCAAACAACTTACAAGGGATCGTGTCCTGTCTGAGGAATCACTGCTATTGTTGTTAGCCACCACTGTAGGAAAAAAAAACACAATTTCAGAGATTGTCAAATTTTATTTATATATAAAACACTAATATGCAAATATGGTAACCCATCCTCCCACTAATCATATTACATTTACTCTCTCATCCCTTTCCATATATTACTCAACTCTGCCTCCTTTCAATCAATTCCCTGGGTTCCTCCTCTTCTTTATACTTTATAGTTTCTTCTCGAGTACTATGGTGCATTAATTGGTCATATTAGCTAACAGTTGGTCAATCCCAATTCATTACTATTTTTATGGTTATCTTCACTCCGCAATTTGCTACTAGTTGCTACTGAGCATGGCTATGTATGAAGCATTAAATCAATTCACACAAATTTGTTTGGATAATTAATGAATTTAACACCATACATTACTCTTTTCGATATACAATTTCATAAAACTAGAAAATTTTGATTTCAGATACAAAAAAAAAAAAAAAAAATTTACTTACTTTGATTCAGAGAAGCTTGAACCAAAATCCAATAATCTCAAATAATATTAAACTGAAACGAAAAATGAACAACTTTGATAAATTAAGTTGTAGCACTGTCACTAAATTAAAAAAAAAAAAACATAAAACTAGATTTTTGAATAAAGAAAATAGTGATTTAAATTTTCTTACTTGATACAAAGAAGTTTGCACGAAACTCCAATAATCTCAAATAAAGTTAAATTCAGACGAGCAGCTTTCGATCGATCAGAAAAGTTTAAAACTTAAGTGTTTGTTAAAACAAGATTCAATTCCGATAAGATAGATAATTTAATCGATTGATTATGATCTAATCAAAGAGGCAAATAGCGGCGGATTGAATTTCTGGTAAGAAACCCTAATCCCCAATTTCCTATTAGCCGTTAGAGTTAGGAACTTTTAGGTTTTCTTTTCAGATTTAAACTTGTTAACTACTTATACACACATATCAACGACTGAGATTTGGTTACGGTAAAAAGGTTCTGATTGGATTAAATAACCAAACACGAGGACCGAGTTTTATATTTTTACTAGTAACGGGGCACGTGCTACGCACGGGTTAATCTGGAAAATATCGTTAACTATAGATCTCTGCTGTGTTGATGGCGGAATCAGTCCAAATGCCAAACTAAGGTGCTGTTTGTTTTTTTCTCTAGTAGCTTATAGCTTATAAACTACTAGCTACTAGCTATAAGCTTGGGGATGGAGCTTATAGTAACCGCCATATTTTTAGCCAATTTCTATTAGAAAAACTTATAAGACACTAACTAGGAGTAAAAACAAACATACATTTGGGTTTTCTAATAGCTTGTAAGCTATCAGAACTAGTATAACTGAAAAAACAAACAGCACCTTAATCTCGTAATAGTTCAATAATTTGTTTGTAACAACCTTATAAAGACCAAGACATGTTGCACTTTTTCAAAACTGAGATTCTGAACTGCCAAAGTATAGCAGTAAAACAAACTTTCTAGCTACATATTATGGTGTCATGGTTGACGATCCCTAATAGAACACAATCGAAACTGGGTAACCAAAGTAAACAGTTATAAGCTTACCATAATATCTCTCTTAGACTGTGGTGGCGAGAGGCGAGAAAGTGAAAAAGAAACATATAAAAACCAAAACCACATCATTTTTTTATTTTTCTAACTGCGGAATGCCATTATCTTTCTTGAGGTCTTAAAAAAAAAGAGCCGGTATCCAAACCCCACTGATTAATAATTAGGCCCCTAAACAAATTTATTAATACCAGTTATATCCCCCCAAAAAGTGAGTAACCCCATTTTTTGCATCCCACCTCCCTCCTATTTTTTAGTACACACCCCATACAAACCCTTATTTTCTTGTATCTTCTCCATTTGAAACACTTATTCTCTATTTATTTTTATTTTTTATGTATTTGTTTCTTTAAATTAAAAAAATCACTTTTATTTTTTTGCAGGTGTCAGTTGGGTTCAACTGGTAATACCTTTGGGTGATGATACTAGAGGTCTGGGGTTCGAATCCCGCCAGCATTACCGAGTTACTGATCTCATTAAAAACAGGCTTACCACCAAAAATTTTCCAACAAAAAAAAAAATCACTTTTTAGAAAAGAAAAACATGAAAGAAGCTTCTCAAAATGACTTGGTTTCTTTAGAAGAGATTTTAGAAGAAAAATCATTCTTAAAAAACATTGGAAACACCCAACCCAGTCTTGAAAGTCTAGAGAGCTTTAAACATGTAAATCTCACAAACAATGGTGATCAAAACCAAATGGTATAAAAATTCTACTTTCTTTTCCGATCTAAACTTAAGAATGCATGAACAACTGAATCTATCTTACAGAAACCCTACTCTAGACAGTCAAAGGAAACCGGTCATGTTGAATTTTTGCGGTTTACGACCACCGAATATTACTGCATATAACAGTTTACGTAAACCGTTTAAAATGAATAAAAAATATGATGATAAGTGCTTGCAAAGTTTGATCTGGCCGACTTGGTACCTATTGGACGGTTCAAGACTTCAAGGTGATTGCAAGATTGAATAATGTTTGATTTTATTCAACCATTTAATAACATTGTGTTTATTTAACTTTTAATGTTAACTGTGTAGTTATTGATGGCATACAGGAATTAGCTGATATGTTTGAAGAGAAATGTGAGCGGAACTCGACTAGCAGCCACCAGAAGTTGCCCGAGGCTCGCCCGCGGGAAAGTTGAGATTTTGTCCAGTTTACCAAAGTGGTATCAGGACCCCTTTTCTGAAGGAAAACGGGCCAACGATCAGGACAAACGAGCTCGATGTTGCGTTTTTCGGGGTTCTGACATCGTTTAGGCCTTCAAAAAGCCAATTTTGTTATTTTAGGAAAGTTTTGTTTTGTTTATATCTCTTTCTAGAGAACTCTGTTTTGCATGTTGTCTGTGGCCTTGGATTCCTAGAGATGAGTAGAGTCCAGATTTGATCATAACTCAAATCTTTCTATTTTTGGTAATTTTCGTCTTATATTAGGGTTGGAGGTTAGTTGCGTCCTTTATACAGTATTAGGGTTTGATTAGGATTTGGAAACTGTAGCCTATATAAAGGCCTCTTGTTAGATGTAAAGGATTCAGTTTTTATTGATTAATGAAAAAGAAGTATTCGTAATATTGGTGTGAGTTTTTTTGTGTTCCAAGATCTAGTTCCTGTATCAGTTATCCATTAATGTTAACGGTTAAGTAGTATCTTCTAATACTAATTGATTTAGTTTGTTGTTTAACTAGTGATAACCCGTGCCTATAGCACGATTATTTTAATTTTGATTTTAAATTTTATTTTTCAAAAATTATTGAAACGAATACAGATGGTATTTTATTTTTCATAATAAAAGTAGGTGATACAATAGTTTTTTTTTTTTTTTTTTTGAGCCATAGTTGTCATACTAACTGTTTTATGCAGTAATAGGCGATGCAATTATTTTCATAGGCATTTTATGTTTAATATATTATTTTAATTTTATTTTTAAAAATTATTGAAATGTATTGTAAAATAATAATGATTTTTTGGAGGGGCTATTCCTTGATATAATTTAAAATTTTGATAGATCTATGCAAAAAATATTGTTCAGAAAACTATTATCTAAGTGTTTGTAGTGAGAGGTATATGAATATTTGGATACCTTTGCAACAATTTATTAAATGTTTTTTTCAGTTGCAACATCTGAAGTTTAAAGAAGTTGCGAAGTCAAGATACTTTGAAGGTTAAGTTGAATCTAACCGATAAATTTTTTGAGATCACACGCCATTTTTAAGTTTGGATCATTTGACATCATAGTTGTTTAATTTGATCATTTACAATGGATTTGATAAAAAAATATAGATAGTGTATACTTTTGTACAACATTTTCATTTATGCATCAAGTACAACTTTTTATGTAAAAAGATACATCTTATTACGTGTTTGGTTGTACTTTAACTACCCAACCATCGTTTTCTTCTCCTGTTATGCATAAAAGAGGTGAAAATGTATGTTTAAAAGAGATTGAGGAGAAAGATAATATACCAGTATCTTCACCCAAAAAAAGGAGAAAGATAATATTGCTATTGATAATAGACCGAGGGAAGAGAGTGACATGTGACCATTAATCCTGCAAAGAGATTACTAAGGTGCATAACTATATATGCATAGTTCATGTATGTTGAATCTAAAGATAATATATATATATATATATATATAGCTAATGATAATAGATTAAGGGAAGAGAGTAACCAGTGACCATTCCCGCAAAATGATTACTAAGGTGCATGTTGAGTATACAACAAAGATATCAACAACCAATAAATCAACAAAATTGATATAGAAATTAATGTAACAACCATTAATTTGACTAGGTGATCTGGATAACGAGCATACGGCTAAAAGTGGATGCGGGTTTGCCCATTGCACCTTCCGCTCGGTGATGTTTTATTTTACTCGTTCTCTCATGTAAAGGAGTGGTTTAGCATGCATGTGTATAGGTTCATCTTTCAGTGGGATCTGGAGTGGTTGTGAGTCTATACACGGATGCATAACAGTGTTGTAGACATGCCAGTTGTGTGTGTGGTTAAGGTGCAAACTTAAAGACGTAGACTAACAGAAAGTTAGGTCTTTGCGTGTTTGCTATGTTATGGCTTTAATGGTTTTACATTATCATTTATTAAAATTATTACTAATTATAGTGTAGCAGGGACAGATCTAAATGTTGGCTTGACCGGGCTGAAGCCCGGGGTGAAATTTTGAAAAACCAGTACTTCTACTTATACCCAAGCCCACCACTACAAAAACTTCTTAAATTATTATACACAAGCCCTACCCATTTTGAATTACTGTATCTAAGCCCAACCCAAAATTAAATCCTGGATCCGTCCCTGTAGTGTAGGATGGTGGGTCTACTAACTGTCTTGCAAGTTGACTCACCATAGCTGACGAAGGATCTGGTAAGTTAGAATATTTATTACTCCTTTCGTCCCGTTTTTATAGGCTGATTTGCCAAATTTTACTGTCCCACTATATAGTCCATTTCACACAGTTCAAAACAATAAATAAAGCAAGTGACAAATTTACCTCTTATTAGTTGTGAAAATTTCCTTAAATATAGCCAATAGGATTAAATGTACACAACAAATGAAAAAAGGTATTTTTAGAAATAATATTACAATTAAATGCAAATAAATCATTTTTCACCACTTTCTTAATATGCGTGAAAACACCGATCAACCTATAAAAGCGGGACGGATGGAGTATTTTGTTTAAAAAAGCATGTTAGTATTTATTACTCCTAATTATTCATACTAGTTGGTTTTCGACGATCTCTCCTTTTATGAGAAACACTTATACCAACATATTCGATTTGCTGACTCTCTTTATTTCATTTGTAACTGGGGCACGTCTCGGTCGGGCGTAAAGGGGGGGGAGCAACTTGCTAGAGATCAGGAGACTTGACTTTGTGAGGATTTTTCGAGTTACAACATTTTGTTTCAATTATTATTTTATCTTTGAACTCAACATTTATTTCCGTTACGGAGGCCTATAGTTTATTTTGTTGGGAGTTGTATTTGGAGTTATTATTGATAGATATTTGGTCAGGTAATTTGGATCCCATCCTTGCTAAATTAGAAACCTGCTCCTGCTTCGTCTCTACTATCTCACCCTCAAGTCACTGAAGTTGATCAACTTATGTTAAGTAACACTAATGCTTAAAACTCCAAGCGGATAGATAACACCTTGGATTTGCACACTACACACCACGTCAAAAATATCACTATCCTTCCTTAGATCATGATAAACCAAAATGGATGGGCACAAAAGAGAGGAACCTTTTCTATGAAAATCTTACAAAGAATTCTTAGTGGTACTAACCTTGATATAAACCAGAATCCTAATATCAACCTAATATCAACCTGACGCTTTGGAAAGGGAAAGGAACATTTAGGTCCATTTTGTTTGCTTGGAAGTGTTTGCATAATATAGTTCCCACTAGAGGTCACATTTCTAAGATCATGCCACTGTGTACTAATGTGTGTCCCATGTGTAACTTAGGAGAAGAAACCGTGCATCATATGCTTTTAACCTGCCCCTTCACTCAATCGGTTTGGTTCTTGTTCAAAGTAAATTTTAGAACAGTATATTTCCAAAATATGACTGTCAAAGATTAGATTACTTATTGGTTTATCCACCTAGTGATTGGTTACTTGAAAACGAAGTGTGGACCTCTCGTTGTATTTGTATTACTTGGAAAATTTGGAAAACAAATGCAGGAAAGTGTTTACAAATTCAGGAATTGAAGCTATGCAAACAGCTGCACTGGTGGGTAAATTACTGACCAATATCTTGAAAAACAAAGCCACTACAGAAAGAAAAGAATTGATTGATGCAGCAGGAAAGGTACAAAGGAACTGAATAGATACCTCCAAATCCAACAAATCTCAAGCTAAATGTGGATATTACATTCACAGCTGCAGGTGCAAGAATTGGTATATGATACGGGATACCTATTGCGTGATCGCAATGGTAAATTTCTAAGTGTGGCACAAAATTAGGAACAGCTGGAACCTCTGAGGAAGCTGAATGCAGGGGTCTTTTTAGATCAGTGCAATGGGCTATCATAGCCAAAGTGAAGCACCTGGAACTTGAAACAGATTGCAGAGGTGGAGCTGAACATTTAGATACATTGTTCCAGTTTATCTTGGGTTTCCTTTACCATCTTAGCTGAAGTTTCAGAAGTAATAGGTTTATTTTTTTTTGACAAGTTTGTTATCTTAATTTTGTAACCGAACACGAAATGAAGCTGCACATCTGATTGCACATAGTGCAGAACTGCAGATCATAGTTTGAGGGGGGCCTGTATCTTATTTGGTAGCACCAACTTGGCTAGCTAAACAATTAAAGTTAGACAAAAGTTGATCATTACAAAAATAAAATAAAAAATAAAAAGTTGATCTTCTGTAATATGGTTAACTGATATTGTATTTATAAAAGTTGATCATTACAAAAATAAATAGAAATAAATAAATAAATAACCTAAATAATTCAAAACTAATGCAAGGAATACAAGAGACAAAAGCCGCATTAAAAACTATTTGGGTTATATAGGCAATTGTGTTTGTAACTTTGTATTTGGTCTAAAGCTCATATGTTTGGTGGTAATCACATTGCCATTAGTTAATGGCCAAACATGAATTTACAACAATATTTAGATATGTTATCTGTTGATTTTCATGATTTTAAATACCAACAACCCAAGTGTAAAGCCCAGTTCTTCTTCTCTAGATTTGTCCCCAAATCAATTCTCTCTAATATCTCGTCCATCTAATATCTCGTCCACCTATAGTTACTTACCCATGCATTCATTTCTAAAACTTAATAGAAAATAATACTTTTTTCTCGAATTTTACAACATTTTCTTCCTTTTTGTTTTATCCGACCTCTGCCTTAGCCTTGGTCTTGGTCCTAACAAAACTAGGGAACTTAAGGTTGAATGGTTATGTGTAGCAGTACAGGTTAGTTTATAACTTTATACTTTATACTTTATACTGATCAGTCATTCTTATGTTATGGTATAGATAAAAATGACAAATACATGAGAAACCTAGTATGTATGTAAAATGAAAATCAATTGGCTCAAAATTTGCAAAGGGGTCTTACAGTTGGTAGGTGATATTAAGTTTTGTGTGGTTCTACTTGTGTATATCCAGACACTGATAGACCCAGAATTTTTATGTTTAACAGAATACCTTTTGAGTTTATTACTAGAGCATGACTAGATCATTGAGACACTGCTTAATAAGCAAATCAATACTTGGGAGATTTCAATGAATTGGATAAAGTGCTCTGCATTAAAATCAATCTCCCTGCTTTTGAGAGCTTCCATCTCTTCCAGCCATTTCTATGAATTCATTGGGCATCTGTTTTAGTCACCAGTAGACACAAGTCGCAGCCGTTCAATTGTTTATTGATTTGAAATGGCTGTAGCTAATGGAGATCGAACATGTTTGAACTTTGAATGTTAAAATATTACTGCAAAAGATGACATGAGAAAAATTTTTCCATATAAAACACATTCAACTAATTGGAGCACCCAAACGTAGAAGCCAGTGTCACGTTATCCACCAACACTAGCAACTGAAATTAAATACTCACCATAATATTGAAATATAAAACTAGATATTGAAGAAAGGAGCAAAAAGCATTATGCTGTTACTAAACCAATGTCAAGTAGCATTGTCATCTCTGTTAGCCATCCCAAAATAATAACTTGCGCATAGTGGCAAGCAATCACTTGCAAGGAGCAGTGGCAAACATGTATTATTGGCTACTGGTGTTAGCTCAGGATGTGGCGACTCTGTGATGACGAATGGGAGCTTCCAAGAACGCCAGAGTATGGTGAAGAGTGCAAACACCCAAAAGCATTGGACCCTATTGTAGTACAAATGTAGTATTTCTGCAAAATTTCAGCAGGGTTCTTGTAGGGGTACTATATACAACATACATGTGGCACCATCTCTACCGTCTATCATGGTGCCACATGTCAACATCTAATGGGCTCTCTCTTGATGGCACAAGTTACAAAGTTAAGCCTTATTATTACAAAGATATTTTCCCCATTATTACCCTATTAATTGTTAAGAATGGAGTTACATTGTAGCCTATAAATATAAAGGCAAACTACTCATCTTCTCATCGTCTCATGGTGAATCATACACAAGACCTCAACACTCTCTCATGAGACCTCACCTCTCAGGTCTCATCTCTCTCTTGAGCTCTCTCCATTATCGATCTCCCATTTTGTATCACCACTACTATAATAAAGTTCATTCTTTCTCTCCGTGGATGTAGGCACAATTGCCGAACCACGTATACAATGGTGTTCACGTCTCTACTTTATTATTGTTCATATCATACACATCATCATCTTTCATTAATGTATAGACCAACCTCACAAAAATGGTTAATACATTTGGCGCCGACTACAGGGACTTGGGATTTTCTCAAGCGAATTCCACCCACCAACCCCACCGAACACCATTGTTCTAAGGTTCTCAGATGGTGATTTTCAAAAAATTCATTGAATTTGAAAAGATAGAATTGCAACTCACAGTTGGGGGCTTGGAGCAAATTGTTTACACAATTACTGGACTCGACAGAAGCAAGATAAGTATCACTTTAATATTTTTTGGTGATTGAAATGAGGCACCGAGCTATCAAGGAGCGACCTCATCATCTACTGTTTATTCTACACAGTTTCACATATATTTATCTGGTGATATATTTTCATGTACAAATATCAGTTTACATTCTCATTATATTGATATGTTTAATTATCAATTCAACATGTTGCCATGGTTCAACAACTTATTTCAGATCCATTTGTCATGCCACATCAATTCTCGTGGTTATTTACAAAAAACCATGGAATGGATTCAGTTACTGATTCACATTTTTTACCTTTGTCATATGGTCTTTCAAGTTCAGGTCTCTCATCGTGACCTCGACAGGTCTACCAACGACCTCTCAGGTCTCGTCGCGACCTCACCAGGTCCTTCATACCAGGTCCTTCATGCCAGGTCCTCCATACCAGGTCCTTTATGCCAGGTCCTTCATACCAGGTCCTTCATCGCGACCTCACCAGGTCTATCAACGACCTCCTCAAATTACAGGTCTTTCAACGACCTCAAGAATATTTATGCCATACAGGGGGCTATTCTCACTTTATCTAATGAAATTAACTTATTATTAGCACAATTAGCTATTAATGATATTTTTTGTAGCTCTCTCTATGTGCAGGTCACATGAACACGACCTCACTCTCCATGAGCTATATTTGCACAAATGTGCCACATTGCTTTCACTGAACTCTTTACAAGTGAAATGCTTGATATACAATACGGCCACCCTCATTGACTAGTGAGTCACTCGTATGCGGGACGACCTCAAACACAATTTTCTAGCCACACGCCTGGTCGAACGCATTCACTCTCAACGCAATGCAGACTCACAAAGGCCACATGCCCGAGAATTGTCAAACAGGTCTCCACGATGCGACCATTCACTAGATCGGGCACCAAAAGGTTCCAAGTAACTCTCAAAACACTTGGTCAACCAATGCTCTTTCTCAAACGAGCTACATGTGCACTCCAAAGTGCCACATCTATCGGAATGTCCAATCACAAGGCGACAAAGATAGTACATACAAAACTCATAAGGAAGACATACAGTTCAGTGTAAGTCTCTTACTAAATTTTATAATATTTCACATGCTAACATTATCAACAAGTATCAGGTCTATGCAACTCGACCACAAAAAGACAACCACCCATGTATGCAAGAAGACCCACTTCAATACGACCTGCTTGCAGCTGTCCATCTCGTCTACATGCCTTCTGAACGAGCTACCATGTCTCCCTGGAACTAACTACCTCGCTATACACAAATTCATGATCGAGTTGTCATTACCACAAGGGACCTTCATCGCGTCATGCAAATCTCAATGATCAAGCTCATCAAAATTTGGGGCGGATCGACTTCGTTAAAGAACCCCATATTTCATTCATCTTGGGGGCTGGATCGGTTCGATTACTTCTTTTCAGCCCGAACTCCGTCAACCTAAAAAGAGGGGGCTTATGTAGGGGTACAATATACAACATACATGTGGCACCATCTCTACCGTCCATCATGGTGCCACATGTCAACATCTAATGGGCTCTCTCTTGATGGCACAAGTTACAAAGTTAAGCCTTATTATTACAAAGATATTTTCCCCATTATTACCCTATTAATTGCAAAGAATGGAGTTACATTGTAGCCTATAAATATAAAGGCAAACTACTCATCTTCTCATGGTCTCATGGTGAATCATACACAAGACCTCAACACTCTCTCATGAGACCTCACATCTCAGGTCTCATCTCTCTCTTGAGCTCTCTCCATTATCGAGCTCCCATTTTGTATCACCACTACTATAATAAAGTTCATTCTCTCTCTCCGTGGATGTAGGCACAATTGCCGAACCACGTATACAATAGTGTTCACGTCTCTACTTTATTATTGTTCATATCATACACATCATCATCTTTCATTAATGTATAGACCAACCTCACAAAAATGATTAATACAGTTCTTCAACCAGGCTTCCACTGTAACTGCTATCATTGACACCACCAAGGCCCTAGGGTTCAAGGGTTTTCTTCTTGTTGCAAACCCTGCCTACGGAGATTTAATATAGCCCAGCCAATTCCCTTCTCTGTTCCTGGCATTATGATTCCAAAGATTGTCGACGTACAGGTAGGCATTGTGAACACAGGTATGAGCAGTAGACTCAAATCTTAATTATTCAGTAAAATTTATGAAAACTATTGATATTCTGATAGGAAATACCTTACATGATGGCATGTGTAGGAAATAATTTTGCACTGTTATCTAGGAAAAGCATGGCAGCTCCTCGTGTTTCAGGAATAGCAGAACTCATCAAGCAATATAATCCTCATGGACTCCATCCATGATTTCTCTGTGCTCTCCGCTTCCAAGTATGGAGAAATAATAATGGCAGAAGGACCTGAAGTAGCAAGTATTTATCCCACCATACATTTTGATATTTGCGTCAGCCTTATAGATCCATCCCTTGCAATGGATCCAGGTGTGGTGTTCTCGTCAGGTAACTTTTCTAGTCAATAGTACAGACATTGCATACTGCTTGGGAGTTCAAAAATTCCCAGGTGGATATTCTTTCAATTCAAAATCAAACAACATTGGGAACTTAGTTTCAGTTATATTGAAACAAAAGTTTTTGGTTCTTTATATAGCAAACTAGCAAGTACATTACCACAGATTTTAATGAGTACATAAGTATCTTATGCTCCTTGCCCAACATCAACACCACCACAATAGAACAGGTCAACCATGCAATAACTCGCTTGCCTACCCAACTGATCTTAACCTCCCAAAGCCATATCAGCATTCGGTGGATTGCGACTAGTACAAAGAATGAAAGAAACATCAAGAATGTAGTGATAAACCCAGAGACTTACTTGTGCTCGGTTCTACAGCCAGAAGGGGTAGAGGTCAATGTGTACCCACCTTGATTCAGACTTCTGAGCAACTTCACAGTCTCACAGATTACCCAGGAGCTGTACAATGTACATAAAGCTCAATGTGACCAAACCACTAAGGAGTAAGGACTTTCAGCTTTGGGTCATTGTTCTCGCAAGAAGTGTGGATGACATAGTGAGAATACCTTCGTCAATTTACCCAGTATCTTACTAAATGAAGAGCAGAAAATAAAAGAACAGGTGGAGGAGTTTTTTAGTGTGATCTAACATTAGCCACCTGGAGAGTCACCTCGTGGACACAAGCCCTCAAAGCAGTTAAACGAGCAAGTATTCAAGCGACAAAGAAAAAGGACGCAAACACAGCAGCAACAGAATAGCTCTCTAGAGAAATGTATAGGAGCTGAGCTCCATTATAGAAGGGGAAGGTTAGTAGAAGCCGCCTTTTGTTGTGTTTATCTACCAACTGTGGATACTAAAATAACTATTATATTTTTCTACTAAAAGGGTAACAGGAATGAAAAAGTCGTAATTTAAATTGTAGAAGCAACTATGTTTTTGCAAAATGCAAGCGAGTTTTTTTTTAATTGATTAGTATACAAATATTTGTGCTAGAATTACACAAGAAATTAAACTGCATATGGAATCCTTTCAATACCAAATACATTCAACCATTGGAGCAGTACTAGAAGCCACTGTCGTGTATATCCACCAACTCTAGCAACTGAAAATACTCTATAAAATATACTACAAAAGTAATAGAATCAAATGATAATTGATTAATATTCTACTAGAAATATTGAAATGTAAAAGCAGGTATTGAAGAAAAGAGCAAAATGCATTATGCTAATAGTACATAAGCTACCATATTGAATCTGAAGGCCAACAAAGTTTTCAATACAAAATAAGACATTAATTTGCGTAACTTACATAAACTTTAATAAAAAAAAAAATTAACTTAAAAAGGGTGCCACACAACCCAACCAAGTAACATTGTCGTCTCTGGAAGCCATCTAAAAATAAATTACTTGGTTTCTTCGCTCAAGCTTGGCATTAGATTACAATGGCAAGCAATCGCCAAAGTGATATCCTGTAGGAATATAATAATCTGATCGGGAATGAAGCTGAGCACGTAAAAAGATTTTCCCTTTGGAGTTGCACTCCTTAACAACTTGAAAATTCAGACAACCAACAGAACGCTTAGAATGCCTGTGGAACTCATTAAGCCAAACAACAGACAAGGTCTTGTTTCCAATGTGAATCACATGTCCATAGATAAGATAGATGGGAGGTACATTGGTCATGATACCCAAATCTAGTATAGGTTTTTTAAACCATTTCTCTCTGATCAAATCATAAGCACGTACACATCCATCACAGTAGGTAAAGAATACATCATCTAAAGTAGCAGACCTAAAAGACCAGTATCCTTTTATGAAAAGAGGAGTTGTTGATAACTGTCCCCAGGATTTGGTTATCACATTAAAAGAAAATAAACCATTATCCATACACAAAAGAATGGTATCCCCGTTTTCCACAACATTAATATCCATGTGACCATAGCATTGGCTAACATAAAGAGGTGGCTCAGGCAGAGGAGAAAACATATTCAAATTTGGGTCAAAAACCTCAGCCCATGGTTTAGGTAAAGTTTGACAATTGTTAGATCCAAATACAAAGATCTTTCCATGGGTAGCAGCTGCAACAGGTGCACATCTTCTAGAGAGCATACAAAAATTTTCCTTTCGCCAAGTAACTTGTTTTGTTGTATTCAAGTGATAAAAATCAACAGAAAACACATCCGAACATCCTCTTAATCTTAGATCTCCAGGGATATGGGGATTACCACCAAACATATATACTTTAGAGCCCAGCAAGGCTGATGCACAACTTTTACCTATACCAGAAGAAGACCGAATTGTGCAAATTGGCCGAATATTGGTGAAATGCTCCGTGGATGTGGTTGTGATGTTGCGGTTGTTATTGCCGGCGGTGTTTATGTGATACCAGTATATTTTATTTGAACAGCAATCGGAATTAAAACGTAATAATAGGTTATTTTTTAATTCATTAGTGTTCGGTGGAGATCTGATTCTGAATGAACAACTAGATAATGAAAAGTTTTTGTTTACCTTGTAATCTGACCTTTCTTCTTTATCATCATCATCTTTTCTTCTTCTCGTTTTCATCTTCTCTTCTCTGCCGAATTCTCCGTGTCGGCTCGTTTTCTTCTTCTCTTCTCTGTCGGATTCTCCGTGTCGGACTCTTTTGCCTTTATTCATATTGGAATTATTGATAGCAAGAAGATTTTAATTTTCTCCTCTCTAAGTGGTAAAATAAAATCAAGTGAGGAAGATGATAGAATGAATTGTAGGATATTTATAGAACAGAAGAACTACTAGGTTGAGACCCGCCGCCGCACATTGAAGCCGCGTCCGATTGGGATTTGGAATCCTCCTCCTCTTTCAACTTCTTTCTAAATAATAAAAAGTAAAGTATATAAGGCCAAAACCACATCAACAGCCCAAGTAAGTAAATAAAAGCCCAAATAAATATGCCACACCAAAAGCACAAGTAATAAAGTATATAAGCCCAAGTAAAGTATTTACATACCATCACACAACATCTAAAAGGTTTAGGGTAGCCAAGATAGCCATTTTTTTTTGTTGTTGTTGTTGATGTAATGATTTGTGAAAAATTAAAATCATTATTCATTTTCTGATGATACTATAAATTCATTATTTAGGCCTATTGGACTACAAAACTCAGCCCATTCATTATTCACTTGTATTTTCTTTTTAAAAAAAAAAAAAAAAAGTGGGTCCATAACTTTTATCTAACTAGTTGTTGAACCCATGCTACACACCGGGTTTTGTGGTATGAAAATCACATACTATCGCGGGGAGTGCGATTTTGTGGACATACACAAAAAATGTGTCCACGGGACATCAATGTTTTATTGGTCCACGTTGTAAAATAATCCACGTAGACTTTTACTTAGCAGAAAATATAAATTAAAAAAATAAAAATAAAAAACATGAAATAAAATAAGCGAGTTTTTTTCACAAAATCAAGTGAGGAAGATGATAGAATGAAGAGATTGTAGCATATTTATAGAACAGAAGAACTACTAGGTTGAGACCCGCCGCCGCACATTGAAGCCGCGTCCGATTGGGATTTGGAATCCTCCTCCTCTTTCAACTTCTTTCTAAATAATAAAAAGTAAAGTATATAATGCCAAAACCACATCAACAGCCCAAGTAAGTAAATAAAAGCCCAAATAAATATGCCACACCAAAAGCACAAGTAATAAAGTATATAAGCCCAAGTAAAGTATTTACATACCATCACACAACATCTAAAAGGTTTAGGGTAGCCAAGATAGCCATTTTTTTTTGTTGTTGTTGTTGATGTAATGATTTGTGAAAAATTAAAATCATTATTCATTTTCTGATGATACTATAAATTCATTATTTAGGCCTATTGGACTACAAAACTCAGCCCATTCATTATTCACTTGTATTTTCTTTTTAAAAAAAAAAAAAAAAAGTGGGTCCATAACTTTTATCTAACTAGTTGTTGAACCCATGCTACACACCGGGTTTTGTGGTATGAAAATCACATACTATCGCGGGGAGTGCGATTTTGTGGACATACACAAAAAATGTGTCCACGGGACATCAATGTTTTATTGGTCCACGTTGTAAAATAGTCCACGTAGACTTTTACTTAGCAGAAAATATAAATTAAAAAATAAAAATAAAAAACATGAAAAAAATAGGTTTTTCTTCTATCTTCTTCTTCCCTGCTTTTTATCACATGAATAGGGTTTCTCTCTCCTCCTCTACGTCCATAGATATTAAAGGAAGAATTGGATTCTTGAATTTATACAGGTTTGGTACTCAAGAAAAAACTATCTGCCACACATTTCTCTAGTCTCAATCAAAATCATAACATGAAATTTTAAAAGAATTTCAAAAATTAGAAATTTTAAATGTTCCATACTTCCATCTATACATGTTCAATCTTTTAGTGATCAAATTAACTTGGAGATAGCCTGATATTCTTTCACCCAAATATAAAACTATCAAACAATAGTTTTTTCAATCAACCCATTGATGAATTGAAGATTTCCGATTATAATTAATGAAATTGATATGAAAATCAAGAGCCTTGGAATTAGATTTAAATACTTGAAAAATACAAACCTGCAATTGAAATTATTTTCTACTCAATCAATAAAACACAGAAGGAGAAATGGGGTCTAGAAGGGAAATGAGAAATTTTTTTTTTTTGGTATGCAGAAGGAAGAAAAAGTTAGTTCTCTACTATATTCCTTTTCTGTTTTTATTTTTATTTTTCTTAAATTATATTTTTGTTAATTATAAAAGTCTACGTGGAGCGACGTGGACCAATGAAACAATGTTGTTCCGTGGACACTCTTTTTGTGTATGTCCACAAAATTGCACTCCTATAGCGGGTATATGTGATCTACTTAGGTCACTCTGGGTATACAAACCCAATTAGGTCTACTTCTTTTTGATAAAAATAGGAGTTTTCTTAATCTATGAAGAAACATAGTACAATATTGATTAACAGGTGTTAAATAAACTCAAACAGGTTGAAAGACCGAACTCAATATATTAAAAACCCAAAACATTACTGAGAATGTTTAACAACAAAAACAGTACTTAACAAACATGTTGCTACTGTTGTCCCCATGACCTGTATCTGCTGCAATCACCTTTGAGTTTGATTATCTCGGTTCTATACATTGGTCTTGTTGCAAAGCTTGCCTGCTGCATCACTTACTTTCCCGATGCTGCGGTTTCTTACTTATGGTTTCAGCCACCTTTCAATGCCCTATAGCTACTACGACTGTTGTTTATGCTGGTGATAAATCTTTAGCTTCAGTTACAATCAGTTCTATCCCCTATTAAGCTTTTCAAACTTATGCCCTTTTTTATTCTGATCCTCAGTTGGGGGACTACAGACCATAAACCTTCAATAAACTGATTATAGCTCACCTTTGGCCAGACTTTAAGCAAGTGTTCAATGTTTTGTTGCTCATAAAACAATTCCCAAACCTGCTGAAACTGTCCAAATGTCCAATCAACTGTTGTCATACTACTTTAACCTTCTTGCACATGAAAAAAAAATGAGAAGCCGATTCTGGATTTGCTTGGCATAATGAATAATTAATCAGCATTGGTATCCCTCTTCTTTGTAGAATGTCTGTAGTAAGAAGTCACTTCTATCCAATAAACGGTTGCCATACTACTTTAACCTTCTCGCACTTGTATAACAAATAGGAAGCTAATTCTGGATTTACCTGACATAGAGAACAATTAATCAACATTGATATCCCTCTTCTTCGTAGAATGCTCATAATAAAAAGTCGCTCATGTTGTAAATGTAAGTAAATTTGGGTTTAGGTAGGTCGGAGAAGATGATCGGAAAATAGAGGACGAGGAGATGAAGTTATTAAAATGGCTGAGCTATCTGATTTAGATAGTTGCCTACGTATCTGAGAGTGACCAAGTCCCAGAATCAAGCCCACGTAGTTCATATATATAGGTGATTGGGACAACGGATAGCTCATTAATTGCCCAACGGTGTGGTCAATTAATGGGTGGATATTTTGGATCTGAAAATATATTGTAACTGAAGAGGATCAAAACGTATAGTGTTTGAATAAGGACGATGTAGGTCGAATAAAAGTAGCTCCACGTCGGGTGAGCTCGGATAAAAATAGGCTTATGCTGAATGAAGGCCTTTTAAGGTTGAATTGGATTTGTGGCCACGAAGTGAGCTCGAGTAAAAATAGTGTTACGTCGAGTAGGGTCGAATAGAATTCACGAAGTGAGCTCGAGTAAAAATAGTGTTACGTCGAGTAGGGTCGAATAGAATTGGGTTCACGACGAGTTGTGTGAATATGTATACACATAGCCCCTTTTATATTTGAGTTGAGGCGAGGAAGTAAGTTTTTGGGTGTGTTGGACTCAAGTCGAATAAAAAAATAGAGAAGGTAATAGGGTCTAATGGGTTGTTCCCTCTCAATTACGATGCAAGCAAAGATTCCATTGCGTGCCGCAGTAAGTAAGTGTGGGTTTTCGAGACAAGAGAAATGATTGCAGTTATGGGGGGATGTGCTATGTAAGCCACGTGGATTGTATTTTGAAATTTGATTGAAGACAGATGTAACCGAAAGTGGGGGGAAACCAAGGGTTTCAGCGGTTTGATTTTTATTGCCAGATCTGACCGTTGATATAGATTGGATTGGACGGTGAAGATGTACTGGTTGGGTTTTATAAAACCTAACCGTGAGGTTGGAAAACCAAGGGTTTTGGTCATCGTTTTGCTTTAAAAGACATCTGCTGCACTTCATCAAGGTATTTTTCTGCACTTCGTTCTTGTTTTCTTCTTCTTTCATTGCTGTTCTTGTGTTTCCGGTGAGATTTTCGTTGTACTGTTGTGGAATTTTGTAATATCTGTTCGAAATCTTGTTTTCCGTTGGGGGATTGCGATATCTTTGAGAATTTGTTTGATTATTGTGTTGTTTTTCGGTTGCTTAATGGTTTGTGTCCACCATTTTTTGACTGGTTTGGAGCTTTTTTGGTGCTGGTGCGATTAGCAACCCTTGCCGGAAAGTTGTTGAGATTCTTTTCCGTTGATTTCTCATTACTGAATATATACCCGTCGGAAAAATGAGTGATAGGGCGTCGGAGAGCATAAGTGAGAATGAAGAGGATATTGAGGTTAGTGTGAGTGGTAGTCGAGTTGAAGTAAATGACAAATATACTACTAGTGGTAGGGTCCTTAGTGTAGAGGAAGCTCGGAGATCATTTCCGGAAATTCGAGCTGAGTTTAACATTAGGATACCCGACCTTGAAATGTATAGGGTACGTGATAGGCTTTTTGACTTATGTGGGGATACAACATCGACCTTAATCTGTCTTGCACAACTGAGGGGGGGCATGCGTCTTCCATTTAGTAAGTTCGTGTGTGATGTGTTGAATCACTACGACGTGACTCCCATTATGATGCCCACCAATTTTTGGACATCGATGTTGATCTTCGAGGAGTTGAACAGGCTATATAAGGCCGATATTGTAAAGTCTGATGTTGTTGCTTACTTCATCTGTGTGACCGGTCGGAGTAGAGATTATGTTTGCTCATTAAATAGGAGGCGGAGTTGTGGCCCAACAAAGCTATTTAATCCTCCGACCTCGAA
Organism: Aquilegia eximia; assembly: GCA_023053565.1. Taxonomy (NCBI): domain Eukaryota; kingdom Viridiplantae; phylum Streptophyta; class Magnoliopsida; order Ranunculales; family Ranunculaceae; genus Aquilegia; species Aquilegia eximia. The sequence goes on from JALIGU010000001.1 coordinate 13,544,879, forward strand.
TGATGGTTGGAAAAACTCCCCTGTGTATAGAATCCGGGGTCAGTTTGTTCAGCCCAGTGCCTTCTTGTGTCGATATGCGATTCCGAGCATAGGTGAACGTATGTTTTGTAACTTTATCTTTTATTTACGAAGTTGATTTTTTGGCTGACTTGACTTATGCATTTTGTAGGTCAAACCAAAGATTATAACGAGCACATCGTCGGGCATTTGCATCCGAGCAATATAACTGATTTTGCTGAGAAATCGTGGGCAGAGAAGAGGAAGTTGCAACCCCATCTGGCACGTTTTTTTCGTGAGCCCCGAGTTAAATTTGCTAAAGATACCGAAGTGGAAGTCGGAACTTCCAGTGCTCCAGTGCCGAAGAGAGTCAGGCGAAAGAAAGGGGAGCTCGCTGTAGCCCTGCCAGTTGCGGAGTTGGTCTCAGCTCGACCAGGAGATTTGCCAATCGAGGTTGTGGCTGCTTTGCCCATGGCCCCACCAAAGAAGTCTGTTGAATTTCCCCTAACTGGTGGATCTACTCCTCTGGCGAGTAAGGTTCCAAATGCGCCGAATCTGAGTGACTTTTTCGGCTCGAGGTCAATCGATCCTGCTCCTCAGTCTAACAAGAGGAAAGCCCCAGCTAGGGCATCTGAGCCTGTGACCACATCGAAGGTCGATAAACCAGCTCAGGATAAGGGGAAAGGAAAAGCACAAGTTCCTTCCTGTAAGTCGACTAAGCCTTCGGTTATCGACGTGAGTGAAGATTTTTCTGCCGGTGAGGCAAATCGGTTTTCGCCGGTGTTTCCTTGTCGTGAGGCTTATGTGAAGGCCGATGACTCGGCTTGGGATGACAAAAAGATGAGTCTTTCGTTGATGGAGAACTGTTTTCTCTTTGAGGATGCGAAGAAGATCCAACCCCGATCCCTTGTGGAGGATTCCCAAGAATTTGCGTCTTGTGCGTATAGGGTGAGTTTTACTTACCAAGTTATGATTTTGCTTATCCTTTTACCCGTCATTTGCTTGGTTTTTTAATGCCTTCTTTGTTGTATGTCAGATGAATGTGATACATAACAAGTGGATTACGAAGCTCGAGAATGCAAGGAAGAAGGTTGAGGCTCTGCAAAAGGCCAATGTCGAGAACAAGGCATTGCGAGCTGAAGTCCAGAGTCTTAAGGGCAAACTCGATGCTTCCCAGAAAGAGTGTGCCGAATACGGTGCCAATCTGGATGAGGCCCAAAGGTTTGTGATGACTCTTCAAGATCAGCTTGCCGGGGTGAATGCGAGCTGGGAAGCTGATGCCCAGAAGTCTATCGAGAGTATCTCGGGGTGGCGGCAAATATCTTATGCCTGGGAGGAGAGGTGCCTTCGTCGTGAGGCGTCATTGGTAGAAAACTTTGATGCTTCTGCAGATAGGGAAGCCATCAAAGTTTCCGCTCTTGAGCGTTTTCGTCACGACATGGAAGAGGAGAATAACGCCGAAGCTGCTCCTTCGAATGTGGAGGCTGACAAGGAACCCTCTCCCCGAGCTGAAGAGAATGCTGGTGCAGCGACCCAAGATCTTCCTGAGGAGCAAACTTGATAGTTATTGTTGCATTTGTAATTCTGTTGAGAGTGGTGAGGTTTCTTTTGGTGTTGTAAAACACAAGTAGGGAATTCCGACTTCGGTTGGCCCTACGTCCGTTATATTTTGTAATCCAACTATTTTGATTTTACCTTTGAAGAAATGTATGCTGAATTGAAAATGCTTGGTTGCCATTACAACTTGTTGTTCAATGTAGCTCAAAATAGATTGTTTTGTAGTATAAATCCCTTGTGGTTTTATTGCTTAACCTTGCTGTGAGGAAATGAAAGATGTCAACCCTTGAAGGTGATCAGGGTAGATAGATTTTTAGAAATTTGGAGTTCCAAGGTCGAGGCACCTGTTCCCCTTCGGCCTCAATGAGTGTGTATGCGCCATTTCCTAAGTTGTTTTTGACAATGTATGGTCCTTCCCAATTAGGATTTAGCTTTCTGTCCCCAGGCTTCTTAGTATTGGAAAAAACTTGTCTGAGGACGAGGTCTCCACTTTGAAATTCCCTTGATCGGACCTTTTGGTTGTAGCTCCTTTTTAAAACTTGTTGGTAACGAGCAGTGGTAATTATGGTTTGGTCTCGTTTTTCTTCGAGCATGTCGACTTCGTGGGCCAATAAATCTTCATTTTCCTTGGATTGTACGAGCTCAGATCGAGTGGTGAGGAAGTTTAGCTCAGTTGGTATGATAGCTTCTGTGCCATAACACAAGGTAAATGGGGACATTCCTGTAGATGAGCGCGGTGTCATTCTGTAAGCCCATAGGACCCGATCGAGTTCCTCTACCCACTTCTCTTTGTGTACCTCAAGTTTTTTCTTCAGATTATTCATGATGGTTTTGTTGGTGGCTTCAGCTTGGCCGTTGCTTTGAGTGTAGCGAGGTGTTGAGAGTGCGTGGTTGATTCTCCAATCAAGGTAGAATTCCTCGATTACAGTTCCACAGAATTGTTGACCATTGTCGGTGACTATAGAGTATGTGGTAGTCCGAATCGGGCGATAATGAATTTCCAGATGAAGTTTTTAACATCTTGTTGGCGTATGCGCCGTAGGGGTATTGCTTCGACCCATTTGGTGAAGTATTCGGTTGCCACAAGTAAGAATCGTTTTTTGGATTTATCTTTCAAGATAGGGCCCATAATATCGAGCCCCCAAATTGCAAAAGGCCATGGGCTTGAGATTGTCTTGAGTTCTCGAGCTGGCTGGTGAATTAATGGTGCAAATCTTTCGCACTTGTCACAGTGTTGGACGAACTTGTCTGAATCTGACTGCATGTTGGACGAACTTGTCTGATTTCTTGCTTTTTGGGCTAAAGACCTAGCCCCTGCATGGTTTCCACATTCTCCATGGTGGATCTCAGCGAGAATTGTGTGCGCTTGTTTTGGTGGGAGGCATCGCAGATATGGCCCTCGAGTTGACTTTCGGTAGAGTCTTTTGTCGAGTAAGATGTAGCTTTTAGCTTTTCGTTCGAGTTTACGTAGTTCGAAATCATCATCTGGGTATGTTCCCTTTAAGTAATTGATGATTGGTCCCATCCACGAATTTTTTATATCACTTGGTGGGATGTCTATGAAGTCTGAAACTTCATTTACCTGATGTATTTGTGCCTCATATGCCGGAGCTGACTGTATGTCAATTTGTATTGTTCGAGGTGACTCGGTGTCGATTTGCGAGGCTAGATATGCCAAGCTATCGGCATGGCGGTTGTCATCTCGTGGGACATGTTGAATTTCCCATTTGTTGAAGTAACTTAATAATTTTTTGGTATGCTCCAAGTATAGTTTCAGAGTCTTTTCCCTTGTTTCGTAGTCGCCGAGGATTTGGCTAACTACCAATTGTGAGTCACTTAGGATTCGTAATTCTTTTACCTGTAAAGTTATGGCCATTTGTATGCCAGTGAGGAGTGCCTCGTATTCTGCATCATTGTTGCTTGAGGTGAAATTTAATCGGACTGACTTTTCTATGATGGCGTCGTTCGGTGTGATTAGTGTGGCTCCCACTCCTGAGCCATTGAAGTTTTTGGAGCCATCGACGTAGAGTTTCCATATTGGAGTCTTTGTTATTGGTTGGTCAATGACCTCGTTATCGGGTATCCATGAGTTGTCGTCGATGGCGTAATCGACCAGGAGGTCGGCCACGATTTGCCCTTTTCTGCTACTTCGTGGAGTGAAAATGAGCTCGTGGTCTCCGAGTTCTTTGGCCCATTTTGCCATTCGTGTAGATTTGTTTCTGTTTTCCAGTACTTGCCGAAGAGGTGCATCTGTGATGACTCTTATTTTGTGTGATTGAAAGTACGGCTTCAACTTTCGTGAGGCGAAGAGTAAAGCTAAACCTACCTTCTCGAGGCTTGAATACCGAGCTTCGGAAGACAGCAATGTCTTACTGATGAAGTATATTGGTCTTTCTATACCTCGTTCGTCTCGGAACAATACTCCACTAATTGCATGTTCTGACGTGCCGAGGTAGAGCCCCAGTACGTCGCCGTCTTGGGGTACCGTGATGACTGGTGGAGTAGCCAAGTATAACTTGAGTTCGTCGAATGCTTGCTGGCATTCAGGTGTCCACTTATAAGTTGACCCTTTCTTTAGTAGTTGAAGTAGTGGGCGTTGTTTGTCTGATGCCCGAGCTATGAACCTGTTTAAGTTGCTATCATGCCGTTAAGCTTTTGAACTTGTTTCTTGGTTTTTGGGCTCGGCATCTCAAGTATAGCTTTGATTTTTTCTGGGTTGGCTTCGATACCCCTTTGTGTGATGAGGTAACCCAAGAATTTTCCAGACGCGACGCCGAACAAACATTTTTCCGGGTTGAGTTTCATGTTGTACTCATGAAGTCGGAGGAATGTTTTTTCGAGGTCGGTGACATGGGTAGCTTTGTGTTTTCTTTTGACAATCATATCATCTACGTAAACTTCCATTGTGTTACCAATCATATCGTGGAACATTTTGGTTGCAAGTCGCTGATACGTGGCTCCTGCATTTCTTAGTCCAAATGGCATGACTATGTAACAAAAGGTACCTTGCTCAGTGATGAACGCAGTTTTCTCTTGATCTTCGTCTGCTAGTTTTATTTGATTGTATCCTGAATAGCTATCCATTAAGGAAATGAGTTCGTGACCTGCTGTTGAGTCAACGAGCTTGTCTATTCGAGGGAGAGGAAAGCTATCTTTTGGGCAAGCTTTGTTAAGGTCTGTGAAGTCGATACATACTCTGACTTTACCGTTAGGTTTTATGACTGCGACAATATTAGAGAGCCAGTCAGGGTATGCGACCTCACGAATGAATTTTGCATCTTTTAACTTTTGTATCTCTGCATTAACTGCATTGGCGAGATGAGCTGCTAGTTTGCGAGCTTTTTGTTTCACAGGCTTGTTGTTGGTATCTACATTTAACTTGTGACAAGCAATAGTGGGATTGATCCCTGGCATATCGGTATAAGCAAAAGCGAAAACATTTTTATTCATTTTGAGAGTAGCAATAAGTTGTTGTTTTACAATGGGGTCCAAGTTAGCCCCGACATAGACATATTTTGGATCGTCATCCGATCCTATGTTGACCTTTTCACCTTGTTCAATGACAGGTGGGTCGGATGGATGAACAATTTCCTTGCCATTTTCAGCTTGTGAGATCTCATCCCCAATGGGTTGAGTAGATTCTTCGACTGCATTGCAGATTGCAGAGATCATATTGACAGTGGGCTTAGATGAGCTAGCCACTGTTGTGGGGGTATCCACTTTATTAGAGAGTGGGATGACCTCGGGTATGGCGTGGCATCCATGTGCTTCGATCTGGTCACCTCGTAATTCCATGATGCCTCTGGGGCCAGGAAATTTGATGACCTGGTGATATGTCGATGGTACTGCTTTCATTTTATGAATCCATTTTCGTCCGAGAATTGCATTGAACTGAGCAGGGACATCAAGGACGAAAAAGGTGCAATACACAGTCACTTCGTCTTCATTTTCACCAGTTGCCACAAGAAGGCAAATTTCGCCTTTTGCCTCAGTTTCGGTCGAGTTAAATGTAAAAAGGGTGACTTGCGGTTTTTGGAGGACCGAGTCGGGCATTTGCATCTGACTGTATGCCTTGTTAAATATTACGTCACAAGAACTTCCGGGGTCGATAAACACTTTTTTCATTATCCATCCCCCAATGTTGATATGGACGACCAACGCGTCGTTGTGAGGGAGACATACTTTTTTGAGGTCGAAGTCAGAGAATACCAGAGCATTGGTACCTGTGACTTGTTTAGCCACAATCGCTTTGTGAGTCAAGTGGAAGGTATGGTGGATGTGATGAATCTTCTGCTTCTTAGAACGAGCTGACCATTCGGGAGGTCGAGCATCCATGATCATATTGATGGTTCCCTTAGGCTTTTTACCTTTCTCTGTTGAAGTCTTTTGTCGTTTGGCCTCTAGTTTGTTGCGGAGGTCGGGCTCATTTTCGGAGAGGAAGTCGTCGAGGTGACCCTCCCCCTTAAGCTTGTGACAGTAAGCTCGTAGAATACGGCAATCTTCAGTAAGATGGTGGCGACACTTATGTAACTTACAGTACGGTTTTCCTTCAATTGGTTCGAGGTCGTGAACTTGAGGCTGGAAGTAATCCTCATCTTTGATGAGGTCAAAGAGTTGATTGTATGAGCACTTGAAGGGATTTGGGAATTTGGATTTGACAGTGGATGTGGCCTTTCCTTTGTACTCCGATCGATTCGTCTTTGGTTTGGAGTAAGTGGACTCTGTTGTTTGGACAACAGCCACTCGTTCTTTGGATTTTGTGAGGGCTTCTTCCAGTTCGATGTACTTGTCAGCGCGTACATACAAGTCTTCCAACGTTGCAGGGGCGTCTAGGATAATATTCTTTCCTAGTGCCGTATTGGGGTTGACTGCGGAGATAAAGGCCAAGAGACATGAATATTCATCCGGATTCTCGGCTCGCAAGCATTCCTTTTTGAATCTTGACATAAATTTTTTTGTTGTCTCAGTTTCGTCCTGCTTGATACGAAAAAGGGCAGTAACCTCGATTCTTCTCCTCTTGTTGTGGATATACTGGGTGACAAAAAGTGACTCCAGTTGGTCATACGAGGTGATGGACCTTTCTGGCAGTCGATGGTACCAATCTATTGCACTCCCACGAAGTGATGCAGAAAACAATCGGCAGAAAATATCCTTGTACTTTGGCCATAGGGCCATGCTTGTCTTGAACTGTAGGACGTGGTCCATTGGGTCTCCACTTCCGTCGTAAGTGGTGAACTTTGGAGGTATGAAGTTTGGTGGTGGTTCCTGTTGTAGTAGGTCATCATGAAGAGGTTCGATTTTGTAACGTTCAAGGTATACACACATGTCCAATCAACTGTTGCCATACTACTTTAACCTTCTCGCACCTGAAAAAAAAGTAGGAAGCCGATCTGAATTTACCTAGCATAGAAAACAATTATTTAGCGTTGGTATCACTCTACTTTAACCTTCTCGCACCTGAAAAAAAAGTAGGAAGCCGATCTGAATTTACCTAGCATAGAAAACAATTATTTAGCGTTGGTATCACTCTTATTTGTAGAATATCCGCAGTAAGAAGTCACTCCCAAATAGCATACCAAGTGAAAAAAATCACTGGTCCTTCATAGTTGCAAAACTTTTGTCCAACTTATCCTTCATAGTCACTCCCAAAGTTCTGTTGTAGTATTACTAATACCCATGCAAGTCTACAAATTGGACTTGAAATTTTTTACACTCTGGACTGGTTAAAATTCGTGCGAAGAGGTACGAATGACATAGTTCTCAATTTATTAGAAGATAATTAGGGTGATCATGACCATTCAAAAAGAAGTAAAGACGTACCAATGCAAACAGAGAAACATAGTTTTTCCAATTTATTGAAAGAGAATTCATCAAATATTGGCCTAAAAAGCTTATTCAAATTTCGACTCTTAAACTATGTGATCTGTCATATACAATGGCTATATATGAAACATTGCTACTGAATGTTACTTTATATCTGGCGTGTCACAAAATTTAAATAGAGTTAAATATGTAATTCATAGTAAGTTCATCAATCCAAGGTCATGTTCAGCTACCATAAGCAATATGAAGAATTACTTAGAAACTATAAAAAAAAACTTTATTCTAATGATAAGAGAAATTTGAAATACCTAGGAATGCGACTTCCTGAGACTCTTTTTTCCTTTAGCAATGTTAGATGAGCTAGTTGCATCATCTATTCTTCCTTAGGAATTTCAATGGTTGGTGGACAAATATCCTGCATTACAACATTGTTACATTCATAAGTAGGAGTGTAGGACCATCTATTTAGTTATTTAGTTTGATTTAATAATATACTTATTAGAGAGGCTCGGTTTACTCGATCAATATGTTATATACAGATTTTTTTTCTCAACATCTAACCACGTAATTTAAGCCTACGGGTTTGGGTTTGATAGATGTGAAACCGGCACTAAGTTGTTTGACATCAATTTTGTGACATTGGATGTCCATGGTTATCTCGCCTTGAGTTCATTGTTAGGAAAACCTCGTTGTGCGCACGTCATCCTAGGTTCTTGTCCTTGTGTCTTGTGTATCCATAGTGTGTTTTTGGTTTAGGACGTACGTACCTAGTTAGGACGTACGTACGTCCAGTAGGTCAGCAAACTTTCATCTTGTTGAACGTACGTACCGAGTTAGGGCGTACGTACGTCAGGTTAGGCAGCAGGATTGTTTTTGTTCAGGACGTACGTACCTTGTTAGGACGTTCGTACGTCCAAGCAGGCAACAAGCGTTTATCGTGTGAAGACGTACGAACGTTATTTCGACGTACGTACGTCCAATATGGATTTCGTCAATTTCGGCCCATTTTCTGTGTATTCCAACCCTAAGTATAAATAGGGTTTCTCTTCCAAAGAACAAGTTAGTTCTTTGGTCGTCCAATTGAAGTCTTATTCTTGGAGTTTGTTTAGGTTTTGTTTAAGGTTGTTTTTTGGTGATTGAACTCATCTTCTTCTTCCCCATTCATCTTCTTCTTCCTTCTTCCCCATTCATCTTCTTCTTAATTATTGAATAGTGATTTAGCTTCGAGTCTTCTTGTGTGTTCATCAAGAAGTCGAGTATCCTTGTGTGTTCATCAAGGAACTCTGGTGTAAGCTTGCTTCATAGATCGGCTTCGAGTCTTCTTGTGTGTTCATCAAGAAGTCGAGTGTCTTGTGCGTACATCAAGGTGCTCCGGTGAAGTCAAGGTGTTAGAGATAACCAGGAGTGTCAACTTGCAGTGATTGCAGGTAGTTGATAGGTTTGTAAATCTCTTTTCATCTAGTGGATTTATTTGTTGTCGTGAGGACAACCGTGGACGTTTCCCATATTGGGTTTTACCACGTTAAAAATATCATGTGTTCTTTATTTGTTTATTGTTTTATTGTTTGCTTTACTATTGTTATATTGCACATATATTGGGTTTTCAAGATGAACAGATGGCCATTACTTTTTTCTTTTTTTTTCTGAACACGCAAATGTGGCTCAAGCCAAGCAAAATCTTTGTCTCGCCACAATTGTTTTTTTGTGTTCTTTCCTCCACTGGGCAGGTTTTTTCTCTTCTTCTTCCCCCATTCTCTGCTTGGCTGCTTCATCCTTATGGGGTTCTGACATCGTTTAGGCCTTCCAAAAGCTAATTTTGCTATTTTAGGAAAGTTTTGTTTTGTTTATATCTCTTTCTAGAGAACTCCGTTTTGCATGCTGTCTGTGGCCTTGGATTCCTAGAGATGAGTAGAGTCCAGATTTGATCATAACTCAAATCTTTTTATTTTTGGTAATTTTCGTCTTATATTAGGGTTGGAGGTTAGTTGCGTCCTTTATACAGTATTAGGGTTTGATTAGGATTTGGAAACTGTAGCCTATATAAAGGCTTCTTGTGTAAAGGACTCGGTTTTTATTGATTAATGAAAAAGAAGTGTTCTAAATATTGCTGTGAGTTTTTTTGTTTTCCAAGATCTAGTTCCTGTATCAGTTATCCATTAATGTTAACGGTTAAGTAGTATCTTCTAATACTAATTGATTTAGTTTGTTGTTTAACTAGTGATAACCCGTGTCTATAGCACGATTATTTTAATTTTAATTTTAAATTTTATTTTTCAAAAATTATTGAAACGAATACAGATGGTATTTTATTTTTCATAATAAAAGTAGGTGATACAATAGTTTTTTTTTTTTTTTTTTTTTTTGAGCCATAGTTGTCATACTAATTGTTTTATGCAGTAATAGGCGATGCAATTATTTTCATAGGCATTTTATGTTTAATATATTATTTTAATTTTATTTTTAAAAATTATTGAAATGTATTGTAAAATAATAATGATTTTTTGGAAGGGCTATTCCTTGATATAATTTAAAATTTTGATAGATCTATGCAAAAAAAATTGTTCAGAAAACTATTATATAAGTGTTTGTAGTGAGAGGTATATGAATATTTGGATACCTTTGCAACAATTTATTAAATGTTTTTTTCAGTTGCAACATCTGAAGTTTAAAGAAGTTGCAAAGTCAAGCTACTTTTAAGGTTAAGTTGAATCTAACCGATAAATTTTTTGAGATCACACGCCATTTTTAAGTTTGGGTCATTTGACATCATAGTTGTTTAATTTGATCATTTACAATGGATTTGATAAAAAAATATAGATAGTGTATACTTTTGTACAACATTTTCATTTATGCATCAAGTACAACTTTTTATGTAAAAACATTCATCTTATTACGTGTTTGTTTGTACTTTAACTACCCAACCATCGTTTTCTTCTCCTGTTATGCATAAAAGAGGTGAAAATGTATGTTTAAAAGAGATTGAGGAGAAAGATAATATACCAGTATCTTCACCCAAAAAAAGGATAAAGATAATATTGCTATTGATAATAGACCGAGGGAAGAGAGTGACATGTGATCATTAATCCTGTAAAGAGATTACTAAGGTGCATAACTATATATGCATAGTCCATGTATGTTGAATCTAAAGATAATATATATATAGCTAATGATAATAGATTAAGGGAAGAGAGTAACCAGTGACCATTCCCGCAAAATGATTACTAAGGTGCATGTTGAATATACAACAAAGAGATCAACAACCAATAAATCAACAAAATTGATATAGAAATTAATGGAACAACCATTAATTTGACTAGGTGATCTGGATAACGAGCATACGGCTAAAAGTGGATGCGGGTTTGCCCATTGCACCTTCCGCTCGGTGATGTTTTATTTTACTCGTTCTCTCATGTAAAGGAGTGGTTTAGCATGCATGTGTATAGGTTCATCTTTCAGTGGGATCTGGAGTGGTTGTGAGTCTATACACGGATGCATAACAGTGTTGTAGACATGCCAGTTGTGTGTGTGGTTAAGGTGCAAACTTAAAGACGTAGACTAACAGAAAGTTAGGTCTTTGCGTGTTTGCTATGTTATGGCTTTAATGGTTTTACATTATCATTTATTAAAATTATTACTAATTATAGTGTAGCAGGGACAGATCTAAATGTTGGCTTGACCGGGCTGAAGCCCGGGGTGAAATTTTGAAAAACCAGTACTTCTACTTATACCCAAGCCCACCACTACAAAAACTTCTTAAATTATTATACACAAGCCCTACCCATTTTGAATTACTGTATCTAAGCCCAACCCAAAATTAAATCCTGGATCCGTCCCTGTAGTGTAGGATGGTGGGTCTACTAACTGTCTTGCAAGTTGACTCACCATAGCTGACGAAGGATCTGGTAAGTTAGAATATTTATTACTCCTTTCGTCCCGTTTTTATAGGCTGATTTGCCAAATTTTACTGTCCCACTATATAGTCCATTTCACACAGTTCAAAACAATAAATAAAGCAAGTGACAAATTTACCTCTTATTAGTTGTGAAAATTTCCTTAAATATAGCCAATAGGATTAAATGTACACAACAAATGAAAAAAGGTATTTTTAGAAATAATATTACAATTAAATGCAAATAAATCATTTTTCACCACTTTCTTAATATGCGTGAAAACACCGATCAACCTATAAAAGCGGGACGGATGGAGTATTTTGTTTAAAAAAGCATGTTAGTATTTATTACTCCTAATTATTCATACTAGTTGGTTTTCGACGATCTCTCCTTTTATGAGAAACACTTATACCAACATATTCGATTTGCTGACTCTCTTTATTTCATTTGTAACTGGGGCACGTCTCGGTCGGGCGTAAAGGGGGGGGAGCAACTTGCTAGAGATCAGGAGACTTGACTTTGTGAGGATTTTTCGAGTTACAACATTTTGTTTCAATTATTATTTTATCTTTGAACTCAACATTTATTTCCGTTACGGAGGCCTATAGTTTATTTTGTTGGGAGTTGTATTTGGAGTTATTATTGATAGATATTTGGTCAGGTAATTTGGATCCCATCCTTGCTAAATTAGAAACCTGCTCCTGCTTCGTCTCTACTATCTCACCCTCAAGTCACTGAAGTTGATCAACTTATGTTAAGTAACACTAATGCTTAAAACTCCAAGCGGATAGATAACACCTTGGATTTGCACACTACACACCACGTCAAAAATATCACTATCCTTCCTTAGATCATGATAAACCAAAATGGATGGGCACAAAAGAGAGGAACCTTTTCTATGAAAATCTTACAAAGAATTCTTAGTGGTACTAACCTTGATATAAACCAGAATCCTAATATCAACCTAATATCAACCTGACGCTTTGGAAAGGGAAAGGAACATTTAGGTCCATTTTGTTTGCTTGGAAGTGTTTGCATAATATAGTTCCCACTAGAGGTCACATTTCTAAGATCATGCCACTGTGTACTAATGTGTGTCCCATGTGTAACTTAGGAGAAGAAACCGTGCATCATATGCTTTTAACCTGCCCCTTCACTCAATCGGTTTGGTTCTTGTTCAAAGTAAATTTTAGAACAGTATATTTCCAAAATATGACTGTCAAAGATTAGATTACTTATTGGTTTATCCACCTAGTGATTGGTTACTTGAAAACGAAGTGTGGACCTCTCGTTGTATTTGTATTACTTGGAAAATTTGGAAAACAAATGCAGGAAAGTGTTTACAAATTCAGGAATTGAAGCTATGCAAACAACTGCACTGGTGGGTAAATTACTGACCAATATCTTGAAAAACAAAGCCACTACAGAAAGAAAAGAATTGATTGATGCAGCAGGAAAGGTACAAAGGAACTGAATAGATACCTCCAAATCCAACAAATCTCAAGATAAATGTGGATATTACATTCACAGCTGCAGGTGCAAGAATTGGTATATGATACGGGATACCTATGTTGAACTATATGCAGTGATTAATTAAATCCTAACAACGCCAACAACCCGCAACCTAGATATTCGTGAGAACACCTCTTTTGCAATACAGGATCCGTTTTGGTAATGAAGTCAAAGATTACCAAACAATAAACAATAGTATAAGAAGAACAAAACAATAAAGAACAATAACACCAAGATATACGTGGTTCGGCAATGCCTACCTCCACGGGGAACAATGAGAAGATTTCACTATAAGGAAAGAAACACCGATTACAATAATCTCCCTAGTATCTTTCTCAAGATCTTAATCTCTCACCTTAAACCCAATACACCATTGGCTCCCAAAGTTCTCTCTCACTTACTCTATCTATCTCTATGTTTCTATTGTTTTCTACTCTCTTGTCTTCTCTTGTTTCTTTGTCTTACAAATACCAAGTTACTTGGGTATTTATAGCCCATGGATAGGAATCAAATCCATATAGAATTACTAATTCAAACTAGAGATAAATAGAAACCGAGTCCAAATAGAACTCCTGCACATATATGGTTTCCTTAACTAATATAGGAAACTGATCCTATGGATCACACCTCTTATAAGGTATGATCCTGTGCACCCAACTATGGCGAGCCAATATACAACAATCTCCACCTTGGTGAGCCATAGACCAAAAAACAAGATCATTGCAGCTTGAATTTCTTCAAGCACCGTCACATTGGCAAGAATCCTCTTGCCTCAACGCACCTCAAGTGAGGAGGTGCTCCACCCAATCTTTAGCATGTAGAAAGATTGAGCAAGTTCAAACAATGTCTGAACTTCTCAACTGAAACCGGCTTAGTAAGACAATATAAAGCATTCTCATCTGTGTGAACCTTCTCAACTGTAATTTCACCTGAGTCCAACCAATCCCGAATCCGATGATAACGAATATCAATATGTTTCGTTCTTGCATGAAACATTTGATTCTTCGCAAGGCAAATAGCACTCTGACTGTCACATCTTATCATCATAGAATTTTGATCTAACCCGAATGTGTTTACTAATCCCTTCAGCCAAATAGCTTCCTTGCAAGCTTCTGTTACCGCCATATACTCTGCCTCAGTAGTTGATAGAGCAGTAACCGTTTTGAGCATTGATCTCTATAATACGGGACCTATTGCGTATGGGTCTTTTTAGATCAGTGGCACAAAATTAGGAACAGCTGGAACCTCTGAGGAAGCTGAATGCAGGGGTCTTTTTAGATCAGTGCAATGGGCTATCATAGCCAAAGTGAAGCACCTGGAACTTGAAACAAATTGCAGAGGTGGAGCTGAACATTTAGATACATTGTTCCAGTTTATCTTGGGCTTCCTTGACCATCTTAGCTGAAGTTTCAGAAGTAATAGATTTATTTATTTATTTTTTTGACAAGTTTGTTATCTTAATTTTGTAACCGAACACGAAATGAAGCTGCACATCTGATTGCACATAGTGCAGATCATAGTTTGAGGGGGGCCTGTATCTTATTTGGTAGCACCAACTTGGCTAGCTAAACAATTAAAGTTAGACAAAAGTTGATCATTACAAAAATAAAATAAAAAATAAAAAGTTGATCTTCAGTAATATGATTAACTGATATTGTATTTATAAAAGTTGATCATTACAAAAATAAAATAAAAAATAAATAAATAAATAACCTAAATAATTCAAAACTAATGCAAGGAATACAAGAGACAAAAACCGCATTAAAAACTATTTGGGTTATATAGGCAATTGTGTTTGTAATTTTGTATTTGGTCTAAACCTTACATGTTTGGTGGTAATCATATTGCCATTAGTTAATGGCCAAACATGAATTTACAACAATATTTAGATATGTTATCTGTTGATTTTCATGATTTTAAATACCAACAACCCAAGTGTAAAGCCCAGTTCTTCTTCTCTAGATTTTTTCCCAAATCAATTCTCTCTAATATCTCGTCCATCTAATATCTCGTCCACCTATAGTTACTTCCCCATGCATTCATTTCTTAAACTTAATAGAAAATAATACTTTTTTCTCGAATTTTACAACATTTTCTTCCTTTTTGTTTTATCCGACCTCTGCCTTGGTCTTGGTCCTAACAAAACTAGGGAACTTAAGGTTGAATGGTTTTGTGTAGCAGTACAGGCTAGTTTATAACTTTATACTGATCAGTCATTCTTATTTTATGGTGTAGATAAAAATGACAAATACATGAGAAACCTAGTATGTATGTAAAATGAAAATCAATTGGCTCAAAATTTGCAAAGGGTCTTACAGTTGGTTACAAAAGTGTAGGTGATATTAAGTTGTGTGTGGTTCTACTTGTGTATATCCAGACACTGATAGACCCAGAATTTTTATGTTTAACAGAATACCTTTTGAGTTTATTACTAGAGCATGACTAGATCATTGAGACGCTGGTGCAACCAGCGTGGAAATGTTTTTCTGTTCCACGCTGGTCCAACCGGCGTGGAAGACTTGGGCTTCGCGTGGTTGGGCTTGGGGGCAGTAGCTGGGCTGGGCTTGGGGAATAAAAAAAATTAAAAAAAAGGTTCCACGCCGGTTTGACCTGCGTGGAATAAAAAAAAAAAAATGTTCCACGCTGGTCCAACCGGCGTGGAAGACTTGGGCTTCGCGTGGTTGGGCTTGGGGGCAGTAGCTGGGCTGGGCTTGGGGAATAAAAAAAATTAAAAAAAAGCTTCCACGCTGGTTTGACCTGCGTGGAATAAAAAAAAAAAAAAAAAAAATGTTCCACGCTGGTCCAACCGGCGTGGAAGACTTGGGCTTCGCGTGGTTGGGCTTGGGGGCAGTAGCTGGGCTGGGCTTGGGGAATAAAAATAAATTAAAAAAAAAGGTTCCACGCCGGTTTGACCTGCGTGGAATAAAAAAAACAAAAAAAAAAATGTTCCACGCTGGTCCAACCGGCGTGGAATTAAAATAATAATAAAACAATGGTTCCACGCTGGTTGAACCAGCGTGGAACATTTTATTTTAGCAATTCCTATAATCCTATCTTTGGTTCGATTTTGGACGAAGTTTTAGCAGACCGGCCCACCACATCCTACGTGGATAGCCGGCTGCTAAAATTATAGACGACGCGTTAGGGAATGGGTTTTTTCGGAATTCCTATAATTTAGATTATAGGAGACCCATTAGAGATGCTCTAAGGTTGAATGGTTTTGTGTAGCAGTACAGGCTAGTTTATAACTTTATACTAATCAGTCATTCTTATGTTATGGTGTAGATAAAAATGACAAATACATGAGAAACCTAGTATGTATGTAAAATGAAAATCAATTGGCTCAAAATTTGCAAAGGGGTCTTACAGTTGGTTACAAAAGTGTAGGTGATATTAAGTTGTGTGTGGTTCTACTTGTGTATATCCAGACACTGATAGACCCAGAATTTTTATGTTTAACAGAATACCTTTTGAGTTTATTACTAGAGCATGACTAGATCATTGAGACACTGCTTAGAGCATCTCTAATGGGTCTCCCATATTTAGCCTACACATGGGACGATTTAGCCTCCACGTAGGTGCCAGCTCCTTTCCTATCACTTTTTTTAGCAGGTCTTCCATACCTATATCAGGGGTATCCCTAACGCGTTTCCTATTTTTTTGCCAAATTTTTATCTTCCACGTTGGTGCAACCAGCGTGGAAATGTTTTTCTGTTCCACGCTGGTCCAACCGGCGTGGAAGACTTGGGCTTCGCGTGGTTGGGCTTGGGGGCAGTAGCTGGGCTGGGCTTGGGGAATAAAAAAAATTAAAAAAAAGGTTCCACGCCGGTTTGACCTGCGTGGAATAAAAAAAAAAAAAAAATGTTCCACGCTGGTCCAACCGGCGTGGAAGACTTGGGCTTCGCGTGGTTGGGCTTGGGGGCAGTAGCTGGGCTGTGCTTGGGGAATAAAAAAAATTAAAAAAAAGGTTCCACGCCGGTTTGACCTGCGTGGAATAAAAATAAAAAAAAAAAAAATGTTCCACGCTGGTCCAACCGGCGTGGAAGAGTTGGGCTTCGCGTGGTTGCGCTTGGGGGCAGTAGCTGGGCTGGGCTTGGGGAATAAAAAAAATTAAAAAAAAGGTTCCACGCCGGTTTGACATGCGTGGAATAAAAAAAAAAAAAAAAAATGTTCCATGCTGGTCCAGCCGGCGTGGAATTAAAATAATAATAAAAAAAAAGTTCCACGCTGGTTGAACCAGCGTGGAACATTTTATTTTAGCAATTCCTATAATCCTATCTTTGGTTCGATTTTGGACGAAGTTTTAGCAGACCGGCCCACCACATCCTACGTGGATAGCCGGCTGCTAAAATTATAGACGACGCGTTAGGGAATGGTTTTTTTCGGAATTCCTATAATTTAGATTATAGGAGACCCATTAGAGATGCTCTAAGGTTGAATGGTTTTGTGTAGCAGTACAGGCTAGTTTATAACTTTATACTGATCAGTCATTCTTATGTTATGGTGTAGATAAAAATGACAAATACATGAGAAACCTAGTATGTATGTAAAATGAAAATCAATTGGCTCAAAATTTGCAAAGGGGTCTTACAGTTGGTTACAAAAGTGTAGGTGATATTAATTTGTGTGTGGTTCTACTTGTGTATATCCACACTGATAGACCCAGAATTTTTATGTTTAACAGAATACCTTTTGAGTTTATTACTAGAGCATGACTAGATCATTGAGACACTGCTTAGAGCATCTCTAATGGGTCTCCCATATTTAGCCTACACATGGGACGATTTAGCCTCCACGTAGGTGCCAGCTCCTTTCCTATCACTTTTTTTAGCAGGTCTTCCATACCTATATCAGGGGTATCCCTAACGCGTTTCCTATTTTTTTGCCAAATTTTTATTTTCCACGCTGGTGCAACCAGCGTGGAAATGTTTTTCTGTTCCACGGTGGTCCAACCGGCGTGGAAGACTTGGGCTTCGCGTGGTTGGGCTTGGGGGCAGTAGCTGGGCTGGGCTTGGGGAATAAAAAAAATTAAAAAAAAGGTTCCACGTCGGTTTGACCTGCGTGGAATAAAAAAAAAAAAAAAAAAATGTTCCACGCTGATCCAACCGGCGTGGAATTAAAATAATAATAAAAAAAAAGTTCCACGCTGGTTGAACATTTTATTTTAGCAATTCCTATAATCCTATCTTTGGTTCGATTTTAGACGAAGTTTTAGCAGACCGGCCCACCACATCCTACGTGGATAGCCGGCTGCTAAAATTATAGACGACGCGTTAGGGAATGGTTTTTTTCGGAATTCCTATAATTTAGATTATAGGAGACCCATTAGAGATGCTCTTAATAAGCAGATCAATACTTGGAGATTTCAATGAATTGGATAAAGTGCTCTGCATTAAAATCAATCTCCCTGTTTTTGAGAGCTTCCATCTCTTCCAGCCATTTCTATGAATTCATTGGGCATCTGTTTTAGTCACCAGTAGACACAAGTAGCAGCCGTTCAATTGTTTATCGATTTGAAATGGCTGTAGCTAATGGAGATCGAACATGTTTGAGCTTTGAATGTTAAAATATTACTGCAAAAGATGACATGAGAAAAAAATTTCCATATAAAACACATTCAACTAATTGGAGCACCCAAACGTAGAAGCCAGTGTCACGTTATCCACCAACACTAGCAACTGAAATTAAATACTCACCATAAATATTGAAATGTAAAACTAGATATTGAAGAAAGGAGCAAAAAACATTATGCTGTTACTAAACCAATGTCAAGTAGCATTGTCATCTCTGTTAGCCATCCCAAAATAATAACTTGCGCATAGTGGCAAGTAATCACTTGCAAGGAGCAGTGGCAAACATGTATTATTAGCTACTGGTGTTAGCTCAGGATGTGGCGACTCTGTGATGACGAATGGGAGCTTCCAAGAACGCCAGAGTATGGTGAAGAGTGCAAACACCCAAAAGCATTGGACCCTATTGTAGTACAAAGGTAGTCTGTCTGCAAAATTTCAGCAGGGTTCTTCGACCAGGCTTCTACTGTAACTGCTATCATTGACACCACCAAGGCCCTAGGGTTCAAGGGTTTTCTTCTTGTTGCAAACCCTGCCTACGGAGATTTAATATAGCCCAGCCAATTCCCTTCTCTGTTCCTGGCATTATGATTCCAAAGATTGTCGACGTACAGGTAGGCATTGTGAACACAGGTATGAGCAGTAGACTCAAATCTTAATTATTCAGTAAAATTTATGAAAACTATTGATATTCTGATAGGAAATACCTTACATGATGGCATGTGTAGGAAATAATTTTGCACTGTTATCTAGGAAAAGCATGGCAGCTCCTCGTGTTTCAGGAATAGCAGAACTCATCAAGCAATATAATCCTCATGGACTCCATCCATGATTTCTCTGTGCTCTCCGCTTCCAAGTATGGAGAAATAATAATGGCAGAAGGACCTGAAGTTGCAAGTATTTATCCCACCATACATTTTGATATTTGCGTCAGCCTTATAGATCCATCCCTTGCAATGGATCCAGGTGTGGTGTTCTCGTCAGGTAACTTTTCTAGTCAATAGTACAAACATTGCATACTGCTTCGGAGTTCACAAATTCCCAGGTGGATATTCTTTCAATTCAAAATCAAACAACATTGGGAACTTAGTTTTAGTTATATTGAAACAAAAGTTTTTGGTTCTTTATATAGCAAACTAGCAAGTACATTACCACAGATTTTAATGAGTACATAAGTATCTTATGCTCCTTGCCCAACATCAACACCACCACAATAGAACAGGTCAACCATGCAATAACTCGCTTGCCTACCCAACTGATCTTAACCTCCCAAAGCCATATCAGCATTCGGTGGATTGCGACTAGTACAAAGAAACATAAAAAATGTAGTGATAAACCCAGAGACTTACTTGTGCTCGGTTCTACAGCCAGAAGGGGTAGAGGTCAATGTGTACCCACCTTGATTCAGACTTCAGAGCAACTTCACAGTCTCACAGATTACCCAGGAGCTGTACAATGTACATAAAGCTCAATGTGACCAAACCACTAAGGAGTAAGGACTTTCAGCTTTGGGTCATTGTTCTCACAAGAAGTGTGGATGACATAGTGAGAATACCTTTGTCAATTTACCCAGTATCTTACTAAATGAAGAGCAGAAAATAAAAGATCAGGTGGAGTTTTTTAGTGTAATCTAACATTAGCCACCTGGAGAGAGCGTCACCTCGTGGACACAAGCCCTCAAAGCAGTTAAACGAGCAAGTATTCAAGCTACAAAGAAAAAGGATGCAAACACAACAGCAACAGAATAGCTCTCTAGAGAAATGTATAGGAGCTGAGCTCCATTATAGAAGGGGAAGGTTAGTAGAAGCCGCCTTTTGTTGTGTTTATCTACCAACTGTGGATACTAAAATAACTATTACATTTTTCTACTAAAAGGGTAACAGGAATGAAAAAGTCGTAATTTAAATTGTAGAAGCAACTATGTTTTTGCAAAATGCAAGCGAGTTTTTTTTTAATTGATTGAAGTATACAAATATTTGTGCTAGAATTACACAAGAAATTAAACTGCATATGGAATCCTTTCAATACAAAATACATTCAACCATTGGAGCAGTACTAGAAGCCACTGTCGTGTATATCCACCAACTCTACTAACTGAAAATACTCTATAAAATATACTACAAAAGTAATAGAATCAAATGATAATTGATTAATATTCTACTAGAAATATTGAAATGTAAAAGTAGGTATTGAAGAAAAGAGCAAAATGCATTATGCTGATAGTACATAAGCTACCATATTGAATCGGAAGGCCAACGAAGTTTTCAATACAAAATAAGACATTAATTTGCGTAACTTACATAAACTTTAATAAAAAAAAAAATTAGTACTTAAAAAGGGTGCCACACAACCCAACCAAGTAACATTGTCGTCTCTGGAAGCCATCTAAAAATAAATTACTTGGTTTCTTCGCTCAAGCTTGGCATTAGATTACAATGGCAAGCAATCGCCAAAGTAATATCCTTTAGGAATATAATAATCTGATCGGGAATGAAGCTGAGCACGTAAAAAGATTTTCCCTTTGGAGTTGCACTCCTTAACAACTTGAAAATTCAGACAACCAACAGAACGCTTAGAATGCCTGTGGAACTCATTAAGCCAAACAACAGACAAGGTCTTGTTTCCAATGTGAATCACATGTCCATAGATAAGATAGATGGGAGGTACATTGGTCATGATACCCAAATCTAGTATAGGTTTTTTAAACCATTTCTCTCTGATCAAATCATAAGCACGTACACATCCATCACAGTAGGTAAAGAATACATCATCTAAAGTAGCAGACCTAAAAGACCAGCAGTATCCTTTTATGAAAAAAGGAGTTGTTGATAACTGTCCCCAGGATTTGGTTATCACATTAAAAGAAAATAAGCCATTATCCATACACAAAAGAATGGTATCCCCGTTTTCCATAACATTAATATCCATGTAACCATAGCATTGGCTAACATAAAGAGGTGGCTCAGGCAGAGGAGAAAACATATTCAAATTTGGGTCAAAAACCTCAGCCCATGGTTTAGGTAAAGTTTGACAATTGTTAGATCCAAATACAAAGATCTTTCCATGGGTAGCAGCTGCAACAGGTGCACATCTTCTAGAGAGCATACAAAAATTTTCCTTTCGCCAAGTAACTTGTTTTGTTGTATTCAAGTGATAAAAATCAACAGAAAACACATCCGAACATCCTCTTAATCTTAGATCTCCAGGGATATGGGGATTACCACCAAACATATATACTTTAGAGCCCAGCAAGGCTGATGCACAACTTTTACCTATACCAGAAGAAGACCGAATTGTGCAAATTGGCCGAATATTGGTGAAATGCTCCGTGGATGTGGTTGTGATGTTGCGGTTGTTATTGCCGGCGGTGTTTATGTGATACCAGTATATTTTATTTGAACAGCAATCGGAATTAAAACGTAATAATAGGTTATTTTTTAATTCATTAGTGTTCGGTGGAGATCTGATTCTGAATGAACAACTAGATAATGAAAAGTTTTTGTTTACCTTGTAATCTGACCTTTCTTCTTTATCATCATCATCTTTTCTTCTTCTCGTTTTCATCTTCTCTTCTCTGCCGAATTCTCCGTGTCGGCTCGTTTTCTTCTTCTCTTCTCTGTCGGATTCTCCGTGTCGGACTCTTTTGCCTTTATTCATATTGGAATTATTGATAGCAAGAAGATTTTAATTTTCTCCTCTCTAAGTGGTAAAATAAAATCAAGTGAGGAAGATGATAGAATGAATTGTAGGATATTTATAGAACAGAAGAACTACTAGGTTGAGACCCGCCGCCGCACATTGAAGCCGCGTCCGATTGGGATTTGGAATCCTCCTCCTCTTTCAACTTCTTTCTAAATAATAAAAAGTAAAGTATATAAGGCCAAAACCACATCAACAGCCCAAGTAAGTAAATAAAAGCCCAAATAAATATGCCACACCAAAAGCACAAGTAATAAAGTATATAAGCCCAAGTAAAGTATTTACATACCATCACACAACATCTAAAAGGTTTAGGGTAGCCAAGATAGCCATTTTTTTTTGTTGTTGTTGTTGATGTAATGATTTGTGAAAAATTAAAATCATTATTCATTTTCTGATGATACTATAAATTCATTATTTAGGCCTATTGGACTACAAAACTCAGCCCATTCATTATTCACTTGTATTTTCTTTTTAAAAAAAAAAAAAAAAAGTGGGTCCATAACTTTTATCTAACTAGTTGTTGAACCCATGCTACACACCGGGTTTTGTGGTATGAAAATCACATACTATCGCGGGGAGTGCGATTTTGTGGACATACACAAAAAATGTGTCCACGGGACATCAATGTTTTATTGGTCCACGTTGTAAAATAATCCACGTAGACTTTTACTTAGCAGAAAATATAAATTAAAAAAATAAAAATAAAAAACATGAAATAAAATAAGCGAGTTTTTTTCACAAAATCAAGTGAGGAAGATGATAGAATGAAGAGATTGTAGCATATTTATAGAACAGAAGAACTACTAGGTTGAGACCCGCCGCCGCACATTGAAGCCGCGTCCGATTGGGATTTCGAATCCTCCTCCTCTTTCAACTTCTTTCTAAATAATAAAAAGTAAAGTATATAAGGCCAAAACCACATCAACAGCCCAAGTAAGTAAATAAAAGCCCAAATAAATATACCACATCAAAAGCACAAGTAATAAAGTATATAAGCCCAAGTAAAGTATTTACATACCATCACACAACATCTAAAAGGTTTAGGGTAGCCAAGATAGCCATTTTTTTGTTGTTGTTGTTGTTGATGTAATGATTTGTGAAAAATTAAAATCATTATTCATTTTCTGATGATACTATAAATTCATTATTTAGGCCTATTGGACTACAAAACTCAGCCCATTCATTATTACTTGTATTTTCTTTAAAAAAAAAAAAAAAAAAAAAGTGGGTCGATAACTTTTATCTAACTAGTTGTTGAACCCATGCTACACACCGGGTTTTGTGGTATGAAAATCACATACTATCGCGGGGAGTGCGATTTTGTGGACATACACAAAAAATGTGTCCACGGGACATCAATGTTTTATTGGTCCACGTTGTAAAATAGTCCACGTAGACTTTTACTTAGCAAAAAATATAAATTAAAAAAATAAAAATAAAAAACATGAAATAAAATAAGCGAGTTTTTTTCACAAAATCAAGTGAGGAAGATGATAGAATGAAGAGATTGTAGCATATTTGTAGAACAGAAGAACTACTAGGTTGAGACCCGCCGCCGCACATTGAAGCCGCGTCCGATTGGGATTTGGAATCCTCCTCCTCTTTCAACTTCTTTCTAAATAATAAAAAGTAAAGTATATAAGGCCAAAACCACATCAACAGCCCAAGTAAGTAAATAAAAGCCCAAATAAATATACCACATCAAAAGCACAAGTAATAAAGTATATAAGCCCAAGTAAAGTATTTACATACCATCACACAACATCTAAAAGGTTTAGGGTAGCCAAGATAGCCATTTTTTTGTTGTTGTTGTTGTTGTTGTTGATGTAATAATTTGTGAAAAATCAAAATCATTATTCATTTTCTAATGATACTATAAATTCATTATTTAGGTCTATTGGACTACAAAACTCAGCCCATTCATTATTCACTTGTATTTTCTTTAAAAAAAAAAAAAAAAAAAGTGGGTCCATAGCTTTTATCTAATATGTATAGCAAATACACCATGTGAACAGACAGATAAAAAGTATATTCCAGGTATAGAGTATGGGCAAATTTGGTATACAATGTCAGAATTAAGCAGATGGCATACAATGGTTGAAATAAGCGTATGGGCAAATTTGGTACAACATTAAAAGCTTCATAACATAAAGGAGTACTGTTCATTGCTCCCTATTTTTTACATGGTATGCTAAATAACATATATAGTTATGGGCAGAATTGGTACATTAAAAAAAACTTCAGACGAACATGAACTAATACCGTTTATTGTTGGATTTGATGGAATTCTATGAAACACTGACGGAGAGGTGTTTATGTATGTACAGTGGCAACACTTGCATTAAGACTATCTTATGGCTTGAGTTACAAGCAGTGTATGAGGGATTGAAGATATGTTAGGAATTGGGACAGAAAAGGATAAGTATTGTTGTGAATTCTTTGAATGCACTTCGTGCCATTAAGGCAGACAGAAGCCTCCTTGGTATGCTAGAGGGACAAATGCTACAAGGCCCAGTGGGAACTTTTATCTTCTTTATGCCATAGGATGACACATTGACAAGCTAGAGGAGATGGTGCAAAAAGATAAAAATAAAATTGTAAGGATTAGAAATGTGTAGAGAGAAACTTAGTGTTGAAAAACTATGTAATGAGGGAAGACAGTCTGTTCTGTTATCAAGACTTTTGCCTAAGTGACTATTGTATATCTCTTACCAATTAATACAAGAAAAAAAAAACAAAAAAAAAAAAAACCACTTGCTTTTGCAAAAAAAGAGAAAAATTACCATTCATTGCTCCATAATCTTTACAGTAGTAGAGATAGAGATAAACTACAACAGTAGTTCAAAAAAGCTTTCACAAAATTTCTTTACAGTAGTAGAGATAGAGATAAGCTACAACAGTAGTTCAAGAAAGCTTCAATATAGTTTACGAAATAACAAGTTCAAAAACTGGGAAAAAATAACAAGCAGCCATGATATCAGTAAACCCAAAGTGTTATTTATTGGAACAATCATCCGTGGCTCTACAACATTGTAAGAATATCTTGATTGTTGACGACTACTAATATCAGTAAACACAAAATGCACACTGATGTCTGGTGAACAAATCATAGGCCACTACGCAATCTAAAATATGACATGATTTAACCTTAAATTCGGACAGTGAGCCACAAGGGAGTTTATACAATCTGAGGTTTTTGTTCAACACATCAGAAACCTGATAGTGGAACCAAATCCATCTCAAGTGACATCAAATTAAAGTGTAGCAAGGGAAAAATTGAAACTTAAGGGTATGTTTGGTTCAAGGTAATTCAAATTCCAAGGAAAGTGGTTTCCTAAGGAATTCACTTTCCTAGAATTTACTTTCTTAGAATTCATTTTCCAATGTTTGGTTCACTGAAAAAGGAAAACAGTTTTCTGGAATTTGCTTTCCTATGTTTGGTTCACTTAAAAATGACTTAGAATTATTTTTTTTTGATCCATTTAAGCAAAGAAAGTCAACAAGTATAAAAAAAACCCCAAACAAAAAAAATAAAATAAAAAAATCCGTAAGAAACCTCTTTTTTTTTTTTTGATCCATTTAAGCAAAGAAAGCCAACAAGTATAAAAAAAACCCCAAACAAAAAAAATAAAATAAAAAAATCCGTAAGAAACCTCTTTTTTTTTTTTGATCCATTTAAGCAAAGAAAGCCAACAAGTATAAAAAAACCCCAAACAAAAAAAATAAAATAAAAAAATCCGTAAGAAACCTCTTTTGCAGGCAATTCTTAAACTTTGCCCAAGACTTTCAAGCTTAATCAGGATAATACTCTAGTGTCAAACTTCCACTGTGTGTATCGATATTTTTAATATGTATATCATATATATGGACAAAAGAATAAGAAACATCTTTTGCAAATTTGAACATCTTATTACATGACACAACATTATGATCTGAAACACTATAAAATTATTGTATCACTTTTTAGAACTTTTGTAAGCACAACAATACAATTAGCTAGAATAATAATAAACAAGACAACCATTCAATTTTGACATACTATATTTAATAATCAAGACATCTAATCAACATTAGCTATTTGTTAATTCCCATAATTTGCTTAAATAAACATCACCATACTCCTACATATAATAACATTCATTCTTCTCTTATAACACTAGAATTGTGCCCACATATCATTGACTAGTTTCATTCTATACTCTTTCCATCTTTTGTTTTCCTCCCTTTGCTCTCTTCGTGTAAGTCTTATTGCATGAGTTGGAGTCTCTTCTTCTTCATCCTCATCATCCTCTTGTTCTTCTTCTTGTTCATTTTCTTGTTCAGGTTCTTCATTTTGGGCTTGTACAATGAGTGCATCATTTGGGTCGACTCCCATGATATGATTATGTAGAATACAACACGCTAAAACAATATCTACTTGTGTATCATAATCAAAATGTGCCTCAGAGTCATCTAATATCTTCCACCTCTTCTTCACTACTCCAAATGCTCGTTCAACGGTGTTCCTAAGTGAAGAGTGGCGATGATTGAACAACTCTGTTGGAGTTGTTGGATTGGGATTTTGATCATCAAATTCAGTCAAGTGGTATCTAGTTTTGCGGAACGGAGCAAGAAATCCCTTACAATTTGTATAACCAGCATCCACCAAATAATATTTACCTGCAAGATAAGTAAAATCTAAAGTTGACATATCTTCTAACTGGATAATAAATATAACAAATAATTTTTAAATCACACATACCCTCAGGAACAATTAGTCCATTAGGACGTTTCAACGCATCTTCAAGAACACGAGCATCGTGAGCACTCCCTTCCCAACCAGCTAAGACATATGTAAACTTAAGATCAAAAGAAACTGCTGCTAAAATATTTTGAGTTGGTTTATCTTTCCTTCCACGAAACCTATTACATATACTATTCGGAACGTTGACACGAACATGAGTGCCATCGATAGCTCCAACACAATCCTAATTTAAAACATTGTTAATTATTAATAAGAAAAAATGTACTTGATTTTTTAACAAGGAATAATCTAATTACTTACCTTAAAAAAGGGAAAGAATCTAGGATCAGATTGTATCTTTTGGGGTGTCTCCATACCATGAGTTGGTTGTTTCACGAGATCATTATGAAGACTAAGTATGGCCTTCAACACCACATGAAAATATCGACTAATCGTTTCACCAGAACGCGTGAAGTTATGATTGATAACTCGATTCTTTTGATTATGGCCAATCGTGTGAAGAAACTCAGCCACTTGTTCTTCAACTTTAATATTTCGTGAATCTCGTAATAACTTCTTCTCTTTGAGCAAAACAACTAACTTGTAAAAAGCTTCTTTGTTCATTCTTAATAGATTATGACACTCAACATCAGTCCTATTGTAGATACTATCCAAATACTCGTTTCGATTACTATTATGAATGGTATAAGACTTTTCCTCTATAGTATCCATTCCAACACAAAGTGTGGCAATACCACCAACAGTTGCCGCTATAGCTCCTGCTACTGCAGCTATCTTGCGTTTTCTATTCTCAGTGTTCATCTAGATAAATGATCACAAAATAAATCAATGCAAAATAAAACTATTTTTTCATTAATACATAATTATACAGAAAATGATAATATTGTACAATATCTGCAATGCCAATCTGCCCAATCCTATTCCCATAAAAGGTACCAGCTACACCTACACCACCCGTACGTAAAGCCAAGCCAGCAGGCCACCAGTAAAAGTGTAGAAGGGAAGAGACTACACATGGATTGACATACTGAAATATCAAAAAGTTGTGTGTTGTGCGTATATGAGTCATGACTCATGACCCTGAGTCTTCTTTACCCTTTGGTGATCTTTAAGGGTTGTTAACGAATCACCAACTCAGGATGAGTAAATGGCAGTAATGCCCAAACTTAGAAGAAAATTGCAGGACTACTACTAAAATAATGGATATGAGACATCAACCACAATAAAATAGTACTAAAAACATTGGTTTATGAGTAGCTATCATAATTTCACGCTTACATTGTTTTAATAGTACATACATACTGTAAATCAGTAAGTAAGCCACAGATGAATGCAAACTTAGCGTTGGTGACATTAGGATTTTATAAGCTCTCCTATTATGACTAATTGCAAACTTGAAACAGCCATGCATTAATTGAAATAGAATAAGAGGCAAAACAACAAGTGTAAAATAAGAACTTATAGGATGACGAGGATCTGCTACCATGGAAAAAAGACCTCTAACTAATGTGATCCAGAGATGAAAGATGGGCATTCAAAGGAAGCATTACTGCATGTAAAAGTATCCAAATTTAAACTCCCAACCATAAAGAATGATTGCTTAAATAACAAAATCTATTTTAGCCTTTCAAAATATTAACTATGTCAAATAATAGATCTCCATAAAAAGTTTTCATAATATTAAGCATTTGTGATCATTTGGAATTGATTTCTGTACTAAAACAACTTGGCAGTGAAATGTGTACGGTTTAAACAGCTGTTATCTCATGGTGCTCTTCTCGTCATGGAAAATGTGTATGGTTTAGACATAGATCATGGATGCAATTTTATATCATAGTGCTCTTCTCATCATGGAGAAGTGTAATTCTCTACACTTTTACAAACAACTCTTCGTATTAGTTGCATCTAGATAGAATGCTCAACTTCAATAGATGCATAATCGTAGGAATCGGAATTTCAATTACCTGCACCACTGCGTAAATTGGAGTGATGCCAATCCAGGACCGAATTAATCTTAGCTCTCTTGATAAGATCAGCTGGATACCTTAAATAAGAATTAAAAAAAAATATATACCAATAACCAAATAAATTGTTAAACAGTACTCTTTATAGTCTTATGTTAGAAAAAAGAAAATCCAACAAGAATTAAATTAGACACAAGATTCATGTTTTATAGGAGCCATTATCATTACTGTACCAATAAAATTTGCATAAAAGATAGATGCTTACCAATGATCGGCAACTCCTGGGAATGCACATGCAAGGTAGCTCAGAATTGCATGACTGTAAGATAATGAAAATGATTGTGTTTATCACAAAGGAGAATACCAAGCAGTCTAGTGAACGAACAAGGATGCCATAGAGAAAAGACTAAGAGAAGCTTTGTCCTAGCTATGATTGATCTAGGGAAAGAAATAGCATCATCGTATCCGGTATCCCATTCATGTTTTGAAAAAGAATAGTGTCCAATACATTATAACAAAATGTTTCCTCTGGTCACTTCTGTTGCGCAAATGAAATTGAAATATAAAAAGTGATTTTGGGGCAGATGACCTTTCTCACTTTCTCAGTCACAAAGATCATCATACATTCATACTCGAAATCAAACAATTTTATAATTGTCAAACCTGGTCAGAAAATGTTGGAGGTTTTCTATAACCAAAATTCATTAAAAAAAACCAATAAAAAGTAAAAAAAATTCAAGTTCCATCGCATGATGACAGTCAGCCAAGGAAAACATGAGATCGAGCACCTATATTAATAAGTGTAATTGCGAGCAATCTATTGTTGAAACCACAACTCCAATGGTACAATTAATTTCAAGTGTGTTCAATCTAGATTTGAATAAAAACAATACTTGTATGTTCAATAAACTAATGACATACAATGATTGAAGTTGGGTGGGAGATAAAACCTTCAATTTCCAATTTGGGGGTCTGTCATTACTCATTACAGTGAATCCAACTTTTTCCAAATCAAATTTGTAATTTATTGAATAAACCAATTCTGGGAATTGTTGTTTCGTTTACAACTGAGTAAGCAAAAGACTAAAACTGAAGCCTCCTCTTTGGGTCTGTTAATTACAAAGACTCTAACTTTACACAATCAACAATTGATTGAAAAGAAATACGAAGAAGTCATGAAGATCTGATCTTACCTTTTTGAAGATGATGAACGATTGAACACACACGAAGAAGTAGTAGAGTTGCAGAAACTTGACTACAATGAAGAACTCTTTAATGGTTTCTCAGTGAATGAAAGAGAAAGAGAGAGAGAGGAAGAAGAAGATTAGTTTTCGATTTTGATTTCGGGGAGAGAGAAAAGAGATCGAGACGGAGAGAAGAGAAAAAAGAAAGTGGTTTCCGTAAAATTAAAAAGGTGTCCATTTTCCAAAATTTTAAACTAGCTTATAATCGCACAGAATTTGCTTTCCAAATGTTTTTTATTTTCCTGTTGAACCAAACAGCTGGAATTTCAACTTTCCAAGAAAACGTTTTCCTTTCCGACCTTTTCCACCGAACCAAACACACCCAAAGAGATATTGCACTGAACTTTGAGAAAATGTTTCAGAGTTGGGTTCAGACAGAAAAACTTTACATTGGATCAAATATAGTGAAATGTATTTCCATATCAATATATCATAACATGTTAAATGATTGTAGCTATATACACTTTCATGTACAAGGTAATGGGTTTCATTAAAACTCAACACCACTATTTAATTGAATGGAAAAGGAAGGCCTGCCAATGCTGCCGAGAGGGGTTTCAACTCGAACAACAATCCCTGTGCTTCCAACATTACCATTCCACTTAGACCTACCAACCTGTATTTTCAAAATGGAGTCATTAAATCAGATAATAAGAATAGGACAAGAAGAATATGCATAACAAAATTCCTCTTACGGGAGTGCAAGTTGTAATATGAGACTGACATCCTTTTTTGTTCTTTTCCCCCACAAGTAAATGGGCTGAGTTTGTAGGCTTTAGAGGAGTCATGAAATTATGGCTTCCTACTCACAGGAGCCATCACCCCATCAACATTATTTTAGCAGAATTATGTGTATCAAATGGTTTACAGTATTCTAATGTTTTTCAGGATTCCTGCTTACGACTTTGATAGTTTTAAAGGGAGCCACTAAATTACCAAACCTAAGCTCCTCCATTCATAATTTGATACTTTTGGCGTTAAAGAAACTCTCAAGCCTTGCTGCTTCCACCCTAGTTGTCAACTCATGAATCAGATCGGGAATCATTTAATTATTTTAGTGAACAGTAAGCATAGGAAAAAATTTACATGTGATTTTGTAACATATCATGCCTTAGGCAAACTAGTTGGGATGTCCTATAATTATAACAAATCATACAAATGCCTGTTTACCCTCTGGTGAATGATGTCTACTCGTGCTCTATGATGCAGACTATAATCAACGAAAGGCATATAAGAAGACATAGTAAACAGGTTTCTGAATCGTGTGTTGGTTGTTCCAGGAACATTCAGTAATTACATGTCCATATATTACCCTGGATGGCCATAGTAAAACCTCGATAAACGAATAACCTCGCTTAAGTAATAGTCTTCCGGTTCTAATTGAAGTATGTGTACTACATGAGTGTTCGATTAATAAATAACCTCGCTTAGATAATATAATGTTTTGGTCCCAAAGGTATTCATTTATAGAGCTTTTACCGTAGTAAAATCCATATCATCAATGAAATTCACATTAAGTATATACTGTATGTGAACATTTTAGGGTTTTATTGGTGAATTGTAGGTTATTATTAATCCAAAATTACTATTCCCAGCAGAAACATCATACATAGAAGCTGCTTAAGCTTCTGGTTATTTCCGAGGTGGCAATGCTATTTATTGGTCTTTCATATTAAAACTGCAAAATAGTAAGTAAGTGCTACGTTTGGAGGTAGTCTAAGACTCTAAGCTGATATCTAGGACAGCCCATAGTAAACTTCAACTTTTACAACAATTTTTAAATATGATCGATATATAATCATGAAGTGATAAGATGCAATTTAAGAATATGTCTAACTAACATAATAAAGTTTGTTTAGGAAAGGCTAAGACTTAAAAATCAAATCTCTTTATGGCATGGAAAATACTTACAGATACTGATGCAAATGCAGAAGGCTGTGAGGTATAAGAACAGCCACATATTAGATTGAGTTTTTCCTTCACAGAGTGAATGAGCTCAGCTCGCAATCCAGGATCGCTTCCACCAAAAGTAGGGGATATGCTGATTATCCAATGTAAAAGAAGGTTATATACATGACCCATAAAATTTATGAAATTATATAAAAGTAACACCATGAAGAGACGACACAAATAACAAGAAATCGAGGCTTTAATCATCAGAAAGGGACCATATTTGTGGAAACATAAAGATCCAAACACTTAATATAGCTGAAGTTGCTTGCAAACAAAACAGCTTTAGCAAGCAAGATCTCGAAGGAATAAAGGGACCAGAAGGTGAATAAACCACTTGTAAATATTTCAAAAAGGTTTTCTTTCCCGTGTTCTTACATGTTTGTTTATTTTACAGTAAGTATTGAAGAAATTATTTACTACATTAACGGTCTAGTCTGTAACATCGCAGGTTATGTCCAACCAACAGTAGCTATACAGCTAGTCAGCTAGCAACACTGTTACCAGAAAATGCTACCCCACTAGCGATTTGGATTGCACATTCCCAATTGTTCAAATATTTGTAATCTGGAACCAGTATTCTACCGTACAGGTCTGTATTGCATATTTTCATGGAAAATCTTGCTGAAGTGCATGCCAATATACAGACAAGAAAAAGAAATTTGAGGTGTCTATCTAGCAGTAAAAAAGAATATAGATGAATGGATTATGTAACACCCATGGGTTGCGGTTAGTCCCACGTCTAGGAAGTGGTTGTATTGGTAGTATATAGAACTTAACCATACTATAACTAATGTCAAGGCCCTTTGGGGGAAAGCCCAAATGGGTGGACCCTAATACAAAACCCTCTACTGCTGGATATCCGCAGTGACTAAAGGGGGACAATATTGACATTAGCGAGCGGCATGGTGCTCGGCGCTCCGGGATGAGTGAGGACGTCCCGGGGCATTACAGATTAGATCACTTTCACGAGGTTATATTCACGCAACCGCAAAATTTGACTAAGAAATCAAGACTGAACCTTGTGACTCGTGAGAAAGAAATGTGTTCACCAACTCATAACCCATCTTTTAAGGACAACATTTAGTTGTATCTTTACGTGGACTCTTCTCCACATTTACATACAAGTTCTTATATAAGACCTCTAAATCCTCCTCGAAAGGTGGAAACAATTTATGAAACACTAATCAAAGAAGTAAGGCATACTACATTCAATATAATATTAATCTAATTCAACGTTTCATAGTCCTACATGAGAATGAACAATGTAGCCACTATCAATGCTGGATATGACATAAATAATAATCCATGGTGGGAAATCATCACATAGTATCATAAAGTATCACAAGAAAATAGACATCAAAACCTACCTGAATTGGACTGTTGGCTTAACCATGAGGCCAGATCTCTGCCAAGCTAATGCTTGTACAAGTCCCAAGGAAAAAGATTTATCAGGCCACTGCACAGATGGTGTAAAGCTTGTACCCCACTTATTCTGCAAGGAATATTTTACAGTATGTTTCACTAAAAGAACTCACCGGGCATTCTAGTGTAGGGTTAACAAATTATAAGGGAATACACTTGGCAGTCAAAAGTTTGCTGTCTAACCTTGCATGAGTAACTAAACCGCATTTCCCCTGGAAGTTGACCTTGAGCTTGAAGCAGCCCACCTAGAACAGGCACAAACGCACTGGAAGTCAAGCCCTCACCAGATACATACGTAAACTGTCCATTTGGAAACTGTAGGTCCATGAAAGACTGCAATAAAGAGGTAAAGTTAGAAGAAAAAAATTACCCCTAGAGGCCTAGAATTTGTCTGACGTCAACAGCACCCAAAAAATTGTTTGTATTGCCAAGTCTGGATTCATTTTGACAGATTTTTAGTTGTTCTCAAGCCTATATTCTGTAGTATGTTATTCACGAGAGACTAGATGCTTAAAGAGTTTAGTTCCAATCAAATGCTTCCCCTTGATGGCCAGTAAAATATAAAAGTTATTCGTCATGCAAAGACTGAAGCGAATAATAAATACTGTATCAATAAAATAATAATCATCTTAACTTGTAAAAATGCATCGATGCAGGATTTGAGATCAGATAAAGGACTAAAGATGGGAACATACTAAATTTTGCATGCATGTGTACTTACACAAGCCAACGGATTCAGACAGATCATTGACATCAACAGCCACCGTCTATGCTTTGACCATACGGCTGGGCAGAGAGAATGCAGGCCATTCTGAAGATCAAAAGAAAATATAAATGGGTGTTTACATGAACGGATTAAAACCAATGAGTCAATAAAAAGAAATAATGCAAGGAATTGTATATATGTGCAAAACCTTGACCAAACATGATGACCAAAACGTGAATAATCATATATCATAAGTTCATAACATGTCGTCATCCAAAAGAAAAATAAGAACTTCGTAATTCAACCTACAATGTAATCTGTAACAAGTCAAGATGCATCTGAAGTTTTGGAGGCCTGTGGCTCTGTCTTTTAGGCTATGAAGGCTGTAACCTTCCATCAAATAGAGAAGTACACTACGCAAGGTGATAGGTTGAGACGACCTATCAGGCAGAAAAATAAGACAAATGGGCACAACATCAACTTTAAGCAAGATTTACATCTAACAAACAAAACAGATCTCTCAGCTTAAAACAAAGGACTCAAAGCGAGTCTAATCACACAGCTCAACCCATTAAAGGAAAAGGGGGAAAATATATATAAAATTTGGCATCTTTTTCGTTCTTTTCCTAGCGGTGAACATGTGTTTTCTACAAGATCAAAGGAGGTACAGTAGGTTGAGACAACCTAAAGTATACAAAAGGGGGGGAATCAACATATATCCAAAAGGCATACAATCCAAGTAAGCCACTCCACTTAAATATTTGAAAAATAATGCCCTCCCATCGAGAGACAAAGTGGTCAAAAGGAATTTTCCTGAAGGTCACCAATAGCCCAAGACCAATGTTGTAGGAGACCCTCAACATCCAGAATATGGTTTCGAAGTGAGAATACCCAGCTCCAGCACAGGTCAACCTTTAAAGGAAAGAGGGTAAAAAAAAATTTGTCACATCTTCTTTCTTTTCTTATTTATAAAGATGAGAATCCTATTACACCAAAGGCCAAACAACAAGTACTGCAGGTGCAGGTTGAGATAACCTACGAATACAAAAGGGAAAAAAGAAATCAACATATACCCAAAACACAAAGTATCCCAAAAGGTCACTCCAGTCAAGAACCCAAGAAATAATATCCTCCCAACAGCAAGTGGCCAAAAGAGATGCGTTCAAGGTCACAAAAACTGATGATCGATACAGAAGGAGAACCTTAACATCCGAAAGAACCTCCTGCACCTACACTCCATTACCCTCAAATTACCAGTTGTTTTGTTTTAATTATACTCCCCACAGGACCATTGATGAAATCAAGTTCTACAACATCATGCCTCTGGTGGGGACACATTTTGTTCGTTCTTAGCAGGTCTTTTCAAAGTATGGTTTTTAGCCTATTTCTACTGATGATAGATGATAATGTTTGCAAAGGATCATTTCATCCATGAAAAAACGATACACCAATTAAGTTTCTAAACAACCCCTCAAGGTAGTCAACAACAAACCCCAATCTGTTATCCGTAGGGAAAAAACCAAGATTATCCAAGAGCTGAAAAGCTGAATAATCAAGCTAGGCAAGGCAGAAACATCCAACAGTACGAAAAAATTAAGCCATGGTTGATAGACTTTACCCACTGATTGCACCAAGCACGAAGGATGTTTCAGGGTCCAGTAGCTCTCATGATGGTCATAAAGGGGAGCTTGGGCACAACATACAGTAGGTATTTTCAATTTGCAGAAGTCTAAACAGAGAAATGAGTATCACAAAGATGTCAGGTGCCCACTTCATTCCCGTGTTTATAGAGCGTTTTCAACAGCATTGCATGAGAATAGCACAGGATTACAATGCAATGTCTGTGCATAAATCCTATCTGTATGGTAGGCAATTTTTAATAGTAATCATCATGTTGTTACCCTATATAGAGCATATACATAAGTGTAGACAATTTTGTTATGCTTGATGACGTTCTTAATATTTTCAAACAAGTTGCATAAAATGTTGCGAGCAAGATAGAGTAACAACTTCAAGATTCCTTCAAATAAAGCCAAAAAAAGAAAAAAACTCTACGTAGCGACGTAGAGTCATGTGAATAATTTGGTATGTAGGTCATTCTTTCTTTACTAATTTGTAGCACATAAATCAAATGAAAATTCACAACACAGATTTGTCAAAGCATGATATACAACAGGCTTACCTTCCGATCGTACCCGTACCAAAGTAAATGCTGCTTCGACAAATGAACTGGCAAAAGTATAGTTGAATCACGAACAAACAGAAGAGGTCCAAGTTGAACAAGAAAGAGAGGTGAATTTTCATTTCCAGACGTAGAACCACCATGTGATGCCTCTACTCTCCACAAATCCCCCCTTGCAACTACAGAATTTTCAATGTCATGCGTTCTATTGTCATAAGTTGATGTCATATTAACAGCTGCCTGCATCCAGTAGAATAGACATCAAATTGCTGTATGAAAAAAATACTGATTAAATCTGTTTTACAGTGGGAGTTCCCTCAGTTTTCTTTTTCACAAATAATTCATTCAAATTTTTCAAGGATGCATAAATATAAATGAAAAACAAAATGCGAACCATGCCTTTCCGAAGAGGACATTTCTCAAACACTAAAATTTAGCAATAAATATTTTTTTCTAATTTTGGCATAAGCAAAACAGTTACTAAAATTTAGCAATAAATATTTTTTTCTAATTTTGGCATAGGCACAACAGTTCAGGAACAAATTTCAGTCAATGAATCATAGGAATGTGATGCATTCAAAAAACATATATGAAATCAATCGATCAAGAATAATGAACATTGTCTAAAGACGGTATGGTGTGTGTGTGTGTGTGTGTGATGGTATGAAGTGCATAGAGAATGTGTGAAAAGACACCATTACTAACACAACAGCTTAGAAAGTATATATAGTAAGCTTTAATGTTGCCTTAATTAAAATTCTTGAAAATGGTATTTAATACCTTTTACAACGCTGAAAGGAATGAATAAGAGCTATAGAAAAACTCATCATACTTTGGCCATAAGGACCACCAACTATCGTTTAACGTAATACTCTTAATGCTTTCAGGTGAGTTACTAGGCAGATATATAGATGCATTTAACACAGTTCAGACCCCACAGCATATCAATAAGTCTCCGCCATTAACCCAAAAATTCTATGACGACTTCCCCAAGCATTTTATAATTGTATATATAAATAAAATGAAATAAAGGAAAGAGAGAGAAATAAAAATAGAGAATATTAAAATATATATCCCTTTCTAAAATAGAAAATAGTACATTTTCAAAATATGAAGATCCATCTAAAGGCAAGACCTCGCAAAGAAGATTTAAATGCACGATACAAAAATCCAACTCTCTAGCGACAGAGTTGAAAGAAACCATGTTTCAACCACCCTGCCAACAAAACCTCATGAAGTCCTCAATCATTAGGTTTCTTGTACAGGATACAAGGAAGAGATGTACCTTTTTATCCTCTTGGGGTAATTAAAACTGAAAGGAGATGCCCAAGCAATAATGCTTCATTAACGTAAGGTTAAGCCGACTAGACTTCGACACCAACACACACACAATAACAAATAAAGAAACAGAGAGGGGGTTCTGAAGCACTGCACAAGTAAAAGCTTTTTCTATTCACTTCAGCTCTGTTTAGCGGGTATTACTTAACCATGTATATGATGCAACAGTCCAGCAGTTGCAGAACTTAAAAACAATTGATATTCAAGTCGTTTTTGAAACAAGCTTAGCCCAATGAGTGTTTAACTGCCATTGAAAGTTATTGCTCTAATAATTTTATAATTTTGTAAAATTTTATTATGTATGGATGATAGATCCAAAGGATACAATGAAACGACAAAACACAACATAGATTTTGTAGTGACCTTGTTAATTGTGATGTCATTTCTGCGTGGGTAAGTAATAAAAAAATTCAGTGAGATTTAGGAATGAAGATTGGTTGCTAAACATCCAAGTCGATATCTCAAGCACACATTCCAAAGAGAATCTTTCAATTGAACAATTCATCAAACAATTGATACATGACTTTACAGATGAACACACTGAGGATTATAATTTTATAAGAAAACTTTAACAAAAAAAATGTGGGCACAGAAAAAATTAATGAAGAAACAACACTTTTGGGTTGGTGAAAATTTTGAACTCTAGATATACATTGCAACAAAAGCTAGACCTTGTATAAAATACTCATTAGATGTTGATTTTCGCAAACATAAAGTTTGTATCATAAATGCATCATAACATTAGAAATCAACTCTCCACCTCCAAGGAACTAACAGATAGTTTGATCCACCAGCATCGTACCCAAATCAGTTAAATACCTCACCCCTGAGGTTCCCCATACATGACATATCCATAAGGTCACAGAATAGGGTGGAAAGAAATCATTTTTCTCTCATCTCAGTGTAGTCAAAACTTGGAGGTCGTGCCCAAATAGTGCTCCTTGGATAATGTAAACTTAGGGGGTCATCAGCAGAGCAATAGACACCAATCAAATAAGAGAAAGCAGTGCAATAGACGGTCAGAAGAAAGTTCAGGTCTCGTCAAAATCAAGATACAGTATTGCTATTCCATAGTATGATCAAAGGAGGCAACTCTGAATCACGCCCTATTGGATGATGTAAGCATCTTATTTTCTATAGGGTCAAATTATCTTTTTGTTTCTAACCTTTTTTGAGTTGTGACATGTCTATACACAGTTGGTAGATATTTGATATTGTGCCTACCCGACATCTTTATGCAGATCAACATATATTATCTAGAACTCACAAGATTTTGGACAACGAAATAACGAAAGAATAACTACACAGACATGCAATGGCCAATGATGGATATAGTGCCAGTATAGTGCCCAGTTCTAACATATTCAAACTGAAATTGAAATACAATGAAGGTCTTAGCAAACAAAAGTCACAAGTTAAGCATAAAATATTCACCTGAGGTCTGCCAATATTTCCAAAAGACCTAAGATCAAAACCAAGACCTCCATCATTATCTGAATCCTCCGAACTAGCTGAAGCAGTGGTTTCTGAAAATCCATAATTCCTTAACTTCTCAGCCATATCTCCAAAATCCTGTGTCTGTCTATCCAATACCATATCTTTATTATTTTTACTATCTAAACTCGCCTTTAATGAAACTAATTCATGGTCTTCATGCCTAAACGGAACCGGCAATCTTCGAAAAAACTGCTGAACAACTCCATTTATAGAAGCCCCAAACTCAGCTCCAGCTTGACCTAATCTATTCCCAATATCAAAAATTGCAGAAACCCCAGAATTATTATAACCTAAATCAAAATCTCTTCTCCCAAAACTCTGATGTGGGAATTCAACATCAAATATCTTTGGTTTTTGAAGATTTGGCCATGAAAATGAAGAATGATTTGTTTGAATCAATCCAGTAAATCCTTGTGCTAATCGATCTGCCATCTCGTGACCATGCCTTTGCATCTCTTCCCATGCATCTATTGATCTCTCCATCAAATTAAACCAAACCAAACCGAAGATTGATAAGATTTCAACTGAAACGAAGTTGAAGTTGAAGTCAAAGAAGAAGATTGTTGTGGTTGTTGTTGTTCAGTAATTGATCGTACTGAGAATCTCGTTGTGACATTAAAAAAAAGGAATTAGGGTTTATTTTCAGAGAGATTTGGATTTGATTTGAAAGTAATTAGGGTTTGTTTGTTTGGTTATTTGTTTGATGAACTTTGATCCGCGAGAAGTAGATAAGATACGAGATTTATTTGAGATGATTGTAATAAAGATTGATTAATGGTGACCGAAGCAAGTAACGCTCTGACTTTACTTGAATCGAGAAATGTTAACTAGCGTTGCATTCGTGCCACTTCGGGTCAAATGGTCACAAGTGTAAACGGGTTCTGATTTTGGTAACGGCATTGGCACCACGATGTGGTGAGCACTGAGCAGTCGAAATCATACCACATTACCGGAAATATGTTGTCTATTTTAATTTGTCTCGCGGTTGGTTGTCTATCAAGGACGTGTATATTCAATTATAGATAAAAAAAAATGCAAAATATTGTGAATATTCAAAAAATATATCTGTGTTTTTTTTTTGTAAAAATTAGGGATGTTAATGGGTTGGTTCGAGGCCGCTATCTCCATCCCCATCCCCATTTAGTTTTGTAGTCTCTATCCCCGTCTGAGACTATTCGAGGAATCTCGTCCCCGCCTCCAATGGGGATCGGTTCTCCGCAGGGTTCCATTTTTAGTTTTAGGTAATAAAACAATATAACAATAATGATGATCATTCATAAATTTAATTGTCATAATAATATCTCGAATTATAAATTCAACTTAAAACTTACACTAAATTTAACCCAAACAAAATACAAGCTTAAAGTCTTGAACACACTTCATTAAATTTATAGTAAGCCCATAACTTACCGTGTAAATTAGGTAATTTTTAAATTAAATATATAATCAAGTTGGGTCCGGGTTTGGAGACCATAATATCCGTCCTCGCTCCAAAACCTACTCGAGTTTCATAATGACCTCCATACCCCACCCAGTCCTCATATATACCCCCTCCATATCCGCCCCATTCGGGTCGGTTCTCCGCGGGGATCCGCCTCCACGGATTTTTTTTACATCCCTAGTACAAATTGGATATCAATATCCGATTTTCCCAAAATTGGATACCTACATAAAATTGATATTTTCAACTAGGTCAGTTTACATAGACATCCCATTCTTACATCTCATATTGACATCTTCTGCAACCATCTATTTTTGGTAGATTTAATAGACGGATATGTTTAATCTCTACAACTATTATTTGAGTTGAAGGACTCATAGGTAATTTAAAACTGCCCAAAAAGAAATCAAAATTTTGAACCACACCACCCTCCATCCATAACTTATTTTTCACATTCTTCCCGAGTTGCTACTAATGTAATTTGAAACTGTGCAATATTATCTCATTGCTCTTGAGGAAGAAAAACCAATTACAAGGTTTGAAGCACGCAATTTAATGAAAATAAACTTTGCTCTATGATAATAATTTTTTTTTTCTATGATTTTGTTCCACTAGCATTTAGTGAAACCATAATAGTAAAATACACCAGTTATTCTCGTGTATATCATATTGTATAATCACAATATAACAATATAATATTACGTTTTTTTTTTTTGGTTTTTTTTTCCCTAAATGTGGACATGCACTTATCGTCCGACAGTGTGGGATTTTATGGGCAGGAGCATGCTTCCCAGGAGGTCACCCATCCTGAGACTACTCCCACCTGAGCACGCTTAACTCCGAAGTTCTTTCGAACTCTGGAGCCAAGTGAGCCCAAAAGGCCTCGGTAATTATTATGACAGATCTATACCTATACTCCAATGTCAGGACATCCTCCTCTCAAGTGCTGTAGGACACACCCCTCGGCAAACCACTTGCCGACCCGGGGTGTTACAATCCCACCACCTTAGAAGTCGGCTCTGGAATATACAGAGCCAGTTCTCCGACGTTCTCTGCCCCCCGCGAGACGAGTACCCGGCACAACCGTCACCCCTTCCTGGGGTAGACGCCTTTCCAGCATACTCTCCCACCCTCGACAGGTGAACCGTCGTCGGCTCTAATACCATTTGTAACGACCCGACCTATATCACCACCGATATTGTCTCCACTTAGCCACTGCGGACGTCCGACAGTGTGGGGTTTTATGGGTAGGAGCCTGCTTCCTAGAAGGTCACCCATCCTGAGACTACTCTCACCCTAGCACGCTTAATTCTCCGGAGTTCTTTTGAACTCTGGAGCCAAGTGAGCCCAAAATGCCTCAATGATTATATATGACGGATCTATACCTATATTCCAATGTCAAGACATCCTCCTCTCACGTGCCGTAGGACACACCCCTCGGCAAACCACCTGCCGACCCAGGATGTTACAATCCCACCACCTTAGAGGAGAGCCGTCTTCGGCTCTGGAATATACAGAGCCAGATCTCCGACGTTCCCTGCCCCCCGCGAGACGAGTACCCGGGGCAACAGTCACCCCTTCCTGGGCTAGGCCCCTTTCCAACATACTCTCCCACCCTCAACAGGTGAACCGTCGTCGGCTCTGATATCATTTGTAACGACCCGACCTATATCACCACCGATATTGTCCCCACTTAGCCACTGCGGACGTCCGACAGTGTGGGGTTTTATGGGTAGAAGCCTGCTTCCCAGAAGGTCACCCATCTTGAGACTACTCCCACCCGAGCACACTTAACTCTGGAGTTCTTTCAAACTCTAGAGCCAAGTGAGCCCAAAAGGCCTCGGTAATTATATATGACGGATCTATACCTATATTCCAATGTCAGGACATCCTTCTCTCACGTGCCGTAGGACACACCCCTCAGCAAACCACCTGCCGACCTGGGGTGTTACATTATACGTGTAATACTTTTTTTCATCGTGTGTTTTTTGTTTCGAAAGTTGATATATAGGTGCTTTCCGAGTTTTTCGTTGACCCGAAAATGCCATATTAATTGTGTCGTGTGACATCGTATCCTTTGTGAGAATAAATAAATAAAATAATTAGATGACATCAAAAAAATTTAAAATATTTTTATAAAAAAATGTGAAACAAAATAAACCATTAATACCAAAACTAATGCCATATAGATAAAATTATGTTGGATACCGATGATAATGAAACATTTCGAAGTCATGATCGAATCCATTGGCCACATATGTAAGTATGAACCAATAATTGTTCGAGAAATTTTGTTGCATGAAATTGTGGTAATCAGCTAAAATGTATAGATATTATATTGAAGTTATTTCGGAGCCGAGTACACACTTTCTAACATATCATGGGTTGTGTGTCATTTGCATCATCATCTTGATATATAATAGGGAAG
Source organism: Aquilegia eximia (assembly GCA_023053565.1). Classification (NCBI taxonomy): domain Eukaryota; kingdom Viridiplantae; phylum Streptophyta; class Magnoliopsida; order Ranunculales; family Ranunculaceae; genus Aquilegia; species Aquilegia eximia. The sequence goes on from JALIGU010000001.1 coordinate 13,587,849, forward strand.
TATGTGTTATCGAATGAATATGTATTTATGATCGACAATTCAAAATTATAGGGAGAAAAATATAGACCTTTTTAAAAGAAAGATCGATAAGACAGTCTTTCACAGTAATGACCTTCAGTAGTGTTTCTTCCCCGCTCTAGACAGTAATAATAGAAGGCAAGCTAGCATTAGCAAGACAAGTTAACTTGAAGCAATAACTCTTAAGGGCGGGAGTGAATGGTGCCTATTACTATTACCAGCTACTTGCCTTAAGAAATAAGAAAAAGGGGGATTTAGAGATACTCCCCCAAAAAATATGAACTCTTTGAGATACCCCCCAGATTTAAAAACCATTAGAGATACCCCCCATTTTTTCATTTGGAGCCGGTCAACCAAGTCATTGACCTATATTTGACCAGTCTTTATATCACTTAGACTAAAATACCCTTCCTTGATTTTAATGGTGATCCTAGTCAGCTACACACTCACCAATTATGTCATATCAGCAAAAACACTTCATTTCACCAAATCTTAAACTTTTCTTAGAGATATCCCCCAAAATTAAACTTTTCTTTGAGATACCCCCCAAAATTGCAGAAAAAGACATGAGTGAAAGATTTTAGTTTAAAGTTTTTCGCCTTTTCTTCTAGATCTGTTAATGGAGTTATTTTCTGGATCTCTGATAATGGCTGGAGAAGAAAGAAGAAGCAAAGAAAGAAGAACAAGGGTTGGAGAAGAAAGAAGAAGAGGGGTTGGAGAAGAAGGAAGAACATATAAGATGGGTTGGAGAAGAAGGATGAAGAAGAATGGGTGGAGATTGATGGGTTGGAGAAAAAGGAAGAAGAAAAATGGGTGGAGATTGATGGGTTGGAGAAGAAGGAAGAAGAAAAATGGGTGGAGATTGATGGCTAATTATTTGTAACCATTAGATTAGATCTGGTGAAATATTTGATGTAATATTTGATGATGTGGTAGAAATGCATGCTGACTGGGTTGGATGATTAAGACAGAGCTTAAGTTAGGAAAAGGGTATTTCAGTCAATATGAAAATAAGTTAGGTCAATGGCTTGGTTGACCGACTCCAAATGAAAAAATGGGGGGTATCTCTAATGGTTTTTGAATCTGGGGGGTATCTCAAAGAGTTCATATTTTTTGAGGGGGTATCTCTAAATCCCCCTAAGAAAAAAGTCCAATCTATATTCTCTCAATAGGAGAGACTACTCCACTACTACCTATACACACTGTAGATTCGCCAACTACCGATGGGGATCGACACTACTTCCAACACTAAGATTTGGCTTAGACTAAAGCTACAATCAACATTCGAAACTCAAAAACAAACTATTACTCGCACGTGTACTACTACTGCCCATGTCTTACCTCCTCCTCGAGTGACCCAAGGCAGAGCTACAAGGATGAAAGAAAGCTCTGGAACTACGAGGAGACCTCCCAAGCCTTTGCTTTAAGCCAGATAGATGACCTGATAAGAAGTATGAGTGAGCAGGAGGGAGCAACCATATTAAAGTAAGGGGCTTCAAAGCTTCAGGTGAAGTTGCACCTTGTCATGAAACCCCGTAAAATAGATTCAAACAGGATTTCTCCGTCTGGCAAACTGGAAACAATTCAATAAACCCCTTCGACGAAAAAGCTACTAAGTTCTTATTCCTATTACTTAAGCTGAAAACGTAAGAATAATCAAGAAAATAATGAGCTATTACTGGTTTGATTCGGTTTATCTTTTATTTTTTAAATAAAAAAATCATAAAGTATTTTATTAAGCTAAAAAGATATAGTTGGATAAAAACCCAAAAATTAATATAAGAAGTGGTAATAGATGTATATTATGGGCTTTAATTTGATGTTTAAAACGGATTTGGTACTACGCAATTATGCATGGATATTTTGGCTTTAATTTGCTCGAATATTAAAGTTTAGATTGGTTCATATACTCATGAGCACACTCTAATGTGCATTTTAAGGTGTTTCAACCTCAATGTCATTCCACGACTTTCATAATTAAGTTGTGGAACAACCACACCTTTTGTTCTTCGCCATCTTAACACCTACATAAATTCTTACTTCTTTATCCATTGTTATATACCACAATCGATCACGACTTACTATCGACCTTTTAAAAAACGACTGATCAATGTTTATTTCACAAGAGTTAACCGATAAGTTTGGTGGTGAATAGTAAAAAATTTGGATATTGACAATAAGATTCAAAGCGATAAACTACACCACTACGACACTACCTAATGAGTAATGAGTACCCTGTTGGTATTGGGCTACCTAATGGGCTACTACAAGCGCTTCATCCAGGTATACCTAATGGGTACCCTGTTGGTATTGGGCTATTGGCTAATCTCCACCGACAATCATGGTTCAGTTTTCACCCGACTCTAGTTCCACTTCATACCCCAACGAGTTCTAAACCCACCCGTTTGATTACCCGCCTCAAACAAAGCAGTACACTGGTACCACTTCTTCTTCGACAACAAAGAGAAGAAAAACCAATCAAAGCAAAGCAGCGAAACCTTTTCATGCAATTTGCCAAACAAACCCTAATTTTTTTTCCTAATTCTATGAATTTCTAGGGTTTCTCACTCTTTCAAATCAATAAGATCTCTACATCTTCTCAACTAATTCACTTCAATTTCTCTTCGGATCCAAATCAAATTTCACTAGATCTAATCAATTCTCTATCTCCTTTAAAATGTCACATAATCATAACGATACAGTACCACTTCATCCATCATCACAATCAGATATTGATGAGATCGAGAATCTTATTCATGAAAGTGTTCAATCAGGTCCATCAACAGTATTACCAGCTAGACCACCAAGTCCACCAAGAGCATCAATACCTGTTTCTTCATCTCCATTTATTTCTTCAAATCTTTCACAACCAAGTAATTATCAAAAACCAAAACAACATTCATCTTCTTCTGCTCCTCATGTTGTTGTTCCTGTTCCACCTGCATTGCCACCATTGCCACAAAGTTCAAATTCATCAAGTTCAAATCAAGGGAATATTGGAGTTACTGGATTTGGTTCACCACCAAATACATTAACTGAACCTGTTTGGGATACTGTGAAAAGAGATTTGTCTAGAATTGTTAGTAATTTGAAGCTTGTTGTGTTTCCGAATCCTTTTCGTGAAGATCCTGGAAAAGCTTTGAGAGATTGGGATCTTTGGGGACCGTTTTTCTTTATAGTGTTTCTTGGTCTTACTTTGTCTTGGTCAGCTTCTGTGAAGAAGGTGAGATATTGAGTTATGATTTTTTATTTAATTTTTTTAAGAATTTAGATTATATATTTTGAACAATGTTATTGCATCCATTTGTGTTTTTCTTGAGGTGATAGAATGACAGCCTTGTAGTTTGGATCTTATAAATTTTTTAATATTGTTTCAACTTTATATGGTAGCTGGTAGAAATGTTTCATTGCTAGTTTATTGCCATGAATAATTCAGTTTGAAAGGTTTACAAGGTTACAACGCTTTACTCTATGCTTTGGATATAGTATTTGAAAGTATGATAGTGTCTAGCGATTTAATATACCATAAATACAAGTCTAGGTTGGAATACATAAGTGATTGATAACATCAGCTTGAGAAAATTGTCAAAATTCAGGTATCTCCCCTTCTTCCATTTCTGTTATTTCTAGCCTCTAAATTTTGTTTTCGCATGGAGTGGGAGAAAGGGATTTTTTTTTTTGACTAGTGGTACGTATCTCCCCTAAGAGAAATTTCAGAAGCTACATCGAATGGCAGTTTTAGTTTTAGAAGAAACAAGTGTCATATTCACTCTTATAGAAATAAGAATTTAGCATGTATATCATTACAATGCGTCCTTGAAATGTTTTCTTTTTTGAAACTGCTGAATTTTATAACTAGTAGAGGCATAAAAAAACAAACTTATCATATAAGGAGGATAGAGAATCATGACATACAGGAGGTGGTGGTTGTAGGACTCGCAACCCAAAAGCTAGGGTGGTCAAGAAAATTTATGTGGTATTAATAATTGATTGACTTGGCAAGTTTATGCAACTAGTATATTTCTAGTAGTTAGTTCTATGAAATGGTAGGAATGGAAATGCTATAGCATGATTTTCAACATAATATTAGTCTTCTTGGATTAGATCAAACCAAACCTGAGCAGAATGTAGTGTGTGAGAAAAGTTCATGTTTTCTTAGATAATAGAGTAGAAAAGATAATAGCAATTAGTGTGAAGTACAAAAGGCATTAATTATCCCAAGATACCACTAAAATGTTAGATGTACTCCAATAGTACTTGATAACAAAATGGGTTTATTCCTCAGAGAGGCACATAGTACTAGTCGAGATCAATTCTGTCTTTGTTAATTGTGTTGTACCATATATGAGAAACCCTCAAACATATCTAACCGAGACTTGTTTCATGTCTCATTTATCATCATTTACTCGTCCTCAGTAGCGGATTCAGTACTGAGAAACAGTTCATGTTTCTGGAAGTAATAATTGGAGCCAATCTGTGGTGGCAAACACCAATAATGTGTATTTAACTTGTTTGAATTACTACTACAGTTGTGGGTATATTAGAGAGTGGGAGCTTGAAACCAGGTTAGAATGACGTTAAGAATCTGAATATGTTTGTAAACTAATCCCATAAGTAGTTATCTATCTATGACTGAGTACCATCCTAGGGAAATTGTCTTGGTTCTTGGTTCTTGGTCTGTTTTCTCTAGGCAGATTTCCTTAGGTCATAGTGTTGCTGAAGTGTAACATTGGCACACTGCGATATATTAGGAGAACTCAGTGCAATCTGGATCTAAGACCTTTGAGGTGACCAGTTTAGCTGATGGTCAGAGGAAACTGGTTGAGAATAGGATGGGAGTTAGAAGGGCGATGCATATGCCATCAATGTTGATGCTCCAGCTAGGGGAATGGATAGAAGCTTTGGTGAAAAGGAGAGACCCGCCTCCTTCCAAGGAAAAGTTGAGGAACATTACTTATCGAACGATGGTGAATAAGAGTAGGGCAGGAATCTTCATTGCCCTACTGCAGCAGGGAGATAGGAAGACTGTCTTTCTTGGCATCCCACGAGGAAGAGGGAAGAAAGGATGGAAAAGGGTGGGGGAGTTACTCTGCAACTCCTCACAGCAGAAAAAGATAGCTGAAGTTTCCACTTCAGGAAATGGCGAAACAAGAGAATATTGTGCTGGGGTCGAGAGTTGATGACGCAGTGTCATGGGAGACGATCAACCATAAGTTTGGGAAAACTCAGATCACTTTCAAGAAGTGGAGAGGAAGACAGATTGAAGGAGAACCTGGAATCTGACAACCTGATTCACCATGGATTTGTGGGCAAGGTGTCCCATCGCACCTAAAAAGGATGGAGATTATTAAAGTTATAGCAGAGACTTGTGGCCCTTAATTGGAGATTGACAAGAGATGTTTTTCCCCTTTCCATAGTTGGGCTAGATTTCGGGTCAAGTGCAATGAAATCAACTTGACCCCCAGATCGGTGCTATTAAACGGAGAAAATTTTGTCGTTTCCGGTGGAAGTGTTGATGGAAGTCCACTTTGTAGACCAAGTCCTAGAAACGCCTGACGATTTTTTTTGGGAAGAAGAGCCATCGGAAAACCACTCTGGAGGAGGTGGTTTCAGGGAGTAGTATGGAAAAACAGGTGGCAACATCAGGGGGAAAAGAGAAAAGACAGGTGGGGTCAGAAGAGAGGGTTGGTTTCACCAACTAGTCAACTCGGTCAGTGTTAGGTGAGAAGATGGGGCCACAAGAGGATAGAAGAAAAAGGGGTAAGGAGATGGAGATCATGATGGATCCTGTACCTCATACTGGTGCTCTAGTTGTTGATGTATTAGACCCAGTACAGGTGGAGAAGTCTGATTCAAAGATGGGAGACAATTGGAATTTGAAAACTATGGCCTTTGAGATCATGTGCAAGGGTGATGAAGTGGAGAAAGAACAGAGATCAGGGAACAGAGAATCTTTGGCAGCTCAGCTATGGAACTAATCCCTTTAGCTATCTGGTGGAGTATTTGGGAATGCAGGAATGAAGTAATCATTAAAGAGGTGTAAGCAAAGATAGGAAGGGTAGTAGTCAATACTAAGGCACACTGTTGGTATTGGTTGCTGGGTAATGAGGACAGGAAAGGTCATAGTTTTGAGGAACTCTTACAAACTGGGATGGAGGGTTGTTCTCTTAACTATCTAGTAGGGTGTTGAGACTTGTTTTTGTCTTTTTCTTTTTGTGTTGATTGAGAAACTCCCTCACTCAACCTCTTTTAGCTGCTTGTAAAGTTTCTACCAATATAAATAAAAGTTTTATTCAGCTAAAAAAAAGTAGTTATCTATCTTCGTAAATGATATAACAGTTTGAAGAGAGAGTTTGATTACTATAGTATGGGGATAACAAAGAAAGACAATACAGCTAGGTAGCCTGAGGAGCAGTAGATTAATTATTAGCTGTCTATTTGATTGGCCATATAAAAGTTCCCAGGGAAATATTGGATTAGAAATGATTTTTGTATACATTCGTTAGATATTTCTGAAAATAATGGCTTAGATTCTAGTTTCGTGGGAATTTCTATTACCCAATTCTTTCTAAAATATTCCCCTTACATTAGCCTTACATCGTGGGAAATATTTGTTAACAGAGATTTGATTCAACTGTTATTTTAGGTTATCTTTCACTAGGTTATAACAAGAATAATACATGAATAATACATAATCCGATACTTTTGTGGGAGTTATTCCCACAACCAATCAGATAGAGCCTAGAAATTGTTGTGACTTGTATATTGGAGAAACTTCTGTTGTTAATTGATCTTCTCTGCAATTAATCAGATTTCATGTGTGAGGCTAATCCTATCAGCTAATGTTGATGGGGTGGGTACAAGTGTGTATCCTACCATCCCAAATTTTTACGTTGATTTTAGTTTTGGGGAAACTCCTTTGTGAGCTTTTATAACTTCAGAATTCTGCATGACATGTACTATCTATCTGACTGGGTGTTCTGAAAATTGACAAAGGCAATTTAACTATCACTTCAAGTTTTTGGAGGTTAAATATTCGGTATATCATCTTTTGCTCGATGAACCTTGCATATAAATATATAATAGTACTAGGTAAGAGGATTATGATTGGCCTCACTGTTGTTACCATGAGTATGGTTATGTTCACTTTTTTTTGGTGTTGATGAAGATTTTTTTGTTGTTGCCCATCTTCCAGTCTGAGGTTTTTGCTGTCGCATTCGCGCTCCTTGCAGCTGGTGCTATAATACTTACACTGAATGTTCTACTTTTGGTAAGCAGCCGTTTTCTCTTTCTGCATGTTCTATGTATAATAAGTATCCAATGATGACTGTACTGTCACAAAGAAGGCTTGACTTGACCATAATCTCCCTGTTGAGATGATATAAAGATCTCAACTACCAAACCAATTGTACCTGTTTAGGAGGGCTTGAAATGGGAGGAGAGTAACAGATAGAACAGAATTATATCATTATTTTTCTCCATTTTTCTTTTAGTTAAAGCAAGGGTTTGTTGTCTGACCGAAGATCAAACTGATATGCTCAAAGAGATGTAAGTCCAGTGATCATCCCATCGGCCCATCCAGACAAGATAATTTGCATGCTTGCCTGATAGTGTAGGTTCTGTTGCTAATGGCCGGTGTGTCTTTTTTATTCTTTAGTGATTGAGGTTTATCCTTCTTAGATGTAATGTTAGTGTAAAGTCATTTGCTTATCAATGCATACTTTGTAGGCTTACTAGATGTTTTATATGATTTACTGTTTCAGGGGGGCCACATAATATTTTTCCAGAGTATTAGCCTTCTTGGTTACTGCTTATTCCCTCTTGACGTTGGAGCCATAATCTGCATGCTGAAAGGAAATGTGATAGTAAAGATGATTGTGGTGTCTGTGGCTTTGGCGTGGAGCTCTTGGGCTGCATATCCATTTATGAGCTCAGCTGTTAGCCCTGGGAGAAAAGCCCTTGCACTGTACCCTGTCTTCCTGATGTATGTCTCTGTCGGTTTTCTCATCATTGCTATTGATTAAGTCAAGGATTGTAGACATCGATCTTATCTGAATTTGAATCTCACTTGCAAGTATAGGCTTTATATGTCCTAGTGGTTTTATTCTTTTGATTTCAACTATATATTTCGAGACTCGGACGGCGTTCTTCTTGTAGTTATATGAGCTGTCTTTACTGTAGTTGTATCCTATCTCAACTTAAAAAGATTAAGAATGTTTTTAAATAAGGACTACTGCAAGTTGGAATTTTTGTTGTTTGTTCTCTTTTTGGTTGAAATGCTTTAAAAGAGTCCTAGCACAGTACTAGTAGACTTGATATAGTTATGTGCTTTACAAGAAAATGTTACATACTTGGATACCACTACAACTCTCACTGAATGAAATCATATGGGAAGGGGCACAGATGCTCTACCTGGCAGATCTGAGACAACATTGGCATTACATTAACTGACGCCGAAAATTGAGTCCCCTGAGACAACATTGGCATTACATTAACTGACGTAGTTTTAGATTTAAACTACCAACGATTGCTTGAATTAATGTACAATTTGATAGTTAAAAGCACCACTTGGATCAGCTTACCATAGGAAACTCAAAGTTGATTACAAAAATATAAATCATTTCTGTTAAACATAATTGTCTTACAACGGCTTCATTGTTTCCTTAAAAATAAAATCTTAAGAGAATAATGACTTACCTTTCCAGACTCCAGAGAACAGAACCAAACGCCTGATACCCCCTTCTAGGCCAAAATGATCACTCTGGTCGTTTAAAACGAGTCCCTTGTTTGTCCAAACCTGGATGGCCTTGGACGTCATCGTCATCGTCATCGAACTTGGATAAATTTGAACTGTTGAACAGAGTTCTAATTATACGTCTTTTAAGTTAGTATGTGATTACTAGAGGTTCATGTTATATGCCACGGACAACTGAGTGACGAAAGTAGTGATCTGGAGTCTGGACATATATAAGTTTCAAAGGAAAGGAAGTGATGGATTCATTTTGCGAGCTTCATAATAACTTGCTTGAAATATATGTATCACAGGCAAATACACATATATGATTTTAGTCGCGCAACTTAGTTTAGGTTTATTGAGTAAGAAATGCCGAGACAAACTACCCCTAAACATTCCTTCTGACTGACATCACAACAATTAACCAATATGAAGAAGAAAGCCTATTACCCTTAATCTAATGTGCCTTGACCATATGTCCTAAATTTAGTTTTCTTGTATACCTATGTCCTATAAACAGAAGTGTTTTAACAAAAAGTATCATGCCAACAAAACCTTTTTGTAATCATTACCACGTTTCCTTTAACAAAGAGGACTCTTTTTTTTTTTGTTAAGTAATCTTCTCTGTTTCAAGTTTCTTCAATCAATTTCTTTCTTTCTTTCTTTCTATTCGTTTGTTTTTGAAAAATTCTATGCCGAATCTTCTTCTTCTTTTTATTTTTATTATACGACGTTGTTGTTGATTTCTATTTCATTCTATCTACTATTTCACAACAATCACAATCGATGGAAGAAGAAAACAAGCTCTTTTACCCCAAAATCCATCTCGATGAATTTAATCATCCTTTGGACTCTAAGGTTTCTCTTCTTTCCTTTAATCAACAATTTACTCAGAATTCTTCTTCTCAATCGTTTTTTTTTACTTTTTCTTCTTCTTATTTGGTGCAATTTTGATTGGGTTTGGGGGTAGTTTGGGTGATTTTTTTTTTTTGATAAAATGCTCAAATTGATGAAGGTTGTGTTGTGTTTTAGTTGTTGTTGTTGAGGTTTAATATATATTGGGTTGAAACTTTTCTAGTGTTTTTAATTTTGGGGAGAAACAAATTGTGAGTTTAGTTGATGAACTTGATTGGAATCCTATTCAATTCGCTTTTAGTGTTAGCTTTTATTGATGAATTCAGCTTTGGTGCTTTGCTGGGTTAAATCCTAATCTTGTTGTTTGTAGTTGTGTTTAATTATTTTAGTGAAAAAACCAAGTTTAAACTGATTTGTTTGATTTTTAACTGCATTATTGATTTTTTTTTTTTTTTTTTTGGGATAATCTGGGTGTTTGTTTATCAGGATTCATTTGGGAGTCTAAGCAAGGATAGTGTTCCGACGGTGGCAGTTGATCCTCAGGGTGGAGAATGTAGTCACGTCGAGGAATGTGATATTGATGTACCTCAAGAGGGTTTAGATGAAAATGGTGAGCAGAGAAGCTTTGACAATGGTGTTCCGATTGTGATAAATGATACCCGCAGTGGAGAAAGGATTCAACTTGAAGAATGTGATCCTTCTATAACTCAAGGTAGTGGAAGTGAAGACCATGAGAGTGAGAATTTAGAAGATGGTCAGCAGAAGCATGGAAGATACTTTTATTATGAATCACCTCTCTGGGAAGAAACTGGGGTTTGGATACCTGTTTCACTTCCACCGATGTCGGCAAGTGAGCATGATGAATGGACTAGAGGCTTCTGTACAAATGGTGGCGGTTACTTCCCGGATGACATGGGATGGAGTCAATATGTTGGAGAAGGCAAGGAGCTAACAATGTGGGATGTGGTTCTCGAGATGTTACTCGCAGCTAGGGGGCAAGTGAAGGCTATTGCTTCAGGGGATATCCAAGGATGTATGATTTCTTGGGCATCAAACCATCTTCTTGAACAGGCTTGGAAAGATGTGGCTGAAACTCTTTCTCAGGTGAGCTATGGTAATGTAAAGGAAATACTTGAAACAGAACCTCCCAAATGGTTGGCGGACAGTGCTTCCGCTGCATGCATGCTCTGCAATGTGCGTTTTCATCCCATCATGTGTTCCAGACATCACTGCAGGTTTTGTGGTGGTATATTTTGCGGTGAATGTTCCAAGGGCAGAAGCTTGTTGCCTGTGAAGTTCCGCACAGGGGACCCACAAAGGGTTTGTGATGTCTGTTGTGTGCGTCTTGAGTCAGTTCAGTCATGCTTAATGGACCAAGTAAGTCGAGCTGCACAGTTGCCAACACATGACTTAACAGACCTGAGTACTTTGAGGTCTTGGGTAAACTTTCCTTGGGGACAATCCTTGGAATATGAGATTTACAAGGCTGCAAACACAATCAAGGGCTATCAAAAGGTATTTTCCGCAACTCAATAACGATTTTGTTTCTTTTCCTGTTGTATATGAGGCTTGAGATAATAAAACAAAGAAATTGGAAAGACTTTAAGCAACATCCTCTCTTTGTTGTTTTTATGGATCATTTTCCCAACCTTGTAAACACACTAGATTTTAAGTAATTCGGATAGGAACTTGATAGTCCTAAATATACTATACTAATGATCAAGATATTTAGTATAAAACCATGTCATCTCACATTTTTATTTTAGAGGCTCTCATAGCCTTTCCTATTTTTTGAGCTTCCACTATAAGTTTATATTTAAAAGTTTCCAGCTAATGATGATTCTCCCGTCCAAACTGGTATTCCAAATGTATGTGAAAATGTTGAAAAAAGAAGATATTCCATTTCAGAGATGGAGATTCCCATGATGTGTATTTGACGGATATTTTTCCTAGCTCAAGACTTCGTTTATTGTGTGTTCATTACATTTATGACCTAGAAAGTATTATCTAGTGGTTTGTGGATGAAAATGTAAAGCTTTCACAGCACAAAGTGAATATTATTCACAAACTTACTTCCCTTTGAAATAAGCAAAGTAAACGTGAAGAATGGCTATTGGGCCGTATCTGTGTTTTTATCTGCTCTATAATAAGGGGCCAATGGGGACTACTTGAATGATTTGTATGAGTTAAAAAAGAAATTCTGAAGTGTCTGTTGCTAGGGAGCCTTAGTAGTAGTTCTACTCTAATATAAAATGAAGGGAATGTGTGAGATGGTTTGGCCATTTTATAGAGCAGCGTTGATATCATCAAGTGACATATATATCTGGTGCAAGATTTAAGTGGATTAGTTACATGTACCCATTTCATATGCATAGGATTAAGGATATATTATAACAATTAGCAATGTGTTATCTGTTCTTGTTAAAAACAAAAAAAAAATATAGATTTGTTCATTAAGATGTTGTCATCTAAAGACCAATGTTTATAGATCTAAATAAATTGGGTCGAATGAATGGTTATAAAAAAATTTGGGCTTTTGTGGGTGCAGTTTGTCATTTTAGCGTCAATATTCAATCACATTTCAGATTCTGAACTGACCGGCTAAACGTTCTCAGGTTGGTTCTCTGAAACCTGAAAGGTCAATCCCGGAGGCAATTCTCAAACGAGCAAAAGGCCTTGCAATACTTACTGTTGCAAAGGTTGGTGTGGTTGTTACCTACAAGATTGGTACAGGGATTGTGATTTCACGCCGAGAAGATGGTTCATGGTCCCCACCCTCTGCCATATCTTCATTAGGTGTTGGTTGGGGAGCTCAGGTAAACATAATTTCTTTTACATCTTTGTTTTTTACTAAAATAGTTATGTTGCTTGCCCAGATCTCTTCATTTGATTGCCAGATTCTCTCTGCTTTTTACTTGCTTCTTTCTAATATATGATTAGAGGAAAGAAGAGATTATTTATGGAAAAGAAAGAATCCTTGAAAATAAGTGTGTTGTATATTTCAGACTACCAGCCCAATAATATGTAGTTTTTCTAGGAAACTGATCAGATTTTGGGTCGATTTTTGTCTGGAGAGAGAAACTCACACTGTAGTTTAATGAATTCTCGCGAATAGTAGCATATCTGAATGGATAATGGACATAATTAGATGGTTAGACAGTAAAGTTGATCTAAAACCCAAGGGAGAAACAACTTGGAACTCTGCTTTTGTTAGGATTTATTTAGGAGGGAAGGATCCTTAACCATTCTGACCTCAGTAGATTGAAAAGTCGAGGTGCAATTGTTTTATTTAGGTATGGGAAAATACAGCTGGTCATAGTTCCTTCTTGATCAACATATTCAGAATATCTTAAATTTATCATGAGATACTTTCGCTCTGGAATTATATATTACTTAGTTCTTCTTGTGTCATCTCTCATGCATGTTAAAATGATGTCTAAATTGATCTTTCTTCCCAAGTAAGAAAAAGGTGTTCCTTATTTAGATTTGATTTGTACAGGCTGGAGGGGAGCTGACTGATTTCATCATTGTGTTGAGAACGGAAGAGGCGGTCAAGACATTCAGTGGAAATGTTCATTTCTCATTTGGAGCAGGGTTGAGTGCAGCTGCTGGTGTTGTTGGTCGGGCAGTTGAAGCTGATGTGCGTGCTGGTGATGGTGGTTATGCAGCTTGTTATACGTACAGTTGCAGTAAAGGTAATCATTTTCTCTCAAATAAATCTTACCTCTAGACACATAGGCGTTTTGATTTTATATATTACTAACAGATTTACTGTTAGCATGTCTATATGCAACTTTAGGATAAGTAAACATTGTAACTTTGTAAGCTAGAATAGCAATTTAGTTTTGAGTATGAAACACTATCCTAAACTTGTATGTAATAAAGCCATCAAACAATATAACCAAAAGTAAGTTAGCTTAAGAGATCTTGGTTAGACTTGTAGTAGAAGCTTTGAAGTAAAACACGTCTTTCATCAACAGATAAACTGTTAGCATGGTTGTAGCCCCCCAAAGTTTGTGTGTATAATTGGCTTAATGTAGAATAAGAAAACATGGTAAGTTTGATTCATGTATTTTGTTTTGTTCGTTGGCACAACAGTTTACCTTGCTGGTCTTACATAGTATGATGTTTACTACAGGTGCATTTGTCGGATGTTCATTAGAAGGCAGTATTGTTACCACCCGAACACTGGAGAACTCTCGATTTTATGGCAGTTCATCTATCAGTGCATCAGACATTCTTCTTGGTTCATTACCAAAGCCACCTGCAGCTGCTATCCTCTATAATGCCCTTGCTGATCTTTACCAGAAGCTTTAGGGGAGTTCAACAGTTGGATTGTGCGTCAGAGTTGTATAGTGAGTACTGTTGAAGACTATCCTTGGACTCTCGCCTCTCGGTCTGCTGTAGATTTACAGGCAGCGCCTTTATCTCTTCTGAATTCATGTGTATTCTTTGGTCTCATGTATAGTAAGTGGTAACTAAGTGATTGTACAGCTAAAAAAGTTTGCTAGGTGTCAAGGTTACAAAGACATAAAGACAGGGTCTCGTGGGTTAAATTCACCCATGACTCTGATTGTATATAAATTTGATGTTGATGATCAGACATGATATAAATTTCCAAGAACAAAAAAAGGAATTTCGAACACAAAGTGAGAAGTTGTCATAGTGATTTTTATTTTCATAAGATTGTCTGCATGTGACTGATTAGTACCACCAGTTTCATGGCAGGACGGGTAGACATGAACATGAAACCTCAAACTATCACATATTTGGAAGCCGTAAACTTGCAATTAAAGAGTTTAGGTTCAGATTAAAGCTCTAAATTGCTAAAATGGGTCTGTTGACAGCATCGGTTGCGTCTTTGATCCAAAACATATCGTTATTCTATCCAAATCTAGGAACGATTCAGGAATCATTGATGGAACTGTGTTCCTCTATCAGTACTGTTGCTATTCCTTCTGGTGTCTGCAGTCTGCTGCACCTGTTTTGCTTGTTATGGTCTCAATATTTTTCTCCTGAAAGCAACATCATGGATTCGAGCACGGTGCCAGCTTTAGAATTCAATTAATTGAAGTTCCCTAGCTCTGAGTAAAATGATGTCTATTATGTTTTTTTTTTGTTGAAATGATGTCTATTAAGTTGAACAACATAGAGGTACACATTTTTTAGTAGAGTCTGCTCTGTGTTCTGAAACTGATGTCAGACACATCAACTGCACATATGAAGGATCTATAAATCTTCATGGTACTCTTACAACCAAAAAGCATCAGCTTCATCATAACCAACTTTTTCTGTAAGATATCTTGGACCAAAATGTAAAAGAAATCCATCGATATCTGATATCATATCCTCCGTAATATTGTAAATATATATTATTTAAGAACACATCACCTTTTCCTGTTTGGAAGTGGATGGGGAAATGAGTGATGTTTCCAAGGAATGACAGGCCAACAATTCGAGCACCATGTAGACCTACTTATTGGCTGACTTAAGGTGCATGATGAAAGTGAGGTCGAGAGGGGGCACAAAGGAGGGAAGAGTCAAGAGACCATGCAAAACTATGTCTTATACCATAGAAGAATGAATATGTTCCAAATCATTAACTAAAGTCTAAACATTTGTATAAAACTATAAATAGAAAAGAAACTAATGCTACTTTATATTACTCGTTCGTCCTTAAAATCCCTACTTCAATTGTTTTGTGAATACATCAGCTGTTTCTGACCTTTCTATAAAGCATTTAAAATTTCAAGTTAAAACAAATTTTCAAATAACCAAGTGAAGGCGACAGATCCACCATGATACTTTCTTTCTTTTCACTTCACCATTTGATGACTATCTTATCTGCAAAATAGAACATACACAAAATGAAAAACATGGACAATGAGGTCCTGCTTGGTCTACTACTAAGATATAGAATGCAGAAATCCACCCACAAACAGAAGTATAGGGTACAAAATATGATATACCGATAAGTTACGGTGCAAATGATTATAGATGCAAAAGTTGAATTCATTAAAGGTGTCTTAGTCTTGGAGCATTGGTCTTAGTAAAGTGCTTTATCAGAGTCTAAAGAGAGCATGAATGTCTAGGCAAAATTTTCTCAAGTCTTCTGTGGGCCTCCTCCAATTGACATCTTAATTATCATACTTAGCCCCTTTCTCGGTTTTATTCCCCAAGTAACAAGACAGTATTAGAATACTTCTGTTACTTATCTATAAACGGTATCCAATACTTCATACCTGCTGATGAGATGGGACAAAGGTTGTTGAAACTTTCAACTTGAATGTAGAATGTATCTTCTCATGAATGAAGTGAACATCAACCTCTTCATTTGTAGCCAGTATTTTAAGTGGTGTCATAAACTATTAAGCTGTGATTTTCATTTTATAAATCAATGCCACAATGTAATTTAATACTATGTTTATCACAATCTATAAGACATACCTGGTTCGTGAGCTACCGAGGGTCAGCTCCAAGTCATCTGATACACACTCCTCATGGATCCTCTCTCCCTCCCATGCTTTGACTAGTCCTGTGATGTTGCTGCCAAATGCAAATTCGTCTGCAAAACCATCTGGCATTGGAACATCAGCAGTTTGGTCAGATGGCCCAACCACAGCGGGAGAACATGTTCCGCTTTGCCCTGGTGTCCACATTCGAGAACCCCCTCCTGCTGATGCGTCATCCATACAACCAAATGGGTTCGATGAGACCAAGCTGAATGTGGGAGATGCTGGCCCACCATTTGGAATTCGAATTCCTGAAAACCATCCAGAGTCAGGGAGGACCTGACGACCTGGGCTTGGTGGGGTGGAAGAGGGAAGGTAAGAGAAACGGTGTCCACCCCAAGAAGGGCCAGTAGCAGGATCATCCCAGTCAGTTTTGATCCTGGGGCTACGAGGAGTTGGTGAGCTCAGTGGTGAAGTGACAGGAGCACTAATAGAACCACTGTGGACGTAGAGATGGTGTGGTAGCTTGGATGATGCTGATGAAAGGTTTTTAAGCCAGGGAATGAGAGAATTGCCATCAGCATTAGATTTTGGATTAATGACATAAGACGAAGAAGCTGGGCTTGGGAAGGATGATGAGGCTGGACTTGGATTGTAGGATGCACATGGACTTTGATGATATGAAGAACAAGGGCTTGCCGAGGCAGACCCACCAGCCATGTCCATACGCTCTAAAGGCTTGCACCCCTGCAGATACAAAAAGGACAATTTTATGCATAATAACAGAGTTCATTAGGAAAACTTCAGAGTGCTAACGGTAAAATGAGGTAAGGTAACTCAAGTACACAACTACAAGGAGTCAAGGAGTCTAGTATTTGATTAGATTTTTTCAAGTAGCCTACAAGTTTGGAACTATGTCAGATGTTGCTAAGTTAGGAGGAGCCATACATCATGAAAGTGCACAACTGCACACACTAGGTCCCAGAACCAAAACAGAGTTCATATTTATTTGTATTTATATACTGACAGAGGAGCTAGTGTACACTGTTTCTTTAAATGATATGAACCGAGTACAACAGCATTCAGTAAAATATATATACTGTGTACAAACAAAATGACAAGAGTGATGAAAAGGTTTACTCAGTCTCTCCAAATGATTTCTACCTCACTAATCCATATGTTCAGCATTCCTCCTTTAGTTTGCGCATGCATATTCTAAAGAACTATTAAGCAAAAAGCAATACCCTAGTAATTTTGGGATCATACTGGATATAATATTGTTCAGTTCAGACTTCAGATTTAAGATTGTACAATTTACACAAGGCTCAGGGCATTGATTACTTGATTAAAATGGTCATAATGAACACAAGTTTTCCAAGTTCAAACAACCAAAACAACAGGGTATACATAGTAATTTTTGTTATAGGATAGTGGCAATTAATAACTAATATCTCATTCCACAGTCCTTATTATAGTCATTGGTGGCTCTTAATTTCTTAGATGAACTTTTCCAGACAAGAAGCTATCAGATATTCCGTACTTCAGAATTCAGATCCACAACAGGGTCTTGAATAAATGGGTCAGTTCCCCAAAACCCAGAAAAAAAAAAAAAAAGTAAATAAAATTAATGTAGTGGGGTTGTAAGACTTTGATTTCTCTTTTCCACTTTATTTGATTTCAACTCTAGACCAACAAACAAACAGTTCAAACTCCAAAACTTCAAAGTTCACACCCTAAAAGCTAGTACTCTACAGTAATTGCTAAGAAATTCTTCAATAGTATCTCCACTAAAGCATTCTCAAGGTTTTAATTCATCAAGATCAAAAACAGTAATTTTGGAAAAATAAGAATAAATATTGAAATTCCTTTAAATACCCTTAATAAAGCAGGAAAGTTAACCAGGACTGACAACTTGTCAAGAGAGAGAAGGAGACAGTAAAGAAAGATATAAGTAATAAAGTAGCACTTTTGAACTAAGACAAAGATGGAAGCTGAAAATGGCATAACTGGCCAGCATTTTAACCAGATTTTGTAGATTTTGGTGAATGTTTTGGGAAAAGTTTTTCAACATTCTCAAGGGATATAATTGTCCTTAATGAATGATTATTATCTCAGCAGTTTCAGAAAACTCTCAGACTCAGAGTTTCCGTATATATACAACTATGATTGCAGAGTAAAGAAAGAATCTTGTTGTTAAAAAGCATCCAAGAAGATAACTCTAACTCACAGAAAACCAACAGTAATAACTTTAATTATATATTTATATCAGATTGCAAACAAGAAAGATGCTTTAGAAACTTATATATGTTAAAATGAGCCTCACATTCAGCGCACGTTAGCATATATATATATATATATAGCTTTTGAAAAAAAAAAAAACACACAGATTTCCGCTAAAATGCGCTGAGATTCGAAGCACATGTAAACCTGATACTACTTCTGATTATAATCTAGAGAGAACTGAAGATATCAATAAGAAGAACAAGTCAACTACGGCGATCAGTGCTAGAATACACCGGAATCTAAAGTGTATATTAGCAAATGTCATAGAAACCAAACGAACTCAAAACTAAATTGCTAAAATACGCCGAGAGAGAGAGAGAGAGATGTTACTAGTGTTACCTTACGATAAGTAGTGCCATCAGCTTCAACAGTCCAACCAGCTTCATCACAGAGAGCTTTCAAAACTTCATTATTATCACAATGTTTAGGAAGTTTATAGTTACCATACATTCTCAAACCTGCATAGATCTTTGAAGCTATTGCTCTTCTTCTTCTTTCTCTTCTTCTATTGTTTTCTCTTTCTTTCCATGTCGGAAGTCTTGATCCTGATGTCATTATTCCACCTTCTTTATTATTATTATTATTATTATTCTCTGTTGTTGTTGAAGTAGTCTCAATAGACGATGGAAAACCACTCTTCATTAATCTCGGAAAACCGCTTTTAATTTTTAGCACTCCCAGCTGCAAAAATAAAATAAACAACTCGGAAAACCAGATGTTTTCAACTGAAACTGCTCAGAAAACAAGATAAAAAGCTAAAACCAAGAAAACAAAGAAATGACGGAAGAAGGAAGAACTGACCAAGTGATGAGCTAAAATATATGAAGTTGTAATAAGAAAGTTGTGATTGTTTAAGACTTAAGACATGAGTTTTCTTTTAATTACATTAATGCCATTGAAATAAAGCTTGGAGAACAAGATTTAAGGGTACAATTGTAAAAAGAAAGAGAATGCAATAAATATTGGCGGGAGCAGTATTATTTGTTGTTGGTCGGCTTAAACAAACTTGGAATATAAAAAATAATAATAATAATATTTTAAGAAATGATTAATGAAAGCACTTGCTTAATTGGTTGGGAGACAAAATCATGTTCATTTTATGTATGTGTTATTTACTTATTTCTTTGGCTTACATGATCACATTGCCAATAGATTTGGAGGCAATATTTTTTAATTTAATATCATCAAATTGATTGTTTATTTGTATTTTGAAATAATGAAATTTGTTAATAAATCAAAAAGTAACATATTTTATTAAATAAAGCAACAAAATCGTTATAGAAAATCTGATTTTTTTTTTTTTTTTTTACGAAACATTTGATCCCCCTATTTTCCATAAAATTAATACATCATGCATACGACTTAAACTTGCTTTTTGAATTGGGTTTTGTTACATAATCCCAATCCCAAGAAGGACTAGTTACTTTCGGCGCAAAGAAAAGAAAACTTGGCTCAGATGCCAAAACACAACAAGCAGCACACATTACTCTGAGTTCTCTCTGACACTCTTCTCTCTCTCTGACAAAGAAAAGATAACGCCTTTGGCTTTGATGATAGAGCAGAGATTCTATCTGGCATTACCCCACACTAAACTGATTAAACTACGTGTCACCTTTAAAAACCTCCTCTCTACTTATCATCAACAACTACCAGTACTACTACTACAATGATGATGCAGTGAAAAAAAAAAAAAAAAAGTTAGGACCATGTTTTCCCATGTGCCAAAGCTTGCAACAATGCAGTCGTGGAAGAAGTTGTGTGCATGGAAAATCAAGTAAGATGGTCATTTCACGTGACTCTTTCTTCTACTTCTCTTCTTTGAGCACACTTGAACACATGTTTAGTTCGTTCGTTGGTTCTTTCTTGAGTTCTTCTCATGTCTTTGTTACACGAACACAAACGAAAGAAGAAAGAGTTGAGAAAAGAGCAAGTGAAGGGCAAGTCTCGTGAAAATTTTACTTTTTTTTTTTTTTACACGTGCATTATAACGGATTCAAGATTGGTCAAAAATTAAATGAAATGAATAGATAGTTTGTTGTCCGCGACAGTTTTTCAACTCTCTCTCTCTGCTTTGAGGAGTTTTGAGATGAAAGAGAGAGAGAAAAAAGAAAAAAGAGGTGTTTGAGAGTTTGATGATAGGGGACCACAATGGTAAGCACTTTCAACGAGCGTGGTTCACATGGAATTTGGATGTTGATGGGATTCTGGTTTGACGAATAATTGAATTGTAAAAGGAATATGATCTACTCCAGTCCTGTCACATTATTTTCAACCAAATTTGTTTTTTTTTTTTAAAGTTTAAGCTGCTTCCTTGAAGCTCTCTGTTAATGATTTTATACGCTAAACACAAGGAGCCATTTTATGGACAAACATGATATAAGATTTTCAACTTTGATTATCTAATCATATAAATAATTTGCAAATAAACACATACTTTGAACAATTTTTTTTTTGCTAGGTCACATAAATTGTATAATACAGAATTATACAATAAGGTTGCATTTTTCCCTTAATTCAAACTCAAGTTACTAAGTTAAAGGTTTAAGTCATGATGTCAAATCTCAATTCAATCCTGTGTAAACACATGGTTGGATTTACCAACAGTTCTTAATACAAATTTGAGTTCAGGAGGAAACTAAAATTTAAAGTGGGTTCAGGTCTACTATCAACCATCAAATCCTCTACAAAAGTTTCCCTTAAGCCTCATGCAAATCCTATAAACTCCAGATATAAATCCCCATGACCCCATGCAATATGTTCCCTTGGTCATTCAGGTCAACATTGATACAACTCTATTTCTATATTGGGGCCATGAAACCTAGTTCTAGCCAAGAAGAGCAACTTCCTGCCATGAAGATGGGGGTGAGGAATATGAAGGTAGGAAAGGAAAACATAGACATATTCTCCAGGCATCCTTTCAACTCTACTATATCGGGTCCAAAGGTCTCACTCTCAACTACTGTCTGTACTCGGTACTATTCTGAAAAACAATATATAGCCTTAAATATGAGTGTCTTTCAGAATTAATGCTATTGCTATTGCTATAACTGCAACTTGTATATATGTTAGAAAATATGAAACTATCATTAGGTACAGGATTTTTTTTTTTTTTTTTGGAAAGAAGAGTATAAATGTCAAGTCAATCAGTGGAGAAACCTAAGGTTGTATCTTCTTATCAGAGTACATTGATAGGCAAACAGATAGGTTGCTTATAGTTAACAAGTGCAGTGATTATAGACTTCGACCTGCACAACTCTGTAAGACTAAAATCACCAAAGCCTATGATCACGTACATTGGTATGTTAGATACAAATGTAAGTTAGGGACCAAGTCAGTAGTCTGCAAGAACACAAAATCCTCCAAAGCTTACTAATCTACTTTCGAGATGTAAAATAAATCAGTCTTATCATTAATCACCTTGAAATCCAGCTTCATTGTGTATCTGCAAAATATTCTCATGTTCATCAAACACCCGCCAGTTGGAAGCAATGTCACAGGAGACTTCCTTCCTGCAATTTGGAAATGAACTACAATACGATTTCCAAACCATGAAATGAGAAACCGAGAAACACAAGTGAAATTAACTGACCTCTTAGGCAATTTAACTTCATCTACTCTGAACACCAAGGCCGTGGTATTACTGACTGAGACTGACCACCTCCTTGAGTAATTTGTCAATGGAAGACTTAACTTCTTTTGCTATCACCAACTGTGGGGCTGGGTCAAGCAAATATGAAGTAAGGACTCTCATCGCACAATCCAACTTCAGATCCTTCATTTTCACTGATGCTTTTTGATTCACAAAATTGCAGGAACTTTTCAATTGGCAAGATCGGCAGACCTGAAATGGACACAGACCTAAGGGGATGAGAACTTTGAGGTATACTGGTCAGGTCCTGGAGGTTGTACCAGGAGATCCTAGGTTGGACTCCCACTTCCATCGAGGTGGGAAGGTTTTCATTTTCAGGTTTTCATTTTCATATCAAAAATTTCTTGGGTTCCTAAGCAACCTCTACGACTCTAGGTATATAGGGTTTCTCAAAAAAAAAAAAAAAAAAAATCAAAAGAAAGGAAAGAGTTATGTAGGAAGGGTTAGGAGACATTATTTGAATGTTAGATTAGGCTTACAATGTCTTCCTGGATGCTGAAGAACGACCGTAACTGTTTTGCTGCAAAAACAGTTTTCCTCTCAACAGAGGGACAACCAAAACGAGAAACTGTTTTCAAGTCGCTACCCGACAACCATCTGCATAACCAGAATTGCACAATTAGCGAACAGGTAAGAATCTGATATAACTATATATCAAATCAAGTAGAGCAAAAGATTCATGCTGTGCATAACCTTTGAATGCAACAGAATAACCAATTAATTTGTTTCACACTCACACAAAATAAGTCTTCAAACATACAATTCGAGCAATTATTAAATACTAGTTGAGTACAAACATATATTTTGAGTATAGAACTGAAAAGTGGCCATAAGCACCATTAATATAAAAGAAAAAAAAAAAGAATCCAATACAAAATGGATACCTATTTTTCATTGGCCAATAAAATTTGTGATTTACTTATTGATCTTTAGGCAGTCAAACACCTTAGTCAACAAAATAGACCAAACTTTGAAATACATATCAAGACTGTTAGAAAAAAAGGCAGAACTCATCTTCATATGGGAGGTCAGTATCTATTGATGCCATAAGAGGCTCAGTCACTCAAGGGTGCATAGTTTGTAACTGGATTGCATGTCATTCTTCTTCCACTTCCTTGTGGAAAAAAAATCATTTTATTTTTCAGCTGTATCACTGTTGTTCTTTGGAATTTTACTTAGCAGATCAAAAACGAAATAAAACAGCAAGAAACAATTCCTTCATATTAATTTGTAGTAATATTAAGATGGTTTGTCCTATTGATTTTGTAGGGGTTAAGATCTTAGAGTTGTTCATAACTATCAATGGTACAATATGTCAATATTGATTTTGTTTTCCTATTGGTATAATGTACCACATCATTACAAAACAAGTTCTTTGTAGCTTAAATGTGTTGATGGTGTTTCTTCACGTTTAACTCCATGAGGACTGTGAAGTTGCCTCCACATGCCTCACTTGTATTGACTGCACAAGATCACATCCTCTCACCAAATCTTCCAAACTTCTATCTATAAAAAGAATAAAAGGTTGATGGATGAGCAGGGCAAGGTTTTAGAAAATCAGTGCAAAAATTCAGATTTCGCAAATGTATGGCATTGCAAAATTGCAGCAATGCACATGGACAAAACCATGTGACTACTCAGGCCATTTCGGAGGGGGGTCGGAATAATAGCCCTTATTGCTGCCATTAGCAGACAACTTCAGGCTTACGAACATTACAGTGGGCACAGTACTTTTCTCACTGAGGTGAAGAGCTAATTTAGTCAGAACATTTCCAATCAAACAAATTAGAATGTGATAATAACTAGATTTGAGAAAGGATTCCATGAAAGTGATAATAGAGCATATCACCTTTTAGTATACCATGTCCATTAAAATCTACTATTAGTGTGTAGTTGAGTATGTAATTGATCTCTTATGGCTAATGCTAACTAATATCATATGCTTGTGAGCTTGTCTAATTTCATTACAATATCTTTAGAAATACATTCGTTCATAAAAAAGAATGAATCTTCATATGTTTAGGTAGGTGGTTTAGGGAAACAAGTTTCTGTGGAAAGTGGAAACAGGTTTTCTAAAACATGGCTAGTTGGCTGTGAAACAGATTTTTCTGACAACCCCTACTCACAATAACAAGTCATAGATTAAGAGCTGTGAAACGTAGACCTTATAGCATTCATAGCTAAGTTTGAGTTACAGAAGAGTTGACCTAAATTGTGTAAATCCTACATCGCTTTTTTAATCAGTATATCTTCTACAATTGCAGAATGAAGACACTAAATATGTCTTCCTAAAGAGGACTGATAGTTGTATTATAAGCAAAGTGCAAATAATCAATTCAATGATAAATAACGATACATAAAGGAAAAAAAATAACGATAATCAGAAAATGTGCAACTATCCTTACTTTGCTATTTCCTGGTGATCTTGGCCAAACTTTTCAGCAGTGTACCTTAAGAAAGAGCGGGAATAGTAGTTGGAAAAATTCTTGTTATCCATCTCCTTTTGCGAGATTTTTGCTTCATTGAAGTACCCTTCGTGGTACCAACGATCTACAAGCGAAATAATTTCTGGTGAAAGCTCGTTCATAATGGGTTTTTCCTTCTTCAATCCCTCTGCTTTCGCCTGGCTAGAAACATGTTTTTTCCTGTACACAGTAGGTACCTTAATGGGTTTATCCTTCTTCAATCCTTCTGCTTTCGCCTGACTAGAAACGTGTTCTTTCCTGTACACAATAGGTACCTTAATGGGTTTATATTTCTTCAATGGTTCGGGTTTCAGATAACTAGAAACTTGCTCTTGCTTAGACGACACAGTAGATACATTATCGTCAACCAAGTTCTTCTCATTCACAGAATTTAAACTCTTGTGTTTAAATGTAAAAATAGCATGTAAACTGGTGCCTTTAGGTTCAATCAACTTCTTCTCATTCACAGAATTTAAACTCTTGGGTTTAGACGTAAATATAGCATGTAAACTGGTGGGTTTATGTTGAACTGTAAGCTGTTCGATCTTCGAACATTTTACATTTTTCTTCTTGTTCTTCTCTGTGTTCTGAACATTTCCTTTCAAACCCCTTAACTCTTCTATTACTTCCAAATTCTCGCATTTCTCGACCACCCCATTACCTATACCATTCAAATGCTTCTTTCCCTTGTTCCTTTTCTTGTTATTGTTATTGTTTTCTAATAAATCAATGGATTTGATTTCATTTGATGAATCTTCAATAACATCTTCAGAATTAACTAATTCAGCACAAGTAGAAAGACTTCTTTGGAAAAAAGAAAAGGGTATGAAAGATTTCGCAGTAGAACCAAGTTCCTGGACATTTGAGTAGCTAAAGAGGTATACTGATGAGTTTATTGGTGAAGTATTTCTTGCTAGAAGTGAAGGGTTTTGGTGTTTGAGAAGTTTGTAGAAGTCTTGAGAAGACCTAACAAGGGTTCTAAGAGAAACCATATTGGAGTTTATTCAAGAGGGTTTAAACTTTAAAGCCATGGAAGTGATGGTTAGTTGGCTGAAATGGAAACCAGTGAGGGTTTTAGAGAAAACCATGGCGGAGAGAGAGAGAGTGAGAGAGTGGTGGGGTTTCGGGTAGGGTAGAAAAACCCGAAACTATACAACTTGTTCTTGGATTTGGGCCTTAGCCTGTCAGAGTTTGGGTATTGGGCTGCAAAAGCTAAATCTTGTCTGAGTTTCAACTTCCAATGTGTGGACTTTGTTGAGCAAGCTTGAAGCTTTTTCTTTTTCCTACTTTTATTTTTATTACTAGAGTAAAACCTCTCTATAATCTATATCATAGTTTAAAATTTTGTTACATTGCAAAATTTCGACAGTATATATCGATATTTGAGAACTTGGTATCATAAAATTTCTCTAATAGATGAGCCGCTTGGTTCCCTGTCCTATTAAAAAACACACCTTAAAAGTTACAAATAGATAAAAGATCATGTAAGATAGTCATCGATGACCAACTAAGATAGGAGGCTTTTCCATTCAAAAACATCAGCAGCTCCCTTGCAGTCTGTTTCTAGTCAAGTCTTCAGTCTTCTTATTTGGAGCCTGATGCCCCATTGTACTGCTGATAGCCTAAAAGCAGTCCTTTGCATTTTACTTGCTCATTTGAAGCATATATATATATATATATATATTTTGGTAAATCATTTGAAGCATATGAAATAAGGTCATATTGACATTCATACATATAGATATGGACTTCGGGACTTGAGGGTTGTTAGATGCAGTCATGCACTCATGCAGATGCAGGAATTACATATAGTTGCATGGAGCAGAGTTTTTCTCCTCAGGTACTTTTTCTCAAGACAACAGGAACCAGTCTTTAGATTAAGTTTTATCACTTGCAAATAACACTACTAGCTACTATTCCCACTAATAACTATGTAAGCAATCTCCCCCCCCCCCCCCCCCCCCCCCCCCCCCCCCCCAAAAAAAAAAAACAAACTATGTAAGCAATCATTTACTAGCTAATATTCTCACATTCAGTAACGTATTTCAAGGCTCTCAATTAGGAGTAACACATGACATGAGGCAATTCCATTTCAATATTCAATGCCTTGTGCACTTATTAAACTTGTAGCACTTTATATCTTAATCTAATTTTACCCCATTTCTAAATCTCCCAATGCTTATAAAAGCTCATTTCTAAAACTTCATTCTACAATAATCCCATTTCTCATTCATGGCAGACATTACAAATGTTCTGTCATTTTTGTTCTTGATCACTATCTTTCTTTTCACATTTTTCACTACTACTATTACTACTACTCAAGCCAGTACCATTTCAGATTTTCTCAATCCACATAACAAGATCAGATCACAATACCATTTGAAGCCTCTTCAATGGAATAATAATTTAGCAAACTATGCAAAACGGTATGCTAATAAAAGAAGAGGGGATTGCAAGCTTATTCATTCAAATTCAAATTATGGTGAGAATATATTTTGGGGGAAGGGAAAGCGATGGAAGTCTGCGGACGCTGTTGCTGCTTGGTTTGCAGAGAGGTCTTCATATGATTACAAGAGGAATAAGTGTAATTCAAAGGAGTGTTTGCATTATACACAATTAGTTTGGAAGACTACTTCAAGAGTTGGGTGTGCTAGGATTATATGCAACAGTGGTGATACTTATATTACATGTAATTATGATCCTCATGGTAATATCAGAGGCCAGAAACCATACTGAACTGAAATCGATCAATTTTGTTCTTGTATCAAGCAATTTTGTCTCTTAAGAGCAAAAGTTGTGGTCTTCTATTTGCATCTAGATGTTCTGTATAGTCATGACTCATGATGATAGTGGTCCTTTGTAGCACCCTTCCGTGAGCATTGTCTCCTGATCGAACTATTCGAAGTATATGTATATGTCCAAATTGATCCGGAACAGCATGTTATTTAACTCTTATTTAATTCATTTTATTGAGTGTAAATCTATGATTTATAAGTATAGAATAGAAATGCTGAACAATGCATATCATATTGAAGGACAAGGCCTTATATTGCTGTGTAAAGCAAAAAGAATATGAACTTGATTTCATTATCTATTTCATTATGGCCAGCTGAACCAGATGTCGTGCTGTAACCTTGTTACTGCGTTAGGCACTTCACCAATCTTGTGATCTACTGATCACTAGGCATTGGGATTTCGATGAAAAAAATAATTAATTGGTGAATGCTCAACTAAGTGCTAGTGTCCATGGCATGCTGCAATGCAGTTGAGATCGGAAGCACAAGTCCATGGCATGCTGCATAACTTGGAATTCTTTACCGTGGGTCTTTTTTTTGGTGGGCATACCATCCTAATTTCTTGAAAGCATGGAAATGTGTAAAATTAACAAAACGCTGAAGCAACTTTTCTGAAACTCTTGTCAAACTGTATGGTCCCTGGCTCCCTGCATCTAATTAATATGTGATCCTAAATAAACATATTACCAAAGCTTAACATGTATCTTTCACCAATTAGATAGAGATTTGACAGAAAAACCATACCAAATACATGGAAGTAGAACAAAGTTTTAGGCAAAGTTGAAAGTTCGGCACAGCAACCAAGAATTATCCTGATAATGGAAGTCTTTTGTGTGTTTGTGTGTTAGTTTTAATTATGAACAGAGTGAACTAAAATGTTTCACCAATCTTAGCATATGAGTACATACGTGACAGAGATCTTGCTTGGTGGTCAGGAAAGAAGAAAATCTTTCATAGTATCCCAGCTAGTAAAATTTCTGGAAATTGGAAATGACCTACATTATATTGTATCAACTACATAGTGGTAGTAATCTCCATTGTCAATGCAAGACCATGAACCACCTTGCTAGGTTTTGAAGACAATAAATTAAACTCATTAAGATAGCCTCAAACTCGAAGTCATGCTAACTGCTAGCTAAGTAACCTATTCCTGCATTTGTCGATGCCATTTGATTATTGTTAAAGAACTCGATTACAAAGGTACATATTCTATGACAATACAGGGTGCTTAGTGGCTTAGTGCAGGCATTAGCTTCTCTTAGTTTGACCATTGATTGTTGCCTCACTAAAAATTATCCCCAAATCTACAACTTGCTATAACGTTCAATCATTGAACATGTTCAACAATGATAATTCAGAATTATAGTTCATGACATCGTATGTTCATAACTATATAGGAGGCTGCATGATTATCTGTCATATTGACAAGTTATAAACCTTGCTACATTTCTCCTCACGATCTCATTTCATTACTTCTTTGATCAGAATAGCATGTTGCTTCCATGTTAAAAAACATGTTATCAGCCTTCAATTTAGGAAGTTTACATATTGTACCTTAATTTCAAGTTCAATATTGTAGTAATAAATTCCTTAATTCCAATTGCAGATCTATTTAAACACATTCTAACACCTACATTCCATCACACAAATATTCCCTTTTCACCACTATCAATGGCTAACACCAACTTCCTCCTATGCGTATTTTTCATGACGACAATCTTTCTCTTTTCCGTTCTCCTTCATCCAGTCGAATCAAGTACTGCTCCTAGGAGATCGCTAGCAATGAGTCCAGCTGTGACAATTGCACAATTCCTTAGTGCACATAACAAGGTAAGAGCGAAGCATAGTCTACCGTCTCTAACATGGAGTAATAATCTTGCAAACTATGCAAAGTGGTATGCAGAAAAGCGAAGGGGCGATTGTAAACTGATACATTCTGTTTTGAATTACGGAGAAAATATGTTTTGGGGCATGGGAACGCGTTGGAAGCCTAGTGATGCTGTGGCTGCTTGGGCTGTTCAAGAGTCTTACTATAATTATAGAACAAATACATGCATGAGAAACAAAGAATGCTTGCATTACACTCAGCTGGTTTGGAGGAAAACATCAAAAGTTGGGTGTGCTAAGATCAAATGCAATAGCGGGGATACACTCATTATTTGCGAATACGATCCTCATGGAAATGTCATTGGCCAACGCCCATACTAAGCATGGACACATGGCTATCAAATATATACTGTATAATTTTCTGCTTGATGCAAAGAGGCGATTGTAAACTGATACATTCTCTAAAATGTTCTTTCTTTCACATGAATCCTTAATTGCAACATTTTCGCTACTGCGGCAAATTTTCTGCTATACTATACAGTATACATAGCTTAGATGTACAGCCAAAATGTTGTTTATCTAACAAAATTGAGCATTACTTTGAGGCGACCCACCTCCATCAAGGAATTGATAGAACCCCCTTCTCCACCATATATATCTTTTCGTGTCAACTATGACCCACCCAATACGAACATCATCTATGGATAATTATATTGTTACTTTAATCGTTTTCTGGTTAATAAATGCGGTGAATCGTGAAGTTCAAGAAGTAGATTGTTGGGAAAATTGATAATAATTCAATAAACCCTTTATACGGAATAACCCAAGATTATAAGAAACAAGTAATAATAATAAGAAAAACGAAACATTATTATTTTCAATTTACTTTGGAACTTTCATGGGTTATTTGATATATTTTTCAAAACTAAGCTAAAGTGGCACAACATAACTTTTTTTGCTACATCACTGCCACATAGGGTTATGTAGTGCAGTTTAAGGTACTTTTTTTTTTTGCTAAATGTGTTGAATTTTATTAAACTCATTAAAGATTACAAAATTGTGAGCCTATAACTCCACTGATTCAGCAGAATCTGAGATACACAGTATTTTCATTCTCAATTCGTGTAATCCATGTTGGAAGGCCTTCCAACATAGTTATTTCATTGTAATTCATCTGTGATCCTTGCTTGGCTACTTGATCTGCTCCAAAGTTGCATTCTCTCCAAATGGCTGCGATTTCCAGATTAGTAACTTGTCTCTTACACTGTTTCCATCTAGCTAACATGCACCATGGTACATCATTAGTTTGAAAGGTTTTAACTGCTGCTTCTGAATCAGACTCCCATTCTAATTTCTGTCCATCCTCTTTCTAATGCCATCTCCAGTGCAGTTTAAGGTACTACTGTATAATTAAGAAAAATTATCAGCCGATATAATGAACTCATTTCCTGAGGCTAGTAGGCAACGGTGTCAACAACACGAATGCGACCGCTCATCATCCCGTCCATGTCTTTGAAAGATATCATGAGCTCACTTTTCAAGTGTTTCTGCCCGTCTTCTTGCCCAACGCCCCTTAAATCGAGTCCTTGGTTCTAGTCAGCCAAGGCTAGTGAGCAATGACACCAAAGAAATGTCCTGGGGGGCAGAATGGGGGCACTCACCCTGTCAACCATTACTCTCTCTGTATGGGTTTCTAGTTACTTTGGGGCTTTGGGCTTTTGGCATTAAAACTATAAAAACAAATTTAAGGGAGATAAATAACCACTCAGAGCTATCAGCAGAACTCATGCGCTAGCAACTAAAAGTGCAGAGACATCAACCAACAAGCACTTGCCTGCCCTGCTATGAAAGATTGAAATGGAACCAGCAAGAAAGAAGAAGAACATCAATGAAGAAGAAGAAGGAAAAGATCGTATAAGCAATTTACCAAAACCAATTCTCTATCATATACTCTCATTCCTTGATATGAAGTATGTTGTTCAAACAAGCATTTTGTCAAACACTTGGAGGTATCTCTGGAAAACTATTCCCTTTTTGAATTTTGATTATCATACATCCGGAAGAGATGAAACCCACTTCCAATCATTTGTAAGCAATGTTTTAAACAAACGTGAAATGCAGAATATACATTTTTTCCGTCTCACTTATGACCCAATTATATCTAGTACTACTAGGACTAATTATATTGATGTTGAAATCTTAGTCTGGTTATTGGATGTAATCTATCATGGTGTTCAAGAAGTTTATCTCAAGTTCAAATGTGAGTCTTATGATATGTTCTTTGGGGTATCGCGCATTTTTAGATGTAAATCATTGATGACATTGAAGTTGGATTTGGTGGGTAAACCGGAGACGCGGGATTTGCAGGCATTGGACTTGCCTGATACAATAAGACTACCAAGTCTTAAAACTCTGCATCTCCAATCACTTTTGTTTAAGGGAAATGAATTTATGGAAAGGATTTTTTCTGGCTGCCCAGTTCTTGAAACACTTGTCATTAGAGATTGTGGACTTTATGAAACAGAAAATGTCACTATTTGTTCGACTCGACTTAGTTATTTGGAAATCAATAGTATATATTCATATGGTGATTTATATGAGTGCCAAATCACAATATCTGCTTCAAACTTGAAATCGTTCAAGTGCAGAGCTGATTATTCAAATGCATTTTGTTTAGAAAATGTTTCTGCGCTTGAATATGCTGACATTGGCTTGGGATTACCATCTAATTATCGCGACTCAGAAGAACTTTTAGAGTTGTCTACATATCAAAATGAAAAGTTTGGCAGAGAAATGATGAAGCTTTTTGGTGGACTGCACAATGTCAAGTCATTGCGCTTATCGGCTTTGTTACTTGAGGTACGGCCCCTTCCCCTTGTAATTTGTATCTGTTTTTATCTTTTGTTATTCATAACCTATCCAATGAACTGGTTGAGCTTTTGTATTTGCTTGAAAGTCCCATATGGTGGGTGAGGGGGAATCGGGGGTTTAATGGATATTTGTTGGTATGGCAATTTCTGTCTTGAGTTGCATATCTATCTAATACAATTACAAAATTATGAATGTATCAATTGTATCAGCTACGTGAGAGGGTGTGTGGTGACATTTCACCTTGTTTGTTTTTATGTGTCTTCGGTCAAAATATTATTTTCTTTGATCCCAAGTCTCAGGTGTATTGGTAATATATCAAGGAGGTATATTGAAACAAGAACTGGAGAGATCGCGAGAGTAAGTATACATATTGCATGATGCGCCAGATAAATTATAAGGGTTAAGGTAAGAATTGAACAAAGGAAGATTAGGATACAATATTTTAGAAAGAAGTTATAACCATCAAGCTTTAGTTATTATGTAGATTATCGCCGGGCATGACCTGAAAATCTGTTTCATGATACAAGTTACAACATAAGCATGGTACCGATTGTGATTGAAAGCTTTGAAAATAAATAAAGTCGGATAGAGTTAAAGATTTGTGAATAATAACTGTAAACCAAAACTTTGGACGGGGAGGTGGGATATGTGGCTTCACAGAGTCAAAGAGTCGATTTCCACAAAACAAGTAGGATGGAGGGGAGGAAGAATGGGAGATCATAAGAAGATCCTAAAAATCAATATTTCGACAATGTTGTATTGGACTAAAAAAGAGTTGTTTGATCCGAATTTTGACTATGTATTACATTTCTCTTGGTTTCTACACGACCTTCAAAATTTTATATTTGTTCCTTGTTCTAATATATCTGGAAAATCCATTGGCAACTGTATATGTAGATCTCTGGGATGTAGATGGAAATGACATTTATACCACCAAAACCTCTTAGTTATCAAATTAATCAATAATTGCTCGTCATTATTTTGTTTTGTACTATTGCAAATCCTACATGATCATATCAACATAAATAATCACGCACACGCTATTTATTAATGTATCACTCTGTTATCCAAAAATACTGCAATGTGTACTATGACACATGCACTTCTGTAAACAAGAACTAATTTCATTTACTACTTGTTTGTAGAGGATGATTGAGTCAGCCATGAAAGGGAATTATTGGGAAGATGGTTATTTTTCTAAGTGCAGCTTTCATCACCTCAAGTTTGCTGAGATGTATGATATCCAAGGATCTGTGATTGAACTTGAATTTCTTAAAGTACTGTTAATGAAAGCAACTCCTCTGAAGAAACTTATCCTTGTCACTCCAAAAAATCCTTCACCTGACGATGAGAAGCGACTGATGAACTTCAGTGTAACCTTACTAACACTTCCACAAGCTTCTTCAAGTGCCACAATAGATATTATCTGAATATCAGCTGTGAAAAGTTTGAACTGGGTACAAGTATTACGTATTTTGTAAGCGTCATGATGTATTTTCTTTATCATCCATTGCAGCTATATATTTGGTTACATGGGTGTTGTTCTTGACTTATAAATTTAATGTGTACTCTTTTTTCTGATAAAGAAATTTAATGTAATGTGTACTCTATTTTTATGATCTCTCTCCCAAATTATTGGTCTTTAGTCACACGTTGGGGGGTGAAATTTTGTGAGATGCAAGTATGATTAAAAGCCTTTTGGAGCAAAACATCTGATGAAACAGATGTCCTGTGTCCTCCGCGAGAAATATTACTGTGAGTATCTGACTATGATTGATGACATTGAAGTTGGATTTGGCGGGTCAACCGGAGGCGCGGAATTTGCAGGCATTGGACTTGCCTGAATCAATGGGACTACCAAGTCTTAAAACTCTGCATCTTCTATCACTTTTATTTAAGGGAAATGATTTTATGGAAAGGACTTTTTCTGGCTGCCCAGTTCTTGAAACTCGGAAGAAGAACGGTAGAGAGATGATAAACTTTATGGGAAGGCTTCCTAATTTGAAGTCATTACGGTTATCGGCATCATTGCTTGAGGTAATTTTTCTTCCCTTTATATACATATTTATTTTTTAATTGTTGAACAGCTATCTGATAAACTAGAATAAACATTTATGTCACGTCAAAAAAGTGCATCAGGGAAGATTTAAGGAGAGTAGATCGAGACAAAGATCTGGTCAGATAGTATATGTAATGTTTTGTAAACACTCTACAAAGTAATTGTGTCAAGGAAAGAATTGATCAAAGGCACGTTAGGATGACTATATAAATGGGATATCAGTGTATACAATAATTAGATAGATGCTACTATTATGGCTAGCTAATGAAGCTTACTAAGGAATTTTATTTATCATGTAGAGTCTCATTGTTTGATGACTAGTAAAATGTGTTAAGTAACATACATAAGTATCGACAAACAAAAAATCACTGTTGACAATTAACTGATACCTACATCTTTCTAAAGTAGGTACCTGTACTACCATGCCTGTTTGTGGCTGGAGAAAGTAGGGTACTTGTCTTCACAGATAAGGAGTAGGGTGGGAAGGAAAGGATTTCCTGATGTTGGCTACGCCACCTTTTCTCAATCAGACAAAATTCCACAGTAGGTGAAGTGTTAGAACCTTTAAAATCTATCTCAACATTATGTTGATGAGAGCTAAAATGCATTTCACGAACAATATTTTGACCTACAATATTTCCTAGATTTCTTATAAGAAAATAATTAATTTCTAACTTTTCTTGCAAATCCATTTTCCCTGTTTTCTTTAGTTAATCGTCCAAATGGTCACAACTATAAATTTATAATGATTCAAACATTGTCTTTTTCTTTGTGAATGAAGGTCATGTCAACAATCATAGACTGGGAGGCAGATTTTCCTTCTGTCTGCAGCTTTCCTCACCTCAAATTTGTCGAGATTCAGAATGTCCAAGGTTCAGTTAATGAACTTGAATTTCTTAAAGTGCTTTTAGCGAAAGCGATTACCTTGGAGAAACTGAAAGTCATTGCCCGTAAGGAATCTTCGCCTGACATTGAGAAGCAACTAGTGAAATTTGGTAAGACTCTACTATGTACTAACTATTCCAATAGCCTCTTCAAGTACCAAAATATTATTTTTCTGAATATCAGCTGCTGATGTTCTATGTTTTGGACATGTACAAGATTTGCCTAATTTCTAAAGCACTTGACGATATTGCGTTCTAGACTCTTTTTTCATGTGCATTGTTCTTTCCAGTCGATATTTATTAACTCTGTCAATCCAACTTGGGTCTTACTTTACTTAAAAGTTGCAATAAGTTGTGGAGAGAAAAGAGTAAGGCCTATACATTAGAAGGCATATACCAAATACATCAAAAGAGCAGAACTCATAAGGCATGCTGCGTGCAGTAAAGCTTGTATTTACTTCACCACTAGTCTTCCACATACAAAATTGCAACACATATCTTTGAACAGTTTCAAGTTGCACTTTTTTTTTTTTGGTAATCCAATCACCCAACTGAATACACATTCTATGTTTTCCTTATCTGATGACATCATGGATACTGAACTCATGCGAATGTTTGCAATGTTTAATTTAATTTCGTCTCACATGCAAATTGTTCAATTGGCGTACTCTTTTCCTTAGAAGCACAAGGCCTATACATTAATTTATGGAAGAGGAACAGCTTAGAAGCACCTGCTAAAATTATCGAAAGAGGAGTTCCTAAGGAAGCAAGAAAGATAGGAGACTCAGAGAGGAGTCCCAAAAGAACTCCTGATACGTAAATAGTTTTGCTGAAAATATTGAAGGACTGACCATCTTAGCAGACTACAAAAGACCTTAACAAGATCTTATTCACAATTACGATAAATGCCTAGACATTAATCTACAGCCCAAAACGCGATCTTAAGTGATTAATCTCCAACCATATCTGTTGAAACACCCGCACAATGAGATCATGGTACTCAATTGAATTCAAAGAAAGATAGCAAGCCAAGAGGTTCTCAAGCTCTTCTGGGCTCCATAAACCCTTTTCCACAATCATTTCAACCATTGAATCTCTAAAATCGTTCTGAGGATTGAATGAGCACTTCGTCACAGCGAAGTTCTCTAAAGCTTTTCCCTTCTTAATTATGCTATCTTTTTTCCTGGTCTTTGCTTTCTTCAAATCTTCCAAAGCTCTAATTTTGCATATTTCGACCTTTGAAGGTGTTCTTGGAGAATGAACTTTAACTTTGTAACTCTGCTTTGCTCTTTTTTTATGTGATTCTCTGTTACAGACAGATTTCCTCTGTTTCTCACTTTTTGACAGTAGTTCCTGAATTTTTGCTAATTTGGCTGCTTTTTTCTCTGACTGGGCTTCAAGGACTGCTTCTAACTTTTCAAGACGTTGATTGGATTCTTGATCCTCTCTTTTGTTTCTTTGTCTTTGCTTTATATGGTTTGAATTTGGGGATGAGAGGCATTCAAAATCCAAGTTGTTTCTCTCTACTGAATCGTCGCTAGATCTTTGACTAACTCCAGTGAGTTCTTTGCCAGAGTCGAAGACCATTTCCTCCAGAATTCTTCTATCAACTTTAATCGACTTGCGACCTTTCTGAATTCTTCTTCGAGGTGTTTGTACCTTACTATCTTCTCGATCTGCATATCCTAAATCCCTCATCTTTCTGACATTACAGACCATATCATTAAACTTCCCAGCATCTTCTTTCCGAACGATTTCCCTATTACATGATCGACAACTTGGACAGCTTGACATGGGAAGTTCCAGTTCATCATGAGAATCATACAAACCAGAACTCACAACACCCTTATTACTCTTACCTGCTGAACTTCCAGCAAAAGAAAGTTGCCAGTAACCATCACCGTCATAATCATCTTCGCCAGCAATGTCTCTAATTGTTTTGTTACTAAGACATGAAAGGGGTTTAGTTTTTCGCTTAGTTTTCGCAGGTGGGGATTGATTTTTCTTGCCTATTTGCTTGATTTTAGAGAACCAAGACATAGGGAAGACTTGAGAAAGTGAAGAAAAGGTAGATGAAGATGAACTCTTTCCTCCTTCATCCATTTTCTCCCATTAAAGTTCCTGTCGATAAGAAAAAAGAGTGAAGATGAAGAGAGCAAAGAGGTTTGAGAATTGTGACTTTGAGAGTGAAATGGTTGCAGTTAGAAGACGGTTATGTTGTTATTAGAGACGTGGGTTTCATAATGGCTTTGTATTCAAAAGAAACCCCCGCCTATAAATCTTGTGAGTTGTGACCACTTTTCCCCCTTTTACTCCTTTGGAGTTTTGTAGATTCTACTCTTTTGTCTCTTTATTCCATTTTTTTTTTTCTTTTTAATGTTTTATTAATTAAAATTCCAAAACTTTTTTTTTTTTAAACCACAAAAAATTTAAAATATTGAAGCTATTTATTTCATATGGTCATGGACTCTGGACTATATGGTATATAGGAAATATATTTAACATATTATTAACAGAAGGTTACCGGTATTTTAGTTGATTTCCGGCTATGTATGATGCTCAGAATGGAGATTATTATCTGAGAAAGTATATGTATATTTTGTCATAGAAAGACTAGCCAAACTTAGATCTGGTACTTGTATAATACAATCTTATATCAATCCCTTTAGAAGATTGAAGTAAAGATGTATAAAATGATTGATTTAAGACCTTGAGAATTAATGCAAATATGTTATTCCAACTTATGAACTTATCCACACACTTATACACTATCTATACTTGTGGTATGAACTTCACATCATGCTAGCCTACTCCTTCATTCTAGACTTCTGTACTAATACACATTATTGAGTATTGAAAGGTTGCTGACTTGCTGTAATGTACTCCTCTTCTGTACTAATACACATTATTCAGTATTGAAAGGTTGCTGACTTGCTGTAATGTACTCCTCTAAGTCCTAACTTCTTTAATGAAGAAAAACACCTTTTGAAAGTGCAAATGGATTTAAACTCAATCCATAACGTTGGGACTTGGACTTTATTCTTGCTTGGTTGGCTATGGTACATCTGTGCAGTACCAGTGTACCAATGTATGGGAGTAGTTCTTGGAAATACAAGTAGGATTTTGTCATTTGTACATTTGGGATTACTAAACTGAAACCTATCTATTTGTTGTAGTATTAACCTTATATACCTAAATGGAAGCAACATATTGGTCTGTGTAGGGGTACTATATACAACAAACATGTGGCACCATCTCTACCGTCCATCATGGTGCCACATGTCATCATCTAATGGACTCTCTCTTGATGGCACAAGTTACAAAGTTAAAGCCAATTACTACAAAGATATTCTCTCATCATTACCTCATTAAATGCTAGGAATGGAGTTATATTGTAAGCCTATAAATATGAACACAAATCACTCATTCCAGACATGGTCTGATAGTCTAATGCTCTCACCACTATCTCATGGTGAGGTCTCAATATCAACGACCTCCCTAATCTCTCATGATGAGACCTCACCTCTCAGGTCTCATCTTTCTCGAGCTCTCCTCATAATCGAGCTCCCATTTGTATCACTACCACTACTATAATAAAGTTCATTCTCTCTCTCCGTGGATGTAGGCACAATTGCCGAACCACGTATACAATGGTGTTTATGTCTCTACTTTATTATTGTTCATATCATTTACAGATCATCTTTCATTAATGTATTGACCAACCTCACAAATATGGTTAATACATTTGGCGCCGACTACAGGGACTTGGGATTTTCTCAAGCGAATTCCACCCACCAACCCCACCGAACACCATTGTTCTAAGGTTCTCAGATGGTGATTTTCAAGAAATTCATTGAATTTGAAAAGATAGAATTGCAACTCACAGTTGGGGGCTTGGAGCAAATTGTTTACACAATTACTGGACTCGACAGAAGCAAGGTCTACCAACGACCTCTCAGGTCTCGTCGCGACCTCACCAGGTCCTTCATACCAGGTCTTTCATACCAGGTCCTTCATGCCAGGTCCTTCATACCAGGTCCTTCATGCCAGGTCCTTCATATCAGGTCCTTCATACCAGGTCCTTCATACCAGATCCTTCATCGCGACCTCACCAGGTCTATCAACGGCCTCCTTAAATTACAGGTCTTTCAACGACCTCAAGAATATTTATGCCATACATGGGGCTATTCTCACTTTATCTAATGAAATTAACTTATTATTAGCACAATTAGCTATTAATGATATTTTTTATAGCTCTCTCTATGTGCAGGTCACATGAACACGACCTCACTCCCCATGAGCTATTTTTGCACAAATGTGCCACATTGCTTTCACTGAACTATTTACAAGTGAAATGCTTGATATACAATACGGCCACCCTCATTGACTAGTGAGTCACTCGTACGCAGGACGACCTCAAACACAATTCTCTAGCCACACGCCTGGTCGAACGCATTCACTCTCAACGCAATGCAGACCCACAAAGGCCACATGCCCGAGAATTGTTAAACATGTCTCCACGCTGCGACCATTTATTAGATCGGGCACCAAAAGGTTCCAAGGAACTCTCAAAACACTTGGTCAACCAATGCTCTTTCT
This sequence comes from Aquilegia eximia, assembly GCA_023053565.1. Taxonomy (NCBI): domain Eukaryota; kingdom Viridiplantae; phylum Streptophyta; class Magnoliopsida; order Ranunculales; family Ranunculaceae; genus Aquilegia; species Aquilegia eximia. The sequence continues at coordinate 13,627,340 of JALIGU010000001.1, forward strand.
CAAACGAGCTACATGTGCACTCCAAAGTGCCACATCTATCGGAATGTCCAATCACAAGGCGACAAAGATAGTACATACAAAACTCATAAGGAAGACATACAGTTCAGTGTAAGTCTCTTACTAAATTTTATAATATTTCACATGCTAACATTATTAACAAGTATCAGGTCTATGCAACTCGACCACAAAAAGACAACCACCCATGTATGCAAGAAGACCCACTTCAGTACGACCTGCTTGCAGCTGTCCATCTCGTCTACATGCCTTCTGAACGAGCTACCGGGTCTCCCTGGAACTAACTAGCTCGCTATACACAAATTCATGATCGAGTTGCCATTACCACAAGGGACCTTCATCGCGTCCTGCAAATCTCAATGATCAAGCTCATCAAAATTTGGGGCGGATCGACTTTGTTAAAGAACCCCATATTTCATTCATCTTGGGGGCTGGATCGGTTCGATTACTTCTTTTCAGCCCGAACTCCGTTCAACCTAAAAAGAGAGGGCTTATGTAGGGGTACTATATACAACATACATGTGGCACCATCTCTACCGTCCATCATGGTGCCACATGTCATCATCTAATGGACTCTCTCTTGATGGCACAAGTTACAAAGTTAAAGCCAATTCCTATTTACTACAAAGATATTCTCTCATCATTACCTCATTAAATGCTAGGAATGGAGTTACATTGTAAACCTATAAATATGAAGGCAAATCACTCATTCCAGACATGGTCTGATAGTCTAATGCTCTCACCACTATCTCATGGTGAGGTCTCAATATCAACGACCTCCCTAATCTCTCATGATGAGACCTCACCTCTCAGGTCTCATCTCTCTCAAGCTCTCCTCATAATCGAGCTCCCATTTTGTATCACCACCACTACTATAATAAAGTTCATTCTCTCTCTCCGTGGATGTAGGCACAATTGCCGAACCACGTATACAATGGTGTTCATGTCTCTACTTTATTATTGTTCATATTAATTAAAGATCATCTTTCATTAATGTATTGACCAACCTCACAAATATGATTAATATAGTCTGATTAAGTCTTAAAAATTTGGTTAGTTGTGTGTATAGTTTTACATGAAATAGACAGATTGATCTAATGATGGGAATGTAACGTATCTGCAGATTGGATAATTAAAATCTATAGTGGCTATACAGATTGGATTGGAGATTTGGATGCTGGAGTGATTGTATTTCATGGTTATAGCAAAACAGATGTACATGGTCTATGTATAACTGTGTAATTGCAAATGGGAAATTGGAAATTTCAATCAATTAGACCATATGTTTTAGCCTGATGTGAGAAACTACAAATAGTGCTAATGTAACAGTTGAATATTCAAACAAATCAAACAATCTGCAGAAAGTAAATAACACACAGAAATTTTTAACGTGGTAAAACCCAATAAGGGAAACGTCCACGGTTGTCCTCTCGACAACAAATAATCCACTAGATGAAAAGAGATGTACAAACCTATCAACTACCTGCAATCACTGCGAGTTGACACTCCTGGTTATCTCTAACACCTTGACTTCACCAGAGCACCTTGATGTACGCACAAGACACTCGACTTCTTGATGAACACACAAGAAGACTCGAAGCCGAACTATGAAACAAGCTTACACCAGAGTTCCTTGATGAACACACAAGGATACTCGACTTCTTGATGAACACACAAGAAGACTCGAAGCTAAATCACTATTCAATAATGAAGAAGAAGATGAATAGGGAAGAAGGAAGAAGAAGATGAATGGGAAAGAAGAAGATGAGTTCAATCACCAAAACAACCTAAACCAAAACCTAAACAAACTCCAAGACTAGAGATGAATTGGACGGCCAAAGAACTGACTTGTTCATTGGAGAAGTAAACCTATTTATACCTAGGGTTGGAATACACAGGAAATGGGCCTGATTGGACGAAATCCATATTGGACGTACGTACGTCGAAATAACGTTCGTACGTCTTCACACGATAAACGCTTGCTGCCTGCTTGGACGTACGAACGCCCTAACTAGGTACGTACGTCCTGACCAAAACATGTTTGCTGCCTAACATGACATACGTACGCCCTAACTAGGTACGTACGTCCTAAACCCAAAACTTACTTTTGACACAAGGACGCGAGGACACAGACTCGGGACGATGTGCGTACAACTTGGTTTTCCTAACAATGAACTCAAGGCGAGATAACCAAGAACACTTTGTCACAAAATTGATGTCAAACCACTTCGTGCTGGTTTCAATCTCCCCCTTTGACATTGATTTTGTGACAAAAACCTATGACTCTAATAGCACTTATAAAACGTGCTTACAAACCCAAACCATGGCATTTATAAAACATGCCTACAAAATCACTCAAGGTAGAATACATACCAAGTCACCAATTCTTGTTATCCATCTTGAGCAAGACACTTTAACCATCAGAGACAGAACGTAAGCAACAAGAAATTCTGAAACAATCAAAGAGCCAACGGAAGTTCCTCGAACAACTCCCCCACACTTCATGAGCTCCAAGGTTTAATACTCGAGCTTACCCAAAACAGTACATACACTTTGTGATCATCATCACTTTCACTCCATCATATATGTTCACTCCCCCATACATGTAGTATACCTGAAACATGACCCAAAACTATACAACCTCTAAACATCAACACGTTCACTCCCCCATACGTGTAGCATACCTGAAACATGACCCAAAAATACACTAACAAAGGAAGAAACGAATGTTAGTATTAGAGTCATAAATCTCCCCCATTTTGTCACAAATGAAGCAAGGTAACAAAAGAAAGAGAAAAGAAAAAAAATACCAAACCATAACAAATAAGATTAAAGAAGAAAAGAAAGGGAACAATCATGTTAACAACAAAAAGGGTATGCAACGGAAGCCATAACATAAACACTTGTTAACACGATGTCAATACAAAGAATTCTCTCCCTAAACAAAAGCGTCACCTAAATGCAATGCATATGAGAAAGATGCACCTAGAACAAACAAACCAAATAAGGGTATTTGAAACACACAAAGAACCAAGCATACAAGGGTAGAAGAGAGTAAAGAGAAAACCATACCATAAATCTGGAATCCATGACACACAAAACTAAAAGACATGAGAGAGATCTAGGCATATAAATGAAGAAGAAAGAGTACCAACACAGACACAAGAAAGGATATTAGATAAGAACCAAAACGAGATAAGAAGGAGATAGTGAAAAGACACTGAATACTTATATAGGTAACAGAGGGAAGAAAAGAAAACATAACATGAATCCCTGATAGAAACCAAGAGAAACCTATACATAGAAGAAAGAGTCAGGACACCAACAATCAGAACAAATGATTCACTAGAATATCACTTTAAACAACCGACCATAACCACCTGAGATAGATTCCAGAGAATCGACTTCATAGTAGCAAGATATCTAGAGAAAAAGAGCAAACAAACAAAAATGAAGAAATATCATACCTGATGAAATTGGGAAGGTACAATAAGGACCAAGAACCAAATAGTCAAACCTGTGAGAAATGTGCAAGAAAAGAATATGCAAAAAGAGAAAGAAGAAGAGATAAACAATAGTTAGTAGGAGATATGAAAGAGAATAGGGAAACCATGCATATTAGACACATCCAACAATATCCCATGACAAAACTACAGGAATATGAGTATCTGCAGAAAGAGATACGTAAAGTATAAGAAAATCCATTGAGAATCCATGAAGAAATCCAATCTGTACATGTTCCTGAAACAACTCATCCAACCACAAAAAGAGAATTAGAGAATCTTATAAACAAGGAGAAGAAAATATTATCCCAAACACAATGGAATAGAGACATAAAAGGAATAAACCTGTAAGCCCACCCTAGTGAAACCCAAAAATTAGTTCAACATATGCCAAACAAGATAAGCAATCATCAAGCTCATAAAAAAAATGCTTTAACTGAAGAATGAGCAAGGATTATCGATGCCACCAAGTCACAAAACAACAATCCAACTTCAGAGCAATTTCCTGCCAGAACACTAAGACTCCGATGACATGCCATACATTGTCAGAAAGATTAGAGTCAATAGAAGAGAATTGCTAACAATAGATGACCAAACTGAGCATATGCATCCCAAAGTAGAACAGTGGTAGCCTAAAACCATTGCATGAGGATTATTGCAGAAGACTACCAAGAACACATCTAATCAAACCTATTGCAGGAAAAAAATAGGATCAACCAGGCACAAGAAGCAACAATAAGAGGATAGGCAAGTCTCATAAGCATTTAATCAAACACCAGCTAGCCAACAAGGTAATTCAAGAAAATTAGCCCAACATAGAAAAATATGATGAGAACCTATGAGAAAAACATGAATCAATATAAATCATGACAACCGAATACACCAATAACATGATTTCATCACCAAAATTTGCTTATGCATACCTTGTAGCCTTCTTAAAACAAATTGAGAACTATTACCTTGAGAAATCACATCAAACACATGTGATCCAATGACAAAAATAGAAAGCATGAAATGTAAAACCAAATAATACTAACAATCTGACCTTAGTTAGTCAATGAAACACCGACTGAAAAGAATTACCAAGGAATAGAACCAAAATAGAGTAAGCCATAAACACTTTCAGCAAGAACATCTACAAGAATCCAAAGGAATGGCGCCTCTACTCCTTTAAGCACGAGGAGGACGTGTGCCCGATGACGAAGCACCCTTGGAACCGGGTGTTTCTTTGGTGCGAGTAGTCCGAGCGCGCTTAGGAGGCATGTCCTGCATAAACACAACATTAACCAAACTAACAAATGTAAGAGAAATGGCGAACCTAGCACAAGAAATGTGAGAATACCCATGTAGACATTTTATCGAACACATGGTGTGCAGAATCATGAAGTGTGCACACGATAACAACCAAGCAATGAGAATCACACTAAACTTGTTAGACTAGGATAATGAAGAACCAAACACAAACAATAGCAAATAGAGGCTGCACCATATCTAAGAATCAATTTTAACGACAAAACTAACAACCCATATCCAACCATGTGAAGACTAACCTTAAGGACTAACTTTAATAGCAGAAAAACAAACCTAATAACTAACAACACAAACCATAATAAGAAGATAAAAGGAAAATAACCGATATACCATAGAAGTGAAGAGGAACACATCATGAACTTCCAAAAACAGTAGCCAATCCCATTCCGTACAAAAATAAGAGGCAATATGTTGGGATAAACAAAATATTGAACAATTAAGAGAATTGAAATGCATCATAAACTAAACCTCGGTGTGTAGATGCAATGCAATGCATAAAGAGAGATAAGGTTCACCACTAGAACACACCCTTGAGGACCTAGAATATAGAACCATCAACAAGAGACATACGATTAGTAAGTGAGCATAGAAGAAACAAACTTCAACCCCCTTTGAAACAAACGTTATGAGTAGAAGGCAAACGAATATAAATATATAAATATGATCTTTCAAATGAAAACCAAGACATTAAAAGGCAAAGGAATATAACTTTGTATGCCTTACATAAAAAACAATGAATATGCGCTTGGATTTTTATTTTGCCGCATGTGGTGGAGTTTAGTCTACATCACTCTAATGTCATTCCCGCGTGGGAGGGATTTTTGCCTCCATCTTTTCAAATACACGAGGGTAGGGTGTAGCCTACATCTTTTTGACAAACACAAACTCAAGAAGTGCAATACCATGATAACGTGCAACACAAGAACTAACATCTCTTGAGTGCATCCGTCAGAGCATGACCCTCACAACCCCAACGGGTTCTTAGCCAACTGATATTGCTTCAAAGACAATCAAATGGCTGGGGATAAAGTGAGTCATTGACCACTAACAAGAGTTGTAATAGGAAGATAAGAATGCTCAATAACACGAACAACAAGATGAACATTAACCAAAACAAAGGAGAGATAGCTCAAGATCACATAAATACTCGAGAGATAGAGAAGTTCTATGAGCTCAAAGAATATGTAAGTGGTTTCCAAAAACTCCCATCATGCAAGCATGCCGTGCACTGTGCAAACAAGCGAGGAAAAATGCATGATACATACCAAAACATACTTAAGAGTTCAGAAAGAGAAAACACCCAAACATATTGCAACTTATTTAAGACAATTGAATTAAACCAATATCTCAGAAAAGATGCATCCAACAACACATACATGGAATAAATAAATAAAACAAAAAAAATAGAAGGAATAACCAACAATCCTTTTTTTTATTAACAATGTATTCAGACATGCAACATGATCTGCAAGCTAAACAAACAACGCATAAAAAGTAGAAACACCAAACAAATAGCCTATGTGGTTAGAGAAATATGCAATTCAAATAACACAAGGCTAGAAACAAACCACATCATCCCAAATATGGGACACCACCAGACCTTTGCAAGTCCAGAAAAACCCTCAACTTATCCTTTCTTACCCATACATGTTTAACAGGCGTGCACACCTTGGGAGGTGAAATGATATGAGATTTTCCCTTAACACGCTTTGCAATACATTTGTCCTTAACCAATTCCACCTTAGTCTTAGACTTCTTTTTGTTGAAATACCTGTTTTTCTTAAACCTGTGATGAGAACCATTATAATTCCAAGGTCTAGAAAATGCACAAGAAGGAACATAAGAATCAACAAGATTATAATTATAAGGAACATGAGAATAACATTTAACATGTTGATTAAAATCCCAACAAAAGATATCCAAATGACCATCTCTACCACAATAAGAACAAAGAAAAACATTAGACTTACTCAAAGAATTCTTATAAGAAGATGTGGTGGTAGAAGATGAAACATGTATGTCACCATTGTATTTGTGACATGGTGCCTTAACAAAACCTATACCTCCATTATGAGAACAATATGGCTTATCAGTAAAAACAGCCTTACCATTAACCTTAGACTTAAAATTCTTACGAGAAACATGCTGAACATTAGTAGCATTAAGTCTAGTCTCAATAGGTGGGGTAGGCAAAAGGGCAGGCAAACTAGTAGATTTTACAGGAGTAAACACACTAGATGAACTAGTAGAACTATCAATAGGAGAATCAAATCTAGTTTTGTCCAAAACCTGCAATTGGAGTTGAGTAGACGTTAAATCGTTCTTTGTTACCTCATACTCCACCAATAGAGATTTGTATTTCTCATCGACCTCCTGATTGGCCTTCTCTAAAGCTGCAATTCTACATAACAAGTCAAGTTTTTCTTTGTCAAATAATTGAGAAATAGAAATTGTATCATCTGCAGCACAATAAATCTGTTTTTCAAGAATCTCAATTTTATCCTGCAAAGAAAGATTAGCCTTTTCCAAATTTTCAATTTTGGATTCATAAACTTCCCCTTGAAGCATATAGTCCTCTACACAATGTCTGAGTCGTTGTTCTAGAGAATCAACCTTAGTCTGCAAAACACCATTATCTTCAAAACAAACATTATCAGAAATAGTAGACACATTACAATTAGCTTTATTAAATTTTTCCTGCAAATCAATATTAGCTTTTTGTAATCTTTCACATTCTTTTGCAGAAAGTCTGTAAAGAAGAGCCCAATCACTATTCCTAACAACATACAAATTATCATCCTTTTCAAAATCAGATTTTGGTTTTGTAGATTTAGACGATTTAGCAATAAAATTATTATGACCAGACTCATGAACCATCATTGCACTCATAGGATCGTTAGCGTGAGCCTTGACGCTCCTTAACCAGCCCCCAGCGACTGATACCAATTGAGAAACTACAAATAGTGCTAATGTAACAGTTGAATATTCAAACAAATCAAACAATCTGCAGAAAGTAAATAACACACAGAAATTTTTAACGTGGTAAAACCCAATAAGGGAAACGTCCACGGTTGTCCTCTCGACAACAAATAATCCACTAGATGAAAAGAGATGTACAAACCTATCAACTACCTGCAATCACTGCGAGTTGACACTCCTGGTTATCTCTAACACCTTGACTTCACCAGAGCACCTTGATGTACGCACAAGACACTCGACTTCTTGATGAACACACAAGAAGACTCGAAGCCGAACTATGAAACAAGCTTACACCAGAGTTCCTTGATGAACACACAAGGATACTCGACTTCTTGATGAACACACAAGAAGACTCGAAGCTAAATCACTATTCAGCAATGAAGAAGAAGATGAATAGGGAAGAAGGAAGAAGAAGATGAATGGGAAAGAAGAAGATGAGTTCAATCACCAAAACAACCTAAACCAAAACCTAAACAAACTCCAAGACTAGAGATGAATTGGACGGCCAAAGAACTGACTTGTTCATTGGAGAAGTAAACCTATTTATACCTAGGGTTGGAATACACAGGAAATGGGCCTGATTGGACGAAATCCATATTGGACGTACGTACGTCGAAATAACGTTCGTACGTCTTCACACGATAAACGCTTGCTGCCTGCTTGGACGTACGAACGCCCTAACTAGGTACGTACGTCCTGACCAAAACATGTTTGCTGCCTAACATGACATACGTACGCCCTAACTAGGTACGTACGTCCTAAACCCAAAACTTACTTTTGACACAAGGACGCGAGGACACAGACTCGGGACGATGTGCGTACAACTTGGTTTTCCTAACAATGAACTCAAGGCGAGATAACCAAGAACACTTTGTCACAAAATTGATGTCAAACCACTTCGTGCCGGTTTCATGATGTATCACTGAAACTCTAATTATAAATCAGTATAATTTAGCGAGTAAGTTTTCTCTATAAACATAAAAAGTTGGGGCTTTAATTTTCCCAGATTAATATGGCTAGAGATACAGAGAATATTAGCAATAGTGGAAGATCATGAGGAAGATTGAGCATCATGTCTTGACTTCAACAGTTAAATCTGTAAGAAACAATAAGGCTAATAGTCTTGACTTCAACAGTTAAATCTGTAAGAAACAATAAGGCTAATGGAGTGTATAGTAGTAAACTGAAACCTATCTGTCTTGGAGATCTACTTTTATTCTAGAGGACGGTAATATTGGTAATATTTTGTAATTGGACAGAAAATTCAGCGGCTCACTTACTAGCAAAACATGTTGAATTTGTTATGATAAATTACATAGGATCTTGATATGATTAATGAAGAAACAAACACAAAAGATGTAAACTAAAGCAGAAATACGAAAACACAATAATATACGTGGTTCGGCAATATGCCTACATCCACGGGACAAAGAGAGATAGCTTTATTGATAATTGAGAAGTGAACTACACAATAACTAATGAAACCTTAGTTTAGGTTTCCTCACAAATCTCCCTCACTCATACTTTCTTATGTGCTCTTCTTTTCTCTTATTCTTATGGTTACACAAGACCAATATTTATAACCTCTTTGGTTAATCCAATTGGTAACCCAATTCCTAAATCAAAAACAACTTAGATTTCTAATAGATTAGAAAGTCTTATTGAATCCTAATAGAATTCCACCACACTTGTTGCCAAATAAGGAAACCGATTCCTAATAGGAATCCATTACTTGTAACCTCCACATGTCACTTTTCTACAATTCTCCACCTCGGCGAAGATTGTAAAAAACTGAGCCGACCATAATGAACTCATACGTACTTCTCCTGTACCACACAAGCATCATCTTATCTTTGCCCCCACACGCCCATAAGAGCCACTACCCCGAAGGGCCTCAACATTTGGAGAGATTGATCAAGTTAAGGCAATACCTAAACTTGACCCCGAAAACCACCTCAGTGAACAACTCTCCTAAAACTTTCTTCTCAAACTCTTTACTCAATTGTTTCTTCAAATAAACAATACATGACTTGCTATTTGCAGCTACAAGCATGTCATCCACATAGACTAAGAGAAATATAACGGACCCATCTCGAAGCTTTATGAAATAGACACACAAATCATATTCACTTCTAGAGTACCCCCGCTTCAACATAAATGTGTCAAACTTCTTATAACACTGTCGTGGTGTTTGCCTCAATCCATACAAGGACTTTGTCAGTTTGCACACATAGTCTTCTTTACCAACAACTTTATAACCGTCGGCCTGTAACATATATATTTCCTCCTCTAAATCTCCATGCAAGAAAACAGTTTTGACATCTAGTTGCTCGAGCTCTAAATCAAACTGCGTCACCAAAGCTAACAAGATTCGGATGAAAGTGTATTTAACAACCGGAGAGAAAACTTTATTATAATCCACACCTTCCGTTTGTGCATATCCCTTAGCCACTAATCTTGCCTTGTAACGTACACCACTAGTTGTACCCTTGGAGTCTAGAATACCATCTTTCACTGTGAAAACCCACTTGCAACCATTCGACTTCTGACCCTTAGGTAACTTTACAAGTTCCCAAGTATTGTTCTTGTGAAGAGATTTCATCTCTTCATCCATCGCTGACTTCCATTCATGAGAATGAGAACTCCTCATTGCCCCCTTAAAGGTAGAAGGCTCATCATCACAAAATACTGATAATGCAAAAGATGCACTATCCTCAAAACCAAGTCGAACTGGTGCTTTTCTCAAACGTGGTTCACGTTGAGATGCTAAAGATGGCCACTCATGACGCTGCTCTAATTGTTGCTGCTGTAAAGTATCTTCAAGAGGAACCTCCTCTTCAATCTCATCATCTACACTCTCTGTGTCTGGATATGTGTCTGTAGTTACCTGTGTAACCTCTGAACTTGTAGGTACCTGTACAACAGTCACCTCTTTATCTATTGTAGATGAATATGGAACATTATGCTCCACCTGCATGGTATCGTCACCATTACTGTTATTATCATCACCCTCATCTTGAGAGTCCCAACCTGTGAACTTTTTTGAATCAAGCATTGCTTTCTCATTAAAGGTCACATCATGACTGATATGGAATTTATTCAACTCTGGGCACCATAAACGATAACCCTTAATACCTTGTGGATATCCCAAGAAAATAGCTTTCTTGGCTCTGACTCCTAACTTATCTTCTCTGATATGAAAATAAGCAGGACAACCAAACACCTTCAAATCTGAATAATCAGGAGGTGTACCAGACCAAACTTCCATAGGTGTCTTACAATCAATGGATGTAGATGGTGATCGATTCACGAGATAGCACGCCGTATTTACTGCTTCAGCCCACCATACCTTACCCAAACCTGCATTGGATAACATGCACCGTGCTTTCTCTAGTAGTGTGCGATTCATACGCTCAGCTACCCCATTCTGCTGTGGTGTACCTTTTACTGTGAAGTGTCTAACAATACCTTGTTCTGCACAATAAACTTTCAATGGGTCTTCAGTGTATTCTCCACCATTGTCAGAACGTATCCTTTTCACAACACGGCCAGTCTGTTTTTCAACCATAACTTTCCACTTCTTAAACAAATCGGTGACTTCGTTTTTGTGCTTCATGGTGTACAACCAAACTCTCCGCGAGAAATCATCGATAAAAGTTACAAACCACCTTGCCCCTCCCTTAGAAACTATTCTAGAGGGACCCCATACATCTGAATGTATATAATCTAAAGTACCCGTAGTGCGGTGAACAGCGGTACCAAAACGAACTCTGCACTGTTTGCCAAATACACAATGCTCACAAACATCGAGCTTGCAAGTTTTCTGGCCACCAAGCAAACCCTTTTTACTCAATATAGACAAACTTTTTCACTTATATGCCCTAGCCGCATATGCCATAACTGAGTAGAAGTTAATTGTTTCTCATCAACCGCTTGAGAAACCATAGCCATAGCTCCACCTGAAACTATATCTCCAGTAAGAAAATATAAGTTTCCATGTCTTTCGCCCATCAAATATAACCTGTCATCATAGTAAACCTTCAAGAGATCATTCTCACTGGTAAACTTGAAACCACTATCTTCAAGTACACCTAATGAAATCAAACCCTTTCTCAAATCAGGAACATGCCTGACTTCTGACAAGGTTCTTACAGCTCCATCATGTGCCTTGATCCGTACTGTACCAACACCAACTGTCTTGCAGGCATTCGAATTGCCCATAAATACTTTACCACCATTTACTTCTCTGTAAGTTGTGAAATACTCCCTATCGGGACACATATGATACGAAGCAGCTGAATCAAGACACCATCCTTCAGCTAAATAGCTATTTGATGTAACTGTTAACACCTCATCCTCATTGTCTCCAATAGACTTTGCTACCTCATCACTACTTTGAGCAATGTTAGCAACTTCAATGTTCGGAGTAGATTTCCTCTTCTTCTCTTCTTTAGCCTTAACCTTAGGACAATATTTACTATAATGACCCATGTTATGACAATAATAACACTCAACATCCTTCAAATCTCTTTTCCGAGATTTAGAGCGACTTTTAGAACTTGACTAACCTCTATGTGATGATCTACCTCTAACATACATACCCTCAGCCAGAACTTCATCATCAGCTTCCTTTTTTCTAATGGCTTTGGATTGTAACATCGAAACAACATCATCATAGACCAACTGCTTTGTGGTCTTTTTGTTTGCAATAAAATAATCAACTGTTGTTTCCCACGAAGATGGTAATGAACATAATAAAATTATACCTTTCTCACCATCAGGTAGTATCACATCAATGTTTGCTAAATCAGAACAGATCTTATTAAAATTATTAATATGATCAATCACAGACTTACCAGGTGTAAATCTTGTCGAATACAAACGCCTCTTTAGATAGAGTTCTGACGTCAAGTCCTTACTAAGATAGAGCTTCTCTAACTTCTCCCATAACTCCTTTGCCCAGGTTTCACCGGCAAAATTGTGTGTGATATCCCTCGTCAAACATAACCTAATCGTACTGCAGGCCTGTTGATCAAACTCTTCCCAATCATCATTCGTCCAACCTGTTGGCAACTTTGCCGTTTCAGGTTTTCCCTTTAGGGCTTTGATCTGCTTCATACTAACAAGAATATCCTTCACATCTGTTTGCCACGATGTGAAGTTATTCTTCCCATTGAATTTGATAATATCAAATCCATGCACCTTTGTGTACTTACTGCTGGAATTCGAAGAATTCGAATCAGCCATCTTCTCTTCAATAATCAATACCACTAAAAAAAACCCAAGATTGGATTTTCAACAAACTAAGAAAATTGGAAACGTCAACTTCAACGAAATACTGAGAACAGAATACTTCGAACCACAGAACATACCATATACTGTTAGAAAGCCTGAAGAGTCTACTTTCCAACCCCAAAAACGGATCAATGTTTCAAGATCCGAGCACAAAGTTATGGCCGTTTTACTACAGGGTGTCAAATCTGGACAGATTCCTAAAACCCAACAAAACCGTTCCGAAATCCCGTCTTCAACCCAAAGGAATAACCTTCGGCTCTGATACCAATTGTTATGATAAATTACACAGGATCTTGATATGATTAATGAAGAAACAAACACAAAAGATGTAAACTAAAGCAGAAATAAAAACATAATAATATACGTGGTTTGGCAATACACCTACATCCACGGGACAAAGAGAGATAGCTTTATTGATAATTGAGAAGTGAACTACACAATAACTAATGAAACCTTAGTTTAGGTTTCCTCACAAATCTCCCTCACTCATACTTTCTTATGTGCTCCTTCTTTTCTCTTATTCTTATGGTTACACAAGACCAATATTTATAACCTCTTTGGTTAATCCAATTGGTAACCCAATTCCTAAATCAACAACAACTTAGATTTCTAATAGATTAGAAAGTCTTATTGAATCCTAATAGAATTCCACCACACTTGTTGCCAAATAAGGAAATCGATTCCTAATAGGAATCCATTACTTGTAACCTCCACATGTCACTTTTCTACAGAATTATTGTCCCCAGACCCTCGTTCTTTTCCTACTATTCCTAGTTGGTTGAAGACAGTTAAAACAACATGAAAGACTCTTTTGTAATATTTCAGACACTTAGTTTCTAATATATATATTTTGATTATTGAAACAAACTGGTTTCCTCCTATATCCCAAAGTTTAATAAGCCTCAATTACTATAATGCAAAATAGAAGAAAAGTTATTTTTGTATTCTTCTTGAATATAGTCTACACTCTAAAAAAGAAGAAAATAGAATGGAGTTTATACTATATAAAATGAAAAAGTGACACCAATAACATTTAAACCTTCATCAAGATTGAATTTTACACTACCATTGCATTTAGTGTGAAGTAAGAATGCAGAACTGGTGTTTAGCTATATCAGTTGTTTGATTCATTTGGTAATAATAAAATTTGCATGACCAAGCATTAAAATTGGAAATTAAAAATAAAAATATTCAGGATTTTCCAATGCTAGGTGAACTTTCTATGAATTGAATTGAATCATAATGTCATGCAATCAACCAATGAAATGGTCTTCTCATTACCAGAATAGTTTTCTGCGCAAACTTATATAATTGGACATAGGAGTATCCTTCAAAGATATTAAATTCTGTTGTACATGTTGTTGGATTTATATTGTATAAACTCGGTAAAATGATCAAAAATTACAACGTACTTTCACAAATTTTTTACTTTATACAATGTACTAAAAATCACGCCAAAAAATATCAATATATACTTTGAAAAAAAATTCACGTTATGCAATCTATCTAAAACTGGTTAACGGACTGCTTATGTGGCTAATAATTATCTAAGTGTATTTTTTAAAAAAAAAATGTTTAGTTGTGAAACTAAAACCAACACATCTACTTTAAAACCTGTCATCAGATAGATCATGTCAACAAATGTTTACATCTAAACCGTCCATTAATCCCGCCCAAATTTCACGACAAGATGTTAGAGATATAGATGTATTATTTTTTTTAGTTGTTATCTCTCTCATAGGAAACTACGAAACCCTAAATCAACATTCTTCCATCTCTCTCTCTCTCTCTCAACAACATTGAACCATAAATCTTCTCTTTCTAATTCTTCAAACCCTAATTTTAATTAACCAATTTCTCATTACTAAAAACCCCTACTTTCAAACAAACACTAATCTATGGTGAATTGGTGAATCTCAAGAAAGAATCGGCGTGGAACAATCTTATTGTGTGTGTAAAAGAAGAATCTTCTTTCAAGTAAGTAACTAGTAGTTAGTTTAACACTGGAAGATGAAGACATAGAAGCTAAGGTTTGAATTGAATTGGGGATTTGAATTGGAGATTTACAGATTTGAGGATTTTTACATTTGTTGAATCGAATTGTTAAAATACGGAAAAAGGAGGTTAATCACATGAGAAACACGTGCCTCATTTTTGATGTGTTGGAAATGTTGTTTAATTTTTTTTTTAAATACGTGTAGATAATTATTAACCACGTAAGCAGTCTGTTAGCCAGTTTTAGACAGATTGCATAACGTGAATTTTTTTTCAAAGTACATTGATATTTTGTTGTGATTTTTAGTACACAAATAGAATTACAGAAAGATAGATTCTAATAACACTGATAAAGAATAAAGAATTTATATTAAATAAATTCACACAATAGTAAACACTTACTACACGAGTTGATGATTAAGGAATTGAACAAAGGCTTACGTACGAAGCAATGTTCTTAAGAGAATATTACGTCCCTGTTATGGTGCAAACATAAATTGGACGATTAGTCTTCCAAGATACAATTGTTCTTCACTCTGCTAGGCTGCACTGTAATAACAGAGTACTGACGAACTAACAATAATAACACTTCGAATTTAGAGAGAGAGAAACCTTAGTCTGAATGAATTGTGTATATACTTGCCATAATAGCACTCAATTTATATGTTAAGTCGCGCGTGCTTGTTCACAACAGACACACACCTGTTGGAAAACGTCTTTTCTCGACAGACATGTAAAACCTCGTTTATATTATAAATTTTTGTTCTTTAAATGTTATTGGATTATGAATGCATATATGTCTTTAAGGGTTTAGAGTTAATTTTTTATTAAGTTGAAGGATACTATATTAATTATTAAAAAAAGAAAAGAAGATGGAATTGGGTTGGGTAGCAGATTCATTCATGGACCTAAAATAAAGCCCATTAACTTCTCCATATTATTTATATTAAAATCTTAGGTTTTCATTCATTTTTTTTATAACACCATATTTGGGAGAAGAAGAAGAAGAATTAGAAGAAAGCAAGAAGAAGATTTGGAGTTTTATGCTTATACAAGTGAGTAAACGTTTTTTTTTTTTTTTTTTTTTTCTATTTCTGTTTTTGTAATTCCAGATTTTTTACTCATCTTTGAAAAATCATAGAAAATTCGTTTGAAAAGATTTTTAATTGATTCCAAAAACCCTATATACTAGATTGAAAGGTCCTCATTCTATTAGTTAATACCAATTAACAACTTGCAAGTATGACAACCGTTGCAGTTTTTGGTTTCTGTACCGTTTTAGTATCGCAAGGTTTTGATGCCTCTAGACATAATAATATTTATTGAAAATTTTATGGTAGATAGAATACTCAATGTATAACAACATATATAATTTTCGGAATTTACTGTTAGGTAATTAATTCTGAATAATTTATTCAACGTAGTTATTTTCAGATATCCAGTATAATTTTATTGCTACCTTTCTGTTTGCGTGGCTGTAATAGAAAATTCATAGAAGACTCGTTACTCAACATATCTTGATGACTTTACTTGTTTTAGAAAATAGACATTATGAACTATAATTTCTATGTTTAGAAATACTTTAAATTATGAGGCTAATATGGTGAAAAATGCTCAGGAAGTCTGACGTAGATTTTTGGGATTTCTTTCTGGAATCTGGTAGGATTGAGTAAAACAATTGTTTAATTATTTTCTATATATCGAAACGCTTCCATATTTTTATTCCAAGTAATATTTTCATAGTAAAAGGTTGTATTCGAAATTTATGAGATTTGAGTAATTATTTTTAGATGTGTGAATTTTGAAAGATGAATGTTATTGTTTGGCAGATTTATGTAAAAAGTTTCTTTTTAGCATATATGTTTTCTTTTGGGTTTGTCCTTTTGTTTGATTGTCAAGTTGAAATAGACATGTACTAAAAGTATTCTAAATATCGAAGTGGATTAGTATATAATGACATGTTACTTGATTAATTATGTTTAAAATAGCTTGGAAAGTTATATTGATGAACGCCTAGCAATGGCTCCATACCAATGGATGGTATATGAATAGAATCGAAATGAATACGGAACTTGGGATTTAATTATGGAACGATTTGGAATGGTTTGATACCATGGACGGTATATATTCAATTTGAAAAAAAAGAACGGAATACGAAATGGACATGGAATTTGATAGTTTTACAAGGGTTGTGTGATTGCTTGATTAGTTTAGTTGTTTTGGTAGTCGCCCAAGCATTAGTACATTTGCCGCACCTCTGGAATTAGGTTAAAGAAACTACTTCACCCTAGACGGCTTAGCCTGTGGGTTGACACTTAGAATATATTTTGGGTATTTTCTAGACGGCTTAGCCTGCGGAACTGACCTTACAGACCTTCATAGCCTTTGGGGTTGGTCTAGGCGCCACATTAGAAAGCTCAAAGGAGCTATTAGAGATCATGAGTTAGGCATACGTCGAGGCTAGCCAAAGCTTGTAGGTGAGCACCCACTTGGGTTTTGGTTTCCGCGTAGAGGTTCTTAACCATGGTCAAGGCACACTGGTGTAGTGTGGGTATGGCAAATGTCTGGAGTGCATCCTGTGGGAGGTGTACTAGTGATTGGGCATAGGTTGTGATTTTATGATTGTTAAACCCGAGCACCGGCTAGAGGCCATGACGTGGTTTTGTGGTGTTGGATTCATTGTTTGGTATTGTGGTAAGGCTTATGGTATTGTAGTGCTTGGTGTTAATGAATGATATGGGTAAATTCTATATACCTTGATTATGAACCAGAGGTAACTATGATTATGTGGAAGAACTGCAATGTTTTATTTATTATGGGAATTAGTAGTCATAATTGGACCTGTCATTTTGGGTAGATTGCCAACTATGAAGAGTTGGAATGAGTCATTATGAATGGTTTGAATTAACGAAATGTATTTTCAAATTGATACAAAGTATTAGATAACACGTAACATGTATGTGATTTGGTTTATCTTTATTATAATATTTGTCTATTATGTATTAACTCTATTTTGCAGGTGGATAGGTCAACTAATTTATTTTGTACAGGTGGATAGACCTATCCTTAAAGACAGTTGCTGCTTAGGTAATGTATTTGTATTATCGATCAATTAACATCATAAATATATAAATTAAAATTGAATAATAGAATTAAATATGTATTTATATAATGGATAAAGAGTTTAAATATAGTGGAATTGGTATGGTTTTGGAGCATGCTTATTGTTTTAGCATGGAAGAATTGTTCTTGAAGGTTAATTATGTTGTTAATCTATGTTGGAACTTTATATTTATTATATTATTTTGTGGGAATAGATTTCCCCGTTGC
Source organism: Aquilegia eximia (assembly GCA_023053565.1). Classification (NCBI taxonomy): domain Eukaryota; kingdom Viridiplantae; phylum Streptophyta; class Magnoliopsida; order Ranunculales; family Ranunculaceae; genus Aquilegia; species Aquilegia eximia. Next base: position 13,645,768 of record JALIGU010000001.1, read on the forward strand.
TTACTCATACCAGCTTTTATGCTGACCCATGTTGCTTTGTTTTGCACGTGGGTGTATTCCATTTGGAATGCAGGCAGGAGAGGTTAGAGCTATGGAGCTGTGACAGACCGCTTGTTGGGACCAGTAGAGATCTTTAGATGTTTCATTCATGTATTTTGTTGGCGTAAGTTATGTGGTATAATAGGATGGAATCATGTGTACTTTTATCGTTTGGATTTTTCTTCATTGTATTTTATTTAAGATTTTTGTTGGATCTGGTTTTTGAGTTAGAAATTGTTGCGACCTAGGTTTATTTTATTTTTTTTTAAATTCGGGTCGTGACAAGACACATCTTTTGCAGACTTATTGAAACAGGTCAGACCCATTGGAAGAACCGTTTCAAAATGAACAGGTTTTAATATGATCCAGTGAACCCATTCATAATTTAGTTAAATTGAATGTGAACAAAAAAAATAAGCTATCTTATCAACCAAGCCCAAAGCCGGACGGCTGTGGCACGCATTTGGTCGACAATTAATTACATAGCCTTGCACTATAGCACAATTATTGTAATTATTGTATATAAACATTTTTACCCAATTCCCACAACACACGTGGGACTAAGTAATATTTCACTTGTTCATTCAATAAAGAGAAAGTCTGACAGGTCTGTCAGACCTGTTTCTCCAACACGTATTTCATATAAAAATGAAGCACCCCTTTCCTTTTGCAACCTTTGCCCACCTGACACTATGGAGCTGTAGTTTGTAATGTTACAGAAGCAAAATTCTTGAACTAGGGTCTCCCTTAACAACTTTGGATTCCATTTGGATGGACATATATATGATTGCATGTTGCAAGTCCATATATTACAGTGAGTAGATCCAAGTTGCGATGCTAGCTAGAGCCCTGACTATCACATGTTTCGTGTTTGAAAATCTGAAGGCATCTTATTCAACTTCAAAAAATAGAGCTTTCTTAATGCTTTAACTTGGTTTATTTGGTTAATGTCAGAGGAACCAATTGTTAGTTCAGATGATTTACCTAACACAAGTTAGTGCCCAGTTTAATTTATACCATGCAACTAAATTAATGTCAATGACAGACTACATTAATGGTTTGGGGCGTTTTGAACTAGGACCAAGACCTATCTCTTTGGTCGGCACTCACCACAAACTTCAGGAAAAGCAAAGGTTCAAAGCCCTTGGTAATTAACATTTCATAGAGTTACAAAAGGGTTCAGAACCTTTCACCTTGGAAGCATGATGATCAGTTGATCGCTTTAAAAGGTGAAGGGCTCTAAACCCGGCCACATACAAATTTTTGAGCCAGAATATCATCTGACGGGGTCGTGCCACTCCCTACCAGTCCTGCTGGTGGATAACAATCCACAAACTGGATTCCTCATTATGTTTCTATTAGAGCATCAAATATTCAAATATATCCATTTCGTCGTTCTACATTTTTTTTACAATAAATCACACCTAATTTTTTTGTTTGTACTCGCCGCTGATTATTTATTTAAAAATTAAAATTGGAAGCATTGATAACGATAGTGCTAAATCGCAGAACCAAATTTAGTATCTCGAATTCCATCCGCCATTTTGGTTTTCCTTAATTGTGTGACCATTTCCAGGGAACTATTACTATTTTTTCAATCTTAAATATCATATTGATGTGAGAAGAAGCAAGTAATGACAAGTATAAATGATAATTAAATAAATAATGTGCCGGCATTTTCCACTTGGCTTGTCTACAAACTATTTGACTTAGCCAACCACTAATGATCCCTACATAGATTCTTCCGCACACGGTTGCTACTCAGTCCACTCTTCCATCTCTCTCATCTACTCTTATATGTTCATTCATTCATCATTATTTAATCTTCACACTAATTAGCAAAAATCTACACAGAAGATAATCTCAAAAATCATCAATTCACACACTTCTTTATTTGATCATATGGCTCGTTTGCTCACTTTTGTGTTGGTGTTGTTTATTGTTACATTGGTTTCATTTCTGCCTTGTTTAGAAGCAAGAAAGCTCATGAATAATGCTGAAAAGAAGAATGTTGATCAAGTTTCAGTTTCTAAATTAGCACTACCACCTTCTCCAACTAGCCAAAATGAGCACTCTACCATGGTCCTTGATGAGGAACACTTCATCATGCATCTTGCAAAAATTGATCGGATTTTAGAATCAGTACCAAGCCCCGGTGTCGGTCATTAATTAATTAGTTTCATTTCATCTATATGAGCTTTATCTTGTTTCTTGATGAAATTTTGTACGATCAATTTTGATATATACTTTTTTTTTTTTTTTAATTTGAGGGTTGAGGTGTATATATAATTATGGTTCTTTCATCTTTTGGGGAATGTTTGATTACATTATTATACTTGTAAAGTGTAGAATTATGCTATGAATTCATTCGTTTATAGCACTTAATTTTTTGAATTCTTAGCAATTACATTTACAATTGTGAATGTTCCTCACATTGGTGAGAAGTTGAGAACAAATAAGTTTCACACTAACACAATGGTAAGTGGTAACTGCAGTAAATTGATCCCACGCACCCTCATTAATACTGTTTTCATTAGAACTGATATGAATCCACTCATCTGGTGATTAATGAACATATTTTTAGAGATTGGAGAAGCAACAACAGTTAGTAAGTTGATAATCTTCCTCAAAAAATGAAGGCCTGAGCCAGTAATAGTGCCAGCATGCAGACCCAAAAAATAGCTCATACATGACATAGTCATAGCGCTTCCAAGACGAATGTGTTGTTAGGTCTGAAAAAGAAAGAGGTGAGACTTGGGAGTTGGGAGTGTGCATTTAGTCATGTATACACAAAATAATGTAAATGGTAGGTAGCATAGTAGATAGGCCACCATCTTAGTCACTATCACATTCACTCATGACTCATGACGCAGGTACTACCAGAAAATTTAGTCTGTGGCCCTATTTTGTACATGGACATAAGGGTCGAATCACAAAATGCCGCGTGTTTATGATATTGAACCTGCGTCTACGAAGGTTATGATATTGAACCTGCACTTACGAAGTCAACTGATCGGAACAAGAGGCTCATGATATTGAATATGCACTCATGAAGTCAACTAATAAAGGGGAATAAGAGACTCATGATATTGAACCTGCACTATCGTCCACAAAACTATTTGCATCTTAGCTTGGGTAAAATATGGTCTTAAGAAACTTACAATGCAGTTTAGTAGAGTGAAGAATTATTGTATTATAGAAGAATATCGTCTAGAAAACTGTTTGAACCTTAGCAAGGACGAAATTACAGGACAGATTATTGCCTTAAAGAATTTGTAGTGTAATGTAGTAGAGTGACAAACTGTTGTATCTTGGGAGACTATCGTCCAAGAAATTCTTTGCAATACTACTCTAGCAGATACAATTTTTTTCTCAAGGAAATTGCAATGCAGTTTAGTAATAAACTATTACAGTGCAGTTTTGTAAAGTGACAAACCGTTGTATCTTGGGAGACTATTGACCTGGAAACTGTTTGCGGATAGCAGGGACAAAATATTGTCTTAAGAAAATTACTAGGGGTGTATATTTTTGCCGATTTTCCGATCCGTCTTTTTTTTAATTTGGAATGGATTATTGTAGTTTCGATTTCCGATTTTTCCAAAAAAAGATGGAATGGAATTGGAACTACTTCTATGAATCCGATCCGATCCGATTTTTCCGATTGTTAATCCGATTTGATTTTTCGATAAGTATTCCGAAATTTTCGATAATTTAAGAGATTTAACTATTCTCATTTTTGAAAATATATGTACATATAGACATAAAAATAATATACCAAGTTTAAAATCACATGAGGACTCAATGAGAAATTATAATTAGTCTCAAATCTTAATGTTATCAAATATCAATATATGGTTCAACAAAAAAAATAATATAATAAAATTATTGGTTAGTTTATACTTCTGATTGAAGGTCCATGCTTATTAGTGAGATTAATTATTTTCTTGTTCATACAATTATATTATTATATAAATTTTGCAGTATAATTGTGTTTTATAAGGTGTTATACTCAAGAAATTTCATCCATCATATTGAGGTGGTATGTTACTATGTTACATAAAAACACTCCAATAAACAAATCAACTCAGTAGAAAGAGTGAATTTTCAAGTTTTCAAAACGGATCACGTCCACCATTTTCGATTTGGAATTCCAATCAATTCCGATATATTTTCAAGTTGGAATTCTGATTTTTTTTATGTTGGAATTCCGATTGATCTGAATTTATTTTTTTCCGATATTCCGAAGATTTCCGATATTCCGAAATTGGAATAAATTTTGTTGTTCCGAAAAAACATGGAATGGAATTGGAAGAAGTTTTTTGATTCCGATTTTTGATTTATTTTTTCCGAACATGCCATTTCCGAACCGTTCCGTCCGATTTCCACCCCTAAAAATTACAGTACAACTTAGTACTAAAGTATTACAATGTACTTCAACGGAATGACGAACTGTTGTATCTTGGAAGACTATCGTCCATAAATTTGTTTGCACCTTAGCAAGGCCGAAATATTGTTTTAAGAAAATTGCAGTGCAATTTAATACTACTATATTTCAGTGCATTTTAATAGAGTGACAAACTATTATATCTTGGGAGACTATCGTCCAGAAAATGTTTTGCACATTAGTAGGGACACAATTTTGTCTTAAGAAATTTGCAGTGCAGTTTAGTAAAGTGATGAACTATTGTAACAAGGGAGACTATCATCCAAGAAATTGTTTGCAACTTACCTAGGACAAAATATTGTCTTCAGAAACTTGCAGTGATGTTTATTACTAAACTATTACAGTAAAGTTTAGTAGAATGGCAAATTATTGTATCTTAGGTGATTATTGTCCAAAATATTATTTGCACCTTAGCAGGGGAACAATATTGTCTTACAGAAATTGCAGTACAGTTTAGTACTAAACTATTACAGTGTAGTTTAGTACAACACTATTACATTATAGTTTAGTAGAATGAAGAATTGTTGTATGTTGAAAAACTATCGTCTTGAAAACTTTATACCTTAGGATTGACGGAATATAGCCTTAAAAAAATTCTAGTGCAATTTAGTACTAAAATATTATAGTGCAGTTTAATAGAGTGACAACTGTTGTATCTTGAGAGACTATCATCTTGGAAACTGTTTGCACCTCTGCAAAGAAAATATTGGTTTAAGGAAATTGTAGAGTGCAGTTTAATATAGTAACAAACACTTGTATCTTGGGAAAATGTTTGCACCTTAAGAAGGATGCAATATTTTCTTTAGAATATTGTAGTGCAGTTTAGTACTAAGCTATAACAGTGCAATTTAGTAAAATGATGAACTATTGTATTTTGGGAGACTATCGTCCAGAAAACTGTTCGCATCTTAGCAGGGATGAAATATTGTCTTAAAGAAATTACAGTGTCGTTTAGTATTATTATAGTGGTAGAGTGACGACTTATTGTAACTTGAGAGACTATTATCTAGAAAACTATTTGTACCTTAGCAAGGAAAAAATATTGTCTTATGAAAATTGCATTAAAGTTTAATACTAAATTAGTACAGTGTATAGTACTAAAATATTACATTCTAGTTTAGTAAAGTGAACAGTTGTTGTATCTTGAAAATATATCGTCTTACAAATTTTGTGTCTTAGCATTGACGGAATACTGTCTTAAAGAAATTGCAATGCGTTTTAGTATTAAAATATTATAGTGCAGTTTAGTAGATTGACAAACTGTTGTATCTTGGGAGACTATCGTCTTGGAAACTATTTGCACCTTTGCAAAGACATAATATTAGGTTAAGAAAATTGTAGTGTAGTTTAATAGAGTGACATAGTATGTATCTTGGGAAATTGTTTGCATCTTAGCAAGGATGCAATATTTTATTAAGAATGTTGTAGCTTAATACAATTCAGTACTAAACTATTACAATGCAGTTTAGTAGAGTGATGAATTTTTGCATTTTGGGAGTCTATCATCCAAAAACTTGTTTATACTTTAGCATGGGCGAAATATTGTCTTAAGAATAATGTAGTGCAGCTTAGTTTTAAACTATTAAAGTAAAATTTAGTAGTGTAAGGGTGGTTTCCCCTACCCCCTCGAGATCTGTGAACTCCCTTTAGCTTTTCATCTCCTCCATACCTGTAAAAGCCCACCGACCTTGTGACCGGTGGAAAACCCTTCGATGCCTAAGTTAACTCTTTACATGAACATAAAAATAAAGAGAAAAAGATGAGAGAAGAGATAGTCTGGAGGCTAGAATCATCCCTTTCTTTGGGTTTACCTTACCCTTTTATACTAACCTAGTATGTGAATCAATTTCCACCTTGGATGTAATGAGATCCTAGGGTCCTTCTTCTATTATGTGGCATCCTCTAAACTTAGTATTACTTATCAACTTGTAGTGTACTACCACTATCCTCACATGCTTCTCATGTGCTTATCTGGTACTCCTCATTGTCACTTTTATCTCGTCATTTGCGATGCTCACAGTTTACATGTGTCATAACGGATTTAGGTAGTTACAAGTAGAGTGACGAAATATTGTATCTTGGGAGTATCATCCAGAAAACTATTTGCACCTTAGCAGGGACAAAATATTGTGTTAAGAAAACTGTAGTGAAGATATTTGCAAGTCTTTGTGAAAGTACATTATATTGGACTTAAGAAAAAACAAAATTAAAGAAAAAAGATTAATTAAAATAAATTAAAATTAAAATATCAATTGAATCTAATACTCTATTAAAGCAGAAAATACCCCTAAGAAAATATCTCTTCAATTAGACTATCAATGAGACTGAAATTGATAGCCTACTTGAAGAGAATTTTGAACAATTTTGGGTATATTGTTCCGTAGATTTTTGCAAAAAATCAAAAATGTAACTTTCTCTGTTGTTATTACAAATTTACAATTCATATTTTATGCCCACTGCTGCTACTTACAAACCTATTAACTCCTCATATACCAGCCTTGATATGCCCTGGCATATATATAGTGTAGTATTAGTACTAGGACTCCTATAGAACATGAACTCTCTTTCACCATTCATCTTTAGCTTCACGAATGCTAAGGCAGTCCTTGCATCTTGATCGAAGCAAACTCCATCAGTGTTCACACTATTGGCCTTCAATATATTCACCAACATGTGTCCAAACTACTCATCGTCATCATACTGTATAACACAAACAAATCAATGTAAGATTAACAAATCACATGAAGAATATGGTATACACTCAATATAAACTACAGAATCAATAGGGTCTTGATTCCGTGAACTTTTTAAGACTTTACTGTGCGACAATGAGATGTCCGAATATGCCTAACAGTCCATATTCACAGTACATGATGGATCAAAATAAAACAAATGAAGCTAAAACAAAACGAAAAGAAAGAAAGAAAAATTTGCAAAAAACCCGAGCAAATACAGTGCAATTGCAACTAATGAAAGCAACAAGATTGGTCGATGTACCAATTGTTATACAATACTCAATGGAAGAAACAAAATTGCTCGATAAAGCAACTGAAGCTAGGAAAAAACGAAAAACAAAGAAAGGAGATTCTACGAAAAGTCAAAAAATGCGATCCATACTAATGGAAGAAACAAAAATGGTCGATGTACCAATTGGTATACAATACTCAATGCCAACAGGTTCGTAAATAGAATACAAATGTACATACTTCTCCTAAGAATATAACGTTTTGCCATTGTCTAACTTCGTTTTGCCATTGTTAGGTCATAGGTGTACCTGAAAAGTTAAAAAAGAAACAGAATAAAAATACATCCAAAAAAAGTTATATTTTAAAGTTTATTCTTAATTTGTACAAATCGCTAATATATGTTATCTGTTTACTATAGATCAAAGACTTTTGAAGAGGAACCAACAATCACATGTGATTTCCCATGACTTTGTCCATGAAGATGGAACAGTGACCACCTCCACAACTTATAGTAGAACAACACATCCTACCTCAAGAGAAGCATGTGTTGACTATATGCAGATTTTGTAGAGAGAATTGTCACACCTATTGAAACAGGTATATACTATAAATTTTATATAATATATAATATATATATAACAAAAAAATAATTAACCAAGTATAAATGCCATAATATCTACAAATGTTGGTGCAGATTTCAATGATACAACACACGCTGAAAATTTTCAGCACTCATCTTCCAGTGGTATGATTTGGCTATTAATTATTATATATACATATAACCAAAGTGCACTACATGTAATGATAATGATGATTGCACTAACTTCGATTCACCTACAAAAGAAACGTACTTCAATCTCCTAACTTCTGCTTCTGCTTCTACTTCAGAGAAAAACAAATGTATGTAAACTTATTAATGTCTACATTAAAACTAATTAGCTTATAATTTGGGTACAATATTTTAATGGTTTTTTTTTTAATTATTTCTGCTATTTACTGTTTCAATTTAAAGAGTTCAATTTTTAAAAGAAAAGATTGGAAATCAAGATCAATATACAGAAGAGTATTGAGATGCAGTCATAAAGAAAAAACAACAAAGAATACAATCACTAAGACAAAAATTAAAAAATCAAGTAAACCTATGATTGATCTTACTGATCATGTATTAAATCTTACTAATATATATGACTGCTATATGAACATATGGAAAGACTATAGATAAATACAACACAATCAGTGAGATTGATAAAAACAAAAGGTCATGGAAGCTAAAAGGTATGGTCATTTGTATATAGCCAAGTTTTAAAGAAGAAAAAAAAGGAAAAAAAACTGTAAGAAGTACTACAAACCAAAGGTAAGACCTCAACCCACCCCCACAAAAATTCAAAAAACAACATATAGTTAATCAGATTAAAATACCAAATTATATTTTGATTTAATATATTGCAGGAAAAACTTTGTACCAGCAACACCTAAGAAACACTCACGGAAAGAAATAGTTGATGCAGAAAAACTTCCCCAGGAAGATTATAATAAGAAGATATGCACTAAGCAAGAACCAGAGGTAATAATATTCAAACAATGAAAAATAATCATAAATTATATTTGATGTCCATTAATTTCTCTTCATTTATATATGCATGACTCCGACTAAAGGGGAAAATAGCATGCATTGACAGAACAAATTTTGCTACTATAAAGTCGTTTCACAAATTTTATTATATTTATCACTTTATTTTTGTTAATCGGATTTCTATATTGTTGAGATGCTCTAGAAATTTTGGGTTAAAATTCATATTAAGAACTCGGAAATTCAAACTATCAAGATATGGCTGATATGCAATGGTTTTGGTTTTCTGGCTACCTACCAATGTCTAGGGGTGGGCACGGTCCGGTCCGGTCCTAAAATGTAATAGGACCGGGACCAAACCGACTTGAAAGTATCGGTTCGGTTTCGGTTCTATGGACCGAAATTATTTGAATGTAACCGGACCGAACCGGACCGAATACACTCGGTCCTGGGTTTTTTTTATTGGGCCTTTAGTCCACTACAATTTAGATGATTATTCTTAAGTTTTGGGCTTTAAACAAAATAAGACATACACCAAATCAAATACTAAATAGGAAAAATGTCCAAAACCAATGAACCAACCATGGATCCACCATAAGTCCACAACCAATTACTAATTCTAATTTACTAATAAAAAAAATATTTTTTTATTTATTTCGGTTCGGTTCGGTTGTCTCGGTTCTATAAAAACAAGAACCGAGACTGGTCCAATAGCTATATAGCTCGGTTCGGTTTCGGTCCGGTCTTGACCGGTTTTTAGTCAACTCGGTTTTGACCGGTTTTGACTCGGTTTTTTCAGTTCGGTTTTTGGTTTTTCGGTTTTTTTGCCCACCCCTACCAATGTCTTTTGTGGCATATTGAACTTATGTTGTTCAAATAGTCTTCCAGCTAATTTCAATGCAATACTTAAATATACTCATTTCATAAAAGACACATAATAAAGTTCATTTCTTTGCGCAATACTTCAATAATAATTTGCAATAAACATATGAAGTAATTAAACTAATTACCTCAAACAAAGTGGCATTGAAAAATTTATCAAGAACAGAAATAGATACCTGTTGTATATCCCATTTCAATTAGAATAAAAAAAATCAAAATTAAGTAGAAGAAAAGAGGGAAAAATAGAAGATTACTTAAGGAGAACCCAAAAATACAAGAAGAACAAAAATAGAAACGAGCAAAGAAATAGTCTTTACCATTTCAAAAGTTACCTGTAATTCCTCCTCAATTATAATTGCTCAAGATCCAGTTGAAATTAACTAGCGTTCATTCTAAATGTGGCTATCACTCAACCAATCATCTATTATAGATTACTAGATGTTGAGGTAATTATTCTTCCAACCGTATAATGGATTCATCCAGCAGCAACCATGGTGATGATTGAAGGAAGATGTGATCATTTTGAGATTGAAGAAAACTATTGAAATTGATCAATCAAATCGATCTGAATTCTTACAAACAGTTCATGGGCTTTCCAACAAAAAAAAAAAAATCCAAAACAAATTGCCAAAATCAATAAGATCTATGCACGGGCTTAAGAACTAGTCTATATGTATGTGTGGAAAGAAGTAAAACCCTATTCGGCTTTAATTAATTACCCAATTTAATTAGGACCCAGCCTAAATTTAGAAATCCCTTCGAATCCAGTAATCCACTATACAATATATAGATATCATGATTAGTGATTGATTAATCATCAATCAAACAACAAACATGGCGATGGAGGATGCGAAGAACAACAAAACCAGCAACGTGAGACACTTAATATTCCAATTACCACTCCGATCTATAGATTCCAATAAGGTATCATTGTTGTTATCCAAGCAAGAAGAAGATGGAGGTCATCATGATTGTCAGATTGAAACGATAGAGCATAAAGAAATATCAAACTTTGATGGAGAATGTTATTATGGTTCTAGTGCACTTGATTCAAACATACTGGTTGGTTCTTGCAATGGCTTGGTATGTTTAGGGTTTTACGACAGCTTTTTTTTATGGAACCCTAAGACCAAACAAGTTAACACCTTACCAAAAGTTGATAGTTTTTGCTTTGGTGAATTCTATGGATTTGGTTATGATTCCACCACTGATGATTACAAGATCATTCTTGGTAAACATTCTTATAAACCTAGTGTTTCCTTATGCATGTCTGTATTTTCTCTGAAATCGAATTCATGGAAGAGTGTTAGAGGACTAGATTTTCTCTGAAATCAAAATAATATCTTTTGATTTAGCCCAGGAGAAATTTACGAGGTTTGAACCAATATACCATGTTGTTGGCGACGAAACTATATTTAGTGAATTGCAGATTGGAACCACTACTGCTACTGATCACAGTAATAGTCGTCTATTTGTATCCTCTTACAGCAGGTCCAGTCATGAAATTCCTGTATGGGTTATGCAGAAATACGGGGATAATAAATCTTGGACTGAATTCATGCGAATTCGTTTACAAGAGTTACCTTGGCGTCCGCCAATCCTGTCCCTTTCAGAGAATGGTGAAGCTTTGGTGAAAGACGATCATTACTTGGTCTTGTATAATTCAAAGAATTTTCTTTTGATCTTAACTATGATAAAGGAAGGTTGTTGTGTGAACCATCTACTTACATAAACACCTTAGTCGGCAGGGAACCACTAGCACAGAACGGTGCTGACATCCAATACCAACCTTAGGAAGATGCGAAAATACCGGTTTGAAGTTCACAACAATTTTTCAAGCAAGGAAGTTGGAGGTTGTAGTGAATGTTTTGCTGGATCGACTCAAACTAGCTAGTTTCAATGAAATTATTAAAGCTGCAAGCAATGGACAGATCAGGTAAACTTCAGTCTATGCTTTAAGTTACACTGCAGAATGCAGAATCAGAACTCTTATAAGTAACAATGAGTACTAGCTAGTTCTCAACCACGTCAATGAGATGCTGCACTCAACGAATCAATTTCAATCCTTCTAGAGGTGACTAAAGGAAGGCTAGCTTGTGGTTCACATCAGTTGTTTCGTGTGGTGGTCGCTTTACAGGTTTACCTAGCTTCTTTTACTTGAGATGTTTTTGTGTGTTGTTTTTGTTTTTCAAAAGATGTGGCAAGTAAATTACTTTAAATTGGTGGGTTGTAATAATTGATTACTCTTAAAGAGATCACTCTTGTTTAGACTGATAAGTTTCTGATGAAATTTTGATTAATTTGTGCAAACTTAAGCAAGTCCTCATACAGCAGAAAAACAAATGCTATCTTATGTAAACATGCTTGTATTTTCCTATCTTTGAATGTGATCTTAACCCTCAAAATTGATTACAATGTATGCAATACCATAACTAACACAGCCAAAATAATATGAATATAATGGTCAGGCCAATTATGACGACTTGGGACGGAGTAGATAACATTATTCCAGTGCCAGTAGGAATTCTGATGAAGATGAGGACCTGAACTTAGTAGATGTCTTATTATCATAGGTGCCTTATGACCCCTATGGCTTCGACCTGATGGTGGAACATAGCCTTTTGAAAGTACATATATCTATTACTATCCCATGGTTTTTCTCTGCCATTAATAAATCTTCTGGAATTGGCCTCATCGAAGGACCTGTTTGTACGTGTTGCTTGAGTTTGCCCTACAATGTTCATCATGAGTACAAGTAAAACTGTTAGATTGAAGAGTAAGGAAGTTGAAGGTAGACAGAGTAGCCATGGCTAGCTTTCAAAGGTAGGAGAAGTTGGTTACATATATGGATTTAAGCATTGCAAAATGGATTTATTTATATATACTTAACTAAGTACATAAAATATGAACAAAGTAAGTGACCATTAATTTTTCTTATTGGAGTGATCTCATAGAGACTTTTTTGTATTATGGTAGTCATCTAGTTGTTATCTTCAACTTTATAGGTTCAAAATGAATATATATTTCTTGATACAGAGAACCCCCTTAATTTTATCATCTTTATATAGCTTTATTATAAACTAGCTAGCCAAGATATAATAGGGATAAATGGATCATCACTATACCCACTATATGTAGAAGGCATTTTTTTTATTACTTATGGAACATTGTACTTAATTGGGTGGCTCATTTGAGATTTTTTAAAACGTGTTATTGAATTTCTATTTTTATTTGTAATTTAACCAAAATTATATTACTGAAGCTACATCTATAAATGAAGAAAATGAGTTTATATCTTTCTATACGGTTTGGTAATGAATGTAACAGTCCTTGCATGCAATATAGTTTCATGCTCTTCACACAATCACACATATCTACTTTAATATATAGGCTGTATAGAAGCATAGAGGCATAGAGCTATTAAAATCTAAAACTCACTAATAAATAGTTTTGATCTTGATCTACATGATACATAGAATTTGCTCTTTTTTCTTATGAAAATTATCTAGGTATATAATCAATAATCAACCGATCGAGGTTAGAAGATAATGGATTAATTACTTAATCAGATGTTGGAGTAAACCAAATCTGCAATATACGTATAAGAAAAACGGTAATCAAGTTTCATTGCACATACTTGACATGCATAGTTTGAATAAGGTTCTATGCTTGCCAGAAATAGGAAAGTCAATAGATTTTGGTTAATTTGCGTTAACTTAAACAAATATCATGAAGCAGGAAAAAAAATTGCTATATATGTAAGTTAAAGATGCTTGTATTTTCATATCTTTGTATATGTGGTCTTAAGAACTCAAAATTGATTACAAAATAACTCATAAAAACACAGCTTGCAAAATATGAATCTAATGGTCAGGCCAATGACGACTTGCGATTGACTGCATAGCATTATTCAAGTGCCAAGAATTCTGATGAAGATGAGGACCTGAACTTAGTAGATGCCTTGTTATCATAGATGCCTTATGACCCCTATGGCTTGGACCTGATGGTGGAACATAGCCTTTTGAAAGTATATTTATTACTTTCCCATGGTTTTTCTCTGCCAATAATAAATTTTCTGGAATTGATGGTTTCACCGAAGGGCCTGTCCGCGTTGCTTGAATTTGCCCTATAATGTTCATGAGTAGTACAAGTAAAACTGTTAGATTGAAGAGTAATGAAGTTGAAGCTATAAAGAGATGAGTAGCCATGGCTTTCAAAGGTAGGAAGGAAGTTGCTTACATAATTAAGCATTGTAAGATGGATTTATATACTTTTACATGGATCTTCATGAACATGCTTATTGATTAATTTGTTAAAAAACCACTAATTTTTGACACATGACACAACTATGTACAAAGTGAATTTTAATTATTTTTCAAAAGTTCTCACTTTAATGATCTCTCATAGACTTATAGAGACTTTTTGGTATCATCTTGGTCATCTAGTTGTTATCTTGAACTTTATAGAAATCAAAATGCATCTTAATACAAAGAACCCATTTTCACCTTTATTCATAAACTAGCCGATTCAAGCAAGATAAATGTGGTTCATCACTACCCACTAGCCACTATATGGTAGATAGAGAAGACATTTTGCACATGGAACATAAGGGTGTGTAGATAGTGAAGTTGATTTGTTAAAAACATCCTCAGGATTTGAGGTTACTTGAATGTAATTATCACTTAAAGAATTTGCTAATAGATCTCATGGGCAGGCAAAGTGAACGGTTAATTTGGTAATGGGTGTAACAATATTTGCATGCTGATGCAGTTGTTCCATTCACACACATCTTGTGCTTGTACTTGTGAAAGTTGTGATACACAAGGCTGATAGAGCTATTAATCTAAAAACTCACTTATATAAGTTCAGGAATACTAAGATGATCTACAATTTTACATAGAAGTTGCTTTTCTGAACAATAACTATAGGTTAGAAGATTTTTTTTTTTTTTTTGCGAGTTAACTATAGGTTAGAAGATAATTAACTGTTACATGAGATATTCGAGTAAACCAAATTTGTAACATTTAAGAACAAAAAACAAGATTAAAATCAAAGTGAAAATATGTGAATGCGATGAGGAATAATGTCTACCCTAAATCGAAACCCTCTTATCCTACTAGCTGAATTAGCTGAATACAAGAAGTTCAATAATGACAGCTAGGTACCTGCATCTCCGTTGTGTACATAACGTTTTGACTCTAGCCATTTTATTCAATGTGATCCAAGCAGACATTTAGATACAAATAAATCTGCATTCAACCCACAACTTGTTTAATTTCACTAAGATCGAAATGCATAATGCATATAACTAGTATTGGTAATATACGTAGAAAATAATTGGTGGTGTTTTTAATTCACATCAGTTCTACAGTCTTGTCCACAACTACAGTGTACTACATTCCACAACAACTGAGTTGCATTAAAAAAATTAATACAAATTCAATTAATCAATATTTGAACATGATTGATATCAATGAAATATTTGATGAAACAGAATCAAGGAACCACGTATCCTGGGGAGAAAATTGTGAAGGAGTAAATTCCATAAGCAACCCCAGAACAGAATAATATTGTGAAAACCCATCCAAATAAGAATTTGATGAACAGCTTCCAGTTCACATTCTGCCAATTCCAAAATTTCATGATATCAGAATGGTCAAAACTCAAGAAACTTTTTGTGTGAGGATGATTTTTTCAATTTAGACTCCAACTATGCCATAGTTACATAGCATGTAGAATACAGTATGGTGTGGAACAAAAAAATTAACAGATGGTAGATAATTTTGTCAAATATATATTAGCTAGAAATTGCAGCAGAACTTACCCAGGGATCATCTGCGATGCCTATGCCCAAAAGAGATCCGACAAAAGCATGGCTAGTTGATACTGGGAGGTTCAACCTAGTCATCATTATCACAGTTGCCACAGTGCACAACTGGGAGACCAATCCCCTAGAATTGCTCATGTAGGTCAACTTGCCACCTAGGCTCTGGGTCAGCTTCCACCCCCACACGAAAAATCCTATCGATGCAGCAATTCCGCCAATCCCTCTGATCCACCAATTGACATGAATAGACACCTAAGAATATCTCAAACACAATCATAGTTAATAAACAGAATATTACGGACAAAAATAACAAGCTAGAACACTAATGTATGCAATTGCCACAAGTCGGTTGATGATGAACCCTTGAATGACATGAACTCACCGCATCTTCCCCGTTTCCTGAATATCTTGCCCTGTGATTGAATATGTCTATAATGGCTCCTAATGGACTCACAACAGCTGCAATTTCAGTAGAGGACTGAATAAACCTGTAAATCAGTTCATACTAAGTTCACAAATAAAGTAAAAAATAAATCAGTGATATTTAATTTATATTCTCTAGACCTTGTTATGTCGAGAATCAAAAGGAGTTATCATCATAGACCTACGCGAGAATGCATGAAGCAAGGAGCTGCGGAAAGCCAAAGAGTTTTTCAGTCTCATCAAATTTCTCAGCAAGAGCATGTCGAACAAGGGTATGCCTATCATACTCGACTAGCTGGACAGAAATGCAAAACCAATTGGTAAAACAAAAGGGTGAGTCATCTCCATCGATTCTTCTTAGAATCATATAAATGCAATTATTCAGGAAGTACATTTTGAATAACAGAGACAAACAAAAATATTTATTGATCAAAATGAGATTATAGTTGTGGCAAATGTGGCATTGCAGCACAGACTAAGTAACCTTTGATCTATTGTACGCCAGAAAGCTAGTTATATAGTCTGCTGACTAAGGACTTACAGGATAGAAAGAAAACTTTTCAAGATCTTTAAAGAATTCAGAGAGCTTCTCCTTAGACGTTGTGTTCTCCATCTTTAAGGGTTTTCTCTGAACAAGCCTATTCGGTGTGGATTCAAGAAGTTGTTTAAACCGAGTTGGTTGTCCTAAAACAACTTGAGAAGATTCTGGAACAGGATCAGAAACTATGTCTGTGTTTGGAGATGCCCAACTTCTCTCATCTTCTTCATAAACAGTGTCAAGTACCCTCAGCTGCATGAACTCTTTCAAGGCATCTTCAAACTTTTCATCCTCATTTTTGGAATTTATATTGCTTTCTTCATCACGGGTACTCTCTATCAAACCAAGTTCAGAAGATTTGTTGTCACCATTGTTATGGGGTTTTCCTTGACCGTCAAACCTTTTCCTAGCCATGTAAAGCAACACCAGCTATAGCAGGAAAAAAAGGTATTTAAGAAATCAAGTACTCATATAAGCCAACGCTAAACTAACTTTAAATTCCTGATGCATGAAAACTAACTTTGAATTACCTTATTGTGGGTTGGAAGTCTAATATAATCAGTAATATCGACATCCATCATAAAAATCTATGACACCTCTGATGCTAAACTAATTAATTAGTAGTAGCAAACTAAGTTTTTTCTTTATTCAAAATAGCACATCTTTACGTTAAAAGAAAAGACGTCTTTCAAGTAAATATGAAAAGTCACTAATTAGTAATTACCAAATATCCCCAATTTCTATCGACTATTACTGAACTTTACTTTATAAGATGATGTGATGAAGTAATTTATATACCAAAGAAAGTAGAACTCCCATCAAGGTGGCCAATGTAACGGCAACTGCAGTTTCCCACTTCTTAATAGTTACTTTGAGTGGAATGACCTGCAAGCCAAATGCGTATCTCAAACTGATGCTTATATGATAGATGTAGCAGTAGCAGAATGGTGTAAGCATTAATAAAAAATATCCTTGCTTTTCGTGTTTTCCTATTATCCAGTCTTCAATATATGAAAATGAAAACAGATAGGGGCAAAAAAGGATTTGACAAACCAAACCTGGTACATGAAGAAGAGACATAAAAGTCCTGTTGATGCTCCATAACAGATAGGGGCAAAAAGGAGGGCTCGTTTCTCAGCATTGTCATGACGCAGTATGAAAACCTTCAGCAGTGCAAAGAAACAGAACGTTCCTACACAGGCTATTATCGGAGCCATTGTCCATTCGAGGAAAATCCAAAGGAGGCCACCACCATTAAAATTGTGATTTTTATTCTGCAAGAGGTCATTTACAATGATGGATCCTCAGTGCTGACTGTCATCAATAAACTTGCACTACACTAAAAAAAACTTTCAGCAATTTAAGTAATTCAGTAACCAACCTTGTTCCATGTAGGTAAGGAACTAATGCCTTCTGTAACAAGCACAGTTCCTAACAGAGCACCCTGGGTTGATTGCTGAGATGAAACTGGTAGTTCGAAGTATGTAGCAAGAGCAAGCCAAATTGCTGTTACAATTAAAACAATAGTCTAAAAATTGGAAAGAGGTAGATCATCTTATAATGCATTGAGCAGCACCAAGGTTATCATTGGCGAACCAACTAGGCAGAAGGACTAAGACAACTCTTAGCTCGATGGGCAGGCTTAACCAAAGTCGTAAACCCTCACTCATCATGTGAATTAATCCCAGGTCTAGTTTTCTGTATTGCTCAATAGGAGGATGCACATGATAGAAAGCCTGCCGGCCTTAATATTCTTAGAGTTTGAACTCATATGTATATTTTTATTAATAATTGAGATGAACTAAAATAAAACACATAATAAGATGTTGAAGTACTTGCTGTGATGAGAACAGCAACCAAACTCCACATTAAGAATCCCTCATTCGGCTGTTTCTCTTTAAGGAACTGCAAGAAAACATGAACATGATAAGCTTCTAAGAAAACTTGGGTCACCAACTCTCATTTCATAAAACAAATATAATGGAAACCAAGCCATAAAAGTAAACCCCTCTTTTGAGAATAAATAATCATCTATAGAATTTTCATACATCAGAAAATAATGCATCAAGGGTGCTGTTGCTAGCAAAGGCTGTCCCTGGCACATAGATGACGGAAGCTGCTAGAGTTGCTTGTATAAGGGTCAATGCACCTGAACCTACCAATGTTGAGAACTGCCATGAAACATAAAAACTTCATTAGATGTTTATCATTCATTATTATAACACCTAAATTTGATAGCATGAAATATTCTGGAAGTCAATAAGCAAGTATCTTACTGGGACAGGGACATTGTTGGCACCAGTACAAAATGCCATTGCAAATGTAACAATAGCACCAAAAATCGGAATCCAACGATAAGTCTTTCTCCATTTCCCAACGACCTCGGTGATCACATGAACTGGAATTTTGCGTTCCTTCGAAGACATGCCTCTCGATAAATCTTTTTCACCAGAATATGGAGAAGGTTGACACCAGGATGGCTTAGTGCTAATTGTTATCAACATTGGTTACAGCTCCAAGGACAAACCGGCTGGGTTGTCTTTCCCTGTTTCTTCTGTTTTTCTTTCTTGGTAACTCAGACATAAAACCAAATAACTACAGTCATGTAATTGGTAGCTCGGAAATTCAATTCACCAAGGTTTTGCACAAAATGGGTGAGATTAGGATTGTACTAGTGGTGTATACATATGCATGCTATGATCCAACTCATCCAAGCAAGTTCAGTCCAAGTGAAATTTAATTTCTGCATACTAGATATATTTTTATTTTACTTTTTCCACAGAACAGCCCATTTTAGAATTTTGGTCCATCTGAACTCTGAATAATCGAAATAAGGTAAGCAAGGGAAACAAATCTCACGAAACAGAAAATTTGAACTCAAACTGACAAATGACGCACTATGGCTGCTCATTTTTTAGAAGTACCTAAAGCTAAACTGCATTTTTTTTTCACAATAAATTGTTTTTTGCAAATTGTTGCGTTTACACAGAAAGCTTTAAATTGGAGCACTATTTTTTCACAATATGAATCTCTTAGGTTTATCAACCAGCACGCAATGCTAAGGCTAATTTAAGATAATTCCATTAAGCTGTCATGACTTAACATAGCTACTTGAATGGTGATGAATACTGTGCATGGATGTCTAATCCAGGCGCAGAAGTCCAAGGGCCTGTTCTGAATGTCTGTAACAGTAATTCTGGTTTCTGAGTTAATACAATATTTATATTCATCAAATAATGGAAAATTATTTGAAGAACTAGCTCAAACTTGAGCAAACAAATTCTTTTAGAGTCTTTGGAAGAGCTACTAACATTAAGCCTAACTAAGGAAGGTAGAGAGGGAACTTATACGCTTTCAGACTTCCTTGTCTATGACAGCTGAGTGTACGGACCACTTAATAAAATAAGACATAATAAAATGAGACTGTCAGTATAAAACCATGTTAATCCATTCTATGAAATGCGATTATGCAATACATGACTAATGTGTTTAAACTTCAAACCTTCACCATATTGAATTATTTAACTGTAATTGATCAACACAAGAAGTTCATTAGCTTATTCAGCAGACCAAATGAGACAAAAATGATTAACTTTATATAATCGAGCTGCTGCACTGTTGGTGATGTTAAACTCTATTTGTATCAACCCAGCCGGCTTAGTTAGGATTGATAAATTAACTTGACATATGGAGCAAAGTACAAGATTTGGGTCTTTAATTCTTAATAAATGTTAGATCACATTCTAGGAATAGTATTGCCAACCAGTTAGCAAGTTCTTAATATTCTTTTTGCTCAGTGAACTAGTATATGACTAAAAGGTAAGTTAATACAAAGGTTAAAGTTCTATTTATTGTCTCTGTCATCTCATATGAAGCTTTATATACAAAAATAAATATAAGCACACCTCACTCTTAACAAG
Source organism: Aquilegia eximia (assembly GCA_023053565.1). Lineage (NCBI taxonomy): Eukaryota > Viridiplantae > Streptophyta > Magnoliopsida > Ranunculales > Ranunculaceae > Aquilegia > Aquilegia eximia. Next base: position 13,666,377 of record JALIGU010000001.1, read on the forward strand.
TGTTCAGTTGCGAATGAGCCTGTGGCTCAATGGTAGCATCCCTCTCACAAAGTGGAGAGGTTGTGGGTTCGAAACACGTCAACAGCTGATTGTTGATATAAGTTTCCACACGTAATTTAAAGGGGTAAGGGCCCCTCAACCCTGCTTGCCAACCAAAAAAAAAAAAAAAAAAAGTGTTCAGTTTATATTAGTAATCAAACACTTTTTTCTACATGGCAAGAAACAAACTAGCAACCAAATGTTCCAAAACTAAGCCTTAATATCAAACAAAACAAAATTCTCTTAAATACAAAATTTACTATATATAGTACATAAGTAATTTAAGTATATACATAAAGATGTTCACATAATCCAAAGATACATAATTTTCTAAATCTTACCAGATCCATGTCTGCCACCTTTGAGATTGCTAAAGAACAAAGTTCTCCATAGAAGAAAACATTAACATAAGTCATACACCAGTTCTTTGCTCTGCTCTTTCTGTCCCCACCAAACATATATTGCCTACCAGAGTACCAGCAACTCAATAGGTCCCCACCATCTTTTCCAAAACCAAAGGCCAGATACATCATGACTACTCTGCACCCTTTTGTGTTGGCCCCATGTGTGGGTCCAGATGACTTGGATTCTGATGCTTGGTCAGATTTTTTTTTTGGAGAAAAGGACCGTTGATTGACATAAAAATTATTCCCATTGGTTCATGCTGAAGATAGATAGACTTGACATTGAATTACAGACTTGCCAATCTTGAATCCAGGTATAACCATGAACCCGACCCGGGATTCAACAACGGTTGAATCATGGATATCATCTTCCACCACATTCTCCATGAACACCTCAGAGAATCGACAACCTCTTCTTACTTGAAAGATGTTAACTTCAGGATTAAATGAGAAGGCCAAGCAATGCAATAGCCAAACATGTTTCGCCATTTCTGTGAATGCAGTAAAAAATGTGGTTTCCGGGTACCCACCAGAATTCATTATGTTTCTTTGGTTCAAATCACCAAAGAAGGCCAACTCCATCTTGGGATGAACTAAACCCAAGTACTTGACCCTGCAAAACTTCCCAAAGCTACTTCCAGGTTTCATCTTCAACATTTCCATGACATTTGTTGAATTCAACTCCATGAACCTTTCAAAGTAATATCCACATTGTTGTTTTCTATGTTGTCGTTCATTTAAAATCGAAAATTGTGGATATTGAAAACCCTCAAACATTTCTCGACAAACAAATGATTCAAACACATAATGCACTTCATTCACTTTTCCATAAACCATACCCGGTTCAATCGACTTTGCCGCAGCGCAAAGATCCCACCCTGCAGAACTCATTTTAGACATAATTACCTTGACGAAACTACGAATAGCCTCAATACTATGTTGAAGAACAATCTCAAAGTGTTTGTCATTTAACTCTGATAACTGAAGATTATCAAGAACTGAAATAGAACCAAAGGGGTCAATTTTTTTCTCAATCAACTCATTTTGCTTATCAGAATCTTCCAACTTCTCTTTCAAAAACAAAATCTCAGAATCTTTTAACTTAAACTGAGAATCAAACTTCTTACTCATTATCTCAAAACTCTTCAAAACACTCTTCTGTTCTTTAAGCTCAGCTAACAAAATAGTAACTTGAGGAGACTGATCAATCTGTTTCTTCAAATAACTCTGTTTCAACTCAGACAACTGTTTCAACTCCATTACTACTAATTCATCAGATATTTGAATCTCATCAGGATTATAAGGAGATTGAGCTAATTGTAACTGAGCATAAGCTGCTTTAATAGTTGAAATACTTGCGAAAAGCTTTGCAACAATTGCATACATAGCTTCTTCCTTTATAATCATCATCTTCTCATGATTTTCATCATCGTTTTGCAGAAATTGTTGAACCCCAGAAATTGAATTTGAACCATCTTTGAATTTTTCATGGAATTTTAATTTGCGGATTTTGTTTTGAGAAGATCGAAAGCGAAGAACTTTTGATAAAATTCTAACTATTTTGTTGAAATTTGGAGTTGAAGAAGACTTAATTGGTTCCATTTGATGAAGAAGAAAGGGTTTATGGGATTAGTGAAGAAAAAAAAAAGGTATTTAGAGAAGAAAGAAGAGAAAGTGTTTGAAGAAAAGCTTGAAAGAGGGAAAAAAGGAAGAAAAGTTTGATGAGTTTTGTTTGCTTTTCAACACTCTGGTCGAGGAATGGACGGTAGTGGATTCTAGCTTTTTCACCAGAGTTTCCAATGCAACGCAACGTTAACTAGTTTCAATTTATAAATCAAATTTATATATAAATGTGAGAGAAAAAAAAAAAAAAAGAATATTCTTTTCTTCTTCTTGAAAACGCGGGAAACTAGCTGAAGAGATTGAGAGTGACAGAAGAGAGCCAACGAGGAAGAAAACGCGTTCATTTGCATAAGTGTGTGGTGGGGGAGGTGATATGGTTAAGACACGTGTCATGTTTTTAAAAGTCATTAACGTTATTTTAACGCGCGAAAATTTGCATTCTTACTGTCTTCCTTCTTACTCTTAATAATTCTTAAAGACTACTAGAACTCTAGAAACTAGAAAGAGTCACTATGGTTATGATTGATTGTGACCTGTGGTGCTAACAGTTCTGGCATGTGAATTGCGAGGAAATGGTATATCCTACAACCCGAATCCTAATTGTGAACAATACACCGAATGAATGATCGAACCTGAGGTTTGAACCAATAATAACCTGACCTGCAGATCATGTTTTATATAGAACCTTAAAAATAAGTGCAAACCTGAATTGAAAGGGTTTCAAATGTTAACCCATTTTGAATTTGGGTGGATTTTATTTACGCGCAACAAAAAAGCTTCAGATAAGTTCATGTAGCAAAATTGCGAGCATAGTCAAGTGCTAGCTACTGCACTTTAGAAAAGAATATATATTCCTAGGTTCCTAGCTAGTATAATCATATAATGCAATGGCTCAGTATTTACCTGAAATGGGTCCGTTTTACTGTTTTAGATGCAGAGCTAGTGGCAAATGACTGAGAAATCAGATGAGTGCAAAACAAAGTAAAAAGAGATAAGATTTACCCTTCTAAAGGAATCAAATAAAGCCTACTACCAAGATATATGTGAGGTCAACAGAAATTTGATGCTACTGGATATGAAGTACAGAATATATGCAAGCAAGGATTTGCTTTCAGAAGCACTAAGTTGGTCGTCTTAAGATGCTGTAAGAGAGACTCTCAGCAAAGCCAAAACCATCATTATTCTCAGACTGTTCATAACATTTCCGTTCCATCCGCTAATTATGCTGCATCAATGGGGTCACTCACCATATACCTCACCCAAAATTCAAAAACTAAGTAATTTGTGTCATTTCTACTAGCCAGTCACATCTGGAATGTCGCAAATGTAACTCCAACATCCCATGCTATATATGCCACCAAGTATTGAACTAGGCTCGACAGCAAGTTTCTGGGAGTCTTTTCTCCTCTCTTTTCAGTTTCACGCCACAAATACTACAGTTCATTATATTTTAGTAGTTCTTTTCTATTTTTCTCTTGGTTTTGAAGTACTTATAGATCAATCTCAGTGTTGGGTTCAAACTTCCAACATGAACAGTACCTTCAACGTTTAAAGGAAGATTAGAACTACACAAATTCAAAACTAAACTGTAGTGAATTGTACATCTATAATCTATGGTTTATACTTTATCCACCTCAATAACGAGGTTTAGGGGAACTACTGCTTAGTATCCGCCTCGATCAGTGTAAGCTTGGGCTATCAGGCCTGGGCCAATTTAACTCATCAAATGCTACCAATGAACAGCCAATTGACCACCCACTTTCAAAGTTAACACAGACATAGTCCTTTACGAGTTTACAGAACTTCCAATAATACTACACTTCCCTAAACTTGGCTCAACTCATTCTTTCATGGTACATTTTATCTGTTCTATACTTTTCGCCAATCTAGCAGGAAGTTGACCACACTCAATGGGCACTATATTCCTATTATATATCTTATCCAATACTCAACACCTAATAGAATTTATCAGTTTTAAGCAATCACATCATAAATAAAAGACGATACTGATGGGTAACTAAACTAGCAATTTATAACACCAACATTTTTTTTTGAAACTAACAAAAAAAGAGCTGAATAAATTCAACATCCTCAATTATTCATTAAAATGAAAATTCCAAGTATATATCTAAAATATAATTGGTGTAAATGTGATAAACTTACACCAAAACCTCTTCCTACTGACGTGAATCATTTAGTTGAGTACAGGCAAGCACTCCGACAGAATGTCCGCAGCACGCTCCAATTCCTCCTCTGAAATGACCAATGGAGGTACAAGTCTCACAACATTTCCTTTGCCGGCAGTCAGTATCAGAAGACCAGAATTGCGACAAGCATCAACTAATGGTGATGCTGGCACATCCAACTCAATACCCACGATAAGCCCAAGCCCACGTATTTCTCTCACATGGGAATTACCTCCCATCTTCTGAACTAATAGTTCTTTTAGGTACTTGCCTTTCTTGGCAACACTTGCCAAGAACTCAGGTTTCATTATTTTCTCTAAAACAACAAGGGCAGGTTTGCAAACAGCAGGTGACCCTGCAAAGGTGCTCCCGTGATCACCATATTCTATAGCAGAGGCAACTCTTTCAGTCACCAGAACAGCACCAATTGGAAGACCTCCAGCAAGAGGCTTCGCCAGGGTCATTATATCTGGGAACACTCCGTATGCCTCGTGCGCCCAGAGGTACCCGGTTCGGCCTAACCCGCATTGAACCTAAAGGAAAAAAATTTAAAATTACATAAATATATAGGTAAGGTAAACTATAAGATACTTGGATTACCAAAAACAGACATGACATTTGAGAAAGTTCTAACAAATATAATTCTAAATATAAATAAACTTCCTCCAAACAAAAATGTTCCCTGCCATAAGGTGCACTTTGTCTTAATAGCCGGTGGTCCCTTTTCTATAATCATTACCAGTAGTGACATTTCTAGCTTTAACAAGGCTTGTAAAGGATCAGTTGGATTACCTAAGTCTCCTGGCACTTAGTTTTAGATATGAAGAAAGAGAGAAAAACCAAAGGAGAAAAAAAGATTCAGTCTGCTCCAGCATGACCCAGGTCTGAATCTTGAAGTCAATCAGCAATTATATCTAGAGTTCTAGACAATTGACTATACTTTTTGTTGTATGTGGTAATCATCTAAAAAACATGCAAAAGATTGATGCCATGGCCAGCTTAAGCGCATGAGATGTTTCCTGTATCAAAAGAAAGGGAGATGTTTGTCTACCTCGTCAAATACTAGAAGTGCTCCAACATCGTCGCAAGCACTCCGCAATGACTGCAGAAATTCCTTAGCAGCACTGTATATGCCCCCTTCACCCTGGATGGGTTCCACAAAAACTGCTGCTGTTTTACCGCGCTGAATCATTTCTGTTGCTGCTTGTGTATCACCATATTCCAAGAAAGTGACTCCAGGCATAACAGGTTCAAATGGTATCCTGTAATTCTTTTTACTCGTTAAAGCAAGAGCACCCAATGTCCTCCCATGGAAACTATTGGTGAAAGAAATAAATTCTACAGGCGGATGTTCTTCTTTGGGATACATAGTTCTTTGGAATTTCCTTGCGAATTTTATAGCTGCTTCATTTGCTTCTGTTCCAGAATTTGAGAAAAAAACACGGTCAGCGAAAGAACAATCCACAAGACGTGTTGCAAGATCCACCTGAAGCAACATAAGAAAGTTTAACCTCGTGAAACACTAGAATGGTATCTATCAAATATAACTAGAAGGGCCAAAAATATCACAGAATAAACTATAGACATTCAAATATAGGAAGAGCAGTTTTATTGTAGTCTACACTCTACATCATATGTTATTTATATTTTCAAGTCTTGATTTCAAGCAACAGTGATATACTATTTAATAAAAAAAGATAATTTTATTTTCAAGAAGCTTCTTGGATGCATTTATCGGCATACTGAAGGCATTAGGCACCCCAAAAAGTGAAGCATAGTAAACTGATGTGACTCAAGCCAAAGATGCTTTACTCATGTTTTAACATAAATATTATGAAAAGTATTTAGCCTCGCCTTTTTGTATTTGTTTGGGCTTATCTTTTGCTCAATACTTCTTCTAACAATATGTTATCTCTTAAAAGGACTTCAATCTAGATTGGCACATTGCAGCCGCAGCGACAGCGACAATTTTCTGTATGAGAAAATCCCCTTCCATTTGATTAAACATCTCTGGCTGCATCCATTTTCATGTTGGCAGCTCAACATGGCGTCTAGAGAAGAAAAGGGTACTAATGCCAGAACAAAAATAGAATTAATGGACAAGTAAATCTGGCAAACTGGCTTGATAAACTTTTCTCCTTTAAATGCAACGTCCCAATGTTCTTTCTCAGATCGATTCTATCTATTTTTTTCCCTCTTGAATAAGAAATGACATGTGTAAATTACCTGCAATCGGCATCTATACTACTCTCACTCTATGAGCTCAAATGCTCAATCTCAGATTTACACTTTGCTCCACTAAATGAATACCCTTAAATAAGCCAAGAAATGTACATAACTAAAACAAACATCTACATCTCTTAAGTCGAAATAAATAAAACCAATGTGTGTCTGTCATGCTCAACCCTCTTACTTTCTCTTCTTCTCCCAATCCCTCTTAGTGTGGTTTGGTGAACAATTTCAATGATATGGGGCTGTCATTGAACAATTTCCTCTGCCCCATCCATTTATTTCTATCTTCCCTACTTACGCCCAATCTTCACCACATTACTCCAAACTTACCTTGTATACAACTCTACAATCAACTCTAATCCTCATTCTAATTTTCGCAAAAGAAAACCATAAAAAACAACGTGTTCGCCAATTGAATTCAAAAAACAAAAAAACAACTCAAAGATAAGTAATAATCACCTGTTCCCTGGAGTAATAAACATTGCTAACATGAGCAAGAACATCAGCTTGTTCTTTAACTGCATTAACCCAATCAGAATCAGCATGACCAAGTGCATTCACAGCAATACCAGAAGTCATATCCAAATACTCTCGCCCTTCAACATCATATAATTTACAACCTTTGCCACTTGCAAGAACAATGGGAACTCTAGCATAAGTTCTAACAATAACCTTAGCTTCAGCCGCCATTATTTCTTCACTCTTCGTTAACCCTAATTTCGTTCCTACTGTTTCTACATTAATCGATGCAGAAATTCGCCAACAACCATGATTATTAAATCTTCCTTTATTTATCTTATTAAACAAACTAGAATGATCAATTATTGATGAAATTGAACTGTTTAACATTAGATTCGAAGAACCCATCTTTCAAAATCTCTTCTTTAACCACCCTTTTGCTTGAATTCTCTAAAATTAATCTAAAAACTTAACAAAACTATAAAACCCTAATGAATTTGAACTAGAATGAGTACTAAAGTACAATCAAAACCCTAGAGATGAAGAAACCCAAGACGAAAAAGAAGAAAAGAACAATTGAAACAAAAAAAAATAAAAAGCGCGCGAGATCTCTCAAGTGAAGGAAACAACAAGGATCTGTTTGGGTAGAAGAAATCAAATAAATTGAAATTATAATTGAGAAAGAAAATTTCAATTTCAATTCTGATAATAATTGACGAAGAAAATAGAAAAAAATAGAGAGAATTCTTGTTTTAGAGAGAAATATCGTGGTTGAGGTTAGGGGTGCTGATTGGGGCGGGGCAGGACGGGGCGGGGGAACAGTGTGCGGGGTTGGGGCGGGGCGGGGCGGGTTCAAATAATCCCCGTTCTTAGGCGGGGCGGGGCGGGGAACGGTTGGCTTAAGAAGGTTCACCCCCATCCCTGCCCTGTACAGGTCGGGGGGCGGGGAACGGGGCGGGGCGGGGACGGGGAAAAGTATTTTTGCTGAAACTGGGCTGAAACTGGGCTGGAACTGGGCTGAAACTGGGCTGGATCTGGGCGGGGAACGGGGCGGGGATACGGGGTGGGGCACGGGGCGGGGCACGGGGCGGGGTTTCAGTCTATACAATGAAACCCATCCCTGCCCTGCTACCCATTGGGGCGGATACGGGGCGGGGCAAATATTGGGGCGGGGCGGGGCGGGGGATAAAAAAACGGGGCGGGGAACGGGGCGGGTCCGGGTCACGGGGCAAGTTGAGCACCCCTAGTTGAGGTCGAGGACTCGAGGGTCGAGATGGTCAACGGTTTCGGATCGGTTACTACCCTACCCATAAATACTACATTTTGTTTGGGCTTTATAATTGGATTTAAATTCAAGTCCATGGGCTTGTGACTGCAACTCTAGCTTGCATTCTTTGTTCTTGTATGTACAATAATCTTATTGACAGAAAATGATTTCAAATTTGCAGGTAATCTGAATTTTTCCAATCAAGAAATAATAATAATTTAGATCAAATATGAAACATTGGTGAAACAAATTTTCTATTATATTAGAATGAGAGATATGGGATGAAACATGAAAAGTCGGAAAATACAACTAAACGCGCGGAGACAATAAAAGCTAAAAACAGTAGCTGACAACTTATTAGGACATCGCCATTCATCATGGCCGGATCAATTTACACAGCTCCTGAATAGTTTTCGTCGAACTGAAACTCGCCAATACCAAACTGGGGATCCATGATTAATCCATCAGCACCATTTACCTGCATGTACCATAATTATATGTCAAGAAGTTTGATCAGAAAAGTAACCAAAGCATCAACAAAAAAGAAATTGAAGTTTTAAAGTAACCAATCTTCACCACATTACTCCAAACTTACCTTGTATACAACTCTACAATCAACTCTAATCCTCATTCTAATTTTCACAAAAGAAAACCATAAAAAACAACGTGTTCGCCAATTGAATTCAAAAAACAAAAAAACAACTCAAAGATAAGTAATAATCACCTGTTCCCTGGAGTAATAAACATTGCTAACATGAGCAAGAACATCAGCTTGTTCTTTAACTGCATTAACCCAATCAGAATCAGCATGACCAAGTGCATTCACAGCAATACCAGAAGTCATATCCAAATACTCTCGCCCTTCAACATCATATAATTTACAACCTTTGCCACTTGCAAGAACAATTGGAACTCTAGCATAAGTTCCAACAATAACCTTAGCTTCAGCCGCCATTATTTCTTCACTCTTCGTTAACCCTAATTTCGTTCCTACTGTTTCTACATTAATCGATGCAGAAATTCACCAACAACCATGATTATTAAATCTTCCTTTATTTATCTTATTAAACAAACTAGAATGATCAATTATTGATGAAATTGAACTGTTTAACATTAGATTCGAAGAACCCATCTTTCAAAATCTCTTCTTTAACCACCCTTTTGCTTGAATTCTCTAAGGTTTTGATTGAATGTGAATCATTGGCCACACTATCCATTAGATCTTTTAAATGATTTTAGAATTTCCTAAAAAAAAATAACTATTTGAATGGTATTAATTAATAAATCCAGGCCATATTCTGATGCTCATAGGATATATAATGACGCAGTCTTTTAATAGATTCCAAACTTTATTTTAGTTATATTCTGATTGTATTTATTAAACCGTGTGCGATAGAAAAACCAAGTACTAGTAGCACACAATAAAAGTTAGTTAAAATTGTTTACCATATTTTTTAATTACAAGATTTCATTATCCCGAATTTATAATTTAATGGGTTTGACTAGTGTATAATTTGGGTGGACACTTGTACATATTACTCTATCCATACTATAACCACTAGGCCACTAGTGAGGTGAAGTAACTAATATTAGATTCTAGTAAATTTCATTTAAAAAAGATTAATATTTAAATTAAGAGTATTTTAGTAATTTAATTTAGGGGAGGTGTTAAGCCTTTATCTTAAGGGTTTTTTTAGGTTTTGGGGCACCCAATAATTACCTAATTACACCTTGGTTCCACTTAATCCAATAATTTGACTTTAGGGCATCTTCTTGTTAGTTGACCGTGTTAACCATTAGTTGACGTGGGTCAAAATTAATAATTTTTCATAAATGACATGAATACCCCTACACATGATCTGCACGTGACATTTCAGAAATATTAAAAATTGACTCAAAAATTATTATTTTTTTACAAATTATATTGATAAGAATTTGAGGAATTAATAAAAAAATTTGCTAATGACTGCCCACATGGACAATGTTGTCCTTCGATTTAATCGAATGGTGGATACTAGGTTAGATTACATGAGAAAATTTCCGCTAATTATTGCCACATGGACTAATCTCTTCCATCGATTTAATCAACGGTGAATATCATGTTAGAGTACGTAGGAACATTCCCGCCAATTATTGCCCGTGGACTAATATGCTCCATCGATTTAATCAACAGTTATGATTACAGAGGAAAATTTTCTGCCAATTCCATGTGTCAAGCTATCAGCATTTGACAAAATCAATGGTTATCGTACACGTCTATGTGTCTGCAAAGATTAAAATTTTAAAAAAAACTTATGCTTGGCACGTGAAGGGCATAACTGCCATTTTCAAAAAAGTAAACACCCAGTTTAAGGTCAACAAGGTCAACTAACAAAAGATGCCCTAAAGTCAAATTATTGGATTAAGTTGGACCAAGGTCTAATTAGGCCATTATTGGGTGCCTCAAAACCTAAAAACCTCTTATTTTAATGTAGACATATATCCTTTCAACTATACTTATAGTTTCATCCAAACTTATTTTTCGTAATACCCGGTCGAATATTCGAATCGAATCATTAGCTCCAAAATTTCCACACTTAACAAATTACCACAGGGATGTTAAATAACACCTATGAAATTTGTAAAATGAATGACTACAAATAAAAAATATACATAGTTATTAAAAGATCGACTTACCGTATACGACAAATAACAAATTAATTTGTAGATTATAATCTTAATAAGATTGGTAATTTTAATCAGATACAATATTTCACCTACCTACAATCTACAATCTACGTAAACAAGGAAATTTGACCAAATATCATAAACAAATGATCCTATAAAATAGATATCATAGTCTATGTACCTTGTATATTTTAATGGTTTAATAGTTGATACTTGTTAACTTCGTAATTCCAATTATACCCTTGATTACCACTACTTATATATTGGAGTGTCATTGCAGGTTCATGACATTTTCCCTTCAACTATTTCAATCCATTTGTCAATCATTTTGGAGTATCAATAGACCTTCAAAGAAATTTTGAGTACAATATATATTTGTTCTTCTTCTTCAGTCAACTACATCAGTATCATTTTCTTATCCATTTCTTTATGTTGTCTTGTCATGGCTGGTATAGTTACTGAAAACCCACATATGCGTGTAGGTCTTTGTGTTTTGGTTGTAGAGGATGATCGATCAACTCTCTTGATTGCTGAAAGGATGCTTACAACAAAACACTATAATGGTATTGTATATAAATTAAGAAAATTTTATGTTTATATATTTTTTGTGTTAACAAATATTTCATGGATCTCGTATAGATTGCATTTTGGTCATAATTTAATTTTCATGTATGTGTATATCTTCTTCTTGGTCATATTGTTTGGAGAATGCTTGCCTGGCCTTATGTAGCATATGGTCGAAGCCAGTCTTTCACCTACTTAAGATTTTTTTTTTTTGGTTAAAAGGTATCGTGGGATATAGGTTGTAAAAAGAAAAATTAGACGCATAAATCATGGCTAAGTTGATAACTTGGAGATCCATACAAGTTGAAATTGTGAAACAGAAATCAAACAACATATTTACCTACATTATTTGGTTCAAGTATACGATTTGTTGGTTTTGGGTAAAATCACCTACGTATTTATGTAAAAAGTTTGTATTTGCATTTGTACGATTTCTTATCATTAGTTGAAATTGTGAATGGAAAAAACTCATTTTAGGGTGCTTCAATTTTAGGATGGCGATCTTGTTCTAAAACTGTAAATCACTCAGCATACTTATCTGAATTATTCGATTCAAATGTATGATTTGTTGGTTTTGGGTAAACTCACCTACCTGTTTATGTAAAAAGTTTGTGTTTTGATTTCAACATTCCTTAACAAAAATAAAAATAAAAAAAAAATGTATAAAATAATTATTGGGTTTGAGGCAAATTTGGCTAGATCCATATTTGGATTAGCTAAAAAATCCAATCCAAATATGATTGGAATTTTTATTTTCAATTAATGGGTAGATTTATTACGAAGACTAAAATAAACTAAAATCAAATTATTTATTTAAAAAATCAAATTATATAAATATTATTTTATTAATTTAAAAATATAGTTATTAAATAGATTATTTGTTTTTTTTTGGATTATATTCGGGTTCATATCCACCCAGTTATAATTACGGTCAAAGAAATGAAACTCGAGTCAAGTATTTGGTTTTAGTTTCAAAATCTAAACCGGATGATATTAGTTTGGGATGATTAGGATTTAGATCAAAACTTGCATATGTTTAGCCTTATATAAATATACAATATAAATTTTTTCTTTTTTTACATTTTTTTTTATTCACTAACGTTGTTAATATAAATTTATTCATATATTGTTAGCATTCGAATTTTAAGTCATTAATTAGACTTGTAATTAAACTAATAGAAATTACAAATTAAACTTATTTATAAACATCTGAGTTCAAGTTATTAATTAAATTTTGAATAAGGTTCATTTATGAGTTTTAAATAAAATGATATAATTAACCTTGATAACATAAGCAGTTTGATATAAAAAAAGTATAATAAATCTCTAAAACTTTATTCTTAGTGATTGTGAATTACCTCTGAATTTTATTTAAATTTATAATAAAAAAATTCAGGCTTTTGTTGTATATATCGACGTAGATTAAGAGGCTGTTTGTTTTTTTGGGTCCCAAGAGATTGCATCTTTTAAGAGGTATGTCTTGTAAGAGGTTGCCTCTTATAATAAGAGGTACACAAAAACCATTTGTTTTTGCCTCTTGTAAGAGATTGTAAGAGATAAGGTGTTTGTTTTTAAAAGCTCTTATAAGAGACAAACTTTACAATTATATCCTCTTTCTAAAAAATAATTTTTTAATCTATCAATGCTAATTAATTTAATTAAAGCTAGAAGTTATGAATTGAATGTATTATAACAAGATCATATATAAAAGTAAGAAGAAAAAAAAAATGAGAAAACACGGATATAGATTACAGTAAACGATGCTATAAGCTTTTATAAACTTTCAAAATGAAGAAAAAAATAATTAAAAAATAATTAATTTGTTAGTTTAAGGAAAAAAAGTTTTATAAATACAAGAGGGATAGAAAAATATGCGAAAAAGAGAGAAAATGAAGAAAGGTTTAAGGTAATTTATATTTGAGGACTAGGGGTAAGAAAAAGTTATAAAGATCATGGGTAGGATAGGTATTTTGAAAGTGCCTACCTCTTATAAGAGGCTAATAGCAAAGTCATTGCCACTACTAAAAATCAACCTCCTCTTATAAGAGGTGGAAAACAAACACCTCATTTTAGTGGTCCACCTCTTGATAGAGGCTCTAGTAGTCCACCTCTTGATAGAGGCTCTAGTAAATCCAACCTCTTATAAGAAGTAAAAACCAAACAGCACCCGAGTGTCAACTTAACCCAAGCTAGCCATTAAGGTCGAATTTCAAATGAAATACAAACAAAATTTGAATTTCAAATACAAACAATATGGGTTGGACCTTCGTATCTTGTACTAGGTATTAAGATTTTAGTCCCTAAGATATACATAAATAGAATATTATCCAATATAATATCTTTATTAGGGTTAGGTTCTTTCCCTAGACAATTATGTTTTAGGATTGTTACCATCTTTTGGATTTAAATGCAAATCTAAAGATAAAAATGGGACCGAATGATAATAAACAAATGCTTTTGGTCTAAATTCTAAATTTAGGTTCTCGAAAAGATTAAAAACTAAATACCCCTATATTGATATTATTTATGAGTAAATTTGAAAGGAGATTGTACTAATAAATATTCTAAAACTTTGATCATTAATGATATTCTACTTTCAGTTACTACTGCTACTGTGGTGGTAGTGAAGCTATAAGCTGTCTCAAGAAGAGCGATGGCCAATTTGATTTGGTCATATCTGATCTCTACATGCCTGGTATGGACGGCTTTCAACTTCTTGAGATTGTCAGAACAGTATACAATATCCCTTTTGTCTGTAAGTTATCATATACTTTATCAACTCCATTGATCTTTCGTATATTATAGTTTCTGATTTTAACTTGGATTTATATATTTTCAAATGTAGTTATGTCTTCTGATTATGAACTGGATCTTATGGAAAGAGGATTGGAAGCAGGAGCTCGTTATTTCTTTCAAAAGCCATTAACCATGATGGATTATGAGAATATGTGGCAATTTGTCTATACCGAGAATGTTGAGTACTTCCAAGGGATATATATAGAACAAGGTCTTCCTCCACCACCTCCTCCTCCTATTTTTCCCCAAGATAGGTCGAGCTCACTTTCCATAAGTGACGATATTCATAGACAAGGAAGAAATTCATCATCTTCTTCCAGCACTAGCAATGGAAAAAAGCGAAGACAAGATGATGGCTATGATTGTAAGAAGCAGAAAAGGCCTTATAAGAAGCATGGAAAGGAAGATCAAGATTTGGGAAAGACGTCTGCAGCTGTCCCTCTCAAGAAAACAAGGGTGGTTTGGACTTCTCAACTACATGAAAACTTTCTACAGGCTCTTAGTATACTAAGCATGGGTCGTAAGAGTAATAATCTCACTTGACATTGTGCTATATTAATTTATATATATTTATATTTATTCACCCTCTTTTTATTGAAAATATTGATATTGTTAACCTTTTTCTTTTCTTATACCAGGGGTTGTTCCAAAGAGAATTCTCGCTCTTATGAACGTTAGAGGATTGAGCAGAGGGAACGTTGCAAGTCATTTGCAGGTTTGTTTAATTCATTCAAAGGAATAGTTGTTTATTTATAAATCAAAGCAAGTTCTAGGTATATTTTCTTTAAGTTAATCGCAATATAATTCTGCATTATGATGACTGCATGTTTACATATCATGTGGAACACGAACATGGTATATATCTTATCTTATTATATTGACTGAAAGTGGATATATTAATGGTATTTGGAGTATTCCTTACTTTGCAGAAGTACCGTATGTACCAGAATAAATATAAAGGCACCTCTGGATCTGATTACCCTAGTAGAAGAATTCGAATGCGCTTGCCGGACGAGACTGAATACCAATATACCATGATTATTCACCAAGTCAAGATCATTATAGCTATCAAGATCAACTAGGACTGGTTGGACTGCAAGACAACTTTTGTCCTCCTAACAATTTTAATCATGTGCCTATAGTTCGTCCTCAGTACCATTTTCAGGAAGGTTCAAATGATAATTTTATGCCTCAAGCTAATTATGAACATCCAGATGCAATTACCAATCCAGGATACCTTGAAAAGCCATGGATGAGTGGTGCACCAACTATGAACCAGTCAAATGTTGGCGTGTACCCGGGTTTATTTGGAACAACTGCACCCTTGTATTGCAATGATATGAACATTGGTAGCACTACCAATGGAACACCACTTATGGCTGAGCAACGGATTACTCAGGGCAATGCTGGATTTCTCCTTAATGCACCCCTTGACCCCAACTTTGGCAACTTAGGCTTTGAAAGCCAACACAATTCTCCATCTTCAGTTGACATTGGGAACATGGGACCATTTGGAGCTTGGAATGAACTTTTGACTGAAACTATGGGTGGTGAAATACCAAATAATGACAATTCTGCAGACAAGGGAAAGAAGATTGTAGAAGAACCTGAAGACGAATTTTCTTTTCCTGACAATCCTTTATACTTTAATGGAATGAACTTCAACTTGACTTCCCAAGCTGAACCTTTTGTTGTGAACCCCAACTATGCTGTTGTAGGTGAATCTTCTACCAGGGCTTTAGTGAATCCAAACAAGTTGCAATCGGGAAGCGAAGTTAACAACAATAGCTGGTGCAATTCAGTCGATGACATTGTTGATTTTCTTTTCAATCAAGGATCTGAGAATGCAAACGAGGCATGTGTTATCCCTTTAAACCCTTAAACCTCAGTTCAACTTTTATGATTACTTATAAAAGGGAAAAAATTGGTCAAAACCCCCTAAGTTTTTACTAGGTTTGGCGTGAACCCCCCAATGTTGTAAGCAAACTTTGAATGGACGGAAACTTGGGGGGTTGCTTAACGGAAAGGGGTTAACGCCAAGGTTGGACAACATTAGAGGGTTCACGCCAAACCCGGTCAAAATATAGGGTGTTTTGACCAATTTTCCCTTTATAAAATATATTGCTTTCATCTAATAAAGTATACGTGATATATGTCTCACAAAACGTTTCTCTTCGTTATTTGGGTGCAGGAAGAAACTGGTGGCTACGTGAATCCCGATTTCGATCCCTGGTGGTTTATGCAGGAGGGAGACAGCAACCCCGGAGCAATATAAATCCAGCAATGGCTATAGTCAGTTGGATTTGTATGCTTTTATAGTTATGTTAGTTTATTGAATAAGCTGGCAACCCTTGGGGCTTTCAGGGTCTGCTTTTTTTGTTTTAAAAAACTGGTTGTTCCCATAGGTGTAAAAACCTTTATGGCTTTCAGGATTTTCACCCTAGTGCATTTACCATGCATATTGGCAACTATTATTGTAAAGGCATATTGGCTTTCTATGTCCGTGATTTGGCTTTTTTTAACATCAATTATATTTTCGAATGTTTAATTTGTTGGGTTGTTTGATTATTTTATAATTAAAATAATTAGAAATATAAATATTTTGATAAACCTCACCATTTGAGTAAAATTATTGTTATTGGTTAGAGGAGTAAGACGCTAAAATTATAGACCACAATCGTCCTACCCTGCCACTAGCTATGACGTATTGACACTAAGTAGTAGTATGCACTTCGCGCATAATTTTATGTTTGAGAATGAGTTTTAGTTAAATAAAAAAAAATAGTATTTTTCTTTCACATTTATGGGTAATTTAATCTATACTACTATTATAAACCTAAATGAAATTCAGGGGTAAGTCCCGGTTAATGAGAATTGAGCTTTAGAATTTTGTCACCTAATTCTGACTCAAATATCCTTTTAGTCATGGTTTTTTGGTAAATTTACATAATACCTTTTAAATAATGGTTTTATTGTAATTCGACATATTATTCTTTATGGGCTAAATTTTATTTATGAGCAAAAAGTCCAATAATTAAAAAAATAATTAAATTAATAAAATACAATGAGAATAATGAATTTACTTAAAAAATAATTATATCATATGATTTAATAAATTAGTGTAATTTGTAATACTTATAAAATTAATAATTTAAAACTCGAATGCTAATCAGAATGGATAAATTAAAATAATATTGAATAAATTTTTGAATGAAATTGAGTTTTGACCATGGCACCAGTACAGTGCTTGTTGTTGACATTTGTGTTTTCCGACTAGGTGTTTAGGCCTGCGAATAGTGAGTCTGAGTTTCAGGATTTGGAGGGTTACTACAGTGGTGGTGGAGGACTGAGGGAGAGGGACGCCCGGACAATCCCCACCATCTGTACCTTGTGTCCGTCTCAGAGAGGGTTTCTAAGATGGTGGTTTCTTTTTCTGCAATAGCTTAAGATGGATCATACGGGGATCAGTAGAAGTAGCTATAGAATTGAAGGGAAAACTTTTAATCTACTCTGGAACCGGAGTTTGCAGAGAGATGGGGAGGTTAGTTTCTCTGAAACGAGTAACAGGAAAACCTTCAAGGTAGTTACATCGGGGGGGAAGATGGATGGGGAAGCTTTTAAGCCAAATCGCATACTATGATACGGCGAATGGGGAGGTTTTCAGTCATGAAGATGCGCACAATGGGATCCTTGTTACTCTTAGGGAGAATCAAAGAGGAAGATACCTGCAAGTTATCTTCAAACCAAGGAGGGGAAACATACGTATGTACATACTATGTATTCCAGCAGGGGAGTTGAGAAAAGGGTGGTGGAATTTGGGATTGAAGATAAAAGAAGCTCTGACATTGGCACCTCAATCACAAAATCGACCAGTTAGAAAAAATGGGGAAGGAAGGAACCATCAAGGGGGTCAACGTAGAAAAGAAGGGGTCACTTTTGCAGAGACTGTGAGGAAATCTTTGGTGTCGGAGGGCGTTGAAACTGTCCAACTAGCCCCATTTATTCATAAGGGCTCAATCCACAATTTTTCATTGTGGACGGTGGTGGTGGTGTGCTATACAAAGACGAAAAACCCTAACTGGTTGTGGGTTACTGATAAGGTGAGGGGTGTTTTTCCGAACGCCATGGTATGACCAACTGACTTAGGGGAAGCTGTTATCTCTCTCAGCTCTGAAGCGGAAGTCCTTCAATTAATCAATATGCCACCACTTAGCAGTTGGGAGGGTGTGTTCAACTTCAGAAAATGATCTCCCCTTGATGGAAGAAGGGAATGGCCGGTGACAGGGGAGGAAATGGTGATCTCTCTGACCGGTTTACCTTACCACTTGAGATGTGAGAGGTGGTTAAGATGCTAGCCTCCAAATGTGGGAAGATGATAAAAATCGTGGAGGATTCTTTGGGAGTGCAGTCTGAGAAGTGTAAGGTGATCGTGAAAGAGGTGGATGTTTTGAAACTACCTAGAGCCTTCAAATTGGACGAGAGGGGTTTTTCATCGCACATTCAGGTGGAATGGGAGAAACATATTCCGATCATGGAGCCCGGTGAAGTCTCAATCAGAAGAGAAGAGCCATCTAGGTTTCAATGGGACCCACCTAACCAGAGGGAGGTGGTGGTGGCTAATCAAAGGACACCGTCTAGCACAGGTAGGTCCTCCTCTCAGGCTTCTAGGCCACCTGGCTTTGAAAAGGAAGGTGACCCACTTGCTCAGTTGGCTATAGTAGCTGTTGATTGTCAGGAGGTCAGTGAGCAGATGGAAGTGTATGATCCTACAGACATACAACAAGTGCCAAGACTTGTCCAACCCGTGATGAGTGCAGAACCTATGCTGCCTTTTCACAATAGGTTTGAATCTTTAGAAAGTCAGGAATCTGAAGAGGATTTGGATGAAGGAGAGACGGACATTAGCCAACCTGTGCCAGATAGTGTGGATGAAAGTCCAGCCCAAATACAAGCTGAAAAGGGGAAAACTATTGTGGAGGGAGAGTTGTTGGTCCCTATTTCTCAATTGAGACGTAAGCCCAACCATAAGAAACCCAATTATGGCGGGCAAGAACCCATGGGCTCCAATAAATTCCTATGGAGAATTCTGAAGATTGCGGAGCATAAGAATATGCAAAAGGCCCAAGATAAAGCCTTTAGAAGGAAAGAAATTCAATCTCAACTGGATATGGACCCTTTACCATCCCAAGTTGTTGATAATCAAGTGGATCTCTATGATGATCCAATTGACAACTCCCATTTGCCTCTCCAGATCCCAACTGCTGATGAAGGTAATCGTCTTCTTGTGAGGCGAGAAGCTCATTCGATCACTGAGCTTGCTGAAAGTATGAGGAGATGTGAATCAGAGGAGGACCGTCTGAATTGGATAAGGAGCTTTGTTGTGCCAATCTCTAAAGAATTAGGGTCGACATCATCGATGAGTGTTGATGGGCAGGAAAAACTTTACACTGAGCTAATGAAGAGGAACGAGGAGATTGATAAAAGGTTTGAAGAACAGGTGGAAGTGATGGATGGTAATGGAGAAGGCACTGCACTGCTGGCACATGAAGGGGTGATCGTTAATGATGTCGAGTACAATTAAATTGATGTCATGGAATGTAAGGGGGATCGTAAATGATGCTACTGTTAATAGAGTAAGGGAACTAATGGTGACACGTAAACCAGAGGTAATTATGCTACAAGAGACAAAATGCCAAGATGTTTTATCAACAGGGATGAAGGATGTATGGAGACATCCATGGAAGATCATTCAAATTCCAGCAACAGGGTTATCAGGAGGCTTGGTGATTGCCTGGGATTCTGATTTGGTTGATGTTATTGATACTTTGGAAGGAATCCATTCAATTTCTGCAATATGCATCCTTAAAGAGAGTAACTTTGAATGGTTGATGACAGCTGTGTATGGGCCAAGTATTAATAACGAAAGGGAACATTTTTTTTCAGAACTGGAAGACATTAGAGCATGGTCTGATCTCCCATGGTGTTTGGGAGGGGACTTTAATGTCACAAGATTCGATGGGGAAAGAAGTGGTGGTGGAGGTGTGTTTCGATTTATGCACATGTTTGATGACTTTGTCAATAACAATGGCTTGATTGACTATCCTCTGAATGGGGCTAAATTTACATGGGGGAACTCGAAAAGTAGAGTAGAATCGATCGATTTTTGGCGACGACTAATTGGGAGACAACCTTCCCACAGGCGAAGGAGGTGGCCCTTCCAAGGTATGTCTCCGACCACCGGGTTATTTTCTTGGATTGCTCCAAGGTTAAGAGAGGTCCTCTTCCTTTCCGTTTTGAGATGATGTGGTTTGAAGATAATAATATCTTGCAATGTATGGAAGAGTGGTGGGGTTCTTTCCAAGTCAAGGGCACTCCTAGCTATAGGTAGGGCTGCAATCTGAGCCGAGCGGCTCGGGCTCAGCTCGGGCTCGGCTCGATAAAAGCTCGGCTCAGCTCGCTCATTTATCTAAACGAGCCGAGCTCGAGCTTTAAACGAGCCGAGCTCGAGCTCTAAACGAGCCGAGCCGAGCAGCTCGTTAACTATGGGCTTAGGCAGTTGGGCTTATATCTTGTTAACTATGGGCTTGGGCAGTTGGGCTTATAACTCTTCTCTCTTCTCTCCTCCATTACTCCATAGTTCCCGCAAGTACAGCAGTTTAACAATTCAAGAGACAACAAATCTAATGATAAATCATTCAAACAAGCAAACATGAACATTTTTCAATTTAAACAACAAAAGCACGAAACAACAAATCATTATTTACTCACTGAGGAAGCTTCCCAGATCGAAATATCGCAAATTTCGAAACAGTTGAGTAAGAATAATCAACTCCATTTTCTTTAAGAAATTCCTCCAGCAATGTCTTCACTTGTTCAGGTTTAGTACTCTCGCATTCAATTTCATAACAAGTACCAAAATCAAATTGAGTTTCACCTAATTCCAATTTCAATCCATTCCAATCATAAACATTTCTAACATTTCTAAATCCACCTAAACAAACAAACCCTCCAACACTAAATTCATCTCTAACCCTTTTCAATATTCTTGAAGAATCAATAGAAAATAGTCTCCATGGTTCAGCAACACAAGCACGAGCAATAGATGAATCAATATCTTCTTCATCTTCGACTAATACCATTAATAAGAATAGGTTTAGCTTTAAGAGATATTACACAACGTGAATCACTATTATAAAAACGAATTCTTAATACAGCTAGTTTTGATGAGAGTTATTTAGAAGATCCATCGAAGAAGATGTTTTCTTGTAAATGGGATTTTATATGTATAAAATCGAGCCAACCGAGCCAAACGAGCCAAACGAGCCAGCGAGCCGAAACGAGCCGAGCTCGAGTTTTACTATTGGCTCGCGAGCCGAGCTCGAGCTCATAGTTCAGCTCGATCTTAATTTTGAGCTCGGCTCGAGCTCGGCTCGGTTAGTAACGAGCCGAGTTCGAGCATACCTTAGCTCGGCTCGAGCGGCTCGAATAGCACCCCTAGCTATAGGTGATGGTGGAAAGTTAAAGAGTTAAAGAGCAAACTAAGGACTTGGAATAGAGAGGAGTTTGGTAGGGTGGAGATACTTATTGGGAACAAAGTTACAGAAATTGAGGGTATCGATCAGAAAGAAGAGAGTATGGACGCGACAGATGAAGACCTGACTTATCGTTGTATCTTGAGATCTGAATTGAGTAATCTTCTACGAAAGAAGGAGATAAAATGGAGGCAGAAAGCAAGAACAAAGTGGAGTGTTCAAGGAGATGACAATACAACTTTTTACCATCTGTTTGCTAACTCAAGGAATAGAGTGAACAAAATCAATTCTCTTCTCATTGATGGTCAGATGGAGCATGATGAAGACAAAATCGCGGTGCATATTGTGGACTTTTATGAGAACCTGTATGCTGATGATCCTATTGTCAGACCTACCTTTGACAATTTGGAAATTGCGGAGTTGTCAGATGTCCAAGCTATGGGATTGGAAGCTACTATCACGGAGGAGGATGTGATTAAAGCAATCAAAGATCTGGGCTCAGATAGAGCACCTGGGCCTGACGGGTTACCCATTGCTTTCTTCGAAAAATGTTGGGCTTTCTTAAAGTCTGACATCCTTGCAGTGGTTAATGCTTTCCAAAACAATTCTTTCTTTGATTGGAGAATCAACACCACTTTCCTAACTCTGATTCCGAAGAAAAGTAGGACTCTTTCATTACAGGATTATCGTCCCATCAGTCTGCTTGGTGGCTTGTACAAGATTGTGTCTAAAATACTGGCTTCACGACTGAAGTTGGTCCTCCCCTCGCTCATCTCTCCTGGGCAAAGTGCTTTTGTAGGGGATAGACATATTCTGGATGGGGTTTTGGTGGCCAATGAGTGTATCGACACTATTTTGAAAAACAAAGATAGTGGTGTTATGTGCAAGGTGGATATCGTGAAAGCATATGATCATGTTCAATGGAACTTCTTAGAGTATACTATGCAAAGGATGGGTTTCAAGTCAAAGTGGAGACGATGGATGAAGGTGTGTATTTCTACTGCTTCTTTTTCAGTTTTGGTGGATGGTGTTCCTAAGGGTCACTTCAAAAGTCAAAGAGGAATCCGACAAGGAGATCCATTATCTCCCTTCCTCTTTAACTTAGTGATGGAAGTGCTCAACAGATTGGTTTTCAAGGCGGCACAGTGTGGATTTATTGAAGGTTTCAAACCGGCAGTAAATGGACCTCAAATTCATCTTTTACAGTTTGCAGATGATACAGTCTTTATGATCCAAGCCCAGATACACCAAGTGATGGTCGTAACAGCCATCCTTCTGATCTTCGAGGCATTATCAGGTCTAAGAAGTAACATGAAAAAAACTTCTTTAATTCCGGTTGGGCAGGTGCAGAATATCGAGGAGATGGTCAGAGTGTTGGGTAGCAGCAAAGAGGCACTGCCGTGCAAATATTTAGGGCTCCCTCTGGGTTCAAAATACAAGTCGGTGAAGGTTTGGGATCCAGTGATAGAGACAGTGCAGCGGAGAATTGGTGGATGGCAAAAAAAACTACTTTCTAAGGGGGGCAGGTTAGTGCTACTGCAAAGTACACTTGCTAACCTTCCTATTTATCATATGTCACTTCTTACCATGCCTGTAAGTGTGTCCAAGAAATTGGAGAGCAAGATGTCGTTTTTTCTATGGGACTCAACAGTAGAGAAAAGAAAATATCATCTGGTTTCATGGGACAATATATGCAGGAAGAAAGAAGAGGGTGGACTTAATATTCGAAAACTGATTTGGATGAACAAAGCCCTGCTTGGGAAGTGGATATGGAGGTTTGGGACAGAGGAAAACATTCAATGGAAGGAGGTAATTAAAGCGAAATATGGGAGAGGAAGCCTAGAGTGGTGGCCCAACCAGACTACTCAACCACATGGTTGCGCACTGTGGAGAGGAATCATGGATCAGTATGCAGTGGTGAAAGCGAATATAAAATGCAGACTTGGTGAAGGGAATCAGATTAAGATGTGGAAAGATATCTGGATGGGAAATTCAACCCTAATGGAGCAATTTCCTGATATTTATAACATTTTTGAAGCTAAAAATGCATTTGTGAATGAAGTGGGGATGACTGTGAATGGGAATGTTGAATGGGATTTGAAACTGAGAAGACCATGCTATGATTGGGAGCAACCTAATCTGACAGCCCTCAATAATCTTTTGGGGACTGTGACTCTTGTGGAAGGGCAGGATGAATGGCTTTGGAGTGGTTGCAACAAGGGTATTTTTTCTGTGAAAAACCTGTATGAAAAATTTGTCGAACGACATAGATCTTCAACTAACTTACTGGTGGCATTTCCTACGGTTTTGGTTTGGAAGCAAAAACTTCCTCAATATCAAGGTTTTTTTCTGGTCGACTATCTTGGGAAGATCTCTGACAGCTGATAACTTGATTCATAGAGGCACCATGATTTCTCCTGTGTGTGGAATGTGTTCGTTGCTGAATGAAACAATTCCCCACCTGTTTCTCCACTGTCCTCTGGCACTCAAAACTTGGCACTGCTTTACAGCATCTCGGTTTAACGTGATCCAAGAACTCTTTATTGTGGACTCAATTGAGGAATGGCTCAAGAAATGGCCAGCTGGGACAGCTCAGGATTTTGGTCGTATTACTTGGAAGCTTATTCCTTATGCAATTATTTGGGTATTATGGAAGAACAGGAACCTGAAGATCTTCAAATCAAAGGAGATCGTCTTCAAGAATATTGTGGCAGAAGTAAAGGGCACTATATGGTATTGGGAAGCAACATGGGTAGGCAGGAGGAAGTACAAGTTTACTGATCTCTTGCACAAATGGGAAGAAGTCATCGCAGGGCAAATTACAGTGGATCCAGGTTGAGTCTAGCTTTTTGATCGGGTCATTGTATGGTTTTAGGGTATTTTGTTTTGTTTGGGTCTCTGACTCTGGTGAGTCTTTAACTGACGGTGCATCACTGCATGCGGTTCAGGATTGTTTTTCTTTTATTCTTTTCAATAAATTTCTACTTATCAAAAAAAAAAAAAAAAGCACCGGCTAAGGCAATAGTAATTTAGATGGCTAAAAAAAATGATATCAAATAAATATTTTTTGGGTTTTCAAAGAGGTATTATGGTAATTTAAATTAATAATAAGAATATTTAAATAGGGGTATTTTAGGTATTATAGTTTTTTTGTCATGAGCCAAACGTATTTTTGGGCTTCATAGGTTATTTAAATGTTGTTGGGCCATGTGGGTTAAAGGCTTGGACTATTAATTAATGGGTATGAGTAAAACTGGTCCATATCATGGGGACATATATCAAAAAGTTTGTGTCTAGCCGGTGGTGGAAGGACAGGTGATATCACTTTTTACTATTCACACCCCTGCTCTCATTAAAATAGTAAAGATATATTCATTAGATTGTGATTATCTGAGACATTCATATGAATTATATATGCGGAATTTTCACTTAGGTGGGTGATCATGATCCTTTTGCTCACAATCTGAGACATTCAAGATTTGTATAACAATCTTATTATAATTCTCCAGATTTACCTAAAGATTTGCTTTGACTACCACCAAGTCACCAACCACCATACCATATTTGTTGTCTGAAACTACTAAAGATTTTATTATTGACAGGATTTTTTTTTTTTTTTGGCTCATTGGGTAGAATCAATTTTGTCTCTAAAGATTTTATTTATTGGTTATTTTCCTTCTTTGCACATACACTGCCGAAATTGGTCTTGTTATAGAGATAGTCATAGTGGTACTCTCACTATAAATACTACCTCATTCTTCACAATTTTCGTGCACTTTTCTGTTTTGGAAATCATACATTTTATTTTCTTCCTTTTGTGTTTCCTTGCTTTCTACTATTCTCATATCATGGCCAGTGCTGGTAATGCCAATGGCGGTAAAGGCAAAGACATCATGTCTAGGATAAAGTTTACTAGCAACAAGCATTTTCCTAACGGTTTTCGTATCTTAGTAGTGGATGGATGTCCTATGTATCGCAAGGTTGTTGAAGCATATTGTAACTTATGCGACTATAAAGGTACATAGTCTCTAGCTATGTCATAGAGGACAACAATTTTTTTTTTTTAAATAATCTAAATTGATTTTATTAGAATTTAGCATATGCAATATTGTTTTTAATTTCAGATATTTCTTCCCAATTTGTAGTTACAGTATGTCAGTATTTGCGCCAATTCTGATTATTTTTTAAAAATCTCATTCACATAGTACTAAAAGCTAGTGTACTAGCCAAACTCAAAACAAATAATTCAAAGTTGAATATCAATAAGCGGTTTATAAATTTAAAATATTTACTTTTGTTCCCTTTCAGCTACGATTGTTAATACCACAACAGATGCCATTTCCAAACTCCATGAGACACAAGGTGGATATGATCTAGTATTGAGTGAAGTCTACATGACCGGAGTCGATGGATTCAAACTACTTGATACTGTCAGAAGAGAGTTCAAAATTCCTGTTATTTGTGAGTTGTCTTCTAAAAACCAAGTTTTTCACGCCATTTATATTACCATATATTTAACTTTTATATCTTCATGTTGCATTTATTTTCAGATATAATTACTTTTAAATTACAGTGATGTCTCCTGATGGAAGAGATCAAACTATTGCCAGAGGACTACAAGCAGGAGCCCGTTTCTATCTTACGAAACCATTTGGGTTCGGAGAAATTCAACAAATTTGGCAACATAGTGTGGTTTGCAGGCGAAATGTTAACTCACATTCGAACCTCTCATCAGGGAAAATGGAATCAAATGAAAATCTTGGGGAAGGTGGTTTTGAGGTCAACAGTGGAGAAGATGATGGTAACAATATTTGGACAACTGAACTTTATCTTGAATTCTTAAATGCTATCCAAGTTATAAGCCTGTTCACAAGTAAAACCTTTTCTTTTATTTTATTGGATTGACATGATCAACACCTTCTCGAAATTATTTATTCTTTTGTTTTAGGAAATTCTTGTTTGACGAGGAACTTTTTTTTATCATTATTTTAAGAACCGGAACCAGGAAATATTTATGAATGTATGAGAAACAAGGGGATCACCAGAGTCTCCAGAGAAAAGGTTGCAAACCTTTTCCAGGTATGTTGTATGTATGTATATATATGCTTATGATGAAAATTCGTTCTTCATATAATAGCACCCAAGACAAGTCTCTGCACTAGCTGTGTTGCTTCCCTGCAGTTACCACTCAATCTCTGCCTAGATTTCAGCTGTCTTTATGCAGCCCAGATATATGTGCCTTACGTTCTCCTCGTCACACCCACAGTACACATCTGTTAGCCAACTGCCATCCCATATGTTACATATTTACGAATCATATATGTTATTAATTAATTTTAAGCTTAAAGTAGAAAATCTTTCATACAATTTTTTTCTTCTTCTTTTAGCTTTGACAATGTGTTCTTGATTATAATCCTTGGGAATACTTTGTTCTTCTGGCTGCAGCTTATACATGGTGCTGATGATGATTATCAAGAATCGGAAGGTGAAGGAGATGAACAAGAAATGGAAAGTGAAAGTGATGATGGAGGTTCATCAGTTGATACTGATTCGGTCCGAGGAGATTGATGCTGCTGCCTTAGTTATTTACAACAAACAAGCTGGGAACCCGCGCTACGCACCGGGTATGAGAAAAAGCTTCATTAGACTGCCCGTGTTATTTATGTTTGATTAATTCATGTTTTTACTATTTTATTGTGTTTTTATTTTGATTTGAGAGGTTTGTGGTTAGTGGGAGAGTGGATAAAAAGTGTAGAGGTTATTTGTTTAATGAAAAATGGATAAGAAATATAGAGAAAAACAAAAATTAGTTTTAAGGTAACCAATTTATTTATTTATTTTTTTTTTTTTTTTTTTTTTAAAAATAGAAAAATTGTGAGAGCTTGGAGATCATTTAGGATGCCACCTAGGAGAGAGAATGTGGGACCGCATGGGTCTAGCTATTATCTATATTATAATGTGAGGATGGGACAAACACAATTTGTCTAGATAAGACAAACAAGGGTTTGGATCGTCTAGATATCTGTGCATGAGGGTTGATCTGTGGGTGAGATTAAATCAATGGTTGGGTCCAAACTTAAGTTATGTTCAATGGGTAAGATAGTCTTGAGATGTGTTGATCTGTGGGTGAGATTAAATTCGTGGTTGGGTCCAAAATTTAAGTTGTGTTCAATGGTTAGGATTGTCTTGAGATCTATGTGAGAGTAGATCTGTGGGTAAGATTAAATCAATGCTTGGGTCCAAACTTAAGTTGTGTTCAATGGTTAGGATAGCCTTGAGCTCATCTAGAGATGTGTTGATAATAATAGATGGGTGAGATTAAATCCGTGGTTGGGTCCAAACTTAAGTTGTGTTCAATGGTTAGGATTGTCTTGAGATCTATGTGAGATTAGATCTGTGGGTGAGATTAGATCAATGTTTGGGTCCAAACTTAAGTTGTGTTCAATGGTTAGGATAACCTTGAGATCCATATGTGAAATTTTGATAGGAGGCTTAGATTAAAGAGATTTAACAGGGAAATTATGTGTATAAGTTTTTTATATTAAAACTTCTTTTTCTTCTTTTTCTTCCTTTGCTCCAATCTTCCTGCACTTCACAGCCGACTCCTTTACAACTTCGAATCAATTACACTTCAAGTTTGGTTACAATGAGAAATTAAAAAAGAATTGATGAAATAATCCACCAAAATCATAGATCCACCACCTAAACTTTGAAATCAACCTCCACAATCATAGATTTTGAAATCAAAATGTTAAATTTTCAAGTTTAAAACATGAAATTAACACCAACAATATATAATTCATCATTTAAATGATTAAATTTGGCTTAAACATCATGAAAATACACCAACCACCACTTCAAAATTTTATCTCCACCACTAAAACCCTAATACCCATATCTCAAAACTTTAAATCCACTCACAAAACAATAAACCAACTAACTCAATGTTTGATTTCACCACCCAAAAGTTGAAACCAACCACCACCCAAAACTCCATATCTACCACTATCAAAGTTGAAAGCAACAATTTAAAACTTCAAATGTATAATCATAATGTAATCAATGGCTAGATATCCTTCAATATCAATCCAATGGTTTGTAGGAGATAAGAAAATGCTTAAGTTATTTTCTCACTCAAGTGAGAAAATAAGCTTTTTCACCTTTTAAATTACTAGGGGGTAGATACAAATAAAAATAGAAATTGATTTATAATAAAAATTGTACTTCTTATTTCTTCACTTAAAAGAAATAAGAAATTGATTTATAATGGAAATCGATCTACTTCTTCTTCCTTCACTTCTATATAATGGTTTTAACCCAATCAACAAACCTAATCAAAGCTTTTCGAATAAACACCAAATCAAACAAATCGATCTCAATCACAAAGACTTCTACAAAACTTTTGTCAGGTACAAATTTCTTATCTCAAATTTTGTCAGGTATATATTCATATCTTATATGTTGACAAAAACAAATTTCTTATGAAGATGCATAATTTTTTTCTTAGATAGTCACCTATCCAATTTTTATGAGATACCTAATTTTAATTTATTTTGGTGATCCGAGACCCCTGCAATTCTAGGTTTCCCCTGTACAATTCTTATGAGATGTATAATTTTAACTTTTTTAGGTGATCCAATCCAAGTACCCTGTGCAATTCTAGGAATGTGCCATGTGTTTACGACTGTACAGGAAAATTCATGTACAATAGATCGATGTAAATCTCAAATTCTTTTATGTAGAATGGTTATTATACATATCTGGTGCTCATCGTTATAAATTTTCATATAACTTATATGAAGAAACAATAATATTTCTTAAATTATTATATACAAACATATAATTGTATGTGCACTCTAATATTTTGAAAGAGAATAACGATTATATTGATAATTAAGAATTGATAATACAGACATATAATTTATATTACATTGTAATGTAATATAATTAAATTGAAAGAGAGAGATGAAGAAAATTATCAATAACGATTGCATACATTTTTTATTATATGTGCACTCTAATATTTCTTAAATTGTGTTTATCATTACAAACAATGCAATATACAACAAATTCTGAAGAATATGGTAGGAAACAAAGAGAACCAAAGAAAGCAAAAAATCTCACCATTACAGAAGAGTTGACTCCAAATAAACGTCAACAAGCCCAATGTAAAAAGAGACTAATAGAATCAATGAGCCAAAAAAATAATACAACATCAAAGAAACCCAAAAATAATGAAGTTTCTGAAGAGTTAACTCCTAATAAACGCAAAATAGCGCAACGTGAAAAGAAGATAAGAGAAAAAAGGACAAATATTGAAGAATACAAGCAATGATGGATTAAGGTTTGTTATTCTAAATATTATTTTATATTTTTTATATATAATTGGCAGAAAATATTTTGTTACCATGTAGACCTAAGCAAGCCACAACGGGTTTTAGGATCTACTTGCAACAATCACACATTTAGTCAGCGACAATTTTACCAATTTAGGTGTCATATTAACTAATATAGATAAGACATTGTACTGCATCTACATTTAGATTATATCCGTGCCTTCACTAATAATTATCCCTGTCACACATCTGACCCCGACTGTGCAAGAAGAAATAGTCTTATTGGGAACAGTTTATCCTCAAAGTAGTTTGTCAGATATTACACGTTGGCATCTCTTACCATGAAAAACAATCATGCCGCTTCTCATTCCAGGGCTGGGCTCTATTCAGATTTGCATTGAAGCGCAATGACTAATACACCACAAACTGTATGACATTGACCATGGTGCTTGTGGAAGGTCGATTCTGCCTATGCTTATTCAAGCACATTTCAGTTACAGCTGCAAAGACAGCTAGCCCTCTTCTAGGGTATCTCCCATGAAGCCTTAGGTCTACCAGGTTATGACGCTCCCTGAACCTTAGTCTTGCCTGTATACACAAAATGACAAAAATTTAGTTCCAAACTATATAACACCACTTGGCTTGGTGGAAGCAAATTTCTTTTTGTCCAAATGGCCATATGACCATGTTGCAGTTAAAAATAAGTAGTGGACCAGATATTGGTATAAGCAGAACTTACTCAAGTAACCAGATCCCCATCAGGATATGCTTTGCGCCCAGAGATGATCTCTAGCAAGATGATGCCAAGATTGTACATCTCATCCTTTTTCTCTGTTGCTGAACCAACCCATGCAATCCCAGAAGTTTGAAATATTAGCAATATGTCCTGTGCCAACAAGGATCTTATCGGACCTAAGATTTCCGTGAATAATATTCATCTTATGTAAGAAATCAAGGCCTTTGATAATTCCCTGGGCAATTCGAACTCTCTAATTCCAGTCACCGAGAAAGGTGAATTCCTCACCACCATCTATAAAATGCAATCAAATTAAAATTAGGATGCATAGAAAACAAAATTTCCACTCCATTTAAACTCAAGAGAAGTTCATACTTGGTAAACAAAACACACACTAAATTAGACACCTATGCTCACCTTGCAAGCTTTTCCCTAATGATCCGAACTGCAGGAATTCATACACAACAAACTTTTCTCTTTGGTCGGCACATGACCCTAGAAGCTTCACTATATTGATGTGATCTAAGTTGGTTAGTAAACAGAATTCGTTGTAAAATTCTTTCAGGGACCGGGGAGTGTCCGAGACAAGTTTCTTCACAACGATTTCCTGTGAAAATAATGTCCCAATTAAAAATTTAAAAACAAAACCATCTAGATAATAAAACAAAAATTCATTCGACCAAATTGTTAAAGTCATCTCTCCTGTCTTCCCAAGACACCCTTATGCACTCCTTCACTGAGATAGTTAACTTGAGCAAAGTCATTATTTTACACGATAATATTTTGTTGCCGAGTAAACCTAAGCAAGCCACAACAGGTTTTAGGATCTACTTGCAACAATCACACATTTAGTCAGCCACAACTTTACCAATTTAGGCGTCATATTAACTAATATAGATGAGACATTGTACTGCATCTACATTTAGTCATATTTTTTTAACTAATATACATTTAGTCAGCCACAGAATTGGTTTCATGTCTGACAAATAGATAACTGATGTTCACAATTTCATTTCAATTAGTTTCATTCATCCTTTTACAGTTTTCAGTTAATGGTCACACTATAATTGGTTGTTATCTCATATGTTTTTATGCATACTACATAGACTGCTGTATAGACATTGACTGAAGAATAGATAACTGATATTCTGTAGGCGTAGTTCCATTTATATATTGGCTGATTCTTTTTAACTTAATATTTTTTTTTAAATATTTTTGCTTTTAAAATGTATGGTATAATAAATTGATATATCAATTTTCTCTATATTTATTAGTCAAATTGTTAAATCAAACAAATATCAAGAAGGCCAACGTAAACGAAGAGAAAGAGAATTATCTGAAAGGAATGCATCCAACAATGTTGTAACTCAAAATAAAGAAGTCAAGCCAAAGTAATTAGTTCACCCACGGATAATGTTATTTCCACATTGCTTTAATTATTATACCGTTGAAATTTTTCACAGATTTTCACACATATTTCTTCTACAGGAAAATAAAGCGCTCTCGAAAAATAAAAATAAATTGATAGACTAGATTATTCTTGCTCAATGGATGGTATAAACAATAGGATATCAGTTGCAGGTAAAGGGGAAAAAATAGCTGTCCTTCAAATTTTGGTAATACCATTATAATGGTTCTTCAATGTTCAATATTCATTTTTTACTTCTTCCCTAATATCGTAGCAATTTTTTTTTATTTTGTGTTTGTTGAAATTTATTCATTCATTTTGTTAATAACCCATTAGGTTTTAATTTATGACTGGATGGTTTGTTACCATCAATTCCAGTGTGGTTAGATACTGTTCAACAGCTAAAGAATTAGAAGCACATCTTTTGTTGTTTTCACTGTTTAAAGTGATTGTTTTTACCACGAAGAAACGACAAATCCCAACCACGGATATATATGGGCCATAACTGCTAAAGGCCTTCAAACCGGCTTAAGCATCTGGATAAAAATGATATTTGGAATTTATAAAATATATTAAAAAAAAATTTGATAATTTTGTAATTTCATTAAAAATACTATTTGTAATTTTTATTTATAATTTCATTGGCAATTTACAAAACCTAAAAATTATTAGTAAAATGAACGGTATAAACTAACGTGGCGAAGCCACGGGTACAACTAGTATAGATATATAGATAAGCAGTATGCATGTGTCACCTTAAGTAGGGGTTTGTTTGGTGGATTTGGATTTCATTATCATAAGTTCTTGTTTATCAAAAAAATAAAAAACAAAAAAAATTAACAAGTACTTTGACAAATAATATTGGTTTCCTTATTGTTACTACGTGAATGTGCCTCTTAGATAAAAGAAAGCCCAACCCAAGAAAACCCAGCCCAAGAACTATTAAATCATAAAAGAAAGCCCAGCCCAGACTAAATACCTAGCCCATAATCATAAAAGAAAGCTCAGCCCAGCCCAGAACTATTGAACCATATTATTATTATTTTCGCTTTTACGTGGGATCCGCCAACAGATATATCAGCAGAGAAAATAGCTGAAATTAAATTTTATCAAACACGCGTTTTTATCGGATTGGCCAGACCGCAGTCGAACCAAAAAATCAAATTTTCTATTATTTCCTATCCAATCATCAACTGCCACGTACTCCATGTTGTGCGCAGCAGAAACTAATGCACAAATAATATGATTGAACTAATGTATGAAAGTAAAACGAAAACGACAAAATAAACAAGCAACCACACACAAGACACAAGATATACGTGGTTCGGCAATATGCCTACGTTCACGGGGAGAAAGGATGATGCTTTTCTTATCTAGACAATTGTACAAGCCCTCACGAAGAAACCGAAGTCTTCTTCCTCACAAAGTTCTCTCAAACTCTTTAATGGCTTCTCACAATCTCTCTCTTAGAAAAGTTAAGGTTTTGTATCACTTCTATTTGGCTTTATAGTATAGCCTTACAATAGACCACGAATTTGGGCCCAAACAGGCCCATATTGCACATAAAACCCAACAATTCTCCACCTCGGCGAAGATTCAACAAATCTAAGCCGACAAACACAAGTCATAAACTCCCACACATGTCCCGAAAGACCACCTCGGCTGCACCACTTCATGGTTGCCTACGTACCCTTCTTCTAAGGGATCAAGCCATCGTAGTTCACTCCAAAATATACTATCCACTCAAAGGAAGAACATGGACCAAATCTAAGCAATGATAGAACTTAGTCCCTGAAACCACTTTAGTCAACATGTCAGCCGAATTATTGCTAGTATGAATCTTCTTCAATAAAATCTCACCCTCTTCAATAATGTCTCTGACAAAGCGATGTCGCACATCAATGTGCTTTGTACTAGCATGATAAACTGAGTTCTTTGCCAGATTTATGGTACTTTGATTGTCACAATGAACCATAAGCTGCTCTTGCACAATACCCAAGTTTTTCAACATACCTCGTAACCAAATGGCTTCTTTAAAGGCTTCAGTCACAGCCATATATTCTGCTTCTGTCGAAGACAAAGTAACACGAGATTGTAATGTAGACCGCCAACTAATAGGACCACCTGCCAATGTAAAAACATATCCAGTAGTAGACCGACGTCTCTCTATTTGACCATCATAATCAGCGTCCACATAACCAACACAAAACTGATTCAAATCCCTTCCCTTCTGGAATAGTAAACCAACCTCCACACTACCTTGAATGTAGCGTAAGATCCATTTCACAGCTTCCCAATGTTTCTCACCAGGATTATGCATGTACCTACTTACAGTGCCAACTGCATGCCCAATGTCGGGCCTTGTACATACCATCGCATACATCAAGCTACCAACCGCACTTGCATATGGATAACGTGTCATGTAAGCACATTCCCTATCAGAATTAGGAGACATGGAAGCATTCAAGTTAAAATCTTTTGAGAGAGGTATACTCACAGCTGTACCAATCTCATATTGGCTAAATCTCTGTAGCACCTTCTGTAGATAGGCCTTTTGAGATAACCACAATCTTCCATTGTCTCGTTCCCTCTGAATTTCCATGCCAATTATCTTTCTCGTTTCACCAAGATCTTTCATCTCAAACTCCATAGACATAGTCTTTTTCAACTTGTCTATCTCCACATTGCTTTTAGAGGCTATGAGCATGTCATCAACATATAAAAGCAAATAGATAAAAGAACCATCACATACCTTGCGAAAATAGACACAAGGATCATATGGACTTCTTGTGTACCCTTGCCCTAGCATAAACCGAGTAAACCGCTTGTACCATTGCCTTGGAGATTGCTTCAACCCATACATCGATTTCTTCAATTTACACACCAGCTTGTCATTACCCGCATCTTTATACCCACTCGGCTGAGTCATATAGATCTCCTCATCTAGCTCACCATGTAGAAAAGCAGTTTTCACATCAAGTTGAGCTAACTCCAAATCAAATTGTGCTACTAAGGCCAATAGGATGCGAATAGAGGAATGTTTCACAACTCGAGAAAAGATTTCATTATAATCAATTCCCTCCTTCTGAGCATAGCCTTTTGCCACCAATCTTGCTTTGAAACGTACATTTTCACCAGGAGACCCATCTTTCTTAGTGTAAACCCATTTGCATCCGATTGCTTTCTTTCCCTTAGGCAACTCCATGAGTTCCCAAGTTTCACTCTTATGAAGAGATTTCATCTCCTCATCCATGGCCGTCTTCCACCTTTCATAATCACTACTCTGCAGTGCTTCACGAAAAGTTTCGGAATACCCTCATCAACAACTGAAAGTGCATAAGCTACCATATCATCAGTAAGCCGTTTAGGAACACCGGCATTTCTCTTGGATAATCTAGATGCAATTGGACCCTCATCATTAGAGTCCACATGTACTGTATCATCACCCGTCTCATCATCAACCTCATTATCTGTCATGTCATCAGAATCTATAACACTAGGAACCTCAATACTTGGAACCCTTATAGTAGACGTTTCCAAAGATACAGAACCACCTGGAACACGTGGAGATATCTCAGTCTCCACCCATTGCGAAACCTCTTTGGCCTTGCTCTCCACCTGCTGAGAGCTCTTAGGCTTCAACATAGAAGCCTCATCGAATGTCACATCTCTGCTTAGAATAATTTTCTTCAATTCTGGATCCCATAGCTTATAACCTTTTACTCCATTCTGTAGACCCATAAATAAAGACTTCTTTGCACGAGGATCCAACTTACTCTCTCGGACATGATAGTAAGCTGGACACCTAAACACATGAAGAAAACAATAGTCTGAAGCAGGCTTACCAAACCAAACCTCCATAGGAGTTTTGCCATCAATCGCAGTCGAAGGCAACCTGTTAATAAGGTGACAGGCATACACAATAGCCTCAGCCCAAAACACTTTGCCTAACCCAGCATTAGACAACATACACCGAACTCTCTCCAGTAAAGTTCGATTCATCAGTTCTGCCACCCCATTTTCCTGCGGTGTCTCTCTTACAGTGAAATGGCGTTCAATACCCTCATCCTGACATACTTGCAAGAATGGATCATTTTTGTACTCCCTCCTCCATTATCTGAGCGAAGTACTTTGATCTTTCTGCCAATTCGGGTCTCAACTAACTTCTTCCACTTTATGAAAATTTCTAGGACTTCATCCTTGCTCTTCATGGTGTACACCCACACACGCCTAGAAAAATCATCAACAAAAGACACAAAATAATGCTTACCTCCCCAAGATGCATTCTTGGTAGGCCCCCAGACATCCGTGTGAACATAATCAAGAGCTCCACTAGTATTATGGATAGCCGTGCCAAACTTTACTCTTGTCTGCTTGCCCAGAATACAATGCTCACAGAATTCTGTTTTACAGGCGATAGCACCCTTTAACAACCCTTGCTTTATCAATCTTTGCAAGGATTTTTCACCGGTATGCGCCAACCGCATATGCCACAGCCGCGTAGTCTCTCTAGCAATCTTTGATGTAGCCTCAGACACAGCCACATCCCCAGCAACTGTGCTATCTTGAAGGAAGTACAAGTTCCTTTGTCGAACACCCTTGAGTACACCAGCCACAACCTTTAGAACGCCATGTTCAAGTACCACCTTGTAACCATTGGCTTCTAAAGTACCAACTGAGATAAGATTCTTCTTCATGTCAGGAACATACCTAACATTCTTCAGCTTCCTTATAATTCCATCGAACATCTTCAGACGAATGGTACCTATATCCATTATGTGACAGGGTTGATCATTCCCCATCACACCACTACACCACTCTCCTGCTTCTTAAAATCAGAAAACCATTCCCTTATAGGACATATATGATAAGAAGCAGCACAATCTAAGATCCATTCATTACCACTAGTGTAACAAACCATTGATGAAACGGATAAAGAATAATCAGAATCTACATCATCATCTTTAGTATCACATGCAACATTTACCTCAGAGTCTTTCTTCTTGTCCTTTGCCTTGGCTTTAGGACAATCTTTCTTCCAATGCCCTTTCTCATGACAAAAAGAGCATTCATCCTTTGCTAGAGATCGACCTCTCGACTTTGACCGAGATTTCCCTCTACCACCTTGGCCTTTCTTGTCACTAGACCTTCCTCTTGTCACCAAGACCTCAGGTGTAGAGCCCTTCGACTCTTCCTTGTCCTTCTTCATACACGCATGAGTTAACAATGCTGCAGAAATCTCACCATACACCAATTTTTCTTTCCCATATGTGAGTGTGATAGCCAAGTGTTCATATTCGTCCGGTAACGAATTTAAGAGACACACTGCCTTGCTTTCATCACTCACATCTGCTCCTAGATTCGCCAAGTCTGCAATTAGCTTGGTAAAATCATTAAGATGCTCCGCCATGGAAATACCTCTTCTCATATCTATTCGATAGAACTTTCGAAGTAGATAGTTTTTATTGTGGATAGTCTTTGTCATGTACTTCTTCTCCAATTTTCGCCACATCTCCTTTGCAGACGCATCATTCATCACAAGATATTTAATGTCTTGTCCCAAACACAACCTTATGATTCCACAAGCTCGTTTGTTTATCTTTTTCCAATCCTTCTCTTCCACATCTTCTGGCTTATCCTCCAGAACATCTTCTAGGTCTTGTTGACATAGAGCATCCATTACCTCACACCTCCACATACCAAAGTTATTGGTGCCAGTAAACTTCTCTAAATCAGTTTTTGCTTGATGGTAAACCACTGACTTGGTTTCCCCTTTCGAACTCTTCGAACTCCCTTCTTTTGACATCTTTCACCAACTTTCAAACACTAAACAATCACCAAACGAATATGAAATTCACCCTGGAATTTCAACAAACACCTTCTAGACGCTCAAGTTCTAACCAAAGCTCACAAGAAAAATCCAAGATTGGATTTTTACCGAAATTTAGAAAACAAAACCGTCAACTTCAAAGAATTACTGGGAATAGAATACTTTGAAACAGAAAACGTACCATACACCGTTGGAAAACCTGAAGACTCTTCTTTCCAACCCAAAAAAACGGATCAATGTTTCGATATCCGATAACAGAGTTATGGCCGTTTTACCACAGAGTATCGAATCTGGACAGATTCTTCAAAACCCTTTAACCAATGTTCTGCAATCCCTCTTTAACCCAAGGAACTAACCTTCGGCTCTGATGCCACTTGTTGTGCGCAGCGGAAACTAATGCACAAATAATATGATTGAACTAATGTATGAAAGTAAAACGAAAACGACAAAATAAACAAGCAACCACACACAAGATACAAGATATACGTGGTTCGACAATATGCCTACGTCCACGGGGAGAAAGGATGATGCTTTTCTTATCTAGACAATTGTACAAGCCCTCACGAAGAAACCGAAGTCTTCTTCCTCACAAAGTTCTCTCAAACTCTCTAATGGCTTCTCACAATCTCTCTCTTAGAAAAGTTAAGGTTTTGTATCACTTCTATTTGGCTTTATAGTATAGCCTTACAATAGACCACGAATTTGGCCCAAACAGGCCCATATTGCACATAAAACCCAACACTCCATTCACTATTCCTAAGCTCTGCTCTCTTCTAAAGTAGTAAAGATATGATCTGGGATAAGTGTGTGTATTAACCTATTTCTAGATTAATGCACTGCTGGGTCAGGTCGCTAGGGAGACTTGACCAAATGGGGATGTTTGAGATCGGGGTGGCTGCACCTCGTTGAGATCGAGATTGCCTACGTACTCTAGCTCGGGGGAATTGAACTTAGAGATCAAGCCATCGTAGTTCTGTTTATATAGAAGATAGAAGGGCGTGGATTGTGGATCTTGCAGATTCTCCGCCATCATAATGAGGATTAAATGAGTAACACGCGCGGATCATCCCTGTGAATTAATTGTGTAACTGATGAGAATATTCTGTGCATTGAATGAGAGCACGTGTGTATAGCAGGTCGCTGCTCGTTGTATGATCGGGTCGCTGTGAACGAGCTACTAGGAGGTCGGAGCTGTAGCGACCTGGTAACTGGATGACTGTGCCACGTGGCTGCTTTTGATTGGCTGGAGTATGTAGTACCTCTACATAAGCCCCCTCTTTTTAGGTCGGCTGGTGAAGGCGGGCTGAAAAGACTGAATGCACCGTTCGATGTTGATTTGAGGTTTGCTTTATGGATTTGGTGACGTGGCACTCATGCAGCGCTGTTTGTGGTAATCATGGCGTTCTTACGGGAAAGTGGAGGAGTTTCCTCGAGCAGTTAGCCGTGTAGTTATGGCAACTGACGCACGTATTTCTTGATTGAATATCTGTTTTGCACGTGGACTGATCCAACGGTGGATACAAACCGTTTTGTGAGTGGAGAATAACTGCAATGCACATTTGATCCTTTGGTCGATCTGAGCCGTTCGTCTGTTTTGAATCGATGGCTAGAAATGCTTGAGCTACAGTATATAAACTGTAGTTACCTTGAGAAGGGTTTACCTTTCTTGCCTTTATTTGAATTGCTGCCGCTTTGCAGTTGCTATCTGAAGAACTTTGAGAGCTCGTGAGGTTTGTTTTCTTTTCTTTTTACTTCTTTGATCTTCTGAATTGTTTTCTTTCGCCTTCTGTTTTCTTGTATATTTGTTGAGAGAAATGTCTGACGCTAGCGATTCTCAAAATGATCACTTGAGTGACGATGGTGATGAAGAGATTGAGTCTGAGGGTACTCGATCTGACACTCCGTCTCCCGTTGGTGAAGAAGAGGTAGATAGTCCTCAGAGTAGTGGTTCTCATGGAGCAGACTCATCTGATGATGAATTGGTGGAGGGAGACGATGGTGCAATGTGTAGGGTTGTAAATATGAACTATGTAAATAGGCATATCATAGTTAGAAAAATGTATGGGTTTAGGTCGATTAGGCATTTAGAGATTAGATTTCTAGGAGATCGTTTACTTTCCCCTGAATATCGACCTAATAACCCTTTCTCAACTGTTTTTACTTTGCCCCAATTCCGTGCTGGGTTGAGGTTGCCTTTGTCTCGATTGGTGGTCGACCTGTTGAATGCCATTAGTCGAGCCCCCTGCCAGATGAATGGTAATTTCTGGCGGAATATGAGGGTAATTGAAGACCTCAACAAGTTGCATAAGTGGAACATTACGCCGAAGGACGTACTGAACCACTTTTGCTTCAAACGCTCCTCGAAGGTTGAACTCTCTGGCTATAACATGCAGGTTAGGCCAGACCGTTTGCCTTTGATTTATCCAGTGAGTAGCGAGCCATGGTGGAAAGATCCCATGCTGTTCACTGGACCGATTGTTGAAGGGGATATCCAGTTGCGTCATACGATTAGGAATGACGCTTGTAAGTTTGTTGTGTGTAGTACTAGGATTGTTGATTTGTTTTCCTGTTTCTGATCTTGACGTCTTTGCATTTTTGTTGCAGCGATCCGGGACGACCATTTGATTAGAAAAAACGATCTGAAATCCGCTCTGAACTGCTTTGGTAAGTTGAGCGACGAGCGGAAGATCTCGTTTCTACCTCACCTAAAGGAACATTTTATTCCTAAAGGTGGTCCAAAAACTGTTTGGGACGAGCTCGAGAGGAGGAAAGCTTTGAAGAAAGCATACATGTCTGCTATTCACAAAGGTGATGCTGGGCGATCTGGTGGCAGCTCGCGGGGTGGTAGCTCGAGGTCTGCTGAGGAGAAGGAACGAGCTGGGGGTAGCTCGAGGGTTGCTGAGAGAGAGCGGTCTGCTGGTGCTGCTCGGAGGTCGGAGAAAGAACGACCTGTGGAGAATGATAGAGTTGGTGGTGGCTCGCGCCAGGTGGAGGCAGTGGCGAGCCCCCTAGTCGTGTCTCCTCCGCCTTCATTTCCCAAACTGCCTGCATTTTTCTGGGCAGAAGAAGAGGTCTCACTCGGGTGCTCTGAAGCTGTTGGAGAGACCCGTTGTGCCGACACCTGCTCTTACCCCGCCTATTAGGGGTCTTGAGATGTCTTCTGTGTCGATGAAGACTGCTGTTCGGCCTTCGCAGAAAGGCAAGGGTGTGACGTCTGAGTTCCGTCCTGGGCCCTTCGACTACTTGGATGGCTGTGGTGAGAGGCATGTCGTGTATGATAACGACAGTGCCATTGCTGACCCCTGCGTTGCCCGGGCTGTGAATGAGGGCATCGTTCTGGAAGCTGATGCTCGAGCAGTGAAGTCTCAATCTCTTTTGGTCAACTGCTCAAAGTTGAATTCGGCGCTGTCTTTGGTAAGTGTTGCCATAAGAATTATTTTCTGCTTAGTCGTTGTTGCCTAAATTTGCTTGGGCTTTGTAGGTTAACGCGACCTTCCAGGAGATTCGTCTGGTCGCTGAAGTTGGCGCCCAGGCTGAGGTTGAGCTGAAGGCGATGAATGACAAGCTTGAGCAGGCGAAGAATGTTGCTGTTGTTGCGGAGTGCAAGTTGAGGGACAGGGATGCTCAGGTCGCGGCGCTGAAGGAGACAGTGGAGCAGCTGAAGGAGACCAATGAGCGGTTGAAGGAGAATGTGGCTGCTGCTAACGCTTCTGCTGAGCACTGGCAGAACGTGAGCCAAGAGAATGGTGCGGCGTGGCAGGCCTACTGTGAGCAGCTGCAGAAAGCTTTGATGGGGTCGCCCGAAGGAGAGGAGACGCGAGGTGGTGTTGGAGATACTTCGGCGCCAGCTCAGGACACCTCGATGGGCCCTAGTGACCAGGTCGCAAGAGCCCTTATTGAAGTTGATGCTTCAGGTGACCAGTCTGTGCAGCAATGAGCTAGCCTCGGTTTCCCTTTCTTATATTGGGTAACCTTGATTTCCCTTTCTTGTATTGGGTAACCTTGGTTTCCCTTTCTTGTATTGGGTAACCTTGTGCAAAGTTTGCTTCTTGCACTCCTTGTTCTTGCAGTATGTCTTGTAGAGCTTATTCTTGAGAGCTTGAGTGGGGAACTCCTTGTCTTTTGTATTTGCCATCAGTGATCAGTTTTTACTTTGATGACCTTGTATGGATTCCTTTTGACCAGCTAGTTTCCAGGAAGTCCTGGTAGCTCGTTCAGAAGGCAGGTAGACGAGATGAATGGCTGCAAGCAGGACGTACTGAAACAGTTCCTCTTGTATGCCTTGATTCTATTTTGGTTGTACCTGTAATTGTTAAAATCTCATAAAGTAAAAAGTTAATTCAACGATTTACCTTGTCTTGTTGTTCATGTCGTTTCGTCTGCTTGAATGGACTTGCAAACAGTAAGTGACATTTGCTCGACCTGATTGTGGGTTGAGGTCGCATTCAATATAATTGTGCTTGGGTCGTGGGAAGAGAGTGACCAATGCACCGAGTTAAGTTGCTAGTGGTTTAACTTAACAAACTTTTAAATTATCAAAAGGAGTAGAGTTTTGATAATTTGTAGGTCGAGGGATTGGACGTTTAGTAGCCATTCATGTTTGAGCGGAGATGAAGGCAAAACTGAATTTATACATTGAAATGCAATGAATGGATGCTTACATTTCATTGATAAAATTTCTTTAAGTGAAAAGCATTCCATGGGTTCTTAACGATCTCCCTTTCTGGCGTTTGAAGACGATAAGAACCGTTGCTTTGAACCTTTGTGATAATGTAAGGTCCTTCCCAGTTGGCATTGAGCTTGCCGATCATATCTTTCCTTTTGTTGTGGAACATTTTCCTCAGAACTAGTTCTCCTGGTTGAAAAGACCTAGGTCGCACGCCTTTGTTATAAGCTCGCTAGAGTCTCTGTTGGTATTGCTCGAGCTTTATGGCGGCGTGGTTACGTCGTTCTTCGAGGAGGTCGACTCCAAACGACCAGGCTTGATTGTTGAGCTCAGTGTCGACCAGAAGTGATTTGGTCGTTCCAAATGTTAGCTCGGTGGGAATAACTGCTTCGACTCCGTAGCATAGGCTGAAAGGTGACATCCCAGTGGACGTACGAGGAGTTGTTCTATAGGCCCACAGGATGTTTTCTAATTGCTGTGGCCATGGATCATGTTGGTCTTCGAGCTTCTTCTTCAAATTGTTTAGAATCTGTCGATTTGCAGCTTCGACCTGGCCGTTGGCTTGCGGGTATCTAGGAGTTGACCTTGAATGCTCGATTTTCCACAGGTCGTAGAATTTTTTTATATTCTTTCCAACAAACTGAGTGCCATTGTTTGTGACTACCCGTTTTGGTAGTCCGAACCTTGTGATGATATTTTCCCACATAAACCTTTGGACATCTGCCTGTGTTACGTTGGTTAATGCAACAGCTTCCACCCATTTAGTGAAATAGTCGACGGCCACTAGAACGAACCTCTTCTCAGACTTCTTTTCCTTGATGAGGGGGCCCATGATATCAAGCCCCCACATGTGGAATGGCCATGGTGCAGTGATGTTGATGAGATCATTTGGATGTTGGTGTTGCTTATCAGCAAATCGCTGGCATTCTTTGCACTTCAAAACAAATTTCTTTGCATCTTCCTTCATTCTTGGCCAGAAGTATCCCTGAGAGATTGCTTTATGGGCTAAGGTACGCCCACCGGAATGGTTTCCACATTCATCTTCGTGGATTTCTTGAAATATCATCTGGCCTTGCTTTGGAATCAGGCATCGTAATAACAATCCCGTTGCAGATTTTCTGAAAAGTTTGCCCTCATGGATTTTGTACATCGTGACTTTCTGCAGCAATCGACTGGCTTCCTTTTTGTCGGATGGTAGGACACCAGTTTGCAGGTAAACCATGAAAGGCTCCATCCAAGTCCCCTGGATGTCTGCTGGAGTTGTTTCTAGTAGATCGGAGATTTGATGAATATCCTCTTCCTTGAAAAGATATGCGGGCTGTGAGTTGACCGCTATAGTTAGGGCCCGCGGTCTGTCTGACTCGATCTTAGATGCTAGAAATGCTAGTGAATCGACATGTCTGTTGTCGTCTCTAGGTATGTGTTCAATTGTGAAATAGCTGAGCTTGCTGATGAGCTCCTTTGCATTGCTAGCATACCTGATGAGGTTGACCCCATTGATCTGGTAATTGTTAGTAATCTGATTGACTACCAGCTGTGAATCGCTGTACACCTTGAGACGAACTGCTTGTAAGTCGATGGCCATTTTTAGGCCCTGTATGAGTGCTTCGTATTCGGCCTCGTTGTTGGAGGTCGAAAAGTCCAGACGAGTTGCTCTTTCGAGCTGTGACCCTTCAGGAGAGATTAGCACACTACCTATTCCACTTCCATTGGAGTTATGGGAACCATCGACATACAGCTGCCAAGTATCTGGGGGGTTGACTTGGACTTGCCTTGTTTCAGGTTCTGGTTCCCAATTGACATCCTCTGCTGGATAGTCTACCAAAAAGTCTGCGACGACCTGGCCCTTGACGGCCTGTCGTGATACGAACTCGAAAGTGTAATCACCCAGCTCGGCTGCCCATCGAGCCATACGACCTGTTTTGTTTTTCTTTTCCAGTATGTGGCGTAATGGCTGATCGGTGATTACTTTTACAGTGTGTGCTTGGAAATAAGGCTTGAATTTGCATGCAGCATAAAGTAAAGCCAATGCTAACTTCTCTAGAGGTGTGTACCTTATTTCGGCCTGCTGTAAGACTTTGCTTGTGAAA
This sequence comes from Aquilegia eximia, assembly GCA_023053565.1. Lineage (NCBI taxonomy): Eukaryota > Viridiplantae > Streptophyta > Magnoliopsida > Ranunculales > Ranunculaceae > Aquilegia > Aquilegia eximia. The sequence goes on from JALIGU010000001.1 coordinate 13,711,212, forward strand.
TAGATAGGTCGCTCGACCTGGTTCTCTTCTTTAAAGAGTACTGCGCTGATCGCGAAATCTGATGTTGCGAGGTAAACGCCGAGTACATCTCCATCGTTGGGCCTTGTGAGAACTGGTGGAGTAGACAGATATGCCTTGAGATCATTGAAGGCCTTCTCGCATTCTTCTGTCCACTCATATGTAGCCCCCTTCTTTAGGATATGAAGCATTGGTCTGCACTTATCTGATGCTCTTGAGATGAACCTGTTCAGAGCTGACACCATGCCGTTGAGTTTTTGGATTCGTTTCTTTGTTTTTGAGCTTGGCATGTCGATCAGGGCTCTGATCTGGTCGGGATTTGCTTCAATGCCTCGTCTGGTGACTAAGTAGCCGAGGAATTTTCCTGATGCAACCCCGAACAGACACTTCTCTAGATTAAGACGCATTCTGTATTGTCTTAATCTTTGGAATGCCTGGTCGAGATTGTACAAATGATCTCGTTCTTTGTCGCTCTTCACTAGCATGTCATCAATGTAGACCTCCATTGTTCGACCTAGGAGGTCGTTGAACATTCTGGTGACCAGTCTTTGGTAGGTCGCTCCTGCATTCCTTAGCCCGAATGGCATGACTTTATAACAGAAAATACCTTGCTCAGTTGTAAAAGAGGTCTTTTCTTGATCAGGCTCGTACATTGGGATCTGGTTATACCCTGAGTATGCGTCCATGAATGACAGTAGCTCAAAACCGCATGTCTGATCGACTAGCCTATCGATTCGTGGCAGTGGGAATGAATCTTTAGGACAAGCTTTGTTCAAACTTGTGAAGTCGATACAGACCCTTGTTTTTCCATTCTTCTTTAAGACTGGTACGATGTTGGCTAGCCAGTCTGGAGTATCGACCTCTCTGATGAAGTCGACCTGTTTAAGTCTGTTGATTTCTTCATTAACAGCTTCGTGAAACTTTGGAGCCAGCCTCCTTGGTTTTTGCTTTACAGGTCGATAATTGGGATTGACCCGCAGTTTATGACATGCAATTGATGGATCTATACCAGGAAAATCGATATACGACCAAGCAAAAACATCTTTATTATTTGAAAGAAAATTTACAAAGTTGACGAACTTATCTTCTTCCAATTCTGAACCTACATAGACATGTCTTGGATCCTCATCTGACCCAATGTTCACACGCACGCCTGGATCGGTGCTACCGAGACTAAGCTTGGGGGAGCTCGCTTGCTCCTTCTGTAATTGCTATTTAGCAGGTTCGGCCTTTTCTTTGGACGGGCTCTTTGACTTGTTGTTCCCCTCCCGAGCCTCTGTTGTGACTAGGTTCTTTCCTTTGGCATCACCATCCTTGACTCCAGAGGTGGATGGCTTTGACGATGGGACAGCTTCAATAACGCCATGGCATTCCTGTGCGGTGTTCTGATTGCCGCGGAGTTCCATTATCCCATAAGGGCCGGGATAGCGGAATACCTGATGGTAAGTTGACGGCACACCTCTCATAGCATGGATCCACTTTCGACCCAGAATCGCATTGTATTTGCTTGCGATATTGAGGACGCTGAACTTGTTGGTTACAACGACCTTGTCTTCCCTCCTGCCTACAGTAACGGGCAAAAGAATTTCCCCCTTAGGGTCTTCCCTTGAACTATTGAAGCCAAGGATGGGTGTGAAATCTGGGATGAGCACTGAGTCGGGCAGCCTCATGTCCTTGAAGGTCCTGTACATGAGAATGTTGCATGATGCCCCCGGGTCAATAAATACCCTCTTGATAGTATAATCTGCAATCCGCAGCTCGACGACAAGGGCGTCATTGTGAGGAGTAACGACCTTGTTAAGATCGTCCTCAGTAAAAGTTATATCGGACTCCTGGCGGGCAGGAATGTTGAAACGAGCTGCCCGGCCGGTGATGGAGTAGACATGGTGCAGATGTTCTACTCGTCTCTTTTTGTCCCGTGAGACAGGGGTGTGGTGAGATTCGTCAATCATGTAGACCACATGACTGTCCGACTCGCTGTCGCTGTCAACTTTGTTGGCGACCTTCTTGTTAATGTGGTCGCGTAGGTCGCCTGTTGGACCTAAGCGTTGGGAGAGGCTACGCCCTCTGCTGCGTGCTGGACTTGCTGAGGCCGTTCTGGCCTTGCTGTGATTTCTTTTTGGGGAACGGGGAGGCGTTCTGGACTCCTTCCTTACCCGCTTTCCTGTGGATTCCTCATTCCTTCCGAGGATCCAATTGTTGAGCCTTTTCTCATCGGCCCAAGTTTGAAGTACGCGCTTCAGGACGCGACAGTCATCAGTCTGATGACACCGTACTTTATGAACTTTGCAAGACGGGCGACCAGATGTATCCTCCAACTGTGTGAAGGCAGGAATTTTGCACCAATGGTTGTGTTTGATCCTTTCAAAGATATAACCGGCTGGTCGCGTAAACCGGTGATACTCTCGCTGCTCGGTAGGCAGCGACTTAGCTTTGAACCTCTTTCCATCTGATCGAGGTCGTTTGTTTGAGCCAGACTCAATGTTGCTGACTACGTGGTTCTTTTCCCTCCCAGTGAGGGCTTCTTCAAGCTTTATATAACGATCTACCTTTAGGTAGAGCTCGTCTAGTGATGAAGGTCTCTTCATTGCCAGAGATTTGTGAAGGTCGGACCCTTGGATCAGTCCGTGAGAGAAAGCGATAGTTGCAAAGGTCTCATGCTCCTTTGCGAAGTCCTGAATGGAATGTAATTCAGACTTAAAACGAGCAAAAAATGTGCTAAGAGACTCACCATCTTGCTGCTTGACTTTGAATATGGAATCGATGGTGACAGGGCGTTTCTTGTTATGGATGTAGAAGATGACAAACTGTTTCTCGAGCTCTGCAAACGAGCTGATGGATCCTGGCTTCAATCGATGAAACCAGTCGAGAGCTGGTCCGGTGAGGCTGGACTGGAACAGCAAACACAAAAGATGATCCTCCTTGATCAGAGGAAGGGACTTCCTGAATCCCTTGACGTGGTCGGTTGGATCTCCGACTCCTGCATACTGGTCAAATTTGGGGGGATTCAGCTTGTTCGGCAGATCGTGTTCCAGGATCTCGTTGGAGAAAGGAGACTCCTGGAATTGTTGAAGGGACTGCACAACAAGTTGCTCTGCAGTGTGGCTCTTGGACCGGTGAAGGAGAGCCTGGGACGCTTTAAACTCCGCCAGCTGCTGGCTGAGTTTCTCGTACTTTTGGTTGGAGTCATCAGCAGGAATGACTCCAAGTCCGCTATTTTCCCCTTGTTGGGGGTTGGTTTGTGCGGCCTTCAGACGTTCATTTTCTTCCTGCAGGCGTGTAATCTGTGCCTGCAGATCTTGGATAGTGACTTCCTGATTAGTCATTTGGAACGAGTGATTTTGCTTTTGTGGGTGGGAGGGTTTGGGTTTTCGATTATATCGAATTCCTTGCAGTCGGCGCCAAATGTATTAACCTATTTCTAGATTAATGCACTGCTGGGTCAGGTCGCTAGGGAGACTTGACCAAATGGGGATGTTTGAGATCGGGGTGGCTGCACCTCGTTGAGATCGAGATTGCCTACGTACTCTAGCTCGGGGGAATTGAACTTGGAGATCAAGCCATCGTAGTTCTGTTTATATAGAAGATAGAAGGGCGTGGATCGTGGATCTTGCAGATTCTCCGCCATCATAATGAGGATTAAATGAGTAACGCGCGCGGATCATCCCTGTGAATTAATTGTGTAACTGATGAGAATATTCTGTGCATTGAATGAGAGCACGTGTGTATGGCAGGTCGCTGCTCGTTGTATGATCGGGTCGCTGTGAACGAGCTACTAGGAGGTCGGAGCTGTAGCGACCTGGTAACTGGATGACTGTGCCACGTGGCTGCTTTTGATTGGCTGGAGTATGTAGTACCCCTACAGTGTGTGTGTATATGTTTTTTATCGGATCTGGTTCGATAGCAGAACATCTTACAAGAGGTCATAGTTAACCTTACATGATCTTACCTGACCTTACATCATTCATACTTACTATGTGTACAGGCCACAAAGAGCCCATAAACAGAACATAGGCAACTCAGGATCTGGCCTCATGATCCAATGTGCATCCTTCGTAGAGGTCAAACCACTCTTTGTCACTAGATCGATCAGCTGCTTGTACATGTCTTATATTGTTATTGTTATACTAGTACCCTGAACAAGATTTTTACAGCTATTGACAATATATATAATACTTCCAAGCACAAGAGTAGTTCTCAGCCATTACACTAGAGACAAAGGCAGAGTCTATCTGTTTTTATGTATACTTGTGAAAGACGGTTAAGAGACTTTAGCATCTTCAATCCTTCAAGCAACACCCACCAATCTGCCATGTCGTAGTGCACTGTTCTACACATCAGCTGGAAAGGCCTGTAAATAAAATAAACACCAAACTCAGTACGATTAACCACCCCAATTAATACTTGCAGTTTCTAAGTTCGTAGCACCATCAATGTTCATTTTCAACCATTTGAGTTCTAGAAGGAACCCAACAATCAAATCTATAAGTTTTAGAAGCAGATTGAAAGAGCTTGGAGTTGCATGATTGTTATAAGCTAGACATGCCCTTGATACCATCTAGATGGAAGGATAGGGAGCTAAAAACCTTATCATTTCTAGACTTCCAAATATTCCACATCAGCAATGTTCCGAACAGTATAACAGTTTGATTCCCCATATTCATCAGTATCAAAAATTCTTTAAACCAATTGATGCCAAAAACTGTGTTCACTCTAGGCCAACTAATCTCCCACACATTACCTGCCTGATCTAACACAGGATTTATCGCTGGACATCCTACAAATAAATAGTTGGAAGTTTCAGTAGACTGCCCACATCTAACGCACATGGGATCGGGACCTTGCATTTTGCGAACTGAATTGCTCTTTGCAGGCAGTTTATCTTGCTCTTCCAAGAAACATTATAGCAGTTTAAATTTAGTTTTATATGATCCGGTTCTGATAAGTTAAGTATAAGTGGTTTGGATTTTGGAAATTTAGCTAGCCAACTGCAGATGAGCAGATCACCCTTTATATTAAACAGTTGAAGCAAAATACCAATTTATCCTTTTAAAGTTTAAAATTTTCAAACGTTGTGAGGGCGGGGTCGGTTTTCACGTGGCATATCTAATGATTGGTTGATTACTGTAATTCCTTAAAAACCCACCAATGTACGAACCATACGTGTCTGTTTGTCCTTTGTTACTTTCTTCTTCTAACATTAAAAACGTCCTTTATGACAAGATCCCGAGAATTCGGGTAATCATTAAATACTTTCTACTTTGGGAATTATGTACTTGTGAGTTGTGACCCAAGTTAATTCTGGTAAATCATCAGGTGATGTACCACAAGGTTTATGGCCTATATATATATTTTGATGAATTCTTGTCAGAACAGCAGTGTGATTTGCAAAGCAAAATCAGCAATGGGATTATACTGTTTAAGTGGAATTTTTTTGTTTGAGATTGTATATTTTCAGGGGGATTTATCAAGAGAAATGCTAGCAGGACTGCCGTGGTCACTAAGGAAGGAGACCGCCTCTTCAAAACCTGCCACGTTTACAAAGAGAAACAGGCTAAAGTCTCAACCGGTTTCTATGAATTCCAAAAAATGTGGGAGAAATAATAGAATTTAGGATAGTAACGTGATGACTGCGGGTTCGAACGAATATGTATTTAGGAGAATCGGATTTGCTATCCAGAAAAGACTTGTCGCGCAGTTTGTAGCGCGTTTGTCCTCTACTTTTGTGTAATTCGTTTAGCTTATCAATAAAATTTGTTTAAAATAGAATAATAAAAAAAACAAATAAAACAAATAAATAATAGAATCCTAAATATTACAACCGCCTCCCTAGTTTTCTATTCATCTGAGCTTTTTCTCAACTCTTTCTCTTTAGCTCTCTCTTTTCCCAATTGTAAACTACGAAATCTCTTAATCCAAAAATGTCTTCTCCGTAGTCTGATTCTTTAAATTTGTAATTTTCTTCATGAATCAAGATACAAAACATGATTACTATAATTCCAACAACCATTAAACACTAAATTTTAGTTTTAAAATAGTAGAAAGTGACAGATCATTGAACACTAAATTTCAATTTTGCAACAAAGTAAAGTTAAAACTTCCCAAATGCAAATTCGTTGATCTAGATTTTGATTTTTGAAAATAAAGATTAGAAACAAACACAACAAGAACAACTTACACTCTGATTTGCCTCCATAGAAACCAAAAATCAACTAAACTACTAGAAGTTTTCACTACTTTTGTTTAATTATTCTGCTCCACGAGGAAAGTTGAAGGCAAGTAATAGTTAAAAGAAGAGAGAAGGAGAAAACGTAGAGTCTTTTTATTGGAAGAGAGAGTTACCAGAGAGAGCTAAGATTCGTTCTTTTTTTTGTTTACAAATTATTTTGGGCAAAGGAGGTGGTTGTAATATTTAGAATTTTATTATTTATTTGTTTCCTCTTTTTTTCTTTTTTCTATTATTTCTCTCACATCTTTTGGAATTCATAGAAACCGGTTGAAACTTTAGCCTGTTTCTCTTTGTAAACGTGGCAGGTTTTGAGGAGGCGGTCTCCTTCCTTAGTGACCACGGCAGTCCTGCTAGCATTTCTCATTTATCAATGGCCAAATTAATATGATCAAAATTATATACTTAGAACTGGCTAAAATATTTCTCTCAATTTTAGTTTTATTATTTTATAAAATTTCGTTACCGTTAAATCAAAATTTTCAACATATCTAAATTATAAAATTAGTTGAGTAACGTGTTCAAATCTCACTAGGGTTCATTGCACCTATACGTGGTAGTATTTTATTTATCCACAAATCCTACACCAAAAAATGGAACAAATAATATCTAGGTTCAATTAAATTTAGAGGGCAAATAAGTTTAATAGAAAAATATGCCTTTGCAATAGCAAATATTGCCGTGGCAATAGCCGGCTCCATAATTTATGTATTTTATTACGATAATTGAAAAGCGGAATTGCAAAAATTAGACCTTTTTTATATAGAAATGTGTATCATATCTCATATCTATTAACCGTAAACGGCTCAAAATAAATGAACAAAAGGAGGGATCCCAACAAGATCCTAGTCTCAAAAAAAAAAAAGGGGGGGGGGGGGGGGGGGGGGGATATGGCGAAATTGATAGACGCTAATACAGACTTGATTGGGTTGAGCCTTAATTATGGAAAAACATACTAAGTGAGAACTTTCAAATTCAGAGAAACCCTAGAATTAATAACAGGCAATCCTGAGCCAAATCCTGGTTTCAGAAAACAACTCGCACGCTTTATTAATATCAGTCCTAGGTTTACTGCACACACTGGCATCCGTCCCCAAACTAAAATTCTTTCATCCGTCCTGTTTATATATGATTGATCGATCTATACTGGCGAGTTAACTTCCAAGGGGATAGCCATGCTGCAATTTGTTGTACTCTGGGGATATAATTCCAGGGAGTTTCTAACTGCCTTGTTGGCCTGAGGAGATATGCTTGTCTATGAACAACTGTTAGAAATGAAAAGAAATTATTCAAGGGAGATATGCTTTTCTATGAACAGCAGTTAGAAATGAAAAGAAATTATTCAAGTTCCTTTAATTTGTTGCTATTGCCTACAGTAAAACCTTCATATAGATCAACTATAGAAATAAGTCCTCACTAATTCTTCCTCATATTCCTTATATGATAAACCTGAGTGGTTTTGTAAAACCAAGTGCAATTCAAACAGTATGTATTGTACACAGTAATTTTAATTAGAGCTAAGTGGTTTTCCCATTTACCAGCAACAAAACTTACAAAAATGTAAATAGATTTTAAATCTAAATGGAGAGGATACTAAATCTTATGTAAGGATTCTGCATTTAAAGACAAATATTGCATTCTTTCTTGGAGTTCTTATCTGCTTTGTGACAAAGAAAGCTAGACAAATCCACTTGTGTATATTATTATTTTTTAATTTCTTTTAAAAAATAAAATAAAATAAATTAAAAATTAAAAAAAATCAATTCTCCATATGTGATTCTTTGAATTTCTTCCTAAGTTCAAAGCATATGCAAGATATGCAAAATCTAGTTTCAGATTGCAACTTATGATGTGCAAACATTTTAGTTAGAGGGTAACTTGGTCCTTTTAGTTGGGACACTAAAATGTTAATTTTGATTGATAAACTGGAGCATTTTCTAAAACCACCAACTTGAGTGCCAGATAAAGCAATAAAACACATAGATGTGGCAGTATTCATATATAATAAACCACATAGATATGCACACTGTATTTGTTAAAATTTAAGAGGCCATTTCTTTTTCCAATTATGCCCTTTATTAACATTGGCATGCTCTTTGTTCTATACCATGTAGCCTGAACTTTGTTCTACCAACCTCATCAACAGATTGCTCTATACCCTTTCAGGCAGCTATACTCATTATAAATACAGGCATGTATCTTTGTACATCTCTCAAGTCTTCCTATAGACATTAGTGTTTGTGTTATTGTGAAGCTTTGTATCATCCTTGCAATGGTTTCTTCTTCATTTCTTCAAAACTCCCCTGCCATGGAAGGTCATAGTGAGGAAGCCTCAAAAAGCTTATCTGGTAGTAGTACTAAGAGTGATGCCTTTGTTGGTCTTCAGGTTCTAGTTGTTGATGATGATGAAGTAACTCTTAATGTTTTGAATCACTGCTGACTGTTGGAAATGTTTTCAAGTGGTCAAAACATTTGTATATGAATGAGAAATTTAAGTCCTAAGTTAACCACTGGCCATGGCTAACTTGTGTTATAGTAGATGAATGGGTATGTATTCACATACATTGTATTTAGCCCAACCCATCCCAATGGGTGTGTCTTTCCCAATAGACACATACTTTGTAGACACTCATTCCCAATGGGTGTGTCTGTCCCAACAGATGTGTACATTGTATTGGGTCAGGTGTCTATTCAAATATACATTGAATAGACATGTGCGTTTTCAAAAAGGTGTCTTCCTACTATATAAGTGTATCTTGTGTTTGCCTTCAAATCACTTTTAAAAATCAAATTGATTTTTCTTCTTCTAGTGTTTGTGTCTTGCCATGAGAGAGTTTAACAAAGAATTGGTTCGCCGTCTTCTATGCGTTTGAAGTGGTGCTACGCTAAGAAGGATAGATCGTTGTATCCTGGGAGACAGTCCGCCATTGATAAACCGTTCGACACATGTACGGGGCGAATAATGTCTTAAGGAGAGAGATTTTTATCTCGACTCGATCTAAATCTTGTCCTTCATCCATTTATTCTGGTTTGCATCATCTATTCCCTTTTATTTATTTTAGAACAGTAATATATCGGTGTGTATTTTCCTACAATCTTAAGACATTATTTTTGTATGGTTTTTACTGTTCTAACATTTATGATGCAGAATATCGGTTTTTCGATTAAATTCGAAAATTTTATATTTTTTTCGCATAATTCACGGTTCCATTGTATGTGAGTATGAATGCATGACTGCATTTATATTGCTCTCGACAGTATGTGATGTTAATCAGATTGTATGGGTACATGTCCACGATAACAGAGAAGTTTTCAATTTTGTTACATTCCTGCTATCAAAATCTATGATGATTCCATGTTGCATTATAAATTATCTAATTGATAAGAATATCATTTGATGTGGTTCAGTATACATGAAGGGTTCTGTATATATTTATATATGTTTAAGCATAAGGGTGTTCTATACTTTTCAAGAAACAATGCCTGTTAATTGCCTGGACTTTGTTTAAATTGTTCTTAGTTTGAATTTTCTTTGGGTAGAAAACGATAACATGATGTTCTTGAAAGAAAAAACCTGTCCTAACTCCTAACAACGCAACTGTTAGGCTGTTTATTGGGCTAAATTTATTTTTGGCCCGTGGTTGAGATTAGTTTGGACAGTGAAGATGGAAAAAAACACGTCTCTATTGATTCTTAAAGTCATTGTTTGCATTTGTTTGCAAGAGCACCGTTTGGCTGTCTGCTTGTCCTAGGTCCAGTGCTATACTGGACATGTAAGAGGCCCGTTTCTTTTGATGAGGCTTATATATATAGTTGTTTGGCAGCGAAGAGACACTCTGCTGAGCAAATCTTTTGGGATTTGAGTGATGCATCTTTGAAGTATGAACATTTAATTTTTGTCTACAAAGTTCCGTAGTTTTAGTACTATTCTTTATAGGGAATTTTGATGCAATCTATGAATGAGATTAATGTGTTTCTTATGCTATCTAACTCTGCTTATTTTATGAAAGTTCATGTTCTTAACCTTTGCTGTGATGTAAAGGAGAAATCAGACAAAGAAGAAGTAGCAGAAATTCAGTATTGCACAGTCTGAAACTCGTAGTCGGATGAAAGTTGTAGGGGTACTACATACAACATACATGTGGCACCATCTCTACCGTTCATCATGGTGCCACATGTCATCATCTAATGGACTCTCTCTTGATGGCACAAGTTACAAAGTTAAAGCCAATTACTACAAATATATTCTCTCATTATTACCCTAGTAAATGCTAAGAATGGAGTTACATTGTAAGCCTATAAATATGAAGGCAAGCTACTCATTCTAGGGATGTTCTCATCTCTGCTCACATGGTCTGATGGCCTAATGCTCCCAACACGACCTCATGGTGAGGTCTCAATATCAACGACCTCCCCAATCTCTCATGATGAGACCTCACCTCTCAGGTCTCATCTCTCTCTTGAGCTCTCTCCATTATCGAGCTCCCATTTTGTATCACCACTACTATAATAAAGATCATTCTCTCTCTCCGTGGATGTAGGCACAATTGCCGAACCACGTATACAATGGTGTTCATGTTCTCTTTATCTTATTATTATTCATGTTATTATACATCATCTTTCATTAATGTATTGACCAACCTCACAAATATGGTTAATACATTTGGCGCCGACTGAGGGGACTTGGGATTTTCTCAAGCGAATTCCACCCACCAACCCCACCATTACGCCATTGTTTCATAAGTGGTGACTTCAAGAAATTCATCGAATTTGAAATGAAAGAATTGCAACTCATAGTTGGGGGCTTGGAGCAAATTGTCTACACAATTACTGGGCTCGGCAGAAGCAAAGATAAGTATCACTTTAATATTTTTTGGTCATTAAGATAAGGCAACGGCAAATAGCGACCTCATTTGTCTCTGTTTATTGTTACTGGTCATTGAGATGAACCAGCGAGCTACTGAAAGGCAAAATCGACCTCCATTCTATTACTGGTCATTCAACATTTTTCCATTACATGTGCATTTATGTAGCAATTTATTCTCATAACTCATCCATGATTATCTCCTCTCATTCATGAGCCACATCAATTGATTACTATCACATGCACAATCAATCACATGCTTTATGCTGACATATATAAGAGTTACATTCTCACATCAGTTACATTTTTTATGGCCACCAGTAACCCACAATCAATTTTGTTATATATTTTCAACATTAAGCCACTTTAATGATGTTGACTATGGCTCAGTTCTCATCAAGCCCACTAATGGAGTTCTTAGGTCTTGCAGAAAACTCCTCATACATTCAGGTCTCTAAACTAGCAAGCTCAGGTCTCATCGCGACCTCACCTCATATCCAGGTCTCTAAGCCAACGACCTCTCAGGTCTCGTCGCGACCTCACCTTCATGCCAGGTCCTTCATCGCGACCTCATCAGGTCTATCAACGACCTCCCCAACTTACAGGTCTTTCAACGACCTAAAGAATATTTATGCCATACAGGGGGCTATTCTCACTTTATCTAATGAAATTAACTTATTATTAGCACAATTAGCTATTAATGATATTTTTTGTAGCTCTCTCTATGTGCAGGTCACATGAACACGACCTCACTCCCCATGAGCTATTTTTGCACAAATGTGCCACATTGCTTTCACTGAACTCTTTACAAGTGAAATGCTTGATATACAATACGGCCACCCTCATTGACTAGTGAGTCACTCGTATGCGGGACGACCTCAAACACAATTCTCTAGCCACACGCCTGGTCGAACGCATTCATTCTCAACGCAATGCAGACCCACAAAGGCCACATGCCCGAGAATTGTCAAACAGGTCTCCACGCTGCGACCATTCACTAGATCGGGCACCAAAAGGTTCCAAGTAACTCTCAAAACACTTGGTCAACCGACGCTCTTTCTCAAACGAGCTACATTTGCACTCCAAAGTGCCACATCTATCGAAGTGTCCAGTCACAAGGCGACAAAGATAGTACATACAAGTCATAAGGAAGACGTACAATTCCATGTAAGTCTTTTATTGAATTTTATAATGTTTCACATGCTAACATTATCAGGTCTATGCAATTCGATCACACAAACGCAACAACCCATGCATACAAGAAGACCCACTTCAGTACGACCTGCTTGCAGCTGTCCATCTCGTCTACATGCCTTCTGAACGAGCTACCAGGTCTCCCTGGAAGTAACTAGCTCGCTATACACAAATTCATCATCGACTTGCCATTACCACAAGGGACCTTCATCGCGTCCTGCAAATCTCAATGATCAAGCTCATCAAAATTTGGGGCGGATCGACTTCGTTAAAGACCCCCACATTTCATTCATCTTGGGGGCTGGATCGGTTCAATTACTTCTTTTCAGCCCGAACTTCGTTCAACCTAAAAAGAGGGGGCTTATGTAGGGGTACTACATACAACATACATGTGGCACCATCTCTACCGTTCATCATGGTGCCACATGTCATCATCTAATGGACTCTCTCTTGATGGCACAAGTTACAAAGTTAAAGCCAATTACTACAAATATATTCTCTCATTATTACCCTAGTAAATGCTAAGAATGGAGTTACATTGTAAGCCTATAAATATGAAGGCAAGCTACTCATTCTAGGCATGTTCTCATCTCTGCTCACATGGTCTGATGGCCTAATGCTCCCAACACGACCTCATGGTGAGGTCTCAATATCAACCACCTCCCCAATCTCTCATGATGAGACCTCACCTCTCAGGTCTCATCTCTCTCTTGAGCTCTCTCCATTATCGAGCTCCCATTTTGTATCACCACTACTATAATAAAGATCATTCTCTCTCTCCGTGGATGTAGGCACAATTGCCGAACCACGTATACAATGGTGTTCATGTTCTCTTTATCTTATTATTATTCATGTTATTATACATCATCTTTCATTAATGTATTGACCAACCTCACAAATATGGTTAATACAAAAGTCTTTCTGTTCTCCGATCGAATTGAAATTTTTACAGTAGTTGCATAACGTCTTATGCAAGAACTAGTTCAAATTTCATGATCATCCAACGGTTGGATTGTCAGAAACAATTAAAACGGCGTTACTGTTCATCAGTGACAGTTTTTCGAATTTTGAGTTGATCAAAATTTTGGTTACTTGTTTTTTTCGAAAATGGGATTATTCTACTGATGTGTCCAGTAGATCAATCAGTTTGTTCGACATCTCAATGACTTAATTGCTACAATTATTTGTAGATTTTGATTTGATTTGAATGATGTCAATAGGTCATCTTTGGATGCATCTAGACATAGAAATCGCGTTGATGATTGATGTAATCAAACCAAAGCACCAACTAAGTTGGAAGATGAATCAGTTGTCTAATTTGACGTGATTCTCACATGAATAAATGAATTGAAGTTCAAATAAACATATGTAAACATGTTTCATTGGCTATAAATAATATTGCACATAGTTGTACAAATGGTATCAACGCGCATGAAAGACAAAACCTCATGGTGGTGGTCTTCTGTACAACGTTACATGTAATTGTTACTTGTAAAATCTTTGAGAAAATTAATTTTTCTTAAAATGAAATACACATTAAATTGCTTGTGTAAACATCTTTGGTGTCCAAAGGTGCAATTGATTCAAAGTGTGCAAACTTTTATTTGGCATATGGTGAATTGCCTATATGGTTTCATATAGTTTTATAATGAGCAAATTTGAGATACCCCCCGAAATAGTTAGGACTCTTTGCGATTGCCCCCAAAAAAAACTTTCATTAGAGATACCCCCTAAAAACTCATCTGGAGCCAGTCAACCGAGCCATTGACTAATGTTTGACCAATCTTCATCATCTTTAGACAAAATTACCCTTCCCATATGCCTTGTTAACCAAACCCTTAACATAACAAAAATGTATCTACACCCAACAAATCTTAACCCCACCACCACCACCACTACATCTACCCCACAACCACCACCACTACATCTATATCTACCCCACCCCCACCACTACATCTACCCCACCACCACCATCACCATCTTGAATCTTGATTTTCTTCTTTCCCCTCTCTTCTCTCTTTCTAATCATCAAAGGTGATGGTAGTAGTGGTGGTGGTGTTTGCTGTCGCAATTCAACAACAATCTTAAAAATTATTATTATTATTATTCGAGAGAGAGAGAATAAAGAAGATGCAGCACAACATTTTTACTACGATGCGTAGTTTAAAGCTTGTTGATGGATGTAAAGGAACACAAGTTTATGCTGTTAATACAAATCCCGCCGCCACTAACGCCACCGCCACCACTACAACAACAGCACCACCACGACCTGATGAATATTTACACCCACATCATCATAATCATAGCCGAGTCAACTCATCAAACTCAAATTCTCTTCGATCTAAATCAAATATTCAATTTACTTCATTTTCTGTTTCTGATAATCTTCTTCCATATGGTTTACCAATTGCTGATCTAATTGAACCACCAATTGAACCTTATATTAAATCTCTTGATTTTGTTGAAACCCTTGCTGAACTTTATCGTCGTCTTCGTTATTCTATATCTGAAGATAAATCTGGGATTTTTCTTGAACAATCATCATTGTTTAGAGGTCTTTCGGATCCTAAATTACTTAGAAGAAGTCTTCGATCTGCAAGACAACATGCTTTTGATATTCATTCTAAGGTTATTTTATCAGCTTGGCTTAGATTTGAAAGAAGAGAAGATGAACTTGTTGGTTCTTCTTCAATGGATTGTGGTGGTGGTCGTGTTATTGAATGTCCTAAAGCTAGTTTGTTATCTGGGTATGATCCTGAATCTGTTTATGATTCTTGTCCATGTCGACGACCTGATAATAATTCTCCTTCTTTTTTGGAATCTGAGGAGGAATGTTGTTCATCAACATCAGATGAGGATGGTGATTTGTCTTTTATTATTGGAGAAGATGAGATTAGGTGTTTTCGATTTAAAATTGCAGTTTTAACGGCGTAACCGCGTTCTTTTATTCCCGGTGGTGATGGCGACGACGGTGATGTGGTAGAGGTAGTGGTGGTGGTAGTGTGGTAGAGGTAGTGGTTGACATGGCAACTGACTAGGATTTCAATTTAATTGAATGAAGGGGTAATTTTGTCTAAAATAAAAAAAGATTGGTCAAACATTAGTCAATGGCTCGGTTGACCGGCTCCAGATGAGTTTTTAGGGGTATCTCTAATGAAAGTTTTTTTTGGGGGCAATCGCAAAGAGTCCTAACTATTTCGAGGGGTATCTCAAATTTGCTCTTTTATAATTTACTCCATATTATTATTTGGTGATGACATTTTCAAATATATTTGAAAAATGTAGGGGATCTCATGAGTCATGTCATACTTAATGTATGTACATTTTCTTTGATAAATGTTCATTCATAGAGACGCCTTGGTGAAAATGGATGGATATTTATTATTCGTGCATTTACAAAGAGTAATGGGCATTATATTACATCTTGGTGTAATTTTAAGGCCCTAATCTTATCTGTGTGTGAGATCCACATTCATATGCATTTGGTTGTATAGATTCCAAATGAACGGAATTTGCAAACATATGATTTGCAAAGTTCTTTGTATTCATGCAATATGTCTCAAATGTGGGGGTATTTCGTCCAGTTGCATTTGTAGACTTGAAATTTGTCTAAATAGACAAAATTATTTTTTGAATATTGACATGAAACTTGTAGATGTGTAACCAGACTGTGGGAGTCACATCTAGTATTTATGTATGCATAAATTAACTATTTGAGTAACAATGAATTAATGAATATTTGTACTCAAAGTTCTGGTTTTATGCGATTACAATTTTGTGTACTTGTCTAACAAGCTTTAGCGTAAGTGTACAAATTATGTTCTTGTAGAAGCACTATCTAAGTAATATAAAGAAATGTGGGGGTGACTGAAAGTCTCGAAATGGTTAACAATTGTAACCATTCAATGTGGCTATGCTAATCACAAACGTACATTTGAATAAATGGGATTCAAAATGTTGTAGGGCTAAGGATTAAAGAAGATGATCATATTTCTGAACAGACTAACGATTTCTTTATAGAATCGTGTTTCTGTAAAGACTAATGATTTCCACTTCTACAAATCTTAAAGCCGTTATAAGGGAGTATGGACGAAGAACTATTTTCTAAATTCTTTGGCCTAAGTCCTAACAAGCAGTCTAAATTAATTTCTCAAGTGAAATTATTTAAATAATTGTGATAACATATGCTATAGAAACACTTAAAGAGTGAAAGTGGCTTTATCACAAACACTACAAATGAGGGTTAGTTGATTTCTCACTTGAAGCTAAAGCTTTAGTTAGCAAGAGGTTCTTCAAACGAAGATGGAATCTAATGGTTCACAACAAGGCTAGATTTGTAGTCGAAGGTCACAAGCAAAACAGAGGCTTGGATTTTTTGACATATATTCTCCATTCACGAGAATAACCTCTTTCAGAATGCTAATTGCAGTCATTATTCTACACAACCTAGCTTGGAAATACATCAAATAGATGTACAAATGCCTTATGAAATGGTGACATAGAGGAAGAAACCTATATGGCTCAACCATAAAGGCTTTATTGTTCCTGGACAGAAAAGGAAGGTTTGTAGATATGTACAAACATCACATGGTTTTAAAACAAACTCTGAAGCAATAGCATGAAAAGTTTGATAATGATATGTCGTTATCATTTTTGCTTTAAATCAATGAGAGTGACAAATGTGCTTACATTACAATCACAAATTTAGATATGCTATCATGTGTCTCTATGTAGATGACATGTTTAACACTAAGTTTGATATGAAAGACTTGGGAGTTCCTCATGTAATACTAGGAATCAAATTCTTAGAACATCATATGGAATTACGGTGTCTCAATTACATTGAGAAGGTTCTTGACAAGTTCAAGACATGTTCTACTGGAATTGATAAAATCAGATGATCCCAATCTTCATTTAACTAAGATGGATGAAGATAGCATATCACAGTTAAATATGCTTGTGTAATTCGCAATTAGATGTATATCACAAATTGCAAGAGACAAGACACATGATACATGTTACGAGTGTCCTAAGTCGTTACACGAGTATTCCAGAAATAAGTTACTAAAAAGTAATAACTAAGGTATTAAATTATCTGAAATATACCTTCAGTTATGGCTTACACTACAAATATGTTCACCTGTACATGAAGGATACAGTGATGCAATTTGGATATTGATTACCAAAACCTCAAAAGCCATGAGTGGTTGTGGTTTTACCTTTGGTAGTGCAACGTTATCTTGAAAATCCTTTAAGCAAAAGTGTATTGTTATATCCATTTTGTATGGAATCTGAATTTATGGTTTTAGATAAAACACATAAATAAGCACAATGGTTTCATACACATCTTAGAGGATATTTTCATGGGGAAACAACTAGTGCCAGTTATTTGCATACATTGCAATACATAATTTCATATGTGTTGGGCACCGAGTTGTATGAATAACGGCAAGTCTCAATAAATTATAAGAGACACAGAACCGTTAAACAACTGCTCTCTAATGGAAAATCTCTATAGAGGAAATTATTTCGATTGACAACCTAGCGGATCCAACTACTAAAGGTTAGTCACGAGAGCAAGTTGAATCATCGAGAGGAATGGGTTTACAACCTATGACGAAAGAGTGGGCTTGATGGCAACCCAACCTAGCTGACTGGAGATCCCAAGATCTAGGTTCAAAGGGACAACCGAATCTCGCTTTACTTGACGAAAGCACTGAGAGATTACATATCTCTTGCCCTTTCCTATGATGATGAGAACAGTGCTGCCTGCATTGATGGAACAGGATAAGTTATACTTTTAATGATTCCCATAGCTTGGTAACACAAGTGGGGTATGACAGGATACTCTTCATGGGCAATCACCTTATGAGTGAGAAAAAGGGGCCGTTTTCTGTGAGAATGTTGAAGGTTACATTTCTCTAAGAGCACTCATGAATACCAGGAAGTTCAAGGCCAAAAATGAACACAACCATAGAATCAAGTTCTTTGAGGAAGGGAAACTGTGTGTTAGCCATTGTCTTGGTTTACACAAACAGCTGAGCGGTTCAAGACATCATGTTCACCGATTAGCTAGTAAATCCGATGGTTATTCACTAGGGTAGGTTCAAGGCTGAAAAATTGCTACCTATACCGAAGCAGCTACTTTCCGTTTGTACTCTCTCAAAGTCTCGTCTATTTTTTCTCGATTGTTTTATGAGTCGGTAATTTCCATTCATGTGGGGGATTGTTGGAAATGTTTTCAAGTGGTCAAAACATTTGTATATGAATGAGAAATTTAAGTCCTAAGTTAACCACTGGCCATGGCTAACTTGTGTTATAGTAGATGAATGGGTATGTATTCACATACATTGTATTTAGCCCAACCCATCCCAATGGGTGTGTCTATCCCAATAGACACATACTTTGTAGACACTCATTCCCAATGGGTGTGTCTGTCCCAACAGATGTGTACATTGTATTGGGTCAGGTGTCTATTCAAAAATACATTGAATAGACATGTGCCTTTTCAAAAAGGTGTCTTCCTACTATATAAGTGTATCTTGTGTTTGCCTTCAAATCACTTTTAAAAATCAAATTGATTTTTCTTCTTCTAGTGTTTGTGTCTTGCCATGATAGAGTATAACAAAGAATTGGTTCGCCGTCTTCTATGCGTTTGAAGTGCTGCTACGCTAAGAAGGATAGATCGTTGTATCCTGGGAGACAGTCCGCCATTGATAAACCGTTCGGCACATGTACGGGGCGAATAATGTCTTAAGGAGAGAGATTTTTATCTCGACTCGATCTAAATCTTGTCCTTCATCCATTTATTCTGGTTTGCATCATCTATTCCCTTTTATTTATTTTAGAACAGTAATATATCGGTGTGTATTTTCCTACACTGACATCCTACAAACATGAAGGTATGTATAAAGGGCTAGATTTGATGCTACTTTGATGTTAGAATATATTTCACAGATCTGTTTAGAGTGATTTATATTAAAAGTTGGCATGAATACTTTTAAATTGTATTTATATGTTGAGATATTTTTATTTCATTTTCTGATCGTCTCTATGGTTGGAGATTACAGGGGAGATCATGATTGAGGTAAAATGCATCACCATTAGGGGTGTTATGTGAGCTGAGCAGCTCGAGCTCAGCTCGTGTTCGGCTCGGGCTCGCTCATCTTGTAAAACGAGCCGAGCTTGAGCAGATTTTAGGCTCGTCTCGAGCTCGAGCCGAGCCCGAGCTTTATTCGAGCTGAGCCGAGTAGCTCGAGTCTTTATAATCAACAACAATATTACCTATCCTACCCCCATTATTTCTATGTTATTCCCACCCTACCCCACTATATATAAGCATAACTGCATAAGTTAGTAGAAACCTAGCCGTCTCCATCTTCTTCTTCTCCAATCTCCAACCATCTAGATCAGATCTTTCGCTTTGACGGAAGCTTTTGGACCCAGCGAAAAGGACTCAAAGCCTTCGCGCAAGCAAGCGCGAGAGAAGCAAGCAAAGTAGAAGCTTTGCCAGAAGAGAAGCAAGACGAGGAAGCGGAGCTGTCGTAGAAGCTACCGCTTCCCCCGACCGACTACAATACAAGAGTCGCGACCTACTTTGATTATAAAAAAGAAAGGCGAACGATTTGGCAACAACCATCTTTAATTTTTCATCTTCTTCTTCTCTAACTATCTTCTTCATCTTCATCTTCTTCGATTTGTGAATCTTTTTCTTCTTTCATCTTTCTTTTTGTTTCCAATTATTGAAATTGTAATTCGGTTGTGCAAAAAACAAAAAAATATCGCAAATTGATTTGAAATTAATAAGAATTTGGTTCTGATTTACATAATTTAGTCTCAATTTGTCAATTTAGGGTTCTTTATTTGGAATTTGTTTATATTTCTTTATACCTCTTTGTTTGTTTGTTAGTAATTTGAAACCCCCTTTTCCTGATTAAGTTAATTTTCTATTTTGATCGAAAGAAATTGATTCTGAATTGGTAATTTTTGTTAATTGGTCATGTACTTTGCTTTGTTTAATGATTTATTTATAAAAACCCTTATTGTTGTGCTAGAATGGGTTGATTTATGCAGATGCCCAATTTTTGGTAGTTGAGCAGTTGATGATTGAGCAGTTGAGCAGATGCAGATGCCCAGTTTATGCAGATGCAGATGCCCATTCATTATTCATTATTATTTCCATCTCATCTCCCTCTCTTCATGGTTCGAGCTTAATTTGAGCTAAACAAGCTTGGAGGGCTCGAGCTCGGCTCGAGCTAAACGAGCCTAACGAGCTCGAGCTCGAGCTTGATAAATAGCTCGCGAGCCGAGCTTGAGCATAAAACCAGGCTCGATTTAGAAATTGGGCTCGGCTCGTATTAAAACGAGCCGAGTGTGAGCATTCAAAGCTCGGCTCGCTCGGCTCGAATAACACCCCTAATCACCATGAGAGTCCATGCCAGTCAATAATTTTAAAAGAATTGGTCTTTTTTTTTTCTTTTTTTTTTCTAATGGAAGCCTTTTGTTTAACTTAGTGTACTAGTTAGAAGTCTAGAACTACCAAATCGACGTCTTTACGAGAAAATAGGGAAATAAAGCAAAAAAAAACAATTATCCGTGTAAATTAGTAAATAGATTACCTTTCAATACCTCCTAGATTTAAATTCAACTTCTGCAGTACCCCCAGATCTGAAATGTTTTGATGAAATACCCCAAATTTGTCAACAATTAAAAACTATGTGCGTAAACTGTAAACAAACCAATCATGGTAGTAATTCAAAACTAATATTGTACGATCCCAACACTTGATTTTAAAATTGGACTATCTTAAAAATAACATAAAAGGATTACTTTCCATAAAACTCTAGGAACATTAAGGATTTTGGTGAATCTTTTTTGTTTTTATCATGAAGGACTATTAAATGTATTAAGATCATCTAATTTTTTTTTTGTTTTTTCTCAGTGGTAACTGTTAGTCGACCAACTGATGCTTTGAACGTACTCCATGAGAGTCGTGGCGGATTCGATCTAGTTATAACTGACATCCATATGCCAATAATGAATGGATTCGACCTCCTTCAGATTATCAAAAAGGACTTCAAGAATATTCCTGTTATCAGTAAGTTTTCATATTTTTAATTAATATTTCATTTCTTCCCTAAACTGGCCAACCAAGCAAATAATTCCTCTTTAACTTGATATCTCTTCAAATACAGTGATCTCTTCTGAGAATAGCAACGATCTTAGGTCGAAAGCTCTGCAGCGTGGAGCATGTCATTATCAACCAAAGCCTATTTGTGAAAGGGGCCATTTTGCTGATACACCCAGATTGTACCAGCCGATTTGTCAATAGCACCTATGTTTGCAAAGAATTGGTCCATCCACCTTTTAACTGTTTGACTCAGTTAAAGACCACAGTCAACAACATTTGACCAATTCATAATTTCGGAACTTACAATAATACCCTCATTTTTTAAAATTCCAAAACTGCCCTTTTTTAATCTAAACCGTAGATCTACATTAAATATCAAGATGTAATCTGTACCGTCGATCTAATAGCTGCTGGGTTATCATCTTCTCTTTTTAAAAACTTAACTTTTTTCCCCAAATCAAAAACATAAAATTGATGGTGATTAATGGCGTCTTCAAGTTCTTCGAAGGTTTTGAAACAATTGATTAGCTTTGTTACTACAATTTTGAGTTTTAATTTGTCAAACTGTTATCATTTTGAATTTGCTTTTTTTTTTTTTGCAGGTGATTTCAAGATGTTTTTTTTGCGGCGAGAACGATCATTGGAAGCATGACTACTCTTGGAATAATTACCAATGTGTGAGGTGCAAACAACATCCTATGAAGCTTTTCGTAAGTGGTCAAGAAAACAGTAAAGGGGACAAATTTTTCAGGTGTTCAAACCAACCAATTTGTGGTGGTTTTGAATGGTTTGAGGAAGCAAAGAAGAAGAAGAAGGAAAAGGAAAAGAAGATGAAGACTGAGAAGGAGAAAATTGAAGAGAAACCTACTACTTCAACTATAAAGCTTCGAATTGATGGAACTGTACCTATGACAGCTGAAAGAAATCCAGATGAAATGGCAGCTTTGATTCTCAAATTGCAAAATATGTAATGTGCAAAATGTTATGTTTCCATCTAGTAATTTGTGTGTGCAAAATGTTATGTTTCTATCTGGTAATTTGAAGTTCTTCAATGAAATAAACTTGTTCTCTATTTTACTGTAACAACAGAGCATACCATGTTTAATAAGAGCATAAGCTGTAACAACAAACAAGTTTTGGTCTGGACGTACGTACCTAGTTAGGACGTACGTACGTCCAAGCAGGCAGCAAACTATTCTCGTCCAGGGACGTACGTACGCTGTTTTGACGTACGTACATCCAATGTAAAAAAAAAAAACTGTAACAGCATACCAACTTTAATAGCATACAAAACTGTAATCTGGATTTTAATCCATAAAGTAGAGATTAACAACTTTAACAACATACCATGTATAATAACAACTTGTTCTCTATAAAGCTCATCTGCATACCATGTTTGAAAAATAACAACTAGATCAATCTTTCAACACAAAACATGACTTGTTCATTACATACCCTTGTTCACCATAACTAGTAAAATAAGGAAACATGTTTAATGCTAGCAGTTTATCATATGATACTAGCATCAATATTCCAAAAAAAAAAAAAAAAAAAAACTGCCTGCAAGCAGTTTATCATATAATACCATAACTAGCAAAACAAAACTCCTTCTCATAACAAAAAACTGCTTCTAAGCAATTGAATACAGAAACCATCAAGAATATCATGGTTTCCATGGTGGGACTGAAGCGGAAGATTTGCTGCCCTGCTGACTAGAGGATTGACCTTCTTTCGATGGGATTCCAAATAGTTTAGCTAGTCTTGAAGGTTCCATGTTTGCACCTCAGAAAGGGAACACTGATGGAGCCTTAAAAAACTTGTTTTGTTGAACTGCAGCTTTTGAGAGAGGTGGCTTACTTGCTGGTGGAACTTCAGTTTGTCGAGGTTTTTTGAAAGGCACATTCACAACTGGTAGAACTTGATCTTCTGTTTGGCTAGGTCTCTTTCTTCCAATATTGACAGTACTTGATCTTCTGCTTGGCTGGCTTCCAGTTGTTTGACTTGTACCTGCTTGGCTCCCAGGTACTTGGCTTGTAATTGATTGGCTCCTAGTTGTTTGACTTGTACCTACTTGGCTCCCAGGTGTTTGGCTTGTAACTGATTGGCTACCATTTCCTTGGCTGGTAGCTGCTTGAGTTGTAGTTGCTTGGGTTGTAGTTGTTTGGGTTGTTTCTGCTCTTGAACTTGATCTTCTTGTACATTTACCTGTCCTTGGTGGTGTGCTTCCTTCTGGAGCAGGCCCATTTTGCTGTGTAGGTTGAACATTATTTTCTCCATTCACATTTTTTTTTGCCCTCCATCTTGAATTTCTTGATCTTCTAACTGGTCTTGGTGAAGTGGCAACTGTTGGAGGTCTTCTAGCTATTGGATGTAGTCTAGGTCTTCCTCCCCTATTTCTTTGGCCACCACTGTTTCTTGGTTCCCCTCTTCTTCTTCTCGGAGGATCATTAGGATTTCCACCTAAACAATAGTCAAACAATTGATTATTCATAAAAAGTGTTAACATGTTAATAATACATAACATAGCTGATTATTAAAAACAACTGAATGGTATGGTTCCAGATAATTTGGCGCAGAGTAGGCTAAAATTCATGTAACTATATAGCCATTTATAAACTACAGTTATTATATTTTTGTCGTTTTTTCGATGTAGGAACTACAGTTTAATATGTGACAGCAGATGAGGTTTTAATGTGTCTTGTAGTGACATATCCTATAACAATTTTACTAGAAGCTTGGACTTTTTTTTTAAGAAGTCCAAGACCATGACAATTGATCATTAGGATTATAATACATAACATAACCGATTATTAAAAACAATTGATCATTAGGATTACCTTGACAAGTCCTGCTATTATGGTTGTAACCCCCACAAGTACCACATCTATTGTTTACTTGTTCATTTGTAGCTCTCCTCTCATTTGCACCTCTTATCCTTAAAACTCTAGGCCTACCTGGTGCTCTTGGTTTATCAGGTGGATAAATCTCTTCATCATTCTATCATGAAAAAAAAATCCAAAAAAAAAAAAATATATTTAGAACTGGATATATACAAGCACTATAAATAGTATCACTATAATACCAACCTCAGGCCAATCACTATCCCCTAAAACTGGATATATACAACCACTGTAAGCTTGCTTGTAAGTAGAAATACTGAAATAAGGACTGAAGTACCTGAAATTATTGAAGTATAAAAATTAATAGAGAAAAAAATATGACATTGAACTCATTAAAAAAAAAATACTGAACAAGATGGAAACTTACAATAAAGGATTTAACCTCCTAGGTTCAATAATAGCAACTGCATGAACACATGGCATGCCAGTCACTTGCCATTCATTACAGCTGCACCAATGTTCTTCCATCTTCACTTTGAAAGGATTACCAAAGAAGTGTGTTACTTGCCACACATGACCATCACAACCTGAAACAGTATAATCTCCTATTTTCGACCTATACTCATCATATTTTTCTTTGGCCCTGGGAACAAGTCCATATAGCTCATCTTCATTCCAGTCCTTGCTTGTACACTTCCTATCCCACATTTAGCAATGCATGTAACTTAAGAGCAAAAACAAGTATAGGTTTGTCTCTGGCAGCAAGAATGAAAGCATTAAAGCTCTCACTAATGTTATTTGTTACATGCTCAACCTTGCATTCTGTATCAAAACTTGATCTTACCCACACACTTCTTGGAATCTCCATCAAGTATTCCTAAGCTTTAAGGTCATCTCTCTTTATTGTATTCATAAAACGTACAAAATTAGATTCCTTGTAGGATTTTGATGCACACCATGTAAATCTTTCAACTCCTCTATGATGTTGTCGCATATTTGCAGAATCTTTGCCTACAACCAGTAATATGCCTCATGCAGAATCTTTGCCTACAACCAGGAAATACTAAGTTTACAGCAGCATCAAGACCTTTCTGCCTGTCTGACATTATTGTTAATGTTCTCCCTTGCAGATATGGTGCAATCTTGTGTAAGAAATCAGACCAGTTTTCCAGGTTTTCTCTCACACATATATAAATGGCTAAGGGAAACAGACCATTCTCTCCATCCACAGCAGTTACAGCTAAACAATGACCACCATATTTTCCCTTTAAATGACAGCCATCAAGTCCTATCCAAGGCCTACAACCTTTGTGAAACCCCTCTATTGATCCCTTAAACATCAATAAAAAAGAAGTGAATGCAAGTGTGGTATCATCTCTAGCACAACTAACAACACTTCCAGGGTTTGTTAGGAGCACTTGCCTACAGAACTCAGGGATTCTAGCATAACTTCTCTCAAAATTACCATGAACTGCCTCCAATGCTAATGTCCTTGCATTCCAAGCCTGCCAATACTTAATGTCCAAATTAAAATGCTGCCATATATGCTCAATGATATCCTGTGGTGTAAATGATCTGTGATGCATTCTCATTTCAGTTTCAATTTTTTTGGCTATCCAAGGAGCATTTGCAGTGGGATTTCTGGTTAGTGTTCTACCTACCCAACTATGCCCTTCCTCCAATGACCTCAATAACATTGTATGATTGTCATTCATCCTTGTAATATAAACTCTAAACTTACAATTTTCTTGTTTACAAACTCCAATAATCTTATCACTATTGTTCTTGGGCAGAATTATAGCAAACTTCCTCTGAATTGCATATTCTCTAAGGTAATCCCTACATAAGTGAATGTTTTCCCATTTCTGACTTTCAAAAAGCTGTAATTTATCTCCAACATTTGCATTAATATTCTGCACAGGCTCCTCAATTCTTGCACTCTTTTTAATGAAATATTTATCCCAGTCATGACTAATTGCAGTTACATTTACTGGTTCCACATCTTGTTCTACATTGCTAGGCCCAGACTCATCTCTTACAACACATGTTTTCTCATTATCAATCCTTCCATCACTTACAACATCACCATCATTATCCCCAGGTTCACCAGCTGCAACATCAACATTAACCCTTCCACCACTTACAACATCAACATCACCTTCATCATCAGTTTGAAAATAAGGTTCTTCAAACTCAACCCCATCTTCTACTCTATTAAAATCATACACCCTTTTCCCTCCATTTTTAGCATTCACTACTATTGTGTTGTCATCAATGAATGTATAAGCAACATCAACATCTGAGTAAGAATAACATATGTACACAATAAATCCTCTACATCTAGAAATAAACCCTAAATGCCTAAAAATTCCAAAAAATTGCCTTCACTACTATTGTGTTACCAAGAATAAAAATTCCAAAATAAAAATTTCAAAATTCCAAAATTTCAGAGAATAAACTCACTTTCATATGCAGTTGTTAGATCCTCAATTTGTGGTTCAATTGGAAAAATTCCATGGTCAACAGTTAGATCCTCAATTTGCTCCTCGATTGGCAAGTTAACAGCTTCTGTAAACAAAAAAATCGATTTTATCAACTTCTGCAGAAAAATAATGGTCTGTAGCCGTAATTTTATAGATGAATGTAGTCTTAGTCTTACCATCATTTGTGGGCTTGGATATGTGTGGGCTTGAATCCTGCAGTCCACTAGCATAACTGTCATCCCCTACACCACTTGTACTTCCCTTGCCTTTTTTTTTAGCTGGAGACTTATTTCTACTCAGCAGTGACTTTTTCAACTCTTGTACTTCTTTGAAGGCATTCAGTGAAAGCTTCAGGAAAAATATCAACATATATATGTGTAAACCCATCACCATCCTCTACAACTTGATCCCACATATTCATTACATCTATGTCATCCTCAACTTGTTCTTTAACACCTTCCCTCCCTTCTTGAATATAAAACAACTTCACCTTAGCATCTCTGGTTCCTGAAATGTTCTCCTTCAACCAATTAACTAATTCAATAAGGGAAACTTTATCACCATCCCAGTTTAACTCATCCTTAACCCTTCCACCAATGTATTTCATGAACATAAACCCACCTCTTTCTCCGGTTTCAATCCAAGAACCCTTATAATGAAACCTTAAATTTCTGAATTTAAGCTCACTCATTTCTGACTCTGTCAAGTAAAAAAAAAATCAACAAAGGTCACAACACTTCAACATTTCTGAATTTAAGCTCACTCATTTCTGAATTTAAGCTAAAACATTTCAACATCATTGATGATCAGTACATCAGTGACAACATTACATCATTGATGATCAGCGATAACATTACCTTCATTGGTGCAACTTTTATGATGAAATTTAACACTAATACATATTATTCATTTATGTTCAAACAAACATATAAATCCTATACAAAATTAAGCATCAACATCCAGTTTTTTCAAAATATTAAAAAATTGAAATTTGCAACTAACATTCAGTAAAATTGGAGTATTTGAACACTCTTAAATGATGAATCTAACAAGTATTCATCACTAACAACAGATTCACTATTAGATTCGAAGAATATGCATCATGATTTAAACATGCAAGATGGGTATAACAAGGGTAAGTGTGTTACCGGAATCGATGCGAAATTGAGTGTTGGTGCCCGTAAGCTTAATTATCAAGTAAGAAAATACTTTAAACTTCAAGGATTAGTAACAATTGTTGAAATCCCCAAATTTAATTGTACAAAACCCTAGAATTCTATGGTTTTATTGGCGGGAAGAACAGAGCATTGGAGGGAGAGAGATAACTAGCTAAGTGAAGAAGAAGATGAATGGGGTGTATTCTAAGTTTTATTTCAGTAAGGGTAAAATGGTCTATTCCTACCAACCATCGACGGTACAGATTACATCTTGATATTTAATGTAGATCTACGGTTTAGATTAAAAAAGGGCAGTTTTGGAATTTAAAAAAATGAGGGTATTATTGTAAGTTCCGAAATTATGAATTGGTCAAATGTTGTTGACTGTGGTCTTTAACTGAGTCAAACAGTTAAAAGGTGGATGGACCAATTCTTTGCAAACATAGGTGGTATTGACAAATCGGCTGGTACAATCTGGGTGTATCAGCAAAATGGCCCTTGTGAAAGTTTTCTTCAAACCCTCTGGAAATATGTTTTCTGCAAGCAGTCTGTGAATAACCATAGGTCGATAGAAGCTGAAGGAAGTGTTCAAGAGGCTTCATCACACCAGAAACTAAGGCGGGAGAGTATTGAGATTTCCTCTTCGGCAATAAATGCCAAAAACTGGAGACAACAAGAACATAAGAGGAAAAGGAAACCAAGAGAATATGATGATGATTATGAAGATGAAGATAGAGATGATTTTCCAGCTCCAAAGAAGACAAGGATGGTTTGGACACCCAAACTTCATGAAAGATTCATGGAAGCCATCAATAAAATTGGTCTCGAAAGTAAGAATCCCTTTGACAAATATTAATGCTTCCAAGTCATTTTCTTCTTTTTTCGCTTTATAGAATAATTTCACTACAGTTAGTTGATTATAATTTTTCATCTGGTATATCAGAGGCTGTTCCAAGGAAAATCCGTGAGGTAATGAATGTTCCAGGAGTGAGTAGAACAAACATAGCAAGCCATTTGCAGGTAATGAATCTATTTATTCCAAATCTTATGATGATCATCTTTGAGAATATATGAATCTGTGTGCATTGATTTGTTACATGAATGCTTTAAAATGAGTGAGCTGCAATAACAGCCCTACTAAATGTTTCCGAAAAGGTCGAATTATTGGGCCTCAACCAAATTATTCTAATGAGATTGTAATGGTGGGCACTCCCCTGAGAGTCCTCAAGTCCGGCCACTTCGGCCCACTTGACTAAAAAATCCTCAAAAGTGGGCACTCCCCTGAGAGTGCTTCGGTTTGACATTTCTCTAATTTAGAAAACAGTTTTCTAATTTTCTAAAATTAGATGTTTTCTGATTTAAGTTTAAAGTTGGAAAACATAAGAAAAAAAAAAAAATCGAAAGAAAAACATCGATCTCTTCTTCTTCTCGCTCTGGATCTCTTCTTCTTCTCTCTTGTTATGGCTTTCATCTGTAATAGATCTATATTGAGTTGTTCGAGATTTGAAATCACCTTCTTCTACAATCTTCAATCAAAGGTGAGATTTGTGTGGTGTTATTTGTTGCAATTTGCTTGAATTTGATTGTGCAATATATTGGATTTCTGCATAAATTTGCAATTTATTGGATTTCTGCATAAGTTTCCAGAGAAAATTTGATGAAGATTTTGTAGAATTTGGTAGTGTTGCAGTGAAAATATGTTCAATGTCGCGATCTTGTCATATGTAGCTTATAGTTAAAAGTTTGCGTTGTGCAGGATCTAAACATTGAAGTTCTCCTATATTGAAGAAGATTATGTCTTCTCCAAAAACACACAGAACTGTTGGTGATAAGAACGATTATAACTGGTAATGTAGTATGTGAAGTTATTTTGATTTGAATGTGGTTTGATATGTATGATTCAAGTCTGATTGATAAATTGATTCATGGATAAAAGTATACCAAGTATGAAGGCAAGTTCAAACAAATTCCTGCAATTGATAGACGCGTTTTCCCTTATTGTGATAGTAATTGTTAGAGACTTCATTGTACATTTCAAAGTGGTTAAGTACTTAGAAAGTATGAAGTATGAACTCCCTTGGGAAAGCAATTGAAAATAAAGTTTCTGTTATTACTGAGTCTTTCAATTACTTCAGTGCACTTTCTGACCCCCTTATCGCCCTTCCAATCAAAATTAAGTTTGTATCTGCCAATTGAGAGAACAGTTTTGCTTGTTTTTTGTTTTCCAGAGTTGTTTTCTGCGATTATTTGAATTTTGGATATAATGATTTCTGTTAATCAAGTTTGTAAACCATATGCATCTTTTTTTTGGTATTTAGCAATGTTCTTTTCTTGATGTAGGCTTTTAACACCACCTGGTGCTCCTTTTATTTCTCCTCTGGATATGGAACCGAAGAAAGCCAGTGAGACCCAGGATGGAACTCC
This sequence comes from Aquilegia eximia, assembly GCA_023053565.1. Taxonomy (NCBI): domain Eukaryota; kingdom Viridiplantae; phylum Streptophyta; class Magnoliopsida; order Ranunculales; family Ranunculaceae; genus Aquilegia; species Aquilegia eximia. The sequence continues at coordinate 13,741,548 of JALIGU010000001.1, forward strand.
TATAACTTGCCCGGCTGATTTGAATTCTAGGGTAATGATTTTACTCTTCACTACATTGCATGATTAATTATAGTCCCTGTATTTAGTTGCCGTACACTATATGATAGTAGATCAAATAAGCAGAAAAAAAATAAATCCAAACTGTCATATTTTTGGAATCATTTATAATTGGGAGATCTAAGTTATTTCAGATACCATAATTACAGATGGATCAGAGTAATCATGCCATGATAAAACATAACCCCTCGAAGGAACTCACATGCTTGAAGAACGGAAAATTCAGCTTTATTAGATGTTCTAATCCTGTTGATTGGTGAATCCAATCACTTGCTTGTGTGCACTCAACTTCGTTTATCTTTCTATATTGATGAATGATCACAATTGAGCAGCTAATCCATTTGATCTTCAGTTAGAAAATTTATGAATTAGTAAAAAAGACGGCAAAGGATTCTAATGCTTCTTAATTATTCAGAAACTCATTTTGTTTAAGCATGTCAATTGCCAAAAATCCTTTACTGTTACAAATTTTGTTGATAATCCTTGTCATATACATGTATCAATTATTGTTCTGATAGTACACAAACCCAATACAACTGATTGCTTTGGATCCATGCGGTTCTTATTACATATTTCATGTCATCAAGCCATTGATATCAATATATTTCTGTTATTATAGTTTGGAGATTACCAAGGTGAGCCTACTCCGAAGGTTGATTGTTCATCTAAGCAAACTCCCCCCCCCCTGGGTCCAACTCTTCCAGTTCAGAATCTTGCAGGCCTTCGTCATCAGGCAGTCAAGTCTCAGCCACCTCTAAACCAGAAACTCCAACTGAACACCACAATGTATCTATCTCAGCTAAGCCTTCACGACTTCTCAAGCCTAGCTTGAGGGCCACATTACCTTCTACTAAGTCTATGGTTCCTTCCACAAGGTCTTCTGCAAGAACTTCTACACCTACAGCCAGGCCCACAGTACCAGCATGCAAGTCGAAAACGAGGTCAGGAACACCAACTAGGGGACCATCAACCCCATTGGCAGTATCGAGTGTTTCTGTGCCTCCTGGTCGGTCTTAGTAGCTCAGGCTATGCACCAGAAACTCCAGGTACTATACTCATGAGAGTCGTAGCTCAGGCTATGCACCAAGTTACAATTCTTCAATGTCATACAAATCTCCTCAGCAATATGCTCAATTCCCTGAGAAACAACAAAGCCAATTTGCATCATTTCAACCAGCATGGGGAAGCAACTTTCGCAGTCATAATGCTGTTAACATCCCTTCAGTTGGTCAGGCCCGGTTCTATAATCAAGGACTATCAAATGGTAGTTATATGGCTCAACCAAGATGTGGATATTCGTCTCAAATGTTCAACAATACTCAAGAAAACCTGCAGCAACCATTTTTGAGCAGCGCACCAAATTATCTTAACCAACAAAATGGTGGCAATCAACAGACTTTCGGCATGGGCACGTTCATGAACGGTGACCCAGTAATGCATCAATTTTTTCCTGATGCACCAGTTGAGCAACAGAACTTCAGCAATGCTGACTTTCAAGGCGGAAGTAATCTTCAGCCATTTGAAACCATAGATTTCATGAATCTAGCACCTGCAGATTCGAACCTGACAAACAACAACCCTTCTTATAAAAGCAACTATGTTGGGTTTCAGCTGTCGAACAATGAAGGTGTCATTGAGTTGAGAAAGACAGGAACGGACAGTGGTGAGACATCAACGGTCGTCAATCCCAATGTCAACGTTGACCAAATGGATGACTTTGGCAATGGAAGGAGTTGAGACTTCTCCCATGCCTAACTTCGACACTATGAACTTCAACCATGTTACTCAAGTTGGGCCTAATTTTACCGGTGCTTTTGCCAACCCAAACACACTCCAGACGACACCACTAATCACTGCCATGGATAACCTGCAGCTGCAACAGAATGAAGGAGGTGGAGGAGGAATACTTGAGAATTGGTGTGACTTAATAAGGAACAACTCTACCAATGATGACCTTAACTATCTTCTTTCCAATGGTGGGAGTCAACCTAATCAGGCACGTCTTACCTAAACTTTACAACTTCAATTTCTTTTTTGTTGATGCTTTGGTTACTTTTCTGATCAAACTTCTTGACATATAATTATGGTACATGCAGGTAAATGGTGCTGATGGATTAATCATGGATCCCCAGTTTGGTATTGGCGAGTTTCAGTTCGACGAAAACTATTCAGGAGCTGTGTAAATTGATCCGGCCATGATGAATGGCGATGTCCTAATAAGTTGTCAGCTACTGTTTTTAGCTTTTATTGTCTCCGCGCGTTTAGTTGTATTTTCCGACTTTTCATGTTTCATCCCATATCTCTCATTCTAATATAATAGAAAATTTGTTTCACCAATGTTTCAGATTTGATCTAAATTATTATTATTTCTTGATTGGAAAAATTCAGATTACCTGCAAATTTGAAATCATTTTCTGTCAATAAGATTATTGTACATACAAGAACAAAGAATGCAAGCTAGAGTTGCAGTCACAAGCCCATGGACTTGAATTTAAATCCAATTATAAAGCCCAAACAAAATGTAGTATTTATGGGTAGGGTAGTAACCGATCCGAAACCGTTGACCATCTCGACCCTCGAGTCCTCGACCTCAACCACGATATTTCTCTCTAAAACAAGAATTCTCTCTATTTTTTTCTATTTTCTTCGTCAATTATTATCAGAATTGGAATTGAAATTTTCTTTCTCAATTATAATTTCAATTTATTTGATTTCTTCTACCCAAACAGATCCTTGTTGTTTCCTTCACTTGAGAGATCTCGCGCGCTTTTTATTTTTTTTTGTTTCAATTGTTCTTTTCTTCTTTTTCGTCTTGGGTTTCTTCATCTCTAGGGTTTTGATTGTACTTTAGTACTCATTCTAGTTCAAATTCATTAGGGTTTTATAGTTTTGTTAAGTTTTTAGATTAATTTTAGAGAATTCAAGCAAAAGGGTGGTTAAAGAAGAGATTTTGAAAGATGGGTTCTTCGAATCTAATGTTAAACAGTTCAATTTCATCAATAATTGATGAATGGTTGTTTAATAAGAAGATAAATAAGATAAATAAAGGAAGATTTAGTAATCATGGTTGTTGGCGAATTTCTGCATCGATTAATGGAGAAACAGTAGGAACGAAATTAGGGTTAACGAAGAGTGAAGAAATAATGGCGGCTGAAGCTAAGGTTATTGTTAGAACTTATGCTAGAGTTCCCATTGTTCTTGCAAGTGGTAAAGGTTGTAAATTATATGATGTTGAAGGGCGAGAGTATTTGGATATGACTTCTGGTATTGCTGTGAATGCACTTGGTCATGTTGATTCTGATTGGGTTAATGCAGTTAAAGAACAAGCTGATGTTCTTGCTCATGTTAGCAATGTTTATTACTCCAGGGAACAGGTGATTATTACTTATCTTTGAGTTGTTTTTTTGTTTTTTGAATTCAATTGGCGAACACGTTGTTTTTTATGGTTTTCTTAAGAGACACACATGTCCTTAAATATCTCGTATCCTCTAAAGTCTAAACTCCATTGTAATTTGTAAGAGCATTTCGTTAAGTATTCTCAGCTACTTCGTGCAAAAAACGCAATTTCGGTGAAATTTCATCACTTTTTGTTATTATTTGAAGTAGAAAAGGGTTTAAGGAGAAGGTTTTAGATTAATTTTAGAGAATTCAAGCAAAAGGGTGGTTAAAGAAGAGATTTTGAAAGATGGGTTCTTCGAATCTAATGTTAAACAGTTCAATTTCATCAATAATTGATCATTCTAGTTTGTTTAATAAGATAAATAAAGGAAGATTTAATAATCATGGTTGTTGGCGAATTTCTGCATCGATTAATGTAGAAACAGTAGGAACGAAATTAGGGTTAACAAAGAGTGAAGAAATAATGGCGGCTGAAGCTAAGGTTATTGTTGGAACTTATACTAGAGTTCCAATGTGTATTCCGACTTAAGAGATGTAGATGTTTGTTTTAGTCGAAATAAATAAAACCAATGTGTGTCTGTCATGCTCAACCCTCTTACTTTCTCTTCTTCTCCCAATCCCTCTTAGTGTGGTTTGGTGAACAATTTCAATGATATGGGGCTGTCATTGAACAATTTCCTCTGCCCCATCTATTTATTTCTATCTTCCCTACTTACGCCCAATCTTCACCACATTACTCCAAACTTACCTTGTATACAACTCTACAATCAACTCTAATCCTCATTCTAATTTTCGCAAAAGAAAACCATAAAAAACAACGTGTTCGCCAATTGAATTCAAAAAACAAAAAAACAACTCAAAGATAAGTAATAATCACCTGTTCCCTGGAGTAATAAACATTGCTAACATGAGCAAGAACATCAGCTTGTTCTTTAACTGCATTAACCCAATCAGAATCAGCATGACCAAGTGCATTCACAGCAATACCAGAAGTCATATCCAAATACTCTCGCCCTTCAACATCATATAATTTACAACCTTTGCCACTTGCAAGAACAATTGGAACTCTAGCATAAGTTCCAACAATAACCTTAGCTTCAGCCGCCATTATTTTTTCACTCTTTGTTAACCCTAATTTCGTTCCTACTGTTTCTCCATTAATCGATGCAGAAATTCGCCAACAACCATGATTATTAAATCTTCCTTTATTTATCTTATTAAACAAACTAGAATGATCAATTATTGATGAAATTGAACTGTTTAACATTAGATTCGAAGAACCCATCTTTCAAAATCTCTTCTTTAACCACCCTTTTGCTTGAATTCGCTAAAATTAATCTAAAAACTTCTCCTTAAACCCTTTTCTACTTCAAATAATAACAAAAAGTGATGAAATTTCACCAAAATTGCGTTTTTTGCACGAAGTAGCTGAGAATACTTAACGAAATGCTCTTACAAATTACAATGGAGTTTAGACTTTAGAGGATACGAGATATTTAAGGACATGTGTGTCTCGGAATACAAATTCAGGACAAAGACCGGTCAAAACTCAAATTTTAGGACATCTTTAATTAATTTGTTCCTCAAAAATTCTCCAAAAGTAATTTTCATAAGTCATGAAATGCCTAGGAATGCATTAAGGCCCGTTCGGCAGAGGCCTAGGAATGCATTACTCGTCTTCCTAAGGGTCCGTTCGGCAACCAAGTAGAAGTTCTGAATGAATTTCCTAAAAAGTAGCTACGGGATAGGAGAAAGGAGAAAGCTAATGTTTAAAACTTACCGAAAAATGTATTTCTTAACTTATCATTAATTCATTTCTAGATCTGTTTTAAGATTTCTCGAACAAACTTACAACTTCTTTACTTTCAAGAAGCCCAGAAATGCATTTCTGGGCCTTTGCCGAATGGGCCCTAAAAGGGGTCGTTCGACAACTAATAAAAAATCAGAAAGGAATTTTCATTTAAGTTCTTAGGGCCCGTTTGGTAAACTAGGAGAAGTTCGGAAGGAATTTCCCTGAAAGTAGCAGTTGAAGAAATGAGAAAGGAGAAAGAAGAAAGCTAATATAGAAAACTTCTTTAAAATTCATTTCTCGACTTATGGAAAGTATTTTCTATTTTCTTAATTAAGGTTCGCCGAACATCCTTTTTACTTATTTCCTTTTAGAAAGTTAAAAAATGCATTCCAACGTTGTTGCCGAACAGGCCCTTAGGAAGGAGAAAGCTACAAATAGAAACTTTCGTCAAAATGTCTTTTTTAGGGCCCGTTCGGCAAAGGCCCAGGAATGCATTACTTGTCTTCCTAAAAGTAGGAAAGAGATAAGTTAGTTCGGCTAATTGTAAAACCGGATTTGGAAAGTAATTTTGGAAAGTCAGGAAATACATTATTCCTCAAGTATCGGGGATTAGCTTTCTCCTTCCGTCTTTCTTCCTTTCTTAGAAAACTCATCTCCCCGAAATTCCTTCCTCCTTTCTTAAAGGTTGCCGAACGGGCCCTTAGCTTTTCGGGAATTTCTTTCTAAACCGTATCCAAACAAACTTTCTACTTCTTACCTTTTAAAAAAGAAAGAAATGCATTCGGTGTTGCCGAATGGGCCCAAAGTAGGAAAGAGATAAGTTAAACCAAAAAATGCCTTATTCCTCAAGTATCGGGGATTGGCTTTCTCCTTCCGTCTTTCTTCTTTCTCAGAAAACTCCTTTTCCCGAAATTCTTTCTCGATTTCTTAAAGGTTGTCGAACGGGCCTTAAGTCACACAAAGGGGAACAGGAGCCAGAGCGGCAAAGTTGGGAAGCTCCCACATTTGGAGCCAAATTAAAAGAGAGGAAAACAAAATGAAAGTGGCTATTTGTATATTATTTCTTCAACAGTTTCCCAACAAGGCAACAATGTACTGCTTGCATTCAGAGGGTGGCAGCTCAATGCATCAAGATTTCAAGTTATTCCATACATGTATGCCCCATTTTATTAAGAGCTTTTAGCTATTGATGATCCCCCATTACTTTTGTTTATAAGTAACATGCATATCTTGTAAAAGCAAAAACCAAACAAAACGGTTTCATGTTCAGAAAGGAACCAAGAGTACAACAACATAATAATAGGACATGTTACTTTTTGAGTTTCCAGTTATGAGCAGGCGGAGGCCCTTGTTAGATCGAGCAACAAACTTGTAGACTAGTACTATATTCATTATAATTTATATTCTCAATTGAGGACAATCCCTTCACATTTGGTGTATATGGAGCAAAAACTATGTCACACTGTTTTGAATTTCTCTAGCGCAATCCTCCCACAGAATTACTTTTTGAGTTTCCCTTCGTAATTGGGGATTTCTTCGTTACTAATCTGAACACATATAGGAGACGTAACTAAAAGAGTAGAGAGTAAAAACAATCCCTTATCTTTCAATTTCAGTTTTCTCCATTATCTCATTTCCATTTTTTTTAGGGCGAATTTGAGATTGCCCACTGGTTTTAATTGCCAATTTGTGATTGTCCACTGGTTTCAACAAAATTTAAGATTGCCCACTACTTTCAACTTTCAGGTGGTCAAACCACCATTGACCCGGTCATTTATTGAATATTCCAAGAATACCCTCCTTGAGCCACGTTGAAGAGAGAATTGAACACTTGTGATTAATTGTGACTGTACGATATTAGTTTGATCTAACCGTTAGATCTAGACTCATTTGTAGACAACTCTTTTTGTTAGAAAATAAAGTTTAGGTTTCCCTACTTACCCCACTTCATTCATCTTCTTCAACCCACCATTTCTTCTGCAAATCTGGAAAAAATCAATAAGATGAAAGAACCTGTGAAAAAACTCCCTAAAGGTTGAAGTAGGAGGAAATGGAAAGCTAAAATGAATTAATCTGCCAATGTCAATTGTGGAGAGTTAGAACTTAGAAGTTAGAACATTAGACGAAATTAAAAAGAAAACAAGAACCTAGGCTAGAGAATTTACCTTCATCTTTGGTGGCCGCCTTCAAATATTGTGTATAGATTTGGGGATTTAGGGTTTTGTTTTAAGGTTGAAATTTGGGGAAAACAAAGTCTAATAGTCAAATGATTGTGTCCTTTAGATTTTTTTTTCGATTCAACCATATTTAATCTTAAAACAATCAGATCTTAAACTTGTTGAATGATTACGTGTCATTGATCTGCCAGCGTGGTATCTAACTACCAGCTAGTTAGAGAAAGAAAAGGGCAATTTAGTAAAAACACAAGGTTTGACCGGATCAATGGTGGTTTGACCACCTAAAAGTTGAAAGTAGTGGGCAATCTTAAATTTTGTTGAAACCAATGGGAAATTGCAAATTCGCAATTAAAATCAGTGGGCAATCTCAAATTCGCCCTTTTTTATATTTCAGAATCAAATACACATGCAAACTGCAAGATTATATATGAATGTATGGCAGAAAGTTCAAATCGATTCTCATTAATATTTTCATTTATGAAATTTCTAGTATCTCCAGATTTTATAGTTTATTATATACATTGATACCAGCTAAAACACATACTTAGAGCATCTCTAATGGGTCTCCCATATTTAGCCTACACATGGGACGATTTAGCCTCCACGTAGGTGCCACCTCCTTTCCCATCACTTTTTTTAGCAGGTCTTCCATACCTATATCAGGGGTATCCCTAACGCGTTTCCTATTTTTTTTGCCAAATTTTTATGGGATTGAGCTGGGCTTGGGGCAGGCTGGGCTGAGAGGGAGGCGTGGGCTGGGCTTGGGGCAGGCTGGGCTGGTGAACAGAGAAAAAAAAATGTCCCACGCTGGTTTGACATGCGTGGAATAGGGAAAAAAAAAAAAGAAGTTCCACGCCGGTTTGACCAGCGTGGAATTAAAAAAATAATAAAACAAAAGTTCCACGCTGGTTGAACCAGCGTGGAACATTTTATTTTCCACATTCCTATAATCCTATCTTTGGTTCGATTTTGGACGAAATTTTAGCAGACCAGCCCACCACATCCTACGTGGATAGCCGGCTGCTAAAATTATAGACGACGCATTAGGGTGCTGTTTTTTTCGGAATTCCTATAATTTAGGTTTTAGGAGACCCATTAGAGATGCTCTTAGTGTGAGCGGCACAATTGCATGCAAATATTGCTACCTACAATGCCAAGCCATTAAATTAATTGCTCACATAAGTTTGCAAATTTAAAAAGGAAAGAACAGGTATGCTTATGCATTTTCAAATAGTAGAACTAGAAACAAAATGATACAGCTGCTAATACACAATCAGGTAACTAGTTAGTATGTTGAAAGAATGAAGGAGAATGTCATATATGAACATTTCTCCAGCTATAGCCAGGTACCGAAAAACTAAAGAAGACCACCTTAAAACTAAAGAAGACCACCTTAAAACCTTTCCGGCGTAAGGGATTGTCTGCTATTGGAGTCCGGTGGAATTATACAGTGGTAGCTGAGGTACCGAGGGTGAGGGATACCCGGGATACACTACCACTGTACCATGCTCTCCTATTTTAGATGAACTCGCATTTTTCCGGCGTGGTGGTACTTTTGGTGGTCAGGGTACAACTATCTTATCAGATCTGGTGGTGGCCTTTGCTTTGAGGAGTAGAGGAGTACCTATGGCCAACAGATCCAGAGTACTCGATAGGAGAGAAAGATGTTATGTGATGGCGGAGGAAAAGTCTTTTGAGATCCAAAGAAATACAGAAGGCCCTAAATGGGAGGAGGTGATAGTTTGGGAGCGTCACAAAGGAAAGGTTTTTACGGGGAAGATGACTGTCGAAGGAGGCAGATGGTTGGGGAAACTTCTCTGTCAAATATCAGCTTCAGAACCGAAGATAGGAGGTAGTTTCAATCATATTGGGGAGCATATCAAACTTGTGGGTATGATGAGGAGAAATGGAAGAGGATTCTATCTACAACTCACTTTGCTTCCAGTGCATGGAGATAAGACACCAAGATATATTTGCTTTCCGGCCGGAGGAAAGCAATTAAGTTGGGAACTACTAGGATTCAAAATTAGAGGGCTTCTTGATAAGGAAGTAGAAAAGAACAGAAACCATCCAGCATTACAAAGGGCCACTTTGAATCCTCAGGTGTTGAGAAGAGATAATGCAACGTATGCTGATGTTTGTGAAAGACTCCACAAAGGTGGAAAGCCAGATTCCAGGGTCCTTGTTCACCCAATGGGTAATGCTCTTAGTGAATCATGGTGGAAACCAGTTATAAGATGCGGATCAGAGAAAGATAACCCAGATTGGAGATGGGTGGAGACTAAAGTTCGACAAGTCAGTGGAGTTGCAAGCATGAAAGTGGTGGGAAGCAGGGAAGCTTTGTTTTTTCTGAAGTCGGAGAAGGATGTGGGCATGGTGGTGTCCCTTCCAAACCTTACCAGTTGGGAAGGAAGCTTTCATTTTCAACAATGGGATCCCAAAATGGGGGCATTGGAGTGTAGCCCTGATTCTAAACTAGATGTTCTGTTAGCTTTCTCTGGGATCCCATACCATCTACGAATAAAATCGGTGGTGGAAGCTCTAGCAACAAACTGTGGTAAATCTATGGAGGTAATAGAAATTATGGGTGAAAGTATACCGGAGAAGTGTTATGCAAAAATCAAAGGTAGTGATGTGAGGGCAATACCGAGGGTAATCAATTTGGAAGAGAAAGGGAGAATCTCTATGATCTGGGTGGAGGTACTCTCAAAGAAACTTCAGAGCTTAGCTGCGCAACTGGAAAAGCCAAAACCACCATAACCGAATACGACACTACAGATGGTGGTGGCCAACGATGCTGATGATACAAACGTGGCAAGCTGTGATTCGTCATGTAATATGGGTGATGGGTCAGTTTCAGTCCCACCGGGTTTTAGGAGACATGTCGACTACAACAACAACCAAGATTCAAATTTGAATTTGGGACGTACAGTCAGTGTAGACAGGCTGGAAAGTACATCACATGTTGAGGAAACAAGGCTGCAAATTCCTGGTCCTCTGCAACTTCAGGAGGGAATAAGACAACCATCCCCACTGTCCTCCTGTAACAGATTCCAACCTTTGGCTATGATAACACGGGATGCAGGTCAAGGAGACGAGCGACTTGATATGTCAAATGTGGAAATAGTGGAGGAAAGTACTGATATGGGTGCTCCACAAACAAGGGAAGAGCATAGCCCAACCCACGATATGAGAACAGAGGAGCCCATACCTATGTACTATTCACACACCAGGAATAGGAGTGTGGGGCGCAAGCAGCAAAGAAGGCAACAGTATGCTCCTACTTGGGGTTTGCACAGGAATATGGGGAGAGCGGGCCCAAATCGAACAGGAGGTAGGCCCAATAAAGGCAGAGGTCCGGTACAGGAACAAATCAATGAAATAGACCTGTCTCATATTGAAATTGGACATGCCTTAGTCCATAATAGAGAGGTGCAGAGGGTTGAGACGAACTCTCAACAAATGAGTCAGATTCAAGCTGTAACCAGAGATCTCGAGGATCAGACGCAAATTGAAAGTATAGCCGAGGAAAGGAACGAAGAAGGAAGGGAGATAGAGGATGAAAGGAGACCATCCATCGAGAGTATAGCTGCCTCTCTCGTCAAAGATCCAGGGAGTGTACCAACTGAAAATCTAGTGAGATGGGTGATTATCCCATTTGCCCAGCAAATCGGAATGACATCAAATCTTGGGGTGGAGGAACAGATGAAACTGTTCACAGAGCTCATAAAGAAGGGGGAATACAAGAGTTCATCTGCTACCAATCAGCCACAAGGTATACGAGTTGGTAGGGAGAATGAGTCGAGCACAGTCTGTAGGGATGAACAAGTTGCTAATGTCGATTAAGCTTTTATCATGGAATGCTCGTGGAATTGGAAATGGTGAAACTTGTTTTCGAATTAGGAAGTTAATAGAGGAGGTTAAACCAGTAATTATTGTTCTACAGGAAACTAAACTAGAGGATACCGAGAATGCTGAAATTGTGGAGGTATTACGACATCCATGGGAGTATGTAACAGTGCCATCCATTGGATTGTCTGGAGGAATTCTAATGGCTTGGAACTCAGACTTTATAGAAGTATCTGATAGTCTAGAGGGGGCGTTCTCATTATCTCTGGTATGCACTTTAAAGTCTAATGGCTTCTCATGGTTAATGTCAGGAATATACGGACCAAGCAAGGACTTTCAAAGAGATCAATTCATGGAGGAATTAGAAGATATTCGAGGTTGGTCAAACTTACCGTGGTGTCTCGGTGGAGATTTTAACATAATCAGATACAGTAATGAAAGAAGTGGGAGACAAAGAGTTACAAAGTTCATGAAAAAGTTGGAGGAATTTGTGTCCAGGAATGAACTGGTGGATTATCCACTACATGGGGCAAAGTTCACGTGGGCTAATACCTCTAGCAGGAGCAGAATCGATCGATTTCTGACTTCTGCAGATTGGGATAATGCTTTCCCAGATGCTAAGGAGAAGGCTATGCCTCACTATGTTTCTGATCACAGAGTTATCGTGCTGGATAGTAGTTCGAAGCAACGAGGACCGAGCCCGTTCAGATTTGAGTTAATGTGGTTTGAGGAACCAAACTTAATCAACCTGATTAAAGAATGGTGGAGTGAAACAAAGTTTGCTGGCACAGCAAGCTATGTGTGGTGGCGGAAAGTGAAGTATTTGAAGGAAAAACTCAAGACATGGAATCGAGAGGTATTCGGCCGGGTTGATTTGTTAATTCGGAGTAAGAATGAAGATATTGATGCATTGGACAAGAAAGAAGAGGAAATTATGTTAACAGATGATGAGGAAGTACACAGGAGTATACTTAGAGCTGAGGTGGTAGAACTGTCAAGAAAGGACCAAATAAAATGGAGGCAAAAATCGAGAGTTAAATGGAGAGTCGATGGAGAGGAGAACACGAGTTACTATCACAAAGTGGCAAACTGCAGAAGTAAGAATAACAGTATAGATTGCATTGAGATAAGCGGAGAGTTGTGCGATGATGAGAGCACAATTCGAAACCATATTGTAGATCACTTTGAAGACTTGTACTCTGAAAACTGTCATGATCGACCCACATTGGATAACTTAGAATTCAAACAGTTATCAGTAGAACAAGTTCAAGGACTGGATGAAGTTATTCGAGAAGAAGAAATTATGAAGGCAATTCATGATCTGAGTGGAGACCGAGCTCCAGGGCCGGACGGATTACCCATGGAGGTTTTTAGAAAATGCTGGGATATTTTAAAGGAAGACATTTTGCTGGTTTTCAAGGAATTCCAGGAAACTGGTTTCCTAGACTGGAGAATTAATACAACCTTCCTGACTATAATTCCTAAGAAGAAAGGGGCAGTATCCATTCTCGACTTTCGCCAGATCAGTTTGGTGGGAGGACTATATAAGATTATTTCAAAAGTGTTAGCATCAAGATTAAAAGGTGTTCTCGGAGGACTGATCTCTCTTTGCCAAAGTGCCTTCACAGGTGGTCGACAAATTCTTGATGGAATCCTTATCGCGAATGAATGTATAGACAGTAGAATCAGGGCCAATGAAAGAGGTATGCTGGTTAAAGTCGACATCATGAAAGCCTATGACCACGTTCAATGGGGATTTTTGGATTACGTGCTATCTAGAATGGGTTTCTCTGAGCGTTGGAGATATTGGATGAGTACATGTATTACAACATCGTCTTTCTCAGTTATTGTAAATGGTTCGCCTTCAGGTCACTTTAAAAGCTACAAGGGCCTGCGACAAGGAGACCCATTGTCCCCGTTTCTATTTAATATGGTTATGGAAGCATTGAGTTTAATGGTGGAGAAGGCTTCACAGTTGGGGCTAGTTAAGGGTTTCAACAATGGAGGTGAAAGCCCTTCAGTACCAGTGTTGCAGTTTGCTGACGATACACTGTTTCTCGTTGACGCATCCTTCAGTCAGACTTTTTGCATCAAAGCTATTCTTCTGGTTTTCGAAGCAGTTTCTGGTCTGAAAGGGAATATGGAGAAAACAACTGTTACGGCAGTGGGAGAGGTGCCAATTATTGAAGATATAGCACAACTGTTGAGTTGTAAAGTTGGAAAACTGCCAAACAAATATTTAGGTATGCCTTTGGGATCAAAATTCAAGAGCGTACAGGTCTGGGGACCAATTATCGAAACTGTTCAGAAGAGATTAGGGGTATGGCAGCGGAATTGAAGAACCTGTCAATCGGAGGTCGAGTGGTTCTACTCAAAAGTGTGTTGGCTAGTCTGCCAATTTATCAAATGTCGCTCTTTATCATGCCAGCTAATGTGATTAAGAGAATTGAGTGTAAGATGAAGCAGTTTCTTTGGGGATCGAGTGACGTAAAGAGGAAGTATCATTTAGTGGAATGGAGTAAAGTGTGCTCACCGAAAGAAGTAGGAGGGTTAGGGGTAAGGGACCTAGGCATAATGAACAAGGCCCTCCTTGGAAGTTGGTTGTGGCGGTATGGTAACGAAAGTGAGGCATTGTGGAGGATTATCATTGATACAAAATATGGAAGGGGTATTAACAATTGGTGGCCGAAGGCAGTAACAAGACCACATGGTTGCAGTCTCTGGCGAGGAATAATGAAGAATTATGAAACTTTCAGAAACGAGATTATATGTAGATTAGGAGATGGAGAGAGGATTCAATTCTGGATAAACCCATGGTTAGGTGAAAGATCGCTGAAGGAGCAGTTTCCGCTGATTTTTAACATATCCAATGGTAAATTGGATGCTGTTAAGGACCTGGGAGTGCCCAATGGTGAGGTAGTGGAGTGGGATTTGAAACTAAGGAGAAGGAGATTCGATTGGGAGGAGCAGCAGTTGCAAGAACTCTATATCAGGTTGGGGGATGTCAACTTTGAAGAAAGAAAGGACAGTTGGTGCTGGAAAGAGGACAAAAATGGGAGGTTTTCAGTCAAGTCCTTTTATTCAATCATCTATGTTGAGGAGAGAAGTGCAGAGCCACCACAAACTTCTTTTCCCTTGAAACTGGTATGGCAGAAAATTTTCCCTCCCAAAATCTGTATGTTCTTATGGTCTTTGATCCTCAATCGTACGCTTACAGCGGATAATCTCATTCGAAAGGGAATGACTATTTCCCCAACTTGCTGTTTATGCAACCTGTGCAATGAAACAATTACCCACCTCATGTTACATTGCTCAGTGTCTCTGACAATCTGGAGCGATTTCACAAGGGTTTGGCCAGGTACATATGAGGAAATTTTTGCGGTTGATTCAGTGGAAGAGTGGCTCAGTAAATGGCCAAAATGCGTGAGTCAGGAGTTTGGAAAACGTGTTTGGGAGTTAACTCCCTTTGCAATTATATGGATATTGTGGAAGAAGAGAAACTATAAGATTTTTAGAGGAAAAGAGATACAGATGGCAAGTTTGAAGAAGGAGGTGATGGGAATTATTTGGCATTGGCTGGCATCGTGGCCTGGGAGGAGAAGGCAGAGATTCGATCAACTGATATGGAATTGGGATGATGTAGTTAGAGGAGTAGTAGGACCTGTTATTTCCTAGCATGGGTGTCCCTTCCATAAGTGGTGCTTTTGTCACTTGTGATGTTTTTTGTAACATTTTTGTTACTTCTTAATGAAATCTTACTTATCAAAAAAAAAAAATAGTCATGTACTCTAGCAACTAGCGACAGCAAAGAAAATCTTAGAGGTGGATGGTAAATAGTCATGTACTCTAGCAACTAGCGACAGCAAAGAGAATCTTAGGTATCGTTTGTTTTTCCTTCAGTTAAGCACTGAATACTCATTAAGTTCTGAAGATCACTTCATACATTCAGTCATTAAGTGATCCATTCTGCCAAATTTGATGTCTGAATGACTTAACTGAACTCTTAGCTGATGAAATAGATTAAGTACTTAATGGTTAGTAGAAAACAAACAGTCTGAAGACTGAATACGGTGGTCCACCCACTTAAGTTCAGTCATTCAGACTGCTGAATGAAAAACAAACACCACCTTAGAGGTGGATGGTAAGAGTTCAGTGCATCAAGTTATTGACCTTCCAAGCATTACGAGCTTTTACCTATCTATGCTGCCCAAATAGGTGCAGTCTCTGTGGCATGGATGAAGAGAATATCATATGCTTTTAAATTGCAGCATTACTGAAAAGATATGGAAGAAATTGCAGATCATAGTTTGAGGAGGAAAGAGGTGCAGAACATCACAGTTTGGTTGCACAGATGGCCTAAGATAAATGCTAACGTGTGGGGGAACAATGGTGTGGATGTTGGTGTCGTACACAGTGTTATGAGTGACTTGGAAAGCTAAGAATGATGACACCAAAAAGCTTCACAACAGAGAAGATGGTAATGATGACAAGGTCCATGGCATAGTTCATGAGGAAGGTAGAACAAAGAGGACAACGGTTTAGTGAGTTGCTAAATACAGTAATTGGGGAATCACTGTTACAGGAGTGGAATAAGGATTTGTATTCTTTGATGTGTAACAGCAACAATTTTATCTTTTGTCTTTGTAAGCGAGGAGAAAAACGACTAATCTGTTTACTGTAAGGTGGGGTTTCATAATACGATGTAATTATGTAATCTTTGCTCCCAACTAGAAATCCAGAATTGAGTTATCATGGTGTAAATTGTGGAAGTATGAATGAATAATAATGGACTTAAGGCTAAGGAACCCCCATCAGATGTAACTTACTATTACTATACCAAAGCAAATGAATTGAAGCATGCCTTAAGTAACCCCCATCAGATGTAACTTACTATTACTATACCAAAGCAAATGAATTGAAGCAGTTGGAACTTGCGAAGAACATCCACCCATAGGATTAAGAACATCCACCCATAGGATTATGTATTTCATTCGCTAACAGTTTTCATGCGAAGACAAATAGACAATGGACCTCAAAAGTTACTTGTTTTAAAAAATACAATAGTTTAATCTTGACTCATATTAACAATTTCAATTTAGTTATTAACTCCTATATCTCATTTGATAGCAAATTACAACTACAAGTTTATATATCCCATACTTTTCTATACTTTTTGACCTTATTTCACAATTTTAGGGTTTACTCCTATATCTCATTTGATAGCAAATTACAACTACAAGTTTATAAATCCCATACTTTTTGACCTTATTTCACAATTTTGGGTTTTTCCACCTTATTTCACAATTTTGGGGTTTACTCCTATATCTCATTTGATAGCAAATTACAACTACAAGTTTATAAATCCCATACTTTTTGACCTTATTTCACAATTTTGGGGTTTTTCTATACTTTTTGACCTTATTTCACAATCCCATATCTCATTTGATAGCAAATTACAACTACAAGTTTATATATCCCATACTTTTTGACCTTATTTCACAATTTTGAGGTTTACTCCTATATCTCATTTGATAGCAAATTACAACTACAAGTTTATATATCCCAATGGTAATATGTAAAAAACAACTTGAAATTCCTAGACTTTAATTCTTAGGAATAATATCAAATGTAAGGTCAGGGTTTATATCTCCAAATTTTAGTGTTTTATATACACTGGTGGATTGTTTGTGTGTTTGTTCCACACTTCCAACTGCTACAATGCACCTTTAGTGTGAGTAGCACAATTGCATGAAAAAATTGCTACCAATGGCAATTCATTATATTGCACAGACACTGTCAAATGAAAACATATAAATATATAAAAACTTATGTGTATGCTGAATGTCATTATAAAGAGAGGAAAACAAAACTAAAACGCTGTCATACACAATAAGGTAATTGGCATGCTCAGATAAACTGTCGCATGGATATGTTCCTGATTCATGGAAAACCATTTCCGATTCTTCTTTTAGTCTGCTAGATTTTAAGAAAAATGATTTATGAACAAAAATTAAGTTTCATAGTAATTAGTAAAGTTGAATGACCAAAAATGGACCTATGGAGCCCTCAGATGTTACTTAATTCAGTACATATCCAAAAGCTAAAGTTAATGTTTATAATACACATCATGCAAACGCAAAAAACAAAAAAGAACTATATGTTAAGTAAAGAACTAATAGTACAGAAACATTATATTACTTTTTGAATTTCCAGTTATGAGCAGTCCGAGGCCCAGTTGTAATGCCTTCATAATAATGTGATTCAAGCTTTCCTTTGTTCCACTGCTTGATAAAACTAGAGAAATGGTTTCGTGCATCTTCAGATGAGAGGTCAGAAAAGAATATCTTTTTCTCTTCTTTCAACCAGGTTGCAAACTCATTATTCTTTGAAAAATAGTCGTCACTGGACAACTCCGAGAACGCCTATATAGAAGAAAAACCAGCATCAGAATGGACAGTATAATGTTCATACAGTAAAACCTCGATAAATGAATGTTCGATAAAGTAATAACCTCGCTTAGATAAGAATTTCTTCCGATCCCAACTTGGGCATGTGTACAAAAGTAATAACCTCACTAAATGCATTAAGTAATAAAAAAATTTGAATCCTTAAAGGCCCAACGAAAATATAAATTAATAATTACTAAATTACATACAAAAATTTATGTATATAATCTACATACTCTTGAATTTTTATTTATAATTTTTTTTTTTTTTTGAAAATATGCATCTAAAGTTATTTGTTTTTTCTTTGTATCCAAACCAAATTGAACCCCATCCTTAACTTTTTGTAGAGCATACACAACTTCCGAAATATTTTGCTCGTATTGTAACAAAATAGTTATATAATGTGATTATTGCTTGAAATACTTCTTTTAACGAAACATTTGGTATAACCGAACTATCGTCTGGATCAAGATCATGTTTATCATTACTTGACCACATACTTGTTGTTTTTTGATTTTTTTTTCTTTGACCACATACATAGATTGAAAATCTCCCTCTAAAATAATAAATATTAATTTATCGATAAATTAATATATTATTCATTTATCGATAAATAAATAATCTCGCTAAAATATTATATTTTTTCGGTCCCAAGGGTATGCATTTATCGAGGTTTTACTGTAACGACTATCTTCGCCAAAAGCCCAAGACTAATGAACACCACATAGGAAAATAAACAAATTTTCAATCTGAGAACAAACCCAAGCCTCTTCTACAAAGTTACTTAAAATTAATTTAATTAGTTTCTTGTTCATGTACAGGTTTCAGGAGAATAACTGAAAATTTACTAAAATTTAAGGACAAATTCGGGGGATTCAGGTTGGCATTTAGCATTTGTAGTGATCCATATGACGATATATATCACCAGAGTGAGTGTATCTATACAATCCAACAAAAATATCTCTTCATACCCAAAAAGTGATTAAGATGACTAGAAGTATAAAAGATGAATTATACTAGAAGTAGAATATTAGGGTGGAAAGCTATATCTCTCAATGTGAGACATAACTTGTATATATAATGAAAGAAGTGTGTTAGACAAGTCACTACTAGTAGTGTGTTAGACAAGTCACTAATAGGAGTGTGTTAGACAAGTCACTACTATTACAATAACTTCCAACACTCCCCCTCAAGCTGAACATTCAGACTCTGAATTTCATCTTGAAATACAAAAAAAAGTTCTCTCACATCCCCCACAAAGTATCATGAGAACGACATCGGGCAGGATGTTCAATGGCAGGGATGACCAGCTGCGAGAAGAACCGTTTGCAGGGATGTCCAGCTGCAGAGACAATAAAGGAGCAGGGATAACCAGCTGCTCAACCGAGAAAGATATCGGAGGTAGTGGTGGTGACTAGGGTCATGTTCTTTTCGGTGGCTAGGGTTTACTTTCCACAAGCATCCGATATAACTTCAAAAATCAATAAAGACGAGGTACTCCAGGACGAAAGAAGGCTGATTTTGGAGTAACAAAGCCGTTGAAAGGGCTGAACACGGATGGCAGCGCAGAAGATTCAGTGGTGGCAGTGCAGAAAAAGCCCAAGAATGGCGCATGACATCAACAACGCAAACAAGGCCCTCGAAAAGGCTGAACAAGAGCGGCGCACTACGGCAACAACGCATACAAGGCCCTAGAAAGCGCTGGACAAGTCGCGTATGACATCAACAACGCACACAAAACCCCAATAAACAGTGCACTGTGAACTGTACTCCGGATGAACAGTGATTCCGGTGAACGGTATTAATGAACAGTAGACGTGAACAGTACTTGATGAACAGTACTCAGGAAAAAAAAAACAGCAGCACACAAGGCGCAGAAAAACAGCGGAAACAAGAACACAAATTAGACAAAAAGACTTTGTCGGAGATCCGGCCACCGGCACCTGAGTTAGTGTCGCCGGTGGCCGAAAACCATGATCTCACTTGGCTGTGATACCAACTAGAAGTATAAAAGATGAATTATACTAGAAGTAGAATATTAGGGTGGAAAGCTATATCTCTCAATGTGAGACATAACTTGTATATATAATGAAAGAAGTGTGTTAGACAAGTCACTACTAGTAGTGTGTTAGACAAGTCACTAATAGGAGTGTGTTAGACAAGTCACTACTATTACAATAACTTCCAACAAGATGTTAACTTATATAGTTAATCACCTTTTTTACTCATTAAGCTCTCACTGTACAAATGCAAACTCGGACTCAACAACTCTTTAAAAAGGCCAAAAAGTTGTTTACCTTAACTAGACCTAGCTAGCCTCCAACCCTCCAATCTTCACTTATTATAGTCCCTAAATCTAAATCTAAGACCAAGTATACTAACACAATGCAGGAGACCCTCAGAACTTTTCTGCATACTCCTTGGTGTACAATCAAGTCAAGCATCTCAAATTCATTCATAAACCCAAAACACAACCAATCAGCAGAAATATGACATAAATTTACACAAATTCAGTATTTTGTCTCTAGGACCATCATTAGTCCCCTATGTTATATGGTGAAACCATTCTCTTCTCTCATTCATTACAATCAGATATCCCGGAATCACAATACAAGGCTAAGTAAATCAGCAAAATGCGAAAGGCTTCTCAAATAATGCTAGAGATTACGAATCATCCACTCGTAAACCCAAAATCCAAAGCTTTGATCAGCAAAAATATCCCTAGGTATTCCCTAGCTAGGAACATCAGAAGTTCCCAACTTCCCATGATACATGACGAAAACATTTTCTTCCCGTATCTCTCATTCATTTACAATCAAAGGTCCTTCAACAAGAAAAACCTAATGTTGTGTTAAAACGAAGCTAAAGTAGTTGGTTTACCATGCAAAGGTTTTCCCCTCTGCCTGATAAGAGCAGGATAATACAAAAAGATACTGTGATGTACCTTAATCACTGCAAATAAGTGCAACACACTGAACAACCTAAGTACAGCGGTAATCCAACTACTTTAGCGGGACAGCTTACGTTTACTACTTCCGCTAATACTCCTATAGTCCTATGGAATACAAATGTAATACATATGGTGGTCTGGCACAGATCAGCAGTGGAAACAAGAGCCTTAAGAGGAAACATTTATAAAATTGGTTAAGGCCTAATTCGAGTCAGGGGTGGCAAATGGGTCGTGTTGCGGGTCAAAACAGATCAACCCGTATATGACCCAGTTATGAAACGTGTTAACCCGAACACGACCCTGTTTAAATAGTGGGTTACACGACCGAACACAGTTGACACGCCTCTCTCTTTCTTCTCTTCTCTCTCAGCTGTTTCTTAAACCAATTTCAATCCCCTTTATTAGAAAACAATCAATAATTAACCAAGAAAGAAATGGTTTAATGAAAGATAAAATTTTCAAAATCAGATTGAATGAAATGGTTTGCGAGCTCAAATGAAAGAAGAAGATGATTGAAATGAGAGGTTTTGCTGCTTATTGCTGATGCGGTTGATCTTCAGATCCAATTTGTTAAGCAGGTGAAACGATACACGACACAGCCCATTTTGTTTAGCGGGTCAAACAGGTCAACCCATTCATGACACGACCGGATAAACGGTTAACCCAAACACGTTAATAACAGGTTGTGTGTGTCGGGTTTGCGGGTCGTGTCAAAAACTGCCACCCCTAATTCGAGTGAAGTTTATATATCTAAGCAATGTGTATCATACTGTGATTCAGGAGCAAGCCCGTAACATACACTGTTGTCATTGCACATAAAATATAATTTATAACTTATGGTACTATGTAATATGAGGCTTTTGCTTTAGCTCGATCAATTCTATCACAAAATATTTAAATGTTTCTTAACTGGAAAACAGTAAATAATTCAAACCATGACATACATTGAAGGACAGAAATCAGGAGAGTGTAGTTACAAACCATTAACAAGGTGCTAAAAGGACAGAAGCCAGGTTACATAAAACAAGTAGCACAGGGAACTCATGCCACGATAACTAAAATTAGCATGAAAACTGAATATGTCTTCATTCATATAAAAACAACCCTTGTAGATAAATGATACACTAAATGTTTAAAAATAACTCACAAGATCACTACTGCGTTTGTGGCATTTACGGTCATGCTTCTCCTCTGACTTTTTCCCTGGAGACAATTTTAATACATTAAAATTACATCACCATCAATAAAAACTAAAAAGCGATATTAACAAAATTATTTTCTAGATTTTCTGACAAAACAGCATTATATTGATAAATAGAGTAAGAGAGAATGTCCACAGCAGAAGGAGAAAAACAAGTACTTGGTAAGTTGGTAAAGCAAAAAACCACAATTGAAACGCTAAAATTTTACATTAAGTTATCCCTTTATAAAAACATTGCAATTGATAATCAGGTTTAACTTAAAGACTGTGAAGCAAAATGATACTGCACCATGTAATTATTTACAGTATTAGAGCATTCGATTTGATCATTTGAGGTATTTCACAGTATTGTATTCATCCTGAATAAATTCAATGACATGCAGAGACAAGTTAATGACATTTTCCAAACATGCGAAGTAAATAATTGCAGGCTGAAGTTTTGAAAAGTAAATTTAGGGGTGGCAGTTTTCGACACGACCCGCAAACCCGACCCGAACACGACCCGAAAAAGGCTAACACGGACACGACCCGCTATCTAATTCGTGTAAGATATGGGTTGACCCGCACCAACACGGTAAGCAAATGGGTCGTGTTCGGGTTTAACTTATAAACCCAAATTGACACGACCCAGCTTCTTCTTCTTCACAACCCACCGCCAGCCTTTTTCTTCTAATTCCTCTCCTTCAAATCATCTTCATCTTCTTCTTCTTCACAACCCACCGATATCAACACTTGGTGAAATTGGAACATCAAAAGAGCCTTGTAGTGGTGACTCCATTGATATAAACAGTTAAATCACAAAAAATGATTGGAAAAGATTGTAGTGATGACAATCTAAATAATTCTTGTTTGGAAAACGAATTTGGCATTTGCAAGGAAGAGAACGAAATTTGTGCAAAGGGGGAGGTCACTCAATCAGAAAAGGTGTAGTAGTTTGTCACTCAAATGGTCCAAAGAGAGAAACAGATGATGAAGTAGAAAAATATGGAGTTTAGTTATGCATTTAAGAGAAGACCTTTTGAGTTTGAATGATGAAAAAAATGTTTGGAATGAAGGGAAGGACTGTACTAAAAATAAATGGCGTGTCTAACTGTGTCAGATCATATGACCCGGCACTGACCCGACAC
This sequence comes from Aquilegia eximia, assembly GCA_023053565.1. NCBI lineage: Eukaryota > Viridiplantae > Streptophyta > Magnoliopsida > Ranunculales > Ranunculaceae > Aquilegia > Aquilegia eximia. The sequence goes on from JALIGU010000001.1 coordinate 13,764,546, forward strand.
GAACACGACCCGACACGGGTTAACACGTTTCGTAACCAGGTTATATATGGGTTGATCTGTTTTGACACGCGACACGATACCGACCCGACACGACCCATTTGCCACCCCTAAGTAAATTTACTAATGCTCTATTCAGAGATTTACTACTATAATCCTTTGGCTGGCTGTGCTTTGTGTGTAACTAGTGAATGACTCAGCTCACTTGGAGATGATATTTGATGGAAGAAAGGATTGGGCAAGGCTATGACTGAAAAACTCAACGTACGGGTAGGGCGTGTATGAATTGCAAAAATATCTACATTTATTGACTCCGAGATGAGCACTATATCCACAAAACTGAAAATGCAACTTCCAATATCGTATTTCAAACATATCAGCTTTTTCAATGATACTAACCAAGGCTTACGCTTATAGACAGATAGGTTCTGGCTTATCTCAGTAACATGACAAGGTGCATGCATGCCTAGAAAGAAATATGTGGATGATTACTAGCCATTGAGTAAATCGATTCATTCGAAAAAATATATATCAGCATTTGGGAGTTAATGGTTAACTTTGCGCATATAACCATGTATACTATATAATGGTCAGAATGAGGATTCCTAAGAAAAAATAGATAACTTAGCATGTCTTTTTCCACAGGTTTTCCTCTCTTTTTCTTTTCAATATGTGGTATTCCTGCTCCGAATAGATTCTTCGGATGTCAAGACGTTTGACACACAAAATATACTGATACAAGATTCTCTCACCGTTTACCTCCATCAGCTGGTGCACAATGCAAAACCATGACCAACACCCCAAGTGTACTATTTCAATAATTGTTTGTTCACCATGATAGCTTAATTTCAAAGACCAAGTACTTTTTATATTACTAAAGGTATAAAATGCATAATAAATTGCTTCTTGCTCTCACTAGGCACTCACACTGGATTTCACAAAACTTCTAAATTTCAATTTCCATAAAAAATTTTTTGCACCCTTTGACTTTAAATAACTCTCAACATAAGCTAATACAATGTTGCTTTGTGCTCAAGTGCTATAGTTTATAGGCATGGAAATAACTGAAACAAATAATAATGTGTCCCTAACTTCAAACTAACAAATAACAAAACCATCTCTCGTCGTTTCTCTTTATCAGGCAGTGCCCATTACAAAAGCATGACCAACACCCCAACTGTACTATTTCAATGATTGCTTGTTCACTGTCATAGGTCAATTTCATGGAGTACCATGAAGTGCATAATAAATTGTTTCTTGCTCTCACTAGGCATTAGACAATAACTCTGGATTTCACAAAACTTGTAAATTTCAATTTCCATAAAAAAATTCTTCACCCCTTGACCTTAAATAACTCTGACGATAATAAGCTAATACAATGTTCCTTTGTGCTTAAGTGCTATAATCCATACACATGGAAATAAGTAAAACAACTAGTACTTATGTGTCCATACAATCAAACTAACAACATTATTTCGAGCTTAACATATACCAAAACAAGTGGTTAATTACTCCAATTTATTGTCAAATTAATATATAAAAAAAATCCCAAAATTAGTCAATAAACCATAAAACTCCAATTTAGTTGTTATTAAGAATTAACATACCTTTGTCTGAGTGATGACTATGTTTAGAACTCTTATGAGATTTCTTGTCTTTTGTTTTATCTCTCTTCTCTCTCTTACTACTACTACTTCTTTCTTCTTTCTCATCTCTTGTTCTATGTTTCTTGCTCTTACTCTCACCTGCAATTAACAACAACAGTTAATATAATATAGTAATGATAAATAATGGGTTTTAATCAAGAAGAAATCATATAAAGAAAACCTTCTAGATTTGAATCTGAAGAAGGCGATGAACTTCTTCTCTTCCTCGATTTCTTCTCGCTTCCCATGATGATTTCAGTTGCAAGACAAAAACAGATATACGGTGAGCGAGCTGACTCACTTATGCTTTAAGCATATCTATATGGGCCTCTCATGGACTTAAATCGATTAAAGCCCATAATCAAAGTCCGGTTTAGGAATTTCTTCATCTTTTAATTCCCATTTTCCTTCTCTCTCTCTCTCTCTCTCTCACATCACTCACTCGTTCTGGTTCTCTTCTTCGCGCGAAGAACATCGCCATCGCGCTCTCTATAGTTTTTCTCAATCGATCAGAACCTTCGTTTGTTACATTGAAGAAGCTGTAAGTTTGTTACAAAACTTTTTTTGCTTAAACAATACTACTTGAGATATTGTTTTAATTAGTTGTGTTTTGAATGTTGTTGTTGTTGTTGTTTATTTCTTTTCAATATATGAATTGATGAATGTTGTGTTTTTGAAATCGAATGAGGTTATGAATCGAGTTGAGGGTTTTGTTTGAATGGATTGAGATTTGGGATTTTTTTATTGAAACTAGGGTTTTTTTTTTTTTTTTTTTTTTTAATTTGGGGTAGTAATGAGAAACTTGATTGAATAATAAATACTTAATGTTGGATGTAGAGAATGAGATTGATTTAAAAGTTTTATGGAAGTATTGAGGTTGGTTTCAATGACAAACTGCTGATATTGTTGGTTTCATTTCCAATGTTTTACTTTTTAGTTATATTGTTAAGTTCTCAAGAAGAAGTGGTAATGCTTTTTTGGTTCTGTTTTTTTTTTTTTTACAGTTACCACGGTGCGGTGTAATAGTCTAGCAGCTTCCCTTTTATTTGCTCTTTAAAGATGGATAGGGACTATGACAAAGAAAAATTAAGTAAAAGATCTCGAGATGAGAGAGATAAAGACAGGGATTCAGTTAAGGATCATCGAGACCGGGGCCGAGATCATAAGCGAAGTAGCAGAGATGGGCGATTGAGAGAATCTGAAGAAAGGCACCATACTGATAAGTACAGAGAAGAGAAACATCATCGATCAAAGGATTACTCTCAGGACTATGATGAACCGAAGCGTGAGCGATCTCATGAGCCAAGAAATATGAGAGAAGGAAGCAGAGATGAAAGGGTTTATCGTGAAGAATCGGTTGAGAAACGATCTGCAAGAGATGAGGATCGACATCGAACCAGAGATTATCCATATGATTATGAAGAGCCAAATCGGGAACGATCTCATGAGCCTAGAGATAGGAGAGAAGACAAGAGGGATGAAAGAGTTTCTCGTGAGGAATCATCACATAAGAGAAAACAACGGGCAGAGAGTGAGGAAAGATTGGATATTAGTGAGAAGCGAAGGAAGGAAGAGAAAAGAGAGAAACGCCGATTTGAGGATAAGGCTTCAGCAGAGGCTAGGGATATGAATGGGACTGTTAAGGAAGAGAAGATGGAAGAGTGGGAACCTAATGATAAAGTTAAGGAAGAACAGGTGAGAGATGTTAATGGTGGAAGTAATCGTAATGGGAAGAGAGAAAGACGGAAGTTTGGTGACCGAGCTAAGGAAGATGATATGAGAGATGCAGAAGAAGAGAAGCATTGGAGTTTGGATGCAAAATCTGAAGAGAAAGAGTTTATACATGACAGTTCTCTGAAATCAGGCATGTCGAATTCTATCAGCTCCAGTAATGATGTAAGTATTGAATCTACTTTTTAACCATCTGTCGTTTTGTTTACCCTCTGCATTTGGTTCTAATGGGTAGAAGTGTATAGATATAATATATAACATGAGTCTTATGGTCACATGTTATGGCAATGGTAACGAATAGCTGAAATGCTGAATATGGAGTACTAGCTGCCACGGTTATATCTGTGTTGTTTCTCTTAATACATTAATCATGATTATACGGGCTAGCATTTAGTTATAATGCAATGTATATTCAGAATTTGTTTGTATAACATGAAGAACTGTAAGACACTTGGTCCATTTTAGGACCCAGTTTATCTCCATTGAGATATTTCACTGCAGAATCCAGGTTAAGATTTTCAACTTTGTTTCTTACTTAGGTATTTGCATCTTTGTAGGTTGCTGGATTGGAGCTGAACATGACATCCAATGCTGTGTCTGAGCCTTCCTTTGGATCTGGTCATCCTCCTCCAACCAAGGTATCGTCAATTTCTACCACCAATGAAAATAAGGGAGTTAGTGTTACCAGATCTCATGAGGTTCCTGGAAAATCCAGTACAGATGGGACAACTGCTTCAGCTGCTGGCAAGAGTGGAAGTCTGTCTCTTGATGCTCTAGCAAAAGCTAAGAAAGCCTTACAAATGCAGAAGGAATTGTCTGAAAAGCTTAAAAAGATCCCGTTGGTAAGATGTACTCAGTGCACTTTTTCTCTTTAAATATGCAGACTCACACAAACTATCTATTTCTCCTTGGTTGTATCATGTTTGCAATTTTCATATGTTGTTGTTTCAGTATTTTCTAATGTGTTTGGAGCAGGAATTACATGATTTTTTTTCCTTCTTTATGTAGTTGAACAAGGTGCCGAGCTCAAACTCAGGTGGAACCCAACAGATGGGGTCAAATAAGGAGAGATCAAAAGTCCCATCGTCAAGCATAGGAACACAGCCATTACCAAACACTTCGGCTTTTCCTGCCAAACCATCTGCCAGTGGTGTTCCAGCTCTTACTGGGATTGCTGCTATACCAAACATTGAAGCTGTAAAACGAGCTCAGGAGCTTGCAGCAAGAATGGGATTTCATCATGACCCAGGCTATGGTCCTGCCATAAATATGTTTCCTGGGCAGATGCCACCAGATGTGACTGTCCAGCAAAAACCATCCAAAGCTCCTGTTCTTCGTTTGGATCAGTATGGTAATGAAATAGATGAACATGGTAATGTGATCAATATGTCCAAGCCATCGAATTTGAGCACCCTAAAGGTTTGTTCATTGATATGCCGCCAATTTTTTCTTTTACTTTATATCACGCTTTTCCACTGAACTTACTATTCTTCGAATATTGTTCTTACAGGTCAACATCAACAAACAGAAAAAAGAGGCATTTCAAATACTCAAACCTGAGTTGGAAGTTGATCCAGAATTAAATCCTCATTATGATGAAAGAATGGGTATAAACAAGGTCAAGTTGTTAAGACCCAAGCGGATGTCTATCCAGTTTGTAGAAGAAGGACAATGGTCCAAACAGGCTGAAATAATCAGATTTAAGGTATTGAGCACCACTACTTTAAGGCTTTGCTTTGAAATATTTTTTCTGCTCCCCCCCTCCCCACAACAAAAAATTTGCTATATTCTTTTGATGATAATACTATACTTTCCAGAGTCAATTTGGAGAAGCCCAAGCAAAGGAATTGAGAACAAAACAAGCTCAGCTCGCAAAGGCAAAGGCGGAGCCTGATATCAACCCAAACCTGATTGAGGTATCTGAGAGGGTTATCACCAAAGAAAAACCCAAGGACCCGATTCCTGATGTTGAGTGGTGGTAAGTTCAGATTATTCTCATGTTGGAAGTTGTCAGTGAGTTTTGTAGAACCATTTGATTATCTTCCATTCATCCATCATCCATATACGATTATGAAATAGACATGTACTACTTTAAGCATTCAAGGAAATTTTAGATACGTGTCTAACCCTTTTTACTTGAATTTTCAGGGATGTTCCTTTGCTGCCTTCTGGAAACTATGGTGATGTTATTGAAGGGAACATTAGAGAAGATAAATTGAAAATGGAGAAGATCACAATCTATGTAGAGCATCCACTTCCAATTGAGCCCCCCGCGGAGCCTGCTCCTCCTCCACCCCAACCCTTGAAGCTGACTAAAAAGGAACAAAAGAAATTGCGGACTCAACGCAGGCTGGCTAAAGAAAAGGATAGGCAAGAGATGATAAGGCAAGGCCTGATTGAACCACCAAAGCCCAAGGTCAAGATGAGCAATCTCATGAAAGTTCTTGGCTCAGAAGCGACACAAGACCCCACTAGGCTTGAAATGGAAATCCGTACTGCAGCTGCTGAGCGTGAACAAGCTCATGTTGACAGAAATATTGCAAGGAAGCTCACACCAGCAGAGCGCCGTGAGAAGAAAGAGAGAAAGCTCTTTGAAGATCCAAACACACTGGAAACTATTGTATCTGTTTACAAGATCAATGACCTTTCACATCCTCAGACCCGCTTTAAGGTTGATGTTAATGCCCAGGAGAACCGATTGACTGGCTGTGTAGTGATAGCTGAAGGCATGTCATTGGTGGTTGTTGAAGGTGGTAGCAAGCCAATCAAGAGGTATGGCAAGCTGATGCTTAGGAGGATAAATTGGGCTACTGCTGTGGTAGATGAAGCGGATGGGGATGAGAACGATGACAGACCAGTGAACAATTGTGTGCTAGTGTGGCAAGGAAGTGTTGCTAAACCAAGTTTCAATAAATTTCTTGTTCATCAATGCAGAACAGAAGCAGCTGCACGGAAGGTGTTTTCTGATGCCGGGGTAGCTCACTATTGGGATCTCGCTGTTAATTTTACTGATGATTAAATCTGAAGTGCCCATCCCTGTTTAGGATATGGTTTTGCTATGTGATCCATGATACTGTAATGACTAGTGATCTTACAAGGATTTGACTGAAGTTGGTGTGGATAAAGCTCAGTTCTGCAGAAGCTGTTTTGATGGTTTGGCTTGTCACCGAGTCACCTATGGATGCTTCTGTATGATTCTCAGATGAAGCAGTAGTATTGAACTTAAGAAAGTCTGAGTAGTAATCCGTATCTGCCTATTTGTAGTTTAAAACACATTTGAGTTTGACAATATTGAATTTTTGGAATTCATATTTTGGGTTTTGGTGTATTTTGTTTTAATGAGGGTTTTGGAGTATATACTATTTATAGCATGCTCAGAAGGAGTAAGGTTGAAAGTTCAGTATACTGATTGCGCCTCCTCTCCTCCTGTGACTGCCACTGTAGTCTCCGCCTTACGAGTATAAACTGTAGAGTGGGAAATCTTGATAAGAATTTGATGAAAGCGCTTAAGGGGTTTTTGAAGAAGGTTCGGAAGTTGTATAAGGGGTTTTTGAAGAAGGTTTGGAAGTTGTATAAGGACGTCTTGAAATATAAGCATAGTGCAAGTGTGCAATTGCAACCTTAAATATCAGTGGGGTTGATTTATCTATCAAAATGGACGTTGCATGATTCCATGATTTGCAACAACTGTTCATTACTACACCATTTCCACCATTGACATTAAACTGTAGATATGAACAATTATAAAGATGTTTACAAAATTAAAGTATAATCATGCAAGTATGCAACAAGGGGAATTACTGAACCCATTATGCAAAGCAGCAAAGGCCAGTGGTGGTGGACATTTGACCCAAGAACGTACCCCAGATGATGAGGAAAAAAAAAGGACAAACCAAGATCATAACAATCTTTACTTGTAAGGTATGCATGGGAATGGGAATACCCTGCTAATCAAGTGATGAGACAGACCAACTGATTACTGACCTATACACATTTTTGTTGAGTTGGCAATACAAATAATTATGCTACGTACTAGCCACCATCGATCAGTCTTCAATCTTTTCTTTGTTCTTTGAGAGGTCATCTTCAGTCTTGAATTTTCTGAGACTTTTTGGGCAGTGTTTAGTATGGTGTTTACCTGTAGCGCCACAATTAAAACATATGTACTCTTCAACACAGCAATCCAGTCCAAATCAGAGTGGTCGAACGTCTCAGTAGATTCACAGCAACATTTACAAACTTTTCTACCGCGCCCAGGACCAATATTTGCATCCTTAGAGACATTGAGCAAGTACGAGCAATCATACAGTATGAGTGATGGGCACAGTTAAATCAATATCATAGTCGCTGTATTCGTTGTCGTCAGAATGAAGCTCATACCATTCGATCTTCCCCAAACGTTGATATTCCTCTCGAATATCTTCTTCTTCTTCTTCTGTTTTTTTTTTTCCCAGTTGGGTCTTCACTGATAGATTTGCTAGTTTTTCACATGGGATCTTATTCTTCTTCATCTGCCTTTCTTTTGAGCTCTTTCATGTTTCCTTTTCGCCTCCATGCATGGCTATAGGAAAGATGGAGAGGAAAATACTTACTTGGATTTGAGGCGTCTCCTCAACTGCTTGAATCGCTCTCTCTCACCACCGTCTGGCCATTCTCAGGATGCTGCCTAAATTCAAAAATACAAACGATAAAGCCTGTTCAGGAAAAGGAAAAAAAAAGGTTGAAAAAATAGCTTAACAAAATGTGCAAGAAACAACTTGAAAACCCTATGGAACCTGAAATGATGGGATTTCAAGGAGCAACATACTCTGCTCCCTGTAGCATATAATGTGGCAATTGACCCAGCAATCTCTCCATCATGGCAAGGAGCTCCAAGTCTTCCTCAGCATCAAAGTGTTCCATTCCTTGGCAAAAGAAAAGAATAGATATTGATTTAGCCTTGCACCAAAACAAGATTTCCTTGAAAAGGTAAGGAAGCGACAGTTGAGGATATAAATGAAGAAATCAAACCGTGCAAACTTCCACCAAGATACAGCCAAGACTTTATACACATGGGAACCTCCATTCAAGACCTTTGGAAAAAACAAAGTAGTTAAGTATGTAAGCTAACTGCAAAGTAGATACCACATGTTTATAATTCTCGTCCTCACCACACAAAAAAAAAACGGTGCTAAAATCTATCAGTTTAATTCCACATGATTTTAACAATTCAGCCACTGCCTTGGGTGTCTCGTATAAAATCTGTCATCGTTTAAAGTATATGTTTACATGTTTAAAATAAACTAAAAAGGAAACAAAAAATCCAATAGAACGAACCTTAAATTGGCAGGTATTCTCAAAATTCTTCTGGGACTAGAAGTATGTGGCCGAGCTTCAAAACAGTATGAATGATTTGTCTGTCATGAATAACTGGAAAATGAACAAAAAGCCCTGTTCCGAGATCTCAGTAGAATAAAAGCAATCATACTACTAAAGGTGTTATTAGAATCAACAATATTTGTAATCCATTTCGAACCAAGCGTCCCTAAAAGCACGTAAGGCAATGACAAAACTCAAAGCCAGTATTAACAAATGGTTTAATAAATAGTGGATGTGATGAATTACTATTCATATGCAACACGCTCCAACAGTTGTCTACCAAGCTCACAATCTAGATCAAGGGATAGTGGGGCAAGGTTGATTTTATCTAAAAATGAAAATAAGCTTCGATTCAAGATTCTCCAATACCTGTTGATGACATTATATTAAGTCCACTCACAAATCTTAATAAATAACAACATATGTGTGAACTTTGGAAATCCAACTGTCGCATAATAATACTTACAATACAGAGATGGCGACGATAAAAAAAACAGTTCCTTAGTTGCACAAAACTTCAATGGAAAATATACTTAAACCACAACATCATCCATTGGAAACTATATAACAAAAAATAAAAACTCTGGCTGGCATTGTGTTAAGCTAAAGAACACTCACTAAGTGGCACTACTAATTTTGTTTGCAATCTGTGAGATGATAATAATTTCAAAACCTGCATCACTAGTATACCCTGGTGTAATTCGAATTTTCGAACAATTTTGATGGCAGCCATTTCTCCTTTCTTGCTATCCCAGCATTCTACAACCTTGCAAGAATTACCTGGGAAATAATAATTTTTACCCGATTAGAGTAAGAAAGGAGGGTCAATGGTAACAAGAAAGATATTTAACTCACCTTCGCCAAGTTGTCTACGAATCGTATCTACAACAAGAAAATGTACAGAAGAATCCATGAATGAATGAAACAAAACAATCTCCAATCTGTTGAATATATATAATATATAGTGAGTGATCAATCAATGGTAGGTAATTGCGTATAGTGAATTATCGTGAAGAAAGAGATGTTTCTCATTAACATTGCACTTTGGATACGATTACCTAAAACCTGTATAATAAAAGCTGAATTCTTTTGTTGTTCTTTTTCAAATTACAGTAAATGGGAATTCATCATGCATTCATAATTCTCGATCTCCATCTTTCCCACTGAGGAGTCTCACGTTTAAGGAACCAAGCAAAGAGAAACTCAAATATATTAAACAAGTCAAATGGAATATCTGGATTTGGCCATTGGAGTGCAGCCAAACAACAAGAAGATCGAGGGGTACTGGGGTAGTAATACTTACCTTCTCAATGAAGCTTAATATCAATACGCATACTACAAAAATGTGCTGGTGTCGAATTTTCAAACAACGTATTAGTTAGAAACTTAGACATACAATCGCCAAATGCATATTGATCCATAGAAAATCGTTAAAAAATAATAACAAATGCAATGTGTTTACTTATTGAGTATTGTATATCAGTTTACATTTCTCTGTAACTTTGAAGAAGTACACCCACCTTTTGTTAAAGATAAAGGATCGATGAAGGCAAACAAGTAATCCTTTAGTAGATATAATGCTTAAATCTAAACTATAAATTTGATCAATGCAGCCTCGCCTTACCAATAGTCACCACAAGAACATTTACCGTGGTTGAAATGATGAAATCGACTAGAGTCTCTAACAATGATTTCTCGAGAAGTAATCTCTGATATGAATTTAATTGCTAGGTGGCAATCATTGCAGACTCGCAAGTTCTTCATGACTCTAATTGGAGCACCTGGCATAGTGTTGAGAAGTGCAAAAGCGATCGCAAGTTTCTCACTGTGATGAGCTAAGCTGTACTCTTTCTCTTCAACATCCATGTCATGCAAAACTGAGCCTGAGTCAGGCACATACCCCTTTTTCTTCATCTCAGAAGTCAGTTCTTTAAGGTACTCATCAATCTCCATCCATTTTGGATGGGATTTATCACCCCTGCGGAACTGGTGGACCTGATTCTTCACCTCTAACCAACTTATACCAGGCTCCTTCTTCGCTTTCTTGTCTCTCATGGCTTTTCTCATAGCTGAGACATTTCCCCAACTCTTTGCAGAAGCATGAATGTTCGAAAGCAATACATAGGGCGCAGCATCCTGGGGATCAAATTGAAGAACATCCTCAGCTATCTTGTTTGCCATCTCTGTGTTCTTGTGTATTTTACAAGCAGATAACAAAGTCTTCCAGATAATCGCATCTGGTTTTATAGGCATCGATCTGATCAAAGCTTCTGCTTCTTCCAAACAGCCAGAGCGTCCTAGCAGATCGACCATACAATTATAGTGCTCCAATCTAGGGTTCAAATTGTAATTGTCTACCATCAAGTTAAAGAGTTTAGTTCCCATTTCTTTCAATCCACTATGACTACAAGCATAAAGCAAGCTCAGGAATGTAACATCATTAGGCTCGATATCTTTCTTCTCCATCTGGTCAAACAACTTGATCGCTTCCTGGCCACGCCCATGGAAGCCGTAAGCTGCAATCATTGAACTCCATAGTACCGAATCATCATCTTTAAATTCTGTGAAAACCTTGACAGAGTCTTCCAAACATCCACACTTTGAGTACATACTAACCAGTGAACTTCTGACAGACATGGATGAATCCGACCCAGACTTTATCGTTTCTGCATGAACCTGCTGGCCTTGTCCAAGAGTTGCTAGCTCTGAACATGTACTGATAACACTCACAAAAGTTATTTTATCAGGCCTTAATCCTGCCATCTTCATTAAGTGAAACTGATCAAAAGCTCCTTCAGAGTACCCATTTTGAGCCCTACCTGCTATAAGTGTGTTAAAAGCAACCACATTAGGAACTGCCATCCCTTGAAACACCCTCTCCCCTTCACTCATGTTCCCACATTTCATGTACATATGAGCCAGAGAACTTCCAACAACCATATTACAATCAAACCCAGACTTCATCACATACCCATGAATCTGCTTCCCAAGTTGTATAGCTTTCAATCCCGCACAACCTCTTAAAACACTACTCAATGTAAATTCATCAGAACAGAATCCCATCCCATGCATTTGCGAAAACAAACTCAACCCCTCTTCATTAAATTCAAACTGTATAAACCCCGTAACCATCGCATTCCAAGTAGCAAGGTTTCTCTCAGGCATTTCATCAAACAAAATCCTAGCACTATCTAAATCACCATTTTGAATAAACCCACCAATCAAAATATTATGAGACATAATATTTCTCATAGGCATTACATCAAACAAAACCCTTGCAGTTTCTAACTCACCACATTTGGTATACAAATTAAGAAGATGATTTGAAACAAACTTATATGAAGAACACCCAGAGGTAATAATTATAGAATGAAGTTGTTTTCCTAGTGAAAGTGATTGCTTGGGTATGCATCCTTTAAGAAAGTGAGAAAACAGATTTGGGTCTAACCAAATTCCTTTGTGGAATCTTTTAAATGCTTCTTTTAAACTTCCTTTTGAACATAAATTGATGATTTCGTCTTCCAATTTGGTTGGGGTTTTACAAGAAAGTTGGGAAGTTGTGTAATGGTGATTAAGTGTTTGTTTGATAACACGAGCGGGAAAAAATTTGAATTGAAGCATTGTGGCAAACGTTGAGGCATGATGGTCCATGTTCATAACCTTTAGGGGGGAATTTTTATGTGGGAAAGATTTTGGTTTTTTAGGAGTGGCCGAGTGGGTCGGGAAAGATTCGTGAGAAATATTTTTATTATAGAATTTTGGCCATGCTTGTTTGGGCCGCAAAAAAGGCAAATCTTTATCCAACTATGATTAGAGACTTAGAGTGGTCCCTCCATATTTACACTTTGATTTAAATGATCCTCCAACTAATCTAGCTTAACCTATATTGGTCCCCCACCTAAATCTTAGATAAGTATGAGATAATCATAAATGGTCCCTACTAAGATTATTAGAAAAAAGTATGAAATCTTTGCACTTTTAAAATAGCACTAAATTTTTACATAAAATTTGTTCATAAACCTAATTATCAAGAGTTTCGAGCATATTAAGTTAGGCCAAATTTCATGCAAAATTTTGCGGGATAACCAAGCAGGACCATGGGAATTTCTGGGGGTAATGTTTGATGCGAGAATTTTTTCCACGACCAATCAAACAGACCTTCGTCTTAGAAACTAATTATTTGTCTCCATGGTGTATTTTCGTAAGTGTTGTTGGTATGAAGTCTGCCTGATGTGTGACTACAGTATATCTGTTTTGGTATTGAGGGTTTACATACTGGGTTTAGGAGCAATTGTGTGTCTAAGGGGCGGATCATAGTGTGGGCTTGACAGGGCTCGAGCCCGGGATGATTTAGGTACCAGGGCGGATTATATTTAGTGATTAATAAAAATATATATGTATTTTCTCCCCTAAGCTCACTAACTAATTTCACCAAAGTCAACACACTGATATTAATTTGTGGCAAATCCCAATATTTGGCAAATTTTGTTATTTGCCATTATTTTTTGTCTGCATTCACTAAGATTCGCCAATTCGCCGTGTTTGATAACCAATCTGGCAAATTCGTGGAAAACTCATTTGCAGAATATTTGTGTTTGATAACAACTTCGGTGAATATAGTAAAACTGATTTGCCATTTTCTCTTATGTTTGATAACTTTTATAGTATTGGTAAAGTGACAAATCCAGTGTATAAAAAGCCCATTATGTAGCATTGGGTCCATGGAAGCCCATGAACCTTATATTTTCACTTTTATATATCCACAAGATAGTAAAATAGGTTCGACAAAAGCCCAATACGTAGCATTGGGTCCATGGAAGCCCATGAACTTTTTTCCCTTTTCTATATCCACAAGATAGTAAAATTGGTCCGATAAAAGCCCATTAGGTAGCATTGGGTCTATGGAAGCCCATGAAACTTCGTTTTTTTTCATTTTTCTATATCCACAAGATAGCAAAATAGGTCCGACAAAAGCCCATTATGTAACATTAAGTTCATGAAAGCCCATGAATCTTTTTTTTTTTCATTTTTCTATATCCACAAGATAGTAAAATAGATTCGACAAAATAAGTCCAACAATATTTCAACTTACCATAGAAATACAATATTTAAACAAAATAAGTTTTTCAATATTATAAAATATGTCCTACAATAGCATAAGCCGAAACAAAAGTACAAATGTTTTCGAAATACTAATCTAACCATAACAAAGGTACAACATAACACAAACCATAACATATTGCTACTCAACTACTAATCGGCCTCGCTCTCATCTGGATATTCATCATTGTTCGCAGGAGCACTATGACTAGACCTACCACAACCAGTAGGGTAAGTCTTTCTTGCAGATGGTTTTGTAGTACAAACTAGATCTATTATATTTGGGTCACTGTGCCTAATCTGCATAATAAACGTGAGAACATTGTTCACCATGTTATGAAACTCAAACCTTATAGTATCTCCTTTAGCAATGTGTAGCCTTCACAAATGCCTTCCACCCAGAGTGACGAAAATATAAAAAGTCGCTCTTATCATCAACTAATTCCACCTCATATCTTTCCTATCGAGCGACCCATAAGACAACAGAAACAGTGCCCTCAACTAGTGTCTTGATATTAGCAAGAACTTTCTGCAATTATAAAAAAACATGTGTTAGAAATAATTCAAAAATATACTACAATATATTTATTTTGAAAATTCATACATGAAGTAAATGCTATTTGTACTGACCATGATATACCCTTTGGTGACGTGACCCTTAGACACATCCTTTGTCCAGGTAAGCCTCATGTGATTGTATGGTTGGATATCCATTTTTTGACCTATTTATATTTAAATAACATATATAAATACAATAAATAATTTAAAAAATAAATTAAACAATCATTAAATCCAATTGAATGCATAATAGTTCAAAAATTACAATAATTTGAGCTCCATCAAAATAGCACAAAAGAGTACATCAAACAATAATTCATCCAATATTACACAATCCATACATCCAACATAAAACAGTCCAATTTGAGTTTGAATTACTCTGAACAGATTGGCATCATAGCATAGGTGGTGGCATTGGAGAAAATAGGTGGATACACATGGTGTGTGCCGGAAAAGTCTTATTCTTCAGACCAATCCAATGGATATGATTTGGTGGTTGTAATAGTTCAGCCCATGCTTCCTCACTGCCATTGATTTTGCATTCTAGAAGATCAAATTCAAATTCAGGCCTCAAATATAATTCTTCTATTTTTTTTGTGGTCTTCTTCAAAGTCTTCTTACGACCCCTAACTTGTTCAATTGTTACTTCAATTCTCAAGTATTTCTTTATCTCATCTGCAGCTTCAGAGTGTGCACTCTTATTAAATCTTCCATCTGAACTACGGCCCTCATTTATGGTAATCTCTAATAACTTAGCACACATATTCATATCCATTGCAGTGGTCCACCTAATGGACCTATGAGAGGTTGACCAAGGTATATCCATACCAAAGTTGTTCCATACCATGATAAATATTAAACATACAATATAAAAATTAGCTGTTTTACAAGTTTACGCGAAGTTTATACAATACATGAAACTAATCGATATCACGACTACAACAATCACAATCATTAGCACAATCCCACATACAAGGATCACCCAAGCAATGCAAACACATTGTATTTTTAGGTGGCTCCACATAGTGCAACCACCAATTTGAGCAATCTCCATAACAAGGGTATTGAAGGCATTTCACACAAATCAATTCGTTATCACTAGAAATAGGAGGGCTAACAAATGGATGAAGAAATCTGATTCCAGGACACGATTGAAATGAACACTTTGCAAAAGATATCCATTTGTTACTTGCATTCCCCATTCCGGTGTGGAGTTTTAACATACCAACACAATTAGGTTGGTCACACACCATGAAGGGTTCTAGGATTGGCAAGCATGATTTGAATTCAAATTTGGACCATTTGTTAGCTTCATATAACTTAATAGCTTCTCGCTTTCGTTCATTGTCATCTGAAATAATTGTGCGATGGACCCGAAGAAAATCCACCAAACCAAGCAAAACCTCAATATCCTCCCAAATTGCTTTGAACCTATCGGACAGAGCCAATAACCCTCTTCCTGTTTCATTCCCATCCATGCCATGAAAATTATCGGAAACACAAGTCCAATAATCATGGTCATTAACGTTTATTGGAGGTGAAGTATAGACTAAACCCCACGCAGTACACAAATTTTCATCTTCTTTTGATGTCCACGCCATTTCTGAAGTTCGTGTAATATATAATTAGAATCATACATATATCACTTCCAGTAATACATAAATAGTACAAATTAAATAGAAAATTTTTAAAAATTCAAATAGTACAAAGTCCAGTCTCGCTTATATGCGAAATTCATCTACAATAGCTGCCACTAGTAAGTATGACGGAAAAACCATGCCTCTAACATACTCATAACGATCACCATAATCTTCAAGAATCTCATCCCAAGCATCGTTAAATGCCATCACCATATGGGAGTTGTCATCCCAATGAAAATTGGGATGTTCACACAACTCTTTCACCCTAATTGCCCTGTCCTTGAGTGTATGCAAACGTACCCTAATATGGAGTTCATTCATACCCAAACTATAGTACCCATTCATCATATGACCAACCATTTCATATGCACGCCTAAGTCGGTTTATACAAAAAAAAAAGGGTATCTCCAACTATATAGTTCGATAGCATAGTAATACACATCACGTGGTCCATATTTGGAGTCCACACAAATGCTCTATCCGATAGGATATTCCTTGACAAGTTTGGTTGCATACCTAACATCCATACAATATTTTAGCATTAATAAAATATCACAAATAAAAACATGCCCATTGTCACAAACCAACATAATACCAACATTTAAAAGTATACATCGTCAAGACAACATAAAACAAGTTTAAAAATATTCCCAAACAACAAGATAAAACAAATTCATATCCAACAAACAGAAATACTGTTATAGACAAACAAACAACACGACCATCATGCAATAGTGAGCTTTCTCCTCAACCAACCCAATCTCATGTCTTCATCTAGACGTAGAAAGACCTCACCTAGTGTGGTGTTAAGTGCGAGAAACTCTAAACTGTCAGCATACAAGTCTCTATCATCTCCAACCACCACTGCAACCTTAATCTGATCCATATAGCTCTGAGGTGCAACAAGAGTAGGGGCAGTAGCAAGAAGTGAATCAGCAAGGTTTTGGATAACATCTATCATACCCTTGTTATAGTCCGATTCATGTGAGAAACGAGATTTCTTACGCTTAGACGGCAACTGAGAATTCACTTGAACATGAATTTCATGCCTCAAAGGTATATCAGTACTCGCACTTGCTCCAGTGGACCCTGCAGGTGCATCGGTGAAGCCAGGTGCTTCGCCAAATCCATTAAGAGATGCAGCTTGACTAACTCCAGCGCCCAAATCATCCGTTTCTACAAAACCTTCATCATCTACATATCCAATTTGTATGAGTTAATACCAAAGTCAGGTTTTCAAAGGAATTACGAATGTCAACTATCATACCAGGTATATCAGGTGGTTCTTCTCCACCATTGTCATAATCCCCCGTTGCGACCTCATCGCCACATAGGGTAGCCATAGCTTCGTGATATGGGAATGTCTTGTACTCCCACGTCCTTGCGTGAGGACATACCCCCATTTGAAAGTCGAAATTTGAGATACCCCCCTCCCCCCTTTTCAAGATGTGGTGTTATCTTAGCCATCCATCATAAAACTCACCTATGGCTGTAAAGCTCTTCTGTCTTGAAATGGGGGTATCTCAAAAAAAATTTCAAATTGGGGGTATCTCAAATTTCGACTTTCAAATAGGGATATGTCCAAAAATCTCAAGAATATTTTATCATCAAACCTAAAAGGAATAAAAGGAAAGGACAAATAAAATTGCAGTTTGGAGTTTCATTGATAACTTGTAATTGATAACTTGTAAGGGAGACATGAGCAGCAGTACCAATAACCTCCCTCTGGTACCAGGAAACTGGAGATCAGGAAATGATTTCACAATTCATCCTCCAAGTAATTATGCCTGGAGTAGGTCGTCGGAAGCACAAGCTCCAGGTAATTATGGCTGGAGTAGGCCATATGCCGCACCAAGAAATTTTTCCTACAATCATGGAATTGTCAGGGAGGAAGACATGAGCAACTCTACCAACAACCGATCAGCAGTTACATAGAGGAGGAGATCAGGAAGCAACTCTGACGCCCGGGTTCCTAACTATAACAACTTTAGCAGGTCTCCACATGCACTACGACAACAACCCTCCAGACATCATATTTTAGTATGAGCCTGTCAACATGCTGACTTGCATAAGCAACTTAATGCTCCGAAACACCACTTGTGAGTCATCCTAGGGGAATTGGTGTTTGTTTCAAGACCTCATGGTCAAAGAAAATGTATGATTCCAGCTAGAGATCTTTGCAACTTTACACAAAATAGTCCCTTAACATTTCTAGTTGTGAATATTGTCATGGAAATGGAAACGGAAATAGAAATTAACTAGTAATTGCCTTGTATGACATAGTTGATTTTGAAGATTAACCTTGTAAGATCCTGCAAATATTAACCTTGCAAATTTTTAGAATCAGACTTTCATAACACTTATTGATGTATCTCCCATGAGAAAAATGGGGAACCTGGTCCATATGGTCTTCTACAGGAAATAACTAGAGGTTTCCAGGACCATTGGAGGTTATTTGAAGACAGTAAGAACAGGTCCTTATGGTTTAGACGGGTAAATATTCTTATCTTTAATATCGCTTTGTAATAATGGGTTCCACTATCTCGGCAAAGGGACATGATAATAATCAACATAAGGAGAAACTAAACGACATCAATCTCTAAGTATCCTGCCGTGTCAAAAACCATGGCATATCAGTAAAATGTGTACCCGCTTTTTTAGAATTAGCGTGCCTGGCACTTTGTGACGCCACAGACTTTGTTTAAAAGTGTTGCTTCTGGCTACTGTTATTACTCCTAGCTAAATTGTTGTCCAATTGCAGATTTCCATTGCATCCTCCTTCTCCCATGCGAATTGTGGTCCCGGGAGATGAAATGGCACCCCAAGTAAACCCAAGGCTTAGACAGTTTATTCAAAAGTCTCCTCCAAGGATCAGGGGTCAATGGAACATGCAACTAGCTTCAGAAGAAGGGGAATCCAGCAGACTGACCAGAGAAGAGCAGAAGAGAGCCTTAAAGAAGTTGATGAAACAAGTCTACAATCCACACCCAAAGAGTAGAAACAAGAGTTGGCGTCTATCTATACTATAGAGACACCTCCAGCTTTGGTAAATTGGAAGAAGAGCAAGATGACGATGAAAAAAGTTGTGCAATCTGCTTGGAAGACTTTGTTCCCAAACAAGAGGTACTTGTAACTCTTTGCAACCACATGTTCCACAAAACTTGCATTGTTCGGTGGGTGAAGATCAATGGCCAGTGCCCAGTCTGTAGAATTGTGATTGGAGAACAGAGACTCCATTGCCTCTCAACAACAACAACAACAACAACAACAACAACAACAACAACAACAACAACAATTTGGCTGCTAATGATTTGATGGCAGTTGATCTTATGTCACTAATAAGAGCCATGGAAGAAGCCTTTGAGTGGGTGCATGTCTCTCAGTAATATACCAAACAGGTGAGGAATTATAGTACTCACTATGTAGCACGCACTGTAACCACTGACATGATGTTTTAGTTTCTATACTTAAAAAGGGACCTAATAAGACACTTTATCTGATGTGATCATGTAGCCATTGTGGAATAAAAGGGGGAACTGGTATTCAAGAAATGTGATAGTGATACTAGGTGATTTGCAGAATTTTAATATATGCTCATAATTCATGAATTGCCTCAAGATTAAATGAATCGTGAATCAGAATCAGAATATTGTCATACTAGGTGATATAGGTTCAGCAATGAATCGTGAATCAGAATATTGTCAGAATATGTAGGATTTAAGCTCTTAAAGATCAAAATGTAGTGCTAATCATGTTAGTTTGAACTTTCAAAGGCTTAAACCAGTGTAACGAGACTGTCAACAGTTATTCACAAACTAAAGACAGAGACATAACGAGACTGTCAACAGTTATTCACAAACTAAAGACAGACACAATTTAGAACGACCAGTGTTGACACTTGACCAGTATATTTAGAAAGACCAGTATATTCAGTTAGACAGTTAGTGGTTTATTTCCTATAGCTGTACTACATAAATTTATACTCAGTAGAAAATACAAAAGACCTTTGTCATTCTTGCATGCAAGTTAAGGGTTTTCGGATTCACTCAATGTAAATTCATCAGTACAGAGTCCCATACTCCCATCACATGCATTTGCGAAAACAAACTCGGGTACTTCATTAAATTTCCAAATGTAACCATTGCATTCCATGTCGCAAGGTTTCTCTCAGGCATTTCATCAAATAACATCAAAACACTCTCTAAATCATCATTTTGAACAAACCAACCAATCAACATAATATAAACATGATTCATAACTTTTCATAACTTCTCTGACAGGCACCAGTCTCGTGCTGAGCTATATTCCTACATTTCAAACAAACACTATATTCAACACATGCTATCCAGTTGGTATCACCGGTGTGGCCCCCTATAGTACGACAACACTTACAGACTCTCACACCACCAGGACCAATTGTTGCGTGTTTTGTAACATAGCGCAAGTACGAACAACTCCCAGCAGAATGACCCAGGTTCAAACAAATGTTACAAGGATCATGACCTGGACAATAGCATTTGGGTTAATGCCACAAAGCAATAGGCAGTTGGGTGGCCAATTCTACTTGCAAAAAAAGGAAAGTAGAATACCTACCAGAGTTTGGAATTGACGAGTTGTCATAGACACAAAACCAATGTCCCTTGTTTGGCTTCGACGCTATAGATAAACACAACACAAAATTTAGATAAAAAAACTATATTATGTAGAAAATGCATAAATAGGAAGGGTCAAACAGCATGTTTGCCAATTTAATAAGTGTTAAAAATCGAGAAATGGTGTAATTTCATGTAATCAGATTATCAAATTCATAGAAA
The DNA here is from genome assembly GCA_023053565.1 of Aquilegia eximia. Taxonomy (NCBI): domain Eukaryota; kingdom Viridiplantae; phylum Streptophyta; class Magnoliopsida; order Ranunculales; family Ranunculaceae; genus Aquilegia; species Aquilegia eximia. The sequence goes on from JALIGU010000001.1 coordinate 13,785,390, forward strand.
GAAGTTAGTAATCTAGTGGTGGGACTTACGCTCGAATCCTTTGTTTATCTTTATTTTCTTTCTTTCTTCACGCTCTGTAATAAAAAAAAATGAATTACTATATAATTATATTATATATAGAGAGAGAGATATATATAGATACAATAGTTTTTGATTAAATTAATTAAAGAGATTTTTGGACATACCCCATTTGAAAGTCGAAATTTGAGATACCCACAATTCAAGATGTGGTGTTATCTTAGCCATCATAAAACTCACCTACGGCTAAAGCTCTTTTGTCTTGAAATGGGGTATCTCTTTTTTTTTTCAAATGGGAATCTCAAATTTGGACTTTCAATCCAAAAATCTCTTAATTAAATTCAACTCGATTTCACAATAGCAAACAAATACTAAATCTAAAAATTAATTAATTAATCTAAAAATTAATTAATTTAAAATAAATAGTAGAGAACTTACCATCATAAAAGGCACCCAAATTAATTTTGCGGATATAGGTGACGTCTCCTTTAAGATTAATACCATAATCTTCAAAATCATCATCCGGATGAACACAATGCCATTCCAGTTTTCCCAGACCTCGATAGCGGTTTCGAACCTCTTCAGAGAGTTGTCGTGGTTGGAAAATAAATTCTTCTGATTGCTTCTTCTCCTCCAATTGATTTGGATTTGTTAATTGTTTGGAGTTTTTGTATATACGAAGATTTGCAAACTTTTTACACGAGATTTTCTGGGATGTTGATTGTTTTCTGCTCGTAGAGCTCTTAGGCGTTTTTCTTTCCCGTCCGTACATGACTCTGCGTGCGGAAAAGAGAAAGAAAGAGAGAGAGAGAGAGAGAGGCAGAGCAGAGAGCCAAAAGTTAGGTAAAAAGAAAGTACTGGTGGGCGGCGGTACGAAAGGAGGAAGAAAGAATTCTAGAGATGACCGACTCTCCCCTTTTAATATTGGGCTTTAACGGTTGGGTTTTTATTATTGGATTCATATTCGACCGACAAAGTACAGTTAGCAGTGTACAACACAACCATACTACCATATATAGGGAATAATTCGTACTACAACATCTATATCTTGAGTTGGATTTGGATTTGGATTTGGATTTGGATTTGGATTTGAATCAATGAAATCCTTCCATCTCATCTTCTCCCGATCTCTCTTCTTCAGCCTGCCTTCTACCTCAGCGAGTTCTTTATCCAATTTGTTTTTTTTTGTCAGGTATTAGGACCTGATTAGGGTTTGAATCATGAAAAATAAACAAAGAAGAAGAAGAAGAGAAAGGAAGGTAGCAAGTTTAGGAAGAGATAGTAGAAGGAAATGAAAGAAACGTGAAAGAGAAAGAGAAAGTAAAAGTTACTTGTTCATTTATGCCTTTCTCATTACATCTGTCCACTATATATATCCTTAGTGGTTACACTACACCCATTCCTTAATAGACAACTCATACAGGACTCAATGGTAATATCAGAATTGGATTGGCCTATACTAAGTCGGGCTTGGGCCTGACATTCCACCCCTCTTAAAAGACTGCATATTCGCCCTGACAAAGTCTGGAAAACGCCTAGACAATACAGAGAGGTCTTCCCATGAAGTGGCAGTAGGGTCAGTATGGGACCACTGCACTAACCATTGAGTCACAGCTTGATGATTACGTGGCACCATCTTTCGGTCGAGTACTGAGACCGGAGAAATCAGGAACTGACCATGAATGTCCACTGAGGGTAACTCTGGTGAGGCTGTGTCTGTTGTACCAATCTTCAGTTTTAGCTGAGACACGTGGAAAACTGGGTGAATTTGGGCAGATGCAGGCAGCTGAAGCTTGTATGCCACTTTGCCGATTCGCGACACAATTTGGAAAGGACCAAAGTACCGTGGAGAAATCTTGAGATTGTGACGAATTACCACAGTGGATTGGCGATATGGTTGTAAGCGAAGATAAACCCAGTCCCCTTCATTGAACTCACGATCTGAACGATGCTTGTCAGTAAAGAATTTCATTCGACTCTGAGCGTGAAGTAAATTTTCTCTGATGACTGAGAACATAATGGAACGATCCTTGAGGAATGTAACAACTTCAGGTGAACCCTCCACTGGTATCTGAGGCACCGAAATCACCGGTGGACTGTATCCATACAAGGCTTCGAAAGGCGACATTTTGAGAGACGAGTGAAATGAGGAATTGTACCACCATTCAGCAAGAGGAAGCCATTTAGCCCACTTCTTTGGACGAGCACTAGTCATGCACCGTAAAAACTGCTCCAAACATTGATTTAGCCTTTCCGTTTGACCGTCGGTCTGAGGGTGATAAGCAGTAGAATGAAGAAGCTTGGTGCCCATCAAGGTAAATAATTTCGACCAAAAAGTACTGAGAAATAAGGGGTCACGATCACTTACTATTGTTGTCGGACGACCATGAAGCTTATAAATGTTATCCAAGAAGGACTGAGCTACCTGAGCTGCTGTGTAGGGATGAGATAAAGGTATGAAATGTCCATACTTAGTGAAGCGATCAATTACCACCAAAATGGAATCCACCCCATCAGACTTAGGCAAGCCTTCCACAAAATCCAAAGAGATGTCAGTCCAAGGTCTAGTAGGAACTGGGAGAGGCTGAAGTAATCCTGGGGCCGAGCTGTGGTCAGATTTGTTGCGTTGACACACATCACAACTCGCAGTCCATAACTTGACATCTTGGTGTAATGAAGACCAAAAGAAAAATTGAGTTATCCTCTTGGCAGTAGCTTTCACTCCTGAATGTCCCCCCACAGCAGAAGAATGTAGTTCTGTCCAAATGTGTCGCCTGAGAGAACCAGAAGACCCAACCACTTGTAAAACCCGGTTTATATTATAAATTTTTGTTCGTTAAATTTTATTGGATTATGAAATATTGCATAGATGTCTTTAAGGGTTTAGAGTTAATTTTTTATTAAGTTGAAGGATGATATATTAATTATTAAAAAAAGAAATAGATGGAATTGGGTTGGGTAACAGATTCATTTATGGTCCTAAAATAAAGCCCATTAACTTCTCCATATTATTTATATTAAAATCTTAGGGTTTTTATTCATTTTTTTTATAACACCATATTTGGGAGAAGAAGAAGAATTGGAAGAAAGCTAGAAGAAGATTTGGATTTTTACGCTTATACAAGTGAGTAGACGTTTTTGTTTCTATTTCTGTTTTCTGTGATTTCAGATTTTTCACTCATCTTTGAAAAATCATAGAAAATTCGTTTGAAAAGCTTTTAATTTGATTCCAAAAACCCTGAACACTATATTGAAATGTCTTCATTCTATTAGTTAAGACCAATTTACGAAAGTTATTTTAATTTTGTGAAAAACGACTTGCAAGTATGACAACCGTTGCAGTTTTTGGTTTCTGTATCGTTTTAGTATCGCAAGGTTTTGATCCTTCTAGACTTAATAATATTTATTGAAAATTTTATGGTAGTTATAATACTCAAGGTATAACACCATATATAAATTTCGTAATTTACTGTTAGGTAATTAATTCTAAATAATTTATTCAACGTAGTTATATTCAGATATCCAGTATAATTTTACTGCTACTTTTCTGTTTGCGTGGATATCATAGAAAAATCATAGAAGACTCGTTACTCAACATATCTTGATGAATTTACTTGTTTTAGAAAATAGACATTATGAACTATAATATATATGTTTAGAAATACTTTAAATTATGAGGCTAATATGGTGAAAAATGCTCAGGAAGTCTGACGTAGATTGTTTTAGGATTTCTTTCTGAAATCTGGTCGGATGGAGTAAAACAATTGTTTAATTATTTTTTTTATATCGAAACGATTCCATATTTTTATTCCAAGTAATATGTTCATAGTAAAAGGTTGTATTAAAAATTTATGAGATTTGAGTAATTATTTTTAGATGTGTGAATTTTGAAAGATGAATGTTATTGTTTGGCAGATTTATGTAAAGAGTTTCTTTTTAGCATATATGTTTTCTTTTGGATTTGTCCTTTTGTTTGATTGTCAAGTTGAAATAGTCATGTACTAAAAGTATTCTTAATATTGAAGTGGATTAGTATATAATGGCATGTGACTTGATTAATTATGTTTAAAGTAACCTGGAAAGTTATATTGATGAACGCCCAGAAATGGCTCCATACCAATGGATGGTATATGAATAGAAACGAAATGAATACTGAACTGTGGATTTAATTATGGAATGATTCGGAATGGTTTGATACCATGGACGGTATATATTCAATTTAGGAAATAAGAACGAAATACGAAATGGACGTGGAATTTAATTGTTTGACAAGGGTTGTGTGATTGCTTGAGTAGTTTAGTTGTTTTGGTAGTCGCCCAAGCATTAGTACATTTGCCGCACCTCTGGAATTAGGTTAAAGAAATTAATTATCACCCTAGACGGCTTAGCCTGCGGGTTGACTCTTGGATTATATTTGGGTATTTCCTAGACGGCTTAGCCTGCGGAACTGACCCTTCAGACCTTCATAGCCTTCGGGGTTGGTCTGGGCGCCACATTAGAAAGCTCAAGGGAGCTATTAGAGATCATGAGTTAGGCATACGTCGAGGCTAGCCAAAGCTTGCAGGTGAGCACCCACTTGGGTTTTGGTTTCCGCGTAGAGGTTCTTAACCATGGTCAAGGCACACTGGTGCAGTGTGGGTATGGCAAATGTGTGGAGTGCATCCTGTGGGAGGTGTACTAGTGATTGGGCATAGGTTGTGATTTTATGATTATTAAACCCGAGCACCGGCTAGAGGCCAGGACGAGGTTTTGTGATTTTGGATTCGTTGTTTGGTAGTGTGCTAAAGCTTATGGTATTGTAGTGTTTGGTGTTAATTAATGATATGGGTAAATTTTATATACTTTGATTATGAACTGGAGGTGACTATGATTATGTGGAAGGATTGTGATGTTTAATTTATTATGGGAATTAATAGTAATAATTAGACTTGTCATTTTGGTAGATTATAAACTATGAATAGTTAGAATGAATCATTATTAATGGTTTGAATGAACGAAATGTATTTTTAGGTTGATACAAAGTATTAGATAACACGTAACGTGTATGTGATTTGGTTTACCTTTATTATATTTATGTATTATATATTAACTCCATTTTGCAGGTGGATAGGTCAACTAATTTATTTTGTGCAGGTGGATAGACCTATCCTTAAAGACAGTTGCTGCTTAGGTAATGTATTTGTATTATCGATCAATTAACATCGTAAAAAGATAAATTAGAATTGAATAATGAAGTTAAGCATGTGATTGTATAATGGATAAATTGTTTAAATATAATGGAATTGATATGGTTTTTGGCGTATGTTTATTGTCTAGCATGGACGAATTGTTCTTGAAGGTTAATTATGTTGTTAATCATATGTTGGAACTTCATATTTATTATGTTATTTTGTGGGAATAGATTTCCCCGTTGTTTACTCATACCGGCTTTTATGCTGACCCATGTTGCTTTGTTTTGCACGTGGGTGTGTTCCATTTGGAATTCCATTTGGAATGCAGGCAGGAGAGGTTAGAGCTATGGAGCTATGACAGATCGCTTGTTGGGACCAGTAGAGATCTTTAGATGTTTCAGTCATGTATTTTTTTGAAAGTGGTATTCATGTATTTTGTTGGTGTAAGTTGTGTTGTATAATAGGATGGAATCAGGAGTACTTTTATCGTTTGGATTTTTCTTCACTGTATTTTATTTAAGATTTTTGTTGTACCTGGTTTTTGAGTTGGAAATTGTTGCGGCCTGGGTTTATTTTATATTTTTTTTTTAAATTCGGGTCGTGACATTTCTTGGTATCAGAGCGCTAGGTTGACTTAGACCGATATGGTCTAGGTTATCCTCGGAATGTGGATTTGGGCATTCTTATGTTTTATGTACTTGAGATTTCTATTTGATTTTGATTTTGACGTGTGCTTTGTTTGTTATGTTTGAGAAATCTTTTGTGTTTCAGACTACGATTGTTTGCTTCTTTGAAAGCTTTGTGAGTGATAATGTGATATGATTTTGTTATATCATTACGTGTATTCTTTTGAGGTGTGTATACTTCGTATACACCATTGGCTTGTTTTGTTTAGTTTGTAATATGGTTAATGTTTTTATTAAAGTGTAACATTGAAGTATCTTATGGATAATCTTAGTTTACAGATTAAATTTTGTTTGAGTTCATAGATAATCATTTTGTTGATTATTTAGAAGAATCTTACTCGTACTATGTGTAACTCTTAGATGCCACTGAGAAGGGTTAATTTTTGTTTGATTTATTTGATATATGTTCCCCTAATGTAAATCTTAATGGTATGCAACATATAATAGACTTTTGGTACTGAGTTCAAGTGATTTTAGAAATCTAGATGAAAACATTTGGATATTAAATCCTCTAAGAAGCCATTCTTTTTGTCCTTGAATTCTTTGGATAATATTAATTTTTGGCAGTGGGTAGATATGATTTACACGTCTTAATATAACCAATTGATGATATGACAAATATTTGATCCTTTCATGCCATGTACAATAAAGTTATGTTATATATTGTTAGTTGAGGTTCCGTTTCTATTTCTTTTCTATAGAGTTATTCTTGATATGTAGGAGAGTTTGTTGTTATGATGCAGATATAACTTGTCTTTTGAGATCATATGCAATTATTATAGATATATTGTTGTAGTAGGTAAAATGAGTCGTGGGAATGTTCCTAATTAATATGATATAATGCTTACCTGATGAAAAATCACTATAGTCGTTTGCATGCTACTTTTAAGGTGAAATTATTTTGTACATATAAGTGTTTATGAGACTTTTGAATTAATATAGAAATTGAGTTAAAAGTAAATTTTACCATTATCATAAATTCTTAAAAAAAAAAAAAAAAAAAAAAAAATTATTTTGTACACCTATGTTACGGTTTTCTCTAAACTGCTACATATAAGCTCAACCCATTGTAAAATATATTTTCCTTTGTTGATCTGTTTTGCAACTGTTATGATAGTTCTCTCTATATGTTCTCTTACTTGTGACAGAGTTTCAGCTTAAATAGATTAATAGTTCTAAGATAATAAATAGTTTAAGGTAATGCACCATGAGTAACGATTGATGTGGTATACAATGCTTTGAGCGATCAAATGGACGCCTGGTATATATTATTATTGAATAAAAATTTTATAGTAAATTCTTTATATGTTTTGTTTTAGTTGTGTTAAAATGTCATGTATTTCTTGCCGCTATTTTTAAATTTAGAATTTTCTACGTGCGTAACAGTTTTATTACATAATAAAGAATCTATGATTACATTAGCAAATATGTATTAATGGCTCTAACATTGTTGAATATTGTGGGAGACTTGTTTAGTTGAATTACATAAAATTTAATGATCATACATGTTGATAATGATAATTAAATTCCAAATAAATTACTAGATTTGACATGTGATTAGGTTGTCATTTGTATTATTGTGGTTAGAAAGAATAAGATATTAAGAAAACTATATTAATAGGGGAGTATCAGTTAAGACACATATTGTATGATTTTATTTTTCTTCTTACTGGTTGCATATGAGAATAAGTAATGATCGTGTATCGAGTTTTGATTGCTAGGTAATTAAATTTTGAATGAGTAGCCACTGTGACCTTAGTAAATTCATGTATGACATCATGAGGTATATGAAACAAAATATATATATTTGATTTGCTTTCTTCGTTTCTTTTTAACTTATGGATCATCTGTTATTTCAATGTCAAAATTTCATTAATTGATCAAAAGAGATGTATGTATAACATCTTGAGGACATATGCACATGTATATAATGTAAGCTTGGATTTATTAAAATGTGGATTTATTTTCTATTCTTTGGTATATAAAGTTGTTTACATGACCTACTTGTTAGGAGTATATATTCAATTGGTTTGATAAGAACTTTATATTTTAAAGTGTTTAGAAGTTACATCCGTTACAGTACTGTACACACTATTTGTTGCAATCGTCGGTTCGACTTCTTTTATGCCGTTATGCATGTGTAGTACCCAGACATTCTTGTTCTTAAGAAAATTATTTTTAAAAAATGTTTATTTCTAAAATTTTGGAAGTTAAAACACACACTAACGGATTTGTCTTAGGATACTGATTTTCATTTATTTATGGTTGTGCAGTAGAGGTTATATTTGTTATAGAAATATGAAACCATGTCAATATTGAACATATCGTTTTGAAATTAGTTTTTGCTTTTATGGATACGTTTGTTCTTTGAGGTTTGTATAAACACACCGAATACTCTATGCTTGTGAGTTACTAGGTTGGCCTTTTGAGGTGTGTATACTGCGTATACACATATAGATCTTATTGTTATGATTTTATTCATTCTCATTTCTCTTTGTTTCGTGATGTGGTTAGGATCACATCTATATGCTTCTGTGAATTGTTTTGGGACTGATCAACCCAATACAAGTTTATGGGAGGTTATGGGTGATGATTGAGTCTTGGTTATAATCCTATAGTGATTGTATTCGTTGGTTCAGTGTGAGCTTAAGGGATTTTTCTATTGAGTAGTATGTTTATCATAATGGTATATTCTATATCTAATTGTTTATAACTTGTCCTTGATTATAGTATTTTCTTGAATCTCGAGGCCGAGCTTCCTTTGAGGTGTGCATAAATGTAAAACCCGGTTTATATTATAAATTTTTGTTCGTTAAATTTTATTGGATTATAAAATATTGCATAGATGTCTTTAAGGGTTTAGAGTTAATTTTCTATTAAGTTGAAGGATGATATATTAATTATTAAAAAAAGAAATAGATGGAATTGGGTTGGGTAACAGATTCATTTATGGTCCTAAAATAAAGCCCATTAACTTCTCCATATTATTTATATTAAAATCTTAGGGTTTTTATTCATTTTTTTTATAACACCATATTTGGGAGAAGAAGAAGAATTGGAAGAAAGCTAGAAAAAGATTTGGATTTTTACGCTTATACAAGTGAGTAGACGTTTTTGTTTCTATTTCTATTTTCTGTGATTTCAGATTTTTCACTCATCTTTGAAAAATCATAGAAAATTCGTTTGAAAAGCTTTTAATTTGATTCCAAAAACCCTGAACACTATATTGAAATGTCTTCATTCTATTAGTTAAGACCAATTTACGAAAGTTATTTTAATTTTGTGAAAAACGACTTGCAAGTATGACAACCGTTGCAGTTTTTGGTTTCTGTATCGTTTTAGTATCGCAAGGTTTTGATCCTTCTAGACTTAATAATATTTATTGAAAATTTTATGGTAGTTATAATACTCAAGGTATAACACCATATATAAATTTCGTAATTTACTGTTAGGTAATTAATTCTAAATAATTTATTCAACGTAGTTATATTCAGATATCCAGTATAATTTTACTGCTACTTTTCTGTTTGCGTGGATATCATAGAAAAATCATAGAAGACTCGTTACTCAACATATCTTGATGAATTTACTTGTTTTAGAAAATAGACATTATGAACTATAATATATATGTTTAGAAATACTTTAAATTATGAGGCTAATATGGTGAAAAATGCTCAGGAAGTCTGACGTAGATTGTTTTAGGATTTCTTTCTGAAATCTGGTCGGATGGAGTAAAACAATTGTTTAATTATTTTTTTTATATCGAAACGATTCCATATTTTTATTCCAAGTAATATGTTCATAGTAAAAGGTTGTATTAAAAATTTATGAGATTTGAGTAATTATTTTTAGATGTGTGAATTTTGAAAGATGAATGTTATTGTTTGGCAGATTTATGTAAAGAGTTTCTTTTTAGCATATATGTTTTCTTTTGGATTTGTCCTTTTGTTTGATTGTCAAGTTGAAATAGTCATGTACTAAAAGTATTCTTAATATTGAAGTGGATTAGTATATAATGGCATGTGACTTGATTAATTATGTTTAAAGTAACCTGGAAAGTTATATTGATGAACGCCCAGAAATGGCTCCATACCAATGGATGGTATATGAATAGAAACGAAATGAATACTGAACTGTGGATTTAATTATGGAATGATTCGGAATGGTTTGATACCATGGACGGTATATATTCAATTTGGGAAATAAGAGCGGAATACGAAATGGACGTGGAATTTAATTGTTTGACAAGGGTTGTGTGATTGCTTGAGTAGTTTAGTTGTTTTGGTAGTCGCCCAAGCATTAGTACATTTGCCGCACCTCTGGAATTAGGTTAAAGAAATTAATTATCACCCTAGACGGCTTAGCCTGCGGGTTGACTCTTGGATTATATTTGGGTATTTCCTAGACGGCTTAGCCTGCGGAACTGACCCTTCAGACCTTCATAGCCTTCGGGGTTGGTCTGGGCGCCACATTAGAAAGCTCAAGGGAGCTATTAGAGATCATGAGTTAGGCATACGTCGAGGCTAGCCAAAGCTTGCAGGTGAGCACCCACTTGGGTTTTGGTTTCCGCGTAGAGGTTCTTAACCATGGTCAAGGCACACTGGTGCAGTGTGGGTATGGCAAATGTGTGGAGTGCATCCTGTGGGAGGTGTACTAGTGATTGGGCATAGGTTGTGATTTTATGATTATTAAACCCGAGCACCGGCTAGAGGCCAGGACGAGGTTTTGTGATTTTGGATTCGTTGTTTGGTAGTGTGCTAAAGCTTATGGTATTGTAGTGCTTGGTGTTAATTAATGATATGGGTAAATTTTATATACTTTGATTATGAACTGGAGGTGACTATGATTATGTGGAAGGATTGTGATGTTTAATTTATTATGGGAATTAATAGTAATAATTAGACTTGTCATTTTGGTAGATTATAAACTATGAATAGTTAGAATGAATCATTATTAATGGTTTGAATGAACGAAATGTATTTTTAGGTTGATACAAAGTATTAGATAACACGTAACGTGTATGTGATTTGGTTTACCTTTATTATATTTATGTATTATATATTAACTCCATTTTGCAGGTGGATAGGTCAACTAATTTATTTTGTGCAGGTGGATAGACCTATCCTTAAAGACAGTTGCTGCTTAGGTAATGTATTTGTATTATCGATCAATTAACATCGTAAATAGATAAATTAGAATTGAATAATGAAGTTAAGCATGTGATTATATAATGGATAAATTGTTTAAATATAATGGAATTGATATGGTTTTTGGCGTATGTTTATTGTCTAGCATGGACGAATTGTTCTTGAAGGTTAATTATGTTGTTAATCATATGTTGGAACTTCATATTTATTATGTTATTTTGTGGGAATAGATTTCCCCGTTGTTTACTCATACCGGCTTTTATGCTGACCCATGTTGCTTTGTTTTGCACGTGGGTGTGTTCCATTTGGAATTCCATTTGGAATGCAGGCAGGAGAGGTTAGAGCTATGGAGCTATGACAGATCGCTTGTTGGGACCAGTAGAGATCTTTAGATGTTTCAGTCATGTATTTTTTTGAAAGTGGTATTCATGTATTTTGTTGGTGTAAGTTGTGTTGTATAATAGGATGGAATCAGGAGTACTTTTATCGTTTGGATTTTTCTTCACTGTATTTTATTTAAGATTTTTGTTGTACCTGGTTTTTGAGTTGGAAATTGTTGCGGCCTGGGTTTATTTTATATTTTTTTTTAAATTCGGGTCGTGACACCACTAGTTTACCCTGGAACCTGAGAAGTTGTTGGTGAAGAGAATAGCCTTTGATCTTAGCTGACAGCAGTAAAGAAGTAAGAATTGACTGAATGGTTTCATCATTTTCATAACTCTGAAGTAACTCATGTACCCAAGATGGTTGCGCAATTGATATGGCCTGGCAAGATGCTGAATCCTCAAAAGCTCTAGATAAACTGTCAGCTACCACATTGTCGACTCCCTTCTTATAACAGATTTCGTAATCATAGCCAAGAAGTTTGGAGAGCCACTTCTGTTGTAACAATGTAGATATTTTTTGTTCTAACAAATATTTGAGACTTCTATGATCAGTCTTGATGATGAAATGACGACCATATAAGTAGTACCTCCATTTGGTGACAGCGAAAATGATAGCCCAGAGTTCCTTCTCATAAGTAGATAGACCCAGCTTTTGAGGGGGAAGAGACTGGCTAAGGAAAGCTAGAGGCCTATTCTCCTGTAATAAAACAGCTCCTACACCATTCAAACAAGCATCAGTCTCAACAGTAAAGACTTTAGAAAAATTAGGCAATTGTAAAACAGGAGTAGTAATCATGGCAGTTTTAAGTTGAGTAAAGGCTTGCTCAGCTGCATCAGTCCACAAAAATTGATCCTTCTTCAGTAAATCAGTGAGAGGCTTAGCCATGATGCCATAGTGTTTGACAAACCTCCTGTAATAACCTGTTAGACCTAAGAAGCCCCGCAAGGCTTTGAGAGTCTTAGGTGTAGGCCAGTTCTTCATATTTGCGGTTTTCATAGGATCAGCCGAAACTCCTTTCCAGGAAATGAGATGACCCAAATATTCCAACTTTGACTTAGCAAACTGGCACTTGGATGCCTTGGCGTACAATTGATGTGTTTCATTAATGAAAATACCTGTCTGAGATGGTCGACATGATCTTGCAAATTTTAGCTGTAGATTAGGATATCATCAAAAAACACAAGTACAAAGCACCGTAAGTGAGCTTGAAATACTTCATTCATCAGGCTTTGGAATGTAGCTGGAGCATTGGTGAGTCCAAATGGCATAACCCTGAATTCATAATGTCCCAAGTGAGTACTGAAGGCCGTCTTACCTATATCCGACTCATGAACCCTGATTTGATGGTACCCTGCGTGCAGATCCAATTTAGAAAACACAGCAGCTCCATGGAGTTCATCAAGCAACTCCTCAATAATTGGAATGGGAAATTTATTCTTGATGGTCATACTGTTTAACTGCCTGTAGTCTATACACATTCGCCAACTATTATCTTTCTTCTTTACCAAAATAACTGGAGATGTGAACGGACTTTGAGATGGCTGAATTACACCAGAATCTAACATGCCTTTGACCTGTTTTTCGACTTCAGCCTTCTGTATGTGTGGGTACCTATAGGGCCTGACATTTACAGGCTCAGCTCCCTCTTTCAGACAAATTTTATGATCCACTGATCTGATTGGAGGTAGACCAACTAGTTCGTCAAAAATTTCTGTGAATTCCTGCAAAAGTTCTTGAATTTCTGGAGGTTGGTCTTCATTGGCCAGTGATGTGTCTGTAGTGGCAGTCGACACTGAATATAACATGCTCATCATGCTATGAGGGTGGCGATCACATAACTTTTGGGTAGCTGTGGCCCCAATGATTTTCAACTCAGCTGCATCTTGAATTCCTTGCAATACTATAGTCTTTCCTTCCAACTGAAATGAAAGTTGCAAGTTATTAAAATCCATAGTGACGGGACTTACAGATTTAAGCCATTGTACTCCCAACACTAGATCACATCCTCCTAATGGAAGTATCCTCACTTCCGAAACAAATTTATGACCTTGCATCGACCATTCAAAAGTAGGACAAATCTCATTACTCAGAATCTTCTGTCCATTGGCCACATTAACCAACAAACGTGAGGCTTCAATCAAAGCATGTCCCAAATTTCGTATGGTGTCCACATCTATGAAATTGTGGGTGCTTCCCGAATCAATTAAGATCGTAATATAGGTCTGGCCTACTCTGGCCTTGATCCTAATAGTTTCATAAGAGGTCACCCCTGTCAAGGCATTAAGAGAGATCGAAACATCTGAAATGTCGTCGATCTTATCTATGATTTGTAGAGAACTTTGTTCTTGACTTGGGTCTGGAATGTCTTCGTCTTCATTATCTCCAATAAGCATAAATAATTGCTTTTGTTTACATTTATGACCATAGGAGTACACCTCATCACAGTTATAACATAAGCCTTTATCCCTTCTAGTTTTCATCCCGTTAGGAGTTAGCTTCCTTATTGGGATGGAAGTACTAGCCCCACTTGAGTGAGAACTTCCACTGGACAGTCCTGAGTAATTACTTGACGAATGATTTACAGATGAACTAGATTGAGGCTTGGAAAACTTACTTTGAGGTGTTGGACTATAGGAAACCCCCGAAACTGATGTAGTTGTCCTGGAAAAATTACGATGACTTCTGTGTAATGATTCCAAAGCTGCCTCATGAGATCGAGCCACAGAAATAGCATAGTTGAGATCTCTTGGTCGAAAAGCGGAAACATGATGTCTTAATTCATCCTTCAACCCACTTAGGAAACTATCCACAAAATACCCCTCAGTTAACTGTCCGTTTTTTATAAGCATCAAAGCCTGCAACTCTTCAAATTTACCTTGATACTCAGCCACTGAAGAGGTTTGAGTTAACTTGTTGAATTCCCCCACAATATTTTCTAAAGCTTCCTCTGAGAATCTAGCTCGAAGTGCTGCAGAAAACTCCTCCCAAGACAAATCGCCAAAAGAATTATAACAAGATTGAAACCAAATATCAGCTCTACCACTCAAATGTAATGAAGCAAATAAAGCCATCTGCGTGGGTTCAATCGGATTAAACCTGAAATATCTTTCTGCTTTTCGAATCCAGCTTCTCACATCCTCACCATCAAACTTAGGAAATTCCAACTTAGGAAATTTGTAATGGCCATAAGTACTGCTAGATCCAAATGTTTTAGAACTTTTTTCACCTGATTGGGTCACTACTTCAGCTGGGTTATATTGATTCTTATTAGAAGGAACAAATTTTCCTCCATTATCATTATCAGTTGTAATATGAACAACAGGTTGAGGCCCAAGTAAACCATTACCTGAAACAACTCCTAATGAAGATGGGGATGTTGGTGGTGATATTTGATTTGAGTTCATAGTCACAACAGCGCTTGGGTCCTTACTCAAATCGATCCCTTTTGAACCTAACAGTGCCTCGATTCCTTTTGACAACACTCCAAATTGATTCTTCATATTTGTGAATGATCCAAATTGATTCTTCATATCTTTAATGGAGATCTTGATCTCTTCTACATCATCTTTTAAAGACAACTGAGTCACCGACATCTCGTCGAACCGTCCTTCCAAATTTTTTACAACAATCTCTAACTTTTGATTTCTAGTTTCAGTCATCTTGAATGACTTAGATCGGCCCAGAACTACGGCTCTGATACCACTTGTCAGGTATTAGGACCTGATTAGGGTTTGAATCATGAAAAATAAACAAAGAAGAAGAAGAAGAGAAAGGAAGGTAGCAAGTTTAGGAAGAGATAGTAGAAGAAAATGAAAGAAACGTGAAAGAGAAAGAGAAAGTAAAAGTTACTTGTTCATTTATGCCTTTCTCATTACATCTGTCCACTATATATATCCTTAGTGGTTACACTACACCCATTCCTTAATAGACAACTCATACAGGACTCAATGGTAATATCAGAATTGGATTGGGCCTATACTAAGTCAGGCTTGGGCCTGACATTTTGTATTTCCATATTTCATTTTTCATATTTTTTTTTTCTTCTTTTCCACAAGGGTTAGTAATTGTCTCTTTTTGATTTTCGTTTACAATTGGATTTGAGGTTTATTTGTAAGAGGCTTTTTATAAATAAAAAAATACTCATCCATTTATACGATTACGCTTGAAATGTAAAGGTGAGAAAGGTTAGTTTCATTTTATTACTTTTTTTTTTTGTATATAGTATATTGTTTTTAGGATATATATGGTTCTGTTTCCATCAGTATTCAGTATTGATTTCTTCAAATCTCCTGCAAACCCATTTCCTTCTTGCGGATACAGTAAATATTTGCAATTTGTTTTTGCAACTTATCTAATTTTTTTTTTTTTTTTTACCAAATCGAGGTTTATATGTAATCTGTCATTTACAATTATACTTTTACTGTGAGGGAATTTTATTTGCTCACCAGATTATTGTCTACTATGAATTTTTTAATCACTCAAAGTTATTGTCTTCCTCTCAAGATTTTTTTTTTCTTTTTTAAAATTAAATTAAATTCATTTATTTAGGTAGTGTTTGTTTCATTAAGCATTAAGCATTAAGTGTATCTTAAGTGGTGGACTAGGTTAAAATTCAGAAATAAGTGTTTTTTAAGTTGTTTGTTTAGAACAAGCATTAAGAACTAATTGGGATATTACAGCGATTTTGGCCCAGCGAAAATCTCACGCTTAGGGTGTGTTTGTTTAAAATGCTGAATGCTGGATACTGAATGCTGGATACTTAATGCTAGATGCTGAACACTGAATGCTGGAAAAGTTGTTTGGTTATCATTTTTAAGAAGTTTTGTTTTTGATTTGTTTGTTTATGCATAAGTGTGATTTTGACCATGTTACCCTATTATTGGAAAAATATTTTGACAATACACAGTACCTTATCACATAACCCAAAAACCTAAAGTTGATTTGCACTCTGGTTGCGCAAGTTGACAATTCAGTGTTGTTCTTCAGATGAGAATGTTTCACCCTTAGCCAAAATATTTGTGTAACTACACTATATTGTTACGTCGTACAAACAGAAAAATGTTCTAACAACAAAACTATACAAGCCAATTTTTCTTCTAAAACATGATATTTAAAAAAAAAATCTTAACCTTTTAAACGGCTCGTCTAAAAATTCTAAATTTTGGATATGGTACAACAGAAATCGTCATGAACATATGGAAAATATTTCAAAGTGAACAGACAAAAGAAAGATCTCTTACTAAGCAAACGAATCTGACTGTAATTTTTCTTCTAAAACATGACAATCACAAAAAAATCTGTAACTTTCAAACGACTCGTTTAAAAATTCCAAATTTTGGATATGATATAATAGAAATCGTAAGGAACATATAGTAAAACTTTTAAAGTGATCAGACAAAAGAAAGTCCCCTTATTAAGCAAATGAATCTGACTGTAATGTAATTTTTCTTGTAAAACATAACAACCACAAAAAATCTGTAACTTTCAAACCGATCGTCTAAAAATTCTAAATTTTAGATATGATATAACAGAAATCTTAAGGAACTTATGGTAAAAATTTCAAAGTGATCAGACAAAGGAAATGCCATTAACTAAGCCAATGAATCTGACTGTGATATTACTTAATGGTTATGGATGATAAAAACAATTTTTATAAGGGTAGAATTGTCTAAATAATACAACAAGCATTAAGAAGTTAAATTAAGCGTGAGATTTTCGCTGGGCCAAAATCGCTGAAATATCCCAATTAGTTCTTAATGCTTGTTCTAAACAAACAACTTAAAAAACACTTATTTCTGAATTTTAACCTGGTCCACCACTTAAGAAGCACTTAATGCTTAATGCTTAATGAAACAAACACTACCTTAATTTAACTTCTTAATGCTTGTTGTATTATTTAGACAATTCTACCCTTATAAAAATTGTTTTTATCATCCATAACCATTAAGTAATATCACAGTCAGATTCATTGGCTTAGTTAATGGCCTTTCCTTTGTCTGATCACTTTGAAATTTTTATCATAGGTTCCTGAAGATTTCTGTTATATCATATCTAAAATTTAGAATTTTTAGACGATCAGATTGAAAGTTACAGAATTTTTTGTGGTTGTTATGTTTTACAAGAAAAATTACGTTACAGTCAGATTCGTTTGCTTAATAAGGAGACTTTCTTTTGTCTGATCACTTTAAAAGTTTAACTATATGTTCCTGACGATTTCTATTGTATCATATCCAAAATTTGGAATTTTTAAACGAGTCGTTTGAAAGTTACAGATTTTTTTGTGATTGTCATGTTTTAGAAGAAAAATTACAGTCAGATTCGTTTGCTTAGTAAGGGATTTTTCCTTTGTCTGTTCACTTTGAAATATTTTCCATATGTTCATGACGATTTCTGTTGTACCATATCCAAAATTTAGAATTTTTAGATGAGCCGTTTAAAAGGTTAAGATTTTTTTTTTTAAATATCATGTTTTAGAAGAAAAATTGGCGTGTATAGTTTTGTTGTTAGAACATTTTTCTGTTTGTACGACGTAACAATATAGTGTAGTTACACAAATATTTTGGCTAAGGGTGAAACATTCTCATCTGAAGCACAATACTGAATGGTCAACTTGCGCAACCAGAGTGCAAATCAACTTTAGGTTTTTGGGTTATGTGATAAGGTACTGTGTATTGTCAAAATACTTTTCCAATAATAGGGTAACATGGTCAAAATCACACTTATGCATAAACAAACAAATCAAAAACAGAACTTCTTAAAAATGATAACCAAACAACTTTTCCAGCATTCAATGTTCAGCATCCAGCATTAAGTATCCAGCATCCAGCATCCAGCATTCAGCATTTTAAACAAACACACCCTTAGTTTTCCTATCATTATTGATTTTTTGTTTGCTGAAATTTATATTGAACCGAAGTTTATCATTTTCTTTAGATAGCTTGAACAACTCTTCCCAGGGGAAGAGTCCTACCAAGGATGGAAACCACTTCTTTAACAGAAATTGTTTGGGTTTTATGATATCAAGAGAAGAGATTGAAGGTAAAAAATTTGATTTCTTTCTTTCGGTTGTGATATGCTGCATTAGCTGCCCTTAAGATTTTCCTCATTCTAATTATGCTCTATATTTTTCATATCTTACTAGGATTTTAAATTCTCAACATCTTACTCGAACTTTTGTTACAAAACTCCCACCAACATAGCAATTTCACAACCACAGCTCGAGCTACTCTCAAAATTTTCCCCTTTCTAATATTGCTCTATGTGTTTGGGGTTTGACGATTCTTTAGTTTGACTCACTTTTATTTTGAGAACAGCTTCTCATCTTCCAAGCACTCCAACTGAGATTGGATAGCTATGCACTCAATTCTTATTTTCCAAATGGGTTTGCAATTTCCCCTTTAATTTCACTCCCAAGTTGTCTTCTCTACTATGTTTGTTATGAAATTTGTTTTCAGCATTTTTTTTTTTTTTTTTTTTTTAAATTAAGCTGGGGTTAGGCTGCCCCTACCAGTTTCATTGACGTTTAATACGCAAATACACCACTCCTGTTCTGTCCTTCTCTACAATGTTTGACAACATTACATCACAAGGGCCAAAAGAAAACATAGTGGCCTCGTACACTCCAGTAGATAAACCAGCCAGATAGTCTGCAGCTTGGTTCACCTCCCTATATACATGTTTAATAACAAAATTACGAAACATCTTACTTAGCTTAATGATCCCTTCCACTAAGTCCCTGCAATACCAAGGAGGAGGCTCCTCCCTTCTGATTAGCTTCATAGCCTTGAGAGAGTCTGTAGCAACTTCAATTCTGTTCACTTCTATAGCTCTAGCTCCCTTTAGACCATACCATATTGCCAATAACTCTTGTGTTATAACTGATTTAACTTTAGACTCCCCTGAGAACAAGAGCTGAACTTGTCCATTTGAATCCCTTAAGAGCCCACCATAACCTGCTCTCTCTTTTGACACAACACCATCACAACTAAGTTGAACACTGCCAGGCGCTGGTGCACTCCAAGTGCACTGTATGACCCGTGGAGCCTTCCAATCCAATTGTAGCCCAATACGATCAATCAAAACTCTGCTAGTAACTGAATCTGGAACTTCCTTCAATAGCGCCTGTAAGTAGAACTTTGTTTCTCTAAGAATCCTCATAATGAATTTTGCTTGTGTTCTTTTCCCCCCATGCTTCCTTTCGTTTCTTTCCATCCATAGATGATACACAGTTGCACTTATATACACCTTTATAATCTCAGCATCCATAGTCTTACCCCTACACCTCCTCAGAATATCCTTCCACTCCCAGCTGGAGCTTCTGGTGTCAGTAGATAAGTTAAGCAGTCTCTTCACACCATTCAACACATGTTTGTTGTATGTACACTCAAAAAACAGGTGTTTGGTGTTCTCCTTATACTGATCACATAAATGACATTTAGAGCTTGCAGCTATACCTCTTTGCATTAGTCTATCCTCAGTTAATAGACTACCAGAAAATGCAAGCCAACTACAGAAAGAGTGCTTTGGTTGGACCCACTTCCCCCATACATATCTGTACCACTGTACCTTCTCTGCATGCTTACTTAATGCTTGATATGCCGACTTCGCTGAGAACTCCCCAGAACTAGTAAGAATCCAAAGAACTTGATCTTCTTCCAGGTTTCTGTTGATGACAGTTCTCAAGATGTTTTTCTTCATATCAGACTCTGGTAGATTCACCACATACTCATTCCATCCACCATTTGTTACTAATATGTCCACTGTAGCATCTTCAGGGAAAACATTCTCCCATGCAGCCATTGCCTCAATGTTAAGCCACAAAGGAATGCTCATAAACCACAGGTCATGCCAAAGCAAAGTTCTCCTTCCATTAGCGATGGAATACTTAATATACTTAGCTGCATCTTGTCTCGACTTCAATACCGATCTCCAGACCCATGAGCAATCCTGAGGAATATTCATGGTCCATAGGTACTTTCCTGGCAGCTGCTGATTCCAGACCCACTGAGCCCATAGACTTTCAGATTTTCTTGCCAGCATAAAAACTAAACCCATATAGGCTGCCTGATTCCATTTCCTTATGTCCTTGATACCCAAGCCTCCTTCTTCTTTACTTAGACAAATAGTAGCCAGCTTTGTTTGATGCATCTTATTACTAACAATAGGACCATTCCATAAAAACAATGCACTTTTCCTAACCAAAGTCTCCATGACCTTGGCTGGCAAAATGAAGGTTTTAGACCAGTAAATGTGAAATGAATTTAACACTGACCTGATAAGCTCTAGTCTACCAGCATAAGAAAGTAGTCTAGACTTCCAATTGTTGATCCTCTGCATTGTTTTATCAATAAGTGGCTGACAGTCTGCAATTCCAAGCCTTGTTGCTGTTAGGGGAATACCCAAGTAGGTAATAGGTGGCTTTACCAACTTTACCCCCAACATATCAGTAAGCTCCAGACTTTTTTCATTATCCAGACCACCTAAAAGAAGGGTTGTCTTATCAGAATTCATGACCAGCCCAGTAGCTTTTGCAAAAACATTCAGAATGTCTTTCACAACTAGAAGGGAACTATTCTCACAAAATGGAAGCTTCAACACCAATATCAACACTTACACCTCTTCAACCTCCAAAATCCCGATTTTGTTCAACAATAAAATCACCACAATTTTGATCTACACTAAAATCACGTTTTTAATCTACAATAACATCACGATTTTGATCTACAAATCATCTTAAATGATATTGTTATGTTAGGGATTGAGTGAGAGAAACAAAAAGGTGAGTTGTGAGAAAATGAAAAGTTGTCTCCCTCATTGCTTAATATCTCAGGTAAACTCTAAAGTGCATTTTGGTGAAATCGTGGCATACTTCTCATTGCATTCTTTCTCTTTGGTGCTTTTTGATTCATCTTATAAACTTTTATAAGTATTTGGTCTTATGAGAGTTGTGCTATTTTCAACTCAACACATTTAAAAGAAATAAAAATACAAACACCCCCTTTTCTATCTATACTAGTAGGAGTGTCCGTGTATGGTTTCATATTGGAGTTGAAAAGTTGGAGCTAAGTGTTAGATATATTTATTGGCAGGAATGATCTGGAATTGTTATTTGGTAGCCTGATAGTCATTGAGTCCAGTCTAAATGTAAACTGTCAGATATATTTCGTTGTTGGCCAAAATGTCCTTATAACATCCATTTGAAGGTCAATTCACCAGAGGGGATCACATTGGGCTGTAACCGAAAAATGTGATAAGGAATGTGATTTTGGTTGCCCAAGGTCTGCCTTAAATGCTTATTAGTTATTACCACATTTATGTCACAATATGGCAGACATTTTAGATCAACCTGATGTCCTAAAAACAAACAAAAAAAGGTAACAGTCACATGGAAAATATCATCTAGAATTCGAGATTGTTGTTGTGGAAGGCATGAGCAAGGTGCGTAAATGCAGACAGGGAATATCACTTTGAACTTTTCAAAACTATGGTTTCCATAGCTCTGTTCTTTATCAAAAACAAAATCCATATAATAAATGAAATGAATCATAAAAAAGTGATGAAACTGAACAACATGGTTAAAATATTAAATGAAATGTATTTTGGAAAGTTGATCTGTTTTGCAGTTTATCTCTCTATGGGAAAGAAACACAAAAAAACTAATACAGGAAACAGAATCGACAATCATCTACATCCTGGTATGATGAGGGGTGTCTCATCACATTAGTACTAAAAATACCATATTAGTTTCAGACAATACCATATTGTTGCTTTAACATATGAGACATTATCATACAGAGTTATTATATTAATAGTCGTATATGTAGAGTATGTGCAACATAAGTAGAAAAAGTAGTATGCGTAGCCGTAGAGTAGGTATATCAAAACAGAAAAATTTTCGGAAGAAGTCGAGTCTGTCAAACAGAGTTGCATGCTGGAACCCATCTCTTTGAAGAATCTCATCTCTCTGCAAAGCACATCAAAACATAATAAGCACCTCCTACAACATCATGGTAAACCCTCTTTGAAATTCATTAATACTTTATATATTCAGGTGATAACTACTTCCTACATGGCCTACATTTTCAAATGATCCCAAATAGGAGTGGTCAAGGTTGGGCCAAGAACGCGAACATATTTTGTAGTGATAGTAAAATGGTAATAATATATCTCGTACTTATCGCCTTACAGATGCGGTTGAATCTATGTAGTAATATTAATAAAATTTCAACCTATATATACTACACGGTACTAAAAATTTGGATGGAGTACTTACTTGATGAGTAAGGTGTGATGCAAGCTTTGATGGATACATTCCAAGACACGTCTAACAGAGTTGCATAAATGAGGTTGAGTGCAGGGATCTCATTGAGTAACATGTATTACTGATTGGCTTAATAACATATGACAATCTGGTCTCTCCTTGAAATGACTCCTTAGCACATGCTTTAAGTAGAGAGCTCATATTGATCCAGATCCTTCTTTTTTTTTTGCATCATCCAAGCTATCCACTTGGTCACAGCAATCTATTCAGTTCTACTGAAAGATTTCCATCTCGATCTCTGAAGCCAATAAATTCTACATCGAGAAAAATCATGCAATTGTAATGTGTATATTGGTGGGACATTATGTTGAAGAGAAGAACTAAAGTTATTCAGGATGACGCAGCTACAATTGCTCAATGACTTCAAAATGAAAAATATAAATGATGGAGCTTGTAAGTAAATGTACAAAAAGATAGGTATAAATCAGTAAATGTGAATACTTGTCAATATAAAGATGTCCAGTTCAATTTGTTGAAGACGATCTGGCTACCTCACTTTTAAGTCATGAAGGTCAATTGAGGTTCTCTTGGCTATTTCTCAGGTTTTTCAACTCACTAAATCATTTAGACAATTTCAGCTATTGATAGTACATAGAAAATGTAAACCAATGTGAACTGAAATTTCAATATGTTATTTCAAATCGTGATTCATCAGAAAAACAAACCCAATTTCAGCATCCCAAAGTATATATATTTTTTGGCTAGGAATAGAAAAATATTATTTCGAAACTCCAAACATAAGTAGAAATGAAGAGGTCAAAATTGACGTGTAATTGAGGATTGAAGAGAACATATTGATCTTTGTTAAAATTTCATTTGCAAGTAACTATATTTAATATAATTAATGGAAATGCAGAATTCATATTTGCAAAAGCATAAAACTTGTCTTCTTGAGATGAGCTCTACAACATATTAATTGCTCTCAATGAAACAACGTTTGCATGAAGAATGTGGTACCTGAAGAAAAGATGAAAATTTTACATTAGAACTACACCAGTGTCAGATATTACACTAGTTAGGAATGAGTGTAATAAAGTTTATATAAAAGACCAGGCTGTAATGAAAAGATTATGAAAAGAAATGAAATCTTATTTTTCCTCTCTTATCTTCTTCTTTCTCTAATCTCTCTCTCTTTTCTACTGTTACTCTTTTTCTTCCCTTATTCTTCTTATTCTTCTCATTCTTCTGTAGATCTGGGATTCTATAGTTAGGCTAAAGCCTAACAAGTGGTATCAGAGCTTAAAACTCGATCCATTTAATCAATCGATCATGACTGAGGTTACTAGAAACCAGAAACTGGAAGCAAATCTTAAGAGTTTGGAAAATAGGTTCGATGAAATGAAGGTTAAGCAAACAGCAGTACAAGGTGATGTTGAGGAGATCAAGGTATCGATGAAGGATATGACAAAGCGATTTGATATCATTGCAACTAGTATTGAATCAATTTTGGGTACTCAAAGAAAGGATGTTGAAAATGGTATTGCAACTGAATCTTCGACTCAAATGGATCCATCTTCGTCACCCCATAACAGATCTGTTGCTGTTCAAGGGATACTTGGTCATGCTCCGACTAATCAAATGCGTATGGATGATGGTAACGTTAACTCTTCAAGTAGATTTCATGGAAGTAACCCAAAATTAATTGGAACTGCTTCTAGATTATCAGATAATAGTCAAGTTTTAACTCGATTGAATTCTTCTTGTGGAAATTTAAAAATTCCTAAACTGTTTTTCCCTAAATTTAATGGAGAAGATGATGTTAGGGGATGGATTAGGAAAGCAGACAGATATTTTTCATTCGATCCCATTGCTCCATCTCAGATGGTACTCTTCGCTTCCTTGCACTTAGAAGGACATGCTGATACATGGTTTCAGTCAATGTATGAATCTGTTGTTGGAATCACTTGGTTCGACTTCACTACGGCCATTAGAGCAAGATTTTCAACGGAAGCACAGGAAAATATTGTCGGGGAATTCAATAAATTAGTTCAGACTTCTACACTAGCAGCTTATCAGAATCGGTTCGAAGAGTTGAAGGCATTAATGCTAATGTACAACAGGCAACTCTCAGAGCAATATTTTGTCGACAGCTTTATTAGTGGTCTTAAGCCAGGAATCAGACAGTTCGTACAGGTGTTTATGCCAAGCCAGATGAACCAGGCTATTAACATAGCTAGGCTACAGGAGGAAACCCTTGAGTACCTTCACAACAATAACAGGAACTATTCCAGATCGTATGCTTCAAATCAGGGAGTACCCTCCAGTCCACCAGTTAATACCAAGTATTCTGCACCAAGTAGCTCCTATAAGAGTAATACTATTAGTGTCAACAATAGAGCTAGTAGTAGTTCTTCGGCCACTACACCTAACTCCTCAATCACCATTAAGAGGTTGACTCCATTGGAAATGAAGGCTCAGCGAGATAAAGGATTATGTTATAATTGTGATGAAGTTTTCAGTTTGGGGCTTGTGTGTAAGAAAAGACAATTGTATATGTTAATGGGGGAGAATGAAACGGAAGAGGACTCATTCTTAGATGCAGCTCAAGAGTTGGAAATGACTGTGTTGAGATTACAGACGCAGCTTCGGGAGCCTCTATTTCACTCAATGCCTTGACTGGGGTGACTTCTTTTGAGACCATCAGAATTAGGGGGAAGGTCAATGGTAAGTACATCACTATCTTGGTTGATTCTGGTAGTACTCACAACTTCATCGATGTGGACACTATTAAGAATTTGGGATGTTCCTTAATTGAAGCTTCACGATTGATAGTTAATGTGGCTAATGGGGCTAAGATTATCAGCGATGAGGTTTGTCCAAGCTTTAAATGGTCATTGCAAGGCCATGAGTTTGAATCTGAAGTCAGATTACTTCCCTTAGGTGGTCGTGACTTAGTTCTTGGAGTTCAGTGGCTCAAGGAGATCAATCATGTCACTATGGACTTTAAGTCATTGAAATTGTCATTCCAGATAGGAGGTCAGACACTAGTGTTTGACGGTATCCAAGACAAGGCAGAGTTAAAAATTATTGGGGCCACCGCTACAAATAAACTCTATGACCGAAGTCCTCATGGCATGGTAGGAGTGTTATACTCTATGTCTAGTGTTCCTATTTCAGATAATGTTGTTTCCATAGATCCACCAGCAGATGTTCAACAATTGCTTTTGGAGTTTTCAGATGTTTTTGAGGAACCAAAGGGTCTACCACCTCCAAGATCTGTAGACCATAAGATTTGTCTAAAAGAGGGTGCAGAACCTGTCAGTGTGAAGCCTTATAGGTACCCTTTTATTCAAAAGACAGAAATCGAAAAACTGGTACAAGAAATGTTAGAATCGGGTGTGATTCAGCCTTCCCAAAGTCCCTTCTCATCTCCAGTTATCCTCGTAAAAAAGAAGGACCACTCTTGGCGTATGTGTATGGATTACAGATGCTTGAACAATATGACAGTTAAGAACAGGTTCCCAATCCCAGTCATTGAGGAGTTAATTGATGAATTACATGGGGATACAGTTTTTTCAAAGCTCGATCTGTGTGCAGGGTATCATCAGATCAGAGTCTATGAGCCCGACATCTACAAAACTGCCTTCAGTACTCACTTTGGACACTATGAGTTTCGAGTGATGCCTTTTGGTCTCACCAATGCTCCTGCAACTTTTCAATGCTTAATGAATCAGGTATTTACTCCTCATCTAAGAAAATTTGTTCTAGTTTTCTTTGATGATATTCTGGTGTACAGCAAGTCCTTGCAGGACCATGTGATCCATCTTAAACAGGTTTTTACTCTCATGAGAGCTCATAAATTATTTGCTAAGGCTTCCAAATGCCTTTTTGCTAAGGACGAATTGGATTATCTTGGCCATATCATTTCCCACTTGGGCATCTCAGCTGATCCTATCAAGATAGAAGGAATGTTGAAGTGGCCACAACCCAAGTCCGTAAAAGCTTTACAAGGCTTCTTGGGGTTAACTGGATATTACCGCAGGTTTGTTCATCATTATGGGCTAATAGCTAAGCCTCTCACTGACCTACTCAAGAAGGACCAGTTTCAGTGGAATTCGGTAGCTGAGGAAGCTTTCAATCAGTTGAAACAAGCAATCACACAGACTCCAGTTCTGCAGCTTCCCGACTTTTCCAAACCTTTTGTCGTAGAAACTGATGCTTGCAATAATGGTGTGGGGGCCGTGTTGTTGCAGGACAACAAACCATTGGCTTTTTTAAGCAAGCCTTTACCTCCTCGAAAAATGGGATTATCAACCTATGAGAAGGAATTATGGGCAATAATCTTTGCTGTAGAGAAATGGAGATTTTACTTGTACGGTCGACATTTCCTCATCAGAACTGACCACCGGAGTCTTAAGTTTCTTTTGGAGCAGAGAATCACCACTATTTTACAACAGAAATGGTTATCTCGATTGTTAGGCTATGACTATGAGATTTGTTTTAAAAAGGGAGCAGAGAACATTGTGGCTGACAGTTTATCAAGGGCTCATGAAGAACAAGTTCTATGTCGATCTCTTTCTGCAGTGCAACCATCGTGGGTCCAAGACTTAATACTCAGTTATGAAGGTGACTCCTCTATACAATCCATCATTTCCTCCATTCTGTTGGATGCTTCTAATTCCGACTATTCTTTTCAACAACAATTGCTTCGCTTTCACGGGAAGTTAGTTGTGGGCAGTAATGGGGATTTACGTCACAGGATTTGGAATGAGTCGCATTCCACAGGCTTGGGTGGTCATTCAGGGGTGTGGGTTACAGTTAAAAGAATTGCACAGTACTTCCATTGGCCTTCATTATTGATGGATGTCAAGAATTGGAATGAGGCTTGTGATATATGTCAACGACATAAGTCAGAAACCGTCTCGAGTCCTGGTCTCTTGCAACCTCTTCCAGTTCCGAATAAACCTTGGACAAAAATTGCTATGGATTTCATTGAGGGTCTGCCCAAATCAGCTGGGTATGATTCTATATTGGTCGTGGTTGACCGGTTTACAAAATATGGGCATTTCATTTTGTTGACACATCCTTATTCAGCTTCTCATGTGGCTCAGAAATTCTTTGACAATGTTTTCAAACTCCATGGCTTACCCAAAACCATTGTCAGTGACAGAGACCCAGTGTTCTTGAGTAAGTTTTGGTCTAAACTATTTGAGTTGTTGGGCACTTCCTTGCTTCGCTCCACTGCTTATCACCCTCAAATAGATGGTCAGACCGAACGCCTCAATCAATGCTTGGAAAATTTTTTGAGATGCATGACTAGTCAACGACCTAAGTGTTGGTCTAAATGGATACCTATGGCTGAATGGTGGTACAATTCTTCGTATCACACCTCTCTCAAACTCAGTCCCTTCGAAGCTCTGTATGGGTACAAGCCACCAATACTTTCTGTCCCACAGGTTTCATCTACTGGAGTTGTTGAGGTTGATAAATTCTTAAAAGATCGAGCTGCTACTTTTACCGTTATCAAAGACCACTTATTGCAAGCACAACACAGGATGAAGTTCTTTGCAGATTGCCACCGCACTGACAGAGAATTTATTGAAGGGGATTTTGTGTATTTACGTCTCCAACCCTATCGGCAAAATTCTGTCGCACTCCGACACAACCTGAAGCTTGCTCCCAGGTTCTTTGGTCCTTTCAAAGTGTTGGCTCGAATTGGCAAAGTGGCTTACCCGCTTGAACTGCCTCCTTCCGCACAGATGCACAATGTTTTTCATGTGTCACAACTTAAGAAAAAGGTGGGTTCCTCTGTGGTACCCATCCCTTATCTTCCTCCAGTTGATGATCAAGGCCAGTTTCTTCTCACTCCTGTTACAATATTAGATCGCCATATGGTGCCTCGGAACAATCAAGCTGTTACTCAACTTCTCGTGCAATGGTCTGCAGATGATCCTTTGGCAACAACCTGGGAAGATTACAGTCTCATGATCAAGAGGTTTAAAGATTTTATCCTTGAGGCCAAGGGTGTTTCTAAGGGAAGAGGAATGTCAGATATTACACGCCAGATGGCACGTGTAAACTAGTTATGAATGAGTGTAATAAAGTTTATATAAAAGACCAGGCTGTAATGAAAAGATTATGAAAAGAAATGAAATCTTATTTTTCCTCTCTTATCTTCTTCTTTCTCTAATCTCTCTCTCTTTTCTACTGTTACTCTTTTTCTTCCCTTATTCTTCTTATTCTTCTGTGGATCTGGGATTCTATAGTTAGGCTAAAGCCTGACAACCAGTTATTTCAGTTGGTAGAAGTAAAAGCTATAATACATTAATAC
Organism: Aquilegia eximia; assembly: GCA_023053565.1. Classification (NCBI taxonomy): domain Eukaryota; kingdom Viridiplantae; phylum Streptophyta; class Magnoliopsida; order Ranunculales; family Ranunculaceae; genus Aquilegia; species Aquilegia eximia. The sequence goes on from JALIGU010000001.1 coordinate 13,814,390, forward strand.
CTCAGACAAAAAAATGTGCTTATTGTAACTATATTAGAATAGCAAAAAGAAGAGTAGGCACAAAACTTTGTGATCGAGTTAACACCAACAGTGAACAAAAACCCACTGAAACTCCTAGAAACGACAGAAGAGACAGGATTATAAGAAACCCTGAAGTAATTTTGTGCAATCATGCAAATAAAAACCCAATTTCAAATAATTGAAAACAAATAATTTGATCAGAGCTTGTGACCATATTCATATCGATGAAAGAATGAAATCTGAAATAAGATTATAAGAAGTCTTATTCCTACCATTGACGTTGTCGGTTTCTTTATTCTTCTTCTGTCCAATGCGTAGAAATTTGGTGGTGAGAGCGGCGAGGAAGAAGAAGAAAAAGAATTAAAATTGAAGATCTTTACAAATCTAGAGTTAGAACCCAATTTTAATAATTGAAAACAATGAAAATTGAAGATTACCTCTTTGATTGAGAATGGTTGAAAATTAAAGGATTAGGAAGAGTATACGTAATTGAATTAGTATTAGAAATCAGAAAATTAAGAAAAATGGAGGGAATTTAATGAGCGAAGGTGATAGAAAAGCTTTGAAAAGAGCGAATGGAATTGAAGGGAAAGACGAAGACGCAACAGAGGACGGTGAGAAGTGGGCTGGGAGAAGTTGGGTCGGTGTAGGGCCTCTTTAGTTGTGGAAAACTCTTTTCCATTTTCTGTTTCCAATTTTCATTTTTATTTCCAGTTTTCCTTTTCTATGAAAATTTTTGAAACCTTTGGAAAATGTGTTTAGTTGTGGGAAAAATAGAAAACAGTTTTCCATTTCCTTTTTTTTGTTCTTTGCAAATAAACAATTTTATTGACTTGTGAAATTCATAAGTCATGATTTATTGAATTTCAATTCGAATGAAGCCAAGCTAGCTAAAAATACAAATTTATCAAAGGTCTAAGTGTAATTAGAAAAAATATATAAAAATCAACTAAAAAACTTGTGACACATTAAAATAAAATTTTTGAATAATAATATAATACACTACCAAAATATTTAATGAATTAAAACTTCGTATTACAGATTTAACACAAGATAAATTAAATATTATTACATAGAGGGTTTTTTTAGAAATAGAAATTTTATTATTGAGAAAAGAAGGGGAAATGGGGGATACATCTGCAAAAGCAATTACAGAGAGAGGAACCATATCTGTTTCCAATATACAAGCTAAAAAAATATAGTGCCCATCATAGCATCCCAGGCAATTTTCTCGAATGTCCTATTTCTTCTGATCTTTTCCCGGGCCAATACCCCAAGACAATCATGTGGCAACCATGATAACCTCCCTTTCATGTGAATGAGAAGGTCTGCAACACTGAATATTCATGGATAACGAATTAATTTAGAAATAATTGGCACTAACATATTTTTATGTGTGTTACTGCAGTCACTTAACAATACACATGTGTGCAATATGATAATAATGATAGAGGGTGCAAAATATGACAGTTAAAATAATTGAAACAATTCAAGCACAACCAACCTGGTTCACAAAGTCAAGACATCGTCATATTTGGAGAGAACTATTTCAGCTCTACATACAGGTTCCTTCGTCAAGTTGTACTCCCACCCCAAAACCTTCTAAGTAATAATCTCTCCATATACAAAAATGAATCATCCTACACAGAAAATGAATAAAAATAAATGTTGAATCATACACCGATAAACAACACCAATTTAAAAATAGGGCATTAAAAATAGAATGTCAATAGACGCAATCAATCAGCAAAGACTACAATGTCAAAGGCATGTACAATATGCATGTATCATGCCGACCACTCCTACTTTCCGCTTCATGAACTAAAACACACAAATGCATACACCATCTTCACTAGAATTTTACATTCATTAATTTACTTCTACTGTATTTAAACCAATCACTCGCGAAAATTTACAATAGAAAACCAATCTATTGCATAATCACTAGGAAATACACACCAACAAAAAAAGAAGATGCAAATCGACATTATGCAAAAGTCACGAATTCAAAGCTTAAATTCGTATAACAAACAACAGTCCCACCAGAGTTAAAACACATAAAATTAAGTCAGGCCTAATGCATGAATTCATCCAACCACAACCATATGTACATATACTATGTATAAGAAGCACGTTAGACAGAATCAATAGGACAACATTATCGATATTCAATTCCAGCAGCATAAGATAAAAAAGCACGGTTTCCTACCATATATGCAATGGCATTGTGGTCTGTAATAGTGTAAAACTATAACAGAGACTATCATGATCATATATATTAAGTTTTGGTTTTCTTTTTCAAGTCTTCTTTACATCAAATTTTAATGGGGTGTGTCTGCCCAGCAAAATTTTAGAGGATTTTGACCCCTATCGTAAACTTTAGAGGAAAATAAATACCCATGCTCCCAAAAATGTGCTCGCAAACTTTCAGAAAAAAAAAAAAAAAAAAAAAAAAAAACATCCTCGCAAAATCCCAAAAAATACACTAGTTCAAAAGCTAAGCTAAATTCAGTCAAACCCCCAAATCCCAGAGAAAAAAACCCCAAATTTTAATACTATCTGTTGATAATAACAATTGTGAAATCAGGAAATTGTACATTTCTCTAATTGATTATTGACTAAAGAAGAAAGCTCCAAACTGTAATCATTTGTAACAAAAAGTTGAAAACCTAAGAAGATAATTGTCAAAATTAGAGATTGAGTAGAAATTATTCTTAGATCTAATAATTATATCAATAATTGATTGAATAGAAACATGAAGAAGTAATAGAAATCAATTATCTTTTCGAAGATGAAAGTAGTCGGTGATGTTGTTTTGTGAAGAGGAAAGAGAGAGAAGAAGATTATGATGAAAAGAAGAGAGAGATATGGAGAGAGATATGGAGAGAGAAGGAAGAAGAAGAAGAAGAGATCGATGAACCTTCAACCCTTCTCCATGATTTCTTCTTTTTCTTTTTCTTTTTCGAGTGGTTTTTTTTTTTTTTGAGATTTTTGGACATACCCCCCATTTGAAAGTCAAAATTTGAGATACCCCCATTTGAAAAAAAATTTGAGATACCCCATTTCAAGACAGAAGAGCTTTACAGCCATAGGTGAGTTTTATGATGGATTATGATGGACGGCTAAGATAACACCACATCTTGAATTGGGGGGTATCTCAATTTTTTTTTTCAAATGGGGGTATCTCAAATTTCGACTTTGAAATGGGGGGTATGTCCAAAAATCTCTTTTTTTTTTGCGACTCGATAGAAAACTCTAAAGCAGTGTTTTCTGATTTTAGTTGTATTTACAAAACAGAAAATTTTTGGAAAATAGAAAACTCATTTCTAAAATCGTAAAAATACGTTTAACGTACTAAACACGTTTTCCAATTTTTGTTTTCTGTAGAGATAGTTTTCCGAAAAACTGGCCCATTTTCCCACAACCGAACAGGGCCGTAGTGTTTGGGCTGGACCTAAATATGAAGAAGGGCATCAACGTAATTTAAAGAAATATGTGAAACAGGCAGGTGCAGAGTGAGTAACATGCCTCAAGTGCAGCCGGCTTCTAAAGATTAATTAAGATATATCTCTCTGTTATCCACTATACCTTTATTTATCATTTTTTATTAAGTGACATGGTTGATTACTTGTTATAGTAATTGATATTTATGTAGATGCTAATAGAAGAGGTGATATTTCAACACCCTATTACTATGGGAGGTCAGCTTGATAAGTAGAATTAGTGGGATACTTTGTAGCCTTGAAGACATCTTGTTTTCTTATTAGCAAGGTGGTAAAGAAAAACAGTAAAAAATCATACAACAAACTCTTACACTATAACTAAAGAACAACTGCTACAGAATTGGAAATATTTTGAATGGCCTGGTAATCAACCAGTGGTGATTCGCTACATTGGAGGACCAAAAAAGAACTGGACATGGACAATAAGCAAGAGAAGTATGCTGCTGCAGCAGTGGGAACACGCTGGGAAAATTGGAACCTGACAAGGGAATCATGGTAGTGGAAGCTCATGAACTTCTGAAAAATCTGTTGTATGGGCATGTTAGGTGTAGGGTAGAGTGTTACAGAGTCTGTACTGTTTGGGTCTGAAACTGACGATGCCTTGCACATGCTGATCAGGATGTAACCTATTTTTGGAGATTGATAAAAATACTAATTTTATCCAAAAAAATAAAAAAACATTGTGGGACCCGGAAATAAAAAAAAAATACAACTGCTGCCTTTAAATTAGTGAATCATTGTATATAAATAGAAATCTATGTTTTCTTGAGTTTCATTTTATTTTGTTTTTATTATGCAGCAAGTTAAAGCAACAACTGGTTCGTTACTAACCAACAATCGTAGAGAGTATGATGGAGTAATTAGCAATCTTTGGGTTCAGTTTTTTGAAGTATAGTAAAGTTTTATTTGGAGGAAATGGGGAGCCACAAGAAGAGGTTGTGCCTGAAACCTCCAAATTAAAACACACTTGTAGAAGTGGCACTTTAGAGAAATAAAATAATGTTTGATGTTGTAGTTTTAACAGTTGGTACCTAGCTAGTACGGTATAGAAGACCAATAATGTTTGATGTTGTAGTTTTAACAGTTGGTACTTAGCTAGTACAGTATAGAAGTCCAATAATGTTTAATCAAGTTTGTAATATATGATGACTATGTATATATGACCCGTCCCTCCGGGATGCTTATTTTTAATTATACTTAAATTACTAATTTTTAAATCTAGATATAAATTTAAAATCTAAATGATTAAAATAGACAACGGATAGTTAAATTGATTAAAATAGTTAATTTAAGTTTATTTCTATACTTGTATTGAGTAACTCAATGATAATAAACGCCAAAAATTGTGATTGCTCTATTATAATTTGTAAAGTCCTCTATATGTAAATCATAAAGATAATTAAACCTTTTTGTTACTGAAAAATAAATCCTAGACTATTAACTAGGGGTGGGCAAAAAAACCAAAAAACCGAGTCAACCCGAGTCAAAACCGAGTTGACTAGAAACCGGTCAAGACCGAACCGAAACCGAACCGAACCGTATAGATATTGGTCCGGTCTCGGTTTCTATTTTTATAGAACCTAGGGAACCGAACTACATGGATATTGGACCTTTTCTTCTATTTAGTACTTGATTTGGTTTGATTTGGTCCATATCTTATTTTGTTTAAGGTAAAATGATCAAAAAATACAATGTACTTTCACAAATTTTTCATTTTATACAATGTACTAAAAATCACGCCAAAATATCAATGTACTTTAAAAAAAATTTCACGTTATACAATCTGTCTAAAACTAACTAACGGACTGCTTACGTGGCCAATAATTATATACATGTATTTTTATTTTTTTTAAAGAAATGCTGATTGTAAAATTAAAACCAACACATCTACTTTAAAACATGTCATCATCAACAAATGTTTACATCTAAACCATCTATTAATCCCAAGATGTTAGTGATATAGATGTATTACTCCATTACATCGAAACCCCCTAAATCAACATTTCTTCCATCTCTCTTTCTCATAGCAAATGTGAACCCTAAATCTTCTCTTTAATTCTTCAAACCCTAATTTTAATTAACCATTTTCTCACAACTAAAACCCCAATAAAACACTAATGTATAGTGAATTGGTGAATCTCAAGAAAGAATCGGTGTGGAACAATCTTGTTGTGTGTGTAAAAGAAAAACCCTCTTTCAAATAAATAATAACTAGTAATTAGTTTAACACTAAAAGATGAAAACACAAAAGATAGGGTTTGAAATTGAATTGGGGATTTACAGATTTGGGGATTTTTACATTTGTTGAATTCAATTGTTAAAATAGGGAAGAAGGAGGTCAATCATGTGAGAAACATGTGCCTCATTTGATGTGTTGGAAATGTTGTTTAATTTATTTTTTTTTAAAAATACACGTAGATAATTATTGGCCATGTAAGCAATCCGTTACCTAGTTTTGGACAGATTGTATAACGTGAAATTTTTTTCAAAGTACATTGATATTTTGGCATGATTTTTAGTATATTGTATAAAGTGAAAAATTTGTGAAAGTACGTTATATTTTTTGATCATTTTATCTTTGTTTAAAGCCCAAAACTTAAGAACAATCTTTAATATTTTAGTGGACTAAAAGCCTAATAACAAAAGCCTAGAACCGAGTTTCGAACCGAAACCGGACCGACTGTATTTGGTCCGGCTCGGTCCGGTTATATTCAAATATTTTCGGTCCATGAACCGAAACCGAACCGAAAATTTAAAATCGGTTTGGTCGCGGTCGTATTACATTTTAGGACCGGACCGGACCGTGCCCACCCCTACTATTAACAGAGATAAAATAAAGAATTATTAAATTTTCATAGCTTCATCTTCATGACTTTTGTCTTCTGAATTGATATTTTCAATTGCAGCTGCACGAATCTTTTCTATTAGTTTCACATATTCCATTATTTCTTGAAAACACTTGTTAGACCATTTTTGGACTTCATTTTTTGTCAAGAAAATCTCTGAGTTGAGCATTTGACCTTAAACCATAGCATGGGATATATGTGGATCACCTTCTTTTGATGATGAACCTACCTTTACACCATTTGGAACGTCTTATTGTGATGTTTGCATAGTTATTCCATTTCTTGGATGCATTTTGAAGGTCATTTCCTATGCCATAATTAATGAAGGAATGTGTAGGTGTTATCTTCTTTGGAAAATCTGAAAAATATGCCTCCAAGTATGGCTTGTACAACTGTTTGATAGAATAATCCTCATGTCATATTCCATATATGAAGGTTGATCAAGTTGGTCAAACAACCCTCATCACATTGTACGATAGAATAGTCTTCATATCGTGGTTTAATGATCTAAAAGTTCGAATAAAAAGAGGTTCATGGATATCATTCTTTGCAAGGTGTCACCCACCCTGTTGTATTCCCTGTATATTTTTCAGTCCCACCTTCTGTAATTTTTTAAACCATGGCTAGAAGCCTAACTGAAATGATTGAGTTTCCCATAAACTATCTTCACATTGCACAACAAAATTAAAATCGGTATTCATCATTCTGACGAAGTTGAATTCAAGGTTCTAATGTCATGTTTCTGTTATTCCAAATCTCCATTATAATTTTCACTACATGCGAGATATTTAATACCTACATGCTTTGGTTGCTCAGTTGGGTTATTCTCTTATTTTAACTATTGTTGTACATGTATGCATTCAACACATACAATCTTACACTGCTACTTTGTCTACTTTTAGGCTTGTTCTGAATCATCATAATACCATTGTAGCATAAACCCATGAAGCACGGATTTAACTTTATTCTTACAAATTTTGTGCTAAAGATGTTTACTGTCACTTATATTAAGGAGCATAATCATATATCTACAAACTCAGAAGCACCTATCTATAATTGTCATCAGTCTCAACTTTACACTGATGGCACGTATAACATGAATCTCATCAAAGCATGATGCAGTTCTTGGTCAGCACGACTGACGCACCATCATGTATGATCCAATGACTGCAAAATACAAAGGAAAATAACAACCGTAAACCAACTTCAGTAAACTGTTTACGTCCTGCCCGTCCAATCATTCGTTCTTCCCTACACCACAATTTGCTCTACAGTATTATTTCTATATCAGATCTATCTGTAAAATATACTTTTACCACCTAATCATCTTTGAAGGATACAATCATTCTGTGATAATTTAGTATGCATCCCTTAAACCGGTATATTTTCTGATCCTATGAACTTTCAGAACAATGCCACACAATTCCTTGGATTTCTTTGACAGTACGTCAGTACCACCCACTCCTTGCTAATACATATGCTGAAATATAATGTTTAATTAAGGAACAAAATGATAGTAATCAAGCCAAATGGCCGGTAATTCTGGGACTTATAGTAAAATGAAGGGGTTCTTTGATTAAATTGTATAAACAATAAAGTAAAATTTGTAGACACTAAATTTAAAATCAATCTCAGTTAGCTAGTTCTTTTGATACTCGTCTTCCTAAAAGATAAAATAAATAATTTTGCAATTGACTACTGGTTCCTATGAGAGAATAATTTTGGTGCATTCAAATTCAAAAATTTGCAATTCTAGAAATATATATATATATATATATATATAAAGAGAGAATTTGAAGGATGGGGGTCATGTCAAAGACTGGAACTCGAAAGTTTATGAGGTTTGATAGTAGTATAAAAGACTACATGGTAACCTCATAGATTTAATGTCGCTTACAAAATAATAAATTCAGAAAATTGAAACTAATAATTGTGTAGTTAAGAAGAACAGCCAGTGAGATCTTTAATAAGATACAATGTTCAGGTGAAATTTTTGCTTATTAAATGTACACATATTTGCCCTAAAATTAGTTCAATAGAAGTTATCATGCACAATTAACCTTGGGCGTTTTTAGTTTTTGAACCACCTAAATAATGTGTATTTAGGATGTAGGACGCTTTTAATCCATATTTAGAGTATGGGACGCCTTCCGCCAGTTGACTGTTAGGACTAACTATTGACTGAAGGCAAACAATTTATATTTTTAAAATACCTATATCCGCACATGCACTGCACGTGCTACACTTACAACTTAACAAAATTTGAATTTTAAAAAATACCACGTGTCACAAATCTGATGCTATCTAATCCAACGGTTCACCTATATTACCCCGCACATGCACTGCACGTGTTACATTTACAACTTAACAAAATTTGAATTTCAAAAATGCCACATGTCACAATCTGATGCGATCTAATCCAACGATACACAAAATATAGCTGTTGGCAACGGTCACTCCCTCTTCTCTATATAAGAACCTTCTTCTTCACTGCTCACTCCAACCTTACACTTCCAACTCCAACCTTCTTCTATTCTCTTCTCCCTTCAACTCCTACCTTCTTCACTAATTAGCCAACCAAACAAAATTCAATGGGTGGAGCTCCAATCTTGTATTATGTACCATGCCAGGTGATGATAAACAAATTTGTTTTTCAGATTATAAGGTTTTTAATGGTAGAAAAGTGTCCTCTTCTCTAATTATTAATAACACAGACTGTCTTCTTCTCTAATTATTACTAACACATATTGTCTTCTTCTATAATTATTACTAACACAGACTGTCTTCTTCTCTAAATATTTAAAATGTTGACAGGTCTGCCAACTGTGTGAAGATGAAGGCCATTCAGCACAATCTTGCCCATACAAAAGGTACAAATGCAATCAAGAAGGCTGCAAAGGTTTCATGGATGTTATGATAGGTGTAAACCATGACTAAACTGTGGAGGTAAAGTTCTTAAAATGCGAGATTGATGAATGTGAAGGGATGCAAGACATCAAAACCAGCTACTACACTCCACAGTCTGAGTGTCCTAAGTGCAAAGGATGTAATCCTAAGTAATAGTTCCTAGCTACCTTGTTTTCTGTAATGCAATGTAATCACTTATTTCCTAAATGAATGCAAGTTCTAAATGAATGCAAGCAGTGAGTTATAATAGTGGAGAGAGGACAAGGGGGTTTGAGAGAGAGGAGAAGAGGGTTTGATAGATAGAGAGGAGAATGGGGTGATGAGAGAGGCGAATGAGAGAGAATGTAAACTAGGGTTTCAAGGGAGAGAGAGAGAGAGTCAGATTGTGGGTCGTGCCTTATTGGCTAGAGAGTTTCCCGCCAAATCCACGTGTCCAAAGATAAGTGAGTATTGTTTCCCGCCACATACACGTGGACGGTGAGGATTATCTCCATGAAATCAACGGTTGGTATAATAAATATGTATATCACATGCATTGCACGTGCAGGGGTATTCTTGTCTATTTCAAAATATTAATACACGTGTACGGATAAAGATGCATACATAAAATCCATGGTTGAATTTGTTGCCACGTGTTATATTTTTAATGTTGTTTTATATCTCGTGCTCAGCACGTGTAGGGGTAGAAATGGGTTTTCGAAAAAATCCAACACATCGTCTATGGTCAACGTAGTCAACTGACGGGGGCGTCCCATACTCAAAATATGAATTAAAAGCGTCCTACATCCTAAATACGCATTATTTAGGTGTACCAAACATTAAAAACCTCCAAGTTTATGTGTTGTTGGGGATAAAATAGGCTGGTAAGATGCAGTAGATTAATTCATGAATGTATCCAAGCCCCAACATACAAATTTAAGTGTAACCAAACATTGCCTGAACCACAGATCACCAAACAGGGTGACGAAAATTGTTTATTTTCTGATGAATTTTTTTTTCCAGAAGACCAGTTTGAATATTAATGATAGGCGTTGCAGACATCGCACAACCTAAGAATGGAAATGTGTCTGGTGTACAAAAAAATTTTAACCAACCCTTTGCATGAATTCTTTATCCTATAAGAATGTCTTTGCATGCAGACCCAACCAACTTGTGGCACTGAAAGTATTCAATTAATCATATCCTGATAAAACTTTGTAGAAGTTGTGAAAGACTATTTATACTATAGGCAAAAGTGAACTGGCTGACCTTTGTGCTTCATTGTTTATTAGATTCATAGCTATTGTCAGAAATTTCCAACGCCGCTTTCAAAGAGCTTGAAAGATTGCTTGGTGAATCTGATGGTTCGTTTATCAATCGGAATAGTTGTTCTGCTGATCTCATAAGCTCCTTTTAATTCCTAAATATCAGCTTTATTACTTCCTGATTTTTTGTGGCTGCAACAAAGAAGTTACGGCATTCATTCAACCATTTATATATAACGAAAATATATATATATAAGTAATCAATCAACATTTACCATTCGTGAAGACATTATTTTCAAATTGAAACTTGGCTTTGTTAGGTGATAATCCATAGTAGTTTTTCTTAGATGGAAACATCCAGTTCCACAATAGTTTGGTCATTGAATTCCCAGCAATTCAACACAAAAAATATTGTTGAAAAGTAAGTACTTACATTAGTGATAGTCCTTGGTATCACCTCAACACACACAAAATTTGTTGTTTCCAAAAAAGTTTGATTTTTCTAGAAATGTATAGATGAAATTAAAACCATTCACTTATAAATAAAATTTGAAGCATTGACATGAAAGCAACAATGATAGTATTAGGTTGAAATCACTAATACAATCGTTAGTCAAATATCAAATTAAAAATAAAAATATTAATTAATTGTATAAAGCTCATATAGTCCAGGTTTAAGGATGGGTTGTCTTTATTATTTGTATAATTGACTTTGGCTATAGATACTGAAAATAAAAATAAAATTAAACACAAAAAAACTTGAATTTCAAATTTTTCTTTGTTAAAAAAAACAAAAAAAACAAAGTGTTCACTGATGAAAATATGAGAGTAAAGAAGTGATAGAGGTTTGATGATAAGCTAGAACAGTAAGGACTCGTGCACTCATTAAGGGCATTTTAGTAATCTTACGTACAAACTTAGGTTTTGATCATAAGTTAAGAAAAACCTAATAAATGAAATAAACATTGTTGTGGGATTGTCGAGTAGTTATTACGAGAAAGAAAGAAAATAATAATAATAAAATAATAAAATTATTGAATAAAACTGAGATTTTAAATAGCTATCTCGATATAGATATATTTGTCATCCATGATCATCGATCGGGCTTGGCATAGATCGAATGGGTGAAAGAAATTTACTTAATAGCTTGAATGTAACTTATGTAAAATACTACCAAGACCACTTTAGCAATTAAAGATAGGAATGACTCATAGGCATGATCTGTACAAGGAGGGTATTAGTTTCATTCCACCTCATTCTAATTAGATTACTTAGATGTCCACTCACTTTACTCAAGTTTATCAAAAGCTAACCCTATACATATAAAGTGATGTGAAACCAAAACAAAGAGTTGAGACGTCCATTCTCTGTCCATTTCTTCATCACCTGTTTGTTCTAATGGATTAGCTATATATCATAAACAACTTTCTAAAATTCAGATGTGTGTAAACTGAAATACCAAGCAACTGTAATTAGAAGGAAACCTTATGTTTGGAAGGTGGATAAACAGTTGAGAGAGAGAGACCATAGAAGCTTAAAGTGATTAAAGGTGTTGGGAGAAGGAAGCTTTAGAGAAGAGAATTCAAAAGCTTAGTTCTGGAGTATCTAGTGTTTGCTAAACAGGTAACTCTTTTATCTATCATTGGTACTGTTGGTATAGGTTATTATGACCAGTTAAATTCCATATAGTTTGAAGGGTGTGTGTAGCTTGGACTGATGAACCATGTCCAGGTCATTGGGGTTCCAAGTTCCCTTGTTAATTGCGTTGGTTTAGGGTGGTTTCCATGGAGGGAATTCAATATATGGTTTTGAATTCATGAACTGTCCTAAATATAAGTGGTGTATAAACTAAATATTTATAGTTGGATATTGATGTTATGGTCGGAATCGAGCTAAACTTATAAGAATGATTATAAGACATCATCTTAGTTGCCGAGAGCGCGGATATTTCAATATAGTAGAAAATGAATGGTAGTATTCTGACAAAGGTGTTCACTTGTAAATTTTCCATTCACTTACAATGAAAACAAGTTGATTAGCAATAGACTATAGTTTGGATCTGCCACCATATTAGAATACCTATTAGAAACACTAGGCGCACACGATTAGGAAAATATAGAATAGTTTACCTTATATACATTATTTAGATTATAATTGTGTTTATCTTTCCGTTTATAGGTTTTTGTAGTAAGCTTGAGATTAGAGGTGAAGCGGGAGCGAGCCGAGGTAGGGACTTACATTTTATTTATATTATCCTCTCATGGTTCATATTCTTAATAAATATTGTTACAGTACAATTCGTATAGTGATGATAAAAATGCATGCATGGTTTTGTTTGGTATATATAGATTACTCGTGGTTTATCGATTATAGTTTTTATAAAGTGATTAGTTACAGATATCATGTTTTATAGTGGAGGTATTAAAACAATATATGTATATTGAAATGGTTTTATAAACGGAAAAACAATCGAAGTTTTATTGCATCTCTTTTCCAGGATAGGAAAAGGGAGATGGATTTTGTATGTGGGATGTGAGATCCCAGTTGTATGTTGGTATGGTGTGAGGTTCCTGAATTGGGAATGATCTAGGTGCTTGCACGCACATATTATTACAGATCGGATATGATCGCTCCGGCTAGTGCCCGTGTCTGGTAGCCGTGAATAGGGGATAGTTCCTTCGGCTAGTGCCCGTGTCTGGTAGCCATAAATAGGGAACTGGTTTAATGGTTGATAAATTCAGGGACTCGTCACACATGCCAGATTAAATTAATTATTATTAAAAGACACCCTATATATTATATATATTGTATCACGAGGCGGTCTGGGAAGGGATCTGTGAATTCCTACAAGAAGGAATTGTTGTTATATTCCGGAGAAGACAGTTCTTTCTAGGATTACATATGCTTTGTTCACCTTTAGACGGTGAATGGGCACATTCTAGAGACGAACACTGTTGGATGTTTCTGGGAATTCCTCTTCTACCTTCCTGGATTACCATGCTTTTAGTGGTACGTTGTTGGTGCTTAGTGTGTCGTGGGGATACATGTTACCTCGAGGAGGTTTAGACGCAAGGGGTGAGAGTTAGTCCACTCCTGGTATCAGGAGGCGTGGTCAGAGGGCCCACCTGAGCCCTAAAAGAGGGTTAGTGTCTTCGGACACAAAAACGGTAATCACTACCCGACCGGATAATCAGGAAAACAACGGTGTAGGTTCACACTGGAAAGTACTGAACCAAGATGATTTGCCTGGGGCTGGGGCTGAGTTCCAGTCGTATTCTCACCACTCTAATAGGATGCAGCTACCCGCCATATTGTATGAATGTTTGAATACTAGTTATTATTTATAGCAGAAAATGTTTTACATTATATTTATTATCACAGTTCTTATTTAAACTTGCATATTTAAACTGTTAGCATGATTTATCGTCATGGTTAGATAATATTTTGGGAATGTGGGTTTCTACTGAGCAAGTGGATTATGCTCACCCTACCATTACCCTTTTCAACTGAGCCTGTTGTTGAGGAGCCTGCTATTGTAGCAGACGATGACAGGGATGACCACTACATTTGCCTGATGTGAGATTGAGTGTAGTCCAGGGTTGTAACTTTTTGACAGGTCTGTTATATGTATATACGTAGATATCACACTCGGAAACAGGCTTATATATGTATTATCAGAATCTTGGGATGTATAAAGTATAGTTTTCTATATAAATATAAAGGTTTGTTTTTACGGATTTATGATAAGTGCGAGTTAATAAAATGACGGATTCAACACCAGACTTTCAGGTATTTTTGTTATGATTAATAGAGTAGAATTGACGAATTGCCCATGGTGTTGATGATAATGCCTCGAGATTCGATTCAAGTCTTATTGGGATATGGGTCGAATTTTGGGGTGTTACAAGAACTGATTGATAATAGGGAGAAACGTATGAGACAGATAGAGTTGTATGATAGAATCTATACTCTCTATTAAAGTTAGGCATGCTCTTAAGCAAATATTTTCTCTTTAAATTATAGAAAAATTGATGCTTTAATTGAAGAGAATTTGACTAAAATTTAGAATTGAAAGTTTAGAACTTTCAATAAAATTTGAAGCATTGACATGAAAGCAACAACGATAGTATTAGGTTGAAATCACTAATACAATCGTTAGTCAAATATCAAATTAAAAATAGAAATATTAATTAATTGTATAAAGCTCATATAGTCCAGGTTTAAGGATGGGTTGTCTTTATTATTTGTATAATTGACTTTGACTATAGATACTGAAAATAAAAATAAAATTAAACACAAAAAAACTTGAATTTCAAATTTTTCTTTGTTGAAAAAGAGAGAAAAAACAAAGTAGTTGTATGATAGAATCTATACTCTCTATTAAAGTTAGGCATGCCCTTAAGCAAATATTTTCTCTCTAAATTATAGAAAAATTGATGTTTTAATTGAAGAGAATTTGATTAAAATTTAGAATTGAAAGTTTAGAACTTTTACGCAATAATTAATTAGTAAGTCTATTTAAGTAATTTCACTCCAAATTAAATATTTAAAGTTAACCAATATAAAATAAACACTAATTTATAAACATCAAAAGTTGATCCATACGAAAAAACTGATGTTTTAATTGAAGAGAATTTTGTTAAACCAAAACTAAAAGATTATTTATTAAAATCACATAACTAAAATTTATCTAAAATATGTTCAAAAATCAAAAGAAGTAAACACTATAACTTGGTTAAATCAATATGTTTACGAACCAAATCAATTGAACATCTTATCCAAAATATTGGTATTTTGTCAAAAGTTAAAAATCTAATCTTTTATTAAAAAAATAAAAATACAGTAACATAAGCAAAATAATGTCAAGAATTTAATTTTACTTTCAATCAATTTTAATAGCAAAAATCAAAATCAAATTATAACATGTAAAACTTACATGTAAAATAACACCCATGCATTGCACGAATTAAATAACCTAATCTCTATAATCTCATTAAAACCCAATCTTTATAATCTAATATGCAAATCTTGACCCTTGTTTGTCTTTTTACCAAATTTTATAAGTGTCGGTTATAATATAGATATAGATAATGTTAGACCAATGTACGTGGATATTGTATTGATGGGATTACAGGCAGAGCAGTTGGAGTTTTATTTGATGATAATTAAGGTATCATGAGCTCTACCAAGGAAGCAGAGCTGGTTAGTGTATTAACCATATTTGTGAGGTTGGTCAATACATTAATGAATGATGATGATGTGTATGATATGAACAATAATAAAGTAGAGACATGAACACCATTGTATACGTGATTCGGCAATTGTGCCTACATCCACGGAGAGAGAGAATGAACTTTATTATAGTAGTGGTGATACAAAATGGGAGCTCGATAATGGAGAGAGCTCAAGAGAGAGATGAGACCTGAGAGGTGAGGTCTCATGAGAGAGTGTTGAGGTCTTGTGTATGATTCACCATGAGAAGATGAGTAGTTTGCCTTTATATTTATAGGCTACAATGTAACTCCATTCTTAGCAATTAATAGGGTAATAATGGGGAAAATATCTTTGTAATAATAATGCTTAACTTTGTAACTTGTGCCATCAAGAGAGAGCCCATTAGATGTTGACATGTGGCACCATGATGGACGGTAGAGATGGTGCCACATGTATGTTGTATATAGTACCTCTACATAAGCCCCCTCTTTTTAGGTTGAACGGAGTTCGGGCTGAAAAGAAGTAATCGAACCGATCCAGCCCCCAAGATGAATGAAATATGGGGTTCTTTAACGAAGTCGATCCGCCCCAAATTTTGATGAGCTTGATCATTGAGATTTGCAGGACGCGATGAAGGTCCCTTATGGTAATGGCAACTCGATCATGAATTTGTGTATAGCGAGCTAGTTAGTTCTAGGGAGACCTGGTAGCTCGTTCAGAAGGCATGTAGACGAGATGGACAGCTGCAAGCAGGTCGTACTGAAGTGGGTCTTCTTGCATACATGGGTGGTTGTCTTTTTGTGGTCGAGTTGCATAGACCTGATACTTGTTGATAATGTTAGCATGTGAAATATTATAAAATTTAGTAAGAGACTTACACTGAACTGTATGTCTTTCTTATGAGTTTTGTATGTACTATCTTTGTCGCCTTGTGATTGGACATTCCGATAGATGTGGCACTTTGGAGTGCACATGTAGCTCGTTTGAGAAAGAGCATTGGTTGACCAAGTGTTTTGAGAGTTACTTGGAACCTTTTGGTGCCCGATCTAGTGAATGGTCACAGCGTGGAGACCTGTTTGACAATTCTCGGGCATGTGGCCTTTGTGGGTCTGCATTGTGTTGAGAGTGAATGCGTTCGACCAGGCGTGTGGCTAGAGAATTGTGTTTGAGGTCGTCCCGCATACGAGTGACTCACTAGTCAATGAGGGTGGCCGTATTGTATATCAAGCATTTCACTTGTAAAGAGTTCAGTGAAAGCAATGTGGCACATTTGTGCAAAAATAGCTCATGGGGAGTGAGGTCGTGTTCATGTGACCTGCACATAGAGAGAGCTACAAAAAATATCATTAATAGCTAATTGTGCTAATAATAAGTTAATTTCATTAGATAAAGTGAGAATAGCCCCCTGTATGGCATAAATATTCTTGAGGTCGTTGAAAGACCTGTAATTTGAGGAGGTCGTTGATAGACCTGGTGAGGTCGCGATGAAGGACCTGGCATGAAGGACCTGGTATGAAAGACCTGGTATGAAAGACCTGGTATGAAGGACCTGGTGAGGTGGCGACGAGACCTGAGAGGTCGTTGGTAGACCTGTCGAGGTCACAATGAGAGACCTAAACTTGAATATGACCAAGGTAAAAAATGTGAATCAGTAACTGAATCCATTCCATGGTTTTTTGTAAATAACCACGAGAATTGATGTGGCATGGCAAATGGATCTGAAATAAGTTATTGAACCACGGCCACATGTTGAATTGATAATTAAACATATCAATATAATGAGAATATAAACTGATATTTGTACATGAAAATATATCACCAGATAAATATATATGTAAAACTGTGTAGAATAAACAGTAGATGACGAGGTCGCTCCTTGATAGCTCGGTGCCTCATTTCAATCACCAAAAAATATTAAAGTGATACTTATCTTGCTTCTGTCGAGTCCAGTAATTGTGTAAACAATTTGCTCCAAGCCCCCAACTGTGAGTTGCAATTCTATCTTTTCAAATTCAATGAATTTCTTGAAAATCACCATCTGAGAACCTTAGAACAATGGTGTTCGGTGGGGTTGGTGGGTGGAATTCGCTTGAGAAAATCCCAAGTCCCTGTAGTCGGCGCCAAATGTATTAACCATATTTGTGAGGTTGGTTAATAAATTAATGAATGATGATGATGTGTATGATATAAACAATAATAAAGTAGAGACGTGAACACCATTGTATACGTGGTTCAGCAATTGTGCCTACATCCACGGAGAAAGAGAATGAACTTTATTATAGTAGTGGTGATACAAAATGGGAGCTCGATAATGGAGAGAGCTCAAGAGAGAGATGAGACCTGAGAGGTGAGGTCTCATGAGAGAGTGTTGAGGTCTTGTGTATGATTCACCATGAGACCATGAGAAGATGAGTAGTTTGCCGAGTCCGACTTTGTTCCACACACCAAGATTCGTGTGGAACCTGACCTTTTATCTCATTGGTCCAAAATTGTATAGTGCCACGTCACCTCTTAATTAAAAGAAAAATAAATAAAAAGAACCCAAAAATCTAATTAAGAAAAAATGGGTGAAAGTAAAAACTTCACTCTCTTCCACACCTGTTCATCTTCTCTCGTCTCTTCTTCTCTATGTCTTCTTCTGCCTGTTGTCTTGAATCGAAACTAAAGTACTAAAACTCTCTTTCTCTATATATCAATAAACTAAAGGGTTACGAGGGTTTATGTTTTGAGTTTTAATTGATTCAAGTTGAAAACTTTCAATCTAGATAGAGATTTATTGTTTTGGGTTATGTCTTTGTATTAAAAAAAATTATTTCAGACCAACTCTCTCAATTCGTCACACATTTGTGGCAAGTCAAAATTGATCTTTTAAATCAATTATAATCAGTTAAGCATCTGAAAATAACAGAGATTAATTTCGTCGCAGATAAATTTCTCATTCAAGCAGATAGAGAGAAGAAAAAGATGAATGAAGGTCATGTGATAAAAGAGACGAGAGAAGATTGAAAGATGTGGAAGATAATATATTCTTATTTTATTAAAAAAATCTTTTTTTAATTTATTTATTTTTCTTTTAATTAAGAGGTGACGTGGCACTATACAATTTTGGACCAATGAGATAAAAAGTCAGGTTCCACACGAATCTTGGTGTGTGGAACAAGGGAAAATTGGCGATAACCCCCCACATTATGGTCACTCTTGGCAAAAACCCCCTCTTTTGTCCATTTTTGGTGTTAACCCCCCAACCCCCAAAATTAGACCTTATGTTGCCCAGTTTACCCCTGACCCCTCCTATTTGAGTAAACCCCCTAATTTAACGTCAACATAAGTTAACTAACAGATGTTAACTCCGTTTACACCAACTCTTATTTGCATAAACCCCCCGAAAAGTAAAAAAATTGAAAACCAAAATTGGAAATTTTACTTCACCACCAATCCACGTGTCGCCCATCCACCTCCTCCTCCTCCTTCTTCTTCTTCTTCTCCTCCTCCTCCTCCTCCTCCTCCTTCCTTCTTCTTCCTCCTCCTCCTCCTCCTCCCCTCCTTCTTCTTCTTCTTCTTCTTCTTCTTCTCCTCCTCCTCCTCCTCCTCCTCCTCCTTCTTCTTCTTCTTCTTCTTCTTCCTCCTTCTTCTTCTTCCTCCTCCTCCTTCTTCCTTCTTCCTTCTTCTTCTTCTTCTTCTTCTTCTTCTTCCTCCTCTTCCTCCTTCTTCTTCTTCTTCTTCTTCTTCTTCTTCTTCTTCTTCTTCTTCTCCTCCTCCTTCCTCCTCCCCCTTCCTTCTTCTTCTTCTTCTCCTCCTCCTCCTCCTCCTCCTTCCTCCTCCCCCTTCCTTCTTCTTCTTCTTCTCCTCCTCCTCCTTCTCCTCCTCCTCCTCATTTTTCTTCCTTCTTCTTCTTCTTCTTCTTCTTCTTCTTCCTTCCTCTTCCCCCTTCTTCTTCTTCTTCTCCTCCTCCTCCTCATCCTCCTCCTCCTTCCTCCTCCCCCTTCCTTCTTCTTCCTCTCCTCCTCCTCCTTCTCCTCCTCCTCCTCCTCCTCCTTCTTCTTCCTTCTTCTTCTTCTTCTTCTTCCTCCTCCTCCTCATTCTTCTTCTTCTTCTTCTTCTCTGTTGCAAATTGGGGGGTTTAGGCAAATACTAAGATAAATGGGGGTTTATGCAAATAAAAGTTGGTGGAAACAGAGTTAACATCTGTTAGTTAATTTCTGTTGATGTTAAATTAGGGGGTTTACTCAAATAGGAGGGGTCAGGGGTAAACTGTGCAACATAAGGTCTAATTTTGGGGGTTGGGGGGTTAACGCCAAAAATGGACAAAAGAGGGGGTTTTTGCCAAGAGTGACCATAATGTGGGGGGTTATCGCCAATTTTCCCGTGGAACAAAGTCGGACTCTAGTTTGCCTTTATATTTATAGGCTACAATGTAACTCCATTCTTAGTAATTAATAGGGTAATAATGGGGAAAATATATTTGTAATAATAAGGCTTAATTTTGTAACTTGTGCCATCAAGAGAGAGCCCATTAGATGTTGACATGTGGCACCATGATGGACAGTAGAGATGCTGCCACATGTATATTGTATATAGTACCCCTACAGTTAGAATTATAAAAAAAGAAAAGAGGGACTCTAAAACAATAATTCCTGTGTTCAATATGCATTACCAACAAGAAGTTCAGTTCTTCCAATCTCGTAGAGCTGTGGTAGCCGAAATATCGTCGGACAGGTCCCCACCGTGTCACGGTTCTATTTAGTACATGAAGTAAAGTTTGCTTGCTTGGTCACTTGGTAGTTGGTCCACCTACACTGCCACATCACCTCATACAACACTTCTCCGTTCTCACTATCTATAATAATAACGCTTTCTTCTTCAATTTTCCTCCCTTTCTCTCTACTCTCCCATTCTAGAAAAACAAAAACAAAAAACAACCTTTCGACGACTTTCGAAATCTACGCAACAGTAAATTGATTTCAAACAACTCAATTGAATAATACATCTCTTGAAAAGCAAAAAAGCAGAATTTCCACATGAAGATGCTCTAAAGTTGATAATGCCATAGCCCAACAGTTCAGCCCACATATATAGCCCAACAGTTCCATCTGTACGTCAAATTGTATCTCACTGCCACGTCACCTCACTTACGACAACCAATGAAGCATCTCTCAACACATTCACACTGCTACACTTCACAAAAACGTATTTCCTTCTTCTTTAATCTCTCTCTCTCTCTCTCTCTCTCTCTCTCTCTGTGCTAATTGCTAAATCTTTTTCAACTCTCTCAAAAACCCTTTCGAAAACTTAATAAAAAAGCAAAAAAAGCAAGCATGAATATCTTCCGATTAGCAGGCGATATGACTCATTTGATTAGCGTTTTAGTTCTTTTACTCAAAATCTATGCAACTAAATCATGTTCAGGTATTCATTCAATCAAATTTCTCATTTCATTTCAATAATTAGGGTTTCAAATTTGAAATTAATGAGATTGTTTTTTTTTTTGTTTTTGTTTGAAATTAGGGATTTCGTTGAAGACACAAGAGTTATATGCGATGGTGTTTGTGGCAAGATACTTAGATCTATTTACTGATTATATATCTTTTTATAATACTGTGATGAAGATTGTCTTCATTTTGAGCTCTTTAGCTATTGTTTGGTGTATGAGGATGCATCGTGTTGTTAAGCGTTCTTATGATAAAGAGCTTGATACTTTTCGACATAATATTCTTATTGTTGTGTGTTTTGGAGTGGCTGTCATCATCAACGAAAAATTTACATTGCGAGAGGTAATTTTTTTTTTTATTTGATTTTTGTGTTATTTCTTTCAATTTGATTTGTTTAATTATGATTTGAAGAGAAAACTATATTCATGCTGTAGTTCAGTAATACTGTATGTGGTTATGATCGTGTTAAATTACTGTAATGGGAGTTAAGTGCCCATGTATATAGCCACACAGGAAACATAACTTGAAATCATATATCTGGACTACTTTGGTGATATTTATAGTGTCTGTTTAGGTAATAATGAGAAGAAGACTTTAAAACATAGATGTCATTATGGGAAAGTTATTGATGTGCCTACGCAAATGTATGGTTTTGTTGATTATAGGGTACAGTATCTCATAACATTGTGGGGAATTTCAAATAGGCACAAAGTTTCATTTACAAGATCAACCGCTTCTTCTAAACATTCATGGGTTCAGCAAACTTTGATACAATTGGAGAAATTGTAAGATTTCAGACATCCTAAAGTTGTAGAGTAGATCAAATTTGAAACTTTTAACTGACATTTAGTGAGCGAACCAAGATCAAATTCATTTTTTGAAATAGATATGGTTCTTAGGAGTTTTTCTGGGTTACACCTTAGTATGCAAAAGTGTGTGATTGTCGTCTTCCTACTACATAGTAAATATCTACGTGTGTCTTAGGTGGGACTCACTAAGTCGAAGCTTTGTAGGATCTGGTCATGGAAAGGGTGGTAAAAGGAAATTAAGTGTACTTATCGAACAGTATATTTCATGTCGTTGGTATTCTGTTTAGCATCTCTAAACATTTAGGAGAAAATCAGAAGAAAGGTAGGCCATAGGTTACTCAGCCTTGTCGACCCATGTGTCATTTAGGAAGCAAAGAAGCATCAGTCTCTTTAAGGAAGAGACATTTGTTTTTCAGTTTACAGTCCATATTCTTTATCGCTTTCCTTTCCCCTGTAATTTAACTGGGAGAAAAAAAAAGATTGTACTGACATGTGTTGGTGTCTTTAAACCAAAGCCGGGCTTGTATAGCGGGTAATTGATTGACTTTGGAATTTGGAATCCATCTTCAGGAACTTGCAGATTAATGGGTATCAGGGGTAAGAAATGCATGTATGGATCATAATACTTGCTTACAGAGTAAGGGACAACAACAATGGTTGGGTACCTAACGATCTCCTCACGTATAAACTTTGATTTAAAGTTTGAAGTTTGGAAAATTAGAAAAGTGCCCAGCACTCTTTTCCTATTTCCCACATTCATGTGTTTCCTGCATCATTATGCGTTTCATCTTGCTTTGACCCAGTTAAACAAACTTGCGTTAGTTAATGAAACAGATGAACTCGGGTGGAGGGAGGTAAAATTTTGTGGGGTAGGAGTAGGAGGTATGGCAGTTAGATACAATGGTGACTATTTTCAGTGACTTCTGCATAAGCTTTATATAGTTGTATATTTTGATCCATAATAATTTGTTACATATGGTCTCCTGCTACCAATCTAGAAAATTGCCTCTTGAAGAACATTTTAAGAGCCCAGAACATTGTGTTAAGGTTTCTTGAAGAATAGAGGTTGGAACATGCTTAACTAATATATTTATATGTAATATATTCTCTACCCATCAGTCATTTATATAATTCCCAAAATTATGACTGTTAGGGAAATGAGATTTAGTTGTCGTAGTGAATTGAAGATTAAAATACACCTTACCATGCAATTCAACCTTTTAATTTTTCTGCAAATTCCTTGTTACATAGTTAATAACAACTTACTACTGTACATTCCTTGGAAATGTTGACTCCTCAGCTCTACACTTTGAAAACTGATTGATCGAACCTTGGTTGACCCACCATGATTTGTATTTTGTTAATTTATGTTCCTTTTGAATGAGATTCTATACTAATAAGAATCAAAGTGGTGTGCACCTTTGGAAAGATATTACTGTTAATGGAAACTTTGGAGTTCTATGGATTCATTTCTATATGTCTATTACTACTCAATTCCCCAATTACAGTAGCTTAGTTGCCTGGATTCAAGACTCGTCACTACCATATTAAATCCTGACATAGTTTGGTCTTAGATAATGGTTCTAATGCTTTGCTTCCTTAATCTTTGTTCTAAACAAAAGGTGCTCTGTAGCTTTAGTCAACGTATTTGGTAGACTTTGTTAATCAGTGACACGTTTTCTGTTTCAGAATATTTACAGTTATTAAGAACATGAATTAGTTTCATCTGAGGTCCGAGAAGTTTGTTATATTTGTACATTTTGGCTTTGGTTTGGGGCTAAGTACTGGATTTTGTAACTCTTTCGGAATTTCTACATTTTCACCGTTCATGTTGCAACAGTTATAACTGTTTTATTGATAACTTATCCCCAGCTCTTACTTTCTAGGATTCCTATCATCGTAACAACACCAATGAAGGTTTTAATTCTCGGAACATGGCAACAAGTGAAGAACTGAGTAATTATTATAGGAATTGATTTTAAGCATGAATAAACACTTAATTCTCCTTGCACAGACAACATTCTACAATTATCCCTAAATTTAGAATTCACTTCCAGCTATATACATTCAACATCATACAAAAGGTTCACTCTTATGTCTAACTTTTTCACAATTACAAATTGTTGTTGATGTATCATAATTTCCAGGTTATTTGCATATAGAATTTGTAAAGCTAGTAGATAGTTCTCAATTTTGGTGTTTACTTTTCTCTCATTTTTAAATTTGGTTTTTTTTTTTTGGTAAAGTAAATTTGGTTTTTGTGATTAAACTGGTGAATACCAATCCTCCTGTTCATATGCTTAATTGTCATACATTAACTGCAAGCATATACTTAATTGTATAAGTCATTAACGATGTATAAGATCCACACACAAATACACAGAAATACTAACTTGAGAGAGAGACTAACATTGTAATGGTGATGATTCTCGTTGTTAAAATCGAAAGAAGTCGCAGCAGCAGATCCTCTTCCACTACCAACACCACCACGACCACCAGTGGAAAAGACATTTTTTTTTATCTTTAACAGAGGATCAACACCAGAAAAGAGAGGGAGAGAGTGTGAAAAGACAGTGAATAGAAGAGAGAGAGAGAGAGAGAGATGTCTCTTTCCCTATAATTTCATTGAGAAGGAAATTTTGAAGTAGTAGCATATGTTGGTTTGTTAAACCGAAGCTGGGCTTATATAGTGGGTAGGTGATTGATTTTGGAAGCTGGGATCCATCTTCAAGAGGTTAACTTTTGAAGATTTATGGATATGAAGGGTAAGAAAGGCATGTATGGGTCAAGCTACTCACTTACTGGAATAGAGAACGCAACAACAATGCTTGGGACCTCATAAAATCCTCACTTATAGCTAATGTTTGTACTGAGCCTGCATCAACATTGATTGATATTTTGAAGTTTAGAAAATTGAAAATTGCCCAGTACTCCATCTCTATGCTCCACATGCATATTGTTTCTTGCATTTTAATGCCTTTCTTCTTGCTTTGGCCTATGTAAATAAACTTGCTTGATGAAGCAGATGAACTCGGGTGGAGAGTTGTGAAAATTTGTGGGGTAGGAGGTATAGCCGATGCAATGGTGACTTTCACTTCTACTTAAACTATATTAAGATGTGTATTTTAATCTGTCCTGTAGCATTTTATATCATCTCCTGTTATCAAAAGATTGCCTCTTTTGTGGGAACAATTAAAACAATGTTATTACTTTTCATGAAGAATAGAGGTTGGAACATGCTCAACTACTTATTTGGTCTTAGATAGTGGCTCTAATGCTTTGCTCCCTTAACGTGTTTCCTAAACCAAAGGTGTTCTGTAGCTTTAGTCAATTTAATTGGTAGACTTTCTTAGTCTGTGTTTTCCATTTCAAATTATCTACATTCCCACAGCAACATGTTCCCCAAATTTCCCAACATCATATATAATAGTGTTTTGATTTTCTGCAGGTCTTTTGGGCATTTTCAATTTATTTAGAAGCAGTTGCAATTCTTCCCCAGTTAGTTTTGCTACAAAGAAGTGGAAATGTAGACAATCTGACAGGGCAATACGTCTTCCTTCTGGGGTATTTGTTACTCAATGCTTTTGTTTTTATTATAGCTTTAGTGCTCTCTACAAATTAAAAACACTATCAGTGAAAGTCACCTCCTGAAGTTAACATGCATGTATTAGTATTTAACATGGATGCTTTGTCACAAATCATAATTTTTCACTTAAATATACTGTTTACATTTGTTGCTCATAAATCTCACTTCCCCTTTGTGCCACATTTGTTGCATTTACATTGCTATGCTATTCCCATATATTCCCATTGCTCTCTGCATTTCTTAATATTAAAACACAAATTTACTTGCCAAGCCTAGAATATAACTTTCACGTGTGTAGTTTTAAAAGTTATGAATTAATTTCAACTTGGATTAACTATTAAGAGTTTTGTTATATTTGTACCCTATGGCTTTAATTGGGGATAAGTACTGGATTTTGCTACTCATTTTGAAATCTTACATTATCACCATCCATGTTGCCGCATCTCCAAGTGTTTTATTGGCACCTTATCCTTAGCTCCATCTTTCTAGGATTCCTAGTGTCCCAACAAAACCAATGAAGGTTTTAACTCTTGAAACATGAAGACATGGGGAAGAACTGGGGAATTATTTAAGAATCGATTTTAAACATGAGAACAACACTCAATGCACAGGCAATATTTTACAATTATCCCCTAAATTTAGGTTTTACTTCTAGCTATCAACAATATACAAAAGTAGACTACAATATCTAACTTTGAGTTTCATTGTTGGAAATTGTTGTTGATATATCCTAAATTCTGTATCATTTGCATTTATAGTTTGTAAAGCTACTAGATGGTTATCTCCATATTGGTGTAAACTAGCTATGCGTTATGAACTTGGTTAGTTTGGAATGAAAGTGGTGATACCAATCCTCCTGTTCACATTCATATTTGTCATACATCAGCTGCAAATCATCGCACACATGACTAGCAACCAGTAAATTTTAGCCATGTCTGGAATGCCATAATCTTCCTTGAAATTCAGCTATTTGTTTTTCGTCTTACGTAGTCTGAAGAGTTGTAAGGTGTCAATCAAGCACAAACTTAAATTATTGCCGCTTAATTAAGACTTATTCTCTAAGTTAATATTTGGTCGAACACCAGTGCTTCCACACTGTTGATGGTGGTTAAGATAGATTGTTTCGATAGTTCTAATCCCCTGTTCGCCATGCAGGGGTTATCGGGCATTCTATATCTTGAACTGGATTTACCGTTACTTTGTAGAGCAGCGTTTCAGCAGATGGATATGTAAGCTTAATTTGATATAAATTTGAACTTTGCTTATTGAATGCAACATTAGCACATGCATGTATGATTTGACTCCTTTTTATTGCCTAATATTTCAGCTGCCATCTCCGGCCTTATTCAGACAGCTCTTTATGCCGACTTCTTCTACTATTACTTTTTGAGGTATCAATCTTGTTAAGACACTATTGTAATTATTCAAAGGAGTTAATATGTGAGTTTAATATATATATTCTTGTTTTGCAGTTGGAAAAATAACGCAAAGCTTCACCTGCCTGCTTGAGTGGAAGCGTCGATACTGAACTGAACACTTACTAACAGTTTAGAGCTTCTTAGGCTAATTCAAAAGTTTTCTGAGGTAGTTGCAGTAAGGTTAGCATGAAGGAAAAGTATCAATACAACTTTCTTACTTTTGCACTGAGATCATTTGTCAAGTCTGTACCTTTGGAAATACAAGTTTCTAGGTGGAATTATCCACTTGACACCCATGTCTCACAGGATACTTGGATCTCAAATGCTATTAACTTTTTAAGCTTTTAGTGAAGCCTGTACTTAAAAGAAGTAGATAGAGGATAGACATTTGTTGTTAACTGATTTAGTGCAAATGAAGCAATCGTTTTTTGACATCTGCTCCTTACAACCGTATACATGATAGGATGTTTTAGTGAATGGAACTCTAAGCAACCATGCACTCATTCTGATTCTTACAATAGGCTACCATCATGATGTTTGGAAGGTAGCATGTAGTGTTATGCCTGTATGCCTCTTTCTGAAGGCATCCTTGATGCAGGAAAAGTAATCTGAATCCTATTCATGACCATGTCACATTGACCATATTCTAGATTGCATACATATAGGCAGGTTAAAGTGTTAAACCAAACCTATAATTAAATCAAGGACGCCGATAGCTTGGAACTGGGGCTTCAACCCTCTTGACAAATTGTAATGCTATCTATATTCAGCGTAGTCCTTGTCCTAGAATTCAGTTAGTTAATTATTTCCCATAAATCTGAACTTCTTCCCTAGCTGTGTATTTGTCAGTTGTCTGTTGAGTGCTTAAGTTACCGTTGCTAATGCATCTGATGCATCTGTACATCCAGGTCTATAATGTGAAATCACTAAGCAGGCTCTCTGTCTTCGAACAGAACTTGTGCAGTTGTGCTTTATCATAGTGTCCCAGTGTTCTTGCATTCCAGTGTTGCCATCTTCAGCAGAGCCAACTTTAACATTAAGCAATAAGCTGATCCATTGTGATTGACACTAGAAAACCATTGTTTCAATAATATCATGTTCACTATTACTTTGCAGTCTCTCGCACCAGGAGTCAACCTAGAATATCTCGCCAAGAACATATAGAGGCAAGTGTCTGCCAATTAGTAATTAGCCACATCCCATTTTGATTATTACAAATTTAATTGCAAATACTAAAATCTTTTAATAGATCTAAGTGAAAGAACCATGGAGACTACTGCCATTGGCTATAATGTGGTTGGTATGTCATATGGGAATCTGAAAAATATTTTAATGTTCAGAAATATGATCAATCTTAAACTCTATAATCTGTGCGACTGTGCAACAACATTATGGTTGGAGAGCAGTTGTACAAGAACTCAAGAATGGCTCACAGTTTTGGAGTTCTGATTGTCAATTAACTGTGTTAATCTTTGCATTGTTTTTCTCCTGTTGGATGCTATCTTTGGTGTGTAACCCACTTTTATTTATCAATGAAGACAAAAGCTAAATTTTATCCTAAAAGAAATTAAAACAAAAGAACACTTTAGCTGAAGCAAAACAACTTTTAGGGCAACGGATTTGGCCAGCCATTATGTTGAAGGTAAAAGCTATGCAATTCCTCAGGTAAAGCTGCAGAGATATTGGGTAAAAGGGAAAAAAAAAAGAATTTTTTTTTAAAGAACCCTAGTACTCCATTAATGACCAACCTCAATCACTTCTTTTTTCCTCAAGTTCAAGGGAAAATTTACACTAAATTGCCCAGCAAGTCTTACGAATGAAAACAACAGGAAGGGGTTCATTGAAAAGTAATCCCCAATCAGAAGTTGAAAAGATCATCGGAACCATACTTGTTCCTGATGTTATAAGGATCATACTTTGTGTCACTATAGTCAACTGGTTTAACTTCTACAGGCTTTGTCTCAGTTGCTGGGCTGCCATAAGTGACATCTCCACTTCGTACTTCCCCACTTCGATCACGATGTCGATGCCTGGTTCGCTCTTTCTGGCTCTTAGAACCATATTGGTTGTATGGAGGTGGATTCTCACCTGATCCATAGAACTCGGTATACTCTTGTCGCTTTGAAGACCGATGCTTGTTTGACAAGGATGGATCTTTCATAGGGGTTGATTTACTCTTCTGGAGCTTATGTTGCGTATAGCTGTCAGTGGAATTTAGAGCAGGGCCACACCGTGCTTCAGAAACTGGAGTAGGGTTTCTCTGCTTCTGCACTAATAAAGGTTCAGCTTTATCCTCGGGCATCATAAGAGAGTCTTTTATTGGTGTGAGACCTTTCTTTCCAGGCAGACTCACAGGCATAACATAGAGAAATACACTACCCAGTGCTTCAGCTGCAAGTTTAGTGAAATCAATTATCAGCCTTCCAACAGAAGACCATCCAGCATCTTGGTCCTCTTTAAGGTTCTGGGCGAGCAAGGTAGGTTTCTTCTCTTCCGTGGATCGACTTTGCAAAGCTTGCTGCTGTAAGACACCAGATTGGAATCAGTTACAGGCACCAAGATTAGAATGACCCAGTAAGAACAAAAGGAAGCCGACACTCATCTGATTATATAATTAAATAAGAAACCTGTAATAACATCCTTCCAAATAATCGTCCATTTTATTCTCAAAATTTGCTTTTGTTTTCATTTCTTTTGTTTTTGTTGTGTGGCTTTTATGTCCACTAAAATTGTTTACTCAAGAGTCAAGATATGGATCAAATTAGCTCACACTCAATTGAATGAGCTCACTATATATCTACCCTCGTATAGCACATGTACTGTAACATCACTAATGTCAGTCATATAGCATCCCTGACTCCAATACCAAATAAGCTAAATGGAAATTTTGTTGTAAAAGACTTTTCTGTTGGCAATAAAACAGATTCATACCTCACAAAATTTGGCACGTAAAAATAATTATTGACCATACGTCCATACTAGAAAAATTACGTCATGACGATAACCAAATGAATGATAAGCCAGCAGCTAATCCTACTCTATCTTCAGCCCAATTACCCACCATATTTGCAACAATCCCTACCCTCACTAACCACAATAACACTTTCTTTCCCTCAAAAACCCTCCTTGAAACAATAAGCGCTGGCCTACTTTATGGGGAAGAATCATGGGCCAGGGATTATCAGAAGTTCAAAGTGACTAGATAAGAATGGCAGGGCCTTTCAACGAGCTACTAGAAAAATTGTGACTGAGTCACAGACACAAGGAGAACAACCACCCAAAACTACAACCAACACAGAATCTAAATTATAATAAAATTTAGTACTTAAAACCTTTTATAGTGGGACTTGTTCATACTGCTGTTCCAGGCTGATTTGCCTTGCACTTGAAATAGTGCCCCAGCCCAAAGAATCCCAAGGGATGTAATGACCATTAGTATATGAACCAGATGTATTCGTAATTTTTACAAAGATCATGAAAGTAATAATTTAATAACAAAAACTAAAGCTTGCAAAAGATTATCTCCTCGTGAATCATGATAGAGGTATGAGAATTACCGTCCTCGTAAACAAGGAAAGACCAATTCCCTGCTGAATGATGCAAGATGCATATCCAATCAACACTGCGCCAATAACCATGATAACGTCTGTTTCAAAGAATAACAACATATAAATTAACATATAGAACTTCAACTTGAAAATGAGATCTGCAACAACTGAAAACATTTAAGTTTCTTAAAATAGTGATTGCTTTTGCAGAACCTTTGTTATTTGCTTGCATTTAACTGATAAACTATGATTTCTGAAAAGACAAAATCAGTACAACTTGTCATAATACAATGTCCAGTTGTTTTTACCCAAGCCTTCATACCAGTTTTCTTGTTATTAAAGGATGATGTCTTTCTTTATACCAACATTTAGTTTGGATACTAAGTGGTCCTATTTAGAACACATTTACGCAATGCACCAGCATGCCAATGCCCAATAGTTACAGAAATATCACAACCGAAGTATTAGGGTGGTTACCAACTTATAGATAGAGAGAGGCAACAAACTACACATGAACACAACTTTACCACCAGAGGTTCATTTGAGAAACCTTGAAATTCAGAACATCCAATGCTTTAAGAGGCATCATCTATACCTAATCTTGCCAGCTACTACATAAAAAACACCCAAAATACACCCTCTAACTCTCCATTTGATGCTGTCTTGTAGAGAAGCTTATGTTACCATGAAATGCGCAACACAAAAAATTTCAGATTTCAGACAAATAAACCCCCAGAATATGATACATGTATCTCTTATTTCTTGAGACAGGAAGAATAACATTCAGGGGACTGCTAAATTCGAATTCCTAGCAACAGATAAGTTTTCGCTTTTTTCCCGGGGGAGAAGGTCCAAAAGACCAAAACTAATTCATATCTCTAGTTTGATCACCCTAATTCACAGACGGCCTATGAAATGAGTTGCAATAAGATTGCACTTTACAAGAAAAAGTATGTTAAATTGTTTTTTATCTTTGGTTCACCAAGCAAGCCTCTAGCAACCTCATAAATAAGATGACCCTTCTCCGTGTCATAAATATGATAGATACACACGCACACACAGAAGACTATGCAGAAATAAATCTGGGGTCAAACCTGTGGAAGTGATCGAGTTATGCTGGTTATCGCAATCCTCTTGGTTGAGAGAAATTTGCCGCAGAGCAGCATTCCCTCTATCAATAACTAGCAATGAACAGGTACGCCCAACATAGACCACATCAAAATCGCTTGAGAACTTCGCATCCTCACTCGGTCCATCGCGGTAACCCGCAACGTTAGATTTCCCTCCAGCAATAGTTGTCACTCCTGTAACCCACATCTAAACATAATTAGCTTTCATCCATTCATCCTCAGCCCAAATATTCAAATCCCCATTCTTAAGAAATTTTTTATCAGAACGTTGTTACCTACCTGCTTCTCCTATCTTTCTGATGGCCAAATTTGATGTGTCTGCAACATACACATTCCCCTTATCATCCATGGTAACACCCTTTGGATGATTAAACCGGGCATCACTTGGTTTTCCATCAACATGCCCTGTGTAACCCTGAAATGAACCAGCAACCAATCTAGCTCTGCTATCTGCAAAATAAACTCACAGAGTTGAAACATATCCACATCAATATCATGTTCCTATGTTTTTCATTTTCCTGTTTTATTAATAATCAAACCATGTCAAAATCAAGAAGAAGACCCCAGCCCCAATACACCCAAACCCCCTAAAACCAACACCATTTTGACAATTGACCACAACTACCCTCAACCCCTATCTAAAGAGCCCCTTCCTCATACAAATCCTCCTATCAGGCCATAGATTTCCCATGTTGAAACACTCCATTACCAATAATAGAAGATGTCTATTCATACAAAATAATAAAAATAAGTAACATAGGAAGTAGCAGCCATACATTGGGACAAAGGTGGAGTTATTCGAACGATATTGCTATTCACAGCATCAACAGCAAATAGTTCTCCATCCTGAGATGCACGGATCGAATAGGGCAAAACCCCAAGGGCATTTCCTTCTGCTAGAGTCTCTACCAAGTAACCATTCTCAAACTGAAGAACATTACCATCTGCAAAACATACACCAATTTATACTAAAATTTCCATATATCCATCAAAGCAATTAATAAATTTCTCTGAAAAGAGTTCTCAAACTAAATAAAAATACAAAACCCCAAATACCCATCAAAGAAATCTTGAGATAATAAGAAAATGAACATTTAAGTACCTGTTTGAGATTGTTTTGGTGAAGATCTTGTCCATTTGAGAATGGAAGACAAGTGTTTAACCAAGGGTGCTGAAACAACTAACAAAAACCAAAGTAAGAATAAAACAAAATTGAGCAAAAACAAAGCATACCCATTAACTATATACTTGAAATAAACATACCCATCAGCTCAAAAACAAATAAAATTAGAGTTTTCTAAAGCTATAATTACCTGCAGGAGCAGCTTCAGTTTGAAATTTAAGAAAAGGGAAGATAAAGGGTGTCAAGAATAAGAGAAAGAATGCTTGATTTCTCATGTTTGTAGCTAAAAGGATGAGCAGCTATTTAGAGTTGCAGAGCTTTGAAAGAAGAATCCATGACCATAAGTGTGTTATTAAAGAAAAAGTGCTCAGAGAGGAAAATGTTTTAACTTTTGGTATTGGGTTTTAAAGACAAACAAATTAAGATTAAGAAAAAGGGTGCACTTTGTACTTTGCAAAACCACTTTCAGTATGACTGATGAGTACTGTGGTCTGCTTAAAACACTAGCAAGTAGCAACCCTGCAACAACAGTACCATCTTCAGTCAAAATGGTCAATGACTAGTCAAATGACTACTGTATCATAGTGTAAACAAAAAATTTTAAGAAATATATTTATCTGCCTTTTTATGTATACAGTATGCAGGAATGTAAGCAACTAAAAATAGTTGAGCGCGTGCCGATGAGATGTTGTGTCTACGTTTGCATTAATTTCTTAAGAATTGGAGAAAAATGTAGATCGACAAAGTAGACTACTACCAACCATGTCCGGAAGCTTTCCCCTTTAAGATTGTTCGGGACTTGGGAGCCCGAAGGTAGCTATGAACGTTGAGTTGCCTCTTGTTTGAGAAAGAATTCTCAGATTCATATCAAGAGGTCATATGGTATTATGGTGCATAATGTTTTTGCCTTGTGTCATTGTGTTGGAATGAGATGGAGACTATACTGCTGTGGAGAAAACTGGCTAGCCATATGGGTAACTTTCAGGTTCTGCTGATCAGAATGGCACATTACTGTGCACGCAGAATCTACCTATTGCATTCATATATATATATAGACTACCAGGACTATGTGGCTGATACCTTTGACAACAATATGATGGTGAATTGGTGAAATTGACTATAAATGTATTCTCTGGTCATAGCTGGACATTACTGTACGTCCGCCACAGACAAAGAAGGAACGTAGAATATCTGAGCACCTTCGTCACTGGAAAGACTAGTTGCTGGTCTGCTATGCAATATTGCAATGAAGTGAGCTATAAACTGTAGACTATTTCGGAAATTGGGCTGGATGACGAGAAGGCCACAAAATAGTCCAACATTATTTTCTGGACGGGTGTTGGGCCAAATTGATACTAATGATTTCACACAGTCGGAGTCGGAAGTCATAACAGTTACACATGGCAGGTAATGATTGGTTTTAACTCGTGGCATGTAAACACGGAGGACAGTGATATAAGAAAAAGAAAGAAAACAAGATTGAGTGCAAAACCAAAAACAGAAGACCGAAGACCGAAGAAATGTCATCACAACAACTCTCTCTGCGTCTGCGTCTGCTCCAATAATAATCTTTATTTTTCCCATTTTATCTTCCGATTTCAACGAAAGCTTTGAAGAAGAGGAAGAAGAAGAAAATCACGCGATCTCAAGCTTTCTTCAATATCTGAAACACTGTTACATAGGTGAGTAATTGAATTGCTTGATCTGTTCATTTTATAGATCTATGTTTGAATTTTCATTATCTTCGAATCATTGCTTTTAGTTTCGATCTGTTTGTTTTTATTGATTGATTGTTGTTTAGATCTGGAAATTTCGATTTGTTCATATTTGGTTTCAGAATTCAGATTCATTTGATGTGATTGGTGTTTCGTTCGAAAAAAAATTGTATATATTTGAGATGTTTCATTATCTATGTTAATGATTGCTATATTAGCTTGCTCGATCAGCTATATATTGTCTCAACTGTTTGGGAAAGCATGTTTTCTAGCCTCAAGTTTTGAAGAATGTTGTTGTATTATTTATTCTTAATGGATTTTTTTTTCTTTGTGCTTGCTTATATTCATTAATCTCTGCAAAGTTTAAATGTTCGCCACTTATTAGTCTGAATGATTTTCTCCATTTTATTTTATCCAGCCCAACATTGATTGCTAATTAATTGGTTTTCCTACTAAAATTATTTAATTATTTTGAAGGACTTTATTGTTGAAATCGCAACTCAAACATGTTATTCTTTAGAAATGTCTTTTTTCTGCCTAATTATCTGATTGTGCGTCTATAGTTTTAAGTAACCAGCCATTCCTCGTAATTAATTTTATGTTAGTGCACTAATCGTTTTCCGTAACAGGTTGGTGTGATTTGTTTTTAATAAATAAAAATGGGAGGCGGGTTTAGAGTGTTGCATCTTGTCAGACCATTTCTGTCATTTCTGCCAGAAGTTCAAAGTGCAGACAGGAAAGTTCCTTTCAGAGAGAAGGTTATATACACCGTGATTTCTCTTTTCATCTTTCTGGTCTGTAGTCAGCTTCCTCTATATGGAATACACTCGACAACAGGTGCAGATCCATTTTATTGGATGAGAGTTATTCTTGCCTCTAACCGTGGCACTGTCATGGAGCTTGGTATTACCCCTATTGTGACATCTGGACTGGTGATGCAACTCCTTGCTGGGTCGAAGATCATTGAAGTTGACAACAGTGTTCGTGAAGATCGCGCACTTCTGTAAGTGTTGTTTATTGATTTGAACATCATGCACCAGAAGATAAATGCTTGTTATAAGTCAGTTTTCCGCTGCCTTGCAAATGCTACCGTTTTGAACTTCTGCTGTATGAATGAAAAACCATAGTATGTAAATGTTTTAACTTTTGGGACATTGCATGTTATTAATTGCTATCTATACACACAAATTTGAATTTTTGGGAGCTATGGGGCATCCATTATTATTTAATAACATGTCAATGTCATGATGTTCTCAGGAACGGTGCTCAGAAGTTATTAGGTATCTTGATAGCTGTTGGTGAAGCGGTTGCGTATGTTCTATCTGGAATGTATGGTAGTGTTGCCCAACTTGGAGTTGGAAATGCAATTCTAATCATTGTTCAACTCTGCTTTGCTGGTATCATTGTAATATGCTTGGATGAACTTTTGCAAAAAGGATATGGTCTTGGATCTGGTATCTCTCTTTTCATCGCAACAAATATCTGGTAAGCTGATGATTCTTTTTCTATGTCTTTCTCCCGTTGTGTTCTTATTATTAACTACGATTTATACACTATGATTTATGGGAATCTTGCTATTTACTGTAGTGAAAGCATTATTTGGAAAGCATTTAGCCCTACAACTATCAACAGTGGGCGGGGAGCTGAATTTGAAGGTGCAGTTATTGCTTTGTTCCATCTGCTGATAACACGGACAGATAAAGTCCGTGCGCTCCGTGAGGCTTTTTATCGGCAAAACCTTCCGAATGTAACAAACTTGCTTGCTACCGTCTTGATCTTCCTCATTGTTATCTACTTCCAAGGGTTCCGTGTTGTCTTACCTGTGAGGTCAAAGAATGCTCGTGGACAACAAGGATCATATCCAATCAAACTATTCTACACATCTAACATGCCAATTATTCTTCAATCTGCACTTGTGACCAATCTATACTTCATTTCCCAGGTACCGATCTTTGATTTGCATAAACATGAAAATGTATGTAATGTAAATATCATATCCACGACAAATCTTATTAACGTGCTTTGTTGGATTGAGATTGTGAACCAACTATCGAAGGGCCATTACAGAAATGTGTACCACAATCTCAATTGAATGGCTCCAACTCTCTAGTTGGCATTATGGTTATTTTTGGGGAAACAATATTAGATTTTCGTCAACATTGTCAAACACCTAATACTGTACAACATCTCTACAGTTATTATACAGGAGGTACAGTGGAAATTTCCTTGTAAATCTATTGGGCAAGTGGAAGGAATCTGAATACTCAGGGGGGCAGTTTATTCCTGTTGGTGGAATCGCTTATTATATTACCGCACCAGCAAGGTGAGATCTATGTTTCTGTGTCTGTGTTTCCCATATCAGAGTTGATTAAACTGTGTGCAAGAGCATTCACTTTAGCGTTTTAACTTTTTCTTTAGCTTGTATATCTTTACTCAAGAAGTTGGTTCATCTTTGCAGCTTGGCCGACATGGCAGCCAATCCTTTCCATGCATTATTCTATCTTGTGTTTATGCTGTCGGCTTGTGCATTGTTCTCAAAAACTTGGATTGAAGTTTCTGGTTCTTCAGCTAGAGATGTTGCCAAGCAGCTCAAGGTATTCTTTTATGTTATTTTCTTACAGATCTTGCTTTTTATTACAGTTGTATTTTCTTACAGCTCAAATTGTTTCAGTTTATATAAAAAGCTTCATCACTGATAACATATGAGATATCCTTTGAGATAAATGTTGAAAATCATTTAAAGTTGCCAATCGTTGCCTTTACCTTTTTGTGTCTTCTCCATTTTCTTATTATCATTATTCTTATATATTATCACATAAAACTAGTACATTGATACTAATGATTTTGTCGGACATCCAATAATCATGATTGGATGTGCCTTATAGTTTCCACAAATGCCGAGTTCATTCTTATGAGAAATCGATTGCCCAAAGAGATCTTAAGTGCTTAGAAATATTTTATCTAATTCCAATATGTTGTAAACATGGAGAAATGATAACATACAGAAGAGGAAATAAACGTTATTTTCCTTTTGTTGATAATAATTGTAATCCTTAATAGATGAAATATAGTACCACTAATGAGTATTACTTTTCTAGTATCTATAGTATCAAGTAAGACTATAGTTTTTCTTCTACAATTTATGACTGAGGAATCATTTCTGGATATTCTAATATTTTTGTGATTGTTGTACAGGAACAACAAATGGTGATGCCAGGGCATAGAGAGTCAAACTTACAGAAGGAACTGAACCGCTACATTCCCACTGCAGCAGCGTTTGGAGGCATGTGCATTGGTGCTTTGACCGTTCTGGCAGATTTCATGGGGGCAATTGGTTCTGGAACTGGAATTTTGCTGGCCGTTACTATCATTTACCAGTATTTTGAGACATTTGAGAAGGAAAGAGCCAGTGAACTTGGCTTTTTTGGACTTTAAGCTCTAGTCGTTTCACTTCTAGGGACCAAGTTCCTTTTCAAGGAGCTATCCTACAGTTTTGAACTGAGAGATGCAAGTAGACCCTTTCTAACATCACATGTTTAGGTCATAGCCGTGGGGTAGTTTTATCTTCAACTTTCTGTACACTTTGTTTTTGTTAGTTCTGGGGTAGATGTGCAGCATCTTCAGGAAAAAAGAATTAGATGCTATCATATATAATTGCTTTAACAATTACTCTTGTATCATTGGATCATTGTAGGTTCCAAACATGAAGTTGTCTGAACTTCAAGTAATTACTGCATTTTGAAACCTTAGTTGTTTTTCTTTCTTGACTTTTTTATTGGTTTTCGGTTCTGGTTATATGTGATATTCTTGCTTTAACAATTGCTCTGTTCCATTGGATTATTGTAGGTTGAAAACATTAAGTAATTTGAACTTATGTACATACTGTTCCTTTTGAAACCAATTATTCTGTTCCTTTACTCTGTTTCATTTGTTTTGCGTTTCATTTTCTGCCTAGGAAATATATTAACCGAGTGGGGTGTGTTATGTGTGTGTAATTTCCCAAACCTGCTTGACCATATGAGGACACCCTGATACTGCTAGTGACAATACTGCTCCCATAGATGGAGTAACTTGGAAAACTAATGGTGTGTGCGTGTGAATTGGTTCTGAACAGCTTATATCTAATCAAACTAGGAACCTGTGAATTGGTTCTGAACGGCTTATATCTAATCAAACTAGGAACCTGTGAATTGGTTCTGAACAGCTTATGTCTAATCTAACTAGGAACCGTATTCCTTGAGTCTTGAATGGTTGTTGAAGCTCATCTCCTATAGAAGACCACTTAAACAAGGTTTTCTTAGCCATAACAAATTGCTAAAACCAGAATTCTTACATTAAACAGTTCAGAAGTCTTTAAAGGTTTAGGATTCCTTAAACGAATCAAATTGAGATAAAGTTGGCCGTGTAGTCTATAAAAAAAATTTTAATCAGTATGGTCGTATGGAACGTAATTAAAAATTGAGTGATTTCTATTTAGCTTAAGAGGTACGTAGGAGAGTGCTTTTTTTTTTTTTATTCTCTCCATCGATCATTGTTGAAACTTTATATATAGTTTTATATCATCTTCTACTACAATTAATAGTGAAAATCCCTCTCCTGTGGCCTGTCGTCTGTGAACCTGTTGTGTGGTAAGTAATTTTAGTTTCTTTACAAAACGTTTTTCATTATCTTTCCATCCAACTATTAAATTTGTGTTCTTTACGGTTTTGCGCCAGACATGATAACTTCATGGAAATTCATATACTAATTATCCCTTAGCTGCTTAATTAACATCCAGATACTATATATGCTTATGTAGTTATGCTTCATATATTTATTGAGATTGCAATTGCATTAGACTACAAAATTTTCAATCTTCTATGGGGCGGTTAGTGTTACACCCCCCTTAAGTTTGAAAACTTTCTACAGTATATTATACTCATTGGATATAATTTTGACAAAAAAATAAGCATTCACTCCCAGAAATATTGACATATACGCCCCCATACTCAGATTCCTGGATCCGTCCCTGCCTTCAAGTATTACTAGAGTACGTGTTTTATCTAACAAATAACTTTTGAGAAGGACACCAATCGAGTTTTTCTTGGTGAGAAGGACAATCTCTTTTGAGTCAACCCTCCATAAGGACAATTTCTTTGAAAGTCATGGTTGAAAAGGATATGTAGTTTTTGTTG
Source organism: Aquilegia eximia (assembly GCA_023053565.1). Lineage (NCBI taxonomy): Eukaryota > Viridiplantae > Streptophyta > Magnoliopsida > Ranunculales > Ranunculaceae > Aquilegia > Aquilegia eximia. Next base: position 13,854,057 of record JALIGU010000001.1, read on the forward strand.
ACTTGTCAAAATTTTGTGCAATTCCGACTTTGCCCTTTCCCACTGGGGTTAATCACTTCCTACCTAGGTTATAGTGTTTTGTGCAAAAAAAAAAAAAAAAAATTCTTATATGATTTGACCTACCTCACTACTTAAAAGCTTTTAAATGTACTTACTATTTCCTAGCATGGTTCGCTATCGGCCAGTTTATATAAATCTATCTACACTCCCAAATGTATTCTGTTTGTTTTGGACTTTGAAGTACAAAACACATAGCAAGCAATTCCTCATACTTGGTACTCCAGTATATAATGTCCATGTTACATCCTGCACATACCAAACCAAAAGTATGTTACTTACTGCCCTTATTTTTCTGCACTGTCAACAGGTTGAGCTGCTTTAGTTGAGATCGTTTAACATGGAAAGTGGGTTTAGAGTGTTGCATCTGGTCAAACCATTTCTTCCATTTTTGCCAGAAGTTCGAAGTCCGGATAGGAAAGTTCCGTTCAGAGAGAAGGTGATATACACAGTGATATCCCTTTTCATCTTTCTGGTATGCAGTCAGCTTCCTGTATATGGAATGCAGTTGACAACAGGCGCAGATCCATTCTATTGGATGCGAGCTATTCTTGCCTCTAGTCGTGGAACTGTCATGGAGCTTGGTATCACTCCCATTGTGACATCTGGAATGGTGATACAACTCCTTGTTGGGTCGAAGATCATTGAGGTGGACAATAGCGTAGGTGAAGATCGTGCACTTCTACACTCTGCACAGAAGTTCGTAGCTATCCTGACAGCTATTGGTTTAGCAGTTGTCCATGTATTATCTGGAATGTATGGTAGCGTTGCACTACTTGGGGTTGGGAATGGAATTCTCATCATTGCTCAGCTTGTCTTTGCTAGTTTCATTGTACTATGTTTGGACGAACTTCTACAGAAATATGGCCTTGGATCTGGCATTTCTCTATTCATAGCCACAAATATCTGGTAAGTTGTTAATTGTGTCTTCTTTTTCTTGTTTATCTGATCCACTCTGATTTATATATATTTAATCTGACGTGTATGTTGTTTTCTGCAGTGAGAGCATTTTTTGGAGAGCATTTAGTCCTACAACTATCAACAGTGGACGGGGAGCTGAATTTGAAGGTGCACTTGTCTCTTTGTTCCATCTGCTGATAACACGGACAAACAAGATCAGTGCCCTCCGTGAGGCATTTTATCGACAGAACCTTCCAAATGTTACAAACTTGCTTGCTACTGCCTTAACATTCCTCATTGTCATCTACTTCCAAGGGTTCCGTGTTCTTCTGCCCGTGAGGTCAAAAAATGCTCGTGGACAACAAGGATCATATCCAATCAAGCTATTCTACACATCAAACATGCCAATTATTCTGCAGTCTGCAGTTGTTTCCAATATATACTTAATATCCCAGGTACCACACTTTTCTTTGCATCTATGTATGCAGAATTTATCAATACATTCCTAGAGAATCCTTACATAGTACCATCTCCCTAAATTTTAAGTCTAATCTTAAGCGCGAAGCACTAACCTTCAATATCCCTACAGTATCTGTACAGGAATTACAGTGGAAACTTCCTTGTACATCTGGTAGGCAAGTGGAAGGAGTCTGAGTACGCAGGAGGCCAGTTTATCCCTGTTGATGGACTTGCATATTATATTACTGCACCTGCAAGGTGAGTGCTATGCTGGATTTCTTTTCCATGTCCTACTATCGCTACTCATTGTTCGCAAATGTGATTATAATTAGGGTTTGTTATTTACTCAACAATTTGGTTAATCTTTGCAGCTTGGCCGCCATGGCAGCAAATCCTTTCCATGCATTATTCTATATTGTGTTTACGCTGTCAGCTTGTGCAATTTTATCTAAACTTTGGATTGAAGTTTCTGGATCTTCTGCTAGAGATGTTGCTAGGCAACTGAAGGTATTTTCTTGTCGGAAGTTATCACAAATCTTTTACCTTTTCTTACAGATTGTTGTTTTAGTATGTGATCTTATATTTAATATAATTTTGCTGTGATTGTTGCGCAGGAACAACAAATGGTGATGTCTGGACACAGAGAGTCAAACTTAAAGAAGGAACTGAACCGCTACATTCCCACCGCAGCTGCCTTTGGAGGCATGTGCATTGGTGTTTTGTGTGTCCTAGCAGATCTCATGGGTGCAATTGGTTCTGGAACTGGAATTTTGCTTGCGGTGACTATTATTTACCAGTATTTTGAGACATTTGAGAAAGAAAGAGCCGGTGAACTTGGCCTGTTCAGAGTTTAAGCTCTGTTGGTTTCACTTCTTGGGAGTGGTTAGGACCTGATAAAGATGCAAGTAGACCCTTCTAACTTCAAATTTTGTTTTTTCCAGATCAGAGCTGTTGGCAGTTTCTGTAATTACTTGTATCTTTCAGCTTTCTTGTGCACTTAGGTGCTGTTTGTTTTTTCAAGTTCTAATAGCTAGTAGCTTATAAGCTATTAGATGTCTAATAGCTTATAAATTATGTTGTTTGTTTTTATTTTGAATAATTTCTTATAAGCTCTTCTTATAAGTTCTACCTGTTTATTTTTACCACTTCTGAATCTATTTATATATTTTTTTTTACTAATATACCCTCGTTAAAAAATGGACTTATGTTCTATAATTATTTTATTTTACTACACATAGAAAAATCCTAATGAAATAATATTACACCATAACAAATAAGAGTATCTCTTAATGAATGAATACAATAAAATAATTTTTAAAATAGTAGAAGAAGACCGCGAAAATAGAACAAACATAACCCATGTAAATTTTCATTTTTGATTTTGGTTTGAATAGTAATTTAATTATTAAGAAGGGTTTTAGATGTAATTTTACATTTTATCAGATACAGTAAAACCTCGATAAATGCATACCCTTGGGACCGAGAAAATATATTACTTTAGCGAGATTATTTATTTATCGATAAATGAATAATATATTAATTTATCGATAAATTAATACTAATTATTTTAGAGGGAGATTTTCAATCTATGTATGTGGTCAAAGAAAAAAAAAATCAAAAGACAACAACTCAAGAAGTATGCGGTCATACAACAAATGATGATAAACATGATCCTGATCCAGATGATTGTTCAGTTATACCAAATGTTTCGTTAAAAGAAATATTTCAAGCAATAATTACATTATATAACTATTTGCTACAATATGAGCAAAATATTTTGGAAGTTGTGTATGCTCTACAAAAAGTTAAGGATGCGGTTGATTTTGGTTTGGGTACAAAAAAAAAAAAAAAAAAAAAAAAAAACTTTACATGCATATTTTCAAAAAAAAATGAATTTATAAATAAAAGTTCAAAGGTATGTAGATTATATACATAAATTTTTGTATGGATTTTAGTAATTATTAATTTATATTTTCGTTGGACCTTTAAGGAATCAAACTTTTTTATTACTTAATGCGTTTAGCGAGGTTATTACTTTACTACACATGCCCAAGTCAAGACCGGAAGAAATTATTATTATCGAGGTTTTACTATATTTCTACTAGCTCCTGGAGCTTATAGTAACCGCCTACTAACTAGTGATTTTCTACTAAAAAATCTTATAAGCCCAAAAAAACAAACGGGCTTTTGGCTGATCTAGTAGCTACTAGCCGCTAGAAAACGGAAAAACAAACAGCACCTTAATATTTTCTTAGATAGAGGTGCAGCATGAATTGTCTGTCTTTTATTGCCCCCAGTGTGCAGTTTTGTTTTTGTTATAAATTACTACATTTAACTGCAATGTGAAATTTTGTTATCACTTTATCCTTCATTATAGAAATTCAGTATAGCAATATTTTACCCGTATTAACATGCATCTGCACTGCAATCTTAAAACAGGTCTCTGTAGTATAAATCGCATTGGTACAATACAACTCCCAACTAATTACCAATATGGCAGCATAGGTAGAGGATAGAGTGAGCTTATGTGTTTTTACCAAGTTGGGAATAATACCACAAAACAATTTGGTGATAATAAGGACCTTTTCAGTCAAACTTACAATAAGGGAAGGTTTCTATGGTAAACAATGTGGTCAACTGCAACCAATTTCCAGCCTATTATATAGAGGACTAAGTTTCTGAGCTTGGCTACAATAAGAGGAGTAACTAGAAATAATCATGAATCGATCCCATACATTTCAACGTTTACATAGCTGGAGTAGAAACAATTTCTTAACCATACCAAACCTAAATGCAGACACATCTATTCTCAAGAAGATTTTTCAGAAGTTCACAACGGATGATTTCAACTAATGAACAAGCAAATTGGCTTCAATTGCTTGCGATGTATTGCAATCAAATAGCAGTGAGCAACTTACTAATGCTTGCCAGCCAAGTTTCTGAATTCCAGAGAATGCATCACAGATCCAGACTCCCGTAGCAGAGGTCTTCTTTCATGCTGCTCTAAGCTTTTGCGATAAATTCTTGTAGTATTCTTTTTGCTGTCAACCCAAGCAGAAGGCATTAAAATTACATAAAATGTATGGATATAAAGTAAAGAAAGGGGTACCTATGGTATTGAAAGTTTTCATTATCTAATATAATAGGCAAATGACAAGTTAGTCCGGATACCTTATCTGAGACAGACGGAGAAATCTTCTTCAATGCTTGGTCAAAGTGTCCTGCTTTGATTGTCCATGTTCTCGTACCATGACTGTCCTTACCTAACATCTGTTTCTCTTCCATAGCAGCCATAGCAGCTTCATTAATCTGGCAGAATATATATAAAAATCACCCAATTTCCTATTAAAACCAAGGATCTGTAACATAAGTGAGCACTACAAAGATAAAGACCACAAGATTTTGAGCAGTAAAACAAACATACCACTGCAGCAAGATCAGCGCCACTCAGATTCTCACAAGCGTCCTTCCTCCCAATGTCAATTAGATCCACATCTTCATCAATAGGTTTCTTTCGTGCAAGAGCTTTTAAAATCAAACCTCGCTCATCTGGACCTGGAAGAGGGACATAGAGTAGCTTGCCAAACCTGCCAGGTCGTAAGACAGCGCGATCCATCACTTCTGGTCTGCCAACACACAATATTGTGAGATAAGGGAATCCAAATGGGAAAACAACTAACTTCAACTAGACCGAAATGAACAATAATGACTTTCACCTGTTTGTGGCACCAATGACAAACACACCCTGCCGCTGACCTGCCCCATCTAGCTCAATGAGTAGCTGTACAACAAGATTGTGATATAGTTAGGGACCCATTCGTGGGGTTTGTTCAATGTTTATTCCAAACAACAGCTTATATTTCAAATATGAATAGGTTACACAGACCTGGTTTAAAAGCCGTTCAACAACCCATCCACCTTCTTTTCCACGCGTTGTTGTCAAGGCATCCACCTGAACATAAATGAAGCCATGACTTAATTCAAGAGGACTGGCGAGTATGAGGCAACCGGGTTAAGAAGACAACCCACAGTCCCTTTCATATACACTGTTGTAACTCTTTCTAATAGATTGGGTTGTACAGTGGTTTTGAACATTTATCATATAAATACACCACAATCCTTTTTCCATTGTGGAATCTACAGGTAAACTCGATTATTCTTGTTAGTAAACTAGTTGGAGCATTTCACAAACACACCAAAATTAAATAGTTTAACCGGACAGAGGAAAGAATAAAAATGATGGGACGTTGAATCACAACCTGGTAAGATTAACCATAATTAGTGCTAAGAAAAGTTAAATTATCTTCTGACAGGGCACTACCAAATTACTATGACAGATTTTGACGACGTATGAATATGATAATGTGTGCAAGCATGCAATTTTGCACATGGAGAAATGAGGTTTATGCACTAACACATTCAGTCACTCTGCAAGGCATGCTCGACGCTAGATGTGTCAAATGAAAATGGTAAAGAAGCAGTGCAGTTCAATCACAAGCCAATTTACCATTCAAATTGAAGTTAATTTCTTCCATATAGCACTACCAAACAAACAACTACTTACCAAGTGATGTTAGTATAATTAGCTTTGGAGTCTAGGTTATTAAATATTCGTCACTTCGTCAGCAGCACAATTATTTGTTTATTTAGGGTCAATATATACACTTACCATGGGGGATGACTACTTTTTAAAGGGCACGCCACAACAAAATTTACAACCCTTTCATCAACCCCCTATATAAAGCCACTCAGCCAAAGCTCCACCCTCCTTCCTCTTATATAATCTTCTTCACCTCCAACGCCACCACCGTGGCAATGACCCCATTTTTGCGACAGTGATACAGCAGCCATTTTTCTTGACGAGTCTGTCAAAAATATAATATGACGTTTGACTACCACCATCCTCTTATTTTTATTTTATTGGAACAAGAAGATTTAATATGAGCAATTTTGACGTGCATTCCAAAGCAATACTATGGCCAGAATGTGTGATGCAGTTTAGTGAAGCATGCACATACATGATCACATATACCAAGTTATCGGCTGACAAGGAGATTATCTCTGTGTTCGAATGTTTTACGGTGTCCTTTTTGGCTTTTTGGAATAAAAGTAATTTTTCCATTAACTTTAGAATTCTTCTTTGTGGGTTTCCTTGATTTGAAACTTAAGTTTCATTGTCTATTCCATTTTAACTGAATTCCGAGTTGTGAATTGTTGCTTCCACCAATTCACATCTAGTGTTGGTATTTTCTTGTATTTGCTTTCTTAGCATCTTCCTAGGGGAACAGGAAAGGGAATAACCCTCTTCTTAAGTGTTGTATAAAATTAAAAGGGATAAAAATAGAGGAGAAGGTAGGATAGGTAATGGTAGCAGTGGTGAAGGAGACGAGTGCCCTCACAATATCTTGAGTCTTGACACTCTATTTATTGATTTATTTGAAACGTAATACATAATGAACTTGCAGAATCCAAAGCCCACATCCTAAGCAAGTTAACATGTCAAGTCCTTATTAATAATTATTAACTTTTGATATATACCTCATCAAAGAAAAGTATGCATGGGGCACATGTCCGGGCACGACTAAAGATTGTCCGAATTGCTAGTTCGCTTTCTCCAACATACTTGTTCAAAATTTCAGGACCCTGAACATACAATGAAAAAATTGAAGCAATGTGTAAAAACCAAAAAGGACGAGGATAGCATCATGTACAAGTGCAAGGAAATTATGTGAAAGAGGACCTTAATATGTATGAAATTGGCCCCAGCCTCATTTGCTACAGCCTTGGCGATCAGTGTTTTACCACAACCGGGAGGTCCATACAGCAAAAATCCTGTCTCCAGATCCACTCCGAATTCCTGGAGGAAGGAAGAAGGTCAAACTTGACAATACAGTCTTGTTCACAAAATAATATTTTACTTTTACTGATTAAAAGACATGATTGAAATTTGACTGGATAATCAGAGAATGAAGTAGCCCTTGATAGCATAAACGAATGTAAAACATGGTAAGCATTTTAAGGAACTTCTAGTTCAAAAAAAAAAAAATGAATTATTATTTAGAAGGGGGCAGAGGGATGATTTATACAGAGGTTCTAATGAAATGTTAGAAAAATATTGATTGTCAAGAGTCAAGACTAAACATTGGACTTTGCAAATTACTACCACTGCAGATTTAGTTGTTCTATACTTCTGTGCAGTGCTAAAAAGAATTGTATACAGGAATACATACAATGCTAAAGCGGATTTCACTAACATTCAATGAGTATATGTGCTTAATCATAAATAAGCATTACCGCATAGTCCTCTCGATGCTTTAAACGACTGACTATATACCGGTCAAATTCCTTTCTCAGCAAATCAAGCCCTCCAACATCCTCCCACTTAACATTAGGGATTTCTGTAAAACCTTCTCTTGTTGAGGAAGGCTGCACCATCTTAGCTGCTTCCTGCGCTATACAAAGCGAGAGGTCAGTACTATGAGCTCATGAAATTAATCCACCATAACAACATATTAATACTGTTCTTTCATACTAGAAATAAACACTTCTGTTGTATAGAGATAATCATTCTATACGTTATCAAGTTTAAAGAGATGCGCATGAAATATCAAGGAGTAATCACCAGCACTATACAATGTAATCAAATATATGTGCATGTTGCCTAACTATATACAGCTAAGAAGCAGAAACTTATTCATGGAAATTGCAGAGATGGGTAAATGATGCGGAGTCCCCTGATAACCCCTAAGCCCCTTACCTTAAGCTTAAAAATGTTTGCTGTTTAAATTACCTCAAAATCAGCCATTGTGATGCTTAGGCTTTCCATTTCTTCTGGTATCCAGGGTTGTCTCCACCATTTTTCATTGTTCTCTTCATTCTGGGAATCTTCAGACAGTTCAGATTTCCTTCTATCTATAATTCTCTTCATCGCAAGATTGCCGGCTTTCTTAGCCAGCGACGCCAAATCAGCTCCAACAAAACCTGGTGTAGACCTTGCTATTGTATCAAGATCAAATGCACCCTCAAGTCTTAGATTAGATGTCAACACAGACAGGATCTGAGCTCGTGCTTTCTCGTCTGGAACACCCAAAACAATCTCTCGGTCAAATCTTCCAGGCCTCCTTAGTGCCGGATCTACAGCATCAGGTCTGTTGGTAGCTCCTATAACAAGAACATAACCAGGTTTTCGATCAGATGTTCCTGAATTTGGATCTGCATCTGCTGGACCTATACTTTGGTGCGACTCATCCATGGATGTCATTAGTTGTGTTACAATCCTCCGTTCCATCTCTCTCTGCAGACTTTCTCTTTTTGAAGCAATAGCGTCAATTTCATCGATAAAAACAATTGAGGGAGCAGTCCTGCATGCTTTCGAGAAAAGGTCTCGAATAAACTCTTCTGATGCACCTGAAGTAATGATTACAGAGAAAATGAGTTCTCAAATACATTTCACATTCAGGGATATATACTTTTTATTTGCTAAACAAGGACAATATGATTATTGTGGTGGAAATTCCAATTGTAGGCCATAACTATGGCTTGGAGATTTATCAGCATTTGCGTGTGTAGAAAAGAATCATATAGTTTCTCCATTCCTGGGAATGCAATACACTCTACATTATAAGAAATATTTAGAAAACACTCCAGATTATAAGAGTGCCAATGTATACATGTTTCCATGGAACTAGCTTAGTATGATACCATTATGTCCAAACCCAACTCCAATGACTTTGTATAACCATATCACCACAAAAAGATTTACCCAGAATACCAAACAAATAAAAAATGTATGCAACTCGTCATGGGGATGAACATGAAACTTAAACTTGTGTGAGCAGAGTTTAGTGAATTTTATTATATTCTTATGATTATGAGTACTTATATTTTGCTGGTTTTGTCTTCCTCTTGGCTTTGTTTCAATTAATTCAATAAAACTACCGATAAGGAATAGTTTAAAAAAATAATGAATACAATGGTACAAAAACATGCTCTGGAATTTTGATTGAGAGTATTAAGCATAACAATAGGTGTCTGCATACTGCCACATATAATCCCTGAGCCTAAGACAATTATTTCCATATACAGAATGAGATGAGCTCTATGAGAGCAGAAAACAACATAAGTTAGGGTTTGCATCCGCATATGCAAATATTTTCATCACGATACATAAGTTATGGTTTGGACAAAACAGAATGGTGGACATAATAGCTAACAAAACAACTAAAGCATCAAGTTTGTAACTGGAGATTTGCATACCTAATGTTCATTCAATTGTTTAAAAAGGGGGAATTAGAGATACCCCCCAGAATAGTTTACCCTCTTTGAGATACCCCCCAGATTTTGGTTTGAAGCCGGTCAACCAAGCTATTGACCAGTATTTGACTAGTTTTTATGACTTTTAGACAAAAATACCATTTTCCAATTAAACTTCTAAATCCTACTAACATGTCACTCACTATTAGTTAAATTAATCCTCACCATTCAAATTAACATGTCATTAGATCTATTCTTAGCCATCCAAATCAAAGGGTCAAGATTAAAACTTTCTCTCATCTTCCTCCTTTGTGCAACCACCACCTTCAACCCTAATTACCACCATCCACTACCAATACCTCCGACTCCAATTACCTCTAGCTCCACCACCTCCACAACCCATAACCCACATTACTAACACCATTCTACCACCAACCATGTATATCTCTATTGCCACCATCTCCACAATTTCACCACCAACATTGCCACAATCCCACCACCACCATACACATTACACAATCACACCCCTATCACCATATCGACCATGCCATCTCAAAATCTTCAAATACTCATCTCTATTATTTGTTTTATATATTTTTCAATGTATTTTTATTAATTTTTTCAAAAAGAATTTCCCACAAATTTCTCAATGTACATTATAAAGCACAAAATGGTGGTGGTGTTACTAAGCTAGTGGAAGTAGTGGTGGTGGGTGGATGGTGAGATGGTGGTGTTGCTAGCTAGTGGAAGTAGTAGTGGTGGGTAGGTGGTGAGAGTTAGTGATGTGTCATAAATTAATGGTAAGTAGGATGGATGACTAGGATGTATGTTTAGATGAAGGGGGTATTTTTGACTAAAAGACATGAAGACTGGTCAATGGCTTGGTTGACCGGCTTCAAATGCAAATCTGGGGGTATCTCTAATGATTTTCAAATCTGGGGGTATCTCAAAGAGTGCAAACTTTTCCGGGGGGTATGTCTAATTCCCCCGTTTAAAAATTATATTACAACAAAATATCCTATAGTTCAATCATAATAGTTGAAAAAAAATAAACAATAAAAAAAAATTACAAGCCCAATTATCAAAAGCTAACAAGATAAGGTATATACCTGAGACTCCAGAGACAACTTCAGTAGCAGAAATTTTGTAAAATGGAATTCCAGTTTCATTAGCTATGGCATGAGCGAGCTTTGTCTTCCCACATCCAGGAGGTCCATGCAACAAAATCCCGGCCACTGGTCTCACTCCCAACCATCTAGGCAATTGGGGATGATAAAGGGGAACAATTACCTCCATCATTAACTCATCCAAAACACCCTTAATACCACCAAGATCTTTAAACCTTGGTCCATCCTTCCCCTTTCCGTCAGAACCATCTTTTCCTTTCATCTCTTTCTCTCCGTAACCATTAGAATTCTCCAATCTCGATTTTGTTGTAGCATCACCTCTACTACCTTGCACTAACTCAATCTTCTTTTCCTTACTATCAACCTCTACTTCCAAAATCTTTTCTTGTTCAACCTTGGTACCCAATTTTTTTGAAGAACTATAAGTTGATCGAAGCATTGATTTCATCACATCAAATTCAGGTTCCACTGGTTCTTCATAAATTGCATCCTCTGATGTTGATACCGTTCCATCCTCATCTTTTGAAGATAAGGATGATGATGTTGATGGAAGGTCACGATTCTTTCGCCTTCTTAAAATGTGTTCAGTTTCTCTACGAAGCAATCTCTCTTCCTTATCATCAAAATTCTTATGCTTCTTCCGTGCAGGACTTCGAGAAGGCGTAACACTACCATTCCTGTTACCCCCACTACCATCATCATCATCCTCATCTTCTCTTTCAAATACAAATCTTTGAGAAGTTTGTGCATTAGGTTTTAACTTCTGTACAGAATTTGACCTTTGTATTGATTCAATAGTCTCGTCAACACGTTTATAGAAATTTTTCATTCTTCTATATTCAGGAAATTGAGATTGAAGCAAACCAACAATTTTATCAACATCATATTTATCAATTTTGCTTTCGACAATCCGATTACGAAGTTTCAAATCTAATCTCCCCATTCTAATAAGAAGTAACTAATGCAAAAATCTGCAAATAAAAACATTGCAATCAATCAACAATATAAAATCAAAACCCTAATGAAAAAAAAATATCACTATTTCAATAAAAACACACAACTAATGTAAATGTAAAGCGTCAACATAGCTGAAGCAATTAAGAGATTAATTAATTGGAAAATTAACAAGGAGAATCTCTGTAATTACCAGTAGAAGAGAGAGAAGGTCGGAGAAACTCGCCGGAAAGTTGGTATTCGGTGGTCGAAGTTGATTCAGCGGCAGGGTTTTAGTTCTGGCGGTAGTGAATGAAGAGAGTTTATTTCATTCAGTAGAGAGTAGAGACTAGAGAAAGAAAGAGGCAGGGCAGAATATGGGTTGAAGTTGGGTTATAACATAGCCAAGCCCAAAATCGGTTTTGGTTGGGTTTGATGGACTCTTTACACGTTTAATAAAAACAGAAGCCCAGAAATAAGCAAAAATGGGTTCCGGCCCGTTAATCAATGGGTACTCCAGGTTAGGAGTGGCAAATGGGTCATCTCATATGTGTGTAGGGTCGGTGCTGGGTTGCGTGACAAAACAGATCAACCCGTTTATGACACGATTATGAAACAGGTCAACTAAACACGACCTTGTTTCTTTAGCGAGTTATATGACCCGACACGGTTGACACGCAATTTTTCTAGAGATTTTTGGATATACCCCCATTTGCCAGAAGAGCTTTACAGTCGTAGGTGAGTATTATGATGGACGGCTAAGATAACACCACATCTTGAAATGGGGTATCTCAAAAAAAAAAATTCAAATGGGTAACTCAAATTTCGACTTTCAAATGAGGGTATGTCTAAAAATCTTTTTTTTTTTTTTTCGCTTGATATTTGATCTTAGCAGAATATTTCAATACACATTAATCTTGTATTAACCATATTTGTGAGGTTGGTCAATACATTAATGAAAGATGAATATATGTAAATGGTATGAACAATAATAATAAAGTAGAGACATGAACACCATTATTTACGTGGTTCGGCAATTGTGTCTACATCCACGGAGAGAGAAAGAGAGAGAGAGAGAGAGAGAGAGAGAGAGAGAAAGAGAAAGAAGTTTATTATAGTAGTGGTGGTGATACAAAATGGGAGCTCGATTATAAGGAGAGCTCGAGAGAGATGAGACCTGAGAGGCGAGGTTTCATCATGAGAGATTGGGGAGGTCGTTGATCATGAGACCTCACCATGAGATAGTGTTGAGAGCATTAGACTATGAGAAGATCAGATGAGATGCCCGAAATGAGTGATTTGCCTTCATATTTATAGGCTTAGAGCATTCCCAATAGTAAAAGGGTTTTAAGGGTGCCACATAGGAGAGAGAGAAAAGGTTTTAGCATAAAATTTATGTTAAAAATGATTAGCACTTTTAGAGTTACCAATGGTTGGTTTTAAAACAAGGGTTAAAATTTAAGGTTTCACTTTTCCCAAAAAATATAGTGTACATTATGATGAAATCTAATTTTTAATTAATAAAATGGTCATATGTGGCACTTTTAACTCCTTGGCAAATTTGCCAAGGAGATAAAAGTGTTTTGCTTGAAAAGTGGGTTAAAACCCACTATTGGCAAGAGTTTTTTACTAAAAATTGCTAAAAGTGATTTAAAACCTACCATTGGGAATGCTCTTACAATGTAACTCCATTCCTAGCATTTAATGAGGTAATGATGAGAGAATATCTAGCCCATTAGATATTGACACGTGGCACCATGATGGACGATAGAGATGGTGCCACATGTATGTTGTATATAGTACCCTTACAAATCTGTATTATCAACTCAATAATTTGTTCATGTGTACCTATATGCCCAAAAATTCCCAATTTCTTCAGAGGTTTTGGTCTCACTATCAATGATTTTAGAAGAAGAAATTTTAGAAGAAAAAAACCCCATTGACGATTGTTTCTTTTTTCCCTTTTTTTCTTTTTCAATAACAACTTTTTCTTTTTTTACATCACTTTATTCTTCTTTGGGTTGGTCTGAAACTTGTAAAGATTGGTTTTTTATGGATCTTTTACCATCTCTTCATGGGTTTTAGTTTCAATTTCAAGGGTTTTGGAAGAAGAATAAGTTGATCCCATCGTTGATTGTTGTTTCTTTTTCTCTTGGGAAATTTAGACTTAACCCCCCTATTTTGTCCACGTTTTAAATAAACCCTCCCATTTGTCCAAGTTTGGACTTTACCCCCCTTCCATCAGCTCCCGTCCAACTTAACGCCTATTTGCATTTTGTCTTTCTAAAATACCCCTTCCTCCTGCTTTAGACTTAACCCCCCAGCACCATTCTTCATCTCAACGATGCTGGCCTGATAATTTTACCTTTGTGTAGTTAAAGGTTGAACTTTCACTACAGCAGATGTCGTCGTCTTCGTCATCGTCATTGATTCAGAACTCTCAGTTTCTTCTGACCATTGATCTTGATTGATTCTTGATTTATAGAAATCAAATCAACAATCGAAGAAGATATTTTCGTACTACAAGTTTCACATTTGTTTGAAATCTCAACAAATTGATTCAAATCATCAATTAGTTTATCAACATCTGTGTTTTGGATCTGAGTAATAGAAGAAGGTTCGTTGTTGATAATGAAATTGAAACCGAGAGAGTAATCAGTTGTAGTAGAAGAAAAATGAGGAAATAAAGAAGAACATGAAGAAGAGTTATGTATGTTTGCAAGAAGTGTTTGTGTTTCAACCTTCATTAAATAAGATTAGTTCAAACTCACTTTCTCACTCTCGCTTTCACGTCAAAATTTGTAGAAAGAATTGAAGAAAGAGAGACGACAAACTTTTCTCTTCTTCTTCTCTCTTCTTTCTTACACAAATGAAAGACTAAGAAGACAAACACTTGTACAGTTATCTATAACAAAATCTCGAATTTCAAGACCAACAACTTTTATTGGTTTTTGATTGTTGTATGCAGTTTGATTGGCTTTTATTCTAAATCAGGTGATGGTGTTTTATAGTATAGATGATAAAAATTTGGTTTGTTCGAATTCTTTGTTTAATGGGTATGCTAGATGTGGAGAAATGGAGCTTGCTCAGAAATTGTTTGATGAAATGTCTGGAAGGGATATTTTTCTTGGAATGTTTTGATTGATGGGTATTCTAAATGTGGGAAGATTGAGATTAGTTTTTTCATCAGATGCCAGATAAAAGTTTGGTGACTTAGAATGCATGATCAATGGCAGAAAGAAAATTCGTCACATGGAATTCAATGGCCGCAGGATATGAGTGGAATGAAAACTATATATTCCAGTTTTTTCAAACAGGGGAAAGGTCTAAAGGAAGAGGGAGGGCTATTTTAGGAAGAAAAAATACAAAGATGCGTTAAGTTGGACGGAAGCAGACGGAAGGGGGTAAAGTCCAAACTCGGACAAATGGGGGGTTTATTCAAAACGTGGACAAAATAGGGGGGTTAAGTCTAAATTTCCCTTTTCTCTTCTTCAACAACAACTTTTTGATTCTCTTCATTGCTTGATTTCTCTTTCGATTGATTTGAAAATCGATCTTTAATGAGGTTTTTTATCTGTTTGCTGTTCATGGGTTTTGGTTTCCATGGTTGGAGACAACAAAGCAAAAAAAAAGTGTGATATTAAGAAGACGAAGAACTTGCTGATTTAGGAAAATAAGAAGAGTCGTAAGGCCAAAATATTGAATTGTCCAATTGTTTGTGGGTTTATTCGTGCTTGCGTGTCATATCTAAACACGACCCATTTCGATTTTAGTTTAAGTGGGTCAGACACGATAACGACCCGCAGTAGGTAAATAACCAACCCAAACACGTTAAAGCGGGTCGTGTTCAGGTCGTGTTAGCGGGTTCGTGTCAAAATTGCCACCCATACTCCAGGTCTCCAGTTCATTTACAATTTTGGGTAACGGAAAAATGGAAAATGCATGAACTTTTAGGGGAGACCCAACGTGACTCTTGCATATAAATTGTAGCGACCGACCTATATCACCACCGATATTGTCCTCACTTGGCCACTGCGGTCGTTTGACAATGTGGGGTTTTATGGGCAGCAGTCTGCTTCTCAGGAGATCACCCATCCTGAGACTACTCCCACCCGAGTACGTTTAACTCCAGAGTTCTTTTAAACTCTGGAACAAAGTGAGCCCAAAAGGCCTCAGTGATAATATATGACGGAGGACATCCCTCTCTTAGGTGTTGTAGGACCCACCCCCTCGGCAAACCACCTACTGACCCTGGGTGTTACAATTCCATCACCTTAGAGGAGAGTTGTCATCGGCTCTGGAATATACAGCCCCAGATCTCCGACGTTCCCTGCCCCTCGCAAGATGAGTAGCCGGCGCAACTGTCACCCTTTCGTGAGCTAGGCGCCTTTCCAGCATACTCTCACACCCTCGACAGGTGAACCGTCGTCGGCTCTGATACCAATTTGTAACGACCCAGCCTATATCACTACCGATATTGTCCCCACTTAGCCACTGCGGTCGTCCGACAGTGTGGGGTTTTATGGGCAGCCTCCTGCTTCTCAGGAGGTCACCCATCCTGAGACTATGCCCACCTGAGCACGCTTAACTCCGGAGTTCTTTCAAACTCTGGAGCCAAGTAAGCCCAAAAGACCTCGATGATAATATACGACGGATCTATACCTATATTCCAATGCCAGGACATCCCCTTCTTAGGTGTTGTAGAACCCACCCCTTCGACAAACCACTTGCCGACATGGGGTGTTACATAAGTGTAAGCACATTTGTTGATGGCTTTCATTGATTTTCAGGAGCATTCTCGTCCATAACATAGTCATCATCATCTTTATAATGAAGACCTCTCCCCAATGAAATATAGATGATAAAGGTAAAATACCATCCTCACTTCTGCAGGCTTTGGCTTTCTAGACTTGCTGTGACAATCCGAACACCCCCTCAGAAATTTTTCAGCCAGATCCACCCACTCAACACACAAGTCATGGAAAATCATCTATATTCCACTTGTGATCCAAGCATTTAACTGCTTCCAAGTGTTCCTTGTGGTCTTGTAAGGGTATCGGTCATCGGGGGAAGAAGTCATCAAACATTCCTCTTGTGTTATACTGACGCATCAAGCACTCCAAAACCTACTTTTTGTGCCTCTTCTTCCTCTCTAAGCACAAAAACGCAAGATTGCAAAACATACACGCTCAGTCACATAGGGAGAAGCTATTGTTGGTGAAGTGCTGAAGATGAACAGACCGACCAGGAAAGAAGACGAAGAAAATGTTGATATCTTGTAACACTTCCTTTCTCTTTTGAATTTGCACAACATCTTAAATGTGGACTTTGCTACACAACTCCCAAGAAGCTGAACCAAGTACCAACAAATCGGCATAAATGGCATTGTGAAATGTTCTCTTCCTTTCTTTGTTTGAACTAGGTTCCATTATGGACCACCACAGGTCCCTGTCCATTGTACTTGTACTTTGCTCACAACTTAATAGAATACCAAAAATTCTAACCAAACAAAAAAAATTAAACAAATAAAAAAAATAATGAAATTAAGATATGAAATTGTATGAATTAGTTATGAAACCAAAAGAAAATCTTATTAGAAAACATATGAATTAGTTACGAAAACTTATATTATTAGAGGTTTTATTACTAAAATCTATATTCTAAATTGAAAAAAAACCTGGTTTCTTTTTTCTTTTCAATTTAAGGGTGGAGGCATTTGCTTTTCTCAAAAGTGTGATTGATATAAAATGGCAAGGAGGTAGTAACTATTGTTGAGAAGCCTTCCAACACAAAACATGCCTATCTTAACCCAAGTCATTTAAGAGTTTGCCGCTATTACTCTGAGAGTCTGAGTCATTTTATTATGCATATAAGTCATTTTATAATAGCTCGTTCGTATAGCTAAACGAGTCAAATTTAAACACTAAACAAAACTCGTATAAAATTTAGGCTCGGCTCAAGCTTAGCTCATACCAAAGCTCGGCTCGTTTAACACCCTAATGAAGAGAATGAAACCATAAATGAAGAGAATGAAACCACAGAAGATTCAAAAGAGGATGTACTTAAACCGAGGTAGTGGTGTTGGGTAAATTACTAAATTGATCAAACATATGAGAGCCCATGTCCAGTTAAGACTATATAAAAAAAAAAAAAAATGGTCCAATTAAGAGTTCCGTAAGATTTCATTCAATGCAAACCATAGTTTAAAATGGATCCAAGATACAAGACATTGACAAAGAGGAATCTAAGACTGAAGATACAGAACTACTCTTCTAGCATACCCAGAGGCATGAGACAAATTTCCCATGAAAATGTGCCAAGAATATTCCTGCAATCAGACCCATGACAACATCCTTCACTTCTAAATCTTTTCCAAATGATCATAAGGAGAAAACCCAAGCTGTAGAGCACCAAGCAGCAAAAACCCCATTACTTGATTCATCTATGTTACTGTCTCTAAGAACAGTGTGTATAGACGTATAGTAATCGGAATACCCATTCCATAAGAACAATGTTTCTAGAAAACACCCAAGTTATATTCTTCCTTTTGACTCCCAAAATAGAGTAAAAGGAAAATTTAATACTCTGCAATGTTCCATCCAAACAATTAAAAGAATAAAAAACAAACAAACGTTTCAGTCTCTGTTTAATACTACTTAGAAAGGGAAAAGAAGTTGTTGAAGCTTCAACAGACTCTTCCATAATGTATTTTTGTTGGGTAAAGGAACTCTTCAATAACGAGTTTTCCGCATTCTAAAGAAGATAAATATGAGGACTAAAATACAACCATCCCAGGAAATATATTGATGAAAACTAGTACATACACATGAGCATCAACAGTTTCCAAAATATATATATATATATATATATGCCTGCAACAGTCAACATTATAAGACTGAAGTCTGACTGTCAACAGCCTAACATAAGTTAGATGGCACAGGAGCATCGACGTGAGCCCCAAAATAATTAAATTAAAAATGCACATACAAAATACACCAATAATAATAAACATGATTGCTGGGATACAAAATCACTAGTCATCCGTATTTCTCCTAGTTTTCCTCTTCTTAAGTTTCTCTTCCTCTCGGTATCTCCCTCGTCGTTCCTCTCTTTGTCGTTTCTTTGACAGTTGCTCATCCTTTGCCTTCTCTTCTTCTTTTGATTTCCTTTTCTCCCCTGCTTTTATTTTACTTTTCTTCTCCTGTGGAAAGCAAATATCAATAAGGAGGACATGATATACTAATATCAATCAAATCTTGGTTACAATTTGGACATATGAGATTAAGAGATATATTAATGTAAACAAATTATATGCAGCTAAAGAAAAACAAAATGCCAAATGAGATAGAATAGTCCTCCAAAGAAAAAACAAAAAGTAGATACTTATATGGTTCCAATCCCAAGCAACCATTTTTTTTTTTTGAGAGGTAAACGAAACCATAGTTTATATAACTCACACAATTCGAATCAATTGCCCATGACCAGGTGACCCCATCCACAGGAGACTAGGAGAGGCCAAATACATCAACTTACGCCGAATTACGTGAGATAGTTCCCAAATCAGTCAGAGAAGTTCAAGAAGTGATTACCTTCTCTCTATGTATCTGCTGAATTTGTTGGATACACGCACTGATTCTTTTCTCATCAGGTTCCATCACAGTGGCCCGTCGAGTGTCAATCAGCTGTCGTCTCCTCCTAGGCTTATCCTTGGGTTTTGAAGCAAATGGAAGTTCCCTTTGTATTGACTTTGGGATCACTATGGGATTGAACCTTTTGGGCTTTCTTTCGATTGGCTGTGTAGAAAACAAGAATGTAAGTGATAATATACAGCAATATACATTCCTTCACTCCTGAGAGTGTGATTTATGACCAGATATGTTATTAGAGATCACCTTGTACAGTGAATCCTTGTTGACAGGAACAGGAAGATTGTGCTCTCTCCTCAGCTCAGCAACTGTTTTCATGCCTTGCCACGTCTGATGACGAGGTTGGAGGGCGGTTGTCATTGGGTTGAAAAAGCTTGGGACTTCAACTTGGGTCCAAGCTCGCAAGAATACAATATCACTCATGAGAATTCTGTCCTCAAATGTGCATCGTGCAATCCCTTCTTTAGGGAGTCCTCCCTTTCTTTTGGGTTTGTTACCTATCTCTTCCTTGGCAGCCTGTACAGTAAACAAGAATCGCTGAAGGAAATGAACCTCACAAGAAAAGCAAATAAGATTGTTTTGTTCTACTATTGTATAAAAAATAAGAGGTGAAAGATGCAGTTCACATCATTATTCAAAGATATGCATTAATAGACACATGATACCTCCTCCACGATGTCATTACCTTCATACCTTGTGTGTGTGTGTGAGGGAGAAAGAGGAAGATAAAATTAAATACAACTAGAAACTTGTACAAGCATGAGTGAATCACACACCTTCTTAACTTGGCCCCTGATCCCACTAACAGTTCGAATGGCTGCACCTTTAAACTTTTCAATCTCAAGATCTGATGTAAACATATCCTTGATAAGAGCTGTCTTCTTGAAGATCTTACAAGGGTAACCAACAAGTTTGATTTTCTTCATTATCTTTGCTTCCTTGTTAGACTCGACTACAACAGCAGTGGCTGTAATCCTAAACGATGCCTGAAAATAACATACACAAGCCAATTGGTTACTTTTACCGGCATTGGCGTCATTCATCATAATCACGACCATGATATTGTTATCAATATCAATACTGAAATGAAAGGAACACATTTCATTGTTTCTACAAAAACGAAAACTTTAAGCTTAATTCAGATTTGTCAATGACAATTCCCACATAAATACAAGCAAAACTATACAAGAAACTAGATGTGGAAACGGAAGCATATTTAACTAGTAAGCAATTTTTTTATTACAAAGAAATTATTACTTCCAACAGGTATCTTTTACATGTCCAGTAGATGAAAGGGTAATTTTGTCATGTCTCAAGGAAGTAACAAATACATGTTTAGGTAATTATAACATTACTATTAGGAAGACAAAATAGTCTACTAGAGATATAAGAATGGTCTGCTGTATCCCTAAAATATGAATCATGAATAGGCATATAAGACGTGTATATAGTAATAGGTCTTGCAACAGAAAACAATAAAACATGGACTTTAAGCACGAATAGAAGAGATTTATCATGACTCCAAGTAACACAGACAAGTGTAAGGGACCAGAAATTGAATCTATAGACTATCAGACAAAGAAGTTGGTCTGAAGCCACAATGTCTTTAGAAGGTAACTAGTTATGCATAATTCACAATACACGAGGAAAATAAATAGCACCCAAAATAAAGAAATTAGATAAATATTTGGGGGATTCCATTTTGTCCTGTATTAGAGTTCACCTATGTTTAACATCAATAACTTATTCGTTCGCATAAACAATTAAAATGAGTTAACAAAAAGAGAGAAAAAAATTAAATACTAACCTGATTGTTTGACACCTTCTGGACAGCAACCACTCCAGCGTTGATAGGCGCAAGAGGTCCCCAAAACATAGCAAGGCAATGCATGTGTTCAGGAGTGTACTTTAGCATACGATGTCTTCCATTGTGGTCCTCGATCGCATACACGGGTGTGGTTTGGTAACGCCTCCAACCAATTGAAACAATAATTGGGTCTCTGGTCTTCAACACTTTCCTGTGCCATCGATGTCGCTTGAATCTGGCCTGTAAAAAAAAAAAACAACACATGATATGAACCCAGATGAAAAAAATAAATTTGCTAAAGAAAACTTTTAATGATGAACTCACAAAATTTATATACAAATGGCGAAGTTTCGATAAGGTCCATTATTTTGTTTTCCAAGGCCCTCTAAATTATTAGTAAAAAGTTTTCATCAAAGCCAACATCACTTCAGGCTAGCCAGTTTGCATAGAACAGTGTAAGATTCAAGCAATTATGTGAACAAGAGTCCCCCAGATCAACCATTTGTAAGTTCTTCACTTTTTAGATATTAATTGTGCCAGTAGTTTTTCAGAAAATAAACTACATATACAATTAATAAAAGTGTCATGTGCTTGTACCCCACATTTCCAGGCATGATCCCAACATGTTCAACGCCCTCCACCGTAAATGGGATTTTCGGCACGTAATTTAAGGTGCTTAACACATGTCCTAACGTGTCGTGAACCCCACAACCCAAAGCGGCGAAGAACAAATAGAATTTGCTACGAAAGCCAGCTAACGGTTCGATCCTTCCCAGTAAAACGCGGCGTGTTCGAATTCTGATCGCTTTTACGCGAGAAAGGGGGGGAGTGTTCCTGCGTATGAGAACATAGTAATGGATAAGGTAATAGCCAAAATAGGAATCGTTTTGGCTAGAGCGCCCAAATCCGCTATTTTTTTTGTATCACACTCGCCCTGATATTGCTTATGCAGTGGGCGTGGTAAGCCAGTTCATGCATGCACCTCATGAGGCACATATGGATGCGGTAAACAGGATCCTTCTCTACTTGAAGTCAGCACCCGGAAGGCCTTGGACCTTGGTGTCCGACACGATAAGGTTACCAAAGTCTCTTTGCTTTGTAAGGACACTGTTTCTATCACCAGCCTATATTGACTGCCAAATAAAACAGACAATAAGGGTGGTGATTGTCATGTTCACACCAGGCTGATGCAATGTGATCTTTGAATCAAGCTGGACAGTGGACATAACCCAAAATCCCAAATCCTGGAAACATCATACACAACTGGACAGACAACTACTTTAGTCAGCAGTAATATCTTGATTTAACAGTTATTTTTGTAGTTGTCACCTTTCAAGTAGCCAGTCATTTTTGGACCTCGGGAAGAATTCAATTTCTATCCTACGCTACCAGAAATAGTATAATTACAGAGTTTTCTACTAGAATAATTATAACAAATATATTTATCTCATCTTCACAAGGGCCTAAGAAACCTATGTTCACTAATCAAGTATGATCGTCTCATTAAGCTATTATAGTCCAGTATTGGTTCAAAGAATTTACAAAGACTGTTTTACACAATAGTCTATATGTATTAGTAAAGTAAACTGACCTGCATGTATCCAACATTTTCCTCCCCATGACCGACTCCTCCAACCAGGATAGGATGGCAAGGGTCAACATATTCAACCATCTCGAAAGGAACGTCATGAACCTCCAACCTCAGGTACGTTCCAGTTCTGAACCCTTCTATCTCTAAACGTGTTGCATCGTCCAGATCATTGAGTTCAGCAAGATTCATTTGTCTTCGAAGTTCAATCTCCTCTTTTAACTGCAAAATCCGAGCATTTGCAATTAAGTCTTGAACTTCAAATATATTAAAGAATCAAAAGGAAGCAAATTTCAAGAGTACTTTGGCAAAATATCCTCCATCATTATCCTGATGTCGGTCAAATTTGGTCCCCTTCTTTTCATCTGTTTCTTCATCTGGTGATTCGGATCCATCATATGTACATTGTAGTCAAGGTCTTTCTCGTATGCAATTACTAAATTCCATAAACAGGACAAAGTTTTAAAGTTGTACTAAAGTAACTGAAGGTTAGACATGAGAAAAAAAAATTACAATGGTAGAAGCATGTGACATTGTGACGTCAGATTTCCAGGTAGACTACAATTTAAGTATAACAAACTATATAAAAGATATCAAAAAAGAGAACATAATTAACTAATAACAAAATGTCAAGGAAAAGGATATTGGGAATCAAATTTTGCACGTAGTGCAAGCTTTTTCATCCTTCGCTCCAATGCAGCTGGGTCTTCCTCTTTTGGGGTTGCCTCACTGCCAAGATTCTCTGTTTGAGGGTTCTCATACTTCACTCCTGTTTCTAAATCTTCAAAGTCACCACAGACAGCATCATCATCTTCGCTGTTACCATCTGAAGTTTGACCTCTACGGGATGCTTTTGACCAATCTCCCGTGACAAAACGATCACGGATGCTTTCAATAAGCTCTTCATCTTTCCAGTTTTTTAGTTTTATGTGATTTATGAACTTAGAGGAATCCTCAATGTTGACATGATAAACTTCTGTTCCCTCTTTTAAATTCTGCATTCCACAAGAGAAAAGGATCCTTATTCAGAATAGAATATGTTCAACCGGGTCAGATGTAAATTTGATGACATTTTTCCAGTGTGTGTTGAAAAATTTCACTAGGTGATTAACACGTCCACAAAATAAATCTTCTTATAAGAGGACAACATGCTCAGAGGAAAAATAAAAAATGTGGTACATGATTTCTGACATACCTTGTTGATCTCTCCTTTTGGCTTAAAGAATTCATCTCCATCACTTTCCTCATCTTCACTACTACCGTGAACTTCCTCAATAGAGGAAGATGGCTTCAACCCAGGTTTACCGTATACAATTTGCATGAGATTAGTATTTTGTCTGGAAATCATTCTTTCTATCAAGGGCTCTTTCCATTTTGCCATTTCATCTTCTGATGGAGCATTATCATCTTCAGAAGGAAAAGTAAGACAATCAGCCTTTCTTATCATTAGAAATTTACCGCTGACAATAGGAAAAAATATCTAGGGATGTTCTTTTCACATTGTTGCAGCTACCAAAATAATTTGTTAATGATCTGAGGCATAATGCGCAAGTATTACTGCTGAACACTCGTAATTAACTTCAAACTAAACATTCTGTTGTGCCTACCACATTTCACGATTATACGAATTATTGTAAGAGCTTACCTCCTGCTTTAAGGTCTTTTTCATCCTCAGATGCATTGTCAGAACCGCCAGATGACTGGCTATCATCTTCAGCTTCGTCATCTTCTTCATCTTCATCGGAGCCCTATCCAAATATGTAATAAAAGTTAGACTCCCAAAATGACGTGTGCTATTATTATTTAATCCTCCAAACTTGTTATGGAAACTAAATATATATTTTAATCCAAAATTCTATCAGCTTACAAGTGTACATAAGTGCAAGTATGATCATATAAAATGCTAGAAAACAATATTGCTCCTACCCCCATTTTCCCACCCCAACCATGCCAATGACTCCCTGGTTCAGTTGTATGTGTGTATCAGACAAAGACATGTGACTTGCATTATGAAGGGGACAATAGGTATATCAACGCAAAACAAATCTCTGGACTAAATCACCATTCACCAAATAGCTATGCTGTCAGAAACAAGGCAAACCATGGGCCACAAGGCATCCGCCTGGCGGCCCTGGCAATTGGCCAATGACCATTCATCCAAAAATTTAGAAGTTGGAAACAGATAAAAGCAATCACTTCAGAGTGAGTAAATGTAATTTTAAAGCAAATTTAACCCCAAAAAAGAAAATTTGAAGCTTTGCAAAAAAAAAATCTGCTAAATATATGATTAAAGCATATCATAAATAAGTACTAATAAAAGTTTGTTATGAGTATAGTTACAGAAACATTCCTCTAACGAAACCATATAAAGAAGGGGTCATGGTATGAAACAAAAAGCATCCGTACAAAGACAAGGTTATCAACGCAGGGAATACCTCCATATCATTGAGATCAACATCATCTTTAAAGACAGCTCTTCTTCGTGACCTTCCATTGTTAAATTCAATCTGTTCTTTCAAATTACTTTCACCGCCAGAAGCATCACTTACACCTTCTGCATTTGGATCCTTTTTATTGGGTCTATCTTTGTCTGCAGATTCTAAACTAGCAAGATCCTCATCATCAGAACCAATAGAAACACTTTGCTCAAGCTCATCTTGCTCCGAAGATCTATGGTTATTTGTAATATTATCATCTTCTTCACGTATCACAAGAGAAGCTTCTCCATCATTTGTGTCTTCTAGTGAAGTAAGAGGCCTCTTACCGAATAACGAAATGAAATTATTCTCCAACTTTTCATTGATCGAGTATTTTATATTTTGAAGTGATTTCACCATAACCTCACCCACATCGCGATCCTTTGCTGATAACACCAAAAAAAGAACATTTAGATAACAAGAAGATGGAAAACACTAGATAATATATAAGGGTAGATTGCTCACTCGATATTTGATAGCATATACAGAAAGGGGGGAGAGGAGTGGGGGGGGGGGGCGCTTGGCTAAATCACAGATGCAACAGCAATTTTACCTTTTTGAGGTACAGCCCCGCTGTCATCTTCAACTTTAGAAAACTGAACAAAGTTGTCATTTATGTTTATGTAGACAGCATCCTTGTCGTAAAGGAGATCCCCAAGACCGGACATTGGTGCATAGAAAAGTTTTTCTTTTTCTCGCAATCCCTTCTTTTTGGCAAGTGATGGTAAAGGGCAAGGATCGGCTAAGCCTGTCACACCAGCTAAACTGTAATCACCTATACCTGCAATATGCACCTGGTTCCCAAGCGTAGTCAGATCTCAGAAGAACCCATTAGGAAAATAATTCAAGAGTAGATACTAGATACTTCAAAAGATGAGCCTCTAAGCCAGGAAAAAACTGAGTAGACATTCTTCTAAATCTTAAAAAAAGTGCAACAATATAGCATTAACAATAAACAAAAATTATTAAAATAAATAATACTAACATCAAACTTTTTATTAACTTCTTTTGGATTGGCAAGCAAGGTTTTTTTTTTGGGGGGGGGGGGGCAAGAAATTTTGTCAAACAATCAGATGTCGACCGGTTTCAAACCCATGACCTCTCTTCAAGTGAAAGAGATGCATTTCAGATGATCCAAAGGCTTATATAGTTATATGCATAAAGCTTTGTCTTGCCTAGTTAAGAAGTGATATTCATGAATTTCATCAAAGTCGGTTGAGAGTACAAAGTACATGATCAAGGAAAGGCAAAACAGCCTGAAAATACAAGACAATAAAAACAATCACCCAGTATGCCAGTATCCAGGTGCAACTACCAATCCTACATAGCTACAACATGCCTAAAGGAGCGATCACGGAACCCTTTAAACATATAAGGCCAAGAGAGATAAAATGACATCTCCCACGAGACAGAAACATCATCAAAGTGATGAGATTCCGCTCAAGAAAAAAAAAAGGCAGTTATCCAACTGATGTGAACATGTTATCGCCTTGAAAACGTCACAATTTATCATAACAAAAACACAATTTCAATATGATACAATCATTATAACAAAAACAAAAAATTGGCAGTCATAGAACTGATGTGAAAACATGATATTGCCTTGAAAACATCAAATAGCATTGTCACAATCAATCACTTGTTCCAACCTCTAGCACACCAAAACACATTCTAAATCTGAAGCATTCATCAGAACAACAAAAAAATGACAGTCATCCAACTCAAGTGAAAAAGAGATAATGCCTTGAAAACATCAAACAGCATCGTCACAATTAATCACTGACACCCAAAAGTAAACATGATAAGATGGTTGGCAAATGAAGGAAATTTAGATAGTCAAATGCCACCCTAACAAAAGTACGTGGTTGATACATTATAGGCTTAAAGCTTACTGCACCAAAGAGCCTACAGAGATACCAAAATACTTGTACTGATAGATTATAAATCCTTGAGAGTCCAAAAGTAGATACATTAATATTATCAAATGCGCAATGTGTTACCTTTGTTCCCTTCTTCATGTTACAGCCTCGCAAGTAGCCATATAATGTGACATTTCTGTCGCATTTTTTGTTCATGTGCACTTTTTCTGGAGGGGTAACATCCTCAAATCGGTCCACCAACACATAAGGATGTGAAATGCGCCAAGAAAGGGGATGAAATTTCATAACTGAGATGAACCTTGCAAGATTGTGAATTTCACGTTTTGCGTACCTATGCATACAGTAGAAGGTAAACAGGTCATTAGAGATGTATATCCAAATTAAACAATAACATCTAAGCTAAGTCCGAATGAAGCTACTGTCGCAATGAACTACACAGATGCACTTACTTCCCATGGATAAGACCAGACAAGTAGAACAGCTTAGCTCCATCATATATTTCAGTCCAAAATCGATGCTTCAGACGCTGTTTAGTCTTTCTCAATTTTTTCACATCCTTGAACTTATCAAGATGTGTAAGAACACCCATAACCTTTGGGAAGCCATGAATTTGTAAAATATTAAGGAACTCAAAAGTTTCCTGCAGAAACAAAAAACCACATTATACAAATAATGACCGAGGACATAAACCAATATATTGAGCCATTAAAATGATTCACATATAAATATTTGGAAAGAACTGACAAATTTTGGATTGTCAGAAACTGCAGTACCGAAAAGAAAAAAAAATTAAGACAATGATTGTTCATGCCACCTACACTGGCTATAATACTTTTTGAGAAAAAAAAACTATAAAACTGATTGATTTGCTTGATGATGTGTCAACATAGTATAAGAACAAAAGGATGTATTCTTCTTAGAACATAATGCAGATTTTAAACAAGACTCACCATAAAACTCCATCCAAAAGGAAAGAAATGCGTCAATAGTCATGACACAAAGAATTATAAGTAAATTTACTTTAGATCCTACATTCATCAAAGTACGAAGGGAATCTAGATAAATAACAAAATAAATTTAAGACCCAGGATAGGATATAGATTATTTGACTAGCGTGAGGCTGAACATCTAACTGCTTACAATTAAGAGAGGAGACTACCAGCTCAACTGCAACAACTGGAAAACTAATTCAATTCCTATATTTTGCTTCAATATACAATGAGCTTATTAATATACAGTTTATCACATTACTAACCAAATATGAAATATGGAACAAAAGTCTCATCCCAATATCACATATTGACACACCAAACATAACTCGAGTCTCAATACCGTAAAATGGGCAACAAGAAGACAGTTCTCATAAGGACGTGTCCATACTCCGTACCATAAAGAAACAATTTTGTGGACTCACTTTCATCCAATGCTTTTTAGATGGCCTAAAACACACACGCACACACACAAAGCATATCCTTACCTATTTGGCAAGAAGAGGAATATGAGTGTGTTGACATGCAGAAAATGGTGTGAAACACATTACTATGGACTCAAAGAAACTTTAATCCCTTCGTAATAACTAATAAGAGAACATATTGTTTGAGAATGATGCAAGTATTCAGTTGGGACTCGACCCATGTCACACTTGGTTTGGACCAATGCTTTCTTTAATATCTTGTGAAGTATGATTGTCCTTGTAAGAAATAAAATACTAAAATGAGGATGAATAGGCACTCAGCATTACACTTAAAGCTGACACTCTTATTATGCCTTCTTAACAAGAGTGGAGGAGCATGGATGCTTCGACTTTTGGACATTCAGTATTTAACAGGATAGAGCCCAATAGTTGCCTCTAAGTCAGGGAAGATGACAACCAAAGGCTGGTCGTAATAATTCAAGCACAATTATGACATGATTAAAGTTATTTACAGACAAGGACTAATAACAATTTTATTTTTTTACTGTGTCTTGTAATAATTGGGGACAGATAAATAATTCAATATCTAAATTTGCATCTTGGTGTGGGTTGTTCTTAGAGCATGTTGCTGGCTTCTAAGGGGTGATTGTGAAAGTGACGCCGCGTGCAACATGGCATGCAGTAATGAGACAACACCAAAACAGACACACACATGATCTGATGGTAAAAATGACACAATTGTGACTAACCATTTCAAATCCATAACTTCCATCAATCAGTAGTAATGCTACATCAGCAAATTTAGCTGCATCAATCATGCCATTGATGTCATTCGGACATTCCACAAACTGTAACCGTCTCTGCTTACCTGAGGCAGAATGTTGAGCAGTTAATAAGTAGAAGATAACAATAAATTGCGATCAAATTTGCAGTGGAACGATTCAAAAGAAAACATTGGATTCTAAAATTAGTATTTTCACAACAAAGAACTATCGAATAAGTTATGGACAAGTACTGAACCTGAAACAATTGTAATTGGACCTCGAACTTCAGGAAGGTTATGTCTGGTGTAATGTTTTACAAGTGACTTTATTAAAAGTGACTTCCCAACCTGCGACCAATCATGTTATAAATTCATCAGTCATTGGCTATTTAAACAACACCAACATATGAATCCAACCCCAACATGTTATTTATCAAATAAACAAACCAATAAAATAACACAGCTATGTGGCCAGTAAGTACATTGTCATTAACAAACCAAATTTCAAAATTTCAAATTATTTTCAAATGTGCTTACATTTGTAGCTCAAAAATTGCAAACTAGACCCAAATAAACCTTTATTTATTAAAGTTTCAACATTTAGAATTGGATTCAAACTTCTACAACTATTTAATCTACCAAATAATACCTGTGGAGGTCCATGAACTACAACAACATATGGAGCAGGTTCACCAGTTGTACGATCAACAGTAGGTACATGAAGTTTTCGTTGTTCTTTCTCGGTTGCACGAGCTTGTAAACGCTTAGCTTTATTTGTTGAATTAAAAGCAAATGCCTAAGAATCAATCAAACAATCAATCAAATAAAACCACAACAACTTGAATTAAAATTAAGAAAAAATGAACATGAATTAATTGTTCGAATATTATTACCTTGGGGTTCTGCTTCTTTTCTTCAGAACCATCAGATTTTTTATCCTTTTTCTTTGCTGATGCACCTGATTTATGTGTTCTATGAGTTTTATGAGCTTTTTCGGTATCACCAGATATAAGCACCATTGTTGCTTAAACCCTAAAAACCCTAGAATTTGCAGAAAACGATCGAGAAGAATGTAACAGGGTATGTTTGGCTTGGGTTTTATGACGGTGAAGTGAAGAAGAAAAGCTTTGCAAGAGGTAGGGTTTTGGGTTCGGAGTTTCGGGCTTAGAAGAAGAAAACAGAAATTTTGCTAATGATAAAGGCTGGGCTCATTTTCGGCCCATGATGTTATGTTTAGCCTAAAGCCCCTTTCCAATAGGCTTACCGTAAATGAATGATAAAACCTAATGAATGATAAAACCTCGCTTAAATAATAATTTCTTTCGGGCATAATAACCTCGATAAATGTATTGAGTAATTTTTTTTTGTTGAATTTTCAAAATCCCACAAATATATAAATTAATAAAAATTGTTTTTCATACAAAATTTATATATATAATTCGTGTATTCTTGAACATTTATTTATCATTTTATTTTATTTTATATTTTGAAAATATGCATCTAACATTATTAGTTTTTTTGTTCTTACATCTAAACCAAATTCAACCTCATCCTTAATTTTTTGTTGTACATACACAATTTTTGAAAAAAAAAATTACTTGATCAAAAACACTCTCGTCAAGAAAATTTATTCGTTATAATATTCTTAAATATTATGTTAGTGATATCAATAGCAAAAAAATAATTTTTACAACCCAAAATCCAACACTTTATTTGCATAAGAGTATATAAAAAGAGTTGAATCGTGAATAGTCTAAATAATAGTTTAATATCATCCATCATATTTGAGAAAGGTAATTTGTGTTTGACCTATCTAAAATTTTTATACCCAAAAACTAAATAGTAATATTGTAACGACCAAATACAAAGTATTTTTTTTTTCAAATACCAACCAATTTCATATATATTATTTATCTAGGCAAATATTTATGCGATAATACATTTCTCTTACTCTTACTTTGATGAGAGGTCGTGTGATTAAAACTCTTCAGTAATTGGTTAGTGATTGAGTTTTTTCATACAATAATAAAAGGGTAGAGCTCCCTCCAACCTTAATTATTACTAACTAAAAAAAAACAAACTTCCTTTACATAAGTTCAACGTTTAATAAAACTCTAGAATCTTTATTTAATCAAGGCTATAGATATTGTCAAGGGCTAAAAACTATAATGACAAAATTACCTCTAAATTAGGATATATAGGGTTTGTTATCTTTCTATTTTTCTTGTAAATCTCCAAACAGAAAACCTACACCATTTGTATGTTGTGTGAAGAAAGTTATAACCTATCTAATACAAGAGAAAAATCTTTTATTGCGGATGTTTTGTATTTTATTTAACTCTTGATATATTACTAAGAAATTAGGTAACCAAACAATATGAAAGGATTCATATCTTTAAGCTCATCTTCACATTAATCAATTGAAACATAACTAAACCAATTTTAACTTTTATTCCAAAATTTAAGTTCATCGTTCCATTATATCATTTAGTCCATATTAAATAAAAAGACGAGGAATTAACCTAGAAAAACAATAAATGTATCATCAAGAGGTAAAAATAAAATAAAAAAAGTGAATGATAAAGGGCATATTAGGTAATCCAAAATTTATCCTTTGGCAAAAACAAAAACACCTGTGGCAATATCCGGACCCTTAATCAAATACAAAAAATATTTTACTATAAAATACTGTACCAAGAAACAAATATCCTAACATTTTTTTTTTTGTTTTTTTTTTTAATAAAATAATAATATTATTATAATAAGCTCAACGAATTACACAAAAGTAGAGGACAAACGCGCTACAAACTGCGCGGTAAGTCCTTTCTGGATAGCAAACCCGATTCTCCTAAATACATATTCATTCGAACCCGCAGTCATCACGTTGCTATCCATTATCTTCCACACTCTCCTGAGGAGCTCAACTGCTTCTGAGCCTAGTAATCCAAATGTGTCAAATGCAAAAGGGATGAAACTATGTTGGTTAGCCCTACAAGCTTCATCATGTTTCTTCACTTTTGTCGCTGCTAGCCCCACCTCAAAAATCCCAGCACCCAGCCCAACCATTGGAGACGCCCCTATAACATCAACACACGCATGTTTACCTTCAGACTAGTTGTAGACCAGAATATCAGCAGGACGTAATGTCGATCTTTCTTCCTTAGGATCAGTAAGAAAGTTAACAAGAGCTCCTTCTTTGTCTATTTCGATTTTTTTTTATTTTTTATTTATTTATATTTGCAACCTCGATTTATACAAATGTCACGGTTGCAAATAACTCAACCTAGAGTTCCCAACTCCCATGCCAAAGCTCACACATGGTTCGAACCGGATCCGAAACAGTGGGCTTTTGAAACAACATAGACGTGGTTGATGATTTACACGGAAAGAGAGGAGAGAGAGAAAGAGAGAGAGAGATAGAGTGAAGAAAAGAAAGAGAGTCAAGTGAGTGTTCATAGCTAGCTAGCTGTCCTTGAGCCGTCATTTGCAATATATAAAGCTACTAGCTAGAAAGGAAGAAAGCAAGCAAGAAAAGTGTTTCTCTCTCACGCTAACCAAACCAGTCTTCTCTTTCTCTCTCTTTCATAGAAAAAAAACCAAACCATCTTCTTTCTCTCTTCTTCATCTATTTCTCTAGAAACTTCTACTACTATTTCTCTTCACGACGATCACTAATCAACCGGAATACTCGCCGGAATCCGACCAACTTATCATCAGTTTAATTACTAAGAAGCTTTATTCGAGCTTCGTTAATGACGATTATCTGATTCTTCTTTACATCTAGTTTTGTTATCTCTTTGATCTAGTTCAGTTCAGTTGAGTCAATATGGGTTGTGCTGGATCATCTCAGAGCAAAGGAGACGGTAAGAGCTCAATTCTCTTGTTTTCACTTTAGGTTTTCTTTGAATTTCATCTCTTCTTGTTTCTTGATTAAATTATGTAAAGATTCTCTGCAATTTTGTGTTTCTTTATCTTTTGATCATCTTTATTTCAACTGCATTGCGATTTTCACTTGAATGACTGCTTCAATTGGATGAACTTCGTCACTTGAGTTTATAGGAAGTTTTTACTGAAGTTTTCACTTCAGTTTGCTTTGTTTGATCTTGCTAAATTGTGAATTTCTTTGTTAATACTGTATTTCAAACTTTGCATTGTGTGGCTGTATATCTATATTTCTCAAACGAAGCTTATGTGTGATTTTGCTTCTGTTGCTATGATTTTAGTTTGAATTTGTTTCTTGTTGATGCCTGAATCTGTTGCCTGAATCTGTCTCAAGTCTCAACTCATCCATCATTAAGCCTACTGTGTTTGATTTTCCCTGCTTGTGAAATTCTTGATATCATCTTTACCATTGTACTTTGAACTTTGCATTTTGTTGCTGTATGTAGGATTTTCTGATAAAATAGTGTATTAGGCATATCAACGATATGATATGATTATCGTGATGCGGTTTGAAATGTTAATCTCACTAAATTTCTTGCCAGACGTTAAATATTCTTGACATTCTTTCTTGCATTTATTGTCTTTATTCTTGAATGAATAATTTGAATATTAGGTAGTTTAAGGATCACTAGAAAGATTAGGTAATTTTCATTATAAGAGTTGCCTTTCTTTGCGCTTGCTCAGTCTAGTCAAGGTAACTTGCCTCAAAAGGTATTCTTGTAACTTTATTATAACCATACTTCTAGGCTTTGTTTCGTATGGCTGCATATTTGTAATTTATTATTAAATGAGTAGATTTTGTTGCTTTGACATGTGAGATATCTTACAGTTCATTGATTCACATATTTTACTTAGTTAAAGGAGGTGCTTATGGATCTCACTTACAACTTTCAAATCTTATGTTTTATATGCTCCGACACTTGTAAGTTCAAAATTGGAAGCTTACTGATATTTCAGTAGACTAATAGTTAGTATTATGGTTATCTCAGATAGCCCAAAGAAGATTCGGAAGCCAAAGCCATGGAAGCATACTCAGCCAATAACAAGGGCACAGCTCAATCAGATGCGTGAGGAGTTCTGGGACACTGCACCTCACTATGGTGGCCGGAAAGGTATTTCCCGTATAACACATTGGTAGTTATTCATTGTTAGTGATGATTCTAGCACAAATGATATGTCATCGTCAGAAATTGCATCAGAAAAATTACCTTTAGGCTGCCCCTTTACTTGAGTTGACTGCTTAGCTTTAGTATGTATTTATGCTTAAAAGTCATAGTGATGGTAGGGAAATAAGAGAAACTGATATAGTATTTCAGTTTTTCATTTTATTTTACTTCGCTTATATAGGTAAAAAATTCACAATAAGAAGTCAGTCTTATGCACCTTATATGATAGATTAGCAAAGAACATGATGTGGTGGGGTATTAAAGTAAACTTTGTTTTTCCTCCTAGGTACTTGTTATTAAGGCTGTAATGGGAATAAAGCTGATCAAACTCGTTTGAATATGTTGAATATTGGTTTTGAGGAGGGTAGGTGCAGTCATGTATTGTTATAAATTTTACTCCATGAGTATTGCCATTGAGGCTGCGTTTAATAAAGCATTAATAACTTGAGAGTGGCAGAAAAGTTATGATTAAACTTGTCATCATATTTGACAGTAAATCTTTAATGAGATCTCATTTAAGGACATCAGAAAATCCCTCAAAATACTTCACTTGCCTACATTTTTTCTTTGAACTTTTGCTTTGAAAAGCACACCCAAAAGATCAATATGTTAACATTTTTATTGCCACTGTTAGAAATTTGAGTGGTGGGAGTTGTCTAGATCTCCAAACAAGCGTTTATATCTGTTGATGTGGAAGCTAGTGGTAATACCAAGCAACTGTGCTAATCGAAAGGTGATTTCAGCTGGATTGTGAACGCTTAATCCTATACATAGTAGTATTGAAATAAAGGTATTTGAAATTTTTGTCCAACTGACATATACTTGGACAAGTATAAGAACTTAAAAAAGTGTCATACTGTGTTACTTTTCCATCGAAGACTTTATTCCCATATTTAGATAATAACAGCCTGTACATTCTACTCCAAAATGGCATTTATACTTGGTCTGATTTCTCATATGGATTCTTCTGAAGGCAATCCCCACTCAGGACTAGTATATACCATGTAAAACATAAGTTACCCTCTGCCTTCTTTTTCTCGAGTGTAACTTTACATCATCAAACAAAACTGATTACATAACAATAGTTTGAGAGAACCTGCTCTTTAAGCATGGAGTCAAAAGTAAAAACTGACTACACCCCCTCTTGTAATGTCTGTGCTCATAGAACTCAAAATTGTTATTAACTGTATAACTTGCATGAACTTCGAGGTTTTCTCTTCACTTCTCCCAAAGTGTAAAAGCGTTTCCATGTTAGTTCTTTGTATATTTGGGAATCCTTGGTTACTATATGCATCGCCTGAAAAATCCCTTCGGAATGTCCATATTATAAATCTTCAATATTCAAAAAATTGTGGTTGAGGGTTCTGTTTTTGTTGCTGCTATCATGTATTTTCGCGTTATTTACTTCATGAACTAATTAACAGGCAAAGGGCATCATTCAATCATTTGTAAGGTGCTGTAGTATCCATGGGTGGACATCTGGTTATCAGCGCTTTCTATTTTTAAATTTGAATGTGTGAATCTGCATAGTTGCTCTGGGTCAGTTCACTAAATTTGAAGTTGGTTACTAATGAAAAATCTACAAAAAGTAACCGTCCTATTATTTTCATTTTCATGTTATTTCCTTTCCGGCACAATGTTTTTTGTAACCATCTTGTATTTATAATTCCCCATTCCATGATTTCTTTTTTTGATGAGGTAAGGTGTTTTGTGACTGTTATTTATTTATTCTCAGATTGCTCTTGTGAATTATATAATTAATATTTATCAAAATAAGTACGTATTATATAATTTTCATTGTTTTTCAGAGATTTGGGATGCACTCAAAGGTGCAGCTGAAGTTGAATTAACCTTGGCACAAGCCATTGTGGATAGTGCTGGTGTCATCGTAGCTAGTGCTGACCTGACAACCTGCTATGATGAAAGAGGTACTTTCTAGGTCATTTGGCTTCACACGTTTAGAATATATTTGAGAACTCTTGTCTGAACAGACCCTTTATTGCAGGTGCCAAGTATGAACTACCCAATTACGTTTTGAGTGAGCCAACAAATTTGATTCAAGAGAGTTAACAAGTACAAGAAAGGGAGTGCTATGCTTCAACAAGAGTAAATGTAAATCATGTAAATTACTCCATTCTGTTTTCATAACTATCAGTTGGCTTTGGGCTTTTCTGTTGGCACTCTTTCATGGGATTCACTTCGACTTCTCAAACTTTTGTGGGAAGTTGTTGCGGCATTTGACTACAATGAACAAGTAAACATCTAGTACTTTTTTATTCTCTGTAAATTCTTACCCAGGTTTTGTTGAATGAAGTACCTTCGATTCCTGGAGTAGCGTCTGGATACAGATTTAATGAAAATATGAAATAAGGCCTCTAATCTATTATCAGCTTAAGATAATGAATAGTGGGGATCAATAAAAAAAAAGATAATGAATAGTAGCTCCTAGTGCAATTGAATTACATACGATGCAGTTGGTGATGATGGGAAGGTGTTGAACTGTTGACCACATAATTTGATAATTGATCTGTCGATAATTATCACCAACTCTGGATTCTAAAGGCCTAAATAACTGACCTAACTAGAATAATGGACATCATAATTCATTATTAATTTCTTTAAGGACATCATAATTCACCAACTCTGGATTCTTATTTCTCAAGGCCTAAATGACTGGCCTAACTAGAACAATGGACATCATGATTCATTATTAATTGTTGTACATCGTAGCCAAGTAATTTCCCTAGTTTCTGTGGTTCCATGAACTGCCATAGAGGGAGAAACCAGGAGATAGATGGTTTGGCTTATAAAATTGGTAATCAGGTGATGGTAGTGCAAGACACAACCATTGTGATATCAGGGTGGTCGATCTCTTCAGTCACCGGCACTCCCACCAGTATAGGTACTTCTCAACTGTACATCTTCTCAATGTACAATAACACCTATATATAATCTTACCTCCTCCTATGATCTCACCAAACCCAAATACTTGTCCTTAATTCTTAATCATAAAACATGACAACTAAGCTCTTTTGTAGTTGTTGTTGCTCTACTTTGCACTGCGAGTGCCAGAAACCTGTTCAGTAAAAAGGGTGAAGTTGAAGAGACGAAGGAGTTTGGTTTGGGGCTGGTGTGGAGATGCTGGTTTTCACGAGATGCTGGTGAAGGTAGTGTTTTTAGAGGTTGTGCGGGACTGAAAGCAATAAAAGTATAAAACTTGGGAAGCAGAATCATGGGTAATTATCGACAATTGAGGACATTTTGGGAAGTTACACACAAAATTGACGTTAAATTTGACAAAAACAGGCGGAGAGGGGGTAAAGTCCAAACTGGGGGGATTTACTCAAATCGTGACCATAAAGGGTATTTTTTAATTGTTTCAGTATTTTTTAATGTCAATGTTGTAAACAAAACCCTTGTAATATCTACCATTTGGTCACTATGTTTGGAGAAGAATGAGATCATCTTCAAACAGAATCAGAGAACAAGGTATATAGACTGGAAGCATATGAAAGACTCCACAAAGGAATTTGGTTAGACCCAAATCTGTTTTCGCACTTTCTTAAAAGATGCACACTCAAGCTGTCAAGCAATCACTCTTACTAAAAGCAACTTCATTCTATAATTATTACCTCCAGTTGTTTCCATAAAGTTTGTTTTAAATCATCTTCTCAATTTGTATTCCAAATGTGACGAGTTAGATATTACAAGGGCTTTGTTGATGTAATGTCTATCAGCCTATGAGAAATATTATGTCTCATAACATTTTGATTGGTGGGTTTGTTCAAAATGGTGATTTAGAGAGTGTTTGTATGTTATTGGATGAAATGCCTGAGAAAAACTTTGCGACATGGAATGCGATGGTTACGTGGTTTATACAGTTTGAAAATTTAATGAAGAAGGGTCGAGTTATTGCACAGTGGATTTGGCATTAATGTTGGTGCTGGTGGTTTTGGCGGAGGGCGAGGTGGTGGTCTTGGTGCTGGTGAAGTGGAATTGGGGAGGAGTATCCGGATCCGGAAACCCTGAACTTGCATGCAACTATGCAAGTATGACAAAGGTCTTTTATATTTTCTACAGGTATGAAATATGAATATATGTAGTATAAGGCTATAAGCTATGGGAAATAAACCAGTACAGTAACTGAGTATACTGGTCAAATGTCAACACTGGTCCTTCTAAATTATCTCTGTCCTTAGTTTGCGAATAACTGTTGACAGTCTCATTACACTGCTTTAAGCCTTTGAAATTTAAAACTAAACATGATTAGCACTACTTTTTGGATTGGATCACCCTTAACCTGACTTGAGCAAACCAGGGCAGCAAAGAGCTGAGAATTTGATCTTTAATAAGAGTTGAAATCCTGAATATTCTGACAATATTCTGATTCTGATTCACGATTCATTGCTGAACCTCCACAAAATTTTGCAGAAATTTAATCTTGAAGCAATTCATGAATTATGAGCATTAAAATTCTACAAATCACCTAGTATCACATTTCATGAATACCAATTCCTCCTTTTATTCCACAATGGCTACATGATCTTGCACTATGCAAGATAAAGTGTCTTATTAGGTCCCTTTTTAAGTACAGAAACTAAAACATCATGTCAGTGGTTACAGTGCGTAGTACATAGTACTTATGTATCCTCACCTGTTTGGTACATTACTGAGGGACATGCACCCACTCAAAGGCTTCTTCCATGGCTCTTATTAGCGACATAAGATCAACTGCCATCAAATCATTAGCAGCCAAATTGTTGTTGTTGTTGTTGTTGTTGTTGTTGAGGGGCAATGGAGTCTGTCTTCTATGTTCTCCAATCACAAATCTACAGACTGGGCACTGGCCATTGCTCTTCACCCACCGAACAATGCAAGTTTCATGGAACATGTGGTTGCAAGGAGTTACAAGCACCTCTTGTTTGGGAACAAAGTCTTCCAAGCAGATTGCACAACTTTTTTCATCGTCATCTTGCTCTTCTTCCAATTTACCAAAGCTGGAGGTGTCTCTGTAGTATAGACGCCAACTCTTGTTTCTACTCTTTGGGTATGGATTGTAGACTTGTTTCTTCAACTTCGTTAAGGCTCTCTTCTGCTCTTCTCTGGTCAGTCTGCTGGATTCCTCTTCTTCTGAAGCTAGTTGCATGTTCCATTGACCCCTGACCCTTGGAGGAGACTCTTGAATAAACTGTCTAAGCCTTGGGTTTACTTGGGGTGCCATTTCATCTCCCAGAACCACAATTTGCATAGGAGAAAGAGGATGCAATGGAAATCTGCAATTGGACAACAATTTAGCCAGGAGTAATAACAGTAGCCAGAAGCAACACCTTTAAACAAAGTCTGTGGCGTCACAAAGCGCCAGGCACGCTAAGTCTAAAAAAGCGGGTACACATTTTACTGATATGCCATGGTTTTTGACATGGCAGGATACTTTGATGTCGTTTAGTTTCTCCTTATGTTGATTATTATCATGTCCGTTTGCTGAGATCGTAAAACCCATTATTACAAAGCGATATTAAAGATAAGAATATTTACCCATCTAAACCATAAGGACCTGTTCTTACTCTGTCTTCAAATAACCTCCAAGGGTCCTGGGCACCTCCAGTTATTTCCTGTAGAAGACCATTGTATGGACCAGGTCATTTTTCTCATGGGAGATGCACATCAATAAGAGTTAAAAAAGTCGGATTCTAAAAATTTCTTCCCTATTCAGCCATTTATGAAATCTTAACAGAAATTTATTTGAGGTGTGAATCATGCACATTGTAGGTTGTTCATGGTTTCTGGTTTTTCGTAGAAGTAGGGTTTCAGGAACACTTGGTCTACTGACAAAGTAATAAAATATTTGCAGGATCTTACAAGGTTAATCTTCAAAATCAACTGTGTCATACAGGGCAATTACTAGTTAATTTCTATTTCCGTTTCCATGACAATATTCACAATTAGAAATGTTAAGGGACTATTTTGTGTAAAGTTGCAAAGATCTCTAGCTGGAATCATACATTTTCTTTGACCATGAGGTCTTGAAACAAACACCAATTCCCCTAGGATGACTCACAGGTGGTGTTTCGGAGCATTAAGTTGCTTATGCAAGTCAGCATGTTGACAGGCTCATACTAAAATATGCTGTGATGGTGAGACAACAGACAGAATACTTACATGTGGTCTGGAGGGTTGTTGTCGTGGTGGATGTGGAGACCTGTTAAAGTTGCTATAGTTAGGAACCCGGGCGTCAGAGTTGCTTCCTGATCTCCTCCTCTCTGTAACTGCTGATCGGTTGTTGGTAGAGTTGCTCATGTCTTCCTCCCTGACAATTCCATGATTGTAGGAAAAATTTCTTGGTGCGGCATATGGCCTACTCCAGGCATAATTACCTGGAGCTTGTGCTTCCCACGACCTACTCCAGGCATAATTACTTGGAGCATGAATTGTTGAATCATTTCCTGATCTCCAGTTTCCTGGTACCAGAGGGAGGTTATTGGTACTGCTGCTCATGTCTCCCTTACAAGTTATCAATGAAACTCCAAACTTCAATTTTATTTGTGCTCTCCTCTTATTCCTTTTAGGTTTGATGATAAAATATTCTTTGCTTTTCTGTGTAATGCTTATGGCTCTTTTGCTCATAAAAGGTGCCTTGGAGATGCTTTTTTGTTGGCCATGATAGTGAATTGAAAGTAGATACGCAGGAAGAGGCTAACAAGATTACTCCAGCAAGGATTCCAAATTTAGGCACCTTTTTTCTTAGACCAACGTCCTCAGGGATGTGAGCTTCCATTGCGAGTTTGAAACCTGTACTCAGTTTCAGGCAAGCGACACATTTCAATGGCTGTTAGGATTACTTGTGTTCAATTGCACATGCCATTATCTCCTTGCAAATCCATTACTTAACAGAGATCATCTTCATCAGATGGAAGCTTATGCCATTTGATTGGCACAAGTTATTTCATGAGAGCATGAAGTGTAGTCTGTCTCCTTTTTTTCGTAATTTTTAGTCTCTTAACCTGACGATACTCCTAAACGAGTAGGCTGATCAGGCTTGTAATCTCTTCTTCCTCCTTTTATTTATATAATTTTCCATTTATAAAAAAAAAAAAAAAAGAAGAAGCAGCAAAATGTACCAGGAAACTTCCTGAGATGGTAAAAGTGTTTCCATAATAGAGACCAATTTTCGCATGCGTTACTAGTGGAGATCTTTTTTTTTTTTTTGTTCTAATAAATTAAAACGAATTTATTCTTAGAAAAAAGGTTGGATCAAAGCGAGCAGAATCTCACATACGTTGACATCCACTAACCTTAGTAACTTCTACTCAGAATGATAGCCATTCAGATATTCTGCAACTTGTTATAAATGCAGGTCTAAAGCTCCCATCACGACATTAGTCCACCATTATGTTCAAAAGAGGATGATCACAGTGGTCAGACCATAGTCTTAGACCATTGGCTATCACTTTAATAGCAATTTGCAATTTCGCAAAAAACATAAAAAGCGAATACAGCAAATATTAACTAGGGCTGTTACTCTTAGCTCAGTCAAATAAAGGAATAGGCAAGAAGAATCTACAAAATCAGTTCAGGACCCGGTAAAATTCTGAGCTTCTGAAAGGAGAATAAATTATAACCTCAACCATTTGTCTTGCGTACAAAATATACAATACAATACCACTGGATAAGTGGATATTACATTGCCATACTGGAACTCAAAGAATAGCTGAAGGTGAACATGAAGATATGATAATCAAACCTTCTTAAAGAATGACATAATATTTCCTTGCTTGACATCCTTCACACCACCTTTTCCTGCTTTCTTCGGTCCGGCTTTCCCGACTGGATTGGATGGAGCTTTACTTGCAAATGCAGGAGACTTCTTCGCTCCTTGGGGCCTAATTTCAGAAAACCAAAGTCTAGGAAATTAAGTATCTATAAATACATAAAATTGGCGAGGAAAAACTCAGATACTGCTATCAATTTGTTTCAGTGCTTACTTCCAACAATGTATCAAGGCCTGTGTCCTTTTTGGTTATGCAATATCTAACCCATATAACCAAAGAAATACTTATGACACAATGATTCAGCAAAAAAAATCTTAAGCAACAAACACAATCACATTGAGGACAGAGGCATGTTGTCCATTAGGAAATGAGATACTGCCATTTTAATGAGTATCATTCTATCCTCGAGGGAAAAAAAGAAATTAAGTTTTCTATCTTTCGAAATACCAGCAGAAATCCGGACCAGGGAATTCGCTATAGTCCCCAATTTTATGTTCTTAATTGGGATATTTCAGCGATTTTGGCCCAGCGAAAATCTCACGCTTAATTTAACTTCTTAATGCTTGTTGTATTATTTAGACAATTCTACCCTTATAAAAATTATTTTTATCATCCATAACCATTAAGTAATATCACAGTCAGATTCATTGGCTTAGTTAATGGCATTTCCTTTGTCTGATCACTTTGAAATTTTTACCATAAGTTCCTGAAGATTTCTGTTATATCATATCTAAAATTTAGAATTTTTAGACGATCCGTTTGAAAGTTACAGATTTTTTGTGGTTGTTATGTTTTACAAGAAAAATTACGTTACAGTCAGATTCATTTGCTTAATAAGGGGACTTTCTTTTGTCTGATCACTTTAAAAGTTTTACTATATGTTCCTTACGATTTCTATTATATCATATCCAAAATTTGGAATTTTTAAACGAGTCGTTTGAAAGTTACAG
Organism: Aquilegia eximia; assembly: GCA_023053565.1. Classification (NCBI taxonomy): domain Eukaryota; kingdom Viridiplantae; phylum Streptophyta; class Magnoliopsida; order Ranunculales; family Ranunculaceae; genus Aquilegia; species Aquilegia eximia. Next base: position 13,897,188 of record JALIGU010000001.1, read on the forward strand.
ATTTTTTTGTGATTATCATGTTTTAGAAGAAAAATTACAGTCAGATTCGTTTGCTTAGTAAGAGATCTTTCTTTTGTCTGTTCACTTTGAAATATTTTCCATATGTTCATGACGATTTCTGTTGTACCATATCCAAAATTTAGAATTTTTAGACGAGCCGTTTAAAAGGTTAAGATTTTTTTTTTAAATATCATGTTTTAGAAGAAAAATTGGCTTGTATAGTTTTGTTGTTAGAACATTTTTCTGTTTGTACGACGTAACAATATAGTGTAGTTACACAAATATTTTGGCTAAGGGTGAAACATTCTCATCTGAAGAACAACACTGAATTGTCAACTTGCGCAACCAGAGTGCAAATCAACTTTAGGTTTTTGGGTTATGTGATAAGGTACTGTGTATTGTCAAAATATTTTTCCAATAATAGGGTAACATGGTCAAAATCACACTTATGCATAAACAAACAAATCAAAAACAGAACTTCTTAAAAATGATAACCAAACAACTTTTTCAGCATTCAGTGTTCAGCATCTAGCATTAAGTATCCAGCATTCAGTATCCAGCATTCAGCATTTTAAACAAACACACCCTAAGCGTGAGATTTTCGCTGGGCCAAAATCGCTGTAATATCCCAATTAGCTCTTAATGCTTGTTCTAAACAAACAACTTAAAAAACACTTATTTCTGAATTTTAACCTAGTCCACCACTTAAGATACACTTAATGCTTAATGCTTAATGAAACAAACACTACCTAAATAAATGAATTTAATTTAATTTTAAAAAAGAAAAAAAAATCTTGAGAGGAAGACAATAACTTTGAGTGATTAAAAAATTCATAGTAGACAATAATCTGGTGAGCAAATAAAATTCCCTCACAGTAAAAGTATAATTGTAAATGACAGATTACATATAAACCTCGATTTGGTAAAAAAAAAAAAAAATTAGATAAGTTGCAAAAACAAATTACAAATATTTAATGTATCCGCAAGAAGGAAATGGGTTTGCAGGAGATTTGAAGAAATCAATACTGAATACTGATGGAAACAGAACCATATATATCCTAAAAACAATATACTATATACAAAAAAAAAAAAGTAATAAAATGAAACTAACCTTTCTCACCTTTACATTTCAAGCGTATCGTATCGTATAAATGGATGAGTATTTTTTTATTTATAAAAAGCCTCTTACAAATAAACCTCAAATCCAATTGTAAACGAAAATCAAAAAGAGACAATTACTAACCCTTGTGGAAAAGAAGAAAAAAAAAAATATGAAAAATGAAATATGGAAATACAAAATGTCAGGCCCAAGCCCGACTTAGTATAGGTCCAATCCAATTCTGATATTACCATTGAGTCCTGTATGAGTTGTCTATTAAGGAATGGGTGTAGTGTAACCGCTAAGGATATATATAGTGGACAGATGTAATGAGAAAGGCATAAATGAACAAGTAACTTTTACTTTCTCTTTCTCTTTCACGTTTCTTTCATTTCCTTCTACTATCTTTTCCTAAACTTGCTACCTTCCTTTCTCTTCTTCTTCTTCTTTGTTTATTTTTCATGATTCAAACCCTAATCAGGTCCTAATACCTGACAAGTGGTATCAGAGCAGTAGTTCTGGGCCGATCTAAGTCATTCAAGATGACTGAAACTAGAAATCAAAAGTTAGAGATTGTTGTAAAAAATTTGGAAGGACGGTTCGACGAGATGTCGGTGACTCAGTTGTCTTTAAAAGATGATGTAGAAGAGATCAAGATCTCCATTAAAGATATGAAGAATCAATTTGGATCATTCACAAATATGAAGAATCAATTTGGAGTGTTGTCAAAAGGAATCGAGGCACTGTTAGGTTCAAAAGGGATCGATTTGAGTAAGGACCCAAGCGCTGTTGTGACTATGAACTCAAATCAAATATCACCACCAACATCACCATCTTCATTAGGAGTTGTTTCAGGTAATGGTTTACTTGGGCCTCGACCTGTTGTTCATATTACAAGTGATAATGATAATGGAGGAAAATCTGTTCCTTCTAATAAGAATCAATATAACCCAGCTGAAGTAGTGACCCAATCAGGTGAAAAAAGTTCTAAAACATTTGGATCTAGCAGTACTTATGGCCATTACAAATTTCCTAAGTTAGAATTTCCTAAGTTTGATGGTGAGGATGTGAGAAGCTGGATTCGAAAAGCAGAAAGATATTTCAGGTTTAATCCGATTGAACCCACGCAGATGGCTTTATTTGCTTCATTACATTTGAGTGGTAGAGCTGATATTTGGTTTCAATCTTGTTATAATTCTTTTGGCGATTTGTCTTGGGAGGAGTTTTCTGCAGCAATTCGAGCTAGATTCTCAGAGGAAGCTTTAGAAAATATTGTGGGGGAATTCAACAAGTTAACTCAAACCTCTTCAGTGGCTGAGTATCAAGGTAAATTTGAAGAGTTGCAGGCTTTGATGCTGATAAAAAACGGACAGTTAACTGAGGGGTATTTTGTGGATAGTTTCCTAAGTGGGTTGAAGGATGAATTAAGACATCATGTTTCCGCTTTTCGACCAAGAGATCTCAACTATGCTATTTCTGTGGCTCGATCTCATGAGGCAGCTTTGGAATCATTACACAGAAGTCATCGTAATTTTTCCAGGACAACTACATCTGTTTCGGGGGTTTCCTATAGTCCAACACCTCAAAGTAAGTTTTCCAAGCCTCAATCTAGTTCATCTGTAAATCATTCGTCAAGTAATTACTCAGGACTATCCAGTGGAAGTTCTCACTCAAGTGGGGCTAGTACTTCCATCCCAATAAGGAAGCTAACTCCTAACGAGATGAAAACTAGAAGGGATAAAGGCTTATGTTATAACTGTGATGAGGTGCACTCCTATGGTCATAAATGTAAACAAAAGCAATTATTTATGCTTATTGGAGATAATGAAGACGAAGACATTCCAGACCCAAGTCAAGAACAAAGTTCTCTACAAATCATAGATAAGATCGACGACATTTCAGATGTTTCGATCTCTCTTAATGCCTTGACAGGGGTGACCTCTTATGAAACTATTAGGATCAAGGCCAGAGTAGGCCAGACCTATATTACGATCTTAATTGATTCGGGAAGCACCCACAATTTCATAGATGTGGACACCATACGAAATTTGGGACATGCTTTGATTGAAGCCTCACGTTTGTTGGTTAATGTGGCCAATGGACAGAAGATTCTGAGTAATGAGATTTGTCCTACTTTTGAATGGTCGATGCAAGGTCATAAATTTGTTTCGGAAGTGAGGATACTTCCATTAGGAGGATGTGATCTAGTGTTGGGAGTACAATGGCTTAAATCTGTAAGTCCCGTCACTATGGATTTTAATAACTTGCAACTTTCATTTCAGTTGGAAGGAACTATAGTATTGCAAGGAATTCAAGATGCAGCTGAGTTGAAAATCATTGGGGCCACAGCTACCCAAAAGTTATGTGATCGCCACCCTCATAGCATGATGAACATGTTATATTCAGTGTCGACTGCCACTACAGACACATCACTGGCCAATGAAGACCAACCTCCAGAAATTCAAGAACTTTTGCAGGAATTCACAGAAATTTTTGACGAACTAGTTGGTCTACCTCCAATCAGATCAGTGGATCATAAAATTTGTCTGAAAGAAGGAGCTGAGCCTGTAAATGTCAGGCCCTATAGGTACCCACACATACAGAAGGCTGAAATCGAAAAACAGGTCAAAGGCATGTTAGATTCTGGTGTAATTCAGCCATCTCAAAGTCCGTTCACATCTCCAGTTATTTTGGTAAAGAAGAAAGATAATAGTTGGCGAATGTGTATAGACTACAGGCAGTTAAACAGTATGACCATCAAGAATAAATTTCCCATTCCAATTATTGAGGAGTTGCTTGATGAACTCCATGGAGCTGCTGTGTTTTCTAAATTGGATCTGCGCGCAGGGTACCATCAAATCAGGGTTCATGAGTCGGATATAGGTAAGACGGCCTTCAGTACTCACTTGGGACATTATGAATTCAGGGTTATGCCATTTGGACTCACCAATGCTCCAGCTACATTCCAAAGCCTGATGAATGAAGTATTTCAAGCTCACTTACGGTGCTTTGTACTTGTGTTTTTTGATGATATCCTAATCTACAGCAAAAATTTGCAAGATCATGTCGACCATCTCAGACAGGTATTTTCATTAATGAAACACCATCAATTGTACGCCAAGGCATCCAAGTGCCAGTTTGCTAAGTCAGAGTTGGAATATTTGGGTCATCTCATTTCCTGGAAAGGAGTTTCGGCTGATCCTATGAAAACCGCAAATATGAAGAACTGGCCTACACCTAAGACTCTCAAAGCCTTGCGGGGCTTCTTAGGTCTAACAGGTTATTACAGGAGGTTTGTCAAACACTATGGCATCATGGCTAAGCCTCTCACTGATTTACTGAAGAAGGATCAATTTTTGTGGACTGATGCAGCTGAGCAAGCCTTTACTCAACTTAAAACTGCCATGATTACTACTCCTGTTTTACAATTGCCTAATTTTTCTAAAGTCTTTACTGTTGAGACTGATGCTTGTTTGAATGGTGTAGGAGCTGTTTTATTACAGGAGAATAGGCCTCTAGCTTTCCTTAGCCAGTCTCTTCCCCCTCAAAAGCTGGGTCTATCTACTTATGAGAAGGAACTCTGGGCTATCATTTTCGCTGTCACCAAATGGAGGTACTACTTATATGGTCGTCATTTCATCATCAAGACTGATCATAGAAGTCTCAAATATTTGTTAGAACAAAAAATATCTACATTGTTACAACAGAAGTGGCTCTCCAAACTTCTTGGCTATGATTACGAAATCTGTTATAAGAAGGGAGTCGACAATGTGGTAGCTGACAATTTATCTAGAGCTTTTGAGGATTCAGCATCTTGCCAGGCCATATCAATTGCGCAACCTTCTTGGGTACATGAGTTACTTCAGAGTTATGAAAATGATGAAACCATTCAGTCAATTCTTACTTCTTTACTGCTGTCAGCTAAGATCAAAGGCTATTCTCTTCACCAACAACTTCTCAGGTTCCAGGGTAAACTAGTGGTTGGGTCTTCTGGTTCTCTCAGGCGACACATTTGGACAGAACTACATTCTTCTGCTGTGGGGGGACATTCAGGATTGAAAGCTACTGCCAAGAGGATAACTCAATTTTTCTTTTGGCCTTCATTACACCAAGATGTCAAGTTATGGACTGCGAGTTGTGATGTGTGTCAACGCAACAAATCTGACCACAGCTCGGCCCCAGGATTACTTCAGCCTCTCCCAGTTCCTACTAGACCTTGGACTGACATCTCTTTGGATTTTGTGGAAGGCTTGCCTAAGTCTGATGGGGTGGATTCCATTTTGGTGGTAATTGATCGCTTCACTAAGTATGGACATTTCATACCTTTATCTCATCCCTACACAGCAGCTCAGGTAGCTCAGTCCTTCTTGGATAACATTTATAAGCTTCATGGTCGTCCGACAACAATAGTAAGTGATCGTGACCCCTTATTTCTCAGTACTTTTTGGTCGAAATTATTTACCTTGATGGGCACCAAGCTTCTTCATTCTACTGCTTATCACCCTCAGACCGACGGTCAAACGGAAAGGCTAAATCAATGTTTGGAGCAGTTTTTACGGTGCATGACTAGTGCTCGTCCAAAGAAGTGGGCTAAATGGCTTCCTCTTGCTGAATGGTGGTACAATTCCTCATTTCACTCGTCTCTCAAAATGTCGCCTTTCGAAGCCTTGTATGGATACAGTCCACCGGTGATTTCGGTGCCTCAGATACCAGTGGAGGGTTCACCTGAAGTTGTTACATTCCTCAAGGATCGTTCCATTATGTTCTCAGTCATCAGAGAAAATTTACTTCACGCTCAGAGTCGAATGAAATTCTTTACTGACAAGCATCGTTCAGATCGTGAGTTCAATGAAGGGGACTGGGTTTATCTTCGCTTACAACCATATCGCCAATCCACTGTGGTAATTCGTCACAATCTCAAGATTTCTCCACGGTACTTTGGTCCTTTCCAAATTGTGTCGCGAATCGGCAAAGTGGCATACAAGCTTCAGCTGCCTGCATCTGCCCAAATTCACCCAGTTTTCCACGTGTCTCAGCTAAAACTGAAGATTGGTACAACAGACACAGCCTCACCAGAGTTACCCTCAGTGGACATTCATGGTCAGTTCCTGATTTCTCCGGTCTCAGTACTCGACCGAAAGATGGTGCCACGTAATCATCAAGCTGTGACTCAATGGTTAGTGCAGTGGTCCCATACTGACCCTACTGCCACTTCATGGGAAGACCTCTCTGTATTGTCTAGGCGTTTTCCAGACTTTGTCAGGGCGAATATGCAGTCTTTTAAGAGGGGTGGAATGTCAGGCCTAAGCCCGACTTAGTATAGGCCCAATCCAATTCTGATATTACCATTGAGTCCTGTATGAGTTGTCTATTAAGGAATGGGTGTAGTGTAACCACTAAGGATATATATAGTGGACAGATGTAATGAGAAAGGCATAAATGAACAAGTAACTTTTACTTTCTCTTTCACGTTTCTTTCATTTCCTTGTACTATCTCTTCCTAAACTTGCTACCTTCCTTTCTCTTCTTCTTCTTCTTTGTTTATTTTTCATGATTCAAACCCTAATCAGGTCCTAATACCTGACAAAAAAAAACAAATTGGATAAAGAACTCGCTGAGGTAGAAGGCAGGCTGAAGAAGAGAGATCGGGAGAAGATGAGATGGAAGGATTTCATTGATTCAAATCCAAATCCAAATCCAAATCCAAATCCAACTCAAGATATAGATGTTGTAGTACGAATTATTCCCTATATATGGTAGTATGGTTGTGTTGTACACTGCTAACTGTACTTTGTCGGTCGAATATGAATCCAATAATAAAAACCCAACCGTTAAAGCCCAATATTAAAAGGGGAGAGTCGGTCATCTCTAGAATTCTTTCTTCCTCCTTTCGTACCGCCGCCCACCAGTACTTTCTTTTTACCTAACTTTTGGCTCTCTGCTCTGCCTCTCTCTCTCTCTCTCTCTTTCTTTCTCTTTTCCGCACGCAGAGTCATGTACGGACGGGAAAGAAAAACGCCTAAGAGCTCTACGAGCAGAAAACAATCAACATCCCAGAAAATCTCGTGTAAAAAGTTTGCAAATCTTCGTATATACAAAAACTCCAAACAATTAACAAATCCAAATCAATTGGAGGAGAAGAAGCAATCAGAAGAATTTATTTTCCAACCACGACAACTCTCTGAAGAGGTTCGAAACCGCTATCGAGGTCTGGGAAAACTGGAATGGCATTGTGTTCATCCGGATGATGATTTTGAAGATTATGGTATTAATCTTAAAGGAGACGTCACCTATATCCGCAAAATTAATTTGGGTGCCTTTTATGATGGTAAGTTCTCTACTATTTATTTTAAATTAATTAATTTTTAGATTAATTAATTAATTTTTAGATTTAGTATTTGTTTGCTATTGTGAAATCGAGTTGAATTTAATTAAGAGATTTTTGGATTGAAAGTCCAAATTTGAGATTCCCATTTGAAAAAAAAAAGAGATACCCCATTTCAAGACAAAAGAGCTTTAGCCGTAGGTGAGTTTTATGATGGCTAAGATAACACCACATCTTGAATTGTGGGTATCTCAAATTTCGACTTTCAAATGGGGTATGTCCAAAAATCTCTTTAATTAATTTAATCAAAAACTATTGTATCTATATATATCTCTCTCTCTATATATAATATAATTATATAGTAATTCATTTTTTTTTATTACAGAGCGTGAAGAAAGAAAGAAAATAAAGATAAACAAAGGATTCGAGCGTAAGTCCCACCACTAGATTACTAACTTCTTTCTATGAATTTGATAATCTGATTACATGAAATTACACCATTTCTCGATTTTTAACACTTATTAAATTGGCAAACATGCTGTTTGACCCTTCCTATTTATGCATTTTCTACATAATATAGTTTTTTTATCTAAATTTTGTGTTGTGTTTATCTATAGCGTCGAAGCCAAACAAGGGACATTGGTTTTGTGTCTATGACAACTCGTCAATTCCAAACTCTGGTAGGTATTCTACTTTCCTTTTTTTGCAAGTAGAATTGGCCACCCAACTGCCTATTGCTTTGTGGCATTAACCCAAATGCTATTGTCCAGGTCATGATCCTTGTAACATTTGTTTGAACCTGGGTCATTCTGCTGGGAGTTGTTCGTACTTGCGCTATGTTACAAAACACGCAACAATTGGTCCTGGTGGTGTGAGAGTCTGTAAGTGTTGTCGTACTATAGGGGGCCACACCGGTGATACCAACTGGATAGCATGTGTTGAATATAGTGTTTGTTTGAAATGTAGGAATATAGCTCAGCACGAGACTGGTGCCTGTCAGAGAAGTTATGAAAAGTTATGAATCATGTTTATATTATGTTGATTGGTTGGTTTGTTCAAAATGATGATTTAGAGAGTGTTTTGATGTTATTTGATGAAATGCCTGAGAGAAACCTTGCGACATGGAATGCAATGGTTACATTTGGAAATTTAATGAAGTACCCGAGTTTGTTTTCGCAAATGCATGTGATGGGAGTATGGGACTCTGTACTGATGAATTTACATTGAGTGAATCCGAAAACCCTTAACTTGCATGCAAGAATGACAAAGGTCTTTTTGTATTTTCTACTGAGTATAAATTTATGTAGTACAGCTATAGGAAATAAACCACTAACTGTCTAACTGAATATACTGGTCTTTCTAAATATACTGGTCAAGTGTCAACACTGGTCGTTCTAAATTGTGTCTGTCTTTAGTTTGTGAATAACTGTTGACAGTCTCGTTATGTCTCTGTCTTTAGTTTGTGAATAACTGTTGACAGTCTCGTTACACTGGTTTAAGCCTTTGAAAGTTCAAACTAACATGATTAGCACTACATTTTGATCTTTAAGAGCTTAAATCCTACATATTCTGACAATATTCTGATTCACGATTCATTGCTGAACCTATATCACCTAGTATGACAATATTCTGATTCTGATTCACGATTCATTTAATCTTGAGGCAATTCATGAATTATGAGCATATATTAAAATTCTGCAAATCACCTAGTATCACTATCACATTTCTTGAATACCAGTTCCCCCTTTTATTCCACAATGGCTACATGATCACATCAGATAAAGTGTCTTATTAGGTCCCTTTTTAAGTATAGAAACTAAAACATCATGTCAGTGGTTACAGTGCGTGCTACATAGTGAGTACTATAATTCCTCACCTGTTTGGTATATTACTGAGAGACATGCACCCACTCAAAGGCTTCTTCCATGGCTCTTATTAGTGACATAAGATCAACTGCCATCAAATCATTAGCAGCCAAATTGTTGTTGTTGTTGTTGTTGTTGTTGTTGTTGTTGAGAGGCAATGGAGTCTCTGTTCTCCAATCACAATTCTACAGACTGGGCACTGGCCATTGATCTTCACCCACCGAACAATGCAAGTTTTGTGGAACATGTGGTTGCAAAGAGTTACAAGTACCTCTTGTTTGGGAACAAAGTCTTCCAAGCAGATTGCACAACTTTTTTCATCGTCATCTTGCTCTTCTTCCAATTTACCAAAGCTGGAGGTGTCTCTATAGTATAGATAGACGCCAACTCTTGTTTCTACTCTTTGGGTGTGGATTGTAGACTTGTTTCATCAACTTCTTTAAGGCTCTCTTCTGCTCTTCTCTGGTCAGTCTGCTGGATTCCTCTTCTTCTGAAGCTAGTTGCATGTTCCATTGACCCCTGATCCTTGGAGGAGACTCTTGAATAAACTGTCTAAGCCTTGGGTTTACTTGGGGTGCCATTTCATCTCCCAGAACCACAATTTGCATAGGAGAAAGAGGATGCAATGGAAATCTGCAATTGGACAACAATTTAGCCAGGAGTAATAACAGTAGCCAGAAGCAACACCTTTAAACAAAGTCTGTGGCGTCACAAAGCGCCAGGCACGCTAAGTCTAAAAAAGCGGGTACACATTTTACTGATATGCCATGGTTTTTGACATGGCAGGATACTTTGATGTCGTTTAGTTTCTCCTTATGTTGATTATTATCATGTCCGTTTGCTGAGATCGTAAAACCCATTATTACAAAGCGATATTAAAGATAAGAATATTTACCCATCTAAACCATAAGGACCTGTTCTTACTCTGTCTTCAAATAACCTCCAAGGGTCCTGGGCACCTCCAGTTATTTCCTGTAGAAGACCATTGTATGGACCAGGTCATTTTTCTCATGGGAGATGCACATCAATAAGAGTTATAAAAGTCGGATTCTAAAAATTTCTTCCCTATTCAGCCATTTATGAAATCTTAACAGAAATTTATTTGAGGTGTGAATCATGCACATTGTAGGTTGTTCATGGTTTCTGGTTTTTCGTAGAAGTAGGGTTTCAGGAACACTTGGTCTACTGACAAAGTAATAAAATATTTGCAGGATCTTACAAGGTTAATCTTCAAAATCAACTGTGTCATACAGGGCAATTACTAGTTAATTTCTATTTCCGTTTCCATGACAATATTCACAATTAGAAATGTTAAGGGACTATTTTGTGTAAAGTTGCAAAGATCTCTAGCTGGAATCATACATTTTCTTTGACCATGAGGTCTTGAAACAAACACCAATTCCCCTAGGATGACTCACAGGTGGTGTTTCGGAGCATTAAGTTGCTTATGCAAGTCAGCATGTTGACAGGCTCATACTAAAATATGCTGTGATGGTGAGACAACAGACAGAATACTTACATGTGGTCTGGAGGGTTGTTGTCGTGGTGGATGTGGAGACCTGTTAAAGTTGCTATAGTTAGGAACCCGGGCGTCAGAGTTGCTTCCTGATCTCCTCCTCTCTGTAACTGCTGATCGGTTGTTGGTAGAGTTGCTCATGTCTTCCTCCCTGACAATTCCATGATTGTAGGAAAAATTTCTTGGTGCGGCATATGGCCTACTCCAGGCATAATTACCTGGAGCTTGTGCTTCCCACGACCTACTCCAGGCATAATTACTTGGAGCATGAATTGTTGAATCATTTCCTGATCTCCAGTTTCCTGGTACCAGAGGGAGGTTATTGGTACTGCTGCTCATGTCTCCCTTACAAGTTATCAATGAAACTCCAAACTTCAATTTTATTTGTGCTCTCCTCTTATTCCTTTTAGGTTTGATGATAAAATATTCTTTGCTTTTCTGTGTAATGCTTATGGCTCTTTTGCTCATAAAAGGTGCCTTGGAGATGCTTTTTTGTTGGCCATGATAGTGAATTGAAAGTAGATACGCAGGAAGAGGCTAACAAGATTACTCCAGCAAGGATTCCAAATTTAGGCACCTTTTTTCTTAGACCAACGTCCTCAGGGATGTGAGCTTCCATTGCGAGTTTGAAACCTGTACTCAGTTTCAGGCAAGCGACACATTTCAATGGCTGTTAGGATTACTTGTGTTCAATTGCACATGCCATTATCTCCTTGCAAATCCATTACTTAACAGAGATCATCTTCATCAGATGGAAGCTTATGCCATTTGATTGGCACAAGTTATTTCATGAGAGCATGAAGTGTAGTCTGTCTCCTTTTTTTCGTAATTTTTAGTCTCTTAACCTGACGATACTCCTAAACGAGTAGGCTGATCAGGCTTGTAATCTCTTCTTCCTCCTTTTATTTATATAATTTTCCATTTATAAAAAAAAAAAAAAAAGAAGAAGCAGCAAAATGTACCAGGAAACTTCCTGAGATGGTAAAAGTGTTTCCATAATAGAGACCAATTTTCGCATGCGTTACTAGTGGAGATCTTTTTTTTTTTTTTGTTCTAATAAATTAAAACGAATTTATTCTTAGAAAAAAGGTTGGATCAAAGCGAGCAGAATCTCACATACGTTGACATCCACTAACCTTAGTAACTTCTACTCAGAATGATAGCCATTCAGATATTCTGCAACTTGTTATAAATGCAGGTCTAAAGCTCCCATCACGACATTAGTCCACCATTATGTTCAAAAGAGGATGATCACAGTGGTCAGACCATAGTCTTAGACCATTGGCTATCACTTTAATAGCAATTTGCAATTTCGCAAAAAACATAAAAAGCGAATACAGCAAATATTAACTAGGGCTGTTACTCTTAGCTCAGTCAAATAAAGGAATAGGCAAGAAGAATCTACAAAATCAGTTCAGGACCCGGTAAAATTCTGAGCTTCTGAAAGGAGAATAAATTATAACCTCAACCATTTGTCTTGCGTACAAAATATACAATACAATACCACTGGATAAGTGGATATTACATTGCCATACTGGAACTCAAAGAATAGCTGAAGGTGAACATGAAGATATGATAATCAAACCTTCTTAAAGAATGACATAATATTTCCTTGCTTGACATCCTTCACACCACCTTTTCCTGCTTTCTTCGGTCCGGCTTTCCCGACTGGATTGGATGGAGCTTTACTTGCAAATGCAGGAGACTTCTTCGCTCCTTGGGGCCTAATTTCAGAAAACCAAAGTCTAGGAAATTAAGTATCTATAAATACATAAAATTGGCGAGGAAAAACTCAGATACTGCTATCAATTTGTTTCAGTGCTTACTTCTAACAATGTATCAAGGCCTGTGTCCTTTTTGGTTATGCAATATCTAACCCATATAACCAAAGAAATACTTATGACACAATGATTCAGCAAAAAAAATCTTAAGCAACAAACACAATCACATTGAGGACAGAGGCATGTTGTCCATTAGGAAATGAGATACTGCCATTTTAATGAGTATCATTCTATCCTCAAGGGAAAAAAAGAAATTAAGTTTTCTATCTTTCGAAATACCAGCAGAAATCCGGACCAGGGAATTCGCTATAGTCCCCAATTTTATGTTCTTCCCCATGGAAGACATCTTCTGTTCTTGAATGGTGTTTCCAATCTCCCAGTTTCTCTTTTTCATTCTGCTCGATGAGATTCTATTATGTCCGAAAAAAACTTTATTACGCGCTTATAAAAATTAAGTAAATGTAAGTGCTTGTGAATTTATTGATTCCTTACAAACTTATTTTGTGAATTATGGTGGTGCCATAATGGCTTAGGCGTCAAGCCAGCAACTGACTTCCGAAGTTCCTATAGATATCACATGTATGCTATAGCCAGCCAGACATTAGACAATCAAGTAGCAAGAGGCTAGCTAGAACTTCTGTAAATATGAAGTTTACAGGAAAAGACCAATTTTAATGTTATTTGACATAGAGAATCAAAGAATTAATAACGATTAAACAAAACAGTTGATGAATGTGACCTGTTGTTGGCAGTTTCAGTAACTGTATCCTTCTTGTCAGTGTTTTTATTGTCTGTCTCCTCTCCTTCCCAAACAACCTCAGTCACTGTAAACCAAAGCATATTGATTTATGTTAAACTCTGTAGGAAAAAATTCCAGCAAGCGTTCAGAATGGTATATCTAAATGAATTTCTGAGGCCATTGTTAATTTGTCTGAAGCTGATGATGTATATCACATCTTTGACAAACATCATCAGATGTAGGCTTTGAGTAAAGATCCAAACAATATTAAAAAAAAAAAGGACAATATCCACAAAGGTTCAGTGCTATAATCAGATGTAAATAACTCCCAATGGTCAGCAGGAAATGACATATATTCTAATATTGGTACAAGGCAACAACAGTACTAAAATATGGGAGGATAGATGATAAATATTATATGTATACGCAATAAGGGTAAAAGTAAATGTGCGATGAAGCAAAGAGGACAATACAAAATCGGACTTCAAGGAAAAAGTAAATGTGCCTTGAGGCAAAGAGGACAATACAAAATCAGACTTCAAGGAAAAGACTAGGCAAGCGGATAAAGTGAGACCCCATACCTTCCCGTCCACGGTCATCAATCCGTGTCTTGCAAACTCTTTTCCGTTTGGATGAATTAGAAGCATCGTCTGTGGTTTTATCTTTCCCAGGTGCCTCGTCTTTAGGATCAAGGGTCTTCACTGACTTCCCAGTAGTCTTGTCCAAGCTGACCAACACTTCATCTTCCTTTGGAAGAAGTTTAGATTCTCTTTCAGTTGTTTTTTCTTGCTTAATCTTTGGTTGATCTTCTGTCGGGGATTCAAAGTTCAAATTTTTCTTCTCAACCAACAAAGTTTTGGTATTGATTTCAGAGATTGGACTTGAGTTCTTTTTGGGAGGATCTGGTGATGCCAGATTAACTGCATCTTCAAAATCATCTTCATCTGAAGAATCAAAAACAACCCGCCTCTTTCTTTTGCCTTCGCCATTAGAAGTTCTCTTATGGCTAACACATTGTGCATCCTCATCTTCATCATCACTTCTTAATGTATCCATTGCTTCACGAGCACAAATTTGAGCCTCCGCTGTAACTAAATTTCCTGTTTTGAATGAGAGAAGTAATTAAAGACAATATCTGAAAAGAAAAAACAAACATTATTCACGCATAACAGTGTAAAATTAGTCTTCTCCCACTTATTTAGCAGATAATATATAATAGATAGAAAATTCAAACGGAAAGTTCAATTGTGACACCTACCAATTGAATTCTGAACATCTTTGTTTGTTTCTGGAGGGCATGCAGGTTTTAACTTTACAGATGCACGGCCCCACATATTGGCCAGCGATCCGCTAGTTCCTGAGGAGGTTTTTTCATTTGCTTTCTTTTTATTAGCAGGAACTGCAGTAACCTTTCCTACATTTGAACGAGCATGAACATTACTGTCTGTGGCATTACTTTCAGTTTTGACATCTGGAGCTGTCACAGTTGGAGACTGTCCGCTTTTGAGACTTGACTGTTGTACTTTTGTTTTCTGTTGTGGAATAGCTGGACTTTGAAGTGCATTACTAACTTTAGGAGACATTGTGATTCCTGTTGCATTCTTTGAGTGTGGGGGAGCAACACCTAAAGATGTTCCATTGACATTGCGCTTGACAAAAGAATTTGAAACACCACAGAACCTGGAGAACAAAATTCATGAGGTAAGAAGTTGAGCAGATCCAAATCAGTAAGCATCCCAGTATGAGAAGCTTTCAATACTTCCACAACATACAGTCTATTTCTTTAGTCAAGTGTAGGAAATCAAATCAACCTGATTGCATATAAGTACGCTGGTGTGTGATATAAAATACATCGAAGAGTGACTCAACTCCTCTATTGAAGAAAGGCCTTCCTCAGTTAAGAGTAGGTTATAGCCTGACACTGCATATAAAGGGCTTAAGCCCCACAACATTGAGGCTATAACCTCATAGCACACTAAGACTACAACCCAAGCTTCGCAGGATGGCACTTCAATTTTTATTCATTTATGTTCTTTCCCACAACCATCCTTTAAATTTTAGTTATTGACTTAAACATCCCCAAAGAATACCATATATGGTCTCAAATCACCTTCGTTGAAAAGTTTAAGACTTTGATCTCAACAATCATTTTCCCTCTTTGAATGATTTGCTTATAGAGAGCTCATATCTCATGGCGACTAGACCCTGGGCCTTCGACGAAAGATGATGTGGTTACTTAAGTCGTCATAGAGTCACTGATCAGGTAACGAGGAGGCAATATGGATGCTTGGTTGGCAATAACACGATGACAGAGCTTTTTGGGCAAACTTTGAAGAATCCAACTTTGATTACCCTTCAGGCAGGCATGGGATGGGGATTCTTAAGTCTGGTTGTAATAATAAGAAGAATAGCTAACAAATCTCTTGCAGATTTAATTTATCGCTTTCGTCTTCTCAGAGTAAAATCTTTTCTAAAAAATAAAATAAAGTTATAGCCTCCTCAAATCAACCAAGAAATCACGAAGGAGCCTCAATAATTTTGTTTTTGTTTTAATAGTTTTATTTACATGGCATGTTGCTTCTCATTATTCTCTATTTAATATATTAATGTCTTTTCAAGAAGTTTTTTTAGTCTCTTTACATTGAGGCTCACCTTAAGCCTCGAGACTTCAATGTTTACTCTCAAAAAGTTCAGTAAAAATATTTTAGTGATCTAATATTTTCCAAGGCTTTGTTTTCTTCATATGAATACACGGGAAAAATAAACACTAATACTACTTGGACTGCAATGAAAGGACCAAACAGTTTATTTTGAGCCTTACGGTATGTTTTCAACAAAAAATGGGAGAAAACACATGTCTGCTTATCATGGTCTTTTATTCAAAAATGGTCTTTTATTCAAACTGCAAAAATTCACACATAAATTCACTAATAAGTAATAATAATCATATATTGTGTTCTCTACAGAACCCTACGAAAGCCATGAAGCCTATGCATATTCCTAAAATAATATTAAATCTGTGCATTTGCAAACAAAACAACCAAAAAGAATACAGATCTGACCTGTTGTCTCTCAAACAATTATCTAGATTAGAGGGTTGATCAAAGAGCCCTTCTGCCTGAACAAATTCAGCATTCCAGATAGCTGCAGGATCCTTAGGCACGCATGCTTGCACACTGTACACCTGAAGTGAGCAATTATCTTCAAATTGCTTTTTGACCTCTGGAAACAATAGATAAGGACAACTCAGTTTCTGATTATGTTTGCCAAAGTATAGATTCCACACAAATTCTTGAGAATAGTACATTGTTGTCAGAAAACAAGAACAGCATAGCATAGCGGTGGGAGAATTCTACATGAAGTGAAAAAACACATATCTTTGACGTGGCGATTGATAATCCAGCAATGATACCTTCACATAAATGGAAATACAAGATTTCCATTTTGACAGTTGTTGGAGTCTCTTAAGTAAACTATAGCCCAAAGAATGATCCATAAAGATAAAACAACATAACAAAAGGTAGCACTGCATTGCGAAAATATAATGGTTGTATCCACTCTACGTTGAACATACACCAACAATTTAAAACAAATTCAATTTTCCTCTCTTCTCTCAACGGGAGGGGTTGAAGGGATATGTGAGTAGATTATACTGGTGGGTTTTATTTTTTTTTATATTTTTTTGTCGTACGGGTGGAGTTGAAATCAGGTCTCTGGCACAACTCTACTGGTTTTTACCAACAAACTCGTTTATGTCATAGACATATTCATCCAGAAAGAACTCCATATTAAACATAGTTGTGCTTAGAAATCTATAAGAATAATATGCATGCTGATTTCTAACAGATTGGTTTGGGATGAAGTCCAACAGAAGAAGGAAACAAATAGAGGACCTTGAAATCACCATTAAACTTTACAGAAGAACTTTGGCTGTGCTTGTTTCACAGAAAAGTAGAGTAAAACAGTTTCTGCACTATTTTCCAAAGAAAAAGATTCACCAAGTTTAACAGATTTGTTGCTTGGTGTGAGGAAGCAAAAAATTAGGAAAGTAGAGAGAGAAAGGGACGGAGAGAGAAGTGAGAAGCGGACCAGACGAAAGACATGAGATGAGGAAACTTATCCGGGAGTTTTAAAACCGTATAAATTGCTTACGTGTTTTGCGGTTTTGACAAAAGTTTCTCGTGGTCCCCACTGTTTTAGCTGCCAACCAAGCAGATGGAAAATGGAAAAGTTGAGAAAAGTTTTGCTTTCCTGGGACTTTCCGGGTAAACAAGCACAGCCTATATATATACCAGAATCTAACCTGCAAGCTTAACTCCAGAAACAAACTGGACATGATATACTGGAGAGCTATCCTTCAAAAAGCCAGACAAGCAATATACTACTTCTAATCCATTTCCATTTTGTTCAACAAACTCTTGAAGGATCCTGAGCATGACAACAATCACCAACAGTATCAGTGAAACAAAACCCAACTGCAATAGAACACACTTCAAATAGAATTTTCTTACCTCTTTGCATCATTTGAGGACACTGAAAAGTTCCGACTAAGCCATTTGTAGGACACCTGATTGGAGAAGGCATGTTACTTTTAAAGATAATAACAAAACAATTCTTCTATGGAAAGATCATTATGCAAAAGTGCAAAACAAGCAAAGTGATCTAATGTTGATTTTTTTGTAAAGTGAAACTCAAATATAATTGCCATATACATGGAAAAAAATTGATACTACAGAACACAATACAAAACAGCCATTACGTAATAATTTCCTATCTAGAACTGATAGGTCTCCCATGGAACCAAGCCTAATAATACAATTTGATTGTATAACACCATCTATGGTGTCTTATAATAGAAACTTCACATGCCTCCAAGACAATTCAATTCACTTAGGATAGTCATTGTTGCTGCGTCAAAATGGTGAACAAAAATCTCTAAACATCAATTGTATTGAAACCTGATTTCCACTGTTTACAATTGTATCATTAATCCCAATATCTATTCTAACCTAAAATTAAAATCCACACTGTAAAGTGTAAAGATCCATACTTGACACTTTTCTACAAAGGTTAAAACTTGACATCAAATCCAAATATACTCTCACACCACGAGGTAACAGAATAATAGATCTCTATGATGAACTCCATTAAACCAACTAAACCTTTAAAACCCTAATTATGAAATTATTTCATAACCTAAACCCCTTTAAACCTAAAAATTCGACCAAATCTTACTAAAAACGTCTCTAAATTTAATAAATTAATCAATTTTGATTAATTCTCGATCATTCAAAACAGCAAAAAATCAATAATATTTATCTCAAGAAAATGAATCAGAAGAAAACGAATTAAAAGTAGGAGTAAATCAGATGAAAGTTAATACCACTTGAAGCTTGTCTGATACGAGAGCTTGGATTTCACCAAGAATATCTAGGGTTCCGGCTTCCGCCATTTTTCCCGGCGATTGAAATGAGAAATTGACCGACACGAATGAGTTCCCGCGAAAACTAAACTTCACCCTTTTAAAGGTTTTCTTTCCCGCCTTTCATCTTCGTTCTCGGCTTTGTTGGGGAAATTTTATTCCGCGGGTGTTTTCACCATGAGTCACGTGCGTGTTTTGTCTCTTAAATACACCCGGTAAACATACCTCATTAATCAATAAATACGCCTCCTTTTGATTTTTCTAGCACTGATGAGGTACGAATTTTTTTTTTCAAGTACCAAGGAGATTGCTACTGGTATTGACAGGGATTTTGATTTGTCTGCTCGTCAGAAAGCTGTGATAGAATGTTTACAGACCGAACATACCAAAAACTTTCTTATTGCTATTTGTATGGAAGGGTTAGGACAACGTATCACGACAGTGGAGTATCGTGCTATTCTCCAGTATTATCTCATGATCCCGTTATATACAGATGAGAACTTATGTCCTGTATGTAAGAAGAGTCGACCAGACGCTTTTGGGGACCATGCTGTACACTGTAAGTATTACCCCGGTTTTAAATACAGACACGGTCATGTGTGTGATATACTAGATGATGTGGTATGGCAAGCAGGAATACAGGTACAGAAAGAGGCTCCGGTCAATTTTCTTGCAGACCCGTCAGAAGGCAGATCAACACTACACCCATTTGATGTTTTGATATATAGTTGGTTAGAAAGGAAACATGCATGTGTTGACATCACAGAAGCATCTCCGATATGCTGGGTTTGGTAATGAAAATTTCGAAATGGGTCATGCAGCCATTAATGCAGCTACAACTAAGGTACAGAAACACGAGGGAGAATGTGCAACGAACCAGTATTGTTTCATTCTTTTTGCTTTTGACACTTTTGAGTTTCTAGCACCAGAAGAAATTGAACTTCTCAGGAGGGTACATAAGGTGATGAATAACGATGTGATGACAGCGGGTTCCAATGAATATGTATTTCGTAGGATTGGTTTTGCTATTCAAAGAGGGCTTGCAGCGCAGTTTGTAGCGCGCTTGTCCTCTAGCTTTGTGTAATTCTTCCTGTGTCAATAAAATTTGTTTTTTAAAAAATAAAAAATAAAAAAAATACTACGAGTATAATCATGGTAAAAAAAAAACAAAAAACAAACTACCAACCTGTGGTTTGGACTTTGGAATATGTTATATGGCTTTTGCCCAAAAAGTAGTAGAATATCCCCAAATTTTGTCAATTTATTTCGGTTGACATAACAATTATCGCAGTTTTGACGCAAAATATTATTTGACATTTTGTTGGCATCTATCTATGGCCACAACTACCATCGCTTTAATTCTACATATTAATGCAGGTAATTTATGGGAGAGAGAAAAAATTAGCAAATACTCTATGTCTCCGTGTCCTCAGGCGGTCATGCATGTGTATGTAGAACAACACTCCAATGAATTCAATATTTAATACAAACTTCAGGCATTAGAAGAGTTTATGATTATGGATATTCAGTTGCTACTAAAGAAGATCCCTCATCATGGACTCGTTTTCACGTATAGAGAAGGTTGTAAGTACCATGGCAGGTGGCGTGTACAGGATGGGAGGCATCCCAGGGGAAGAAGAACCAAGAACTACCTGATAATAGCTTGGAACATTCTGGAGTGTCACGGATAAAACACGTGATGCCTGGCTGTCAAGCATTTACCCCATAGCACGTGATGGAGAATGAAAAACGTAGGAGATGGGAGAACCATAGGATGCAGAGAGAGATCCTACGGTTGAAGGATAGCGGTGATTACCGCTATATAAGACAAACGTTAGGGGTTCACAGAAGGTAACTGTTCATTCTTGATAAAACCCATTTTTCTAAACCTAGCCATTTTACTGACTTGATCGTTGGAGCTTTATCCATTGGTCATTGTCCGGTGGTCATTGCAGGTACTAGGAGCGCAACAGCTAAAGAACACAGCAGACTCAACCCTTTGGCAACAAAGCTCATCAAGAAAAGGGCTTACATTTGGCGCTAGAAGGAGGGCTTTCTAGATCTAGGGTTTTGAGAAAAAGGTTGAAGGAAGCAAACAAAGAACGATGGTGACACAAACTAGATCGTGCACATATCCTGGAGGTGCAGCTGGTGGAGGAGCTCTTCAGATTGGCCATCCTCAACCCCTCCAGGAAGGAGAAGATGAGACAAGCAGGTTGAGGGAAGAAAACTTAAGGCTGAGGGAGCAACTAGGAAGAATGGAGGAGATGGAACGTCAAAACCTCCAGGAGGGAGAGAATGAGGAGGTCAGAAATGAAAACCTACGGAGACCTATGGAAGGAGTAACAACAGGAGAAGGATCAGGTGAATCGGGAGTAAGAGCTCGTGAAGGGAATCGAAAGGAAGGGGTGAACGATGAAGAGATTCCGGCGGCTGACCCGTACACCAGACTTTTCGATATGATATGCAAGGTCCAAGAGGACATGAGGGCGCAGACTAAAGGAAAAAAACATAGAGGTGACTCAAGACTTGGAGAGATTGGGCAAGAGGCCATTAGCTGAAGTATGCTACCGACATGGGTTCCCAAGTAAGTTTCAACCCCCTAAGTTTAATGAGTATGACGGAACAACTGACCCTGTGCAGCACTTGAACAATTTCAAGCAAAAGATGGCGGCTTGGGAAGGTAGTCAGTATGACGGGATGTGGTGTCGATTATTTCCTAGCAGTCTGAAGGACAACGCTACAGACTGGTATCTCAGTTTATCATCAGGGAGTGTGTCAAGCTTTGCTCAGCTAAGTGAGATGTTTGTGAAACACTATATTCATCAGAAGAGGCAGGCTGCAGATATAGCATCATTGTTTGATTTGGAACAAGCTCCAGGTGAGTCTCTTAGGAAATTTGTTACTAACTTCAAAAATGAGATTTTGAGAACAGATGGCGGAGTAGATGAAAGAACAGCGGTGGTAGCATTTCAGAAAGGCATAAATAAGAAATCTCCGGCATATGACTCAATTGTGTTATCACGGATGGCGACTCTAGATGAGCTTTTTCAGAAGACAGAGAAGTACATCAGACTAGAAGACATAGCATCATGGAGAGCTCCTAAGGTGTTGTCAGCTACCGTTAACACAGTGGCGGAAAAAAGAAAGAAAGGAGAAGCTAACTCACGAAGTGATACACCACCAAGAGATTCCGGCAGCAGGAGAAACATGGATGGATCGAGAGGTCAGGACAAAAGAGAAAGGAGGGAGGATAGAGATACTTCGCCAAAAAAGCTGACACCACCGAAACCGCTACCGCAACTCACCATGTCGCTGGACCAAATCTTGAAGAGAATAAGAGGAAGAAAGTACTTCCAGGAGCCGTCGGTAAGATGCAGGACGGTCAGGGGAAAGCCTTTCTGTGAGTATCATCAGACTTACAACCACCCTACTAGGGATTGCTATGAGTTCAAATCATTGATCTGGAAATGGATTGAGGAGGGCCATTTAAGAGAATTTATAGTGGAAAAGAACAGGGAGGAAGCCAAAGCAGAAGTACAGGTCAGAGGGACCGTTAACATGATCTTAGAAGGAGCTAGAGAGTCCATGAACGAGGTCAGGAGGAAGATATGAAGAGTGATGCAGATAAGAGAAGACCTGCAAACGGTAGGAGCCGTACCAGTCATGCGAAACGGCAGGCCAGTGCATCAGAATGATCCGATCGGGTTTTCAGAGGAAGACCTCAGAGGAGTAGTCACGCCACACAATGATCCATTAGTCATTTCCATACTCATTGGAAATTGGAATGTCACCAAAGTGCTAGTAGACTGTGGAAGTGAAGTAGACGTTTTGTTCACCAGGGGCTTGGATCAAATGAAACTAGAAAGAAGCAGTTTGGTAAATTCACCTGGAGACATTTACGGATTCAATGGGGGAGCAGTGCAGCTAGTAGGAGAGATAGTTTTACCGGTTACAACACACACTAGAACTGTCATGTCAAGGTTTGTGGTCATAGATTTGCCGATAGAGTACAATGCAATCTTAGGGAGAGAGTGGATTCATCTAATGAAGGCGATCCCGTCAAGTTACTACCAGAAAATCCGATTCCCGACTGAAGACGGGCAATATGAGATAAGGAGTAATCAAGCTATGGCCAAGAATTTGAAGATAGCAACAGTCAAAAGCATGAGGCAAGGCACAACAGGTGCTGGGCCGTCATCTGTCCCTGCATAGCAACGACAGAAGGAGGATGACGGGATCTCACGTGAAGCTTTAAAGACAGAAGAACAAACGGAACCCACCCGTCAACCTCAATGAAGTAGGGGGTCAACAGATCACCTACATGGGAAGAATCTTGGATCCGAAGGTGAGACATGATCTTCTACAGTTCTTGAAAGTTAATGTAGATGTGTATGCTTGGTCTATGAACGATATGACAGGGATCGATCCAGATATAGCATGCCACAAATTAAATGTCAATCCAAATTTCCAACCAGTTGCACAGAAGGTGAGAACTATGAAACCTACACTAGCAGGGGCGGTACAAAAGGAGATTGAAAAAATGGAGGTAGCTGGGATAATAAGAGAAGTTCAGTATCCAGAGTGGGTAGCTAATATAGTAGCGGTATCTAAGAAGAATGGAAAGGTTCGGATTTGCATAGACTTCACAAACCTAAACAAAGCATGCCCCAAAGATAGATACGTCATGCCAAGGGTAGATGAACTCGTGGACAGGACAACAAGCTTTGGATTACTATCGTTCATGGATGGCTATTCCGGTTACAACCAGATCCCACTTTATGGTCCAGATCAAGAGAAAACTGCCTTCTATGCTGGTAAGAAAACATTATGTTATACCAAAATGCCATTTGGCTTAAAGAATGCAGGTGCCACTTACCAGAGGCTAGTAGAGATGATGTTCGAAAGTCAGCTGAAGAAGACGGTAGAAGTATACATTGACGACATGTTGGTCAAGTCCAAGGAGCCGGATGACCATCTGAAAGACCTGAGAGAAACCTTCCAAACATTGCGTCAATTTAACATGAAGCTCAATCCAGAAAAATGCACGTTCGGAGTACAGTCGGGAAAGTTCCTTGGTTACATTGTTACCAAGAGAGGGATAGAGGTTAGTCAGGAGCAGATCAGAGCACTCACAGATATGGCGTCACCAAGGACACAGAAGGAAGTACAGGTACTGGCAGGCCGAATCACGACATTGGGAAGATTCATATCAAGGTCCACAGACAAATGCAGGCCAATTCTGAAGCTCTTAAAAAAGAATTTATCCTTTACCTGGAACGATGAATGCGAAAAAGCTTTCTAGAAATTGAAAGAATACTTGAGTAAGCCGCCAATTCTATCAAAGCCAACACCAGGGGAGACGCTCTACGTCTACCTAGCAGTATCCGACATTGCAGTAAGTGCAGTCCTAACTAGAAGAGAGGCCGCAAAGGAGAACCCGGTCTATTTCCTCAGCAAAAAGATGACTTCCCCAGAAACAAGGTACTCAAGAGTTGAGAAGTATGCCCTCGCCTTACTCTTTGCGGCACAAAGGTTAAGACCTTATTTTGAAGCCTATAGTCTCACGGTGGTTACAAACCTCCCACTGAATCAAGTGATGCCTAAGCTCGAGCGTTCAGGAAGAATGGAGAAATGGGCAGTTTCGCTAAGTAAGTATCACATTCAGTATGAACCAAAGAAGGCGGAAAAATCCCAAGTACTAGCAGACTTCTTGGCGGATTTCCCAGTGGACGATGTAACTTGGGATGCAGAAATGCAAGGGGAGGAGCAGTTAGAAACCCTAGAAACTCAGGATAATGGGTGGAAAAACGTGAAAGGATGGAAGGTGTTCACAGATGAATCAGTAAATAAAGGGAGATCAGCAATCGGGATAGTAGTGGTAACGGCAGAGAACACCAAGATTGAGATCGCAGAAAACTTAGCTTTTCCGGCTACCAATAATGAGACAGAGTACGAGGCAGTACTAAAAGGCTTGGAAGTATTGCTGAAGCTAAAGGCAAATGAGGTAACGGTTTTCATGGACTCAAAGCTGGTAGTGGAACAGTTCAACGGGGCATATAGAGCTCTAACTGGGAAGATGACGCTGTACTTGGAGGCATTGAAGAAGAGTGTGGCTAAATTTACAAAGGTAGAGATTGTGCATCTGTTTAGGGGAGAGAATCAACATGCTGATGCCTTGGCTTACCTGGCAACGACAACAGAAGAAAATTCAACTAAAACTATAACGTTCATGCAGAGATCTCAGCCAATGATAGAGGTGGAGAAGGTAACAGTCAACCTCATTCAGAGCATGGGAGCAAGCTGGATGGATCCCATAACAACCTACCTAAAGAATGGTTCTCTTCCGGAAGAAAAAACAGAAGCCAGATCTATTTTGGAACAGTCCAAAAGGTATGCTATGATAGGGGAAGACCTATATAGAAGATCACCGACTGGGCCGTTACTGAAGTGTGTACACCTATCTCAACAAGAAGGGATCATGGCGGAATGCCACGATGGAAGTTGCGAGAGTCATTCACTGGGACGAGCCATGGCGCACAGGATAATGATACATGGGCATTACTGGCCAAGCATGTACAAAGATTGCTGCGACTATGCTAGGAAGTGTCGCAGTTGTCAAATTCATGGGAGACTGATACATACCCCAACCGAGAACCTCCATTTCATTAGTAACCCGTGGCCCTTCTCGATGTGGGGGATTGATATTGTAGGAAAACTGGAGAAGTCACAGGGAAGAGAATATTTAATAGTGGCCACAGATTACTTTACAAAATGGATCGAGGCAGAACCGTTACGAAGGATCAGGGAGACGGAAGTCAAAGATTTCATCTGGACCAACATCATCTGCAGATTTGGGTTACCAAGGGCTATAGTGGCGGATAACGGTGCGCAATTCCGTGGAGATGAGTTGAAGCAGTTTCTGGCAAGTTATAACATAAAGCAACTCTTCGCAACACCATTTCACCCGCAAAGAAATGGGCAGGCTGAAGCATCAAACAAAGCCATACTAGAGGTATTGAAAAAGAAGCTGGAAGATAGGAAAGAAAAGTGGTATGAAAATCTTTGGGAAGTGCTATGGGCCTATCGGACGACACCAAGAAGGTCAATAGGGGCGACTCCATTCTCTCTCACCTATGGCATGGAAGCCGTGATTCCGCAAGAGATGTTGGTGCATACGGCTAGGAGGGTGGTAGTCGACCTTGGAAAGAACAACGAGATAATAGAGAGAGAGTTGGTCTTAGCAGAGGAGGTCCGGGAGCACGCCAAGCTCAGGTTGGAGAACTATCACCGGCAAGTAGAGAAGGCTTACATCAAAAAGGTCAAGCCAAGAAGGCTTGTTCCAGGGGATCTCGTGTTAAGGAAGCAAAATCCACCTCCAGCCAAGCTAGAGCCAAACTGGGAAGGGCCTTTTGTGGTGGACAAGGTGGGAACCAATGGAGCATACTACTTGACCTACCAAAACGGGACCCCACTTGACAAGCCATGGAGTATCAGCAATTTAAAGAAATACTATGCCTAAGAGGCAGAGATGTATTAGTGCAACAAGACAGTAGATGTTATTAAGGGAGAATCGCCAAAAGTTGAAAGCAGTAGCTTGTTAAAATTTCAATGAAATAGTAGAAATTTATTTATGTTTATTTTGGTTTATCCAGTTGCATATATCAATATAGTTTTGTCTGAAACCAGGCCAAAGGTCAGGCAAAATAGAAATCCAACTAAGGTTGGTGAGAGATAACATAAGTGTAGACTTGGCGTGGCATGCCGTTAACTAAATGTTAAAGTCTCTATATGATTATCTCTTCCCCACTGAGTTTGGTTTAGACAATACAGTGGGGTGCCTCTAAGTGAGAAGAACAATAGTGCTAATGTGTTAACGGGGTTGCACTTGCTGAACCGTGACGACGGGATCAGTAGAAGTATAGCCTAATGTTAACACATGAGAAATCGGCACCAGAAAGATAGCATAAAATGGATAACAAAGATAAAAGTTTTACAAGAAGATCAAAATGCTAATATAAAAGTTTTAGAACTGCATAAGAATTTTGCCGAAAAAATAATCGGATTACACCTCAAGGCTGGGGGTTTGGAGAGGAGGCACTTGGAGATGAAGGCGTCATCCTCATTCTTTTGGCGGCAAGAATAGAAGACAAGTTCTCCTTCACCTGAGCCTTCACCTGCATGGCGATCTGCTCTTTAGATTTAACCACCAGCTCGTCATACTTGGCTTTGTACTCAGCCGTGATGGCGGTGATGGCCTCCTCTTTCTCTTCTTTAAGAGTTTCCCCCTGCTCCTTTACCTCGAGCCACCACTGCTCATAGTCAGCTTCGTAGCGGGCATTTAGTTCAGCTATCTTGATTATTTCGCCATGGTATTTGTCCTGCCACATCGCTATCTCCTTGGCGTGAGCAGACTCAAGTGCGGCAATGTGCTCGCGGTGCTCACCCTCCAACCTTGCCCGGTTCTTCTCGATCTCGGCTTCACGAGATGTGGCTGCTTCCTTGCGTTGAATCTTAAGTTGTTCAACCTCATCTTGAAGAGCCCATTTCTCGTGGATCAGCCGGTTCTTCTCTACCGTAAGGTCATGCTTCTCTTTAAAAGTTTTCTCTTGCTCATCCGCCAAATTAGAAACGTATGTAGTAGACCTGACGGAGAGACCGTTAACCTGCAATTCAATAGAGGAATTAGAGCCTAAGACTCATTATATAGAAAAAAGACTCAGAAGGGAAAAAGCTTACGAGAGCTAGACCCCGGAAAAAGTGCGTTTCTGCATTCATCGAAGCTCATCTGATCAATTCTAGCTTGATTAGAAGGCAGAATAGAACGATGGAGAACAGAGAAAGCAGTTGCTCCGTTGTCGAAAGCTGAATCAAAGGGACCGCAAGGAGGAGGAACAACAGGAGACTTGCTGGGAGATTGGGGAGGCGGAGGGCCAGCAGATGAGTTACCACGATAAGAGGAGCCAACCTTGTCAGGGTCTGGAACCGGTATGGTATCTGTGGTCGCGAGAGGAGGAAGTTTCGAAGCGACACCGGCACGAAGTTTGGAAGCCTCTCCGATAGCCGTTGCCCGATTAATCTCGGTGGTGGAGTCTGGAGCAGAATCGGAAGTGGGAGCAACATCAGAAGATGGAGGGAATTGCTGGTCATCCCTAGCTCGATCACCTGATCCAGACGAGGAATAATTAGATGTACGTTGGCACACGTACCTAGGCGCTTCACGGATGGATGCAACAAATGTAGCAACATCAAAAATTTCATGATCAACAGGTAATGGAGGAGGCACCACACCGACAACAGGGGGCTCATTTGGATCAAGGAGTGCCATGGAAAATTCCCGAAGACAAGAAGACGGAGGGTAAGAAATTAAACCTGGTTGGTCGATGTCTTCCATGCCGGTATCTCCAAATTCGAAACCACCATCATCAAATCCAAGTTCATCAAGGTTCACGGAAACCTTGACTCCACTGAAATCTGGTTGGTCAGGAAGTTCCATCGAATTGTCGGAGGGATTAGAGGAATGTTCCGGTAGATGAGCAGAAGCTTCAGCCCTTTTGGCTCTCTTCACTCTTGGAAAGGTCGGACCAGAATGCTTTGAGCGCGCCAGGGGAACTTCAGGATATTCAGGCAACGTCTCTGGTTCACCTTGGATTGCCTGAAAGTCAGAATTTTCAGTTGAAGGAGTAAAATCACAACTAGAGTGTCTGACAATCTTTTGAACTCGGAGGGCAGATAAGAAAGGGGGGAGTTGGGCTGTTACTCTTTTTTGCTTCTTCTTCTCGGGCGATGTCGGAATAGCAGAAGGAGACTCACGAGCTCTTTTTTGTGTTAAGATCTCTTGGAGTGGGATGTTGTCTCCGCCATCATCTTCAGAAGATTCTCTTGGCACAGCGGCACCGGCAGGAGCTTTTCCCTTCCCTTTGGTTGCTCGAGGATGGGGGATGACGGTAGGAGGCTTGCCCTTTTTGTCCTTTAAATACTCCTTATGGCAGCAGACATGCAAAACGTGTTCTCCAAGATCGAGGTCTTTCACGAGTGGGGTGCCGTCCTTCTTAGAATTGGTAAGTTCTCGGATAGCGGAATACCCGTCAGGCCCAGAACCTATCAAGGGTTCCCAGGGAGTATCTTCACGGGGCTTGATGGCCTTGCCGTCTCCGCAGACTTCTGAGATAGCAGAAAACAAGAAATGAGGAAGAAGTTAGAAACAGACAAACGAAAAGGATTTTCATCCTAGAAGTGCTGGTATATGAACAAATAAGATAAAAGAAAGAAAATACCTCCTAGATTAAACCGCCAGTATTTTAATGGATTGGAAATCCCAGGGCCCTTTCCCCCAAAGTTGCCATAGACAATCATAGGAAAGTCATGCCATTTCTTATCACTTTTCGGCAATTTCTCAACAATAGACCGCCTACCAGGGCGCTTGACGAAGTAGTAGTAGGGCTCGCTACTTTTCTCTTCGCAGACTCGAAGATAGTAGCACTGCCATATATCCACGAGGGAAACAATGGTTTCCTCGCTGTTAAGTTGATCAGCAGCCCGTAAGATGCGCCAGAAATTTCCAATACATTGACCAGGGGCGACTTTATAAAAGTTTAGCACATCACGGACTAGGTTCGAAAAAGGAAACCGGCAACCATAGGCTATTTGGTGTGCCGTCACCATAATGGCGTCTTGTCTACGGAAGTCGTGGTGTGCAAAGCGGAGGGCTTTCTTGTAATTAAAAATTTCTACGTCATCAGGGATGTCGTATAGCTCACAGAAGAGGTCTAGGTCAGGTCTATATGGGTAAGTGTCGGGCTCATGTAAATCCAGGTAGTAGCCGGAAGAAGGGGGGTGGGTGGTGGTGCGTAATTGGACACCGCCATCTCCATGGCTCTCTTCCACCGTCTTCTTCAAGGAATTTTTCTTCTGGTTTTGAGGAGGCGCCATTTTTATAAAAAAATAAACTTATCAAAGTGCTTAACCGAAGAAAAAATTAGGGGCGTGTAGGTGGAATCCTAAAGTAAGAGAAGAAAGGAAGGATAAGAGTAGAAGGTGCCGACTAAGATCAGTTGAGGGGAGAAAGAAAAATTAACAGCAACCAAAATTCTAGTCTAAAACAAAGGAGAAAAGAGAGAAAAGGAAAGGGGAAAGAAAAAGAACCTGAGATTGTGGAGAAGTAATCGGAAAGCAATCATTTGCTGAGCGGTGACAGAAAAGTAAGTCGAAAACCTTCAAGAAAACAGAAAGAACGCAGAGAGTTTGGAGAAAGAAGAGAGTAAAGAAAAGCAAAATGGAGAAATTGGGGCTAAGGAGTCTATTTAAAGGAAAGAGGAATGGAGGGGTAAAAAGGGGAGAAAAAGCAGTTGTGACAAGACAGGGGCGTGGGGAAGCGGAAGAGCAGCAGTCATTGTCATAATTACGCCTAGAGGGAATCAGAAAGGCACGTGATAGAGGTTCAAAGCACGATGAACACGCATAATAAATGGACAGTTGGAAAATCAGAGATAGGACGTAACAGAGCACATGAGGAGCATGTGAGATGGCACAGGTTAGGAAGGAAACATCCCGCTTCCATGAGGATTGGCGGGGAAATTGAGAAAGTCTTTGTTCCTTTGATCCGCCATGTAGAGAATCTGGGTGGCGATCAAAGGAGGGACGATGTAAGTACCATGGCAGGTGGCGTGTACAGGATGGGAGGCATGCCAGGGGAAGAAGAACCAAGAACTACCTGATAATAGCTTGGAACATTCTGGAGTGTCACAGATAAAACACGTGATGCCTGGCTGTCAAGCATTTACCCCATAGCACGTGATGGAGAATGAAACACGTAGGAGATGGGAGAACCATAGGATGCATAGAGAGATCCTACGGTTGAAGGATAGCGGTGATTACCGCTATATAAGACAAACGTTAGGGTTCACAGAAGGTAACTGTTCATTCTTGATAAAACCTATTTTTCTAAACCTAGCCATTTTACTGACTTGATCGTTGGAGCTTTATCCACCGGTCATTGTCCGGTGGTCATTGCAGGTACTAGGAGCACAGCAGCTAAAGAACACAACAGACTCAACCCTTTGGATCACAACAAAGCTCATCAAGAAAAGGGCTTACAAAGGTAATATGGTTGCAGACAATCAATGTCACAAGTTCCAAAGATTTTAATCAAGGAATACCAGTTTATCTTCACAGGCCTGCATACCCAGAGGACCTTTTCCAACTGCTAACTACCTTGGGTGGAATTTTGGTGGCTTACTGCACCCACCCTTTTTTCTTTCTGCTGTATTATTAGCTGATGTATTTGGCATTACACGCCCTAGTCATGTAATGTAAATCCAGTTATTAGTAACTAAACCAATATCTTTAACAAAAAAAAAAAAAAAAAAATGTTTAAGCTTTCAACAATTAAACTTCAAATGGTTAACTTTCAATCCTGAGCAAAGAGCACCAGTTTGAATGAAGAATATGGAATGAATTTAATGCCACCACCCATGGCAACAAGAATACATACATACACAGTGCACAAAACTGCTTTTAAGTTTCAAGAATACTAACACAATACATAAATTATACATGATAATATACAATTTGATCTTTTATCATATAGAGAACTAGACCAACCTGCCGATAAATAAAAAATGAATCAATACAAAGGATCCTTGGTGTCGGTGAGAGCTGTCAACAAGACAACAATGGATATGCAGATCTTTAATGTGGCCGACACCATTGCTTTACATGGTATCACCTGGTCCAAATCAAGGGATATGAATTCTTCACGCTTTCAAGGGGTAAAATACACACATGCTCACAACCTCACATTCAATGATTTGTAATCAATCACTTTTCTTTGGTTCTGCCAAGACAAATTCCGTATATAGTTCTTTGAGGGCAATCATGACTGTTGTTATCAGAGGACCCATTATGGCACCCTGCAGAACAGCGGATGAAAATTTAACGTTAAATTCAGAATAATTCTAGTGATACACAATAACACAGACCAAGAAGAAGCAGAACAATGGCAAAGAGTACATTAAAAATGGTTTTATCAGTGAAGAAATTATCTCTCTTCTGAAAATAAAAAATAATAGAAGTAAGCACCAAGCAGTAATGTACTCTAAAAGTTGACTTCTCAAGGAAACCCATGGGAAGAACCTGCTCCTTGACCTTGATCATAAGTTCTTCCATTTCAAAACTATTGACATCCACAATCTCCATTTTGAAATGTGCTAAACTGTAAGGTCTATGTTCTCCATATAGTATTTAGGTTGTAACATAACCAATACAAAAAAAAAAAAAAAGGATTACCTATATTATGGTATGGTTCAAAGAAAAATACTACACGTTGACTGAAAGAAACATAAGGTCCAGTGAAAAGTGCATGCCCCGGGGTGACCACTTCACCTGGGTTGAAGTGGTGCCAACCAAGTGATTGGAATGTCAATAGGATATGTATATCATCATACCAATTTTAATTTTGCTGTAATCATCCTAATGTTTTAATTTTAAAATTAATGATTAATAAAAGAAAAAACATAGGAGAGATTTTACCTCCAATGCAGATGAGAACAAAGCCATCCCACCAAAAATGCTGAGGGCAGTAAGATATGCACTATGACCAGGTATATCCTCCTGAATTTCTGATGCTCCATATTCCATAAGCATAAGGTGAATTGCACATAGAAGAACAGCTACAACATATCTCCCTTCCATTACCAGTTGCAAAGCCGCTGGGATTGTTGAAACCCATGAAGGAACGATTGGCAATAGTGGACTGAAAAATGCAAGAACAGTTGACATGTACAAGAAATGTATAGAGTACAATCTAAACAAGAGCCATGTGAGACATCCTTGAAATAAAGCTATTTCAGCTGTAGCCAAGAGCACACTTCCAATGGCATGATCGAGAACTTCAACACAACGGAACCTTGCGGATTTTGAGATTGGAAGCATACCCATCACTTGTTCTGTCACCCCACCAGAGTCTGATGTGATCAAATAATACAAAACCCAGAAGAAAACCATGGATTGGGATACGAAATTGAAAACACCTGCAGCTCCAGATATGATGGAATGGACAATAGAGAACAGGAGGCTTGCACTGCCACCTACAAGGGATTTACTACCATCAAAGACTCGCTTAAACACATCCATCCCTTGAACTGCATAACCTTTTGCCTTCACAACCAAATCCTCTCTGGTAATAAGTAACTCTTTGAATATGGCATCCACTTCAGTATAAATTTCTCCCCACTCACGGTTTTTGACACGACTTCTTAGACTTACAAGCTTCTCTGTATATGGAGACGGGTTTGCTAGCGCTGTTGAAGACTTTGAAGAATTATCAGGCTGTGCTATAACAAACTGCTTTATTCCAATAGCAAAATCTGTCATGTTATACTGCATTGCTAAACTATCAATCTGTTGAGACACAGTTTCATAAAACATTGTAGTGTATCTATCCATCAACCCAGGAACGTCATTCTCGTCCATCCATTTCTTAACACCAATCCGCTCTGCATAGTTATTCTTTTCAACGTGGCATTTCAGCGAGATAACAGCATCTTTCCCCTCCACTCCTATCATGTAAGAGAAGAAAATTCCACCAGCCAAAAACCCTACAATCATTATAAAAATCAACCCAATAGCCACAATGGTTTTCAACCTTTTCAGAACTCCACGAGTTAAAAATGCGCTAATTTTGCTCCTGCGAAAACTGCTGCTTCTAAATGAAGAAACTGCTGACATCGTTGAGTCGACATTACCAGAAGCGAAGAGAAACCCAAATCCAAGAACCGCAAGAGATCCAAAAGCACCCATTAGCTCATAAGCAATAACAAAAGCGCCAAAGGAAACAAGCCATCTGACCAACTTAGAGAACCCATTTCTTCTCTGCCTCAATACCTCAGGTTTCTTCCGACGGAGAATTACCCGAGAACAAGCATTGCGAATATCAACAAGGGTACTAGTAGAGACCCTTATAATGGAAATGGGTATGGCTAAAAGGGTCTCGGTAAGACCCAATTGTAAGGGTTCAGACCAAAAGGCAACAAGGGCGTCTTGAATTCCTCTCAGAGGAATCGAACAGAGAACAGCCCACTGAATGGGCCGAAGGTATTCTTCAAGCACTTTACAAACACCAAAGAATAAGAAAATGGTAAACACAAGACCAGCATGAGCCATTGCGATGTACATAGCAAGACGTACCTGAGGATCTTCTGACAGGGACTTAGGATTTGATGGTTGGTTCTGCTGTGATGCAGGAGGTGGAGGAGGAGAAGAAGAAGAAGAAGAGGGTTGAGGAGCTGGGTCAGGTTTTCGGATTGAAGCGGATCGAAACATTTCTCCCCAGGGAAGATTGTTGGCAGAGTCATCAGGTTTGCCATAAGGAACCAATTCCATCACCATAAAAATCTAAACTTATTGTGAGGACCAAGCGTAGATTGCAAACCTGAAAAAGGACTCAACATGCAGAACATATTACCACCAAAACATAACAAACAAAATAATATGCTATGTAAAAGTATTAACAAACACATAAATGAGCAGTAAACATAAATTTTTTTGCAAACCACGTTATTAATTAATGATCCAAAATGCAAAACAATATCAATTAGTATAAACCATCAAGTAAACTGATTAAGATCATAAAAAGAGTTCCTCTTCAAGTTGAAGTGAGAAACAAGAGAACCCCATTCCAAAATAGTACATATGGATGGCAGGGGCAACATTTGAGTAGTGGATAGGGAAGGGAAAGACAACATTATACCCAAGACCATGATACAAAATGACTGTTGTTGAATTTGGAGGTTCCAACTCAAATCAATTGACAATGAGTGACTTGAGATGTGGGATTATTCATCGCACCACAATCCTTCACGCGTGGTGTAAGGTTTGATTAAATGGGATGACATGGAGTATGTGGGACGTTGGGCCAACTGCGAACTTAGTTTTAAACTACTATCATTGAGAACATACTTCCATTCTAAGCTCGCTCAAAGAAAATTTAGTTTTGAACTTTCAACCCTTACATAATAGCAGAAAAGGTTGATTTTTGTTCAAATACTGCATCTTAGCAAAGAAAAGCTTTGAATTTTTGTTGCAAAATTTAAAATCATTAAAGGAAGTCCACAAATCAAATCATAGAGAAATAGTTTCTTCGTGTACTTATCTAAAAGTTTAGGAATTATTTAACCTCTGATGATGAATTTAGCTGTCCTCACAAGATTTTATTATGATTTCACTGTTTCTACCATATTCATCATCAACATACTATTATGACTTGTTTCCTTAACCACATAACCATTTTAGTTATCTCAAAGAAATAAATCTATGTGTTTAGTTATTTGGATCTCAGGCATGAGTTTGCAACACAGATCTTCCAATACCCATTCAGCTTCTAACTATAATTACACTGAGTATTATTAATGACATGCCAAATCTATATCTCGTGTAATTCCTTTAGATTAAATGAAACCAATAAACTCTACTTCTTCAAATAAATCCAAGTCAATATAAACATCAGAAAACGCCAACATTTAATTTTTTGTTTTCTTTCTTAAAAGTACATTCCACTTAATCGCCTTACCCTGAATGCAACTGCTTAACTCCACTTCTTCCTCAAAAGTATAACATAACCAAGTTAAACACTATAGAAATTAGACAATTCAAACCTTTTCTCTAAACAATAAAACAGAAATTATCAACTGCACTTCTCTCTCAAAGTGTAAAAGTAAAACCCATCCAGCTCAAGCATCCCTTCCCTTCGCCACATTCATACTAGATGACCACAAGTCCACAACCAAAAAAATTGCACTTTTATGCAAATTAATTAAAACCAACAAAAACAAAAATACTCCTTTTGCTCACACACATGAATCCTAGAAATAAATAAAAATTTAAATACCATAGATCAGAAAACTCATGCTTTAATGAAAAAAAAAAAAAAAAAAAAACCCACAAACATACAAAGAGAAAAATAATTACAATTGATACAGTTAAACCCATATATATACAATAAAACAAAAATGTTTTGATCGAAGGAAACAAACATGAAACATACATTAATCAAATAACATAACCCAAAAGAAGAAAAAAATGGTGTAAGAAATAAATAAATAAAATCACTCACTTTCTTAATTGGGGATGAAGAAGCTCTGTCTGTCACTCAGTCAATATGTCATTTAAATCCATCCATTATTCCATTTAAAGGAACTGACGAAAAACTGAGCAGGAGATTTAGAGAGAGAGAGAGAAGAGAAGAGAGAATGAGAATGAGTTTGACGACCAGTCATTAAAGACCATAATAACCTTCTGTGTCTTTTTCTTGTAGCATGTTTGTGTCAGAAAATTTTACAGTTGTGCTGCCACCATGTGTTGTTCTATCTCATCGACATAATAAGTTACTTTTACTCTTTCCTGACACACAATATCTCATTGTCCAATCAGATCACACCACTTGGACATGTGTTTCACGTTTTGGTTCCATCTCTAAGATAACCTTAAACCAGAACCAATGTGACCATAACTGGTATTGTTTTGTTCTTGTTCCCATTTCATCAGAATATGTAGTTTGGTAGTTTGGTTTGGTTTTCACTTTGTGTTTTTAAATTTTAATATCAAACATATTGGTTGTCTGGCCTGAATTTAAAAATGGGTGGTTCTTAAGTCTTATGGTGGAGCCATAAACAAAAAGTATCATCAGAATTATTATCTATATTGATTCATTTTCAATCATGATATATAGATCATGCACTTGAAATAATGTTCACATCACAAAAAAATAAGACAACCTTCGACTCCAGCCAGCTTTACTCAGTATTAAAAATCAATCCATCTTGAATTAAATCTTATAATAGTTGAAAGTTGAAACTAAGAAGTTGGCTTCAACTAGCCCAAACAAGTATGAAAGTAAATTGCTAGATCAGTTTTGTATGATAGCATGCAAGCATTAGACCTGTCATAATTCTGAACCATGCTAGATCAGAGTTCTGAGCATTATTTACTCCCTTTAGAATGAAAATCACCCTCTAATAAGTGAATATGTATATTACATGATTAGATCAAGTGTGATCCGCACTTATGATTGTTAGCATGTATATATGACTTGTTTGAATCAACTTCTTTGTTTAAAAGCTTAAAAACTACAGCTTAACGAGGCCCAAAATGGGGAAATGAAAATTTTGTATACAAAAGCAGTACAGTATGCACATTGAATATACAACTTGGTTATGGATTGAATTTAGATATCCCAAATACAGTATTTATGGCATTTGGGTGGAACTAATTAAGAAAAGAGATTAGCAGATAGAGATGTCTTCCTTCCTTTAACTTGAATTTTAGGAATGATGATGTCAAAATTGCTAACAGTCCACTCAACTACTGTCTCCCCACCTTTATATACTTCTGATCCTATGTCAATGGACATCCAACGTCTTTTTGCTGGTGGCGTTCCTGGATCCTGCATTATGCACCTTCAGTCAATTATAATAGTACTACAGCTTAATCACAAAACATATCTGACATCTGACAACAATATTTCTCTCCTTAACATCTTTGTAAACTTTCTTGACTAAAATAATCCAGAATTCAAGAGCGCAAATAATCTTAAGATGCCAAGCCTGATGTGCATACCGATTGTAAGATTGCTAACGGTATGTCCCTAGGTAAACTAAAATATGGAATAGCAAACCCCAGTCTATTTGTGTGGTGACATAACTACTATATAATTGTGTATTCCACTGGCCTATGCCAACAACCAGACCTCTGCAACAATTTTGTTTTCTAAATTTTTAGTACCAAGCAGGGAAAATAAATTTTGAGTGCATACCTGATAGAAATAGAGGGATTGGGATAAACCGCCCACATCGAGCTCCCAGGTTCTTGGATCACCTATCCACCCCTGGCCTTTTTTAGTAGGATACCCATAAGCTCCCCAAACTGGATGAGGTAGTATCTGCAGTATCTCCTGAGGTTGAGGATTGCTGAATGGGTCACACAAGTTATTTGGTTTCTCAAGGTACTGCCCATTCCCAGGAGAGCAGTACAAGTGATATGCTTTGTATGGGAACTTAGTAGTATCATTGCGATGTACTCGTGTTCCATCAGGAAATGTGTGGTAAGGTGGGCAATACTCAAGGCTATCAGGATTACACCAAGAACCCACAGCAGGGTTAATAATCATCTCACTATATCGAGTGACATCAGTCGTTACATCTCCATCACAAACTTTCCCATTGTTTTTCCAACAGCTCCCCATGTCCATTAGATAAAACTGGTTACTAGAACTTCCCTGTTTAATCACTTCCAAGGTCAATCTCACTTTAAAGTTCGGTGACTCTGGTATCTGCAACAATTCTCCCATATTAGTAGTACAGGGAGACTAGTTATGTTCAAATATACAGTAGCAGCATACAAAAATTTGTACTTACAATCTTAGACATCCCCCTCGTCGGATAATGGTAACCACCCGAAAACCCCATTGTAGCATCTGATCTGAGATAGAGCATTAACCATGGGTACTTTAGTGATGTCTTCAACACATGATGAAACACCCAACTCCCTTTCCCTACTTCCTTCTTCCAAGTGACAGAATAGTAAGATTTGTTTGCTTCCATTCCCTGGTTCACATTAGCATCCAAGTCCCAAGATCCATAAAAGCTTCCCCATAATGTAGTCCTGTTTGGTCCTTGTAAAGTGGTGTAGTTATGAAATATCAATGGTTGATTCATACATCCCTTTCCGAAGCAGGGAAACCTTGGATCAGGACCATATGGTCCAACTTTATGCCCATCCTTGGGGCACTTAGCAGCATATGTGTCCATGTTACCACTCTTTAACATGATCATCCAAAATTGCCATGGATTCGGTTCATCGTCTACTTCACATTTGGTACCTAAATATATTTCTTTTTCTGCCGCGTAAAGGTCTACATTGTTTAGAGCTTCTGGTTGTTCTTCATCAAAAGGGTCTCCTACACCTAACTTGTTGTCTGCCTCAGTGACCCTGTGAACTAGCATGTAAGGGAACTGCTCGCAGATGCTGCAGTTCTTCTTCACACCTAATATTAAAATTCATGAATGATATATTATTACATTAATACGAAGATATATGTACCAGGAAATGTAAAAGAACCCTACCAATTGAGTCCTATTAAAGGGTCTTAACGTCGAAATTAATTCATACAGAGGTAAATATGGATGCAAGAAAATCAAATATGTTTAAACTTTTAATGCTTAGCGAAATGAATCGAAAAACTGACCTTGTGAAGAATGTTGGTAAATGTCAAAGCAATCTGCAGCTCTAGGACTACCCATGCCAGGAGTTTCATCTCCAACCTCATTACATTGATTCCACGCCTCAATCGCTACTCGAAGAGCATCTCTTTGCATTCCTGGATCACCAACAGCTGATGTATACTCATCTTCACTGGATTCCGAAAACAATCCACCAAAAGTGAAAACAAGATGAAGAACAAGAAGAAAAGAATAGCAAGATGGGTTTTTCTTCCTCATAATGTTTTTCATTTGGAATCAATAACACCACCAACTTTACTTTTGACTTTTGAGTGATTGTTGTCTCACACTTTGCTTGAAAAATGAGGGAACTCTTGATATTAATGCTGCAAGCAACTTTTATTAAGAACTTGCTATGAAATTAGTTTAGATAATTAGCATGTTTAATCCTATACAGTATTCTTGCATGCAACAAACAAGTTTGCTGAGAATTTAAAATTACTACATAGTACACTATTACCAGATATTGACTGCAACCGACTTCATTTGGAGTTTTTGTTGAACTTAATCCATTAGATGTTGAAACAAAAAGTCTTTGCGCCCATATAACAAACTTCATTAGCTAGTAAGTATGTTTTCTTTTGGTGATCTTAACAACTACTCGTATATTTTTATCATGATGATGGATTAGATTACATTAAGTAGAGATTATGACAGCTTAAAGTGATAATTGTATACAACAGATTACTGCAACTTTTGTTTTCGTACAAGCAAGGGTTCATATGAATGTTGCTTCCAAGCTTGCAAGTCTTCATATTCTTATCCACCATCTTGCTGTTGTATTAAGTTTTTATATGCATATATACAGTATGCACTTAGTCTTAGACTAAAGATTGGCAGCAGATCAGCTCAGAGTGACATAACAAAGGGGGTTTGGGAATACTAGATGTCTAGATAATGTGGAATTTTGAGCAAGATTTTGATTTTGTAGCAATCAAAAGAACTCCCAACAAATAACAAATAAATTGAGCAAAATTGTAGTCACAAGATAGTAATTCATTTGGTTATCACCACAAGTCATAACACTGCATGCAATTAATAAAACCCTTCATCGATCAGATGGAAATTTAGTTTTCATCATCTAATCATTTGGCCAGAATAAAAACTAAGCTCTCTTTGGTGTGAACATTATGGCCAGAAATGAAGGAGATGGCAGCTTTGTTTCCAAAACTCCCTAAACATAAAGCATAAAGCTGTTTATAGAAATACATGTTAGGTTTTTAAGAAATATAAAACGAAAAAAAAAAGGTACAGTATATGAAAATCATTTCCTGTTACAATCAAAATTTACATACACCTGTATATCCTCTAAAGTTCAAAAAAATTGATAAAAGAATCAATCCACACACATGCAATTCAAGAAGCCCAGAAGAGCTTTCCTGCTGATTGGGGTTTTGCAGATTAAGAACTGCTGGTGCCATGAAGTTATCAGCATTAGCTTCATCTGATCCTTATATCATGTCATTGGCACAGGAACTGAAATGGTCTGTAGAGAAAGACCACGGGAAAATTGGCCTCTGCAGCGATTGATAGGTAATGCAGTCCTAGGGCTACCTTGCAGTCGTACTCGTCACAAGTCTTGATGTAAGAGAATGATTCCCCTCTCAGATGAAAAGAATCTATATATATGTGGGTACAAGAGACCACCTTTATCACCTGCCATGTTGTACCTGTCAAAGGCGAAGAACATATAGTTAAGCTTTGCTGACATTGATGATTTGCAGCAATGTAATCCAGATATCACTTGGATGAACTAAACTACTAAATGCAGCAAAAAGTAACACTGAAATAAATACGTATCAGTTTCCAGATCTCTCCTGATTTCCATTCTTTTTTTTTGTTCTTTTTTTTGGTAAATCCTGATTTCCATTCTTGAAGTAGGCTGTTTTCACTTTTGTTTAAAAGCAATTTTTGCAAATGCTGTCTGCTTAAAACATAAGTTAAAGAGGATGTTGAGTTGGTAAATGGTCCACCCAATTCACTGTCAAAGATCACACAATATCATCCATGACTACGTCCATTTGGAATTCATCTGATGGCAGCATACCAGTTCCACAATCAACTTATAAATTGTTTAGGGGTGCATGGCCTTTGGGACTTGGGAGAGAAGCAAGTCTTGGAAATATACACGAGACACTCCAAATTATCAACTCAAGTAGTATTAAAGAAATGAGGGTCAAATTACAAGTTTACCGTCGTAGATGCTTAACTTCCAGGACAAATCCTAGTGTAATTCAATCGGTATATATAGCATATAATGAGACCAGTCAATGCCTGATTTTATAACCATAAGCCATGGTAACTCATCTTCAAGAAAAATTCACCAAACTAGATTGACAGAAGATTTTAATATTAGTTTAGGGGTGGGGATTTGAAAAAGAAATTTCCAAACCTTCAATTAAATGACCCCACCCCTCCTTTATGACTATGATCAATCATTTCAGTTAAAAAGAAAAAAAAATTATCAGTTTAATGAATATCTTTGTGCATCCATATGTAATAATCTACAATGTTTATCAAGATACCAACAAGATTGAGGCTCACCAGATGATTAGACATTTTGGTCAATCCAAGTACAAGGATTCTCAAGCATCATCTTGATCATCCATCTCCTCGAGGATAACATACTTTCCAGCTACATTGATCGTGGATGGTACTGATACACTATTTACACTCATGTGGCCTCTTTTCTGTAGCTTTTGGTATCTGACATGAAGGATTGGCATAGAAAGGTGCTAGTTAGACAAGTTTAGATTGCAGAGAAACTTTTGATAAGAGAGAGAATCTATGTGTATATCATGAAATCAATATTCAAATTCAAGTGCTTTCTATCTAACAGTTATGGCCGCTGCATGTACAAAAATCAGCCGACTTACTTGTACCAGTTGAATAAACTGACACCAACCATGATTATAACAAGTCCAATCCCTTTCAACCAGGTGAATTGATCATGGAAGTAAAATACTGCAACCTGACATTAATTAAATGAAAATTCAGTTTCTGCTCATATATGTTTCAGTAAGTTTAGTAAAAAATAAAATGAACAAGGGGATCCAATCTAGCAGAACTAATCACAAAGCCATCAACAGACTACAACCATTATGAAGAACAAGCAAAGGGTTGGAGTTGACATAAAAGTTTTGCAACATATAAACATCAACAGGATAATCAAGCAACAAACATATGGAGTTGCTCTTAGAGTCTTAGTTGAAACAAACATATATAAGAAAATTTTGGAAAAGAATAGGAAAAAAAGCGTTACAAAATAACTTCAAGCTCTTAACAAAAGCCCAAAACAACCAAAAAGTAAATACGAACTGGTCATGACTCACTGAGGAATCACAAAACACTGAATTGAGTTCCAAAGTATATATAAAAAAAGAAAAATTATTCTTAAAGAAGTTCAAACTCTATTGCATAAGATCAAACATGCAAACATCATTATTTTGCAGTATCAGCATCTGTTCAAACCAAGTTTCAAGTTTAAGAGATACATCCATGTGAACGCATGTGACAAAATATTAACTAGGTATATGTTCCAGCTCTATCTTCTGGCATTTCATTTCTGTATTTTGTTCTTTTCTTTGCTCTATTGTTATTGGATTGGGTGAGGCTCTCTCTCACACAACCTCTTTGGCTGTAAAAATTTAACAAATATATAAAATTTGTACTGAGCCAAACAAAAAGATACATATTAAATTTCCAGAAAAGGTTCCACTAGCAGCAATGGGGATAAAAGATCAATATAGAATCAATATAACTGCATGAAAAGAGTATTGTTTAAACAGCTAAAAGAATAAACAATTTAACAAGAGAAGCCTTACAAGAATAGTAACAGCCTCCTTGACAACTCCTGCTATTGTTACTGTCACTGCACTAGTTGCAGAGACAAGAATGAATTCTGTTAACACCTACAAAAGGAAGG
Organism: Aquilegia eximia; assembly: GCA_023053565.1. Classification (NCBI taxonomy): domain Eukaryota; kingdom Viridiplantae; phylum Streptophyta; class Magnoliopsida; order Ranunculales; family Ranunculaceae; genus Aquilegia; species Aquilegia eximia. Next base: position 13,940,133 of record JALIGU010000001.1, read on the forward strand.
ACAAAAGGAAACAAAAATTTAATCAGCAAAGGAACACATTTGTGAAAGAAAAAGAGATAAAAACATAAACGCTTAAATGTAGGTGTCTATGAGTTCAATTAGTGTATTCAAAAACAATGGTGTCCCCTACTGATTTATGGAGATTCCAAAGTGTTTATTCAGTTAAAAAGAAGAGCTTTTCACATACACTTACCATAAAAAAGGCTAAAGTTCCACCAATAAACATTAACAAGCAACTTCGAAGTACATGCCATGAATTATTGAAGTATACATTCTTTCGGAACTCATCCCATGGATCCATAAAAAGAGAGAGCACAGCCGTTGCCACCGCCATCACTGGAGTCACATAGCTCATCAAAGTAATGGGGTCCTTTAAACCTGGCAAAGTCCATCAAGAAGCAATTTTGAAAATTTTCCTTTCTGGCAAGAAGAACAGACTTCTAATAAAGCATACACAAAAGCAAAGTGATATCAATATCCCTTGAACGCTCTCAATGTATGGTGTGCTCCACATAATACATAACCATTCATGTCAATGCATATATCATCCACGTGGTCCTTTTAAAGTATTCTAACCGATAAAATAAAATAAAATGAGAGTACGTACCATAGCTTTCTTTCTTCATGCCAGTTAGAATTTATTGAGCACAAACAAAGGACAATGTCAGATTCCACAACAAAATTGAAAATACAACAGAAGAGTATGAATAGCACTTTTGAGGCTACAGTATATCTAGTCCTAGAATCCTTAGAATACCAGGTAAGATGGAGAAACAGAAACTTATGCAATCATACCTGCAAGAGAATCTGAGTCATCGACCAGCGAAACCCAGACATAACAGCAGCAAGCATAACAAAAATGAAACCCCAAAACTCAAATTCTGTTTCCTTTGCAACTGCCAGGCAAAATTTGATCAGATATGTTATGTAATACAACATCATTTTTAAGAAAAATACAGTTGCAAGTAAGGCATAGAAAAATAATATATTTTCAGAACAGCTGGAATAATTATTATCCAAGCAAGGATACTGCTCAAAACCTTACTATCAAAGTACCAAGGCCGTGTCAATTGTTTTCACAATCAAATTTCTTATTCAAGGAGGCTGAATTTGAAACTTAAGATATCCAATCAAGATATATTAATTTTTTGTTGGATGTATTAACTATTAAGTTCCAATCAAGATAACTAGCAAAAAATAACAAATATCCAATCAAGAATATATAAGGCCCTTCAAGTGAACATCACCATTTGGATATGTTTCCTAAGTGTACGGTGATGCTTCTTAAGTGTATGTAGAGGTAATAATACACATGACATGAGTGGCAGTTTAGTGTAAATATTGCACTGAGATTATAACCTTTAACCAACCTATAAGGTTTATCGACTACGCAATAATATAGGAGAAAAGAAGAGTTGCAATGAGGAAAAACATCAAATCCAAAAATGTTAGTCCAAGTGGCAAACAAACACAAAATCAACTGCGCTATACATCATGAGATGTACCAGTGCATTGACGTTTGTAAAGGTATGCAGTATGGTTGGAGACAATTTCTTGGGTTCGCACAGGAAAACATAGCAATATCCAGTACAGTTGGAGATGTAGTAAGCATGGTGGTAAATAGTAGAAGCATGGAATCCTGATATAGAATATAACAAGATATCTCTGATGAAGTTATATACCTGTTAATAATATTCCAGCAGAGATGACGAGCATAATTCCTAGAAGTTTAAAGCTTGGACTCTCTAACCTTCAAACAAATACCATTTAGATGTGTTACAAAGAAAGAAGATAAACTCATGAAGTCATGATAGTGGTGTTAATGACTGAACCCTGTGCTACATCATACAAGTATCATATATGCCCATAACAAAAGGATACGCTTGATAGGCTATTAGCTCATATTCATCATGATGTTCTGGATTTTTAATTAATGAGCAATGCACTCAAAAGTATGCCTAGCCTCTGAGGTTCACTCCTTAGCATTTAGCCTTTAAATGCACATGTAATAAGTTTCTCCTCTAAGTCAACAAGTAACCAAAAATAATAAGGCAATAAATGAGATCATAATATGGTATAACTTCATCTAGACTGGTGAAGAAAGTATTCATAATAAACAGGCCTCGTAGCATCCACCAAAAACACATGTTCCAAAATCGTTTCTTATCTACATGTTTGCCTACGCGCTAAGTGACTATTTCTTGATAAGACAACCTAATCCTTAATTTTTGTGCAAAACAAAACAAATAGTCCCAAAGAATCGCACATAATGTTGCTGTCTGTATGCTAAAAAAAAGTCATTTTGAAATTATATTTATATCAAACAATGATCATGTCAAATACACAGTACTAGTGCAGTGTGTCCGTGTGCATAGATGGTTTTTTGTTCTAATTGAATAGGTTTTGCCCACTACATTAAATTTGTAAGCACCACAAAAACTACAATCAGAAGATAACGAGCTCAGCAAACTAAGCAGAAAAAAGATAACTTAACAAGGAAAGACTGCATATTTTAGTTCAAAGGTCCAAGAGAAAGAAAACTCACTTAAATGCAAAAGCAAATAAAAGAAGAAATATTGGGGCCGCAGATTTACACTGAAGAAAAGAGAGAAAAATATGACAAGTTAAAAAATAATGCTGATCGAAAGGACTCACTGCTCAACAATAATGTAATAATGAACTCAAGAGAGATGAACTAAGTTAATTTCACATGATGCTGGTGAATAATTTAAAATATTGAGGGAGAAATACAGACCATAGTAGCAAATGTGACAGAGATGAAAACAAGGGAGGCGTTGCTCAGATTTATATCCAGTGCAGTCCCAAGCGCTGTTGGTACAACTGTTAAAGGCAAAGTCCATCTGTAGCATTAGTTATTAGAGAAGTTAATAAACTAAGCAAACATTAAAAGTTCTATAGGACTAAATGTGGGAAGATATATAATTAATAATTTCATAGAATAATGCTTAATTCATCAAATAGAAGATTTACTAATACAAACTAGTGATTTTAGTCATGGCCAGCAGAAGAAAGACTATCATTACCAGTGTGAAAAAGATCATCACACTAACATCCATGTATACTATATACATCAATGAATTGAATTGTGTCGATGAACACCCGATATTTACATTTTCCCAACAGCCCAACTGATCAAAAGAAATGTTTCTAAGGTTTGGAACATAGAAGATCCAACTCAACAGAAATGAGCCAATGACTTGATATCAAATTTCATCCTCTCATTCAAACAACCTCGTCTACAAGAATCCTCCCATTTCTTTCCAGCCAAACTCCCAGGTGACGAAATGAAGGCATGAAGCAACAACTTCCATACAAGTTTACCAACCAGAGAAAGATTCAGTAACTGAGATACTCCACGAGAGCAGCATTCAGACCAACTCACAAAAACTCACTATATTGCTTTTAGTACTGTGCAGTCCAGAAACAAGTTGAACCGTCTTGTTCACGCTCAAGCACATAACAAATCTATTGATTAAGATCATTCCTTTTTTCAAGGTAATCAATTGTTTGAACCCTTCCCCAGACCCACAACCACATGAAAAACACACTAGTGTGAGGATTTTGGGACTCCATATCTTATAGAGGAAACCATTAGGCCTAGTATGTATGACTCCTGCAATCGCTTAACTTCCAGAGAAAAATGCATGGATTTTGTCGTGAACTGCATATGCCCTTACAAGTGCATCCCACCTAAACATGAAATCTTGACGTCCTTAAAGGTTACAATAGGGAGTATGGCTATCTGGAAGAAGGTTACTGATGCAAGCATGATGGAGACACATGACAGCAGGAATCATGAATAGACAGCCTAGAAAGATTTGGAAGTCTTTAGAGTCTTTAATGTCATTTATTGTTTTATTTTAAATAGCATTCAACGAGTCAAGAATGTATTTAATGAGTTTAGTCTTCCTAAGTGTCTAGAGAGTACTTAAACTCTATATAGAGGCTTGTAAGTCTTTGTTTAGGAGAGGGGATAGAATTTCAGAAATTGCTAGCAACTTTGCTATTTTAAAGATTGTGTGATGCAATCCAAGCCTTGGTGTGAAGCCTAGGAGCCTAGGAGTGATTCCTAGAACCCTAGTTACCCTACTAGTGTGATGCTAGTAATTTTGTCTTTCTTCTATAATTCTCTCCTTGCATTCGATTAGTTTCAGCCATCGAACAGTTTTACCCGTCAAACATAACTCTTCCTACATTTTCCCTATCTTGTCCTACATCAAAGTATGTGTCAGGTGAGTTAAATTGGCATCCTCCTGGTTGTACCCACTGGAAACACATCGTGGTGGTGTCCCTTACATTCCAAAATTGTGCTTGAACCACTTTGGAAAGGCATCAAGATCAAACCAAGGAAAGATTGTAATGTGACAAACCTTTTTGCGATCTATCCATGCAATGACACTAAGAAGGATGGTCTTGTTGTTAACCATATGCATATAGAGGGCAGCTAAGAGCCTTGGAATTGTCATTTGAAAAGACTGCTTAAATTTTGATGGGGCAGCTGACTTCATAAGCTCTAGTGCTATAGAGAGAGAATGGTTACGAATGATAAAAAAGATGGGTGGTAGTGACAGTGATTGAAAATGATCATTATTATACCCATTAATCCCTCGTCCTTCCCATACTACTCAGTGTGGGGACCTTTTCCCTCTGAACTCACTTCCTCTTGTGGTGTGCATATGTGGACAGAAATCTTACCAAACCAAAGTGAGACTAATCAAAAAGGAATAAACAACCAAGCTTCATGCGTGGTATGCAGACAAAAAGATGAAACCTTGCTTCACTTAATTGGTGAGTGCAACTTCACCAAAACATATGGTTCTAAGGTAAAACTCTATAGATGCTTTCATCAATCATAATCCCTTCTTCAGCTCCATCTCATCAATGCAGGTGTTATGAGCCTCATTGCTGAAAATGGGAGTCACTGGTCTTGCTACTTTCTTCTAGGATACCTAAATACAATATGCTGGTGCTTGTAGCTTACCTAAAAAACTGTGTCTTCAATTTGTGACACTAGACCTAATGATTGTCTGTAACATCACTAATTTTCATATATGCTTTCTTCACTTCTAATTGTTGTTGTGGAATGAAAAAAAACATAAAGGATAAACTCAGGACAAAATAAACAGGCCTGTAAGTGTTTTGTTACATGAAGAAATATCAAGCCAAATACACAGAAACCAGGGAGGGGCGTAAAAATGAAGTGGTTACCTCTGAGATAGTAATCCCTCCAGGACATTGGTACAGTTGGTTTAAATCTATGAGACCAAAAACATGTAATCGCTTTTGATAGAATAGCTTGCATTGCAAAATGGACAGTATTCATCAACAAGGGAGCCGGAAATTTTCCCAGTTTATCTCCTAACAGTGTTTTATTGTACCTGGTCAAAAGAAAGATAACAATATATAAACTAAGTATACAAATTACAGAATAAAAAACAACGTCTTGAGCACTTAGGGTAGTATAAATGATAAGCCAGCACTTACAGTGTTAAACATGTGCTGAAAGTGTACCATACTAGAATAAAAAACAACGTCTTGAGCACTGTGGCTGTAGAAATAGAGCTTTCCACATCTGGTTCTGTATCATCCTCTTCTCTCGAAGCGAAGGCATCAGGGTTAGCATGTGAAACATGCCGTTGCCTAGGAGATTCATTTTCAATATCAAACGGAACATACTTCATCTGGTTTCCATTTCCATCGACATAATCGTTCATGGTGTGGCTCCCATTCAAGTTCATCCTTCCTGGGTGAAACCTAGCCAATTGCTGTATCTCCCTGTCCAAAGACCTATTTTGTAGCACAGAAGTTGGAAGCAAAGGCAGCTCAAAATCAGAATCGTCTACACTTGCATTTGTACTGTCCAGGTGGTGTTCTGTATGGACAACCCCATCCTCATCACACCAGCGTGAGAAAGAAGGCTCCCTGCGAAGAACGGGTACATTGGCTCTGTTTTGGCTGTCGTTGTCCCCAATCTGTTCATCCCTTTCTTCTTCTTCTTCTTCTTCTGCTGCTAAATCTCTCTCTAACATCTCCTTTCCTATGCTAGAAAAAATCCATTACTACTCAAATCCACTCCACTCGACCATCTAAAGACCCTACCAATTTCCTTCTAGTAGATATATAATGCCAACTTGTATACACCTATTCAAAAGACAGTAGCAATTTAGAAAATCACGAATTATCGATTAATTAACTAAAATACTTGCAAAATCATGGTTAATTCAAGTAAAGGATATTTAAATAATAATAAAAGTAGAAAAAACAAAACAACACTAGCGATCCAGAACAAGTAATAATACTACGTTTACATATACAGGGTTAAGCTCTGGAATCAATCATTAGTTATAAATTATAGAACCAAAACATAGTTTCAAGATGCTAATATTTTCTCTTTTTTATTCAAATCAATTGAAATCAGAAATTAATCAAATGATAATAATAGCTAAACATTAGATCTCTTTAATAATAATAATAATAATAATAAAAAATCGAGCAACATTGGTTCATAAAAGATCGACACAGATCCAAATGCAAGGAAAGAAAACAATGAAGAATGCGATTCACTGACTTAAAAAAAATCTTTGAAGGAAGAAGTTCTTCAAACGATAGAATTGGAGAAAAAACGAGATCTAATAAATCTGGTTTGATTGATTGATCGATAGATAGGTAACTTGTTGTTGTTATTGTTGTTGCTGTTGTTGAAAGAAGCGTTATAGATTAGTTAGTTAGTCAGTATGAAAAGTTTGTTGGGCTATCGAAGTGAAAACAAACAAGGCCACAAGTCAATTTTCTGTTGGGAAGAAAGAAAGAAGAAAACGCATAGACATTATTAGATACCCGAACCAACGGAAGAAGAAGAAGAAGAAGTCGATATGTCGATCTTTCATTGACCCTCTTTCATTTGCCGCCTGTACCTGTACTACATACTTTGGACCAATTGGACTCTGAGTCCATAAAAGCCCATATATATTCGATCTTAAAACCATGGACACATGTAAATTTGGTAAATATCGAAAAAATAAAAATAGTCAACTAACTATTATCTTCAAAATCAAGTCTTGTCGTTTTAGCACACTTTTAGTAAAAACACTTGCCAATAGTAGTTTTTAACATATTTTTCAAGCAAAATATTTTTAACTCCTTGGCAAATTTGCCAAGAAATTAAAAGTGCCACGTAGAAATTCGGACCGCATTATTTATGTGGTATGGATCCATCCGCCAGAATTTGTGTGGTATAGATCCATCCACCACAATTAGTGTGGTATACTGGTATGGATTCATACCCCAGAAAGATTGTGGTTTCGATAATCCACCATTGAAAACACTAAAACTTTTTTACCGCTAAAACCATTGGAAACACCAAAATTCTTTAAAACCATTCTACGTGGCACCACTAAAAGTGTTTTACCGTTGGGAATGCTCTTAATAGTATTAATGTACTATGTGAATGTGCACCCTAATGGGTGCATTAAAGAAAGAAAGTATTTTAGATATGGGCTGATGTTTAGTAATAATATAACAGATCCACTAACCCATGAAAATTGATAGGAAAGAATTTAGCCTGATAATATTAGGTGGGCCAGGAAAAATTCACATTTAACACTATATTAATTAAAATATACAGTACCATATTTTGTTAGAAGACACGTGTTATACAAATATACTGCCAGGGAGGGCTTCGCAAACAACATTGGAATGGGGGCGCCTTATAAAGTAGTTCAGATTATACTATTATGTGATTCATTCTACCTTTTGAACGTTTTGACATAGGGTTTTGACATAGGTAAGAGCATCTCTAATGTACCGTCTAAAAATAGATTTTCTATAATTTTGTCCCTAATGCATATGCTATAACTCATGATATAAATGCATCTGCTATAAACATGGTTCATTTTAGAACAAAATATACAACCTTCTATCTCTAACAAATGATTTCTTTATTCTAACTCTTTATTATATATTTTAGAAAGTATATTAATAGTCTCTTTCTTCCCTATTTGTTTTATTCTTTTTACATCAATAAAAAATTGCAAAGTTTATGTGCATTAGTCTTAAAATAAAAGTTCTAAATTTAGAAGGTTGCAAAATCTTAAAAAATACTATAAATGTTGATGTGTCACCTATGTGGCAATGTGGCATGCTAAATTTGGACCGTGCATTAGAGATGCTCTAATGGCATATTTATTGTTCATTTCTAATGTATTTTATTCTCTAAGTTAGTAGTAATCTTAAGTAATTTCTCGGGGTATTTAGACTTTGAGACACCTAATTATAGGGGTATTAGGTCTTGGTCTGATTTAATGATGTAATTAGGTTTTGGGGCACCCTTCTGTCAAGACTAACAGTTGATTTGTCTGACCGTTTGTTGACTTTGGTCAAGATAAAACATATTTAAAAATTGCCAAAATACCCCTAAAGTCCCGTGGTAGACTGGTAGTCACATGTTCCACTTAAGTTTGAAACTCTTAACAGACACATGTCAAACATAGAAAATAGTCGTTGGTGTACATCTATTCATGATAACTAGCTCTCAAACTCATCACCACCACCACTACAACGACCATCTACATCAACAATATAATCATCTCAGGTTTTATTACCACAATATAATCATCTCAAGTTCTATTACGACAAATGATATATACAATCCTTCATCAATTGTGGAAGTGCAGCAATCTTCACAGTTTAAAGTTCCAACTAAGAATACAAAGATAACTAAGAATACAAAGATAAGTACTCTGTATTAGAAAGTGGTAATTAAATTAACATAAATTGTTGTGTATTACAAGGTAATATCCCCAATTTTAGCATTAAAAGAAGGCCCTAACATTCCCAATGTATGGTTTAAGTACAAATAATTAGGGTTGCTGCCAAAATCCCCAATTTTAACTAGTTAATTATAATTAAATACGATTAATTAATGTCTATTAGAAAATCCCTAATTTTTAACCAGTTAAGTAGAGTTAATTAGGGTTTAGCGGCAAATCCCAAATTTTCATTCATGATTAAACCTAATTACTAGTAATTCGGCATGAAATTAAGTTATAAAATCATTTGAACAACATAAATCAACAAAATTGATTTAACCTAATGATTTAAAAGTACACACAGTTAACATCCCAAGTTAAATAACTCGAATAAGTTAGGGATTTTGGGACCATAAAACTGTATAAAATTTGGGATTGAATAATTGGTAACCCATAGAGAAGAAAAAAAATTAGTACAAAAAGGGTTTTGCATAAAAAAACCTATCTTTTGAACTCAAAGTGGTGAGAGATATAGAGATTGTTCAGTGAGAGAAGAAATTTTGTTAATGGTTTATCGAAGTGGTGAGAAAAAGAAAATAAATTCTGCATAAGTGATAATATGTTTTTAGGGTTAGATCTAGGAATAACAACGCCAACATTTCCCGCCAGTATAGTTATTACACATGGACAATTCTTAGCCATTAAATTCGATCAAAACTAATTTGATTTAATCAATGGTTATTAGATTCATTCAAACCAATTACATCATTCTCATGTGGTTTACACATGGAAGGGTAGTTTCGCTATTTTCAAAAATTAAACTAGTCAAACCAGTCAATAAACAATTATACTAGTCAACATACAGAAAGATGCTCCAAAACCTAATTACATCATTAAATCAGACCAAGACCAAGACCTAGACCTAATACCCTTATTATTAAGTGTCCCAAAGTCTAAATACCCCTAATTTCTCAGATGGGACCAAAATCATGGTGCGTCGTCTTCCCGTATGTAGTACTCTACTTACTAAAATCTTGGGCTGGCCTCAGCTTGGTCTCCAAGTTGCACTCAAACAATCCTATGCACCGTTCCATAAATATTCGACACATTAAAAAATATCGTTTTCTGTAACACCGACATATCGGTAACTCTTATTTACCATGCAACACACGTACACCGACATATAGACACACCACCCCAGACTCCCAGAGTGACCCACTTTTTAAATTCTTATGGTTTATATTTTTTCCTTCCCATTTAATCATTTCCACCATTAATTTTACATAATCTTTTCTTTCATCTTTCTCTTGATTTCCCTCAAAAACATATGGAGTGTCTTTGTTCAACAACCAACCTTCAACCTCAGTTGAAGGGATTTTCTAAGAACACTTTACACCACCACAAATTATTATCTTCTCCATATTCTACACAGTTTATACAACTTAATGATACCACTTTCACTTCTTTGAGAAAACCCACTTATTTGAGAGCAAAAACAAGTTCTATAGTTGCAGAAAGTGGAAAGCAAGGTTGGGATTTTGGTAGATTTTTGAAAACTTTGTATTACTTTAATGGCCCTCCTTCTCCTGCTAAGGTTAGATTATTCTGTTTCTCAATTTCTCATTTTATACTTAGATTATATCTTCAATGATTTTAATTATTAATACTATTATATATTGCATTTTTGAAGTTCTTTGCATCATTGATTGGGAAATTTTCGAACTCAACATCCAGTGAACCAGTAAAGAACATGGGAACTTCTGATATCATCTTAGTAACTGGTGCAACTGGGGGTGTTGGCCGACGAGTTGTTGATGTTTTGCGCAAAAAGGGGTTGCCTGTTCGAGTACTGGTATTCTTCCCCTACTCGATCTCATCTCTCTATATCAAATATTGTTTGGTAAACATTCATCTATTCGAACAAATGAAGCTATGATTGGAAATAAAAATATATGACTAATAAATGAAACTATGGATAAGCTTTTAGATCTCAATGGACACACATGATTTTTAGATAAAATAGATTTTCGACCAACAAAAGAATCCCCTATTATAAGATGATGCATGCCCTCCTGAGTCGTAATGTTATTTTCAGGAACAAATGTATTTGATGAGATATTCCTAGTTGGAAAACTATTTTAATGTTACTATTAACACTGTACCTAGACTCTCCCTCCCAGTGTAACATGTTAATTCTCTCAGGTAAGAAATGAAGAGAAGGCAAAAAAGATGCTAGGACCAGATGTTGACATGGTAAGTTATTTTCTCGCCGTCATTAAATGTCTGTGATGGATTATAGGCTCACTGCTTTCACTTTAACTTGCATATCTTCGTCGAAAGAGTTGACAAATCAATATAGCATTGTTTTAGATTGTTGGAGACATTACTAAGGAGAGCACTCTTGTTCCTGAGTACTTCAAAGGAGTGAAAAAAGTTATTAATGCGGTTTCTGTCATTGTTGGCCCAAAGGAAGGAGATACTCCTGACAGAGCAAAATACAGCCAAGTATGATCACCATCCCTTGTCAAATGATGAAATTTGTTACATCTTGATCTAATGCACCATCTTGAATATTAATCCTAGGTTTAGTTTTATTTTTTACTATGACATTTAAAGCACAAAGGGTTTTTGTTAATTTTTTTTCTTGTGTCCCATTTAACGTTTCGATTTATTGGTCTTAACAGGGAATCAAGTTCTTTGAACCAGAGGTGGTGAAATGATTGCGTTTATTGTGTCAGGCATCAGATTCATTCCCTTATAGAATATTCATATTTGGGTCTTGATTGCCTTAATGTTCTTTTCTTTTTATTCATCGATGTAGTTACTGATTACCTTTGATGCCTCTTCTGATCTCTCTGCAGATAAAAGGTGATTCACCCGAAAAGGTGGAGTACATCGGGATGAAAAATTTGATTAGTGCTGTCAAGAAGGGTGTTGGACTTCAAAATGGGAAATTGCTATTTGGATATGAAGGTACAGTTCTTTATAGTTGAGGATGAGAAAACATAAGCGAACAAATACCTCTCCTACTTTGATGATTCACATCCATCAAATCAGTAGACAAATAGTTAATATTGCGAAGTCGGAAGTTCTATTTCATGACTGATAAGATATTTAAATTAAGAAAACAGCATTAATTACAACGTGGAACACGGATAGCGCATCAAAGATGTGCATAAGAGTCCAGTTCCCACCCTTGGTATTTGTCAATGGAGTTTTTTGTCTCCCCAATTAGTCTGACGAGACAAACCTCCTGTTATTTCATGCATTTAATGTCTATTGGTTGCTGTCTATCCGTCTTTCTAATAAACTCGAACCAAAACGTTTTCACGCAATTATCACTTTCTCTACATCTGCATGAGGTGGGCAACTTGTCCAAGTTAGTAAAATATTTTTTTCATCCAACTATATAGAAGCGGGGATTTCGTTTACGTAATTAATTCATATCAATATATCAGCACTCCTTGATACTCAGATAAGTTCAAGTCCTGGTGTGACGAGGAGCTTCCCTATTTGTACTTTGTTATCATAGTGTTTCCCCCTTTTACAGATTTTTTCCTAGAGCAATTATTTTTGACTTCTATATGTAATTGGTATAGTGATTGTCCACTGCAGGCGATTTATCTACAGAGTTGCCTTGGGGTGCCTTAGACGACGTTGTCATGGGAGGAGTTAGTGAAAGTAGTTTTCAAATTGATCAAACAGGCAGTGAAACTGGCGGACCCACTGGGCTCTTTAAAGGTTGATACCTAGTTATATTTAAAATATATCTTATCTTTAAATGGAAACATATGCAAGAACTAGAAATAATAGTTAATTTCCTTCCCAGTGATGTTTTTCTTTCACCAATTTCAGGTGTTGTTTCCACTGCAAACAATGGTGGATTTACTAGCATTAGAACAAAGGTAAGCCTGTTAAAATGCAGTTATAGTTTTGATGTAAGCTTGGGTTGTATTGGCTTAAATTCCTTGCCAATTATTCTCATTTTTTTCGTGCCTTGGCAATGAATTAATATGACTGAAGTTGACTAGGGTTCTTTGATGAGGATGTCAAGTTATACTAGGGCCATAGAGTTGACATGCAATTTTTGTTGTGATCCTTTACTTTTTCATTAAATACTAAGTTCCATTTCAATGAAAAAACAAAGTTTCTGACTTGAAGCATTGTAGTCATCAAATGTGAATGAACTTAGTTTTTCTGGTAAGTTTTGTTTTCTATGTTTTGGTCGTGACTAAAAATGTTGGGACTCGTGGCGGGCTGGTATTCTAGGTCATCTCAAGGAAAAACTCTTTACCATTAAATTGGTTCATAAGTTAAGCCATTGACAGGGCTGATCTGCTAATACTTCGCAGGGACTTGGCTGCCAATATGTATGTTTTTTCCATAGATGAAACATGGAGGCCTAATTCATAATCATAAGATTTCACCGTCCCCCTTCCCTATGCATCTCATCTTTTCTTTCTTTTCTTGTTTTCTCTTACAAATTCTCTCATTTCGATCAGATCTAAGCTTATAGATCTTCTCCCAACATTTTGATAGGTATCACGATGCTCCTAGGATGTTAAGCTAAGTTCCTTACTTGAAAATTGTTAAACTGTGAAGATTTGGCTTGAGCCAGCCCATCAGTTTTCTGTCTTAGAACTGAGAATTGCTTGAAACTTCATTTCAAAGTAAGATAACGATTACACCTGTAATCATACAAAATTGATCCAATCATCCATTGGAGGGATAGTCTTGCTACTCTTGCACTAGACATCTAGGCATATCTTAAATTGTTAAAATGATTTTTATTGAAGAGTCCTCGTTTCCTCCGTTTTGCAAGCATCAAAAGGCTGGACAAACATATCAAAAGTATCATATGATACATTGACTTTGCCACGAAGAAATAACATATTCAAGTGAGATTGCTTCAAAACAGGCCTATATCAAGCAATTTGGAGCCCCGTTAACATGTGCTGACATCCCAGGAATTTCAAAGTGGTTACAGTTGAATTAGACCAGCAGGGATGCTTCAGGTCCATCTGTAAGCTATATTTTTTTCTCCGCATTGCGTATATTTCAGGAAGAACCCATGTATCAGGAGGCCTCAATTCTACAAGCTTATTTGATGTGTATTTCCATTGTAAGAGGATATATATTCAAACCTTCCACCCAGGTGCAGGGATATATTTCTTGAAAGTTTTATGTCTTATAGCTGAAGTTTCATGTGTTATACCTCAAGCTTAAGTGGGTGTTCGCATAGTTCATCCAATGAGTTAATTAAGTGTCATTATTGTCTGGTATGATTAAACAGCAACATTTTGGGTGCAATATTGCTTAATAACTCTCAACAAAATTGTTGGTGAAACACTGAAACCACTGCTATTCATATACTAGCTGTCTTCCAATTTTTAGTATTTTTTTTATTTTGGACTATACTTTTGAAGCTCCTTGATGTTACCCATCAGTGTGTATGTATCTTTATCAAATATGATTTGTCTTTTCAGAATTTTTCTGTACCTGAAGACCTTTCTGCTTATGATGGTCTGGAATTGCGAGTTAAAGGAAATGGTCGTCGGTATAAACTTATTGTTAGAATAAGCCCTGAGTGGGACACTGTAGGCTATACGACAGGATTTGACACTGTTAAAGATGAATGGCAGACAGTAAGTCTTTTCTTATAGCCATCAAGTCACAGTATAGATGCGTTTCATATGATTTCCTGTAATTGTTTATTTGGATACCTTTTCTTCAGATACGCCTTCCATTTTCTTCTTTGAGGCCTATATTTCGAGCAAAGACTGTATTTGGTGCTCCACCCTTCGATGCAAGTAATATTGTATCTTTGCAGGTATGCCTTTATGTTCACTTTTGCCTCCTTTACATCCCATCCTATCTGCTGCATGACATCTATTCTCACATGCTTTTGTTGTTAATCACCTTTTATTTTACCAGCTTATGTTCAGCAAGTTTGAATATGATGGAAAACTGAATCCAACTTTTGTGGAAGGGCCATTCCAACTCCCTGTATCAACCATACGAGCATATATGAAAGAACCAATCACTCCCAGGTTTCCACTTTCTCCTTCCATATTTTTTAAGCTGTTAAGTTTGATCTCCATCTTTGCATGTGCCTGGAAGTGGTTAATTTTCAATTTCTTTTTCTTCTAAGACATCTATTATATCTGGTCCAACTGTAGGTTTGTACACGTGAGCTCTGCAGGAGTTACGAGACCTGACAGACCTGGACTTGATTTAAGTAAACAACCTCCTGCTGTCCGGTTGAATAAGGAGCTAGACTTTATTCTCACATTCAAGTTGAAGGTTTGCTCCAGCTAAATGCATTTTGTTTTCTCATCAATTTAGCTTTAGCGGGAATTTGGAACGCAAGTTACTTGACATAGAAATTTATAAAGCATTGTGGAGAGCTCTTATAACCTCCTGACATGAATTCCTTGATTTGATATTGACGACTCCAAATTAAATATCCAGCCTGGTCTTCCTAGTATCGTTTGCTCTTTCGTTACACTCCTAAAACATCCATCACAATTGCTTCTAAGCACTACTATAATTGTCAGTGTACCAATAAAGAAAAAAAAATTGTCAGTGTATTTTTCGAATCTTCAAGGCTAAACTTTTCTATCAGTTCCTTAATCAGAGGTGATTTTATTTGTTACTAGTAGCTTTCAAATGTTTCCCTGGATGTCAGAAACTGCTGAATTATATATATCATCTGCACTTCTTCAATTTGAGTATGGTCTGTAGTTGTGTCTGGGCAAATAAATGAGGATCAAAACCTGTAGTTGAATGTTGCCTTCAAGTTCCCTCTAGTTTTTTGAAAAGGTAGAGATGCTTAATGGTTTTCTTTTCATCCTGTGCTTGGTGGTATATATTGTCAGTCCTACTTCCTTGGATATAATTCATCTTTTCCTTATGAGGGGTTCTATAGGAACAAATAGGACATTACAGTCACGAAACAGATTTTGTGGACCGTAGACCAACAATCATTAAACATATAAAGACATTTCAGTTCAATCAATTTGGAGAATGGAACTAGTTTTCTGATATCATCAAAGCAATGCGCAATAAAAAACATAAGGGTTTGAAACAAATTGTATCCCTCAGCAGATATATGTATGTCGCATTATGTATTATTTGTCATATAATTGTCGTTCTTGTTATTATTCACTGTGCTTGTTGGGCGGGAAATGGACTCTTAAATTTTAAGCTCTTTTTTGTGTTGTACAACAGGGAGAGGATTTGGTCCGTGAAAGTGGAATCCCATACACAATAGTAAGGCCTTGTGCATTGACAGAAGAGCCTGCTGGAGCTGATCTCATTTTCGAACAGGGAGATAATATTACGGTAGTATTCCTATTCATTAATAAATATCATGCCAATTTACTTCTATTTTTGTAATGCATTGGTTATTCTCATAAGGTTGCAGCATGCTGATAAAATTTATATCCAAGAAAATCTTGCCAACTATTAGGAGGAGCATATATGGATGTAACTTTAGGCTCCTAACAATAGGACATTTTCTATAAACATGTGTACAGGGGAAAATTTCAAGGGAAGAGGTTGCTCGCATATGTGTTGCTGCTTTGGAAAGTCCTTATGCACTTGACAAGACCTTTGAGGTACCCTCCTAATCCCTTTCGCCATCTTCATTTTGCCATCTTCCATTTCACATATTAAAGAGACTTTCAGTTAGTATTATAGAACATTAAATGAAGTACCACACCATTATTTTAGCCTATTTAACTTTTCGTTTTTGTAGCAACCTAAAGTAACATTGATATATCGCCAACACCTCATTCTAGTGTAACAGTGATAATTATGCCTGCAAATATCTCATCCAGGTAAATATAACTTGCCCTAGAATGCGTTTCAAGTCGATCACTAATCTAATATAATTTACTAGGAGTCATTTCATGTAGAGAATATCAACATCTCAATATATATAATGAATTTATTATGAACTTATGATCTTATTATATAATATTAACTCGGAGAATCAAAAAATGTAGAATTTGACATACAATGGCTCATCAATCACGATCATCACGCTATGGAGGTCTTATAGAAGCATTTCTTAAATTAATCTTGCAAATTAAAAAGTTCTCTTCATATTTAGGTCTGAGATAAATTGACTAATAAGAATGTATCACTACGTCACATACTTAAGACTTCACTTGTTTTCAGGTTAAAAGTGTGATTCCATTCAGCGAACCATTCACGGTAGATCCTGAAAACCCTCCTGCCGAGAAGGACTACAACACATATTTCAAGACTTTAAAAGATGGCATTACAGGAAAAGAAGCGTTGGAACAGACCCGTGTTGGTTTGATGCCTGCATACACGAATTCCACTTTTGGCAGATAGGGGGCAAGTAAAACAGTGTAAACGTGACAGCCTGAACTAATTCGTTCCAAATCAAGTTTGACATCATAGGATGCTTTGGACATTTACAGGTTTTCCATCCTCTTTTATGATTAAGAGAGAAGTGACCAGTCTGCTGAAATATGGAGCTTGCAATGACTTTCTTCCCTGTAGCCACACTAGCCCACTCTTAAGTCTGATAATGTGTGCAGTAAGTTTGTTGTACAAGGAAAGTCAGAAGTTAACATACAAGAGGGTGATTAAAAACAGACACCTATGGTGAAATTATAGCTTAGATGTTGTCATGTTGATCGTTAATGATGTAAACAAAAATGAAAAGTACATCCAAAAAGGTCAAATTAACCCCTCTCTCTGTTTATAATGTTTCACAGAAAATGTACATTGTGATGTATACAAATAAAAGTTCACTTGTGAATTGTAACAAATGTCTAGTCTTTTGTGCTAAATCTAGACTCTATGTTCCCGTAGAGGATTACTGGGACTGTTGGTTCATTTACATTTTTCAATCATGAATTTGAATGAACAAAATTGACTGGAGAAACACCTTCATGTTTCGCAAATACACCTTCATGTCTTGTGAATCGAGCAATCTGAGGAACATCTTCATGTCCTGTGAATACACCAAAACAACCATTTTCATAATGTGCCACTGCCACTACATAAAAATGACACTAGCATTCCAAGAAGCAAATGATTCATCCAATAAAATTCTTCTAATTGCTAAATTTCAGCATTCTTTAAACATAATCAAATTTAGTATAAATTACACCACATAATACAAAATTACAAATCAGTATGAAATATGAATTCTACTTTCAATCCACATCGGAAAACTCTTTTTGGCATAATAAGTGGAATTCGTATGGAAAAGCTATTATACAGTACCACATTACTAGTATACCCTTCAACTTCATATTTAAATTTGTCTATCCTAAGGATACTTAAGTCATTTAAAATACCCTCAGGAGACCAACTTCGGAATCTAAAAGACATCATCATCTTTTATATCTCTAACATCAAGCAAACCAGAGTTTCTCTCTCTTTGTAACACTTTCCCTCTCAAAAACTCCACAATTTCAAGAGAAACACTATATAAAGAAACCTTACATCTTCACTTTCTCTCCAAAACTTTCACAACTTCCTGAAGTAAAAAAAATCTTTTTGCGTTTTTTTTTTTCTTTTGCAAAGAAGAAGAAGAAGGAAGAGTGAGAGATGGCTGTTTATAGACTTGATGATGACTTTGATTATTTGTTTAAAGTGGTTTTAACTGGAGATTCAGGTGTAGGGAAGTCGAATTTATTGTCGAGGTTTACAAGGAACGAGTTTAGTCTTGACTCTAGGTCCACAATAGGGGTGGAATTTGGTACAAGGAGTTTGAAGGTAGAAGGAAAAACTATTAAAGCTCAGATTTGGGATACTGCAGGCCAAGAAAGGTATAATTTTTATTTATTTATTTGCGTGTTTGATTGATTATTTATATGTTAAACCATAGTTTGTAGAACATCCTATCTAAGGATCAAGGTAATTGTTATGTAAAGTTGTAAACACCTACACTTCCTTAATGACTTTAGGGGATCTCGCGTCTTTTTCTAGCATATATGCATTGCATGTTATTTAGGGCTTGAAACACCCGGCCCTTTGCCCCTTAGAAGTAAGAGATTTGAAACACATGTATAGTTGTACACTGCAAGTTTTTAGTGCAAAGGTCATTGGCTTTGATTATCTATCTATGTATATAATGGTGTTAGATAGTTTTGAATGAATATCACTTCAAAGTAAGTTCACCCACAAATTCATCAAGTTGCAACCAAGTATCCAAGTTCAACAAGCATTTTATCTTCGAATTCATGTAGTAATTAATTAGTGAAAGAGTCCAATGTAATACATGCAACTCATTTTTTCTTATTTACTTGTATGAGTTTCAGATACCGTGCTATTACAAGCGCTTACTATCGTGGAGCTGTGGGTGCACTACTTGTTTATGATGTCACTCAACATTCAACATTTGGGAATGTAAAGAGGTGGTTGAAGGAGATAAGGGAACAAGGCGACCCCAACATGGTTCTTATGCTCATAGGGAACAAATCTGATCTACGGCACCTTGTGACTATTTCAACTGAAGATGGGATATCTTTTGCGGAGAGGGAGTCACTCTACTTCATGGAGACATCAGCATTAGAATCTACTAATGTGGAAAACGCATTTGTTGAGGTCCTGACTCAGATATACCATACTGTTAGCAAAAAAGCCGTGGAAGTAGGCAACGATGGAGCTGCTTCAGCTGTCCCCACCAAAGGCGAGAAAATATATGTGAAAGATGATGCGTCTGCTGTAAAAAGGGTTGGATGCTGCTCAACTTAGGTTCCTAAACTTTTTTCCAAGAGATGCGACTGGATGTTTGCTGTATGTATTCTTTATTTAGGATTTTTAGATACTACGAAGAGAAAACAAGTGTAGTGAAGGAGTAGTTTTGACTTTTATGACTATATCCTGTGATGAATATAAGGAGTTTCGAGTTGGGGTAGCTGGTTTCTGTACTTGGTGCTTATTATGTTTTAGTCATTGGTTCAGATTTATTATAAGATTTGTACATTAAACATTTATTGGTTGTAAGCTTCTGAATTCTGTGATTAATTTCACTATCTGTTCTCAGTGTTATACTGTTATTTGTTTTGTCTCGTTACGTGATCTGAAAAAATTATTACTGATTCTCAGTTAAGTGATTTATGCCTTAGTGTGACAATGTTTTACAGAATTGCAGTATTTATTGGATCGTCTCTAATCTGAAAAGTTCGCTACACTGTTTAATGTAGAGCATACCCTTAAACTCATTAGCTTTAATAACCTTGGTGCTTATGGGCACAGTTTAGTCTTGTTATTGTATTATTTGGGCATCTGTGTGGTTTGGTTCGTAGTAATCTGTGGAATGCAATAACTTGTTGCTGGAGAAGGGTGGCTAGTTCCTAGAGAGAGAGAGAGAGACAGACAGACAGACAGAGAGCCTTCTTTGCGCCTGCGCCCCCATATGTTCTAAAAACACAACCGTGCGCGCAAAGGACCCTAACATGTGCTAGAACATGAATACAGCTATGTACATCCACATCAATTAGGCTCTGCGGCCCTGACATGACTGAGTAGACACCTAATGCATGTCCTCATTCATGATTCATCATACATTTGTGTGACTGCAAAGAGCACACAATGCAGCTGCATAATTGATGAGGTGCAGACTTGTTGATTAGCATCATCAAAGGAAGGGATAATGTGATGGAAGTAAAATATATTTTCGACTGTAATGACTACCAGAACCTAACTTCATTCAAAATTCATAACGAAATAAACGGTCTGTGTGGTTCTAAAGAAACGCATTTCAGCTACAAAATAGCTCCCCTTTTAATGGAAAATTTTGATGGTTTCAGAAACAATTAATTAAACAAAATCTCAATTCACATTCTCCTTCATTCATCTTTAACAAACTTAATCAAAACTCCCCTTGTTCCAGTTCTGAAAGATCTCCCAAACAGAGAAGAGAGAGAGTGTGTGAGACAGAGAGAGAGAGAGAGAGAGAGAGAGAACCATTCATTCTCTTTTGTAACATTTTCATCTTCTCTCTTCCATCTGGTTTCATATTCCTTCATTTCCAGGTAATTCAAGTTTTAATAAACATGCTGAATTCTTAACATGGCTTAGTTTTTTTATTCATTCAAATAGGAGTAGTATTATTCCCTCCTCAGATGTCGTTTTCCTGTTCTTTAAATCAAGAACAGGAAAACGGCTCTTGAATTTTTTGTTTATAAAAGAAGCATTTTAGATCCTTTTTTCGAATGATCGCAAAAGGGGTTTCTTGTATCATGATGAAATCCAAAACCCATGTTTTGTTTTGCCTCATTTCCTTGTGTTTCGTTTCCAATGTGCTTCATGTCTTGAGTGAGGCTATTGCGAAACCTTCTAGTACTAGTACTGTTTCGTATCTTTTATATTGTGGTACTACGAGTGAAACTACTGCCGCAGATGGAAGAAAATGGGAACCAGATACAAAGTATCTTGTTTCTTCATCCAATACAGCACCTGTTCAGGCTACATACCAAGATCCATCTCTTCCTTCCGTCGTTCCATATATGAATGGTCGGATTATGACTTCTGAGGCGACATATCATTTCAAACTACATGGAAAGTCGAGGCATTGGATTAGACTTCATTTCTATCCCATTGATTACAATAGCTTTGCTGCCAAAGATGCCTACTTTTCGGTTGTTGCAGGAGGAATTACTCTTCTTAAGAATTTCAATACTTCTGTTACAGCTCTTGCCCTCACACAGTCCCATGTTATAAAAGAATACTCTTTCTATCCTAACACAGAAGATCTCTACATTACCTTCACACCTTCTTCAGATCACAAAGGTTCCTATGCTATTATAAATGGCATTGAGGTGATTTCTATGCCAGATTTGTACAAATCAGCCTCACTGCTTGGTTTCAATGAACAGACGGTTGATGCAAAGAGTTCAGTCCTTGAGACATTGTATAGGTTGAATGTTGGTGGCCAGTTTATTCCTGCGAGCAATGACTCTGGACTTACTCGGACATGGTATGATGACACCCCTTATGTATTATATGCCAATGAAGGTGTAACCAGCACTAGCAATAAAACAGACCATAAGTTCAAATATACAACCGATGTGACAGAGATGATCGCCCCATACGACGTGTACACCACAGCAAGATCTATGGGGCCAAATTCTACTGTGAATATGAATAGCAATCTATCATGGTTTTTTCAGGTTGATTCAAACTTCACTTATCTTGTTAGATTACACTTCTGTGAGATGGAATACACCAAGGATAACATGAGAGTGTTTGAGATTTCTATTAATAACAAGGTGGCAGAGCAAGCTGCAGATGTTATCTTGTGGGGTAACATGGAGTCTGATATTCCTGTCTACAAGGATTATGCGGTATATGTTAGTGACTCACTAGGTGGTGACAACAATTTGACAGTCTCTCTGCACCCTGCTGTTGACGCGGACCCTCCACCTACAACTTACGATGCATTGCTCAATGGATTAGAGATCTTCAAGATGAATGACACACTTGGTAACTTGGCAGGGCCAAATCCAGTGCCCTCAGATTATATGCTCCGCGTGGAAAAGTTAAAAGATGAGCAACAAAAAAAGCTTGATGCAGAAAAAGAGCTTGAGAACAAGAAGAGAAATAAGGTTGTTGGTGGCGCTGCTGGTGGAGCCGCTGCTGTTGGTTTAGTAGCTGCTGTATGTATTGTTGTCTATCAGCGGAAAAAACGAGTTCTTGGATCTGATCCTGGGCTTGCATCTGGTTGGTTGCCATTGTACGGAAGCTGGTCAAATAGCAAATCAACAAGCTCATCAGGCAAAAGTTGTTCCAGTAGCACTCTCTCGTCCTTGGCTCAAGGACTTTGCAGGCATTTCTCTTTTGCAGAGATGAAATCTGGTACTAGGAACTTTGATGAGTCTCAGGTTATTGGGGTCGGAGGTTTTGGAAAAGTCTATAAAGGAGTTGTTGATGGAGGGACCAAAGTGGCAATCAAGAGAGCAAATCCATCTTCAGAACAAGGTCTTCATGAGTTCAGAACTGAAATTGAGATGCTTTCGAAGCTGAGACATAGGCATTTGGTCTCCTTGATTGGTTTCTGCGAAGAGGATGAGGAGATGATCTTGGTCTATGATTACATGGGCAATGGGACTCTCAGGGAGCATCTATACAAGACCAACAAGCCTCAACTCTCCTGGAAGCAAAGGCTGGAAATTTGCATTGGAGCTGCTAGAGGGCTTTATTACCTCCATACGGGCGCTAAGTACACCATCATTCACAGGGATGTGAAGACCACAAATATTCTTGTCGATGAGAAATGGGTAGCCAAGGTATCAGATTTTGGTCTCTCTAAAACAGGTCCAAGTCTTAACCAGACCCATGTCAGTACTGTGGTGAAAGGAAGCTTTGGGTACTTGGATCCTGAGTATTTCCGACGACAGCAATTGACAGACAAATCTGATGTATACTCTTTCGGTGTTGTCCTCTTTGAAGTCTTGTGTGCAAGGCCGGCACTCAATCCAACCCTCCCAAAGGAGCAGGTAAGTCTAGCTGATTGGGCTCTACATTGCATAAGAAAAGGAATGCTCGAGGACATCATTGACCCTAACCTAAAAGGAAAGATCAACCCTGAGTGTCTAAAGAAATTTGCAGAGACAGCTGAGAAATGCTTGTCTGATCAGGGAACCCATCGTCCATCAATGGGTGATGTGCTATGGAACCTTGAGTTTGCTCTCCAACTGCATGAGAATCCGAATGGTGCAAGCCTCATTGCAGATGAAAGGTCTAGAACATCTGAAGCCACTGCACATGGAATCGATACAGATGTAAGCTATGGAGGAGAGAGCTCAATGGATGAAACTACTGACAGTATGAATTCAACAAATGCAGCCTTTTCGCAGCTCATTAATCCACAAGGTCGATGAGGAGAAACATCTTGAGTTGAGCTTTCCTCTGCCACTACAAGCAGATAGTATAATCACCAGACGCGGTGGTGGAATCTAAGCGCACAAAGTGAGAGTCTTTTGGTTACTTCCAACTGTTTTTTGTTATTTCATCTTATTGATTGTTATGTGAACTGAACCACCTTCTAAATGCCCCCTCTAGTATTCTGTACCAGACAGATTCTTGATGCTATTAGTACCTTTGTATTAATTCTGATTCTCTGATCATGTTGACCTCAACTGTGTGCTACAATATCTATTAAAATGCTATATATTACCTATTAAGGTAATTAATTGTTTTCTTCTTCTTAAGTAGGATCAATACAAATGTAGTGTCTACACTATACAAGAAAATTTTCTTATGCCTTTGTTTCTTTGAAGAATGCCTCGCGAAATTATATTTTCTTGTTTCGGTTTTTAATATATTTTCTAGAACAGTTGTGATTTATATATATGTGGTAAAAGTGTAAAACATACAGTAAAGAGCAAATATCCTTTTTTTTTTGTTTTCTGATTTTGTGATTGTGGGAACTCAGTACAAAACTGAATTTTTCTATTAATGTCTAAACTAAGTATCACTCCTCACATTGAAAGCATTGGATTTATTAAACAGTAATTATAGAGTTGTCATCGGATTTATTAAACAGTAATTATAGAGTTGTATCCAACTCTGGGTCAATCTCTATCGCATCGGCTTTGTTGACATTTCAATTCCAGGAAAGTATACTTTTCTGGCATTGAGACTTATCGTATACGCACTTTTCTGGCATGTATATACTTTAATCTCAGTTGCTTTCTGTTTCCAATCATGTTAATGCTAGGCTCAGAATAATGATTGCTGTGGAGGTTAAGAGATATAGACCTCTTCTATTGGACAGATCTACTTGTAATGTCATATTGCTAATATACCATCTTAAGTTCTTACTAATCATCAATCTATCCTAGACATAGAAACTTTCTAATAAAAGAAGTATTGCGATACCGAAAGAGTGAGAGGATTCGATTTCATATCAAGGGTACAACTCCCATAAGACTGCACCAAGCCACCAACTAACTGAGCTGATAGATAAATATCTCGAGTTCATCTCATGTTCTACCACCAATACTATCCTAAACGTCTAAAACACCACCTTCCTCATGACAGAGAAATATCAAGCTGACACGAGAAGCCCTAAATCCCATCCAGAAGAACCATCCCAACTTCCCCAAAACCCCATACCCTACTACCCTCTATCTCGCTTTAGATAATAAAGAAACACATAATGACATAACTATAAAATGATGCAACCATAGTAGCATTTTAAAACCAAACTCTAACCAACTAATCCTATCTTTGATCTCCCTCTGGCCTCTAGTCTAAAACACGAATAAATTCATAAAAACACATTTACTTAATGATAGTGATGGAAGATAACAACTGTGAGATGCACACTAAACATAACCGATGATGATGCTAATTGCTAACAACAATAACATCAAGACAAATTCATAAAGAAGTAGATATATAGATAAAGAGAAATAACTTAATTAAATTAAAAAAAAAAAATTCTATATTATTATTGTCATTATTTTTTTGGAATAACATGGCGTAGCCACCCCGTTAATAATAATATTCCCCCAGAGTCAGAAAACGACAAAAGAAGTAGTTGTTCTTGTGCCGACGATAATTTATTTAACTTATTTAACCGGCCCTTAAAGTACACCGCCGGTGATCTAAAAACAAACCTCTTTGAAAAACAACCGAACATTCCGGTAACTCACCTAAATCGGCAAATAATGATTCGTCCTCTTCTCCCATTGGAAATATCATTGTACCCGCCACGTCACCATCATCTCCTTTGTTACTGTTGCTACTTCCCGAATAAATCGGACTTTCTAATAATGTATTGTCTGACGTGGATGCCACGTCAGAAAACCAAACAAAATCATTTTCTTCTCCAGTTCCTCTTATTACTAAATCAGTAAACTTGTCTTCTTCCAATTCGGTCTGAGTTGTTGTAAATATCGCCGATTCTTGTTGTTGTTGTTGTTGTGGTTCTTGTTCTTCTACTTCAGGTTCGGATTTTGGAGTAATTGAAACGGTGACGGAGGCGATTGTGGAGGTGGTTGAAGCGGTGGAGCTAGGGTTTCTAATAGGCTGACCGGAGTGATTGTGATCACATGCGTAAGTTATCACCATCATAGTGGGGTCCACTCGACTTCTTTCTACCTGTTTTCTTGCTGGACATCCCTTTGAGCTACTACACCGATAATAACCTCTACAAAGACAAAAGAAAAAAGAAAATAAGCGCACGTTAGCTTTATATATACTAGGCGTATTTTAGTGTGCAGCAGCAGCAGCCTAAAGTGATATTATTGATATTATTGAGAGAGAGAGAGAGAGAGATTATTGATTCCGATCAACCACCAGTAGACATCTGGTTAAGAAAAGTGAAGTTAAAAGGGACCCACCACATACCTTGGATAAGGAGAACCTTTAATGGGCTTTTGTCCGTATTTTCTCCAAGCCCAAGAATCGTACGGTGGAGCTCCGTCACCTTTGATCCTAGATCCTTCCACGTCAGCTATTGGTACAGAAACTACTCTTTTCTGTAGAGCACGTCTACTGAAATAAATCCCATTCAATCAATCACGTTAAAGTAAATATATATATATATATATATATATTTTACTAAAAGTTGCCGGAATCTGAATTAAATCCGGTAAACTAACCTTCTTTTTTGTGAAGAAGTTGAAGTTATCTTTGAATCAGAAATCATGCCGAAAGACGAAGAAGATGGCAGTAACTCTTCCCCACTATTATCTGATGTGTTTTCTGAATCTTCTTGATTGTTGTTGGTAGTACATGAGTTGTTGAATCTACCATCCATGAGTTTGATCTGATTGATTGATAATCTTGGTTCTTCTTCTTCTTCTTTAAGTGATTTTGAACATGTAGATAGAAAATTGATGCCGGCAAGAGAGAGAGAGAATTGGAGTTAGAAGTAGTTGGAAGAGAAGAGGGGGGGTTTAATATGAATATGAATGGGGGATGTCAAGTTGACAGATGGGGAAGTTGTGTATAGTTTATAGGGGGCGTGCTGCCAAATTTCATCAACTATATAATATATGGATTATAAACGTAGGTGAAAATGACCTTATTAATAAGTTTGATTTGATTAAGTAGTAGCCTATGGAAATGAATTGGGATTGGGTTCACATGGTCTCTTCCTTCTTTGAAGGGTGGTGGGGAGGTTGGTGAAGTTTCATTTTTGAGCTATAGTTATTGTATTATCCAATTTAACATCAAATTTGGGAAAGTATTTTATTGACATTTATACTTTTCAAAATTTTAGGAAACATATGCTAAATGAAATAATGCCATGTAAGTGTTGCATATGTGCAACTCGTAAAAGGCATATCCATGATCATTATATCTTCTCTGTACTTTTTGTTGAGGAAATCTAAATTTTGTTTGGATGGATTTCTACATCACAACTTTTATTGTTACCCATTTTCTCATTTTGAGTTTAAAACCAACCAAAATCTTTAAATGCTCTCTATATTTATTCATTTTTCAGAAATGGACCTACCTAATAATGAGAAAAATAAAATAAATACATTCAAGGGCTGCTGCCTGCTAAAGAGAAAAACAAAAGAGGGGAAGTTGCATGTTCTTATGTTTCATGCCATACAAAGAAATTATAATTACTCGATCTCTTCCTAAACATAGAGCATTTAGTCATCAATATGTACAGATTTATATAGACTGAACTGTGAAATCTACTTAGAGTTCGATCATATCTGCAGAATCAGTACATGTATCCTTCAACATGCCTAACTGTGAAATCTACTTAGTGTTCAATTGTTCATATCTGCGGAATCAGTACATGTATCCTGCAGGCTGCAACATGCTTTAGCGATTCAATAAGGGATTTATCTGCGGAGTGATATCTCCCTAATGATTAATTAATTTTCGATGAAAGGAGTTGTACGCGTGTCTAGTTCACAGTGTTGCCCTTAGGTCTTGGATTGTGATGAGATTTAAGTATTTAACAATGGGTGAATGGGAGATGCCTTAAGTAGAAGGTTAACAAGAGAATAATGTGATTCATAATCTATATAGCTAGCTTTAAGTCTGTAACTATGCACATTGCTCTAGTTATAATCTCATAAATGCAAAGCATTTTTACATGTGATTTACCCATCCTTGTTAGCCCTTATCCTTACCATTATTATCTTCAATCAAGATGAATAAAATAGTACACTACACCCACCAGACTGATCCCTTTGTATACGGGTACCCATTGGACCATTGGCAATTCTCTATTATCATTTTCTAGTGTATAATATCTGTATGAAAACGTGTTATATTTTACTCCTACTACAGTTTTGTAATCCATTGGCATGATTCCTTGACTTCAGCTCCCACAACGATTTGTTTAATGAAACATTTCTTTGTATAGCTTTTGTCAAACATGAAAAATCTTTTTTTTTAACTTCTAGATCAAGGAATGGAAACTTCCCATGTCTTTCATTTGACACTTATCTCTTCATTCAAAGCTCAAGGTCGTCTTCTTACCCTTTAAAGTTTTAAATATCATACAATGAACAACAAGTGACCAAGATGTGTGTACTTACAAAATAGTTTGATTGTTTGAAGATTTGCAAGGTCCATATGGAAGACAATAAGGATAAGATAAAACCATAGCATATAACTATGATGATAATTCAAATGATTGGGATAAAGGTAATTTCATTCAAAAGGTTGGCATATAAGATGTACTTTTATAAATTATAATTGAAAAAAGCCAATCTGGCCTTTCATTCAAGGTTTGAATTTGAATGTTTCTTGTAGTAATTAAAGAGTTAGGGATGTCACATACTCACATCACATGAAGATCACTTTGATATTTTGGTTCATTTTTTCTACAAACCCAACCCAACAACAAATATTTTGGTTTCACTGTATTTTGTTATGATCATTGGTGTAAATGTATAAAAAACTTAAGTCGGAGAAGATGGCCGGAAAGTGGAGGAAAAGGAGGTGATATTGTGGAAGGAAGATAGTTGCCTACGTATCTGAGAGTGACCAGGTCCCAGAATCAAGCCTACGTAGTTTATATATATAGGTGATTGGGACAACGGATCGCTCATTAGTTGCTTAAAGGTGTGGTCAATTAATGAGCGGATATATTGGATCTGAAAATATATTGTAACTGAAGAGAATCAAAACGTATGGAGTTTGAATAGGGACGATGGAGGTCGAGTAAAAATGGCTTCACGTCGAGTGAGCTCGAGTAAAAATGGGTTCACGTCGAGTGAGAGCATTTTAGGTCGGATGACATTTGGGAGTTGTGGTCATTGAGTAAGCTCGAGTAGAAATGGGTTCATGTCGAATGAGCTCGAGTAAAAATAGGCTCATGTCGATACCCTTTTTTATTTTGGTCGAAGTGAAAAGAATTGAATTTGGTGATATGGCTTTGCGTCGATCGAAAATAAAAACTAATGAAGTCGTTATTGGGGAAGGCATTGGTTGCCTTGCTGGTGTGGGTTTTCTTGGTTTTTGAAGCTAGCGAAGATTCCTTTGTGTGCTGCATTAAATGGGTTTAGGTTTTTGAGGAAAGTGAATGATTGTAGCAGTGGTAAGTGTGCTGCTATTGCCACGTGGAAATTTGGTTTGAATTTTAATTTTTAGAAAAGTAACTGAAATGGGAGGAAAAACAAGGGTTTTAGCGGTTAGATTTTCATCGCCAAATCTGACCGTTGATGTAGATTGCTTTGAATGGTGCCGATGAATTAGTTGCTTTGCTGCTGATTTAAGACTTCCTCTCTCTCTTGCGAAAGGTATTCTTCTCTGCTTATCTTCTTCTTCTTTGCTGCTCTTACGTTTTCCATTGCTGTTCTTCATTGTTTATGCTTGTTTGTCCCCTTTTTCTTCACTTGATGTTTGAATTATTTCCTTTTCTTTTGTATCTGTTCGATTTCTTTGTTTATCTGTCGAAATTTCTGTTGTTTTCGTGTTGCTCTTGAATATTTCCGCCATTGTTGAGTTTCTGAAGCTTTTGCTTCTTTATCTGCTATTTATCCTTACCGGAAATTGGTTTGATATCACCTTGTGGTTTGTTATCGGGGATTTGTTTAGAAAGCAATTTGTTAAAATGAGTGATAGAGAGTCTGAAAACATTAGTGAGAACGAGGAAGAGGTTCAGCTCGATGATGGAGGTGAAGCTAGTGTTAGTGGTAATCGTCTTGGGGTTGATGATGAAGAAATTAGTAGCAGTAGGGTGCTTACTGTAGATGAAGCTCGGAGGTCGTTTCCCGAGATTCGAGAGGAGTTTAATATTAGGATCCCTGACCTCGAAATGCATAGAGTCAGTGATAGGTTATTTGACTTGTGTGGGGACACGACGTCCACTTTGATTTGTCTTGCCCAGCTTAGGGGTGGTATGCGTCTTCCATTCAGTAAGTTCGTATGTGATATCTTGAATCACTACGACGTAGCCCCTATCATGATGCCCACTAGTTTCCGGACCTCGATGCTGATCTTTGAGGAACTGAACAGGCTACATAAGTACGATATCTGCAAGGCTGACGTTGTAGCATACTTTTCCTGTGTCACCGGTCGCAGTAGGGATTATGTTTGTTCCCTAAATAGAAAACGAAGTTGTGGTCCAGCTAAGCTGTTTAACCCACCCACCTTGAATGACGGTTGGAAAAATTCGCCGGTATATAGAATCCGTGGTCAATTTGTACAACCCAGTGCCTTCTTACCTCGATATGTTATTCCCAACATAGGTAAACGTGTGTCTGTAACTTTCTCGTTTATTTGCCAAATCGACCGGATTATTGACTTATTTGATTTACTTTTGCAGGTCAGATTAAGGATTATAACAAGCCAATCGACGGACGCCTGCACCCAAGTAATATAATCGAGTTTGCTGAAAAGTCTTGGGCTGAGAAGAGGGAGTTGTTACCACACCTAGCTCGATTTTTCCGCGAACCTCGAGTTAAATTTTCTAAGGGTACCCAGGGAGAAGCTGGTACCTCGAGTGTTGCCGCGCCGAAGAGGAGTAGGAGAAAGAAAAAAAAGCTCGCAGTAGCAATTCCTTGTGCTGAGTTGGTTTCAGCTCGACCTGGTGACTTGCCCATTGAGGTTTTGCCTTCCTTACCAATGGCATCGAAGAAGTCGCTTGAATTTCCTCTCACTGGTGGTTCTGTTCCCCTACCGAGCAAGATTCCTGACGCACCCAATCTCAACAATGTATTTGGGTCGCATTCTCTCGAGCCCCAGCCTTTTGTGAGAAAGAGAAAGGCTCCTGCGAAACCAATTGATGCAGTCGCGGCTTCTAAGGTTGATAAGCCCAACCAAGAGAAGGGGAAAGAGAAGTCTGACGCTCGTGCCCCGAAATCTGGTAAGTTGAAGGCTATCGATGTCAGCGAAGATTGTGCTGCTGGTGAGGCTAACAGATTTGCCCCTGTTTTTTCCTGCCGCGAGGGTTATGTGAGGGCTGATGATTCAGCATGGGGCGACAAGGAGATGAGCCTTTCTTTGATGGACAATTGCTTTCTTTTTGAGGACGCAAAGAAAATTCAGCCTCACTCCCTTGAGGACGATTCAAGGGAATTTGCCTCATGTGCCTACACGGTGAGTTTCATTTGGTTTGCTATTCTTGTTTGAGTTTTTTTTTTTTTTTTTTTGAGAGAGAGTTCCTGATGTATTTTGTTTTGTTTCAGATGAACATGATTCATAATAAGTGGATCACGAAGCTCGAGAATGCTCGGAAGAAGGCTGAAGCGCTGCAGAAGGCCAATGCTGGAAATAAGGCATTGCGAGCTGAGGTTCAGGACTTGAAGGCTAAGCTTGCGGAGTTCAAGAAGGAGTGCCACGAGTATGGTGCAAATCTGGATGAGGCCCAGAGGTTTGTGTTGACTTTGCAAGGTCAACTTGCCGGGGTGAATGCGAGCTGGGAGGCTGATGCTGAAAAGTCTATTCAATGCATAACTCATTGGCGGAAAATTTCTTACGCGTGGGAGGAGAGGTATCTTTGTCATGACGCCCACCTCGCTACTCTTGTCGAGAATTATGATGGTGTCGCTGATAGGGAGGCAGTCAGGGCTTCTGCACTTGAGCGCTATGAACGCGACGTGAGTAATGAGGCCGAGAAAGCTGCTGAAGGTACCTCAACTCACGCTGAGGTAAACAATGGTAGCACTCTTTCTCCCCCTGCTGAAGAGAATGCCGACACTGCCATGCCTGACCCTCCTGAAGAGCAAGCCTGATATCTTTGTAAAAGCATTTCTTGTATGAGCGTTGTGAGAGAATTTTTATATTTTTGTTTTGGAGATGTAAAACAATAGTGGGAAATTCCAACTTTGGTTGGCCCTACTCTTCCTTATATTTTTGTATGTAAGATATTTTGGTTGATATTTGGATGAATGTTTTGGCTCGGAAATGAGTACTTGGGTTTGTAATTTTTATCTTACAATATGCACTAAGGTAGTCATTGATTGTAGAGCATGACTGACTTAACTTGCAATGTATTTGACATATGGCTTTTTGGCTGAACTTTGATGAAAGCAAAGGCAAAATGTTAACTTTTGAGAATGGTCAAGGTATGTAGACCTTTAGGAATTTTGAGTTCCAAGGTTGAGGCACCTGTTCACCCTCAGCGTCGATGAGTGTATATGCACCGTTTCCCAGGTCGTTTTTGACGATGTATGGGCCTTCCCAATTAGGGCTTAGCTTTCCATCTCCAGACTTCTTAGTGTTGGAGAAAACTTGCCTGAGTACGAGGTCACCTATTTGAAATTTTCTTGACCTCACCTTTTGATTGTAGCTTCTTTTTAAGATCTGCTGATAACGAGCTGTTGTAATTGCAATTTGATCTCGTTTTTCCTCGAACATATCTACCTCGTGTGCCCATAATTCTTCGTTTTCTTTTGATTGGACGAGCTCCGATCTAGTTGTTAGGAAATTGAGCTCGGTGGGTATGATGGCTTCTATGCCATAGCACAAAGCAAATGGAGACATTCCTGTAGATGTGCGTGGTGTTGTTCTATAAGCCCATAAGACTCGATCGAGTTCCTGTATCCATTTTTCCTTGTGCACCTCGAGTTTTTTCTTCAAATTATTCATTATGGTCTTATTGGTGGCTTCAGCCTAACCATTACTTTGAGCATAGCGAGGTGTGGATAGTGCGTGGTTGATTCTCCAATCGAGGTAGAATTCCTCTATTGTGTTTCCATAAAATTGTTGGCCATTGTCAGTGACTAGAGTGTGTGGTAGTCCGAATCGAGTGATAATGAACTTCCATATGAAATTTTTGACATCTTGCTGCCTTATGTGTCGTAAGGGTATTGCCTCGACCCATTTGGTGAAGTAGTCAGTTGCCACTAGTAGGAATCTTTTCTTGGACTTGTCTTTTAAGATAGGTCCCACGATGTCGAGCCCCCAAATTGCAAAAGGCCATGGGCTTGAGATTGTCTTGAGTTCTTGAGCTAGCTGGTGAATTAGTGGTGCGAACCTTTGACATTTGTCATAGTGTTGGACAAACTTTTCTGAATCTGATTGCATATACGGCCAAACGTAGCCTTGGTTTCTTGTTTTTTGAGCTAAGGATCTAGCCCCTGTGTGGTTTCCACATTCGCCATGATGGATTTCAGCTAGAATTGTATTTGTTTGTTTTGGTGGGAGGCACCGTAAGTATGGTCCTCTAGTTGACTTCCTGTATAGCCTGTTCTCAAGCAAAATGTAGCTTTTAGCTTTTCTTTCGAGCTTGCGTAGCTCGAAATCGTCGTCTGGGTACGTTCCTTTTAAGTAGTTGATAATCGGTCCCATCCAAGAGTTTTCTATTTCAGTGGGTGGGATATCTATGAAATCTGAAACTTCATTTACCTGATGTATCTGAGTCTCATATGCCGGAGCTGATTGTACGTCGATTTGGATTGTTTGGGGTGACTCGGTGTCGATTTGCGAGGCTACATATGCCAAGCTGTGGGCATGTCGATTATCATCTCTTGGAACGTGTTGGATTTCCCATTTGTTGAAATGAGTTAGCAACTTTTTGGTGTGCTCCAGGTATAGCTTTAGAGTTTTTTCTCTTGTTTCATAGTCGCCTAGAATTTGACTAACTGCTAGTTGTGAGTCACTTAGAATTTGCAACTCTTTTACCTGTAAGGTTATGGCCATCTGCATGCCAGTGACCAGTGCCGCGTATTCCGCGTCATTGTTAGATGAGGTGAAGTTTAACCGAACTGACTTTTCTAGGATGGCTTCTTCTGGTGAGATTAACGTTACGCCCACGCCTGAGCCATTAAAGTTTTTTGAGCCATCCACGTAGAGTTTCCATATTGGGGCTTTTGTTAGTGGTTGCTCATTGACCTCATTATCAGGTATCCATGTGTTGTCATCAATGGCGTAGTCGACCAGGAGGTCGGCTACTATTTGACCTTTTCTGCTACTTCGTGGTGTGAAAATTAGCTCGTGATCTCCAAGTTCTTGAGCCTATTTTGCCATTCTGGTAGACTTGTTTTTGTTTTCAAGTACCTGCCTGAGTGGTGCATATGTGATGACTCTGATTTTGTGTGATTGAAAGTAAGGCTTTAATTTTCTTGATGCGAAGAGTAGGGCTAGGCCTACTTTCTCAAGGCTTGAATATCGAGCTTCTGAGTGTAGTAATGTCTTACTGATGAAGTATATGGGTCTTTCTATACCGCCTTCATCTCGGAATAATACTCCGCTGATTGCATGTTCCGATGTTCCGAGGTAAAGCCCCAGTACGTCGCCATCTTGTGGTACTGTGATGACCGGTGGAGTTGCAAGGTATAGCTTGAGCTCCTCGAATGCTTGTTGGAATTCGGGAGTCCAATTGTAAGTTGAACCTTTCTTTAGTATTTGAAGTAGAGGGCGTTGTTTGTCTGATGCCCGAGCTATGAATCTGTTTAAGGCTGCTATCACGCCATTGAGCTTTTGAACCTATTTCTTGGTTTTTGGGCTTGACATTTCTATTATAGCCTTGATTTTTTCTGGGTTTGCTTCTATTCCTCTTTGTGTGATGAGGTACCACAAGAATTTTCCAGAGGCGACGCCGAATAAACACTTTTCCGGGTTGAGTTTCATATTGTACTCATGAAGTCGGAGAAATGTTTTTTCGAGGTCGGATACATGAGACGATTTGTGGTTGCTTTTTACAATCATATCATCTACATATACCTCTATTGTGTGACCAATCATGTCTTGGAACATTTTTGTTGCAAGTCGCTGATATGTAGCCCCTGCATTTCTCAGTCCGAAAGGCATGACTGTATAACAAAAGGTACTTTGTTCAGTGATGAACGCGGTTTTCTCTTGATCTTCGTCTGCTAGTTTGATTTGATTGTAACCTGAATAGCCATCCATTAAGGAAATGAGCTCATGACCTGTTGTTGAGTCAACAAGCTTGTCTATTCGAGGTAGAGGAAAGCTATCTTTTGGACAAGCTTTGTTGAGATCGGTGAAGTCGATGCATACTCTGACTTTACCTTTAGGTTTTATGACTGTGACAATGTTAGCGAGCCAGTCAGGGTATGCGACCTCACGAATGAATTTTGCGTCTTTTAATTTTTGTATCTCTGCATTGACTGCATTAGCGAGATGAGCTGCAAGTTTGCGAGCCTTTTGTTTTACAGGTTTCTTGTTGGTATCAACATTTAACCTATGGCATGCAATATTGGGATTTATCCCTGGCATATCGGTATAAGCAAAAGCAAAAACATTCTTATTCATTTTGAGAGTAACAATAAGTTGCTCTTTTACAATGGGGTCCAAGCTAGCCCCTACATAGACATATTTAGGATCGTCGTCCGACCCTATGTTGACCTTTTCACCTTGTTCAATTACTGGTGGGTCGGATGGCTGAACAATAGCCTTGCCTTTGTCGGCTTGTGGGATCTCATCAATAGTGGGCCTAAGTGTTTTCCCGACTGCATCGCTAGTTGCGGAGATCATATTGACAGTGGGCGGAGATGAGCTCGCAACTGTCTTGGAGGTATCTCCCTTATTGGGGAGTGGGATGACCTCGGGGATGGCATAGCATCCATGTGCTTCAATCTGGTCACCTCGTAATTCCATGATGCCTCGGGGGCCAGGAAACTTGATGACTTGATGATAAGTCGATGGCACAGCTTTCATCCTGTGAATCCATTTCCGTCCCAGAATTGCATTGAACTGGGTGGGGACGTCTAGGACGAAAAATGTGCAGTACACAGTTACATCATCTTCATTTTCGCCGGTTGCTAGAGGGAGGCAAATTTCACCTTTTGCTTCAGTTTCTGTTGAATTGAACGCGAAAAGGGTGACTTGAGGTTTTTGTAGCACTGAGTCAGGCATTTGCATCTGACTGTATGCCTTATTGAACAGCACGTCGCACGAACTGCCTGGGTCGATAAGCACTTTCTTTATTATCCATCCCCCAATGTTGATGTGGATGACCAGTGCATCATTGTGGGGGAGGCACACTTTTTTGAGGTCGAAGTCTGAGAATATTAGGGCGTTGTTGCCCGTGTCCTACTTAGCCACAATTGCTTTGTGGGTCAAGTGAAAGGTATGGTGGATGTGATGAATCTTCTGCTTCTTGGAACGAGCTGACCATTCTGGAGGTCGAGCGTCCATGATCATGTTGATGGTTCCTTTGGGTTTTTTACCCTTCTCGTTTGAAGTCTTCTGACGTTTTGCCTCCAGTTTGTCGCGGAGGTCTGGCTCGTTTTTGGAGAGGAAGTCATCGAGGTGACCTTCCTCCTTAAGCTTGTGACAGTAGGCTCGCAAAATACGACAATCTTCAGTGAGGTGGTATCGATATTTATGTAGCTTACAGTATGGATTCCCTTCAATAGGCTCAAGGTCGTGGACCTGAGGTTGAAAATAAGGTTCATCTTTAATCAGGTCAAAGAGTTGGTTATATGAGCATTTGAAGGGATTTGGCAATTTGGACTTCGAGCTGGATTTCGGCTTTCCTTTGTATTCTGATCTAGCCGCCTTTGGTTTGGAATAGGTAGGTTGTGTTGTTTGGACGACAACTACTCGTTCTTTGGATTTGGTGAGGGCTTCCTAGAGCTTTATGTACTTGTCAGGTCGTACATACAAGTCTTCCAGGGTTGCAGGGGCATCCAGGATGATATTCTTTCCTAGCGCCGTGTTGGGGTGGACGGCTGAGATGAATGCCAGGAGACATGAATGCTCATCTGGGTTTTCAGCTCGCAGGCATTCCTTTTTGAATCTTGCCATGAATTTCTTTGTTGTTTCTGTCTCATCTTGCTTGATCCGAAATAGGGCAGTGACATCGATTCTTCTTCTCTAGTTGTGGATGTATTGAGTGACAAAGAGAGACTCAAGTTGGTCGTATGAAGTGATTGATCTCTCTGGAAGTCGATGATACCAGTCTATGGCACTCCCACGGAGTGATGCTGAAAACAACCTGCAGAATATATCTTATACTTTGGCCATAAGGCCATGCTGGTTTTGAACTGGAGGACGTGGTCCATTGGATCTCCACTTCCGTCATAAGTAGTGAACTTTGGAGGTATGAAGTTTGGGGGTGGTTCCTGTTGGAGGAGGTCTTCATGAAGGGGTTCTATCTTGTAGCGCTCTAGGGTTGTTGAGGCTACTTTTTGGGCTGTGTTGGCTTTGAGTGAGTCTTGATGGTTTTTATCAAGTTTTTCTGATAGCTGTAGTATTCTGTCGTGGGCAGCTTGAAGGTCAGCCATGGCTGGGGCGGTGGTGTTACTGGAGGTGTGTAAGACAGGATTGTTGACGGTGGTTGTGTTAACTTCCTCAGCGGTGAGCCCATTTGTTGCAACTCCGTTGAGCGGTGCTCTGTTAGTGGTGTTGGTGGTGTTCTTGAGCTGAACATTTTCAGCCACCAATCGATTGATCTGTTCTTGTTGGTCTGCCATCTGCTTCTGGAGTTGCTCAATTGGCTCAGGAGTGATTGTTGCCATGGTCGTTGTCTGGTTATTGTTCGATCACGAATCAGTCGGCGCCAATGTAAATGTATAAAAAACTTAAGTCGGAGAAGATGGCCGGAAAGTGGAAGAGAAGGAGGTGATATTGTGGAAGCGGCTGAGCTATCTTTAGAAGATAGTTGCCTACGTATCTGAGAGTGACTAGGTCCCAGAATCAAGCCTACGTAGTTCATATATATAGGTGATTGGGACAACGGATAGCTCATTAATTGCTTAACGGTGTGGTCAATTAATGAGCGGATATTTTGGATCTGAAAATATATTGTAACTGAAGAGAATCAAAACGTATGGAGTTTGAATAGGGACGATGGAGGTCGAGTAAAAATGGCTTCACGTCAAGTGAGCTCGAGTAAAAATGGGTTCACGTCGAGTGAGAGCATTTTAGGTCGGATGACATTTGGGAGTTGTGGTCATTGAGTAAGCTCGAGTAAAAATGGGTTCATGTCGAATGAGCTTGAGTAAAAATAGACTCAAGTCGAGTTGATGGGTATATACAATTGGAAATGTTCTAAACTTCTAATTAATACCATAAAAATTCTGAACAATTTGCTATAAAATTGATAACCATGTCCTTTGATTCTTTGAAGTATCATGGGAATCAAATACATTATTTTTTCTTTAATATAAACTAAGTGTACGTATGCATTACATCATATAATTTGGTGACTCTAATGGATGGTGAAGATGACAGAGACAGCTAAGTAGACTTTTTTCTGATTAACAGCTAAGTTTTGTGTTCAATAGGCTGTACTAAACAGGATTATCTAGCCGTGTTTTAGGCCTTGTGTCTCATGAGGTAGTTGCAGTGTATTTTAATGGATATAAATGTATTAGATGGTTATGGTTTAAACCCGACCCGAATATATCCAATTGTCAGGTCTACAGGCCCAAGTTTGGATTTAACAAACTATGCTCAGCTGTAAGCCCACTCAATCTGACCTGAGTGAGTCAGAGAGAGTGAGAGACCCTTTTAAGGCCTACTATACTGTAAGAGAACCATACTCCTAAGTCCTAACTCCTAAGTAGTAGTTGGCCACTTGGCCCAAGTATTATTTCAACCTCAAAGCAATTTTTTTCACCAGAAATTTTAATTTTTTTTATGCAAAATGCTCAGATTGTTTAGCAGTTACTCTTACCGATTTAATTTTATCGATACACTTGAAGAATTATACGAAAGTGGAGGACAAATGCGCTATAAACTGCACTGCAACAACTTATATCTTAAATATTACCCAGAATTCTAAACCTCAACATGAATATGTAATCAGGTTGCAGACTTGTTGTTTAAGAGTGCATTAGCTGGTTGTAATCAGGACTGGATTTGTCTAGGTTATTATCTCTTTGTGGACTGTGTATCAAAGGCAGCATATATATATTAGCTGTTGATGACTGTTGTTCTGATTAATAAAAATTAGTATTTTGATCCAAAAGAACAAAGCTTAACATTAAAAGATAGTTTTATTTCTATGCCGAAGGAACTGATCGACCATCCATCTAGTAACACTTTAAACACAAAATTGGATGGATGGGACTTTGAACTACATCAACTGTTTTCCCTTACACATTCATGTTTAATTAGGCCCTGTATTCTTCTTCACCCCCTTGGTCTCCAATACCTCATAAATAGTTTCTGTCACCTTCTCAACATCAAGAGTACTGCTATCTTCAGCTTCAGCAATGACTTCCAAGTGAAAAAGTTGGCTGCAGTTGATATCAACATGGAGCACATCAAGTCCTATCTCTTCAAGAGACTCCATGATCGACATAAGCAAATCTTGGACTTTTTTGCAAGTCACCACTACCTCAAAGCAATTGTTCTCCAGCTTCTTCACCTTAACAACCTGTTATTCCACATAAAAATTAAGAGAGAAAAAATATTAGTTACTATTTGACAATTAAATCAAAATAAATGAGTAAATAATACATTGCAATGCTATGTAGTGGCTTCTGGGCCAAAACATTTACTTCTGAATCTCACCCATTTGACCCAATCATTTCATTTAATAAAAGGAAACTTTTTAAGGTTGAATGATTGACATTTATGCCACATTTAATGTTTGAATCCAAAAAGGCTCTTTCAGAATCAACTGCAGTCTCCCCACTTTTTTCTTTTCAACACCATTGAAGGTTGGCAACACATGTAATATAATCTAAGTTTCAAAGTGACAAATAATCATTAAAATGGATATATAGAAAATGAGTATGAGATGATGAAGTGACAAACTAGGATGGGAAGATGGAAATGAACATAGAATTGAAGAAGGAGACACATATTTGGTCTATATATGGACTCATGGTGTAGATCCATTGCGCGCCGCTTTACCAAAGTAAAAAATGGCGCGCAAGCACACAAACTGAAATACATATTTATTTACTGAATTTCAAAACCAAAAACTTTTTTTTCCTTTCTGGAT
Source organism: Aquilegia eximia (assembly GCA_023053565.1). NCBI lineage: Eukaryota > Viridiplantae > Streptophyta > Magnoliopsida > Ranunculales > Ranunculaceae > Aquilegia > Aquilegia eximia. The sequence continues at coordinate 13,980,186 of JALIGU010000001.1, forward strand.
TCTCAGTTATCATCCTGTGTCTTCCACACAAAATTATAATCAGTATGGTTTAAATGTATAATTATGTATTGAGAGAGAGAGAGATCTAGAGAGAGAGTATAGTACTACCAGAGCTTGATTGATCAACTCTTCATACTCTTTGTTCATATCCTCAATTTTCTGTTTCAACAGATTGATGTAACTGAGAGCATCCATGAGTATGTCACCCTTTTCCTCCTGTACAAAAAAATTGCAACAGAACATCAACACAAAAGGCATAACTTACATGCTGAGCTATATCTTTCTCTAAAGAATTCTAATAACAAAACCATTTAAACATGCAAATTAAAACCAAGAAGATTATAATGCTAGGAAGAAGTTAATTGCTTACAGATTTGGATCTGGTGATTGCCTTTAAGACCTGAAGCTTTTGGTTTAACACCTTTTGCCTTTCCACCTTTGAAACCATCTCTATCTGAAAAATTCTCACTCTTTCTCACTGTGTAGAATGAACTATGACCAACCTGGGCTACTAGTATTTATAGTCAGCAAAAGGAGATTTTTTGTGTTGGATCTCTATATTGCCTACTTACCAATTTGCCCTCATTTTACCACCAAATAAAAAAAAATGCCATTACACATATAAACCATTTATGTGAGTAGATATTTAAGGTACTAAATTAAATTTAAAAAGATTTTTTTTTGTTAATTTTGATTGCAAAAGTGTTTTTTCTTACATTTAGAATCGATGTATGGATCACAAGGATGCATGCATGAAGTAGCATACATAATATGTTATCAAAAGCCACTTCTATTTATGCCAAGCAACGCGATTGAAATTTGTTGCGTTCCGAAAGGCAAAAAAAAAAAAAAAATACAATATTCATCTTTTGTTATCCCCTACATTTTATTCACATGATGCAATCTACATTATACAGCTTCTATTTTTTATTAACAAGACTTGGCTAAGTTATAATGAAATGGCATATATATGGAAATCATAATTAAGTTGCATTCCTTTTCCTTTGCAAACATAACATATATAACTCCTTTGCCAGTTGCTTGACAGTTCTAATTTGTGAAATAAAAATGGCAGTTTGATAAATATATAGGATTCTGTCAAGAGGGGTAATTTGGACAAAATGAAAGAGCTTTACTCAAAATACGGAATCTAGCTAGGCGTGCTTGTGAGGAAGAGAAAGGCTAAACAAGCTATGTAGAGCTAAGCACGAAGAGAGAGATGGTTTGGATTTGGTAGCAATGCAGTGAGAAGGGTGAGAGTGTCAGATAGTATTCACGAGAGACTTGCTTGGTTTCTTTTTGTCACCATTGTAATGGATTCGTAGCACTGGTGGGTAGTCACATGTTGTAACAACTTAGTGTGAAAAATCTGGTTTTATTCTTTGTTTTTATCTACTTTTAAACTCACCCAATACTCATTGTCTTTCACTCTTCCAAGCGTCTCATTTGTTGTTCCCTCTGACAAACTATCAAAACGTTTCTAAAACCACAGTAAAATAAGTGAAACCACTCATCCCCTTCTCTTTCCCCCACCTACTAATCTACTATTATGCTTATTGGCACAAAAAAAAATTCATGGCAAATATTTCATTTCATCATTTATTTTTCTGATTTGGAAGAGAATCCGGCCTATTATTTTCTTGAAATTTGATTTCGTTTGTAAAGTTAAAAAGAGTATTACGGAATTACAGATTAAAATTACAGTGTTGTCCGCTTTTTGGGTAAAAGATGCAATAATCTGATGATATCAAAGAAGTCCACGATGAAAAATTGAACAAACCCTAATTCAGAAGTCGACAAATGAGCACATGACAACCATACATTGCATCTATCTTCTGACCAAAAACTTTACTTTTATTTATTAAACGACAAAACTAAAAAATTTAACGGATATTTTTTTGTTTTTTTACCTGAAATTTTGGTATACTGAACAAAATTTGTTTCTTTGTTCTGCGTAAAGTTGAAGAAATGATTAGATACCTCAATGATAAGCACGATCGAGAAATTTAGGGTAGGCCACTTTATTGAGCGAACATGTGATCACGTGATTATAAGTGTAACTCTTGCATGCAGATATATGCAGATAAAATACCTGACCAAACAAATACGTCATCATAAGTTTAATTACGATGTGGAATTAATTACAAGAGAGGAGTAAATGGTTATGGATATATATTTATTGGGATTTACAAGAGAAGTCGAAAGTAGAAAGGTTTAGAGTTATTTGGGATTCATCACAAAGAGAAAATCGAAAGTAGAAAGGTGAAATAATCTGTTTGTAGGAACGAGTGGTTGAAGAAAAGATAAATGCTAGCGTTACTGCGGTAGTGACCTTTAAGGCTTACTGTCTCACGCCCTCACCAAATACAACCACGTATCAAAGGGAAAACCAATCATGATGTAAGATCTCGTGATATGTTGATATAGAAGTTAAAAAAATGAGATATTGTGTCGATATATCGAATCATATGTTGATATTTTGCGGTTTTTTTAGGTTACGATAGGTATTGAATTAAGATAACTTAAGCTCAAATAGATTCTAAATATGCAACATAAATTCTAATACCTTAAATTAACACAAGTGATCACATGTTGTTGTCTAATTAAAGTTACATCTTATAATATAAATAACATAATACATTGAAACAACCATAAGTAAAATAATATCATAAATAATTAAAAGTACAAACTACTTAAGTCTATTGTTAAAAGATCTACGACTTTCTTTAATGAACCATTATAAAAAGTTCCAACTTGCCACATAAGATAGTCATTGTAAGATTGATTCCACGCCAAAATACGCATTATAAGTAGGTTGATCATATTGATCTGAGTTCCAATTAAAAGGTATACAAGTTGCTTACGTACCCAAAGAAGCTTAATAAACATCGGTTATCCTGGTTGAGAAAGATATATGATTCAATATCAATAGAACTTTGAATCCCAAAAGAATTAGAAGAAGATGGGGCATAGTTGAAAAATTCTCCAAATTGCTCTTCCATTGATTGTGGTTGGTTGTGTGGATATATTCCGTTTTACATAGTCTTTTAAGTTTTAACACAAATTAAGATGGCTAGAGCTCTTATAGAGTGTGTTAGTTTACTAAAATATATTGAAAATCGTAATATCTCGACAAATATATTAATATCTCACAAGATACCAATGATATGTTTATTTTTATGTACCATGGTATATCGAGTTAAATATCGTTTTGACATTCTAAAAAATGAGATAAATCGTGAAATCTCACGACATCTCGTGAGATTTTACACCATGAAACCGGTTACATGATATGACTGGTCTAGTAAATTAATACAAGTAAAAATATTTTGAAAGAGAAAAAAATAAATAGATAAAAAGGGAAAAAAACAAAAGATGTTTTTTAACCGAGAGATTATGAATTACCAAAAACCAAGTTTTTAACCGATTCTCAATTGATCAATTCATTGGCGTTTGATTATAGATAATTGAAGGATTGTAAGATCATAGAAAGAGGGGAAAAGTGCATCCTCATTCTTTAATGAATTCTCTAATGGTGTTGGTGCAGAAAGTAGAGATTTAAGGACTTTTCTTAAGCTAGTCAAAGAACAAACATAAATAAAATAACTATTTATAGATGCAAATCTAGTTTGGCGAAAAGAATAACTTGCGAAATTCTATTGTTTCATGGTTTTTTCCATTCGTAAGATCGTTTAAATTTCAAACCATGAACTTCTAGATCTACAAATGCATGCAAAGATACTTTAAGACGAAAGATCCTATAAAAAGATGTTTCATGATTCAAAATAATCAATTGAATTCAGTTGACAGAGAGAGTAAAATAGTATTTTGGTGACAAAAAGAAGGTGAAGAAGAAAAATAATAGAATTGTAGAAGAGAAGAATTCTTTTTAATCTTTTTATTTATTTATTTTTCCTTTCTTTTCTATCTCTCTAAGAATTTTTTTTGTATTTAGTCAAACTGGCAAAACCCTTAATTCGTTTCTAGTTTAACATTTGGCAATGTTTGGTGAGGTAGTAACTAGTAAGCCTTAAAGGTCACTGCCACAGTAATGCTAGCATTTCTCAAAAGAAGAAAATGGAGGTGTGGAGTTAATTAGATTCCGACCAATATTATTATTTTCTTTCTTTTTAGAAAGAGAAAGTCGTAAACTAAGCTAAAAATCTTTTAAATAATGTATGAGTTTCACTCTTCCCAAAAATTTGATGTCTATATTTCAAAAGATACGAGGACCTACAACGAAGCGAGAGTAATTAATGAGATATGAAATATAATATCGGATTTGGATGTTAGGTCTATATGGATGCTCTTACCTTATATAATTACCTCATCTCTACTTACAAGAGCATGCATAGACCTAGCTAAGATTTGCGGGTTGTTTACGTTGCCATCCTTAAGTTGACAGCAATCTTAACAGCCCATATTAGTCATTGATTATATTACAATTTAAGGTCAGTATTTATTTTATTATTGTACTTTAAACCGCTAGAGGATATGACCGTAATTTAGACTTCTTTTCGTCATTTTTCATGTATTCTAGATTTCCAGTCAACAACAAAGAAATTAATCCTCAAAACTCAGGACCGTCGCTCGAAGCTAAACTGGTGTGTTATTCTTGTTCCTCTTCCCCAATTAAGCAAACTATTGCAATTGAATGAACTCCAAAAAAAAATTAATCTTACTTTTGGGATCTCCAAGTAAATAAAACCAATCAACCAAATGGTTTGAAGATCCCAAAAGTTAACCAGATCCTTTGAAGATGTCCTTGTTAGACCATCTCCAACGGGTTGCTATTTTCTCAGATATTCGTAAATTTGGTTTCCAACGGGTTGCTATTTTCTCAATTTTTATTTTTATTTTTTTATTTTAAACAAACAAATTTTATTGATAAGCTCAACGAAAGAATTACACAACAGTAGAGGACAAACGCGCTACAAACTGCGACAAGTCATTACTGAATAGTAAACTCGATTCTCCTAAATACATATTCGTTCAAACCCGTAGTCATCACAAATTTTATTTTATATGAAAACGGATTTGAGAATAGCAATATTATTTCTTATACAGTTATCCGTTGTTGAATAATGATTGATAAGGCGGATGACGTCCAACCGCCTTCAAATTATATTTGGCGGATGAATAGTCACCAGCCTTTTAGATTGCAATAGCTAATGGCTGGTGACATTTAGACGTTATGGTATTCCAATAATATCCTTTTCCCATATATTTACTTATATTTACATATATTCACTTATATACTTACATATACTTACATATTCACATTTGAAATTTTAATTTCAACTAAATTTTTTTTTTTTGGCAGGCAAATTATATTAAACTTCAAAATGCTAATACGAATAAACTTTATATAAACTAAACTTGAACAAAGGGTAAAAAAGTAAAACATAGGAGAATATTTGCATGTAAACTTTTTGGTGTCAAAATAATGAAGTGAGAGAATGATACGTGGCGAAGAAGTGGCGATGAAGGCGGATGAGTATCATTAAATATTATTTTTATCACCAGCTAAACTGTTTTGAAAGCTGGTGGAGAGTTAATGAAAAAATAGGTTGGAGTTGATTTTCTACTTTTTATATATATATATAGAAATACCAATAGAAAAATAAAAAAAAAGTTCTTATAGCGGTTTGAGATGGTCTTAGGGAAATTTTACTGAAATTCCATCACAAACTATTCATCACAAAGATGTGCTAACTTCCCGAGCAAAAAAATAAACATAAAAAGGATTTTAAATCAATGTTATTCCATGTCCGACAATATTGTTGCTCATGAAGAAACTGAACCCATTTTAAAATTATGATCAAATCAAAGTTCTATAAAGCATTATTACCAAACATGACTTTTAAGAAAGAGCAACAAAAAACGGAATGAGATAGAAGAAGAAGTTTCAAGCAGTTGCTTGATTTGAGTAGTGAGATATGAGTTTGGGGGTGAATTTAGATTTAACTTTCGGCATAAAGTTTCTCTTCGTTGCTGGAACTTGGGATGAATGAAAAAGATGAGAGAGGTCGAATTACTATCGTAACATTTACCAATTTAATGCTAAGAATGAAAGAAATCTTGACCTTTAGATTTTGTTAGAATCAATGACTGAGATGGGCTGTTAAGATTGTTGTCAACCTAAGGATGACAGCGTAGACAACCTGTAAGATTTGATACTCCCTCCGTCCCAAATTATAAGTACCTTTTGGAATATTCTACTTATTAAGGGAACATTATTTATTATTTGTCTACTAACTATATACTTCCAAATTTCTCCCTATTTAATATCAACTACAATACCTAATTATTTTTATTAGAATAAATTATTCTAATTCCAAAGCAGCAAAGGTAGTATAAGTTAATATGTGTTCAAATATAAAAAGGGACATATATTTTGGGATAAAAAAAAAAAAAAAAATAAAGTAGGAGTACTTATAATTTAGGACAGAGGAGTACAGCAATGAACTAACAACCTTTCTACAAAATTTGGGGAGTTAATTAACAATTTTTTTTAAGAGATATTCTACAAAATACCACGAGATTTTGTTTCAAGGAATGTGAGTAAGAGTAACAAGAAAAATAGCATAAAAATGGCCAAGCAACAGACAGAAGGTATGAAGGTACTCGTTCCAGCTATATATAAGTCACGAGTGATGACAAAGACCTGTGAAGCTCTCATTCTCCATGCTAGATTTTGGAGAGACAATTGATCAATGAAAGGTACATTAATTGGATTTTAGCATTTCTTGAAAGAGAGAGAAAGAGAGAGAGCCATGCAATTAATCTGTTTCATATATTAGACATATATAGACCAGCTTTTATAATGTACGAGTTTGTAATATTATGTTGTGTGTCTCCCCAGGTATAGTAAGGCAATAGGTACACTAAGATATGCAGAATTGCAGACTGCATTATATTAGAGGTCTTTTTCATGCACTAAGATATACATACAACGATATCTATCACAGCTCACACCTTCAATATAATGCTTCATATTTGTCTACTTGTCACTATGTCTTTTTTGTTGGCATGATTGCCTCTTTAGTCTTTTCTAGTCCACTAAGCTATTATTTTGGGCCTAGTTATTTACTTGGGCCGTTCGCACATGTCTAGTCCACTAAGCTGAACCAAATAGATGGATAAATAAATTTGTTTTTTCAGAAGAAGAGTGGAGAGAGAAACGTCAACAGATCAGAAGAAGAAGAAGATGCAGATGCAGATGCAGATCTTTGTGAAAACCCTAACAGGGAAAACAATAACCCTAGAGGTTGAATCATCAGATACTGTTAATAACCTTAAAGCTAAGATTCAAGATAAAGAAGGAATTCCTCATGATCAACAACGACTTATCTTTGCAGGAAAACAACTTGAAGATGGAAGAACTCTAGTTGATTACAACATTCAGAAAGAATCTACACTTCACTTGGTTCTTCGACTTGTAGGAGGAACGAAGAAGAAGTCTATGAAAGACAAAGATTCCAAGAAGATACCTAATTTGGAGCGCGGTGTTGAGGAACAGGAACCCTACTGCATGGCATTCAAGTCTAGGGAAGATTATCGAAAAGGGAAAGAGTTAGAAGAAGCACGTAAACCTGGGATTGTACCATCTGAGGTTGATGAAGATGAAGATGGTAATGAAATTAATCCACATATTCCGCAATATATGTCAAATGCTCCGTGGTATCTTAAAGCGAATAAGCCAAGTTTGAAACATCAAAAGAAGTGGAGGTCAGATCCACCATATTGTGGGATAAGTGTTTGGTATGATAGAGGTGCGGAAACTTATCAGGCTGATAGATATAGGAAAGGTGCATGTGAGAATTGTGGTGCAATTACACATGATGCACAATCATGCATGGAGAGGACACGATTGAAAGGTGCAAGATGGACTAATTTGTTCATTGCACCAGATGAGAAGATAGAGTGTTTCGAGATGGATTATGTTAGTAAGCGAGATCGTTGGAATGGATGTGACTTGGAAGCTCATGCGTGTCAGGTTATACAGAAGCATGATGCATTGGAAGAGGCCAGGAGGAGATACAAGAATTCACAGCGCCTTAAAAAGTTAGAGAAGAAAAGTAGCCTTCTGGTCCCAGATGGAATTAGCGATGAAGAGGATGGTGATGATGCATCAATGAACGTAGATGAGAGAAAACAAATGTATTTTGCAAGAGGTGGTAGCACAGGTACTGTCGGAAATTTGCGTATTCGTGAGGACACTGCTAAATACCTTTTAAATCTTGATCTCAATTCTGCCCATTACGATCCCAAAACACGGTCTATGCGTGAAGATCCTCTTCCTGATAGTGATCCACATGAAAAGTTTTATCAAGGCGACAATCAACATAGAACAAGTGGTCTAGCAATGGAGTTTAAGCATCTCAATATTCATGCTTACAAAGCTAATGAAAAAGGTCAAGATATGCATTTGCAGGCAGCTCCCTCTCAAGCTGAACTGTCTTATAAAAGTTACAAGATTAGCAAGGAAGATTTTATGTCTACAGTGAAAGACACAATTATGCAGAAATATGGAAATGCAGCCGCTGAAGCAGAGCTTCCGAAAGAGCTTCTCTTAGGACAGAGCGAGAGACAAGTCGAATATGACCGTGCTGGTAGAATTGTTAAGGGCGAAAGAGCTTCTCTTAGGATAGCACTTCCAAGAAGTAAGTACGAGGAGAATGTTACTATTAACAATCATACTAGTGTTTGGGGTTCTTGGTGGAAAGATCATGCATGGGGTTACAAATGTTGTGAGCAAACAATAAGGAACAGCTACTGCACTGGAGCAGCTGGAATTATGGCCCTGACGCAGCTGAAGATCTCGTGAAAACTAATATTTCTGCTAAAACAATCCTTCGATCATGCCAAAATCCTACTGCAGCTATGTAGTTAATTGCCAGTTTGACGAAACTTCACTCTCTAGTTTTTTCCTCTAAAGGTATCTGCTTATGAACTCTCTGTAAACCATTACCCTGGTTAAGAGCTTTACTTTGCCTAGATGGCAGTTAAACTTATTATTGCTTTATTTACATATTTGGCTAGTTTTTTCATGTTGACAGTTTTCTTTCGATTTTTGCCATTTATGGATAATGGATTGCCTTATACCTTACCTCTGCTATAAATTGTCTTTAGTCTTGTAACCTCTACAAATTTAAAAAATAAAGATTCAACACAGGAAACAGGGTATTGATGAAGCTGAGTTCTGTGATATCTGATAAAAACAAGTTCTTTTAGCAACATAGAAAGAACAATATTAGACATCTTTCAGAATCAAGCTACTGGAAGGTGGAAGCAAGTTTCAGATGTGGACTAATGTCTCCGGTTTCATAACGTAAACCAAGGTAAACCAACTATATAGCTTATTATAATCAGGTTTACAGTCACGGCAAGTGTTTAAAAAAAGATGACAGAGACTGCTCCCAATCAATTCCTAACATCACTGGAGTCTATAGAAAAAAAAAAAAAAGGATTGCAGAAGATAAGCTTCAATTTATTGAACTCATTTAAAATAGGGGTATTTAGGTTTTAGTCACTTTATGTATATACTATTTAGAGAATAGTCACTTAAGTTTGATTAATTAGGTTTTGGTCACGAACCGGTAGTTGAACCACACAACATTTGAAAATGGCAGAAATACCCTTACTGAAAAAACACTTGTATCACAAGACTTTAGCAGTAACATAGATTTGTCTTTGATTAATAAACTCTACCATTATCTTATTTCACCACCATTCTCTCAAAGCAACACTCAATATCCTCAAAATACTCTCCTAAATTACTCTATTATCATTCCTTTCAAACCCAAATTAAAAAAAACATCAAAACAATCATTAATTGAAGCTCTATTCATTTATTCACTCAACTAAATATGTGAAATAAAAAATTGAAAAGAAAATGGTTGCCAAAATAAAACTAATTGATGTTGAACAAAACCCATATGGAGATTGGGTATATTTCTGTTGTGAAATTTCAATTTCAGAGAGATTAGTGGTGGTGGATGGTGGTATTAGATAGAAAAGTGGTGGTGGACGATGGTGTTTGAGAAAGCGGAAGGTGGTTGTCGACGATGGTGCAAAAGAGGGAGGTGGTGGTGGTGATACGGTGGATTGGTTTGAGAGAGAGAGAGAGCTGCTGGTAGTGGATGGTGGTGGTGGCTGAAAAAAAAGATGTTCTTATGTTTTCTTTTAATTTTAAGTAATCATGTGCAATGCACATGACTTTTAGGGGTAATTTAGCCATTTAAGAGAATATTTCGGTTAAACCCGGGTTTTTTTTAACTCAAGTTGAACCAAGTGATTAAAACCTAATTAATCGAACTTAAGTGACTATTCTCTAAATAGTATATACATAAAGTGACTAAAACCTAAATACCCCTTTAAAATATTACTCGATGTAAAACACTATCCTTATATGATGTTGGCAGCCAAACTAAAGCCTTTCATCGTGACTATCTTAGCTCTGCAACACATGTAAATGTGTTTGCATTGCAACAGACTTAATGCAAAATGTTCTGTGATACAGACTCAATGTCAAAATGCACAGCATCACAAAAGCAATGCAACACAGGTTAAATACAGACAAAGTGGCCATTCTAATGGTCACTTAAAAGTAAGTGCACTTGCCACTTAATATGAGATAGAAATAAAAAATGGGCTATCAAATCACGAAGTATCAAGGCAACCCATATTCAAGGACACAAGTCACACATTTATATAATACTATGGAACGTGTGGTAGAATTTATCACAAAATTGTTTCTTCGTGACAATGTTTCAAAGAGTAAAAGAAATGGCAGTTCTGGGATTGTATTTGTATCAGATCAAATAATCCGGTTATTTGAATAATATGACTGAAAGTATTTTCCTCAATCATACCATAAGCCTTCAATTTCCAGACAATTCAATCAAGGGAGAAGACAATAAATTATGTTATTGAAGCTGCAATCAACAGATAGACAACTTTACCATCAATTACGAGTAATCTCAGAATTCGCCTCCCAAAATAGAGTCTACTAGAAAGGGGTTCTGTGACTCTATAATCGATTTTATTCGACTGCATGTGTTGCTAAATATTTCAATGTTTTTTGGTTTTTTTTTTTTTATCAATCGAAATTTATTGGAAAGTCTCAAAGTTTTACAGGATTTCATCATCAGAATATTCATAATAAGATTTAACATCATCGAGTTGAGAGGTTTTATCCTCGATAAAGAGAACCTTGGAATAGTTGGCACACATTGGAACATATTTTCATAATTCTTCACCTAATTGAGTTATTTTCAATACTTTATAAAGGCTATATAAGTAAACAAGCCACGATTTCTGGGCGGTGAACGAAAAATACCTAAAAATAAACAAAAACAAACACCACCATACCTTTTATGTTGGGTTCTCAGTGTGTGGTCGGGGACAGTCTGCTTCAGATTTTCTATTAGCAGCTTGCCAGATCATCCCTAACAACATCATATGTCGTACATAATGCAGCCCTTTTCCGCTACCTGCATTGAGTGTTTTATCGAGACGCATGGATGGTCAAACGACATACAGCATGCACTATTCAAAAGTAGAACCAAATTTACAAAGAAGGACCAACTAAATGGGTCGGAAGCATTCTTTTGCACTTCTGTGATATTTTCCCAAATATGTGTTCTGATCCCAAACATGCAAGCAATACGAGAATCCAACACAGTCAGAAGATATAGAAACTTGCATATTACTGTTTTAGAAAGTTGCAAGTTGCAACAACTGGCATCAATTTTAACTTGAGCTGATTCTGGATGTATAATGTTCTGAGAAGAATATATATGCAACCAGTTAATAAAGAACATTCTGTCACCTTTCACTTGAACTTAAAGCGAGGATCGTAAACTATCACGCTCTGTTCGCACATAACTCCTGGTGATCTCTTTTAGTGAACGACAACCACAGAGAGTCATGGTGAGCTCAAGCTCATCCCTGAGCATCTCAATGACACGTCGTACTCCATATTCACCCTTTGCTGCTAAGCCATAAATCACAGGTCTCCCAATAAGAACAGCTTGAGCACCAAGAGCTAAAGCCTTAAAAACATCTGTTCCACGCCTAATTCCTCCATCAAAGAAAACGGGAACTTTCCCTCCAACAGCTTGAACCACCTCATCCAGAACAGAAATAGTTGCTGGAACATAATCCAGCTGACGAGCTCCATGGTTCGATACAATTATCCCAGCAACCCCAGCTTCCACAGCCTTGACAGCATCTTCAGCAGTGAGAACTCCTTTGATCAAAATTGGCAAATTTGTTATTGATTTCAACCATGCTATGTCCTTCCAGCTCAAGGAAGGGTCAAATGTTCCAGAGGCAAAAGCTTCAAGTTTGGAACCTTTTTCAGAAGCAACTTCAGTTGATAGAAGGCCTTCAAAATTCTTCAACTGAGGACTAATCATTTTGTTCTTTATGTCAGCTTCTCTTCGACCAAGTCTAGGAGTGTCAGCAGTTAGAACAATAGCCTTGTAACCACTTCGCTCTGCTCTTTGAACTAGCAAAGCGGAAATTTCTCGCCTTCGATACACATATAACTGGAAGAATCGAATGCCATTACAGCTGGAAGCAACCTCCTCAACCGTGCAGGTAGACATAAAGGATAATACCATGATTGTTTTACATGCTGCTGCAGCCCTAGCTGTTGCAATCTCTCCTTCAGGATGAGCTAATTTGTGCATGGCAGTGGGAGCAACCATGATAGGAGACGAGACTTTGTAACCCAAAATGGTAGTTGAGAGATCTATGCTACTCACATCCACAAGAATCCTTGGATAAAACATGATTCTAGTAAAGGCTTCGACATTCTCCCTTAGTGTGTATTGATCCTCTGCTCCACCACTATAGTAGTCATAGTACATCTTAGGAAGTGCTTGTTTAGCTAATTCATGGAACTCACTTATGTTAACTGGTTCAGCCATTTCATTAACTAGTTATGACTAGCAGCTTGCAAGATCAATAGATTTTCAAATGACTTCTGCCTCGCTGATGCACAATAAAATGGTGATCTTGTATTCAACAGCGTTCCCTTGATGCCTGCGATAAGTTGAAAACTAAATGAGAGTGAAGCAGATAAGGTGGGGGAGACAGGTGAACATGAAAAAGTTATGCTAGTTCATCTTTAGTATTACTTTACTTCTCACTGGGACTTGCACTGTAATAAGGTGAAGTATTTTTGCTCTTGATGATACTACTATTTGCTAAAACAATAACAGCAGGAAATAAATAAATAAAGTTGTCATTAAAAAAGAGAAGCACTTCATGAAATTTAATCTAATGATTTAAATGGTGAATATCTGCAATGCAATTAACACTTGTTTGTAAACTGCGGGTGCGCGCAGCTCAATCATTTAATGACTTTATGTTTTATCGGAGTGACGTAAACCCCCAATATCCATGTCAGACAGATAGGATTGCCCCCATTCATGTTCATGTAATGGTACAGGACTCCTAGACTGAAGCCATATAATGGGAAGTCATGTACTGTCCACAAAAAGAAAAGACTTGGTTTCGTTGAATGCATCTCATCGACCAATATCTTCAAATATACATTGACATTTTTTTTTCAAGTATCTCATGAGCGTTCAGTGAGTTGTATGACAATCATGAGAAGATATATACATAGACTTGGTGATTATATGCCAAAGACATAACGGACAGAAAGTTGTACAATTTAACTGAACACAAGGGTGAAAAAGTTAAATCATCTAGTTATCTATAACCATTCCAATAAAAAAATAAATGAGGATTAGCTTCGACAATGCTTCTATGTAAATTAGTGTATGGTGAACCATTACCACCTACGAAATCTACAGAATGGATAATCATAAATCCCAAGTCACAGATAATAATCCATACAATTCAACAAAAAGAAGTAAAGGGTAGTTTTAAAACTCCTAAACACTTGATTCATACATTAGCATAAGTTTATACATAGCAATAGTATTAATTAATCAACAAGTGTGATTTTTCAATGACTCTTCTGTTTTCATGTCTTCTTTCTCAATCAACTTTAGGTATAACTTGGTTTATGCTAGATCACTATGAATATGGACTTTCTAAACTAAGCACGAGTTGAAATAAACAAAATTTAAACCTGATGAAAGAAATAATTGTGACCTTAAGATCAGAGTGCAGGATACTGTCCAGGGTTTTGAACTGTGAGTCCAAATAAATTGGGAAACAACTTGAGACTTACCCAAACAAAAGAATCCCCAAAATTTGTCTTCAATCAGAATTGTGGTAGCTTGAGCCTTAGTGTATGAAAATGAGAATCAAGACAAAGTAAGAGATGGTCAAGCAGAGGGAGAGAAAACTTGTTACACTTCAGATAGAGATGACTCATTCACTGTTGAAGTGTTGAGTAGGCCCACCTTGTCTATATGTGTTGACAACCTAGTGTCTATTGAGGTGGTGCAAACAATGTTCTAGTCTTTCTTCTCAGAACAATCCCTGGTCCCTACCTATCGGTCTGTAAGTAGTTAAACCATCTGATTTAGTGGTTCATAACATTGTGTTGGGTTTTAATCTTGTGTTGGTTCGGCATGAGTTACTTACTAATAAGACAATCTGAAGCAGACATTCCCATCAGGATTCTTTGGCATTAGAATTGTACATTGATGCAGCATTCCGATATCTGAACTAAGTGTTCTATCGGGATACAAGGATGGTGGCATTACTGTTGTCTATCAGCACTTGCACTATACATGAGTACATGATTTATTATCCCTTTCATAGTGTTTCGCCCAAATATCTATTCTGCCTCAACAATCTGAGTCTCGCACAGCCATGTGATATAGAAACTTGCATAATAGTGTTTTACAGTTTCAACACTGCAACAACAGGCACAAATTTTCTCGAGGCGATTCTGCATATCTAAGGATAATCTAACGTTAAACAATATGCAGGGCCCTCTAATAAGCACATTTCTTCTCGTTGAGCGAGTGCAAAAAGCCTCAATGTTCAAATCAGAGATCAGACACATAAGATTGCACCCAACCAATACAAGGTAACACTACAGATCCTTCTAAATGGAGCCCAAAACTCCAAATAATGGATAGTCATGAACTTTCCACAAAGAATTAGCACAATTGTCAATCTTGGTAGAATGGAATCTCCGCGATCAATATCATCAATATATTTTCAAGACTCTATTTATTATTTAGGGAGTTGTGGTGAGGACTTGAGACTATCATGCATAGATTTGGTGGAAAATTTGTTGACTACTTGATTAATTCATCGTACACATAAAAAATTAAACACTCTATGATTCAATTAAGTAGAAGTGTGGAAGAGGCTTAACTCATCTATGGCCCTTCCATAAACGAAGATATTGGCGTCAATCGTAATTATACTGTATGTATACTTGGTAAAATACTTTTCAACATGTTTTTAATGGCAATCCATGTTTTGTAGAGCAGTGGAAAATTCTTGAATTTAATATATCTATAATCAAATCAAAAGAAAAAAAAAAGTTATAAAACCCGCTATTGGAAATATTCAAAAAATCCCAAAAACACCTAATTTTGTATTATTTTGCTTTAATGTTTTCTTGAACTAAATTAATCATTTTTATTCATTGTGACCATAAGATCAGAGTCTGATCAAGATGAATTCCAGGGTTTTGAACTGTAAATTAAAATAAAATGTGGAAAAAAAAAAAATTCATAATTGAGACTTACCCAAACAAAGAAATCCCCAAATTCTGTCTTCAAGCTGAATTGATCATAAGTGAATCTCTGACTTCAAATTGGAAAAAGGGTAAAGAACTAAAGAGTAGACTGGTTGTTGACCCCACCTTGTGAGTTGTCCTCCATGCAAATTGCAAATATATGTCCGTTGCAAATATTTTACATTGTAAAACATTTCCAATTTTCCAGCTTTTTCACTGAAAACACAGCTTTATTTTACTTTACACGCCCAAAACCAAACAGTCCTCTCTCTTGCTTTTAAAGAAGTATATTCTCACTCCTTCACTCACACTCTTTCACTTTGAAACAGTAATCCAAAACCCTCTCTCTCTCTTTCTCTGCAATGGAACTCAAGCTTTCATTCCTGCTTATCTTACTTCTCTTATCCTTCATCTTCTCTTCTTCCCTTTCCCCACCACCTTCAACACCACACATTTCTCCAACAAAATCACCTTCACCTTTATCTTCACCTGCCAAACCCTTACCTCCAGTTACTAAATCACCTTCAACTTCACCTTCATTACCAACACCTTCAAAATCTCCCCAAACCCCATCAACCCTTGACCCCAAACAACTCACAGCACTTCAATCTCTTGGCATTCCTACTTTAAAAGACCCATGTACTCAACCCTCTTTCCACAATGCTACAATCTGTGATTCAAGCAAACCCTTTCGACATCTTGTGTCGCTACGCCTTATAAATTGTTCTAACGACATTGAAATTTCGAATACTGCTTTGAAATCTTTGTATACATTGCAAGATCTTCAGTTTTTAAACTGCCCCATTCCTCCAGTTCACTTACCTTCTGAGCTTATTGCCAATCTCAGGACCTTCACTTGTATCAAGAGTTTAAAAAAGTTAACTGGTGTTTGGCTTGGAAGATTACACAATCTCACAGATCTAACTGTCTCAAATGTGCCTGTTAATGCTAGTGGACCTTTAATCATTCTTGGGAATTTGAAGAAACTCAGGTCAGTTACCATTTCCAATACTAATCTTACTGGTCATTTGCCTAAAAAATGGATTTCCAACATTACCTACATTGATTTATCTGGTAATAAGATTAAGGGGCGTGTTCCAAGTTCACTTACATTGTTAGAAAATCTAGAGTACTTGAATCTATCTTCAAATGCATTATTGGGGGAAATTCCTGACACATTCGGAGACTTATTGTCGCTTCAAAATGTGTCGTTTGCGTCTAATTCGATGTCTGGTCCTGTACCTGATTCGTTGTCTGAGATACCAGGTTTAGTTCATCTTGATTTGAGCTCAAATCAGTTCAATGGGACTATACCAAAGCTTATTTCAAAGATGAAGAGTTTGAAGTATCTTAATCTTGCCAATAACAATTTTCATGGTGTAATGCCTTTCAATGGGTCTTTCATTAAGAGATTGACAGTGTTCAAAGTTGGTGGGAATGATAATTTGTGTTACAACCATTCCACAATTTCATCAAAGTTGAAACTTGGGATTGCTCCTTGTGATAAATATGGACTACCTGTGTCACCCCCACCAGAAAAAGATTCTGACGACGCCGATGGTCCTAGCAGCGATGATAGCGATGATGACACTTCAGATGATTCTACTCACAAGGCTGAAAGTGGACATGGCGGACCGAACAAGGTTGTTCTTGGTGTTGCAATTGGGCTATCATCTATAGTCTTTTTGATAGTGTTCTTAGTTCTACTCTCAAGGTGGTGCAAATGATTTAAGAGTTAATGGATTCATGATCAGACTTCAGAGATAAAGAACATCAATATGGAAGCAAATTTAAAGCAATCATCATGAACATTACTTGGTTTTCAAGGAAGGAAAGATGTGTGACAATTCATTAAAGGTGTTTTACACTTTTTTTCATTCTATAGCTGGAAGAGAAATGGCTTTGAATTTTCTTTTACTTTTGATCTTTTTTCTGGAAGATGTTGTTATAATGTGGTATATAATAGACTAGTTGTGTAGAAGGAAGTGGTGTGTTGAAATTGGAGATACAATATTTGATCTTTATTATAACTGGCATTTCTTATTGCATTACGTGTTTTTGCTTCTCTTGAACTCTGCCTCATTAAAATTTGTTGTTTATGATACATTGATACTAGGTTCAGCGAATTGTTTATACTAATTACTAAATTCTAGGACTTCTTCCCGTTTATTAGCAATGTTATTATATCTGAAGTTGGTAAGCCTGAACCTGAAGTCTCTGATCTGTTTTTAATTGATTCATTAATATTGTCGATTTATGGCTATGCATCTGATATTGTCTGCAGTTTCCTTTCTATCATTTTATATGATCCAATGTTGAAGTTATATGTGCAACTGATTTTGTCTGCAGTTCAGGCAGTGGCGTGATGGTATTCTCTAGTGGTAGGACTGAAATGTGATGGTTGTTAATGTAGTATGTCCAACTTACAATGGTTCGGTAGCAAGCTTAGTAATACTGTGTAATGGGAAAAGCCTGATCCACTTTCCCATTTGGTGTCTTGTTATAGGAGTAACGTCTCTATTTCAACTCATTTTCTTGTTTGTCATAGGAGACTAGGAGGTACCAGGCGTGGTTCATATTTTAAGCTCATACCGATTCGAACATACTATCTGTCGATCTTGAGCACAACATGTTTTGTTATGTAAATGCCCTTCAACATGTTCAAGTAGATACAGCATTAGATTTTAGAACATAGAAGCACTGACCAAGCTTGAGGGTGCTTCTTGGAATGAGCATAGCTAACTGTGTGAAATTCAGTTCCAACTTCCAAAGTCACTTGAAGGTACAGAATACAGTATCGTAGTAAAGAAATGATTAAAGAGGTGCTTAAACTTTTCTATTATTTAAGCAAATTACAGCTGGGGAGAAAGGTCTTGTTTGATCCCTTTTATGAAAAGGTGGTTGTTGGTGGGCTACATCCAATATATCAACCATTTCCTAAATAGGGTATTTTCTTCAAGCAGAAGTATTTTCTTTTCTATTACCCTTTCACCATCTTGAGCATTTCTCCATCACATTGATGCGTTTGTAACTTTGTATCTTTGTAATATATATTGCAAAACTCATACCAACTTCTCAGCCAATATTAATGAAAACCTATTTGGTAAACCTGGCTGTAGACTGTAGTTCATTTTCTGTCTCTTGTTTTTTTCTTTGATAATGGTACTTTGGGATTATGGGTCTCCATATCCATTGAAAAACTGAATATGTAAATTTGTATTTATATGTCTATTTTCCATTAAACTAGTTGATTGAGATTAGGGAAATCTAGAGTGTACAGTATCTGCCTATCTGGTAGTGAGGATCTTTGGGGTGGTCCTAACTCCTAACTAGTTGGTAGCCTTTATTATATATATAATTGACAACAATGTTTGATGTTTTTGGATTTTAATAAGTTCATTAATAATGTATATATTTGATGGATTAAGGGCCATGCTCTACCTATCTATCTATCTATCATATAAAGCAAGGTTACAGGTTGGATATGAACTGTGTTTGGGAGAACATGGCCTACTAATTTAATGATTACTGCATGGTTAGCCTTAGGTTTAGTTAATCCAAATTAAAATTTAATCATTTAAATTTAATTTGATTGCCAAACCAATTTATGTGGTTGGTCTGGATTTTTCATCTATAAATAACATATAAAATGCAGCCTTCATTTATAGATGAAAAATGATGCACTGTCTGGGATCGAACCCCAGACCTCTGGTATCATCGCCTAGAGGTATTACACATCTGCTTAGAAGGTATTTTTCTCTAATGGGGCTGCGCAAAAAATCTATAAACTGATTGAATCATTTCGATTTAAGCATTTTCAGTTTAAGTTATTGTTCAAGAAACAAAAGCAAATCTTGGTTTTCAAAAATTTCTAGAGAGGAACTAAAGGTGAAAGTGTGATCCTGTTGTAGTGTTGTACTACACTACTACATAACTACAAACATAATTGAAAAAAAAAAACACTACTACATACATGTTCATGTTCTCTATTATTGGGCCTTTAATTGTTTTGGACTATTTTCAGGATAAAGAAAACCCAAGTAAAATATTTCAGCCCAATTCAAGTGAACAGAGTTGAGTCAATCAATAACAGCCCTAAACAAACATTACCTATTTCCAGAAGAAGAAGAAGAAGAAGAAGAAGAAGGATGAATGCAACTGGTTTAGGGTTACTCTCATTTCCATCGCAAGGTCTTAGCAGCTTCACAACCCATTTCTCTAAATCCTCCAACCTTGGTCTATCATTCATCTTCCCTCGAAAAGGTAACCTTATTAATCTATTTCTACTGCTATAAAACCCTAGTTTACTGTTTACTCCCTTTTTTTTTTGTTTTATATAATTGTGAATTAGCAATTTGAAACTCTGAACTAGTGAGTAAAAAAAAATTAAAAAAAATTGAGAAATATTGGTTAGGATTGAAGCAAATAAGTTTTATTTATGATTGAAAACCGATTGATAAATGACAAGTTGCTTTCAATTAGTAGGCAATATGAGACAATTGCGGTGTGGATTCTTTTTTGAATGTGTATGTTATATAACCTTCTTAAGGGGAAGAGCAAAATGTGTCGGACAGGTTGTGAGACATTATTAAACCGATTGATAAATACTTGCAATTAGTAGTCAGTATGTAACAATTGTTTGAAGGTTATCAAACTTCCAAAGTCAAACAACCAACATCCCATTTGCACGATAGATCTGTGCCAAAAGACTTAACTAGCAGAACAATCACAAGAGGTACCCAGTTAAACTTAAGTACTTAACAACAATCTGCAAACTAGGATATGTGATATCTGCTTTTGTATTTTTGAGACTAAACGTAGTAATTTCAACTGCTTTTGAACTTTGAAAAGGCAACCCAAGTCAAGATGCTGACCAGTCACTGGACTAAATCTTTGAGTAATTTTTTCATTCCTCGTGTAAACTTAGGGTGATCATATTCATTAGTTTTCTTACTCTAGTGGATGAAACTGAAGACATCTTTCAGAACAATTCACACTATCAACCTCTCTTGCACTGTCTACATTTAGTTGGCTGCCTCACCACCCATTCAGATTATTGTCTATATATGTCCGTTGAGGTACTTGGTCAAATGTGTAGTAGTTCTGTATGCAATCCAGTGCCTGTTAAAGTTTGTATTCTGCTATTAGCATTTGACTGTTAGATACATCATGTATGGATGTGAACATGTGATGCTGAGGGATAGTTCTTTGATGCAGCTTATTGAACTTTACAGAGATCACAGATAATGCTCCATGTTTAACTTTCCGACCTGTCCGTCCAACTGTTTGGAGTATTAGATGCGAAGGAAACAGGATAGGGCGCCGTCGTAGAAGCACTGCTTCGGAAGGGATACAAAAGGGGAATATCCCTGAATCATCTGATAGTGAGTCATCCAAGTCAGCTGGTCAGGAAGATATAATAGCATTGTTCAGACAAATACAATTTTCAATAGCCAAAGATGGAGGATCTACAAAGATCAGGAAGAGACGCTCCAACAATCATAAAGAACGAAAAACAGCTGAGTCAGTTTTGGATGTTCTACGTCAGTCAAGGAAGCAAATACAAGGTACGTCAAATTGCCATTTCTGCTTGCATATTTTCGCTGGTTGTGGCACCGTTGAACGTGTTGCTTCTCCTTTCATGTTTTTGTCTTCTCCCTTAAGCTAAGCAAATTATGACTTTATGATGGTAATACTTTTTCCTTTAATCACTTCAGAAGAGAACAAGGTGGTGCCTAAGAGGCATGGTGTACCGAACACAAAAGGGGAAACTAAAGATTCCTCTCTACCAACTGACTTCATGTTAACAAGGCCTCCATCAAAATTTGTGAAGAAATCTCCTATCCGAAGACCATCAACCTTAGAAGAAGATGTTGATGAGGTGGTCAGTGAAGAATCAGAGGCTGCAATTGTTAGCGAGGAGCCACAATTGCATAAAATCGAAGAAATGAAGGTTTCTGAGCTCAAAGAACTTGCCAAGTCCAGAGGAATTAAAGGGTACTCAAAGCTAAAGAAGGGGGAGTTGGTTGAGCTGTTGAAAGGTTAAGGGCTAATGACAAGTTATACCAAAGAGTTGTTTCTCTGCCTGCTATTGACTAACTTTGCAATTTTTTCCTTGGCTACTTTTTTGTTTTTTTTTTGATAGTTGTGACATTTCTTTCATGAATCACTTGTAATTAGCACATTTCAGTATTATAGCCATAGTTGAGTTTCGGCAGAAATCTAAATAGCTTTCACCCATTACAACTTCTGTTAATACACTGACAGAAATGTTGTCACTAAAACAGATATATTTCATTAAAAGCTACACAATGCAATAAAACATATATATGTCATTAAAACAGGATATATATATATTTTCAGTGCCAATACAATTAGAGTAATACAACTAGATAGCAACAAGATAACACAAAGGAAGCATGGAAGTCTCCTGTATCCCTTGCCTTAGAATGGAGCAGCCATATGACCCCTTACCCACAACAACATATCCGAGTGTGAAGTTACTAATGGGCCAGGCAGGCTTGTGCCCGAAACACTTTAAATTGTAAAGGGCAGGTGCCAAAAAACTTATGCAGACCAGAGATGCTGCTGCTCTTAAGTCTTGACTATGTTCAGCCTTTTTGTAAAGTGGAATGAGTATTGAGTAGTAATGAATGAAAACAATAAATCCACTAAAAGTAAAATCAGAGTAAGAAATTACTAAAATTATAAAATCAACCAAATATTTATAAAAGACATTGGAAATCTGAACTACAAATCAAGCAATCGCTGCATCACAAACAGTAAACAAAAAAAATGATAAAGTATCCAAACTGAAGTAAAAACACCATAACATATTTAAGGACATGCACAAATCTTTAAAATCATCTTCTCTAAATAATAATAATAATAAAAAAAAATCCTCAAATTAAAACTGAATGGGAAGAGAGGGCTTAAGGTGAGCTTCTCTCTCAGCTTCCCTGTTTCACTCCCCTCCTATCCTAGTTTTTCTCCAAGTATTGATGAAATACCATATTATAATCCAAGCCATAAAGTAAGTAAAGTTGCAATCCCTAGGAAGAACAAGGAAATGAGACAACTCTTTCTTGGAACTATATGCGACGTTTTTTAGGGAGTCGGCATCCATTATGTGGAAGTTGGGTCACATCGCGGATGGACACCAGTCTTGGTAAATCTCCTCCTCCAAAACCAGAGGTATAACCTTCTCTCCAGCTCAATATCGTTTTCTTTTTCTTCCCGAAAAAGGTAAATCCTTTCACTTTCATGACAACCGACTTCATCCCCAGATTTCTAGAGATCCTCCCAACGTGTTCAGCACATGCTTGAGCAGCATACCGAGAAAGACGAGCCCCCCCTTTGAATTCCTCCAAAGAACCCGCGGAGGCACCTAATTTTTTATTTCCCTTCATATCTGTCACAGTAACAAAGGCATTATTGCGGATCGCGAGAAAATGAACAACAAAGTCTTTCTTATTCTGTTCTTCAGAGGAGTGAAGGGATCTGATACTCCTGCCGATAAAACCTTGTTGCTCTATGCGCTCGGCCCTCAACTTTTCCTGAGACATCGTATTATCAGCAACAAAAAGAAAAATAAATTAAAAGATCTAAAGTGTCTTTATGAAACACATAAAACTTCATAAAAATAGTATGGTGTGGGAAACTAATCATTGATGATTGAAATACCTTCAGTGAAGATATATATTACTTCTGACGGTCAGTGAACCATCATTTAACTTGAAAAAATAAACTTGGAGCACAGATAGAACAAGGGGTCTAAGTGGAAACAGATGCTGATAAAAAAAAAAAGTGGAAACAGACAATAAAATTGAAAAGATATACAAAAGACTACAGGAAAGAAACCCAACGAAAAACATTGTAGCCAAAAAGCCAAGTATGACGAATCAAAGTAGACTAGAAGCAAGATGTCCAACGAATAACACAACAGTCAACACACATGCCTTCCATATCTCTTCACTGATCAGCTCAAGGAAAGTAATACCTTTGATATAAATATCATTTTTTGGACATAATGAGAGCAAATCTCCTTATATAAGTGAATATTAAGAGACACGTACCACATTATCAAATCCATGATTGTCAACAAATGCCTTGGAAGACTCTCTCCTGTCGGAAGCAAGTGCTGAATTGCCAACATTGGCATTAGGATATCCGGTGGATCCACCCATCAATGGCCCTCTGCGAGAACATTTTCAGATGAAGTCAAATCACTTTTCACTTAGATCGTGAAAGATTTTATTATACAGTAGCTGGAAAAAAAATAGGGCAAAAAGGCCTCCTTAGCAAGATGCTAAGGTAGACTTGCACCCCCAGCTGCACACTATTAATTGAACCATTAATCGAATCAAATCCGGCTAACTGTAGGCAGAAAAGTAATTCAACAGTTTGGTTTGTATGTGCTCAATAAATGTTGCAATCTGCGGTTTGCAACTAGAAAAGTAACATTAAAGACTACAATGATCCCACTAAATTCAAACAGATTCCTGGTTGTGTTTCTTTCCATTCCCCTCAAGACAACAAGTCGAGCAAAATTGTAGCTGAGGATCTAGTTGCAACTAATGTGATAAGATGAAGCTGTGTATAAACACTATGAGGAGGCTATGGCCTGATTGTAATCTTCATTGAAAATCTTTTAATAAAACTACTACTTGTTTTTGGTGAAATAAAAACAAAAATTGGACGGTCTCTCATTTAACGTTCTGCAATCCTCAGGCTATCACTAAGCTTTCTCCAACAAACTTACGCGCAATCCGAATGGTGGCAACAACTACGAATGCATTTCATGTCTCTCCCCTCATCTCTCCAAGAGTCACCACTCTCCAAACTAGTACATTTCAACCACTTCCGTCAAATCATCTAGACTTCTCTCAATTTATAAACGGTGCTTCTCTCAAGTCTTTTTTTTTTTACAGACATTTCGCACATACTTCAAAGTTGCCCTGTTGACGAAGCCCATGCTCAGAATGGGTGGAAACCACCAACAATGTACCAAGGCAGATCAGACCGGCCACAAATATAACTCTTGCCAATACAACTAGTGATCATTTCCTCATCTCTCTAACTGACACTGCTCTCCAAGCTAATATATTTCATCTATTTTCCTTGAATCATCTAGACTTTTCTCATCTTTAAACGGTACTTTTCTCAAGCATCCTTAATTTGTATAACTTGCTTTAGTGTCCCACCATTTATCTTAAATAAATGTTCAAACTGTTTGCTTTTTTTTGTTATTGTCTTCTTCTAAGGGGTTGTAGTATGTAATGGGGGGAATGATCTTGTAAGCTAGAATGTAAGGGTCATGGCAGATGTAAAAATACATTTATAACTGTTCAATTTT
This sequence comes from Aquilegia eximia, assembly GCA_023053565.1. Taxonomy (NCBI): domain Eukaryota; kingdom Viridiplantae; phylum Streptophyta; class Magnoliopsida; order Ranunculales; family Ranunculaceae; genus Aquilegia; species Aquilegia eximia. The sequence continues at coordinate 14,005,232 of JALIGU010000001.1, forward strand.
CCAAATAAATAAACAATCTTTTATCGGCCAAAAAAAAAAATCTTCTTTTAATATCCTTTTTTTAGTCTCGTCCCTCATCTTTATTTTTCTTGAGCTAAATAAACCAATTATTAATGAAGAGTGAAGTTTACATTCTGCTAAAATATTAGAGAGGTGGATGAGGGCCTCACTTTCTCAAAAAGGCATAGACCTACAGTGCAACAATACAAAGATAGAAGTGAAGTGTCCCAATGCGTATCCTGGAATCTATGCCCCTGCCTGCTATTTCCAGCATACTCGTGACCTATGCTGTCAGGGGCGGAGCGAAGCGCCAGGCGCTCGGTTTCTGCCTCACCGCCTCGACCGCCTAGGCGGCGCCCAGGCGGCGCCCTGATCAGACCCCTGACAGCAATACCCATTATTTTAAGCTTGAATCTAACATTTAACCATACATACCCATTTACTTTATTTCTTCTTATTTGTATCATGTAAAGCTTGTTATCTTGGTGTATGAAGTTGTTAATTAAAGAGAATTTTGGGTGGTTGTAGATAAGAATATTCAAGAAGGGGAATAAAGTAGTTTTGGATTACAAGATAATATGGGTATGTTACCATTTGGAGTTCTTCATGTTTGCTCTTTGATGGTCATGTTGTTATTTAGTTCCACAACTTCATACTCAACACTTTACACACATAATTCCGAGATGCTACCCATAATCGTAGATGATGATCCTTCTATAACATACTCATATGACCGGATTGATGAAGTCAAAAAAGAATGTGGGTCTGTATTATCTTCAGCTTCTGAGTTGAAATCTGATGGTAATTTAGCTTTAGAATTAAAAATGAGCTATCTTTTATAAATGGGGATTGGGAGCAACAGGAACAAGGAGCACCATTGCTTCCTTTTGATAATAAAATATCCCGGAGAAGGATTCCGATCTGCAGCCTCCGATCAAGTTGTTTTTTTTTTTGGGCCGCTTGAGCGCCTCTGTGTTGACCGCCCTGAGCAGAGCGCTGCGCCTGGGCGGCGCCCAGGCTGATCGAAGCGTTTTAGGCGCTATTTTCCTGCAGCAAAGCGACCCCTTCCCAAAATAGCGCCTAGGCGGCGCCGCCCCTGACAGCATAGCTCGTGACATCCCTCCTTAACCTTCATCCAGGTATATTTTGCTCTCATTAATGAGTAATCAAGCGACCCACAAACCACCATAAAACCGAGCAAAAACATTACATTTTTTTGTTACTCCTCTACCAACATTTCTATCATCAGAGAGCCTCGTATCATTAATGTCACCAGCAATGTACCAAGACAGATCAGACCGGCCACAAATATAACTCTTGCCAATACCATAACTACTGATCATCCCCTCATCTCTCTACCTGACACTGCTCTCCAAGCTAATATATTTCATCTGCTTTCCTCGAATCATCTAGACTTTTCTCACTTTTAAACGGTTGCTTTTCTCGAGCATCCTTAATTTCTATAACTTGCTTTAGTGTCCCACCCTTTATCTTAAATAAAGGCTCAAACTGTTTGCTTTTTTTTGTTCCTATTTTCTTTTAATAACCTTTTATCTGGTTTCTTCCTCTTTTTGTTGTTAATGCAAAAGACAAATATGGTACAGTTCAGATGTCAGTTTTATGAAATATTATCTGCACTCTTTGATAGATTCTGCTTGTATTTTTCTTCACTGAGTATTTTGATTACACTATTCTCTCTTTTTTTTCTCTAGAGATCAACAAAATACTCATTTCATGGTCGAAAAGAACAACAAAGTTACAAAGACGGCCTGTATCCTAATGAAATGAACAACAGTAAAAAAAGGATGTTAACTCAGGAAAGAATAAAGCAAACAGTGGGATACTCTTCAGATCTATAGTGTGGATTGTGAACGCAACTAACAGAAATTATAAATTAATGAGAGAAGTTGTGATGATTCGAAGGTGCACTTTCAATGGTTCTGCTTGTATTAGTCTTCACTGAGTTGATAGATTTCCATATTATAACAAAGAAGGATGGGATAACCCAAACAAAATTTCAGCGAGAGTGAAAAAAATAAAAAAGATGTTAAATCAGGAAACCGGAAAGGCAAACAATGCGAGACTCTTAAGATCTATAGTGTGGGCTTGGAAGTGGGTTAAAGTATGAGGTTTATTTTAGGAAAATCATTGAGACTCTTTGTGAGGCACTCTCTCATAATTATTGTACTCATTGGGTTGAATGAATGAAATAATTTAATTCATCAAAAAGAAGAAAAAAAAATATAACCTAATGAGAGAAGCATTTCTCACAGGCGAGAGAAGTTGTGATGATTCAAGGAAAGAGGATAAAATGTTTAGGGAAACGTTTCTGTTAGAGATGAGGGAGGGGACATATGAGCACATTCCTAACTGTTTCCAGCTCGTCACAGGATGGTTTGTTTTGTCATAGAGCGCCTTGAGTGAGAGGGTCACACGGAACACTTTATTATAGTCAGATTTGTATATAATATACAGTTATACACATTCCAAATGCGTAAAATCCTACATGGCGTTTACGCGGATGTAACGTTACACTTAGACATAAAATTGGAGATGTTATAAGCAAGCTAGAGATGTTATCGACCAAAAAAAAAAGAAGTTTATCTGCTCCCAACTATTGCGACTATAGTCTTGTTTAGTCCTTCTATTATTCGATTCCGAACAAAACTCCAATGGGCACCCTATCATGCCAACAATACCAAACTTGACACCAGGACAACATAGAATGTATGTATTGAGCAGTACTTTCATCCTCTAAAACTTGTTGAAAGGGAAGACAATTAAGGATATTATAACTTACTTCTGGGTTGGCATAAAGTTGATATTCCACTTTCCAGATCTTTCAGAAACTTGCTGTGTTGCACTTGTGGCAGGTGAGCCCATGACAACCTAGTATTCAAATATGAAGGACAAATGAAACAAAGTTACAAGTTGTAAGGGAAAATGAACATGATGTTATTTACAAGGAAGTAAAAAAGGGAGTATTCATGTAATCTAACATAACCAAGGAATGTAAGGCACTTGAGAAATGTCGCATACGGCAGAGCCAAAGACTAAAGCACCTCAAATTTCCAGACAGGCAAATCAATAGGAAACCAAGGTTTATGCCTTAATGGCTATATATTAGTATATTCTACAAATAAGACACTCGTGTGTGTGCTGAACTGCTGAAATCTGTATACTCTATTGTAGCACAATTTCATAAAATGAATCTTTTATGAAATGTAACTTAGCACTAACCACTGTAAATCCCACTCAATAAATTAGGGTTCATTTGCTGTCAATTCTCAACAAATTGCACTTTAGGAATTTTTAGATTGCACGGTACTTCAAACGTTCAACATAACAACATTATCATCATAGAGTAACCTCACTACCAGAAACAATTATACTTTTGATATTTCTCTTTTTCTCTCTCCCTCTTAATTGGTTAAAACCTTACTAGTACTCAACAACATATCAAAAGAAATGAATTGTTTTGTGATTCAATTTCAATCGAGATTAAACAATAATACTAAATCAAGAATATATAAAAAAAAAAAAAAATTACCTTTCTTTGAAGATGTTCATCTGGAATTCCAGAATCTGTAGCAAATGATCTTGAAGAGAGTAAAACTGAACGAAGAAGACTGGATGTAGATGATAATGATGATGATGAATTAGTAGTAAATAATACTGATTTCAAGCTCCGTTGCAGAGTTGCAAGAGAGTTAACCATCTTTTCTTTTCTTTTGCAATCGATCGACTCAGAGAGAAAGGGGTTTTAGAAATGTTCAAATGTCAGAACTCAGCATTCAGATAGCTCAGCCCAATAACTCTGAAAGCCCAATGGAGCCCATTATCTGATAAAACCCAGCCCACCCAAACACGAAATGATCCACTGTCAACAAAACCCTAATCTCATTCCTCTGAATCTCTGCTTCTTCTTCTTCGTTAGGCTTTCACTCTTGCTTCTCGATCGATCGATCCACAGCTATGGTGAGTCTCTCTTCTTCTTCTTCACAAATCTGTAACTATGATTTCTGTTCATTTTCTTTATACTGATAAAAAAAAAAAATCTCTTTTTACAGGCATCAGAACAGAAACTGGCGAACCCAATGAGGGAAATCAAAGTTCAGAAGCTTGTTCTCAATATCTCTGTTGGTGAAAGTGGAGATCGTCTCACTAGAGCCGCTAAGGTAATACTACTAATCTTCATTCTTCAACAACCCCATTTCATCTCTGTGTCTCTCTCCCTAAATCTTGTTTTCTTTTGATTTTTTTGTATAGGTGTTAGAACAGTTGAGTGGACAATCACCTGTTTTCTCCAAAGGTAAAGTAATGTTGTTTTTTTTATATTTTGGGTTTAGATTGATTGGTTGTTAGATTGGGTTTTCACCGTTATTGATTTGATGATTATTACAGCTAGGTATACTGTTAGATCTTTTGGAATCAGGCGTAATGAGAAGATTGCTTGCTATGTTACTGTTCGAGGTGATAAAGCTATGCAGCTTTTGGAGAGTGGATTGAAGGTGAAAGAGTATGAGTTGTTGAGAAGGAACTTCAGTGATACTGGCTGTTTTGGTTTCGGTATCCAGGAACACATCGATTTGGGGATTAAGTAAGTTTGTGTTCATTTGCTATGTTGATAAATTTATGATGAGTTTTATCTGTTTGTGTTATATACTTCTGTTACAGAATGATTTGATGTCTGCCACATTTGTAGCTTTCTTAAGTATCTTTGTGTTCTTTGAATTCATTTGCTATATTGATAAGTTTACGACGAGTTTATCATGTTTGAAGAGTTTGCCTTATTGTTGATATAAATTTTAAGTTGCCATTTTACTTGTTGTTTCTGGTGAATTAAATTATTATGTGAAGAATGTCAGAGGATTTTTGTAGTGCAGCTAACTTATGGAACAGTTCAACATGAGTTCTGGTCTTTTAGATTAGTCATATACTCATAGCATGCTTTTCGTTGTTTAAGTTATTTCTTGAAAACCAGCAAGGAAGCTTCTTGTTTGAATCTTGATTCGTTACTAACGATTCAGGCAATAATAACTACATGTACCTTGCAATATATAGTCCAGTATCACTCGCCTGGATATGATCTGCTGATTGTACGGGCCCTTAGAATCTGGCACATTCTTACTCCTGGAGCCTTTTTATGTAGTTGTAGGCTTGTATTGTCTCTGAGTGAACTTTTTGCTTGAATTAATAAATGTGAAGCAAACGCACTCTGTCCCAAGACCGATTACGAATGTTTTGAGGCAATTTCTACGTTTGCAAGAGTAAATTTGAAAAATCAATTCCTTCTTTTCAACTTACTTGACCCTGAGATGCTCTCAAATCTTATGGGCACATAGTTGGATTACATCATTGATATTAGCTGTAATGTATTTTGATTGCCCCAACAACACACATGAAAAAAACTTAACCAATGTATTTGTTCACTGCTAGAACCTTTTGCAATACCGATGTGTTATTTATTCTGTGTTTTCTGTTATTATATATCCTCTGGTCATAACTGATGAATGAGCAACAACGTACATGTGATGTGATCCATTCGCCACTCATGTTGATTAAATGAATTTAGAAATCTTCTAGCCCTATGTTTATGGAACTTGCTAATGTAAACAATAGTAAATCTGAAGAACGAGCAGCTGTAGCTTTCCATCTGTTGCCTTCAGTATTGTACACGATTATCTTGAATAAGAGAGTGATTATGTGATTCACAATTGCAATTCAACGTTCTTTTCGTTATTATTCGATATCTTTTTGTTTGGGAGATTTTCGAGTGGTTCCATATGTATGATTTGCTAATTATTTGTTTATTCATTTCTTTTTCCAATAGGTATGATCCTTCAACTGGTATCTATGGTATGGATTTCTATGTGGTCTTGGAACGTCCTGGATACCGTGTGGGACGTCGTCGTAGATGCAAGTCTCGCATTGGGATCCAACACCGTGTGACAAAGGATGATGCCATGAAGTGGTTCCAGGTGAAGTACGAGGGTGTGATTCTCAACAAGTCGCAGAATATCACAGGGTAGTAGAAAGTGTGCATTAGGTGGCCATTTGTAACTTTTGAAGGTTAAGATTACTCTGTTTGAATAGCAAACATTTGAAAAGGAAAAGTGTTGAATAGTCAAATTTTGTGTTTTTGGTTGAATTATCCAAGACAAATGTGATTCCCAATCCTTAAATTAGGTTTCATTTGCTGTCATTTCCCAACATTCGTCATATTGCATTTTCTGAAATTTTTAGATTGTGTGTACTCATGTACCTCATTTTCTGAAATTTTTAGATTGTGTTGTACTCAAGTTCTCAACTTGATCTGATATTTCTCTCTTTCCCTCTCTTAATTGGTTAAAACCTTACTCGTATTCAACATTTCAAGTGAAAGTGGTTCAATTTCAATGGTGATAAACAAACCTAAATTAAGAATATAAATGATCTCTAAGAGAGTATAACTGAATGAAGGAAGCAGATTATGAAGAAGAAGGAGCGAAGAAGTAGATAACGCCGATTCAAGGTCCATTACAAAGCTGTCAGAGAGCGACTGAGTGAGCCATCTCTTTCTTTTGGTATGAAATAGGCAATTGTTATTACTGTCTCAGCCCAATAGCTCAAATATGCAAGCCCGATATGGGGTTCATTCTTTTGGTCCAATAAGCCCCTAGATGTATCATGTTAAGCATATGTGGCTTAAGGTGGAAATTAGTCATTATATTTGCAACAATGCATTGGTTAATGCACAAATCACGACTGACTAAGAAACTAAATTTCATGATAAATTTTGTGCTTGTGCTCAAGGTATAAAAATGTGTGGGTCAATTGTGTTGTATTTTCTTTAAAAGTGTTCTCTTCTCCACTATACTAGTGGAATATTGTCAAATTGGAAGCTTATGAGCAAATGAGGTGGTGGAGGGAGTTGAAGAACATGTAAAAATGTAAAATCATCTGCAGAAGAGTGATTTTATTTTTATTTTATCAAAATATATTATATATAAGGTAAGATCAAATGCGTGTTATCAGCTACTAGTTGTACTGGTTTCGCCACACTAGTGTAAATATATTTATACATTTTATAATTCAAATTTGCCTATAGTAAGAAATAATTATAATACAATATTAAAAATTATTTTTAATAATAATAAAATTCATTCAACTTTTTAATATAAGTTAAATAACAAAATGTATATTTTTCTGTAATTAAATTTTAATATAGAAGTAAAAATAGACAATGTATTATATTGTTTTATTTAAAAGAATGACAACTTTTTTTTTCATGAATAGACAATATATCATATTGGTTGTCATGAATTGAAACTTTTTAAACGTTAGTGTCAACTTTTGCAAGACATTGTCATAGTTGAAATAGTAGACAAACATTGTTATCACTTTCAATAACTTAACTGGTACCGCATAATGGGGTTGATATAATCTATAATGGGCAAGGGCATCATATCTATCCAAAGAATTAACATCGGATTCCAAACTCCATAAATAGTTAGACTACTAACCTTGGCCAACTTACAATCTAAAAGATTTGTGTTATAGGCCCTGCTTGGCTACCCCGCAAAATTTTGCAAGAAATTTACTCTAATATTATATGCTCGAACCTCTTGATAATTGGTTTTAAAAGTACAAAGATTTTACACATTTTCTCTAATAAACTTAGTAGAGGACCATCTATGATTATCTCGTGGTTACTTATAGTTTAGGTGAGAGACCAATAAAATTTAAGCTAAGATAGATGGGGGACCATTCAAATCAATGAGATAAGGAGGGACCACTCTAATTATAAATGGAGAAAGATCTATCTTTTTTGCAGCCCAAACAAGTAGGGTCATAGTTCTGTGGTTTGTACATTTATGAATAAAAATTCTACTCCGCTAACAATCACATTCAAAAACCCAAACTCAATGCACATTTAAGATGTAAAATAAGTACACATGTACCAAATCTAAAAGGATGTTGGAAGGCTTTAATTCTTATGTACAACGTTGGTTTCAGCCTTGTATAGAAAGACAAGGCCCTTTGCAGCACCAAGTGCAACCTTCATTCGGAAACTCCACGAAAATGGTTTGGGATCTGAACACACTGCATCAACAATATAATGACCCAATATTCAATAAGTATACCACCCCCACCCCTCTCCAATAAAGGTCAAGTGCATTAATTGACCAAATGAGTAGGGGTGTCAATAGTTAATCGATTAACTGAAACCAATTATAGCGGTTTTAGGTTCTAAAATTAGAAGAAGAAAAAATAAGATGGGCGTTTTGAAAACCGAAATCCGAAACCAATGGTTCTTATGTAGTGGTTTCATGGGTTTTTAATAAAAACCCCGAAACCGATTAATTTTGTGTAAAAATTTAATATTTTCTATATATATAATATTGTCAATGAAAATAAATACACTAACTAGATGATTTTATTAATTAAACTAAAAATAATAATAATAATTTACATTAGTTTTTATTTGGTATGTTTGAGTAACTTTTTTTAATTAAAAAGTATGTAAACACATAAATACTATGCTTTTCTTCGGAAGAATTGTGATATCTAGGCAACTATGTTCATATATATAATGTTTCGAGAGTCCTCACAGTATAAATTATAATTTTTTTGTAATAAAATTTTATTTTTTACATTTTTGTACATTCGTTGTATATAAGTTCGTATGAGTGTATGACAACTACCATATTGTTTTACTTTAGGATTATGAACCATGAAACTACTTCATATATTTCATTGATGACCATCTTATGTGTAGAAATATTCAGTTATATGATTTAATTTTATTGATATTTTAACATTTATATTTTTGAATATTTTAATTTAATAATTTTAATATTTTATATATTAATTTAAAAAAATCCAAAACCGAAACCGATAAAAATCCGAAGTTTTTAACCATTAGGTTTTGGGTTTTTTATAATATGACACTAAAACCACCAAAACCCAAAATCGAGTAAACCCGCAAAAAATCAAACCCAAACCGAAACCGGTCAAACCCAACCAAAACCGACTCATTGACACCCCTACAAAGGATTGTGTATGCATCACGTGGCATGGGAAATACATATATGGATATCAAAAAGAAAATTTCATATTACCATAGGAAAATCATGTAGGTATAAGCTTACTTAAGAAGAGATGATCTTCCAAGGTTCCATGAGGCATGGACTCATATACAAAAATGTGGTGCTCATCCTTTGTACATAACCAAACCAACCTTACCAGATTAGGACAATAAATTTGTTGTTTGACTTTATGGTTCTGGAGTTCATTCATCTGTGAGCATCTAGAGAATGCATATAGAAATACAGAATAAGGTTTCTATGTGATGATTAATATACTTTTACCTTTTATTAAGAAAAGGAAAAAAGACTGCCAGTAAAAATATTTTTTTGGGGGGAACTCCCATCAAGGATTTGATCATGGCAAAGCTACACTTATCAAATGACTTCTAAAACCCAAAATGGTAGACTCATTTTTGTGAAACCAATTGAGAAATTGTCAGAGCCAGCTTGGGGGAGTTAATTGTAAGAAAATTTTAGTTAAATAACTAAATATTATCGTGTCGATAGGCACGTGTACACTGTGGGAGAGCAATTAGGTAAAAAGGGAGGGGTTCCAGGGACTCAGGAAATGTTTGACTCAATTTTGACTCAATCCATTTTAGGGTACTTGTACATGTTGGATTGGTATGATTTTTTGTAGGATGGATGTTCTCATTATGTACAACATCTTCACCAAATTTTATCATAATCTGAATTTTCTAACCCTAGAAAAATCATATTACAAGTTAATGTATTGTGAAACATTTATTTTTACCGTTGAATTTAATATTACATTTGATGGGTTCTAAATATATTCAAATGAGCTGATTTTTTATGTAGTAGATCTTTATAGTAAGGAGATCATATCTACCAAAAGTCATGCCAATCCAATATGTACAAGTACCCTAAATATGATTGAGTCAAAATTGAGTCAAACATTTTCTGAGTCCCTGGATTGAGTCAAAATTGAGTCAAACATTTTCTGAGTCCCTGGAACCCCTCCCTTATAAAAATAAAAAAATAGGCAATGGTACACAACTTTATGTTGAAAATAATTGACCTATTTTAGAAGGTCTATTGTACTTCGGATGGATCCAAAATTTGTGTCTGTCCGTCCACTTTGGGTTTTTTTTTCTCTCTCTCTCTCATCTTCTTCTCCCCCAACTCTCTCTCTCTCTCTCTCTCTCTCTCTCTCTCTCTCTCTCTCTCTCTTCTCCCTTCTCCTCTCTCTTTCTTCTTCCCCATCTCTTTCTCCCTCACAACCCAAAGTCGGTCCCCACCGTTTTACAGTTCTATATCTATATATCTATATAATAGCTAGACCCCAATGGGTCCAACACTCTCTCTCCTATGTGGCACTCTATATGATCATCAAGCTCTCACAAATTTTCTCCCCTAAAACAAATTAAAAAAAAAATTATACTAATTGGTTTTATAACTAAATTTTTTCCATAAACCCAAAAAATCTCTACCCACTTTCTCTACTCTCCTAATAAAGTATAAACACAAACATTATAATAAAATTAAAATCAAAACAACAAATGTATTCAAAACACAAATTAATCAAATATAACCAAACATAATAATTTATTATATGTATATATAAACAAATAAAAAAATAGTACAAATAACTTTAATATTATATAAATTTAAAACTTATAAAAAAATTTCATACAAAATATCCAATCCCGATGCGTAGCACGGGGTCCACAACTAGTTATATAATTAAACCCAAACCCGTGTCTTAGGGCCAACCAAAATACCAAACATAAGTTATCCCACTAGCAAGTAAGGCCCGGGCTACGCTCGGACTGGGCTAGTATTACAATGCATTATTAGAAGTAGAATATACAGGGTTAGACAATGAGTCTATTGGATAGAAAATGTTAGGCAGTGGTGCTCGTGCATATTGAAGTAAGTGAAGGCAAAGAAATAAAATGAGCAGCAAGTCTCAAGTTGATATGTGATTTTGGTAGGTACTATTTTGTAAGGTTTTTAACAGTAAGAGAATGATATGTACATCTAATGTGGTGATGAAGAGTGGAGCAGAAAATGTAGAGATGGAGAATGATTTTCCTGGGATGACCTCTGGTAAATAATAATTTGATTTTGGCTAGCACAACAGATGCATAAATTGTGTAAGAAATTTTGTGCTTCTGTTCATATGTGATTATCCTCACTGAAGAACATTATAGAAGTGTTATTGTTCAGACTTGTATAACTTTTTTCTTTTCGAGTTCTATTGAAGTAAAAATGTTATACTCTGGCGTACATGACTGTTGGGTTTTTTTGTGGAAAAAGAGGACAGAGGAAAGTTTTTCTTTCAGGATCGTACGTACGTAGTTAGGGCGTAAGTACGTCCTCATTGTGTTTGCTGCATATGGGCCCTGTTTAAGCCCAATTCAGTTTCTATTGTAAGGCTATGTTATAAAGCCAATTAGAAGAAGAAAAAACCTAATCTTGATGTGAGAAAGATTGTGAGAAGCCATTAGAGAGTTTGAGCGAACTTTTGTGAGGAAGAACACTTTGGTTTCTTCGTGAGGGCTTCAGATCGTCTCCATCCAAGTGTGAGAGAGAGTTTATATCCTCAATTTGTGATTGTCTCTTTGAGAGATTTGGTGAGGATTTGAGAAGGGAGGAAACCTTGGGTTTCTCCATTTGTTTGAAAGCTTTGTACTATCCTCTCCAATAGTAAAAATTCTATTTGTTTGTCCGTGGACGTAGGCAATCAAGCCGAATCACGTAAATCTTGTGTTTTGTGTGGGTTTGTTTGATAGTAGTAGGAGTTTCATCTTATCTATTTTGTTTTGTTTAATTCATACACTATTTCAATCTTGGGGTTGGTGCATAAGTTTTCGCTGCGCACAACAAGTGGTATCAGAGCCGAAGGTTAGTTCCTTGGGTTAAAGAGGGATTGCAGAACATTGGTTAAAGGGTTTGAGGAATCTGTCCAGATTCGATACTCTGTGGTAAAACGACCATAACTCTGTTCTCGGATATCGAAACGTTGATCCGTTTTTGGGGTTGGAAAGAAGACTCTTCAGGATTTCCAACGGTGTATGGTACATTTTCTGTTTCAAAGTATTCTGTTCCCAGTAATTCTTTGAAGTTGACGGTTTTGTTTTCTCAATTTCGGTAAAAATCCAATCTTGGATTTTCTTGTGGTACTTGGTGAACTCCTTTGGTTTATTTTGTTTGTTTTGTTTGCTGGTGTATGAAATTGATTGGTATCATGTCGGATCATATTTCGGATTCGAGTGAATTTGGAAAGGAGGTTGATAGTTTGTTTGATCAAACCTTGTTGTTAGATGTTGACATTCATAGATTTGATGGTAACCTCGACTTTGCTATGTGGAAGACGGATGTACAAGATTGGTTAGCCATTAATGGCTATGTGGATGTTCTTGATGATAAATCGAGAAATATGAATGATGATAAATGGTTAACTCTAAATTTAAAGGCTTGTGAATTTGTCCGGTATTGTTTGGTAGAAGATTTGTGGTACATTGTCAAATTGGAAACCATTGTAATATTTATGTTGTCCAAGTTGGAAGACAAGTACGCTTTGAAAAATACAGAGGACCGGCTCTATGTGGTTGATGATAGTATTGGTAGATTGGTTGGTTCTCAATGTAAATTGAGAAGTCGAAGAACTCTTGCAAAGAATGAATGTGCCTATTGTCATTGTTGGGGACATTGGAAAATTAATTGTCCAAAGTTGCAGAAGAAGATTGTTCGTGTACATCGAAGAGATGAGGATTCATGTGTTGGTGTTTCGTTGTTGGCTTCATCTTCAGTTAGTCATTCTACTAATGAGTGGATTTTGGATTCGGGTTGTTCCTATCATATGTGTCCCAATAGGGAGTTGTTTGATAGCTTTCAGGAGCTAGATGCTTGTGTTTTGCTTGGTAATGATCATACTTGCAAAACTTTTGGGATAGGTACAGTTCGATTGAAGTTGGAAGATGGATGCACTCGAAAGTTAGAAGATGTTTGGTATGTACCAGAGTTGACTACGAATCAAATCTCATTGGGTGTTTTAGAGTCCGATGGTATGAAAATTACATGTATTGGTGGAGCTCTAAAAGTTGTTGTAGGTGCACGAGTGTTATGAAAGGCATTAGAAAGGGTAAGTTGTACTACTTGAAAGGAAGTGCATTTACATGTGGTTTGCATAGTTCAGTTGTTGATTTGTCTGTCGATTCTACCAAGGAATTGCATAGTAATATGGGGCATGTTGTTGATGGTACTATGCAAGTGAAGACACATTTGTTTACGGGTGGCGAGGCATGCATAGTTGGTAGGCATTTTATTGAAGCGTCATTTGTTCGGGTGGAGATTGATGTCGCTCTACATTTGATTGGTTTGTTAGGTGACACGCAAAGAAGAAAGTTGAAGCCACCATTGTTAGTAGCAAGGTTATCGCCCAAGAACCTTATGAAGCGGTGAAACCTTTGTTTGGGGGTTTTGTGTACGTACTTCCTATTGTTGGTAATCTCTCATGTGATGTTTGTTTGGCGCTTAGTAAGGAAGACGTATTTGGTAAATCTATGCATAGTGATTTGAATTTGTACCCCACTTGGTTGAACTTCATAGGAAAAACTCTTGAGAGGTTAGTTTTTTGGGGCATTGGATCATCTTCGATGGAGAACTTTGTTGAGGTGGAGATGGTATTTGGTAGCTTGGACCCCATTGTGTTGAAGTTGTTTGTGAGCCCTATAGGGCATTGGTGGGCATTTGGTTTTGATTTGGCCCCTTGTGGGAATTTGACCCTTCGGGGTATGGTGGGCATCGTATAAATGCCATTGGAGTGAATTACGAAGGTTTGATCCTTTAAGAGAAGGGTACGTAGGCAACCATGAGGTGGTGCAGCCGTTTTGGTCCTTCAGGACATGTGTGGGAGTTTGGGACTTGGTTTATTCTTGGTGTCGGTTTAGATTTATTGAATCTTCGCCGAGGTGGAGAATTGTTGGGTTTTTTTGTGGAAAAAGAGGACAGAGGGAAGTTTTTCTTTCAGGAACGTATGTACGTAGTTAGGGCGTACGTACGTCATGTATCACAGATAACTTTCAGGAGATAAAACGTACGTACGTAGTTAGGGCGTACGTACGTCCTCATTGTGTTTGCTGCATATGGGTCCTGTTTAAGCCCAATTTGGTTTCTATTGTAAGGCTATGTTATAAAGCCAATTAGAAGAAGAAAAAACATAATCTTGATGTGAGAGAGATTGTGAGAAGCCATTAGAGAGTTTGAGAGAACTTTTGTGAGGAAGAACACTTTGGTTTCTTCGTGAGGGTTTCAGATGTCTCCATCCAAGTGTGAGAGAGAGTTTGTATCCTCAATTTGTGATTGTCTCTTTCAGAGATTTGGTGAGGATTTGAGAAGGGAGGAAACCTTGGGTTTCTCCATTTGTTTGAGAGCTTTGTACTATCTTCTCCAATAGTAAAAGTTCTATTTGTTTGTCCGTGGACGTAGGCAATCAAGCCGAACCACGTAAATCTTGTGTGGGTTTGTTTGATAGTAGTAGGAGTTTCATCTTATCTATTTTGTTTTGTTTAATTCATACACTATTTCAATCTTAGGTATTGGTGGAGAATTGTTGGGTTTTTTGGTGGAGAAGGGAAGTTTTTCTTTCAGGAGATAGAACGTACGTACGTAGTTAGGGCGTACGTACGTCCTGTATCACAGATAACTTTCAGGAGATAGAACGTACGTACGTAGTTAGGGCGTACGTACGTCCTCATTGTGTTTGCTGCATATGGGCCCTGTTTAAGCCTCATTCGGTTTCTATTGTAAGGCTATGTTATAAAGCCAATTAGAAGAAGAAAAAACTTAATCTTGATGTGAGAGAGATTGTGAGAAGCCATTAGAGAGTTTGAGAGAACTTTTGTGAGGAAGAACACTTTGGTTTCTTCGTGAGGGCTTGTATAATCGTCTTCATCCAAGTGTGAGAGAGAGAGTTTGTATCCTCAATTTGTGATTGTCTCTTTGAGAGATTTGGTGAGGATTTGAGAAGGGAGGAAACCTATTTGTTTGAGAGCTTTGTACTATCTTCTCCAATAGTAAAAGTTCTATTTGTTTGTCCGTGGACGTAGGCAATAATAGCCGAACCACGTAAATCTTGTGTTTTGTGTGGGTTTATTTGATAGTAGTAGGAGTTTTATTTTCTCTATTTTGTTTTGTTTAATTCATACACTATTTCAATCTTGGGTATTGATGCATAAGTTTTCGCTGCGCACAACAGGCCATTGGCATTCTAGGTAATATAATCTTCTAGTTGCTCCTCAGAAGGACCTATTCTGATACTCAACACATCGTTTTAATTACATTTTCCTGCCATGAAATCTCACATCTATTTGTCTCCCTGAATATGTGCTTGGTCACAATACTGTCAAAGGAGTTCATCCAGTATTTAGCCATCTTGTTGACGTGACTCATGAGTCATGAGCTCTTGCTCTCCATGAAGGTTCCAATGTCCCTTGCATGCTCTCAACTGTCTGTTTGGAGTCAGCTCCCACCACAAACTTCTTGTATAATTTTTTTTTTTACTCAATAGAATTTTATAAACTTGAAGGTCTTGAGAGACCTGTGAAGCAAAAGGAATGAAACAGGCAAATCAACAAATGAGATAGCAAATGGAAAAATAATAACACAATATCTAAGACGTCAAAAAATAGTGTTCACCACGATTTCATACTAAATTCAATAAAAACAAATATGGTCTAAATCTTTATTAAAAAAGGTCCAAATTGGTAGTTACAATGCTGATATTGAACATGAGGCTATAAAGTTTTTTGTGAAGAATATGCTCCAGACTTGAGGTGACCATCACGATACTGTTAATCCAAGAACCATCTTATTGTTCCAAACTTGTCACTATGGTATAGTTGTCTTGGGTTGTAACTGGGTGTCACGACAACTGTAGGTATTGCAATCACCTTAATGGCTTTCTTTCTCTAAAGTTGGTTAACGACATACAACACCCATCCACAACAATTCCACAAACAACACTTAAAAGATATATTTAGGAATATCAAAAAAGTCGGGAATACACAAAAAATAAATCAAAATTCTATTAGTATCACTTCATAGATTCATAGTTTCACACATTATTAAAAATATTCTATCAAGCTAAAAAGAAATTAATAATGGAATAGTCTCTGTCCTAGATACTTTGTACTCGATATAAGTATGTATCGGTATGATTTTTATAAGGACTCAAATAATACATCAACAACTGATATTTATCACTTGCATCAACATTCCAGACAAACTAAGAAGCATTCATGGACCCTTTTTCTCCTTTTTTTTTTTTTTTTTTTTTTTTTTGACCAGGTTGGTACAAATAGTAGGTACACCTATTTCAATTTCCTTTTATAAATAAGTCAATTGATTTTTCCTATTAAGAACACTCATTTTGAGTTTGATGTTAAAACTCCAAGGTGATCAAAAGTAAAAATAAGTTAAAGGATTCTCAATAACATCTTGTATGAAGAAGAATAAACACTGATAATTGTTTGTTGCAAAAACATTAATGAAAACAAACTTAACGTTGAAGTTTCTCAACATAGAGTTAAATTACTATAGAAAAATGTCCACCTCCAATCCAAAGATATATTGATTGACCACAAAAGAAAAAGACTTACCAGTCTATCACCTGTTAGTGCACTTTTAGCAAACCGAGATCTATGTTAGAGCTTTTTCTTCATCGAGGTCTTCAATCTTCATCCTCAACTGCATCAATTTGAAAAGATTTACAGAAGTTTCTTTTCCTAAAATACTTAGAAGAATGTAAAAGTCTAAAACAATGTTAGATCCATACATGTATGCTTTGTTTTTTCTTTCAATGTGTTTTATGAATGAGTTTTATATATATGTCACTGTCTGTTAATTGTTTGTAGCTTGAAAGCAATTTATTTTCTTACCTAATTGATCCAGGACTCGGGCAATCCCCATGAATCTTTGTCTATAGCCAACCCAAAATTTGTCACCTAATACAATAATTGTTCATTCTAATCAGGGATGAACTTACTCAGTAATTAAATTTGTTTAGTAGAAAACGATGCAAACCTAGAAACGCCTTCCAATTGATTTATTTTTTTATTTTTTTTATCGATATAAACACGTAAAATTAAACGAAAACAAATCAAATTGAAAAAAAATTCAAGAGGAAATAGATCTATTTTTCATTCTAATCTGGGATGAACTTACTTGTTTAAGGAAAGTTGTTGCATATTTGAGATATGAAAGTTTGTTTTCACCCAAAAAAGCAAAGACTTTTCAGCAAAACTGACGATTTCACCCTTAAATCTAAATACGAAATGACGAAATTGACATAGCTTACAATTGCAGAAAACTCTCAGCGCAGTTTGAACGTGAAGGACGCGTGGATAGCCTCACCGGGCTCTAATCCGCTCAGCCTTTATAGTATAGTAGAGATGGTCTAAAGCCACAAACAGTTGTGGTTGGGACTTTGGACCAGTTTTTAGTAGAGTATTAAAATCTGTATGACGTGGAACAGTGGGCTGGGCTGGGTTTGGCTTTGAGGTCATAAATGGGCTGGGCTTAAACCTTGGTCGATAAACCAAACCTAACCTAGTCGACCAACGTTTAGGAGGTCCATTTAGCGTCAGGTGGGCCCAAAATTATGTCCGCCCGTCCGTCCGTCCACTTTACTTTTGTTTTTTCGGTGTTTAGACTCCAGCGTCCACTTTGTTTCGTACCTTGTGGTTTCTTCTTGCTCTTTCTCTTCCCTTATTAGAAATCTCCTCTTCTCTATCTTCCCTTTTTATTGGGTTTCTGTTCAAGTGTTTTGATTCAACTATCTTCAGTTAGGTATTTCTCTCTCTCTCACAATGGATAGTTTAATTCGTGATTTTTTTTTGTTAATTTGTGGTTTTAATTGTAATTGATGATTGTTGGGGTATGAACTTAAATTGCAAGATATATTGGTGGGTTTAGTTTTTGGAGATATTATTTTTTGTTTTCAATAAAGAAAATTTGAGAAAGAAAGCAGCAGCGATCAGATGTTTTGGATATATAATTTTTTGTTTATGGACTCGTTGCAGAGCTAAGTGAAATAAGAAGAAGAAACTAGTAACATCAGTAACCTGTGAGTGGACCTAGTTTTAAAACTACAGTATATTATTTTCGTTTAGTTCTCAATACTTTGATTGATATGAGAAAAGTAATTTTGATGAGTCTGCTTATGCATTGCTAACATGATAGAGGAAGTAGAACTTTTATTTGATTTTTTTTTTTTTTTTATAATAATATGTCTTAATCTAATGTTAATCAAACTAGATTTGTATGGAATGATCAGTGCGTGCACAAGTGTATAGACATGTTTATTATCTGAGTGTTTTCTATTCCGCACAATATACTCACTCTAACACAGTGTTGCTTAAAACAAAATTTTCTTAATAACACAAACAAACTAAATGTTGCTCCCCACCGTGTCACGGTTGTATATTAGGTGTCACATTCCTGGGTTGTATCCTTCGTAGCGTTTCAATCGGTGGTTGCACGTACTTAGAAACCCCACCATCACGATCAAATTCAAAGTTCAAAAAGGAACAATAATGTCGAAATCTTCTTCTTCTTCTTCTTCTTCTTCGCGCACTATCAATGAAGTTCTCATGGCTGCTGCTCGTGCTCGATCATGCTCTTCGAAGAAGAAATTAGGTGACCAAACCCCTAATTCGGAAGAATTCTCTTCTTCATTATCCAACAAGAAGATGAAATTAGGCGACCAGAGCCCTAATTTGAAAGAACCCATTCAAAAGTCTTCTAAAAGTGAAGATCAGTCACTTCATCCAACAGCAACAACAACAACAACCCCTGAAGAAACTAGTGTTCAATTGAAGAAAAGGTCTGGAGATTTCAATCCCAATTCTGCCGCATTTTGGAAAAAAGGAGAATCAGTGCCATTTTTGTTTCTTGCCAGAGCTTTTGATTTGATAGATAAGGAATCAAGAAGAACTGAGATGTCCACAATTCTTTGTAACACTTTTCGGACTGTTATTGCAACCACGCCTAAGGATTTGACTGCTGTTGTTTATCTTTCGTGTAACAAGATTGCCCCTTCTTACGAGGACTTGGAGCTTGGCCTTGGTGAGACTTCTCTTGTCAAGGCAATAGCTGATGCTTACAAGATTGATGTAAAACACATTAAAAGCAAGCTCAAGGTGATCTTCATTTTGCGCTACCTTCTTTTCTTTCTTAATTATCATTTGATTTTGGATTTCATGTGTGTGACAGATACTTGGGGACTTGGGTCTTGTTGCCAAAGCAAGTTGTTCATCACAGGTTAAGTTATTCAATTACAAGCCTCCTCCATTGACTGTCATTAAAGTTTTGGATACATGCCGCACCATTGCCAAGGTTTTTCATTTCGTTTCATATTTTTTTTCTTTTCAAGATAACGTGTTTTTCATGTTTTGGTTGAGTAAATCTAACTCGACTTATTTGTTTCACGAGTGATGAAAAAAAAACATGCTAGGTTAATGATATTTGACACTAGGGAAAATATTGGGGTCTGTCCATATTTTTTTACCGAGTAAGGTTTAGTGATTCTTCCGTAGTTCCGTATAAGATTCCTCCCATATATTATCATACCTAACTACTGAAAGAGAAAACATACTTTTTTGGTCAATTTTCAGTTTTGCATTTTTTTCTTGGCAACAATCTCTTGTTACATGTGTGACTTCGCCAATTATTGGCTAACGTGTTATAAACTTGATTTTATGTTATCGGCGGAAGCAAACAAAAATATAAATAGATTATTATTTGTACATCCCAAAACTAGGGTTCTTCACAAAGTTTTGCTAGCCCTATTAATAATAATAGAATCATAATCCTAACTAAGCTAGACAACCCAAGTAAATAAAAACTACTACTAGGGATATCCTAATCAATATAGGAATCTGCTGGAATTATGCGTATCCATCAAAACTTAATCCTTGTTTTGTAGCCAATAAAACAATATTGCATTCCTGCTGCATTCCCCAGCACACTGCCTGTAGTAACATTTTCCAAACTAATTTGCCCACTGCCGAAAGATCCCTGCATTTCTAATATTCCAGTAGTTCCCCCATCGTTGTGTACGAGATTCATTCTCCATCTCTTTTACTCATGTTGGCATCCAACCTACCATCAATCCAACAACCTCTACTTCTATAAAACTTCGTTCTCACCTCTCTCAACTTCAAGTTTTTTTTCTCTCTCATTCAAGTGTTAAGAAAAAATTGGTTTCAGATTCCAAGCTTGAAACAGAAACGAAGGTCGGACAAGGAGATTTCTTAACACAGACCATTTTGTAATAAAATTTCAAATCCTCCTTAATGAAATTTTAATTTCAATTTCATTCAATTTTGGACTCTTATGTTTCAATTTTATTGCACTTTGTATATATCATTAAACAACTTAATAATCTGGTCGTTGGTTCACATGCCAATGGTCTTCATTTGGAGTTCAAAACTTAAACTGTTCATTGGCTTACATTCCAAATATTTTCATCTGGATACTAAAGATTAAAAACCCTCGAATCACAATTAAACAACTCTTTTTGTGGGTGTAAATAGACGAGCCTTGTTAAGCTGTTGAATTTGAATGATAGATTGCGCTAGCAACAAAAGCTTAAGATGAAAATCATTTGAAGGTTGCAAAAGACGAAGTGAAAATGGAAGAAAGGAAAATGTTATTTGATAGACTATTGTATCCTTTTTGTTTTATGTTGTTTTTGAGTTAAAATAGTTAAATCTTATGGTTTAATCACAACCATCAAATTGAAAGGGTTGGACGGTTTAGATGAGGAGTGAAATGGGAGTGAAAACAAAGAGGAGACGGTTTATATATATATATATATATGTCTGTCTAACCATTACATTAAGTTAAATCCAATAGTTATGTTGTGTTGCAACTTAAAGCACAACTCTCTCTTCCTTCTCAACTCCTCGTTTTCTTTATCTTTGTTCTTCTATGCATCTTCCTCTCTAATATATTTTATAATAGAATTTAAGCATTTTTTTGTTTCAAGAAAGGGGTCAATCAATCTATCAGAAAACCAACACATAATTAGCTTGTAAGGAAAATCTAAGCCATTTCATTTGCACATGAAGCAATTTAAAACCCTTGATGAAATCAAACAAAAATCTAATGATGAGAAGCTTTTAAAAGTGATAGAATTCAATGATTTGGGTTTTTCGATTATGTCCCCTTTCTTAAAATATTTGTTTGAATCTTCAAAAAAATAAGATTTGTTTGGATGGGATTGATATGGTTTCAATTTATTTTGATATGAAGAAAGATACCCCACAAACTCTTTTTCATCTTTTGCTAGAGATCTCAAGTATCGAAAAAATAGGAAGTTGGTAAGCACAAAATGATACAAATTACTAGGTAAAAATAACTATTGAATGTTGAATTAAACAATAGCAGCAAATAAAGATGAACAAAAATACAAGATCTCGAAGAAAAATATCTTCTTTAATACGTATTCTAAAGCTTACAAGAATCTCTGCCTCACAATACTCTCTAGACAAACTAAACCCTAGTTGCCTCACTTATAATTCTAAACACCACTAAACCTTAGTGGTTTCTCTAAACAAGCTAAAATAAGCTATGTTTGGTCTATGTTTTGGTTTATGCCAAAACATCAATCCAAACAAACTATAACTAGTAGGTCTATGCCAAAACATCAATCTAAACCAGCTAAATAACTAGCTTGTTTCTCTATCTTGAAACAAGTAAGCACTACATGTTTCTCTCGATATATATTTTGGTTTATGCCAAAACATATATTTATAGGTTTTGGACAACTTCTAGTTGGCCAATGATTTTCTTTTTCTTGAAATTCTATCCCTTATGGAACAAGGAAACCCATTTTAATGTTTTCTTTTCCTTGTCCTGTTATCTTTATAGTTATGCCTAATAGATAAATATGGCTGAACCTAGTGAGTGTTAACAAATTTGTATTGAGATATGAGGGACTTAACTGCGTTCTCTTGACCTGCATTTGTTGTTCGAGCTGATATTGCTTGTAGCAGTGCCCCATAGCAGCGTACTGTTAGGATGTTCTGATGTCCGCAATCAACACTTTTATTTAGTCAAATGTCAATTCATTTCATGCTTAGCCTCTGAAGACTTGAAAGCAAGATTGCAGTTATTCTAAATTGATGTTGTTTGATTCGTATCTGTTACTAGCTTACTAGAAATTATTTGCAATATTTATCAGGAATCTGGGAAAGATAGTCAAGGCAATAAAAGAGGTCATGTCAAAGGACTTCTTGACGCTGCCACTGATTGTGAACCACAATATTTATTTCGTCTTCTTCAGGTTAAAGTTTATGTGTGATTCATTTATTTTTGCCATCTTTACCTGTCGTGTGTAACCTCTTAGTGCAGCCAAAGTGTATCTTTGGAAATTTGTTAGCAATTCATTTGTTTTGTCTATTTTGTTACTTGAGCTATGTTATGTACTTGTAATGCAGTCAAAGATGCGAATTGGCTTGGCAGAGCAAACAGTCTTAGTAGCTTTAGGTCAAGCTGCTGTTTATTCTGAAAATCAATCAGCCCTCCCTTCACCGTCTGCTCTTGACGAGGTTAGTTATTATGACTTCACTGCAACCCTATTTTCTTCTTTAAGTAAATAAAATGAATGATCACCAGTAGCTGCATTGTAAGAGTGGTAAAAAGGTTTTTGGTTTATATGGGGCTGCAATGGTTCGTGTTGTGTCGCATGATGTCAGAGTTGTGTTGTGATGTGTTGTGTCTAAAAGGACTAAATCCAAAGCGAACCCAATTGCTAAACATGCCATGGTATCCAACCAAACCCTCTATGATCCTGTCATTTTCGTGTATAATAATAAAATGTTAATTTTGATAATTTCAGTTTGTACATAGTAGTGTCATGGCTTATCTGAGTCACGATTAGGCTTTGGTCATTAAAAAGGTCTTTATTAGGCTTTAGTTACGATTTTTGAGTTAGACTTAGTTGGGCTAAATATTTTTTGAAAATGACAAAAGTAGCCTTCACGTGAAAAACACGTGAGTTTTAAGTTGTTTGATTTCCAATGCCACATGTCACGTTTTAAGTGCTAAGATAATTTTGATCCGATCGGACGGTCGAGATGAAAGCACCCTTCGTGTGCAAAACACATGTGTTTAAGTGATTGGTTTTGCAGTGTCACGTGTCACATTTATAGTGGTCGATGGGTATCGACCAGATCTGACGATTGAGATTGGTTCTCATCCTAAACAAAGAAACAACAGAGAAGACAAAGTGAATTGAGATCTGAATGATTCTTAGTGAAACAATTTACTTTAATGCATTCACACCCAGAAGATTTCTTAGAATTGTTTTGTTGGAGCTAGTTCAAGTTTATTTTCTTCTCTAGCTTACATAAAATTCTTCAAACAGTCTGTTTTCAAAAAAAAAAAAAAAAATCTCTTTCCTTCTTCTCTGGTTAAAATTCGGGAAAATTTCGAGCAATTTTCTCGTTTCTAAACATTCAATTTCTTAATTTCAAGGTTCTTTTTATACCCCCTTTTCAATTATTCAAGTGTTTCTTAACAAATTTGCATTTACTCTTGCTTTAGCTTTGGAGAGAGAGAGAGAGGTTTTTTTGAACAACCAAACTAGTTTTATATTTATTGCTGTAAACTGAGTACACAAAATCATACATGACAACTGGGAGGAAGTTGACTACAGTACTTTACATACCAAGATCAAGAGAACCTAACATAAGCACTAGCTAGATAGTCTAGGTATAATACATGACCTAACTGGGGATCAACAGTCAAAAACCAGGATGCAGATGTGGAAGCATTAGTCCGTACGGCCCTTTTTGCAAGCAGATCTGCATCCCTATTTGCTTGCCTATGTACATGTCTTAGTCTGATCTGAGTTCCCTGCATCAGTGTTTTAGGTGAAAAGAGATGAATTGAAGTTTCCCCTTTAATTTCTTGAAGGTCTCCAAAGTCTGAATCGGATTCGGTTGCATTCCTCTATATTCAAAATTTTGATTGGGTTTTTGATTTTGTGTTGAATTGTTTGATGGGATTTGAGTTATTGATTTTCCTCTGTTTTGTCAAGATAGAAGTCCAATCTGTTCCAACTTGTGCACCACTTAACACTAGAAGTTCAAACTGCAAACAACCACCTGTACAGTTTATGTAAATATATAGTATGTCAATTTTCTTTCCTTTTATGTCTGAGGGAATCCTAGAGACTTTATAGAGATTATAGCTACAGATAGACTCACTTGTCATCATGAACAAGAACTTTCCATACTTCGTCATGATAAGCAACAATGCAACATAAAGAGGATCTGTACATCAAAGGCAGATATATTTGACTCTGTTTTCTCTGTTTTGGAGAATTGGGTTTGTGATTATTTGTAGAATTGTTTGATCATTTGATTAATTTTGGGAAATTTGTTCTTCTATATGTTTGAGAATTTTTGAATTTTTTGATCATTTTCCCTCAGTTATGCATTAATGTTTGATTTTTCTTTTCTTTGTTTTGAAGAATTAGGTTTTTGTTTATAAATTTCCTTGGGTTTGTGTTTTTATGATGGATTGTTTGATGAATTTTTATCATTGATAAACATTTTTATAATCAAAAGTTTTGGTTTTGTTCAAGTAAATTAGGTTCCAATCAGGTGCTTTTCAAATAGGGGTAATATTGGTACTTTGTCAAACTTTTAAACTTAACTCGGTCATTTCTTTACTCAGATCGTGACTCAACCAGAAATTGTGACCAAAGCCTAATAAAAGCCTTTTTTTATGACCAAAGCCTAATTAGGTCCATTAACCTATGACCAAAGTCTAAAAAGCCCTTAATTATTATTATTATTATTGTTGTTGTTGTTGTTGTTGTTGTTGTTGTTGTTGTTGTTGTTGTACATCAAGTAGAATTACCAAGCAGTATATTAAATTTGAAGCAAGAATGAGATTATCTAGGATACCCTGTTGGTACTCTCACTTTTGGATCTTATAAGATCATTTAGGGATTAGAATCTGTTTGTTTCTTCATTTTTATTAGATCTTATGAAGACAAAAAGTAGGTATTAATCCGAATTCTAGCTTATGGATTACGTTCTTCTAAACTCATAATATCTTGTAGCTATCAGATGAAAAAATTAAAAATAAATAACTTCTTAATTTTTCTGGCTCTACATGCTAAAATTAATCATTCAGTTGCAAATAATGAGATTAGTTGATAGAACAAATGTTCTTTTTTGTTACTACTTCCTCATGGTGGCCTAACTACATCCTAACTTGAATCCTGCGGTGTTCTTACTCCATTTATGTTTATTGAAAATGATTGTAGAAGTTTCTATTAGCATAGCATATATGGTGGTCGAGGAAAGCTATGACATTAAAAAACTGTTGGTCTAACCTTGCAAGCTAACAAACAACTGCTAGCTCAGTTGGTTTGTTATCCCTCTCAAACACTCCCACGAATGAGAAGTTGTGAGTTCGATTCCCATCAACAGTGTTTGGGGGAATTTCTCACTTAATTATTAGGTGGGTCAGCCTTCGGGCCTGGTTAGAGATTAGGAGGCCCATGCTCTTATGATGATGATGTGGTTAGGTGTTCTCCCATGATGATGATGTAGCTAGGTGTTCTTTAGCGAAAGCAAGTCCTTGAGTAGCAGAATTGCTCGAGTTGCAAGGTGGCGGTGTGGACACTTAGGTGGTAGCATCAGTAGCCTTCGGGCCTTGTCTTTGTAAGCCCTTTGGGCCCTGTCCTTGTAAGCCTTCGGGCCACGATTAATATATAATTTTATTTATTTTTTTTAAAAAAAAAACCTTGCAAGCTGTAGGTAGTACCGTAGTAGACTGGAAATTGAAACTTTTCGGATCAAAGGTAATGAAGTAAGGGTATTTGAAGAAAAAGAGGGTACTTTTTTATGGTGAGAAAATTTGATTAATGACCTTTGGGAAAAGATTGAGAAAATTGGATTAATGTCCTTCAAAAAAAGATTTGAGCAAATGAGTAGAGTTGGAATTTACTTAGCAATTCTTTTTTCTTACCTAGAAATCGATCACTGATTCAATTTGAGTACCTCTAACAGAAAACTGAATAGTAACGGCAGCAAGTGATTGAGTTCAGTATCTAATATTTGTGTATGCATGGATTTCGAATATGAACTATATTATTTCTTGTGCATTTTCAGGCTACAGAGATTATAAAGAAGGTGTACTCTTTGCTTTCTAACTTCGATAAGATCATCCCTGCTCTTCTAGAAAGTGGTATATGGAAGCTTGCAGAGTTGTGCAGATTTACACCAGGTGTACCAATTGGACCTATGCTAGCCAAACCTACTAGAGGGGTGTCTGAGATTCTTAAGAAATTCCATGGATCAGAATTTACTTGTGAATATAAGTACGATGGAGAACGTGCTCAGGTGGCTAGTTTTCTAGTATAAGTTTTGAATACCCTCTCCGCTTCTTATGTCCCTTGCGCTATAACTCTACTCATTGATAACAGATACACTACATGGAAGATGGCTCTGTTGAGATATATAGTCGGAATGGTGAACGAAATACGGGAAAGTTTCCGGATGTTGCAAATTCAGTTAAAAGGTAAACATGTTTTTCCCTTCTTTATGGGGAAGATGGTTTTGTTTGACATTGCTTAAATCTACATCTTGTTCTGGTGGTGATATTGTTGGACGACTTTAAACTAAACGTCATATCTAGACAATGAGATTGGTATGTTCCTTGGATGTTATTAACTTATTATAAAGTCTAAACGCAGATGGTAGTAAAATTGCATTCTACTAGTTCATCTTTTGATAACATCATGGGTACACAACTACTTTTGGATGTTGCATGGAATTTCATCCTTTCTATGTAAAATGTAAGTAATTCATTAAGGTAGGTCTTAACCTCTTCTGTGCTAGGGAAGATCTTAGTCAACTGTCCACTTTGCATGGCTAATGTTTCAGTTACTTCTTTGTTTTTATTTTATTCAAAATGACTTGAAATTAGATTCACAAAGTTCTTGGGTTAGAGAAACTGCTTCTATGATACTTTACTTGGGGTGACAATAATATGATTCCACTACAGTGTTGGCTAAACGCTTTTGTCTCAATGCAGATTCAAAAAATCTTCAATAACATCATTTGTCATAGATTGTGAAGTTGTTGCCTATGATGTCGACAAGCAGAAAATTTTACCTTTCCAGGTATTATGACATTTTTATTTCTTTAGGTGTATATATATATATTTACACAATTGAAGAGTCCAATTGGGCTCTTCAAAGAAGTCCACTTTCCAGTCCATCAACATACTGCAGTGTCTTCATTCCTATTTAGTTTATGCTGCTCTAGTGGATTTTCAATGCAGATGCTTTACACAATTTGAGCAAAATATTAGTTAGACTTGGGGTCCACTTTTAATCGATAATTATACTTTGGGGCTAAAATCGTGAGTTGACCGTTAGTTGCATGTTATAATATTTTAAAATTTTATTTTAAGGGTCTAGATGGTGAGTTTTCTCTCCATTGTTGTTGGTTATGATAGAAGAAACAAATGAAAGAAGACCCATTACAATGGTGTGCCCTCTTTTGAATTGAGTTATTTTAGTCAAGTAAATCTTAATTTTTACATTAGATCAGGGGCTACTACGTAGCATGACGGATTTCATGTAAGCCGATTGTTTTATTGCCAATTATGAGGCCTTACTGGAGGACCTTAAGGAAAGTGGAAGAAGGATCTCACCCCTGCACCGTGGAGAAATTTACTTCTGGTGTTTTTTTTTTATTAGTTCTTATTGGTGTTCATTTTAATGATTGGTGCTGTTGGGCTTATTCATAATTGGTGTGAGGACCCTCCATAACCTAAAATTATACCAATATACATGTTGGTTTCATAACAACCCTGTGTGGCTGTGTAGTTGTATACTTGTATGCTTCTTTATTTTTTCTTTCTTTTCTTTTATTGTTTTAGTTTTTATATATTAATTTGATTGTGGTTCATTCTCTTGATCGCATTATTTGTATGTCTGATGCTGGAATATGATAAGTGAAATAGATTAAAAACAAAATGTTTCTCTTCATGTCAGAATATTGTAGTTCAGTTTATGGACATAATTTTTTCCAGCAGATCCTCAGCACTCGTGCGCGTAAAGGCGTGAACATGAATGACATAACAGTTAAAGTTTGTGTCTTTGTTTTTGATCTGTTGTATCTTAATGGGGAGTCATTACTCGAAGAGCAACTTATAGATCGTAGAGAGGTATGCCGTTTCTTCTCTTACAGAGCTTATAAGTTATACATAGTATATTTTAAAAGCAATAAAGGCTCATGTACATATGTTTTTCTAATGGTGCAGCATCTTTATGATTCATTTGAGGAAGTGACGGGGGAGTTTCAGTTTGCAACTACAATGGTTTCATATGAGCCCAAGGACATACAGTCTTTTCTCGAAACTGCTGTGAACAGCGGGTAACATCATACACACTTAATTAATACGGTAGTGATTGATCGATTTTTTTGGGGCCTTTAGTTTTCTTTATGTTGGTATCCAATGATAGCTCATCCCTTTCAGTGACTGGTCTTGTGATTTTTTGTTTTGTTTTGTTTTGTTTTGTTTTTTTATGTTTTTTGTTGCTTGGCTTAGTCCTATGGACCGCCTTTTCATTCAATAACCACATAATCAAGAGCAGACAACCACATGGGATTCACTATTGCACTGGGGACACTCTAATAACAGTATCTATGCCAGCTAAGTTTGAAGTTGTTGTTTTGTCAGTATTGACCTTTTCCCATCCAAGTGGCGGTTAAGTCGATAGTTGGGCTTTTGTGAGTTGGGTTGTTTAGTTTGGACGCACAGGTTTTGTGTCACCAAGAAATCTTGGGGCCATGCAATAGTCTCGAGCGCGGCCAGTTTCACCCTCCCCCTCTCCTCCCTCCTTCTACAATTATCGAAGAATGAATCCAATGATGGAGAGAGCAGATTGATGTGGATGAACATGAGAATGCACTCCAATGATGGAGGGAGCAAACTTATCTGGGTGAACATCAGAAGGGATACAGTGTAAGTTAGTTTGTGGGGCCAAATATGCAGTGAGCATATTGAGCTGGGTGAATGAGAATGAAATTTTTGTGGAACACTGGAACCTGTATATGTTAATTTGTGGGGACGGTAATGGTCATCATGTTATGATCCCAGAGTTAAATTCAGAGTTAATGGCCATCAGTGGAATCCATTGATTGAATCCACAAAAATTGCATTGTAAGCAACTTGCTGTTAGTAGTTGTAGGTTGACCAGAAGTCCTTTAGCTTGGTGATTGTGTACTTCAAGTCCTTTTATCTCGTATTCTCGTGTTCATTTGGTAAAACCAAAGAATTCCATGCACTTAGTGGGATTTTGTTTATACCCTCCATGAAGTAACTTAGGGATGTGCAAATGACCATCTTTTGGTGGTGTTTGTTTGTGGTCAGCATTTATAGTGACACAGAATTTTTTTAGAAAGAAGAGGTCTTTCTCGATGTGCTTTTATTTGACTTAAGATTTAACATTGTAAAATACGAATATACGATTATGCAACCTTTGTAGCACATAAGTATCTGTGACATCTGTGGTTAAGATTTTGATTTCCCTTTGTCATTTTCCTTGGAAATAATCTTGCTTGTGTTCCATAATTGATTTTGCTTTGCAGCTGTGAAGGTTTGATTATCAAAACATTACGTAAAGATGCTACATACGAGCCTTCAAAACGGTCGCTGAATTGGTTGAAATTGAAGAAGGACTACATAAGCGGGTAATGGGTTCTTGTTGTTGCCAATTGCTTTGAAACTTTTTTTTATATTCCTTTCACCTCATTTCTATTTATTTATATATTATTTATTTATTGTTTTAACAAACTACTTTGTTTTATAGTGTCGGAGATTCACTCGATTTAGTACCTATTGCTGCATTCTATGGCCACGGAAAACGTACAGGTTAGTTTTAGAGAACTAGTGAAGTCGTTCTTTAAAGTTTAAGGTGGTGAAGGACTCTGATGAAGGATTTCTGTTTCTTCTCATTTTTTTTAAATTCCTATTTGGCATGGCTACTCAAGTGTTTCTTGCTAATGAATTTGGTGTTTTTTGTTTATGTCTTCTTTTTCAAGCTTTTCAATTTTTGTATTGTATTGATGCAATGGCCTTTTTGAAGTAGTCTGTGTCCCTGAGTTGATTAAACTGTACTGAACTTTTCTTGCACAGGTTTTTATGGTGCCTTTCTCCTTGCTTGCTATGATGGTAATAATAATGAATACCAAACTATTTGCAAGATAGGTACGTGCTAAGTCATACTTCATATGATTGGTAAAATTGTAGCCTTACAGCCTTACTAACCTCTATTCAAGTATTGTGAAATTCATTTGTTGAATCAGGCACTGGGTTTTCTGAAGCCGTGCTTAAAGAAAGATCTGCCAGTCTACGTCTTAAAATAATCCAGAAACCAATGGTAAATCCCCCCCCTTTTTTTTTCCGGTGGAAAATCAGCCCAATTTGATTGGGGAATTGTAACATATTTTGCTTATTGTTGTGGCATGGTAAAGCTCTTTTCTTTTGTCCCTATCTAGGCTTGCTATCGGTATGCAGAAACGATTAAACCAGACGTGTGGTTCGAGCCAACTGAGGTGATGATACCCACAATCCTGTTACATTTCTTTTAGCAGTTATATTGTTTCTACGCTTTTATCTGTCAAGGATATGTTCCATTGTTTCTGGATAGAACCCTTTTTGTTGTTTGACCGTTTTTTTTTTTCTTTTTTTTTTTTTTTTTACTTTTGAATAATAATTTAGTTTTTGTCTCTTATCAATATCACTGATCTCAAATAGGAAACCTTGTTTGATATCCTTACCCTTAAGAATGAAAGTTCAAATGTTTTGAGTTTGACTGCTATCTATTTAGACTTGCTATTTGTGTGTTGAGTCAGGTTTGGGAGGTGAAGGCAGCAGATTTGAGTATTAGTCCTGTTTATCGTGCTGCAATTGGTATTGTTGATCCAAATAAGGTTTGTTGTGTGGTTTTTCTTTCGAGGCTTCTTTTGTCTGATATTTTGTTAGAACCTTTTTTCGAATTTTTGAATTTCTTTGTTATCTTGTAATTAGGGCATATCTTTACGTTTTCCTCGCTTGCTTCGTGTCCGAGAAGACAAGAACCCTGTGCAAGCTACCCTATCCGAGCAGGTAAAAGAATAAACTCTGAGCACTTCTTATTTTTGGTACACTACAGAACCTTGGAAAAAGCCCATCTTTCCCGTACTAAAGTTTCTTTTTCATTGCTTGAAATTCTTTATATAGGTGGCCGAGATGTACGAATTACAATTTCAAAATACCCTCCACTAATGAAAATGTTGAGGAGTGTCATCTGGGTTTCTCCTAAGCTAAATGCAACTGGTGGTGCGTTGACCTGGTGGATATCTTGTGATAGCCTTACTATTTTTGTTTGATATGCAATATCATCTGAGGAATTAAAAGTGTCGACCAGAATATAAATTTTATAAATCTTATAATTTGGGTGTATCATATAGTTGATGCCTACATCGAAGCATCTGCATTGATCTACTAAGATGGGAAGGTTCTGTTCTTCACGCTGTCCTTATATACCTAACCTTAGGAATCATGTAATTTGCAAGTTAGGATGAAAATGGATATACTCAGTTGGATGTCAATCATTTGTTCTTTTTTTTTTTTTTCCAGAGGTTGCTAATCTAGAAGATGTTTCATTATATATAATAATCTCATTCAAATACTTATCGAATGAACATGACGGAAAATATAATGGTGTGGATTTGGAATCACAAACTGAAAGGGCTGATGCGGACGATGCATATGAAGTAATATTAACTTAACTGTCCCTTTGAACAGGTGGGCCTTCTTGGAAATGCAGCTGATTTCTATAACGATCCCCCGCCTTATGATTTGACTCTCCTCGAGATTTATACTCGAATGAATAAAGGTGAGTGGTTTTGCTTTTATTGTCATCTTCCTTTTGATTTTCTATTAATTGATTTCACCCACATCCTTTAACAAATTCATCTTTTTGACTCAAAGCATTTCTTATAGGCTAGGAGTTTAGAATTAATTAACACAAAAAATTTGGTGAGTTTAAACATTCTACTCACCATCATTGTTGTTTGAGTTTAGACTACATGTTTCTTGTGCAATATATATGTTAAATAATATTTTAATGTCAATATTTGATATATGCTATGTTAGTCTAAGAGCAAAGTTCTGGAATGTAATATCTTGTCGGCCTATGTTCATTTTCCTAACATTCGGCCAGTCATATAGTTCCTTTAATTTGCTTCAGCAGTCTGTCAGAAATAATCAATGCCTTTTCAAATATCGTTTTGTTTCTCTAGTTCCAGACACACTACAACCCATTTGAAAGGAAAGATCTCCAGTTTTGTGGTATTATTTTTCATCCTGACAATGTGGGAAAAGCATTAGAAACTGATTAGATTTTTGTTTTCCTACTAATAAATACGTTCCAATCCCTATACATAAAGATCATGCATCGTCGCTACTTCCCACCAGTAGATAGCGATTACATTTGTTTTACTATAATGATATGTATAAATAAATATTATCTATATTTTATTTACTATGAACCAAAATATTCTTCTGACCATTCTTGCTGTGATTTTTTCCTATTTTCTTACGTACAGATTAATCTAAGGTAAAGAGAAATGGATATAAATAACCCAGAAATATGTTGCATATGTTGTGAGGAATACGGACATGAATCCAGAGTTTGCCCATATATGGATTTGAATGTAAATGACAAAGACTGCAACAAATTCAAAAAACAAAGAACAAATCCACGCACATGTGGACGATATGAGCTGAAAGATAAGGTACATCTCCTTTTCAATTGTACTTTAAAATTTTAATCTATATTATAGCTTCTGGTGCATCAGCTTACAAGAATGAATATCAAATAAAATGTATCATCATATCAAATAAAATGTCTGTAACCAGAGAGACAGGTGTTTAAAGAAGCACTAAAATCTGGACAGATGTTGCTATTGCCGATTAAACTTTGTTGCTTAAAGTTGATATTGCCTAATCTGGAAAAGTGTTTCAAGATTATACCTTCTTTACATTTGAGTGATTCGTGGTGATAACTTATAAACAGTTTGATTAAGAACACATGATTAAGTTTGATTAAGAACACATGATTAAGTTTAGTTTAGTGTTTTTCATGCATAAATGAGTAGAAAATTCAGTGGAAGAACAAGATCTCAAATGCAATGATTTTCAAATAACCTGGTCAATGTAGCAGAAAACTGAAAACTTAAGAAATAAACTAATTAAATCTTGACATTCTAACTAACATTGATCATATTAACATTACATTTATCATCTTAACTAATCTAATATTACATTGTTCATATTAATCATGAAAAATCCAGATAACAGGAAGTTCATAATCCTTTTGTTTCTGTGTTGAATTTTACAGTGTCCTTTTGTGCCGTCAAGCTTGTATATTGGTTGCAGATTCATAATTGTTGTTGTGCCTAATGTGCACTGGTATCCCATATCTGCCTTTGGGCATTTGGAGATTCTGCTATTACATCACAGTTAAATCGATGATAGATGGCATTCAATTTTCCCAAATATTTTGCTTACCCGTCTTGAACGAAAATTTCATTCTCTTTGTTTTCATCTCCTAAAGTAACATTGATGATGTGGACAAGACAATGGACGAGATCAACGAGCAGACAAAAAATATGAAACAAATTCAAGAAGCATTGTCAACTCCATTTGGCTCAACTGTCAATTTTGATGAGGTACTTTAAAGATTTTGATGAGGTAATTAAAAAATTTTGATGAGGTACTTTAAAAATTGATGTTTATTTACTTTTGCCAATTTTTATTCTTCTGGAAAATATTTCTTAAGATTTTCTGTTGCACAGGATGAATTGGAAGCAGAGCTGAGTGTGAGGAACAACTTCTCTAGCTCGCAACTACTGCCTGGAAACAACAGTGCATGTTCCAGTGGGAAGGCAACCAACACGTCCTATTACTCAGAAGAGGACAGCCGAAGAAGAAGAGTTTACTGCATTACATGCGGAGATGGCACTTTGAGAGAGGCATGTGCTCATTCGTCGAGTAATTAGCTGTAAGTTCAATTGCCATTTAATGTTGAGAGTATGTTGAAACTTTCTGAACAATGTCTAAAATTTGCAGCAAACGGAGTTTGTGGTAGTATTGGGTGTGAGATGAATGATCGGGATGCATGTTTATTTTGTCATTTGCAGGACCTCTATCCACCAAGTTTGAAGGTATGATGTAAAGATTGGTTCTATTGCGTGATTGAGATGGGTGCTGATTGACAAATCAAAATCTCACTTGAAGATAATTGAATAGGCTTCATAAAGTAAACTGCCTATTGTATTCTACTTCAGAAGATTCCAACATGTTTCAATAAAACAATTGTGAAATTCATGTGCTTGTATTATGTGAGGCTTTGATTTCTTGTCTCTTGGTTTTGTATTAGTGGATCGATTTTTCATGATCATTGAACAGAGAATCCTTAAAAAATGGACTGCTGATAAGAAGCTTTTGACAAAAGAACACGTGAATCTTCTGTTGATTATGTCGAGGCTCTGGACGATACATTAGTCTAATTCCTATTTTTTTTTTTTTTTTTTTTTTTTTTTTTGTTAACTAGTCTATTTACACTTCTAAAGAATTTCTTTCTGTGATAGATTGGCCTTCAAAGAATGTTTGTTGTGTGGTTGAATTGTTATCACATGAAGCACATGTGGGTCTCTTGGGCGTCCCTCCTAGAACTACAAATTGTGTAACTATTTGACTAAACAGAGGTATTGTATACTGAAATCTTTAGCATCAAACCAATATGCTTTTATTTATTTAGAGTCTTAAGAGCTGCTATTCTTTGAATATTGTGCGATCAGTGAAGGGATGGTATCATCTCTATGTTAATTGTTCAACCAACTTCAGTATCATTCTCTAATATATGTATTTCTAAGATCGAATTAAAAGGATTGGGATCTTGGAAGGGTACCCCTGGTGTGGACTGACATGGACTGTTACATGGGTTCATGCTTCATAAGTTGGGTGAAGATTGGATGCTCTGATTGTATTGTTTTATTTTAGCTAAAAGAAAATATTTGTTTCTTAAATGAAGGGTTCAATATACTACTAGCTGCATGTTACTGTGAACAATTTGGGAAAACGGAGGCTCTTTCCTTTATATAATGAGTTATTATTCGGGAGGGGTTTCAGGGACTCATGAAATGTTTGACTCAATTCTATTTAGGGTACTTGTACATATTGGATTGGCATAATTTTTAGTAGATATGATCTCCTTACTATAAAGATCTACTACATAAAAAATCAGCTCATTTGAATATATTTAGACCTATCAAATGTAATATTAAATTCAACTGTAAAAATGAACGTTCCACAATACATTAACTTGTAATACAACTCCTTATTGCATGCACTAATCCCTCATGTATTATTTTTTAGGTTGTTTTCAAATAATGCATTAGTAATTAATATATTATTATTTAAAAAAGATTTGTTAAAATAATTTAATATAGAACCGTGATACGGTGGACCGATGTTAGGGGAACAGAAAATTAAAAAGGAAAAAAAGGGACAAACACGAGTTTGAGTTCCACCCGACTCTAAATAGACCTCCTAACGTCGATCGATTATTTATGCATGTAATTTTATTTAAAATTTGATCATAGTTTACCCGAAAAGAATTGAGATAATGCTAACATGAACTCCAATAACCAGTTTTAGTTTTAATATGCCATTATTGTTCATCTTTCATTTTCAACTACATAAGAGATGACTAGAAAATAATTTAAGGAAAATTAAATTAAAGCTTACAAAAATTATACTTGATACATATTTGATACAATATACTTTGATACAAGGGTACAACTAAGTCAGATATATCTCAATAATAAGTATCCGACGCCTTAAAATATCTAAAAAAATATAAAACTGTCTAAGGGTTGTGACTTATAACTTAGATAGATACTCGGGGCGTGGAAAAAGAGACAGAGGTTTAGAAAACCACATTTTTCACAAGGGTTTCATATAGGGCTGGGTAAAACCGATCCGAAACATGCAAACCGAACCGAACTGAACCGATCCGAACCGAAAATAAGGTGTTTACATGTTTGGTTGCAGTTTCTAATTTTGCAAAACACCTACTTTGGGTGTTCGGTTGCAGTTTCAAAAAATTTCGAACACCCAAAACCGAATCGAACATGTAATTCTGTATATAGTCCAGCCCATCATGTAATTCTGTATACAGTCCAACCCATCTCTCCAGCAGTCCAACCCATTTGTCCAACACTCCAACAGTCCAGCCCATCTACTAGGTGTTCGGTTTTATTCGGTTAACCGAACCGAATCACATGTTCGGTTATGTTTCGATTTTAGTAAAAAAAATTCGGTTCGGTTCGGTTCGGTTTCAAAAATGAAACAGTTCGGTTTCGGTTTTAGCTTTTACAAAACACCTACTAAGTGTTCGGTTGCCAGTTTTGATGAAAACTGAACCGAACCGAACTGTGCCCAGCCCTAGTTTCATATAGTGATTGAAGTTATAAGGAATGGAGCCAAGATCTATCCTATTATTAAGAACTTTATTATTGACTATATTTTGAATAAATCAAGATGGTATGTTACAAAATATAGCTGAGGGTCTATTTGATTCGAGTCCAGAAAATAAATTAATAAATGGTAAACTTTTGGAGTTCATTGTTGATGAACTCTCTCTAAAAACATATTTACATGTTTTTTCAATGATTTCATAATGACATAATCTATATAGCACTATATTTGTTTTATAAAAAAATTATTTCTTAAATATTTGCATATGATAAATCTATTTTTCGAAAATTTATTTTCCTGCCAGAATCAAATAGACCTTGAGTGATAATCTTCAATCACATAATCATATGTTAAAAATACATGTCTCAAATTTTATAACAAAAGCTGAAGCTGAGTTTTTGTTGCTGGAAAATAAAACTGAAAAATCTTCTTATGGGCTATATCAATCCACTGGCCCGGTCCTGAAATTATATGGGCGTTTTTATCCCACCGGCCCAAGCCAGACCCAATCCAAGGACATATTCGTCAATATTGAAAGACAACCAACAAAACCCTAATCTCATATCTCTTCTTCTTGGTTAGGGTTTATCATTTATATTCATCACTTTCTCGTCTCCTTTTTTCTTTCTTCTTGCTTCTCCATCCATCTACAGCCATGGTGACTCTCTCTCTCTCTTTGATCTTCTGTAATTGTGATTTCTTTTCATTTTCTTTCTACTAATCTTTGATAAAAATGAAAAAAAGAAAACAGGCATCAGAACAGAAACTAGCGAACCCAATGAGGGAAATCAAAGTTCAGAAACTTGTTCTCAACATCTCAGTCGGAGAAAGTGGAGATCGTCTCACCAGAGCAGCTAAGGTATTTAACAACCCACTTTACTAATTTAACCTCCATTTCTGTGTGTGTCTCTCTCTACATCGTGTTTTTGTTTGATTTATTGTATAGGTGTTAGAACAGTTGAGTGGACAATCACCAGTTTTCTCCAAAGGTGAAGTTTTTCTTCATTTAATATTTTGGATTTAGATTGATTGGTTAGTTAGATTGGGTTTTGACAGTTGATTTGATGATTATTACAGCTAGGTACACTGTTAGATCTTTTGGAATCAGGCGTAATGAGAAGATTGCTTGTTATGTCACTGTTAGAGGTGATAAAGCTATGCAGCTTTTGGAAAGTGGATTGAAGGTCAAGGAATATGAGTTGTTGAGAAGGAACTTCAGTGATACTGGCTGCTTTGGTTTCGGTATCCAGGAGCACATTGACTTGGGGATTAAGTAAGTTTGTGTTATATAGTTCTTTTTGAAAATCATTGTTTTGCGCCGGGTTGTATCTTGGTTAAGTATTTTTGTGTTCTATAAATTTGTTTTAAATGGGGTATTCATGTTTAAAGACTACGCCTTGTATCTGAGAAATATGTACTTGCCATTATACTTGTTGTTTGTGGTGAAATAAATTATAATGTGAAGAATATCAGAGGGTTTCTTTAGTGTAGCTGACTTAGGTTACATGAGTTCTAAATTAGTGTTACTGTCATGGCCTGCTTTCCATTGTTTAAGCTATCTCTTGAATACCAGCAAGGAAGCTTCTTGTTTGAATCTTGATTCATTAATAACGATTCAGACAATAATAACTACATGTACCTTGCAATATATAGTCCAGTATCACTCGCCTGGACATGATCTGCTGATTGTTCAGGCCCTTAGAATCTGGAACATTTTTTTTTTATTGTAGCTGTAGTCTCTCGGAGTGAACAATCAATTAAATTATCAGAAAGTGAAGCAAACACACTCTGTCCCAAGACCGATTACGAATGTTTTGAGGCAATTTCTATGTTTGCAAGAGTAAATTTGAAGAATTGATTCTTCTTTCCAACTTACTTGACCATGAGATGCTT
The DNA here is from genome assembly GCA_023053565.1 of Aquilegia eximia. Lineage (NCBI taxonomy): Eukaryota > Viridiplantae > Streptophyta > Magnoliopsida > Ranunculales > Ranunculaceae > Aquilegia > Aquilegia eximia. The sequence continues at coordinate 14,043,790 of JALIGU010000001.1, forward strand.
TTAAATCTTATGGGCACATAGTTGGATTACATCATTCATATTAGATTACTTTTCATTGTATCTGCCTCTGCCCCAACCCCCCTCCCCCCCATGTAAGAAGTGTAACCAACGTACTTGTTCACTGCTAGGACCTTTTGCAATACCTTTGTGTTGTATACTATATTTTCTGTTATTGTTTATCGTCATGGTCATAACTGATGAGGTGATTAAGCAGTAAGTTATATGGTATCCATTTGTCTCTGGTTGTGATTAAATGAATTTAGAACATTTTAGCCCTTGTGTTTATGCAACTTGACATTGTAAAAATTAGTAAATCTGAAGAATGAGCAAGTTGTTGCTTTCCATCTTCTGCCCTAGTACTGTACATGATTATGTTGTATAAGGAAATGAATGTGGTTCACAATTGCAAAACAACTTTTGTTTCTTGACCATTTTATATTTATTTTTTTGGGAATTTATTTTTTGAGTTAATAACTATCTAGTTAGAGTTTTATTGTGCTCGAAACATCCTTCCTGAGAGGCTATCAACACGTTTTCTCATTTTTAACCTCATTGAACACCATATACAGTAATCCTGGATGGAACATGATATAAATAGAAACACATAATTTTGGTACTTGACTCTGTATGAATCTATGATATGCTAGTAAGGAAAATAAGATTTTCGTAAGGACATTGAGTGACCTTTATTTATTAGTTGAATGTACAAGACATGATTTGCTAATCATTTGTTTGTGTTTCTTTCTCCAATAGGTATGATCCTTCAACTGGTATCTATGGTATGGATTTCTATGTTGTCTTGGAACGTCCTGGATACCGTGTGGGACGTCGTCGTAGGTGCAAGTCTCGCATTGGGATCCAACATCGTGTGACAAAGGACGATGCCATGAAGTGGTTCCAGGTGAAGTACGAGGGTGTGATTCTCAACAAGTCCCAGAATATCACAGGGTAGTAGAAAGTTTGCATTAGGTGGATTTGTAACTTTTGAAGGTTAAGATTACTCTGTTGTTTTTGCTAGACTAGTATTATCCTTATTGCAAATTTTGACTTGTGATGATAATGGTTGTTTTATTTGACTGGTCTACATTTTCTGTTAAAATGAAAGATTTTCTTCTTTGTTTACCCTTGATGGAATCTGCATGATATTTTTATTCTTGTGACATACTATACTATTGTAGAACAAAACTTTTTTACCTATAGCTTACCAGATGGTTGGATGTTTTGAAATTTTGTGTTGAAATTGCGGCACACAGGAGGTTTGCAAGTGATTATAGTGGGTGTGTTACAGTGGTACTGGTGTTCACCCAAAGAGTACATTATGATTGCAGGTGTTCTCAATTTCATCAATCTTGTTTGATATATTTTAGGGTGGATGGCATTTGCTTGAAGCTCATGTTTTATAGATCTATGTGCACAGTTTGTGGACTCACTTGGATACAATTGATGTCTATTTGTTATCCTTTTACGTAACTTCAGCCAAATGTTCAACAATTGAATTTGATTGGGGTTACACGCAATGTGGAAAGGAGAGGAACAATATTTTAGTACTGGAATGACATTCTTAAGAAACTCGTGGGTTTGTAGAATTTTAGTGTAGATTTGACGCTTTGCTTTTCTAGGCTATAAGCCTCATCTGCTCCCTGAGTAATCTCTGTAAGCATGTCCTCTTGAAGGAGCCTTGCTTGATCAGGCATCCACCAACACAGGTCCTGCAGCGCACCAACTGCTTGCCTCCACGTCTTATATCCGCCTGAGAAGAAGTTGATGCCAGTCGAAGAGCAGAGAATCCAGCCCCCTTTTACTCTGCCAGGCACTGGACTTTGTGTTAGTGCAGAAGCTGAAGCCTCTAACTTAAGAAACTGGTAATATAAAAGTGAACCAAAGCGGCGTCCTTACCCAACCCGAGTAAGGTAATAAATAAATAAATAATCATTCTGCAGCTGCTATAGAATCCATTAGTCAACTGAAGTGGTGAGTGGTGACCCCAAGAAGCTGTTCCCTATACAATGAATCTATATACTAGAAACTCCCATGTGCAGCGTTGGATCTAAGTCGTCTTGGATTTCTACCGAAGTATGTTTATTTTCTTCCCTGTTTAATGCGTTTGGTTAAGGTCACATCCTATCTACTTCTTATGTCTTCTTCTTCTGCTGCTGCTTCATCTTCTGTGTTTTTCTATCATGCAGATAAATACTAATCATGGTGAAAGATCAATCATCCAACATGCCCAGTTTTCGTTATTTCTGTTCCTTTCTTGTTTTCCTCTCTGCCATCTCTTCTGTTTCATTCCTCTATTGGTCTCACTATTCAAACTCATTTTGGTTTTCGCAAGAGGACACTACTGAACTGCAGCAAAATGAAGCCATCAATCTACTCTCTTACCCTAAGGCTTGGAACCATCTTTCATTTTCATCAAATCCACCTCCGAAGCTTCTTAAAATAGCCGTGTTTGTCAAAAAATGGCCACAAAGAAACCAGGCTGGTGGTCTTGAAAGACATGCCTTGACTCTGCACTTAGTTCTAGCCAAAAGAGGGCATGAGCTTCACATCTTTACTACTACATCTTTAAATTCTTCTTTTCCTAAGTATTCATTAACAAATTTACACTTCCATCTTTCTAAACCAACTGCTGCGGGTTACCTCGACCAGGCAGTAGTTTGGAAACAATTTCAGAATCAAAATTCAACAATACCCTTTGATGTAATCCACACAGAAAGTGTTGGACTGTTGTATACGCGAGCACGAAATCTTACTAACTTAGCTGTTTCCTGGCATGGGATTGCCTATGAAGCTATTCATTCAGATATCATTCAAGAACTTGTCCGGTCTCCTGACGAATCGCGTTCATATGCATTAACTGAAAGAACTATCAGGGTTGTAGAAGAGGTAAAGTTCTTTCCAAGTTATGCCCATCATGTTGCTACTAGTGATCATGCTGGAGATGTTCTTAAAAGGATTTACATGATCCCGGATGAGCGGGTTCACGTGATTCTTAATGGTGTGGACAACGGCATCTTCAAGCCAGATTTAAAGCTTAAGAAAGACTTCCGTAAGAAATTCGGCATTGCTGAATCTTCAACATCTTTGGTTTTGGGAATGGCAGGGAGGTTAGTGAAAGATAAAGGGCACCCGATTATGTTCGAGGCTCTCAGACAGATTTTTGAAGAAAATGCAACATTTTGGAAAAGTGTGTATGTTGTGGTTGCTGGTGATGGACCTTGGGGTGATAGATACAAAAACCTTGGTTCAAATTTACTGGTGTTGGGGCCATTGGAGCAATCTCAACTGGCAATGTTTTACAACGGAATTGATATATTTGTAAACCCGACTCTTAGAGCTCAGGGGTTAGATCATACATTGTTAGAAGCAACTGTTTGTGGTAAGCCAGTAATGGCAACCAGGTTTGCGAGCATAACGGGGTCTGTGGTTGTCAGTCATGAAATGGGTTACACATTTTCGCCAACAGTAGCCTCATTGAAGGAGGCTCTTTATACGGTGTGGGGAGATCATAGGAAAGATAGGGGTGCTATTGAACAGAAGGGTGAGGTGGCTAGACAGAGAGGTCTTAAGTTGTTCACGGCAATGAAAATGGGTGCAGCCTATGAAAGGCTATTTCTGTGCATTGCCTCACAGTCGCAGGTAGATAAGAAGAATGGTAGAGATGATTACTGCAGGTATCTTCCATCTGATAATATCGCAATTTTGGACCAATAATGGTGGTGTCAATGCTACTGCTGAATTAACCTTGAGCTGTATCAATCAGACAGAGATTGCAGAAGCCTAAATTGATCCAAGGAAACACCTATTCGATCCTATACTGAGCAAGAATTTTGTTGCACAGATTAAAGGCTGTTTCTGATCAATTAGCCCATGAAAGAACGAATTATGGCGACTAATCAGGCTCATTTTTGGCATGTATGTTTTAATATGTAGCTCCTAAGAAGAAGGAGAATTTATCCTTGAAGACTATAAAAGGGCTTAAGGACAGGAAAGAGACCATGTAATCATATAGAGAATTCAAGTTAAGTTATAGACCATGAAATTGGTAATTTGCTAAACCATCATATCCATTTGAACTTGTTGATTACTTGGTTGTTTCGCTTTATTACATATTTACATTGCGTTGCAACTTGCAAGAGGTAAACCATTGCATCTTTAATAATAATTAATTCAAGGTGGTGTGGCCATTATGGGAGTTATTAAGGTCAGGTAGCAGTAAGTTTTCAGAAGATCAGCAGAATAACACCACCATATCACCCATGTCCCTGTCTTGTGTATATATGTATCTAGATGTTTTCATTTTTTCAAGAAAAGGAAAGTTTCCAACCTCCAATAACTTAATGGATAAGGGAACGCACATGTGATGTTATTAAAGATATCTACAGGCATATATTATTACATTTTAAACAAAAAACAAAGAAGAAGCTGTGGCATTGTCGCATTGAAAAAAGAAATCTTCTCCATATACATATCATTGATTACTCTCCTTTGTAAAAAGGACAACCTTGTTTTGATGAAGGCTTTGAAGAAGTATCTTGATTTGGGTTAGAGGTTGTTGGTGATGGTCCCTTGAGTAGACCTCCAAATAACTCTCCTGGGTCATAATATATCTCCACTTCTTCTGCTCTTAGTGTTTCATCAACCTGTTCAACATCTCACTAATCATTAGTTTATATGTTTAAACATAATTCATAATTTCTCATCATCACTAGATCTGAGAATTGAGGTAAGGATGTAGAACTTTTTGGTTGTAATTAATTTGAGCAGGGAATAGTTATTACCTTCAAAACAGCTAATCCATAGAACTCGACCTTTTCGCCTGTCGGTGCATGTCCTTGGAAAGGACCTTCCATATAACCCCAGTGCCTGAACTTGAAAGTTACCACAGGTGGCCCTGAATATACACTAATAACCTCCCAAGCAAATCCCCTAGGAAAAGTTGTTCGGAAAATATCATGAGAGGATTCATAACTCTCTTGATCTGCTTTATAGTACTGAAATTCTTCCGGTAGAGACGTCTTTAACAAGGCGTTATAGCTTCCTATTTCAAGAGTTTCTTCACCTGATAGTCCTTCTCTACCTATTGAAATTAACAAAATCACAAACCATAAACATCATCATTTAGGAGCAGAACAATAATGATAAAAGTAAATATTGATCCAAGAGTCTATGTTACCATTAACGAAAAACTTAAACTTCTCAGGGTTTATGGATTTGAAATCTTGTATATTTGTTTTGTGAGAGAGTTCCATTTCCCATGTCTTGATAGCATTTTGTACCACCTCTTCTAATGATCCTTCAGGCCAAATCTATACAAAAAACAATGAAACAGTGTGAAATATAATAACCATAAGATTACAAGCATGCCATGTTCTAACAAGAAGAATATAGCTCAAAAGTTATTGCAAACCATCAACCTTAGTTCTTTCTTGCTCGAAAAGTTTGTTAACCGAGTCGAAGATAGGAGGACCACCATGTCTCCATTGTGTGTTCTTCACTTCATCTTCATTCATACAAGTACGATATTTATCTGTAAAAAAACTTGAACTTGAAACTTCCTTAGTAGAAGCCATGACAAAGTTTGGCTTAATCGATAGAGATGAAAAGGATATGTATCAAAGTTAATCAACATACTATTTATAGGATTAGAAAAAATGTTAGAGAGTAATAAATGGATACATGCATCCAAAACCACTAGGTGTCCCCTCTGCATTATTATGAATTCAATGACGATTAATAAAAGATTAGAGCATTATATTCCCAATGGTAGGTTTTAGGTAAATTTTTAGTGAAAACACTTGCCAATGGTAGTTTTTAGCACACTTTTCAAGCAAAACATTTTAACTCCTTGGCAAATTTGCCAAAAAGTTAAAAGTGCCACGTAGGCATCCGGACCGCATAAATAATGTGGTATGGCGATCCGCCAGATTTATTACGGTATGGTGATCCGTAGAAATTCATGTGGTATGGATCCATCCGCCATAAGAACATTCCCAATGGTAGGTTTTAAAATACTTTTAGAAATTTTTAGTGAAAAACTCTTGCCAATGATAGCTTTTAACACATTTTTTAAGTAAAACACTTTTAACTCCTTGGCAAATTTGTCAAGGAGTTAAAAGTGCCACGTAGGATCTTTTAACTAATTAAAAATTTAATTTTATCATAATATACTTATGTTTTTTTGGGAAAAGTAAAACCTTTAGTTTTAACACTAATTTTAAAACTAACCATTGGAAACTCTAAAACTACTAATCACTTTTAACATTAATTTTATGCTAAAACTTTCCCTTTCTCTCCTACGTGACACCCCTAAGAGCATTCCCAATGGTAAAAGGGTTTTAGGGGTGCCACGTAGGAAAGAAGGAGAAGGTTTTAGCATATAATTGATGTTAAAAGTGTTTTATACTTTTAGAGTTGCCAATAGTTGATTCTAAAATAAGTTTTAATAGGTTTAAGTTTCACTTTTCCCCCAAAATATAGTGTATAGTATGATAGAATTTAATTTTAAATTAATTAAGTGATCCTATGTGGCACTTTTAACTCCTTGGCAAATTTGCCAAGGAGTTAAAAGTGTTTTGCTTGAAAAGTGTGTTAAAAGCTATCATTGGCAAGTGTTTTTACTAAAAATTTACTAAAAGTGTGCTAAAACCTACCATTGGGAATGCTCTAAAACCCTTTTACCATTGGGAATGCTCTAATTTGTGTGGTATGGCTCCATCCGCCACAATTAGTGTGGTATGGATTCATCTACAGGAAGATTTATCTGTCAAATTTGTGTGGTATGGTTCCATCCGCCACAATTAATGTAGTATGGATTCATCCGCCAGAAAAATTATGATTTCGATAATCCACCTTTGGAAACACTAAAACCTTTTTACCGCTAAAACCATTAAAAACAATAAAATTCCTTAAAACCATCCTACATGGCACCACTAAAAGTGTTTTACACTTTTACCATTGGGAATGCTCTTAACAAGTATCTACTTGACTTTTCTTGAATACTTACTGTACAAATATCATGGTGAGGATGATTGAGATTCCCCTCATTCCATGCAGCACCATGACAATTTGATGGAGACACAATTTGTTTTTCAAATACAGTAGGTGAGATTACCTGGTCAATTAGCTGACAATTGGTCTTTTTTTCCTTTTTTTTTATAAGCACTTGTTTTAGTCTTGAATTCTTGATATAACGTGCAAATAAAGAGAAGACTTTTTGACTACTATTGTAGGTTTATTAACATTATTCCAAGAATTGCATCATTGTATTGCATCATTCTGCCAGCAGCCCAGCATTCATAACCATGGATGGATACTGTAGGGATGCAACAGTGCGAATACCACCACACCCCAGATTAGATGCATACTTGCATAATCTTGCTAACCAGTATACAACTTATGTATAAACTAAGGCAAATGACAGAAACAGTTGAACACATGCTTGTATACCCCTGAATTATACAGACAGTATGGCAACCCAGAGACCCAGATAGTAACAACAGAAATGTTAAACGACAAAGAATGCTACTTAGCAACAAAGAATGAAACTATTAGACTGTCTAGAGATAAGAGCTTACAATTCCAAAAAGAAAAAAAAAATCGGGAATATAGCTCCTCGGGATGAGAATCTGACATTTACTGAATCTAGTTTGTTTATCTCAGTTATAAGTATATAATTTCGCCTTGCCTTCTCATTTTTCTCTTGTACTGGTTATGAAAATGTGAAATCAAGTCTCATCCCCATCTCAATATTGCGGAAGCCCATGTAAGTCCTGCGCCAAAACCTGCAGCAGCGATTATATTGCCTGGCTGCACCTTGCCACTTCTAACTGCTTCATCCAGTGCCAACGGAATTGATGCTGCACTAGTGTTTCCATAATTGGCCAAATTCGATATAATCCGTTCATCTGGGATATTTAAACGGTTCGCTACCCCATCGATGATCCTCTGGTTTGCCTGCATATCAGATGATTCATTACTGACTTTATAAAGAATTCTCAAGACAAGTAAGAAAGCTGACAAGGATTAGTCTATATGGCAAACACACGAAATAACCAGTATCTACAGTTGTAATATAATGTTCTATATTGGAAACAAAATTCTGCCAAGTTCTTCGCATTTTTCAAGCATTTTATAATCTCCAGAGAACCTCATCTTATTCACTAAGCCAATTCTTTAAGATATATGTGTTAGAAATCATAGCACCCATTCGGGGATAAAAGTAGTACATACCTGATGAAGAAGTAGCCAATCAATGTCAGAACTTGCAAGACCTGCCTTTTCCAGGGAAAGCTCAATCGACTCTGGTACAACTTTATTAGCAAACCGGAAAACTTCTTTGCCATTCATTTGGATACAAGAGTATGAATAAGGTTTAGGAGGGAATTCTACTGTCGAACCGTTGGAACCAAACATAACTTTTCTTTCATCAGATGTTTCTTCTCTCATCGAGGCATTTAGGTGCCTGTGTACAACATTAATCAAAAGGTTGGCCTCATTTCGTTAGTACAAGGGTCCCCCAAAGTGGATGATCTAAACATTTTTCTTTTCTTTTCTAAAGCTCTCTGGGAAGAAAAAACGACATACCTTTGGCCATCTCCATCACTATGCACGTCAAAAGCAAATAGCCCATCTTCATTTCCATCACAAGCCTGCAAAACAATACTTGGTGAGTTTAATTAAAGAACAAATCTGGAAGGAGGAAAATCCAATTTCTGCAAGAAGCAAGCAGAAAAAATGTACCAAACAGCTTTCTAAGTGAAGATCATTTAGACCTGATTTGTAAAGATTAATTATCTATAAATTTCATTCTTGCATTATTGCATTTTTTGTTCCACCTACAAAAATAATTATATAAGAGGAAACACATTCATTATGGAATATGGTATGATCTATGCATGTTTAGTGTCTGCAAGGTCCATGACCAATCTAGACAGGGTGCAGAGAATTCTGTGGATTTCATTGGGGGCATTTTTGGGAAAACCATATTTGTCAGATCAATTTACTAATGTATGTAGGGAGGCACTCATAAACGATCTCTGGCTTCCTGCAATTATGTGGGTTTTCTACTTTTCTCTATTATTTGATATAGCAAAATTTAACCACGTTTGAATACAAAATATAATTTATATAAGATGTTTCCAACTTCATTATTTCAACCTTCTGTTGAAATGCATAATGGTTTTCTGTTAATAGAGAGAATAATTTGTATAAGATGCTATTTCTCAAACCATACAATAATCTTTTTGATGATCTATTGAAAACCGCCAATTTAATGATGACAAGAGGTATTTTATTAACCATATCATACCAATACTTACAAGACATATCGTATTAACTTGTGAATGATGAGGAATGAAGAGTAAAGATGTATGTGGGGTCGGTACGAAGAGCCAAGCATCTCCTCAAATTTAATGATGGGATGACATAGGACGGGTTGCAAATAAAATATACACATTGCCTGTTTAAGGGTTATAGTCTTATAGATCATATCAAATATATTTTTCTTTACTTAACGAAATTTCATAATAACTTTCTGGGTTTAATAAAATATATGACCATCGCTGTGCAAGGAGTTATATATCATCAAATTAAATAAAATTGTTGTTCGAAAAACGAAGTTGCATATAAATGTTTTCCCATTGATTCATACAACATTCTCCCAAACGATTATCTGACTGACTCAGAAGGGGAGCAAGCTAATGCAATTCACATGTATGGAGAAGTGGAGATGCCAAGAAACTAGGCTCACAGGAAAACCTTTTTTTTCTCCAGATTTATAGAAAATTCTGATATGGCAAGTGAGGAAGAAAAAAAGAAAAAAAAACTCGTAGGGATTACACATTAAACCCAATCAGCTCTGTAATGCCTAGAATATGTAAGGTTCACCAGATTTATAACCAGTCACATAAAAAACAAAATATCAGAAAACAATGTGTTACTGAGGAAATCCAGCAATTTATGAATATTGAGCTTATGGTAAGAAAATAACTTAAAGCCATGTACCTGTACTAATACTGCACCTGCAGCATCACCAAAGAGAATACATGTCCCTCGGTCAGTCCAGTCAACATATCGAGAAAGAGAATCAGCTCCAATCACCAGTACATTTTGGAACCCACCCCCTGCAATTTCAACAACTACACCTTCAGCAAAAATAATAGGAAACAAGAAAAGCAAACCATCTGACCTTTATAGACTAATCACCTCTTATATGACAAGCAGCCGATACTAAACCCAATACAAATCCACTACATGCAGCTGTGATATCATAGGCCAATGGGTTATTCTTACAACCAAGCGCTTTCTGGATCTGATATAAGAAGATATGTCAAATTGAATTCTATTTGTCAGAGTACTTGCATTACTAAAATAAAAGCACTCATGGAAATCATTTCAAATAGAAAAGAAATGAAAAAAAATAAAAATTAATTAACTTATATGTTTGATTCTGGAAAACTACTTTCTGAGAAATAGAGCTATTGTAGTTATTCATTACCACTTTGAAAGAGATCACAAAGAATAGATTTTTCCATAAAATACCTTTTTCCATTAAAGTAGGCTACTTTTATGATTTTATCTGTCCATGATACTAGGTTGAGAAATTTGGGAGAAAATGTTGGTGATAACAGAGGGAGAGAGGATACTTTTGGAGTATTAGGTGGAAGACATTGGTTTCTGCACATAGAGAGAAAACTACTTTGTTCTGTTCGTCCTTGAGTGGTAGACTGGTAGTTCATGTCAAGGTTTGGCTAGAGTATATTACAATAATCTTTGAGGACAAAATTTGACAGTCCAACAAGTCATCCTGTCAGTCAAAATTCAAAACACTGTGGAACTGGATATTTCACTGTCCAGTCCTTGGGAATGTCAGATTAGATGATTTTACTAAAAGAAAAAAAATACACAGACATTTAATCAACTGTTTTCCCCTAACATATATCTGTCAGATATAATTTGCCCCCTCAACTGAAGACTTGGCTCTTTCACTGGTGAAATGTCGAATTTCTTCTTTATTTTCCATAAAAACAATTTGCAACAAATCAAAAATATGCTTAGTCTGTGAATTCTGTCTCAACGAAAATGGTAGTAAATTAAAAACTACAATAAGATGATTAATATTCCTCTCAACGAGCTAAAGACAACTATTACTGTGCAGCCAATTTCACCCTCTCCCTAACCACAAATGTGTCCCAAATACAACCAAAAGTCCTAAAATTTCTAGATCTCTAAAACCCACATCACTCCTCTAAGATGCATGTAAAGTTCTAACATTATTTTGCTGCAGTTGCTCCATGTAAAATTATATGTATAAAGCCAATGGTGACATCTTTCAAACCATACCTGTGGAGCACTCCCAAAAAGATCCTCTGGAGTAGATGTGCACATAAGGATTAAGTCCACATCATCAGGTTCTACTTCAGCCATTTGAAGAGCTTTCTTCGCTGCGTCTACAGCCAAACTTGTCAAGTTATCTTTCCCTGCAAAATGCAACTAAATATAGTTCAATATTGCATCCTATAAGTAACAATGTAACATATGTGACAAGAAGGAATGGTTTTTTGGTTGTAAGGAAGACAATAATTATATAAGAAACCAATTATGTTCAACACCACAGAGGAACCTTATGTGGAGGTAGGATATAGCCTTTAAAATCCATGCTGGTGGATGATTTCAACCATAATTTTTTTACCCTTTTTGTGATCCTTGTTTAAAATCATGGTCCCAAAGTTTACAAATGCAAGCTATTACAACGAAGTATCACAACCATTAGACAAAAAAGCAATCCAAAACATACGGCTTCGAGAATATATCTAATGATTTGTTCACTTAACAATGTTTAATGTTCAAAAAGTGGTTCCCCACCAACATTTATAAAGATACAAAATAACTAGCCAAAATAAGAGATGGTGCCACCATAAAAGACTCATCTCCTGGTCACGCAAGTATTAGAAAAGGATAAAGGGAAACAACAAGAAGAGGCTACCTGAAAGAACTCGCCGATTACGTATCCCAGTACGTTTATGTATCCAATCATCATCTGTGTCAACAATCTGTGCTAGATCATCATTGGATATTTTAAGATTTGGAACTGCCGAGCCACATCCAATCAGCTTGCATCCTTGACTTAGACGTCTGTCAAAAATACTTGTCAAACACACTAATAAAATGTAAAATTCACTTTCAAACATACTTAATGCTCTCTGTTAAGAATACGCTAATCCCTAATCTACAAGAACATAGAAATAAAACCATGAATCCTTAAAGTCTCACAACTTTTTAATTTTTATATATTATTACGTAAACAAATAGTTAGATATAGTCTCGAAGCCATATGTTTTGAATTGCTTCTTCATTTCTTGGTTGAGACTTTGTTGTAATAGCTTGCATTTATAAACTATGAGACCATGATTTTCAACAAGGATCACAAAAATTTAAGGTAGAAATCATCCACCAGCATGGGTTGAAACCATATGCTACCCGGCTACCCCTATATAAGGTTTCTTTTTGGTGTCTCAAACATAATCAGTTTCTTATTTATACAATAATTGTCTTCCTTCTAATGAAGAAAGCTTCCCTTCTTATCACATACCCCAATTAGAGGACACTTACCTAGCTAGGCACTCAGGTCAATAAGAAACAGTAATATCTATGTAAAATCAAGCAGAGTTCACAAATATTTGGCAAAAGGAAAATGAATAATCATACCAATGACTGACTTTAAAAGGTTGCCGCTTAACGAGCAAACAATTTAGTTTACATACAGAAATTTACAGATAGTGCACTTTTAATGCAATGTGTAAAACTAACTTGTAGCGTACATTTCCACATTTTGACCCTAGAAAAGTTGTTTGACGTAATGTGTATCGAGATGTGTAAACTCAAAAACGTTTAAGCAAAAGAGGAAATCCCCACATTCGGTTACACAATCTATTTGAATAAGAAGCACTAGTACTACCGAACTTAAAAATAAATGTAATGTATATCAGTAGCTAACGTTAGCAATTGAAATAAAGAATTGAAAGAGCCTTACCCTCCTGCTCCTGATTTAGTTTCCGTGGAAGCTGCAGGTTTCTCCTGAAATTTCATTACAAAGTATAGAAAAAGATGAGAACAAAATCAGCCACCAATATATTGAATATTTGACAATCAGAAAGAAAGAAAAAGTTAAAGATATTTACTGCAACTGCATTATTAGTGTTAAAGTTTGCAGCAACACTAGAAACTCTGGTGTTTGCATTGGATCTACAAGCAACAATTTTCCCCTTGTTATAACAACTAGTCTCTGAAACAAGAAACCAAAAGATTGATTGATTTATTAAGAAAAACAATGGAAATAATTATATAAGAATAGAATAGAATACCCAAATTGAAAAAGAAAAAAAAAACCTGAAAAAGTAGTGGGCAAAAAGGAAGATCGTTTGGATTGAAAACAAGTAGAGTTGTTGGGAGAAGTTAAAGCAACTGTAATTGCTTTAGAAACTGCAGCAGCCATGATTGGCAAAGAAGAGAGAAAAAGGGAGGAAAGAAGGGAGTAGATATGTAGTAGATTTAATTGAGTTATGAGTTATTAGACAAGAAAGAAGAATCATTAAGGAAAGAAAGAGAGAGAGAAGAGGGCGGGCGGGCGGGCGGGCGGGTGGAGTGATAGAGGTAGAGTACTATAGTCTACTCTGGGGAAGGAAGAACCGAAGAACTAATAATAAGTAGAAAGTGTGGTGACTGGTGTGATGGTGTCTGGTGAGCAGACCAGCACCAGTTTAAAAAAAGTTGTTGTGCAAGTGTTTGTTGGCTTTCTTGATTGATTTCTTTCTTCTTCTTAATTAGTATCGCCCACCCCCTATTTCTTGTTGGCCATCCATCCGTCTCTACACTAGTAATATTCATTCATTCATTCATTCATTCATTGTAAAATTAAAATTATGATGATGAAGAATGATCAGATTTCGAATGAATGAAGCTAGAAGCCTAGAAGAGTGTGAGTGTTATAAGTGGACTAGTAGTTCAACACTTGAACACAACACAAATTGGTGGTGTTTTTGCTCATTTGGCTACAAAGCTAGCTGGGCCAGGACTACTCCATCTTAATTATGTACCATATAGTAAAAACGATAGAAATGCAAAATGTTTTTATCAATCAGTTTGATATTTACCTTAGTAACTACATCAACCCAGTGGATACTGGATACACAACTAGTCTACTCCAGCTAAAATGCTGACGGATGTCCATCACTGTATTCCAACAAATTCCCAGGTTTCATATTCAGCTTAGTTGGTAAAGACTTTTGGGTGATGATGTCTAGACTCTAGAGTCTAGCCTTCCCATCTCTGCCTCCATTACCAAGTTACTAATGCAATGGAGGGAATCTGGATCTGGACTGACGGTATTATGCCACATTATGGGTACTCTTCAGTCTTCAAGTGCAGAACGATAAAGCTTTACAAGAATACAACAGAGACTTCCACTTTGTGGTCCTGCTAAGCCAATCGGCAATTACACGATAAAATATTCATTTTGGTCATTGTACTTTGCACGTTTTTGCAGTTTGGTCATAAAAGCTATTTTTTGTCAGTTTAGTCATAAAACTTACATTTTGTTATGAGTTCAGTCACAAGTTAAGTCGTAGTTAAGAGCAACTTTTTTTACCAAACTGACTAAACTGATAACAAAATGTAACTTTCATGACCAAACTGACAGAAAAAAAGTGTTGTGACCAAACCAAAAACATGCAAAGTACAATGACCAAAATGAACATTTTATCGCAATGACATCAACACCTTAGCTCAATTTCTGTGTGAACTGCTCTATCACATTCCCTGTTCTTCATAAATTTAAGACATAAAACCACCACATTGGTGTTCGTCACCATCAATTGCTTATGCATCACTAGTATTTCATTGTTAAAGTACATTTGAAAATTAATAAAGAACAAATTCATGTCCATCACTCTAGCTAGATCAAATTCTGGAAAACCAAAGTTCTTATCAGATTCCAAATTTATAAATGAAGCAAATACTTGAAACTTAAAGCAACAAATTTGTATTTACTGCCGAGAAGCAACCTCTTCAGAATTTAAACTTCAAGTCTATATGCGCTGCCACATGATCTTATGTCACCTTCTATTTGCTCCCTGAAGATATTCCCCCCCTCAATGGAGAGTTTGTTAAGAAATAGCTATGACCTGACCAGGCAATAAAATCGTTTGATCATCTTCCCCCTCTCTCCTCTCTTTTATTCATTACACATTTTGAATACATACGCTTCCAAACCAATGACTACTACTAAAGAATTGTTGTAGGTGTACAAAAAAGTTTTAATTTAATAAAAGAAAATTTTGAATTATTTTTTTTGTTGGATCTCATCATTCAACATTCAATATCCTTTCAGCCAGCAACATATCATCCGGGGTTGTTACCTGCAATCAATCCGGGATGGCAGAAATTATATGACTGGTTAGAGTATATAGAATGGGATCAAGGCATGCATATTAGCATATATGCCTCTTCAACCTAGGTAAGGGTAAAGTTCCCAGACTTTCCAGCTAAGGCTAGATTGAGGAGCTGATTACCTTAATGTTTGTGTAAGAGCCTTCTGTTATGTACACTGGATGCTTAAGGTGCTCCACAATAGATACATCATCAGTAACTTCAAGGCCTTCTCTGTAAACGACAAGGACATTCATGTAAGAGAATATAGGATTTAGAGAAATAAAAAGACATAATTCTGAAATTAGCATCAACACACTAAAGAAAATTTCATAATCAGTCAGTGCATTCCTAATCCATAGATGTTATTTGTTTTAATAATAATATTATTATTGATAACTAAAAGATCAACATTAACAACCTAGACCAGAATTTATCACATCTCAATATGGATCACATACGTGAAACCATCAAATAGTTGTCGACCACTGATGAGCTTGTTAGCACTGAATATATTTACAGTTCCTTTGAGAAAGGATATGTTCATTTGTGGATAGTAACACAAGCACAGAGAGACTCGCCAACTGTGTATCTGGTAGACAGATGCAGTAACATGTCATTGAACAATGTGTTAGAAGGTGTGTAGGGAAGTTCACTTGACCTCATCTGAGTTCGTTTCAGATTTTGTTCTATATGTTTTGCATATTTGTTTTTTAAACACTTTGTCAATGAGGTTTATCTCATGAAATGAGGTCGCATAACTACAATTAGAAAAGGCACACGGGAAAGATACATTTACTCCATCTGTTCTTCGCCCCTTGTAATACATGAACAAAGAAATTGGGATTTGGGAAACATTCAATAAAAGTATCAAACTACTTTTCATAATAATAAAATATATTAAAAAAGTGCCTAATTGCTTTACAAACCTGTTGACAAGCTCAAAACCCTTTCTGAGCAACTCAGGCTTTATAATCTGCAGGATATGATTTTAATGTTATCAGTGTGAATAAATTTACTACAAAGAGAAATTTAGAAGATGTAATTCTTTCTCAATGACCTGTGGAGTTTGCATCTCCCATAATGTTTTCCTATCCAGAGTTCTCACCACAAAAGAGTCACTGTTTGCCTACATAGCAATTAGAAATGAGGTTTATAGATTTTATCAATGGACTTGAAAGTGAAGAACAGATGTTCAGATGAATTGCAATGAATATCATATGAATTATAAGTATGTACTCCCATCATTTAATACAAAATGAAATTACAGTTAAAGCATAAATTGCTCCCATTTTCAATCTTTTCCATGTTGCAACTCAAGACATAGATCCCAGGACCTTCAACTTGGGTAGTATACACACAGTTGGCTGTAGCATAAAGCTATAAACAGCATTATGCAACTATGCAGAAGCAAAGTTATAAAGATTTGCTGAAGAAATCTTCATTATAAAATAGACAAGAAGTTTGAGGATGGTCTTCCAAGCCAAGTCAGACAAACTAGGCTATAATAATGATCAGATGGGAGTTCCCAACAACAATACTGAACCTATTCTTGTCAATTTGACTTTAGCATCCACATCCGCATGATCCAACAAGGCTGCATGCTCATACAGTTCATTCGTGATACACGTAATTATTAGTTCATTAATGTAGGGGGACCTACTACTGAGAAACAGAAAAATGAATTCCATAATAGGCCAAAATTGAGCATACTACGGTTTATCTTCTTTAATTTGCTCGTGGATAATATATACTTCCAATCACAGCAAGAGTGAACAGAAAATGATGTGCCTGGACATTTAATGCATATATGGAAGTAACTTGTTCAAGGATTACCTCTTTGATTGTAGCTTTTGAAGGAACGCCAAGAACAGCTGCCCCATTAAGCCAGCCATCATTAAGAACCTACCAACATTCAAGAACAATTTCAGATTTCTATAATTTGTAATTGTAAGTCATGTAAAATAACCCATTATTGATGTTAACTAACAGCACAAAATGAGAATTTATATACTCTGTAGAATATAAACTAAATAATCAGGAGAACACCAGACCATTAAGCGATAGGGCATAAAGAAAAAAGGAGAAGAGCTGCACAAAACAAACCTGTTAGGAATCCTGGAGCTTATTTTCAACAATTAAAAGTAGTAATCAAATAAAGAAAAATCTTTAGTACTGGTCATCATAGATTCATAAGGTGGAGTCCTGACTGACAACTGAAATCCATAGACTGGGCTACGCAAGACGTTGAACACTTGCCCAAATTTCATGAAAATCATTACGTTGTGTGCATATGTAATATTAAGTCAAAATTTCTATTCTCTTCACTTTTTTCGTTCCATTTATGTTGTAAAATGCCTTCTCTGTATCACTAAAGAAGTATCTGAAGATGGAATGTAATGGCTTTTCCTTGGAAGTTGCTAGTTATATAGACTATAGTCAAAGGATAATGCTGTCCCATCTAAACACAACCTTACTGATTTTCTTCTCAAATGGGTGATTTACTGAAATCATACTCGGTATAATCAATTAATCATTGAAAAGACATGCATCATAATAGTTCATAGGATGAAGCCTAAGAAAATAATAGACAACTGCAAAATGACTCATTGCGTGGATGTGCGAGCTATGTTACCCGATCTTAGTTATCTTAATGCAAATGATAGTTATCCTGTTCAGACATGTAACCTCCAATGCAAATCATTGAATATATTTGCTTCAGCATACACCTATAAATTTTGGATATATGTTTTTACAATGCACAGATCATAAAATCCAACCTTTTCAATATCTTCAGTTGATACCAAAGGCCTTGCCGAATCATGGATGCATACAAGTTCAGACTTAGCATCTATTGCCTGTGGAAGTACAAAACAAGGGTTAACTACTATGATAACAATACTTCAGTGTCAGCTTAAGCTTATTAGCATTGAGACCCTACAGCCAGGAATTAGGATGCACCATACTCGTCAGTATTTTCAATGATGGAACTTGTATCTATTACAATATAAACTGAAACACTATCAAGTAAATAAACACTTTTCTAAAGCAGGCTATCCACCTCAAACAACCACTAGAACCCTGCACTCTTTTAGTTAAAAGGTAGCAAGCTCATATCAGCTCTTACAAGATGGTATCTTGCTTAAAACTCAAGCGAATGCCACACCAGGTCATTGTTTTTCTTTTATTCAGAAACACACACACCCCACAGATAGAGCCACAAGATTAAGAACTGTGCACACACCTGGAATCCATTGTAAACAGAATCTTGTCTCTCTTTGCCAGGCAATGCAAATTTGAGATCTACATCAATCTTCTCACGTGCGTCTGAGAGAAAACGTTCAACTTGTCTTGTAAGATTTCATCTATTAAATGACTAAAAACAAGACATATAATGAAGTATTCAATGAAAAAGAGTAAAATACGAGGTCCAGGAAGCCTGGAGCTTATGGAAAATTAAGCACAGAGACAGAAAAGGTTGTTAGAAGAAGTGCACCACCACCAACATGTATTTTTGGATAAGATTCAAAGAGTTATTCAAACCTTCAAAGATGTCTTTGTACGATGGATCACAAACAACAATAATTTCCTTTACTTCCATCATTCGTGAGAAGGTGTAGAAACTGCATGACACATGAATTATAACTTATAAGAGAGCAGAATATATTGGAACAACAAATAATTGTACATAAACAATCTACAAGAAAATCTAAGGTCAACTTTACTCAGACAATAATGAGTTTACAACTTTAGGTCAGTGACACAGCTTTTATAGGAAATTGAACTCACACCCACTGGATTCCATCTAGGGGACCTTTTTCACTCAAAGCAAGATGGCAGTAATCGTATGAGCTAAATGCTAAGGCCTTGTCTTCTGGACCTCAGCAT
The DNA here is from genome assembly GCA_023053565.1 of Aquilegia eximia. Classification (NCBI taxonomy): domain Eukaryota; kingdom Viridiplantae; phylum Streptophyta; class Magnoliopsida; order Ranunculales; family Ranunculaceae; genus Aquilegia; species Aquilegia eximia. The sequence goes on from JALIGU010000001.1 coordinate 14,063,104, forward strand.
CTTGCTCTAATATTGGTTGCAAATACAGCAAACAGGTCAATTAAATAATAGTTAGGGAACTGTGACTCGTTGAATTTCTGTATTTTTAACGGATCCGATGTAGAATCATCACAGGGTAGTCCAGTCAAGTACCACTATGACCTTCTTAGTTGCCATCCGTCTTGTGGTACTCGCCAGAAGATATCCTAAGTTTCGACAAACATGGTAAGCATTTTAAATGATAATAACATATACCTATACAAAGCAATGGGCTGTCCAAGAAGTGGTAGGTATTGCTTCGGCATGCTTGCCTGTGAGTAACAGTCAAACACTGCATATTAACAGCGACAAACTAAAAATATGCTGAGACTAAAAATACGAGTGCACAATAATTGTGTATGCAATGATCTAAAGGTTTGAAGATTCTTGAACAATGGAGAATTTTGTTGTGTGTAAAAACAATATTGGGATGTAAGTATCTAACAAAAACAATGAAGAATTCTTGAACAATAATTGTGGTGCTTTGGGGTTTGAAGAAACGTAAATGAGATTCATGTTACTTAGTGGGGACCTGTAGCATTTGTTTGAAACTTCTTAGTTCTTGTCAGAGAATTTGAGAACTAATAATGGTGACAATGGTACTAATGAATAACACTCCTTTCTATCTGGATTTACACTCCTTTCTAACATGACAATGGTACAAATGAATAACCATAAATGTGAAAATTTGGAATAAAATATGGGAACAATTTCAACTCTGAGGAACAAATGGCAATGACTGTGCGCAGACATTGCTTAGTGACATCTAAACAAATTTTCAATAGTTTGAAATAAATGTGAACAATAAAAAGAAACACACACACACACAAACATATACATATATATGAAAGAATGATGGAAAGTTATTTGGAATTGTGCATAAATAAAAAGGGAATAAGAGAGGGTGAAACAACTTACACCCATTCTTTTCCCTTGTCCTCCTGCAAGAAGAACCACTGAGACGCTTTTCTCTTTGACATTTCGAATAGTCTACAGAAAATGGCATCTTTCAATAACCCAAACAATAATAAGCTAAACAATTGCCATGATTCTCGTCCATTAACATAACACGGGTCCTATCTTCCTGACCTTGGTTTGTTCTGGCGCAGAGGACGAGGATATTGTGGCAGAGCAGCAAACGTCCAATTTTCTGCTCCGACTTACTATTAACGATTACCGAAAACACAAAATGAATTATCAGTTTAGTAAATTATTGGAAAATAAAACATAAATCATCTAATTAAAAAAAAAAAAAAAAAAAAAAGAGCAGCAACATCAACTACTTGCCTGGAAATGTTTGAGGAAGTGGAAACATTGTAGACGAAAGGTTTGACTTTGACTTTGATTTAGACTTGGACTTGTTGTTGTAGAGAAGTGATAACGAGGAGGATTTGGGCATATGTATTCCATGAAATTCTGATAAATGGAGAGCAGGAGGAGCAGAATAAGTAGAGAGAGCAATGTCCATGGCTCCTCCCTAGATGCTAAAGAATCACGATGCAGCTTAACACTGAATCTCAAAAACGATTAAACACAATGAGTGGTATGCAACACAATGTAACACAGTGAATGTCATGTTCCTTTTTGGGGAAGGTTGATGATCTCAATGAGTCAATATATTAAATTAGAATTTCAACAAAATGATTACAATTTTAAGGTGGAAATGTTTTGTATAATCTTAACGTTGACCTTACACTTAAAACCCAAATCTTAAGTAATCTAAAGTTTATAGAATGAATCAACAAATCTCATTTCAAGTTTCTCTACTACTAAACAAGATTAATTAAAAATCAACACAAACAAAACAAGCTCAGAATCAAAATTAAACTAGGTAGTTGAAGAAAGATGAAAGACAATACCTTGAATTTAAGGAGAAGATGAAGTTGAGAGAGAGAGAGAGAGAGAGAGAGAGAGAGTTGAGAAATGAGAATGAAAGTTTTTATTTATATTTATAGTAGTGAGAAGGTGTGCAGCGAGGTTGAGAGAATGTCAATGAATAGATTACAGAACACCTCTCTGGAATCTGGATGACTCACTGTATCTTTCAAGTGAAAAGACCAAATTAACCTCATGACATCTCTCTGACTGTTCCGGGAAAAAAATTCATTTTTCTGAGCTTACGACATGTATGCCACACATACATACACAAACATTAAACAAGGGCTGTGCTTGTTTCCCCGGAAGTTTTGTGGAAACGGAAATGAAAATGTTTAAATTTTAAAAAAAGTTAAAAAAAAAATTTCACACTTTCCATTTATTGCAGGTTTGGAAACTACTGATACAAAATAATGTATCTTTTAGAACTTGATTAGCTAACCAAGAAGGGAGGTACAGATAGAAGTAGTACCATGACAACTTATACTAGCATTCTGTACTATGAGATGAGCAACCATGTTACCAGATCTATTACAAAAGCTAGTACTAATATTATCAAAAAACGCAAACTGGGACTTCACTTCATCCAAAATACTTTACGCAGTCCAGGAGAGGTTGCAAGGCTTTCCCTGAAGATATAGAATTGCACTTTGATGGTCAGATTCCACCACAATTCTTGTTGTGAGTTGTTGCTCTTTGGCTTTGTGGATGGCTGCCAAAATACCATAACATTCTGCCTCCTCTGAATTGCTCGCATTCCTGGATTCTGAACCTGCATACAGTAGACTTCCCATAGAGTTTCTAATGACTAACCCAATGCCAATAAGTTCATTTGCTGATGTAAACTTGATGTCTACATTGATCTTCAGACTGTTTTTTTCAGGGGGAATTCAGATAGAGGTTTCATTTTTTTCTGGTGATTCACAGATGGGTTAGAATGTCCATTGTATCTGTCGACTTCTCTATCAATCTGGAATGCTAGTGAAACTGCAGGTGTATGGTTGCTTGTTTGAGCATAATTATAAAAGAGGAAATAGAGTCGTGGCAAGATATACGACTGAAAATCAGTAGGGATCACAAAAAGAGGCTTGATTTTCTGTTTTACTCAGAATTCCGGGTTCATTGAAACCGTAGTATTTGCTTACATGGTTTACTATTTAATATTTTTTTGCAGTGGGATCCATATAAACTTTAATCACCAAGCAGCCGAAAAAAGAAAAAAAAAACATAAAATGGATGACGTGTTTTTGCATTCCCGTTTTTTTCCGGGTAAACAAGCACGACCAAGATCTTTTGGGAATTTACAACCATTTGATGAACCATCTAAGAAGAAAACTGAGATATTATATATCCGACAACGATGAGTTTCAAAAGTTATGTAATGTATCTGTGTACAAATGTGAATCTTCACCAGGCAAAAGCAAAACTAGGGATGTTCACGGGTTGGTTCGTGGTCGGGTACCTCTATCTCCGTCCCCATCCCCATTTAGTTTTTTAGTCTCCATCAGTCTCCATCCCCGTCCATTTCCCCGCTTAAGACTATTTGGGGAACCCCGTCTCCGCCTCCAATGGGGATCGGTTCCCCGCGGGGCTCCATTTTTAGTTTTAGGTAATCAAATAATAATAATAATAATAACCATTCATAAATTTAAATTATCATAATAATATTTTGAATTACAAATTCAAGTTAAAACCACCAACTAAATTTAATCCAAACAAAATACAAGCTTAAAATCTCGAACACGCGGCCACAAAGTCTAACAAAAAAAAAAAAGTCGAAAATTGCATTGCCAATAGTCTATATTAGTTCATTTTTAAATTTAAGTATATAATCGGGCCGGGTCCGGGTTTGGAGACCATACTATCCGTCCCCGCTCCAAAACCTACTCGGGTTTCAAAATGACCTCCATACCCACCCGATCCCCATATATACCCCCTCCATATCCGCCCCATTCGGTTCTCCGCGGGGACCCGCCTCCACGGGTTTTTTTTACATCCTTAGGCAAAACCACCATGGAGACGTTAGTTAAAAATACAACAGACCAGAAGTTTTGTATTCAGCTACTGTATAGATATAAATTAAATCCTTTGGTCATTATTCTCAAGTCATAGAACTGCTTAATCACATTATTTGATGTACAGTATTTAGTTCTATACACAAGTAATGTATTTTTCACACCCTCATATTCACACGAAAAAACCAAGGGATGGAGTATAATAGCTATTACTGGGCAGCATCCCATAAGAAAGTTGAAATATGCCTGTTTGAGTGTTCGTCCTCGAAAGAATTCTCTCCTCACATCTAAGATGCCACTACTATCACCTGAAGTCCTGAACTCTCCTCAGATCCGTGTTGCCAATGTCAGTGTAATAAATCCTTTCCATATGGCTCGAATCATATAGAACTGCTTAATCAAACTATATTGATTTACGGTTCTATTCACAAATAAAATCTCCTTCACATCACTATCAGACCATATTGACATGGAAAAACCAAGGGATTACGAAAAGTATAACTAGGCATGCCATCAGAAAGTTACAAAATGGCTGTCCTCGAAAGAATCCTCTTCTTTGATCTGTGTTGCCACTACTTTCATCCGATCTCTCATTCCACTCTTCCATGAATCTGTCGTCCCCTACACCAGTGATATTTTTTGCAGTCTCACCACATATTTCGCAACGTCTGCCAAAAATAAAAGACAAATTACTTTTATAAGAAATTTAATTTCACACTAATATTGGACGAGGGCCCAAACTAAGAAACTGGGATCTTTATAATCTTAAATATGAGTATGCAAGAAGGAAAGAATGAAGAAACCTTGTGGAAGAGCCATTAATATGACTCCACCCAGCTTATCCTATATGTTTAACATCTTTCACACAGGAAATGGTTTGAAATCCTTGAAGGTTGTAGTTATTACTCAATAATATTTTCTTCTACTAAACGCCATATGCAGTATTCCCTGTATTATAAATTGAAGACTTTTTTCTTCACCTCGAACACATAATAAAACAAAGAAGAGGGGGTGGGGGCAAGGACTACAACATGCTACTGTGAGACCAAAACATGGGTCATGTTAACCCAATAAAGATTCCGGTTGTACCTATGCCAACTTCATGAGTCCTGAAATCTACATTACTGCTGTTGTAAGCAGTACAGAGAAGAAAAGAATAAAAGGATGACTCTTTGAAATTTCAACTAATGGTCTTACTGCAAAAGCACAAAATAATTTCGAATCCACAAATTAACACTCATACGGAATCATTTATTAAGATTCTTTTCAGAATGATCATCAATGCATCATAGTTCAATTTTAGAAAATGTTGAGTTGGCTGAGTACATACTTCAATTTTACCTCAGCTAATTTGTTGTAGTAATGAACAAGAATTAGGTAAGTAGTTTGAAATTGGAAGCTTTGTGATTCCGTTGATAAAAGAATATCACAACATACTCCGATTATAATATGGAAATGTAAACAGACCTAATGTATTAATTAATAGCATCATGCATGATTGTCTTTCTTAATTTCTGCTGCATAATAGTCTTAGTCTGTCTCAATCTTTGTTCTCTCAATATTGTACAATCCGAAAAAAGAAATTATATGTACTGTTTTTTATTGTTTACACATAATGGTTAGGTTTATAGCTTATAAACCCACACACGCACTGACGCACACAGCCACCAAAACCTCCCCATAAGGAAAATAAAGAGTTGATTGTCATTATTACACAGAAATGAACTAAACTCTGTACCAAATTGTACACTTTTTTCTTGATAATATGAAACGAAGAACTTAATAAGGTATCTTTAAGTTCTTAACCTGAGTTAGGGATCAAAAACATTTTTTTTCATTTAATGCAGGGACATTTTATAAGAAAACACATTTATAGTTCTATAAAATAAAAATTCACAACAACATTTGCAATCAGGAAAAATAAAATAAAATAAAATAAGCAGTTACCTATTTCCTTTCAACTTAAACCAAGCCTCAGCGCAATGTCGATGAGCAATCCCAAGTTCATCTTTACAACCACAACCAAGCTTAATCAAATCCAACTTCTCAGCTGCCGAAGAAGACGAAGTACACTCAGCAGCATTCAAATGACAGATTCTACAAACTTTCTCTCCATCTTTATTGTTATTATTCAATAATATTCCACCAAAATCACATTCATCCTTAATATCAACAATTACACAATTATTCTGTTTCTTCTTCTCTGTTTCTTCTTCAGATAATTTTACTAATATATTACTTTTCACCTTTTCCTTTTCCATATTACATTTCTCCATTTCATCATCTTCTTCTTCCTCTGTAGATCTAACCACAATCACAGCTTCAGTTTCAGTTGTAGCAGCTTTAGCTGCACTTGATGATGATGATGATGAAGAAGAATCTTGATTGGTTTCTTGCTGATTTTGCATCTCGCTTTCTCTTCACTACTCATTCACTAACACTAATCACAATCCAATAAACCGTCTCTGTAAATCCAGAGCACAAAGTCTCAAATTCTGTACGAAACAAATAAGAATACTGTAACACATACGAACCGAATCATATCAAATCAAATCAGGTTTGATTTTCGAAATTTCTCTAATTAAGTTATGAGGATTTCTAGGGTTTTTATCATTATTATGAGTGAGAAGTGAGAAGTGAGACTCAGCAAAGGAGCAGATGAAATGAATGAATAGATAAACTTTGCGTAATCTTCGGAGTGCGAGCGTTTTGATTTTCTGTTCAGTAATGTTTTCTTTGCGTCTCCTCAACTCAAGTAAGCTTGTTTATTGGCATTAGACATATTTACCCCTAGAGCAAAAAAGAATTACGAAGGTATCATTTTTTTAAGTTTATCTTAACACTTTGACTGGCGGGTTTGTTGTCTGAAAAATCGGTGTTAGCTTCAGCTACATTCAAATAAATCTCCAGTGCTCTGATAGATAGAAGCATGGAAATGATGAGTTTTGAAAACCACCACCATGATTGGTGATGCAGTGGTGGTATTATTCATCATGATTGAAGATTGATGTAGCATGGAAATGGTGAGTTTAAAATGACAACCAGCTTACCAGCATGCATGGCCCATGTATCTGTATAGTCAGTTGGGGTAACAGTGTTGAGTGTTGACATTATTTTGATTAGTAGGGGTCCTAATCAAACTTTGTTTACATCTTATCTACACACCATGTTGATCCAAGAGTTCATGACAGGTAATAACATATTGTTAATCATCAGTTTCATAGGTTAAGAAATAAGAATACGTCAAAAAAAGGTAGAAAATAGAAATTGCACTACATTAAATGCCAGTAATGCCACTAACCATAGTTTCAAAATGCCTTCGTGAATTCTAAAAAATCGGCATAATTAGTGGGATATCCGTCCGGTATTTTAAACTATGCCACTAACACCTCTTTCTTATGTGTAGGATCAGATGCAAATTTGGTGAATAACACCTGTTACTCCACACCTGGCTCGGCTCGGCGTAGTTAATTGACAAGTGACAACCACATCAAATAGTGCTACATAAACAACACTCTCTACTATCATCAAAGATCGAAACTGATGGTTTTGCTATATAGAATGAAATTGTTTTTTCACGAAAAATCCCTTTAAAATGAAACAACAAAAGGGTAATGCAAAACAAAAAATTGATAATTTCCAATATCAGAAATGAGTTGCAATAAATACATGCATTCTCCACAATGACAATAGCTCCACAATTTTCTTACACACTTTTAAGCCTTGGCCATCAGTAAAATTAGTCCTTGGTCTTTGAGAAGGGTTTAATAAAAACCTATGTGAGCTAACGAGAATCACTAAATTTTTGCTACACTTTGGTCACCAACTCAAAAAACCAAGACTCAGTGTATTTTCTCATTCTGGCAAAAAGCGAACAACTAATTAAACTGCAACTCACTTTTCAAAATAATGTTATATGTCGCTGACTCGCTGTATAATCTGTTCACTCTTTTGGGTTAGCTTTCTCATTCACTCTTCTTCCTCACAACATCAATCAGAAACTGATTAAGACGCTGACCAAAAACTTTGGTAGAGAACGACTCACTAACATGCTGACGTGCTTCTTTACCCATCTGTTCTGCTGCTTGATGATCCCTAATAAACGTTGTCATTGCACGAGAGAAGTCATGAGGAGTGGGTTCACACAGAAACCCAGTAACCCCATCCTTAATCGTCTCTACAGGCCCTCCACTGTTGCACGCAATAACAGGTTTCTCAGCTGCCATTGCCTCCAAGGGAACAATACCAAAGTGTTCATCCTATATTTTATAATGTTAAATTTATGCCTTTCAAACTGTTTTCCTGATTTTAAGCAAATTAGATGATAAATACCTTCGGTGTGTATAGTACACATAGACATTCAGAGAGTAATGCATTTCTTTCTGCTGTTGAACAGGACGTAATGAATTTAACCCGATCAGAGACTCCTTCCTTTTCTGCTAAGGATTTGAGTTCCTCTAAATACTCCACATTCTCTCTAAGGCGTTTATCAAAACCACCTGAAAAGAAGATACATTAGATGGAAAAAAATACTCAGAGAGCTATAAACTAGAAACACTTTTGCATGCAACACATGTAAAGGGTGAATATCAACATTCGAATGATTTATTAATGAGCATAATCATTGGACATGTAATATTTAGCATCTAGAAAATCCATTTGTCCTCCACTCTGCGACACAAGATCAGCTTTTATAAAATTTGGCCACCTGCACAATTTAGCGGAGGTGATTGCATGGGGGCTTAACTCATGCATGGTGGCAAAATTCCCCACTTTTCAATTGAGTAATGTTGGATAGATAAACAACGCATAACGTTGATGATATACTGTCTCTCCTAGTACACAAATATTTGTGAGCACTAAATTACTACGAAACACTATACAAGTCTCATACTGAAGTTAAATAAAAGAAATAGGCAAGGATTTTCACCTGCAACCGTCAAGGATGCCCCTGACAAATCATGACCTTCCGATACATCATTAAGTGATTGAAGAATTGCAAGTGCAGAAATCGCTAACTGAATGTTCTTTTTTCTTTCGAAGCGGTTGATTGATAAAAAGTTCCTGTCAGAAGAGATGACAGCAAATTCAAGACTTCAGATTGACGAGAATATCATCAATGTCTCCATTTTTAGTTACCATATTGTAAATAGATAACAACAAATTCAAGACTTCAAGTTGACGAGAATATCTTCAATGTCTCCACTTATTCAAAAAACAACGTGCGAGGGAGATGAATTGTGTTAGTTACCTATAAGAAGTAGATTTATCGAACTGTTCCACATTGACTGCGGGGTAAAGAACAGCTGGCTGAATTCCTCGTGCATTAAGATGCTTGAATGTATTGGCAAAAGTGGACGCTGTAAATCTGCTGTTAACAAGAATCAGATCTGCCATTCCTGTAGATTTCCATAGCACTCTGATTAGAGCCTTGTAAGAATGTACTTAATCATTTAATGGACACATTTTATATATAGAAAGAGGTTTCTCCTTAAAAAACAGTAAAACAGACCAGTAGTTGCTTCTTCAAGCATGTCAATTGGTTTCCGGTATATCCTTCGCAGAGCAGTTGTGTGTTGTGCCAGTAACAAATCAGGAAAATGGCAATAAAAGACAACCTGAAGAGAGCATCTAATATGGTATAAGATAATCTTCTACAAGGATCTGCCAAATATTGCTATTAGAACATATATTACCTTTGTTGACTTCTTAGTTTTAATCAAGGGAATGATGATAGAGACTTGGTCTACCAGTACGACATCAAAAGACGGCCACATGAGTAGCACACAAAGAGCAACAAAGAGACATCGCAAATATGCACATACTGCATGGAAACGGTAGAATAAATGCCGTGGTAGGAAAGCACCATACACTGTAACTGGAAAGGTACCTGGACAACATGTGCAAGGGAATTTTGTCATTGCCAAAAACCACATAAACCTAAACTATCAATACAACACATGCTTATTTTGCATATACTTAGCATTATATGCAGTCATAATGTGCCAAATGCATCCGCATACCCACTGTACAATGTTTATAAGAACTCTTGGTACTATGTGGACACTTCTACCTCTCTATTCCGCATATTCTATTGTACTCAGAATCATCAAACTGTACCGCTCTTGTCCCTAAACAGCCTTTTATCAATATGCTTACGCAGTATCCTGCAACAAGCTTGCTACTTTGTTCATTGCACCACAGATGATTTTAATTACATCCAGATAGTCTAACAAGTCTATATAAATAAAACAATTGTATGATATTTCACATAAGATACTTTAGCACTATATGCATTGTCACTGTAGTTCAGCAACAATATTCATTGTAGAGTTGTTTACTTGTTCAAGCACTTCTTTGTTGTTGATCCTCTCGATTTGGAGTTCTTTCCTGGACATACACAGCTATCTTGGGATTGTCAATCATCTTTGCTGGCAACATTTTCAACTTGGTTGCCTTATCGCATACCAAGAAAGTGATGGAGAGCATCATCCCTTCAAAATGCTATGGAGTACATGTTGAGGCACAACCAACGACATTTTGAGACTAAGGTGGAAGACAAGAGAAAACCATCTTAGACATTGAAGTCCTCATGCTCCTTTATTTAAGCAGCAGATGTAAATTCGGAGCGTGTTCAAACTAAGTACTTTGCCTTCTCTTAAGTGGTGAGCAATTTATAGCATCATGCTGGAAATTCTCATATGTTTAGGCGTTTAGCAGCAAGACCTAGATGCAAACCTAAATTATCCATGCTTAATTTTCAACAGAACCTATTACTTCCCAGGAGTTAGACTAAGTCCTTTCTGTGTATACGCTGGCCTTGCTGTAAGTTCTCGTATACTTAGCAGCAGGGACAAGATCCAAACCCAAGTTCTCCATGTTCAATTTTCAATAGAACCTATCACTTACAGAGCTTAGACTAAGTCCTTTCCAAATTCCTGTTTTGTGCTGATAATCCATAACTGAGCTCTTTCTCCTATAGGAGATCTCTATTTTTCAGCTCTTTTAGCTAATAATTATATGAATAAAAACTATTATTGAAAATTGTATTAGTTGCAAACAAATTGGTAATAACACAAACAACTAGCTTAGTCGCAAAATGGAAGCATAGCATATATTCATCAGAACAGCATGGGTGACTCGAGGTTTGTTGTCGTGATGCCATAACAAGTACAGTATGTGTTTTTCTCGTATACCATTGTTCTTATATACTGTATTTATAATGAGTTGTAATATAAAATTGTATGTCTAATAAAATCTTGCATTTTATCATGTTAATGACCCTGTTTCTGGTATCCTTCGCTCAAACCTGACAACAATAATAAAATCCATAAAAAAAAACTACTAACCCGAAAGAGTCTCCTCAAAACAACGAGTTTTGTCATGATGTGAAGTAAATATATGTACATTGTGCCCTCTTGATGCTAATTCAACAGCAGCATCAACAATTAACCTCTCAGCTCCACCTACATACACAATCAAAGGTTTTAAGATTTAACGAAAAGAAACACAAACTTTCATAAGTAACACAAAGAATAAAAATATCTCAATAAAACATAATACAACAGTAACCTGTTCAAGTGTAGCAAGATAAATGATCACACATCATTATCCAATTGTGATTAAAACTCTTTTTCTTTGAATCAGCAAAATAAATTATCTTCAAAATAAAGATTGAGATGAGAATAGAATAGAACCTATTCCAAGGTCAGGATGAATGATGGCAATGTTTAACTTTGAGCTTCCTCCTACTTTCTCTTTTTCCATTTTTATTTCTTCCACTTCACCACTTGACTTTCTAATCAAAACAAATTCTAATTAAAGAGAAGTAAAATTCAATCGAGAGATAATTTGAAAACCTAAAGCCAACAAAAAAATATGATGTTTAACAGAAAGAAATAATTGGGGAAAAGAACGAAGATCATGAAGATATATAGCTCTACCAAGATCACGAAGATCGAGAGAGAGAGAGGAATCTAATTCTAATTTCAAATCTATAAGGAATGAATTTTGAAGAACGCGCGGAGTTGGAGCAATTCTCTTCGGTTGAGTTACTTGAGTTGAGTAGCAACGAACGAGAGATCTTCAAGAAATTTCTCTTTTTGGGCTGGGCCTAATGGGCTCTTAATTTTTCATATTTTTAAGCCCAATTTAAACCAATTTTGTCATACTGTTTGACTTTAGTTAAGGAAACCTATATTTCTAGATCCCCTTTCTCCTCTCATTTTAGCCCTTTATTTCTAATTCTCAAGAAAGTGGTACTGTTATGATGATGGATTCTGTTGTGAGAAATGAAGAAAGGTGTTGGTGGACAGAGATGGAGAACCACCATGTTGATGAAGAGATACTTTTAAGACTTCCAATTAAGTCTCTTGGAAGATTTAGGTGTGTATCAAAGCCCTGTTACACTAGATTAACAAGTTCTGAATTTTCTCAAAAGTATTTCAAAGTCTGTCAAGCAAACAACAACAACAAGTTGAATTTCTTGCTAGATGGTTATGGTACTTACCCTTTTAGTTCTTTAAGATATTATTGCAATCAATTGGGTGATGATAATCGCCATGCAAAGGCAGTACAACTTAAACAGCCATTACTGCTCAAAGATGACTACGACGAAGAGTCTGCAGATCCTAAGAAGAACAAGAAACATATCAGATATCGAATACATGGTTATTGTGATGGCTTGTTTCTTGTAGTAGGTAATACTGAAACTACTAAGGATGGTGTTGGTGATGATCTTGTTATTTACATATGGAACCCTACAACTGGTGAATACAAGTTACTACCTCAACTTGTTGACTGTGATCCTCCTATTAATCCTGAAAAAATTGTATGCGGATTTGGATGTGATCCTACCACTGACAACAATTACAAAGTGCTACTTTTACAAAAAGTCGATGGAGATGACGTTGACCTTGAGCCTAAGTTGGTTTTTATAGCTCATCTCTACACAACACACACCAATTCATGGGAAACACTTCCAAACATCCTCCTATGTCACAATTCTGGTCGCCTTCCTGATTCAATGACACTTGCTTATGCTAACTTACATTATTTAGCATTAGTTGAAACAGATGATGAAGAGCCCCGCCCGCTTATTATATCCTTTGATCTTAAGGATCACAAGTTCAGAAACCTTCCCTGGCCTCGTAATGGTAATGGTGAGGGTGTAAGTTTGAGGGATCTTTGTGCTTTCAATGGTAATCTTTGTGCTCTTGCTATTGAGACTGATTGTATTACGAATACCTACTGGAAGATCGAAAATTTTGGCATCGAAGGTGAAGAGCATTGGACAAAATTTGTTTGCGGCATCAACAGCCAAGCAGCGGGAAAGCGTCTTAAACTTGGATCAGCACTGCACCTTTTTGAGGATGGTCAGATTCTACTGTTTGGGAACACCCAATTTCCCATTGAAACTTACATAGTCTGTTACCACACTGTGAACAAAACAACAAGGATTCTATACCATGAGCGTATGATGCCATCCCCGATTTCCCCTAAAGTTTATGTGGAGAGCCTCATCTCACCAAACTTGGTGAAATTGAAGAACAACCCGGACAATTGAAACAAAAAAAAAAAGTGCTTGGAAAGGTAACTCTTTAACGTTCCTCCATAGTTAACCATTTTTTTTTCCTTGTTTTTTCTTTCTTTTCATCATTAGGCCATTTGCTATCTTGTCATTACAATGTTTTCCACATACCAATTTTCTGGACTTTTAACCTACATACTACTTCACTAGTTCACTTCTATTGGATAATCATTCTTTTAATGCATCTCACATCTTTATTTGTTGACTATGCATAGAATGTGTTCCATTCAATAGATCGCTTCTTTCATCTGTTTCTGAATTTTAATTCCTAATGATATCTTTCTTCAAATCTCTATTTTCAGGTGCATGCAAGAAGCACTTTGATCCTTCAACTTCTTGAATGGTTATGTTCACTCATTCTCATAAACTAATATCATCTTTCTTCTTTCTCATAGACTAATATCATCTTTTGAAGGCAAGTAATTCAGACCATCTAGATCAGTGTTGTGCTGCTGCTTTTAATAGAATCTTGTTGTTTTGTAATGAAATCTCTCATGTTAATTTCAGTTGGATTAGTAGGGTAGATAATGGTGAGTCTCATGATGTGGCTAAGCTGGCTCTGCTCAACTTAGCTATGGGATTGGGACCTTATCCTGATGTGATCTCAAGTTTGTAAAACCTATTTGCTCTGTTTAATATTTATTGTCTACTTTTAACAGCAACAAAAAAAAATATTGGTTGTGCCAGTCAATTTAATAGTTTCTACACCTTTGAGATCAAATTTGGTATGAGCACAGACTACATATAGCCTATTTATTACTATAGCAACTACATGCATCTTTTTATTGCTTGTATAACTAATTTCACAATCAACTATCCTCAATGCATAGTTACATACCAAGTTGACATGTGAAGGTTTACATTTATAAGCCTTGGCACAATGCTGCAACAGGCATGAATGCAATAAGCCAAATGGGTTTACCAACAATCTCATAGAACAGCACATAGGAATTCCTCAAGTTTTTCACCAACACATCTGCATAACTACACGTCTACACTACACCATACAATAAACCAAAAGCATCACATGAGGTGAACCATTTCACCTCAGTATTAAGATTTCATATGCAACAACATTGAAGTCAGACTACAAAAAAAGATTCACAACCAAACTGAATGAACCATTATCCTGTTTGGATTACATATTCCCCTTTCACTGAAATAATATACAAGTCCCAGTGACATCAAACCCCAAGTATTACTCATGTATTAACACAAAGTCCAAAAGTATGTTCCCACTTGCACACAAACATTGAAGTAATTTCTATTAACTAACATGTAACTGGAAGTGCACATTTTGGTTAGGGTGGTACAGAAGTAAAGTAGGTATAAAGAACAACATTTAAGTTTTTTTCCTGAATATAATGTTTCAACAAATGGCTCTGTAAAACGTTATTGACAGCAATAAAGCTAGTAGCTAGAAGGCCTGTATTAACAGCAATATGTAAGGAGCGGGGGACAGGTAACCTTTTGAAGTTGTCAATAACCACAAGGGGTACAAAAAGGAGTGGAACACACCAGGTAAGTAAACAAACACAACAAAACTAACCCTTTCTGCTGTAGCTGTTCTTCTAGTACCCTTCTAACTAGACAAACAGTCAGCCAGTCATATTTCTTCTACAACTTCTTGATCAGTCCCGCAGAGACTTTCATCGTGATCAGAGAATTTACAAAAGCATTCCGCAAAGTGTAGTCAAGAAAAGTACCAAATTCTAGAAGGCCCAGGAACCCCATTGCCTTGTCTAATACGTAATTCTGCGAGGCTAGAAGTACCGTTGCTTGAAGCTGAATGCTCGGTGATTTAGCGACAAAACCCTGGCCTCCCAGCTGTTTACATTTATGTTCCTGAAAGATGCAAAAATACTGATCCAGGTTGCCGCCTGATGTGATCAGGTACCAACTTGTTAATAAGCTCCTGTGAAGCTCCAGAAAACTGTAATAGAAACAAAGAACATCGAGGTCACAAAATGTATGTATTGTACATTTCGGCAGAATTTGCAAGTGATTCAGGGCAATTATATCCCATATATAAGATGATGTGGATGAAATTGAAAACTTCCTTTTACATTTTTTGACTATGTGAACATCTACAAACTACCAGAGATCAATAAGTGGGATCTTGGGTGACCCATCTGCTATATTCTTTTCTCATGCAATGATTTAGGGGACATGCAGGCATGCAGCAACCGGTATTCAGTTAAATAAGCCCATTTCATGTAATAAACACCTGGGAGACCTGTTACACAACCACCTGGTGTTACGTACCGAAGTTTACTTCTTCAACGTCCTTCTCTTTATTGATGTGCTGCTCTTAATATTTTGTACATAATCATTTTAATTAATCTCTTTAGTAACTAGTAATGGAACTTCTTGACACAAGCACTAAGAAGCTCTGGACAAAAGAAATAACCCAGAACCATGCCATGTTTACTAAATATTTTCAATATCAGTTTGTATCTCATTAATTTAGCAAGTATCCAACTCTACGTTTAGTTTGCAACTAGTTTGGATTCACTTCATAGACCCGTTTCCACCTATAAAGGTTCAGTGCCATGTGTGGTACTGTTACAACTAGAGCCAAAAAATCAGTGAGCGCCAGAAGTATATTCCATCACTTAATATATATTAAAGTGCACCCATGGCATAAAAGTGGACTCTGCTCCACCTTAACTGGACTATTACTAAGGTCTAAACTATTTCAAGATTGTAGGAACACCCAAAAAAAATTACAATGAATTATCAACTAATTGGTCTGTTTTTTTTTTCATGATATAGAATAGAAAGTCACAAAGGTTTGGAGGCATACTTCCTGCTTGAAGTTGAAAAGTGGAGGCAAAGGACGGCCATTTGGAAGACGAGCATTAGGTTCTCGGAGCTCATCAAAGAAAGGATGTGCACATGCTTCCAACTGCAGAGAGCAAATATAGATTACAAAAAAAAAATGAGAGAACATCCAACCAGCAAAAAATTTCAGTTCCTAACATAGTGAATATGAACCTCAGGAGGAAACTAGCAAGCACCTCTGGAATGGTTTTATTGATAATTTGATGAATACTTTGTCTAATAAATGCTAAAATAGTACAAGGAAACAAAACTTTCATAGGATTGAGTTTATTTAGAACGACTAAATCATCTGCAGTTCAGATGTCCAGAAAAACAAACAATAAAACTCACCGCATTGCAGCGAAGACTTGGTGAATACTGAAGAAGTCGTGAAGCAAGATCAATGGCTTCTGGAGGCATCCTTTTCTGGAAAACCTGGTATGAGAAAAAAGGTAAATGCATTTTATGCCAAAATGAGATCAATATACTGTGACACAAGAGAATCATTAAGTTCATTCATGCTTTTTAACAATGAAAACATAGGAATTCCTAAAATAATCTTACTTTTATTATTGATGGCCACAAAGCATTGTCACACATAAAAAGGACAATAAGAAAGTGAATAGCAGGAAAAACAAATTCAAGATAATCGCATTCTTTTTCTCAAGCATAAGTTGGAACACATACATAATGCAAACTTTTGATTGAAAAATGTTCAAAAAATGGATACCACTATTCAAAATCTACTAGTAACAGGAGCAGTGTTTGGTTTAAAGAATGAGATTCCTCAAAAGTCCTGGTTTTTTCACAACTCTACATCTCACTCACATTTTCCATGCTTTCACATGGACTCCTGACTCCCCGAACCAAGCAAGGCCAACATATTAATTTCACTATTATATAATTTAGTCATGCCTCAAGACTATACTTACTGTTAAATGGTTGGAGGTAGACAGTTTCATGCCAAAGGAATATTTTACTTAGCATCCTCCGGCTATGATAAGTCAAATACACTGACAATACATTATCAGACTTATTTATCAAGGATAATGCATTATCAGAACCTGAAAAATGAAGAGCATACCTTGTGCCAAGGGTGTGCTTTTATCTGTGGGAATCTGAACTCTGTATAATTTGGATTCATACAGCGAATTTCTTCCCTAGTTGGGGTACCGAGAACCTAAATGAAGAACATATCAGAGATCTAATCGTGTGATTTTAAAATTGTGTGATTCCTAGGAACAAAACAAGGAAAAAAAAAATCAACCTTGATTATCTCAACAAGCTGATCCACTGCACTTTCCCCAGGAAACAACGGCTATGGCATCAAGTTTAGAAAAAGTCAGATCATTTAAAATCGAGCTGACAATACCTTCCCCAAAATGCGGGATCTGCAAGTATGAATGCTTAGTAATTAGTCGTGACTGACCTGGCCTAGAAGAAGCTCAGCAAGTACACAGCCGGCTGACCAAATATCAATTGATGTTGTATACTCCGTCGCACCAAATATGAGCTCAGGAGCACGATAATAACGAGAGCATATGTAAGATATGTTTGCTTCACCACTTACCTGCCACCAATTAAAATATTGGCAAAAACAAGACATCACTAAAAGAAAAACAAAATAAAAATCCTATCATAATATTTACATTTCTTGTGATCTTATAAAGATACGAAGTTAAATATATGTTCCAGTTACACAGCTGACCCTTTCTGTATGGATGTCGAGTTAAAAAGAACAAATGCAGCTCCAGATTGTTTTAACTTTTAACCAAGCACAGAACATGTTGAGATTATAAGAGCAATTTCGCCACTTTACAAACTAGTAACTAGTATAAAACATGTTTAGAAATAAATTATCAAACCATTTGAAATTATAGTAGTGCTGCAGATTGGACAAACTAGTGAACATATGATATATTGGTCTCCTACTTAACCCTAATGTACGAATGCACACAGCAATATTCATGTAGAATAAATTACGTGGTAATCATCAAATACATGAATTAAGGAACACCAATAGAAGCTTTGGACAGGATAGAAGCCATATACATCCATAATATAACCAACTGACCAATGAGAGCTCGACGGTTTCAACAGATTAAAAAACTCCATCGCGAAAGAGATACAATCACATCAACACCATGTAGTAATGCATTTATTCAGTAAAAGCTCTTGTTTAAACCGTGAAAAGATATGTTCTTTCAAAATACAACATTTAACGTTGGTTTTAGCATCATCAAGTTGTATGACTCGAGAAGATAAATTATTGATCCACCTTGACAGCAAACTCATCCAAATTAATAAAGTAAACATCGGAAGAATAGTAGCTATTGGCGACTTTTTTAATCCACTTTGTCACCAGTAGAAAGTTATCACAAAAGAGTGCATCATAACATCTTGTTTCCACGTAACATTAGAACATTGTGATAAATGATCCCTCATGGAGATTGGAATTTGATTAGAAAAAAAAAAAACAATTTACTATATGTATGAAAGCTCTTGTATGTGGGACAGAGAAAATGTATGGGATCACATTCAAATGATTAGACGTACCAGAACTTTTGCACTTCCAAAATCACAAAGCTTGACCTGGTGAGTAAGAGGATCAACCTGTGGGACGCCCAAAATTTAGTACATGAAATAGTCATAGTATATTATCGAATATAACTTTGCAGAGAGATGCACACCAGAAGATTTTGAGGTTTCACATCCCGGTGAGAAACTCCATGAACAGTATGAATATACGCTAACCCCCTGAAAATCTGCAAAACATTGCCCAGTTAGAACTAGACAAGGGGGAAAATAGTTTTTACAAAGTTCAAGGTCATATACAATTATACATACTTGGTATGTATAAAGCTTCACGTAGATAAGGGGCATCCTCTGATTCACATTGCTGTAGTGCCTCAGAACCCGATATAGAGTTTCGGGGACATATTCCATAACTAAATTAAGGAAAAGCTCGTTTTTTGCTGTCGTGGAAAAAAAACAATGCTTCAAACAGACCACGTTTGGGTGATCCATCGAGCGCATCAACTGCAGCTCTCGATTCTTATACCGCCTGTCTTGTAAGACCTTTTTAATGGCCACAGTTTCTCCAGTTTCCAAGCATTTTGCCTAAAAAGTAAAACAGCATCATATAAATATAAGATAAAATGAGAGCATACAGTGAATAATATATTGGTCAAACTTAGACTTGCCTACCTGAAAAACTATTCCAAAAGATCCACTGCCCACAACCCGCTCTGCCATGTAGCTAATGGTCTGTGAGAAAGAACACATCATATAAGTAATGATTGATACACTATCATATAGATAAACCCAGACCAAATTCTATAAAACGAAAATAGTAAGAAAGGATTCAATAAAGTCTTGAACATGTTGTATGCATAGAACAACCAAATTTATGTCTAAGTTCTAACCTGCTTGGGTTCGCCATTTTTTCCACCAATAGTGGTAGAAATGATATGCCCAGTGACGTGATCATTCCCATCGACAAAAGCTGAATTCAATTCCTGCACTTACATAATTGAACGGATTGAGATAATGTTACATGCCAAATTATTATGGTTAAAATGAACTAAGTTACACAGCAAAAGAGGACAACTAACCATAGTAGTTAGTACTTTAAGAGCTCAAACATAATTACAGGAGAACAAAAATAACGGAAAGAAGAAATCACAATACATAATCCTAAAACAAAGTCCTTTTTAAGTATAGTTTTAAAGAAACATGACACAAACATCCCTGCCCCAGAAATGAAGAAAGAATCAAACATTAACCACCAAGACAAGACTAAAGAACAAGTCACACAAAAGCTTGCAAAAGTGCTAAAATCATAACCGTCATAACCAAGCAACCAAGCAACGTAGAAGGCCAAGAAACAGAAACTTGAGCTCATACTTGAAATTATAATTAAATTTCAAAAATTAACAAAAAGGTGAAAAAGCTTGAAGATCTAATAAAGTAAAGTAGAATTCAAATCAAATCAAATCAAATCAATTCCTCTAAACAAGAAATAGAACTATAGTATAATAAAGCAAAAAAGCATAGAATCTGATTATGCCTAGAATCACTTAAAACTACAAATAGAATACATTTAGCTAACATTTAAGAGATCTCGAACCTTAAAAACCCTAAAACAAGCAAACTGAAGCTCACTTTAAAGCCAGATATTACAAACTTTTCACAAAACTATTACTATTCGCAAATTAATTTGAAACAAAGAAACCTCAAGAAACTCCAGATTTAAAAGAAATCACACAAAATAGAAAACAAATTACAGAAAAAATCAACTCAGAACTAAGAAAACCAGCTCAATCTCGAAGAAATCTGCTCAAATGAATTCAAAACTAAAGAACAAGAAGAGCTATAAATCTAGCCGGAAAACATCAAGTTTGATCGGAAAACTACTAATAATTACCTTCGCGTCACCCATCTTACTAAAGTCGGAAAGTTGAGAAGAGTTTGTTTATTAATCCATCATTATTGTTTGTTGTTTTGAAGAAAATGAAGAAGAAGAAGAAGAAGAAGTAAGAGGTCCCAGCAAGAAAAGAAAGCATGTGATTACAGCTCTACACTATTATTACTTGTTTTCTCTCTTTCTCTCTCTTCCTTTCACTTTCTCTCTCATCAATTAACCAATAATAATACTGATTTATTATTAATAATAATCATTGAGAATTTACTGTAATGACCTTGGACATCGAGAATATAAAGAGTTGAGCTGGCATTTTTATAGTCTATGAGTTTTGACTGGTTTGACACTTTGACTGAAACGCTATTCCTTTATTTCAGGCTACTTGGCAGGTCCCCAGACAAAGGCAGCATGAATCACATGCTTCTGATGGTTATCAGTTCCGTACCTTTTTCAAAGGATAAAAATGTAATTATTGATATTCTTAAGGGTAATTTAAATGTCAAATACGAATTTTTTTTGCATTTAATGGATCGGACATTCGGACCAGTATGTTGGACAGTTGGACTATAATGGAAGGTCAATAAATGATAGGTCCAGATTAACCCCAATTACTCATTTTTAAGGAGACTTTGACTAAACAAGTCAAATCGGGCTCAATTTATCAGTCCAGTTCCAATTGGGCCTGTATTGTAAACTGGTTTTAATTTCCCTCCCAAATTTAGACTTAAAAGCATTAGGTGAAAATTTCGAATATATCCGAGTATCCGACCTTGGAAAAACCGGAATATTCCGCGAATATCCGGACCTCAATGTCGGATATGGGAGGTTTGACAAAAATGGTTCTCACGAAATATTTCGCGAAAAATTCGAAAATTTGGGAGGTTTTCTGCTATTGTCATGTTTTTCTTCTGGTTTCAATGTATAAACTTATAATTAAAAGAAAAACATACATTGCAAATTAAACACGCGACAAATCATACAAGGAAGCTAATACGGAACTATTACACAAGATAGTTTTACTCATAGGTGAAAAAATCGTAAATATCGGGCGGATATTCACGGAACTTTTATTTGTTTCTAATATAAGAACTAAACACAAACAACCTCATAACAACTCAACCCATAGTTTTATTTTAATAATCAAAATAAAAGACATGCTAACCCCAGAATGATAGACGTCCCAAGTCAAACCGATGAGCTTCGAGTCGCATTCGTGTGAGGACGAACTCAGTACAGTAATATTCCCATGACATTGTTTGCTCGTACGACCTGAATTGGTCAATATGCATATCATATGCATCTTGATCCATACAATACGGAGCAAATGATTCAAAGATAGAAAATCTCGGGTATTGTTGAACCGACATTAATCTATCGGCTGACTGCACATCCGACCCACTTGTCATTGGGACCAACCAACTCCCTATATTAGGAAACCAAGAACCACTGGAATCTAGTTGGGTTTGGTAGGATGGTACACTGGAATCATCACTTTGGGAGGTTCCCATAAGAAAAATGAAGGTAAACATAGGTAGGTTGGATGTTACCTTGAGAATAAGGGTGGTTCCACGAACCACATCCCAGTAGAAAGTTTCCAAACGTCCAATGCCTTTTGGATTGAGAGGTAGACAACCAGTGCCAATTTGTTTGTTTAGTTTTAACAAATTTAAGGTTTCATTAACAAGAAATATTCATATTGCTAATCTTTGGACCCTTTTTTGATAACCTCATCGAAAGTTCTAGTTTGGTGGGAATTAAAAATAAATGTGTTAATTTCAAAATCGAAAATTTCGTAAATTTCGTATTTTGCCGAATATTTCGCGAATATTCATAAAAATCCGAGCGGCATGAGGAGGTTTATATTTCGTTTATTATTCGTATGTCGTACCGCTCCGAATTCCCAAAAACCGGAATATTTCGTGAATATCCGCCCGGAATTTTCGATTTTTTCACGTATGCTTAAAAGTATTTCAAAGCTGAAAGCTCATTTTAGTTCCTAGTTTCTAACTTTCTAGGCTGCACCTCCTTCATGGCTTACAAGTTACAAGCCAGTTGGTAGGGCTGTTAAATGAACCGAGCAGCTCGGGCTCTGCTCGTCTTTAGCTCATTCGCGGCTCGTTCGAATTGCTAAATGAACCGAGCTTGAACATATTTTAAAGCTCGGGTGTAATTTAATCAAGCTCGAGCTCGGATCGAACAAGCTCGAATGTATGAATTTCTTAGATAAATTAATTATATAATTATTATTTCAATCTATATTCAAGAGATTTTTGTAAAATTAATTAAATATTGAGTATAAAATTGTGAATATAATGAATTTATCAAGTAAAATAATTATTTTTAATTTTTTTAAATTATTTTTTGATTAAAATTATCAAAATTTAAAACTTATTTGGTTTTAGCCAAAGCTCGAATTAAACTCGAGCTCGTTCAATTAAAACTCAGCTCGAGCTCGTTCAATTAAAACTCAGCTCGAGCTCGCTACTATTGAGGCTCGACTCGAGCTCGGGTCGAATTTATATGAACCAAGCTTCAACATGTAAAGGTCGAGCTCGTTCGGCTCATTTAACATCCCTAGTAGTTGGAATTGGACGCTAAAAAAAAATGAGTGAACGAGCGAGATAAAGAGCTGGTTGGGTCGTCGAGGTGTGCGCAAGTTGGCCCGGACAACCAGTTGGTATGGTAATCTAAAGTCTTCTAGGCATAGAGGTAGGCAATTCAAGCCGAGCTTTAGTATGTTCAAGCTAACGAGCAGAGCCCACATTTAGAATCGAACTTTTTTTTGTGCTCAAACTCGGCTCGTTTAGAAAACGAACGACTTCGAGCCAAGCTAAAAATGAGCCAAGTTCGAGTCGAGCCCGAGCGACTCGGTTAAAATTGCATACAAAAGTGGTATTCGAGCCGAAAGAGTCGAGCTTTGGTACATTCAAGCTAAAAACGAGTCGATCCCGAGCCGAGCTTAAATTTAAACCGAGTTTTTTTTTACACTAAAACTCAGCTCGTTTAGAAAATGAGCGAGCTTGAGCCGAGTTAAAAACGAGCTAAGCCCGAGCCGATTCCGAGCTGCTCGCCTCAAATTGCACCCCTACATAGATCCCCATGTATTTGGGTTTGTATCTGCTTTTTGCATTGATCCTCATGTAATTGTGTGTGTATCTGCCTGCGAGCTTTTGATGAATAATAGATTTTAGACTTTTGACAAAAAAAAATGATATATTATGACCATAAAGAAAATGTTATTTTACAATATTTTTTGTATTGTTATTATTAGATGTTATGAGATAACATTTTTTTTTTTTTGAACAAGTACTGAGGTTTAGGCAGACCTCCACCTGTATATTCCATAATCAACCAGAAAGGTTACATAACTTCCAAAGAGTATAGTCTTTGAGGGAGATCAAACAAGGCCAACAAGCCTAGCACAAGACCAACATGCCTTAAAAGTTAAAACAAACCTAGACATAAAGCCCATGGCAAAACAAATAAACAAACATAACTTAAATTCATTTGGGACAAAGCCCAATACCAGGCCCGAAGGCACACTACATGGGTTAATACCCATTTTACGGGTTAACCAACACCCATCTTCCCGACCCATTTCTGGATCACCATCTCCACCACAGCAGAACACAGATCTAAATCAGATTCGAAACGAGATCTGACCAGATCTAACATCTCAACCCATTGTAGAGGTTGAACTCCAAGCTTTGAACACCACCGCAACCACCTAGTATATCTCATCATCAGATTTCAACCATGATTGCTTTGTTTTTTATTCAAAAGAAGAGAAGAAGAAACGACTTAAAGATCTCAAAAGAGATACACCCACATCTGACAACATCTTGCAACCAAGAAACTCATAGGTATTGTGTTATATATATAGTTGCAGGCAATAAATATGGAGCGGCAACATCATCTGACGAGATTGAGTGTAGAGGCATTCAAGCAGCAGTCACCAAAGGTACAATTGAGTACCTTCAAGGGAAAAAAATAAATCTGTCATTGCCAGCCACAATGATACTGGACCAGACAAAGCAACTTTCTGCTTTTTTTGATTATGTATCTTTTATTTTCTGTAAAAGGGCAGGAAACGATGCAGCTCATATTTTGGCTTCATATACAAATATAAGCTCGTCAGTACCTTGCTCCTATCCTTCACCACCTGCTTGCCTCTCTGACCAGCTCAACAATGATCGTTTGTTTGGTAATCTGAATTCTGATTTAAGTTTTTAATATAATTATGACTAAAAAAAAAAAAGTATAGTGGAGCACTACTAATGCTGAGAGATTGATGGCTCCCTTGGCTTCTAAGGCAAAGTTTAGGCGGCTCGTTCCAAAAAAAAAAAAAAAAAATTGTGTACTACTCTATGATTTTAAGAAAAAAAAAGTTTATTTACAATTATTAATTGATTAACGAAAACTGGTAATCAGTTATTTCTATCAACAAAAACATTGTATATTAGTATTTAAGTGTTTAATTGAAATCCTGATTGTCTAATTTGTTTATCTTTTGATTTAAGGTTTTAAATGTTTGTCTGTTTATTTTGCTAAATGAGATTTTTTTTTTTTCAAATGAAGTAAACAAAATTAAGAAAATATATGGATAAAAAGAAGAATGACAAAGTTGATTATTAGTGTTGATGGAAGAAATTGATAAGACAAAAAGAATAAACTTAAAAAAAAAAAAAGCGAGATTTTTGGACATACCCCATTTGAAAGTCGAAATTTGAGATACCCCACGTTTGAAGAAAAAATTGAGATACCCCCTGATACAGGTGTATCCTACTTGGGAATTTAGCAGTTCTTTTCCTTGTTTTTACAAGGGAAAAAAAACCTTAAATAAGTTTCCTTGTTCCATAAAGGATAGAATTTTAAGAAAAGGGAAATCTTTGGCCTATAAATATATGTTTTGGCATAAACCAAAAGATATAGAGAGAAACATGTAGTCTTTACTTGTTTCAAGAGAAACCGCTAAGGTTTAGTGGTTTAGTGATGTTTTGGCAGAACCCAAAACATAGACCAAACATAGCTTATTTTAGCTTGTTTAGAAAAACAACTTATTCAGTTGTTTAGAAAAACCACTAAAATTTAATGTGTTTTAGAAGAGAGGCAACTAGGGCTTAGCTTGTCTAGAGAGTATTGTGAGGCAGAGATTCTTGTAATCTTCATAATATTCAATAAAAAAGATACTTTCTTCGAGATCTTATGTTTTGTTTATCTTATTTACTACTATTGTTTAATTCCGCACTCAATAATATTTTTACCTAGTAATTTATATGAAGTTGATATCAAAGCCAAAACCTGTATCAAGTTGGTATCAAGAGCAAGGTTCGATTCCCTGGTGGAGTTTTCTGTGGTTTATGGTCTTAACTCGTTTGTAGTACAGAAAGCTAGGTAAAGTTCGTGTGTCCTTGGAAGATTCTAAGAAGACAATAACAAAAAAGATGACAAAAACAAAATCAAAGAAATTTGAGGTGGAGACATCTACTTCGCAGCATTAAGCCAACTCGAAGCAGAAGCAGAAAAGTTTGTTTCCTAATCAAGATGATGTTGGTGATCGAGATGAGCCATTCAAGGAAGATTGCATATTGGAGTGCAAGATGACTAAGACACGAAGTGGGAAACATACAGTGTTTTGTATTGGACGTGCAAGTCAAGTTCCAAGCAAAGTTGGATGGTTCAGCAAAGTCCAAAAATCTCAAAAAAATAAAAATAAAAATATATGTTTGACTTTTTAACATATTAAAGGTGCTTTTTAAGAGGCTGGATAACTCTTTAAAATAACAAATTTTATTTGTTGAAATTTTGGTGTGGGATATGTGGGACAAATAAAACACTATTAAGCGTGCTTGGGTTGACTTGTTTATTAACCGGGTCATTCTCGGGTTGACTTGCTTTGACACGCAATCCGACACAAACCCGACACAAATATGACCCAACCCGACCCATTTGCCACCCCTATCACAAGGGCACTTATAGGATTAGTGTCCTACAACGCTACAAGTGATAAATCAACCCTAGATTAGGTTGAAGTCAAAGAGATAATACTCCCCCTGTCTCAAATTATAAGTACCTTATTTCATTTTAGATTGTCCCAAAATATATGTCGCTTTTGATTTTTGAACACATATTAATTAAGTTAAATGGTTCATTTGTTGCTTTGAGATTAGAGTAATTATTTTAATAAAAAGTTAGGTATTATAATTAGTATTAAATAGAGATAAATTAAGAAGTAGAATTAGTAGACAAAAGTACTTATAATTTGGGACGGAGGAGGGAGTATAAGAATTCAAACTCCTAAGGGCACTAGATCCACATTCTAATAACTGCTTTTATTTCAACTAAATAAACCGGGAAAATCAAAGTTTGGAAGTCAGTTTAAAGATCAACCCACCTCCTTAGTCCTTACTTCATTTCAAAGTCTCTTTCATGGAGAAATTTATCTAGGGTTTTTTAAATTAATTTATTTCCTCCCGCTGTTGTTCTTCAATTACACGTTTTGTTTAAAGAAATCGAAACGCAGAGAGAAGAGAGAGAGAAGATCAAAATCAAAGTTTGGAAGTCAGTTTGGTGTGAAGTTGTTGTTCAGATGGTTTTCGAAAGGTAAGTCTTCTCTTTCTTGCTTCTCGCTTTCATTTCACTCTTTCTTTTAAACAACTAATTCTTATCTTTTCTTTGAATTCAATCGTCACATTTTATCTTTTTTAAATCAAAGCATTGAAATTTTCTTTATTTCTTAGCTAAATCTATGAATAGAATTCTCTTCAATTGCTGAACTCTTCAATGCAATTGCTTTGTTTTCTGAACTTTTTTCAGAAATTGAGATTAGGGTTTTAAGGGTTTAATTGAAGATTGGAGAAATTTTATTAAGTAGTGTAGAATTAGGTGTTTTTTTGAGGTTAAAAAGAGGTTATTTTGATTATGGGAAGGTTTGGGGCGTCGAAGAGTCCACGATCCCCACCGTTATTTGATGAAATGATGAGTGCTAACTTGTCTTTTGGATTGAAAAATAACCAGAGTAGATTAGTCGATGCTGTATCGGTCAATGATCCCTGTTTTGGGAGGAGATCATTAGGGGGAGATTACTTATGGAGAAAAACTGTGCTGCTTCATGGTTTGAAAAATGAAAGTTCACAGTTTGGTGTTTCCAAGGGTTTATATAGTGGGAAAAGGTGTATATGGCATCGTAAGCATCTGAGATTGATTGGATTTGTTTTGGGGTTTTTGGGTTTCCTTTTTTTGCTTGATTCACTTATGTTCTCCCTAATTCGTTCCTTGAATATTCACTCTGGGTCGCGTAATGGAAAATCATATGGGTTGCAGGTATGACTTTACTATTGGTTAATCTTTGTTGTCAGAAATGTTGTTCCAAGTCTTTTGATGGTGTTTCATATTGCACAAGAAATGTATCCCTTTAGAATTTGAGAAACCTACAGAACTAGGACTTAGGTATACTTTGAGATCATGTATCCTTCTTGAACTTGACAAACCTCACAATACTTAAATCCAGTTCTACCAACTTGATTGAAAATACATCAACCTGACTCTCTGTGTCTTGAGTCAATTCAAGCACTTTTCACAATGCAGGAAATCTGATTGATCTGCTGCATGCTTGAACTACATAATTAATTCGATTCCAATCAGTTGAATTTCCCACTTGTTTTTGCACCCAATTTTTTCCTTTAGAAGTTGGATGAGTCTTCTATGAGTCTACCTGACTCATTAACCTCTTTCATTTAGGGATTTTTTTGTTGAAACTTTATATTCTCGGGTTATTCTGGAGGATTTTACATAACTCTGAATTTAAACCCCTCTTGGTTAGGCCTTTAAATTGTTATCTAGTCTCGGAATACAATTATTGATAGTACAATCAATGAACTAAACTGGGAATTCATTTGTTGCTTGGATTCCTGAAGGATGAAAGGAGCGGCTTTTCATATGAGCATAAGGATCCAATAGTGTTGTATGGCCGGTTACTCAATTTAGCTTCCAGTGCCCTTGCAGAGGTTTGTGGTGAAGAACTGATGATTAATCTGGATTGTATTTTGATACATATACATTTGACTACATGATTGGATATTTCATACTCGACTCTACTAATGTGCAGAAAGAGTTCAAACATGATTCATCTATACCTTGGGAGGATCCCTTTGAACAGGCATCTGCTTGGAAACCTTGTGCGAATAAAGATAATCTTGAACCTAAATGTGAGCTCATTACTGTGGGTGGACATTTCTTATTGTATATGTATATATGTGACTTTTCATTGATAAACAGTTTAGTTGAATTCACATATAGTGATATGTTAAGGCTCGAAGGTTATTGTTGGAGGCCTCATTATACATTTTATTTTATAACTGGTTTATTTTGATTGACAGACAAGCATACCAAAAGCAGTGGGTTTATATTGGTGAGTGCAAATGGTGGTCTGAATCAACAACGAGTTGCTGTAAGGATCTTATATACTGAGTACCTCTTGTTTACGAATAAAACCAATACAATTTTTTCTAAGTTTAACTGATAAGGTGTTCACATTCTAATGTGGTTCAACTTATCGACATTTATTTTCTCCTACAATGATTATGTAAAGCCACTTTTTTCCAAGTATAATTTGTTTCGTAATTGTTGTACAGAGCTGATTGTCTAAATAATCTTTTTAGTGCGAATTTATCAAATGCCTAGAAAATATGTCTGTTAGAACAAATGTAAAGTAAGTAAGTAACGAATAGATGGTTGGATACTTGGATCTATTGTGGATTTGTGGTCACACAGGTTGGGAGAATCTATTTTTGGCAAATAAGCTAGGTTAGGCAGACCCCGCTTGTATTAATAAAGAACCTTTTACATTCTGATTGTTGGGCAATTAATACCTATGATAGGCATTAACCTGTGTCCATGTCTCTGAAAGCACAGAGCCTCCTGTGAAACTCGAAAGTTTTAAGCAGGAGCAATAAGAAGATGGAAGATGTCCTGGGAATTTCACATAATGCACCCATTGACACATGAGTTTTTGGATTAAGTTGTGGTTGTTTCACTTTGGGGTCCTTAGTTCAGGGTAATGATATAGAATATGAACGAATCATCTTTTCAACTTTTTATAAATGAAGTTTGATGCTGAATGCTGATTAGCCATATATATCTCCAGACAAGAAAGTGAAGAAACCTATTGAGTGTTATTTTATTAAATTGTCTTGATACTTGTTAGTTCAGTAGTTTATGGATTTGTACTGTCATTGTCTAGCATTCATTATTCAAATTGCTAAGTTTCTTGATAGATAATACCCTCTGGTTTTTCCTATTGGTCTTTCGAAGATGACATCATTTATCAAATCTCCTGATGTTTGCAGGTATGTAATGCTGTTGCTGTCGCGTCTTTACTTAATGCAACTCTTGTTCTTCCAAAGTTTCTTTATAGCAACGTATGGAAAGATCCAAGGTCTGGAATATATATTTTGGTGTTAAATATACCTTCATCCTTACATCTATTTGTACCGCTAATCAACATAATCAATGAAAATGCATTCTTGGAAGATGCATGTATAACGTATAGACTATGATGCCATATTTAAAATCGAGAAGAGTATAATGTTTTAGACTGAGAATAATTAAATGAAACTGTAAGTGCTGTAGTTTGCTTAGTAAAAGATATTCAGCATATGTAGGACAAACTGAAATTTATTTCTTTGTTCTCCTTAAACTGGTTTTATGAACAAACAACTCACAAGAAGATAAAGACAACCCTTTTGATACAATAGAGAACCTGTATTGTTTTTGGTGGTGGTTGGTATATCTAGAACTTGTATACAAACATATCGGTGTGGCTCATATCAAAATGAAAGCCAGATTATTTCCTATAGTAGCAAGTTCTAACATGTTTATTTATTGCAGCCAGTTTGGGGATATATATCAAGAAGAGTATTTCATGAATATGTTGAAGGATGAAGTAAATATTGTAAAGAATCTTCCTCTCCATTTGCAGTCTCTGGACATTGAAGCAGTTGGTAGTCTAGTATGTTCATTCCAACTTTGATTCTGCCTTATTGTATGGTCCACTGTGCATTGTGTTCATAGTATAACCTCTTTCTATTCAGATTACCGATGCGGACATTGTGAAGGAGGCAAAACCCGCTGATTTTGTAAGACTAGTACTGCCTTTACTGCAAGAAAATGGAGTAGTTCACTTTCTTGGATTTGGCAATAGACTTGGCTTTGATCCATTGTCTTCTAAACTCCAGGTTTGTCAATCCTTTGGAATCCAATTTTCTTGATAAACTTACAATGACGATCAAATTTCATACTTTCAACTTTCTATCCATGTTGAAATTGCATATCCTTGTCTGTCCTTTCTGCTGAATAACCATAATAGTTCATTCAGTAAAATAGTAGGTCTATTAAAACATAAATAAGATGCCACTCTTATATTCAATATATTGGTTCCAATGTTGGATTGTAAAATTTTGTGCGTTAAGCTTTTATTTGAAAATTCATAAATTGCACTCGAATATGGAATTGGTCCTTAAGTTGTCTTTGACAGTTCTCATCGTAAATGTCTTCTTGTTTACTGGTTGGAAGACCATGCATACTTTTACCTGGGTTGGAAATTTGCCATTATTGTCATACTTCTTGTTGAGAAACTCTTACATGTAGTGCAGAGATTGAGATGCAAATGTAACTTCCACGCTTTGAAATTTGTACCCAAGATTCAACAAGCTGGTTCATTGTTGGTTAGAAGAATACGCAAAAATGATGTCTCACGGAGTCTGCTGGATACACAACTACTTGGAGATTTCATTGCTGATGTTCCTTCAGAAGCACAGAATTCTTCAAGAGGCACATCTAAGTATCTTGCTTTGCATTTGAGATTTGAAATCGACATGGTGGCATACTCACTATGTGATTTTGGAGGCGGTGTATCCGAGAGAAATGAACTCCAAGCTTACAGGGAAGCTCACTTTCCCATCCTTGTTGAGCGCTTAAAGAACACTGAGTAGGTTCAAACTTTTCTTTGAACATCTTAATTGTCTGTCCTACTTAATTCTTTTAACTCTGGCGTAGCTTTGCCAATAAGATTGAGATAGCATCTGAGTTTGAGTATGTGCCACCTCAGCTGAAAACACACTTATTCTCTAGGGATTTCAAAGATTTATTAAGAAGTTGG
Source organism: Aquilegia eximia (assembly GCA_023053565.1). Lineage (NCBI taxonomy): Eukaryota > Viridiplantae > Streptophyta > Magnoliopsida > Ranunculales > Ranunculaceae > Aquilegia > Aquilegia eximia. Next base: position 14,095,005 of record JALIGU010000001.1, read on the forward strand.
AACGACTGTAAAATGTCTCTTTTAGTGAGGTGGCATGTGCAATTCATTTGTGCATTGACTAATAATAATCCTCTTTTACCTAGAATGTTCACATCTTATCTTGGTCCTGTTTTTTTTTTCCTTTATATTGAATTGGTTGCAGATCTGTTTCTCCAGGAGAATTGAGGAAGTCAGGAAGATGTCCGTTGACACCTGAGGAAGCAGGACTTGTGCTGTCCAGTTTAGGTTTTAAGCGTGGAACATACATCTACCTTGCTGGTTCTCAATTATATGGGGAAAACTCCAGAATGCACCCCTTCACTAGCCTTTACCCAAATGTGGTTACGAAGGAAGACCTTTTGACACCAAGTGAACTTGCACCATTTATGAATTTCTCTTCTCAGGTATGAATTACCTTTTCCCTTCTATACTTGGTTTTTACATATCAATACAATATTTGAGATTCAATTGCATGCAATTCATTTGAATTTTGATCAATCCTTTTTGACAATCGACATGGATGAGTCAAACATAAATATTAGGAAAACTCTTTTTTCGATCTTGTTCCTTTTTGACAATCGAATTCCATAATAGAATATTGTAATCTTTTTTACTACTACTCTAAATCATCTATACCCTATAGTTAGTGTTTCTCTTGGTATCTTAGATTCTGTAGAACTGTCTATCGTATGATTTTCCACTTTTCAGTAAGCCATTAGCAGCCAAGCTCTTGCATACAGATATGATATATTAATGCACTGTAAAAAAAATGATTAGCTAAACTGGCTCGATCATCATATCTGGGTGATGCAGATAATAGCTTTGCATACTTGACATTTAGTAATTAGATGTCACGATCATGCCCAATTCTCGGTCCAAACTATATCTTCATTGTCGTAACTGAAGTACTTTCAAAGTTTATCCATTAAATATCAAATTTATATTTTGATTAAGTACCAGATGTAAGGGGATTTTTATTAGTAACATTTAATAATAGCCCATATTGCACAACTATGTGCACTCAACGGATACAAGAGATCAAGTTTACATATGGAGTAGTAGCAAATAAGCCTATGCTAGACCAAGCAAGATGAAAAGCAAATGCTGTGACCAGTTATCATTGCTTTCATGATTTCATCAAATATAGAGCTTCCTGCTTCTTCCTTGTTTTTCATTCTTGTTAAAATCGATGGTGCTTTGAGGATAAAGTGTATTACTGAAAGAGACAATTTAAAAATTCATACAGTCGTACAGATACTAATTTAGAGATGGTACTTTGTAATTGCAGATGGCAGCTCTGGACTTCATTGCTTGTGCAACCGCTGATGTGTTTGCTATGACAGATTCAGGGAGTCAGCTCTCATCACTTGTGTCCGGGTACCGTATTTACTATGGCGGTGGACATGCTCCAACCTTGCGACCCAACAAGAAGAGACTTGCAGCAATTTTGTCACAAAATGAAACGTTAAGCTGGAACAAGTTTGAAGATAGAGTAAAGAAAATGATCGAGGAAGGTCAAAGAGTGCGTGTAAGAGCTGTTGGCAAGAGCATATACCGGCAACCGAGATGCCCAGAGTGCATGTGCAAGGGTCGCTAGTATGTCACTACTATGTCATCACCAACATATGAACGATTAATTTTTTGAAGGTTATAGATACCAGTGCACAGCCAGATTACATATAAAACTCTATGATCAAAGGCTTGTGGTCCTATATCTCATCAACCAACCAAGGGTGTGCACAATTGGTGAAGCAGTAAGACATTCTAACTCTCACATCGATTTTTTTTCTTCTGTAAAATAGTTTACTTGTGCATCCTTTGCATTCTTTTTGATTTTTTTGTATAGTTCTAGAGTGAGATTGGGGTTGTAATCATCTTCTTCCCTATTCTTGTATAATGAGTGTATGTATAGATACAGCTCAAATAATTTTTCAGCTCACTTAAGGATATTCCATTTAGCTACAGCTAAATTTGTTCCCTTTTCCTTTTGGTATCAGGTCTTAAATTTGTGTTTCCGCCAAGCATTAGCATGTACTCATTTCTAAATTGCTCCTAAGACATAAAAAATTGAAAATCATTTTTGTCCTAATAAATAAATAATAGACTGTAGTTGTGCATGTGAATGCCATAGAAGTATGATCAATTACATTACTGCTTATTTATTCTTGAGCTGCCTACACTCTATTAGTGAGAAGTGCAATAAATGACAAGCTTATGATGAAATTTCATGTTACTTCTACGCCATTTACATTTGGCATGACGCTTAGAACAACATCGTCAGTCTGCAAATTGACAAGTGGAACAACTAGATTACTTATTTTCATTAGACAAAAATGTTGCGAACTGTAAACCATGTAACAGAATAGACATTCCCTACTCTAAAATCTCAAGGGGTGGGGGGAGGGATTTAAAGATTTTATTGGAGCTTAACCCTAATCAATATACATACAACTTGGTGAAAATTAGATAACATCCAAGCTAGCTAACGAAGTTCGGAACACTTTGCTGCTTGCACGTATTCATTGAGATTTGAATCATTGTGATCCTCGTTTGTGTGAAATCCCTTTTTGTTCCTCTAGCAGGAAATCATGCTGGAGGGAAGAAACGATTAAGATTGAAAGGGAGGGTGTAAAACTCTTCGTTCCTGCTGTCTCCCTTGAATGTTCGGAATCTATCCCACCATGGCATCCCTCTGTCCCTGGCACTATCCTTGTATTCGAGTGTATTGTCAAGGAAAACAGCCACAATAAGTGCAACGGTTGGCGATGAGACAAAGATGGTGTTAAGGAAATCATTGAACTGCAACATATCAAAGTGTTCAGATAAAATAAATGTGAAATAGAGAATGTTAGCAGTTACCAAAGTGACGCACCCAAAGAAAATATATGTATTTATCTAATGAATCACATCCTTTGGGGATAATATGCTTTATGGTTTACCGTATCATGATATGGTATTGAGGTTATTAAATAACTACTTTGATATCAAACTTGGATGGTGAAGTATAATAAAGGTTTTATAAGTCATAACAGTGCAGGCTCAAACTATCTTTGTCATTAAAAAAAAGAAAGATAAGTACACGCTGAAAGAAGCTTGTGTGAGGTGTGAAATACATACCCATCCGGCTCCAGTGTGTGCTGGACCATGACGGGCAGAGGCAGTGTAGTCACGGAAGTACTCAGGAACAGAGAGCCCCAGGAATAAGGCAACGCCTACAATGAACAAGTTCCTCATTGAGTTCATGTTGGTGAATTGCAAAAATGAAAGTCCCACAGATGCTGAAAGCAAGAATGAAAAGTCTAGTTAGTTACCAATTACCATCATTACAACATAAGATTGAGCTTGGTAAAGAAAGTTTGCATACACATACCAACAAGTCCAAACAAAACACAGTAGACAGCAGCAAAAATAGGGATTGGTATTGATGCAAACAGTGCTCCGAATTTCCCTGTTTAATTAATGATCGGGATTAAAAAAAACAAGAAAAATGGTATGCGACACCATGAAAAAAAATTACATCGATATGTCAGGGAGTAACTAGTGATCTTTCATTTACCTAATATAGAGAAGAATATCATAAAACCAGCTGATATTTGGATCACCCTTCGACTCCCAACTCTAGTTGACCCAAGAAGACCCACATTTTCTCTGTTTTGTTTACATATAATTTTTGAATTAGTTTAATGATCGGAATGTGGAGACATATAAAATAAAGAAGCCAATGAAACAAGGAAGAACTAAGAGAAACCAGAGGATGTACTACTTACATAGACACGGTAGACCCTGTCCCAGTTCCAAAAAGTCCATTCAATAGAATTCCAATTCCCTGTTTTGCGATGGACAAAAAATGCATCAGCGCTATACACCTTGAACTATCAAGAAACCGGTCAACTGAGACAATCATCTCCATTGAAAATGAGGGGACAAGTCGAATAAAGTATGCCCTAAATTTGAGAAAAATAAATGAGATAAAAGTATAAAACTGAATTTCCCCCTTTAAACAAACTTAGTTTCTTTGAACTCCATTTAAAACAGACAATGTTTTTGTATAAGTTGCTCACCTGCCACCCAATACCACGACTAAGAACATGAGCTGGAGGAGGAGTAGCACTAGCCAATCGTGATGCAGCCTTATATGCTCCAGTTGACTGTCATAACAAATACCTTAGTTAAAGATCCACCAGTCTGTATCTCTATCTGCTGTATTTATATAAGAAAGTACCTCTATTAAGGAAACTAAAACAGCCGCCATCATTCCAAATGCATGACCAGCATCAAATGTAGGTGCACCCCACTGAAGTGGGTATGGGATTTTTATCCTGCAATTCGGAAGTGCATGTGTCAACGCTGGATAGTGGATACCAAATGAATAACAAAGAGTGTGTCATAAACCACAACAGGTATACTGACCAAGGTGCGGAGGAAATGAGATTAGCCTTGTCAGTTCGACAATTGACTTGGGTTTTTAATGGGCGATGTTTGTATGCACCACTAGCAGTCAAGAGGTGAGCATATGCCCATATCACTGTGATTGATATAACGAGAGCGAACCGCTCCAATATTGGTAAGTGCTTTGCCTGGAAATGTTTCAGATACTGTGCACACACAAAAAAAAAACACAAACAAACAAACTATGAGATATGTCATCATCTTCTTGCTCGGAGTTGAACCAAGTTGTAGAAAATAGGCTCTGCCAAGTGAAGGATTCTTTGTTTATTGGATGTTTTGGGGGCCCTTTTCTAGAAAAGACAATTCTTACGCTTTATTATTCCTCCGATTTGATCAATTCATATCTGAGTTTTCACACCAAGTGTTTTAAGAATCAACATTTCCAAGTTTATTGATGAAACTTTGTGCATGTATGCTACGTTTTATGTAAAGATTTACTAAATAATATAGGAAGCACTTTGCAGATATAGAACAATGTTTTAGCCTTTTAGGAATCCACATTTCCAGTTTTATTGAAAACTATGCTATGCTTTATGTAAAGATTAAAAAATATTGGAACACTTTGCAGATTAAGATCATTTGATAGCACCTTATCCAATAAGTAAATAAAATGAGTACCACTATTTCATCTGCGCACTCAAAACTATTACAGATCCTACAATAAATTACTAATAATTCGGATACTTGTCAACTGAAGTTATGTACAGAGAATTACTAAGTTTCTTGCACAATAATATAATAGTAGGCAACAATGTTAAATCTTGTCAACAAAAATATTTCGCATATAGGATAAGAATCAAAGAAAGATGTTTAGTGTTACCTGTGAGAAAGCTATGAACAAGATAAGCATGGGAATTCCAATTTCTACGCAAGTTCCAACCTGATTCCGACAAACGCTATAGTGAGAAACCACTATTAAAAATCAAAGCAAGAAAGCAACTTAACTTTTGTTAGCTTACCAGAGGGAAAGCTCTATCAAATAAACCAAAACCCACCAAGGCAATTACTGGAACCATTCCAAGTGGACTAAAAAACCTGAAAGGAAAATCAAATACTTTAACAACCAAGAAAAGATTAAAAGAAAAAAGAAGCTAACATGCATTATCTTTCAAAATATGTGTCACAGTAACCCAATGCATAAATAGGTTAAAGCGTGTTCGATTGAACATAACATAGTTGTCACTTGTCAGCACCAAGGAGTTTAGATGAGAAAGATGCACAACACTTGCAAGCTAATCCAAGAAGCCTAGCACGAGCCAGATTAGTTCTGACAGTGCTAATCTAACTGATATCCAAATAGTAATTTTGCACAAGGGAACCTTTTTCCGTTTAAAAAGCTTAATTTATAAGAAATTCGCTAATATAAATTAGCAAAACTATTATTACCTGGAACAAATCCCCCACAGCTGACTAAAGCCAAGAACTATTTGCACACTTGATGAAACTATTAAAGCACCTTGTATTGCTCTTATTGTTTGAAGAAATCTCTGTAAAAACAGTCCACATTTGTCAATACATTAGCTTTAGAGATACTGGTTCAGTAGGTAACAACATTATGCCAAGTAACTACAGTTTTGCAGCCAAAACACAGGATAGGGCGTAGACGGTAGAATTTTGGCTTGGCAAACACAAGGAGGCCTTCACAGACAAATTTAGTTGCTTCCTAACCCCTTGTCCTTGTGCCCAAAGTAACTTCTAAGGTTCTAACACACAAGTTAACAAGCTTATTAATTTACTCTAAAATTTCTTTGACAAAGGCCTAACTTGCCAAAAAGTATATCCAAAGAATTCGTTCGAAATCCTACATGAATTTACAACATATACTCGAGTCAAACACAGGCTATCTAAGATAGCAGACTGAAAATTATCCTTCATATCAACAAAAAAAAAAAGATGGGAAGAACACCATTGTTTCTTGTCCATTAACAAGTGAAGACTGAAGACCATAGATATTTAAGATTATATCAGTCTTTGATATGTGTCGAGGTCCTTCGGTGTCTAGCTATCAGTTTTAAAAGAAACCTTAAACACAGAACCCTTTGGAAAGCCATTAAGTGGTCAAGTCGCCGTGTTTAAAACTCTGAGCATTGGAACCTTTTCCTAAATGAGTGACATTATCAACGGACAGACCAAATTTAAACTTTGGGAACTCAGGATTTAATTTTTTTTCAGTCTTTCTCCTTGCTTTTATATGATACTGTAATGTGGAGAGCTAAGAAAACCAAAATAGAACAGCAAGGAGTGCACGAGTTTACTGTACATTACGAGTATTCTAAAAGACAAAACCTGTCCAAATGCTGATGCCATTTGGATTTTGGACTCGTAGTGGCGAGTAGAAATTCAGTATATATAAAGACAAGTGTACTAATAATAACAAAAAATAGCTACAGAAAGGAAAAGAAGACAAACTAACCAAATGTGGATCTTGAATTTGAGTGATAGATGAATCATGAATGATAGACATGATGGGAACAATGAATGCATAAGATCCTCCAATCACAGTAGGTAATCTTGTTCCAAATAGTGTTTGTACCAACGTATTAATACCTCCAACAAAGAGAAGAGTCTGGATAAGTCTCACCTTATCACTCTGTCAAGCAAGATCAAGCCAATATTGAATAAGAACAAATCATTCAACAAATCCACATTCAAAAACAAACAACCCCATTGAATTAAATTTTTCCATAAAAACAAAATAGCAATATGTTTTGTCATTTTACTCTGTTTCTCCTGTTTTTTTTTTTCTGTGTTAAAGTTCTTCAATTACATACTAATTACATGAAGAAAGGAAAGAGAGAACAATAATTTTATTTTCTACTCACATCTGGTCCCTGTATAGAGCCAACTATAATGGTGGGAATAATTACAGCAGTTCCAAGAGCTAAGATATAGTGTTGAAATCCCAAAGCTATTGCTTCCCCTGTTGAAAACAGAACAGAGTAAGATTAAAAATCAAAACATGCATAGAAGAAAAAAATAAAAAAATGAGAATTGATTCAATGTAGTACTAACCCCATGAAGGATTAGAGTCAATACAATATTCAAAGCCTTGAAGTTGATCCATTGGTAAGTGTGTGATTTCTTCTGGTTTTGGAGCTTCCATGGCTTGCTTTTTTTTTTCTCAATTTAATGAAACAAAATCAAAATCACTTTTCCTTGAAATGGGTATCTCTTACACAAATAAATCCAGAGAGAACTCTTCAAAGAAAAAGAAATCTTGTTGGGGAATCTTATTAGAAGGAAATCAAGAATACAAATGAATCAATGTGAGAAACAGTAAGAAACGAGAGAGAGAGAGAGAGAGAGAGAGAGAGAGAGAGAGATAAGAAAAAGGTATAAAAGAATGATGAAAGAAAGATGCAAAAAGAAAAGGTAAGAAGAAGAAGAAGAAAAAGGTGTAATAAATAAGAGTAAGAAGAAGAAAAGTTTAAAAAAAAAAAAATGGAAGGCAAGCTAAAGACTAAAAAGAGAGAGTGAGAATGAAAGCAAAAGGTTAAGAGAGAGAGAGAGAGAGAGAGAGAGAGAGAGAAATTGGTTGCCCACTTACTACAATTTTATCTGTAGTAGTAGTAGTAGTTGTTTCTCACTTTCTCTTTCCTTCGCCTTTGTTTTCGATTCTGTGTGGAGAATTTACAAATGGAAGAGAGAGAAAGAGTGATCCGTTAACTTTTTGTATTAATTCCCAAATTGCACTTTAGAGGGCCTACAGTCTACAGACCAAAGTTACCGTTGCTTCACTGCAGAACTTCTAATCAAATCTAGTACATAGTAGTAGTATTATTTAATTCTTTTGTTTTACTACTTATTACAATGTTTTAAAGAATGCAAAATTAAAAATTGTTCACTTACATGATTCCTATTATAAGAGATCAATGTCATCCAAGATTGACTATTAGTTTATGACTTAGAATGTTTTGGGGCAATTTACCTAATTGGTGTAGCAGGAAAACAAAACCAAATTAGTCAAAAAAGATAATGGGAAAGAAAGTATGTTAACAGAAAAATTATCTTAATGCTTATATTTGAAAAAGAACAACTACCACAATGGAAAGATAAGATATATTAGTCCCCTTTAACGAAAACGAGTCCATTTGATTAAATAACAGTTAAGGGGACTAATATATATCTTAATTTTTTTTTTTAAGATCTTACTTTCGATGGTGTTGTTTATCAGAAGTTTCATTCTTAACAACTTTATTGATTATGTATCTTCTTTTAAGAAGAAAAAGAAAAGGTAAGGGAAAGGGATAAAAAAATTTGATGACGATTTTTTTTACTTTTTATAAATTAATATCGAGTGTTATCTTAATCAAAGCTTTATTTTATTGTGATAATTATTCAACAATAACTATAGAAGTACCATTGCTACGTAATTTAAGAGATTATTAAACATACTAATTTAAGACTTTAAGTGAGTATGAGTGGAGTCCAACGTGTGAGGTGAATTACCCAAATCTCTAACGTCTCTATTTTCATGTAAAGACTAAAGACAAGCATAGAATGCTGAACCACCACCTGAAAATAATAGATACTGTATTCATATTGCATTGCAGTTTATAGCAGAGCAGTGTACAACTCTTGTCTTCGTGATATTAAAAACACAGTCACACACTGCCATTCACAAACATCCAACCAACCTTCAAAAACTTAACTCCATTGTTGAATAACATTGTGGTACTTCTCTTCATTTGTCTATGAGTAGTATATATTATACTGTTTGAATTTTCAAAATCTTTGTTTTACTCTTTGAGAACTATTCATTCATTCATTCATCCAGTAGTTGATCACATTCAATATTTTCAGCACCATTTGAGCAAAATGACTAGGACCACACCTAAGTTTGATATTTTAGATAGTTACACTACATCTACACTAGGACCAATTTGAACAAAATGACTAACACCTTTACTGTCACTTAGAAATGAGAATCAAAAGCTACTTTTAGGTGAAGAAAGGATAGATAGCCTCTTTGGTGCATACTGGCATACTGCATTACCTAAAAGGCTTTGATATAGGGAATAAAAACTTTGGGGACCAAACGTCCATAACAATGTGTTCGACCATTTTGAGATCTTCATGAGATAAATTTGATGTGCTCATTATAAGACATTATCCATGAAATCACATAAATACCGTACAGTAAGTACTATAGAGTATACAGAGAGGACCATGACCCAATTACTGTAACAGTAATCATTTCATACTTGAAATTTTGAAAATATAGCACAAGGACCATAAATTCAGTACTGGAAGCTGGGACCTCAGCACATCAATAGCTTACTTCCTTACACTGCGAGCAAGCACAAAACTTTACAGTTACACACTATGAAATGTGTGTTCATTTTCTTCATGTCAGGGCACCTAAGCTGGGGTCTTTCTATCTGGCCGAAAACTAGAGGAAAGTGAACATACACATTATTGATTAATTGCGGCATAAAAAAATATATGTTGTATTCAGTACTCACAGTTTGATGGGTACAACGGACTATGAGATGAAAGACACCAATGGTAGAGCCATTTACATTTAACTTATTGAAGGTTAAAAAAATCTGATACAAATACAATTTTCATAGAAAATCAAATGTTATAATGACGAAATCTAATGGGTAGGGTAGAGGAAAAGCGCAGCATACTGATAGGTAGGGTCGTTATACATATATGGCCATGAACTTCAACGACAAATACAATAAAACATAGTTGCCAGAATTCAACGTACTACATAACATCATATAACCTACCAAAGTAAGGACAAAGTATAGGTAGGCATTAGAGAATCAGAATATGAATCAATTAGTTTTGGTCATATTGACCCGATAGTCATTATCATAGGGACAGGGCGGCAAATGATTTGATGAGACGATAAAATATGTCGAGCTGCCGCAAATACATTGATGATATATTGATTGAGAAAATCACAACTGGCCATACAGAGGATATCAAACAAGAAGAAGAGAAGACTTGTTTTAGAAGAAAAAGAATTTAGTAAAGAAGATACCATTCTAGCTCAATAAGTTCAGCCAAATTATAAGAGGATAGTGATGGTGTGACATGGTGCCTGGTGGGGTGAGGCGAGGCTTTATACCTTTAAAATTATTATTTTTCCTTGCGAGATTCCTTTAGGCTAGGGTTGGGTGGTGGAATGTATGGAGGATGATTTTGACTCTAGAAAAAGAGATGTCGCATGACTTGTGTTATAAACAATCCAAAAGAACCGTTCTCTAATCATATACTTCAAGGGGAATTCTTAAGTATTTTTATTTTTTGTTAATCACTTATTCCTTTTTGCACTGAAAAGTATTTAGTGAGTATTTAGTTAATCAGTTTGGTACATACATGATAATAACTAAGATTATAAGACAAACAACACAAGTAAACAAACATTCTCAGACCTTCAGGAACCTGACTGCTGCTATGTGTCTTTGCAAAAGTCTTGTAATTCGTTTGTATTTTTATTGGAAGAATGGTGGGATTCTAACTTGAACTCCAATTACTTCCTCCCTCAGTAACCCCTTTCAATATAAATAAAAGTATAATTTTACAGAAAAGCAAACTACAAGGAAAATAAATAAACTTATAAAAGCTTTCGCTTTAGCTAAAGGCATCATGGAAAATGACCAATAACAGTTTGAGATAAACATCATCAACTCTAATAGTTTGAATTCTGTTTAGATATGTAGGATTTAGGGGAGGCACCAGAAAACTGTGGCATATGGACTCTTTGTGAGACACCAAAGTGTGGATTTCCAGATTCTTCTCAAAAACTCAGACACTTTATTGAGTTGGTGTTTAAACCCTCACATTATTTTACTCTACAGGTAATTGGCAGAAGGTTTCAGTAAATTCGGAAATTAACTTACTTTGGTGTTCCTAAACTGTAAAAGTGTCCCAAATCCAAAACAAATGTGAAAATGTAATTAACATCTTACTGGATACATTTACAGGCGCAAACAATAAAACAGTGTAGTATGAATTGATCACTAATAAACTCTACCTTGGGAGACTATGTCTGAAAAGCAGATATCAGCAAATGATATTGGTAATCCTACTCCCTCCTTGGACTGCTGGTTCCACAATTGAAAGAACTACATCTTTGAACACTTCTCCAACTGAGCAATTGCTAATATTGAATACTGAATTCGAGTATAACAGCCAAATCTACAATTCCAAACCAAGTAAGCATCTCAACTACCAGACTAGGTGTACTTTTCTTAGATGCATCATGCATGACATGCATCAAGAACTAAGATTATTGCCATACCATTTCAGGCCAATCAGTTCATTGCCATAGCATTTCGAGCCAATCAGTTGTATAAACAACTCAACACTGAACAGTCCATATATCAACTCTATCAATGCACATTGAGCATTAAAGTTGTTTGCTAGCAGCCACCCATCTAACTTTGTTTTAACAACACAGCATCCCACATTCAATGTACCTATTTTCATCAATGAACAACATCAAAAATTTCAGGTATCAATTGGGGTCAGACTCATTTCGATTAAATACAAGAAAATTCCCCGAGGAGATGTAAATTCCTAAAATACAAGGGAAAAAAAAAGAAAAAAGGAAAATAGAGTTATAAATATTCATTTCAACAGCACTGACATGGTTACAAGCCAAGAAGATTCACTCTAGAATGGTGGTACTCCGTATTTGCCGAATTAGTATTGTGTACATTGTATAGATCTGTATTTCAGCTCCCAAGGATCAATATAGGGGTTCAAGATCTTCTCTTTTCACTTGATTTTCTCGCTTCAGCCTCTCTTCGCTTTTGTTGTCTGCAAAGTCATGATGTATACAGTACCAACAAAAAACAATCAGAAAAAAATTGTTATAGGATGACACTAGGGAAGTAGAGAGAACGTTAAACACAACAGACATATAATGTCTATATCATCAATATCAAACTACATCACACACTCACATAGCAATAGAGAGGACACTTATGAAGAGAAATGCCAACCACTGGCTCCCATACGTTTCAAATATTAGACATTCGCTGATAAAAAAATATTAGACATTCAAGGTATATAGTCATATAAACTTTAAAGATGGCATAGTTATATAGTCAGCACTTTATGCCTAGTAAATACCACAGAAGAAAAACATTCTGTTCTTTCAGTGGAGACCAAAAACAGCGGTCAAGAAATATAGTCATATAGTATATACTTTAAAGATGGTATAGTCATATAGACAGCATTTTATGAGAAAGTGACTGTACTTTTGGGAACAACAATTACTCACTAAGCATTTAATTCATAAACCAAAAGGTATATTGTTGAAAATTCTATCTAAATAGTTTTGGAGGAATAAATATAACAATTCCGCTCCCCTCAGTTCTAACTAAGAATTTATAGTTATGTAATAGAAGTGTGGGAGCATCCTACGATGGCATGTTAGTATTTCCATTTCATAAGGATTTTTTTTAACAGTATAGTACATATATCAAAGAAACATAACTTTGTTCCAGGTAGACGTGTACAGAGTACAAACTCCCAATCCAAAAGAGGAAAGAAAAGGTCATGACCAACAATAATAGGCAACTTACGCGAAAGCGGTGTATCCAGAACCTGCATTGGCAGCAGACAAGTGAGTCGCATGAGGTAGAGCGCTCGATTGGGCATCACGTGATCCTATGTGCAAAGTATTTTTTCTATCACCATCATCCTGAATCAGAATTATTTAACAGCATATTAGCTTCATTAGCTTCAGTTAAAATAAGAGTCAGTCACCCAATATAACCCAAACTTGCACTATAATTACAAATTTTAGCAAAAAAGTGTCAACTCTCTCACAAAACCTTACTATATTAAGTTCCTCATAGTCTTTCCAATGTCCAAACTATACTTTTGATAATACAATAACTATCCATGATACAAATATCAAAAACTTTTCAGCCAATACTGGTTGTTGCTCAGTTTTGTCCATTTGTTTTACTTCCTTTCTCTCGACTCCCCAGCCTTGTTTCAAGTACCAAAGTGAAATCATGTACTTTAGTAATTCACTGCTATGACTCTATGAGCCTTTTAATCATCTTTTCCCGAACTAAATTGTTGCAAATCATGGCTTCTGAATTCATGAATTTTGCATATGTCCACTTTGTTGAAAAGACAACAAAATTTGCTACTATAGTCTGTTGAATAATACATATCCTCACTGCCACCCAAGAACAGTCAATTGAGAGAATATTATAAAGACAGAGACTCTTTCTAAACTAAGTGGTGGAATTGGTCTTAATCATAATTTAACCATGAACCTATATGTAAGAAACTTTATAATGTAGGGTTTTGTGTCTTGAAAACTTCAAGGGAAAATTTGTAAGAAAGTTGCAACTTTTGGGCCTACGAGATAAATGATTCTTAAAATAATACAAAAGAAAAGTGTATTAAAGTGAAAACCTTGTCCCACTTTGATTTCTTGTTCTGTCTACTCTCCCTTGCTACTGAATCAGCTGGCGTTGGATGCGGATGAAACCCAGTCGAAGCAACAGTTGGTACAACTGCAATCATTCTTCTTAATCAATAAACAAGGAAGATTCTATCACAATAAAATGATTGCGTGGAGCAAGAAAAGCAATAAGATAGATTCAAACCTGGAAGTTGGCTGCTGTTGATTTGTGTTGCAGCTAGCACTCCAAGTTGTGTCGCTCCAGTGACAAACTCCACCTTTGGATTCCTTTTCCTTTCCAGCTCCTTTCTTTCCATTTCACGCTTCAAATCAGCCTCTGTGGCAACACAATACTCTAAGTAAAAATCAAAGACCAGTAGAGTTTGAATTCGATAGAGATATGTAAAGTAAAAGGCATATTTCTCTAAGCACTTTAATAGCGTCATTCTCTTTCTGCCAAATACTAAAAAGTTGGTTCTCAAACTTCTTGTGTCAACAACAACATAGAGCTTCAAGGTGATCCATATTATTTAAACTTTAAGCATCTGAATCATTAACTGGGGCTACCAAATTATATGGGGTGAAACTAGTCAAAGCCACATCTTTTTAATTTGTAAGAAAAGGATTTTGACCTCAAACATTCAATATTTAGTGTCACCTTAATTGGTAACCAAACTCATTTCACACGATGGGAAACGTAAAATTTGATCCTTACAAAAATATACTGCATGGCAATGAACATATTATTTCAACAAAAGAAATTTCCGACTACATTTCAATATTGAAGAATGTAGATGATATACACAAAGGTAACTGAGAGTAAGATATACTGTACATTCAGAAAAACAAACTGCATAACAGTGCAAAAATAAAAGTACAGGAAGTATCATTAACCTATTTCGTCATAGTAGTCACTTTTGTCATATCCATGAGGGTCAAAAACATCTTTGCTGAAGCAACTCCCTATCTGATCTATATCTTGATACCTCACTGCGTGCAGCAAGAAATCGGGGTTCCTATAATCCTTTCTGTTCCGAACTTCAGCATTAAAGCTTTTTCCAGCTTTCTTTAGCATAAGAAACTTGTTGATTTTTTCCTGATAAAAGCAACAAAAACATTATAATGAAAATGGCTAATAAAATTTAAATAAGAGTATAACAACAAAAGCACGCGCGGTAGATTCATTATGAAAATGTTAAAAAACAGGAAGTACAGAATACCTGCATATAACTTCTAAAGAATCTAATGCAAACACGATCTTAAAACAATAAAACATTCATCTTCTGCCTCATCCATTCACATGCATATTTTACAGTGATTTTTGGTAAACTGAATTAGTGTGTGTGCATTAAAAGAACAGACAATTTGAGTAAAAGGTCATACAGCAACAGAAAAGGACACTGAAAGGATAAATAAGATAACGTCGTATGTCAGATAATTTAATTGATAATGGATAATGCTTTCTTTTGATATATAGAATGTACTCATTGATAGAATATTGATTACATCAAGATAAGTTCATAAGAGGAATTAGCTCACTAACCACTAGACCCCAAATCCATGAACAAATATTATAGGGACAATGCTTACTAAAAGACTTACATGATAAAAAGATCAAAGAAAGAAGTAACAACTGTGCTCAAACTACACCTTTCGAAAGGCAAGAGTGACAAATCAGAAGAAACAGAAAAAAATTAGGAAATTATACAAATCCAACATGTGCATGTATAAATAATGATTTCAAAGAATTAATGCACTAGCTTGCTCGAGTCAATGAAAATTTGTTAATTATATATAAGTTAAAAGGGTCTACACATCTAACTTGCTCAGAACTAGCTAAGAGGATAATAGTAGAGTCGATTGATTGTTGGCTATAATCTTAATTCAAGATCTTACTAATCAATATAAAGCTCTAAAAATCTATATATTCAGAATATGCTTCTACTATATAGAACCTCTTTCTTCGTTCAACAATTTCTAATTTTGACAAAAATTACTTACTTGTAGTTCCTCAGAGCACATGGTTTTCGGCGGTGAAGGGAGAAAATCATCCAGGGGATCTACGTCTTTTTGTATTTCTACAGAAACCATTACAGTTTCCTCGATCACAGTCGTTTCTGATTCCATTTTAACATCCATCCTGGTACTGTTTTCAGATTGCAAAAACTCTGATTGTTCAGATGGGTGAGGAGTTCGTTGGATGTTTGGCGTTAATATCTGAACAGACCCAGGAGGAGTTATCCCCTGGAATTTGCCTGTACGGAAAAAAATATTAGGAATTAGAAACCTCAAACATGTCTTCAGGGGCTCAGGGCCCATTACATCTTTTTGATTGCAACCAATTGAATATATTAAATTGCCAGATATCTCATTCTAACAATTAATTATAATGAGACAAAACAAAATGCAATCTATTAGTCGAAAGCTTTCCATCTGTAACATGTCAAAACGGTTGCTGCATATCATGCAAGAGATCATGAACAAGAGTCTCTACTGGTATTCCCGGACCATTCTTCTGCTTTCTACGTTTTCTAGTAACCTTCAAGTGCAAGGATGCAACAGAGGTAGTACTTAAAGAGAATATCCTAACTTACTTGACTAGATACAAATAATTGCAAACTCAACTCTTTATAACAATGTAAAGCAAGACTATTAATATCATTCAATATGGGCTCAAGTATGATTATAGCAAAAGGTTTCACTTCCTCAAGGTAGAACTATAACATTAATGAATGTATTATGGGCTTGACAGTCTTCTTAGAAAAGCTGTACATTACTGCAACACATATCTAATCAGAACTACATCAATATCTGATACAATAACAAATCGTCCTACTATAACTCCCAGGTATTAAGTAACAGCAAGCTAGAAGAAATCCAGTCAAAATTGCTACTTTCCAGATTACTATTCTAGAGTTCTAATTGTTGTCTGATCCCTTCTCTGAATGTATGACATATTTTCTGTACATTAATGAGTTAAATACATACAAGATTTCCTATTCGCTTGTGTCTTAAACATTTTCTTTTACAAACGAATATATCTATCCTAAGTCCCGTAAAAATATAACAAATACAAAATATTGTATACAACACAACAAAACACATACAAATAACAACTTCAGATCAAAATCAATAAACAGTAATTAATACAAGACAACATACCATTTGCATTTTGAATATCTTCCCCCAAAAAAACATGACCAGCACGCATAATTTCCCCTTCCTGTAGTCAAATTGCATAAAACAAGTAAAAATCTTTATTTTTCCTAAACCAAATTACCAATAGTAAAACAAACAGAGATTGAGCAAAAACAAAATCACCTCAGCTTCTGGCGACATTGCAGTTTCGTCATGGCCATAGTCAACAATAGTTAAACTTCTCCTTTCGAAAGTAGTAGTAGTAGTAGATTGAAGCAATTGAGTAGGTGGTGGTGGTGGTGGTGATGAAGATACAGAAACATCAGGTTTAGGCGTTAGTGTTGAAACCCTATCTTCTTTTAAATTTGAATCTTCTATTGAAAGAGAATTTTGAGATTGAAGAAGAGAAGAAGGACTAGTTGTAGTTTCTTTCATAAAAGAATCTAAAGGAACTTTATTATCAAAATTCTCTAAATGTTGTTCTTCTTCTTCTCTGTCTTCTTCATAAGCTTCTTCCATTTCTTCATCTTCTTCATCATTATACATAGATAACAAAGCAATTCCTTCTGATTCTTTCTTCTTCGTTGCCATTGAAATTTCTAGGGTTTCGTTCTTCGAAAAATTCTGGAACAAGAAGAAGAGAGAGTCAGAGATTAGAGAGATTGCGCGAAACCCGATTAATTAGAAAATTAAAGGGCCAATGGGCCTTTAAAAGGCCCATTTATCAAAACTAGAGCCCATTCTCTTGTATCTGTGATTAGTGATTAATAGGGTCTAGGACTCTAGGGTATTGCTTCTTTCTCTGCATTCTTTACCTTGTCTCGTCCTTCATCTTCTTCAACATGAGTGCAAATATGCTTCGTTTTCCCCTCAACAGTAGTTCCTTTTTCTTTATCATCAATCTCACTTATTCCTCGTTCTTTCGCAACTGTTGTTGAATCATCTGAAACAAAAACGTCGAATTTATCTTTCAGCAAACAACTTGGAAACTTACTTCACTATGAGGATGATGTGAATGATAAATGGAAGAAAAAGGTAGAAGAAAACATCCTTAAAGTTTTCACCTCCACTACCTTACTCGAAATTATTTTCGACTGGCAAAAATAGCCATTATTCTAATTCACATCTGTGCAATACCTTTCTTCAACTACTTTATATAAATATCAGCATGTTGACTATGCAAGAGAGCTTATGGATGAAATGTACAAAGTTATTTGATCAAGTGCCCTACTAAATGGGATTTTTTTGATGAGTTAGTTGATAGGATTTCGCAAGGAGAGTCTGTCAATAAGGAATATCTAATCCATGTGGGATGGTGACTAATATTTGCAGCGACTCTGATGTTCCTCCTGTTAATAGTATTATACCATTGATCACTAAGCTGTCTCAAACTGGTCATGCAGACACGGCATGGGACTTTGCATGTATTGTGCTTAAAGCGCCTGGGGCTGGTTATCTTGATGATGTATCATGCATTTATGATTTATTGGATGGCTTTGGTGAAGAAAATAATTCAGAGAAAATCAAATTGGTAGTGAATGAGATGAGCAAATGCATTGCACTACTACTCGATGTAATTTCTATTGATCATCTTTTGTAGAATGCAAAAACTTGACAATGCTCTGCAGGTGTTTGACTGCAATGAAGGAAATAGCAGAGGAGATGGTTCTTATTATTATTCTGAATCACCTGATATAGTTATTATTTATAACATCTTAATTGAAAAACTTTGTAAGGCTGGAAGGCAAGAAGAGGGTTTTGTTTTGGTTGATTGCATGAGATCTCAGCATAATTGTTCTCCAAATGATGTTACCTACAACATCTTGATTGATAAATTTTGCAAAGCAGGTGAGATGGAGAAGTCAAGTAAATTATTTGATCAAATGATAAGAGAGAGTTTCTTCACAGTATGGTCACTTATGGTGCCATAATCCATGGGTACTGCGAAGCTGGTAAGCTTGACGATGCCTTAAAATTCTTCAACGTAATGAGGTCTTTTGATGTTCCACCTAATATGTTGATATACAAAATTCTTATTGACTGATTGTGCAAAGAAAAGAAAATTGAAGATGCGCTGTTGTTGATAAATGATATGAAAGTTGAAGGAGTGCTCCCAGATGTTGTAACCTACAATGCCATATTCCAGGCCCTTAAAGAAATGGATTATTTGGATAAAGCATTCAAGCTGATGGATGATATGAAAGAACAGGGTTGTGATCCAAATAATATAACCGTGGATATCTTATCGGGTTGGGTTTCCAAAGTTGGGGAGACGGAAAGATTGAGAAGCTTTATTTGTGCTTAAGTTCTTGTTTGGAGGAGAGGTTTAAAAGTTTAAAACTGGGAAGAACTGTTGGTTTTCTCAGCTTGATCAGGTTCTAATTTGCTAGAGTTTGTGTGCTGCAGGAATTTGTTGGTTTTTAAGGTTCGAAACATAAGTTTTAATTTCTATTGGATTAATCAAATGAGTACGAAATGTTATAATTTGTTGCAATTTAATTGCTAATATTTTTGATGATTTCAGTTTTGATATAATGAATGTAGATGATGCAAGTCCCAAATACACAAACTACAGTATGCCTAAACTGTATTTGAGGCATTGGAAAAGTTAGGATGAAATTTGTGGAAAGTGGAAAATTGTTATAACGAATGTGCATGATAAGTAAAATTTCCCTGGCAGTGGCAACTTTCGTTGGCTTGCCTGAGATTCCAACACCCTCCAATAATTATTTGCCATGAAAAAACAATATGTCAATTATATTTTCGCATTATCAGTTAGACACGCATATAGTACATTTTTTTACTACTAGAGTACTAGGTTTGCATTATGGACACTGGTTTCTGACTTGGGCGCACTGTGCACAACTGGGGAGAAAGGATTTGAGGCAAAAATAAATACTATTGTTTTCTCCCACCACAATATGTAGCGGCTCAATTCATCTGCCACAGTTTGTAGTGGTTCACCTGACAATAAGTAGACGGCACATCAATCTCTTCACACAAGAGTAAATCTGCTCAAACTACACAACTTCCATTTTCCTTGTTCTGAAAGTCTGATTGAGAGAAGAAGTGGAGGAGGTAGAGGAAGACAGGGATGGTATGAAGCTTCTTCACTGCTCTGGTTGCCCAACCACCTATTGATGAGTTTTTCACTTTTGGCGCTTCGACTTCCAGGAGATGACTTTGCTCTTCTTATTGGGTTCTGCCTTTATGGGTTTTAGTCCTCTCTTTGATGTCTGTATCTAGGTCTTGCTTTAGGTCCATGTATGTCCAAGCTTTTTGCTTTGTTAACAACCTTCTTAGTAGTTCTTACTTGTAGTGAGGTAAGGCCCAGTCCCTTCACAGAACTATTTTTCTGATTTTTAATTACAGGTGTGGTCGGCCAAACCTCACAGCTATTTAGGGTTTTTTTTTTTTTTTTTGTTTTTTTTTTTTTCAGCGCAGTTTGTCCTATAATTCCTCAAACTTTTATCAATAAAATTTATTTTGAATTAAAAAAAACAATAAATCAAAAAAACCTGACAATAAGTATAGTTTATCAGTTTTAAATCAAAGTATCCATGTATACTTAGATTAACAAGCGTAAAACCATGCCATCTCACTGCATTGGTTGGGCACTTTCGTTACAAATTTGTTGTATTGGCATTGCTCTTAAGTGGGAAATACTACAACCGACTTAAACTCAAAATACCAAAAACAACCAACTCAAATTAAAACACACTAAGTGAATGCACGTCTAACATACGTATCATACAATTTGGTTTCCTTGTTTCGTGTTAAAAGCAAAGTCAATTTCTTGATTTGTAGGTAACTAACTACATGTTTAATTATTTATACTGAAATTATTTAGTGACCCTTTATATAAAAGAAGATAGATTTTAATTTGTCAAATAGGGAAAGGACTTTCTTGGTAAAAAATTCGCATCAGAAAAAAAACGCTCCTCTTACGTTATAAGTAGAGATGGGCCATGGGGTATTTGACCTAACCCACTAACCTGAGTCCAATTAACATACCGGCAAACCCAATAAAAAGGTTTCCCTCGGACTGGGCCTTGGTTTGGTTGGTCGCATTCACTTTGGTTTAATGGTTTATGTCTTTATGAATCATGCTTTCAAAATCACTAATGAAGAAGATATAAACTTTGGTTTAAGAAATTATCATCATGCATATATCATCAATCTTACAATAATACAATTGTTGCGTGGAAATGTATTACTTACACACCGTGACAGAAATATTGTGTTATTTTGTGCAGCATGACAGACGGAAATCATCATCAGTATACTAGCTGGTCATGGACTCATGGGTAATGCCGTAATGGTTTGATAAGTAAAACAACAAAGTCATAATATATGTCGGGACAGAAGAGTATCAATTGAGTAGATCGACTACATACAAACACTGTTATTCTTATCAGATTTTAGATGATATGTCACACTCTCTGCAAACTCTTCTACCAAAAAACAACAAGCTTTTTCTTCAACTGTACGTCTTCTTTCTTCCACTTGTAGTCTTTCTAACGAACAAGTTTATAACTGTCACCTTCCAGACTCGTGAGTCGATCTATTTCGGATTCTTCTTTACCTTTGCAAACAAACAAACAAACCTTCATCTACCAAGACTAAAACTGACTTATAACACAGCTGCTGGTTCAGAAAAGTAGCTGCATGCTGCTGGGTTCTTTGTGGTTCAATTTCAATTAGCTGGTCCCATCTAGCTTGGAAAATGAGATGCATCATGCATGGCCTATCTTTGAATCTTTGATGATGTTGATTAAACATAAGTGTATTAACCATATTTGTGAGGTTGGTCAATACATTAATGAAAGATGATGTGTAAATGATATGAACAATAATAATAAAGTAGAGACATGAACACCATTGTTTACATGGTTCGGCAATTGTGCCTACATCCATGGAAAGGGAGAAAGAAGTTTATTATAGTAGTGGTGGTGATACAAAATAGGAGCTCAATTATGAGGAGAGCTCGAGAGAGATTAGACCTGAGAGGTGAGGTCTCATCATGAGAGATTGGGGAGGTCATTGATCATGAGACCTCACCATGAGATAGTGTTGAGAGCATTACACTATCAGAAGATAAGATATGATATGATGCCAGGAATGAGTGATTTGCCTTCATATTTATAGGCTTACAATGTAACTCCATTCCTAGCAATTAATGAGGTAATGATGAGAGAATATCTTTGTAGTAATTGGCTTTAACTTTGTAACTTGTGTCATCAAGAGAGAGCCCATTAGATATTGACATGTGGCACCATGATGGACGGTAGAGATGGTGCCACATGTATGTTGTATATAGTACCCCTACAATAAGCAAGTCGATCTTTGAATCAAATGCTAAAGATCCATACGAAGGACTATGTTGATTAAACATAAGTGATCAGTCTTCTTTGATATCATGGACCACTAGCTAGCTAAATGCCTGATCACAACGTACCTGAACAATCATGCTATCAAATTTTAAAATGGTTGTTCTTAATTAAAGTAAATCAAACTGATCACATAATATATATATATATATATATATATATATATATATATACATTTTTTTTTTTTTCTAAAGAACTGATCGCATAATCATGTGCTTTCATAATATCTGATCGACTTATGCAAAAATATACAAACATGAATAATTAAAAGTCGGTTTGGTGGGGCAATCATGTTTTGTGTTCTTGTTAAGCATCTTCTGCTTTGTCCTTTTTGCTCTCTTTTGTAGATTCAAAGTTGTAAGGCAACCAAAAACACATATAAAGTGAGAACCAGCAGTTAATCTTTTTCCATAGAAGAGACAAACAATTAGTGGGATTCTGATGATCAAAAAGAAGAGCTCACCATAACATTTCTATACATTGTTCAGACTTCAGAATTCAGATCAATCTGCCTTTGAGAGTTGAGACCCCTATATGCAAATTTATGAACTGTTTGTTGCTTAGAAGAGCACAATCCCTTGATCACTTTCTTAGACACCAGAGCAGAGCAGTACAGTACTATATGCAGTATGCTTTCATGCATGCTGTACGAAAATGCGCCTACATGTATTTTTCTGCAGGCTGCAGTAAGAGAAGGAGAACAAGTCTTTCGATAAATCTCAATATTACAATATGAATTCAAGCAGATTGCATTTATGAGGTGTATGTATATAATTCTGTTTATACTAATTATATTCGAGACATGATTTGAGTTCATCTACAGTTTATGCCAATTCACAGCCTATGTATATTTAAGATAAACTGTATGTGCACGAAGGCACATTTTGCAAACAATGCAACCAAAAGTCCAAAATAAACATGTTTAATATACACAAAAAAACATTACAGGAGAGAAGAACAAGGCTTTGAGCCTTGAATTGATGACTATATTTTGCAGAGCTGACAAGGAGATTCTAGCGCAATCAAAACTCAGACCCAGGATGTATATCTTTAAGCAACCCTACAACTTGTTGCATGGTTGGTCTTTTTAGAGGTGACTCGGCAGTACACAAATACCCAACTCGTAAACTGTCAACCATCTGACTTGTCACCGATTCACTGCTGAGTTTTAACCTTGGATCCAATGCTTTAACTCCTTCGCCCTCCTTCACCAAGCGTCTTACCCAACTCACTGTCTCATCCGAGCAATTTTTCCCAGTTAACAATTCCATTAACACTACACCAAAGCAGAACACGTCAGCTTCAGTATTTCCGATTAAAGCATCATCATGAAACCCAAAATCAGCAATCCGGGGTTCCAAATCGTCATTTAGGAGAATGTTGGAAGGAACCAGGTGGCCATGAATGATAGGCTTGGATCCCGCATGGTGAAGATAAGCGAGTCCACGGGCAATTCCTACTGCAATTTGGTGGCGCATCCGCCAACCTTTTGCATCTGAGGAGGAGATATGTGGTCCACTGAATTCCTCATTTTGAAGATCCCATGTGTCAGAACTCCAGTCTTCCACGTCTGGTTCACCAGTTGGGAGCCCGTGGAGCCACGTATGCAAGTCCCCGTTTGACATGAACTCGTATAATAGCAGCTTTTCTTTCCCTACAAGAATTTAATGCATATATTATCACACATATATTACATCAAATTGTTTATCTAGTATCTATAGTACCATACACAAAATAAGGAATATATTTGGCACACAATAGTTGTCAGCAAAAGACTCAAAACCCAACTGTTTCGCAGTCCCCAATTCACTATAAGCAATAAAGCAAATAAGCAATCCGTAGCTGCAATACACACACTAGTTATCAACAAAAGACTTCGAAACCTAACTGCTTCACAGTCCCCAATTCACTATAAGCAATAAAGCAATGTGTTGCTGCAATATGTATAAATTAATTTT
Organism: Aquilegia eximia; assembly: GCA_023053565.1. Classification (NCBI taxonomy): domain Eukaryota; kingdom Viridiplantae; phylum Streptophyta; class Magnoliopsida; order Ranunculales; family Ranunculaceae; genus Aquilegia; species Aquilegia eximia. The sequence continues at coordinate 14,119,307 of JALIGU010000001.1, forward strand.
TTACAACAATTGATAAACATTTTTTCAATGCCAGCATGGTGCATATTTTGAAGTAGTGCCATAAAATTGCTTATCAATAGTCGCTCACAATCTACAGTGTTACGGAACACAAGTCCCCTATTCAACTAAATGCTCCCTCCAAATCTTCCATGTGCAACAAGTTGCGCAACCAACCACCAAACTTAAATGCCAGATATCAATCTAATTCTGCGTTTCTGAGTGATCAGGCTTAAATGCACTTACTGTTATCACTCATTTAACATCCTGACCCCAAAACAGGTCCAATATAGTAGGGCGTAGCCTATTTAATTTCTATGTGAAGTCATTTAATACTACAGATTCTACCAACAGCAAAAAGACTAACCTGCAATGCAATAACCCAGCAATGGCAACAAGTTTGGATGTTTAATCCTCGAGATATCATCAAACATAGCAACAGCATCATCCCGCTCAACATCTTTAAATTTCTCCAACACTTTAATTACCACGTGTAACTCTCCAGGCAATATAGCTCTATAAACGGGCCCACTTCTTCCTTCTGCTAACTGAGACTCTTTTCCAAAATGTGACGTGGCAGCAATCAGATCCGTAAATGTTAAGTTCATCAAAGGTTTTTCAAACATCATAACTGGTGCTGTTGATGATTCTTTGATGTTCACTACCCATGTTCTTGATTCGGTTTCAAATGAAAACGGACCCGATATATCGGTTTTAATTGAATATTGTTGTACCGGTTTAGATATTGCCCATCTCTTTCTTTCCACTATCTTTCTTCTTCTTCTTCTACAAACACAAGCACAACAAACAACCATGGCTAATACAACTAAAAATGCTCCTGAACTCACTGAACTGATAAGTAAAACTTTGTTTTTCGATTTGGGTTTTTTTATTTTCAGGGGTTTAGCAATGGGTTTATGTTTGATTTGGTGATTAGGAGATGGAGGTGAAGGTGGAGGTTTTGAATGTGATGATGAAATTGGGAAAAAAGGGGTTTTTGAAGTATTAAAATTTCCAGCTTGAATGAAAGCAGACTTACCAAATTTCTTGATTTTTTCTGAACTAAGTTGTCCAGTGAAGTTATTCAATGAAACATTTAAGAACTTGAGATTAGAAAGAGAAGGAAGAGAACCATTCATTTTGTTGTCAGAGAGGTCTAGATATTGTAATGAGTGAAGACTAGAAATGGGTTTTGAATTACCAGAAATTTTGCAGCTTGAGAGATTTAAATACTCTAGTTTAGTTAGATTCTCTAACCCAGAAGGTAAAAGCTCCAAACTATTACGTGAAAGATCAAGAACCTTAAGGTTTGAAAACTCGGAAAGATGAACAGAGTTAGTAAGCCTATTGTGAGACAAATTGAGCTTTTGAATAGATGAAAATGAACTATTTTCTGAAATGGGTTCAAACCCAACACTTCCACCGAATTTATTCATAGCTAGATTGACTTCAACAAGGCTTGGAATTGACCAGAATGAACCAGGAACAGAGCCTTGTAATGAGTTGTAAGAGAGATCAATAGATTGCAAGTTAGACATGTTTTTGAGAAAAACCCATGAAATTAATCCACTTAGATTTCTAGATGGAAGCTTAATTTCCTTAATTGAAGGATTTGGGCAACTCGTGTTTATGGATTTAAATGAAGAATTTTTAAATCCAGAAACAGAGCTAAAGGCCTTGGAGATTAACTCATAGTCTGTCGTATTACAGATAGATTCAGCAAAAGATAGAAAACAGAGAAGTAGCAGAATCTTGAAGAATAACTCCATTCTTGAAAAAACTATCTCTTACTATCCATGAATGAATTTACAGAGAAAGAAAGAAGAAGAAGAAGAGGAGAATGAAGAGAGTTGGTACTTGGTGAAGCAGTTAAAGTGGAGAGTGTGGTAGTTAACGACGTTAAATAAATGACGGAGTACTTAACGGAGGTAGTGGTAGAAATTTATTGCTAGAACGGTGAGGAATGTGATTTCCAAAGAACATTCAAGTCATATAAAGTACCGCTACATGTTGCGCAATTGCAAATGTTTCAAAGTTTGTAATATTTTTATGACGAAAATACCCTTAGAGATTTTGTCAAACTGATGATATTGCTTTGTGTTGAAGCAATGTGAGTGAAGAGGAATGAAGATATATATGGTTTATGGAAAGTTGGTTTGCCTATATAAAAGTTTGGTTTTATTTTCGAACCATATCAAGAAACAACCATGTGTGGTGACCCAAATAATTCAAGCTATTGCAGTCAATAGTGGTTGTAAGGTAGTAGAAAAGGAATACTTTCAGTTGGATTAGGTGACTTGAAAAAACTTTGCAAATTGCAATGAAATGAAGAATGGTTATAGGAGTAACTTTGGAAATTTGCACAAAAATTGCAATTGTCAATTGTTTAATGTTCTCTCATATTGAAATGGGAAGTTTTGACTAAAAACATAGATTCCGTGTAAGATTCATGAATGATGTCTTACATGATTGGTTAGGTTAAGTATGAACACACAGAATATGGAATGTGTTAATTGGAAAACTATATAATGTAGAAGACTAGAAGTAATCTTTTTGATAACTGTCATCAAAGTCAATACAAGGTCAACTGAAGTTTGTGAAGTTGGACTATGAAGAGGTGTATTAGATGCAAAGTGATTAATTCAAATTTATTAGGGCTTCAAGTTCTGCGGGACAGAAACAGATCGAAAATATCCCCAAAGGACATACAAATCAACAAATTTTGGACAAAAATACCCTCCTTAATCATAATATAATCATAAGTCAGATTATATATAGTAGATATAATGCACTGAACAAAAATATAAAGTAAACTTAGGGAGTGATTAATCCTAGTAAGAAAGGGCAAAGTAAAAAATACACAAGAACTTAGCACTATGATTAAACCTAAAATCAAAAGTCTTTGTCCTTTTCAGCAAGTCAACAAAATCTGCATATCCTGTTAAGGACGATAGTTTAAACAGATTGACCTTTTGGAGGGTTGACTATAAACAAATTGTCCTTCCCACCCAGACTGTCATTGACTCCATCATTCTCAAAAGTTACTTGTTTAATTAAAAAGATCAATTTGTTTAAAAGGATCTCCATAGTCCATACAAATAGGATCAATTTAGTCTCAGTTGTAGAAGAACTGCAAGGAATGTGAACTGTAGAGGCTCACCGCTCACCTTAAACCCCAAAATGGAAATCAGTCACATGAGCTGATAAGCACACAAAGAGTAAAGGACCCAAAACAATATAACCTATCCAAGCTCCTTGATGCTAAAGAAAGATATGTAAAACTATAATGTGACAATATGAATATCATCACAACCTTGAGCCTATTTTTTGGGTGTTTTTGTCAAAGTACACAAACGGCATTCTTTTTTTTTTCGCTAGACACAAACGGCATTCTTACCTCTTTATTTTTAATGGAAAAGCTCAATTATATTCTCCTCTTTCCCTTACTTAAATCTAAATTTATTTCTTTTTATCTATCAATTTATATCTTTTGCTTTTCCTTTTTCTTTTGATATATCTTGTTCCGGTGGTCCACTTTTAGCATGAAGAAGCATTTTTCAATTAACTTCGTCCATGCATGTTGAGTCTTATATAGCTAGTGTGTGCAGATGGTCCTATTGTGTGGATGAGCTGACTAATATATTCTATATAAGCATTATTTATATATTAATTCCATTTCATTACCCTTATCAAGTCTAAATCACACTCGTAACAAAATAACAAGTATTCTTAGAAAATATTACCATCCAAAAAACTATTCTTAATTAGAAGTTAGAATATGAGTATGATGGTCTAGATGGAGTCAAATTCATATTGTCATTCTTTCTTCTCCATCCCGTTTTGTTTATCATATATTTCCCATGAGCCAAGTGATGGACTGAAAAGCTATACCTAATCCATATAGTTCTAAACAACTATATGCCATTAGAATGACAACTTACAAGTCACAACTGAGATCCCTGAAATGTATAAGAACTTCACATATTCTCGGCATCATTGCTTACATTTCCAGTGGGATTTTGCTGCCTTATTTGTGTATTATAAATTTATAATTACATTTCTGTCTGAAGTTGTTGTTGGTTAGCATTTGGATGTTCATGCAGGTTTGAGTGAATACGTACACCTGCTCTGCTCCTCATCTCGATCAAACTATATCGCTTTAAGCTAGCTGGAGTTGTTATCTAATTAACAAACCAATTAACTTCAGGATATGGGCACAAGTTTAACGGTGAGATATGATTAATTTAATTAGCTGTACTGATCAGTTACAGACTTACAGCTTACCAGTTATATAAACACACAAGTTTGTAATGCAAGCAAGGGAAGATGGCTACTTCAACATGCGCAGAAGTGGTGACATTCTTGACCCATCAATTGACATATCAGGCAATTTTATCGGCCCATATATAACTTTAGATAGGGTATGTTCAGAAAATTAGAAGGCTACTCAAGGGGCAAGGGTTCAAAACAAGGGCTTGGGTCTCCATTTTCTGAAAGAGCAGGGTATCAATATGATTACCCTTTAAGTAGATACCAAAACAATTAATTGCAGTCCAACTCCAAGGTCCACTAGATGGTTACATGGAAGCTGAAATCTAAACTCTAGCAATAACTACAGCATTCAAGACAGTTTCAGCTTTCAAGGATCAAGCTTAGTTTAACATTTTTTCCCAAGGATTGGGTGCCTTGTAGAATCAAGCTGATGATCACACTAGTCAGAACAATCCTTGTACATACTGATTACTACTGAGTTGTATATGACCCAAATTGTACCCTCTTAAAGCCAAGGAAACAACGCCAGGGCCAATCTGAGTAACAGCCTCAAGTAGTCCAGTAACAGTAACTCAGCAGATCAAGTGACACTTCATTCATTATCCATTTACTCAAAGGATGTGGTATGCTTGTTTTAACCAAGGTTTAGTCTTGATCTCTGATGGTTCTTATGGCTTATGATGCTAGGCAGTTGGCAGTGGCACACCAGAAGTTGGTCCACTTTGTTTTGCTTTGTTATTCAGAAGTCGGTCCTCTTTGTACAGACTGTCCATAGATAGTTCTTTATTTTCACATCACTACTTTCAACTAGTTAACAGAACAAACACATTGCCAATATGTTCAAATAATAATTATAAATAGCCATAGGTAACTGTTAAAGTTATCCCTCCAAAAATACAGGCTTTTGAGAAAAGAGAGAAAAACAAAAGATGTTAACCATTTCATAGTACATTGCCTTGTCAGGAGTTAAAACATTTTCCTACTAAATATCTTTTCCTTCCACGATAGTTAGCCAGCATTTCCCCTTCAGTTGAACCTTCTACCACCATCACCAACTTCCATTTCCAAATTGACAATCCCTTCCCAAAATGTACATTGCCACCACAGTAGTAACATTCAACAAAACCTCCATCTACGTTGCTTCCAATACCTTCGGAGTATCAGACTCTCAGTAAGTTTGGCAACCATCACCACTGGTGCCACTTCCCGTATGGGAATAGTTCGGCACAGAATATCCTGTCCCATGACGATCAGAAGCATAGGCACTGCTACCATACTCGTTCCAGCCATCACTACGACCTTCTCTCCCAACAATATAACTGCAATCGTTTGCTCTTCTAATAGTACTCCGAGGAAAGGAACTTTCAAGACATCTAATATTGACAGCCATCTTTATTCCACACACCCCAATTTTAATCTCAAACTCTACAACATCTCCTTTGGCGAGGGAGCTTTGGTAATCCTTGGATGCCAATGAAAAGCGATTGAAGAACAGCGTATCGCCTCCCCTGTCAGGAGCAATGGATCCATAACTCTTCTTGGTGTTGATCCACTTCACAACTCCGGTCAACCTAGATGCCTGCATGATCGCTTGATAGGGGAGTGTATTTGAATCACAATTCAAGGGCTGCGAACGAGTGATTGCTGGATGCTTGGGAGGTACATTTGAGAAAGTAGTCTTATGTTTATTTGATTCTGGCAAACTTGCTAGTTTTTCTTGCTTGGAACATCTTTGTTTTCTCCATTTTTCCTCCTTGTCAGTTGAATGGCAATGGTCACTACTGGACATACCATTTCCCCAATAAACACATGGAGCTTGAGTGTCACAGACATAGCAATGGCACTGCAAAATCAGAAACAATGCCATAATTAATTTGAAGGAAATTACTAGCCACAAGAATACACGGCAGAATAAATTTTCAAGCTGTAGCAATCGAACTGATTAGTTTTTAAGGAAATTCTTTATTACAACAAACCTATACGTTGAAATAAGTTTCTCACAGTTACAGTTGTCTTACCAGACCACAATGCTTGTCATGTGGACTGGAAATGAAAGGAAAACTAGCACACAGATGCCGTGGATGCGGGTAGTCTCTGCATGCTATCTGTAAAAGAAGCAAATAATCAAAGATTCAAGCTGGGCAACTGTAGACATAGCATACATATGAGTTTCCTTATAGTAAAAAATCAGGCATACAAACTGGAGGAGTCACCTACTATAGTTAGAAATTTTAAATTATTACATCAAACAGTTGAATCACTTCTATGAGAAACAGTCAGAGAGATGGTTGCCACACTGCCACCTGGACTGTCTCTGTGTTCGGCAGTAATTTGTACATAATAAGAAATCAAAATCGTCTAAATCTGAATAAACCTGTATTCTAGGAATAAAGTTTACAAAGTATAATATATGTTTACTCAGCATTATACGGTTTCCTCAGCATATATGAATGTATTCATCATGTAAGGATGCATAAGTGATAGGGTGATGAGCTAGAACAAGCCACAGGGGCACAGAGCATGTTTATGTGCATTTATACATAGAAGTAGAAGTGTATGAACCTAGGAGAGATTGAGTTCAATCACAAAGTGTTTCAATTTCATGGATCATCTCGCAATGGGGCTTCTGCTAATCAATCCATGCAACAGAAGCTTGTAACGAACTTACTTGAAACAGAAGGACTAGAATATTATTTGGACTCCAAGATCTTCTTCATCCAATACATGTCGTTCTCTCCTCATTAACCATAAGTTTCACAAATCTTATCAACTTGGGGAAGAAAACCCCGAATACTGTACATCAATTTTTCCTCTCAAAATCAATAGCTAGCCGTCTTGCGGTCTTCCCCTGCCATGCTCTCCCATTCATGGATAAACCCTAAAACTTGATTACTGACATATTGCTTCCCAATTCCTCATTCTAAAATAATACTCTCATCATTTTATTCAAACTTATTACAATTTTACAAAATCATACAAAACACTAATTGCACAAAAGATGTCTAATTGCTTAGCAGTAATGAAGTTTCCATCTTTCTATGTCAAATTGAATGAGCATTACAAATGAAACCATACAAAATACTGAATGCACAAAACAAAAAGTTTCCATCTTTATTAAAGGGGCATTACAAATGAAAAAAAAAAAATCTATGATTTTCAACTCAATTCATTCTTCAATAATCAATTATGTAAAATACCTGACCCTTCTCGGCGAAGATTACCAATTCCTCAGATCCATTTTCAGTGTCATTCTTCACAACTTCAACTGGTTTATCAGGATCACCTTCCAAAATGAAACAATCATCCTTCTTTACAGTAGAATAAGAAGAAGAAGAAGGCCTTTTCCTCTTCTTCTGTTTCTTTCTTACTTTAAGATCATCATCTTCTTCATCTGAACTTATATAAACGATCTCATTGCTTAATGCCATTAAGATGAAATTCTCTGTGTTTGGGGGTTTGGAAATTAGGTTTTTCTTTTTATATTAGTAATAGAACAATGGCACTCTTTACCAAAAATATTTAGAACAATGGCACTAGATTTTTGACGAGAAAAACCTAAGAAATTCAAATTTATAACAACGGTCAAGGTTTGCAGAATGGTAATTAAGGTTAGCCTACTAGCCTAGCCCTTGGGGCCCATGTTGGTTGTGAGATGTGACTATAATTAGTTCCAGAAAAACATATGTTGCATTATTACTGATTAAAATGAATATACTACTAGAAGAGCAATGGTGCCGCGGTGGTGGTGGTGGTGGCGATAAGGCAGATAGTTTATATACTCAAGGAGACCCTGACCATATGAAAAGTCACTACTACTAGGAGGGCTACTAGCAAGTTTGTATACTTAAGGAGACCCTGACCATATGGAAAGTCACCACTACTAGGAGGTAGGAGGGTAGCTAGTAAGTAGTCGAGGAACGGAGTTGGGCGTAGTGTTGCTAAATGTCACGTATTAGTTACTGCGGCATCCATGACCATTAAGCAAAGGATAGTCACATTCTAGTGATGAAGGGTTCAATGGAAGTGGGAAGAGATGCTACTGCCATTGTGGAAGGAAATGTATCTATGATGGAAAGTTCAATGGAACAGTGTTTTATGGTTAAATGTTGTAGATGTAGATTGTTACTTCTTTGATTTGAATGTGGATAATGTGACATAGGTGATATTGTCATGGCATGAGGCAACCTAGATGAAGATCTGTTGCTAACTGGCTATGGTTAGTTATACGCGTAGGAAGAGGAAGGAGTAACTGTGCAAACTTGGTAGGAGTCATATGTTTAATCTTTAGACTCACACTATCTCTGTTTCTCTCCCTGTTCCTGGTTCTTCTAGTATATTTTTTTTCATATTTATTTCTTTACATTATGATTATTCCTATTCAAGTAAGTATTCATTCTACAAGTTATCCTTAACGGGAAAGAACTCACCAAGCAGCAATTCTAACAATATATTCCTTCAACAAAAGATGCAATGTGAAGATCAATCATCGATTGATGAAGAAGGTGAGTTTAATGTTCATGTGTTTGTCATAATTTTCCTGGGGGCATGGGCGTGGTGTAGCCTTTTGGGCTAGGCCATTACTTTTTGCTGATTTAGATAATTTAAGTATGTTATACATGTTTAAGATCATATTGTGCTCTAGTATTTTCCTTTTCTGGCTAGTTATTGAGATTAATGAATCTCCACAGTTGATGGTTTTTCTGTATCGCTACGTTCAAAGGTTTATGCTAGGTAATGTATGGATGCAGTTGCAGACACAAGCATTTTACTTCTTCATTATTCCATAGAAACCACTCTTTTGTTATCTGGTCAAACAGATTGTGTAGTCTTGTGCAAACAGATACAAAGTTACAGACCAGATACAGACACTCAAACAACAGTCCTAACGACAGAAGATGGCCACTTCAAAGGTGTTTTAAGCTCGGACTAAAAAATTAACAAGTTAATTAAAACATTTGCATCAACATGTTCAAAATGGATTTTGTTACTAATGCAAAATACAACATACGTGGCGTTGTTATTGTTTACCTTATGAACAGGTTTGTACTCTTATCGGTTTTTCTTGCTTAATGCAAGTAGCTTAACATATTAGGCACAGGAGGGGTACGGGGTACCTGAAGGTCTTGATGGAAGAGCAAGAGAAACTCAACATTCAGAAATCCAAAGGAATTTACATTCAAGTAGGAATATTGTTTCAACAAAACTACAGGAGAGGTTTTGACAGAGTGGGGATAAACTCGGACACAAATAAACTCCACGTCAAGAATAATTGAGGTTAGTTGCAAATTACATCCAAATCTTATGATAAATATGAGAATATCATCTGAATTGAGGCCAACTTAAATTTTACAGAATATGTTAAGCTCACTACAAAAATACAAGGGAAATAAAAAAGAAGTCGGCATTCTCAAGAATGTAAGTGGAATCATCAAGCCTAGAAGGTAAAAAGACTGAAAGTATTCTTTCCATCTCATTAAAAGTTTTAGTGTTTTTCATTACCAAAAAGAGTAAAAAAAGTTTAGTGTTTTTGTGCAAGTGGGAAATTAAGAGCACCCTCTTGTTGCCCTGGCTGCTGGCAAGCTTGCAAGGGATGTCCAGGTAAACCTATTGTATCTTGTATCTAGTTTTATTAGGAGCAGTAGGTTAAACTGTTTCATTTATTTTGTTTCTTGGTGTGAGTAGGTCTCTGGAAGTGTTACATACAATTGGCATTCCGTGGATAAGTAATTGAGTTTGTTCCGCAGAGGACATCGGCCTATATCATTTGAGTCAAGGCATCCATATTTTTGGCTGTGGATGCAAAAATAAATAAGATTATTCATCTAAAGTCTTTATTGACCATGCAGATGTTCTTGTTAAACTTATAACAAGGTAGAAACTTCAAGCAATCACACCTGACCAGGACAGAAATATTCATCAAGGTACAATTACATTAGTCATATAAGCAACCAGAAAATTTGAGATGGATGGCAGATTGCATTAGTCATATAAGAAACAACCTCAAGAATTATCAGGAAAACAAATGATCTCCAAAATTTTCCAAAGAAAAACAACAACTGATATGGCCACAGCCATGTATCATTCAGGTATTTCATCAAATACATGTAAAACTAATACATATGGTAAACACATCTTAGTAAATATTTCAAATGTAAATGTCACTAATCAGTACAAACAACATAAGTAGTATAGATTCGCCAAATGGAAAGACATTCAACAACAAGAAGAAGATGAAGGAAAGACGTATAAATCTAGTAGTTGTCGCACTGAGTAATTTTTCACATGAGAATGAGATTTGCTTAAAGCTATTGTTCTAATGGTAGAAATTTGATGTTGAATTCTCTCTCTAATTCTAATTTCATAACAGACTCAATAGTTGCATTTCTTTTAAGAAGCTCTTCTTTTACAATGAGGTCAATCTTCTTCTTCAAAGTTACCCAATTGTACCATTTCCATGTTAGTCATTTCTTCCCACCTCTTTTCTTTTTTTCTTCAAGGTAACTAACTTGTGTACCAAGATAATATTCTAGAATATCCATTACAAGAAATGTGTCACCTTCTTTCATTTTCCTATCTGTTTCTTCCACTGCTTCTTCTTCTTTTTATTGGGGTTTAAGGTTCTCTAGAGATTTCTTTTTACAAGTGGCGACATTCATGGGCCATTAACAGACCCATATCCATATATATCGGCCCAAACCCAAATCCACACCGCTTAAGATTCTAAAACAGCACGTGCGATCTTGTGACTGTTAGGGTTTAAATCAGGGGTTATTTGCAGAGAAGTTGTTTGTCGAAAAGCTTGTTTCAAGGTTTCGTTAACTTCGCACACATCAATGGCTAAAACACTTTACAGAAACAACAAAATCAACTCAACTTCGTTATGGATTCGATTTCCATAACTCTACAAGTACGAAAGAAGAGCTTTGTTTCTTGATTAACTTATCACTAAACCCTAAACCCTAAACTAAATTCTTTTTTGTTCTTGTAGCAATATGGAAGAAGAAGATACATTCAGTGTAAAGAAAACTTGTTGTACTAATTGTGTTAAGGTATGTTTTTGATTTCGATAAATTAATAGATTATTCTTAATTAATTCAATTTGTTTAGTTTGTCTAATTGTTTTGTTGTTTTGATTGTTTTCTTGTGTTTGAAGTTGAAAGAGAGAGGTGTGAAATTGAAAGATAGTAGAGATTTGTTAAGGAGGGCATTGCAAGGTATTGAGCCGAAGATAATTGAGCTTCAAAATGAGATAGCTAATCTCAAAAAAGGTTAGTTAATTCAATTTGCTGTTTTTTGTTATTGAGTTTTAGTTGTGAAGCAGTTGAATTTATTTAATTATGAATCTTATCAGTTAAAACTATATATTTGAAGTAAATCTAACTGATAATGTTAGCAACACACACAAAACCGATCTCATTAAAAACAGGCTTATCACCAATTTTTTTGCGAATGAGCCTGTGGCTCAATGGTAGCACCCCTCACAAAGTGGAGAGGTTGTGAGGGGTCCCCACAACCCCGCTTGCCAATCAAATAATAATAAAAAAAAAAAACGATCTCAGATTGTCTGATATAATTTCCCTAATTTTTGGGTATACGCATTCTTTGATCAAATAATATTCATCATATTGTTTTAATTCTTTTTTTTGAAGAATCTGGAATTTTTACTGTAGATTGGATTTTGATCACTGACTCAAATTGGTAATGGTGCTTTTGATTTGCAGCTTATGAAGCAGAGCGAGCACGTGCAGAGTTAGTAAATGAGGAGAAAGAAAGAGAATCTTCTGTTAGAGATGGTTTGGAGAAAGAGATAATTAATTTGAAGTCAGAGATATCTTCTTTGCAGCAAGATAGCGCATCAAGAGATTTGGATGATGACTGTGAAGTGATTCTGCTTCGAGCACGTGTTTCGGAATTGGATGGAGAAATTTTTCGTCTCAAGGAGCTTCTCGAGGAAGAAAGGCAAAAAGGTGGGGTTGAAGAAAAGGGAAAACTAAAAGAATCTGCTGGAGGAGATGGCTTAGAAAACGAGATATTGAAATCTGAGCAAGTTGCCTTTCATAAAAGCACAGCCACTACAGATCCAGGAGAAGAAAGTGAAGTAATTCTCCTTCAGGCCCGTGTTTCAGAAGGAAAGGCAGAAATTAGTAGGCTTAATGATCTTATTGAAAAGGAAAGGAAGATTGTAGCCCTGGAGAAAGAAAAGCTTGAGGCAGATAAGTGGAAAGCGCAAGAAGCATTGAAGATTGAGATAGAAGCGAGATCAAAAGAATGTTCTGTTAGAGCTGGTTTGGAAAATGAAATTTTGAATTTAATCTCCAAGATAGATTTATTAAAAGAAGAATCTAATACCTCAAAATATCAAGAAGAAATAGCTCAGCTTCAAACTCGTTTAGCAGAAGCGGATGCAGAGAACAATCGGCTCAAGGAGCTTTTTAATGAAGAAAGGAAGAGGGCTGACTCAGAGAAGAAAAAGGCCAAGGCCGAGAAGAAAAAAGCTGAAGCAAAGAAGATAGAATTTGAGGCCAAAATTAAAGAATCTGCTTGTTTGGAAAATGAGATCAAGAAGTTGAAATCCGAGATGGCTTCATTACAGGAGAAGAAGGATTCAAGAGATGAAGATGGTGAAACACTTCTGCTTCACTCTCGTGTGTCAAAAGGAGAGGCAGATAATAAAAGACTCAATGAGCTTCTTGTGAAAGAAAGGAAAAGGGGGGACTCAGAAAAGAAAAGGGCCGAGATGGAGAAAAAAAAATCTTCAGATGCTCTGGAGCTAGTTAAATCAGAAAGGAAAAAAGCCGAAGAAGAAAAGAAATTTGCTGATGTTGAGAGAACTCGTGCTGAGAAATGTAGAATTAGCTTAGAAGCAACTAGGATTGAAGCTAATGAATTGAGAGCAAAATTGGTCTTGGAGAAGTCAAGGATTGAAGAGGCACACAGAAAGGCTGAAGCTGAGAAGCAGATGGCTTATAGAGAAAAGAAACGTGCTGAATCAGAGATGGTGAAAGCAGAGGAACAGAAGAAGCTTGTTGAAGAGGAGAAGAAGAAGTTAATGGATGAGAAAGACCGCACTAATCAACTGTCTCAGAAGTTGGAAGAAGCCGGGGAGAGAATTGAGTCTTTAGAGAAGGAAATACAGGAAATCATGTCGTCTAGGACAATGAAGCAGAATCTTCCTGTTACATCCGAAGTCAATAGAAATGTTGGAAGAAATCTGCTACTTTTAGAAGAACAGCTGAGGCTGGAAAAGATGCAGGTAAAGCATGCTAAAAGGGTGTCCAAGTTTGAAAAAAAGCGAAATAATCTCTTAGAGCAAGAACTATATCACTTGAAGCAGGACTTTGGCTATTTTGGTTACCGTCTAAATGTGCTAGATGGTTGTTTCTCTACTGGCATTGAAGGTATAGATGCTTCAGCAAAGGTTAGTATCCTGTCTCTACTTCTCTCTCATGTCTCTTCTTCTTTGTGCTTATGAGAAGTAAATTGGTACTGGTCGATGGCATCAAATAGCATTTCGGTAAAACTCTAGTCATATTATGAACAAGCCTAGTCTATATTCTTGTTTCTAGAAACCTTAGTCTAAGCACACATCCACTAATTTGTTTTACTAATTAAGGTTGTTGCTTGCTTGCATTATAAGCACTGGATGGAACTCTGCTGTGATGATTTGAAGTGAGTGTGATCTACTCTTAATACAACCTTATTCAGAATCAATTTATATTTCTTATGCTGTATGTGAGAGAAAAATGTTTTGTAGCCGTAGTCATAACAACTTAATCTTTTTCTTTTGTGAGCTGAGTTTGTAGGTGCTGTTAGTGTGGCAAAAAGAAGTTCTAAAACTCAAACAGGATGTACTGTTTTCTAAAATTGATAGCTATTCTTGCGACAAATCATGTCATGAGTACACTTTTCTTCATTATTGCTGCTAAAGATAGCCAAACTGAACTTTCCTATCCAGCTATATTTGGAAGAGCATTTCTTCCCAAGTTTATCTTGGCTGATTGTTATACATATAAGTGTTATACTTATATATATTGGGCTCCAGTCCTACTTTTTATTCCACAACTAAAACAGAAGTAAAAATACCGCCAGCATCTGTAAATGTGGGTTGGGTTAAAATGAAAAATAGAAGATGATGAAACTGACAGGGTGTTAAAGGCTTGTATATTACTTATAATACATTTGTAATGAGACTACACTATATTCCCCCCTGTTGATTAGTCCCAGGATGCAATGCATGAGTTTTTCACACTGATAAAATGATTAAGCATTCATTGATCACCCTATAACTGTTTCTAAACCTTTCTCTGTGTCAATACTCCCTTATCCTATTCAGTCCTCATTTCCGAACTTGTGTTATTGTTATCTAACCAGGCATATATGTGGTCAGAGTATGTTGCCATCTCCCATCTGGCCTTTTTCCTTTTGACAAATTATAGATTGGGTTAGATAATATGATGTTTGATGCTCTCAATTTGATATGGTTGTCTGAATTCACTCCAGTCATCGGAATGGCTTCGTGGAGCACAATTGGTTGCTCTTAGGGAGGTATTCCGAGTTGTTTGTGTTATATATTGTGCGGTGAAAGGATGATGGTTAGATTTGCTTGTGTCCTTGTTTTATTTTCTGTAAGTGTATCCTGTTAGATGTTTTTATTGCTTTCCCCATGCTTTATGCATATGTAAATGGATAAAAAAGTATATACCTATTTACTAACCTAAATATCATTGTTTTGCAGAGGAATAACTCTTTACAGATACAGAGCGCAAATGAGACCGACAAATTTTCAGGTAAAGAACCATTTTCATTGTTTGGTAAAAGCAAAAAGGAGCATGTAAAGACTGGCTACACGAGCATGGATTGGTTTGATCGTTTCAGGTCTACAGTAGAATGTTCTACCCCATTGTCTGGTGCGAGTGGGAGCTCTACGAAGCCGATTTCAGGTATTAGTTCTACATTGGAGTCTCTCATTGGAGGTTCCGTCAGAAACAAGTTACAAAATTCTGCCATATGTTCTACTAGCACATCTTTTTCTGATAGACCATCGGTGGGCTCACAGGAGAACAATGCTTTTAATATCCCGAGACCAGACAGTTTGGTAGAGAACTTGAAAAAGGGACCAAATGATCGCAGTGAAAGTACCAAGCTCATGATCAATGAAAACAATGGGCTGGTAGCTGAAAGTTGTGTCAGGACTCCACTTTACAGAGATATGGAAGGTCCTTGTCTGAGGTTAAATAAACATGATAGTATCAAAGATGTTGGCAAAGAGACTGGTCAAAAGAGGAAGAGGTTGCCCGATAAAGTTGGATCAGTGGAGTGTTTGTGTACCGAGCTTCTGAATCTCCCCATACAGATAGAAGAAAAAGTAACTCCTCCAAATAATGCTTTGACTTCAGAAAACAACATGCTGCTGCCGATCTGTTCTCATATTGAAGGCCTTAATGCCTTTGGAGATGGAAGGCGTCCAACGGCTCTTTTACTTGGTGATATACATTCCAGGAATCACAGATCCAGCAAAAAGGGAAAGGTGTCCCTTTTGGAGCCAGCTAGTAGAGTAGATATGTGCATGCAGGCAGAAAATCTACAAACTAAAGTCACTAATGGTGCAGAAAATTGCAACCAGACTGTATTACAAACTAATTGTCTTATAGGAACAATTGAGACAAGCAGGGATACAGTTGATACTGCTGGAATCAACAAAAAGGAGTTATCCATTGAAAATATGTCCTGTGAAGACATTATGAAGCTGCTGGAGTTGGATGATCCAGATGATGAGGAGAAGTTTAGAACAGCAATGGAGATGCCTCTGTCCCCTACCCTGCCTGAAATTGAGATGCCTGATATGGAAGCCTTTGAAGTGGACGCTTGTATTATGTCAGAGGAAGGCACAAATTGTGACATGACGAAAGATATCAACCATACGGTTTTGTCCGGTTGCTTCAGTGCCCTCAATGTCGCAAGGGATTGCAATAAGTTGAATATTGAAAGCTCTGGCAATTCTCATTGTTCGGCGCTGCCTCAGTTGGAAGGTCCTCATAGTGCAATTGGGGAGCCTCCAAATGAAAATGTTGGTTTTCATTTTAGTGCGGATATAGGAAATGGTATACCGTGTGAGGTCTCAGAGACTAGCATAGAGTTGGAAATGACAAAAGAAATGTCTAGAAGCGAGGTGATGGAAGCTCCTTGCACAAGCAGCAAGGGGCACAAACATGAAAGGACTTCTAAATATTTTGTTGCCTTTCCAAATAGCAAGGACAAAAACAGCATGTGTAGGATAATATCTGCTCAAGAAAACTGTTTACATAAAGTCTCTGAAAAGGTTTGGATGGTGCCAAATATTCTGGTTGCTCTTGTGAAGGAAAAGGATCTGCTACCCGAGTAAGTAACCTTTTCTCATTCTAGTTTGCAAAATATTGATTTTAATTTCATTCCATTCAATAGCATAGTTAAGTGGAAATGTTAACTTTGATCTTCGGATTTTTAGGGAGAAAGCTTGTGTATTCTTTTCCTTGTTGCTGCACAACTTCTTGGTGGTTGCATCAGAGAATTTCAGAAAATTTGCTGCCGATGATATATACACCTGCTCAAATTCTTTTCTGGCATGCATGAAAACAGGTTCCCATTCTTTGCATCTTTCTCTGACGTTTTTGGGAATTTACTATATGGGCTTTGTTTATGTAACCACTTGATATGCTTTTTTTACTTCATATAAATAACCCAAACATTTGATATTCTTCTCGCAGTGATGTCTGATGCAGGGATAAGAAATATACTTCTGGAACTGTTCCGTTTGGACACCTTGCTTACCCTTATTGAGAGTTTCCTTATAGGTAAGAGAATTATGGTGTACAATGCTGTAGAACCACATGTTCAATGTGGCTCGCAGAGTATAACACTTCTGGATGGCACACATATTTTGCTCTCCTCCGAAGCAGCTACAACTGATAAATTGGTGGCTGGGAGTTTTATACTGGCATCAATTTGTGAGACTACTGGCCATATTGGTTTAATTTGTGAAGCAACATATAAGTTCCTTCGGGCGCACAGATCTGATTCTTATTTGATGCTTACTGTGCTCCATGTATTTGCTTGTGTGTGTGGAGACAGATATTTGACCCTGAACAGTCACAGTTTAATTATGGCAGTTGTTAGATCTATAGTTACATATCTTGAGAAAGGAACTGTAGCAATTGATGCAACTTGTGGTCGGCTCACGTTTTCTCCATGTGCCCAATGTCTATTCTCCAAATCTGTACTTTCTGTGGACGAAGTTCTAATTTTACTTCTAGAAAAGCTTCAAGTCTATGATGGCATTGAATCGGACTTTCATGCTTTCTTCTCCATAGACAAAAATTGGAGGCTTGATACTGCTCAATCTGATTATGTTGATGGCAGTATATTGCAGCATCTCGATGATATTTTTTCGTTGGTGGAGCTTCTTGCGTACTATATGGTGTGTACCTCACTCTCTTGTTCACTTGATATGTTATTGTATTTTTCATTGCTGTTGTTGGTAGGAGTCAATAGTTATAGTAGGGGCATGCCAACTTCTCTAATTCTTAATATGATAGATACTATGTTTAGGATCAAATGAGATTCTAAGTATGAAGGTTCAGCTAGAATTAGGTTGTATTGCTGATTTGGAGATGCACAACAATGTCATATAGAATCCATCCAAACATTTACTCCCTGTTGCACTACACTGTTCTATATCTTCCATGCAAATACTCTCATTTTTAGAGGAATCTTTGCATTACATTTAGGTGCCCTCTTTATAACAACTTTTTAAGTTTTTTCACTTGAAATGAGCCAACTTTTGAAAGATTCGAATGTCGACTATCCTCTTCTTGATTATCCAGGACAACTGATTTCTTAAGTTGGCGAGCTAGATTTGTAGATATTGGTGTTCTCAGCTTTTTCCAATCCCTAATACCATTCACCCGAACAGAAGCAATAGCAGTTTCTTGATAACTAATAACCTGCTCCAAATCAGCAATAAACCCCAACCAATTGATCTTTCAGAAATCAAATATGTCGACGTCGTTGCCGTGCGGAGTGTTCTTCAACCACTCCTTATATATTAAGCAACCTCTTTCCATAAGTTAGATGCATAATTAGGATTTATAGGGAAGGCTAACAAAGTATTTGTCCCTAAAAACCTACTCCAAATGCTATCCTTAATCCTTATTAAGGAAAATGTTACCAAAATGCAAGTGATATAGCCTATATTGTAAAAATGGCTCAAATGGATGAAAGGAAGGAAGAAGTAGCTATCATTCTCAATGTCAAACAGTCGAAGCATGTTGTTCTGTATTAGAATTTAGGGAAACTTTTCTAATTTAATTTTTACATGGTGCATTCATTTTCGAGTATCTTATCAAAAGTGATAGTTGCTTTTCTAACTATATTGTTGTTGAAAAGTATCTGTTATTGCATTTGTGCCTTTATATATCCCTCACCGTTGTTGGTAGCTTTGGATTCTGACACCAAATCGTTTCAACTGTGCTCTCAGGATTGGGAGTGGACATGCAGCAAAGTTATTCCTCAGCTGATAAAGATAGTAGAATCATGTGTCTCCGAGAAATTTTCTACTGCTGTTATTCTTCTTGTTGGTCAACTGGGGAGGTATGTTTCATTGATTCTTTTTTGTCATGCTTTCTCATTTGGTATCAATGACAATACTGTTGAGTCCTCACTTCTCCTTGAGTACTATGTTTTGCTACTCTGCATATAATTGTATGATTTAAAGTTCTGTATTCTTTACATGATTGTATGTATATGTCTTCATCTGCTCAACATGATGTATACGAGTTCATAGTAGTAAGAAGTTGCAATATTTGTTACATACTCACATCAAGCTGGAAACCCTTATTTGCTTATGTGTCAAGTACAGTGGTTAGAGTATGACTGTGGAATGTGGATCTTTTAAGTTGTATCATTTTTTGACCAATTTTCTCTACCGTTGTGAAATTTATAATTTGTCCTATATATGGATATACCAAATTAAAGAACTTTGTTTTATGCTGATGACAAACAAGAATTTTGACGATCAAATTGCATCAACAGTATTCTACTCATAAATGATGGCTCTTAGCCTCTTATTGATTTTCTCATATTCAGGACTTCTGTAGAATTTTAAAAGGAGAAAGATTTAGGGGAGGGGACGATTCGGCACTTTTGCCATTGTGCGCAACACCTGGCCCTTGTTCCCAAAAACCTTTAATCAGATTTCAAATTTCAAAAATATAGATTGTTAAAAAAAGGAAAATTGAAAAGGAATAATGCTCAAAAAATAAATATATAAAACGAGTCGTGACAAAATTGTGATGGTAAGTTACAACCGTATTTAAAATTTGTTGTTTGCCTAAAAAGAATAGCTGTAAGTAGCGAAACTGGGAAAAGTCTCTTTTGCTGTACAACTATGTTGCAAACGTACATAATCTTCTTGGCGACCTGCTAGTTGATGTTTAAAATACTAAAATAGATCCGGACTGTCAGATTCTCCCTTAACATGGGGAAAAAGGAAAGAAAAAAAAAAAATCTTGATATGGACCACTGTTTATTTATATGTCAGATTTTGCGAGGCCCTGATCGAATTTGTTTCTGAATTTTAATCTCTCTTCTTCATCAGGTTTGGAATTGATAGGAATGGATGTGAACAGTTGGGCGTTGAAGACTTGAGATGTAGTTTGGCTGGCTTTTTGAATCAGAAAACTACAAGAAGCTGTGGTCGACCTACACAATTTGCCGTTGTTCATGCTTTGATGGGTCTCCTTTCTGTAAGTTTTGAAGAACTCATTGAGAATAAAGATCTCCCAGTTGATAATAGTCAACTTAGTCATGGCAATCTTGTAAGGGCATGGTTTTCTCAGCTTAGTGAAGAGCAAAAGTCGGCCTCGCTTCTCCATCTCACTCAGTGTTAAGAAAGTGGATGTTTGATTTTTATATATATGGTGAGCATAAAACCTCCGAGGTCTCTGGGCATTGTGAAGTACTTTGTTTGTCTTCATTATTAAGCATGCGGTACAGTGGTTTCAAGCGTCTGACTGTCCAAAGCTTCATCGACTTTGCAGTTGGTGTTCACATACTGTTGCCAACTTTTACTGACATGGTTAACTGACATTGGAGCAGCGGTAGTTCGCATTCATGATTGACCTTGATGTTCTTGACGCTGTTGAAGTGGATGATGTTACACTGCCAGTTTGTTCATGCTCTATCTAGAGTGTTCTCTGGGAGTTCTACTTGTATTACATCTTCAATTTTGGAAATCAGTAATTTTTCAACCTAAAAAGTGCGTAATATGCTTATGGCAAAGATTTTTTTTTTTATTTGTACATTTAATTGTAATAATGCTGTAATTTTTATGTAGTTTTGATGATCTGCTCATTTTTTGGATGTTGAGATGAGATGTAATCAGCAATGAAAAGTGTAATTTTAGCAGTGTTTCACTGTTTTGACTGATTTGAGAAAGCTGTTGGGAACTTGGGATACCCTGCTTTGTAGGACTAAGTAATGTAGACGTGCCCTGATTTGTCTATGGCTAATTAGACTTCTGGCCTAGATCATCCGTTGTTGTTTTAGTGGTGAAGAATTGCAGGAAAAAAGTACTTGCGTAGTATTGTTGTTTTAGTAAATAAAAAAAATCCACTCACATTTCCTTTCGTCTCATTGCCTTTGAGCTTGCTCACGTGCATTTGGATTCTGGATTGGGACAGACCAATTGACGCGATACTGGTAATTGACTGGAATTTTGTTTGCCTGCAGCTACTGGCTAACCTTTGGTGGAGTGGTGGTAATAAAATATCTCAGGCTACTGGCTGTCTATGACCAAATCAACAGCGACATTATGGGCTCTTGTTCTTTGATTTTGATTTCATATTTCATACTGTCACCTTCTCATTTTTGGGTTAAAACAAACAAATGCCCGGAGTCATTTTTGGGTTAAGAAAATTTGCCCACTTGCTATTCTGAATTGCCAACTTTGTTTGTAATTGGAATACTCACGAGGTTTGTTCAACTCTCCACTCATCTGTCTTTGTCTTACCTCTTTTTTATCAAATTACTAACCTTTTAGTTGTTTTTTTCTCGACCAATACTCACATGAGAAACTCATCTCCAACACTCTCTTTGGACCAAATTACTATCTGCACTCTGCAGGTTAAATTGGCCGACGTAAAAATATGTTGAGAGGACATTTTTAATTTTTTTTTTGCCAAAAAAGTCCAAGCAATAGTTGATGCAGATAATTCAAATTGACTTGGAGGACAAATATTTTTGTCTTGGAAGCTAAAAAAGTATAGATTTTATTATCTTAGTAAGAAAACATGGATTACTCTAATAGTGTATTTTTCTAGATATTTTTCATTTTTGGTGTCGGTAACTACTAACTAGTGGAAAAAAATGGTTTTACACATATATCATCAGGTATAGTTGTAGAATATTCCTTGTTAAAAAACATTAAGAAGCATGTGTTATTATTAAAACTACAATTTTTTGAGGTGGACTTGAAAGTCTTGCTTTAAACAAACACCTTGCACCGCACACATGTACGTGTGGAGCACAAACAAGTACAACCAAAGATTTCAACAAAACAGGTCACCAAACCTTAATTCATACACGTGGCAATATCATAAACGTTGTGCGTTGGCTGTATATTTGCTGTATCTACCTACAATTAAGTAAACCCCTACTTAACGATAACATTATAACGTTTATTATCACCGTTAACTCTCTCTTCTCGATTTATAAACCTTTCATCACAACTTGAAAGAAACTTTCTTGTTTGTTTTTCTATGGAGAAATTGCAGAAAATTAGGGTTTAGATAAGGCGATCTTCAAAATTGTCCGTAATGACGGACAAAAAGATGAAGATCGTCTCAAATAAAAAGAGTGAACAACAAGCTGTATTACTTGGTAGATATACGATTGGAAAGCTTCTAGGTCATGGAACATTTGCAAAGGTTTATCAAGCAACGAATGCTAAAACAGGTGAAAGTGTTGCAATTAAAGTTTTTGATAAAGAAAATATCTTAAAAGGTGGTTTAATTGCTCATATTAAACGTGAAATTTCGATTTTACGTCGTGTTAGACATCCAAATATTGTTCAATTGTTTGAAGTTATGGCTACCAAATCTAAGATTTATTTTGTAATGGAATATGTTAAAGGAGGTGAATTGTTTAAAAAAGTATCAAAAGGTAGATTGAAAGAAGAAGTTGCAAGAAAATATTTCCAACAGTTGATTTCTGCTGTTGGATTTTGTCATGCTAGAGGTGTTTTTCATAGAGATTTGAAACCTGAGAATTTGTTATTAGATGAGAATGGTGATTTGAAAGTTTCTGATTTTGGTTTGAGTTGTGTTTCTGATCAGATTCGGCAAGATGGTTTGTTTCATACATTTTGTGGAACTCCTGCTTATGTTTCACCTGAAGTTCTTGCTAGAAAAGGTTATGATGCTGCTAAGGTTGATATTTGGTCTTGTGGTGTGATTTTGTTTGTTTTGATGGCTGGTTATCTTCCATTTCATGATCAAAATATTATTACTATGTATAAGAAGATTTATAAAGGTGAATTTAGATCTCCAAGTTGGTTTTCTCCTCAGCTTAATAGGCTTTTAGCTCGTCTTTTGGATACAAATCCTGCTACTCGAATAACGATTCCAGAAATTATGGAAAACAGATGGTTTAAAAAGGGTTTCAAAAGCATTAAGTTTTATGTAGAAGATGATCGGGTTTGTACTATTGGAGATGATGAGTTGGATGATGCGGATACGGCATCTGAAACTTCTGTTTCTGAATCCGAATCTGAATCAGAGTGTCAAAAACGGGTTATTCCTCGTGGATTACCTAGACCAGCGAGTTTAAATGCATTTGATATCATTTCCTTTTCGAATTTATCTGGGTTATTTGAAGAAGGGGGAGAGGAATCAAGATTTATTTCAGGTGCGCCAGTGTCGAAGATTGTAACAAAACTAGAGGAAATTGCGAAAGTTGTAAGCTTTTCAGTTCGGAAAAAGGATTGCAAAATGAGTTTGGAAGGAATGAAAGAAGGGGTGAAAGGACCATTGTCAATTGCAGCTGAAATATTTGAATTAACACCAACATTGAGAGTCGTGGAAGTGAAGAAGAAAGGAGGAGATAGAGGAGATTATGAGGATTTCTGCAGAAATGAATTAAAGCCTGGTTTGGAAAACATTGTACTTGATGAATCTATTGTTGCTCCAGTTGCTTCACTTCTTGCATCAGATCATCTTCCATCGGATAGTGAGTAGTACTGCAAACGACAGAGAAAAATGTGAAAGAGTATGTTTTTTTTTTTTTTTTTAATTTCTTTTGGGTTTATTTTTAATTTGTTCTGTCCTTTTTTGTACCATATAATTTGTCTTTTGGTACTACATTATCAAATGTCTGATGTAGAAGAAATTCTAATTTTAGATTATTGACTTGATGGAACTATATCTTTTTTTTTCTTCGAGACATTTTATTATGTTTTTTTTTTTTACAATGAAGACTAGAATTTGATAACTTGGTAAGGCATCTGCAGAAAACGGTAAGAAAGTAAATAAAATCTTATGTGGCTACGAATCTATATGACTATATGCCTCCACTTGTTTGGCAATGGTATAAAAAAGGAAACTGAGTTACGTTGAGATTTGCTATAAGGAAAAAGTTAAGACCAAGATTTTCATTAAAATGGAATTGATTTATAATATGGAGTTATTGACTACCATAAAAGCCATGATGACTTCTCTGGACTGTGTTCTGGATTCCTTTGGATTGTGGTGCAAACTTAACATTTATTTACTCCTTGAGTGTAAAAGAGGCTATGGAATGGAGATGTGATGGGTCTACACCGAAGGACTAGAGTTTTAGATTTGCATATTATGTCAATGAATACCATAACCATTATAGAGTATGTGGATGAAGCATTGGCCTCCGCCGGAGTCTAGGTATGCTCCTATTGCAATGGCATGTTGTAAGACTCTATGTTATGAAAAACAGTTGTGATTATATAGTAAAATGCAATAATTTTTTCTCTCTTGTCAGTAATGAGCATTTGTATACTTAGGCTGTTCTTTGGTTTCCGAAATTTGGATTTTGGGGCAATACAGAGATTGAAGAGTTTCAGACCGGAAGAGAACAAAATTGGAGGACACAATAAGGGGAGAACGTCGGGAAAAGATAGGGGTATAGAAGTACATCCCATAATAACTTGTACTAATTACGATCAGCCCAGGAATTCAGTTTCCATA
Organism: Aquilegia eximia; assembly: GCA_023053565.1. Classification (NCBI taxonomy): domain Eukaryota; kingdom Viridiplantae; phylum Streptophyta; class Magnoliopsida; order Ranunculales; family Ranunculaceae; genus Aquilegia; species Aquilegia eximia. The sequence continues at coordinate 14,143,825 of JALIGU010000001.1, forward strand.
TTTATAAAACGGAACCCGCTTTCCATGATCTTGTACAACGACGGAATCTGCTTTTCCATATTTTTCTCCAAAAATATAGGTTATTAAACGTACTTTCTGGGAATTTAAAATCCTGCGAACCAAACATAGCGTTAAAGAATTCTTCGGTGAGCCTCTGAGGGTCTATGGTGAGGTTTAACAGAAAAGGACTAAAAGTTTTCTTTAGATAACTTTGAGCGTCTATGTGATTTCTTTGGCTCCGAGGGTTTTAAGTATGCTACAACCCATCCCTTTACTAGCTTTGAGGAAGTACATCCATGCGGCGAAGTTGATTTGTGATGGAACAAACTGTAGCGATATTTGTTCCGACCTTCGATTTCATGTAGTAAATTATGACCTTTGGAGGTTACCTTATTTGACAAAGGGATCATTTTCTTCTGAATGTTGTGCAAACACATGATTGTGTTGGCATTGTAGATTTCAACAGATCTTGTTAATTAAGGAGCCCAAGTAGTTTCATACTTGCAGTTTGGAGTGTCGCCGGTTTGACAAACATTTCTGAATTGTTATTATCCCTGTACTTAATGTTATTCTCTCAGTAAGATTTCACATTCATAGAAGTTGCAAGTTGTTTAATTTTCATCCTTCATAAAGTTGGGAGTATTAGTTCGGTGGCGCAGTCCACATGCCTGAGTTTGTATATAAACTAAAGTTTAATTTACAAGCGTAGCTCTCTTAATGGACGGTTGGACACGCCCCTTATTTGTAGTTGTAAACACTGCTGTAATTCCTTTCAGTAATCTTGGTTTTCAATTTATTAAAATATGATGCCAAAGAACGTATTCAACTTATTGTCTACGTATTACTTTATTTTCAAGTTTAATCTTATATGGGTTGAAGTTACTGTTTAAAACATTCTTAAACTCTGAATTTTGCTTATCTGATCGATAGTGGAAACACCCTAGGTTCACATGCATGTTGCTGGATTGTGCGCCAGGTGCAGGGGATGTTCAATACCTTTTAAGGCATTGCTGAAACAATTTCTTATGGCACCTCTGGTGGGGATGCTACAGCTATTAAATTGGAACTCTTGGTGGCAACTGATCTGAACCACTGCCAGGATTTCTTGGTGCATTTGGAACGTGGAACATGCTATGGTTTCAACTACTGAAAGTCCAGATAGTATGGTGTCCAGATACTATGGTGTTGCTCAGAATCAAAATGCTGCCGGAGAGTTCTGTTGGTTTCTTTTGTGGATGAAGATTAGTCACATCAGCTTGTGCAGAATGAAATATGTCAATGTGTTGTTTAAGTTCAGCCAACTCTTGCCTCCGAGGTGCGTCTGCAGGAGATTTTAACTGAGATTCTTAAATCAGATGTGATGTCTTTTATTGCATGCTATATATTTATTAATAAATTCTGTTCTTTAGCCAGCAGAATAAAGTGTTTGATGGTGGTGCCTAAAGTAACGAGTTAGGAGGGTGAGGGTTTGCCTGGCTGGGAATTCATGACAACAAAATGTTGATCACTGTGTATATCTCATTTTTATTTTTGGATTGGAGAAAGTAATGAACATTGCTGTTAAAGAGTTACCAAAGATTAAATTAACTGATTTTAGGCTGCCTAATTTTCAAGTGCATTGACATTGCCATGAGGCTATACATCGACAGGGCACTCATGCTCTTGGAAATGATCAAATCCTTCTCCACTTGCAGGTTCAAGATCCATTGTTTAGAGTACAAAACCTACTTTCATGTCCAATGCTTCCCAATATAAAGTACCATGCTAAAATTACTACCATGTAAAAATACTACTCACAAACACAACTGGTATCTATCTAATCACATCCCAACTCGATGAAATACTTGAATCTGTTTGTATTTTGAGTTCTCTTCATTTTGTGGTATTGGATTGAAGTTCCTAGACCAGTAGGTATAACTTTTTAGCCACCTTGCAAAGGCGCAAAAGATAGTGACCACCAACTCTCCTCAGAATACCATCAAAGGCTTTATATACTCAATATCATAGTATAAAATATCGCGAAATATCGCGATATATATCGTTTTTAAAACAAAACAATACGATATTTTGTGATACTTTCGGGTATAATGTTTCTGTCAAATATCGGGTGATAGAATTCGATATATCGCGATAAATACTGATAAAACAGAATTATTGAAATTATCGAAAATTTCGATGAACAAATTTCTGGAATCCTGAATTTCGTTTCTGTAATCTCTCTTTGCAAACAGATTCAAACTCTTATTATCATACTTTTTCCTAAATTTATTTTGTTTGGATCTTATACTGCTCTCTTAAACATTCTAAAACCAAGAAGAAAAAAAAACAAATCTCTCTCTCTCCAAGAAGAAGCAGAATAGCAGACCCAGTTTTGGACGATAAAAAGAAAGAAGAATTTAGATCCAAATCTCTTTCGGTGAAGATCGAAATCTATTTTTTAGTATTTTGTTTAATTTGAATTTAGAAAGTTGAAAAAATCTTCAAAGATCTTGACGAAGATCTAAATAATTTGAGGTAAGTTTTTTTTTTTTTTTTTTTTTTTGGAAGATTGGTTTGAAAATGGAATGATAGCTGTTGAAATGGAAAGATTTCAAAGAATTTCACATATATTAATCTAGCGAATGAAAAAACTGAGACCGAGTATAAAATATCAGAATATTTTTTTTTGTAATATATCGTCGATATTTTTAGATATATCCGGATATATCGGATTTCCAAGGACACGATAGATTCCTATTTATCGACTTTTTGTACTATGCTCAATATATATCACAGATCTCAGATTACTCATAAAATCTCCAGTTCCACAACCTTGCATAATGTTTAAGGCCTTGGTTCACAGAGCTATCTATCTCTGATCATTTTAGACTTTTAAGTAGTGTTTGTTTCAACAAGTGTTCAGCAATAAGTGATTTTTATGTTGTTTGTTTAGAACCAGTATTCAGAACATAATGGACCTTTTCAGCCATTTTGAACCAGCACAAATCTCATACTTAATTTATCTTCTTAATGCTTATTCTAATTTTATGACAATTATACCCATGTATAATACCTTTCATTATACGTATGTCCAAAGTTCACGTATGATTCCTTCTTCTCTAATCTCATGAGGAACCGACTTGCACTCTTGATCCTTCCAAACTAACTGATTAATACATATTATATTTTATTATATAATCATAAATACATAATCTACTTATTGATATTTATAAAATAAGGCCCTATCTGTTTGTAGATTGTGGATGAATGTGCAGTATATAAGTCAATAATAGTCATTAGTCATGAATAATCCATTCAATGTGTTCTTTCTATGATAATTCATTAGTTATATCATATGCATTGGGTTTAATTATTATAAAAATAAAAATGATGTATATAAATGCAATTAATTGTCTCGATTTTTTAATATGTTTTTATTTTGTTTGATTCTATATAAGTATTTCTTAAATGTCCAATTATTATTTCGTGATGTCATTTTCTCGCAAAGAAACTTCAGATTTATGTTTTTCAAATTTAAAAGTTCAGTTCCATTAAGATGCATCCAAAGACTAGAATAAAAGAGGATAAATTTGTCAAATTTAAAATAATCAATTGTAAAACAGAAGTTTTGAAAAATGATAAACAAACAACTTTTTCAGCATTCAGTCTTCAACATCCAACATTCAGTATTCAGCATTCAGCATTCAGCATTCAGCATTCAGCATCCAGCATTCAGCAACCAGTATTCAGCATTTCAAACAAACACACCCTAAGTCAAGAGTGTGAATGTGTGTGATTGGATTCCTGCCAGTGCCAGAATTCCAGAAAGCAATGTGTGTCAGTGGGTGGGTTGCCTCATATTGGGCTCGTTTTGAAAGAGCTATAAGATTACGGGTCAAGCCCAACCCCATTTTATGCCTGGATTTGACACACTGTAAGAACTAAGAAGTAAGAACATTTCAAGTGTGTTGATTGTAAATCAAGGAAAGTGAATAGATAACGGAGAAGAAGAAGAAGAATTGATTTTCTAGCTCAAGTAAGTAATTCTTTCTTTCAAATTGATTTTGTGATGGATTGATTTGAAAGATTTAGATAATAGAATTTGATTCTTTTGAAGATATTTCATATTTGATTCTTTAATTAAAATTTTAGTTCAAAGATTAAGCTCTTCAAGTGTTTGGGCGTTTGGAAGATATCAAGTATATTATATGAACTGATTTTGTGAGGGTTTTAGCTATTTTTGTTATAAATAAATCAAATTTGTTTTCTATATTGTTAATGTTTTATTGGGTACATTAGTGCAAAAGCAATGAAATTGGCACACAATCGTGTTTCTAAATCTTGCGTTAATGGTGAACCAATTAGTTTTGATTTCTTATGTGAAATATGGCGAGCGGTTTTAGGTATAAGAAATTTGTAGTCTATTATTACTGTTACATGCCATAATATTAGAATTTGTTTCCCAACAACAAGACTGTAATGACTGATTAAATGTAGCTTTTATTGGTAAAGAAAAAAAAATGGAAACCCAAATTATATGTATGGAATCACTTGATTTTGTCTCTCTTAAACTTTTGCTACTTTTCTTGTTATATCGACAGGTTGAAGGAGTAAGAATATCATCTCTACTTTGAGGCTAAATAAGCTACAAAAGTACAAGCTCAGATGTCTCTTTACTTGCGTCATTGGAAAGCACATACTGCTTTACATCCAGAAGTCCGCTTGTTTTACACACAATCGATTGAGAGTCTAAAAGCTGCCGCAGGAATCTCAGGGATATCTCATACAAGAAATTTGGCAACTGCAGTTGAGAAATCAGAACCGGAGTCCTCGTCATTCACATTTTCTTCTGGTGGAGAAGTAGAAGATGAGAAGCCGAAGAAAGATGATAGCATCTTTGTTAAAAATCCCAGTGCAAGTACCCGAGACACATCAACAGTTACAATGCCAATGTCGTTCATGACGGGATCAGTTATAGGCAAGCGCTTCTATAAGCAGGTCTCTACAAGGGAAGCTGAGGATGGAAATGGCTGGAGTGTTATGCTTGATTACAGAACTCTCAAGACTCCTTCCAAGAGACCCCTCAAGCTCCCTACTCTCTCCCTTGCCAAGGCTATTGCAGCTGAGTGGGAATACCAGGAAAATGATGGAATCAGACCCTTTATGATGCCTCTAATGCAACTTGCTTGTACTGGATTAGAGAGGGTTCCACTGACAAGGATGAAAATCATTGAACATTTGATGAAGAAATTTCATCAAGATTTAGTCTTTTGCCGTGCTCCTGCAGATAATGTTCTTACAAGAGGTGTCTATGAAAAACAGGTGGAGAAAATCGACCCGCTATTTGATTGGGTAGAATCTGAGTTTGGTTTCAAGCCTATTGTATACTCTAGCTTCTTTGGTGGTAAGCAAGATGACGGTCTTGTCAATGCCATAGAAAGTCTTCTAAAGAGCACGAATGACTGTGAACTGGCAGCTATTGATGCCATCGCTGCAGCAGCACACTCATTGACGATTTCTATTGGAATCTTTCGTGGGAAGTTGCAGATTGAGGAGGCAATCGAGTTGATTCGACTTGAAGAAGATTTGCAACTTGATCGTTGGGGATTAGTTGAAGGAGGCCACGATCTTGATATTGCTGATCTCAAGGTACAGATTTCATCTGCTGCTGTATTCCTTGGACTTTCACAAAGATCTTGAATGTTTCTTTTTACGTTTTATTTTCAATTGTGCTTAGATCTGGAGAAAACTTCGTCTTTATGCTGTTCCCGTGGCTATTTTGGTCTTTTAGATTAATGTGCTTCTTAGGTTTTTTGGTATGATGCAAAAAATGATTAGATTGCTCAATAATTTTTATTAGGTTAGAGTTAGATACCGCTAAAGCTCACTCTTTGATAATAATGAGACATGATCGCAATCGATCATTTTATGGAACCCAAAAACTTTAATTTTTATATATTCTTCTCTACGTGTTTTAATTTATGATCTTGCTAACTTGGCAATTCTTTTTTTTTTTTTTTACCTTTATACTTGGTGTCAAGAGTCATTATCATTGAAGTAGTAATTATAATAAAGAGAAAACTAGTTTAGTAACAACTTAATTTCTTTGAGTGCAGCCGACACACCTCATTTGCATCAATTAGATATACTTTTAATGCACTTGAAGCTAAGAAATGAAATGATAATACATAAGTAAGAGGATTATTTTACTGTTGCTCTTAATCAATGAACAGAACTATTTGTACAACTTTCCTACGTGGGCTCAATTGTGTAAGCTAAAGAAATGATTTTGTTATGATATATGAATTGGATTTAGGACCTTTTAGAATCACGTGGCAACACTGAACACGTTAATTAGACATGCGGAAATCCAAGTAAATTGCTTCGTATGAAACACAACATGTTCAAGGTTATTCACCTGCTTCTGTTCACGATTATTCATCTTCAATAAAGAACTAAAAAATTCACACCTAGAATAGACGACTACATTTATTTAAAATGTAACTTCCAAGATTTAATTGTCTAAAATTTGTTTTCCCTAGTTTACAATCAAGTCTCCCAATCTCCCTTTTGAGAGTGTTGTGTGAAGAAGAAAGAAGATTCTACACAAAGGAGCTTTTCATTTACACCAGGTTTTATGTTGGGTATTTTGACGAACCAAACATCAGTATTGTTTGATTTGATGACCTCATGGTGAGGTGAGATGCAGTTGGTTTACAATAATGTAACACGAGTGCTTGTCCATAAGTGTTCATGAGTTACATGGGTCATCAATGTAACTCAGGGAGTTTGTTCCAATGTTTTTCCCTCTTGTCAAGCAGGCCACTCAATTGGCACATAAAATGATCTTTTGAATCAAATATCTCTTACATGCTGAATTCTCACTGTACATTTGGTAGGACACAAACTCATATACTAATTTACTACAAGACGATGGAAAAAATTACGAAAAACAGTAAGAACACAAATCATGCTTACAGATAGGTGTATAAGAACACACCATCAATCTAATAACAGATAAGAGAAGCCTAAACAGGTAGCAGTTGTGGTTGTGGTTGTTGCTGTGGCTCTCCTCCTTGCCAGGTCCATACTATATCCTTGAGAGATGGTTTCAAATCTTGGTAGCAGAATCTCTGATATTCCAATGTATCACCTGCAGCTTTCTTCACTTCCACTACATGAAATGAAGGTGTAACCTCAAATATTTCTGCGTCTATGGCGAGTTGTCCCTTTCTCCCTTCCTTGCTGCATTTTAACTTTACCAGACCATCCTTCTTATTAACCTTGAAGCTTTCAGTCCCTGCAATTTCCTCCAATTTTGATACTATCGCTGCTGGTGTTTGTTTTGTTGTGAACCGAGCCTCTGCTTTGTGATTATCCTCCTTTTCAAATAAACCTGACAAGTTAAACCCTTTAGATAGAGAGATGATATCGAATGCATTCATACATGTAGGTCTCATGGAGCTTTCGCCTTCAGTTGCCTTATTGGGGTTCTCCTCCGAACTGGAACTAAAGGCAGCTTGGACATCCTTGAGGCCATCCCCCTTTTCTTCTTGAGTTTGGGTATTCTCGATTGGTTTATAACCTTTTTTAAACCATGAGTTCTCCATAATCTTGTCAAGGGTAATTCGTGTGCTTGGATTTGGATCAAGAATCCTTGAAAGTAGCTTTCGAACCTCACTGGGAAACCAATTGGGGCACTTGAAATCTCCTCTGCTTATCTTCTTATACAATTCCATGAGATTTGGGTCCTGGAATGGAAGATAACTTGCCAGGAGAACAAAGAGAACAACACCACACGACCATATATCAGCTTTTGCCCCGTCATAGCCTTTCTTGTTGATGACCTCTGGCGCAACATAGGCAGGAGTTCCACATGTTGTGTGGAGAAGACCATCCTGCCTACGTGACTCGAAGAGTGCACTTAAGCCAAAGTCGGTAACCTTGAGGTTACCATTCTCGTCGAGAAGGAGATTCTCTGGTTTGAGATCACGGTGGTATACTCCTCTACTATGACAAAAATCAATGGCACCAATTAGCTGTTGGAAATATTTTCGTGCAGCGTCTTCCTTGAGCTTTCCTTTGGCAATCTTGTTAAAAAGTTCTCCACCCTTGACAAATTCCATGGCAAAGTAGATCTTGCTCTTGCTCGCCATGACCTCATAAAGCTGAACTATGTTAGGGTGTTGAATTTTCCTCATTACAGAAATTTCTCGCTTGATCTGATCAATCATTCCAACCTTGAGGATCTTCTTCTTGTCAATTACTTTAATGGCAACACTTTGTCCAGATTTCAAATTCCTTCCATGGTATACCTTTGCAAATGTTCCTTGGCCGAGCATTCGTCCAAGCTCATATCTTTGCATCAAAATGGTCCCCTTCTTCTCCATTAGTCCTCCTTGAAAACCAAGCCAATAAAAGAAAGTTTCAGAAAATTCAGCAGGCCAGTCCCATCTTTCCCTTCTCTCTGCTTAACCTAAAAGAAAGAACAAACAAGAATAGGAAGATGGAAGGAAACTTTGATGAAAAATGCAAACCTTGCCCAAAGGCAGGTTCTTGAATGAAACCCCTCCCTCTACAATGAAGAGATTTAGATTTACAAAGTCGTGGAATATGCATCTCACATTTGTTCCAGCTAACAGAATGTTTAGGCTTAATATAGAAAAATTTAGTTAAATTTTATTTCACGCAGTTTATACTTTATACCAATATCAATTTAAGGAAATTTTGTTTTAGTATACAAAATGTACGAGACAAAAACTGATCAACTAACCTCTAGAGAGATATGGGGATCATCAAGGTGGCTTCCTTGCTTAGGCAGAAAGAAGAGAAAGAACTAACCTTCCCAAAATCTTCACTTTTGTAGACGAGAATGAAAACAAAAAGCTTGTGGTGTATGAATGAGAAGGATATCAATGGAAGGAAGAAGGAAAATAATATGGTTGTAGATTCTTCTACTCGATATTGTTTTTTCTTGACAGGTATATCTTTGTTCTGTGGGCCCAAGTATGGTTGTAATAAGGTGGTCAGATACTGAGCAGATTAAGCTTACCACTAAAGCATATCTTTGCTCTAAAAATTTCTATTTCTCAATATAAATTCTATTGAACCTAAAGCTCTTCGATGAATTAGATACGTAGTAATATTGTATAATGTTTTCTGGGAAATCATCATCTGATAAGCATTTTTTTATAGTTAGAATTATTCCCCTGAATCCCCATTTTCATTCCATAGGGGAAGAATTTGGGTTGATGTGATTTTAGTCTGTTACGAGTGTGGGACAAATAAAACACTGCCAACCTTAGTGGGATTTAAATAATTTTATAGACATGCGGCGGTTTTTCATCGATTTTTTTTTTTTTTTTTTTTTTTTTTGATTTCATAGGCATTTATGATGCCACATTATACAGGTCTGGAGTGAAATTTATAGCTGAATTGAAACTTATCTAAATGCATTTAAAGGGGGTGAGGGTATGCATTCACAAAGTAAAGATGCAAGAGTGCAAGACTGTAGAACCAATAATTTTTGTGCAATTAAATAGGTTTGTGTGCATTAGATAATTTATATATATATATATATTCTTTCATAAGTTATTGACATAATATTTTGTTTTTATTTTATAATTCATGGCATATTTTTTTTTATTTTGTAGCGCGTTTGTCCTCTACTTTTGTGTAATTCTTTGAGCTTATCAATAAAAGTTGATTTATATTAAAAAAAAAAAAAAACACCCCATGTGTTTTTAATGAAAAATGGATTACATATTAGTCAAATAAGCCAACTATTAGTGAAGAAAAGATCAGCCAAAAATAAAAACGTCTAGGAAATATATATGGTAAAGAGTCATGAATATTATTTGAGTTTTTGACTGATAAGTGCATTTTAAGCCACAAGACTAACTATGGAGATTAGGCAAAGCAGTCATTTGTTAACAGAAGAAACATGTAGGCTTGTTGTTGTTGTAGCCCCACAATGGCTGGAATATGGACCATATGAATAGATTTGATTGCAAGCAAGAAGCCAAGTGTTGTGGTTTTAGTTGCTTTGAGGCCCATATTACCATATCCATTGGTACAATAATCACAAAGATCTAGATATTGAAAAGGACTTCTTTCTTTCTAGTGTTGGCTCAACAAATAAAACTGCTACTAATTCGATAAATCACTTCCAATGACGGAATGAGATGTTCAGACAAAATTAGCATCTACACTCCATTATTGATGTAAAAGCCTCATCTACCTATATACAGTCCTAAATAATTCAGTCGCCTGCACGCAGACGTATGATATACTTGTGTGTGTATGTAAGTCCCACTAGATTTTTCATATAATGTACATTGTTTTGTTGGAGTCTGATCAGAGCATTAGACCAATGCTTGAACCAATACAGTAGATTCCAGATTCTTTTAATGTGAGCCGAATACGTCCAGATTCTACCCATAGTATTAGTACATACTACCATTGTACATGTCTACTGTCTACATACCAAGAATCCTGATGAATGAGCAGAAGCAGCAAATCCTGAGGCAACTGTTGTTTCCAACACAATGATTTATTTGTACCCGACAACACAGACCCATGTGGAATCGATCTTGCTTGGAATAATAGTGGCCGGTCATCACTTACTTGTTATTGACTTGTGCTTCTTGGTATTTAGACTCTAAACATAGAAATGGATAACTGTAAATAAACTAAGAAATTAGATTATCTCATGTTTTTGCAGGGCTGTTTATACATCACCTTTGTCAATAAAACATCTCTTAGAGCTAGAGGGGCATGTGTTGCATCGTCCGTGATTTTAAATTGAGATGCACGAAGTGATATATAGCTTAGCTAGCTTAGAGCATTCCTAATGCAAGGTGGATTTTGGGGGTGGGGTGGATAAATCCACCTTGAAACCTAAAACAATGTCCCAAGGGGAGGTGGATTTTGAGAAGTGGCTGCCCACAGATGGATTTGAAGGTGGGAGAATCCACCTTCAAATCCACCTGTGGGTGGTAGAACCGGACGGCATGTTACATGCCGTCTGTTTTTTTTTTAAGTATTACGTAGTGTTTTAAAAGTTTTGGACTCTCGGACGGCATGTCACATGCCGTCTCCCTGCAAAAAAAAAGGGACGGCATGTCACATGCCGTCCGGTTTTTCTAAAAATCCACTTTCTTTTTCTTACCAAAGAGTCCACTCTGCGTTGGGAGACTACCACCCAAGTGCAAATACACCTCTCTCTTTGAGGTGGATTTTGCCTAGGTGAACCTACGTGGCGCCTACGTAGAGGTGGATTTATCCACCCTGCATTGGAAATGCTCTTAGAGCTAGAGGGGCATGTGGTAGCACAAGGTGGACGGTGGTGGCACCGACAGTTTTTAATACACTGACCACAAGATAAGGGGAATTGAAGTTGTGCTGCAACTCCAATGTCTGCAGTGTTGACTACTTGACTAAAAATTACAAGGAACTTGACTAACAATTACAAGGAAAATATCTCAACTCTTTCTGTATATATATCACAATCCCCTGTGGTGTTTCTACTACACAATAGCAGTACTGAAAATGGCAAAAAAAATTGAGAGACTAGATTTCACTTGTTGCTATCAAAATTGGATGGTTCAACAAGAAGAAGATCTCAAATTACTTTTACAAGCAGCGAGCAAAGATGTTCATGACAACAAAAAACTCCAGTTTGTTGTTGAAATGGTCGTCCAACACTTTGAAGAATATCATAAAAAGCGAATGGCTTATGCTCGAAGAAATAGTGCGTCCTTCTGCTCCCCAACTTGGTGTAGCTCCTTTGAGAACTCATGTCTTTGGGTCACTGGTTGTAGGCCATCATTGTTCATTCGACTTCTTTACACCCTTTCCGGTTCATCAAATTGTGAAGCACATCTTGATGGGGTTCTACAATATGCAAGGAAGAAAAATTTGGTTGAGTTATCCACTAACCAACTCAGCCAAATTGATGATCTTCATATAAGAACTATTCAAAGTCAAGATAGTTTGTCTAGTGAGATGGAGAACATGCAGGAAAACATCACTGACAGTATGTTTGTTGAGATGAATACTGATCATCATGAGTCAGATATCGATGGAGTTTTTGACTCATACGAGTTATTTTGGCTCCGTATAATTGAAAAAGTAGATAATCTGAGGCTGAACACAATGAAAGAGATCCTCAACATCTTGACTCCATCGCAAGCCGTTGAGTTCTTGATCGCTAGCAAAAAGCTTCAATTATCGATGCACCAGTTGTTCAGTGCAGGTGAGCAGTAGTGACTCTGACGAGCCTAATAAATGTTCCGAAAAATGTACATATCCTAGGGCGTGCCTAGCTAAGAATAGAGTGTTCGTTCTCCAGAGCACTTATCTATCACATATAGTACTCATCTGTGCGGATTATTGTAAAAAACTAGTGCTCTGGAGAATGCTATCCTGCAAACCAAGTCTTGAAGCATAATCTTTTCTAAACTTAGGATTGGTCTTTGTATTAATGTTGTCAGTCAGGTGTTATGGTGTGGGTTATTTGTGTGTGTGTGCTTACCTGGTTATGTCAAGCGCTGGCCTTGTGTTGTTATGTATTTGGAGGTTGAATATGTGGGGAGGCAGTTTGTATTTGGAGAAACAAACCTTGTTAGTAGAGTACTGTTTAAGGACTTTGTATAATTAATTAATAAAGTTAGTACTGTATGGCTACAAACGCCTTTTCTGTCAGCATTTTTCGGAAAATAATCAAAAAGATTAGATATTGAAAAAGGATTTCTTCTTGGTGGTGACGATTCAACAAATAGAACTGCGGGCTACCACTCCTGGCCAGTATAATGAAATAAATCACTTCGAATGACAAAATTCTAAGATGGGTGATTTTAACCAATCGTGCACCCGATATCAATACTCGACAATAATATACATGACCATCATCATGGACAATATATCACTTAAAGAGTTTACGGTCTGTTTCTTGATGTAAGCTATAGCTTTTGTTCGAGCCAAATAAGACTGTGAATCTGTGATGGACTGGTAGTATGTAGTGTACGTAGGCACCAAAGAGCTACAGTTTGCAGGTTGAGCAAGTGTATGAGGCTGAGCTGCACAATTTCCCTTCCTGCGAAATAGTCTTTTTGCTTGTTCTCCGGATAGCAATGTTGTTATTGTTCTTTCAATATCTTGAAAAATTTATCTGCTCCCAAAAGATCAGTTATAGAAAAACAGATTTCACTGGCAACAAACTGGAACAGATGACCTCTTGAAAAGAGCTGAAGCGCCCAAAATCTCTCTTAATGATCCAAGAGACTTAGACAGAGTGAGCCATGAATTAGTCGATCGTCAATCTATATATATATATTGTTTCAGATTAACTTGGAGTTGGGGCTTGGGAATGTCAGACTGTCAGTCTCTATTTATTGTCTCAGATCAACTTGGAGGCTTGGACCCTTGACGCTGATTATTGTTTCAGGGCAGGTCCATTATTGAGCTTTCATTCAGCCTAATTAGCTTCTTAAACAATGAGATACAGTACTGTTATCTCAATTTTTCAGTTTTTCTTTATTATAATACTAACAGAAAAGGAGAAGATCCTGTTGACGGAGAAGAGAGATTTTCCATATATATGGCGTTGAATATCACACAATATCACACATGTTTCTTATGGGATTCTCTAATATCATGTTTCCTATTGAGTGCTCATTGTATCTCTACATAAGTGTTGTTGTGATCTCCATTGATATATACAAAATAAGAATACCTCCCCCTCTGATCTCCCGTGCAGTAGACTTTATGCCGAAGCACGTAAATCATCTTGTTCGTTATTGTGTTTATGATTAATAGTTGTTAATTTCATGGTATCAGAGCAGGTTTATTGATTCAACCTTGTTGCTTAAAGAAGAAAAAACAGTGTTTCTTTTATCTTCTTTTGTTTTTCCTTTCTGCGCACCTCGACGAAAAAAAAAGTGTATCTTTTCAAATATCACTCGGAATCAAACAAGGTCAGTGGCGTTGAATCTGTATCGTCAATACAAAGATTTTGAGCTATTACTTGATTCTGTTGGGTTTTTTTTTTTTTTTTTTTTTTTGAGGAGATAAAAATTACTCCAAAGTCGTCAGATCTGTTTTGCTGCTTGTTTATTTTTAGTAATACATGGCTGAATCAGATGCTAATCCTGGTTGGAAGCTTTCATCTGTCTTACTTAATGGCCTAAACTATGTGCCATGGTCTAGGGCTGTAACTTTATCTCTTGGTGGCAAGAAAAAATTTGGGTTTGTGAATGGGTGTAGAAACTGTCCCTCAAAGACTGATTCAGGGTATGAAGGTTGGATTGCCAAAGATCAGCTTGTTAGATCATGGTTGCTCAATTCTATGGAACCACACATTGCTGAAATTTTCACTTTTTCTGATTCGTCAAAGGAATTGTGGGAATCAGTTGCAGAATTGTATGGAAATCAGAATAATTCTGCTCTCATCTTTGAACTTAAACTTGAGATTGCATCAGCAAATCAAGGTGAAAAATCCTTCAGCGAACACCTTGGATACTTGAAACGACTATGGGATGAACTGAACATGTACCGTCCACATACTACTGATGCAAAAACTCTTTTGCAAAGGGCCGAGGAAGATAAAATCTTTTCATTATTGAGTAGTCTGAAGCCGGATTATGAAAATATTCGGAGCAATATACTGATGGATGTGATGCTTCCCTCATTCTATAGTGTTTGTGCTGTTATCCAAAGAGAAGAAACTCGAAGGAAGACTATGAATTCTATGCTAAAGTCTTCCTTTGATAAAGTTGGAGAATTTAGTGTTCTTTTAGCAGAGAAGGATTATAATAAGAAGCATGTTGGGTATGATAGAAGAAAAACTAATTTTCGAAATAAGAGTAGAAAAGAGACTTATCATTGTGATCATTGTGGTAAAGATGGGCATTCCAAAGATCGATGTTGGGAATTATATCTGAAACCGGCTCTAAGTTGTTTGACATCAATTTTGTGACATTGGTCGTCCATGGTTATTTCGCCTTGAGTTCATTGTTAAGAAAACCTTGTTGTACGCGTGTCATCCAGTGTCTTTGTCTTCGCGTCTTGTGTCACAAGTATGGTTTATGGTTCAGGACGTACGTACCTTGTTAGGACGTACGTACGTCAGGTTAGGCAGCAAAACTTTCATCGTGTTAAACGTACGTACCATGTTAGGGCGTACGTACGTATGGTTAGGCGGCAGGAAAGTTTTTGGTCTGGACGTACGTACCTTGTTAGGACGTTCGTACGTCCAAGCAGTCAGCAAGCTTGTTTCGGATGGAGACGTACGAACGTCATATCGACGTACGTACGTCCAATGTGGATTTCTTCTATTTCGGCCCATTTCTTGTGTTCTCCAACCCTAAGTATAAATAGGGTTTCTCTTCCAAAGAACAAGTTAGTTCTTTGGCCGTCCAGTATTCCTCTAGTTCTGGAGTTTTGGTTTAGGTTTTGGTGTTGAAAGTGTTTGTGGTTATTGAACTCAATTCCCTTCCTTCCTCCTTCTCTCAATTCATAAATTTGTTATCTTCCAACTTTCATTGTGAATTCGGCTTCGAGTCTTCTTGTGTGTTCATCAAAAAGTCGAGTGTCTTGTGCGTACATCAAGGTGCTCTGGTGAAGTCAAGGTGTTAGAGATAACCAGGAGTGTCAACTCGCAGTGATTGCAGGTAGTTGATAGGTTTGTACATCTCTTTTCATCTAGTGGATTATTTGTTGTCAAGAGGACAACCGTGGACGTTTCCCATATTGGGTTTTACCACGTTAAAAATTTCTGTGTGTTATTTACTTTCTGCATATTGTTTGATTTGTTTGAATATTCAATTGTTATATTAGCACTATTTGTAGTTTCTCAATATCCGCATCTCAAAGCCAGTTTATCCAAGGGCAGGAAAGATCATGCATCGATATCAGATTCTACCATTTCTATGAGTCAGTTGAGTCAACTCCTTCAACAATTTAGTAAGTCCATACCAACTGAAAAAGGTCATTCTACCTCTTCCTATACCTCAGGTAATTTACTTGCACATCTTACTTGGTCTTCTAAACTTAATTGTTGGATTATTGATTCTGGAGCTACCGATCACATGGCAAATAATTCTTCATCTGTGAATGATTTTGTTCCAAACTCTATTTAGCATGATGTTTCTGTTGCTAATGGGGCTAGTGTCCCTGTAGCAGGGAGTGGAAAAGTAAAATTCTTTCATCATAGTCCACCTTCTGATGTTCTTGTTATTCCATCTTTTCCTGTCCAACTTCTTTCAGTAGGAAAAATTACAAATACTTTGAACTGTGATGTTATTTTCTCTCCTAATTCTGTAATCTTCCAGGATCGCAAGACCAAGAAGATGATTGGTAGAGGAATTTATTCACATGGGCTTTACTTGTTAACTCATATTGATAAAGCATGTCATACCAGTTTCTTGGCGGAGAGTCATACATTACCTAAGCGGCTTGGACATCCATCTAACCGTATTTTGTCGCATCTTTTTCCTACTGTTTCAGTTGATTCTAATGTTTGTGAAGTTTGTCAGTTTTCTAAACAAACTCGTTTACCTTTTCCAAACTCTTTGTCTCTGTCCTTCGAAAACTTTGAATTAATACATTCTGATTTATTTGGTCCTGCACCTATTGATTCTTATGATGGATACAAGTACTTTATTTTGTTTATTGATGATCGATCTCGTGCTACTTGGTTATATTTGCTTAAGTCAAAAACTGAAGTTGCATCTGTTTTCAAAGATTTTCATACTATGGTGATTAATCAATTTGGTGCAAGAATAAAAATTTCAGGTCTGATAATGGTACTGAATACACCAAAGGTTCACTTCCTGAATTTTTTCGTAGTCAAGGAATTATTCACCAAACAAGTTGTGTCGGGACACCACAGCAAAACGGCGTCGCCGAGAGAAAAAATCGCCATATCCTTGAAGTTGCAAGAGCTCTCATGTTTCAGACAAATGTTCCTAAACGGTACTGGTCTCATGGAGTTTCCACTGCAGTATATCTTATTAATCGTCTTCCTAGCAGAGTTATTGATTTTAAGTCACCACTTGAAGTCTTGCAAAATCGCAAACCTGATCTATCTCATTTGAGGGTGTTTGGATGTGTTTGTTATGTTCATCGACAAGCAAGCCAACGTGATAAGTTGGATGCTAGATCAACTTGTTGCGTGTTCTTTGGGTATTCTTCCACAAAGAAAGGTTACATTTGCTACGACCAATCATCTCGAAAAATTGTTATCTCTCGTGATGTTCGGTTTGCTGAATCTGAACCATTTTTTCAAGCATCAACTATTTCTGGGAATCGATCTCAGGGGGAGTATATGTCTGATTTTCTGGTGCCACTCCCAACACTACCAGAAAATGTTGTTCTTCGTGATACAGAGGTTGTAGTAACTGAAACAATTCCCCATGCTCATTTGCCAGAAACTCTTGATGCACCACCAGCTACTATTGCTCAACCTCCTACACCAGCTCCTACTGCAATGCCTCCCATCATCACACCAGTTAGAACAAATGCACCTGAAGGTCCTCGAAAATCAAATCGAATACCTCAGCCCTCAACAAAATTGAAGGATTTTGTCACTTATAATGCGGTTCGTTATCCTATACAGGCGCATTTGGTGTATGACAATATTTCACAGTCCCATTATTCTTTCTTGAGTGCAATGTCTGGTGATCACGAGCCAAAGAATTTTTGAGAAGCTAATTCCAATCCAATTTGGAAAAAGGCCATGAATGAAAAGTTGCAAGCTCTTGATGAGAATCAAACTTGGGAGATAGTTAAATTGCCTCCTGGAAAGAAGACAGTTGGGTGTCGATGGGTTTACAAAACCAAATTTAAAAGTGATGGAACTGTTGAACGACACAAGGCGAGAGTTGTAGCTAGAGGATTTACACAGACCTATGGTGAAGACTACAAAGAAACCTTTGCACCTGTTGCAAAGATGAGTACAGTTCGAGTTCTTATATCACTAGCAGCAAATCAAGACTGGAAATTGTTTCAAATGGATGTGAAAAATGCTTTTTTACATGGTGATCTGAAGGAGGAAGTTTATATGAGCATTCCACCTGGTCACGGCAAGAGTCTAAATTTGGTTTGGTGTGCAAGCTACAAAAGGCTATCTATGGACTGAAACAGTCACCGTGAGCATGGTATGCCAAGCTCAGTTCAGTTTTGATGTCGAATGGTCTAAAACGAAGTGGTGCTGATCCTTCCCTTTTTATTAAAAAAGGTGTTTCGGGTACTACAATAGTTTTAGTGTATGTTGATGATTTAGTCATCACTGGTGATGATCAAGTTGGAATCTCAGAGGTGAAGTCCCTTTTACATAAAAGATTTGCTATTAAAGATTTGGGCATTCTAAAGTATTTTTTGGGAATCGAAGTTGCTTACTCAAACAAAGGCATTTTTCTTAATCAAAGAAAATATGTCTTGGACTTGCTACGTGAAACAGGTAAGCTTGGAGTAGAACCGTCTGAGACACCTATTGACAGTGGTGCCAAGCTTGATAACAGTGGTGAATCATTTTCTGATATTGGTCGATTTCAAAGGCTAGTTGGGAGACTCATTTATCTGACCATTACTCGACCAGATATTTGTTATGCAGTAAGCCTAGTAAGTCGTTTCATGCATGCTCCAAAAATCATTCATATGAATGCAGTTGATCGAATATTGGAATATTTGAAGAGTTCTCCAGGAAGAGGAATATGGATGCGGAAAAACAGGCACACTTCTCTTACTGCTTATACTGATTCTGATTATGGTGGAAGCTTAGTTGATCGAAGGTCCACAACTGGATATTGCACCTTTATAGGAGGTAACTTGGTAACGTGGAGGAGTAAGAAACAAATGTTGTTGCTAGATCTAGTGCCGAAGCTGAATATCGGGCAATGGCTTCCACAACATGTGAAATTATTTGGCTTCGAGCTCTATTGCAGGATTTGGGATTTGGTTCATCTGAACCAACTAAATTGTATTGTGACAATCAGGCTGCTATGCATATTGCCTCAAATCCAGTGTTTCATGAAAGAACGAAACACATCGAAATCGATTGCCATTTTGTTCGAGAAAAATTAGAAGCTAATATTATTTGCACTCCCTTTGTCCGAAGCAATCAACATCTTGCTGACATTTTCACTAAGGGTCTGGACGCAGACAAGTTTCAAGAATTATTGTCCAAGTTGGGTTCTATCGACGTTTTCGCACCAACTTGAGGGGGAGTGTTGACGGAGAAGAGAGATTTTTCATATATATGGCGTTGAATATCACACAATATCACACATGTTTCTTATGGGATTCTCTAATATTATGTTTCCTATTGAGTGCTCATTGTATCTCTACATAAGCGTTGTTGTGATCTCCATTGATATATACAAAATAAGAATACCTCCTCCTCTGATCTCCCGTGCAGTAGACAATCATCTTGTTCGTTATTGTGTTTATGATTAATAGTTGTTAATTTCAGATCCCATTGCAATAATAGAGTATGTAGAGTATATTCCAGAATCCAGATGAGTTACGTTGTTGCAGCATTCCGAGATAGGGTGTTGTTTCCAACCACATGGTTTATATGTACCAGACAACTCGATCAGACACCCGTGAAGCCAGCCTAATCCTCCATTAGATTCTTGGCTTGTTGTCCTGTCATCGATTGATTAACTGTTGATTCTTGTTCACATCTAAATACATGTACTACTGGATGGAGTAGTATATGTGTTTTTGGTTTACTAGTTTGATGATACTAAACAACTAGAGGAGTACTAAACATTACACAGGGGCCAGGGCTTAAGACGCAGGGATGAGCTCAGCGTCACAGAGATCATCATACTTAATTGATTAAATTTAATTTCCAAAGATTCTGAATTGAAAAAAGGGGGTTCTAGTATTATAATTTCTTCGCGATCATCACTATCTCATCACGGACGATAATCTGAACGTAAACCTGAATGCATCATAGAAAGAACCAAGTTGGAAAACAAAATGCATGTATATACAATACTTTCTCCTTTGTAAAAATTGTCTGTAGTTAATTACTAGTTAGTATTATATCAGACGAACCCCAGATCTATGCGTTGTTTCATCTGTTTGTACTTAATTTGGATCATATATATATTGGATAACTTAGAATCTCATGTGATACAATGGGACCAAAAAAGTTTCAACACCAACAGGATACTAGTAAGAGTTGTACGTGCTGCAAATTACCTAGATAGATAAATAATCAAAACTCGCCCACCGACTTAAACTTCTGCTCTATGTATATATATCAGACGTTCTAAATTTTTTTTTGTGTACACATAATTAATAACAACCCTCCAAATGGCAACCGATGTTGACCCAGAGCAACCTCGTCAGTTTACTTCCAGTTCGTCAGTTTACTTCCTGCTTTCGAAACTGAATGTTTCAACAAGAAGAAGATCTTGAACAGCTTAAGCAAGCCATAAATCAGGATAGTCAAGACAGTGAAAAACTTCGTTTGGTTATTCAAGAAAGTGTTGAACATTTTATGGAGTACCATGAAAACAGAAAGGCGTTTGCTCAAAGAAATACTTCATCCTTCTTTGCCCCAACTTGGTGTAGCACGTTTGAAAATTCATATCTTTGGGTTGCTGGTTGTAGACCGTCTTTGTTGATTCGGCTTCTTTACACTCTTTCTGGTTCAAGTATCGAGACACATCTAGATGAGTTTCTAGAAGGTGTGAGGAAGGGAAATTTGGGTGAGTTGTCAGCAGACCAACTCTGCCGCATTGATGCTCTTCACAGAAGAACTATTCAAACTGAAGATCAGTCGTCCAGTGAGATAGCGAGCATGCAAGAAGAAATGGGTGAAAAGAAGCTCGTGGAGATGGCTTTTGATCATCAGGATGCGCAACAGTCTGCTGGGTCGTCAGATGTTCACTTGAGTTATCGTGAACTGGTATGTTGGAAAAAGCAGATGATCTTAGGCTTAACACAATGAAAGAGATAATTAACATTTTGACTCCACTGCAAGTTGTTGAGTACCTGATTGCTGCTGAAAAGCTTCATCTATCAATTCACCAATGGTGTAGTACAAGAGGGCATTAATTAACGTCATCCATGCTAAATGTTCAACCAAGAAAGTGTGGAGAAATGTACATATGCCTAGAATTAAAATAGTACATGTTCCTGTATGGCTGTTTAATTAGATACTTTGCTACAAAACTTTTTTTTCGAATGAAATAAATTTTATTGATAAAAAATTGAGGAATTATACAAAGTTAGAGGACAAACGTGATACAAATTGCGCTGCAAGCCCTTTTTGAATAGCAAAACCAATCCTACGAAATACATATTCATTAGAACCCGCCGTCATCACATTGCTATTCATAACCCTTTTTTTTTTTTTTCAGATGCAAGCTTGGGTTGTTTGGGCAAAGGACCAAAAAAACATATTAGGGGGTGTTCCTTATTACAAAGATTAGCCAAATGATCTCCACAAGTGTTCGATTCCCTGAGAACATGTTCAACACTGAATTTATCAAATCCACTAGATAAGTGCCTGATTTCATTCAAGTACCTCTTCATCCTCCATGTAGGCTGACTCTTACCATTAATACACTCCACTGCATATATACTTTAAGAGTCTGAATTTATCAAATCCCCTAAGCTGGCTGCTAGTTTTAACCCTACTTCAATTGCCTGCATCTCAGTTGAAGTTATTGTCTTCTCTGTAGTATCACCACAGTATGCCATAAGAACATTAATTCCCTTCAGAGTCCCTTAGATACTTTGCTAGTATATGCTCAAATGGGGAAAAAAGTACTTATACACTTATGCATCTGCATAAGTATATAGCTAAATATATGATCAACTGATTCTTTGTACACATGCCTTTGCGTTTTTATACCAACTGATGTTCAATTGAGGGTGCTCTGGTGGATACAGTTGGGAGGGCTCTTCAGTTCTTCATTGATAGAGAGTTAGTATCTGTGGTGTAGTTGTAGAGTTGCTCACTGCAGACTGCTGGATACCACGATGTCCTTGCTTTAAGCTGAGGAACTCTAGCATGAGGCACTGGTAGCTGGTTTTGGTCCATAGGTGAGAGGCCCTGACTACAAAGAAAACAGTTAGAAATATTTACATTGTTCCATTCAACCAGCTAGCTTGTCCTGAGTAGGTAGCGCATCCTGTACTGCCTGCCATAAGATAATCGAGTGTGGGTATGATGTGTTTGCCCCATATGATTTTTGTCCATGGCTTAGTACGTAGCATTTCGAGGTCTCAATACCTCATAGGCTGTCCTAGTAGTGAATTTTCCTTTAGGGTGGGGGTTTCCAAACCAGTTTATCTGACAGGTCATTAGGACCAATTGGTTTATCCTTCAAGGCCCTCCCATAAGGTCTGCATCTCCAAAGGGCTAGTAATTT
Source organism: Aquilegia eximia (assembly GCA_023053565.1). Classification (NCBI taxonomy): domain Eukaryota; kingdom Viridiplantae; phylum Streptophyta; class Magnoliopsida; order Ranunculales; family Ranunculaceae; genus Aquilegia; species Aquilegia eximia. The sequence goes on from JALIGU010000001.1 coordinate 14,166,198, forward strand.
AGTGCTTTATGTTACCTTCATACCAAGTATCTAATTAAATGTTGGAAAGAAAAATGAAATTCAAAATTGAATTGTGTGCGCATAAATAAATGAAGAATAATAACTCGTACAGTAGTAGTAAATTTCACTCTGTTTAGACTTCAGATCAAAATCCTTCTGTAGTTGATTGATACAAATTACTAGGTAAAGATACTATTGAGTGCACAATTAAACAATAGCAGTAAATAAGATGAACAAAACACAAAATCTCGAAGAAAACTATCTTCTTTACTGAATATTATGAAGATTACAAGAATCTCTGCCTCACAATACAAACTAAACCCTATTTGTCTCAATATTTCTAAACACACTAAACCTTAGTGGTTTCTCTAAACAACTAAATAAGTCGTTTCACTATGTTTTGGTTTATGCCAAAACATCAATCTAAACAAGCTAAGTACTAGCTTGTTTATGTATCTTGAAACAAGTAAGCACTACATGTTTATCTCTATATATTTTGGTTTATCCCAAAACATATATTTATAGGCCTTGGACAACTTCTAGTTGGCCAAGAAATTTCTTTTTCCTGAAATCCCTTATAGAACAAGAAAACCTATTTAAGGTTTTCTTTTCCTTGTATGACAAGGAAAAGACCTACTAAGTTCCCAAATAGGATACACCTGTATCACTGATTTTAAATTTCTAGTAATTACATATTTACAAATCCTACTTGACTACTTCCACTTTATTTCGTAATAAAACCTTAGTGGATCTGGAAATCAAACCCCCAAACAGGCCTTAGCCTTAATATATTCAACTTGGGGCTTGATGTGGTTACTTTTAATTATAGGCCCATTAAAAGGCCCTATTTATGTATTTATTTATGATATCCCCAATTAAATACGTGTGCCAACCGCCATAGATAAGTGGTGTATGGCCGTTACATGCAATGCATCCATGCCAGAGTTCAAAAACTCGAAAACTCGGCTAGTGCGAAATCTTATTGGGTCAAGTTCAATCGAAAACTCGGTGAGTTGCGAATGAGCCTGTGGCTTAATGGTAGCACCCCTCTTACAAAGTGGAGAGGTCGTGGGTTCGAAACACGTCAACAGCAGATTGTTGATATAAGTTTCCGCACATAATTTAAAAAGGGGTAGGGGTCCCCACAACCTCGCTTGCCAACCAAAAAAAAAAAAACTCGCTGAGTCATGAATATGCTAATACTTAAATATATGGTAGTCTCATACATATATTTAGTCCATATTAATACCAAAAATGGTTGTCGTTGGTGATTTTAGTTTTTAGGCGTTTTTCTTTAACGAAAATAGAATTATTACTGTGCAAGTATTATCCAATACACACTAGATTAAAATTTTTACAATATTCTGTGATTTGACTCGGACTAACTCGGCTCAACTCGGCCAAGTTTCTCGTTCAACTCGGCGAGTCATGACTACCGGGTAATGTGAACGAGTCGACCCAGTTTTCAGTTGAGTCGAGTCAACTCGACTGAGTTCCGAGTCAACTCGACGAGCTTTTGAACCCTGATCCATGCAGCCACCAACGTGACTGTTGTTTTCAAAATCAAAATGGTTTGTTTGTACGTACACGACGAAAACACCCCACGTGACTCGTGAGCTAATTAAATGATCGATAACATAGAGGAACAACTCCGATCCCTCCCATAAAATCCTCCTAGGGGTTTGTTTGACTGGGAAATTAACTTTCTCAGTAAATCTCATTTTAGAAGGCAGAATTAATGTTTCACTCTATCTCTATCTTCTCTGATGTTACAACAATTTGTTCTTCTGATCGCCCTAATCAAACTGACCCTTAAGCTTAAGCTCGTAGAAAATATCTGCTTTTTCCTTTTTTTTTTTTAACCCATATTTATCCTGTTGTTTTTCCAATATATGTGACCCTAATTAATTATTAACATTAACCAAAGAAACACACATAAATTTCTATAAGAAAAACTATCTTGGGTTACTGCATATATCAAATGATCAAAGTGATATACTCCCTCCGTCCCAAATTATAAGTACCTTATTTTTTTTTAGTTATCCCAAAATATATATCCCTTTTTATATTTGAATGTTCTTTTGAATTGCCTATACTACCCTTGCTTTGGAATTAGAATAATTATTCTAATAAAAATAATTAAGCATTATAATTAATATTAAATAGGCGTAAATTTGAAAATATAATTACTAGACAAACAATAAATGATGTTCCCTTAATAACTAGAATATTCCAAAAAACTTATAATTTGGGAAGGAGATCTTTATAGTAAGGAGATCATATCTACCAAAAATCATGCCAATCCAATATGTACAAGTATCCTAAATAGGATTAAGTCAAAATTGAGTCAAGCATTTCCTGAGTCCCCTGGAGAAATTTATAGTATGTTTAATTCCATCTATGAGTTACAATTTCACTATTATTGGTAAGAGATGTTATAATAATTAGAAGAAAATAAAGCATGCAATAAATGAGGCTAATTAGTAGAAAAAATATTTTTGTTTTGTGTTTTTTATATTCATAGATAATATAAAATTGATTAATTTCTTAATTTGATGGTTCTTACACATGGTAATTAAATAAAAACATGAGTTAATTCAAAATGAAAAAAGTTTTATGGAGTGATATGATGAATTGGTGAGTTACAAAAGTTATTGGTTGGTTAATATAATGGTTACATTAATTTTTTACATAGGTAATTAAATAAAAATATGGGTTAAATCAAAATAAAAAATTATTTATTGGAATACAAATGGTGTACATTAATTATATTAGAGAGGGGTTACAAATGAATATTTCATGTAATTTACTTTATTAGAAGGGGGTTACTAATGTAGTTAGTTCTAAGCATTAATTATATTTATTAATTTATTAAAATTGTGAGCTATTTATTAAATAAGATTCTATATCTAGAGAAAGATTGATCTAAGGGTCTTAGTTGTCTTGAGACAAATGTAAAACCCGTTTATATTATAAATTTTTGTTCGTTAAATTTTATTGGATTATGAAATATTGCATAGACGTCTTTAAGGGTTTAGAGTTAATTTTCTATTAAGTTGAAGGATGATATATTAATTATTAAAAAAAAAAAAAGTAGATGGAATTGGGTTGGGTAGCAGATTCATTTATGGTCCTAAAATAAACCCAGGTCGCAACAATTTCTAACTCAAAAACCAGGTACAACAAAAATCTTAAATAAAATGCAGTGAAGAAAAATCCAAACGATAAATGTACACATGATTCCATCCTATTATACAACACAACTTACGCCAACAAAATACATGAATACCACTTTCAACAAAATACATGACTGAAACATCTAAAGATCTCTACTGGTCCCAACAAGCGGTCTGTCACAGCTCCATAGCTCTAACCTCTCCTGCCTGCATTCCAAATGGAACACACGCACGTGCAAAACAAAGCAACATGGGTCAGCATAAAAGTCGGTATGAGTAAACAAGGGGGAAATCTATTCCCACAAAATAACATAATAAATATACAGTTCCCTTATATGATTAACAACATAATTAATCTTAAAGAACAATTCTTCCATACTAAGACATTAAGCATACGCCTAAAAACGATATCAATTCCATTATATTTACTCTTTATCCATTATATAATCACATGTTTAATTCTATTATTCAATTTTAATTTATCTATTTACGATGTTAATTGATCGATAATACAAATACATTACCTAAGCAGCAACTGTCTTTAAGTATAGGTCTTGTATTAACCTATTTCTAGATTAATGCACTACTAGATCAGGTCGTTGGGAGACTTGACCAGGCCAAAGGGGAAGTCTTAGGTCGGGGTGGCTGCACCTCGTTGAGATCGAGATTGCCTATGTACTCTTAGCTCGAGGGGATTGAACTTAGAGATCAAGCCATCGTAGTTCTGTTCTTATAGAAGGTAGAAAGGCGTGGATCGTGGATCTTGCAGATTCTCCGCCGTCATAATGAGGATTGATTGTGTAACGCGCGAGGATCATCCTTGTGAATTAATTATGTAACTGACGAGAATATTCTGTGCATTGAATGAGAGCACGTGTGTATAATTAGGTCGCTGCTGGTTGCGTGGTCGGGTCGTTGCGGTCGAGCTATTAGCAGGTAGAGATCGTGGCGACCTGATGGATGGATGACTGTGCCACGTGGCTGCTTTTGATTGGTTGGAGTATGTAGTACCCCTACATAAGCCCCCTCTTTTTAGGTCGGCTGTAGTAGTCGGGCTGAAAAGACTAAGAACTCTGATCGATGCTGATTTGTAGTTTGCTTTTTGAATTTGTGGACGTGGCAGTCATGCAGGCTTGTCTGTAGTAATCATGGCGCTCTTACGGGGAAGTGGAGGATTTTCCTCGAGCAGCTAGCTGTGCAGTTATGGCAACTGACGCACTTCTTGCCTGATATGGTCTTTGTGTGGCACGTGGGATGATCCGACGGTGGATGTGAATCGTTTGTTAAGTGGAAAATAACTGCAATAGATGTGGATTCTCTGCTCGATCTCAGCCGTTTACCTGTTTCGAACTGATGGCTGGGATTGTATGTGCTACAGTATTTAAACTGTAGCTCTCTTGAGAAGGGTTTACCTATCTCGCCTTTATTTGAATTGTTGCCGCTTTTCTCTTGCGATCTGAAGAACCTTGAGAGCTCGTGAGGTTAGTTTTCTTCTCTTTCTTTTCTTTCATCTTCTGTTTTCTTTTCTGTTGCTTGATAGAAATGTCTGATTTGAGTGACTCTCAAAATGATAATTTGAGTGGTGGTGGTGGTGAGGAGTATGAGTCTGAAAGGACTCATTCTGAAGCCTTGTCTCCCGTTCATGGTGTGGACTCTGATAGCCCCCAGAGTAGCGGCTCTCATGGGGCGGACTCGTCTGACGAGGAAATGATGGAAGGAGACGATGGCTCGATGTGTAGAGTAGTGAACCTTAAGTATGTAAATAGGCATATTGCGTTTAGGAAGCAGTATGGTCTTAGCTCGATTGAGCATTTGGAGATTAGATTTTTAGGAGATCGTTTACTTTCTGCTGAGTATCGACCTAAAAATCCCTTCTCGACTGTTTTTACTTTGACCCAATTCCGAGCTGGGCTGAGGCTGCCATTGTCTTATTTGGTGGTCGACCTGTTGAATGCTATTGGTCGAGCCCCCTGCCAGATGAATGGCAATTTCTGGAGAAATATGAGGGTAATTGATGACCTCAATAAGCTGCATAAGTGGAACATTACTGTAAGTGATGTATTGGACCACTTCAGCTTCAAACGTTCTTCAAAGGCTGATTTTTCCGGCAATAACATGCAAGTTAGGCCAGAACGTTTGCCTTTGATCTATCTGGTAAGTAGTGAGCCATGGTGGAAAGATCCCATGCTGATTACTGGGTCGATCATTGAGGGGAGTATCCAGTTGCGTCATGTGACTAGGAATGATGCTCGCGAGTTTCTGGTTATTAGTCTCAATACTGTAGATTGTTTTCCTGTTTTCGGACTTGATGATTTTGTATCTTTTTTTGCAGCGATCAGGGACGATCATCTTTTGAGGAAGAACGATCTGCAGTCCGCTTTGAACGGTTTTGGTTTCTTGGCTGACAAACGTAAGATACGGCTTTTACCCCACCTGAAGGAGCATTTTATTCCCAAAGGTGGTCCGAAAACCGTTGAAGAAGAGCTTGAGAGGAGGAAGTCGCTGAGGAAAGCGCATATGTCTTCTGTACATAAAGCTGAGGCTGGGCGTTCTGGTGGTAGTTCGCGTGCTGGGGAGAAGGAACGAGCTAGTGGTAGCTCGAGGCCTGAGGAGAGAGAGCGATCTGGAAGCACTGCTCGGAGGTCGGAGAAGGAACGATCTGGGGTTAGTTTGCGCCAGGGGGAGGTAGTGGCGAGCCCCCCAGTCGTATCCCCTCCGGCCTCACTCCCTAAATTACCTGCCTTGGTCGGGAAGAAGAGGTCGCTTTCAGGGAGCCTGAAGTTGGTGGAGCCTCCAACTATGCCGTCCTCTGCTCCTCCAAAGTTTGTGAAATCTCCTGAGCCTCCTCTGAAGTCCAGGAAGACTGCTGCTGGGCCTTTGCAGAAAGGCAAGGGAATATCGTCTGAGTTTCGCCCTGGGCCGTTCGATTATTTAGATGGCCGCGGTGAGAAGCATGTCGTGTATGATAACGACAGTGCTATTGACGACCCTTGTGTTGCCCGGGCTGTGAATGAGGGCATCGTCCTGGATGCTGATGCTCGAGCAGTGAAGTCGCAGACTTTGTTGGTGACCTGCTAAAAGATAAACGCGTCGCTGTCTTTGGTGAGTGTTATCATAAGTCTTTTTTGGTTGTGCTTAGCCATTGCTGACTAAACTCTGTTTGCCCTTGCAGCTCAACGCAAGCTTCCAAGAGGTGCGTCTGGTTGCTGAGGTTGGTGCTCGAGCTGAGATTGAGTTGAAGGACCTCAAGAAGCTCGAGCAGGCGAAGAATGTTGCTGTTGTTGCTGAGTGCAAGGTGAGGGACAGGGATGCGCAGGTCGCAGCTCAACGCAAGCTTCCAAGAGGTGCGTCTGGTTGCTGAGGTTGGTGCTCGAGCTGAGATTGAGTTGAAGGACCTCAAGAAGCTCGAGCAGGCGAAGAATGTTGCTGTTGTTGCTGAGTGCAAGGTGAGGGACAGGGATGCGCAGGTCGCGGCTTTGAAGGAGACGGTGGAGCAGTTGAAGGAGACGGTGGAGCAGTTGAAAGAAGATTCTGCTGCTGCTAAGGCTTCTGCTGAATACTGGGAGCACGCATGCCAAGAGAATGGCGCAGCGTGGAAGGCCTACTGCGACAACTTGAAGGAAGCTTTGATGGGGTCGCCCGAAGGAGAGGAGACGCGAGGTGGTGCCGATGGAACTTTGGTGCCAGCTCAGGACACCTTGACGGGCCCTAATGACCAGGTCGCTAGTGGCCGTACGGAGATTGATGGTTCCGGCGACCAGTCTGTGCAGCAGTGAGCTAGTCCTGGTACCGACCTTCTTGTATTGGGTAACCTTGTGCAAAGTTTGCTTCTTGCACTCCTTGTTCTTGCAGTAAGTCTTCGTTGGCCTTCCTCAAAGCAGTCTTCTGAGTTTGTGAGCTTGAGTATACAATCATTTGTTTTGTTTGGAGTTGTAATGAACAACAGTAATTGATAGTTTTATTTGATGAGCTTGTAATTAAGCCGTTCTGATCAGCTAGTTTCCAGGGAGTCCTGGTAGCTCGTTCAGAATGCAGGTAGACGAGATGAATGGCTGCAAGCAGGACGAACTGAAACCGTTCTTCTTGTATGCATTAGTTTAACTTTGCTTTTACCTGTAGTGGTTAGAATCTCATCAAGTAAAAAGAAATTTCACTGATTTACCTTATATTGCCATTCTTGTTACGTTGTCTGCTTGTATGAGTTTTGCAAACAAGTAGTAATCATAATGCTGGACCTGCTGGTAAATGAGGTCGCATGCATGGTTGTTTGATTGTACATGGGTCATGGGAATGATATGACCAACGCACGAAGTTAAGTTGCAGATATTTGAACTTAACAAAATTAAAATTATCAAAGGGACTAAATTTTTGATAATTTGTAGGTCGAGGGATTAGACCTTTGGGAGCCATTCATGTTTGAGCTGAGATGAAGGCAAAAGTAGTTTGTATATTGAAATGTAATGGATAGATGCTTACATTTCATTGATAAAACTTTTTCAAGTGATAAGCATTCCATGGGTTCTTAACGATCTCTCCTTCTGGTGTTTGAAGACGATAAGAACCGTTGCTTTGGACCTTGGTAATGATGTAGGGGCCTTCCCAATTGGCATTGAGTTTGCCAATAATATCCTTCCTTTTGTTGTGGAACATTTTCCTTAGAACTAGTTCTCCTGGTTGAAAAGATCTAGGTCGTACGCCTTTGTTATAAGCTCGCTTTAGTCGTTGCTGATACTGTTCAAGCTTTATAACGGCGTGGTTTCGTCGCTCCTCGAGGAGATCGATTCCGAACGACCAGACCTGATCGTTAAGCTCTGTGTCGACCAGAAGGGATTTGGTCGTTCCAAATGTTAACTCGGTGGGAATAACGGCCTCAACTCCATAGCAAAGGCTGAATGGTGACATCCTTGTGGATGTACGAGGGGTTGTCCTGTAAGCCCATAGGATGTTTTCCAACTGTTGTGGCCATTGATCGTGTTGATCTTCGAGCTTTTTCTTTAAGTTGTTCAGAATCTGTCGATTTGCAGCTTCGACTTGGCCGTTGGCTTGTGGATATCTAGGTGTTGACCTAGAATGCTCGATTTTCCATAGCTCGTAGAAAGCTTTGATGTTTTTGCCCACGAACTGAGTGCCATTATCCGTGACTATTCGCTTTGGTAGACCGAATCGTGTGATTATGTTTTCCCACATGAATCTTTGAACATCAGCTTGAGTGATGTTGGCGAGTGCAACAGCTTCTACCCATTTTGTGAAGTAGTCAATGGCGACTAGAACAAACTTCTTTTCAGACTTCTTTTCTTTGATGAAAGGGCCCATGATATCTAGCCCCCACATGTGAAATGGCCATGGCGCAGTGATGTTGATTAGATCGTTTGGATGCTGATGTTGGTTATCAGCAAAACGCTGGCATTCCTTACACTTCAACACAAATTTCTTGGCATCTTCTTTCATTCTTGGCTAGAAATATCCCTGGGAGATCGTTTATGAGCTAATGTTCGACCTCCGGAGTGGTTTCCGCATTCTCCTTCATGGATTTCTTGGAAGATGATTTGGCCATGCTTGGGAATCAAGCACCGTAACAACAGACCGGTTGCAGATTTTCTGAATAGCTTACCCTCATGGAGTTTATACATAGTGACTTTATGTAATAGTTGACTGGCTTCCTTTTTGTTGAATGGTAACATACCAGTTTGAAGGTAAGTGATGAAAGGTTCCATCCAAGTTCCTTGGATGTCTGCTGGTGTTGTGGCTAGTAGATCAGAGATTTGATGAACATCTTCCTCTTTCAATAGATATGCGGGCTGTGTACTGATTGCTATGGTGAGAGCCCGCGGTCGATCTGAGTCGATCTTCGATGCTAAGAATGCCAGTGAGTCAGCATGTCTGTTGTCATCTCTGGGATGTGATCGATTGTGAAATAACTGAGCTTGCTGATGAGTTCCCTTGCTTTGCTGGCATACCGGATTAAGTTGACACCATTGATCTGGTAGTTATTGGTAATCTGATTGACTACCAATTGAGAATCACTGTATACCTTGAGGCGGACTGCCTATAGGTCGATAGCCATTTGTAGGCCTTGGATTAGAGCTTCGTATTCGGCCTCGTTGTTGGAGGTCGAAAAGTCAAGACGAGTTGCTCTCTCGAGCTGTGAACCTTCAGAAGAAATGAGCACAGTACCTATGCCACTTCCGTTGAAATTGTGGGAACCATCAACATATAGTTGCCAAGTGTCGGGAGGACTGTCCTGGACTTTCTTTGTTTCTGGTTCTGGTTCCCAATTGATATCCTCTGCTGGGTAGTCTGCTAAGAAATCTGCGACGACTTGGCCCTTGACGACCTGTCGAGAGACGAATTCAAACGTATAATCACCTAGTTCGGCTGCCCATCGAGCCATACGACCTGTTTTGTTCTTCTTTTCTAATATATGACGTAACGACTGATCGGTGATTACTCTGACGGTGTGAGCCTGGAAATAAGGTCTGAACTTGCATGCAGCATAAAGGAGTGCTAATGCTAATTTCTCTTGAGGTGTGTACCTTATTTCGGCCTGTTGTAAGACTTTGCTCGTGAAGTAAATTGGTCTTTCGACCTGATTTTCCTCTTTGAACAGCACTGCACTGATCGCAAAGTCTGATGTTGCGAGGTAGATGCCGAGTATATCTCCATCATTAGGCTTAGTGAGAACTGGTGGAGTGGATAAATAGGCCTTGAGGTCGGGGAGGGCCTTCTCGCATTCTTCTGTCCATTTATATGTAGCCCCCTTCTTAAGAATATGAAGCATTGGTCGACATTTATCTGATGCTCTAGAAATGAATCTATTGAGAGCTGATACCATGCCGTTGAGTTTTTGGATCTGCTTCTTTGTTTTCGGGTTGGGCATGTCAATCAGTGCTCTGATCTGGTCTGGATTTGCTTCGATGCCTCCTTTTGTGACTAGGTAGCCGAGAAACTTTCCTGATGCGACCCCGAACAGACACTTCTCTGGATTAAGACGCATCCTGTATTGTCTTAACCTTTGGAATGCCTGGTTGAGATTGTACAAATGATCCTGCTCTTGGCTGCTCTTGACCAGCATATCGTCAATGTAGACTTCCATTGTCCAACCTAGTAGGTCGTCGAACATTCTGGTGACCAGTCTCTGATAGGTCGCTCCTGCATTTCTTAGGCCAAATGGCATAACCTTGTAGCAGAAAATTCCTTGCTCTGTTGTAAAAGATGTTTTCTCCTGGTCGGGCTCGTACATTGGGATCTGGTTGTACCCTGAGTACGCGTCCATGAATGACAGTAACTCGAAACCGCATGTCTGATCGACTAACCTATCGATTCGTGGTAGTGGGAATGAATCTTTAGGACAAGCTTTGTTCAAGCTTGTGAAGTCGATGCAGACTCTTGTTTCCCCATTCTTCTTTAAGACCGGCACTATGTTGGCTAGCCAGTCTGGAGTATCGACTTCTCTGATGAATCCGACCTGTTTGAGTCTACTGATTTCTTCATTGACTGCTTCGTGAAACTTGGGAGCGAGCCTTCTTGGTTTTTGCTTGACAGGTCGATAATTCGGATTGACGCGCAGTTTATGACATGCAATTGATGGATCTATTCCAGGCATATCGATATACGACCAAGCAAAAACATCTTTATTAGTTGAAAGAAAATTTACAAAGTTATTGAACTTATCTCCTTCTAACTCTGCACCTACATAGACATATCTCGGGTCATCTTCTGACCCAAGGTTCACACGTACTCCTGGATCAGTGCTTCCGAGGTTAAGCTTGGTTGAGCTCGTTGGCTCCTTCTGTAGTTGCTATTTGGTAGCATCGGTCTTCTCTTTTGAAGGGCTTTTGGACTTGTTGTCGCCCTCTCGAGCCTCTGATGAGATTGGGCTCTTCCCTTTGACGTCAGCATCCTTGGTTCCAGAGGTGGATGGCTTTGCAGGTGCCACAGCTTCAATAATTCCATGGCATTCCTGAGCAGCGTTCTGGTTGCCCCGAAGTTCCATTATCCCATGAGGTCCGGGATAGCAAAAAACTTGATGATATGTTGATGGCACGCCTCTCATGGCATGGATCCACTTTCGACCTAGAATCGCATTGTACTTGCTTGCGATGTTAAGGATGCTGAACTTGGCGGTGACGACGACCTTATCTTCCTTACGGCCCACAGTAACGGGCAGCAGAATTTCACCCTTAGGATCTTCCCTTGGGCAACCTCATCTCCTTGAATGTTCTGTACATGAGAATGTTGCATGATGCATCAGGGTCAATGAGTACCCTCTTGATGATGTAGTCGGCTATTCTCAGCTCGACAACAAGGGCGTCGTTGTGAGGAGTAACGACCTTGTTGAGATCATCCTCTGTGAAGGTGATGTCAGTTTCTTGGCGAGCTGGGATGTTGAAGCGAGCTGCTCGGCCAGTAATAGAGTAGACATGATGAAGATGTTCTACCCTTCTTTTCTTGTCCCTCGAAACGGGGGTGGAGTCGGATTCATAAATTATGTAAACGACATGACTTTCCGACTCGCTGTCGCTGTCAATCTTGTTTGCGACCTTCTTGTTGAGCTGGTCGCGTAGGTCACCTGTTGGACCTAGACGCTGGGAGAGGCTACGCCCTCTGCTGCGGACTGGACTTGCGGAGGCCGTTCTGGCCTTGCTGTGATTCCTCTTTGGTGAACGGGGAGGGGTTCTGGATCCCTTCCTCGCCCGCTTGCTTGTGGTATCCCCTTGTCTTCCGAGGATCCAATTGTTGAGCCTTTTCTCATCGGCCCATGTTTGAAGAGCGCGTTTCAGAACGCGACAGTCATCTGTTTGATGACACCATACCTTGTGGACTTTGCAGTACGGTCGACCAGATGTGTCCTCCAATTGTGTGAAGGTAGGAATCTTGCACCAATGGTTGTGCTTGATTCGCTCATAGATGTAACCGGCTGGTCTTGTGAACCGGTGGTATTCTCGTTGCTCGGTAGGCAACGACTTTGCTTTGAACCTCTTGTTATCAGATCGAGGTCGCTTGGTGAAGCCAGACTCTACATTGCAGACTACATGATTCTTTTCCCCTCCAGTGAGGGCTTCCTCGAGCTTGATGTAACGGTCTACCTTTAAGTAGAGCTCGTCTAGGGATGAAGGTCGCTTCATGGCTAGAGATTTGTGGAGGTCGGACCCCTGGATCAGACCGTGAGAGAATGCGATGGTTGCGAAGGTCTCATGTTCCTTTGCAAAATCCTGAATTGAATGCAGTTCAGATTTAAAACGCGCAAAGAAAGTGCTTAGTGACTCACCATCCCGCTGCTTGACTTTGAAGATTTGATCGATGGTGACGGGTCGCTTCTTGTTGTGGATGTAGAAAATGACAAACTGCTTTTCGAGCTCGGCAAACGAGCTGATGGATCCTGATTTCAAACGGTGAAACCAGTCGAGAGCAGGCCCAGTGAGGTTGGACTGGAACAGTAAACATAGAAGATGATCTTCTTTGATGAAAGGAAGGGATTTCCGGAATCCCTTGATGTGGTCGGTTGGATCTCCGACTCCTGCATATTGATCGAACTTGGGGGCATTGAGCTTGTTCGGCAAATCATGTTCAAGGATCTGCTTGGAGAAAGGAGACTCCTGGAACTGCTGGAGGGACTGTACAGCAAGTTGCTCCACAGTGTGGCTTTTGGAGTGATGGAGGATAGCCTGAGAGGCTTTAAACTCTGGTAATTGTTGGCTGAGTTGCTCATACTTCTGGTTGGAGTCATCAGCAGGAATGACTCCACGACCACCATTTTCTGCTTGTGCGGGGCTGTCGGTTTGTGCAGCTTTCAAACCTGCATTCTCTTCCTGCAGACGAGTGATTTGTCCATGCAGATCCTGGATGGTTAACTCTGGGGTAGTCATTTGAGTGAGTGATTTTGATTTGGGTGGGAGGGTTTGGGTTTTTCGATTATATCGAATTCCTTGCAGTCGACGCCAAATGTATTAACCTATTTCTAGATTAATGCACTACTAGATCAGGTCGTTGGGAGACTTGACCAAAGGGGAAGTCTTAGGTCGGGGTGGCTGCACCTCGTTGAGATCGAGATTGCCTACGTACTCTTAGCTCGAGGGGATTGAACTTAGAGATCAAGCCATCGTAGTTCTGTTCTTATAGAAGGTAGAAAGGCGTGGATCGTGGATCTTGCAGATTCTCCGCCGTCATAATGAGGATTGATTGTGTAACGCGCAAGGATCATCCTTGTGAATTAATTATGTAACTGACGAGAATATTCTGTGCATTGAATGAAAGCACGTGTGTATAATCAGGTCGCTGCTGGTTGCGTGGTCGGGTCGTTGCGGTCGAGCTACTAGCAGGTAGAGATCGTGGCGACCTGATGGATGGATGACTGTGCCACGTGGCTGCTTTTGATTGGTTGGAGTATGTAGTACCCCTACAGGTCTATCCACCTGCACAAAATAAATTAGTTGACCTATCGACCTGCTAAATGAAGTTAATACATAATACACAAATATAATAAAGATAAAGCAAATCACATACACGTTACGTGTTATCTAATACTTTGTATTAACCCGAAAATACATTCTGTTCATTCAACCCATTAATAATGATTCATTTAAACTCTTCGTAGTTTGTAATCTACCAAAATGACAAGTCCAATTATGTCCATTAATACCCGTAATAAATAAAACATCGTAGTTCTTCCACATAATCATAGTTACCTCCGGTTCATAATCAAAATATATAAAATTTACCCATATCATTAAGTAACACCAAACACTACAATATCATAAGCCTTAGCACACTACCAAACAACGAATCTAAAGTCACAAAACCACGTCCTGGCCTCTAGCCGGTGCTCGGGTTTAACAATCATAAAAATCACAACATATGCCCAATCACTAGTACACCTCCCACAGGATGCACTCCACACATTTGCCATACCCACACTGCACCAGTGTGCCTTGACCATGGTTAAGAACCTCTACGCGGAAACCAAAACCCAAGTGGGTGCTCACCTGTAAGCTTTGGCTAGCCTCGACGTATGCCTAACTCATGATCTCTAATAGCTCTCTTGAGCTTTCTAATGTGGCGCCCAGACCAACCCCGAAGGCTATGAAGGTCTGAAGGGTCAGTTCCGCAGGCTAAGCCGTCTAGGAAATACCCAAATATAATCCAAGAGTCAACCCGCAGGCTAAGCCGTCTAGGGTGATAATTAATTTCTTTAACCTAATTCCAGAGGTGCGGCAAATGTACTAATACTTGGGCGACTACCAAAACAACTAAACTAATCAAGCAATCATACAACCCTTGCCAAAAAATTAAATTCCAACTCCATTTCGTATTCCGTTCTTATTTCCCAAATTGAATATATACCGTCCATGGTATCAAACCATTCCAAATCATTCCATAATTAAATCCCAAGTTCAGTATTCGTTTCGTTTCTATTCATATACCATCCATTGGTATGGAGCCATTTCTAGGCGTTCATCAATATACCGTCCACTTCAATATTAAGAATACTTTTAGTACATGACTATTTGAACTTGACAATCAAACAAAAGGACAAACCCAAAAGAAAACATATATGCTAAAAAGAAACTCTTTACATAAATCTGCCAAACAATAACATTCATCTTTCAAAATTCACACATCTAAAAATAATTACTCAAATCTCATAAATTTTTCATACAACCTTTTACTATAAAAATATTACTTGAAATAAAAATATGGAATCGTTTCGATATATAGAAAATAATTAAACAATTATTTTACTCAATCTTACCAGATTTCAGAAAGAAATCCTAAAACAATCTACGTCAGACTTCCTGAGCATTTTTCACCATATTAGCCTCATAAGTTAAAGTATTTCTAAACATAGAAATTATAGTTCAGAATGTTTATTTTCTAAAACAAGTAAATTAATCAAGATATGTTGAGTAACGAGTCTTCTATGATTTTTCTATGACAGCCACACAAACAGAAAGGTAGCAGTAAAATTATACTGGATATCTGAAAATAACTACGTTGAATAAATTATTTAGAATTAATTACCCAACAGTAAATTTCGAAATTTATATATGTTGTCATACATTGAGTCATTGAGTATTCTAACTACCATAAAATTTTCAATAAATATTATTAAGTCTAGAGGGATCAAAACCTTGCGATACTAAAATGGTACATAAACCAAAAACTGCAACGGTTGTCATACTTGTAAGTCGTTTTTCACCAAATTAAAATAACTTTTGTAAATTGGTCTTAACTAATCGAATGAAGACATTTCAATCTAGTGTTCAGGGTTTTGGGCATCAATAAAAAAACTTTTCAAACGATTTTTCTATGATTTTTCAAAGATAAGTAAAAAATCTGAAATTACAGAAAACAGAAATAGAAACAAAAACAAAAATGTCTACTCACTTGTATAAGCATAAAAATCCAAATATTCTTCTAGCTTTCTTCCAATTCGTCTTCTTCTCCCAAATATGGTGTTATAAAAAATGAATGAAAACCCTAAGATTTTAATATAAATAATATGGAGAAGTTAATGGGCTTTATTTTAGGACCATAAATGAATCTGCTACCCAACCCAATTCCATCTATTTTTTTTTTAATAATTAATATATCGTCCTTCAACTTAATAGAAAAATAACTCTAAACCCTTAAAGACGTCTATGCAATATTTCATAATCCGATAAAATTTAACGAACAAAAATTTATAATATAAACGAGTTTTACATTTATGCACACCTCAAAGGAAGCTCGGCCTCGAGATTCAAGAAAATACTAAAATCAAGGACAAGTTATAAACAATTAGATATACAATATACCATTATGATAAACATACTACTCGATCAATATAAAAATCGCTTAAGCTCACACTAAACCAACGAATATAGTCACTACACAATTATAACCAAGACTACTCAATCATCACCTATAACCTCCCATAAACTTGTATTGGGTTGATCAGTCCCAAAACAATTCACAAAAGCATATAGATGTGATCCTAACCACATCACAAAACAAAGAGAAATGAGAACGAATAAAATCATAACAATAAGATCTATATGTGTATACGCAGTATACACACCTTCAAAAGGCCAACCTAGTAACTCACAAGCATAGAGTATTCGGTGTGTGTATACGCAGTATACACACCTCAAAAGGCCAACCTATAACCTCCCATAAACTTTTATTGGGTTGATCAGTCCCAAAACAATTCACAAAAGTATATAGATGTGATCCTAACCACATCACAAAACAAAGAGAAATGAGAACGAATAAAATGATAACAATAAGATCTATATGTGTATACGCAGTATACACACCTCAAAAGGCCAACCTAGTAACTCACAAGCATAGAGTATTCGGTGTGTGTATACAAACCTCAAAGAACAAAGGTATCCATAAAAGCAAAAACTAATTTCACAACGAGATGTTCAATATTGACATGGTTTCATATTTCTATAACAAATATAACCTCTACTGCACAACCATAAATAAATGAAAATCAGTATCCCAGGACAAATCCGTTAGTGTGTGTTTTAACTTCCAAAATTTTAGAAATAAACATTTTTAAAAATAATTTTCTTAAGAACAAGAATGTCTGGGTACTACACATGCTTAACGACATAAAAGAAGTCGAACCGACGATTGCAACAAATAGTGTGTACAGTACTGTAACGGATGTAACTTCTAAACACTTTAAAATGTAGAGTTCTTATCAAACCAATTGAATATATACTCCTAACAAGTAGGTCATGTAAACAACTTTATATACCAAAGAATAGAAAAAAAAATCCACATTTTTAATAAATCCAAGCTTACATTATATGCATGTGCATATGTCCTCAAGATGTTATACATATATCTCTTTTGATCAATTAATGAAATTTTGACATTGAAATAACAGATGATCCATAAGTTAGAAAGAAACAAAGAAAGCAAAACAAATATATACATTTTATTTCATATACCTCATGATGTCATACATGAATTTACTAAGGTCACAATGGCTACTCATTCAAAACTTAATTATCAAGCAATCAAAACTCGATACACGATCATTACTTGTTCTCGTACACAACCAGTAAGAAGAAAACAAAATCATACAATATGTGTTTTAACTGATACTCCCATATTAATATAGTTTTTATTATCTTATTCTTTCTAACCACAATAATACAAATGACAACCTAATCACACATCAAATCTAGTAATTTATTCGGAATCTAACCATCATTATCAACATGTATGGTCATTAAATTTTATGTAATTCAAGTAAACAAGTCTCCCACAATATTAAACAATGCTAGAGCCATTAATACATATTTGCTAATGTAATCATAGATTCTTTATCTTGTAACTGTTATACACGTAGAAAATGCTGAATTTATGAATAACAAGAAGAAATATATAATATTTTAACATAACTAAAACAAACATATATAGAAGCTACTGTATAAATTTCATTCAAAAATAATATTTACAAGGTGTCCGTTTGATCGCTCAAAGCATGATATATCACATCAATCGTTACTCATGGTGTATTACCTTAAACTATTTATTATTTTAGAACTACTAATCCATTTAAGCTGAAATTTTGTCACCAGTAAAAGAACACAGAGAAAACTCATAAAAGTTTCAAAGCAGAACAACAGAGGGAAATACATTTTACAATGGGTTGAGCTTATATGTAGTAGTTTAGAAAAAATAATGTAACAAAGGTGTACAAAATAGTTTTGTTCTCTCTAACCAAACATTAGAACGGTTTGAACTTTTTATATAATCGATAATAGTGTACATGAAGTATGTATTAAAATTTTCAAGAAATTATTATAATGCTAAGATTGAGTTTTAACTCAATTTCTATATTAATTAAAAAATCTCATAAAACTCATATGTACAAAACAATTTCACCTTAAAAGTAGCATGCAAGCGACTATAGTGATCTTTCATCAGGTAAGCATTATATCATATAAATTAGGAACATTTCAAACGACTCACTTTACCCACTACAACAATATATCTATTATAAGTGTATATGATCTCAAAAGTCAAGTTATATCTGCATCACAACAAAAAAAAAATCTACTACATATCAAGAATAACTCTATAGAAAAGAGATAGAAACGAAATCTCAACTAACGATATTTAACATAACTTTATTGTACATGTCATATAAGGATTAAATATTTGCCATATCATCAATTGGTTATATTAAGACGTGTAAATCTGAATCATATCAACTCACTGAAAAAATTAATATTATCTAAAGAATTCAAGGACAAAAAGAATGACTTCTTAAAGGATTTAATATCCAAATGTTTTCATCTAGATTTCTAAAATCACTTGAACTCTAGTACTAAAAGTCTGTTATTTGTTGCATACAATTAAAATTTACATTGAGAAAACATATACCAAATGAATTTTAGGAAAAGTAACCTTCTCGGAGGCAATTAAAAGTAACGCATAGTACGAATAAGATTCTTCTAAATAATATATATACAAAATGATGATCTGCGAACTCAAACAAAATTTAATCTGTAAACTAAGATTATCCATAAGACACTTCAATTTTACACTTTAACAAACACATTAACCATACTTCAAAATACACAAAACAAGTCAATGGTGTATACGAAGTATACACACCTCAAAAGAATCAACCTAATTATATAACAAAATCGAATCACATCATCAATCACAGCTTTTAAAGAAACAAACAATCGTAGTCTGACACAGAAAAGATTTCTCAAACATGTCAAACAAAGCACAAATCAAAATCAAAATCAAATAGAAATCTCAAGTACATAAAACATAAGAATGCCCAACTCCACATTCCGAGGACAACCTAGACCGCACCGGTCTAAGTGAACCTAGCGCTCTGATACCAAGAAATGTCACGACCCGAATTTAGAAAAAAAAAAAAAAACCCAGGTCGCAACAATTTCTAACTCAAAAACCAGGTACAACAAAAATCTTAAATAAAATACAGTGAAGAAAAATCCAAACGATAAATGTACACATGATTCTATCCTATTATACAACACAACTTACGCCAACAAAATACATGAATACCACTTTCAAAAAAATACATGACTGAAACATCTAAAGATCTGTACTGGTCCCAACAAGCGGTCTGTCACAGCTCCATAGCTCTAACCTCTCCTGCCTGCATTCCAAATGAAACACACCCGTTTAGGGAGTCTTAATGTATAAAAACAGAATCTCAATCCACCTGTTTAGGGAGTCTTAATGTATAATATACACTACAACTTGTGGAAATCTGTTGATTATGTTTGGACAAAAATTCCAAAGTAGTAATGCATAGTCTGATTCTGATCCAAATCTGGACAAAAAAAAAAAAAAAAAAACCATTCACAGTTATATGAATCATGAGCATATGATGATATAATATTGCATTTTGACTACATGCATTAGAGGTTGGTTGTCAAACTACTACGTAGATGCCCCATGTTATCACAAAATCTTCATGGAAAAAAATATCTTAAATAAAGAAACTAAACCATACCAGTAATAAAAAAAATAACAAAAATTACCAGAAAATGTTACTTCGTCGTTATGCCAACAAATGATCAAACTTCTCTTCTTAATGTATCATCTTTTTTTTACATATGTAAATACTAAATTAAACCAAACAAACTAATCTAAAAGGCGAAACCATAGGAAGACGATGATAGAAGAAGATGTTAGGGGAAGAGAAGATATTGGTAGGCAACCATGCTACCCATTTAGAAAGTAGAATGACAAGAAGCCAAGAAGTAGAGATTGGGGAGATTTATAGTTTTAATTTCATTTGTGAGTTACAGTTTGACTGTTAAGCAAATAATAAGGGATGCATATTAATGCAATGAAGGTAATAAATGAGGCCAATTATTAGAAAGGAAACGTTTTGGAATATAAAATTGATTGATTTCTTAATTAATGGTTCTTTTGGTCAATATCATGGTTACATCAATTTTTCATATGGGTAATTAAATAAAAATAAGATTAATTCCATATATATAGAAAAATAATTATGGAGTGATAAGGTGAGTAACTAATTATTTAAATTTTTATCTTCTTCCTTAATTTCAATGTGGCAAAAAATGGCTTTAAGAAGAGTGGTTTATTGTACATTATATAGGTTGTAACTGAAATTGTATTCATTAATTTTTTATTTTTTATTTTTTTTTTGAATTATAATTAATTTAAATCTAATTGATTGTATCCATTTAGAGCTTCTGATTTTTTGGGGGGTTACAAATGAGTATATTTCATATAATTATTAGAAGGGTGTTACTAATATAGTTAGGTGTAAGTATTTATTATATTTAATTTGGTAAAGTTGTGGGGGTTACTAATTAATGTGATTTAAGAAAATTCTATATCTAGAGAAAGAGTAATCCAAAGGCCTTAGTTGTCTTGAGACAAATCTATGGACTCGGTTGTCTTAGACATAAATCCGACGGCTCATGCGTTAGAAAAAACTATGATTTGTTATATAGATAAGCTACTAGTTATAAGCTTGGGGATGGAGCCTTTTTAGCCAATTTCTACTAGAAAAATTTATAAGACTATAACTAACTGTAAAAACAAACATACTTTTAGTTTTTTTTTTTTGATAAGTTTCTTTGAGAAAAAAAGAATACACACCTGATCATCGTGGATAAGCACCGTCAGGTTACCCAAAAAATAAAAAGCAGGCAAAAAAACAGAAAATCATATAGGCTCCACCTGCAGGTTGCTAGTCACAATATCATACCACTGTAGCAGTAACTGTTGAAAGCAATATCGTCTCCTCCCACACCAACAGCTGCTGCACCAATAGTAGACTATCCCTAGCACTTCCTTACATATATCATCAATGTCTGACGCCCTATTGTTGAAAATCTTCTTGTTTCTCACCTTCCACACCACCCAAAGGACTGCGTAGGGTAGAACCTTCCATACTTTGCTGCTGAATTCTGATCTTGTAAGCTTGGGCCACATTGCCAGCCATTCCTCCACTGTATCCACCATAAACAGATTGAAATAAACCTCTCTTCTCTGATAAAGCAATTTATACCAGACCTCCAAAATCTTGGGACAATGCAAAAATAAAATGAGGGATTGATTCATGCATAAAACTACAAAGCGAGCACTCAGGCGCCAAATTATGTCCTTTCCAATTAAGGTTATCAACTGTCAAGGTCCTCCCGAGTAACAACGCCCAAACAAACAGTTTAATCTTCAGAGGAATCTCTTTATCCCACACTAAGTCATTTGGGAAAGGAATTACTGTAGAATTGTCTCTACCTAAAACCCAAAGCTGGTGATGCATAGAACGTACAAAAAAGAGTCGATTTCTAGTCCACTTCTATTGCCAAAGATCCTCCCCCTCTTCCATTTGTTGTGAATTTAGAGCAGTCATGATTTCATTAAAAGCTGGAAGTTCCCAGTCTCCTAAATTTCTTCGTAAATTCAGATCCCACACTACTCCTACAGAAACAGAAGTACGCATCTCTGCCACAAGACCTATTTTACTATTTGATACCATGTATACTGGGAAACTTGCCCCTTAAGGATTTATCACCCAGCCAGTTATCCTGCCATAGTCTGACTTTATCGCCTCTTCCCAACTTAATCTGAATTTGTTTTTTGAATGGAAGATTGATTCATCACACCACGCCAAACACCGCATCCATATGCTTGATTTACCTTCTTCGGCCACCAAACCAAATCACCTTCACCATACTTAGAATCTATAATCTTCTTCCATAGAGAATCACCCTCATTACTGTACCGCCACACCCACGAGCAAAGTAAAGCTTTATTCATGGTTTCCACTCTCCTCAACCCCAAACCCCCAAATAATTTCGGCGAACAAATTTGTTTCCAATTTACTAGATGATATCTTCTCTTTTCTGAAGTAGAACCCCAAATAAAATTTATCATCTTCATCTCCATTCTATTGGTGGGAATCACCAACAAAGACATCTGATAAACTGGACTTTGCATAATAATACTTTGAAGCAGAATCAACCGGCCACCACAAGAAAGAAGAGATTTCTTCCAACCTCCAATTCTGACTTCAAAGTTCTCAAGTAGCTTGTCCCACACACTAACCTGCTTATACTTCGCCCCAAGTGGCATCCTTATGTATGTAGAAGGCAAGGTCTCACCAACTCCATACATCACTGTCTTTTGCAAGTTCGATTTCAAGCCAGACAGAGCATTGAAAATAAGTAGAACTAACTTGAGGATCAGGACTTGATCAACGACATTATCACAAAGCACCAAGGTGTCATCAGAAAACTGAAGCACAACCACCTCTGGACCTCCATCAGCAACCTAGCTTGAAGCCCTCTCTCCATTGTTTTTGTTAAAAATGTAATCTGTAATGTCCAAGTCCAAGAAAAGCCCAGTCCATAGAAGTGTCTAGAAGCATAAAGAATTATCTAGTCCATAGAAGTGTCTAGAAGCATAAAGAATTATCTAGTCCATAGAAGTGTCCAGAAGCATAAAGAATTATCTAGCATATAACAGTTAATAGTTAATAGAGAAATCTAGAATGTATGAGAAAAAAATCAGAACTATGTAGAACAATTAAAGTCGGTTATAATGTCCTATAAATAGGGAGGTGAACATGTTGTTTGATCAATTAATCAAGAGAAAAGAAGTTCTCTAGTACTTGAAGTCGGTTATAAGTCCTCTTTTGTAATAAAAACAAAGTTTCTTTTATAAACTTGTTATTTTGTCATATTCTTCTTCTTGACTCTCATATACCCACTAACACTTTCATTGTTTTAACAAATTGGTATCAGAGCTAAGTTTTTTCTTTGGTCCCCCCATACCATTTTCCATCACCTACACCTTAAACCACTATATTCCCATTATTTACACTTAAACCATGGCCATAAATCAAACCTCATATACATTCAATTATACCCAAAATCTAATACCCATATTTGATGGTGATAGTTATGATTATTGGAGTTTACAAATGAAAACTCTATTCATGTCTCAAGATTTATGGGAATTAATTGAAGATGGCTATGATGTACCGGAGTCGACGGCAGAATTACAAACATGGGATCAAAGCAAGCAAAAGGAGTACAAGGAGAAGAAAAAGAGAGATGCCAAAGCATTATTGTTCATCCAACAAGGGGTAAGCAAATCAATTTTTCCAAGAATTCTTGGCGCTTCAAATTCTAAGGATGCATGGGAAATTCTTAAGAAAGAATTTCAAGGAACCCAAAAGATAATTTCTATCAAACTCCAATCTTTATGGCGAGAATTTGATAATTTTCTCATGAAAGATAATAAGAAAGTTCAAGTATTCTACAATAGGGTCTCCAACGTTATCAACCAAATTAAAAGTTATGGAGACACTATTGAAGATAAGAAAGTTATTGAGAAAATTTTGCGAAGTTTACCCGCAAAATTTGATCATATTGTCGCCGCCATAGAAGAATCAAAAGATTTATCAAAATTATCATTATATGAGCTAATGGGTTCTCTTGAGGCGCATGAAGAAAGGATGAGCAGTAGGTCAGCTGAAAAATCATTGGAGCAGGCATTTCAGTCCAAGGTGACTTTTGGGGACAAGAAAGAAAATTCAAGAAGCTTCCAGAATCCCGGAGAATTTAGCCGAGGAGAAAGCTCAAACTGGGGACGTGAAGGAAAATTCAGCAACAACAACCGAAGGTATGGCAAAAATCCTTCTTCAAAACCTTATTGCAATGTTTGCAAAAAACCCGGTCATAAAAGTGAAAACTGCAGATATAAATGCACCACGTGTAAAAAATTAAATCACGTGGATAAAGATTGTTGGCTCAAGAAGAAAAATCAAGCCAACTACATGGAGAAAAATGAATCTCCAGACAAAGTATTTTATTCTTGCTATAATGCAATGCAAGAACCTAAAAATATTTGGTATTTAGACAGTGGCTGCAGTAATCACATGACCGGAGATAAGAAAGGTTTTATAAGTCTAGATGAAGACGTAGATTCTGAAGTTAAGCTAGGAGATGGTAAACTTCAGAAAATATAAGGAAAAAGAATAGTTACAGTAAAAATTGGAGAAGGAGCATCTAAAAATATGCATGATGTTCTATATGTCCTCGGTCTTGCTTAAAACTTACTAAGTGTTGGGCAACTTATCCAGAAAGGGTATATTGTGCATTTTGAAGATAATGAATGCACAATTTACGATAAAAGAAAGAAGCAGGTGGTTGCCAAAGTACAGATGAGAGAAAATAAGGTTTTTTCATTGGTGATGTCATCGGTACAAAATTATGCCATGAAAGCAACTGTAGTTGATGAAACTGAATTATGGCATTTACGATTTGGGCATTTGAATTATAGAGCCTTAAGGGTTCTAAAGTCCAAAAATATGGTGATTGGGCTACCTAGTATTGGTGGAGAAGTTAGAGTTTGTGAAGGCTGCATTTTTGGGAAATTTCATAGATTTCCCTTTGCTAAGTCATCATGGAGAGCCAGGAAGTCTTTAGAATTGGTTCACGCTGACATATGCGGACCAGTTCGAACACCGTCATTAAACAACAAAAGATATTTTCTTTTGTTTGTTGATGATTACAGCAGGATGATGTGGGTGTACTTCCTAGAACAAAAATCGGAAGCATTCACCACATTCTTGAAGTTCAAGGCGCTCGTTGAAAAACAAAGTGGGCATTCCTTAAAGGTGTTACGCACTGATCGAGGAGGAGAATTCACATCTAAGGAGTTCAACAAATATTGTCAAGATCAAGGAATCAAGAAGGAGCTGACAGTCCGATACACTCCTTAACAAAATGGCGTGGCAGAAAAAAGGAACAGGACGATCGTGGAGATGGCTCGGAGCATGCTGAAGGGAAAAGGCTTACCAAACAAACTATGGGCTGAAGCTGTCAACACCGCGGTCTACATTCTCAACCGTTCGCCAACTAAAGTAGTGCGAGACAGGACGCCGTATGAAGCATGGCATCATCAAAAGCCCACGGTAACTTCTCTCAAAGTCTTTGGATGCATAGCATATTCTCATATTCCATCAAAACACAGAGAAAAGTTTGATGAGAAAGGAGAAAAGCTCATCTTCATCGGGTATAGCGAAGAATCCAAAGCTTACAGGCTACTTAATCCCAGGACCAATGAGTTAGTAATCTCCAGAGATGTCATCTTTGATGAGCATAATGCATGGAGTTGGGATGATGGAAACAACACTAATGTCGAGGCGCCACTAATACTTGAAGAAGAGGAATCAACCCAAGAACAACCAGGTTCAGAACCTGAACCAGTTACTCCGCCAACATGCCCAAGAAGTTCATCTTCATCAGGGTCAAGCTCTCCCCCAAGAAAGGTACGTCCTTTACAAGATATTTACAACTCATGCGGTCCAGTTGCTTTTCTTGCTTGTGAACCACAAAAGTATGAAGAAGCAGCAACTGAAGAAAAATGGAGAAAAGCTATGGATGAAGAAATGAAAGTCATCCATAAAAATGAAACATGGGAGCTGGTTGAAAAGCCCAAAGAGAAAGAAGTTATTGGGATGAAATGGGTCTATAAGACCAAGTATAATGAAGATGGCTCTATCCAGAAGCACAAGAGTCGGCTTGTCGCAAAAGGTTATTCCCAACAACCTGGAATAGACTTTAACGAGACATTTGCGCCCGTTGCAAGGATGGAGACAATTCGTATAGTACTACACTATGCAGCAGCCAAGAGAGTACTGAGATATGTCAAAGGAACGAAAGGATTCGGTATCAACTACAAGAAGGAGAAAGATAACAAGTTAGTTGGCTATACAGATAGCGATTGGGCAGGATCAATAGATGACAGGAAGAGCACTTCAGGTTATGTTTTCTTCCTAGGTACGAAGGTGATCACATGGTCATCAAGAAAGCAAAATACAGTAGCACTATCGTCGGCAGAAGCAGAGTACATGTCAGCAACAAGTACAGCTTGTGAGGCAGTATGGCTTCGAAGAATTCTGGCAGATTTACAACAAGAGCAAGAAGGTCTTACTACTATATATTGCGACAATATGTCTGCAATAGCTATGACCAGGAATCCAGTGTTCCATAGCAGGTCAAAGCACATTGAGTTGCGTCACCACTTCATCAGAGACTTGGTTGAAAGTGAAGAGATCGAGCTACAATTCTGCAGGACTGAAGATCAATGTGCCGACATATTTACCAAGCCACTTGGAGGTGAAAATGTTCATCACTTTAGGAGGAACATGAACATTACAGATTAAGTGGGGGTGTTAAAAATGTAATCTGTAATGTCCAAGTCCAAGAAAAGCCCAGTCCATAGAAGTGTCTAGAAGCATAAAGAATTATCTAGTCCATAGAAGTGTCTAGAAGCATAAAGAATTATCTAGTCCATAGAAGTGTCCAGAAGCATAAAGAATTATCTAGCATATAACAGTTAATAGTTAATAGAGAAATCTAGAATGTACGAGAAAAAATCAGAACTATGTAGAACAATTAAAGTCGGTTATAATGTCCTATAAATAGGGAGGTGAACATGTTGTTTGATCAATTAATCAAGAGAAAAGAAGTTCTCTAGTACTTGAAGTCCTCTTTTGAAATAAAAACAAAGTTTCTTTTATAAACTTGTTATTTTGTCATATTCTTCTTCTTAACTCTCATATACCCACTAACACTTTCATTGTTTTAACAGTTTTAAGCCACCTTTGGACTTCCTTTTAGGTTTTCTAATAGCTTATAAGCTATTAGAAGCTATAACTGAAAAAACAAACAACACCTATAGCAATTAACCGCCATTTTCTTAACCAATTTCTACTAGAAAATCTTTTAAAGCCCATAACTCAAATATCGTTTTGGGTTTTCTAATAGCTTATAAATAGTATAACTGAAAAAACAAATAACAATTTATGTGTATATAATCTTTTATCCCTCAATTGGATTTTCAAGATCACTTGTTTCTAGAAATTTGGAAAACACCATTTGACCAGGTAGTGTAATGTTGTCCTTTTCCTTTCACCAATAAAATTTTACTATTTGAATATGCACGCGTGCTAAAAAAAACCCAATTCACTTAGAAATAGTCCAGCCCAAACAATTTAATTTATAAACAATTATACTGAATTAATTAATAGGACCCATATTAAGAAACAACACACAATTACGGCAGAAGAAAGAAAGAAATAAAGCAAGATGCGAAAAGTATAAAATAAGTGAATATCCGGAGTCGAACGAAACCAATAGTGACGTGTTAATTTCTGATTGGTTGTTACTTGGGCTTTCACTGTAGCTAATTACAGGCCGCTTATAAAGTAGTAAAGATTATTATTAAAAGAAAAACACCATTTGTTGGTTAATTGTTTTTAGAAAAGAAACAAAAAAAAAAAGAAACATTTAGCTTTATTGCGAATGAGCTTGTGGCTCAACGGTAGCACCCTTCTCACAAAGTGGAGAGGTTGTGGGTTCGAAACACGTCAACAGCTGATTGTTGATATAAGTTTCCACACGTAATTTAAAGGGGTAAGGGTCCCCTCAACCCTGCTTGCCAATAAAAAAAAAACATTTTGCTTTATTAGCCCAACCCTATATATTAGTCCACATACTAAAATCCTACAACCCCAGATATGATACAATATTGGGCCACATACTAAAATCCTATCCCGAGCCCAAGTTTCAGTCTTCTCCCGACCTAATGAGGTCATGGCCATATATATTAGGGTTGGAAACGGGTTGGATTCGGATCAGATGTATATAAATCCGAATTCGAATCCGAATTTTATAAGGTAAATCCGAATCCGGATTCGAATCCGATTTTGGTTTAAATAATTAATCTGAATTCGAGATTTATCTGAAAACCCGACTAAATTCAACAATTTTTTATATAAAATATTTAAAAAACAGATTAAAATCCAAATTCGAATAGATCTCTTATTATAAATCCAAATCCGAATTTTAATTTAAATATATTTTTATATCCGAATCCGATATATTCGGATTCGGTTAATTTCGGATAAATACGTATCCATTTCCAGCCCTAATATACATAGTCCGTTGAATGAGGTCAGGCCCACTCAAAAACCCAAATTGGAGTATATTTTATTCCATTAAACTGTTTGGATAAATACAGAATTTGTCAAGCAAATATCTTCACATTATATTGAAACTTGGTAAAGCAAATTTGTTTGCTAGTCTTTGAATAAATCCAAACCTATTCAAAATGCACTAACTTCACCGATCAAGAAAGTCCAAGAGAAAAGCCAAAACTCACAAAAAGCCAAACCTACATGCACAAATATTTTCTTCATTTCGTCTACATTAGGAGATTTACCAAGACCAAACTACAAACTACCAACACCAAACCTCTCTTGTGTACTGTGGCGCTCTTCACTTCAAATGGCAAATCATGATCAAACTACAATTCATGCTTGCTTCCAAAGCTGGATGGTTAAACAAGAAGAAGACATGAATCAACTTAAGCAAGCAATGGAACAAGATGTTAAAGATAATGAAAGACTCTGCCAACTTGTTGAAATATGTATTCAGCATTTTGAAGAGTATTATCAGAAACGTCTTGTTCATGCTCGATCCAACCCTTCTTTGTTCTTTACACCCACTTGGTGTAGCTTATTTGAAAACTCACACCTTTGGATCGGTGGTTGTAGACCTACTTTATTCATCCAACTCATTTACACTCTTTGTGGAATAAGTATTGAGTCACAACTCACTGAGTTCTTGGATGGAGTAAGGAAGGGAAACTTGGGTGAGTTATCTGGGGAGCAACTCAGTCTGGCTAACTATCTTCATATTAAGACTATCAAGGATGAAGATAAGCTGTCGAGTAAGATAGCAACCATTCAAGAGGGTATGGGAAATAAGACACTTGTTCAGATGGCTACTGACTGGGATCTTGACATACAAGGTGAGTCAACTGGTGATGTGTACAATGTTCTTAACTCGTACGAGTTAGGCCTAGTTGATATTTTGAAAGAAGCTGACAAGCTGAGACTGAAAACTTTAAAAGAGATAGTAAACATCTTGACACCACTGCAAGCAGTTGAGTTTCTGATGGCAGGAAAAAAGCTCCATCTATCCATACATGACTGGTGCAAAAAAAGGGATCAACAACTACATGGAGTATGAAGAACAAAATTTCTTTTCTTTCATCCAGGCATAATTAATAATTTGTTATTGAAGTTGTAGTATTATATGTAATAATCTTACTATTACAGTAGTATTATTGTTTCTAATATTTCAGTTGGAGTGTTTGTTCCTTTTGTTGTTGTTGTGTAGTGGGAAGGATGAGCTTAAGGTGTTGTTTAAGTGCTTGATTGTTTGTTTCTTGGTGTGATATGTAAGGAGTCTTGGCTTTATGAATATTGCTGGCTAAATTAATAATCTTGGCCTGTTCTAAGGGTTTTGTTCCTATGTAACCTGTGTCTGATCTAAAACAATACATTATAAAGAAGAGACATACAGTGAATACCCCAAACTCTAAAACGTTTTTGTGTTTCTCCCTCAGTTTCAAATTCTGGCCAAATATAATGATGAACCTACCTGTTATACCTTTGTGCTGTTGGGAAACTAGTTCTATAAAGGAATCCGTTTCATATTTGGATTTCTAAGTCCATATTAAGGATTTAGAATTTGGTATTGGAATATGACTTCCAATTTGATTAAGTTTGGTATTCTTATTAGGAATTTGTTTTGTACACCCTAAAGGCTATAAATATAAGGTCTTAGGGATTGGTTTAGTATCCTCAATCCATATTTGTTGTTTGTCTCCTTGTGAGAGTTGTGAGGATCTTGGATGTGAGAGAGAGTTTGTATCCTCAATTTGTGATTGTCTCTTTGAGAGATTTGGTGAGGATTTGAGAAGGGAGGAAACCTAGGGTTTCTCCATTTGTTTGAGAGCTTTGTACTATCTTCTCCAATAGTAAAAGTTCTATTTGTTTGTCCGTGGACGTAGGCAATATTAGCCGAACCACGTAAATCTTGTGTTTTGTGTGGGTTTGTTTGATAGTAGTAGGAGTTTCATCTTCTCTATTTTGTTTTGTTTAATTCATACACTATTCCAATCTTGGGTATTGGTGCATAAGCTTCCGTTGCGCACAACAAGTGGCATCAGAGCCGAAGGTTAGTTCCTTGGGTTAAAGAGGGATTGCAGAACATTGGTTAAAGGGTTTTGAGGAATCTGTCCAGATTCAATACTCTGTGGTAAAACGGCCATAACTTTGTTCTCGGATATCGAAACGTTGATCCGTTTTTGGGTTGGAAAGAAGACTCTTCAGGCTTTCCAACGGTGTATGGTATATTTTCTGTTTCAAAGTATTCTATTCCCAGTAATTTTTTGAAGTTGACGGTTTTGTTTTCTCAATTTCGGTAAAAATCCAATCTTGGATTTTTCTTGTGGTACTTGGTGAACTCCTTTAGTTTAGTTTGTTTGTTTGGTTTGCTGGTGTATGAAATTGATTGGTATCATGTCGGATCATATTTCCGATTCGAGTGAATTTGGAAAGGAGGTTGATAGTTTGTTTGATCAAACCTTGTTGTTAGATGTTGACATTCATAAATTTGATGGTAACCTCGACTTTGCTATGTGGAAGAGGGACCGTTAACATGATCTTAGAAGGAGCGAGAGAATCCATGAACGAGGTCAGGAGGAAGATACGAAGAGTGATGCAGATAAGAGAAGATCCGCGAATGGTAGGAGCCGTACCAGTCATGCGAAACGGCAAGCCAGTGCATCAGAGTGATCCGATCGGGTTTTCTGAGGAAGATCTCAAAGGAGTAGTTACGCCACACAATGACCCATTGGTCATTTCCATACTCATTGGAAATTGGAATGTCACAAAAGTGCTAGTAGATTGTGGAAGTGAAGTAGACATTTTGTTTACCAGGGGCTTGGATCAAATGAAGCTAGAAAGGAGCAGCTTGGCAACTTCACCCGGAGACATTTACGGATTCAATGAGGGAGCCGTGCAGCCAGTGGGAGAGATAGTTTTACCGGTTACAGCACACACCAGAACTGTCATGTCAAGGTTTGTGGTCATAGATGCGCCAACAGAGTACAATGCAATTTTGGGGAGAGAGTGGATTCATCTCATGAAAGCAATTCCGTCAAGTTACTACCAGAAAATCCGGTTCTCGACTGAAGATGGGCAATATGAGATAAGGAGTAATCAAGCTATGGCAAAGAATTTGAAGATAGTAACAGTAAAAAGCATGAGGCATGGCACAACATGTGCTGGGCCGTCATCTGCCCTTGCATAGCAACAACAGAGAGAGGGTGACGGGTTCCCACGAGAAGTTCTAAAGACAGAAGAACAAACGGAACCCGTCAACCTCAATGAAGTAAGGGGTCAACAGATCACCTACATGGGAACAAGTTTGGATCCGAATGTGAGGCATGATCTTTTTCATTTCTTGAAAGCTAATATAGATGTGTTTGCTTGGTCTATGAATGATATGACAGGGATCGATCCAGATATAGCATGTCACAAGTTAAATGTCAATCCACATTTCAAACCAGTAGCACAGAAAGTAAGAACTATGAAGCCTTCATTGGTAGAAGCAGTACAAATGGAGATCGAAAAGATGGAGGTAGCTGGAATAACAAGAGAAGTTCAGTATCCAGAATGGGTGTCTAACATAGTAGCGGTACCTAAGAAGAATGGAAGGGTTCGGATCTGAATAGACTTCACAAACTTAAACAGGGCATGCCCCAAAGATAGATACGTCATGCCGAGGGTCGATGAGCTCGTGGACAGAACAGCAGGCTTTGGGTTATTGTCATTCATGGATGGCTATTCCGGATACAACCAGATTCCACTTTATGGCCCGGATCAAGAGAAAACCGCCTTCTATGCTGGTAAGAAAACATTATGTTATACCAAAATGCCATTTGGCCTGAAAAATGCAGGTGCAACTTACCAGAGGCTAGTAGAGATGATGTTCGAGAATCAGCTGAAGAAGACGGTAGAAGTATACATTGATGATATGTTGGTTAGGTCCAAGGAGCCGGATGATCATCTAAAAGACCTGGGAGAAACCTTCCAGATATTACGTCAGTTCAATATGAAGCTTAATCCAGAAAAATGCACATTTGGAGTACAGTCAGGGAAGTTCCTTGGTTACATTGTTACCAAGAGAGGAATAGAGGTTAGTCAAGAGCAGATCAGGGCACTCACAGACATGGCGTCACCAAGGACACAGAAGGAAGTACAAGTACTGGCTGGCCGAATTACGACATTGGGAAGATTCATATCAAGGTCCACAGATAAATGCAAGCCAATTCTGAAGCTCTTGAAAAAGAATTTATCTTTTACTTGGAATGATGAATGTGAAGAAGCTTTCCAGAAATTGAAAGAATACTTGAGTAGGCCGCCAATTCTATCAAAGCCATTTCCAGGGGAGACGCTCTATGTTTATCTGGCAGTGTCGGACATTGCAGTAAGTGCAGTCCTGACTAGAAGGGAGGCCTCAAAGGAGAGCCCAGTCTATTTCCTCAGCAAGAAGATGACCTCGCCAGAGACAAGGTATTCAAGGGTTGAAAAGTATGCCCTCGCCTTACTCTTTGCAGCTCAAAGATTAAGACCTTATTTTGAAGCTTATAGTCTTACAGTGATTTCAAATCTACCTCTCAATCAAGTGATGCCAAAAATCGAGCGTTCTGGGAGAATGGAAAAGTGGGCAGTTTCATTGAATAAGTACCACATTCAGTATGAATCGAAGAAGGCGGAAAAATCACAAATATTGGCAGATTTCTTGGCGGATTTCCCTGTGGAGGATGTAATTGAGGATGCAGAAATGCAAGAGGAAGAACAACTGGAGACTCTAGAAGCTCAGGATACCGGATGGAAGAACGTGAAGCGATGGAAGGTGTTCACAGATGGATCAGTAAATAAAGGAAGATCAGCAATTGGGATAGTAGTGGTAACGCCAGAGGACACTAAGATCGAGATCGCAGAAAACTTAGCCTTTCCGGCTACCAATAATGAGACAGAATACGAGGCGGTGCTGAAAGGTTTGGAAATATTGCTGAAGTTAGAGGCAAAGGAGGTTACAGTTTTCACGGACTCAAAGTTAGTGGTGGAACAGTTCAATGGAACATATAAAGCTCAGACTGGGAAGATGATGTTGTACTTGGAGGCATTGAAGAAGAGTGTGGCAAAGTTCTCGAAGGTGGAAATTGTGCACCTATTTAGAGGAGAAAATCGACATGCTGATGCGTTGGCTTACCTGGCAACGACAACGGAAGAGAATTCAACCAAAACTATAACGTTCATGCAGAGATCTCAGCCAATGATAAAAGTGGAGGAAATGACTGTCAACCTCATTCAGAGCTTGGGAGTAAGCTGGATGGACCCAATAGTAACCTACCTAAAAAGTGGTTCTCTTCCGGAAGAAAAAGCAGAAGCTAGATCTATTTTGGAACAGTCCAAAAAGTATGCAATGATAGGAGAATACCTATATAGGCGATCACCAACTGGACCGTTGTTGAAGTGTGTACACCCATCCTAAACAGAAGGAGTCATGGCGGAATGTCATAATGGAAGTTGCGGAAGTCATTCACCGGGACGGGCCATGGCGCACAGAATAATGATACATGGGCATTACTGGCCGAGTATGTACAAAGATTGCTGCGACTATGCTAAGAAGTGTCACGGTTGTCAGATTCATAGGAGACTGATACATACCCCAGCTGAAAACCTTCACTTTGTTAGTAACCCGTGGCCCTTTTCGATGTGGGGAATTGATATTGTGGGAAAGATGGAGAAGTCACAGGGAAGAGAATATCTAATAGTGGCCACAGATTACTTTACGAAGTGGATTGAGGCAGAACCGTTACGAAGGATCAGGGAGACAGACGTCAAAATTTTTATCTGGACCAACATCATTTGCAGGTTTGGGTTACCAAGGGCTATTGTGGCAGATAACGGTGCGCAATTCCGTGGAGATGAATTAAAAAAGTTTTTGGCAAGTTATAACATAAAGCAACTCTTCGCAACACCATTTCACCCGCAAGGAAATGGGCAGGCGGAAGCATCAAATAAAGCCATACTGGAGGTATTGAAAAAGAAGCTTGAGGATAAGAAAGAAAAATGGTATGAAAATCTTTGGGAAGTACTATGGGCCTACCGGACGACACCAAGAAGGTCCACAGGGGCAACTCCATTTTCTCTCACCTATGGGATGGAAGCTGTGATACCACAAGAAATGTTGGTACATACGGCTAGAAGAATGGTAGTTGACTTGGGGAAGAATAATGAGATAATAGAGAGAGAGCTGGTCTTAGCAGAGGAGGTCCGGGAGCGTGCCAAGATCAGATTGGAGAACTATCACCGCCAACTAGAGAGGACTTACAACAAAAAAGTCAAGCCAAGAAGCCTTGTTCCAGGGGATCTCGTGCTAAGGAAACAGAATCCGCCTCCAGCCAAACTAGAGCCAAACTGGGAAGGGCCTTTTGTGGTAAACAAGGTGGGAGCGAATGGAGCATACTACTTGACCTACAAAGATGGTACCCCTCTCGACAAGCCATGGAGTATCAGCAATTTAAAGAAATACTATGCCTAGAGGGCAGAGATGTATTAGTTCAACAAGACAGTAGGTGTTATCAAGATAGAATCGTTGAAAGAAGTTGAAAGTATGTAGCTGTGTTAAAATTTCAATGAAATTATAAGAGTTTGTTTTTTGTTGATTTGTCCAGTTCTATATATCAATATTGTCTGAGACCAGGCCAAAGGTCAGGCACAGTAGAAATCCAACTAAGGTTGGTGAGAAATAACGTAAGTGAAGACTTGGCGTGGCAAGCCGTTAACTAAATGTTAAAGTCTCTATATGATTATTTCTTCCCCATTGAGTTTGATTTAGACAATACAATGGGGTGCCTCAAAGAGAGAAGAGCAATAGTGCTAATGTGTTAACGGGGTTGCACTTGCTGAACCGTGACGACGGGATCAGTAGAAGTATAACCTAATGTTAACACATGAGAAACGAATACCAGAAAATAGCATTAATTGCTAACAATTACAAAGTTTCAGTTCAAATGATAAGAGTTTGCAATTACATAAGAGTATTGCCGAAAAATTAATCAAATTACACCTCAAGGCAGGGGGTCTCGGGTGGAAGCACTTGGAGATGAAGGAGTCGTCCGCATTCTCTTGGAAGCAAGAATGGAGGACAAGTTCTCTTTCACCTGAGCTTTCACTTGTATGGCGAGCTGCTCTTTAGATTTCGCCACCAGCTCGTCGTATTTAGTTTTATATTCGGCCAGAAGAGTTTCCTTTTGCTCCTTTATTTCGAGCCGGTACTGTTCATAGTCAATTTCATGATTGGCTTTGAGTTCATCTATTTTGATTATCTGGTCATGATATTTCCCTTCCCACTTCGCTATCTCCGTGGCGTGAGCAGCCTCAAGTGCAGCAATGTGCTCACGGTGCTCGCCCTCCAGCCTTTTCTGGTTCTTCTCGATTTCGGCCTCGCGAGACGCGGCTGCTTCCTTCCGTTGAATCTTAAGTTTCTCAATCTCGGCTTGAAGGGCCCATTTCTCGCGGATTAGACGGTTTTTTTCCACTGTAAGGTCATGCTTCTCTTGTAAAATTCTTTTTTGTTCAATTGTCAGGCTAGAAGCATACGAAAAAGACTTCACGGAAAGACCGTTAACCTACAATTCAATAAAAGAGTTAGTGTAAAAAAAAAAAGAAAAAAAAAAGAAAAAAAGAGAAAACTTACGAGAGCTAAACCCCGGAAAAATGAATCCCGGCATTCATCGAAGTTCATCTGATCAATTTTCGCTTGATCAGAGGGAAAAATAGAATTATGAAGAGCAGAGAAAGCAGCTGCTCCATTATCAAAAGCTGAATCAGAGGGACCGTGAGGAGGAGGAACAACAGGAGTTTGGCTTGGAGACTGGGGAGACAGGGGATCAGCAAATATGTTACCACGAGAAGAGGAGCCAACCTTGTCAGGGTCTGGGACCGACATGGACTCCGAGAATGTAAAAGGAGCTTGAGAAGTAACACCGGCAGGAAGGGTAGAAGCCTCGCCAGCAGCTGGTGCCAGATTAATCTCAGCATCAGGGATTGGAGAGAATTGCTGGTCATCCCCGACTTGGTCACCTGGTCCAGACGAAGAGTAATTAGAAGAACGATGGAAGGTGTACTTAGGCGCTTCACGAATGGGTGTAACAAATGTAGCAATATCAAAAATTTCATGATCAACAGGGAGTGGTGGGGGCATCACACCAACAGTAGGGGGCTCGTTAGGATCAATGAGAGCCATGGAAAATTCTTGAAGACGAGAAAATGAAGGATGAGAAGTTGAACCTGGTTGTGCGACGTCATCTGGGCCGATATCTCCAAATCCAAGTTCATCAAGGTTCACAGAAATCTTGATGCCACTAAAATCTGGTGGACCAGGTAGTTCCATGGAATTGCTGGAGGGGGTAGAAGGAGATGCCGGAAAGGAAGCAGAAGCTTCAGCCATTTTGGTCCTCTTCACCCTCGGAATGGTCGGACCAGGAAGCTTTGAGCGCGCCAGGGGAACTTCAGGAGATTCGGGCAATGTCTCGGGCTCACCTTGGATTGCCTGAAAATCAGAATTTTCAATTGAAGGAGAAGATAGATCACAACTAGAATGCCTGACAATCTTTGGATGACCTTGGATGACGCGGGAATGGCGGAAGGAGATTCACGAGTCCTTTTCCTAGTTACGATGTCCTGAAGTGGGATATTGACTTCGCCATTATCAGAATCACTTCCCAACTCAGTAGGGGCAGCAGCAGAAGCCTTACCCTTCCTTTTTGCTGGTCGGGAAGTAGGAGGGATAGTAGAAGACCTGCCTTTCTTATCTTTAAGATAATCTTTGTGGCAGCAGACGGGCAAGACGTATTCCCCTAGGTCAAGATCTTTAACAATCGGGGTACCGTCTTTCCTTGTCAGAGTAAGCTCGCGAATGGCGGAGTAACCGTCATTTCCAGAACCAATCAAGGGCTCCCAAGGAGTGTCTTTGCGGGGTATTATGGCCTTGCCGTCTCCGCGAACATCTGGTATAGCAGAAAAAAGGAAACGTGAAAAGAGTTAGAAAGATAATCGAAAGGATTTTCATCTTAGAAATGTTAATATACGAACAAAGCAGAAAAAGGAAAGAAAAAACCTCCTAGGTTAAACCGCCAGTATTTTAAGGGGTTGGAAATGCCAGGTCCTTTTCCCCCGAAGTTACCAAAGACAATCATAGGAAAGTCAGGCCATTCCTTGTCACTTTCTGGCAATTTCTCAATGATAGACCGCCTACTAGGTCGCTTGACAAAATAATAATAAGGTTGACCACATTTCTCTTCACAGACTTGAAGGTAATAACATTGACGTATGTCCGCAAGAGAAATGACGGTTTCCTCACTGTTGAATTGATCTGCGGCCCGTAAAATCCCCCAGAAGTTTCCGATACATTGACCAGGGGCGACTTGATAAAAGTTAAGAACATCGCGGACCAAATTAGAAAAAGGAAATCGGCAACCGAAAGCTATTTGGTGGGCCGTCACCATAATGGCGTCTTCCCGACGAAAATCGTGGTGTGCGAAACGTAAGGCCTGTTTGTAATTGAAAATCTTTACGTCTTCTGGGATATCGTATAACTCACAGAACGAGTCTAAGTCAGGTCGATATGGGTAAGTGGTAGGTTCGTGCAAGTCAAGGTAGTAGCCGGAAGGAGAGGGATGGGCACAGCCATCACCTTGACCTCTTTCAATCGTCTTCTTTGACAAGTCTTTCTTCTTTTGATTTTGATGAGAAGCCATTTGTATGGAGGAAGGCCTAGCAAAACAGAAAGAGAAGAAAGACTAGGGGCGTGGGGAATCCTGGGAGGAGGAAAGGAGAAAAAGGAGGAGGTAGTCGGTTCAGATTATGAACGGCTAAAAAGTTACAGCAGTCGTGATTCGGAGTATGTAGTGAGAAGAAGAAAGTTCAAAACTAAATCTAAATCTAGTATAAAATCAAGAAAATCAGAAAGAAAAGTAAAAGAGAAAACTTACGAGGAAGTCGACGGTGGGAGAAATCAAGGGGAAAATCGAGCGTTTCAGGATTCCGGATGGTGCGAGATGCTGTAAACAAATCGGAGGCAGAAGAGAAAAATAAACAAGAAGAGGAGAATGGAGAGGATGAAAGCGAATGGGGGAAGTAGGTTAAAGATTTGGTTTTATACAAGCATAGATGAAGGGGTAATGTAGGAAAGAAATAAAGTGGTGACAAGACAACTGCGTTGGGAAGTGGAAGGATAGCAGTCGAAGTGATGATTGCGCCTAGGGGAAATCAAAGAGGCATGCGTCGGAAGCACGGGATACGAGGGCATGCGTAATTAATGAACAGCTGGAAAGATAAGGATCAGGCAGAACCTGGGGCACGTGAGGAGCATGTGATAGATAAAAAAGATGAAAAGAACTCATGACGGTTTTTCGTCGTCATAAGGAGTCTACATTTAGGTTGAGAAAAAGCCTTTGAGCCGTTATCTAAGATATATAGGTAACGGTTTAAAGGAGGGGCGATGTAAGTACCAAGCTGTGCCAGGTGGAACGCTGAGGACTTAGGAACCAGATAAGGAGAGCAAACCGGGAAGCACCCAATCAGAAGGCAGAACATTCTAGAGTATCACGGATAGAGCACGTGAAGTCTGGCTGTCAAACACTCACTCTATAGTATGTGATGGAGAATGAAACACGTAGGAGATGAGAGAACCATAAGATGCATAGGGTGATCCTACGGTTAAAGGAAGACGATGGATATTGCTATAAAAGGATCGCGTTAGGGTTCGCAAAAGGTAACTGTTCATTCCTTGCTAAAACCTATTTTCTAAACCTAGCCGCTTACTGACTTGATCGTTGGAGCTTTATCCACCGGTCATTGTCCGGTGGTCTTTGCAGGTATTAGCGGCGAAGCAGTCAAGGAACTTAGCTAAGCTCGTCAAGGGAAGGGCTTACAACAGGTAATCGTCTTCGTGAATTTGCCGAACTTCTTCAATTAAATATACAATTTGAACCCTAAATGAGTCGAGTTTTCATGTTAATTCAGATGAAGTATTAGCTGTGAATTTTATGCTTCAGCTTTATAACTTGTTAGGTGAAACAACTAGCAGTAGAAAAAGCACTTAAGCTAGCAAAATCATTAAACCCCAATGTTTTAACACTTGGTGAGTATGAAGTGAGTTTGAATAAAGTTGAATATTATGATAGATTCAAGAATGCAATGAAGTACTACTCAGCGGTTTTTGAATGACTTGAACCAAGTTTGGAGCAAGATTCAGAAGATCGATTACAAGTTGAAAGATTAATACTTGGAAGAAGAATTATGAGTGTTGTTGGACCCGGAGAAGGTTCAATGAGAAGAGAAAGAATGGAAGAATTTGATTAAAAGTTGTGGATTTGAAGCTATTGCTGTTAGTCAGAGATTCTGATAAGTGTCGGACTGCAATCTTAATACTTGGAAATTGGAAAAAAATTCAGGATCAGATCTGGTATTGTATTCCAGGGGTAACTTCAGGTATTTTGAAATTATTTTTGGTTCAACCGGGTTTTTTTGTTGGTTGGTTAAAAAATGATGGCTAAAACCTAATAAAAAAGAAAACCAGCTCCGAACCCTAATTAGTATAAACCTTTGGTGATCAAAACCTAAATCACCCGTGAAAGTATAAAGAAAACTTCAAACAAAAGATTTCAATCTCTTTTGTTTGCTATTTGTGTACATTCACACATCTATCATAATTATGTTATTGAAAAACAATTCAATTTCAATAGTAGTGGTGAGATCTTTCTTCAACTTCTTGTTTCTTCAATTTAAGTTTATTGGTTAACGGTGAAGGTGAAGATGGAGGTTTTGAAGTGAGTGTTAATGGTGAAGATGGAGATGAAGGGAGGGAGAAGATGAAATTAAGTGAGGCTGTGAGGGTACATTGGTAACTTACAATGGTCAAATCCATGTGTCATGTTTATAACTGTTGGATGTCTTAGATCTAATTTAATGGTCAAGATTAAAACCACTTTGAGTCTGATGTGGCAAAGTGGGTTTAAGTTAAAACCATTACCGGAAAAAGCTTACATGGCACAAAGGTATAACGGGTATATCATCTCTATTTTTTACCAGAATTTGAAACTGAGGGGGAAACACAAAACTTTTTAGAGTTGGGGGTATGTCCATTTTACGTTCAAAACCAGGGGGTAACGCTAATTAGCTCTAACAACTATCTTACTAATGTGTTGTGTGCAATAAAGCAGGTTTTGCATTTAGATAGGTTTCACTGATATCTACTAAGTAGAATTTTTGCATTCATGTCTAAATTATATATATATATATATAATTAATTTGGTAAAACATGTATAATTTTTTATTGTTTTTTTGATAAGGAAATATTTTATTAGAGAAGGGGAAGTAGAATATTTTCTTAGGAACAAAAACAAGACAATAGAGAAAATACACCCTACTGTGAGCTGTCCTGGCATTCATATACAAAAAAACAGAGCAAGAAAGTACAAATAATTAAGCTACTGTATTAACCAAGATTCCATGCCCTTGTGTCTGTAAGTGCCCTACTCTGACAAGATAGCCATTCAGCAGTTCAAACTAGCAATGCACCACATGTACGTATAAATTATATTTAGTAGGTCAAAAACATGGCAGGAACTGGTAATGCGAAAATGAATTAGATAAACATGGATTCAGATAGGGTTTTTCACAAAAAAAAAACAAAAAAAAAAAAACAACATTGATATCAGTGTCTCCGCAAAGATTAGAATTGAAATTGATGGTGTACTGACTTGTATTAGAATTGTATCACTTTGAATACTAAACACTTTTAACTGGCTGGGTTTATTTCTTTGGTTGGCTTGGTTCCTAAAAGTTTCAGTATTACACTTATGTTTTTTCGTGTTCAGGACTGTTGAGAACCACCTTCTTTCGAGGTTGTCCTGAGCCAGTAATTGTGGGCAGGGAGGGCACGCCAAAACCAAACCAGCAAATCCATGGAAAAACGAATAGAATTAGGTAAGATATACTCTCAGCTCTCCCATACTTGGACTCCTTGCTCTGTCCCTGTGGATATCTACCCGAAAGCGCCAGCAGGAATTTTGCTTGGGTAAGTTGATAGCCGGCTACCTGGGTAGAGATCCAATACTCATTCCGATTGCAAAAAATGATTCTATAAATTTTTTTTTTCACTAATTTAACCAAAATAATAAGTTAAATTGTTAAGCAATAAGACTGTAAGCTCCAAAACCGGAAATGTTGCCCTTGAATCTTTGAGGCCAGTTGGAAAATGATACAGCCAAAGTCAGGACCTTCTGTACAGTACAATATCAGTTCTGATGAGAGATTCGAAAATGATAGAAACATCCAAGAATACAACCTAATGCTGAATAGAACTGTGCAATGGAAGTTTTGATTTTAATTTTTAGAGTTCCCAAGTTCCAACAGACATCTAACAATGTTCTAATCGTGACAACTGTGACAGAATTACTCTCTTCTTTTTTATTCGCTAATAACGACAGAATTACTCTCATACCCTGCATTTGGCTGTTCGGGGTGCAATTTGAGCCGAGCAGCTCGGGCTTGGCTCATTTTTAGCTCGGCTCGAACTAGTTCGTTTTCTAAACGAGCCAAGTTTGATTACAAAGAAAAGCTCGGCTTAAATTCAGGATCGGCTCGTTTTTAAATGAGTTGAGTTTGAATGTACCAAAGCTCGGCTCGTTCGACTCAAATACCACTTTTGTATGTAATTTTAACCGAGCCGCTCGAGCTCGGCTC
This sequence comes from Aquilegia eximia, assembly GCA_023053565.1. Taxonomy (NCBI): domain Eukaryota; kingdom Viridiplantae; phylum Streptophyta; class Magnoliopsida; order Ranunculales; family Ranunculaceae; genus Aquilegia; species Aquilegia eximia. The sequence goes on from JALIGU010000001.1 coordinate 14,208,096, forward strand.
AGACTCGGCTAGTTTTTAGTTCGGCTCAAACTCGTTCATTTTCTAAACGAGCCGAGTTTGAGTACAAAAAAAAGCTCGCTACTAAATTTGGGCTCGGATCGGGATCGGCTCATAATAAAGCTCGGCTCGTTCGGCTCGAATTACAGCTCAAACATCTATACTACTATTATAAACCTGAATAAAATTCAGGGGTAAGTCGCGGTTCATGAGAATTGAGCTTTAGAATTTTGTCACCATGGACTTTTTGTAAATTTACATAATATCCTTTAAATAATGGTTTTATTGTAATTTAACGTATCTATACTACTATTATAAACCTGAATAAAATTCAGGAGTACGTCGCGGTTCATAAGAATTGAGCTTAAGAATTTTGTCACCTAATTCTGACTAAAATACCTTTTTAGTCATGGTCTTTTGGTAAATTTACATAATATCTTTTAGATAATGATTTTATTGTAATTTAACATATTTTTATTTATGGGTTAAATTTTTATATAATAAAAAATAATTAAATTAATAAAATATAATGACAATAATAAATGTATTTAAAAAATAATTATTTTATATGATTTAAAAAATTAGTATAATTTATAATATTAAAATTAATAACTTAAAACTCGAATGGTAATCAAACACACGGATAAATAAAAATTAACCGGTGCGCACCGGCTAAGGCACTAGTTAGAATATACATTTGTAATATTACAAATACGAAGGCTATAATGGTACAATAATTCAGCACACACAAAAAAGACACCTATAATGCAAATGAGCATAAACTGCAAAAAAATTTATATGTGTAGCCAACTTGTATGTGGGTGTGTACATCCAATCATATGATGCCACGTGTCTATAAAATGGTTGAAAAACTGATCAAGCCCACTAGGGTTAACTAAACCCATACTAGGTTATATTATTATTGCCACATGGCATTTTGTGATTGGGTGTACACACCCACATACAAGTAAACTACACATATAAAATTCTCTGGCATAAACTGTAGCTCCCCCAGGTTGTTTATGATAGATTGATAGTAGATTGATTATAGAGTCTAAGTGTTATTGTTGTTAGACCTACCATACTGATGATCCCTTGTTTTGCCCCAGTGATGCACTGAGAGGTGAAGCTTCATGGTGGCCACAAGAAAATCAACACCCTGTAATGGTGTGAGAATTTTGACCATCTCCTTCAAGGTGTTCACTCTTAGCGTATCTGATTCTACCAAGATACTAGACAAGGCCAGAGCACTTGCATGGACGGCTTGATCGAGATCCCCACCTGTCTCACTGGAATGTAAATCTGATTCATATGCCAATAAAGCTAGTGGACGATCCGCGATTTTCTCTTGCAAACTTGCCATCAATGTTGTGAGCTTCTCCTCCTCTTGGATTATCTTGCACTGAAGCTCATTAACAAGATTAAGTTGCTCAGCTGATAATTCACCAAGGTCTCCCTTTCTTATTCCTTGTAAAAACTCCTCCAGATGGGACTCAATTTGTGCACCAGATAGCGTGTACAGCAGTTGAATCAATAGAGAGGGTCTAAACCCGGCTAACCATAAGTAGGAATTTTCAAAGGTGCTCCCCCAAGGGGGGCAAAAAAAGGATGGAGCATTATCTAGGGCAAGTATAGCTCGATTTTCACAATATTCCTCATTGTGTTTTATGTTAAGTTCGGCAAGAATACGGAGCTTTACCTCATCTTCAGCATCGTCTTTCAATCCTTTCAGGAGCTCGTCAATATCATTTTGTTCTTGAAGAACCCAGTTGCTGAAACAACGATAACATCGATCAGGTTCAGGGTTGGCCATCTTAGACTATGCGCAAGGAAGCTAAAGAGTAGTTAATTGTAGTGGAGGATGGTTTCAAGAAGTGACCACATTTTTTTTGTATGGGATTGGGGTGAAGTAAAAGAGTGGTGTGAACAGCGAGAGAGATTTATAAAGATTGGAACAGTGGGAGACATTTATAAAAACAAAGAATGATAAGATCATTCTGTGGGTACTGGGTAGGTGGTGTTCTAGCTGTCTCTTTTGGCTTCTTAAACCAGCACAGCACACACAAGATGCCTTAATTGTGTTAATCAGTACCCACGAGCTCAAAGTATTTCAACTCAAGTTTCAAAGAGATATTTTGGCCTACTAGAGTGCTGTTCCATGTGAAGTATTTGAGAAATAACAATTATCTGATCTTATCTTTGTCAATTCTCATAAAATCTACCTTGTTCACCATGTTTCCAACTCCCGAAAACTAATGTTTCCTTCAAAACTGTAATTGATTTCTTTGTTTGCAATGATAATGTTATACAGCTAGAAGGCTCTTTCTAAACTAGTTTAACTGACTGACAGAAAGAGATACAGTACATTGAATTTTCAATAAAACAACATAAGTTTTTTTTTTTTTTTTTTTTTTTATGAAAGTAATATTTTATTAGAATAGAGAAAGAATACAAGCCTGATCAGCCTGCATTAAGCAGCGTCAGGTAGGAGAAAGTCCAGTTAAGGATAGAAACAAAATTAAGTCCTATTACTAGTAATGGTGTCATCCCAGTAATCCAGAAAGTCCTTAAAGTTGTGTGCTGCTCTCCCTTTCCAAATCCCCAACCAGTACCAAATCGTAGCTTTCATTCTTGTGCAGATACCGTCAATGGTGAAAGCTTTATCCTTAAAGACCTTGTTGTTCCTAACACACCAGAGAGTCCATATTGTAGCGTAGGGTAGTAACTCCTGTAAGCCCTTCCTCTTTGACGAGCTTTGCTGAGTTCCTTGACTGCTTCACCACTAACACCTGCAATGACCACCGGACAATGACCGGTGGATAAAGCTCCAACGATCAAGTCAGTAAGCGGCTAGGTTTAGAGAATAGGTTTTAGCAAAGAATGAACAATTACCTTTTGCGAACCCTAACGTGATCCTTTTATAGCAATATTCACCGCCTTCCTGGAACCATAGGATCCCCCTTTGCATCCTATGGTTCTCTTATCTCCTACGTGTTTCATTCTCCATCACATACTATAGGGTGAATGCTTGACAGCCAGACATCACGTGCTCTATCCGTGATGCTCTAGAATGTTCTGAACTCCGATTGGGTACTTCCCGGTTTACTCTCTTTATCTGGCTCCCGTGTCCTTAATGTTCCACCTAGCCAGGTTTGGTACTTACATCGCCCCTCCTTTGACCGTCATCAATATACCTAAGATGGCGGCTCAAAGGCTTTTTCTCAACCTAAACGTAGACTCCCTATGACGACGGGAAACCGCCATGATTCTTTTTCATCACTTAATCTATCACCTGCTCCTCACGTGCCCTAGGTCCTGCCTTATCCTTATCTTTCCAGCTATTCATTAATTGCGCATGCTCTCGAGTCCCAAACCTCCAACGCGTGCCTTTTTGCTTTTACCTAGGTGGACTCATGATTTTATATAACTGCTATCTTTTCGTTTCCCAACGCTGCTGTCTTGTCATCATTTTATTTCTTCCCGAAATACCCCTGGAATTCTCCTCCTATAAATTCATAACCTTCAACCGATTTCTTCCATTTATTTTTCATCCTCTTCATTCTCCTCCTCCGTTCGTCTTTCTCTTCTGTTTTTATCGCATCTACGGAACCTCGCCTCGTCCGATCTCCTGAAAGCTCAATTTTCTTCTGCATTTCTCCCTTCGTCGACTATCTCAGGTTATTCTTTCTTCCTTTTCTTCCTTATTTTCTTGATTTTAATTTAGTCATTACTAGATCTAGATTTTCATTTCTCATTTTTCTTCTTATCGCTATATACTCCAAATTACGGTTACTGTAAGTTACCAATCTATTTTTCTTCTCTCTTTTCCTCCTCTAGGCGTCACCCTGTACACGCCCCTAATCTTTCTTCCTCTACAATTTTGGTGAGCCTTTCTTTATATAAATGGCTTCTCATCAACATCAGAAGAAGAAAGATTATTCGAGGAAGACGGTTGAAAGAGGTCAAGGTGATGGCGGTGCTCACCCCTCTCCTTCCGGTTACTACCTTGATTCGTATGAGCCCAGCACTTATCCATATAGGCCTGATTTAGACTTATTCTGTGAGTTGTACGACATTCCCGAAGACGTAAAAATTTTCAACTACCGACATGCTCTACGTTTTGCACATCACGAATTTTGCCGCCACGATGCTATTATGGTGACAGCTCACCAAATAGCTTTTGGTTGCCGGTTTCCTTTTTCTGATTTAGTCCGTGATGTGCTTAACTTTTACCAAGTCGCCCCTGGACAATGTATTGGTAACTTCTGGCGTATCTTGCGGGCTGTAGACCAACTTAATAACGAAGGATCCACCGTCTCCCTAGCTGACATACGCCAATGTTATTATCTTCGGGTCTGTGAAGAAAATTGTGGTCAACCTTATTATTATTTCGTCAAACGCCCCGGTAGACGGTCTATTATTGAAAAATTGCCAGAAAGTGACAAGGAGTGGCCTGACTTTCCTATGATTGTCTTCGGCAACTTTGGGGGAGAAGGCCCTGGGATTTCCAACCCTCTAAAATACTGGCGGTTTAATCTAGGAGGTCCTGTCTTTCTTTTTCCTTTCTCGTTTATATACTCGGATTTCTGGTATGAAAACCCTTTTGATTGTGTCTTGCTAATTCTTACCATATTTTCTCTTTTCTGCCATCCCAGAGGTTCGCGGTGACGGAAAGGCCATAAAACCCCGCAAAGACGCCCCTTGGGAGCCCCTGATAGGGTCTGGAACTGACGGTTACTCCGCCCTTCGTGAGCTTACTCTATCAAAGAAAGACGGTACTCCGCTTGCTAAGGATCTTGACCTAGGGGAATACGTCTTGCCCGTCTGCTGCCACAAAGACTATTTAAAGGATAAGAAAGGCAGGTCTTCTACTATTCCTCCTACTTCCCGATCAACACAAAGGAAGGGTAAGGCTTCTGCTGCTGCCGCTACTGAGTTGGAGAGAGAATCTGATGATGGCGGAGATAATATCCCTCTTCAGACGATCCTAACTAAAAAGAGAACTCGTGAACCTCCTTCCGCAGTTTCAGCGCCATCCGAGAAGAAGAAGCAAAAAAGAGTAACTGCCCGACTTCCTCCTTTCTTATCTGCTCTTCGAGTTCAAAAGATTGTCAGGCACTGTAGTCGTGATCTTTCTTCTTCTTCAACTAAAAGTTCTAATTTTCAGGCAGTCCAAGGTGAACCAGAGACATTGCCGGAGTCCCCTGAATTTCCCTTGGCGCGTCCAAAGCAACACGGTCCTTCCATTCCTAGAGTGAAAAGGGCCAAAATGGCTGAAGCTCCTTCTCCCTTACCGGAATCCCCGTCTGCTTCCTCCAACGACTCCATGGAAGAACCCGGCCAACCAGACTTTAGTGGAATCAAGATTTCCGTGAATCTGGACGAACTTGGGTTTGATGGTGGTCTCCTATTTGAAGATACCGGCACGGATAATATCGCCCAACCAGGTTCAACTTCTCATCCTTCATTTTCTCCCGTTAGGGAATTTTCCATGGCTCTCCTTGATCCAAATGAGCCCCCTACTGTTGGTGCGATACCTCCACCACTTCCTGTTGATCACGAAATTTTTGATGTTGCTACCTTTGTTGCACCCATTCGTGAAGCACCTAAGTACACCTTTCATCGTACTCCTAACTACTCTTCATCTGGATCAGGTGACCAAGCCGGAGATGGCCAGCAAATCTCTCCAACCCCTGATGCTGAGACTAACCGGCACCAGCTGCTGACAAGGCTTCTACATTTCCTACCGGCGTTACTTCTCAAGGTCCTTCTTCTTTTTCAGAGTCTATGCCGGCCTGTGACCCTGACAAGGTTGGCCCTTCTTCCCGTGGTAACGTATCTGCTGACCCTCCATCCCCCCAGTCTCCAAGGCAGACTCCTGCTGTTCCCCTTCCTCGTGATCCCTCCGCTTCAGCTTTTGACAATGGAGCAAATGCTTTCTCTGCTATCTATAATTCTATTTATCCTTCTGATCAAGCTAAAATTGATCAACTGAACTTTGATGAAGGCCGGGATACCTTTTTCCGTGGTCTAGCTCTCGTAAGTTTCTCATCATTTTTTTTTTTTTTAATATAACTTTTCTACTGTATTGCAGGTTAACGGTTTCGCCGTCAAGTTTTTTTCGGTTGCTTCTAGCCTTGAAAGAGAGAAAGAAAGTATTGTAAAAGAGAAGCACGACCTTACAGTGGATAAGAATCGACTAGTTCGCGAGAAATGGGCTCTTCAAGCCGAGATCGAGCAACTTAAGATTCAACTGAAAGAATCAACCGCGTCTCGTGATGCTGAAATCGAGAAGAACCGGAAAAGGCTTGAGGGTGAGCACCGTGAGCGCATTGCTGCACTTGAGGGTGAGCACCGTGAGCGCATTGCTGCACTTGAGGGTGAGCACCGTGAGCACATTGCTGCACTTGAGGCTGCTCATGCCACTGAGGTAGCAAAGTTGGAGGGGAAATGGGCTGACAGCTTGGTGAAAATAGATGAACTCAAAGCCGAACATGACGCTGACTATCAGCAGTATCTGGCCGACCTACGGGAGCAAAGGGAAACTCTCCTGGCTGATTACAAATCAAAATACGAGAAGATAGTGGCGAAGTCCCAAGAGCAGATCGCCATGCAAGTGAAGGCTCAAGTGAAGGAAAACTTGACCGCTATTCTTTCTGCCAAGAAAATGCGGATGACGCCTTCATCTCCCAGCGCTTCCACCCGAGATCCCCTGCCTTGAGTTGTAATCTGACTAACTTTTAATTTGACAATAGTCTTCCATAATTGTAAACTTTTATAATTGCTATCAATTATTGCTACCTTCTGGTATTGGTTTTTCATGTGCTAACATTAGGTTATACTTCTACTGATGCCGTCGTCACGGTTCAGCAAGTGCAACCCCGTTAACACATTAGCACTATTGCTCTTCTCTCTTAGAGGCACCCCACTGTACTGTCTAAAACAAACTCAATGGGGAAGAAATAATCATATAGAGACTTTAACATTTAGTTAACGGCTTGCCCTGCCAAGTCTACACTTATGTTATTTCCCACCAACCTTAGTTGGGTTTCTTGTATGCCTGACCTTTGGCCTGGTCTCAGACAATACTGCTATATATAACTGGACAAGTCAATAACAACAAAATCTTATATTTTCATTGAAATTTAAACAAACATAGTTACATGCTTTCTATCCTTGTTGATCTATACATCTCTGCCCTCTAGGCATAGTATTTCTTCAAATTGCTGATACTCCATGGCTTATCAAGAGGGGTACCGTCTTGGTAGGTTAGGTAGTATGCTCCATTCGCTCCCGCCTTGTCTATCACAAAAGGCCCTTCCCAGTTTGGCTCTAGCTTGGCTGGAGGCGGATTCTGTTTTCTTAGCACCAGATCCCCTGGAACAAAGCTCCTTGGCTTGACTTTTTTGTTGTAAGTCCTTTCTAGCTGGCGGTGATAACTCTCCAATCTGAGCTTGGCACGCTCCCGTACCTCCTCTGCTAAGACCAGCTCTCTTTCTATTATCTCATTATTCTTCCCCAAGTCGACTACCACCCTTCTCGCCGTATGTACCAACATTTCTTGTGGGATCACAGCTTCCATGCCGTAGGTGAGAGAAAATGGAGTCGCCCCTGTAGATCTTCTCGGTGTTGTCCGGTAAGCCCATAGTACTTCCCAAAGATTTTCATACCATTTTTCTTTCTTATCCTCAAGCTTCTTCTTCAATACCTCCAGTATGGCTTTGTTTGATGCTTCCGCCTGGCCATTTCCTTGCGGGTGAAATGGTGTTGCAAAGAGCTGCTTTATGTTTTATCTTCTATAACAACCACTACCTTTTTTCCATTAATTTAAATTTTTATTAATAAAAAATTTTAAATTTTTTGAAGTTTTGTATTATTACTACAAATCACAAGTATGTATTATGTTATTGGGTTGGCTTGATAAGACATGTGTTTTTTCAAAGGTTTAAGATTGATGGGCTTAAGATTTATGAGCTATAAAAATTGGCCCATGTTCAGTTTAAGTGTTTGCCTAATCATTTTAAAGGTTAGCAAACAGAGAAATAGTGGCAAAACCAAGTTTTAAAGTGTTTGCCAGTGTTTGCCCGTGAAGTTATCAAACACTTGCAAAATTTGTTTGCTTCAAAATTTATTTGCCTGAAGCCGACAAATCACCATTTGCCTCAAAATTTGCCGGATTGCCGAAAACATCAATTTGCCAGGAAAATTTATCAAACGCACCCTTAGTGGTTTGCTCAGAGCTTTAGTGAAGCTCTTGATGCTTCAAGGGGGTTGGGGAGTATGTGTAAATAGTAATGCTTGTATTGTAGCCTATAGGTTTCTATGTTGTAGCAGTTGTTGGCTCCTCCCTCTAATGACAACTCTTAGAAAGGTCTGTCATAAGGTTTGCCTTAACCCCATAAAAACTTTTCATAAAAAAGAAAATGGTAGGTGACTAGGTGAGATACCAAAATTTCGATGACATTTTTTTTTTTTTTTCCAACATAGCTGATGGTAAGTCACATTGTGCAACCCCTAGTAGGACAGTAGAACTAATCCAAAAAGTAGTCTTGGTTTGATCCCAAGAACAGCCATCACTATTCACTACATACCTGAATTTCCCAATTTGATCCCCTGCTCCTTCCAAAATTGGGCTATAAAAATAGTTTTGTTTCTTGAGCATATTAGCAAATAGTACTACCTAAATTTCAATCTACATAATTACTGTAAATGTAGTGGAAATTCTAGCCGGAAAGTTGGGGAAGATGATCGGAGATAGGAAGGTTTTGAGTGATTGAGAGTGGCTGAACTATCTGAGCGTTGATAGCTGCCTACGTATCTGGAAGGGGCGATCCAGAATCAAGCCAAACGTAGTTCCTTTTATAGGTGGCTTAGGTTGTGGATCAATAATGGCTCAACGTTCGGATCATAAAGTGTGCGGATATTCAGGGATTCAATGGGATAGATCCGTAACTGTCGTATGATTTAGAGTTTGAATGTGTCGAACTCGGTGTTCGGAGTGAGTTAGCCCCAAGTCGGATGTGCTCGGATACTTTATGAGATTAGGATTTGAATGGAAGTGAATGAAATATGGTTTTATACGAAGTCGGATGAAATAAGTGTCAAGTCGGTGTTTTACATACCGAGTTGGTGAGATTAGGATTTGAATGGAGATGAGTGAAGTGTGATTAGATGTGAAGTCGGATGAAATAAATGTAAGGTCGGTGTTTGGCATTCCGAGTGAAGGAACTCGGTAACGGGTATATACATAGCCCCTTTTCATTTGGGCTGAAGGTAGGTAATTAGCAGTAGGGCAAATGAAAATGAAGTCGGCTGTGACGAGATGCTTTATGGAACACCAAGAGGCAAAGATTCCATTGTGTGCTGGTTTGACTGCTAGCTTATAGTTTCGAGGTGTAGGGCATGATTGTTCCTTGAGATACGTGTTGTGTTGGTACACGTGGAGAATGTTTGCTGAATTTGAATTTGAAAAATCGATCGTGGTTTGGTGGGAGATGAAATGGTTGAACGGTTAGATTTGAAGATTAGCGTCTGACCGTTGATTGTTGATAAGATGTGCGGCTGAGATTGTGCACACGGTTTTATAAAACACTATGCTTGTAACTGCTTGAAGAAACCAAGGGTTTTTGCAAAGGTTTAAAGTTGTCGCTGCTGAGTTATTTCGAAGGTAACTCTCTCTTCTTCTTCTTCATTTTCTGTTTTCTCTCTTCACATTTCTTGCCTGATTTTCCTTGAAGTTCTTGTTTTTTCCGTTGAAGTTGCCGGAATTTGTTGCTTGAACCTGTTTCTGGTGTTTGCATTTTTGTTTTTGCTTCTGTTTATCGCTTTTGCTTGATTTTCCTTTTCCATTTACTGCTTTCCGCCATTGTTGTTCTTTATCTGTTCTTCATTTCATTTGGTGAAGATGAGTAGTGGTAGTGAGCGAGTTAGCGAGAATACTGGTGGTGGTGAGCCGAGTACTAGTCGAGTTGTAGATGATGAAGAGATATTTAGTCGACATGAGATAGAAATAGAGAGGGCTCGGAAAGCCTTTCCCAAGGTTAGGGAAGCATACGACATCCGGATTCGAGATCTCGAGATGTATAGGGTAGATAGTAGGTTGTTCGATCTTGGTGGGGATGACACATCGACTTTGATCTGTGAGGGTCAATTGCGGGTTGGGATGCGACTTCCCTTCTCGAAGTTTGTCTGTGACGTCTTGAATCATTATGAAAAAGCCCCGATAATGATGAACAGCAGTTTCTGGCGGGTTATGCAAATATTTGAGGAGCTGAACAAGCTCGGCTATGACATATGCAAGCCTGACGTCGTAGCATATTTCACCTGTGTGGAGGGTCGGTCTGGTGACTTTTCGTTTTCGCTTAATAGGAGGGCTGAGCATGGTCCTCACGAACTTTACAATGCACCGAGTTCCAATAATAATTGGAAGAAGTCGGCCTGTTATAGGATTAGGGGGTCGTTCATCAAGCCTAGTGCCTATCTGAAGCACTTGCGCAATCCCCGCATAGGTATTTAGGTCGTTTGCTTTGTATTTTGTACTTGCTTTATTTTTGTGTTCCTCCATGGTCTCTGACTTTTTCCTTGGTAGGTACTGTAGATTATACTCGGGATTATAATCAGAAGATTGACGGGCGCATCCTTCCGGGTAACATTATCGAGTTTGCAGAAGAGTCTTGGGAACGCAAGCGTGCGATCCTGCCTCATCTTGCGCATCTGTTTAACGCAAGCCTCCAAAAAGAGGTGTTGGTGGTGCGCGTACCGAGCCAGCCGTCTCGAAGGTGAAGACAGTCAGAAAGAAGAAGGACTTACCTACCGCTGTGGCAGTTGCTACAATTGCTTGTCCCCGACCCGGAGATCCACCTATCGTGTCCCGAGCTGCTCTACCGATGCCTCCAAAGCCTATTCCTGGTCCACCGGGTAGCCAGTTCGGTAGGGTGTAAATCGAGCTGGAGACCTCGAAGAAGAGGAAGAGTTCTAAGTTGGCGGGTGTAACCGTCGCTGCACCTGGCATAACAATCTTGAGCGATGCTGAGAGAGCTGGGAAAGAGAGGGAGGCCCAGCGAGCTCGTGCCCAGCAAGCGAGGCAGCAGAAGGGGAAGTCTGTCCAGCAAGATGATGAGGTTCCTCCGACTCGCCCTGCTGATGGTCATTTTGCTCCTATATTTCCTTATAAGGATACTTATGTGAGATCCAGTGATGCTGCTTGGGAGGATGAAGACATGTGTATCACCCTGATGGAACACATGGCTTTAGATGCTGATGGGGCTCGGGTATGCGAGCGTTCGATCATGGACGACTTCAAGGATCTTAGTTCGTCTATGTACAAGGTATATTCTATTCGTCTTTTCTATTCCTTTCCCATTACATGCATTGACTAATCTCGGGTGATCCCTTGTTTCAGATGAACGTTATACATAGCAAGTGGATGGCTCTGCTCGAGAGAGCTAATGAGAAGGAACGGGATGCCAGGAAGGCTAAGGAGGCCCTTGCTGCCGAACGTGCCGAGTTAAAGAAGCTGCGCGATCGGCTAGACAAGGAGGAGAAGAAAGTGAGGGCCCTCAACAATGAAGTGTTGGAGGTCAACGCTGAAGTGATGGAGATCAACAAGAAGAATGCCGCACTCGATGCCGAGTTGAAAGATACAAATGAGAGGTATGAGGCTGACAATGCTAGGTCGGTTGAAAGCATCACCGGTTGGCAGAAGATGGCTTATTACTGGCAACAACGTGGAATCTGTCGTGAGCTGAAGCTTAAGGAAGTCATCCCCGACTTTGATCCCTTAGCCGATAATGAGCAGATTAATGCCGAAGCCCAAGCCCAGTTCGACTCGGATCAACAAGTGGAGATGGAGAAAGTTGCTAACCTGGCTAGCGAACTCGAGCGTGATGATAAGTGGCCGAGGCTAGTGCGCAGATTGATGAGGTCGTTGTGCAGGAGGGTGAAGGAGCTGAGGCCATGGATCATGAGGCTGTTGCCTAGCTTTTTTCTTTGTTTGAGAGATGTGAAGTTTTTGTTTTTTGAGCATCTGGCTGTATGAAACTAAAGAGGGATAATTTCGACTCAGGTCGGTCCTTCGAATATGAATGGTTTGAATGTACACTTTGTTTTGAAAGAATCTGTTTTATTCATGTATGCATCCTATTATCTGCCTTAAATATTCTAAGTATAGAGTTGATGCCTTAGCTTGGAGTGCGTATTCTATGGAATGTACGCCTTAAGATATTTTCCATTCCACGGTCTATCGACTCGGCTTCCTTCATGATCAATTAATCTGTATGCTCCATTACCCAAGTCGGATTGAATAATGTAGGGTCCTTCCCAATTAGGGTTGAACTTTCCATCGCCCGCGACCTTGGTGTTCTGAAAGGTTTGTCTTAAGACCAAGTCTCCTGGTTGGAAAGTCCTTGGCCTTACTCTTTGATTGTAACTCCTCCTTAGTATTTGCTGGTAACGAGCTGTTTGTATGATAGCCTTATCTCGCCTTTCTTCCAACATGTCTACCTCATGTGCTAGGAGATTTTCGTTTTCCTCTGATTCTACCAATTCCGACCTAGTTGTCAAGTAAGTCAACTCGGTAGGTATAACAGCTTCAGTACCGTAGCATAATGCAAACGGTGAGACGCCTGTTGATGTGCGTGGAGTCGTTCTGTAGGCCCATAGGACTCTATCTAGCTCCTGTATCCACTTATCTTTTTCCGCCTCTAACTTTTTCTTGAGCGTATTCATTATTGTCTTGTTAGTGGCTTCAGCCTGGCCGTTACTTTGTGCGTATCTTGGTGTAGATAGTGCGTGATTGATTCGCCAATCCGAGTAAAACTCCTTAATCGTGTTACCACAATATTGTTGGCCATTATCAGTGACCAATGTGTGTGGTAAGCCAAATTGAGTGATTATGTATTTCCAAATGAAATTCTTGACCTCTTGTTGTCTAATTTTCCGAAGTGGAATTGCCTCTACCCATTTAGTAAAGTAATCTGTGGCAACTAAGAGATATCGTTTCTTACTCCTATCCCTCGAAAGCGGTCCTACAATATCGAGCCCCCACATGGCAAATGGCCATGGGCTGGATATCGTCTTGAGATCTCTCGGGGGTTGATTTTGTAGAGGAGAGAATCGTTGGCATTTGTCGCAATGTTGCACAAAGATCTCTGAGTCGGCCTGCATGTAGGGCCAGAAGTATCCTTGATTTCTTGCTTTCTGTGCTAGGGAACGAGCCCCGGCATGGTTTCCACATTCTCCTTGGTGAATTTCTGCTAGGATCATCTGAGCTTGTCTAGGTGGTAAGCATCTGAGGTAAGGTCCTCGGACCGATTTCCGGTATAGCCTTCCATCTAAGATCAAGTAACTCTTAGTTTTTCGTTCTAGCTTTCTAATTTCCGACTCGTCGTCTGGATAGACTCCCTTGATGTAGTTCATTATCGGGCCCATCCACGAATCCTGGATTTCTTGGTCAGATATGTCGATGAAATCTGAGATTGTATTGACGTGATGGATTTTATCTTCGTATACTGGCGTGCTTCTTATTTCGACCTGTATTTCCCTAGCGGTAACCGTGTCGACTTGGGATGCTAGGTAGGCGAGACTATCTGCGTGGCGGTTTTCATCCCGGGGAATATGCTGGATTTCCCATTTCTCAAAACTGCTTAACAAGCATTTCGTGTATTGGAGATATAACTTGAGTGTTTCTTCTCTTGTTTCGTAATCCCCCAGTAATTGACTTACCACTAATTGAGAATCACTATAAATCTTGATTTTTTGCAAGTCAATGTCTTTTGCCATACGTAAGCCCATTACAAGGGCCTCGTATTCCGCATCGTTGTTCGAAGAGGTGAAGTTCAGCCGTATTGACTTCTCGATTATTACCTTCTCGGGAGATATGAGTGTTATACCTATCCCGACTCCGTTATTATTTTTTGATCCGTCTACATATAACTTCCACATGGGTTCTCCTTGTGGGAAGTCATCCCGCGGTTTTTCTTCGGGTATCCAGGTGATATCTTCGATTGGATAGTCAACAAGCAGGTCGGCGACGACCTGGCCTTTTTTGCTATTTCGGGGCGTAAAAATGAGTTCGTGATCCCCCAGCTCCTGGACCCATTTAGCCATTCGACTCGATTTGTTCCTATTTTCCAACACTTGCCTCAATGGGGCATCAATTATAACTCTAATCTTGTGCGACTGAAAGTATGGTTTCAGCTTCCTAGAGGCGAATAATAGAGCTAGTCCTACTTTCTCGAGGCTAGAGTACCTGAGTTCGGATTGTAGCAGAGTTTTACTAATGAAATAAATTGGTCGTTCGTTACCTGGTTCATCTCTGAAGAGGACAGCGCTGATTGCATGTTCGGAGCTGCCTAGGTACAATCCGAGTACGTTTCCTAGCTGGGGTACTGTTATGACTGGCGGGGTTGCCAAGTAAAGCTTTAGTATGTCGAATGCCTGCTGGCATTCTGTCGTCCACTCGTATTTGGAACCTTTCTTGAGTAGCTGTAGCAATGGTCTTTGCTTGTCGGATGCACGAGCAATGAACCTGTTTAGTGCAGCTAGCATTCCGTTTAACTTTTGGACTTGCTTCTTCGTTGAGGGACTCGGCATGTCCAATATTGCCCTGATTTTCTCGGGGTTAGCCTCTATTCCTCGTTGCGTGATGAGATAGCCCAAAAATTTGCCTGATGCTACTCCAAATAAGCATTTTTGTGGGTTTAGCTTCATGTTGAAGTCATGTAGCCTTTTGAAGGTCTTTTCCAGGTCGGATATGTGAGATGATTTGAGTTTACTTTTAACTATCATATCATCTACATATACCTCCATGGTGTCACCTATCATATCCTCGAACATTCGTGTCGCAAGTCGTTGATATGTAGCCCCGGCATTGCGTAGGCCAAAGGGCATGACCGTGTAGCAATAAGTACCTCTTTCCGTAATGAATGCTGTTTTTTCCTGATCTTCCTCTGCGAGCTTAATTTGATTATACCCTGAGTAGCCGTCCATCATCGAGAGGAGCTCGTGGCCAGCAGTAGCGTCCACTAGTTGGTCTATCCTTGGTAGTGGAAAGCTATCCTTTGGGCATGCCTTATTTAGGTCTGTGAAGTCTATGCATACTCGAATTTTGCCGTTTGGCTTCACGACGGCTACTATGTTCGAGAGCCAGTCGGGATATTTGACTTCTCGTATGAATTTAGCATCAATTAGTTTCTGGACCTCGGTATTGACCGCCTTAGCTAAGTGGGGGGCCAATTTCCGTGCCTTTTGTTTTACTGGTCTTTTCGTTGGATCGACATGAAGTTTATGGCATGCAACATTAATATCTATACCAGGCATGTCAATATACGACCAAGCAAAAATGTTCTTATTCATTTTCAAAGTTGCAATGAGTTGCTCTTTTACAATTGGGTCTAAATTAGCTCCTACATATACAACTCTAGGTTCGGCTTCAGTGCCTATGTTGACTGGCTCACCCTTCTCGATGGTTGGGGAGTCGGTTACAAGCTTGCCTTCAGGGGCATCATTGGTTGGCTCAGAAATGGCCTGGCCGTCAGAGGCTTCGAAAGTTGGCTCAGTACCGACCTTGCCGTCAGTGGCTTCATAGGTCGGCTCAGCAGTAGCCATGCCGTCAGGGGCTTCATAATTTGGCTCAGTAATGGCCTTGCCGTTAGAGGCTTCAGAGTTTGGCTCAGTAGTGGCCTTGCCGTCAGGGGCTTCAGAGTTTGGCTCAGTAGTGGCCATGCCATCAGTGGCTTCAGATATCTGGTTGACAGTGAGCTTGTCAGGGCTAACGACTGTCACCTTTGTTGCTTCCTTGTTGGGGAGGGGTATGACCTCAGGAATGGCGTGGCAGCCATGCGCCTCAATTTGATCACCCCGGAGTTCCATTATACCATTAGGTCCAGGGAATTTGATGACCTGATGGTATGTAGACGGAACAGCTCCCATCTTGTGAATCCATTTCCGACCCAGGATAGCATTGAACTGCGTCGGAACATCGAGGACATAAAAGAGGCATTCAACTGTAACCTCATCCTCATCCTCTCCCGTAGCGACAGGGAGGGTAAGCTGGCCCTTTGTCGTTGTCTCTGTCGAGTTGAAAGCAAAGAGTGTGACATTGGGGGTCTGTAAGACCGAGTCAGGCATGAGCATTTGAGCGAAAGCCTTGTTAAATAATACGTCACAAGAGCTCCTTGGGTCTATTAGCACTCTCTTAGTGGTCCATCCACCAAGTCGGATATGGACAACTAGTGCATCATTGTGTGGCAAGCATACCTTCTTCAAGTCGTGGTCAGAAAAAATCAGTGCATTCTTTCCTTGCACCTGCTTGGCTATTACTGCCTGATGAGTGAGCTGAAAGATGTGGTGAATATGATTCACCTTCTGTCGCTTAGCTCGGGATGTCCATTCAGGTGGACGAGTATCCATGATCATGTTTATCGTTCCTTTTGCCTTAGAGGCGTTGTCTGTTCTCTTTCGCTTATCATTGATCTTCTGGCGGAGGTCATCGGACTCCTCTGCCAAGAAATCATTCAAGTGTCCATCCATCCTGAGCTTGTGGCAATAAGTTCGGAGATACCGACAGTCTTCTGTTGCATGATGTCGGCAATTGTGCAACTTGCAGTATGGATTTTCTTCTATGGGTTCAAGCTCATGGATTGTTGGTTTGAAGTAATCTTCTTCTTTGATTAGTTCATACAGCTGCGTATATGAACATTTGAATGGGTTAGGAAACCTGTGCTTCACCGAGCTGTTAGATTGCTTACCTCGGGGGTACCTTTTGTTGTTTTCGGCTCGGGATTTTTGGTCTTAACCGTCTGTACGGCCGAGACATGTTCTCTTGTTTTTGCCAGTGCCTCTTCAAGTTTGATGTACTTATCAGCACGGACATACAGGTCTTCCAGTGTCCGTGGTGCGTCTAAGATGATATTTTTTCCCAAGGCAGTTTCGGGATGAACGGCCAAGATAAACGCTAACAGGCATGCGTTTTCATCTGGGCTATCTGCCTTGAGGCACTCTTTTTTAAAGCGAGCCATGAACTTTTTGGTTGTTTCAGTGTCACCCTGTTTAAGTCGGAATAATGCAGTTACCTCAATCTTTCGCCGCTTGTTGTGGATATATTGGGTGACAAAGAGTGCCTCAAGCTGGTCGTGCGACGTGATTGAGCGTTCTGGGAGTCGGTGGTACCAGTCATTAGCACTACCTCGGAGTGAGGCAGAAAATAGTCTGCAGAAGATGTCCTTGTACTTGGGCCACAGTGCCATGCTGGTTTTAAACTGTAGGACATGGTCCATGGGGTCACCACTTCCATCATAGGTTGTGAACTTAGGAGGAATGAAGTGTGGGGGTGGTTCTTGATGAAGGAGGTCATCGTGTAAGGGCTCTGTCCTATATTTTTCTAAGGTGGTGTTAGCCACCTTTTGAGCGGTATTGGCCTTACCAGAGTCCTGGATGTTCTTATGAAGTTGGGCTGAAAGTTGTAGGAGGCGGTTGTGGGTTTCTTTCATTTCAGCCATGGTGGGGGCGGTGGTGTTGCTGGAAGTTGGTATGGCGATGGGGTTGTTGGTGTTGATTTCATCAGTTGGTTGGCCAGCTGCCGGAGGGATGGTAGGGCTTTTCAGTTGAGCGTTTTCAGCTAGCAACTTGTTGATCTGCTCCTGTTGTTCAGTAAGTTGTCGTTGGAAGGTCTCAAATTGCTCTTGTGTGATTCTAGCCATGGTCTTCGTCAGGTTATGTTCGTTCACAATCAGTCGGCGCCAATGTAAATGTAGTGGAAATTCTAGCCGGAAAGTTGGGGAAGATGATCGGAGAGAGGAAGGTTTTGAGTGATTGAGAGTGGCTGAACTATCTGAGCGTTGATAGCTGCCTACGTATCTGGAAGGGGCGATCCAGAATCAAGCCAAACGTAGTTCCTTTTATAGGTGGCTTAGGTTGTGGATCAATAATGGCTCAACGTTCGGATCATAAAGTGTGCGGATATTCAGGGATTCAATGGGATAGATCCGTAACTGTCGTATGATTTAGAGTTTGAATGTGTCGAACTCGGTGTTCGGAGTGAGTTAGCCCCAAGTCGGATGTGCTCGGATACTTTATGAGATTAGGATTTGAATGGAAGTGAATGAAATATGGTTTTATACGAAGTCGGATGAAATAAGTGTCAAGTCGGTGTTTTACATACCGAGTTGGTGAGATTAGGATTTGAATGGAGATGAGTGAAGTGTGATTAGATGTGAAGTCGGATGAAATAAATGTAAGGTCGGTGTTTGGCATTCCGAGTGAAGGAACTCGGTAATGGGTATATACAATTACAAAACAAATGAACTTCATCAGACAAACCTGATCATAAATGAGTAAAGAAAATGTGGGCATCGCACAGCCTTCAACACAATTATGTTTCATAAGACATCAAATTCCAGGCAAGATTAAGACATATATTTGCCCATTGCTTTAAAACTTTAGGCTGGTCTGCTTCTTGCTTTTATTAATGGCGAAACCAGTTTTTTTTTTTTTTTTTTTTTTTTTTGCTAGGTAATCTGTGATTTTATTGAATAGAAAAAGTTACAACTTACAAAAAGATAGTCTTAGTTATAGTCAACTAAGCCTATTTGTCAAATCTAAAATACAATTGATAAGGCACTTCCCACTTAGATAGCCAGGAAGGCTTTTGATCATACACTTCTGCAACTCCTTCAGAAAATTGAGCTCCTCTTTTTGCTGCTGCATCAACAAAGAAGTTTCCTTCCCTCCAAATGTGAGAAATATGAAAAGTTTTAAGTTTAGCCCTTACTTCCCTCCATATTGCCTGAAGCTTCCAAGGCACTTGGTCAGTCCTAAATGCTGTTGTAGTAGCTGCAGAATCAGTCTTTATCCAAAGGTCCAACCAACCTCTATTGATAGCTGCCACCACCCCTTCCACAACAGCTTTGCATTCTGCCATGTAATTATTGTCGATGCTTATTCCTTTAACCAAGAGTAACTTAAACTGACCTTGATCATTTCTGAACACACAACCAATACCAGCCTGACCTGGGTTGCCATTTGCTGCACCATCACAATTAACTTTGATTATACCAGGGTCAGGTGGCCTCCACATACACTGGCGTACCCTATTCACTTTTCCAAAAGAAGTAGAGATACCCCAAGTGTCCAAAACTTTCTTGTCTGCATCAGTGTTGCAAACTCCCTTTGATAAAATGCTCGTCATCAAAACATGTTTCCTGATCTCCTTCTTGCAGAAGATCATGTCCCTATTCTTGTTATCAAAATGCATAAAGTTTCTATGCATCCACAAGGCGAGAAGAGTACCCACCACCGCAGCATTCCACAAGTGCTTAGTAACAGAGCTTCTCCTTTTAAACTTGTTACAAGCAACTATGAAATCCTGGAAGTCAAAAGAGACAGAAAATTGATTGCAGACCCACAGCCACAGAGTTCTAGCAAATCGACATTCCCATAGTAGGTGCTTCAAAGACTCATTTTCCATCTCACAACAATGACATCTTGAAACCAAATTCATTCCCATCATTTGAAGCCTCTGATCAGTTGCAGCACATCCTTGACATAGTTTCCAGACATTTGCAGCAGCCCTTGGATGAATATACTTGTTCCAAACAAACTTTACCCAAGGTAGTTCAGGTCTTTTAACTCTAATTTCTTCATGAGCAGAAGCTATTGAGAAGACACCCTTCAAGTCAGGCATCCACACTCTTCTGTCCTCCACATTGAGCTCAATTGCTGGCAAGTTTGTAAGAAAAACACCCTTGTCATTGAGGAACTGTTGAAGACACCAAGGCAAGGCCCATTCTCCATCAGCAGAAATCATTTTGCTAACCTTGATTGTACAGTCTCTCAGATTGCTATTAGTGAGTCCAATTACCTCTTGGAAAGATCCCTGACTAGTCCAGTTGTCTCTCCAAATATCAGTAGCATGTCCATTACCAATAAGCATTTGAGATCTTGGTTTGACTTCAGTGAGAGCCCATCTGAGTCCAGCTCACACAGAAGACTTCTTATAATAATGGATCATATTGCCATCTCTGGTTTGAAACTTACTCCTCATGAAGTTTGCAAAGGTTGAATTGTCTGTCAGAATCTGCCAAGCAAGTCTCATTAACAAAGCTAAGTTCAGTTCCTTCAACCTTCTCATCCCAAGGCCACCCTCCTTCACAGGCTTGCAACACTTGTCCCAGGACACTGTAATAGCTTTTTTCTCCATAGGATTTCCAGTCCACAAAAAATTTCTAAACAGCTTCTCTCCTTCTTTAATCATGCTTTGAGGCCATTTGTAGACAGCCATGTTATGCAAGGGATAACTATAAAGCACTGACTTTATTAGAACACATCTCCCTTTGAAGGAAAGTAACCTGCCCTTCCAACTGGTAATCTTTCTTCTAATCTTGTCCAACAATGCTCCCACGGCTACTTTGGTTACTCTACCTTTAAAAAGGGGTACACCTAAGTAAGTTTCAGGAAGAGTCCCTGCCTGAATACCAAACAAGGCTTCCACCTGCATTTTTTTGGCCCTTGTCATGCTACCAACAAACAGTTTACTCTTAGATTTGTTAATCATCTGTCCTGCACTATATTGATACACTTCAAAGAGTTTAGCAACTGCCTTGAGTCCACTCGAATCGCCCTTAGCAAAGATAAAAATGTCATCAGCAAAGAGTAAATGTGACGGAGCTTCTACCCCTTTACGAACAGTTAGAGGCTTCAAAATTTTTTGATCTCTCAAAAATTTCAATCCCCTACTCAAAGCATCCTCGGCAATGGCAAACAACAAAGGAGATAGAGGGTCACCTTGTCGTAAGCCTCTACTCACTGGAAAGAAACCACAAGGGCCACCATTTACCAGAACACAGAAATTTTTGCACTACTCACAATAGTTTCAATCCACTTGATCCATGTTTCAGAAAAACCGACTCTTCTCAACACTTCAAAGAGAAATTTCCAACTAAGTGAGTCATAAGCTTGTGAGATGTCAATTTTCACGGCCACGTTACCCTCCTTCCTTTTTGTATCCATCTCATTCATTAACTCTGAAGCGAGAGTGATGTTCGAGTGAATGCTTCTACCTTGGATAAAACCTGTTTGTTCTTCAGAGACCAACCTTGGCATGAACTCTTTAAGTCGGAGTTGCAAAACTTTAGAGATGATCTTCATACAAAAATTGCCCATACAAATGGGCCTAAATTGTTTCAATGTTTTAGCACTTTTCTCCTTTGGTATAAGCGTTACAAAATTAGAGTTAAAACCAAAGGGAATGATTCCTTCACGAAAGAAAGAAACAATGGCATTACACACATCAATATAAATAATGTCCCAACACCATTGATAAAACATACCTTGGAATCCATCCGGTCCAGGCGAGGAACCAGGGTCCATACTAAAAACTGCATTCTTAATCTCAGATCTGGATGGAATACTGCATAAGTATACATTATCACCATCACTAAGTTGTTTAGGCACCAACTGCAACAGGTTTTGGTCAATGTTAACATCCACTGCCTTGAACTTGTGCTCATAGTGTTCCACTATATGTTTCTTCACCTCTTCCTGGTCAGCAAGAATGACACCATCGTCGGTATGTAATTTTGTAATGAAAGACTTACTCAATCTGATCTTCACCATGGCGTGGAAGTAGGCTGTACATTCATCCCCTTCTTTAGCCCACTTTATAGTACTCTTTTGTTTTAATAAACTTTCTTTGTCATACAAAGCTTTATTCAGAGCTTCTTCTTGTCTCACCAACTCTTGAACCAAGACCTCATTTTCAGGATCATCGTCAGATTGTGCTTGTATAAGATCAAAGGCTACCTGAGCAGCTCTTATGTTAGCATCAACCTCGCCAAAGACTTCGCGACTCCACTTCTTCAATATCTCTTTGAGTCTTTTTAATTTTGCAGCAAGTCTATGAAGGGGAGTACCTGCCATATCTAACCTCCAATTTTCGGCAACCACCTCTTTGAAAGAGCAATGATTAACCCACATTTTGTTGAATCGAAACGGGATGTTTTTGGGCTTTGGGATCCAAAGAACACCCTCTCCCACCAAAGGACCATGGTCTGATCCTTGTCGGTTACCAACAACATAGTGCCAACCAGGGAACCTGGACTCCCAAGCTAAATTGCACAAAGCTCTGTCCAACTTTGAGCAAACTCTTCTCTTACCATGTTGATTGTTACAATAAGAGTACTTCAACCCACCATAACGAACATCTTTCAAGTTACAATTATTTATGGTTTCTGCAAACTCCCTCATAGCACCCAAGTTTAGATTTTGCCCGCCTTTTTTCTCATCCATTCTCAAGAAAATGTTAAAATCACCAATGACCAACCATGGTTGGTCACTAGCCATGTCTTCCATCCTGCCCCACAGCTCCCTTCTCTGTTGCGACACACTATGACCATGAACAAAAGTAACCAAACAACCATCACAGCTTATAGAGATTTGTTGTGAAGACGAACTGATCAATTGAACATTCAGTCCTCTTCGCCAACAAACCCAAATATCACTTCTTCTGGATTCAGAGTTATTATGAAGAAATTCCTCATCAAACTGGTGAATCCCTAAACTAGCTAGCATCGCAACACTTGGACTTGCTAACGGCTCGATGACACAACACAAGTCTGGTTGAGACTTGTTAATTATGTCTTTGAATCTTCCTAACGCTTTCTCCTTTCTAACTTCTCTCATATTCCAACACACGACCTTCATTAAGAAACAATAAAAAGGGAAAACTATTGACCGTGAGGTCTATTGGGCCGGTCAGGAATCGGAATCGACTTCTTCCCTTTGCCACTCTTCTTTGCATTTGTATGTGTAGAGCGTGAACTTTGAGCATCTTGGCTATCACACCTGCTTGCTACTTTGTTCACCTCTACAACCACTTCCTCATCTTCTTGAGTTTCTAAGACCACCTCTTCTTCCAAGTTAGTAAAGGGATTCACTAACTTCAGGGGGGTGGATTGTCTTACACCTTCTATACTAGCCAAGCAAGTTGACAATTCATTACCCACAATTGTAGGTTCTTCGAGCACCTCAACCATCATATCTTGTTGAGGGATCGCAGCATTCTCACCTTGCGCAACTGTGGCCTCCACATTAGCATTCACTGTAATAGCTTCAACCTCAGTGTCAACTACCACTTGTTCACCATGATCATCTTTCCCACTCTCCACTCGGATTGGACTTTCTTCAATAACCACCAGAGCAACTACTGCCCCTCTTGCAATGCCACTACCAGATCCTTCATGCTCCTTATGAACAGATTCTGAAGTACCTTCAGCAGACTTCAACAATTTCTTTTTCAACCTTTTCCTCTGACTTTTTGATAGTGCCTTCACATTCACAGTTGGATGAAGCTTGGGGTTGTTCTCCTTCACAACATCCTTCCCCTTCCCACTCTTCTCAGGATCCTTGTGCAGATGCCTACAATCCGACACTAACTGACCCACAATTTTACAATTGTTACAAAATTTGGGTAATCGTCCTACTTGAACTTCTTGCCAAAATTCTACATTTTTATCCTCAACTTCAACTAAAATTTTGTCTGGAATTGTTTTTGAAAGATCAATCTCCACTTGAACACTTGCATAGTACCCCATATCTCTTTCAAGAGTATTTTTATCAACCTGGATAGGTGCACCAAGTGTTCTCCCCATTGTCATCAAAATGTCCAACTCCCAATACTCCATACTTAATCCAGGGAACCGAATCCACACAAGCGCAGAAGAAAGCTGGTGTTTTTCCACACTGAAATTCGGAGACCATTTCGTAAATCTCACCAATTGCTTTTGAATCAACCAAGGACCTCCCAAGAAAACCTTGTTGTACTCATCCTCTGTATCAAACTTGAATAAAAGGTAGTCACGCCCCAAAGGTGAAACCTTGGCTTTCAACCCCCATTCTTCCATCACAATCCTTCTCACTGCTTCAATTCTAAGATTCTGGAGATCAATTCTTCCTACCAGTGCAAACTTATAGAAGTCAATCCCCTTATTCACCGAGCTAGAAGGAATCTTAATTGCTGGTGTTTCTCCTCGAAAAGTAGGAACTGGGAGTTTTGATAAATCCACCGTCCTCTTCAGCTTCTCCTGCGCTTTCTCAGCATATGAAACCTTAGAATTAAGGTTCACATTTTTCCTTACCATTTGAAACTTCAGTAGCCACCACAGCGTTTGAAATGCCACTGGTTCCACCATAACTCCATTGATTTCTTCGTTCCCCAAGGATAAAGAACATTCCTGAAGAACAAGCCCCAATTTCCATGATCAGAATCTTCAAAAAATCGGCCAGTCAACGACGGTCAAACGATGGGTTTCCCCCCGTAAGGGGAAAAAGCAGCCACTGCAACGCTCACCAACCACTCTGAGAAGATAAGACTAACTAAAAAGGGAAAAAAAAAAACCCAAAAAAATACTAAAACACCCTCAGTTTTTTTTCACTCTCGCGAAGCACACAGTTAAGTTGTGTAGTCAACAACCATCTTTTGACCCTCAAGAAGTCCTAGAACATCACTGGTTAAATGATTTCATACCGTTAAGCTTAAGTCTATCTCTAAATTTCTCATTTTGGTTACGAGAACTGAAAGAGAGGATGCTGGAATGAGTAAGAAAGTACAAAACACACTGGATTTAAAGCATGTGTGTCTGACGGACCGGATAGATAGGCCAATCAAACAATCATTCGCAGGCCCACGTGTTGGTGTCTAAGCCCACACTTATTACTTATTAGTCACCAGTGTACTGGCTAATGTGCTATGTAACAACGCGTCCACAGTCCACCTAGTTTTTTTAGTAGTGGTCTGGACCGTATAGTGGACCCCATTTACAAGTCTATGAAATTAACCAAAGTATACCTAGTGCAGTTTTGGTCATAATTTAACATCATCACCACATTCCTTCTAAATTTCTAATGTTGTTATTCTTTCTCTTAGAGCAATACCAATGGAGGGCCTTTTAGAAGGGCGGTACTATGAAATGCTGTCTCAGTCAAAAATATTTTGTCAATAGAACGGTAAGTCAAACATTTAACAGTCATTAGAAATTTCAATGGTATTTGAGAGAGAAATAGAGTGTCATCCAAAATGCCATGTTAATGACATAAGATGGAAGACAGTGTTCTGGTTCAACACTTTTTCGGAACGGTATGTTTCGTCTTATACACTTTATTCTCATTTAGAACTTAAAATTCTGTCTTATAAATTAAACTTGTATTATAAAATCGAAAACCACAGTTCCGTCTTTTTTTTTTTTTTTTTAATAATCTTAGTTCAGTCTTATAAGAACCGAAAACTATGGGTAAAATTACTGAAAGTTTAAATTTCGTCTTATATTTGAAAACTTTAAGTTCCGTCTTATAAACTATTTAATTGTCATAAAACTGACAGAGTAGAAGGTGATTTTAAATGTGATTTTGCTCATGTGGCACATACATATTGGGAGTTTTTATTTTTTTTTATCCATCTAAATATAAAAAATAAATACTAATTTTTTTTTTATTTAACTTAAAATTATGCAAACATAAAATTATGCGCGAAGCGCGTATAGCTACATCTATATTATAATCTACAAAGGATACATAAAATAGACAAGTTGGGGTTATAAATAGCGGTCCAAATTCTCTCGAGTTTGAAGTTGTAGATTAGATTTGCAGCTATAATTGGATTCGAGACAAACTCATTTATTTAAGATTAGGTCCAAACTTAAGTTGTGTTGGATGGTTGTGATTTGATTAGATTTTTTCTTTCGACTGGACCAGCCCTGGCCCAATCTAATTATGTTTTCAGCCCATATAATTAGGTCTCTTTCCTCTTTCTTCTCCAACTAAACCTCTTACAATCTCTATATCGATATTCTCTCTCAAGTCTCAACATCGTCAAAATCAAAAATTACTATAATCTGAATCTCAAATCTTTGGAGGTATGCTCTAAAAAGAATTATCAAAACCTTCTTTTCTTCTCTCTCAATCATGAGTAACGTTTCTGTTTTTCCTTTTTCCCTAAATTTAATCTCAACACTACAGATCATCATCATCTTCAACAAAACGAAGTCAATCAGAGTAAGTTAAACTCTACAACACTAATTGGGGTTCACAACTACAGCTCTTCCTTTTGTTATGATATGTCTGTTTTGTTTGGATATTTTATAATTAGTTATGAATCAAATGAACTCTATGATTCACTGTTCTTCACTAGCTATAGAAATTAATGGACAATTAGGAAGCTTCAAGCAGTGGAACTTTGATTTGGTTGCAAATAATTATGTTACCGCACCTAACAAAATCAACGTCTAACAAACTAAAACTCACATCAAACTATTTTTTTTTTTTTTTGCAATTATTATTGTTAATTACAATTTGTTTGTATAAGCTCTTCTTTTTATTATGTTAGTGCACCTAACAAAATCAAAGTTCTGTACAGTAGTTTTGTGTTATTGTTCATTACATGATAGAAGTGTTGGACAAGTCGGAACTGCAAGTAACACTGATCGTATTTACCCTGGCTTTGAATTGAAGTCCTCTTATTTACTGATCGTATTCACAAAATTCGCAATCCCCATAGCTACAAACCAAGCCATAAAACCAAAACCCAGTTGAAGAAAATTATTGCGATTAGGAATACTAACACCAGGAATTGTTATGGATCTTGGATTAGTAGGCATCTTCTCTTTGTCATACCAATACAAAAAAGTTCTCTACAAATAATCATATTCTAATTATACCATGCTTCTATATATGTAATGATCTACAACACCAGATTAGATTCCAACTTTATATAGTTATTTCCACAAACAGTTATACGTACAACTTTTGCTAGAGATGGTTAACAAAAATATATATTGATGGTTGTATTTATATAGATTTCTTAACTGAATTTGTGAATATTATGTGTTCATCAAATCTGCCCTTGCAGGTTCATACTTAACTTCTGACCATATAAAAATTTACCTCGATTTCTTTCCTTCTTCGCCTCATCTCTTTTGATCAACAATTGTAGGTTCTCTCAAAACTTTCTCAAGTAACTTTCTATGGTCTTAATCTCATTTTGTCTTTAGCGTGTTGCTCCTTCACTCAAATCAAACTATTAGTAGTGTCCTCAATAATATATATTCTTCAGTTAGAGTCATACCTTATGTTGTTGTTCATCTAGACTGTTATCGAGGGTGATATTTAGTAACCTTCGTGTGTATCATTCTGAGAAATTGTCTTCTTTGATTACCATGTGATGCTAATTACCAAAAGTCCAATCACCATTATCAAATTCAAAATAAGCTCCAAAGAAATCCAGTTTTTTGGTGATTTGATTGTATTGACAAAATTTTCATAGCAGCAATCTGTTTGGTCTGATTAAGGTGAGCTCTATTCTTAATCATCAACTGAAATTTTACACCTATTATTAATTTCATATTAAACTTTAGAATAGATTGCTAGGAGAATTAGGTTAAATAATTTTAATTTCGAATACTATTTACTCTGTCTTCACCATTTGAGTATAATTTCATAGATTACATCAATTAAAATTGATTGCTCTGAATATTAGAAATAGAGAGTAGTGGAAAATTCATTCTTTTGGTGATTGATCTCAGTTAGTGAATTTCTGAGACAATTGGTGACATTGTTAATAGAGACTTAACCTTTTAAGATCTTTACGCTATGACAATATCTAGACTATAATACTAAAATTTACTATTATTGGGCAATTGCTATGTTTTTCAGGCAATGGATGCTCCCAATATGTACAAATGTCCCGATAGATGTTTTGAATGATATACCATTAAACAAATGGCAAAAAGGTCAATAAACTAGACGATTTAGGGAAATGATTGAAAAAAAAATCAAGTAGAACATGTGTGCAAAGCAAATGAAACAGTATCTAAGCGTTTGGTCTGCGAAATCGAAGAGAAAGAGAATTGAATGAAAGACTATCATCATGTAATGAATTTGCGTTAAGCAAGTAAGTTTGATTAATGATATTTTTTAAAAATTTAAATTTTAAATCCGTCTACTAATAGGGTATGGTCTTACCTTCTAGACTTTGTTTAAGCTCATCACAAGAAATAAGTTGATTTTGTCTTCAAGAACACCCTCTTCACTTCTCCAGGTTCAGACAATTAAATTGGTAGAGGCATTATGATTGTCAATTCTGAAAATCCTTTCAAGGTTGGGATGGGGCAATATAGCTATTGTTTTTGTGACGTTATGAATTTGAAGTGTAGATTATACAGGTTTTGTGCTTATAGGTTCTTATTGACTGTTTATGTGATTTGATCATGATTATAATATGATTAATTTTTAAACCTATAATTTTTAATTTGGGCAAATTTTTTGACTAAATGTAAGGTTTACTCCTAGAAGAAAAAAATGTTTGTTGTTCAGGACTTATCCTTTAGGTCTGTAGTTATGATTTAGAATTTGCCCCATCTGAGAGATTCACTCACCATTACCTCTTGATATGTTTCACAAAAGGAATAGAACAATTAAAGATTATTCAATTTCTATTGTGTTAATACTACAAGAATGCTCATTTCAGTAGGCTTTCTCTATAGACAACATTAATTTGTTACGGTGTTTTAATAGAAGGATAGCTTCTCTATTTTTCCCTTTTCACTTCTTTGACACTGTATTCAATTACGCAGAAATTTTGTGCAGCTCTAATATGTGCATTCACTCCCAGTTAATATTCCTTTTGCAAGATTGATCTTCAACTCTCTGTCACGTACTTTTTTTTCTTGTACTTCTGTGCATAATGAATTTACAATTTACATGGAAGGAACTATATATGTGTTACCTGGAATCTCGCAAAACATTTATTTTGATGAATTGTTTAATTAATCAATTTCAAATAAGTCGTCTCTTGCTCAGACCAATAAATAGAGCTGAGGTTATAGTTAAAGACGCCGGTAAAAAACCAAAATAACTACGAAAAATTTGTTGAAAGTGTATCTACAGCCGGTCATAATCTGAAGAGGGTGGACTTTGGCTCTGACGTTAGACTTAGTTCGGTGACCCAAAATATAATAGCATACAAGTTTGAAAACCAGAAGAACAAGCTAAAATCCAGTGTAGACAATAATTAACACCTCACAATGAATTTTGTAAGAAATATTTAATTTGATTAAGTACTTTAACTAATATGGCATATGCTTGGAATTTAAATTTTAAACAATGTCAAATGGAGCCTAAAAAGTAAAGGGGATTTAGATTTATATATACTGTCGCCTTTATTCCTTCGAATGTTTTCGTAGTTGAGTATCCTTCTGGATATTGTGTTGAGGTTAATACCTTTATTTTCACTTTTTAAGATACAATTTTGATTTATATTATCATACAAACACAAAAAAATTATCCCATTTTAATTTAAGTACTTAGAAACACTAAAACAGAACACAAACTTGACAGATTGATGCATTAGCTCGATTTTTCTGGAAGGAACATTAATTAGCATGGGCACTCCATATAACTAGGAAATATTATGTGAGTGAGAAAGCAAAAGGATAAATTACCATATATATTCCATTTATGTTTTCATACAGTAAATGCAGAGATAATATTAATTGATACCCGCATTAATAAGGAAAAAATGCAAAAGGATAATGTTCAGAAGAATAATGTTATCAATTTCCTTGGTATGATAAATATGGATTAAGAATAGAATTTTTTTTAAGCCAAATATGCATGTTTCACACCCTGCCAACTAGCTTATAAAAATATTGAAATAATTAGTGATTTTTTGGCTGCATTCTAATTAGCAAGGACAAGTGAGCGTTACGCCATTTACAATAACAAATCTGAAGACCCCTTCAATAAAAATATAATAGCCTAAATACCAATCGAATAATACGTCTTCCAATGATTTGGCAGGTAATGTACTTTCCAGATGTGAGCGTAATGGAACTGTGCACTTGGGAATCCTCCATGAATGGTTTGGAATACATTGGTGAAACTCCCGAGCTTTCACTTTGTTCTGCACTATCATATTTATCATGCTTTTGAGATTATGGTACAAAAGCTTTTTTCTTCTTTCTAATATTTATAGTTGTGGTTTTTTCTTAATGGTTATGGGAAGTACATAACGTTATTGAGAGGGCTTTGATAATAAAGGGGTATACAGTACTTCTTGGAAGTTGATTATATGCAAACTAACTTGCAAGACTTGTTGTTGATTTATGTGAAATTTTTGTTTACTATACAGGTAAACTATGGTTCCCAACAATTATTCGAGACTCTGCCAGTGGCCACAAGAGGACTCTATTGAATTGGGAACCAGTTCGAAATATAAGCTTTTGTTACAGATTTGTGTTCTCAAATGATGCTTCATCTTCATGACGTTTATGATACAAAGTCTCAATAAGGTTAAGCATTTGCCAACTCTACAGTATTTCTATATGACTGCGGATCGCCATGTTCATTTTTGTAACTTATCAATTAATCTCACTATCTACTTTAATAGATAAATATAAAGATAAAAATCGTTTACGGGTCACCATGTGGAGAAGTAGAGGTAGAATCTAAGCATACTCAAGCTAACTGGGTTGTGTTAGTAGCTTAACTATGATCCAAATCCATTTTTTGTACTATGACATGAGTTGATAGGTTAGTTTTTAATGTTGTTGCACTTGAATAACATTAACTTTTGATAGTTAGTAGCAATTGAACTATGACATGAGCTGCTTGAATGAGGCTGAAGCCTTTGAAGCTTGGGTTTTAGATGACGTGAACAACAAAATCGAATATAGGATTTCGAACCAACTTTTGTGTTAAGCTAGCAAGTGCTAGACATGGTGGTATTGACGACTGGATGAAGAGTGATATTAAGCCTGTCTTTGCTGCTTAAAACACATTAACTCTTGCTTTCTTGATTTAAATTTTTTCCTTTTAACATCACAAGACATTATTTTTTTATTTTTTTGATAAAGCAAAACAAGACACTTTGACCACTGTGATTCTAAATTTCTGATATGATCATCCTACTATTTTCTTTCCCATAATCATCTTTTCTTTACTTATGTGGTACTATTTTGATTCACATTTTTCTTTGAGCAACACAAGACACTTGGGTAGACAATATTTTTTACCGTGAACAGATGTTATAAACAGAAACATAAAGTCATGGATTTTAATAAAATGTTTGCATTTAGCATGTTGTGCATACTTAGCTGGCACAGCTCAGTTGGTTAGAGCGTGTGGCTTTTAAACCACAAAGTCGAAGGTTCAAGCCCTTCCTCTAGCATTTGCATTTATTGTAGCATGTGTGACAATAGTGATATCCAAATTATCAAAACTAAAAATAATTATAAGTTCAAAATGCTAGGCTCAGAAGCAGCTGAGCTCCTCAGGAGAGTGCAAAAGGTTATGGATAGCAACGTGATGACTGCGGGTTCGAACGAATATGTATTTAGGAGAATCGGGTTTGCTATCCAGAAAGGACTTGCCGCACAGTTTGTAGCGCGTTTGTCCTCTACTTTTGTGTAATTTGTTGAGCTTATCAATAAAATTTTTTAAAAAAAAAAAAAAAAAAAAAAAAAAATCGACGTATCTCATTTACTGGAAAGAAGCAAATAAGATTATGGAGCTATTCTTTGAAAAAGAAAAGAAGATATGAACAAACAAAGACTAACAAAGAAATAGTCATTGGAGAGAAAATACAAATACTACATAAGATAAGTCAAACGTCAAAATAGAGAATCTCAACAATAATGAAATAATTTATTTATATTATTTTGAGAAATCCTACATATTATCACTACAAGAATACAACAGAATTGCCACGGACCGGAACCGTGGCAAAATAGGATTAGCCACTGTTTTCGGCCGTGGCTAGACCGTGGCTGTTCAGGGCGTAGCTAATTCGTTTGCCACGGTCCGGGTCCGTGG
Organism: Aquilegia eximia; assembly: GCA_023053565.1. Lineage (NCBI taxonomy): Eukaryota > Viridiplantae > Streptophyta > Magnoliopsida > Ranunculales > Ranunculaceae > Aquilegia > Aquilegia eximia. The sequence goes on from JALIGU010000001.1 coordinate 14,239,950, forward strand.
CAACTAGCTATTTTTAGCCACGGTTATTAGCCGTGGGAATTGCCACGCATATCAACCGTGGCTAATTTCAATATACCCACGGTCCTGGTCCGTGGCAAATATTGTTTTTTTTTTGAAAAAAAATATTGAAATTAATTTTATTTTTAAAATAGCTACAGTTTTTAGCCGTGGCAAATCCAAAAATTTAAAAAAAAAAATTTAATTTAGCTACGGTTTGTAGCCGTGGGAAATCAGAATTATTTGCAGAAAAAAAAAATAATTATTATTTTAGCACCTGCCCTGCATAATCTAAATTGGCTAATGCCGAACAAATTGTTGCACCTCCACAATGCATAATATAAAATAACTATTCAGTTCAACTGAACCAAAAACTGACTCCAACAAGGACGCCAATCTCAAATGCCAAGAAATAATGGGCAATGAAAGTGATGGTCCATGGAAAAAAATCTTTCCTATTCACCCTCCATAAAAAGATGGCTTCATCATAATCCACCTGAACAACAAAATTAAAAGTTAAAACAGACAGAATCTTAAAACAGGCCAGAGGTAGCCTGCACTTACACCTTAAACAACATGATTTCCAACAGCAAATTGAGAAACACATATCATGAATTTGTAACTTGGAACAGCACTAGAAATCATGCATGCAATATGAATATAATTATTAGAGAAGCACTTTATGCAGACTCACCAGAAGAGTTTGACGGCAGAGAAAAACAATGATGAAAATCACTGATATAAGCATTCTCGTGAACCTGAATTATGACAGTTGTAATTGTAATTAGAAGAAAAAAAAATGAAAATGTGTTACAACAAGCTTTTGAAAATACAAAAAGACGAGGAGTCGTTAGATTCAAGCATTATGGACGACTCAATAACGAAATATTATTTTTTCTTTTAAATGAGTGATCTGTTGACTTCTGATCATCTGGATAGTCCATAGTAGGACACATGTCCATATAACTTGAGTGGAATGGAGAACAAGTTAATGGCCCCGGTAGAGATCTTTTGAGTGATGGTAAATTGGAAAAGGAAATGTTGAAGGGTTATTTAGAAAAAGAATGATGAAAGTTAGGCTACACAAGACCAGATATCTGAACCAAACATGATAATGATTACTATTTTAATTAGCCCCAAGAATAACAGCTTTGTCGTTTATGAAAACCAACAACACTTATAAACAATATAGCTTATGGAAAATTAACATACCACACTCTCAGAACTGTGGCGGCATCTTCCAGCACAAAAATCAAAAACACTTGCATAAGTGCCTGTAACATGGTAAAGAAGAATAAATACAGTCTCACAAGTTATATCTAATATAAGAGCTCCTCTCCAATGAATTTTTTTTATTGTAATAATAGAAATAAAAAGGATATGTCCTAATTCCGATATGTCCTACCAGATATATTGCAAGCAAACAAGAAATACAGTGTGACTGTTATCTAATTCAATATTAAGAAAACTCGAGATCAAAGTCAGTTGTCAGATAATGTTCCCGTTTCATTTATACACTTTGTGTGGACTGTACAAAACCATATAAACATGTCACTTGGGATGTTGCATTCTAATTTAACTGACCACAGAAGTTTCTCACATTGAAACTGTCCCCACAATTGTAGTCCCAAATAATCTAGTCCAAACAAGAAATTCACCTGCAGTTACTGGCTTGGCTATCTTAACCTTCACTGCAAGCTCCTTTTGAGTCTGCAGACAAGAAAAGGAATCAAAAAGCTAGAATTTTACATACATAAAAACAAAGATAAGAACCCAATTGATATATGATTAAGAAATAGACATGTATCACTTTCTTTAGTACCTGAGCTGGACTAAGGCAGCATGAAACACAGAATTCATAAGAATTGCAGCACTGAGAAACAAGGTTACATCCACTGCAAGCAAGAGGGGACAAAAATGTCCTGTATCAGCTTGACATACCAAACAAATTGAGCATTAACAGATTTAATGTCTAAGAGAATAACTCACTGACAAGAAAATTTCTTTCCAGTCTCAGGGCAGCAGCGAGACCAGGGATCAACCGATAGAGCATCACAAACATGACCTACAATACCATGAAATTGTAACTTGGAACAGCAATACGATTCAAAAACATTAAGAAAATCAGCTATCCTAACTGTTCATATCGTGACTATAAATACGTCTATATCTATAGCAAGCAGATTGATGAATCTACATATCAGCTAAGGTGGATAATGAATCTGTAATTTGAAAGCAGATTTCTCAAGCTACTCACTTTCTCATCTTAGATACACTAATAGAGTGTAGTTGATCACAAGAGAAACTAACGCCTTTCTACGCCCTTTTAAGATATCAGATAGGAATTCAAAGTGTTTATCAAAAGCTATAAAACATGAAATTTTATAGAAAAGATTGGACAAACATTAAGATGATAAAAACCTAAGTTAAACAAGTAATTTTGCGATTTTTATCGATTCAACAGAAATTACAATGAGAATTTGCAATTTCTAAAATTTAGAAATAAAAACTTAAGTTAAACAAGTAATTCTAGAAAATTAAGATTGGATGAATGGCATTACATGAGATTTTGCAATTTCTGAAATTGAGAAATAATAACTTAATTTAAACAAGTAATTCTAGAAAATTAAGATTGGATGAACGACTTACGCCAAGCAGATGATTCAATTTCGGAAATTGAGATACCAAACCCAAATTCGAACGGATATTGAGACACCAAACCCAAATTTGCGATTTTGATCGATCAGGAAGTGCAAGAACAGAGAGACGGAGAGGTTTTCTCCAATAAGTAAAAGATTTCTCTTCCAAAGATGTTCTCTTTGTTAGAGAGGTTGTAGAGACGGAGAGAGGTTGCAGAGACGGAGAGAGGTGAAGAGAGTTGGAGAAGAAAACAATTTTCTCTTTGAGATAATACCCTTGATAATCCTAATAATATATACCCTTGATAATCCTAGTAATTTGAAATAACAATCGGAGGGTAGTAAATCATATAATTTCCCACGGTTAACAACCGTAGTTAAATTCTCAAAATATATTAAAAATTAAAACATTATTGCTACGGACAATATTTGTACTACAACGGACAAAAACCGTAGCTAATTTTGCCACGGACCCGGACGGTGGCTAGGCAAATCGTAGAACCGTGGCTTTAATCAGATTTTCTTGTAGTGTATTATGTAAGGTAGTATTTTCAATAGAAAATATTACATTGCTGACTGCAATTTAGGAATATGTCATCATATTTTTGCTAAAATTATTGTCACACAAACTTCTATTAAATGGTTTCTTTGAAAAGATTGGTTGTTCATTTCGTCATACCATATGTGATTTTAACTTTTACTTCTACATCACATGATTATCTTGAGGTGGAATAGATATTTATGTTGTTCAAAACATCAAACTGATGTTTTTTTTGTCTTTGTCAAACTACATTAAGCACTCGCTTAGGGATGGACACAGACCATAAGATAGAGCTAATTTTTGAAGGTATTACTATATTGATAGCGGATGGTATGCAGTTGACCTTTATAGCATACTTACAAATTATTATGGACAAATAATGTATCCAAATGTTTTTTTGAAAACAATCTGAAAGGAGAATATAAAAGAAATAATAAAATCAACAGTATAAGATATACTACCAGAAGAAGAAGAGGATACATATATGAACGATATGGACCTAATGAAAAAGAATATGATATACAAGAAATTTCAGATGGATACATGGAGCTGCTAGAGATATTTACTCTAAAAATTTTGATTAATTAAATTAATTATTATATTTTTAAGAATAATTACTTAAAATAAATAATAATTAACCAACATCACCTGAGTATCTAATAGTCGAAAACTTGCTCAGTTTTGCGCAGTTGTACTAAGCATTTGTTGTGTTATAACAGTTGTTTAATGTTACCACCTATGATACAAAAATTTTATCATTACAATATTCAACTATAGAGACCAATCATGTGATTATTTATAATTTAAATCAACAATTTTATCTACGCATAGTCCCTAAGAATCTAAAATATTTTAAGAACTATATTTGTTAAATAAAAAAAAAGAGTTATATTTTTTTAGAGTACTATCTTCAAATTATATTAATGATAGTCATGGCAGCGCCACGGTTTTACTAGTAGTTATAATAAATCATCATGAAAAGAAAAGTAATATTTGCATGGAAGTCAAAATAGACCAACAAGTCTTTGCTCAAACTCCTTTTCCGAACTCCCAAAACAGGTCACAAACTATTTGACACCTGTTCTTTTATTCATCCACAAACTTACAAGTGTTACATCTGCATGGTACATGCAAAAGTCTCACGACACGTCACAAAATACCTTCACAAGTTCCCAAAAAAACACAACAGCCCATCAATAAGATAACAACCCCGAGATCCATGATAACACCTATCTCCAGCTTCCATTACCGTTGGATCAAAATGGAAGATAATGTGCAAAACACTTATTGATGATTAATTCTATTGCAAAGCAAACCGTTGTAGGTTAAAATAAAACAAACTATTTTTCCTTGTCCGTCGATTATCAATTATCAACGCCGTTGATCTTTATCCAAACCCCATCCACGAATACCAAACTGTAACTCAGCAGCAGCAATTAAGAACTCAACAGCTTGTTGCGGAGTTAAGATCTCAACCACAGACTTAATAGTTTTGAGACGTAGATCATCAGCTCTTGCCAAAACCTTTACCAACCGTTCGAATTCGATCTCTGGTTCTTGATCAAGTAACAAAGACACAATATCACAAGCACTCTCTTGCCATATACCCAACTCAGTAGTAATCTCATTTTCCTTATTCACAGTCTCACATTGCAACTCACTAACTCGAGCGAGTTGAGTAGGTGATAAATCACCAAGATCACCAGTTTTATCTCCACGAAGAAGATCCAAAAGTCTAGCTTCAAACCGAGCACTTGACTCAGTATAAACTAAGTGAAAAATCGTTGTAGGTCTCCATCCAGCAATCCAATGAAGGGATCGTTCAAGTGAAGTCAACCAAGAAGCATTGTACACTGTAAAAACATCATTTTTAGCAGCATGAGTCTTGACTCGGTAGTAATCATCATAATGAGTCATGACTGGTTTAATGAGTTGATTTAGATAGTTTTGGTCTTCATCAGGTTTGGGTTTAGGTGAAGCAGCAAGTTGATCAAGAAGAACTTGAAGGTGTTCAAGCCATACATGATAAAAACGACCAAAGTTCATTGGTTCTGCTGTGCTTTGTTTAAGAGAGTTTTAAGACGTTGAAGTTGTAGAGTAGTACATTTATACAAAGTTTTGTTTCAGTGTTAAAGGTGTTGTGGTCAAGGGTCCAGGTTTAACATTAGTGATCCTTGGCAGAGTAAAGCAATGCGTGTGTTTTGCTGGCGATAAGTTTTGTGTATGTCAGTATGTGTCAGTTTGTTTTTCAGGAGTACTGTATAGTGTAATGTAAACTATCATAAAGGCAACACCGAAAGTCTACGTACAGTGTTATATATTTGTGTTTATTGTCACTCCCCTTCCAGATTGAAACTTTGTACCACGTGTATTATCTTATATTATAAACCGATACCATCCAAACCTAATAACCTTATGACCCAAATCCACAATCCAGTCCATAAACTGGTCCAATTATTATGCCCAACCATTTGGATCAATATTTAACCTATACATCTGCTTAATTATTCAATTTGATTCTTTGGCCCACGTATCAGTAAAATAAAATAGTTTATCAGGTCGGTCCAATTGTACAAAATTACTAAAAATACTTTTATTACTAAAAGTATTTATAAAAATATCCCCTTTTTTTTATACATCGAATTACTGACTTAGTTTATAATTTTAGGGTTAAAATTATGATAATAAGGTCCATTTTCATACATAATTGCCAAAATACTTTTTTTTTTTTCAAAAAAAAAATAAAAATAAAATTTTATTGTTTAAAATTAATTTTTAGTAAATTGAGTTGATTGAATTTTGGTATTAGGGAGGTCATGTTGGGCTATTTTTAAGATCAAATAAAGGTATGTGTGATACCAAATTACTAACTTAAAAATATGTCCATTATATATGAATGAAAAATAGATTTTTTTTTTTTTTTTTATTGGTAAGCGGGGTTGAGGGGACCCTACCCCTTTTAAATTAGGTGTGGAACTCCACTTTTGTGAGAGGGGTGCTACCATTGAGCCACATGCCCATTTGCATGAAAAATAGAACTTAATGTTCTATTATCCCACAATGAGCTGTGGGCTTGTTTGGGTCTTCAAAAATGTTGTATAAAATTGTCACTCATGTGGGGGATTATTGGAAATATATTTTCTAATAAAATATTTTGTTACGAGTGAAAATTAAAGAGAAAATATATGTATCAATTGGAAAATACCTTTTAGGAATTAGTGTGACCAGATTCAGTGTATTTTCATAATTCTTTATAAAAATTTTCAGCTTCAAATTTTTTTTACATTGTATTAAATGAGAATTTGGACAAAGTACATTGTATAAAATAGAGCTACTTAGATATACCCCCAGATAAGTTTGCACTCTTTGAGATACCCCCCAGATTTAAGTTTCATTAGAGATACCCCCCATTTTCTCGTTTGGAGCCGGTCAACCAAGCCATTGACCAGTATTTTTTTGATATTGACAAAAGTACCCCTCTTTTAATTTAACTCATATCCTAGTCACCAACCAACCAATATCATACCACCATATTTGCCACATCATCTAAACTCTAGATATAATCCTAACCATTCATCAACATATATCCTTTTTGGATCTAATCCTATGGTTAAAACTTCTTCTTCTCCAACCCATTTCAAATTAAACAACTCAAATTTCTCAAACCCCATTAAGATATCTTCTCCACTTCTCTCTCTCATTTTCCACCCCCCCCCCCCCCCCCTCCTCTCTCTTTCTCACACACACATAGACACGAATTTATACTATTTAAATAATTTTGGGGTTGCTTTCATTGTCGAAGATGACGATGATGGTGGTGGTGGTAAGTTGAGATTTTTTGTTAATGAGGGTATTGTAAAAGAACCCAAAGCCAAGAAACTTAGAAAAGAAGATAATGGGAAAGTTGGTGTTAATGTGGGTTCAAGAGTTTTTGATTTTAAGTTTCGAAAAATTCGAATTTGGTGGTGGTGGTGTAATAGATGGTAGTGGTGGTTATGTATCAAACAATAGGAATTATGTGAAAATTGGTGGTGGTGGTGGTGGTGTAATAGATTCAACAATGGGAATTATGTGAAATTTGGTGGTGGTGTGGTTAAATTTGACTTGGGGGTGGTGGTCTTGTTAAATTTTATTTCGTAGGGTTAAAATTTGGCTTTATTAAAAGTTTTGGTCGTGGTGGTGGTGTAATACATCGTAGTGGTGGTGGTGTATTAGAAGAATTATACAAAATTGGGTGGCGGTGGTGTGATGATGAAGTGGTGGTGGTGGTGTGGTTAAGTTTTCTTGGGTGTGGATAAAATTTGGTGTTATTGGTTTTGCTAACTAGGATTAGGTTTAAAATAAAGGGTATGTTCGACTAACATACATAAAAACTAGTCAAACAGGTGAATGGCTTGGTTGTCTAGCTTGAAACCAAAATCTGGGGTATGTATCTCAACGAGTACAAACTTATACGGGGTATCTCTAAATAGCTCTATAAAATAACTATTTTACCATTTATTTTCTGTTTTTCTTCCAACTGTACCCCTAAAGATAGACTTTAACAGTCAAATGCATTTAATTATCTAGAGATGTGAGTCATACATCTAATGGTATTTCTTGCATTCCCACATAGTAAGATACTAGCAGGTAAGGCCCGGGCTACGCCCGGACTGTGTTACTATGAAAATGCATTATCAGAAGAGAGAATGTGGTAATAAATGGTTAAGAATGGATGTGGTAAATGGTAATAGATCAGGGACTGTGGGTGAGAGGGGTGAGTCAGGAATGGCTGCTTTGACCTGTTGGACTTCTTAGGTTGACTGTTTTACCCTTTAGATACCTTCAAAGTTACAAAACTAACACCAGCTTAGAGTTTGTAGGAAGCAGAATTCCTAAATACTGAATGAAGAGAGAGCCACGTGGATGGCCGCAGAGGGCTCGAATCCACTCAGCCTTTATAGTATAGTAGAGATGAGGGTACCATCTCTGAATAGCGACTTATAAAATGTTACGAGTACGATTTATCTAAAATAATACTATGGCGTGATGAAGGTTGTGGTGACATTGGAATGCTGATTGTGGATATACAAATTTTTGTGCCCATTCAATTGAGTGACAAAATCACTTATTAATGGAGCAACATCATACAAACAAACTTAGGTCTGATCGAGTACTATGAAGTATGATCATTGGCCCTTATAAATCCAGATTTGAATAATGAAAAAAAAAAACACCCCTCAGAACAATCCCAATGGGAGGGTGTTAAAAACAGCACAACGAATCAATGAATGATCACAGCTGAGGCGCGGACTAAGTCGTTTTCTTTTAGATAATTGCGCGCCTCTCAGACTATAATCTGATGCAGAAGACTAAATACAATAATCCCTACGATACAACAGCTTTATCTCTTCTAATATCTCAAGAAAAATATTGCACTCTTTCTCAAGATCGTAACCACATCATTATCAACTTTGTTCTTGCTCCTTTTTACAACACTTGAGATGAAGTTAAAATAACTATCATCTCCTGATTGTGTGGAAAACAAATCTCCTATATTTACTAACCACAAAGGATGAGTTTGACTGAATTCAAAACACTGATTGTGTGGAAAACAAATCTCCTATATTTACTAACCACAAAGGATGAGTTTGACTGAATTCAAAACACAAGCTACAAATATCTGATGACTTAGTCCAATTGAAACCATCTTAAAACGGGCCAAAAAGCTTGGTAAAGTCACAAGAGATCCAAATAGCCCTAAGACATAGACTATTAACCATGTGTTTGGACTAGGTTGGACCCCATGACCTCCCACATGGGGACCAATGCCCTAGCCAATTCAACCAATTTCCATAAGTGAAATATATTAGATAGTTTTATACTTGCTTCATTAAAATTCCAACAATCCCCACTAATTTTAATGATACGCATAAAATTAAGCATAATCAACAAAATTGAGCAGAAACAATATCCTTATAGTGATACGCATAAATAAAGGTGTTTATTAACTTGAACCTTTATATAGTGATAAGTATTCAAAGTATAAGAATTGTGAGTGATTTAATCTTGAACTCATATTCTAATGTACACAACAAACACTTAACACACATAACACCTTCATGGTGTAATTCATCTTTGCTGCCACATTGCGTCCTTGTGACCTTATCCTAGTTTTCATGAGTATTTTTAGAGAATTAGCCCTTTATTCTTATTCTCAAAGGAAGCGACCTCACTTCCATACTCATTAGGTAAGCCTATCAAGAGTGTTCCTGCAACTATACACTCCGTCCATATGGATCATAGAACTTATTAAGAGCTTTTACTCAACCCGTTGTCTCGTTACATGACAATCATGCATATATTGAATATCATAATGATATGGGACAAATTATTTAATTATGCATGTGATACTAATATCCATAACATCATGTGACTCGTTTTTCCTTTTGAACCTAGTTCTTGGGATCTCCAGTCTCCAGGTTTGGTATCCATCACATAGGTTTCATTTATTTATGGGCTGAAGTCCCATATCTTCTGAAGTACTCCAAATTTTTTCTCTGGCCAAAGCGTTGGTAAATGGATCTACGAGATTATCTCCAGATCTGATGAAGTCAATAGTCACTGAACTATTTGACATATGTTCTCTCACAGTACTGTGTTTGCGACGTATTTGTCGTGATTTACCATTGTAATATTTACTCTGAATTCTTCCAATGACAACAGTACTATCGCTAAGGCCCTTATCATAGACTATTAAACATGTGTTTGGACTATGGGGGACCCCATGACCTCCCACATGGGGACCAATGTCCTAGCCAATTCAACCAATTTCCATAAGTGAAATATATTAGATAGTTTTATACTTACTTCATTAAAATTCCAACAGAGGGTCATTTGGGAAGGGCAGTAGTACTAAATGCCTTCAAAATAAAAAACTTCTGCCAATGGGAATGTGGGTCAAATATTCAACGGCCTGTAGAAACTCCAATGTCATTTCAGAGGGGAAGAAAGTGCCATCCCAAATGACATGGTAATAGAATAAGACCGGAATACAATATTCCATTTAAAGCACTTTTCGGAACTACCAGTTCTGGCTTATTTACTTTTTATGTTTTGGAAACTTAAGTTCCGTCTTATAAACCCAAATATAGCGGAACTTGTAGTTCTATCTAATATTCTAATACCAACTTCAATTTTACCAGAACATACAATTCCGTCTAATAGTATACATATGGGTTGTGTTTTTAAAACGAAACTTAGATTTTCGTAAAATTTAAAACTGAAACTCAGAGTTCCGTCTTGTAAAGCCATTTACTTGTGAAAACTGACATTGCTAAATTTTCTCATTGGCATAACTTTAATGGGGGTTTTGAGTTTGACTACCATATTCAAAAGGTGATTTTAAAGATAGTTAGTTTACCTTACGTGGCACCTATGTGGAGGGGAGAAAAACGTAGCCGTAGGGAACTCTTATTTAAACTGAAGGGATTTGGCAAAACCTTAGTTCCAAAAATGACTAGAGACCAATTTAAGGATACTGCAGGCCAAGTGGCCAACTACAACATATGTACATGAGGCGTCTCTTGAATATCGCCAAGAGTTTTTTGCTTTCAAAACAAACTTTTATTCGATCGATGAATACGTACTCATTCAGATTTCAGAGACCTACTACTGTGACTGTAATTCCAAGTTACTACTTTGATCCTAGAGTTGATCATCATCTAGACGACGAAGATATTTTATTTTCTGCCCTTTACTCTTCTTCTTTAGCTGCAGCCTCTGAACTCCTCAAGAGTCAAAACATTTTGGAATGAACAGTACTTTCTATGGCTTCCATGCACCTTGCATTGCATGTTGACATATTGTATCTAAAAGCTTACACGTATGATTTACATATTTGTAAATCTTCTGTATAAATCCATTTCTCTCTAATTCACGTGTACATCATAGGGACCCATTGAGTGTCAATTTTCCATGTAAATACCATGCATGTTTTCCACGTGTATCTATCAGTGTATGTTCAAACTTCAAAATATCAAATACTCATCGATCATAAGTGAGTGAGTCCCCGGTCCAGTGCTACGTACTAAGTACTAACTAGATTTGCTTGTTGCACATCACTTCCACAGCCCAAAGTAATGTGACCCAAAGCTAATAAAAAGTCTAACAAGGTTTGACGCAATTGTGTCCAACACTATTATTACTTTAACCTAATCTGTGATTGTTTTATAATATAAGATCGATAATTAAGTTTATTTAGATCATTAGATTTTTTTTAATAATTCACACACTATATATATATATATATATATAGATAGATAGATAAAGGTTCCTCAGTTTTCTGAGATATTACAGAACAACATATCGCTGCACAGTTGGCTGCGTAGCTATTCAGATTCAACAACATAGGAAATAGGAACTAGGGACGCAAGGAGATAAACTGCCCAGTTACCAATCCTCATACAGTGCTTAAATCTAGATTATTAGATTCAGATGCATTTTCACAATTATAAAATTTGTACAAACCTTTTTTACTTAAACATTAATGATCTATCTGGTTTTAAATATAATTAATCTGGTGATTGATCATGTCTTTCTATAATAAGCTAGGTTGTACATTCTGTGTCAAATTAACAAATTAAAGTTGCACAATAGGACAAGTTATTGATGAGATATTTATCTGAAGGTAATTAAAATGAAAATGAATTTGCTTTCCTCGATCTTCACTTCACACGTACAAAAGCTGGATATGAATGTATTTTTGCTGTAAGCCATGCAATAGCCACGCACTCCCCAAAACTAAATATTCACATCTAACGTGACCTCTCCACCCTCCACCTGGACTCTTTTACTTTTTCTCTCTCCTATAAATACCCCACTCATTACACCATTTTTTTTTCACTACCCCTCGTCGAAAAGAGAAAAATGCAAAGCCAAATGCAAAAAAAGTTCTCAGATTACTATGAGAGATACATAACTTTACAAGAAACCAACATTCAACAACTTCTCTCAGTTTCAAGAAACCCCAACAATGAACAAGAGCACAAGGCATTAGTCTCTGGAGTCCTCAACCTTTACAAAGAATATTACACAGTGAAATGGACTGGAGCACATGAAGATGTTCTTGGCTTCTTTTCACCTACATGGTTAACTCCATTAGAAAATGCTCATCTTTGGGTAACTGGTTGGAAACCATCTATTCTTTTTAAACTCATTAATTCATTAAGACAAGCTCAAATTCCAGGTTCAAGTACTCTAGCGAATTTAACTGAAGAACAAGTTAAGAAGCTTGAAAAATTGAGGTTGAAAATAGGTGGAGAAGAAGAAAAAGTGGAAAGAGAAATGGAAAGACATCAAGTTTCAATAGGGGATAGAAGAATGTTGGAATTGGCTAGGCTTACTGCTCAAATAAAAGAGCACAAGGAAATAGCTGAGGAAGTAAAAAAGTTGGTAGATGTGGCTATGAACACTTTGTTAGTTGGGCTAGAGAAAATAATGAAGACTGCAGATTGTGTGAGATTGAAGACTATCAAAGAAGTGCTAGACATACTTACTCCTTTGCAAAGTGTGAATTTCATGGCTGCCTCTTTGATATTACAAATTCAATTAAGAAACTGGGGTAAGAGAAGACACTCATGGAAGAGCTACTAAACTTATAGCTAGCTAGTCATCATTTTAATTAGTTTGTTTAAATGTAAGATAAATGTGTTGTGTACGTGTAACTGTGTAAGGTTAATTATTAGGTATACCTAGAACTTTGTGGACTAGGTTTTAGGTTTTAATCTTTGAGTTAAAAAGATATCAGTTTGTACTTTAAATAAAACGATAATTTAGACCATAGACCCATGTTTCATGTTTCCCGGCATGTTTAATTAAGATTTTGTATGGTGATGATGTGAGACATATGTAGTGCACATGCATATCCTATATCAATTGGACTACATGATACAGGCTAAGGAAATTTTAAAAAGAACACGGAAAAGAAAAGAATTTAAAAAAATAAATAAAGGTACTTATCTAAATCTAATTAAACTGTTTTTTTTTTTTTAATTAGCAAGATGTGAGCGAGGAACAAATATATAACTTCATGAACGCGTACATTATCTGACCAAAACCAAACAAAAAGTGCAGGACATGTTGGTTGTGATATACAACGAGTGTAGGACCTGCTCATTTAGGGATGTCCAATTCGTCAGATTGGTCCGGTTTTGGGTTGTATGTTCCAGGTTGGGTTCGGGTTGAACCAATATTTATCAGGTTGTGTTGGAATGAGAAACGGTATGTTCAGATTAGGGATGTAAATGGTGCGGATCACACTCGATTTCCGAACCATATCTGTATGACTGTATCCATGTTATCTGGTTGGGGTGTTTCAAATGGATCCGAATACAAAAATAGGTCGGATCTGGTAATAAAATATTAGTTTTGGTTGATCGGTTTGCTTAATTTGGGGTAGACCGACCAAATTGACATCAGTTAAATCTCTCCATTAAAGGGGTTCCTTCTGCACGCAAGTATGTTTTAGATCAATTTCAACTAATTAATTCTAAAGATGAACAAACTAAAAGAGTTGTGTATATTAATTAAAGGATTTCGGTGTAGAGTTGGGAGTTTACTAACCAGTGTTTTAATGTCATTTATAGACAACAAATAATAGATAACAAATAACGCGAGCATGTTGAGTAGCGAGCATGTGGCTCAACGGTTGGATAGAGGTTGTGAGTTCGAAAAAAAAATGATTGACAAATTATATTTTTTTTAATCTCTTTATTGATAAAAAGTAATTTGGTTGAAAAGTCACTTACCATTAGGGGCGGCAGTTTTGACACGGGATACATATACACGACCTGAACACGACCCATATAAACTGACCCAAACACGACCCGTTACTTAATCCGTGTCATGAATGGGTTGACCCACTTCACCCGCTAAACAAATGGGTCGTGTCGTGTTTAACACGGTCGTGTTATCGTGTCGAACTGTTTAACATTAACTTTCTTTTCTTCTTCTTCTCTTCCTGTCTTAATTTAAAATCCGATTTAGAGTTTTCTTCATTTTCTTCTCGATTTCTTCCCTTTAGGTAAAGTAGTTGGTTTATCGATTAGTGTTTTTGAGAAATTGAAGATTTGGGGTTGTTTCATATGAAGTTAATTTCAAGATCTGTGTAAAAGATTGAAATCTTTCTTGTTGTTGTTTTGTTTCCATGTTAACTCCAAGAAAAACAGGTTGGCCTTCGAATTGGTCTTCAACACCAAAGACTACAAATTCTAGAAACAACAACGTTATTTCTTCTTCAACTCAGGAGAAATTGGGTGTCGAGTAAATAGAATTTCTTCTTCAATTCAGGAGAAATTAGTTAACAAATTTTGAAGATCGATTTTTTGAATTTTTGGTTTTGTTTCATCAAATTTGATAAAAAAGAAGATATGGGTTTTAAAGTTTTGAAAAAAAAAGAAGAAGATTTGGGTTTGAGATTTGTTTGAATTTGTATATTTTTGTTTGTTTGATCTTTTCTTAAAGAGACAAAAGATTTGAGAAACTGCTAGTTCTAAGAGAAGAAGACCGAGGCGTGTCAACCGTGTTCAACCGTATAACACGCTAAATAAGCAGGGTCGACTGGGTCGTGCTCAGATTGACCTGTTTAGTGACTGGGTTGTTATCGGGTTGAACTGTTTTGACACGCAATCCGACACAGACCCGACACAAACACGACCCGACACGACCTGTCTGCCACCCCTACTTACCATTATTGATTGGTCACTTAATTAATAATATAAGCAATGTACTTTGCTAACGGAATCGTTCATAGTTGGGAAGAATAGACTATTTTGCTCTTTAGTCAAAGAAAACCCTGAATACATCCCATTCTTTTCATCTTCTTCTTTACTCATCCAATTTCTTCCCTCGATGTTCTGTTCTTTCCCGCCAATGAAACCCTAAAAATCTAGGATTTTTACAATCAATTTTTGGGATTTCAACAAATTTTAATAATCTTTGAACTTTGAGCTCTTCTATTGCTTGAGAATCAAGTTTGCGTGTAACAACAAACTCAATTTTGCATCGCCCTCCCCACCAAAAAAAAAATTTGAAATCACCTGGAGAAAGAAGAAAATTAAAAAGGAGAATCAATTTCACAAATTAACAACTCAAATTACAGTAATTTAGAGTAATCAACAGTTTCAAAACCTTAGAAGAACTTGAACACGCCATTACAAGCTCACATTTTTTGTTTTTGATTTGGGGAAAAAGTTAGGATTTTTATAGAGAACATAAAGATAACCCCCCCCAACGTCTATAAAATGTACGGTGGGCTTGAAATCTAAGTAGGATGTAGTTTAGATAAAAAAGGGCAACTTAGGAATTTAGAAAATAGATGGTAATATTGTAAGTTTTCATCTTAGATTTAGTCAAACTTACTTGACTATTGGCTTTTGACTAAGTCAACCGTTAAGAGGTGGATTGACAAATTTTTGCCAAACATAGGGTGTATTGCCAAATCGGTAGGCAAAATCCGGGTGTATCAGTAAGATGGCCCATGTTTTAATTTCATTTAAAATGTAGAGAAAATTTGTGTTTGGTCACCACTTATTGGGGGTAAATTTGCTCAGCGTCATCATTTTTTTTTTTAATTTGAGTTTAGTCACCATTCTGTCTCAGTCTCATCAATACTAACGGTCAACTAAAGTTTGACATGATCACTGTATGTTGACCGTATAATTTTTTTGCAAGACGATTGTATATGTTATTTTACCCCTTTCAATACTTAGATTTTTGCTTAAACTTGTTCTTCACTTTCTTCATATTTTAAAGCTCGATTTTAATCAACTGATAAGTTCTTCACAATCATTGTTCTTCGCCTTCTTTAATTTTTGGTTTTAATATACAAAAGTACCATCAAAGTAAGTTTTTTACTCCAAATATCTTCTCTTGAAAGTTAGTTTGTTCTTTTGAACGTTAATAGATCAAGTAATCAAGTAGTAATATTGGGGTTTTAGTTTAAATTGATATAAATTTTACTAAATCGATATGGGGTATAACGAAAACCAATACTAAGAAAAAGAAGACCACTGATGGACATTTGAAAACTTGTCATTTAGTGAAGAAGAAGAAGATACAAGATTCGTTTTTTGAGCAACAGTAGCTATAGATGATTCTCGAGATATGAGTTAATTTTTTTTTATATTAAAAAATGATTTTAATACGATCTATGTACTATTGACTACATCAACGTACAATTGATTGACTTAGTCAACTAATGTGGCTGAGACAGAATGGTGACTGAATTTAAATAAATAAAAAAAGTGGTGACGCTGAGCAAACATACCCCAAAAAGTGGTGACTTTGGTCTACCGTCCATGTCACTACAACCTAAATATAACCTCTGTGTTGTTTGTTTTTTTTTCCAGTTATACTAGTTCTGATAGCTTATAAGTTATTAGAAAACCCAAATGTATGTTTGTTTTTACTTCTAGTTAAGGTCTTATAAACTCTACATGAGATATGTTTATCTGCACTTCTGGTTTCATTTTCTTGGTGTGTCTCCAAACATTTTTATGCTTTGAGAAAACTACTGTAAATTTTTAATGGAAGATTTTAGGGACCTTGTTGTAGTGTTGATTATATACAAGCTTTCCAACTTATCGTACAAGTGAGAATACTTTAGAACAATAATTGATAGATTATATAGTAATGAAAAGTATTTTTTCTGGTAATGAAAATTTTGATAATGGGAATGGAAAAATGTATAGCTAGTTGATGTTTGTTTGGGACTTGTGTTATAAATGCAAAATGGAAAAATTGATTTCAAACCCTACAATTAGGCTAAACTTGTTGAAGTACTGCCTTCAAAGTTCAAACCAACCTCACTAGCTAATCCATCAGTATTCATGGTACTTCGCTCAAAACTTCCATGTACTGGTCTCTGGCAGGTATAAATGACAGTCTTTAATTTTATATGAAGTTATAGGCCTAGTATCATCACTCTGAGTCTCTGACAGTATATTGTCAGGTATCTTCTTAAGAACCTTCTGCGAGTACAACCCCCTTAAAAATTACTAGATAAGATTTCGTTGGAGGTGGAAATTCTGTAGCTGAGCTATGTTGTTGGGATCTCGTCCTATGTCTTTCCCTCTACTCATGGGCATGGCTTTAACAATCTCAGAGCATTATTCTGCACCCCCTCGATCATGATAGCACACCATTAATAGGTTGATTCAAGAACATTCGAACACTTTCCTAGAAAACTTTTGATTTTCATGCACCCTCGACTAGTATAATCACAATGCCCTTAATTCATCTCTACTCCAGTTTAAGTTTATTCATTGGGATCTTTTATGCACGTCAGATGTGAGATTGTACTGTTTTGGGGGTTATGAGGAAAACAATATCATTACCATACCTGTGACCACTAAGAAATAACAAATGATCATCTATTGCCAAATTTGCTCTCTTTTCTATTTTTTGAGTTAAACTTATTAAAGATTCAACCTCTATTTCTCTTTTCCTGTTATTCGCACGTCAATTATATAAAATGCTTCTTTTATTAATGAACTATATTATTGTTTAGAAAGGCTCAAGACACAGTGTGTGATGAAACTTGGCATCACTTACTGGCATGGGTTGTTACATTTATTTAGGTCTGAATGGATAATCCACTGTCGGATTTGTTCCACTACGACAAATGATTTGATCTACCAATTCAATAAACTCAAAACTGAAGCAGAGGTTATGAAGTGGCTGAGGCCTTGGCCAGACAATGTGGCTTTTTAATATGTTTCTATTCTGATCTCTGACAGCAAATTGATGATTAAATGGTTCATTGTTTAGTCTCGAAATGCCAGAGCTGGCACATTGGCTAGATACTAGTACCTTTACTGACTCATCCTTTCATTTCTGAAAGCCACAGGGCTAGATATTGGTGAGATACTATTTCCTTTGTTGATCAACCTATTTGCGACACCACCACACTGGGATATGCATATTGCAAATCGAGGTTTGTAGGGTAAATGGTGGGTGAGGCTGGTCGAGTGTTGGCAAGGATTGATGCGCGCACTAAGTGACAGTTCCATGAGGTAGTCAGTTAGATACTAGATATCTCCCTTCGCTGATCAACCTATTCACATCATTGCTTCTCAGTATTTTGCACCAAAGCTGTCTTCCCTAGTCCCTACCATATTACCCATACCCATATATGCCAAAAAAGATCACCTTCTTCCTTGTGCAGGCACACTTTTCTCCACTCCACAAGCACAAGGTGAAATAGACTTGTTCATCGATTGATTCCCATATTAAAAATAACATGATCTTGACCCCAATACTTTAACATTTGACAAGAACCAACACCAGATTGCCCAAATGACCAAATTAAAACCATACCAAACCATCCAATCTCATGCTTTCCTACCCTTTTTTCTTCCTTTCCTTTCTCCCTTTTCTTCCTCCATCTTTCCCTCTTCTGTGTTCTTACTCCTCCCTCCCTTCATCTTTCTTCGCATCTCTAACTCGATCCAACTAATGAAATTGTTTGTAGAGAAACGGATTTATCAGTCCTGCTTTTGACATTTTTTCTGATAAAACACAAGACAAAAACATAATATCCTCTCTCGTCACAAAACAAATAACAGACATGTTCAATTTTCCATCCAACAATCTGTACAAAAAACAATATTGCTATTGTTCTGCCTTACTTAGCAATCAATACTTGTGATGAGGACACTTGACAAAGGGGCCAAAACCCATTCATGCCACTGCTAATAAGAGTCTTAGATAGCAAAAGCACAACCAATAAACTCTTCAACATCAGAACTAATCAAGCTAATGTGTCCAGTAACCACCAAATAAGAGCATCAACAAAATAAGCCTTGCATCAAAGAAAGTTGGTGTTCATATTTCAGCTGGTGTTTCTAACAAGTGTCATGTGGAGTGTAAAGGGGCGTACGAGTGTATCAGGTGTGTTTTTCACTCTGTTGAAACTAAGATCACCCTAAACAAATAACTTCTTTCAACAGTTCATAAGTTTTCAGCTGGCACAATCTTTCAGACTATCATAGTTCTATCACTTCTTTTCCAAAAAAGAAGAGACCAAAAACAGACAACCTATTTTGCTAGTTGTGTCTTTTGTGTTAAATTTGTTTTGCATAAAAGTCGACTTTGGTTGCTTCAAAGAAACAGAAACAGATGTACTATAATATGATAATTTCTGACTATCCTCATGTCAATGGACAGTGGACGTAGGGTCAAATTTTGTATTTCATAAAAATAATGAAATAAAATTTATGTTCATTAGATAAAAATTGAAATTGCAAAAAATTTAGCTTCTACTAATAAGGATATAGAAGAAATAAAAGTAGGTGTTAAAATGAGGCATAACAAAGGTTTAAATATGTTCAATATTTACATTATGTTGGCTGCATCTATCTATGTAGTATACCATTTACTAATTTAGCGAGTCACACTCCTAAATCCTAACTCTCTTACTTGATTATGACTTCATGCATATGCTTAGGGTTAAATTTAATGTGACAAAGCATAGCATGTCTCGTATTATTATTGGTCTAAAAGGATCATACCTGCCCCTGTGAACACCAATGCAAACATAAAAGGACTCCAAAGAAGCAGAGTGCAGAACATGTGAGTGCAATATTTTACTCCCACAGTTTCCCCTCAATCACTACCATTACCCTACACGCACTTCTCTCTTTTTCTTTGGAGTCATTTTTCAATTGCATTAACATTCCCAATAACAAGGAAAAATCCATTTTTCTATTTGACCAGCAACATTACGATACATATTATTTATAAGATATAATCAGGTCATTGTACAAAATGTTCAAAGCCACATATGTGTGACTGCTTAAACTGTTCACTCCTTGATCTAAATACTACCTCAAGTTTTGGAACCTACATTGTTCTTTAAATCAACATTTTCATTTCTTTGAATCTTTATCAGCAGAAGTCAAGTCTCTTACAATCTCATGTATTTTTCATAATAATATTTCATACTAATATTAAGCATCATATTAAACAAAAAGTATCTTACATTTCATTCAAAAATAAAAACACATCTTTCATCCAAAATAAATTTACTAGAAATTTGATGTTAAAAACGTTATTTAAACTATCTCTAAGACTCAAACTCAGTTATGTATTTATGTTTGGCGTAACAGAAAAATCATATTAGAAATGAAACATAAAAAAAGGCATGGAAATCAAAAAAGGCACTCAGAAAGCTATTAATTCTATTTGAAGCAGAAAAAAAAAGAGAAACCAAAAAAGGAAGCATAAAGAAGACAAGATAAGGAATTAGGTTAAAATACCTTCAATGACTTTGAGAGATGTCAGCTTATGACTTCAATGTGGCTACAAAACATACAAACATGTGAGGCTACCACGCCGTTGGAGCACTTGGACCAAGCCCCCAAGAAGCAGACAAATTCTTCCTTGTCAAAATTGCACAGATAGACAAGAACAAAGCTCAACATTAACAGTTTTAAGCAGTTCAGAGAGCAGGATTGAGGATACAAAAAATGGATCATCGAAGTGTAAAATAATTTCGGTGTCAAGGCTATGCAAGGGGTCACTACAGAATAGTGAATCAATACACAAAAAGGGGTGGTAGTAGGATTCCATTCTTGGAATACAGATAGTCTTTTGACAATGGTGTCATAAAAGATTTCCACAAGTAGTGATCTATTTGAAATTGTAAATTGAAAATAAGAGCTACTAAAAATATAACATGCATAAAGAACAATAGAACATACAGTATGTTGCATCCAACAAGCTCACTCGTATTATAATTAAATTCCCCGTGCAAACAAAACAGGCTACAATATGAGCTAAGCTTTTGCACAATCCTAGTCTCATATTCTTCATCTATCAGCAAGTGGAAAACATCTGCAGCCTATATGTGAGAAACACAATGCAAGATAAACATTCATTACATTTAAAATTAATAACTTTGCTGATTTGACTTGAGATTACATTTGGCTATGAAATGGCCAAGATTGATAACCATGATTCCATGAATACAGGAACCGAACTTTTACTTTTTCCATACAGTAAATGAAACTTGCTTGATTTGTTTCCTAATATAATCTTAATATTTTATTATATCTTCCACAAGTAGACTTAGAACCAGTGACTAAAAAAACAATAAAAATAGCTACTGATTGTGTACCACAGTTCTTACATCCATGAATTCCATAAGCAAGAAGTTCACTAAGAGATGCAGACATCCGGAAATAATTTCAAGAGAGCTGAATTCTAAAGTTTCTTATATAGCCATAAACTTATAGCTTGTGATGCAGATACAAATATCATGGTCAAACATACATACAACTTACATTACCAGGGAGGATTAGAACTATCTTTCAGTGAAGGTGACCTGGAAGCAAAGCTCCCATCAGTTCCAAGTCTTGTCAAGCTCCTACCAGCCTTGGGGGTCCCTGCAATAGGGCTTGCACCACGGTAACTTGCACGAAGTGTTTCATCCACAGAGTTTGAAGACTTTGCAATAGCATTTCTCACAAACTTCTGAGCAGCAGGTGATAAAGTTCGAACACTAGGACTAGCACTACCCCCTCGAGGTGTTGAAGGCAGTGGTGGTTTCTGAAACATCTTCGACCTCTCTCTTAATTTACGAGCAGCCTCCCTAGACAATGAGTGAGCCTTGACATCTCTCGGAGGTGGACAAGGAATGCGGAAGTGAGGTCCATCTCCACTGCCCCCAATACCAACTGGTGTGTCCTCCTGTTCCAATCTCAGTGGCGTCCCTTCAATCTCTCCCCAAGTAATGAAGGGTGACTCATCAACACCAGGAGCAGGTGATGGTGTCTTAACATAGTTGTATCCATTATCTGATTTCTTCGCGGACTCAACATAAAATGGGTTAGGGGTTTTTCGCATATCTTCTAAATCATACCTCTTTGTTTTCTCCGCTTCTCGTTCTGCATATGAAAGAGGAACTGGAGTTCCACCAGCAACAGGGGTGTAAAGTACAGCAATGGTATCCTCCTCCTTTGGCCTAGAATCCATCATTTTTCCATGGAATCTAGTGTTAGGACGATTGATTTCCTTTGTCAAAGCCTTAATTCTCTCTGCCCTCTCATCCTCTGTCAATGCAACTTCACCACGATCTGAAGGATTATACATTAACAAATTTTTTGCAGTGTATTTCCATCCATCTAACGTACTAGGAGGCTGATCTGATGTTCCATACCCATCCGTAATTCGATCCCTCTTCTCATCTTCTAAACTTTTTACCTCTTCCCCTTTTTCCCCTTCAATCAAAAACCCAAATCTCTCTTTCCTCTTTCTATTAACCTTCTCCATAATCTTCGAAAAACTATCATTATCTTCACTAGTATACCTCCTAAAAAACTCATCAAGCGACAACACATCCTCAACCGAATCATTTTTCCCAAGTTCAGCAACAACATCACGTTGCACAAAAGCAGGTGTTTTATCCAAATCAAAAGGTGTAGAAGACATAGAAAAATAATTCGAATGCGTACCAGGTGTTCGAGATTTAGCTTCTGCATCATCCCTCAATACTTTTCCACCTCTTCGTTCCAAAATCTTCAATTGAGCATCTTTAATTAAAACAGGATCAGCTGTTCGTACTGCTTCTAACCAATCAAGTCGATCACGTAGCTTTGGAATATCAGGGAAGAAATCACGCTCAATAATCTTTTCAATTGAAGCTACATAAGTATCCTCATCGAGAACATTAGATTGACGTTTTTTAGGGTTTTTAGAGAAATTTGATGAAGTATCGTTGTTACTGTTGTTGTTAACAGAAGGAGATGGCGAAGAAGAGTAAGTAAGATGGCGAGGAGAGTGACCTGGTGATAGAAGCATTGTGAATTGGTGATGGTGTTTGGATGTTTGCAAAAATAATCAAAGCTAGGGTTTTTCTACAATTATAAGAACAGAAATAGAAGTAGGGTTAGGGTTAGGGTTTCAAATACAAATTGGAATCTAAAAACCCTACGATTCAACCTTCCAAAGAAGAGAAATAGAAGTAGGATTAGGGTTTCAAATATAAATTGGAATCTGACTCAAGAAGACGAAGAAGAAGAAGAAGAAGAAAGGCAAGAAAAGCGGAGATATAGGAAGCAGAGAAGAAGAAGAACTGATAATCCAGAACCAAACCATTGGAAATCCACGTTAATGGGCTGGGCCCAATCATCAAACCAAAAAGTCGGGGCCTATGTATTGGGGCCCGGGAAAAGGTATCCTGTCAATCCAAAACCATACTGCTTTCCAGTTATTGTTGCCTGTTGCTGTCCCCTGTTTAGTGACACATGTATCCTTTCTGCACCAGTTGGCCCGGCCTGAATGTTGTCAACTTCTTTGAAGACGCTTAGATCTGTGTCTTTTACTAGCCATCAGCTCATTCCATCTGTTCAGTAGATCTAGCTCCAAAGTTGAAGCCTCAGGCCTTCCTTCAGAATGTCGTTGTTCCTCATCATGTTTCAGCCATGCGCCCATGCTCATACAGGTTTTTCCATCCACTACAGAGCTGTTTCATCTCGGCCAATTCTGTAGGCTGTACGCTGTAGCAGATGTTGTGGAGACTTGTCAACCACCCAAACCCCTATGCACAACCAGCTTGTAGAATTAAAACTTCTTTATTCTGAAAATGATTACACACCAACTATGTAAAACTTGGAACTGAATGTTTGAAAATGGCATGTGTTGCCTATCAAAAAAAAAATGGCATGTGTATATCATTTAGAGTGGAGCATACCAAACCACTAAATTAACATCCCTCCTTACTTCATTTAACATCTGAGTCTTACTAGGGTGCTGATTGAGGCGGGGCAGGACGGGGCGGGTAACAATGCGCGGGGTTGGGGCGGGGCGGGGTCAAATGAGCCCCGTTCTTAGGCGGGGCGGGGACGGTTGGTTACAAGAAGGCTCATCCCCATCCCTGCCCTGTACAGGTCGAGGGGCGGGGCGGGGATGGGGAAAGGTCCATTACAATTATTTTTTCATGTGTCCAATAATCTGGTAAGAGATAAATTTTATGGAAGAAAAATAAAAATAAAAAAAGATTTGAAAGAAATTATTTGAGATATAATTAAAGTAAAATGTGGTAAAATAGATCCATTGACTTAACCTGTAAACCACATAACACAAAACATCCATGAAAAAGTTTCAATAGGATATTGTGTATTTATTATTACACATACCATGGTTTCATTGAAGTATAAAACTGGTTCTCCATGGGTTTAGTTTGTATTATTACCTCCTCCTGCCTCTCCATTGAGCTTAATTAGATCGAGTTTCTTTGTGATTACAATGGCGAAAGGTCTTCCAATCTCATACCTTCTCTTTCTTCTCCTTGCTTTGATCTCAGGTTATTTTTGTTTATTTTCTTAAGCTATCTTTTACATTCTTATACTTTAATTTAGTTTATGATCTCTAGAGAAGAAACCATTGATGTCTCAAGCTTGTATTCTGTGTGAAAGATTGGGGATTTAGGTTAGGGATTTAGACAGAGATATGGGGCGGGGAATAGGACGGGGAACAGGGCGGGGAACTAATCTAAAGTATGAAACCCATCCCCGGCTCTACTATCAACTGGGGCGGGGTAAATATTGGGACGGGACGGGTCACGTTCAGCACCCCTAAGTCCAGGGGCGGAGCCAGGGGGGTGTAAGGGTACGCAAGTGCGTACCCTGAAATTTTGGAAAACTTCAACTATATATATCGCTCACAAAATCACAATTTTATTTTTAGGAACAAAAAATACATCAGACTCTATCTGATTGGTTAATAAATAATTTATATCCTAATTTTTAGCTATTAAGAAGATCTATGCTGATTTTGTAATAAATATCATTAAATATCTGTAATATAGATATTATTTGTTTTACTTCCCAATTTTAATTAAACTCTTCCCAAATATGCTATAAGAAGATCCTATAAATTATAAATCTTGGAGAATGAAGATAATAATTCCCAAGAACATAATTCACAAAAAAATCTCTTATGTAAAAATCTCTTCAAGTCTTGAATTTGACTTCTTATTTTTAATTTTTTATTAATTATCCCGAAAGAGCTATTAAGTAGTATCCATTAATCAGTTTAAGCTCTCACTCCTGAGTCCTGATTCTTTAATTTGTTAATATGCATATATTTACAACTTTGTTTAATAGTTGATTGCGCTTGAAGTGTGTGTTGCTATGAGAAATATTTGGTAAAATATAAGTTTCTTAGATGTTGTCATTTTCGTTTTTGGTGGAAGTTGTGTATGCTTGATCGAATTTTTGGAGGGTGAAAATCATACACATCCGTTTTTTAACATTCGAGATAAGAATGGCTAAGATTTAGTGTGCAGCCTCACTAAAAATCCTGGCTACGCCACTGCCTAAGTCTTACTATATATATAATATAATTAATTATGAAAATATTCATTATTTTTACTACTAATCCAAAGTGATATATGTATAACCTGTTTGTTTAACTGTGGTTATTGCTAGTAAAATCTGTGGTACAATTGGCATTGAAGTCTCCCACTATTTATCAACAATGGCCTGCGCATCGCATGGACTTCACCCATACTTGACCTTGTAATTCAATGACCATGAAAGAGGAGACAAGATCAACAAGTTCTGAAGTTAACTTAAAATAATGTTGCAACTTGGAAGCATGAGTGCATGACCTGAAGTTTGTTTGGTCTCTTGATCCTTTCGACAAAGACCTACATACTTTAATTAGTAAACATAAAAGTCGTTAATTAATAACCGTAATCAAGTTAAGACTAAGTCAAGGGTACTTACGTAATTTAATCTAAGTTATAAGCCTAGTTTCCAACTAAGAACAATATTTCAAAATAAAAAAAAAAAACAAAAATTGAAAAAACAAATAATTTCTGTTCATTCTCCGCGTCTTCCTCCTCATCTTCTTCTTCTTCTTCTTCTCTTTCTCTCTCTAATTTTTTTTGTTAAAATCTCTGAAAACCTAATTCCTCTTTCTCTCTCTCTTTCTCTCTCGCCTCATGCGAAGAAGAAGAAGAGAGCAAAGTGATGTCGTTGAGAAAATCATTTTTATCTCGGAAATTATCAAAGAAACGATCAGTTTCTCTCTCTTCTAAACCATTTGAAGAACTTGGAATTAGAAATCTAGAAGATAATGATGATAAAGCAAAACAAGAGATCAAAGAATATCAAACCGATGGAGATCTTGATAATTCAATCGATTGTTGGTCGAAAATGCTTCCAGAGCTATTAGGAGAAATTATACAACGAGTTGAATCAAGCGAAGATCGTTGGCCACTTCGTAAAGATGTTGTTTCATGTGCTTGTGTTTGTAAAAGATGGAGAGATGTTACTAAAGGAATCGTTAGGTCTCCTCTTCAAAGTGGAAAAATCACTTTCCCTTCTTCTCTTAAACAGGTTTGATTTCTTTATTGGATCCGATTGAATTAAGGATTTCTGTGATTTTCTTATTCATCGTGTTTACCTTGAAAGTATTAGTGTTTGTTGGAAGTTATTCAATTTGTATGCATTTTGTTCAATAGTTTTAGCTGCATTGAAGCTCAATGTTTCCATGGATCTGAAAAACTAAACACAAATCCCGTTGTTTCTTTGGAATTTGTAATTTAGAAATGTAGAAAGCTGTAGGTTTCTCTGATTGATGTGGTTTTGTTTCTTGTTAATTGCAGCCAGGGCCACGAGATGCACCTCTTCAGTGTTTTATCAAGCGGAACAAGAAGAATTCGACATTTTACCTCTATCTCGGCCTAACTCAAAGTAAGATTGATAACCACACTGTCTATTCATTTTCATTTCTGTAATTATCGTTGCCTATTATGTTATAGGTGTCAATTGTAATTTTTGTGTTAATGGATTTACTACATTCAGCTTATTCACACCAACTACGATGAGGTGGAATAGTTTAATTGAATAGCTATGTTGACATTTGTCTTCTTGTAGAGAATTAGTTTGACTGGTTCAACAAATCTTGGTAGGTTTGTGTGAACTTTCAGAAGTTCTTGCAAGTACTTTTGATTTGTTTCTTTTCCAGTGGTTTTTGTTGAATTGAATTTGTCAATTCTTATAAATGAGTTGAATGTAATCTGATCATGTTTGTATGTTATGTAAAGTGGATTGAGAACTTGGATGTATAGTCGCAATATCACACGACTATAATGAATTTCTTGAGATACTTTGTTATTTCTTTTTTCTTACTTAGACTCACTTTCTCAGTAGCTATCTTAGTGAGTGCAATTTTTTGGTAGACCATGTTTCAACTTCTCTTCCCATCAGTAGATTATACGATAATGATATTCAACGTAAATGATTTGAAAATTTCAATGTTAAAAGAGAAGCATCTGAGATGATAACTGATTAAGTTAAGGGTGTTAAGTTTCTGAGTTGAATATATGCAGGCATTTTGATTAAAATTGTATTCAGTTCATTACACTGTTTTCCTGAAATGCTAAGCAGTCTATTTGCTAATGCTACGGCTTATATCTTTGTGAATTTGGTTACCAACTGTTTGATGATTGAATTGCATTGTGTTGGTAGTTTTAAACTATTCCTTGAAAGTTCTATATGAACCACTAAACTATTCCTTGACATTTTGTAACTTTCCCTATGACACCATTTTGTGCTAATTTTTTTATTTTTTTTTTGGGTAGAAGTGCTATGTTTATCTTAAATGACTCCCTGTCTTATAAGATTTATTAAAATAGCTCTTTAGTTTTTCAATTATCACATCTTTTGTAAGGTCAAGGATTAGTACATAGTACTGATTTCTAACCTGAAGCCCTAGTTTTAGCTTTTTTAATTTTTCAACCTCCTACTACAAAGAGATTGTGTCAGTTTAATTTTGATGTAATACTATCGGCGGAAGCAAACAATAATAAGAACACCAATTAAATAAATGGTTTGAACACCCAAAAACTAGGGTTCTTCACAAAAACGAATTTAATGTCTCAAGACATAAACAAATCTTCAATCTAACCTACTTAATAGGGTTTCCAATCCCCTATTTATAATAACCTAAACCTAATCCTAACTACACTAGAAAGCTAAGTAAATAGAAACTACTACTAGGGATGTTCTAATCCATATAGGAATCTGCATGAACTATGAGGCATGTGCCTTGCACATGCTATCTTTATGCATATGCATCAATTTTGAACTAAGTTATAGAAATGTAGATTGTAACAAGAAAGTGACCATCATTCAGGTCATTTTATTACACGATGGCCAGTGGGTTCACACGATCCATTAATTGATTGTTGGGAGTATGTTCACCTCAGATCAATATGTAACTGTTGATAACTGTGATTATCTACTTTCACTGTTAGCTTAATTTCACCTTTGATAGTATAAGGGACTAGTCTTGGAGAATTCTATTTTTCAGTAAGGTTATTGTTAGTAGAAACATGAGTGACATGTTCTCATTTTGGGCCAAGGTGATGATATATAAACTTTCAACAGTTCTTGGATATCTATATATATATATATATGTGTGTGTGTGTGTCACAAGGGAAGATTTCTTCTCGAGAGTTGCTCTGTTTGTGATTACAAGGTTGTCATGAATAAAAAAAACGTGACAGTAGTTGAAATTCCAAACAAAGCATTAAATTTAATACAGACACACTTATACTACTATATAGATTCGTGCACTTCATTCCTTTATTGGCATTTGGATATGACGTAGAGCAAACAGTATCATAAAATTGCATCCTGCAGTCCCAGTAGGAGCTAAGAGCAAACAGTATCATGACATTTCATCCTGCACTTCACTCCATGATTTATTGAACATGGAGGTGGAGACATATTCGGCATTATTACAGTAAATTTAACTAGAGTTATAGATGTATGCAAAGTAATCTTTTGTCCAGTAAACAATCAAACTAATGTTGCTAATTATGGTGCATAAAAAAAAAAAAAACTTAACAATTGAAAAACAGATAATATAATGTAGGCTGTCAGTGTTGTTTCTATTGATTAAGGGAGGAGATGGGACATACCTTCTATGCTTGGTTGTTTATTCATTAAAGAAATATCAACTTTCAATCAATAACTTTATTATGTAGAAAAAACATCAAGATGAATTAATGAAACCTAATGCATTGAAAAATCTTTCTTTTAATGGTATGGATAAATTTGGTACTTTTTGTTTTGTTTTTGGTTTTTTCTTTTTCTTTCTGTATCACTACTAACAAAAGATTCTAGCCTTCGTAGTACGTTGAATAGGGCAGGTTTGATACTTACGACCAATATGTAAATGTTAGTAGTATTGGGTCCATTTGATTATGAAATAATCATTGTCTGGTTCTACTGTATTTAGTGTGTCACTTTGATTCAAGCCATGCAACTAGGAGTTTTAGTCAATCGTAAATATTAGACTGATGTGGGACTACATTTCCTGACATGCCAACTAAACTCCAGATTTGTATTTATTGTGTATTATGAAATTATAGAAAGCTCACATCAACCCCAAAATTGAGGTTGTGATCGGAGACATTATATTTTTTTTAACTAATCCCTTATTCTATTTGTTGCCTTTAAATTTATTTGAGCATCGAATTGTCCTATTTTCGTTTGAGTTTCTCTAGTGCAATGATTGGTTAGTTTTTCACACAGATCCAGATATCTATACACCTGTTTTCTAGAAGGTTAATAGATGGTAGCGCCGTAGTGGTGGTAGGTTGTGTGTTAGGGATGGTGGATATTTAGTGATTATCAATGGATCAGATTACATCTAGTGGCGGAGGGTCACAATTAAATGTGAATATATGGCGCACTTAAAGGTGACGTGGCATATGAGTTGGTGATGTGTCATCCATGATATGACATAAATGGTGATGTGTAGCCATGTATTAAACTACTGCTAAGCATCATCACTACCGGTATTGCTGAGTCTCTTGAAATAAAGCACTAAAGCACCCTGCCATATACAAAAAGTGATTGAACCTCATATCTATGCATGCATGCTGTCCTGAAAGTGACACCACATCTGGAGATGGGTGGATGGGGTTTTATTACTTCTTTTTCCAGATTGTTGCTTCAAAGATTTTTCCGTATGGAAGAGTGATTGAGGAAATTTAGTTTTAGATCAGGAAGGGACTTTCTTTATATGTGGTATGTGGCATATCCTAATTTCTAAACGGACAGTTGCATGTTTCTTGTGCCATTTCTAGCACCTCATTTGATTTGATTTGATATGAAACATAGGATGAATGGATAATCCATCACGCACAC
Source organism: Aquilegia eximia (assembly GCA_023053565.1). NCBI lineage: Eukaryota > Viridiplantae > Streptophyta > Magnoliopsida > Ranunculales > Ranunculaceae > Aquilegia > Aquilegia eximia. Next base: position 14,270,336 of record JALIGU010000001.1, read on the forward strand.
TAGAAGCATAATTATCTCTTACTTGCAAAATCTTATTGGATGTGGCAACTTGACTTTTACTAGTTTCTTTCAGTATTCTAACCATTTTTTTTTTCAACAACTTCATAGAAATATTTAATAACACATAGCCCTTATCTGCACTGCTTTTTACAGCTTTCATGGATAAGGGAAAATTTCTGTTAGCAGCTCGAAGGTTCAGGCATGGTGCTCACACTGAGTATATTATATCCCTTGATGCTGATGACTTGTCCCAAGGAAGTAATGCTTATGTGGGGAAGTTGAGGTAAGGTTTTGTTAGACATTGTGCTTTTTCTTTTCACCTGTTACATATTTGTAGCTTCTTGACATCAGCGGTAGTTTGAGATGCGTTTTTATTTCTTTTTTTGCTGCTTTCCAGAGAAAATGGTTTTGATTTTGATATTTTTGTGCTTTAATCAGTTGTCATTTGGTTTTGTTAGGGTGTTTTTAAGTTTCTTACTTTTTATTATATATAATGAATCCTTAAACAACTGCATTGACTCCACATCAAGTATTGTATCTGGTGCACTATTCTTTATATGAATACACATCCGTATATGCCATGAATGCAGAAGTCTGAATTCTTGAAAACATTTGCAGCTCGGATTTCCTGGGTACCAAATTTACTATTTACGATAGTCAGCCTCCATACAATGGCGCAAAGCCTTCTAGTAGCCGAGCAAGCCGTCGGTTTGCTAGTAAGCAAATCAGCCCCCAAGTTTCTGCGGGTAACTTCGAAATTGGGCAGATATCTTATAAGTTTAACCTTTTGAAATCAAGAGGGCCAAGAAGGATGCTCTGCATGCTACAATGTCTTGTCACGAGACAAAATGTTGAAGATGGAGTTAAAAATGACGATGAAGCCAAGAACATCACCCCTTTGCAAAACTCAGCACCCAATAATGGTTGCATGGTTCTAAAAAACAAAGCTCCGAGGTGGCATGAACACCTGCAGTGCTGGTGCTTGAATTTTCATGGCCGAGTAACAGTTGCTTCAGTGAAGAATTTTCAGCTTGTTGCATCAGTGGACCCCAGCCAGCCAGGAGCTAAAGGAGATGATGAAACAGTGCTCCTCCAATTTGGGAAGGTTGGTGATGACATATTCACCATGGATTACAGGCAGCCTTTGTCAGCCTTTCAGGCATTTGCCATCTGCCTGACCAGCTTTGGTACAAAACTTGCATGCGAATAACTTATGACAATCACGATGGATTACAGGCAGCCTTTGTCAGCCTTCGAGTAATTTGCATCTGCCTGACCAGCTTTGGTACAAAACTTGCATGCGAGCAACATATGTTCTACTAATATCAGTGTATGCAAGCTAAATGGGTTATGTTTAATAACAGCTTTATTTATGTTATAGTATTCTATTTGTGATCTTCAGCTGCAAGAAGCTTGATGTACATCTCACTGCTGTTTGAATATGATGGAACTTTGGCTGAATCAGGACTGACTGATCCTTCCAATAAAGGCATTGTGTTTTTTCCAAGTCTTGATAAACTTGCATTTGATTTAGCGGGTTTGAGGGAATGACTGTTTCGGTGAGGTTTGAATGGCTTTGCTTGTAATCGATATAGTCCAAGTCTGGGTCAGTCTTTCTGTAACATCAATTGGATCCCGCCGCATGAGTGGGACAAAGTTTTAAGATTGTTTTGACTCGGCGGTTGTGATTAATTAAAGTTGGGTGAAATTTCTATTGCATAAATTGTTCTGAAAACATAATTAACCTCCTATGAATCTCAAAGAAAAATTTCAAAACTAAATTTAGTGAGAATTGAGCTTTTTGATTTCTTTGGTTAACTAGTAAGATTCTTGAAAATATTATATACATATGGCTGAATTTAGTACTCAATCTAACAAAAATATCTACACAAATGTAATTACTAAATATAAATCCCTTGTGGTAGAGGGGGAAGGAGCAGTGATAATCTGCAGCACAGACAGGGTCATACTTTCAGTGAGCTCAGGCAGGGTTGGGACCGCCTCTTCTGGTGACTGTGAATTGGAGTAGCAGCAAGCTTAAAAGGAACAGTAGCAGGAAACATTTAGGAAAGCAGGGCTATTGCAGGCTGGAGCTACCAGTAGGATCAGAGTCCTAAAGTGTCTCTCTCTGTGCATTGTGCCTGGTGTTTTTATTCCTATATATGGTTTTAAATCACCGGACGGGGCGTTACATCACCTGCTGATCAGGATTGTAACTGTTATTGTTTACTGTCTGTCTATAAAATTTCTAAATCATCAAAAAAAAAAAAAAAAAAAAAAAAAAAATGGTTAAGTGGGAGAGTATAAAACAAAGCAAAAACAAACAAATAAAATTTGATAGTGTCACCAAATTTTATTAATAAACAAAAGGCACCAACTTTTCTGTTGAAGGAAGCATTTCAAATGCTTCATTTGGGAATTTTTCTACTAGAATACTGACTAGTATTAAGTACATAAGAAACACAGAGTATACATGAGGTCAAACTTTAATATATTTTCATGCAGGTGAATCTGTAAATAACCAAATCCTTCCTTATATAATGAGAAGGAGAAGAAAGCTTAAACACAAGCAAAGTTTGCTACTTGCTAGTGTCTTCTTCTTTTTGGTTCAATCCTCTTCTCTAAGATATGGAGCAAAAAGACTCCATCCTTCCGTTCTCTTTTTATTCTTCCTATACCTTTCTGGAACTTTTACCATGCATGGTAAGAAGACACATCGCCACCGCCAAGGCGCCAACCATGTAAGCACTTGCAACTTTACTTCAATGACATCATTTATAATGGTAAGAATGCCGAGAATGCGACCTCAGCTATTGTTGCAGCACCAGAATGGGCGAATCTAACAACTTTAGCAGGACAAGGTCGTTTTGGAGATGTGGTTGTGTTTGATGACCCCATCACTCTTGACAATAATCTTCATTCCACCCCAGTTGGTCGTGCACAAGGCATGTATATATATCTATGATAAGAAAGATTCATTATATGCTTACCTAGCTTTCACATTTGTTCTCAACAGTACAGATCATCAAGGCACAATTACCTTTAATGGAGCTGATCCTATAGTAGTGAAAGCTAGGGATATATCAGTTGTTGGTGGTACTGGAGATTTCTTCATGGCCAGAGGAATTGCTACCATAATGACCGATTCAATTGAAGGAGTTGTATATTTTCGCCTTCACGTTGACATTAAGCTCTATGAATGTTGGTAGATCAAATCATTTGTCTTAGTGGAACAAATCTGACAGTGGATTATCGATTCAGACCTAACTAAATGTAACAAGCAATGCCAGTAAGTGATGCTAAGTTTCATCACACACTGTGTATTTACTTGAGCCTTTCTAAACAACAATGTAGTTCATTAATAAAAGAAGCATTTTAAATAATTGACGTGTGAATAACAGGAAAAGAGAAATAGAGGTTGAATCTTTAATAAGTTTAACTCGAAAAATAGAAAAGAGAGCAAATTTGGCAATAGATGATCATTTGTTATTACTTAGTGGTCACAGGTATGGTAATGATATTGTTTTCCTCATATAACCCCCAAAACAGTACAATCTCACATCTGATGTGCATAAAAGATCCCAATGAATAAACTTAAACTGGAGTAGAGATGAATTAAGGGCATTGTGATTATACTAGTCGAGGGTGCATGAAAATCAAAAGTTTTCTACGAAAGTGTTCGAATGTTCTTGAATCAACCTATTAATGGTGTGCTATCATGATCGAGGGGGTGCAGAATAATGCTCTGAGATTGTTAAAGCCATGCCCATGAGTAGAGGGAAAGACATAGGACGAGATCCCAACAACATAGCTCAGCTACAAAATTTCCAACTCCAACGAAATCTTATCAAGTTATTTTTTAAGGGGGTTGTACTCGCAGAAGGTTCTTAAGAAGATACCTGACAATATACTGTCAGAGACCCAGAGTGATGTTGAGACTTATATTAGGCCTACAAACTTCATATAAAATTAAAGACTGTCATTTATACCTGCCAGAGACCATTGGGTTTGCTTACTCGCTACCCAAGACACACTGGTGGTACCTACCCTTCCCCTACATGATGAGCATTGGGTTTGCTTACTCGCTAAAAGTATTTGTTTCCACACAGTTTCACACCGCGATCCCTCTCCAGCTTGGTAATTATCTTTTTTTTTAACAAGTGTAAAAATATATTGAAAACAAGATAAAATTTACAACTCCTGAACCGCATACAAAGAAAGTTTGTATCGTCAGGTAACTCACACCCTAGTAATACAGGAGGACAGACCCTCACAGTGCTACCTAACACCCAGACTTGCAGTACACTGCACATCTCAATACAAAAGAGTAAAGAAAAAAGAAGACCACGCCTGAACCCCTGCACAGTCACCTGTCCCCTACTAACCATCAGCATCAGCATCAGCGTCACAGTAGAGCAAAAATCAGAGCTTGGTAATTATCTGCTGGAGAGCAAAAAATTAAAATTGATAGTGTCTTCTCCTTTTCTATATTTTTTCAAAAATCAGATTTATGGGACATGAAATATTCCACCAAATTTTATTAATAAACAAAAGGCCACCAACTTTTCTGTTGAAGGGAGCATTTTTAGTGCTTTATTTGGAAAAATTTCTACTCCAGTGTCCAGGTACTGACTTTTTTTTTTCACACAAATAGGGAGTTATATTAATCAAAGAATGTTACAGGAGATATGATACAACCAGTCCTAGAACCAAAATTAGGCAAATCTAAAGTAGGTTTTGCCAGGACATTCAGTAACAGTTACAAAATCAGGTTTTTGTGTGGACCAAAGAGCTTCCCCTAGGTCCAGTTGAGCTCCTCTTTTTGCAGCTGCATCGGCTGCAAAATTTGCCTCCCTGTAAGTGTATGTGAGTTTCCACTTGTTCATCATGTTTGTAGCTAGCCTCCATCTAGCTGAAAGATGCCACGGAATACTTCCAGCGTTGAAAGAGTTCACCATTGCCATAGAGTCAGCTTCAAACCATACATCTAGCCATCCCTGATCACAAGCCACCTCAGCAGCTGTAACCAATGCTTGACATTCTGCCACATAGCTTGTAGTGACACCTAATCCTTTAGCTAGAACACCAAGGATTACCATATCAGAGTTTCTACAAACAATTCCTAGTCCCCCATATCCAGGATTACCCAAGGCACAACCATCAGTGTTGATTTTGATAGTTGTCGCATCCGGAGGAATCCAAGACACCTCCTTTATAAGCTGCACAGGTCTTGGTCTGCATTTCACATTCAAATTGCTGAGAAGCTGCAAATCCTGCCAGTCATTGTTCATGGAGTCAGATGCTAACATCCCAGCCACACAGATATTCTTGAGAGTTTCCACTCGAATATTCTGACAATTAAGGGAAATGCCTTCGAAGTGAATTTTGTTCCTAGCCTTCCAAATCTGAACCATGAGGGAGATCACTCCTGCATTCCACAGTTGCCTCACCAATTTACTTCTCTGTTTTGCTGCCTTGATCAAGCTACTAAGGTCATATTGAGTTGCTTGAACCTTGAACACATCACATAGCCAGCCCCACAAACTTCTAGAAACCTCACATTCCCAAAAGAGATGAGCTTGGCATTCTTCTGCTTTCTGACAAAGTTTACACCTTGAGACAATATTAATTCCCCTCCTCTTTACATGCTCATCTGTGGGCACTGCCCCTTGAATGATCTTCCATCCCATTCCGGCAATCCTTGGGTGAATATGTTGCGCCCAAACCCAGTGATGCCAGTTAGTTTTGGGACTTTTGCTCCTAATAGCTTCATGGGCATCCTTTACTGTAAAAACACCAACTAAACTGGGTTTCCAGACCCTAGAGTCCTCACCTTGAATAATAGGGGGGAGATCATGGATTCCCAGTCTAGTAAATACCTCCTGCAGTGGTTGTGGGATGTTCCAATTGATACCTTCAATAATATCTGACACTTTGGCTTTGAAAGCTCTCCAGTCCAACCCTGGCAGTCTGTCAGAAATGGCTGTGCCGAGCCAAGGGTCCTTCCATATATCTATAGAAAATCCATTTCCAACAATCCAACCAATATGTGGCTTCATCTCTTTCATAGCCCATAAAACACCTGGCCAAATAGAAGATGATTTATAATAGCTAATGCAGTCTCCATTTTTGTTCGTAAACTTTTTCATCATGAACAAACTCCAAATGGTTTTTTTCTCCATCATTTGCCAAGCAAGCTTCATGAGGAGAGCAAGGTTAATGTCTTTGAGTTTCCTAAGGCCCAATCCACCCTCCTCCTTTGGCTTGCACACCTTGTCCCACCTTACTGTAATTGATCGTTTCTCATCCGGATTTCCCGACCATATGAAATTTCTTATGGCAGCTTCACCTTCTTGAATACATTTTCTCGGCCACTTGTATATCCCCATGTTATAGATAGGAATACTACTCAATATAGATTGAGCAAGCACCACCCTCCCTTGGAAAGATAACAACCTCCCAACCCATGCACTAGCTTTCTTCTTTATATTATCCACCAAAGATTGTATGTAACCTCTTTTAACTCTTCCCTTGAACAGTGGAACTCCCAAGTATTTTTCTGGAAGCACCCCCTCCTTAATTGAAAACAATTCTTCAATTTTTTTCTTTCTAGCTGTCGTCATTGCCCCCAAGAACAGCTTACTTTTCAGTGGATTACAGATCTGCCCAGAGCACTGTTGGTACTTCAGGAGAAGATATTTCAGCCTCCTTAGCCCTCCCATTTGCCCATTTGCAAACACAACAATGTCGTCCGCAAAGAGAATATGAGTAGGTCCAGGATTGTTGCCTGCAAAGGCCATATGTTTCACTGCTCCAGTAAAGAACAAGTTATTCAATCCCCTACTCAGGACATCCTCCGCAAGATTGAAGAGAATGGGAGAGAGGGGGTCTCCCTGCCGCAGTCCTCTCTGCACACTAAAGAATCCACAAGGCCCTCCGTTAATCATAACAGACACCATTGAGCTGTGCAGAATAGTTTTTACCCAGTTGCACCATCTATCTTCAAAGCCAAGTCTATGCAACACTTCAAAAAGGAATTCCCAGCTAAGAGAGTCAAAAGCCTGTGCAACATCAAGCTTTAGAGCCACATTCCCTCCCCTTCGCTTCTGGTTAAGCTCATTAACCATTTTTGATGCTAGGGCTATTCCTGAGTTTCTTGACCTTCCTTTAATGAAAGCAAGTTGTTCGCTGCTGATATAATTGTCTACAACAGATTTGAGCCTCAAAGACATGATCTTAGTGATAATCTTAAAAAAGAAATTACTAAGACATATAGGTCTATATTGGTGAACATATCCAGCATTGTGATCTTTAGGGATAAGAACAAGAAAGCTAGCATTCATACCGTGGGGCAACTTATTATCTTTAAAGAAAGAAATAATTGCCTTACAGACATCGCTGCCAATAATGCTCCAGTATGCTTGATAGAAGATGCCTTGGAATCCATCCGGGCCTGGGGAACTGTTTGGATCCATGGACATAACTGCACTGGTAACTTCTGCAACTGTGGGAATAGCAGTCAACATATCATTGTCATCCATTGTAACCATACTAGGAATAAGCCCCATCAGGTCGTCATGAAGAATGATGTCTTGCTGCTTGTATTTTCCTTCAAAGGCTTCAACAATGTATTGCTGAATTTCTGACTGTTGTTTAAGAACTACACCATCATTAGTTACAATCTCAAGCGCTGAGCTTTCTTGAGGTGTATTTTAGTGACGGCATGGTAGTAGGAAGTATTTCTATCCCCCTCGAAAGCATCTGAAACTCTGGCTTTTTGTTTAATTGTAGTATTGTAGTCCTTCAAAGCTTCATAAAGTTCAGTTTCCTTCATCACTTCCCGATTTTGCAAACTTTCATCGTACAGATTCAATTCCTGATGCAGCTGTAACTGTTCAAGTTCATCTTCTAAGGCTTTTATTTTTAACTTAGAATCGCCATAGACTTCCCAACTCCACTCTTTAAGCACTGCCTTCAGCCTCTTAAGCTTCTTTAGAACTCTTCGAATTGGAACATCATGTAGAGGTTCATTCCATCTTTGTTCTATAACCCCTTTCAGAGAATCACTAGACATCCAAGCCTTCTTGAACCTAAAAGGTATGTTAGAGGGCTTAGGTACCATGGTACACCATCCAACAATAGGTGAGTGGTCTGAGAACTTTCTCTTCAGAATTCTGCTTCTCCAGCTACTGTACTTGTCCAACCACTTCTGATTCACAAGCATTCTGTCTATTTTTTGCACCATTCTTTTCCTTCCATGTTTCATATTACTCCAAGAAAACTTGAATCCCAGAGTTGTAGTGTCAATAAGGGCTTCAGAGTTAATGAAAGCAACAAATTCATTTACAGCAATACTGCTAGGCAGACCACCTCCTTTCCTCTCAGAAACAGCCGTCACTACATTGAAATCACCAACCACTGCATAAGGACCCTCCACCCGTAGCGCTTTGAGCTCTTCCCATAGTCTCCTTCTCTGTCCATATGCCGAACTAGCATGAACAAAAGAGACTGTGATTTCATCTGTTTTAACTGTGATTTGCTGGTTTGACTGCGCAATACAAGTTACTGCCAATCCCTCCCTGCTAATCACCCACAAATTCCCTACTCTGTCAGGACTACTATTGTGAATTATATTACCACTAAACCCCAGCCTTGTAGGAAATGGAGACCTACGAGGTGGGTTAATTTTTGGTTCCGCTAAACAAAATAAATCCGGCGTATACTCTAAGGCTATGTCTTCAATGTAAGAGTGTGGTTTGGTGCGTCTCACGCCCTTACATTCCAGAAGACTATACCCATTATTTATTGGATTGCGATTTGCCTACCTTGGATGTTGAAGGATTCTTATCGACCCCCAACTTCCTAGGATTGTTTTTCTTTCTTTTCTGAACCTGCCAATTGTCTTCCTCAACCTTGTCATCCCAATTAACACTCTGAAGGACCTTCTCTGCTTGTTCAAAAACATCAAATCTGTTGTTTGGATCTGATTGAGTCTCCCTCACTGCTCCTGGACTGCTCAGATTGGAACTATTCCTTGCATTGCTATAAGATGAACCAGGGGTACCACTCTCCCCCCAAGAGGACAACTCCACCCTAATGTACTGACTAGTATTAAGTTGATAACAAACACAAAAGAGTATAAACAAGCAGAGAGATCAAACTTTAATATATATTTCATTAACAAACATACATACACTAAGAAGCACAAACATACATACACGTACAACTCCTTTTTGGTTCAATCCTCTTCCCCATACTTCGGTTCTCTTTTTCTTCTTCCTATACGGCTATACCTTTCTGGATCTTTTGCGATGCATGGTAAGAAGACACAGCACTACCGCCAACCATGTAAGCACTTGCAACTTTACTTCCATGACATCATTTATAATGGTAATTAAGAATGTTGAGAATGCGACTTCAGCTATTGTAGCAGCGCCAGAAGGGATATATCACTATATCAGTTGTTGGTGGTACTGGAGATCGATTTCGCCATGGCCAGAGGAATTGCTACCTTAATGACCGATGCATTTGAAGCAGAAGTATATTTTCGCCTTCACGTTGATATTAAGTTGTTTCAATGTTGGTAGAAATCGACAGTGGATTATCCATTCAGACCTACATATATGTCGCAAGTTCTACCAATAAGTGATGCTAAGTCATCACACACTACATTATTGCTTGAGCCTTGTTAACAATAATGTAGTTCCAAATAAAAGAAGCAGTTTATATATAGTTGAAAGTTGAAACTGCAAGCCATTAGTGAGAAATTTTTTCACAGAGATCCAAGCTTTCATTATGAATTTATGAGAATCCTCTTAGATATGTCTGGAGACGCACACCAAGAAAAAATGAAACCAGAAGTTCACCCTGCCTCATCAAAAACAGTAAGTTCACCATTACTCTTGTGGTACAGGCCACCCAAGACACTAGACTAGACCAGTACTGTATAGTACCTACCATTCTCGTACAATGTTGTTCTATGACTTTATATTGACATATTGTTGGCTAGCCTTCACATCTGTTCTCAACAATACAGATCATTAAAGGCACAATTACCTTTACTGGAGATTTCACCCCGGCCAGAGGAATTGCTACCTTAATGACCGATGCATTTGAAGATGGTGTATATTTCCGCCTTCACGTTGACATTAAGTTCTACGAGTGTTGGTAGAATCATTTGCCTGAGTGGAACAAATCAACAGTGGATTATCCATTCAGACCTACATATATAAATGTAGCAAGTCCTGCCAATAAGTGATGCTATGTTTCATAACACTACAGTTATTTAGTTGAGCCTTGTTAAGTGTTAACAACAATGTAATTCCAAATAAAAGAAGGATTTCGTATATAGTTGAAACTCGAGCCATATACTGTAGTATGAAATTTTTTCAGAGATCCAGTTTTCATATATTATGAAAAGCCCCTTAGATATAACAGGAGAAGAGAAATAAAAGTAACTTTCTCTGAATCAATAGAAGTAGCTCTTGTTAAAAAAAAAAAAAAAAAAAAAAAGCAATAAAAGTAACATTTAAAAAGTTTAACTCGAGACATACAAAAGATCGAGAGCAATTTGACAATAAATGATCATTTGTTATTTCTTAATGGTCACAGATATGGTGCTGGTATTGTTTTCCTCTGTATAAGTTCCCCCTAAAATAATAATACAATCTTGCCTCACAGCTATAGATCCCAACGAATGAACAACCGGAGTAGAGATGAAGTAAAGTTGTGATTAATTGTATTATAGGTGAGAGTGAGGAAAACCAAAGGTTCTCTAAGAATGGCGATCCAATGTTCTTGAATCAACCACTGAATGGTAATGCTATCTTGGGGAGATGCCGAATGAATACTATGGATGTTGAGATTGTTAAAGCCATGGTGTGTGCACGGTGCACCTGTTTATGAAGTGTGGAGGGAAAGAAATAGGAGGAGATTCCAAGAACACATAACTTAGCTATTTCCATTTCCAACAAAATTTTATCTTCTATGGGATTGTACTTGCAGAAGGTTCTCACAGAGATACCTGACAATATACCAGTCAGAGTGATGGCGGAGAGACTAGGCATCCAAATTCCATATAAATCTAAAGACAGAGTCATGTGTACCAGCTGGCAGAACCAGTACATGGAATTCTGGAACTACCATGCTGATCCATCAGTGAATAGAGAGGGTAGTGGATATGGTGGGATCTTCAGAAATGTAGATGGAATTGTTAAGGCTGGCATATGCAGGTGGCAGGCACTCGAAGTCATGACCTAACAATGGAGATGAAGGCTGCAGGCTGGACTGAATTTTTCCTCAAATATCCAGGTTGGAACCGACTATAAAACCCTCAAATATCTTGAATGACAGAGAACAAGTCCCTTGGCAGTTTTGTACTGTCAAAACCTGACAAGTCTATCAAGAAGCTTATGGATACGTGGTTATTTAGCACATTTAAGAGGAACCTAAAGTACAAAAATACAAATATTATCATCAAGTAATCAACTGCATCAAACAGGTATTCTAATTTCTAACATCACATTTAATATTTAAGACGCTCTTTATAGACAACAAGTTAGATCTATTCTATATTAGTGTCCTCTTGGTTCGTTTAAGAGTACTGTATACCCAATGAAGTCCTAAACCATCACTAGTAACTTTGACAGGAAACTGGCTCTCCTTGTATGATACTCGCAATTTGATCCCTTCCTTTTCCTCTTATAAGCTGCATCATTTGGGGAAAAACTTTGACAGGCAGAACATTCATCTCTTGGGTAACAATATCCATTTTTGGGTGTAAACGATTTGTGAAATAATGGTTCATGGACTAGGTTATCAAATGGTCCATAAAATTTGTTGTTCAGACAAGACATGATCGGTCAGTTGATAGGTACATAGAATTTACAGTTTTGTCAAATGATTCATAGAATTCTGTCACTGAGTTTTGTCAAATAATTATGTTAGAGCCCAATTTTCCACCATGATAAACTCTTCAGTATAGAATATAATAACATAAATGGATGTGTGAATATTTTAGTATGAAATCTACACTATGACAAGAACCCTTAAATCTTTCATTAAAAATTTACAGTAGTTCCTTCAAACATAAAATGTCTGGAGAAGCACACCAAGAAAATGAAACCAGAAGCGCAGACAAACATACATAACTCATGCATTTTCAAGAACCAATCACCCATCACATTAGGCAAATCTACAGTTTGTTGCCTCAACTACCACAGCAAGTTGGCCAACTTGCCAACCAAGACACTAGACTAGACAAGTACTATATAGTACCTACCATTTTCTTACATGACGGGCAATGGATGGGCTCTGCTTACATGCTAAACTTATTTCTTTCCACGCAGTTTCACACCAAGAGCCCTCTCCAGCTTGGTAATTATCTGCTGATTTGGAATGGCCTTACCAGATTCATACTCTTGAATTATTTGAGGCTTTTCATTGATCGCCTGCATAGCATAAAAAGCATTTTTGTCCCATTAAGAATCAAAGGATTAATATATAAAATAGAGGCATCAAAGAAGGATAAACTTATCACAAAGCAATAACAATGAAATAGTAAGCATGAGGGAGAGAAACCTGAGCAAGTTGCGCCTGAGTAAGTTTCTTGTCCATACGAGCTTGCATAATGCACTTCTTCAGTTCAGTGGGCACTCTTTCATCTGTGTAAATTTTAGAATACAAACTATTAATGAACATTGCTCTAGACTTCAAAACAGTTCAATGGTTGATAAAAAAAATCAACAAATTGCAATGCAAGGAACTTGGACCAATCAAACATCTGAAGAACCACTAAAAAGTAAAAACCATCGAGTAACCTAACCTAACTTCACAAACTACTGGTCCTCTTTGGTCAATCAGCACAGTAGGACTATCAGTTGCTAATGATTCTTTATTTTTTAAGTTGAAATAGCTTGATTTCAAATCTGCACAAAATCTAACAAAACAATTGCATCACCAAAATTAAGTTCCCTAAGGTCCATCACAATCATACAAACTGTCACCACAGTCCTCACTCCAACAACAATTTTTCATGCTTGCAATCCTGGGACATCTCATCATACATGAACACTAATTCAGGGATTCAGTAACTTAATTGGCACACCAGCACAAAATGCAATAAGACAATATTTTTATAATATCAATAAGACCACCACAGAAACAATGAGAACATCCATGCAGACACTCATGCAGAAAAACACCTAGATTTCAGGCTTGAGCTTAGGAGTTAGGTGTGAGACTGACAACTCTGTGTGATAGATAAATGCAGCCTAGACACCTTTTACTCCCATCACAAAGGATACCTCTAAATCTTAGGCTTGCTTTGACTGCATAGAAGCGATATCTACAAACATCATTCAACAGGAATGCCATAATGTGTTGCAGTAAACAAAGTTGAAAATAACCATAATGAAATTTGTTTTAAAATTTACAGTGTGATCAGAGTGCCTACTATCACATATGCGATAACACTTAAAACATTAAAATAGTGGAATCACAATTTGCTGCTCTCAGGCCTGACTAACACGTAGGAAACAAAAATTCAAATCCTCGCCTCTGAATCTCTGATATATACTACACCAGAAAGCTACAGCTTACAACATCAACAATATGCTACATCATGATAAGAAGTTGCAGCAATAAACCTAAACAGCTTACACAAAAGCAGTTTGTTCATCAGTTTTGGGCTTTTCACATAATTATTGACGATAACACAAAACACCAGGAATGGCATCAGCTAATTTTTAGTCTATCAGTACTTTATCATAAAAAGCAAGATAAGAGTACTGAATTGGAAAAGATAGTATGTATTTAGCTCCCATTATATAAAAACTACAAATACAATGGGCACAGAATCAAATTAGAAGAAATACTTACGAGCAAGAACATCTGTCTCTTCATCAAGCTTTCTTGTGTTCAATGTAGTGCTGCTAGAAGCAGCTTTGTTTGTACCAGCAGTGGCTATAAGAGACAAAAGAAACTAATAAGCACTGAGAGTCAAATTCCAAGCAATAAACTATACATTTCACACATTCACACACAACATGAACACAAAAACAAACATGGAGACCATCAGCTGCTAGTGAATCAGTTTATCGTAAATTCATTAAAAAGGGATCGAAATTGCCAACACAAGGAAGTGAGTTGAAAAAAAAACAATTAAACATTCTGACCAAGGACTCGGAGTTTTTTTTTTTTTTTCCAGGATTAAGCTGGGGTGTGGCAGACCCCTACCAGTTTATTAGAATAAATTGAATTACATTCTAGGATACAAAAACCCTGAAACATCTTGGATTACAATTTTCTCCAGGAGTTCAGGGTAAGGGCATATAAAAATACAGAGTTGATCTTCTCGGCTACCTAGGCTTGTCAAGAAATCTGCACATCTATTAGTTTCCCTGTAGATGTGCCGCATTTTACATCTAGGACTCAGAGTATTGATGAGTAGCATTCCACAACAGGAATGAATGGAATTTCATGTTATTGATGCGTAGGAATGAAATGATGGTATGACCTATATATAAAAAAATAAAAATAAATACAACTATTGATGAAGTGAAAATTCATCTTTAGAGAAAAAAAAAAAAAAAAAAAAAAGAGACGTGAACTTATAATTTTCAAATTCAGGGTATTTCTTCTAAAATTGCTAGATAATATTCTAACTTTATTATAGATTCGGGCTTAAGCACAAGAAGAAAAAAAAAAACTTAAAATGACTAAACAATCAACTCCAGTTATAATAGCTTTCAATTCATCATACAGTTTCCAAGGTACCTATAGATTTTCTTGAAAACAGATAAATCTTCATACAACTTAGTAGCAGTAGGTTCAATATACTTATCAATACATATGAATACCTAGGGTTCTTTTAGCAAAAAAAATCACAATCATCTTATCATCAATAAGAAAATAAAAAAAAAAATCAGAAATCAGATTTATATACAAATCAATAAAAATAACAAAATTTCAATGATAATGAAGAAATCAATCAAAACCCTAAGATCAAACCTTTCTTTAGGGTTTCAATTTCAGCACCACTACGACGAGCAGCGTTAACAGCTTTCTCATCTTTCTTAGCTGCAGAGGTAGGATTCTTCTTGCGAATCACAACTGGTTCCCAATCCTGAGTCAATGGTCCGACTCCTGCCATATTCTATTGAGTTGAATTAACGATTTCTTTCTCTTTCTTTTGTTTTTAGGGTTTTGTTTGTTTGATGACGATGCGATTGAAGATTTCTTTTTTCTCTCTCTTCTTGCTTTTTTTACATACGGTCTCTCGTTTCAAGGCTTTTTATATACGACCAAGATGTTATGGATATGTTTTCACTGAGATTTTTTAACTGGACTCTAGATTGGGGCTCAAGTAATCAGTACCCGTTAACAAAATACTGGGCCAGAGGCCTATTATCTTCTAGGGTCTGTTTGATTCAAAATAAACTATTTACCGGTAAATTATTTTGAGGAACAAATTAGTAATTGCACAGTAAAAAAAGAACAAATCTTAAAACTCTGTCAAAACTCCTTTCTCCTTTCATGTCTTCTTCTCCGATCATAAATCATTAATACCATCCCGTGTCTTTCAGTTTTACCCGTAAACTGATTTACCGCTCGAATCAAACAGACCCCTAGTTTCTGGTCCTTGGCATCATTAATGTGTATTGTGTAGTAACCAACATAGTTTTAAGATTCGACTGCTTTTTGTTTGAACTGGATGAGTTGACTCGAGATTGGAGACAGCCATGTTAAAAAGTTTTTGTTGAGCCTAAGGATTGGTTGAATTCGTGTATAATAACCTCACGAGTCAAACCAGTAATATACAAAAAAATAAAAAATAAAAAATTTAAAAATAATAAATATGATGAAAAGCATAAAGATGATAGAGATTATTCAAAATCAATATAATTCTTAGAATGAATTTATCAATAACAAAAAAACTAATCGTTTAGAGTTCCCAAATGGCAGTACGATGAAAAGCATATAGATGAAATCTTGTGAATCCAATTCAAAGCTAATATGTTGTTTTTTTCTTGATTAAAAGGTTATAAGGAAAGTTGGGTAACTTCCGCAATCAACACCATTTTGTTTTGTTTTTTGTTTTTATTTTAGGAAGAGGATGGTATAATAGTATTAACAAATTATACAATAGTTCATAAATATATTTATTCAAATATAGAACCGGCTTATATAAAGAATCGCCGATTTGAATATGAATCAATATTAAGAATAAGTGTTAAGAATTGTCCGCTTTTATTTTGAACTAATGATTCCAACTAGGATCGGCATGCATCGATTCAGTTGAAAGAACCGGTTTTTTAAGTCATGTTAAACCCCCCCCCCCCCTCCAAAAAAAAAAACAAAATCCTTTCAAATGATAAATATGATATAAAGTATAAAGATGATATAGATGATTAAAAATTAATATAATTCTGAAATTAAATTTATCAATAAAAAAAAAATCTAAAATTCCTTTAGGGTTCCTAAATGGCAATGCGATAAAAACCATAAAGATAAAATCTTGTGAATCAAAATCCAAGCTAATAAAATTTAAATTTGATAAAAAAAACTTCAATAATCAATTTTGTGTTTCTTTCTCGACTAAAAGGTTATAATGAAAGTTTAGCAACTTCTGCCATTAACACCATTTTGTTTTGTTTATTTTTTTAGGAAGAAGGTGATATATTAGCTTAAAAAAAATCAGAGTTCAAAACTATATTTTTTCAAATACAAATCGGCTTATAGATTTGAACCTGAATCAGTATTAAGAACAAGAGTTAAGAATCATCCACTTTTATTAGTGATTCCAACTCGGATCGACATGCACCGATTCAGTTGAAAGAACTTGTTTTAAAACCATGGTAACTAGGTATCTTCACCGCAAAATTCTTTATCTCTTAAATTTACTAGACGTATTATTTTTATGCACATATCTCAAGATAAGCTTTCAGATATTTTCATTGGGTCGCTTGGAATGTTAAGATCTGCAAAAGAAATTGTAAAACTGCCAGACCCAGCTAGAATGAATTGTAAAATCTTCGAGTAATCTTTTTCTCAACTATCCACCAAAAATATTTTGTAGGTATTAGTAACATTTAAATACCAACAAAATATCCCTTGAAACAAATTCCGTTCATCTAGCTCATCGTTGTTCGACTCTTGAAGATAATCGTGAGCATGTTGAGCTAGTTCTCCAATATCAATTGTGTTTGAGGACTCAAATGAGTGTTAGTTTTCGATTTCTTCAAATAAACGTAACAGAAATTTCATCAATTTCTAATCTTGTTTATTACAAATATTACCAAAATATGGATCAACACAAACACTATTACACTACTATTAAGTTATATAGATGATTTTTTTCACAATATTAGTTTTGTGTTCCTCAAATGCAATATAAATCATTTCACGTTAATGTGCAATCCACATGAGTATATGCGCAACAACCTGAGTTGGTTTGCCGATAAATTTTTTTTTGTGCTATTTTGAACATGCGGGTATAGTGACATAATTTCAACCTTCACTTTGAGAAAAATTTGGGGTTTGCTCATTCACAAAGTCGATACAGTTAAACCTCTATAAATTAATATTTGTTTTTTCTTTCGTGCTATTTTGAACATGCGGGTATAGTGACATAATTTCAACCTTCACTTTGAGAAAAATTTGGGGTTTGCTCATTCGTAAAGTCGATACAGTTAAACCTCTATAAATTAATAGCATTGGGAACACTTAAATAAATTCTATTAATTCAGAGATAATTTATTTTTTTGGCTTAAGACTGTGTATTATACTATCTATATTCACTTATCAAGATACAATAAAGTTTTTTTTGATCAAATCAATTGACCAATTCAAATTCCAATTAATAATTCATTGAATTTCAATGAATACGAAAAGTCATCAGTTAATTCAAGCTAATGATACTACGTGCATATATTGTATGATTCAAATAAAAAAACACTATTAATTTATATTTTTAAAAAAATTTAATATATAGTTTTTTAATAATTATTATTATTTTTTTTTTTGGCAAGCGAGGTTGAGGGGACCACTAGTACCCCTTTTAAATTACGTGTTCGTTGAAACTTATATCAACAATCAGTTGTTGACATGTTTCGAACCAACAACCTCTCCCCTTTGTGAGAGGGGTGCTACCTATAAAATGTAACATGAAAATATATTATTATCGAAAGAAGATTATTAACTTATAAAGTATTAATTTAAAGTGGTTCTACTATATTTTGTACTCAAGAAGTAATTCATTATGGTCATCTAACTTACATGTAAGCAATGTGTCATCCATCTTTGTTGCATGTCTTTCAATAAGAAATTGTTGGTAAAGGATAATAGAAGTAGTTTTATTTCTGTACCAAAAGAGATTATATCTAAATTTTGATTATGTACTATTTATCTATAAATGGTAGTATGATACAACGGCCAAGGCAAATATTAATGAAAATTTTAGATTGGAACAATGGAACCCCTTCATTCAACCACAAAAGATTCTAGGAAAGTTTGAGATGATTGATGATGTTTGTCGGATACGAAGTGGTTTAGATAAGTGTTGCCTGACTCAGAACCCTGCACCGAGTCAAAGCTCTTCAAGGATGTGAGTTCGAGTTGTTATGGGTTAATTGGCGGAGATGTTGTAGGTGATTTTGTTCTCATCCTTTAATCTTTTGTTTTTCTCTTTAATTAGACATCAATTTCGTGTTTCATTATGTTGGTGCTTTGTTTTTTAAAAAGACTTTGTTAACGAAGTTGCAGGAATAGGGTAGATGAAGTTTGTTTGGTCTTTGATTAGGATTTTGAGTCATCATCTCTTCTTGTGAGTTCTCTCTTGACGATGGCTTGATCTGTGTGGATTTTCATCATTTCTTGTGTTAAATTACAATGATTGTTGGTTTCTTTTGTTCTTAATTTGATCTTCAAGGTCTTTTCATTTATTATTTTCTTGTGATTATTTTGGTCCTTGCTTCTTTCCATTTTGTTGTAAGTTTTCAGTTTAGATTTTTTCACCTCTTCTTCTTCTTTATCTCTCTACGTCTTTTTCTCTACTTAGTTTGTTGTTGCTTTTGCTACCCTTTCCGATGGTACTAGTATCAGGCGAAAAGATGAATTTCTATGTATCATATTCAAAGTTATGTGTCTGTCTCAATTGATTTCAAACTTTGTAGTGAAGTGACGTTCATTATGGGTGTACCTTTTTCTTTCGGATCTATCGCTAGTTGGGTAGGACTTCTTTTTTCGGGTTAGCCGATGGATTAAACACACCAAAGTTTCGTTGTTTGGAGCGTGTAGGGTTTGCCCTTTTTTGTCATGGTTTCTTTTGTTGTACATTGAAATGATATCATTCCAATTATAGCTTGCCCAACACTTCTAAAGATATTTTGATATCTTAGTGTAGAAAATATGAGAAAATATTAGTCACGTCTTCAGTAATTTTTAATTACACATAGTGGTACAATAGTAAACGCGATCCAAAATGGTCTATATAATGCAAGTACCCAAACAGGTAGCTATTCGAGAAAATGGTGATCATTTCTCAAGTATTACTTCGTAAAACAAAAGAAAATTAGTGAGTTTGAGTTTAAATGGTCAAGTTTTTCACAACGATGTTCTAAGCGATCACAAAATCATCCATGTTCTTTGATTTAAATGGAGACTTCCACAAAATAATCTAAATATCATTAATATCAAAACCAACTTGTTCATTTTCAAGGTTGATGAATCATGAAAATGCCCTTAAAAACCAACCATATGGTGTATACATTGTTATCTACTTCAACTCAAACCTTTTACCTCTGACATAAATCCACTTCAAGTATGTTTTGATCTTCTTTTTGTTGGATTGAGTTTGAACGTCTTCTTTTAGAATAGGGGTGGCTAATGAGACGAGTTGTTCGAGCTTAGCTCGGTAAAAGTTTTGTTCAATGTTAATTATTGAACTAAATGAGCCGAGCTTGGTCATATTTTAAGGCTTGATTATAAACGAGTCGAGCTCAAATCGAGCTCAAGCTATTCTTTAAGAACTCAAGACTTGGTTGAATAATTAATTTTAGATTTTTAGTAAATTATATATAAACAATTATAACCCACAACCCATATCCATTGTTTAAAATAATGTTATATAAATAGTTAAATACAATGCCAATAGTTTTAAAGATTAATGTTGAATAATTAATATATATATATTTGATAATGATAGTTGAATAATTAGTATTAGTATACTATATGTGTAAATAGTTTTTGTTAGAATAACTTTTTCAAAATCATACTTACGTATGATTAATTAATTGGTTTCATTATATTACTTTGTGTGTGAGCATTATTTATTTGGTTATTTCCATGTTAAACGATATCTAATTTGAGCTCAAGCTTGTTTAAAGCTCGTTTGAGAAATAGATACTTTAACCGAAATTAAACACTTAGAGCATCTCTAATGGGTCTCCTAAAATCTAAATTATAGGAATTCCGAAAAAAATCATTCCCTAACGCGTCGTCTATAATTTTAGCAGCCGGCTATCCACGTAGGATGTGGTGGGCCGGTCTGCTAAAACTTCGTCCAAAATCGAACCAAAGATAGGATTATAGGAAAACCAGCGTGGAACTTTTTTTTTATTATTATTTTAATTCCACGCTGGTTCAACCAGTGTGGAACATTTTTTTTTTTTTTTTTATTCCACGCAAGTCAAACCGGCGTGGAACCTTTTTTTTAAATTTTTTTTTTTTACTTTTTTTTTTTTTAATTCCACGCAGGTCAAACCGGCGTGGAACCTTTTTTTAAATTTTTTTTTTAACTTTTTTTTTTTTTAATTTTTTTTTTTAACTTTTTTTACTGCCCCCAAGCCCAACCACGCGAAGCCCAAGTCTTCCACACTGGTTGGACCAGCGTGGAACAGAAAAATATTTCCACGCTGAAGATAAAAATTTGGCAAAAAAAATAGGAAATGCGTTAGGGATACCCCTGATATAGGTATGGAAGACTTGCTAAAAAAAGTGATGGGAAAGGAGGTGGCACCTATGTGGAGGCTAAATCGTCCCATGTGTAGGCTAAATATGGGAGACCCATTAGAGATGCTCTTAGAACTCGTAAAGCTCGGCTCGATAGCCACCTCCGAACATCAATCCCAATAAGTTGTTGTTGAGATTGCTGGTGAAGCTGGTGTGGTTCACAAGTGATGGTTGTCCATCTGATGATTTTGGGCTAGAGTTGAAGTTCCGGTGGATCTGCCACTTGTTAGAGGAACTAATGCTTCGGTTTTGGACGGTGAGAATGTTTGGGTTGATTTTGTTTATGATCATCTTCCTCAACCATTTTGAGATCGTTGCTTCTTGATCGGTCATAGTACCTCTAGATGTGATGTTTGGCCCCACCATCACCAGAAGTAGTGGTCCCACCTGTAGCAGATGATCAAGTGGAGATGAATGGAGGTGATGAGATGGAAGAAGCAGGACTGGGTGACGTGGATACACCTGAAGACTCAAGTTTGCAGCAAAATAATAGATTCCGTTCCACTGAATCAGAGTTGGGTGCAAGTTAACCTACATGGTCGTGGTTTAACCCGGAACCGTGAAGTTGCGTTACTGAGCCCAGATACTGGATCCACAACGAAAGAGGCCAATAATTGAAATTGAAACTGGAGAGTCATCTGGCAGACCCAAAAACCAGATTCTTGGTGGGGACTGGGAACCCAAGTACCCAACAATAAATCTATCTGCTTTGCATTTGTATCCAACTATCCAAGAGCTATTGGACTGATTTTGGGCCAACGAGGCCTACAACGAAACAATGCCACTGGAGTTATTACAACTTCTGGGTCTACTGCAACTGCTTTGCAATCTGGAGACTTGGTGCAACACAAGCAACTTACAGCTGACCAGCTAATTCAGCTCCGGGAAAGGGTTCTTCGTTACATTGAATCAAGGGCAAGTGCAAGTGTTGTGCCAAATGTCCAAGTCCAACCACGTGATCACCTTAAGAAAGAGGTTGATTTTACCCCTCTGCAGCTACGGAATATCGTAATCAGTAGTTCAATATGGCTATCTAAGTGGGCAAGTGGCAGGGTATCGTTTTGCTAAGTATGCACTATATATTGCTTGTATCAAAGGGTTTGCTCATACAATGTGGTTAAGGAGTTTTTTTAGGTAATGTTCCTGCATATTCCTTGATTGTTAGCTGTAATTAAGAGTGATCCTCTATCATTTTGTAAGTCTATTATGTATCTTTTGATGATAAGATTTGTAGGTCTAATACATAAGTGGGTTTATGTGTGGATTGAAACAGTCATTAGTCATTCCATGTACTCATGTACAGACGTACTTGTTAGCATGAACTCAAAACACATGGTTAACAATTTTAATTAAGAATGGTCATCAGCATGAAACAGAAGTATGTACATATTTGTGTCACAAGAGCTGAGGAGGGTGTTGTTGTGGGCTTGGTTTAAGGAGAGAATTTTTTGAGATTAGATTATGAGTTAAATAAATAAAAAACAAAAGCCCGGAAAAACTGGGCATGTGAGAATGTGACAAAACAGTACACACACACTCTCTCTCACTCACTTAGCTTGCATTAAATGCCTTTGTTCGCGGCGACTCTTATGCCAACATTCACACAAGTCCCCTCTTCATTTCATCATGCCTTGATTCTATTTTTATTTGCCTTTGTTTTTCTACTACACTCTCAAACAAATCTTTGCAAAATGGTGGATATATAAATAAACCATATACAGTATAGTTATCAAAAAAATATACTCCATAATCCATATACAATATGATTATAATCACATCTACTTTTGACTATTTTTCTTCATCATATATATGTTGGGTTAGGGGTGCTGATTGGGGCGGGGCAGGACGGGGCGGGGGAATAGTGTGCGGGGTTGGGGCGGGGCCAAATAATCCCCGTTTTTAGGCGGGGCAGGGCGGGGAACGGGGGCTTAAAAAAGTTCACCCCCATCCCTGCCCTGTATAGGTCGGGGACGGGGAACGGGGCGGGGACGGGGAATGTGACACTATATATGCTGCTTAATACTGAATATTTATATAGTTTTTCCAAAAATTTGAAACAATTATTTTTGAATAATACTACTTCATATTCTAAAATGCAATGGTAAATTACAAAAGTGTGATGAAAAAAAAATTACATAAGTGGGAATCAAAATAATCTAATCTAAATTCAAAAATTCCATTTCTAATCCTATAATACTCTCTTCTTTCTTTTGGATTGCAATATCGCGATCTTCAGCTTCAAACCAATCTTTTAAACATACAGAAGCTTCAACCAAAGGAGACACCAATCTACTCCGATAATCAGATAATACTCGTCTACCCGCTGAAAAAGCTGATTCTGATGCAATGGTAGAGATAAGCCACGGGGTGGGGATACGGGGTGGGGAACGGGGTGGGGTTTCAATCTATACAATGAAACCCATCCCTGCCCTGCTACCCATTGGGGCAGATACGGGGCGGGGCAAATATTGGGGCGGGGCGGGGAGATAAAAAACAGGGCGGGTCCGGGTGACGGGGCAAGTTGAGCACCCCTATGTTGGGTGCACTCTTCATTATTCATTACCTAAGGGTCTTGCATGTGTGAAACAGACATGAACACTGCAAGTTTAAATGATTTGGGGAATTCCTTTCAAAGTGATTAATGGAGAGCAGTGTGACTAGCTAGGGAGGTGATATGATAATAATTCTTGACTTTACACACAAAATTATTGCATTTGCAAGTTTTTAAGTAGACATTTTTTTCATTTGGATTTACAAGTTGTAGTCTTGTAGACTTGTAGACTTGTAGTAGATAGAAATAAATCTTACATATTAATTAGGTTTATGGAGAGAATAATTAAGCTAACTTATCAACTAGGGTTTAGACCATGACGACCAATAATTTTTTTAATAATCTTATCATAATATGGTGGTTCTAGACTTCTAGGTCCCATGTCTATATCATCTTCTCTAACTATAATTAAAATATGTTTGATTGGCATATATGTCTAAGATCTAAGTTTAATGCAATAAGGGGTACGTCCACATCCATGAATGAATAAAGAACACAAGTAATTCTTTACAAGATTCTTATGGGTTTAGCAACATGAAATAGAATAATAAAATGTCAACTCCCATGCAAACCACAAATACAAAACAATGAATTGAAGTGTCTTCTTGGCCGTAGTAGGGTCAAGGAATTCCTTATTTTCTTAGCAGCCCAACCCAAGAACAAATTTTCTTCTCCTCCAACTCATATAGTCATATAGTCTTCTCTGTTAATAAACACCTTACTTTAATCCTTCGAATATTTGTCCTGTTTGCTCTTGGAATCTCTCTAATCTCCATTTCTCAAGTAACACACACAAACTCATACATCGAGTCACATTTATATGTCTTTTAGCTTTACCTAATCTATATATTTTGATTCCTTTTTATGGGGATCTCTTTCCAAAGACTAGACCCTTTTATGTGAAGACAAACAATCCAAATTCTCTCCAAGAAGCCTTGGAAAGTAAATACTTGGATGTTTGGGAAAGATTGAGACATGAGACAACATGGGTTTTGATGACTTTCTGGGAAAAAGTCATCTTTTATTTTTTCTAGCTTCCTCTTCTGCTTCTAAAAATAGTAGTATTGTTTCCCTTGTTTTGTACATAGTTTGAACCTGTACAAACATTGAGGTTACTCTGCCCATTGATGAAATCTAGCTTGTTCATGTCATGTGTGAATGGAACTGGACATTTTGGGCATTTTCATAATACTCTAGAACTGCAATATTAGGATTCAAAGTTGTTTACAAATTTAGGTTGAATACTGATGATCAGAACACTATATCGGGAGGAACGATCTTGAAGAACAACAATCAAACCAGACCTGTTGAAAGGCTATTTCAACTCCATATTAAAAATGTTCTATAGACTGAGAGCTATCCATCTACTTTGGCATCTCCAGACATAGATGTCTTATATATTGTTCACAAGTTTCAAGATTGTCACTGGGATCATGACTAATACTATTATACATGGTTTGAAGATGCTGGGGAAGGTGGAAACTTAGGTCTACTAAGGGAAATAAACAATATGAAGAAGTTTGTCATACTGACCATTTTCCTGATTTTAATGTATTTTAACTATTGTAGAAATCTTCAAAGTGAAAGGTGAGACTGACTTCAGAGTTCACTTCCTCAGAAATACCAAGAAATAACTGATTTACCACATGTGATTAGATGAATTTGCATGCTTGTATATAATACCTTGTTCTAAATTCTAATATCAAAATAATTCTATTACTCATTCATCTACATTTGTAAATGAAAGAATTTTAATTGGAGAATATCCTCACCAAAATCTGTTACTATATCATTCTCCATTAATGTTTATCATTTATATCAATCAACTTATATTTTTTTTTTGAAAGAATGTCCCTACAATCAATTTCTTAACCTCAAAGTCAGCTTGATTTAATGGTTTAGCTACTCATCTGGTAAAATAAACTCTTAGTTTTGATGAAAAATGTTGTCACCACCATCCACCTGTCAGAATATTGAACTGATCCTAGCTTACCAACTGGGCAAAAAATATATTCTCTACTTTGCACATATGGTGAGACATTATAGCTATCATTTTCTTTGTAATTTGTTTAATGAGTATTGTTCATATTGAAGGTCTTGACGTCGGTATGTTTTGTTTCCATGCATGCGTCCGCATCAAACTTGACCATTTAGAGGAGATACAGAGTTCTTAAATTCAACAGAAAATGGTTTTATAGATTGAACACCTAAAAATTCAAATGATGTAATGTTCTTATGCATGTTCACATATATATGTTAGCACATTGTTGGGAATAACAATAAGAACAAAACAAAAGGTAATATTATTAAGGAAAGTCGTAAATTGATTGGCATGGTTGGCCTGTGTTGCTGAATCCCTAGTATTCTAAACACGTTACTGTTAAACATTCTGTCACAGCTCTGGAAAACAGTTTCAATGTGTTTTCTACCTTGGGAATTATTTACAACCAATAATTGGTACAGCCATGGCGAAAAATCATTCAATCGATGCTGCAGTAACTAATCATGCATGTGTAAGGATAAGTTTTGGTTGACAGGACAATTCATCAGAATGAATCAAAGAGTGTTCTACATGGTTTTTAGTAGTCTGGTAAAGATAGGAGATCATAAACAACACTACTGTCTGGTGTATATGAACTCTACTATGAAATTCCATTATATAATGAAGGTGGAATTTGTTTATGTATAAAACAATGTGTTCAGTCCCTAACAGAGGTCAACCAATTAAGATTATCACGGATAGGTAGGAGAGAGAGAGAGATCTACCTAGACAACCTGTCAAAGAAGGATCAAAAAGAAAGAAAGAAAGCTCAAGCAGTCACATGATCTCCAACAGTCCAAGAGAAGGGTATCACCTGTATCTTGTACATAAGATTGATTATTTTAACAAAATACCTTATGTTATATTTTTCTGTAAAATTATTGAGAGGTAACAAGTGGAGAGTCCGACCATTGTCCTCATTGGTATTAAATAAATTCTTATTATAAACAAGTTAATATGACCATAAAAGTCTAGGAATATCTCATTATGTGACGACTGTCGACTGATGAGTAGTGAAAGGATACAATGACCTTTCAAACCAAGGAACAAAACATACCATTCATTAAAAGGAGGAAGAATGAGTTGAAACATCTTCCCCCTTGTCCTCTACTAAACCTTCTTTTCTTTCTACATTTATCAGATTTGTAGCGATATTGTTTTCGATCTTATATATACACCAACTTGTTAGAACTCTATGTTATGCATCATCCTACTGAAACTTCTGGCTGGACAGCAAGTGATACTAATTCATCATCAAAGGTAGGCGGTGTCGGATTTAGTTTCCTCTTGTTCAGTTGGAGGAGCTACTCTATTCAAGTGTTCATACTTTTGTGTTTCGATATGATGCTGTTTTATTTGTCGTTTATGGTACTAAGGAGATCATATATACTTTTTTAGTTTGATCTTGTTTGGATAGTCATCCTAAAGATGAAGTTATGCTGGTATCTATAGCTAGTATATATCAACAGATTTGGATCACACATCTACTTTGTTTTGTTGAGTGAGAGATTTTTCAAATCAATCTGGTAAATTTACCAATATGTGGAAGTGTGGAACACTTCTAATTTACAGTAAAGTTATCGCATAAAGTTGTTCTTGTTTACTTTTGGAAAATCACAATCTCAACTTGCTAAATCACATGAAATCTAAAGTACCACCTTCAAAGTTGTACAAATATTTGGTATTCTCATGAGATTTGTTCTATTGAAGATCATATATCTATATACTTTTTTGTTGAGGTTATTAGTCTTTCATAAGAAAAAATTGAGTAAATTCCTAATCACAATCTGAGATTGTAGCAACTAGCAAGGTGTTAGAAATCTAATAGATAAAAGAAACAAAATTTTGAATGGATAATAGAAGTCGCAGACCATGCATATACTAGTTAGATCATATGCTTAATATATAATGACACCTTTCTTCTACTTTGAACAAGAGATTCATTGATCAGTCGAGTTAATACAACATCATGAGTAGTAAACAATATGAATGAATTGAATTATGTATAACATATGATAAACTCTATTCATATTCCAAGAAAGTAGGACTTTTTGGTGTTTGTGTACAATTTTTGCACTTTTTCTTGATCAAAGGAAACTTCGATTTTTAAAGACATGCAAGTGAAAAGAGTCTAGATGATGTAGCACTAAGTGAGTCTCAATCGAGTAATTAAACTGGCATGGAAACTATCAATTGTTGGTACAAGATGTCCGAATCAGACTTTTTAGGATTTCTTCCACCACTATTCTAATTCTTAATGTTTTGTTTTCCAATTCAAATGTCATTACATACGGGAATATACTTATTCAGACATACTTCTGGATACCGCTAACCTTTTTTCTTCCTCTAACAAATCATTTAACTAATTACTGCAGCGGGATAGCAGCTACAGAAAATTCCATATGAGGAACTGAGCAATATAAAAAAGAGGAAATGGCTGAGAGATTGCAGGTCTCAGCTGATAGAGAAGAGAGCATAGGGAGTGACAACGAAGCTCAAAATCCATCTCCATTGTCCTCCCAAAAGTTCTCATCCTTTGATTTGAACGAAAATGCTTCGAGTGAAGAGGATGAAAGTACTACTGAGGGAGCTGATCCAACTTCTGATGCAGCCGACAAGACAATGACAAGTGACACATCAAGTCAAAACAATGAAACTGTTGATGGAATTGCACGCTCAAGTACAATCAGACAGTACGTTCGATCTAAAATGCCTAGACTCCGTTGGACACCCGATCTCCATCTTTCTTTTGTGCATGCTGTTGAAAGACTTGGGGGACAAGAGAGTAAGTGATATTAAGGTTTTTTGCCTTTTGCTTTATTTTGTATGTGTTCTCCCATCTTCAATAAAACACTTGCCATATTATTCTTATTTATGAATTAATATTAATATTAATATTATGGATTACTCACTTTTTCAAAATTATCTGGTGCAGGAGCAACTCCAAAGTTAGTACTCCAACTAATGAATGTGAGAGGACTAAGCATTGCTCATGTAAAAAGCCACTTGCAGGTAAAAGTTCAAAACAAACTATTTCAGCTTATTTCAGGTTTGTTATACGTATTTTAATTCACTTGTATTCATTTGTTTCCTTTTGATATTTTTTGAATCAGATGTATCGAAGTAAGAAGCTTGACGATTCTGGGCAAGGTAAAGTCTGATATATGAAAATCTTGTAAATAGATATTTCTTTGGAGCTTTTCCGTCAAAATGACTTTAATTTCTCGTTCTTTTGATAGCATATTAATATTTTGTCAGAAAAACTCTCACAAAATTAAGTTTCATTCGTATAGTGTTATCACAATCAAGCATACCTATGCAAGGAGGTCCTAACATGTACTACCAAGGAAGCAGTCATCATCATGGACACTTCAGTGACAGAATGGACCCATTTGTGGCAAGCAATATGTATGAGTCTAACCATCCTCGAAGAACTTCACAGTTTCCACTGTATCAGCAACCATTTGATATGAAAGCTAGTATTTCAAGGTTAGTAATAAAGTTGACAAGAAGGACAAGGAAAGTGTTTAATATAATAGTTCTGAATTTGATCTAATAGTTATGTTTCCTCTATATACAGGCACCAGGAGTGGATTTTCACTCAAGGTAGTATGATAAGGCCATTATCACTTAGAGGAAAAGATCTGGGATTAATGAGTTCGCTATCTGAAACAACTTTTGCAAATGATACAAATCTGTCGTTGAACCCACATTTATTCGAAAGAAGGAACACAATGACTGGAAATCAACCTATTAGAGCTAGTCGATTTCTTGAACAGAAAAGGTGGCCACCACGTGAATTTTCTCACAATGTCAGTTGGGCTGGGGGTAGCTCACAAAATCTATCCCACAAAAATTGGGCAACTTCAGGATCCACCGATATGGCCAGCACCAAGCAACAGTCGTGGTGGAATCAAAGTAATAATAGTCGGCTGCAATCCAGTGCGCGTGATCCAATAGTTATACCGGATAACGTTGAACCTGGGTTTGAGCCTCCATTTCGGCTTGAGGTAAACCCATTTTTTTTTCTCAACATTTCATGCAATATGTTTTCGGCTTTTAGCTACTTCAGAGTTCTTATTTTCAAACCTATTTTCCAAAAATTTCAATGCAGTCACTGTGGATGAAAACAGACCAATCCAAACACAGATCAAAAGAATTGGTGAGGACGGATGGGAAATTGAGTATAGACAACAAGTTGAAAGAGAAAGAATGTTTGCCAAATTTGCAGTTGAGTTTGACAAACAACTTTGAAATGGAAAACAATGAAAAGGCTAGAGAGAGTACAAATGATATCAACACTGCACTGTCTCTTTCCTTATTCCCTTCTTCAACAAGGCGACCACAAGAAACACAGCCTACTACTGAACAGCTGAAAGACACTTCACAATGCAAAACATGGATGCTACAAGCAGCAAGTTGCTGTAAGGCCACATAGAGGCTGAGTACTTAGGATCTGACCATGCTGATTTTAGCATAGGAGTGAGATCATTTAAGTACTTGTCTTAGAGGTCATAAAACAGCTTAGTTTTATGTACAATAATCAAGTATAATCTTTTTTAGTTTAACATTTGTTAAGCATTACCTGCTAATCTGCTATCAGATGATGCATGCCCTAGCTTAGTTAGCTAATATGTTTTTCTAATACACATTTCATATCATCCACTCCATTAAGAAACTAATATACATGTAGGTTGGTTACTTGTTAGGTGAAGTAATTAGTTTTCCATTCCTTGATAACACGAGTTTTTTAAGGAATATTTGCTAGTTTTTATCAGTTTGAATAAAAGCCTACCCCAATGTACAACGTATGCATGATTCACGAGAGGGTGACATGGGACTTTATCAACATCTCAAAACGATTACAGTTCTTCGTCTTTGGATCGAGTAGAATATGCTAATTTCGATGCATGCAATCTTTTGTTATATAGCAAGCACAGAAGAAGGGACAATCTCAGAAAACGTAACATTAAAAGCAAAGAATTTTTTAGCATTTCAGCAGTGTGTGGGTGAGTGTGTGCAACCTGGATGTTACAAATGGTTACTAATATGAATCTAATCATCTATATTAATACATTATGCTGTATGATGTAACCCTTACTAAGATTAGTTAAGTACCTTTATATATAATCCAATGAAAGGCAGGAATCCATTTGTATGGTGAGCAATGCAGATAGCTAGTAGAGAAAAAGAAAGGGTGCTGCTTTCATTTGGGAAAAAACCTTTGTGTTCTTCACAAGTAATAGATGCAATATCATAATTTCTTGTAGCTTCAATAATAAAATCAAGAGAAGTGATGATCTTCTCCCACTTTGTAATTAGGGTTTGTCAATCAACCTGGAAATGGGGCTTTTTGTGTGGCCAACAAGAACCCCACATTTCTAGACACATCTCAAACAATGGACTGGGCTTCAGCCCATGTAATTTCTCCTTGATCAAATTGGGCTTTTAGGTGGAAAACAATGTGACAACTGACAGATAATGCTAAAGGATTTTTCCTCCCATGATCTCTGCAAATTCTCACTTTTCAGTTTTTGAATCACAGGAATGAAGTGATTATAAACTATAAAGTACTGAATGCTGTGAATCACTGAATGTTGGAGTATTCTATTTAGAAAAAGGTATGATCCAATTTGTGAAACCTGACCCTACATAAATGCAGAAATAATTTTCTTCACCATTATATTCGAGAAAATGGCGAGAATGTTATTCATATTTATTTATTTGTTCCATTTTATGATCAAGTGTTCAACCAGCCTCACATCAAGATGTGGTCAGGTCGATCGGAACCGCAGGTGCTGAATGCACCTGCCTGAAGATATTCTTAGCCTCATTTAAAATTTTATATGAAAGAAAGTGACTGAGAAATAAAGTCCACATATTGTAGTTGTGATTTGTGATCCAAGTATCCAACCACAAATTTTATTTTTCCAAAAATTCTAAAAAAAAAAAAAACACACACACAAATCCAATACATGCATATTAGCTTATTGTAACCAGAGCTGCAGCTTTATTGTCTTCTTTTGCTCGACCCTGTGATTCATAATTCATATCCAAACTCATGCCAAAGGGAAAAAACTACTACATATGTAATGATCATTTCAAGCTACAGAACAAATAATAACAGAGACAGAATGGCTAAAGACTGAATCTAGTCATGTTGAAAGAAGGAAAGTGTCCACATTTGATAAATAATCATGATGTTTGCTAACATAAAACCATTATTACGCACGCGAGTTTGTTTTATTTATAGAAACAAGACATGGAAGATGGTGGTTGTGGTTTGTTTGATTAAGTTTAACAACCTCCACCACCAGTTACAATAACCACCGGAGTGTGCTTACGACGAGGTTTCCCAGAATTGTCTGGATCTTCACCACATGCCAATAACACCATTGAAATTATAGAGACAGACAGAACAATCATGCAAATGAAAAGCATCCCGCTCGGAATTTGAAACAGAGAAGCTTCTCCCATTCTGCTGCCTTGGTCGCCAATGACATCAATCATTCTAGCCATTGATAATATCCCCAGTTTCACTAGAGACCCCATCCTTTATATAGTCATTTTAAGTGTCTACACTCTAATTGTATAGACAAGTTTTTCAAACATTTGCTTTCACTGCTTTATTCAAACAAAGTAGACTTGAGTCATTCAAACAAAGTAGGCTTGCTTGGGAATTTCCACCTACAGGAAATAGCTAGGTATGTTGGCTAAAAAGATCTCCTTCACTAAAACTTACTTTCAACCAACTCAGTCCGCAATTCTGGACAAATCTCTCAGATATTTCAGCATTATTTCACAATACATCATAGAAAATTCATGTCACAATTAAGTTACTTGCCGAAAATCCATAAATAAATAACAAACAGTCGCCACTGAAATGTACTGCTTAACAAATGGAGTGAAGATATCCTGGACTACTACAGCCCTAGACTAGTGGGGAAAGCTCAAGATATTGCAAGAAACAATGTCTCGGCTCAAGGAAAAGAAAAACCTTATAGGACCCTTATTAGTTTCCATCACCTATGACTACAATGCTTTTAGATTCTTTTGATTTACTTTGGAGTGCAATTTCATCTCTGAGTAGGATTCTCACAAGCAGGCATGGAATTACGTAGCAAGAAAAAAAAATCCCTTTGATAAACATCACAAAAGAAAAACATCTACAGTAGGAGGGCAAAAGAATAAAACAAATAGGTAAAAGGCAGACAATAGGTAAGAGGCAGGATAATTAAAGAGCGGGGTTATAAAGGGCAATAAAAAACAAGAAAAATATAAATTATAACAACAAGAGACCAGTTGGGAGAAGGTTCTCGCAACAGTAAGAGTTCCTTGGAGAAACAGGTTCCCCTTGAGATGCAGTATGAAATAATAATCTCCCTATGTTAGAGTTAAATGCTATATCTCTGAAGGAATTAAAAAGACTTGTGTACATTATGAATTATTTAGATGTACCGCTCATCTCGTTTTTTTTTTTTTTTTTTTTCAGTTAGATAACTATAATTAACTCATCTTCTGTTTGACATTGCAAGAAATTTCTAGCCTAGTCCTTTTGCTGGAATCTGAACAAGGAACTCTCAAGCCAATTCTTCCTTATCGCTCTACTTAATTAGGTGGTGGTCCATTGATCAAGAATTTCGATATTTGGGAAGGATCGTATTATCATGGTTATCCAATATGAAGGGATTCAAGTTGTTCAACGTTTGGAATCTGAAGTTCTGAACGATTTCTCATGTCCTTCTGCAGTAGAGATGGCATCAAGAAACAACATAAAACAAAAGGATCGCATTATCAACACAAAGGCCACTTACATTGGGGTAAGATGTCCAAAAGGCAAATAACCCATCACCATTCAGAATGTAAGTGTTTAGCAGACCAACTGGCCAGGCTCTGGGTGGTTGTACCAAAAGGTCCTGGGTTCGTTTCACACTTACATCAGGGTGGGGATTTTATTTCCTCATATCTAATTGCTTGGGTTTGTAACCAACAGGCAACAACCACTATTTATAAAGAGGGCTTTCCCTGTCAAAAAGGTGTGATTCATCATTTCAACAACCCTTGATTGGAAACCCAGCAATGATAGTTATGACAAGATGCATTAGGAACTGAAAGTGAAGGAAAGTTACTTTCAAATAACACACACATTCAACTAGAGAAGGCAATTGGGAATTCTGGAAATTTATAAATATAAATGCCCACCTCTATGCTGACAGATTTATGTAAACAGTTAAAAACAAATGTTATGTAGGCTAAGAGTTGCAAGGATTCTGTCTCTGACTGAAACATGCTTGGAAAATATTATATACATTTGCTTATTACAGAAACGGATGCTCCTGATTCATCTTGTGATCAATGACAGAAAGGTACAGAACTTCAAAAGCACCAAACAGACATGACTTTTCATCAAATTGACATGAGAATTGCCCATGGAGATATAGAACAGAGAATAAACAGTAACGGACTTACTTGTGCATTAGCAGTTTGGAAAGGATAGGATTTTGATATGTAACACTGTAGAACAGAAGAGATGAAATTAGCATGCTTATTCATATAATATCCAAGTAGTTTATTAAAACAAGAATAGTATGATTACCTTTGAACTCATTGACTTGTACGACCGTGTGAGTTAGTACATGTCACATGCAACGAAGAACTGACCTTTTAACTCTTATGTTTCAGATTGTTGTGGAAAGGGCTTTGTTAACTCCTAAACAAATCAGCAAAACAATTAATGTACTTAGTTGATATCCATTTCTAATAAACATCTAATAAAAGATAAAATGACGACTTTACCTCTGAAAACCGTAAATGATTATGGTGAGCATGGGAAGTCTTAACAATGGTTTCCCACTTTGGATCAATAGTCTTTGAAGGCTGTTTTCTCGAAGCACCATTCTTGGAGGATATTGAAGGCAATGTACGCCAAAGCCACGACTCAGAAGGTGATTTTGGCAAAGGTGGTGGAAGAGGATGCTGTAAAGAGCACACAATAGAGTTTCCAGGATCCTCTTCTTTCAACGATTCTGGTTTGGCAAACTCTAGGTTTCCATTAGCGTGCACTTTGGAAGACATTATGGCCCTGACTTCTTGATCACGAACATCACCTTTTCTGTGGCGTTCTGTTTTACCTGAGTGTTTTACAGGACTTAATCCACCAGGGGAAGACCATAAATTGGAACTAACAACTTCTGACATATTTGATTTTGAAATTTCCCTTTCTTGTGAATTAGCCAAGTTGTTGACATCCCCAGGGAAAGATACAGCACAAGGAGGCTCATTGATTTTTCTACATCCTGTCAAAATCTCAGACTCTTCTCTGCAATCAATAATCCCACAGGTATCTGAAGAACTCAAGTTTGAAATTGAAGTTTGCATATTTTCAGAATCAACATACAGAGTTTTTTCAACCATTGGGCTTAAGGAGCCTGACCCCCATTTACTGTCTTTAAATGGAGTAGAATTGTTTGTCTCGATGGTTTTAACTTGTTTAGGAACACCAAGAAAACCCATTCCTTCTTGAAAAGGGGACTGAATAACATCTCTACGGAAAGGGGATATCCCACCACCCCCTGAATTCTTGTGGGGGGATGAACCATCAGGTGTTTGAGAATCACTCCATAACGTTAGTTGGTTGGATTCACTTGTCATCTTACTCTCGGCATCTAGTGGTTGAAGGCCACTTATTAGTTTGTGTTTATAGACTGCTTCCCAATTGTTCTGTCCAAAGAGAAGTGTTAGAAATCAACAGAAAGCTCTACTTCTAAGGCCAACAGATGATCTCAGATTAGTTAAGTTACCTCATTATCAGTTGCGCTGTATGATACATTATAGGCAGGTTTAACATGTGTGCTAAACGTACGGACAGAAGGATAAGGAGCCCGGCTTCTAATTTTCACCCCTGGAACAGGATTTAAAAGGCAAAAAGAATTCTTCAAGCAAAATTTGGGCAGTAACCCACAAGCTTTAGCTGAAGAATTTCTAGTATCACCATAGTCATCATCTTCATCTTCAGTTTCATCGTCAATTGTTTCTTCAACATATTGAGGTATGTTACCTCTATAATGATAGACTGGAGGTCTTCTATTTGCATCCACTACTTTCTTCACCATTATTGGTTGCTCACGGGGTACTGGTTGCCTCCATGAAGCATGCTGAGGTGTATCTGAAGCCATTGCTTTGGCTGCAGGCAAGAATCGGTCCATCATGAAATCCCGAGTTTGCCGATCAGTTGAGGATGTTCCTGATCTTTTTACATTCGTGTCATCCAGTCCACTTATACCACTTACACTACAGTTAAAGAAGGATGATTCAGTTCGTGATAGAGTATCCAAAGCATCTGCATACAGATCATCGCCATCCTCAGACTCAGAATCTTTCTTTCCTTTCGTTCCCACTTTGGAGCTCTCCAATGTAGGTACATTGCCATTCATAGGTGAAACATTTTGATGAAAAACCAGTCCATTATCTTTGTGAGGCCTAACTGTAGTCTTTTCTTCAAATTCCTTATCCCAAGACTGCGGTCTAACTTCTCGAGTTCTCCCAGGAGGAAGTTTAGGAGCAACAAGAGGTCGACTTTTAATGGAACGATCTTGAAAACCTTCTCCATCCTTGCGTCTCCCAGGGATCTGCTCCCACATAAATGGAACTGCACCAGGATTTCTCATTGGTCCTGATTTCAATTCAGATATATAATAAGGAGGAACATAATGTTTATTCTCAGTCTTCTGAATTTCCTTTCTGCCTTGTGCCGGAGATGAAAATCGCCTAACTGATAAAAGTGGTGCATTGAAATCCAATTGTTTATCCTCCATTGAAATTTCTAAGAATCTCCAAACCAAAATTACCCCTTCAATTCTTCAATTCTAAATTTAATCTGGCAGAGACCCTGCATTAAAAAACCCACAATCCCACTTCAAACAATTTCACATAAACAAGACTAATAACAATTTACTGAAGAAACCCAATTTCTGTGAAAACAACATAAACAATACATATATTGTACTAAAACAATCTCAAGTTTGGAAATCCTACTAAAATACTTGAATTAACATTTTTCCATAAAAATAAAAAAATGAAGATGAACAGATATTGAATTCATGTGACTATTGGGAAAAAAAAGATCTAAGTTTCTCACAGATAACACTTGAACTATAAGTCATTAATTGAACTGATCAGTTTCTATAATTCTATTGATCTGAGATTGACAAGAAAAACTTAAAAGCTCAGTTCAACATCAAGAACACAAGATATTAATTCAAAGAGAAAAAGAAAGAAATAATAATATATATCTTACATGTTAAGAACCAACGATTCAGAATTTCTTTGTTTTTTTTCCCGGGAAAATGAGAGAGAGAGAATGTGTGTAAGAAGAGGTTTTGTTTCTATAATAATAATAATAATAATAATAAGAGAGATTGAACTTTGAAGTGAAAGTTATTACAGATAACCTTCTTTGTACTCTTCTTCTTCTCTTTCACTTTTGCTTACCCAGTTGTTAGATTTTTGTCGAGATGTGTAACACTACAAAGACGTATGAGTATGACTTTACTTAAGAGGTTTCTTGCTGGGATCATGTGAATGACATTTATTATGGTCGTAGAAAGCTTTGAAGTCAGATTCGCACTCACCCATTGTTTAATTAATTATCTTACCACAGTCCACAGCTCCATTTTCTGTCCACCTTTGCAGTAGTACTAGTACATGGCTTTGTCAATCAGAAACAGCCATTTTACCTAGCAACATACACTGACCAACTATTCACCGGCCTGCCGATTGCGAAATGCCATTGACAACATTAACGGCAAACTGTCTCAGATTTCCCCCTCTTGAAAAATGCCATTAATTTGGCCAAAAACATGTTCAACATTTGCGTCTTTTATTACTGGTATGAATAAAGATTGCAAGTCAATGATATTGGTAGTTTTGCTTGTACATTTCGAGGTACAGTGTATTAAATAAATAGGGTGTGAGTTCGTTAGCCACTTACCTATCAATTGAGGTGTGATTTAGAGGCAGAGAGGTATAATTGTAAATGAGTTTTTTTTTTAATAATTTTCATCGAACAAATTATCAAGAATAAATGAATTTATTCTAAAGTTAATAATTTTTCTTTTTATGTAGAAAATTCAAAAGTTTATATTCCATTGGATAAGAATCATGAAAGAAATACGTACATGTGGTGGTCATCATTCATCAATATCATTCCATGCATTAACAGTAATACTTATTTGAATGGTTCATATAATGGGAGATCGAGATAGCTAGCTAGCCTAACATATGAAAGTCATGATCTTGAATATTGCATGGCAATATAATATGGTCCAATGGTCATTTAATATCATTATGTAAATGTTTCATAACTTGGAAGATATAGCCTAACATCTTAGGGTCAATATATTAAATGAATGTCCATAATATTGATGATGACTTTATAGTTCATGAATATCATTTTAATATAAAACTATCTCACATTCCATTATTGAAGTAGTACCCCACTTTGAAAGTTTTTTAGAGTATAACTTACATAACTGAGAGAGTGA
Organism: Aquilegia eximia; assembly: GCA_023053565.1. Taxonomy (NCBI): domain Eukaryota; kingdom Viridiplantae; phylum Streptophyta; class Magnoliopsida; order Ranunculales; family Ranunculaceae; genus Aquilegia; species Aquilegia eximia. The sequence continues at coordinate 14,308,479 of JALIGU010000001.1, forward strand.
GAGATGCTTTACAGAGCAGTAGAGATTGATAAATGAGAATAAAGGATCCAGAGTGCTTTCGTTTTTATTCGATCGATTTGGCACGTAGGCCTCCCCACAAACTTCAATTCCTTTGGAATCAATCCTTTCTTTCATTTTGAAATAGACACAAATTTCTTATATAAAAAGCACAGAACTTATTGACTACATATGGTACTGATACATCTTTTAGCTTAGATATGATACTCATTGATAATCTATTCATCTTGTTACTTTAATTAAGGAGATTATTTCATCTTTAATTACACTGATAATATTGTCTTGCATGCATGAGAATTTTTTTAGATGACCTGTGAGCTGTTTCGATATGAAAGTTCTAAGTGCCAAGGTGGCTAAGCTAAGTCTCAATGCGACACATCAATTGATTAAAATATGATTAATTATGATAATGCATTGCAATCACACAACGGGATTCCCTTGGATCACACATTATGAAACCGGCACGAAGTGGTTTGACATCAATTTTGTGACAAAGTGTCCTTGGTTATCTCGCCTTGAATTCATTGTTAGGAAAATCAAGATGTACGCATGGTCGTCTCGTGTCCTTCGTGTCTCTTGGTTCTGTCCAGGAAAAGTTATTGGGTTCTGGACGTACGTACCGAGTTAGGACGTACGTACGTCCACTGAAGCAGCAAACATCTTTTGGTCAGGACGTACGTACGCAGTTAGGACGTTCGTACGTCCAAGCAGGCAGCAAACTTTTACCGTGTGGGGACGTACGAACGTTGATTCGACGTACGTACGTCCAATATCGATTTTCAGTATTTTGGCCCATTTTCCTTGGTTTCCAACCCTAAGTATAAATAGGGTTTCTCTTCCAAAGAACAAGTCAGTTCTTTGGCCGTCCATTCTTCTTCTAGTTCATGTGTTTTGGTTTAGGTTGTGGTATTGAAAGTGTTTGTGGCTATTGAACTCAATTCCCTTTCTTCCCCCTTCTCTCAATTCATATCTTTGTGATCTTCAAGAGTTATTGTAAATTCGGCTTCGAGTCTTCTTGTGTGTTCATCAAGAAGTCGAGTGTCTTGTGCGTACATCAAGGTGCTCTGGTGAAGTCAAGGTGTTAGAGATAACCAGGAGTATCAACTCGCAGTGAGTGCAGGTAGTTGATAGGTTTGTACATCTCTTTTCATCTAGTGGATTATTTTGTTGTCGCGAGGACAACCGTGGACGTTTCCCTGTTTGGGTTTTACCACGTTAAAAAACCCTGTGTGTTATTTACTTTCTGCGTATTGTTTGATTGCTTGTTTGAATTTACAATTGTTATACTAGCACTATTTGTAGTTTCTCAATTGGTATCAGTCGCTGGGGGCTGGTTAAGGAGCGTAAAGGCTCACGCTAACGATCAATAGTGCTTTATGGAACCTCACAAGGTTGCTACTTCAAGTCTTCCTCCACAATTCAGTGGAAAAGACTTTGGTCATTGGAAAGTACGGATGCGAGCTTATCTCCAAGCCTTAGGAGAAGAAGTCTGGCTTTCTGTTGTCACAGGGTGGAAAGAACCTCTGACTACTACAGGTACTGGTGATACTGTTGTTACATCACTGACGCCACGTGAAAAGTGGACGCCTGAACAGAAGTTGTTGGCAAATTATAACAACAAGGCACTCAATGCTATTTTCATGGCATTAAATGCTAGTGAGTTTCGTCGGGTACAAGGCTGTGAAGAGGCTAAAGATGCATGGAACAGGCTTATCTGTACACATGAAGGTGACGAAACAGTCAAAGAAAGTAAGCTAGAACTGTTAACATCTCAGTTTGAGAATCTACGGATGGATAATTCTGAGACCTTTGATGATTTCTTTATTCGTCTCCAAGACATCATAAACTGCAGTGCGGCTATTGGTCATGCATTACTGACACACAAGTGGTACGTAAGATATTGCGTGCTTTGCCTCCTCGGTTTCGTTCTCGTAAGGATGCCATCACTGAGAGTAATGTGATTAAGAACATGTCCATCGAGACACTTGCTGGGAAACTAAGGACATGTGAGATGGAACAGGCTTTGGAAGAACCTTTGAAGAACAAATCTGTAGCATTCAAAGCTACATCGTCTAAAGAACCTTCCACAGGACCTTCTGATGATGAAGAACAGGATGTGGATGATAACTATGCGTTTCTGTCACGTAGCTTTCAGAAGATTCTGAAATATCAACAGAATCGAGACCCTCGAAAGCGATTTCCTGATTCCTCAAATGCTCCTAGGAGTCGTGGTTTTGAGCGATTCTCTGTGGATGGGAGAAGAGCTCGAGTTGATCGTAAAGATGTCCAATGTTACAAGTGTCGTGAATATGGACACTTTGCAAATGAATGTGACAAGAAGGTGGATCGCAAACCTGGTGATAATTCCAAAGCGAACCTCACAGTAACATGGGATGATTCAGATGAAGATGATGATGGAAATCTCTCAAATGTTGTCTCCAATTATGTGGTCTTCAGTGCATCCCTGGATGAACATCCAGGAGGTATTGTATCCTCTACTGATGATATTAATGTTTCTGATTCTGGTGTTCATGCTACTACTAGTGAATTATGTGATATGTATAAGTTTTCCATGCAACAAGTAAAGTTGCTTGAAAAAACTAACACCGTCTTGCAGGATCAGGTAGATAGTCTTGGGCAGGATATATGCAATCTTACAGGTGACTCCAACATGTTGAAGGAAGAATTTGTGAAGGAAAAGGAGGATTTCCAAGTGCGTATTGCCACTCTGGAAAAACTGAATAATGATCTGGAGACACGGTATCGATCCCTTGTATTGGAGCATGAGAAAGTAAAAGCTGAGTTGTTTGCTGCTAACAAACAATTGGTTGGGTTTGGTAAAGCAAGTGCTAACCTAAACTCTCTGTTGGGAATTGGTAAATCCCATTCAGATAAATCTGGTTTAGGTTATGACGCATCTGTTCCTCTTTCTACTGCTAGCACTTCCCGCACTACCTTTGTGCGACCAACAAGTGTCGCTCTTCCTGCTCCTGTGCAGGTGTCTAGTGTGGTATCACCACCCAAGGTTACTCATGTAAAGCATGTCCGGAAAAAGAATTTTAGACACAAAGGCTTTAAATGTCTAATATGTGGTCGCATGGGTCACACTTCTGCTTTTTGTTGGAATAATTTGTATCCTGCTCATCATCCCTCTTTTGCAGGTAATTCATATTGGAACAAGTCTTCTACTTTCTCCATGCAGGCTCCATACATGTGGAATGGCTATGCTCCGTGGGGTTTACCCAGAACTTCTCCTTATGGAAATCGTCCTCAAACAACACCCATGCCTACTCCACCACCACATTTCTGGGATAGGAGTATGGATGCATCCAGGAAAATAGTATCTCACATGGCTCGTTTGGTTGAACCAATGCCTTTATCATGGTATCTTGACAGCGGTTGTTCGCGTCATATGACAGGTGATAAGACTCTAATTGGTAACCTGACTCTTGGTTATGGAGGTAAGGTTAGGTTTGGTAATGGTAAAATGCTTCAGGTTGAAGTTAAAGGTAACTTTTCTGAGGTTGGATCGCTCAATAGTCATGAGCTTCTTTTTGTTAAGGGTCTTAAGTCCAATCTATTGAGTATTAGTCAGTTATGTGATGCTAAGTTTAAGGTTGTGTTTGAGGATAATATGTGTGGTGTTTTTGATTCCAATCATATCTTGGTGTTAACTGGTAGTCGCTCATCTGATAACTGTTTCATTGTCACTACACCTCTTCCGCATTCATATACCTAATGTGTTCATTGGAACTGTTTGTGTTTAGGATGTTTAGGTTCAGTCATTTCTTATTGTTGTTGGTATTGAGGACATACTACATTCTCTATTGTGTGGATTCCATTTTACAGATGTTTCTAGTTTGGCGTCCTCAACTGTTTTTGTGTCATGCATAGTTGTAGGGTTACATTATACTCTCTTCGTATTGGTAGTTTCTTGCATGATGCATTTACATGTGGTTGGCTTGTCTTTTACAATACCTGCATAACTCCAGTTTTTCTATGGTTTCTTTTCATGATCGTTGTTTTTCTTTTATATTTACTCACCTCTTGTAAATGGTCAATTACTCACAAAATCCCCAGCCATTTGAATGTCTTGAGAGCATACTCATTTGGCTAAGAACCCGTTGGGGCTGTGAGGGTCATGCTCTGACGGATGCACTCAGGAGATGTTAGTTCTTGTGTTGCACGTTATCATGGTATTGCACTTCTTGAGTGTGTTTTGCCGAAAAGATGTAGGCTACACCCTACCCTCGTGTTCTGGTAAAAGATGGAGATACTTTATACTCCCACACGGGAATGGCATTTTTTTTTAACAAAAAAAAAAAAAAAAAAAAAAGGGAATGATAAGTGTCTGTCTCACTTGTCTAGTTGGAAGACAATAGAGAAAAAAAAAATTTCTGTGTTTCCTTGGTTTTGTTGTGCTCGGTTTCCCCTTCTCCTTGGTCTACTTGCAAAAGACTTTCAATGTATTCAATGATCATTTTTTAGTTTGTTTCCGGAGGTTGGTATTGGTCTATCAGGTTCTTCTACATGCTTGCATCATTCTAGTAAGTACCATGCCATGGTGTATGATGTCATTCTTCGATTTTGCATTGTCTTGAGGTTGAGGGTTGTTTATACTGTATTCGGCTGTAATTGGAATCCTTATGATAAGTAGAAGTGTTTTCTTGTGATGTCTCTCAATATTTGTTCTTGGTAGTTCTTTGGTTTATTATCTGACTGTTTGGGTGGTTCTTCAATTTTTTTATATATATATATATTTCAAAAAAAAAAGGGGTTCGTACGAACGCTTTCATGACGTTCGTACGTTTAGGTGGGCAGATCTTTTTAAACGTACGAACGCTCCTAGGACGTACGAACGTGATCTTAGTCAGATGTTTGGTTTTTGGGTCCCGACGTTCGAACGTTTTCAGAACGTACGAACGTTCGTCATACAGTCCGGCCCATTTGTGTTTAAATTCAAATTTTTTGAACCAAAGGCTAACTGTTACATCAATCGTGCCCCTTTCTTCTCTCTTGCACGAACATTAGGAAGCCTCCACCTTCCCTCAACGTCTTTTGTTTGGTCTTTCTCTTCCTCTTCTTCTTTGGTGGTTGTTTATTGCTTCTCTCAAGCAGTTTTTTTTCCTCCTTGGTGTCCACTCTGTTCTTTATCAAGTAAGTGAACTCGACTCCTTCCCACATTCTTCTTTTTCTCCCTCTCCTTCCTCTCTTGGTATTGCATGATTATTCTCTTAGTTTTGTTGAATTGCATGGTTAGTTTAAATTTTTTTTTGGAATTGTTTATTTCGGTTTATATTGATTGTGTTGGTTAGTCTTTCACTTCATCTCCTTGAAATTGGTGGACAACTTGGCTCTCTCTGTTTATTGTAACTTCTACTCTATTGTTGGGTCTATTTGGTTGTGTGTTTGGGCGTTTGACATTCTACATTGTTGTCGATTACATGAGTCTTGTTTCTGCACATCAAGTGTTTGATTAAATGCCTCAATGACATGGTTATTGTTTATTTTGTCGTTTTTCTTACATTGTTGAATTGTTTGCTGTTGTGCTTGCGTAGACAATGGCTTCCAAACGTGCACGCACCACTCCCACCACCACGGCCTCCACATCTAAGGGTGTGTCTTCTCGTGCTCCACGGGGTAGAAGCTCCACTCCGGCCTTGTCGCCTCCTCCCACATCTCTTGGTGCTCATCCTCGAGCAAAAGCTATTGTTCCTGAGCGATTCTTTGACTTGGCAGACATCGCTGCTACCCCTCTTGGGACTACTCAACTTGGCAACATATCCCTATTCTTTGAGACTCGGAATTGGCTAAGGGTGGCTCAACCAATCATCAAGTACTCGGTTGAGCATACGATAGCCTTCTATGAGACGAAGACACCCTCGCAGAATCGCTCGAGTTTTTCGGTCTTGATTGAAGGTCGGAGATACACCATTTCTCCTAAGGTGGTACGTGAGGCGTTGGGTATTGACGGTGATTTTATTCCTGAAGGTGCTGTTTCTGTCAGATGGCCCGTTACGAATGCTTCAGATCGATGCCGCTAAGGGTACTCTTCCTTTCCCTAGCTTTATAATGACTATACTCAAGCACTTGGGTTTTCAGGGACAGTATATGGGGGTGAGCCCTCCAAGGTTCGTTGGCCATGATTGGGTCAACGCCATCAAGAAGGGCTGTCAGTCTAGAAAGTCGGCCTTTGAGTCCGTGGGTGCGCGTCTGACGCATCACCTAATTTGGGGAGGCAGGGCTCTTGTTCGCCATGATGATTTTGATCGGGCTTTGACCTCTGGACGCCCCATCTCAGCCTCTGCTAGGGGCAATCGGGCAGTTGCAGCAATTGATGCTCGGGTTTCTTCTCTCCGACGTCGTCAGGATCATATGGATGCTCGGTTAGATCGTTTTGGGGTCATTCTCTCTCGTCATGATGTCATGCTCAGTGATATTCATGCGATGAACGTCGCCCAGATGCGTCATCTTCAGCTGGACTTCACTCCCACCGACTTGCCTCCACTTCCGGACGAGGTGCCTCCAGTTCCAGATGAGAGTGATGGTGATGACTCAGAGAGTGAGGACGAGAGTGATGGTGAACAAAGTGATGGTGCCTCGGAGTCCAAGTAATTGGTTTTCTGGTTTACTCTCCACATTTTTGTACTTAACTTTGCTCTTTTGCTATATCGGTTTGTTTCTATTTTTTTTGGATATTGAGCATGTTATTGGATATTGCTATTTTCATATTACTTCAAGTTTTTTTTGTGTTTTGCAGTAAATTTCTGCTATTTAGGTAATGGACCTCTCTTATTGGGCCCATGTTAGGTTTACTCTTGTTTTTCCTATATATAAGGGAGTCTTCTCCTCTTTTACTCCTATTGTGTCTTCTTACCTCTTGCTAGTTCTCTCTTTGTTCTTCAGAATTTTCTATGGCAGAATATGAACTTCATGGAATTTTTGTACCAGCTGTTGGTTATGTGTCGTTTATGGTGATGGAGTACAAAAACAATGCTAAGTGGGAGAGATTACCGGGACATCTTCAAAATCACATCTTGGAGTTGGTTGGTTATCTGAAGGTTCCAGGACTTGCTGCTCCACTTACCGACTGTGGCTTGGACAACAGAATTGAGGAGTTGTTTTGTAAGAGTGAATGGCTGGAGGATTATGATGATCATGTGATTGCTCGGTGGAATAGGCCTTCGGCTCGTGCGGAAGCTTACTTCTCCAAGCTTCCTCTAGGTCATTGGGAACGGTTTTTTCGAATTCGTTAACTTAAGCCTTGTGTTTTTGTCGTTTTGTCTTTTATGTTATGGATTCCTATGTTTGGTTATTAGTTGATTTCCTGAACTTTTAACAGTTGGGTTAGGTTTATCTTTTTATCTGTTTTTGTCTTCATTGTTTGGTATTGATTTCTTTTTCTTGGTTATTTGTTTATTGTTGTTATTTTATCGTTTCTTTTGTTGGTTGGTTATTTTGTTCACTTGTTGTGACAAAAAGGGGGAGATTTATGACTCTAATTACTAACAATCGTCTTCTTGTTGTTAGGTTATTTTTGGGTCATGTTTCAGGTATGCTACACATATGGGGGAGTGAACGTGTTGATGATTTTAGACGTTATATAGTTATGGGGGAGTTCGAGTGTCAAAAATATTTTGGAGCTCATGAAGTATGGGGGAGTTGCTCGAAGGAACTTCTGTTGAATCCTTGATTGCTTCGGAAATTCCTAGTTGCTTCCGTTCGGTCTCTGATGGTTAAAGCATCTTGCTAAAGCTGGATAACAAGAATTAGTGACTTGTTATATGTTTCTATCTTGAGTGATTTTGTAGGCATGTTTTATAAATGCCATGGTTTGGGCTTGTAAGCACGTTTTATAAGTGCTATTAGAGTCATAGGTTTTTGTCACAAAATCAATGTCAAAGGGGGAGATTGAAACCGGCACGAAGTGGTTTGACATCAATTTTGTGACAAAGTGACCTTGGTTATCTCGCCTTGAATTCATTGTTAGGAAAATCAAGATGTACGCATGGTCGTCTCGTGTCCTTCGTGTCTCTTGGTTCTGTCCAGGAAAAGTTATTGGGTTCTGGACGTACGTACCGAGTTAGGACGTACGTACGTCCACTGAAGCAGCAAACATCTTTTGGTCAGGACGTACGTACGCAGTTAGGACGTTCGTACGTCCAAGCAGGCAGCAAACTTTTACCGTGTGGGGACGTACGAACGTTGATTCGACGTACGTACGTCCAATATGGATTTTCAGTATTTCGGCCCATTTTCCTTGGTTTCCAACCCTAAGTATAAATAGGGTTTCTCTTCCAAAGAACAAGTCAGTTCTTTGGCCGTCCATTCTTCTTCTAGTTCATGTGTTTTGGTTTAGGTTTTGGTATTGAAAGTGTTTGTGGCTATTGAACTCAATTCCCTTTCTTCCCCCTTCTCTCAATTCATATCTTTGTGATCTTCAAGAGTTATTGTAAATTCGGCTTCGAGTCTTCTTGTGTGTTCATCAAGAAGTCGAGTGTCTTGTGCGTACATCAAGGTGCTCTGGTGAAGTCAAGGTGTTAGAGATAACCAGGAGTATCAACTCGCAGTGAGTGCAGGTAGTTGATAGGTTTGTACATCTCTTTTCATCTAGTGGATTATTTTGTTGTCGCGAGAACAACCGTGGACGTTTCCCTGTTTGGGTTTTACCACGTTAAAAAACCCTGTGTATTATTTACTTTTTGCGTATTGTTTGATTGCTTGTTTAAATTTACAATTGTTATACTAGCACTATTTGTAGTTTCTCACATTATCAATCAACAACTACTCTAGAGAGCGACCTGTTTTGAAGAGAGATCTGACTTTTAGTTAAGTCAGATATAGCATTTGGATCAACTGAATAAACTAAAGAAGACCACCTTAAAAAGTGGTACGTTCTGGTATTAATAATAAGGGTTAATAATAAAGAGTTTAACTAGCTAGCAGACTACCAGTGACCCATCTACATCCATGCAGGCACACTATATTGTTGATAGAGGTTTGATATCTGATGTTTCTCAATGTGAGTGCACATACCCTTGAATCCACTTGATTAGGTGAGCTTCTCACCAACTTACAGGACACGCGTATATATCCAACTTCCAACTCCGGCCAACAGTTCCAATAACTACAGATTACACAATAGTGATGATGTATTTTGATTCCCTTGGTTGATTGGTATGGTCATATGGATATATTTTTTTTTAATCTAATTTCATGCGAGCTAAGATTAAATGATGAGTACTCTGTAATTTTGTATATGAATTCAAACTACAGTATTAGATTACATTTTTTTTTATGAAGAACTATTAGATTACAATAAAGTATACCAGTAACCAGCTTGATCCATGAGATGCAAGTTGTGACGTATTCATGTTTAACTCCATGCGTTGCGTGTCACTGATGAAGTCACACAGGATCACGGATGAAGCTAGAGGATTTTACCTTTTATATCAGTTAAATTGTTTCATTCAACATTTCCAATAATGGTGCCCAACAGTTGCAGTGAGCTGAGATCCCTGTCCCTGCCCCATGAGGCTTGGCTCTTTCCTTGACTCCTTGTCCTACTAGATAAGGACAACTTGTTGTCATAGCCAACAAGCATTATGAGGGGCCTTTGAGATATCATTTACACAGTACCACTATTACAGACTTCCAGGTATTGAGTAACACAGAAGGAAGATGTGGATCTAAATTCCAGTCCACTGTAGCCAAAAAAATCCCAGTAGGTATCCAAGAGTCCAACACACTTTTTCATACCAAAGCCCAGAACACTAAACAGTAGGCACTATGGTCCCAATTGGCTCTGAGTTCTGACAGCTAGTAGAAACACTAGTACAGATAGAAGTGGTTAAAAGTCTTTTAATTTGTGTTTATTAGAAGGATCTTTAGCCTCATTTTAATCAAACACTTTGGTATCACCGACACCGAACTCTATGTTATCATTCACTAGCCTATACAAATACAATCTTCACTTTAAAACCAAACAAAGAGTGTGGTGAGTGGTGATTAACATCAGCAGCACTAATAATGGCTACTTCTCTTTTAACATTCTTTCTGTTTCTTCTTTACCAACCCTTCATTTCCAATGCAAATCTTCACCAAACCAATCTTTTAAGATCCCAACTTATCTCAGATAATGATCCAATTAATAAAGATATCCCAGTCCCACTAACTAAATTCTTCCAAGTAACAAAACCAATCAAACTACCTAACACAAAACCTTGTTCTTCACTTGTTCTTCAACATGATTTTGGCTATACTTATGGAAAATCACCTGTTCTTGTTGATTATAAACCTCCTTATCATTGCCCATCTCAAAATTTCTCCAAAATTGTACTTGAATGGAAAGCAACTTGTAAAGGAAGACAATTTGATAGAATTTTTGGTGTTTGGTTGGGTGGAGTGGAGATTCTTAGAAGTTGTACTGCAGAACCTAGAGCAACTGGAATTGTTTGGACTGTTGAGAAAGACATTACAAGGTATTCTTCTTTGCTTAAAGATCCTCAAACACTAGCAGTTCAACTTGGTAATCTTATTGATTCAACTTATACTGGTATCTACCATGTTAATATCACATTACATTTTTATCCTGCTGAAGAACATCCCCAATATCCATTTAAGCCAAAACATGCAGATTTGAAATCTGGGTATGATTTTCCTGCTGATTTAATCCTACCCATTTCGCGAAATCTTCCATTAAAGGATGGCCAATGGTTTTTAGTTCAGAATTCAACTGATGTTCAATTGAAGAAATTTTCCATACCACGAAATGCATATAAGGCAGTATTGGAAGTGTATCTTTCGCCTCATCAGAGTGATGAATTTTGGTATGGGAATCCTCCAAATGATTATTTACTCGCAAATAATCTTACTAACTCACCCGGAAATGGACCTTTTAGGGAAATTGTGGTTACGCTTGATGGTATGGTTGTTGGTGCAGTTTTTCCTTTTACTGTGATCTACACTGGAGGAGTTAATCCCCTTCTCTGGAGACCCATTACTGGAATAGGTTCTTTTGATCTTCCTTCGTATGATATTGAACTCACTCCGTTCTTAGGAAATATTTTGGATGGAAAGCAACATGAGTTTGGATTTGGCGTCACTAATGCTTTGAATGTGTGGTTTATAGATGCAAATCTTCATGTTTGGTTGGACAGTAAAAGCCTGGAAACCAAGGGAAAACTGATCGAGTACTATAGCCTTCCTAGCAAGGTCTCATTGGTTTCAAACTTTAGTGGTCTTAATGGGACATTTCTTACTGGCGCTCACAGGACTTTAAATTATATTGGATGGGTGGAATCCTCTCATGGAAATGTCACTACAAATTCTTTCCAACATTTCACTTTCACGAACTTCATGCAGATGGGAAACAATGGAAACTTACAGATTTTGAATCAAAGCATAAGTTCCAATCACACTGTTTATCATAATCTTCCATCATATATCTACACGGATACATTGTATCAAAGCTTCCCACTTTATTTATACACTGATAATGTTGATCAAGGAAATAATAGTTATATGTCAGTTGCAAACCTTTCTTTGGGATTCAACGAGGACAGTCATTTGGGTTCTGTGACCACCTCTCTGAAGAATGTGCAGACTGGACAAGGCTACATGATTGTGAAAGGGAACTTAGTGACCAGTGGATTGGGGAATACTCAGCAAGTATATAAATATGGTGGCACTGGAGGTTGCTTCTTTAGGAATGTCAGTAGTTCAAACTACACTGTTCTTTATGACAAAACACACCTTTGCAGTGGTAGCCAGCAACAAGATTCAGGGTTTCGCTTTGACAAATGGCGGGTGCGGAAGGCCTTTCTAGAAGAGATTGGTGTTTAGATCCTTTAATGTAGGGTTAGCTTTTAAGTATTCATATCAAATACTTTGGAAATGTTATGTACCAAATTTCCAAACAACACAGGGGTAAGTGATTTACACTGTTTCAACAAACTGAATTCACATGCAGGTAAATACACTTATTGGTATGGTTCATGGAATGGCTATTTAGAAATTGATGATCACATAGTTGTAATGTTGTGTTGTGCATCTGAACATTTTAGGTTAAACCTCGGTTGAATTACAGAAGAGAAGAATGCATAAGGTAGCCACTCGGCCAGTCCATCAAAGTGTATTCCTGTTGCCAAATGACATAATTAGGGCCTCTTAGGGTTGTTTATAAGCTTAAATATGCTTCCTCTAATATTTTGTGACCTTGGCAAAGTTTTTTGTACAAACTACCTTCTTAACTAAAATCTTCAGCTTGTTGTCAACAAACATCACTTGTAAGTGATATAATGGTAGATTTGTTATTGTCAAATAGATTCTTATTGCAATTGAAATGTGGGAACTGGCAAGCACCATGCAATTATGTTTCACACCGAACAGCCCCATCATATGACCAATTTTGATGATTTTCATCGACACATGATCATTGAAAAACCCTTTAGTGTTTTAGCTTTTAACACCAGAGTACATCATAACCATTGGATCTTATTAATACTGATTAGATGGGCTGTCAATATGGATGTCAGCCTAGACGATTGAACTGAACTACACTGTATTGTATTTATGACAAACTAAACCTAACGTTTTTGTTCTGTTCGAATACAATTGTTTCGGAAATACCATGCTTCTGGACTTGTAAGGAAATTTCTGTCAGTGTATCGTAGATAGTTGTTTACTAAGTATCTTGAGAAACAGAGCTATTACAGATTTACAGGCTAAGGTGAAGGTCTATGGTCTTCTGGAATAGGCTTCAGATAGGACTAGAGTTCGTAATTAAATTTGTAGTTTGGTTTGTGGCAAGGCATATTACCTCTTGATCTCTTGAAGTTCTGCCAGTCCGACGATCTGACAGTGGGCATAATCCTTGGCTTTATTGAACATTCAGGGAACGGGAGGTAGCATTTGACTGATTTCAAGTCATGGGTCCTTTCCTCTTAGTTTATACGACCTTACAGGTTCTTAAAACCTTGCAGATGACACATTCCCAGTGATACTCCCAAGCAATATTCCCTTTTTCTGTCTTTCCCATTTAGGATTCCTGATACACCAGAGAAAAGGTTTTTCTAACTTCAGGATGAACCTGTAGCTGCATTCACCACTCACCCTTTAAATGATTTATACAAATTCAACAGTCCAAACTAGTAGGAGATTATTGCATTTTGCTTTCTATATAATGACACTTTTGAATTCACAATATTATGTTTTATTTTGTTCAGTGATTCAGTGAAAATGTGAAACTTTTTACAGAGAATGCTAGTAATCAAATCTTTTGTTTTTGCAACTGCAACACTGCAAGTGCCTGATAGATTTCATAATTTCTGAAGTTGCCAAATTTCAGATGAAAATACAGTATTGAATAATTTGCCCCAAACTTTTTTCTTCTTCTTGTTAGTTTTAACGCAAGATTGCAGAGAAATATTAGATGTGATGTTCATCCTAAAAAACCCATTGTAAAATTGTGGAATTAGAACACTTCTCGAAACTTTTGGACTAGTTGGTGACTGCAATTTTTAGATGGAATTTAAGCTTTAGCAATTAATAATTTTATAGAGATTTTTTAGCTAGTCAATGATCAAAGACAGATCACTGATGAAGCACAAAGATCTGATCTTTCTAATATGAAGTTGGTCACTGGCATATGGTTTAACTTTCTTCTTATATATTGTTATTCTGCTTGCTTTATGATTGTATTTGTTTGGTTCTTCTACTTGTTTTGCTTGCTTTATGATTGTGTCCTCTGCCTTGGGGAGTTGGGGGCTAGTTTGCCTTCATATCTTGTTTTTAAGAGCTGATCTTCTTCCTTGTCTGAATCAAGGATTGAAGTACCTATAGTTTTTGCTCCCCTTCAAAGGGAAAATGAAGTAGTAAAATAATAAATAAAAAAGCAGAGATTGCAAGGGTCTTGATTCGATCTGGATTGAACTTTTGATCACAAGGGTCTTGCAAGGGTCTTGATTCGATCTGGATTGCAGAGATTGTCATAACTCATAACTAGATTTTATTTTGTATTAAGACATAAAGATGTACATAACATAGTTTTTGTCATAACTCATAACTAGATTTCATGGTGCAGAAGTCATCCTCTCTGCTACCATTGCTAGAGACTCAAGATTCCACCTTATAATTTTTTCAACAAAATAAGAAGTATCTTCCTTAGAACTTCCGTCAGGCACGTCCACGGTATAAGACTCCATTACAGTTGTCTTCTCAGTTTCGTCTACCTTTTCAAGGACTAACATAGTAGAACGATAGTTGGCAAGACGATGATCACCACCAATAATACTAAAACTTGTAACATGCAAATTATCCTCGAGTAAGTTGAGTCTTTCAATACTAACCTCAGCAGGAAGACCTGAAACAATTTGTACTTTGCGAACACTACCAATGTCATTCCCATCACCATTAACCATAGTAGTAGTTCGAACGAATCTCTTGTAAAGTTGTGGTTTATCAAACCTTCTTACAATAGACCATACCAATGATACAGGTGCATTGATGTGCTGAACAAGAACTGAACTACATTTTACAGGTGATATTGGTATATTATCACCATGAAGAGGACTTTGCATAGTTGAGATCAAGCTAATAAGTAGCAAGTAGCTAGAACAGCAACTGAAGAAGTGAATATGCCAAATTGCCAAAGGAGCTTTCCTATTTGTAGTAGAGACTACAGACTGAGTTTAGATGTATCTCATTTTGATCTAAAAAATCTAATTAGATCTCTCATGTATCTATTATGTGAATGCGCACGCCTACAAACGCGTGTCACGATGGCCAGCAAAATCAGTCCAGTTGTGTTATATCGCATGCGCAAAGCTAGCCAAGCCTAAAAATAGCAGCTTCAAATCTAAGTTATAAGATACAACGGGTATATAGAATGGAGAAATTTTGAGCTAAGTTGAATTAATTGGTTTCTGTTATATATGAAAGAATATGTGTGAATTACCGAAGCGCCGCCGAACGAAAGTTACCGTAGATAATTTTGCCCACTTATATAGCAGTAAAGATGGGTTTGGTAAGAAAGATCTTGAGTCTTGACTGTTATTTCTCCACAGACCACAATAAGAGCTATCAGCAATACCAACATATGGACATGGCCTCTGTTACCTGAAAAAATAAAAACAGGTGCATGTCAATGTGGACATTAACATTTTCAATTTTGCAATGCTCCAAAGATTAACTTGGTATGCAAGTGAGTCTGTCATCCAAAATTCCAAACCTATTTGTGGTTAAAAATAGGTTTCATGTGAAACCTATTTGTGGTTAAAAACAGACTGAAAAAAATCTATTGTATATCTCTGAATTCGTCTATAAGTTCAAAGTTGGTACTTAGTGGTAAAATCAGGATTTCATGTGAAATTCACATTGTGAATGGTCACACTGGCCATATCTATCCAAAGTACAGATAACTTCATTCCAAAGAAGTTCCTCCAAATAAAGGATCAACATAGGGCCATTTACAATGACTCCCTTAAAATGACTCCTACCACACTTCACGTATCAGCCCCTTATCATTTAATTTAACTAAATCTGATGGACATGATTTTAAGTTTTAAACTCAGATAAAGAAAATACAATATACAGTAGATTTTTTTAAATTAATACTTTGTAAGTTAATAGTCTCTTTTAGATAATAAAATTCTTCGGTCCTGATATAGGACCTATATGCTAAATTAATAATTAACAAAAAATATAAAATAACATTGAGAAACTACAAATAGTGCTAGTATAACAATTGTAAATTCAAATAAACAATCAAACAATACGCAGAAAGTAAATAACACACAGAGATTTTTAACGTGGTAAAACCCAAACAGGGAAACGTCCACGGTTGTCCTCGCGACAACAAAATAATCCACTAGATGAAAAGAGATGTACAAACCTATCAACTACCTGCACTCACTGCGAGTTGATACTCCTGGTTATCTCTAACACCTTGACTTCACCAGAGCACCTTGATCTACGCACAAGACACTCGACTTCTTGATGAACACACAAGAAGACTCGAAGCCGAATTCACAATAACTCTTAAAGATCACAAAGATATGAATTGAGAAAAATGGGGAAGAAAGGGAATTGAGTTCAATAGCCACAAACACTTTCAATATCAAAAACCTAACCAAAACACATGAACTAGAAGAAGGATGGACGGCCAAAGAACTAACTTGTTCTATGGAAGAGAAACCCTATTTATACTTAGGGTTGGAAACCAAGGAAAATGGGCCGAAACAGTGCAAACCGACTTTGGACGTTCGTACGTCGATATGACGTTCGAACGTCGCCACACAAAAATAAGCCTGCTGCCTACCATGACGTACGAACGCTCTAACTCGGTACGTACGTCTCCATACGAAACACGTCTGCTGCCTACTTGGATGTACGAACGTCCTAACTGCGTACGTACGTCCTGACCAAAAGAAGTTTGCTGCTTCAGTGGACGTACGTACGTCCTAACTAGGTACGTACGTCCAGAACCCAATAACTTATCCTGGACAGAAACACGAAGGACACGAGACGACCATGCGTACATCTTGATTTTCCTAACAATGAATTCAAGGCGAGATAACCAAGGACACTTTGTCACAAAATTGATGTCAAACCACTTCGTGCCGGTTTCAATCTCCCCCTTTGACATTGATTTTGTGACAAAAACCTATGACTCTAATAGCACTTATAAAACGTGCTTACAATCCCAAACCATGGCATTTATAAAACATGCCTACAAAATCACTCAAAATAGAAACACATAACAAGTCACCAATTCTTGTTATCCAGCTTTAGGAAGATGCTTTAACCATCAGAGATCGAACGGAAGCAACTAGGAACTTCCGAAGCAATCAAGGATTCAACAGAAGTTCCTTCGAGCAACTCCCCCATACTTCATGAGCTCCAAAATATTTTTTGGCACTCGAACTCCCCTATAACAATATAACGTCTAAAATCATCAACACGTTCACTCCCCTATACGTGTAGCATACCTGAACCATGACCCAAAAATAACCTAACAACAAAAAGACGATTGTTAGTAATTAGAGTCATAAATCTCCCCCTTTTTGTCACAACAAGTGAACAAAATAACCAACAAAATAACCAACCAACAATAAACAAATAACCAAGAGAAAGAAATCAATACCAAACAAAGAATACAAAACATATAAAAATATAAAACTAATCCAACTGTTAAAAGTTCAGAAAGTCAACTAATAACCAAACAGAGAAATCCATAAACATAAAAGACAAAACAACAAAAACATAAGGCTTGAGTTAACGAATTCGAAAAACCCGTTCCCAATGACCTAGAGGAAGCTTGGAGAAGTAAGCTTCCGCACGAGCCGAAGGTCTATTCCACCGAGCAATCACATGAACATAAAGCTTAAGATAGGACATAAAGCTTTCGCACGAGCCGAATAGATATTCCACCGAGCCGTCACAGGATGAGCAGCACTCGTACAAAATAACTCCTCAATTCTGCTGTCCAAGCCACAGTCGGTAAGAGGAGCAGCAAGTCCTGTAACCTGTGGGTATCCAGCCAACTCCAAGATGTGATTTTGAAGATGTCCCGGTAGCCTCTCCCAATGATTGACATGAACCACGCATGAAGTAGGTAAAGATCGATGATCATAGTCATACCCATGAGGAACGCGACATAAACGACAAACCTTAGCATTGTTTTTGTACTCCATCACCATAAACGACACATAACCAACAGTCGGAACAAAAACTCCATGAAGTTCATATTCTGCCATAGAAAATTCAGAAGAACAAAGAGAGAACTAGCAAGAGGTAAGAAGACACAATAGAAGTGAAAGAGAAGAAGACTCTCCTATATATAGAAAAATAATAGAAAACTAAACATAGGCCCAAAAGAGAGGTCCATAACCTAATTAGCAGAACAGTACTGCTAATTAGAAAAGAATTAGAAATCCAATTAAAAACAACTGCCAGAACACACAATCAAATAGACCCAACAATAGAGTAGAAGGTGGAGATTACCAAATGTTCGTGCAAAAGAGAAGAAGGGGCACGATTGATGTAACAGTAAGCTTTTGGTTCAAAAAAAATTGAATTTAAACACAAAGGAGCCGGACTGTATGACGAACGTTCGTACGTTCTGAAAACGTTCGAACGTCGGGACTCAAAAATGAACCAACTGACTGAGATCACATTCGTACGTCCTAGAAGCGTTCGTACGTTGAACAAGATCTGCCCACCTTAACGGACGAACGTTATGAAAGCGTTCGTACCAACCCCCCGTTTTTTTTTTTTTTTTTTTTTTAAATAAATAAAAATAAAAATATAAAAAGAAACGAAGAACCACCCAACAATCAGATAAGAAACCAAATAACTACCAAGAACAAAGATTGAGAGACATCACAAGAAAAACACTTCTACTTATCATAAGGATTCCAATCACAGCCGAATACAGCATAAACAGCCCTCAACCTTAAGAAAATGCAAAATCGAAGAGGGACATTATACACCCTGACATGGCACTTACTAGAATGATGCAAGCATGTAGAAGAACCGGATAGACCAATACCAACCTCCGAAAACAAACTAAAAAAAAATGATCATTGAATACCTTGAAAGCCTTTTGCAAGTAGACTAAGGAGAAGGTGAAACCAAGCATAACAAAACCAAGGAAACACAGAAAAAAATGGTATTCTTCTTGTCTTCCAACTAGACAAGTGTGACAGACACTGAACCTTTCCTCTTTTTTTTTTTTTTTTTTTTTTTTTAAAAAAAAAATGCCATTCCCGTGTGGGAGAATAAAGTATCTCCATCTTTTACCAGAACACGAGGGTAGGGTGTAGCCTACATCTTTTCGGCAAAACACACTCAAGAAGTGCAATACCATGATAACGTGCAACACAAGAACTAACATCTCCTGAGTGCATCCGTCAGAGCATGACCCTCACAGCCCCAACGGGTTCTTAGCCAAATGAGTATGCTCTTAAGACATTCAAATGGCTGGGGATTTTGTGAGTAATTGACCACTTACAAGAGGTGAGAAGATATAAAAGACAAACAACGATCATGAAAAGAAACCATAGATAACAGGAGTTATGCAGATATTTAAAAAGACAAGCCAACCACATGTAAATGCATCATGCAAGAAACTACCAATACGAAGAGAGTATAATGTAACCCTACAACTATGCATGACACAAAGACAGTTGAGGACGCCAAACTAGAAACACCTGTAAAATGGAATCCACACAATAGAGAATGTAGTATGTCCTCAATACCAACAACAATAATAAATGACTCAACCTAAACATCCTAAACACAGACAAGAACAGAGAGAAAAAGAAAGTAACAGAACAATTAGGGAAGAGTTACAACCCCAATAGACTTACGCAAGGAATGGAATCGGCCTGCATCAAGAGGTTTTGTAAGAATATCTGCCAGCTGATGTTCAGTAGGAATGAACTCCATTACAATATCACCCTTTTCGACCGCCTCACGAAGGAAATGGTGACGAATGTCAATATGCTTTGTGCGTGAGTGTTGAACAGGATTCTTAGAAATGCTAATGGTACTGGTGTTATCACAGAATAGGTCCATCGCCTGCTGTTGAATGCCATAATCCCGAAGCATCTGACGCATCCACAGAAGCTGCGTACATGCACTAGCTGCAGCTATATACTCGGCCTCACATGAAGAGATGGATACAGATGATTGTTTCTTGCTATGCCAGGAAACAAGATTATTCCCAACATAGAAACAGCCACCACTGGTACTATGACGATCATCAAGATTACCACCCCAATCAGCATCACAATAACCTGCCACAACACTATTTGTATCTCTGGTGAACCATAAGCCATAGTCAAGAGTGCTAGCAACATACCGAATAATACGCTTAACAGCAGTGAGATGAGATTCTTTAGGGTTAGTTATGAAATCTTGCACATACCCCAACACTATAAGAGATATCTGGACGACTAGCAGTGAGGTACAAAAGACTACCAATCATACTCCGATATTCACGAATATCAACAGACTTACCCATAATATCCTTACCAAGACGTACCCTCTCACCCATGGGAGTATCTTGACCACTGGAAGTGCTGAGACCGAATTTTTTAACCAGTTCTTTAGCATACTTTGTTTGAGAGATGAAAGCTCCATGATCAAACTGTTTGACCTGCAAGCCAAGAAAGAAATTCAGTTCTCCCATTAAACTCATTTCAAATTCAGAGCTCATTAACTGGGAGAAAGATTCAGAGAGACTTGGGCACGTCGAGCCAAACACTATATCATCCACATAGACTTGGGCGAGAAGAACATCATTATTCTTTCTTAGTATAAACAGAGTCCGATCAACACTGCCACGAACAAATCCTTTTCCTAGTAAGAAGGAAGTCAGACGTTCATACCAAGCTCGAGGAGCCTGCTTTAACCCATACAGTGCTTTTTGCAATTTGAAGACATGATTCGGAAAAGTGTGATCCACAAACCCTTTAGGTTGTTCAACATAGACCTCCTCATTAAGAATACCGTTGAGAAATGCACTTTTGACATCCATTTCATACAACTTGAAATTCAAGTGGCATGCCATAGCAAGAAGAAGCCTGACAGATTCCAACCTAGCCACAGGAGCAAATGTCTCTCCATAGTCAATGCCTTCAATCTGACTATAGCCCTGAGCTACGAGCCTTGCCTTGTTGCGCACAATCTGCCCGAACTCATCCAATTTGTTTTTAAAGATCCACTTGGTGCCAACCACATTAGTGTGAGTAGGTCTAGGAACCAACGTCCAGACATCACTACGCTTAAACTGACCGAATTCTTCCTGCATAGCAACTAGCCAATCATCATCAGTAAGAGCATCAGTAACATTTTTAGGTTCAAGAGAAGAGAGATAACAAACATAATGAACGCAATTTGTCTCCTTGGCCCTCCGATGAGTCAGACGCTGATCATTAATGTCCCCAATGATATCTCCTAAGAAGTGATGTTGTTTGACACGAGGTGAAGCTTGATTAAACACCCTTTCAGGTTCAGCAGGGGCAGTGGAGGGATCTGGAGACACAACAATCACATTTGGTGATTGAACTACATCATCCGGTGTGAGCACAACATCGGTCCTACTAGGCACGTCCTCTGCAGCACCAGAAGGTTTAGGACCATCATTGCCATTATCAGGTGATGATAACGATATGGAAGACATGTCAACCGGGTTTGACACGGGTGATAGAGCTGTGACATCCTGTGTACCAGTGGAAACAGAAGAGTCAGATGTAATAGTGTCATCAATAACAACATTAAAGGATTCCATGACCTTGCGAGTGGTGTAGTTAAACACTCGAAAGGCCCTACTGTTAGAAGAATAACCAAGTAAAAGAGCTACTTCACCTCGACTATCAAACTTGGACAGACTTTGTCTGTCCTTGCACACATAGCAAACACTACCAAAAACTCGCATATATTTGAGATTCGGCTTCATAGCTCATAAGCAGTTTGTGTGGTACCAGATCTTAGATATACACGGTTCATTATGTAACAAGCAGTATGAACCGCTTCCGCCCAAAACTTGGTCGGAACATCCTTTGTATGCAACATAGCACGAGCCATCTCCTGAATAACACGATTTTTCCTTTCAGCGACTCCGTTTTGTTGCGGAGTGTATGGAGCCGAAAATTCTTGCCACGTACCATTTGCAATGCAATACTCGATCACGCCTGTGGCTGTGAACTCACCGCCTCTATCGCTTCTGATATGTTTAATTTGAGTATCTTTCTCGTTCTGAATACGAAGACATATCCCCTGAAACTCAAGAAACGTATCAGATTTTTCACGCAAGAATGATACCCAGGTAAAACGAGTGTAATCATCAACCATAACCAAGATGTATCGTTTGCCTCCTAAGCTAGGAGTACGAGTAGGACCCATCAGATCCATGTGTATGAGTTCTAAAGGAGAAGATGTGGTTATGGACTTTTTCTTAGAATGTGGACTGCGTATCTGTTTACCTAGTTGACACCCACCACACACAGTGTCTCGATTTCTTCCAAGTCTAGGAACTCCCCTGACATATTCATTTCGAGTTAGATTGTCCAGGTGTTCAAAATTGACATGACCTAGTCGTTGATGCCACAATAGACCCTCATTTAGTTTGCTAGGTAAGCAGTTTAGGCCAGACGCAACAGGCTGAATGGCATAGCAATTATCCAGTGTTCGTTTACCTGTCATGATACACTTACCCGAACTATCAAGCACAGTACATATATTTTTGGAAAAATTAACAGTATGGTCAGTATCACATAGTTGGCTAATACTGATCAAATTAACACGCAAACCATCAACTAACAGACAAACATCATTCGAAGATAAACCAATACCAGCGACAAATCCCTTACCAATCACAGGAGAGCTCTTACCATTCCCAAACGTAACACTTCCACCATCTATAGCAGTAACAGAGGAGAAAAGTTTGGCATTACCTGACATATGTTTTGAAGCACCACTATCAAGTAACCACTCACTATCCGAACTTGAGACATGAAGGGCAGTGATCGCCACATTCGAAACATTTCCTGCAAAATTACAACAAAAAGAATAAGAGGCATATGGATAAGATGGATAATCATACGACGGCTGTGAAAACGGCTTCCATGATTGTGGAACATGAGCAACCACACCACACTGCGAGGCCCAATGTCCAAACTGTCCGCATAGTGAGCAAGGTATTTGACGTTTTTTTCCCTGAGGCGGAGCACGCCTAAACGGTTTCCACTTACGCCGGATGCCAACCGTGTCCACAGAGTGATGAATGTCGGACTTTTTGGTAGGAGGATGGGGCAACAGTGGAGGTAGTTTAGAAGATGACAACCCATTGCACTTTTCGAACGACTGAAAACGAATCAGTTCCTTTTTTACCTTGTCTAGTTCTGTGGACACAATATTACACCGAGCTTCCCATTCGACCTTGTCGTGCTCAAGAGCAGCAAGATTACCCAATAAGGCCACCTTATCAACCTGCCATGACTCAGGTTCCCTATCCAGGATTGACATAGATGAGGAACGAGAAGATAGTGAGTCAAGTCTATCTTGAAGAATACAATTTTGTGCCTCCAACCTTAGGCATTCCTTTCTGGATAACCGGTATAGGGTAGCCCAATCATTATTGTCCACCAGAATCAAATCCCTGTCATAATTACTACAGCATTCTTTACTAGCATTTGATTGCTCATCAGACAGTCGAGCAACAACCGAGACATGTGTTTTACCAGAGTAATCCATAGCACTATTGATTGTTAGCGTGAGCCTTTACGCTCCTTAACCAGCCCCCAGCGACTGATACCAATTGAGAAACTACAAATAGTGCTAGTATAACAATTGTAAATTCAAACAAACAATCAAACAATACGCAGAAAGTAAATAACACACAGAGATTTTTAACGTGGTAAAACCCAAACAGGGAAACGTCCACGGTTGTCCTCGCGACAACAAAATAATCCACTAGATGAAAAGAGATGTACAAACCTATCAACTACCTTCACTCACTGCGAGTTGATACTCCTGGTTATCTCTAACACCTTGACTTCACCAGAGCACCTTGATGTACGCACAAGACACTCGACTTCTTGATGAACACACAAGAAGACTCAAAGCCGAATTCACAATAACTCTTAAAGATCACAAAGATATGAATTGAGAAAAATGGGGAAGAAAGGGAATTGAGTTCAATAGCCACAAACACTTTCAATATCAAAAACCTAACCAAAACACATGAACTAGAAGAAGGATGGACGGCCAAAGAACTAACTTGTTCTATGGAAGAGAAACCCTATTTATACTTAGGGTTGGAAACCAAGGAAAATGGGCCGAAACAGTGCAAACCGACTTTGGACGTTCGTACGTCGATATGACGTTCGAACGTCGCCACACAAAAATAAGCCTGCTGCCTACCATGACGTACGAACGCTCTAACTCGGTACGTACGTCTCCATACGAAACACGTCTGCTGCCTACTTGGACGTACGAACGTCCTAACTGCGTACGTACGTCCTGACCAAAAGAAGTTTGCTGCTTCAGTGGACGTACGTACGTCCTAACTAGGTACGTACGTCCAGAACCCAATAACTTATCCTGGACAGAAACACGAAGGACACGAGACGACCATGCGTACATCTTGATTTTCCTAACAATGAATTCAAGGCGAGATAACCAAGGACACTTTGTCACAAAATTGATGTCAAACCACTTCGTGCCGGTTTCAAACATATTTTACATATTTCTATATATGTAATATTCTATAGATTCAAAATATTATATAAATTAATAATTAGTTAAAAATAACATAATACATTGAGTACATATTATATACATTTGGTAATTTTAAATTGAATTAACTAATAACTTTCCATATTCATTGAAATTCGATGAACTGTCTATTGGATTTTGAATTGGTAAATTGATTTAATCAATAAACTTTATTGTACATTGATAACTGAGTGTAGATAGTACAATCATCTCCTAAACACAAAAATTGAATTATCTTTATAAATTAATATTTATTAATTTATCGATAAATTGATATCTCTCTAAGTTAAATAGAATTAAGGTGGTCCCCAAGCTATTAATTAGAGGTTTAACTGCACTTTAGAGTGTTAAAGTGTAAATTTATAATAATATATGTTATATAATAATAATAATGTTAACATATAATATTATTATTATAATAAAAATGTTATATATTACATTTTCAAAGACTAGTTATATCCATTGATATTTACTATAAAATAATATAAATATAATTATATATGTTCTATATTACAACGTCAACATACCAGACTCACTCATATCGGAAGTAATGCATAAACAACATAAGATATTCATGGAAAACAACAAAATACATCCCCATTGTAAAAAAAAAAAATTCTCAATTTTGATCTAACCATCCTGCATTAGTATAAATACTACAATAGTAATAAACATCCTAATTGCTAAATATGAAAAGATTTTAAACAATAATGGCATAATGGTCTAAAAAAGTACACATAATTATCGAGGCATAATTATGGAGGCTTATATTTGTTCTAAAACAAATGTTATCCCCATATACCTTTCATTATGGATAACACAAAAATTATTAACAACACTCAAAAGACCTATAAATAGGTAAAAAAATAGAATCTCAAGTTGCACAACTAACAGGTTCTATAACTTGAGCAATTGAAAAACTGAAAATCAAACTTCCGATGGAAGAAAAAAAAATCAACGAAACTAACCCAAGAGCTCAAAACATACGTTGTCTATGAAGTATGAAGGCACAACTCATGTGAAAAATAAGATGAATGTAATGTAGGAGATAGCCGATAATGTATAGACACCCATCATCACCGCAATTATAGCCTACTCCAATCAATACAAAATCAATTACTAGATTATTTAAAATAAATTGATTAATTATTAATTGTTGACCACTCTAATAAATCATTACCTTACATACTATCATAAGACTCGTGCTCAAAAAGATCGATAATCTCCTCCCTAACCATCAATAGAAGTGTTTTAAGGCTATAGTGCCAATGAAGCTCACAGATATCAGAATAGGTGAATATTGTATATCACCGATGTCTTCTCTTTAATTGTGATTTAAACAAAAAAACTAGAAAAAGCAAAAACAAGATTAACAGCTCATAACACCACACTAAAACTGGAAACTATAAAATTGATAAGAGGGGGAGATGTTGAAAAATCTTTAAAAATAGATTGTGTGGTGTTATTGTAATGGACGATAGGAAAAATTGTAACGGACATTAGAAATTTATTTGTATGCCCCCCAATAGGTTAAAACATTATCACAATAAATTATTATTATTATTATTATTATTATTATTATTATTATAGACCAATCAGAATAAATAATAAAAATAGATATAACAAAAATTGTTGAAAATGTTAATATATAACATATTACATATATTTCTATATTGTAGGGGTACTACATACTCCAGCCAATCAAAAGCAGCCACGTGGCATAGTCATCACTCCATTAGGTCGCTACTACTTCGACCTACTCGCAGCTCGACCACAACGACTCGACCACATAATCAACAACGGTCTGCTAATACGCACATGCCATAATTCGACGCCCAAGATACTCTCTCCAGCCGTTGCACAATTACTACAGCCGTTACACAATCGCTGGAGAACATTAATACAATCATAAATATGACGGAGAATCTACAAGGTCCCACGATCTTCGCCTCTTCACCTCCTATATAAACAGAACTACGATGGCTTGATCTCTAAGTTCAATCCCCTGGAATTAGAGTACGTAGGCAATCTCAATCTCAACGAGGTGCAGCCACCCCGATCTAAACTCTCCCCATTTGGTTAAGTCCGCTAGCGACCTGACCTAGTGAATGCATTGATCTAGGAATAGGTCAATACATTTGGCGCCGACTGTAAGGAATTCGATCATACCAAAAAACCCAAACCCTCCCACCCAACTCAAAATCATCTATTCAAATGGCTACCCAAGAATTGACCATCCAAGATCTGCAAGACCAAATCAATCGTCTACAGGCAGAAAATGCACAGTTAAAGGCTGCACAGACTACCAACCCAGCACCAGTAGCAAATGGTGGACGTGGAGTCGTTGACGTTGACGACTCCAATCGAAAGTATGAGGAGCTCAGCCAACAACTAGCAGAGTTCAAAGCTTCTCAGGCCATCATACAACTTCGCAAAGGCCATACTGCAGAACAACTTGCTGTCCAGTCCCTTCAGCAATTTCAGGAGTCTCCCTTCTCCAAGGAGATCCTCGACCATGAATTGCCTAACAAGCTCAACGCCCCCAAATTCGACCAGTATGCAGGAGTTGGAGATCCAACTGACCACATCAAAGGATTTCGAAAATCCCTTCCTCTTATCAAAGAGGATCACTTACTATGTTTGCTGTTCCAGTCCAGCCTCACCGGACCTGCTCTCGATTGGTTTCACCGTTTGAAGCCAGGATCCATAAGCTCGTTCGCAGATCTCGAACGACAGTTCGTTATCTTCTACATCCACAACAAGAAGCGTCCCGTCACCATCGATTCCATCTTCAAAGTCAAGCAGCGGGATGGCGAATCATTGAGCAATTTCTTTGCTCGGTTCAAATCTGAACTTCACTCCATCCAAGATTTTGCAAAGGAGCATGAAACCTTTGCAACAATCGCATTCTCTCACGGTCTGATCCAGGGATCCGACCTACACAAATCTCTAGCTATGAAGCGACCTTCATCTCTGGACGAGCTATACCTTAAGGTAGATCGTTACATCAAGCTCGAAGAAGCCCTAACTGGTAGGGAGAAAAATCATGTCATCAGCAACGTGGAATCTGGCTCCACCAAGCGACCTCGATCAGACAACAAGAGGTTCAAAGCTAAGTCGTTGCCTACTGAGCAACGAGATTATCACCGGTTCACACGACCAGCCGGTTATATCTATGAGCGAATCAAGCACAACCATTGGTGCAAGATTCCTACCTTCACACAGTTGGAGGACACATCTGGTCGACCGTACTGCAAAGTTCACAAGGTACGGTGTCATCAAACTGATGACTGTCGCGTTTTGAAACGTGCTCTTCAGACCTGGGCCGATGAAAAAAGGCTCAACAATTGGATCCTCGGAAGGCAAGAGGATACCATAGGCAAACGAGCCAAGAAAGGTTCCACAACGCCTCCGCATTCACCGAGGCGACATCACAGCAAGGCCAGAACGACCTCCTTAAGTCCAGTCCGCAGCAGAGGGCGTAGCCTCTCCCAACGTTTAGGTCCAACAGGCGACCTGCGCGACCAAATTAACAAGAAGGTTGCGAACAAGATTGATAGTGACAGCGAGTCAGAGAGTCATGTAGTTTACATGATTTACGAATCCGACTCCACCCCCGTGTCAAGAGACAAGAAGAGACGGGTAGAGCATCTTCATCATGTCTACTCCATTACTGGCCGAGCAGCTCGCTTCAACATCCCGGCTCGCCAAGAGTCTGACATCACTTTCACAGAAGACGATCTCAATAAGGTCGTCACCCCTCACAACGACGCCCTTGTCGTTGAGTTGCGAATAGCCGATTACATCATTAAGAGGGTACTCATCGACCCTGGTGCATCCTGCAACATACTCATGTACAAAACCTTCAAAGACATGAGGTTGCCTGACTCAGTTCTCATCCCGGATTTCACACCCATCCTTGGCTTCAACAGTTCAAGGGAAGATCCTAAGGGTGAAATTCTGTTGCCCGTCACTGTGGGCCGAAAGGAAGACAAGGTCGTTGTCACCGCCAAGTTCAGCATCCTCAACATCGCAAGTAAGTATAATACGATTCTTGGTCGAAAATGGATCCATGCCATGAGGGGTGTTCCATCAACATATCATCAAGTTTTCCGCTATCCTAGACCTCATGGGGGAGCTTCGAGGCAACCAGAACGCTGTACAAGAATGTCATGGAATTCTTGAAGTTGTGGCGCCTGCAAAGCCATCCACCTTTGGAACCAAGGATGCTGACATCAAAGGAAAGAGCCCGGTCTCATCAGAAGCTCGAGAGGGCGACAACAAATCAAAGAGCCATCCAAAGAAAAGACCGAGGCCACTAAATAGCAACTACAGAAGGAGCAAATGAGCTCCCCCCAGCTTAATCTCGGAAGCACTGATCCAGGAGTACGTGTGAACTTGGGGTCAGAAGACGAGCCGAGATATGTCTATGTAGGTGCAGAATTAGAAGGAGATAAGTACAACAACTTTGTAAATTTTTTTTCTTCTAATAAAGATGTTTTTGCTTGGTCGTATATTGATATGCCTGGAATAGACCCATCAATTGCATGCCATAAACTACGCGTCAATCCAAATTATCGTCCTGTTAAGAAAAAACCAAGAAGGCTCTCTCCTAAGTTTCACCAAGCAGTAAATGAAGAGATCAACAGACTCAAACAGGTCGGGCTCATCAAGGAAGTCGACACGCCAGATTGGCTAGCCAACATTGTGCCAGTCTTAAAGAAAAACGGAAAAACAAGAGTCTGCATTGACTTCACAAGCTTGAACAAAGCTTGTCCTAAAGATTCATTCCCACTGCTACGAATCGATAGGTTAGTCGATCAGGCATGTGGTTTCGAGCTATTCATTCATGGATGCATACTCAGGCTACAACCAGATTCCAATGTACGAGCCCGACCAAGAGAAGACCTCTTTCACAACAGAGCAAGGCATTTTTTGCTACAAGGTTATGCCATTTGGCTTAAGGAATGCAGGAGCGACCTACCAACGACTTGTCACTAGAATGTTCGACGACCTTCTAGGTCGAACAATGGAGGTCTACATCGATGATATGCTAGTCAAGAGCAGCCAGGAGCAAGATCATTTATCCAATCTCGACCAGGCATTCCAAAGGTTAAGACAATATAGAATGCGTCCTAACCCAGAGAAGTGTCTGTTCGGAGTTGCATCAAGAAAATTTCTCGGCTATCTAGTTACAAGACGAGGTATTGAAGCAAATCCCGACCAGATCAGAGCCCTGATCGACATGCCCAGCCCAAAAACAAAGAAGCAGATCCAAAAACTCAATGGCATGGTATCAACTCTCAATAGATTCATTTCTAGAGCATCAGATAAGTGTCGACCAATGCTTCATATTCTAAAAAAGGGGGCTTCATATCAATGGACAGAAGAATGTGAGAAGGCCTTCACCGACCTCAAGGCATACTTATCTACTCCACCAGTTTTCACAAAGCCTAATGATGGAGACATACTCGGCGTCTACCTCGCAACGTCAGATTTTGTGATCAGCGCAGTGCTTTTCAAGGAGGAAAATCAGGTCGAACGCCCAATTTACTTCACAAGCAAAGTATTGCAGCAGGCCAAAATAAGGTACACACCTCTAGAGAAATTAGCATTAGCTCTTCTTTACGCTGCATGCAAATTCAGACCTTATTTCCAAGCCCACACTGTCAAAGTAATCACCGACCAACCGTTACGCCATATATTAGAAAAGAAGAACAAAACAGGTCGTATGGCTCGATGGGCAACCGAACTAGGTGATTATACATTTGAGCTCGTCTCACGATAGGCCGTCAAAGGCCAGGTCGTCGTAGATTTCTTAGCAGATTATCCAGCAGAGGATATCAATTGGGAACCAGAACCAGAAACAAAGAAAGTCCAGGACAGTCCTCCCGACACTTGGCAACTATTTATTGACGGTTCCCACAACTCCAACGGAAGTGGTATAGGTGCTGTGCTCATTTCTCCTGAGGGTTCACAGCTCGAGAGAGCAACTCGTCTCGACTTCTCGACCTCCAACAACGAGGCCGAGTACGAAGCTCTAATCCAAGGCATACAAATGGCTATCGACCTACAGGCAGTCCGCCTCAAGGTGTACAGTGATTCTCAATTGGTAGTCAATCAGATTACCAATAATTACCAGATCAATGGTGTCAACTTAATCAGATATGCCAGCAAAGCAAGGGAACTCATCAGTAAGCTCAATTATTTCACAATCGATCACATCCCTAGAGATGACAACAGACATGCTGATTCATTGGCATTCTTAGCATCTAAGATCGAGTCAGATCGACCACGAGCCCTCACTATAACAATTAGTACGCAGCCTGCATATCTATTGAAAGAAGAAAACGTTCATCAAATCTGTGATCTACTAGCCACAACACCAGCAGACATCCAAGGGACTTGGATGGAACCTTTCATCACTTACCTTCAAACTGGTGTGTTACCATCCAACAAAAAGGAAGCCAGTCAGCTATTGTATAAAGTCACTATGTATAAACTTCATGAGGGTAAGCTATTCAGAAAATCTGCAACCGGTCTGTTGTTACGGTGCTTGATTCCCAAGCATGGGCAAATCATCTTCCAAGAAATCCATGAAGGAGAATGCGGAAACCACTCCGGAGGTCGAATATTAGCTCATAAAGCGATCTCCCAGGGATATTTCTGGCCAAGAATGAAAGAAGATGCCAAGAAATTTGTGTTGAAGTGTAAAGAATGCCAGCGTTTTGCTGATAACCAACATCAGCATCCAAACGATCTCATTAACATCACTGCGCCATGGCCATTTCATATGTGGGGGCTCGATATCATGGGCCCTTTAATCAAAGAAAAGAAGTCTGAAAAGAAGTTTGTTCTAGTCGCCATTGACTACTTCACAAAATGGGTAGAAGCCGTTGCACTCGCCAACATCACTCAAACCGATGTTCAAAGATTCATGTGGGAGAACATAATCACACGATTTGATCTACCAAAACGGATAGTCACGGATAATGGCACTCAGTTCGTTGGAAAAAACATCAAGGCTTTCTACGAGCTATGGAAAATTGAACATTCTAGGTCAACACCTAGATATCCACAGTCCAACGGCCAAGTCGAAGCTACAAATCGACAGATCCTGACCAACTTAAAGAAAAAGCTTGAGGATCAACACGATCAATGGCCACAACAGCTAGAAAACATCCTGTGGGCTTACAGAACAACTCCTTGTACATCCACAGGGATGTCACCATTCAGTCTTTGCTATGGTGTTGAGGCCGTTATTCCCACCGAGTTAACATTTGGCACGACCAAATCTCTTCTAGTGGACACAGAACTGAACAATCAGGTCTGGTCGTTTGGAATAGATCTCCTCGAAGAACGACGAAACCACGCCGTTATAAAACTCGAGTAATATCAGCAACGACTCAAATGAGCTTATGACAAAGGCGTACGTCCTAGAACTTTTCATCCGGGAGAACTAGTCCTAAGAAAAATGTTCCACAACAAAAGGAAAGATATTATCGGCAAACTCAATGCCAATTGGGAAGGCCCTTACATTATCACCAAGGTCCAAAGCAACGGTTCTTATCGTCTTCAAACACCAGAAGGGGAGATCGTTAAGAACCCATGGAATGCTTATCACTTGAAGAAGTTTTATCAATGAAATGTAAGCATCCATCCATTACATTTCAATATACAAACTCATTTCTGCCTTCATCTCAGCTCAAACATGAATGGCTCTTAAAGGTCTAATCCCTCGACCTATAGATTATCAAAACTCTAGTCCCTTTGATAATTTTAATTTTGTTAAGTTCAAGCATCTGCAACTTAACTTGGTGCATTGGTCATATCATTCCCACGACCCATGTACAACCAACCAACCATGCATACGACCTCATCCACCAGCAGGTCCAGTACTATGATTATTACTTATTGTTTGCAAAACCCATACAGGCAGACAACATAACAAGAATGAGAATGAAAGGTAAATGAGTGAAATTTCTTTTTTACTTCATGAAATTCTAACCATCACAGGTAAAACGATCTGCAAGTAAACTAAGGCATACAAGAAGAACTGTTTCAGTTCGTCCTACTTGCAGCCATTCATCTCGTCTACCTACCTTCTGAACGAGCTACCAGGACTCCCTGGAAACTAGCTGCTCAGAACGACTTACCTACAAGCTCATCAAAGAAATAATCAAATACTGCTGTTCATTTCGACTTCAAACAAAACAAATCAGTGTTCACTCGACCTCACAACATTGGTGCTCATATGCTTACAAACTCAGAAGGCTGCTTTGAGGAATGCGTACAAAAACAAAAAAAACTCGCACTATCAGGAGGTGCATCACCAACCACCAGGCATCATTGAAGACAGAAAGGGAGAAGAAGAAGGAGATGTACTTTCCCATGACCAGGCGGCCATCAAAATTCAAGCAAGAAGACCTGGTGGGAATCCAGGACGCCTTACTAAGAATCAGGCCTCCCAAAAGACCGAGAGGAGCTCATTGCTGCATAGGCTGGTCGCTAGGTTCATCCACCTCCATCCGGCCACTTGCGACCTCAACACTAGGGCCCGTCAAGGTGTCCTGAGCTGGTACTAAAGCTTCTCCAGCACCACCTCGCGTCTGCTCTCCTTCGGGCGACCCCATCAAAGCTTTCTCCAGATTGTCGCAGTAGGCCTTCCAAGCTATGCCATTCTCATAGCATGTGCCCTCCCAGTGGTCAGCAGACGACCTAGCACCAGCAAGGTCTCCCCTTACCTGCTCCAACATCTCCTTCAGCATCACGACCTCCGCCTCCTTGTCGCTGAATTTGCTCTCGGCAACAACAACAACATTCTTCGCCTGCTCGAGTTTCTCGTTGAGATGCTTCAGGTCAATCTCAGCTCGAGCTCCAACCTCAGCGACCAGACGAACCTCCTGGAAGCTGGCATTAAGCTACAAGTACAAACAAGCGTTTAGACAACAATAACACAGTACAGACAAAGAAAAAGGAAGTAACAACCCCATTCACCAAAGACATTGCTGCGTTTATCTTTCAACAAGTCACCAGCAAAGTCTGAGACTTCACTGCTCGAGCATCAGCATCCAAGACGATGCCCTCATTTACAGCTCGGGCAACGCAGGGATCGTCAATTGCACTGTCGTTCTCATACACGACATGCTTTTCACCACGACCATCCAAATAATCGAACGGCCCAGGACGAAATTCAGACAATACCCCCTTGCCTTTCTGTAAAGGCCGAACAACAGTCTTCCTGGACAATAAGGAAGGCTCAGGAGATTTCACAGACTTCGGAGGAGGAGAGACAAGCAGGTTCCATCAGCCTCAGGTTCCCAGGGAACGACCTCTTCTTTCCAGCCCCAACAGGTAGTTTGAGAAGTAAGGCCGGAGGAGATACTACTCGGGGGCTCGCCACCATCTCCCCCTGGCGCGAGCTAGCACCAGATCGTTCCTTCTCTAACCGACGGGAGCCACCACTAGTTCGCTCCTTCTCATCATGCCGCGAACTGCCACTACCTCGCTCCTTCTCCCCAGGACGTGAGCTGCCACCAGATCGTCCCGCCTCAGCTTTATGTACAGACGACATAAAGGCCTTCTTCAACGACTTCCTCCTCTCTAGTTCTTCTTCAACAGTTTTTGGACCACCTTTGGGAATAAAATGCTCCCTCAGGTGGGGTAGGAACTGTATCTTCCGACTATCAGCCAACAAACCAAAACTGTTCAGCGCAGACTGCAGGTCGTTCTTCCTCACCAAGTGGTCGTCCCTGATCGCTGCAAACAAAATATAAAGTCAGCAAGCCCGGAAGCAAGAAAATCATCTACCATCCTAAGACCAACAACCACAAACTTACAAGTATCATTCCTAGTCACATGACGCAACTGGACACTCCCTTCAGTGATCGATCCAGTAATCAGCATAGGATCTTTCCACCATGGCTCACTACTAACCAGATAGATCAGAGGCAAACGTTCTGGCCTAACTTGCATATTATAGCCAGCAAACTCGGGCTTCGAAGAACGTTTGAAACTAAAGTGGTCCAATACATCATTTACAGTGATGTTCCACTTATGCAACTTGTTGAGGTCATCAATTACCCTCATATTCCTCCAGAAATTACCATTCATCTGGCAAGGAGCTCGACCGATAGCATTCAACACGTCGACCACCAAACAAGATAAAGGTAGCCTCAGCCCAGCTCGGAATTAGGCCAAGGTAAAAACAGTGGAGAAGGGATTTTTAGGTCGATACTCAGCAGAAAGTAAACGATCTCCTAAAAACCTAATATCCAAATGCTCAATCGAACTAAGCCCATACTGCTTCCTAAATGCAATATGCCTATGGACATACTTCAGATTCACTACTCTACAGAAGGAACCCTCGTCTCCTTCCACCATTTCATCATCAGAGGTGTCCTCCCCATGAGAACCACTACTCTGGGGGCTTTCAAGATCCACACCACGACTAGGAGACGCAGTCTCAGAATGAGTCCTTTCAGACTCATACTCCTCACCACCACCGCCACTCAAGTTCTCATTTTGAGAGTCACTCGCTTCAGACATCTCTCTCAATCAACAGAAAAGAAAACAAAAGAATGCAAAGAGAAGAAAGAATACAACAACAGAAAAGAAGAAACTAACCTCACGAGCTCTCAAAGATCTTCAGTTCGCAAGAGAAAAGCGACAACAATTCAACAAAGACAATGAGATAGGTAAACCCTTCTCAAGCAAGCCACAGTTTAAATACTGTAGCACATGTAATCCCAGCCATCGGTTCGAAACAGATAAACGGCCGAGATCGAGCAAGGGAGCCACGTTCCTTGCAGTTATTTTCCATTCACTAAAAGATTCATGTCCACCGTCAGATCAATCCACGTGCCACGAAAAGACTTAATCAAGCAAGAAGTGCGTCAGTTGCCATAAGTGCACAACTAACTGCTCGAGGAAATCCCTCCACTTCCCCGTAAGAGCGCCATGATTAGTACAGACAAGCTTGCATGACTACCACGTCCACAAATTCAAAAAGCAAACTACAAATCAACATCGATCAGAGTTCTTAGTCTTTTCAGCCCGACTTCTACAGCCGACCTAAAAAGAGGGGGCTTATCTAGGGGTACTACATACTCCAGCCAATCAAAAGCAGCCACGTGGCATAGTCATCACTCCATTAGGTCGCTACTACTTCGACCTACTCGCAGCTCGACCACAACGACTCGACCACATAATCAACAACGATCTGCTAATACGCACATGCCATAATTCGACGCCCAAGATACTCTCTCCAGCCGTTGCACAATTACTACAGCCGTTACACAATCGCTGGAGAACATCAATACAATCATAAATATGACGAAGAATCTGCAAGGTCCCACGATCTTCGCCTCTTCACCTCCTATATAAACAGAACTATGATGGCTTGATCTCTAAGTTCAATCCCCTGGAATTAGAGTACGTAGGCAATCTCAATCTCAACGAGGTGCAGCCACCCCGATCTAAACTCTCCCCATTTGGTTAAGTCCGCTAGCGACCTGACCTAGTGAATGCATTGATCTAGGAATAGGTCAATACTATACTCATTACAACCAAAAATAAAAACAATACAATATTCAATTCATATTGGAATTAATGCATGAATAATATGCGGTACTACTCATTTGTATTGGAAACGATGTACAAGCTCTATTAAATTATCTCGTATTCTATCATAGTAAACAAATATTATAATATAAGGAGCCGACTATTGCCAAGACAATATTTACTATTGCAAAGACGTATTTTTCTGTTAGACTTATTTGCCCTCTAGATTTAATCAATTAAATTTAATCTAAATATTATTTGTTTTGTTTTTTGGTGTGGGATTTGTGGGATAAATAAAACACTATCACGTATAGGTGCAATGAACCCTAGTAGAATGTGAACAAGCTAGTTACTCAACTAATTTTATACTTTGAAGTTGTTGAAAATTTTGATTTATGGGTGAAGAGATTTTAAGAAATAATAAAATCTAAATTGAGAGAAATATAATAATGTATTTAAGGGTAAATAAGTCTAATAAAAAATACACCTTTGCAATAGCAAATATTGCCTTGGCAATAGTCGGCTCCTAATTTAACTAGTAATGTAGCTTAATTTAAGCTTGAAAGTACATATTGAATACTTGTGTCTTAAATTTGTAAAATAATTACTTAAGATAATTATAAATATATGAGTGTGGCGTAAATTGGGGAATATATGGTTTTAGGGGTGCTGATTGGGGCGGGGCAGGACGGGGCGGGGGAACAATGCGCGGGGTTGGGGCGGGGCAGGGTCAAATAAGCCCTGTTCTTAGGCGAGGCGGGGAACGGTGGGTTGGAAGAAGGTTCACCCCATCCCTGCCCTGTACAGGTCGGGGGGCGGGGACGGGGAAACGTCACAAGGCATATCATAAAATTACAGTAATAATAATTAAGTTATACAAAATTATTTTTGCATCAAACTTTCATTATTACAACTCAAAATATATAAATCTCGAACCCCTAATCGATTTTCGATCGGCATAATGGACATGAATTTTGAATCAGCAACCACTGGACAATGCAGGGGTAATGAAACACAAGAGAGCAGGGCATTTCTCCAACTTGGCTGTCCTGTAAAAATTCTTCCTTGCAAATTGAACAACAAGCATCCTGATCAGTTTGATGATAAATTCCATATCTCTTTAACTTCTCGATCGATCAAGTCTGCAGATGCAGGACTAAAGCCATAAAACCCATTTTGCTCATACATATCAAGTGATTCTCTTAATACTTCATCATCATCTACATCTTCATGCATGTCCCTTCTTCTTCTTCTTCTTCTTCTTCTTCTTCTTCAATTTCTTCATCTTCATACATGTCATCTTCTTGTCTGTCTTCAATTATTTCTTCAGCAGAGAGCCGTTGTGAGGTAAAGAGAGAGAGTGAGAGAGAGAAGATTAGGGATATGGGGCGGGGAGCGGGGCGGGGTTTCAATCTATAGTATGAAACCCATCCTTGCCCTACTACCCATTGGGGTGGATACGGGGCAAATATTGGGGCGGGGCGGGGAGATGAAAAATGGGGCCACGGGGCGGGTCCGGGTCACGGGGCAAGTTCAACGCCCCTATATGGTTTAATGAATAGGAACCGGCTATTGCCAAGCTAATTTATGTTATTGCCAAGATGTATTTTTTTATTGAACTTATTTGCCCTCGAATATATTATAAATTCTTTTTAACCTTAAACCTAAATTTTCAACAAATTCAAAATACAAAGGGTGTGTTTGATAAAAAATTGCCATTTTTTTCTTTCTTTTTTTTTTTGCAAAAACGTACACTGCGCTAGGGTTGAAATCCTACTAAAGTTCACTGCACCCATACGTGATAGTGTTTTATTTATCCCACAAATCTCACCCGAAAATAAAAAAAATTAAATTTTTCAATAAAATTTAAGACTTTAAGTTAGATTTAATCAATTAAAATTTAGAGGACAAATAAGTATAATTAAAAAATATACCTTGACAGTAGCAAATATTAACTTAGCAATTATTTTAACATTGTAGAATAATGGACCGATTTGTTTTAGAAATATATAGGTTCACAAGTCACATGTGAAATG
The DNA here is from genome assembly GCA_023053565.1 of Aquilegia eximia. Taxonomy (NCBI): domain Eukaryota; kingdom Viridiplantae; phylum Streptophyta; class Magnoliopsida; order Ranunculales; family Ranunculaceae; genus Aquilegia; species Aquilegia eximia. Next base: position 14,346,377 of record JALIGU010000001.1, read on the forward strand.
TGATGCTACATGCCTTAAAAAAAATTAATCTATTGTGATTTTTTGGTGTGGGTTTGTGAAACCAATAAAAAATTTCCATGTGTGTAAAATTATGAGATTTTTGGACATACCCCATTTAAAAGTCAAAATTTGAGCTAGATACCGTGATTTTTAATTTTTTTTTTTTTTTTTTTTTTGAGATACCCCAAAAATGGGGTATCTCAAATTTCGACTTTCAAACGGGGTATGTCCAAAAATCTCTAAAATCATACCATATTAGCAAATCAAAATCTCTAAAATCATTTCATAGTGTAATGGTAATTTTTGGAAACGAAATTAAGGTTCAAACACCAACCAAAGGGTGAGTTAGGCCTAAGGACACTGTTCCAATTCAGTTAGGTCAAAAGGACATTAGAAGATTCCACTTAGTAAAAAAGACAACATTTTTATGATCACGAGTCTGATGACATAAATACCCTTTACAATCACATATCTAATCATATACTACATACACACTAAATGTAATAAAACTATACCGTACCCCAATGAATCCTAGTTGGAATGCAATCTTAAGCAACCCTATGATCAGACCTATAATCAATTCATCACGGTCTAATCATATATTACATATCATTAAATGCAATAAAACTATACCCTACCCTAATGAACCCTAGTTTCAATGCGATCTTATGTAACCCTCTGATCAGACGTATAATCATATGATCACATGTCTAATCATATACTACATAACACGAAATTCAGTAAAACTATATCCAATCCAAATGAACTCTTGTTGGAATGCGATCTTATGCAACCGTATCATCAGATCTTATGATCACACATAAATCTCAACACGATTATGTACGATTACATTATAATTACATTTATTTGTTATGATCAGTCATGTAATCACATTTATTTGTTATGATTATAGTTTTAATCACATATAAACATCTTATGATCATGAGTATGATTACAGTTGTGATCACATGCATAAATCAAAGGGACAAGTGTGTATGATCACACGTATAATCATAATGGCAATCACATGTATATACAGGTAAAAATGGAATTTTAAAAAAGTGTGACTATATGATTACAAGCCTGATCATAAACATTTGTCCTTTTGACAAAAGTCAAAATTCGGGTTTGTCCTTTTGACAAATTACTAACGTGCATTTGTCCTTTTGAAAGCCACAATTTTAAGTTTGTCTTTTTGGCCAAAAGAAGTTGGAATAAGACCTTACAGCATAATTTTTTGAGAAAAATATCATTCCTTGGGTTGGGCTCAGATTGAATTTTTAAAGCCCGATAGAATGTCGGATGGGCTACACTTTGGACCGTTATTAATAACCAATGAACTTAAGCGTGGAAAGGGGTAACATAGTCACATAGATGTTTCCTAGAAGCATAGTGCCAGTTACTTTCTTTTAGAAAGAATGAGTCCTACATCCCATTTAGCCCACCCTACTTATAAATTAGTCATGTTTGATTTTGGCTTTAATGATTAGTCCCACTTTCTAATATTATTTAATCTTAGGGTCTGTTTGATTCGGGCGGAAAATCAATTTACCGGGAAATAGATTTACCATATGCAAATATTCGAAAAATAAAATTTTCATAAAATGATTATAGTACTATATTTATCATGAAAATCATTGGAAAATGTTGTGAATATGATTTTAGTGAGAGTTCATAAAAATTCAGCGACAATATGTCCCAACATTTTTACAAATCATTTCATTTTCAAAATTTACCGTTTATTTTCCATGTAATCAAACATGGGAAATTGAGATTTTCCGGTAAATCTATTTCCCGGCCATGAATCAAACAGACCCTTAGACTTTTTTTCTTTGAAAAAGTTATTAACTAATCCTTGACTCAATTTATCCCACTAAAATTTTCAAATTTTATATTTTTAAATGACAATACTACCCTTTTAAATTGTTTTTAACCATTTCTTCATTTAATTGTACAATTCTAATAAATTACTAACTATTTAACTATGCAATTCCAAAAAATTGCTAATCATTAACACTTGCAATTCTAAAAAGTTGATAACTATTTAACTATGCAATTCTAAAAAATTACTAATAATTGACACTTACAATTCTAAGAAATTGCTACTTGGATTGGGTAACTAATTTAAGTCCACTAGGGTTAACTACACCCATAAATAGGTTTTATTTAATTATTGACATGTGGTGTTTTGTGATTGGGTGTCTATAAATTAGTTGGGTAATTAATTCAAATCCACTAAGGTTAATTACACCCATACATAGGTTATAGTTTTTATTAAAACATACAAATTTTCTTTGCAATTCTAAAAAATTGCTAACTTTATGTGCAATTCTAAAAATTTGCTAATGCCTTATTTATATGTGCAATTCTAAGAATTGCTAACTTTTAATTATGTAATTCTAAAAAATTATAATAGCAATTCCAGTAAATTGCAATACCACTAATGTGCGGTTTCAATTTTTGATAGCAATTCTTGACAACAAATCCACTTGTTACACTACCACTAACTTGGCGGTTTCCAATTTTAATAGCAATTTCAAACTTTAAATACTAGTAGTAGAGGGTACCATTGTAAACTAACTTTTGGTCAAAAAAACAGGACTAATCATTAATGTGATAGTTTGACGAGACTAATCGATAATGTCCATTGCAATTTGAGATGGCTAATTTAATCACTGCTTTCTTTTATCAGCTATTGAAGTGTACATGTTAGTATTTGTTGAGAACAATACGGTGTACTAGTACTTCTACCTAGCTTGAGCTGGTTCATTTTGCAATATACAGAAGTTAAATGAATGATGTTCTGCTCCAAAAAAAACACCACCCCTACATACAAATGAGCAACCTTGCTTGGAGTTGAGATTTTGGTCAAATTTATGTGCCAATCGTCAGGGCAGTTATGGTCAGGCTACGTTTGGCAATTGGCATAGCCACTAGGACTATCCACCTTGACTATAAGGGCAGGCCTGCCTGGGTCATTTTTCGTCTTAACTATGTAATCGTGTAAAACTAACAAAAGAGTCTAGCCCAGTCCATATAATCAACAGGTCAAACTGGGCTGAGTAGTATGGTGGAAGAGACAAGAGAGCTGGATCTATCAGGCCTACATCTACCTCTTTTCATGGGCTCACGGCACTTAGGTCAGAATCTACCTTTTCATTACAACAGTACTAGTAGTTCTGAATTTCTGATCAATACAGGCATAGAGCAACTACCAAGTGACTAACAAAACACTCAGACTACTGTATATATAATAAAAGGGAGAGGGATACATATAACATGTTTCTTTACTGCAATATATTACAACATATATATAATACTCTTCATCAAGATGTACAAGAAGCCATCTTTTCAGACACTAAGGTTAAAGATTCAAGGTTCCATTTTATCACGTTATTGACAAAATAACAAGTTTCTTCCTCTGTGCTGCAAGCTGGGACGTCAACTATATAAGACTCCATTACAATTGTCTTCTCAGGTTCGTCAATCTTCTCGCCAAGGATAATTGTTGAATGATAGTTTGAAAGGAAATAGTCACCACCAATGATGCTAAAGCTTATGACATGTAAATTATCATCAAGTGCGTAAAGCCGTTCGATACTTATCTTTGTAGGAAAACCAGAAACCATATGTACTTGACGAATACTACCTATGCCACCATCACCGCTAATCATTGAACAAGTCTTGATAAATCTCTTGTAAGCCTGAGGCTTTTCGAACCTCCGAAGAATAGACCATACAAGGGATACTGGTGCATCAATATGTTGATACAGAACTGAACTACACTTACTAGATGATTGAGCAAGGTAATTATCACAGCTACTCAACATTTTCAGAATGGTAGTTTTCCTTCACACAAGACTGCTTTGTTTGCAATTTAGCTAGCTTGTCCAATGTCCATTTAAATATAAAATGAAGCTGCTTGCTAAATATAGTATATTGTTGTTTGTATTAAAACATTTGGAATTTTTCTTGTTTTGTCATGTTTAATAAGAGATATGCATCACTAGCTTTGGTTGCCCAAACATTGAAAAATGATATACGACACATAACTATAGCTTGTACCAAAGCAAGTTAAATACAAGAGGAGATAAAATGGACTGAATAAGCAACAAACAATCATGTGTAATTTGGTCTATATGCCCACTATCGGTGGTTGCATTGTATACTTAGGTCGACACAAGAATACAAGATATAATCCAAATTTTCATTGATATTTATATACAAATTTTTTATTTTTATTTTTTACCAAAAAATATTTTATACAAAAGTTATTAAGTTTGAACTATATTTTGTTCCTAGCTTACATCTATCCTTGTGCTGTTGGTCATGATCTAAACCTGGAAGAGGCTTAAATAAATCCAAAAATTTGTTGCTTTGTAATTACTTCCATGGTAACTAGCTACTCATGCTAAGTTGGTAACTAGTTGCTAACTATAGTGAACAAAAGGACGTACAACAATCTACTTATTATTATTGATCAACCCTGAGAAGTAGAAGCCATTCTTTCAGAGACAAGAGCTAAAGATTCAAGGTTTCACGTAATCACATTGCGGATAAAATAAAGACAATCTTCCACAGTACGGCCAGAAGGAACAATCTCAGGTTCATCGATTTTCTGTTGAAGCATAATAAGTGAACGATAATTTGAAAGGCAATGATCACCACCAATGATGCTAAAGCTTAATTAAGACATGCCAATTATCATCAAGTGTGTCAAGTCGTTCGACACTTGTCTCAGCTGGAAGACCTGAAACAATGTGTACTTCACAAACGTACACTACTAACTCCACCATCACCACTAATCACAGAAAACCCTTATACGAATCGCTTGTAAGCCTGAGGATTATCAAACCTCCAAACAATAGACCATACTACCGAGACAGGTGCATTAATGTGCTGATCAACAAGAGCTGCATTATTACACTTATTAGGTAATGGATAAATGGAACATTATTATCGCAATTGTTCACCATTTGTAAGAACTATTATGATATGCAATATTACAAATGATCAGCTCTGTCCACTTAAATAGCAAGCCGAATCTGCTAATTAAATACAAAAATATGTTGAGTCATGTTAAATATATATCTATATTATACTGTGCGTGGACACACAAACTTGGGGAGATAAACATAACTAGACAAAGACAAAAAATGGGCTTAAGTTGTTATGTTATATGGGCTTAAGTTGCTGTTATGTTTCGAATTGGGTTTGAGATGGGCTTTAGTTGAAATCTTATTGGAGACAGAATATGGGTTTAAGTTGTTATGTTATATGGGCTTAAGTTGTTCTTATGTTTCGAATTGGACTTGAGATGAGCTTTGGTTGAAAATACTTATCAACCTTTACAACAGAGCTATCAACTGCTCCTTTCACTCCGCCGGAGTTGAATCACTTCACTACTCCATCCTCTCCCGATGTGCCTTTTGCTCTGACCTTTTCATCTGCTATGGATCCCAAAAGCACCAGTAAATCAAGTTATGTCACTGCCAATTTCAACTTCTATCAACACTCAACTTCTATTACCAAAATACTTAACTTCTATTACCAAAATACTTATCAACCTTTACAACGGAGCAGTACTTTATCAATCAACATTTAACTTCTATTACCAAAATATTTTTCAATTTCAATTTCAATTTCAATTTCAATTTCAATTTCTATAACATTAACTTATCGATTTTAATTTCTATTACTTATCAATTTCTATTGCTTAAGTTGTTATGTTGGGCTTAAGTTGTTATGTTGGGCTTATCTCTTCGACTGCCTAAAACCTTAATTAAGCGAAAGATTCTCTTTGTCTGTGAATCAAATCGAACACAGAGGTAACTCTCTTTTTCCACCTTCATCTTCTACTACTTGATAATCCAATTTGTTTTTTTTTTTTGTTCTCCCAATGAAATTTATTTTGCTAATTGTTTATTTATTGTGAGTTAAAATAGGTTTTTTTGACAATCATGGAACTTTTCTGAGTAGTGTGTTAATACATTTATGTATAAAAACTTCAGAGTTTAGATGCAGTGATCATTGGTACCATTACAACTTTGACATCTACTCAAATCCAAGGCATTTGAAAAATAATTGTAGGGAAGTTCATTTGACGATCAATGAACGTCATGTCATGTTGTTATTTTATAATGGTTGTGGTATTCAATGTGTCAAAAAAGCTTTGAATATTATGAAAATTGATACCCAGAGTTTCAAGATTATGATCCAATTGTCAGTATCACAATTTACCCAATTAGGTAAATTTATCAGTTGGGATAAATAAGACGGTCAAAGGACTGCATTTGAGAATGGAGGTATGCAGAAGTATTAAAGATGCTAAATGGGTTATTAAAGGTCACACGAACAAATCTGTTAGTGATCTTCAGTTGCTGTTGAAATTGGGAGCTGAATGTAGGACTGGGACTTCTCGAAGTATTAGAGAGGTTTGCGACCACCTAATGTCACGATTGTCAAAGCTAATACTGATGACGCCTTTATAGGTAACCCAGGACAAGGCGACATAGGAATGATCTATAGAAATCATTCAGGAGAATTTATGGGGTGTTTGGCACAAGGACTAGATATCACAGATAACTTCACAGCTGAGTGTTGGGCAATAACTAAAGCTATTGAAGAAGCCATTGATCAAGGATGGCTAAACTTATGAGTGGAAACTGAGTTCATACCAGCTGCTTAGGTGTGTAGTAACCGGAGTCCTCCATAGCAGGTTCGAGCTCAATTTATGAGGGCAACTAAAACAATCCAATCTTTGTGTATAACCCATATTTATAGAGGGTAATTTTTCAGCTGACATGGCAACAAAGAGAGGGTCAACTCTGAACTTAGGTATGAAAGAGTGGAGCTTAATTAGACCCACATTCATTACTTGCTTGGAGGAAACCTACAGAGCTTATTATAGACTTAAGTGATGATTTGATGTAAGCATGAAGAGCTTGGAATATATACTCAGTTCCTCAAATTTCTTTTGTATTTCCTTTTCTTTTTATTAATGAAGCTCACCTTAGCAAAAAAAAAAAAAAAAAAATCCAGCAATTTTCTGGAATGTAGACTGTTTAGAAAACCAAATATACATACTGCCTATAAAACCGAAGGACAAGTTTATTCCAGTATTGATCCATTGAGTGTGGAGTTGTTTTTGAAGTTTATTGCTTTGATTCTGCGATAGATTGAAATCTACCAATGGTAATAACTTTTAGTAACAATTATTCAGTCTCCCATCTTCTTTTACTTGGTATATTTATAGGATGAGTATCTGAAAGTTTATTATGATTCATATGCCGCTTTGCTCTTGAAACAACAAGAACTAGAAGATACAAGTAATTTTTAAAACCAGTCTAATTGTCAAGGTCAGGTACAATGATGATGCCGAATAAGAAAATGCTCTAACTTCAGGTACACTTTTCTTGCATTATCAGCTAAACTACGCTTATCTCTTTGTGAAGTAAGATAAATTATGTGGCTGAAAGTGTAGTTCCTAATATATATTTAGTTATTATTATATATTTAAAAACCTCTCATATTCCCAATGGATTTTGAAGATTAAGTTGTAATTTTTGTGTTGTCGTTTAATAAATATGTATTAACTAGAATATGGGTAGGAATATTGAGGAATTTGTTTAAAGTAGATGTTCATCAGAGCCAACCATTGGAAGCCTTCAAAAATAAAAATGAAAGTTAATAGTGCTCACTATATGCTTGCCTACTGATCAAAGGGTAACAAAATGGAAAACATTATATTATGAACACTGATAGATAATACATATGGGTGTTCCTTCGGCAGTTTGAACACAACCCAAACTGATGCAAGAGCAGAATAAATTTGATGTTGTCATTATTATTTTAAGCTTGGAGATGAGCTCCTATTTAAGGTTTCATGTTATTTTGTTCCATTATTTTGATTTTGAATTTGGATTCCTAAGGAGATCAGGATGAATGTTTTATTTTAGTTGATGCCTTTTACATTGTGTTTCTAATGAGAATATCAAAGCATTAATAAAGTTGGTATCGTGATTTTTTCATTGTTGATAGTGCGTTGGTATGTATGAGCTCCCTACAGTATGTATTTGCCTCCGTATTTGTTTTAAAATATTATGGACTGCTTTTGGCTTTATGTCTTTAACAATGAAAAGAATTCAACCAAGTGCAGTTATATTTAAGCTTGATTATGTTTCAACAACCCAGCTAATTATATGAGAAGGTTCCCTTTCCCAATTACATTATATTGGGGAGTTTCATTTATTTACTCTTATTTTATTGTGTTTGTAAATAACTATACCTTCTATTTGCAATGTGGTATTTTCTAAAATATAATTGTTAAAAGTGGTTTTTTATCTCCCTCTCTCTCTCTCTGTTATTTTTTCCTTTTATAGAAAGTACAAGTGATTAATATACGACCATAGAAACAAACAGTAGACTAATTTATTATCTGTCAGCTAGAAAAATCCCTATTTTGTCTTTCCAAAGAAGATATTATTGTATTATACTATTATCTGATAACTGGAAGTTGACGGAAATAATGGTTCACTTTTTTTTTTTTTTTTTTTTTTTCTGAGTAACTTTCTCCAACTTACTACAGACAGCTCCAAGCAAAATGTGTGATTTAAATGTTAAAGCTACAGCTTCCGGAGATGACAAGGAAAACAATCTAAGGAGTTATTATATCATTATATGGAGCACCTGCACTGCACGTTTTTAAGAAATGAAGGTGAGATGAGCAAATTTGTCTGCAATGCCTTCATAAGAGATGTAGCTTATGTGGTTAATCTCTTTGAATTGATACAGTGTTATGGAACACAATTATTTCCAGTTCTTGCAAAGAACAAATTTTATAACGAAGCTTCAAGAACATTTTGTGAACTGAGAAAAGCAGGGTAGCAAGCGACATAATTACATGGACTTTGATGGTTTCAGGTTATGCACATTATGGGTTGGTGGATGTGAGTCTAAAATATTATGGATTAACAAAATAATGATGTTGTTTCCTGGAACAAAATGATTGAGGGATTTGCAATTTATATATAGGAACACAAAGTTGCACTTGTTTTAATGTTGTGTGCAGGAGAAATCTCTGACAGTGTTACATTCATAAGGGTCCTCAACACATGTAGTCATGTTGGACTACATGTGAGATCCAATACAATAGTGCAAATATCATATCAATTTTGTGTTTGGATGCACTATATGCGAGAGATGTAAGGAAAATGTGATCCAATTTTTCTTTCGTTCTGTTATGAGCAAAGTCGCTCCAATAAATGTGAGAAACATATTTGATTATATTGATGTTAATGTTTTCTAACGTGTTTTATATTCTCAACAAGTTTGTATTTTGTTAGGAGTTTGTTGCATTTTTTTTTTTTTTGGTAAGGTGATCATACTCAATTGTTTGTTATCAGTTGTATCTCAAGTGGTAAGGGATCCTACTTAATTTTTAATTCTCAATTTAAACATCGTACAACATTGTTCAAAGCAATGGTTGCAGACTTGCAGAGATACAACGATGGATATAACTACCCTATCATCCCATTGATGAACTGCATGTTGATCAGTTGTAATTCTGTTGTGTGTAATGGTGTGGTAACAGGAACTGGGAAGACTGTGCTGTTGAGTGGTCTATTGTAGGGTGCCTTTCAACTGATTTTTGCAGGCTGCAGTTAGTTTGTAAATTGCAGGGACAGAGTGCAACTGTTCGTGGACACACAAACTTGGGGAGATAAACATAACTAGACAAAGACAAAAAATGGGCTTAAGTTGTTATGTTATATGGGCTTAAGTTGCTGTTATGTTTCGAATTGGGCTTGAGATGGGCTTTAGTTGAAACCTTATTGGAGACAGAATATGGGTTTAAGTTGTTATGTTATATGGGCTTAAGTTGTTCTTATGTTTCGAATTGGGCTTGAGATGAGCTTTGGTTGAAAATACTTATCAACCTTTACAACAGAGCTATCAACTGCTCCTTTCACTCCACCGCCGGAGTTGAATCACTTCACTACTCCATCCTCTCCCGATGTGCCTTTTGCTCTGACCTTTTCATCTGCTATGGATCCCAAAAGCACCAGTAAATCAAGTTATGTCACTGCCAATTTCAACTTCTATCAACACTCAACTTCTATTACCAAAATACTTAACTTCTATTACCAAAATACTTATCAACCTTTACAACGGAGCAGTACCTTATCAATCAACATTCAACTTTTATTACCAAAATACTTTTCAATTTCAATTTCTATTTCTATAACTTTAACTTATCGATTTCAATTTCTATTACTTATCAATTTCTATTGCTTAAATTGTTATGTTGGGCTTAAGTTGTTATCTTGGGCTTATCTCTTCGACTGCCTAAAACCTTAATTAAGCGAAAGATTCTCTGAGAAACTACAAATAGTGCTAGTATAACAAATGTGAATTCAAACAAGCAAACAAACAATACGCGGAAAGTAAATAACACACAGAAATTTTTAACGTGGTAAAACCCAAACTGGGAAACGTCCACGGTTGTCCTCGCGACAACAAAATAATCCACTAGATGAAAAGAGATGTACAAACCTATCAACTACCTGCACTCACTGCGAGTTGATACTCCTGGTTATCTCTAACACCTTGACTTCACCAGAGCACCTTGATGTACGCACAAGACACTCGACTTCTTGATGAACACACAAGAAGACTCGAAGCCGAAATCACAATAACTCTTAAAGATCACAAAGATATGTATTGAGAAAAGGGGGAGGAAAGGGAATTGAGTTCAATAGCCACAAACAATTTCAATATCACAAACCTAACCAAAACACATGAACAAGAAGAAGGATGGACGGCCAAAGAACTGTCTTGTTCTATAGAAGAGAAACCCTATTTATACTTAGGGTTGAAAACCTAGGAAAATGGGCCGAAACAGTGCAAACCGACTTTGGACGTTCGTACGTCGATATGACGTTCGAACGTCGCCACACAAAAATAAGCCTGCTGCCTAACATGACGTACGAACGCTCTAACTCGGTACGTACGTCTCCATACGAAAACACGTCTGCTGCCTACTTGGACGTACGAACGTCCTAACTGAGTACGTACGTCCTGACCAAAAGATATTTGCTGCTTCAGTGAACGTACGTACGTCCTAACTCGGTACGTACGTCCAGAACCCAATAACTTTTCCTGGACAGACCTAAGAGACACAAGGACACGAGACGACCATGCGTACATCTTGATTTTCCTAACAATGAATTCAAGGCGAGATAACCAAAGACACTTTGTGACAAAATTGATGTCAAACCACTTCGTGCCGGTTTCATTCTCTTTGTCTGTGAATCAAATCAAACACAGAGGTAACTCTCTTCTTCCACCCTCATCTTCTACTACTTGATAATCCAATTTGTCTTTTTTTTGTTGTTCTCCCAATGAAATTTATTTTGCTAATTGTTTATTTATTGTGAGTTAAAATAGGTTGTTCCTTCTGCATAGAAAGGTTATTGTTTTTCGATTTAGTTACTAAAAGAGTTGGTACTTGGTACAGCGATATCAAAGAAGAGTGCGAAAAAAACAAAACATTGATGAAAAAGTTGTGATTTTTTCACATGAACCTGTTGTTCCTACTTCCTAAGAAACAAGCAGTGGCTCTTCTTCTTCTACAAGTCTACAAGTTGGCTCTTTTCTTAATCTTCCTCTCCTCGCAACAAGTAACTAAGTAAGCACTTTCTCTTTTTTGTAGGTTGTTTATTTTCTTCACTTTTTGTACTTTTTTTATGTGTTTGGGGCGATTTTGTCGAAACCACTGACATTACTGTCGATATTTGCAAATACCTCACTAAAGATTTTTATTTTGTCTTTACCCCAGCAGATAACGTTTCTGTCTAACATCCGTTATAGAAAAGCTGACGTGTCTTATTTTATTATTAGTAGAGCTGATGTGTCTTTCACAGAGATAACTGATACTGACGTGGTCTGTTTTAATAAAGGAAGGTACACGTGTCGGGATCTCGTCGAATCCATCTGATTTAATCCAACGACTGGGATATTTTTGAAATCTGACCGTTATAAATTAAAGAAGTTTCAAACTTTAATTCGATTTCTATGGTTTGAATGATTCTTTTTAGTTGTAGAATGTTGTTTGTAGACTTAAAAATCTACATTTTTCACCAAGATCGCATATTTTCCTCTCAAATTAGAAAACTTGGACTTCTTTTACTTCTTATCACAGACTCAAAAAACAAAAATAGAAAATAGAAAAACATCTTCAATAAAGATTAAAAATCCTCAGAAAGTTGTTTGCTTGCTGAAGCCAATTTTGGTAAATTGTTATTATTTGTGTTATATTGATTTGAGATGAGTTTTGAACATTGTATGGAACATGTTGTTCCTCAGGTAGCCAGCTAATTAAAGTATGTGTGTTGGTCCAGAGCAATCACAAACCACATCTACTCAGTCATCATCTGATTCGGCAGGAATTGAACCTATCACCAAAGACATGAATCATCTAACTGTTGAAACAGAAGATTCTTTTTCCAGCTTGCTTGAACTTGCAGCTAATAATGACATCGATGGCTTTAAGCGATCTATTGACCGCGATGTTTCTGCTATTGATGAGGTTGGATTATGGTATGGCCGCCAAAAGGGATCCAAGCAGATGGTACTTGAGCATAGAACTCCTTTAATGGTTGCTGCTACATATGGTAGTGTTGATGTCCTGCAAGTCATCCTTTCCCTATCTGAGGTTGATGTGAATCGTTCCTGTGGCCCAGATAAGAGCACTGCTCTCCATTGTGCAGCATCAGGTGGATCTGTCCTTGCTGTTGAAGTTGTTAAGCTTCTCTTGCTATCAGGTGCTGACCCCAATTGTGTTGATGCCAGTGGTCGTTGCCCTGCTGATGTTATAGTTGCTTCCCCAAAGCTTCCTGATTTGAGAGTATCACTTGAAGAACTTCTTACCAATAATGGTTCATATGGTTCTGCTGTGGAGCAGAATCTAAGAATTGTCACTGCTACTTCAAATTCAAATTCTCCATCTCTCTCATCATCCCCAGACAATGGCTCACCATCATCTGATTCAGATTCAACTTCTTCTCCGATGATGAAATACAATGATCTACCAACTTCTTTGATGTCTGAGAGGAAAGAATATCCTATTGATCCATCTCTCCCTGATATCAAGAACAGCATTTACGCCACTGACGAGTTTTGTATGTTCTTATTTAAGGTGCGACCCTGTTCTCGGGCCTACTCTCATGATTGGACTGAGTGTCCCTTTGTTCATCCGGGCGAAAATGCCAGAAGAAGAGATCCTAGAAAGTTTCACTACAGTTGTGTGCCTTGCCCAGAGTTTCGGAAAGGAGCTTGCAGGAGGGGAGATTTATGTGAATATGCTCATGGGGTCTTTGAGTGTTGGCTTCATCCTGCACAGTACAGGACACGACTCTGTAAGGATGGTACAAGCTGTATGCGACGGGTCTGCTTCTTTGCACACACAACTGAGGAGCTTCGTCCTCTCTATGTGTCAACGGGTTCTGCTGTTCCTTCTCCCCGTTCAGCAGCTTCTGCTGCTATGGAAATGGCCGCAGCCTTGAGCCTTTTGCCAGCTTCCCCATCATCAGGCTCTGTCATGTCACCTTCTCCCTTCACCCCACCCATGTCTCCATCTGCCAGTAATATTTCGCACTCATCCATCGCTTGGATTTATAACGGTCAGATTTCAAAAATATCCCAGTTGTTGGATTAAATCAGATGGATTCGACGAGATCCCGACACGTGTACCTCCCTTTATTAAAACAGACCACGTCAGTATCAGTTATCTCTGTGAAAGACACATCAGCTCTACTAATAATAAAATAAGACACGTCAGCTTTTCTGTAACGGCTGTTAGACAGAAACGTTATCTGCTGGGGTAAAGACAAAATAAAAATCTTTAGTGGGGTATTTGCAAATATCGACAGTAATATCAGTGGTTTCGACAAAATCGCCCTGTGTTTGCATGTGGTTTGTAACCAGCAGTAGTATGCCAACCCCTCCAATCATTAAGATTATAATCACTGAGTTATCGACAATAGGAGAATTCAATGGGGTATATAGATTTATGTTAGAGAAATTTAATATCATTCAAGATGCCAAATCAATACCAATAATAGTAATTAATAATAAACGGGAGAAAATATTTTGGCCCTTTCGGGAGAGATCTTTTAGAGTAGGGGCATCATTTTGAGCCAAAGCATTGGCTCAGTAACGAAATGAACCCTCATATCAGCTCAAGGTGATTGGCCGGTGAGACAATGTTTAACTTAGGATCGAAGACATCAATGCCATGGATAACTCAAAAGAGTCCAGAGAGTGCAAATGTCATATGACTAATGACTTTCATACTGTCCAAGAAGGTCCTTGCTATATTGAGAGAAAATTTACGAACGTCTTTTCAATATAGCTTTCTTCATGCTTATAACTTAAATCTAATGCCTCAAGGTTTTGGGTAGTGATATGCCTTCCCCTGATGCCTTATAGCACTTAAGATATATACTGGATATACGCCAGATTAGGATAAATGATAGGTCTCATTGGTCCAAAATGTTACTCTCAAGTCCATCTTACTTATCCTTGAGCAACCATAAAAATTTATCATGACTTCATGTGTCTTGAAAATCTGTTGTATGGAACAAAGTTCTTTCTACATCAGGACGGTTTTCTGTTACTTTAAGCATGCAAAAGCTTATAATTGGTTTTGATTTCTTGATCAAATAAATGGGGTTTAATACTTGGACAATATGAAATATGCAGTTTAATTCATGCTAACCAATATATAGTTAGTTATTGAACTGTCTAGAGTAGTAGTCATATACAGGAGGTTTGATATGAATATTTTAGTATTGCATTGAGCCCAAGGATGAGTTCCAGTCTACAACGTGGCTTAGTGATCTCATCAACCATGATCCTCACAAGTATATTAACTTATAAGCTTATTAGGTTTTTTTGACAATCATGGAACTTTTCTGAGTAGTGTGTTAATACATTTATGTATAAAAACTTCAGAGTTCAGATGCAGTGATCATTGGTACCATTACAACTTTGACATCTACTCAAATCCAAGGCATTTGAAAAATAATTGTAGGGAAGTTCATTTGACGATCAATGAACGTCATGTCATGTTGTTATTTTATAATGGTTGTGGTATTCAATGTGTTAAAAAAGCTTTGAATATTATGAAAATTAATACCCAGAGTATCAAGATTATGATCCAATTGTCAGTATCACATTTTACCCAATTAGGTAAATTTATCAGTTGGGATAAATAAGACGGTCAAAGGACTGCATTTAAGAATGGAGGTATGCAGAGGTATTAAAGATGCTAAATGGGTTATTAAAGGTCACACGAACAAATTTGTTAGTGATCTTCAGTTACTGCTGAAATTGGGAGTTGAATGTAGGACTGGGACTTCTCGAAGTATTAGAGAGGTTTACGACCACCTAATGTCACGATTGTCAAAGCTAATACTGATGACGCCTTTATAGGTAACCCAGGACAAGGCGACATAGGAGTGATCTATAGAAATCATTCAGGAAAATTTATGTAGGGGTACTACATACAACATACATGTGGCACCATCTCTACCGTACATCATGGTGCCACATGTCATCATCTAATGGACTCTCTCTTGATGGCACAAGTTACAAAGTTAAAGCCAATTACTACAAAGATATTCTCTCATCATTACCTCATTAAATGCTAGGAATGGAGTTACATTGTAAGCCTATAAATATGAAGGCAAGCTACTCATTCTAGGCATGTTCTCATTTCTGCTCACATGGTCTGATAGCCTTATGCTCCCAACACGACCTCATGGTGAGGTCTCATGATCAACGACCTCCCCAATCTCTCATGATGAGACCTCACCTCTCAGGTCTCATCTCTCTCTTGAGCTCTCTCCATTATCGAGCTCCCATTTTGTATCACCACTACTATAATAAACTTCTTTCTCCCTCTCCGTGGATGTAGGCACAATTGCCGAACCACGTATACACATCACCATCATTCATTAATGTATTGACCAACCTCACAAAAATGGTTAATACAATGGGGTGCTTGGCACAAGGACTAGGCATCACAGATAACTTTACAGCTGAGTGTTGGGCAATAACTAAAGCTATTGAAGAAGCCATTGATCAAGGATGGCTGAACTTATGAGTGGAAACTGAGTTCATACCAGCTGCTTAGGTGTGTAGTAACCGGAGTCCTCCATAGCAGGTTCGAGCTCAATTTATGAGGGCAACTAAAAGAATCCAATCTTTGTGTATAACCCATATTTATAAAGGGTAATTTTTCAGCTGACATGGCAGCAAAGAGAGGGTCAACTCTGAACTTAGGTATGAAAGAGTGGAGCTTAATTAGACCCACATTCATTACTTGTTTGGAGGAAACCTACAGAGCTTATTATAGACTTAAGTGATGATTTGATGTAAGCATGAAGAGCTTGGAATATATACTCAGTTCCTCAAATTTCTTTTGTATTTCCTTTTCTTTTTATTAATGAAGCTCACCTTAGCAAAAAAAAAAAATCCAGCAATTTTCTGGAATGTAGACTGTTTAGAAAACCAAATATACATACTGCCTATAAAACCGAAGGACAAGTTTATTCCAGTATTGATCCATTGAGTGTGGAGTTGTTTTTTGAAGTTTATTGCTTTGATTCTGCGATAGATTGAAATCTACCAATGGTAATAACTTTTAGTAACAATTATTCAGTCTCCCATCTTCTTTTACTTGGTATATTTGTAGGATGAGTATCTGAAAGCTTATTATGATCCATATGTCGCTTTGCTCTTGAAACAACAAGAACTAGAAGATACAAGTAATTTTTCAAACCAGTCTAATCGTCAAGGTCAGGTACAATGATGATGCCGAATAAGAAGATGCTCTAACTTCAGGTACATTTTTCTTGCATTATCAACTAAACTACGCTTATCTCTTTGTGAAGTAAGATAAATTATGTGGCTGAAAGTGTAGTTCCTAATATATATTTAGTTATTATTATATATTTAAAAACCTCTCATATTCCCAATGGATTTTGAAGATTAAGTTGTAATTTTTGTGTGTGGTCGTTTAATAAATATGTATTAACTAGAATATGGGTAGGAATATTGAGGAATTTGTTTAAAGTAGATGTTCATCAGAGCCAACCATTGGAAGCCTTCAAAAATAATAATGAAAGTTAATAGTGCTCACTATATGCTTGCCTACTGATCAGAGGGTAACAAAATGGAAAACATTATATTATGAACACTGATAGATAATACATATGGGTGTGCCTTCAGCAGTTTGAACACAACCCAAACTGATGCAAGAGCAGAATAAATTTGATGTTGTCATTATTATTTTAGGCTTGGAGATGAGCTCATATTTAAGGTTTCCTGTTATTTTGTTCCATTATTTTGATTTTGAATTTGGATTCCTAAGGAGATCAGGATGAATGTTTTATTTTAGTTGATGCCTTTTACATTGTATTTCTAATGAGAATATCAAAACATTAATAAAGTTGGTATCGTGATTTTTTCATTGTTGATAGTGCATTGGTATGTATGAGCTCCCTACAGTATGTATTTGCCTCCGTATTTGTTTTAAAATATTATGGACTGCTTTTGGCTTTATGTCTTTAACAATGAAAAGAATTCAACCAAGTGCAGTTATATTTAAGCTTGATTATGTTTCAACAACCCAGCTAATTATATGAGGAAGTCCTGGCTCCCTTTCCCAATTACATTATATTGGGGAGTTTCATTTATTTACTCTTATTTTATTGTGTTTGTAAATAACTATACCTTCTATTTGCAATGTGGTATTTTCTAAAATATAATTGTTAAAAGTGGGTTTTTTTCTCCCTCTCTCTCTCTGTTATTTTTTCCTTTTATAGAAAGTACAAGTGATTAATATACGACCATAGAAACAAACAGTAGACTAATTTATTATCTGCCAGCTAGAAAAATCCCTATTTTGTCTTTCCAAAGAAGATATTATTGTATTATACTATTATCTGATAGCTGGAAGTTGACGGAAATAATGGTTCACTTTTTTTTTTTTTTTTTTTTTTTTTCTGAGTAACTTTCTCCAATAGCTTACTACCCCAAGCAAAATGTGTGATTTAAATGTTAAAGCTACAGCTTCCAGAGATGACAAGGAAAACAATCTAAGGAGTTATTATATCATTATATGGAGCACCTGCACTGCACGTTTTTAAGAAATGAAGGTGAGATGAGCAAATTTGTCTGCAATGCCTTCATAAGAGATGTAGCTTATGTGGTCAATCTCTTTGAATTGATACGGTGTTATGGAACACAATTATTTTCAGTTCTTGCAAAGAACAAAATTTATAACGAAGCTTCAAGAACATTTTGTGAACTGAGAAAAGCAGGGTAGCAAGCGACATAATTACATGGACTTTGATGGTTTCAGGTTATGCACATTATGGGTTGGTGGATGTGAGTCTAAAATATTATGGATTAACAAAATAATGATGTTGTTTCCTGGAATAAAATGATTGAGGGATTTGCAATTTATATATGGGAACACAAAGTTGCACTTGCTTTAATGTTGTGTGCAGGAGAAATCTCTGACAGTGTTACATTCATACGGGTCCTCAACACATGTAGTCATGTTGGACTACATGTGAGATCCAATACAATAGTGTAAATATCATATCAATTTTGTGTTTGGATGCACTATATGCGAGAGATGTAAGGAAAATGTGATCCAATTTTTCTTTAGTTCTGTTCTGAGCAAAGTCGCTCCAATAAATGTGAGAAACATATTTGATTATATTGATGTTAATGTTTTCTAACCTTTTTTATATTCTCAACAAGTTTGTATTTTGTTAGGAGTTTGTTGCATTTTTTATTTTTTTTTGGTAAGGTGATCATACTCAATTGTTTGTTACCAGTTGTATCTCAAGTGGTAAGGGATCCTACTCAATTTTTAATTCTCAATTTAAGCATCGTACAACATTGTTCAAAGCAATGGTTGCAGACTTGCAGAGATACAACAATGGATATAACTACCCTATCAGCCCATTGATGAACTGCATGTTGATCAGTTGTAATTCTGTTGTGTGTAATGGTGTGGTAACAGGAACTGGGAAGACTGTGCTGCTGAGTGGTCTATTGTAGGGTGCCTTTCAACTGATTTTTGCAGGCTGCAGTTAGTTTGTAAATTGCAGGGACAGAGTGCAACATAGTTTCTTGACAACTAGAGTATGAATAAAGATGTAGTTAATCATGTCTGGTTAGTTATAGGCTTTGTCTATGCTGGTAGATATGTTTTGTATGTGTACTCTATGTTGTTTCTGTTTTATGGGTGGGTTATGTATAATTTTGTACGAAGAGGAGCATGTCCTCTGGGAGGTATTTGATGGTGCATTTAAACTATGTGTGCTCATCAGACTTTATATATGGTTTGGTTTTTTTAGTGTTTAATAAAATACAAACTATTATGTAGACCATCAAATGATGCCTTAAATCTTCAATTTGTCCATCTATGTTAGAGACCATTGCTACAGTTACGAAGATAGAAATGACCACCCTATCAGCCTACTGATGCTGAAAACTAACAATCCACTTGCTTGGTATCCTTTCACTGCCTTTACAGTCACACTTCATGTCACAATACTCCATCTGAAATTATTAAAAGTGATCATAATGAACAAGAATATATTTTTGGTTCTATAAAATATATGAGTTGATAGGATGTGTTTGATTCGCATGCATTTTGTTCCCGGGAAAATGAATAGAAATGGCTAAGTTTTAAAAGATTTTGAGTAGGAGATCGGAATTCAGATTCCGGGCATAGCTATTTTATTTGAATCCGGGCATAGCTATTTTATTTGAATACGGTTTTCATTTTTAAAAAAAAAAAAAAAAAAAAAAACAATTTTATATAATTATTAGGACAAAGCAGACAAGTGTTTCACTTTAGTAAGAATTTCGTCAATCTCTGTCTCTATTTCTCTCCCTTTTTTGCCCACTCTCTCTCCCTCTCCTATCATTCACTGTTACATTAGTACCCTTCATTTCTTTGGAATTTAAATTCCATGAACCAAAGACAACCGATGATTATAGTTCTAAACATGATGTTATTAAAAGTGACTTAAAACCATTCGGGATATGACAAGATTTGGATAAAATTTCGGTCATTTAGGGGGACAAAACTACTAAAAAATTCCCAAGAAAACCATGAATCCAAAAGGTCTGTTAACAATCGAACACAAACATAAACAACAATAAAAGCTTCAATCCAACGTTCAGATACAAAGCAATAAAGTACATCCACAAATACATATATCGAAAAAATAAAAGCTTAGAAAATACTTCGACAACCAAAATAAACAATATTGGTATGGAACATATGGAAGTTCAAACAAAAACTGGAAACAAACATACTTGAAGCAACAATAGATGTGATGGAACAATGACAAAAATATATATTTTTAATACTTGATTTTTAGATTTATTTATCTTACTCCCATAGTCCAAGTTCCTAAGATTTAGGTTTAGTCTTGCTATCTATTATTTACCACTTTTTGAGAATCAAAAGCTATTTATCTGGTCGAAACTAACGTGGCGTAGCCACGGGTACAACTAATGTACTAATACTCAATAAACATTAGTTGGATTCTGACAGCAATGATATTATTTGAATGATTAAATTTTGATATTAGTAGCTTCATCGTCTTACCACATCTGAGTTGCCAATGTAGGAGCTATCAACCATGTTCAAGTAAGCTTTAGATGCAGCTCTTGAAGTGACCTGCAGCATGGAAACAACATCTAAGATGTTTGAGTTCATTTTTGACACCTATATATTGGAAGTTCTAGTGAACACGCCCTACGATTGATTTTCTACGTGTTGATGTAAACATGTACGCTATTTCAGGGCATGTAAGCACCTTTCTACAAATTAGCTCATTTACAAACTAGTGCGGAATGAGCGAATTGAGTCTATAGAGAAAACTGATCTTGTCATATTTCTTCAAGATCTTGGACATTGCCGGGAGATTTAGAAAGCTGGTTCATTCATCACGTATCAGTTAAAAAGTAAAAACGCCAACCATAAAGGCTTCGGGCTTGTATAAAAAATTGTATGTAGTACTGTTTATCACCTATAACTCTTTAAAAGACGAAGCTTCTGATAGAACTCAATGAATACACGCTTTAGTTGTTCTTCAATGCTCTTAAGATTGTGTTTCCTGAAATTCAACTCTTTATCTCTGTCAACTTTAAGTAGTGATTTTATGGTTGAACGTGGAGTTTCACTGGTTGTATTGATCTTCACATGGTTAAGAATTTCTAACGGAGTCTGTGCAGTAATCTTGGTTTCCATCCGCTTCTCCTCGTTCAAGTCTTTGCAATCCTCTTCATTGATTGTCTCATATCTTTTTGTTATGCCCTTATGGACCATCTCTGTAGGTTCAGAACAATTGGAGATTTTCCATGAAATGGTTAAGTACAGAATTTTGGTAATCATGTTAGTGTCTCGTAAGAACTACAAATAGATATTAAGAAACTGTAAATAATTTTGAACAACTCATTACAAAAATTAGTTTCCCTTTGACAACTAGAGTATGAATAAAGATGTAGTTAATCATGCCTGGTTAGTTGTAGGCTTTGTCTATGCTGGTAGATATGTTTTGTATGTGTACTCTATGTTGTTTCTGTTTTATGGGTGGGTTATGTATAATTTTGTACGAAGAGGAGCATGTCCTCTGGGAGGTATTTGATGGTGCATTTAAACTATGTGTGCTCATCAGACTTTATATATGGTTTGTTTTTTTTAGTGTTTAATAAAATACAAACTACTATGTAGACCATCAAATGATGCCTTAAATCTTCAATTTGTCCATCTATGTTAGAGACCATTGCTATAGTTACGAAGATAGAAATGACCACCCTATCAGCCTACTGATGCTGAAAACTAACAATCCACTTGCTTGGTATCCTTCCACTGCCTTTACAGTCACACTTGATGTCACAATACTCCATCTGAAATTATTAAAAGTTATCATAATGAACAAGAATATATTTTTGGTTCTATAAAATATATGAGTTGATAGGATGTGTTTGATTCGCATGCATTTGGTTCTTGGGAAAATGAATAGAAATGGCTAAGTTTTAAAAGATTTTGAGTAGGAGATCGGAATTCAGATTCCGAGCATAGATTTAGATTTGGGGATTTTTCTAATCAATCTTGATAGATTCTCAATTCTTTAGGGTTTATTTTTAGATTTGGGGATTCTGCTGTTTTTAGATTTGGGGATTTTTCTTATCTGTTGTTTTTAGATTTGGGGATTCTGCTATTTTTAGATTTGGGGATTCTGTTATTTTAATAATATTCCATGTGGTAGTATGAATCTGTATTGCAAATTTATAAAAAAAAAATTCTGAAATAAATTGGGGATTTTACTTTACTGAAATAATGTATATTAGGATGCTAAAAAAATTACTGAAATGAGAATAGATTCAATATTTTGATTGTGCATGTGTCATGGATGAATAATAATGTGTTTTTGTTTTTGGGTTTATGTTATCGATTTTGTGCATGTGGTTCCGTTGGTACCTGGGAAAATCGCTTATTACAGAAGTTGATAAACAATCGGGGTAAATGTTTCGTCTTCCTTCTCAATATTCCAGTTGTATGTTAGGACAGTCTTTATATTTTTCTTTATTGTTCTTGTTAACAGTTTGTTGTTCGTTGGCGAAGAAGTATCTATTGTCTAAGCTTGGTTTTGCTGTTTTTGCTGAAGGTATTTTTTCTTTAGTTGACTTATTTTGATATTTTTTACAATCAAAACATATTTGTCTCGTATGTTTACTTAATATCTGCATATATTATCAGACCCAAGTAATTGTTTATAATGGCCAAATTACCCCTGATCAAAACTATATTAGGGTTAGTGATCACGTGCAGATCACGTGAGTTTCAGAGGTAAACTTAGGTATTTTGAAAATATTTTCGGTTCAACCGGGTTTTTTTAGTTGTTGGTTCGAAAATGAGCTCTAAACCCTAATAAAGAAAAAAACCGGCTCCAAAACCTAATTTATACTAAAAAGTGGTGACCAAAACCTAAATCACCCAAAAATAAAAGCTTAGAAAATACTTCGACAACCAAAATAAACAATATTGGTATGGAATATATGGAAGTTCAAACAAAAACTGGAAACAAACATACTTGAAGCAACAATAGATGTGATGGAACAATGACAAAAATATATATTTCTAATACTTGATTTTTAGATTTATTTATCTTACTCCCATAGTCCAAGTTCTTAAGATTTAAGTTTAGTCTTGCTATCTATTATTTACCATTTTCTAAGAATCAAAAGCTATTTATCTGGTCGAAACTAACGTGGGGTAGCCATGGGTACAACTAGTATATATATATATATATATATATGCTGATTCCTGATAACAAAGTATACTTTTCGGTGGATGATCATATCTCTCTATTGTTTGCTGATTCTCCAGAGTCCAGATTCAAATGTATGGCTATTCTTGGTTTTGGTAAGCTGCTGTGTGCTTTTCTCTAAATGCTTATCAAGTACAACAGGGAGAACTGGTCACAACTCACAAGGGCCTGAGGCAAAACCAAGGCAAAGACAAGTTAATTATTTAATTAAGAGACCCAGCTGCATTATTTAATTACTTCTGTATACGTTCAATCCATGTATACCACACAAACACTGTACACAAAACAAATGGAAGAAAGTATGGACTGATGTACTCATGCTTTGATGACTGAGTTAATTCGTCTGTAGCTTGAATGTCACATGAAGAACATCATTGATCACCTCATCCTAACACAAGTGGTGTTAACTGTCATGATCTTTTACTTGATTAAGAAACTATCCACGTAGTTCTTCTTTTGCATATCAAGATCGTTTTCTGTTTCTCTATAGCTCTCGAATTTTGTTTTCTTGGTTTTCAAAACCAGCCAGGACTTCTGCGCGAGAGAGGTATCTCCATGCAACAACTTTTTTTTCCATCTATGTAAATAGTGTTGAACCAAATCACCAGTTACCCACTAATCTGTCAGTAACGTTAACCGACCATGAGTTCACAGAATTATTTTGTGTATAGACACTGCGACAGTGCGACATGGTTCACCCTAAATAATGCAATGTTGTAGGTTTTCTTTCTTTCTTTATTTATTTCGTCTTCTTCTTCCTCTGCCATTGTTATCTTCTGTTTTTGTTTTCTTACTACTTACAGAGTTACAGCCTCCTCTTCTTTTACATCCTTCTAATTTCCGAAACCGCTTGATATTACAGATCAAGTTGCACAATGGAGAAGAAGGTTGTTGTAAGTGATAGGTATGACTGTTTTCGATCATGAGCATTCATTCCCGTTATGCATGATAACATATGTTGATTAGAAGGTTTCAGTCTACTTCATCCTTCTCAATCAATTCTCTCTTTCCAGTTAGGAGCCTAGTAAAAAATAGAAAAAATTGGTGTAAACCCTGCCACTTTTGTAGCTACTTTTGCGATAACCCCCTATATGTTTTTTTATTTGAACTAACCCCCCCGAAATGCTGGTTTAAAGTTTTAAACCGGCAAAGTTTTTTAATGGCCAGAGTGCCCTTTAGGGCTTGGTTGGGGGGGGTGGGGGGGTTAGGGGGTTAAGTTTGTCAACAAAATTAACTTCAACTTTTTTTTTAAAACCCAACACTACCATAATATAATAGATCTGTTAAAAACCTTCTTTCCCATTAATATTAGTTAGAATTTAGAAAACAACAAACTACACCTTCAAAATCAACTCTCAAGCAACAATTACAACCATGGAAGACAATGTAACCTTACCTTCTTCTTGTTTTTGTTTTTGTTTTTTTTCTTCCTTTCATCTTCTTCTCCATTCTTATAATTGTGGTCCCATTTCCCTTCTCAATTCAACTCAATTTCTTTAATCTCTAGATCAACCAGCACTTTTTTCCTTTTGTTTTTTGCCTTAAGATTTGAAGCCATATTATTGAAAGCAATAAACTAAACATCATTCGCCTTAAACCCTATCAAAATAATAAAAACCCCTAAACCTCATAAAATTTTGAAGAACCCTAAACCCCATTATAGCAATTAACATAAACTCTAAACAAAGATAAACCCTAAGTTTCTGAGATAAGGTTTTTCTAAATGTTGGGTAAACAGCAAACACAAAGTGTAATATACTTGCGGGGTATTTTGGGGGTTTAAGAAAAAACTGAGCACAAAATTTTGTTTGCACAATTAAACCCCTAATTTGTATTTTTTTATTTGTAAACCCCCAGACCTCAAGGGCTACTTTGGCCATTACAAAACTTTGCTGGTTTGAACAGGATGTTCGGGGGGGTTAATTCAAAAAATACAAATATGGGGGGTTATCACAAAAGTGGCTACAAAAGTAGATGGTTTACGCCATTCTTTTCTAAAAAAATATGCTCAATAGAAGATTAGACTGGCCTCATATTATACAGAGTTAGCTCAGGTCATTCACAATTTACATTATTGTTTAGAGGGGAGACTGGGGTTTGTGGAGAGGGTATATTTCCACGAGTAGATAATGCATGTACAGATAACTGCTTTTCTTTTGCAGCTTGTTTAGTATGGATGGAGACTTTGCACCAATACTTGAGCTTCCTTCGTATGATATTGAACTGACTCCGTTCTTAGGAAATATTATGGATGGGAAACAGCATGAGTTTGGATTTCGCGTCACAAATGCTTGGATCTGTGGTATATAGATGCAAATCTTCATGTTTGGTCGGACAGTAAAAGCCCGGAAACCAAGGGAATATTGATCGAGTACTATAGCCTTCCTGCTAAGGTCTCATTTGTTTCAAACTTTAGTGGTCTTAATGGGACATTTCTTACTAGTGTCCAGAGGACGTAAAATTACAGTGGATCGGATGGGAGAAATCCTCTCATGGAAATGTCACTACAAATTCTTTCCATCAGTTCACTTTCACGAACTTCATGCAGCAGATGGGAAACAATGGAAACTTACAGATAGTGAATGAAAGCATAAGTTCCAATCACACTGTTTATCATAAGGGTGATTTAAGTTTTGGTCACCACTTTTTAGTATAAATTAGGTTTTGGAGCCGGTTTTTATCTTTATTAGGGTTTAGAGCTGAACCGACAATTGACCCAAGTAATTGTTTATAATGGCCAAAATACCTCTGATCAAAACTATATTAGGGTTAGTGATCACGTGCAGATCACGTGAGTTTCAGGGGTAAAATTAGGTATTTTGGAAATATTTTCGGTTCAACCGGGTTTTTTTAGTTGTTGGTTCGAAAATGAGCTCTAAACCCTAATAAAGATAAAAACCGGCTCCAAAACCTAATTTATACTAAAAAGTGGTGACCAAAACCTAAATCACCCTTATCATAATCTCCCATCCTATATCTACACCGGATACATTCTATCAAAGCTTCCCTTTTTATTTATACACTGATTATGTCGATCAAGGAAATAATAGTTGGTTTATCAAAAAAAAAAGGAAATAATCGACCGACGTTAGGAGGTCCATTTAGAGTTAGGTGGAACTCAAACTCATATCTGTCCCCCTTTTTCCTTTTTAATTTTCTGTCTGTCCGTCTTTTTTTTGTTTTTTGAAATCTCTCTTCTTCTCTCTTCTCTTTTCTCTTGCTCTCTCTTCCCCTAACATCGGTCTCCACCGTATCACGGTTCTATACTTATAGTTATATGTCCATCCCAAACCTTTCTTTGGGATTCAACGAGGACACTCAAGAATGTGGGCCAATATAGGAATAACCTCTACATAGTCATAAAAAATTTCGGTCCCAATTTGGGCCAGTTATAAATAGGAATAACCTATACATTGTAAGAAGTTATAATTTTTTTTGGTCCCATCTAAAGGAATAATTTGCCTCCATATAATAATAATTAGCTATATACTGCACAAAAATAAAAATATTACAATAGATTAAAAGTTTATGATACATCAAAATATTTATTTAAAATTGTTTTGGACAATGATTTAATCTTGAATTAGGAAGATTACATAGGTTTTATTAAAATGTATACACTAACACTAATAAATACATCTGCACACTATTTTTGAAACCACGAAATTTTTTGAAACGATCCACTACTAAACTCTACATAGGAATAATTTAATTTAGTCCCACTAATTTGACTATATAGAGATTTTACTGTAGTTCGAACTACACGTACTGTTCATTACAAAAAATACACCTTTGCAGTGGTAGCCAGCAACAAGGTTCAGGGTTTCGTTAGCTATGTACCAATTTTCCACAAAATACACAGGCAAGTGATTTACGCTGTTTCAAACAAACTAAACACATGTGCAGGTAATTAAATACACTTCAGTCGGTATAACAGTATCTTGATGTTTTGCTTCAAGTAAGTTGCTATATATGGCTCATGGAATGGCTATTTAGAATCGATGATTTTGCATAATTGTAATGTTGTGTTGTACATCTGAACGTTTTAACTAGGTTAACCTCGGTTGAACTATAAAAGAGAAGAATGCATAAGCTAGGCAGCCACTCCATCAAAGCCTATTCCTGTTTGTCAGACATAATAACTAAGGCCTCTAGAGTTGTTTATTAGCTTAATTTTGCTTGCCCTAATATTTTGTGAAGTTAGCAAAGTGTTTTATGTACAAACTACCTTATTTACTAAAAACTTCAGCTGTCGTCAAGTAACGCCACTGGTAAGTGATATAATAAAAGTAGATTTGTTTGTGTCAAACAGATTCTTATTACAATTGATATGCAAACTGGCAAGCACCATGCCAATCATGTCAAAAAGATTCTTATTACAATTTTGATTGACACATGATCATATATATGTTTAAGAACAAGAACTTCTGACAGCTCATTGGCTTGGTGGGTGTATTTTATCTAGAATTGAACTGAAGACTGAACTACAATGTCTGTATTATTTTTATGACAAACTAACCCTAACGTTTTTGTTCTGTTCGAATACAATTGATTCAGAAATACCATGATTCTGGACTAGTAAGGAAATTTCTCAGTGTTTCATAGATAGTTGTTTACTAAGTATCTTGAGAAACAGAGCTATTACAGATTTACAGGCTTCAGACAAAACTAGAGTGCCTAATTATATTTGTAGTTTGGTTTGTGAAAAGGTATATTACCTCTTAATCTCCTCAAATTCTGCCAGTCTGATGATCCCATCAGTAGGCGGAATCCTTGGCTCTATCGAACATTCAGGGAATTGGAGGTAGCATTTGACCGATTTCAAGTCATGGATCTGTTCTTCCTAGTTGATACGACCTTGCAGGTTCTTACGATCTTGCAGTCTTGCAGATGACACTTTTCCAGTGATACTTCCAAGAAGTGTTCCCTTTTTCCGTCATTCCCATTTAGGAATCCTGATACACCAGAGAGATTGAGAGAAGGTTGTTCTAATTTCAGGAAGAACTTATATAGCTATATTCAGCACTCACCCTTTCAATGATTTATACAAATTCAACATTCCAGATTTCCAGCCTAGTAGGAAATTCTTACATTTTCTTTCTATATAACGACACTTTTGAATTCACAATGTTATGCTTTCTTTTGTTCAGTGATTCCGTGAAACCTTTTTACAGAGAATGCCAGTAATCAAATCTTTTGTTTTTGCAACTTCAACGCTGAAAGTGCCTGATAGATTTCATTATTTCTGAAGTTGCCAATGCCATGAAGAAAATACTGTATTGAATAATTTGCCACAAACTCTTTTCTTCTTGTTTTTATTTTAAGGCAAGATTGCAGAGAAATATTAGATGTGATGTTCATGCTAAAAAACCCATCGTAACTACTGCAAGTGCCTGATAGGTTTCACTATTCAAGTATTATGAAGAGATGTGATGTTCATGCTAAAAAACCTATTGTAAAATCGTGGAATGAACACTTGCTCAAAACTTTTGGACTAGTTGGTGACTGCAACTTTTAGATGGTATTTAAGCTTTAGCAATCAATAATTTTAAAGAGATTTTTTAGATAGTTAATGATCAAAGACAGATTGATCATTGATGAAGCACAAAAATCTGATCTTTCTAGAATGAAATCATTGGCATGCAGTTTAGTCTTTTTGCATTCATATATTGTCTTTAAGAGCTGACCAGTGGGAAAATGAATATACTTTGGAGTGAAAATCAATACATCTGCTTTGGAGTGAAAATCAATACAAAGGGAAAATGAAGTAGGAAAATAATAATAAAAAAAAAAAACAAAAAACAGATAATAAAGGGTCTCGATTCGATCTGGATTCAAACTTTTGAAATTGTTCACTGAAAAAGGATACTGCTTTTTTGCTAGGTAAAATTTTATTTTGCATTAAGATATAAATATGTACATAACATAGTTTTTGTCATAACTCATAACTAGATTTTTATGGTGCAGAAGTCATCCTCTCTGCTACCATGGCTAGAGACTCGAGATTCCACCTTATAATATTTTCAACAAAATAACAAGTATCTTCCTTAGAACTTCCATCACGCGCATCCACTGTATAAGACTCCATTACAGTTGTCTTCTCAGCTTCACCTACCTTTTCAAGGACTAGCATAGTGGAATGATAATTTTCAAGATGATAATCACCACCAACAATACTAAAACTTATAATATGCAAATTATCCTCGAGTAAGTTAAGTCTTTCAATACTAACCTCAGCAGGAAAACCTGAAACAATTTGTACTTTGCGAACACTACCGATGTTGTTCCCATCACCATGAAGCATAGTAGTAGTTTGAACGAATCTCTTGTAGAGTTGTGGTTTATCAAACCTTTTTACAATAGACCATACCAATGATACAGGTGCATTGATGTGTTGAACAAGAACTGAACTACATTTTATAGGTGATATTGGTATATTATCATCACGAAGAGGGCTTTGCATAGTTGAGATCATGCTAATAGTTTGAACTTTGAAGTGCAACTGAATAATATAAGCTGAATATGCCAAATTGCTATTTGTAGTAGAGACTACAGACTGAGGTTTTGGATGTATCTCTTTTTATCTAGAAAAATCTAATTAGATCTTTTATTTATTATCTATATAATATATGGGTTTGGTCGGAAAGATCTTGACTGTTATTTCTCAACAGACCACACTAATTAAGAGCAATGCCAATTGCCAATGGTAATGTGGACATGCCCTCCTTTGTCCAAAAAAAAAAAAAAAACACCATATCTAAGATATCGGGAATATATAAGTGTCCTTTTTTGTTTCAGTGTTCTTATCTCACCTGACGTTACTTGTTCTCATTTTAATATATTTGTCGGTTCTATCCAAAAAAAAAAAAAAAAAAGACCGGCCATAACATATAGACAAACATTTGCATTGCTCCCAAGATTAGCTTTGTATGCAAGGGAGTCCATCATCCAAATCTGGTATTACTTTTTGTTTGGAACGAACATCGTATCAAAAGTCTAAAACCTGCAGATGTGTTTTGTTCTGTTTCATTTTCCTTACCCACAATAATTAAACAGACTAAAAACAACTACTCCATTGTGTCTCTGATTTTGCCTATTAAGTCCAAAGTTGGCCGGTACTTGTGGTAAAATCACACCGGCTGTAGGGGTAGTACATACTTCAGCCAATCAAAAGCAGCCACGTGGCACAGTCATCCAGTTACCAGGTCGCTACAGCAACGACATCCTAGTAGCTCGTTCACAGCGACCCGATCATACAACGAGCAACGACCTGCCATACACGTGCTCTCATTCAATGCACAGAATATTCTCATCAGTTACACAATTAATTCACAGGGATGATCCGCGCGCGTTACTCATTTAATCCTCATTATGATGGCGGAGAATCTGCAAGATCCACGATCCACGCCCTTCTATCTTCTATATAAACAGAACTACGATGGCTTGATCTCTAAGTTCAATTCCCCCGAGCTAGAGTACGTAGGCAATCTCGATCTCAACGAGGTGCAGCCACCCCGATCTCAAACATCCCCATTTGGTCAAGTCTCCCTAGCGACCTGACCCAGCAGTGCATTAATCTAGAAATAGGTTAATACATTTGGCGCCGACTGCAAGGAATTCGAAATAATCGAAAACCCAAACCCTCCCACCCAAAATCAAAAATCACCTGTTCAAATGACTACCACAAAATTAACTATCAGTGATCTGCATGCTCAAATCACAGCTTTGCAGGAAGAAAATGCACGCCTCAAAGCTGCACAAACCAACCCCCAGCAGGGTGAAAATAGCGGACTTGGAGTCATTCCTGCTGATGACTCCAACCAAAAGTACGAGCAACTCAGCCAGCAGTTGGCGGAGTTCAAAGCATCGCAGGCTCTCCTTCACCGGTCCAAGAGCCACACTGTAGAGCAACTTGTTGTGCAGTCCCTTCAACAATTCCAGGAGTCTCCTTTCTCCAACGAGATCCTGGAACACGATCTGCCGAACAAGCTGAATGCCCCCAAATTCGACCAGTATGCAGGAGTCGGAGATCCAACCGACCATGTCAAGGGATTCCGGAAGTCCCTTCCTCTGATCAAGGAGGATCATCTTTTGTGTTTGCTGTTTCAGTCCAGCCTCACCGGACCAGCTCTCGACTGGTTTCATCGATTGAAGCCAGGATCCATCAGCTCGTTTGCAGAGCTTGAGAAACAATTCGTCATCTTCTACATCCACAATAAGAAGCGCCCTGTTACCATTGACTCCATCTTCAAAGTCAGGCAGAAAGATGGTGAGTCACTTAGCGTTTTCTTTGCCCGTTTTAAGTCTGAATTACATTCCATTCAGGACTTCGCAAAGGAGCATGAGACCTTTGCAACTATTGCTTTCTCTCACGGACTGATCCAAGGGTCCGACCTTCACAAGTCTCTGGCAATGAAGAGACCTTCATCACTTGACGAGCTCTACCTAAAGGTAGATCGTTATATAAAGCTAGAAGAAGCCCTCACTGGGAGGGAGAAGAACCACGTAGTCAGCAACATTGAGGCTGGCTCAAACAAACGACCTCGATCAGATGGAAAGAGGTTCAAAGCTAAGTCGCTGCCTACCGAGCAGCGAGAGTATCACCGGTTTACGCGACCAGCCGGTTATATCTATGAAAGGGTCAAGCACAACCATTGGTGCAAGATTCCTGCCTTCACACAGTTGGAGGATACATCTGGTCGCCCGTACTGCAAAGTCCATAAAGTACGGTGTCATCAGACTGATGATTGTCGCGTCTTGAAGCGCGCCCTTCAAACCTGGGCCGATGAGAAAAGGCTCAACAATTGGATCCTCGGAACGAATGAGGAATCCACAGGCAAGCGGGTAAGGAAGGAGTCCAGAACGCCTCCCCGTTCCCCAAAAAGAAATCACAGCAAGGACAGAACGGCCTCAGCAAGTCCAGCACGCAGCAGAGGGCGTAGCCTCTCCCAACGCTTAGGTCCAACAGGCGACCTACGCGACCACATTAACAAGAAGGTCGCCAACAAGGTTGACAGTGACAGCGAGTCGGACAGTCATGTGGTCTACATGATTGACGAATCTCACCACACCCCTGTCTCTCGGGACAAAAAGAGACGAGTGGAACATCTCCACCATGTCTACTCTATCACCGGCCGAGCAGCTCGTATCAACATCCCTGCCCGCTAAGAGATTGACATCACCTTCACTGAAGACGATCTCAACAAGGTCGTTACTCCACACAACGACGCCCTAGTCGTTGAACTCAGAATAGCGGACTACACAATCAAGAGGGTATTCATTGACCCTGGGGCATCATGCAACATTCTCATGTACAGAACCTTCAAGGACATGAGGCTGCCCGACTCAGTGCTCATCCCAGACTTCACACCGATCCTTGGCTTCAATAGTTTAAGGGAAGACCCTAAGGGGGAGATCCTTCTGCCCGTCACTGTAGGCAGAAGGGAAGACAAGGTCGTTGTAACCAGCAAGTTCAGCGTCCTAAATATCGCAAGCAAATACAATGCGATTCTGGGTCGAAAGTGGATCCATGCTATGAGAGGTGTGCCGTCAACTTACCATCAGGTATTCCGCTATCCCGGCCCTTATGGGATAATGGAACTCCGCGGCAATCAGAACACCACACAGGAATGCCACGGTGTTATTGAAGCTGTCCCATCGTCAAAGCCATCCACCTCTGGAGTCAAGGATGGTGATGTCAAAGGAAAGAGCCTAGTCACAACAGAGGCTCAGGAGGGGAACAACAAGTCAAAAAGCCCGTCCAAAGAAAAGGCTGAACCTGCTAAATAGCAATTACAGAAGGACCAAGCGAGCTCCCCCAAGCTTAGTCTCGGAAGCACCAATCCAGGCGTGCGCGTTAACGTTGGGTCAGATGAGGACCCAAGGTATGTCTATGTAGGTTCAGAAATGGAAGAAGATAAGTTCGCTAATTTTGTAAATTTTCTTTCAATGAATAAAGATGTTTTTGCTTGGTCGTATATCGATATGCCCGGAATAGATCCATCAATTGCATGCCATAGGCTACGGGTCAATCCCAATTATCGACCTGTCAAGCAGAAACCAAGGAGACTTGCTCCCAAATTCCACGAAGCCGTCAATGAAGAGATCAATAGACTCAAGCAGGTCGGCTTCATCAGAGAAGTCGATACTCCAGACTGGCTAGCCAACATAGTCCCAGTCCTAAAGAAGAATGGAAAAACAAGGGTCTGGATCGACTTCAATGGCTTGAATAAAGCTTGTCCTAAAGATTCATTCCCACTGCCACGAATCGATAGGCTAGTCGATCAGACATGCGGTTTTGAGCTACTGTCATTCATGGACGCATACTCAGGGTATAACCAGATCCCAATGTACGAGCCTGATCAAGAAAAGACCTCTTTTACAACTGAGCAAGGTATTTTCTGTTACAAAGTCATGCCATTCGGGCTAAGGAATGCAGGGGCGACCTACCAAAGACTGGTCACCAGAATGTTCGACGACCTCCTAGGTCGAACAATGGAGGTCTACATTGATGACATGCTAGTGAAGAGCGACAAAGAACGAGATCATTTGTACAACCTCGACCAGGCATTCCAAAGATTAAGGCAATACAGAATGCGTCTTAATCCAGAAAAGTGTCTGTTCGGGGTCGCATCAGGAAAATTCCTAGGCTACCTAGTCACTAGACGAGGCATTGAAGCAAATCCCGACCAAATCAGAGCCCTGGTCGACATGCCAAGTCCAAAAACAAAGAAACAAATCCAAAAACTCAACGGCATGGTGTCAGCTCTGAACAGGTTCATCTCAAGAGCATCAGATAAGTGCAGACCAATGCTTCATATCCTAAAGAAGGGGGCTACATATGAGTGGACAGAAGAATGCGAGAAGGCCTTCAATGATCTCAAGGCATATCTGTCTACTCCACCAGTTCTAACAAGGCCCAACGATGGAGATGTACTCGGCGTTTACCTCGCAACATCGGATTTCGCGATCAGCGCAATACTCTTTAAAGAAGATAACCAGGTTGAGCGACCTATCTATTTCACAAGCAAAGTCTTACAGCAAGCCGAAATAAGGTACACACCTCTAGAGAAGTTAGCATTAGCACTACTTTACGCTGCATGCAAATTCAAGCCTTATTTCCAAGCACACACTGTAAAAGTAATCACCGATCAGCCATTACGCCACATACTGGAAAAGAAAAACAAAACAGGTCGTATGGCTCGATGGGTAGCCGAGCTGGGTGATTACAGTTTCGAGTTCGTTTCACGACAGTAGGGGTGTTAAACGAGCCGAACGAGCCGAGCTTTGTATGTTCAAGCTCGGTTCGTTTATAAACGAGCCGAGCTCGAGCTCGAGCCCAAATTTTACACGAGCTTTATTTTATGTTCAAGCTCGGCTCGTTTAGCTATACGAACGAGCTCGAGCCGAGCTTTTAACGAGTCGAGCCTGAGCCGAGCTCGAGCTACTCGATTAAATTACATATAAAAGTAGGATTTTATCTAAACGAGCCGAGCTTTGGTATGTTCAAGCTCGGTTCGTTTATAAACGAGCCGAGCTCGAGCCGAGCCCAGATTTTATACGAGCTTTACTTTATGTTCAAGCTCGGCTCGTTTAGCTATACGAACGAGCTCGACCCGAGCTTTTAACGAGCCGAGCCCGAGCCGAGCTCGAGCTGCTCGGTTCGTTTAACAGCCCTACACGACAGGCCGTCAAGGGCCAGGTCGTCGCAGACTTTTTGGTAGACTATCCAGCAGAGGATATCAATTGGGAACCAGAACCTGAAACAAGGCAAGTCCAAGACAACCCCCCAGATACTTGGCAGCTGTATGTAGATGGTTCCCACAACTCCAATGGAAGTGGAATAGGTAGTGTGCTAATCTCTCCTGAAGGATCACAGCTCGAAAGAGCAACTCGCCTGGACTTTTTGACCTCAAACAACGAGGCCGAATACGAAGCACTCATACAAGGCCTAAAAATGGCCATCGACTTGCAAGCAGTTCGTCTCAAGGTGTACAGCGATTCACAACTGGTAGTCAATCAGATTACTAATAATTACCAAATCAATGGGATCAACCTAATCAGGTATGCCAGCAAAGCAAAGGAGCTCATCAGCAAGCTCAGCTATTTCACAATTGAACACATACCCAGAGATGACAATAGACATGCTGATTCACTGGCATTTCTAGCATCTAAGATCGAGTCAGACAGACCGCGGGCCCTAACTATAGCAATCAACTCACAGCCCGCATATCTATTCAAGGAAGAGGATATTCATCAAATCTCCGATCTACTAGAAACAACTCCAGTAGACATCCAGGGGACTTGGATGGAGCCTTTCATGGTTTATCTGCAAACTGGTGTCCTACCATCCGACAAAAAGGAAGCCAGTCGATTGCTGCATAAAGTCACAATGTACAAAATCCATGAGGACAAACTTTTCAGGAAATCAGCAACTGGATTGTTATTACGATGCTTGGTCCCAAAGCAAGGTCAGATGATATTTCAAGAAATCCATGAAGGTGAATGTGGAAACCATTCCGGTGGGCGTACCTTAGCCCATAAAGCAATCTCTCAGGGATACTTCTGGCCAAGAATGAAGGAAGATGCAAAGAAATTTGTTTTGAAGTGCAAAGAATGCCAGCGATTTGCTGATAAGCAACACCAGCATCCAAATGATCTCATCAACATCACTGCACCATGGCCATTCCACATGTGGGGGCTTGATATCATGGGCCCCCTCATCAAGGAAAAGAAGTCTGAGAAGAGGTTCGTTCTAGTAGCCGTCGACTATTTCACTAAATGGGTGGAAGCTATTGCATTAACCAACGTAACACAGGCAGATGTCCAAAGGTTTATGTGGGAAAATATCATCACAAGGTTCGGACTACCTAAACGGATAGTCACAGACAATGGCACTCAGTTCGTTGACAAGAATATAACAAAATTCTACGACCTATGGAAAATCGAGCATTCAAGGTCAACTCTTAGATACCCGCAAGCCAACGGCCAGGTCGAAGCTGCAAATCGACAGATTCTAAACAATTTGAAGAAGAAGCTCGAAGACCAGCATGATCAATGGCCACAACAGTTGGAGAACATCCTGTGGGCTTATAGGACAACTCCTCGCACATCCACAGGGATGTCACCATTCAGTCTTTGCTATGGAGTTGAGGCCGTTATTCCCACTGAATTAACATTTGGAACGACCAAGTCTCTTCTGGTCGACACGGAGCTCAACAATCAGATCTGGTCGTTTGGAGTCGACCTCCTCGAAGAGCGACGTAACCACGCCACTATAAAGCTTGAGCAATACCAACAGAGACTCAAGCGAGCTTATAACAAAGGCGTGCGACCAAGAACTTTCCAGCCAGGGGAACTAGTCTTAAGAAGAATGTTCAATAACAAAAGAAAGGACACTATCGGCAAGCTCAACGCCAATTGGGAAGGTCCTTACATTATCACAAAAGTCCAGAGCAACGGTTCTTATCATCTTCAGACACCAGAAGGGGAGATCGTTAAGAACCCGTGGAATGCTTTTCACTTAAAGAAATTTTATCAATGAAATGTATAACCACAATATAATCAAGGCATACAAGAGGAACTATTTCAGTACGTCCTGCTTGCAGCCATTCATCTCGTCTACCTGCCTTCTGAACGAGCTACCAGGACTTCCTGGAAACTAGCTGGTCGAAAGGAATCCATACAAAGTCATCAAAGTAAAAACTGATTACTGATGCCAAATACAAAAGACAAGGAGTTCTCCACTCAAGCTCTCAAAGTTACAAGGGGGCTCTCAAGAATAAGCTCTAGAAAACATACTGCAACAACAAGGAGTGCAAGAAGCAAACTTTGCACAAGGTTACCCAATACAAGAAAGGGAAAACAAGATTACCCAATACAAGAAAAGGAAACCAAGGCTAGCTCATTGCTGCACAGACTGGTCGCCTGAAGCGTCAACTTCAATAAGGGCTCCAGCGACCTGGTCACTAGGGCCCATCGATGTGTCCTGAGCTGGCGCCGAAGTATCTCCAACACCACCTCGCGTCTCCTCTCCTTCGGGCGACCCCATCAAAGCTTTCTGCAGCTGCTCACAGTAGGCCTTCCACGCCGCTTCATTCTCCTGACATACCCTCTGCCAGTACTCAACAGATGATTGAGAAGCAGCATTGTGTTCCTTTAACTGCTCCACCG
Organism: Aquilegia eximia; assembly: GCA_023053565.1. Lineage (NCBI taxonomy): Eukaryota > Viridiplantae > Streptophyta > Magnoliopsida > Ranunculales > Ranunculaceae > Aquilegia > Aquilegia eximia. The sequence continues at coordinate 14,383,981 of JALIGU010000001.1, forward strand.
TCTCCTTCATAGCTGCGAGCTGGGCATCCCTGTCCTTAACATTACACTCAGCAACGACAGCAAAGTTCTTCGCCTGCTCGAGCTTCTCGTTGAGCGCCTTCAACTCAATTTCAGCTTGAGCACCAATCTCAGCAACCAGACGCACCTCCTGGAAGCTGGCATTGAGCTGCAACCAACAACAGAATTTAGACCGAATGTCAAAGCATAAGCAAGACCAATACGAGTTATGATCACACTTACCAAAGACAGAGCCGCATTTATCTTCGAGCAGGTCACCAACAAAGGCTGTGACTTCACTGCTCGGGCATCAGCGTCCAGGACGATACCCTCATTCACAGCCCGGGCAACACAAGGGTCATCGATAGCACTGTCGTTATCGTAAACGACATGCTTTTCTCCTTGACCATCCAAATAATCAAATGGCCCGGGGCGGAATTCAGACAAAGTATCTTTGCCTTTATGCAAAGGCCGAGGAGCAGTCTTCCTGGACAAAGTCGACATCCCAGGAGACGTCAAAGGCATTGTAGAAACAGGAGCTGGCATAGCTGGGATTTCCATCAGCTTAAGGTTCCCTGTGAAGGACCTCTTCTTCCCAGCCAAGGCACCTACCTTAGGAAGTAAGGCGGGAGGACCGGAGACTGGGGGGCTCGCCATTGCTTCAACCTGGCGAGAACTACCAGCAGAACGCTCCCTTTCCACAGGAAGCTCTCTCTCCACAGATCGTTCCTGCAACAGAGGTCGCTCCTTCTCAACAGGTCGCCCCTTTTCCGACCTCCTAGGAGCACCAACAGAACGCTCTCTCTCTCCCTGCCTCGAGCCACCACTAGCCCGTTCACTGTCATCAGCTCGCGAACTACTACCAGATCGCCCACCTCCAGCTTTGTGAACAGCAGACATGTATGCTTTCTTCAAAGCTTTCCTCCTCTCGAGCTCCTCCCAAACAGTTTTTGGACCACCTTTAGGAATAAAATGCTCCTTTAGGTGGGGAAGAAACGAGATCTTCCGCTTGTCGCTCAACTTACCAAAGCAGTTCAAAGCAGATTTCAGATCGTTTTTTCTCAAACGATCGTCCCGGATCGCTGCAACAATAAATAAAAAGACGTCAAGTTCAGAAACAAAAAGACAAATCAACAATCCTAGTACTACAGACAACAAACTTACGAGCGTCATGCCTAATCGTATGACGCAACTGAATATCCCCTTCAACAATCGACCCAGTAATCAGCATGAGATCTTTCCACCATGGCTCGCTACTTACTGGATAGATTAATGGCAAACGGTCTGGCCTAACTTGCATGTTATAGCCCGAGAGTTCAACCTTCGACGACCGTTTAAAGCTAAAGTGGTTCAATACATCTTCCACTGAAACGTTCCACCTGTGCAACTTGTTGAGGTCGTCAATTACCCTCATGTTCCGCCAGAAATTACCATTCATCTGACAGGGGGCTCGCCTAATGGCATTCAACAGGTCGACCACCAGTCGAGACAATGGCAACCTCAACCCAGCACGGAATTGGGGCAGAGTAAAGACAGTTGAGAAAGGGTTATTAGGTCGGTAATCAGGGGATAGTAAACGGTCTCCTAGAAATCTAATCTCCAAATGCCTAATCGACCTAAACCCATACATTTTCCTAACTACGATGTGCCTGTTTACATAATTCATATTTACAACCCTACACATTACACCGCCGTCTCCCTCCACCAATTCATCATCTGAAGAGTCTGCCCCATGAGAACCACTACTCTGGGGGCTATCTACCTCATCATCAAGAACGGGAGACGGAGGGTCAGAATGAGTATTCTCAGACTCATACTCCTCAACCCCACCATCACTCAAGTGATCATTTTTGCGAATCACTACCCTCAGACATTACTCCCAAACAATACAGACGACAACAGAAGAAGAAAACAAAAGAAAGTAAACAATCAAGGAAAAGAAAACAAACCTCACGAGCTCTCAAAGTTCTTCAGATCGCAATGCAAAAGCGGCAGCAATTCAAATAAAGGCAAGACAGACAAACCCTTCTCAAGGTAACTACAGTTTATATACTATAGCTCAAGCATTTCCAGCCATCGATTCAAAACAGACGAACGGCTGAGATCGACCAAAGGATCAATATGCAATGCAGTTATTCTCCACTCACAAAACTGTTCGTATCCACCGTTGGATCAGTCCACGTGCAAAACAGATATTCAATCAAGCAATACGTGCGTCAGTTGCCATAACTACACGGCTAACTGACCAAGGAAACTCCTCCACTTCCCCGTAATAGCGCCATGATTACAACAAACAGCGCTGCATGACTGCCACGTCACCAAATTCAAAAAGTGAACATCATATCAACATCGAATGGTGCATTAAGTCTTTTCAGCCCGCCTTCACCAGCCGACCTAAAAAGAGGGGGCTTATGTAGGGGTACTACATACTCCAGCCAATCAAAAGCAGCCACGTGGCACAGTCATCCAGTTACCAGGTCGCTACAGCAACGACATCCTAGTAGCTCGTTCACAGCGACCCGATCATACAACGAGCAGCGACCTGCCATACACACGTGCTCTCATTCAATGCACAGAATATTCTCATCAGTTACACAATTAATTCACAGGGATGATCCGCGCGCGTTACTCATTTAATCCTCATTATGATGGCGGAGAATCTGCAAGATCCACGATCCACGCCCTTCTATCTTCTATATAAACAGAACTACGATGGCTTGATCTCTAAGTTCAATTCCCCCGAGCTAGAGTACGTAGGCAATCTCGATCTCAACGAGGTGCAGCCACCCCGATCTCAAACATCCCCATTTGGTCAAGTCTCCCTAGCGACCTGACCCAGCAGTGCATTAATCTAGAAATAGGTTAATACACCGGCCATGTCGATCCAAATTATTGATAACTTAATCCTGAAGCAATTCCTCGAAATAAAGGATCAACATTTTTTTTTTTTTGTTTGATAAAGATCAACGTTGTCTTCACTCACATATGTTATTTTCCAGATTATGTTAAACGTTGATTTCCAAATATATGCAGTATTAATCCATCCTGATTCCTCTCATTCCTTAAGTTGGGCTCTGGTTGAACTTTTATAACCCGTTAAGCAAGTCAAGATGGGCTGCACTCTGAACTTTCGGTAACCTAATATATGAACTTGAGCCATTGAAGTATCAAGCATGGATGTTTCTTTGAGCTAGAAGTGTCAGATATTTTCTTTGTTTATAAAAATTCTTAATTCTTGATCAGCTATTTTTTTGTTGTGAAGAGTACAGTACATGTAATATGTGTTATGCTTCTCTTTGTTGAAGATTTAATCAGGGCTGATGGGCAGAGACTAGTACTAAAGTTGAATCTAAGTTTGTCTTTTGGCTTACACCTTCAAGTCTGAGATGGAGAACTCGTCCAAATTCTTGTTTCTGTAACTTGCAAAACTCACCAGCGGAATTCAACTGTCCAAACTCCAAATGTGCGTATTTTCACTGGAGAAGTACCTCGCCCTAATAATTTTGTCAAGATCCGAATTTAAAAAATATAAAATAAACCCAGGCCGCAACAATTTCTAACTCAAAAACCAAATCCAACAAAAACTTTAAATAAAATACAATGAAGAAAAATCCAAACGATAAAAGTACACCTGATTCTATCATATTATACAACATAACTTACGCCAACAAAATACATGAATACCACTTTCAAATAAAATACATAATTGGAACATCTAAAGATCTTTACTGGTCCCAACAAGTGGTCTGTCACAGCTCCATAGCATAACCTCTTCTGCCTGCATTCCAAATGGAATTCCAAATGGAACACACTCACGTGCAAAACAAAGTAACATGGGTCAGCATAAAAGCTGGTATGAGTAAACAAGAGGGAAATATATTCCCACAAAATAACATAATAAATATAAAGTTCCAACATATGATTAACAATATAATTAACTTTAAAGAACAATTCTTCCATGTTAAAACCCTAAACATATGCCAAAACCATATCAATTCTATTATATTTAAACTTTTTATCCATTATATAATCACATGCTTAATTCCATTATTCAATTCTAATTTATCTATTTATGATGTTAATTGATCGATAATACAAATACATTACATAAGCAACAACTGTCTTTAAGGATAGGTCTATCCACCTGCACAAAATAAATTAGTTGACCTATCCACCTGCAAAATGGAGTTAGTACATAATAGACAAATATATTAAAGATAAACCAAATCATATACACGTTACGTGTTATCTAATACTTTGTATCAATCTGAAAATACATTCCGTTTATTCAAACCATTAATAATGACTCATTCCAACTCTTCATAGTTTGCATCTACCAAAATGACAGGTCTAATTATGACTATTAATTCCTATAATAAATAAAACATCGCAGTTCTTCCACATAAGCATAGTTACCTCCGATTCATAATCAAAGTATATAAAATTTACCCACATCATTAATTAACACAAAGTACTACAATACCATAAGCCTTAACATACTACCAAACAACGAACCCAAAATCACAAAACCACGTCCTGGCCTCTAGTTGGTGCTCGGGTTTAACAATCATACAAACCGCAACCTATGACCAATCACTAGTACACCTCCCACAGAATGCACTCCACACATTTGCCATACCCACACTGCACCAGTGTGCCTTGACCATGGTTAAGAGCCTCTACGCGGAAACCAAAACCCAAGTGGGTGCTCACCTGCAAGTTTTAGCTAGCCTCGACGTATGCCTAACTCATGATCTCTAATAGCTCCTTTGAGCTTTCTAATGTGGCGCCCAGACCAACCCCGAAGGCTATGAAGGTCTGTAGGGTCAGTTCCGCAAGCTAAGCCGTCTAGAAAATACCCAAAATATATTCTAAGTGTCCACGCAGGCTAAGTCGTCTAGGGTAATATCTAATTTTTTTTAACTTAATTCCACAGGTTTGGCAAATGTACTATGCTCGGGTGACTACCAAAACACCTAAATTATCAAGCAGAGAACATCATTCGATCATAGAATACATAAACTCATAAGTTCCAAATTCTAAATCCATTCGATATTTCTTTTCCATTTTCCCATGTAAATACACCGTCCATGGTGTCGGCCATTCCAAGGCATTTAATATAATAATTTCTCAAATTACGCACCTTATAAAAATCTCCAATATTGTTTGCTAAGCATACTGATCGTCATAAGGGGACAATTGATATCGCCCGATATCGTAGAAAATTAAAACTATTTATACTGCCTTATTCTGAAGTTTCCAAAATATTTGTAATTGTAATTCAAGTATGATAGCAGGCTAATAGCAGTGAATACACAAGATATACTATACTAAAGAATTTTGTAAACAAGAATGAACACTACAATTATGAGTATAAAATCTAAGAGTATGAGTAGGAAAACAAAACTCATTATCAAACAACAAAAATAGCAAATTGACATTACATGTACAGTACTACAAAATCACCTTACACTCATATAATCCTAAGTCCGAAATCCCAGAGCATATCTATTATAAATCAATCTGGTTGAATAAGTCTAATATATGATCATAACCCACAGCTTCAAGACAAGCTAAATGCAAAGGAAAAAACAACAATCGCTAACGACCTCCAGAAGCTATAACCCGTCTCAATCTGATTGCAGCCGCCAAGAACTAATCTCTCACTCTGTCTCTCTCTCTCTCTAATATCACAAAGGGTTTTAATCACTATTGCTCGTGCATATACAGACATCAATCTAGTTAAAGTCTGCCCATCCAACTCTTCACAATGACTAAACGTGTGATCATGCTCCCGAAACACAAGCAAAATAAAACTGTTCGTGGATTGTTTTTCTCCAAGTTTTAGGGTATTAAACTATAGTACGTCCCTCAAATATATATTAATTATAAATAATCCCTTGACCCAGGGACTTATACTTAATTATTGATAAATTCAAATTAAAATTTGCATGAAAATAAAAGAGGGGTTTTACAAATCTACTAGGACAAATTTATAACACACATACACTAGACAATAAGAAATATTATCATAATCAACGCTAATAATTTCATTGCACCAAAAGTATACAGTATACATGATTTGCAAAAGTTTGATTTGAGAATTTATTTAACAAATGGTTTACATAATTTCCAAAAGTATACACAATTCACAAAATTAAAATACATTTGAATCTTCACAATGTATTTTTTAGCCTTCAATCAATGAGGATGGTACCCCCTAGAGAACATGCATAGACTTGAATAAGTTCATGGAGGTCCAACATTTCAAACTCCCTCATATGTGGTTCTAACAACGTCAACCAATTGTCTGTTGTGTAGGAAAATATACACCGATATATTATTGTTCTAAAATAAATAAAAAAGGAACAGATGATGCAAACCAGAATAAATGGATGAAGACAAGATTTAGATCGAGTCAAGATAAAATCTCTCTCCTTAAGACATTATTCGCCCCGTACATGTGCCGAACGGTTTATCAATGACGGACTGTCTCCCAGGATACAATGATCTATCCTTCTTAGTGTAGCAACACTTCAAACGCATAGAAGACAACGAACCAATTCTTTGTTATACTCTCTCATGACAAGACACAGACACTAGAAGATGAAAAACCAATTTGGTTTGAAATGTGATTTGACTACAAACACAAGACACACTTATATAGTAGGAAATACACCTTTTCAAAAAGCACATGTCTATTCAATGCATATTTGAATAGACACTTAACCCAATACAATGTACACATCTGTTGGGAACAGACACACCCATTGGGAATGAGTGTCTACAAAGTATGTGTCTATTGGGGAAAGACACACCCATTGGGATGGGTTGGGCCAAATACAATGTATGTGAAATACATACATATTTATCTACTATAACACAAGTTAGCCATGATAAGTGGATAACTTAGGACTTTAATTTCTCATTCATATACAAATGTTTTGACCACTCAAAACATTTCCAAAAATCCCCCACATGAATGGAAATTACCGACTCATAAAACAATCGAGAAAAACATATGAAGCTTGAGAGAGTACAAACGGAAAGTAGCTGCTTCAGTATAGGTAGCAATTTTTCAGCCTTGAACCTACCCTAGTGAATAACCATCGGATTTACTAGCTAATCGGTGAACATGATGTCTTGAACCGCTCAGCCGTTTGTGTAAACCAAGACAATGGCTAACACACAGTTACCCTTCCTCAAAGAACTTGGTTCTATGGTTGTGTTAATTTTGGCCTTGAACTTCCTGGTATTCGTGAGTGCTCTTAGAGAAATGCAACCTTCAACATTCTCACAGAAAACGGCCCCTTTTTCTCACTCATAAGGTGATTGCCCATGAAGAGTATCCTGTCATACCCCACTTGTACGTGTTATCAAGCTATGGGAATCATTAAAAGTATAACTTATCCTGTTTCATCAATGTAGGCAACACTGTTCTCATCATCCTAGGAAAGGGTAAGAGATGTGTAATCTCTCAGTGCTTTCGTCAAGTAAAGCGAGATTTGGTTGTCCCTTTGAACCTAGATCTTGGGATCTCCAGTCAACTAGGTTGGGTTGCCATCAAGCCTACTCTTTCGTCATAGGTTATAAACCCATTCCTCTCGATGATTCAACTTGCTCTTGTGACTAACCTTTAGTAGTTGGATCCGCTAGATTGTCAATCGAAATAATTTCCTCTATAGAGATTTTCCATTAGAGAGCAGTTGTTTAACGGTTCTGTGTCTCTTATTATTGACTGAGACTTACCGTTATTCATACAACTGGTGCCCAACACATGAAATTATGTATTCTAATACATGCAAGTAATTGGCACTAGTTATTTTCACGTGAAAATATCCTCTAAGATGTTTTTAAACCCATTGTGCTTATTTATGTGTTTTACGTAAAACAACAAATTCAGATTCCATGGTGGATCTAACAATACATTTTTGCTTAGAGGATTTTCAAGATAACGTTGCACCACCAAAGGTAAAACCACAACCACTCATGACTTTTGAGGTTTTGGTAATCAATATCCAAATTGTATCACTGTATCCTTCATGTACAGGTGAACATATTTGTAGTGCAAGCCATAACTGAAGGTATATTTCAGATAATTTAATACCTTAGTTATTACTTTCCAGTAACTTATTTCTGGAATGCTCATGTAACGACTTAGGACACTCGTAATATGTATCATGTGTCTTGTCTCTTGCAATTTGTGATGTACATCTAATTGCGAATTACACAAGCATATTTAACTGTGATATGCTATCCCCATCAATCTTACTTAAATGAAGATTGGGATCATCAGTGTTTTAACTACACGAGTATATCATTCTTGAATTTCTCAAGAACCTTCTCAACATAGTGTGATTGAGATAACAAAACAAATATGATGTCCTAGTGATTTTAAATCCTAGTATCACATCATCAACTCCCAAGTCTTTCATATCAAACTTAGTGTGTAACATATTCAACATGTCATCTACAAGTGTAATGGAAGCACATTTGTCAATCTCATTGATTTAAAACAAAAATGATAACGACATATAATTATCAAACTTTCCATCCTATTGCTTCAGAGTTTGTTTTAAAACCATGTCATGTTTGTACATATCTACAAACCTTCCTTTCCTGACTAGGAACAATAAAACCTTTTTGGTTGAGCCATATAGGTTTCTTCCTCTATGTCACCATTTCAGAAGGCATTTGTACATCCATTTGATGTATTTTCAAGGTTGTGTAGAATAATGACTACAAGTAGCATTCTGAAAGAGGTTATTCTCGTGATTGGAGAATATATGTCAGAAAATTACAAGCCTCTGTTTTGCTTGTGACCTTCGACTACAAGTGTAGTCTTGTTGTGAACCATTAGGTTCCATCTTCGTTTTGAAAAACATCTTGCTAACTAAAGCTTTAGCTTCAGGTGGGAAATCAACTAACCCTCATTTGTAGTGTTTGTGATGAAGTCACTTTCACTATTAAGTGTTTCTATAGCATATGTTATCACAATTATTTAAATAATTTCACTTGAGAAATTAATTTAGACTGCTTGTTGGGACTTAGGCCAAAGAATTTAGAATATATTTCTTCATCCATACTCCCTTATAACAGCTTTAAGATTTATAGAAATGAAAATCATTAGTCTTTACAGAAATACGATTCTATAAAGAAATCGTTAGTCTGTTCATCTTCAATCCTTAGCCCTACAACATTTTGAATCTCATTTATTCAAATGTACATTTGTGATTAGCATAGCCACATTGAATGGTTACAATTGTTAACCATTTCGAAACTTTCAGACACCCCCACATTTCTAAGCAAACAAGAACATTTTCTTTATATTACTTAGATAGTGCCTCTACAAGAACATAAGCTTTACACGTACTCTAAAGCTTGTTAGGCAAGTACGCAAAATTGTAATTGCATAATACCAAAACTTTGAGGACAAATATTCATTAATTCATTGTTACTCAAATAGTTAATTTATGCATACATAAATACTAGATGTGGCTCCCACAGTCTGGTTACACATCTACAAGTTTCATGTCAATATTCAATAAATAATTTTGTCTATTTAGACAAATTTCAAGTCTACAAATGCAACTGAGCGAAATACCCCCACATTTGAGACATATTACATGAATATAAAGAACTTTGCCAATCATATATTTGCAAATTCCTTTCATTTGAAATTCATACAACCAAATGCATATGAATGTGCATCTCACACACAGATAAGATTAGGGCCATAAAATTACATCCAAATGTACCCATATTCTTTGTAAATGCACAAATAAAAAATATCCATCCATTTCCACCAAGGCATCTCTATGAATGAACATTTATCAAAGAAAAATGTACATACTAAATATGATAGGAGTCATAAAGATCCCCCACATTTTCCAAATATACTTGAAAATATCGTCACCAATAATAATGTGGAGTAAATTATAGAACTATACCATATAGGCAATTCACCATAGGCCAAATGAAAGTTTGCACACTTTGAATCAATTGCACCTTTGGACACCAAAGATGTTTACACAAGCAATTTAATGTCTATTTCATTCTAAGAAAAATTATTTTTCTCAAAGATTTTACAAGTAACAATTACTTATAAGGTTGTACATAAGACCATCACCGTGATGTTTTGTCTTTTACACGTGTTGATACCGTTTGTACAACTACTAGTTATAACCCGTGTCTACGGCACGATTACTTTAATTATTATTATTTTAAATTTTATTTATATTTTCTTGTCTATAACTTTTATTAAATACTTATTTTAAATTTTGACTTAATATTTTTTATTTGTTGCATTCAACTAATTTACTTTTGTGTTTATTGTAGTTGATATATTTTTACTTTGATCAGGAATAACAATAGCACGTTTGGCTTTAGTTTTTTTTCTAATCAGCTTTTGGATATAATAGTTGCATATATTACATATATATTGAACTTTACTAATTCCATTCAATTGCTTCAAACTGTCTTTATTTCACCTCACCTTTGATTGCAGGCAAATATTAAAACATATGAGAATTTTTCTCTTGTCATTTTCTTCCTTTTAGGAGTTATAGGTAGCATCCATTTTAGTTGTGTATTTTTTTTATTTTTTTTTTCTTTTCCAAAATAAAAAATTTAATGATAAGCTCAACAAATTACACAAAAGTAGAGGACAAACGCGCTACAAACTGCGCGGCAAGTCCTTTCTGGATAGCAAACCCGATTCTCCTAAATACATATTCTTTCGAACCTGCAGTCATCACGTTGCTATCCATTATCTTCTGCACTCTCCTGAGGAACTCAACTGCTTCTGAGCCTAGCAATCCAAATGTGTCAAATGCAAAAGGGATGAAACTATGTTGGTTAGCCCTACAAGCTCCGTCATGTTTCTCCACTTTTGCCGCTGCTACATTGCTAGCTGCTAGCCCCACCTCAAAAATCCCAGCACTCAGCCCAACCATCGGAGACGCCCCTGTAACATCAACACACGCATGTTTACCTTCCGACCAGTTGTAGACCAGAATATCAGCAGGACGTAGTGTCGATCTTCCTTCCTTAGGATCAGCAAGAAAGTTAACAAGAGCCTCCTTCTTAAGCTGTATGCCAGCCCGCCAGAACACATCACACAAGATATCTCTAACGTGGTCATGCTTGTACTTGAAGCCGGGGTAATGCTTACAATGGGCCGCATGGTCCCCAAAAGCATCAAGTCTACTCTTCTTACACACTGGACAAAGCTCACCATCTGAATATAGAGGGATCATCAATCGATAACGAAGAATGGCACGATACTCTACAGGCGTCATGCGTTGTCCAAGCCCTTCCATCGGGATAGCAAGAAGAAAATCTTTGTCCAAGCCCTTCCATCGGGATAGCAAGAAGATTACTGAGATCAAAATCAGGTATAGAAAGATGTAAACTAGCAATGGCAGTATCGAAAACATTACCCATAGGTGCAGCCGCACAACCCCGAAGAATGTGGTCTTGAAGATCCTTGGTTTGCGTACGTGAAGCTACGAAAGCAAACTTCATAACATCAGTAGTACAATAAATACCAAGTCCGCCCATACGCAATGGGAGGGTTGCCATACGCCACTGTAGATCGCCAAAACCAGGTCCATCAGAAACCACAATATTCTGAAGGGCTGCACGGAGCTTGTGGTCAAACCATTCGGCTGTTTCCTGAACATAATCAGGGGGGCAAGTATGGAGAGCAAAGGTGAGCTTAGATATTCCCATACAAGAACGTAAAAGTGCCAGCTCACATTGCGGATCCTGTAGTTGTGGTAATAAATCCATAAGCTGAAGTGTCTTATCCACTCGTTGACGAACATTACCCATAATAAAGGATGCATCAATATTTACAGCCCCTCCAAGCAACTTAACCCCTCGCTGAGGACATGATATACCAGCCGGAAAGATATCTGGATAGGAGCATACAGGATTAACAGAAGGCCAGAACAACTCTGTCTTAGAAACATTAAGCACGAGCCCAAGAGGTGGTCCTCTTTCCTGAATGATACGAATAGCTATAGCCACCTGTTCTGTATTACCAATCAGAGTACCATCATCTAAGTACCATGCCTGCAACTCCAAGTGGCATTCTGACTGAATGCGGTGTATCAATGGATGCAAGACCAAAGCAAAGAGAAGAGGCCCCAAAGGGTCCCCCTGCTGTATCCCAGCTGCTGACCAGATATGAGTAGACCCTAGATACAATCGAGCAGGTTGACAATAGAGGTATTCGACCCATAGAGCAATAGATGGACAATGATTGTGTACCTCTCGTAGCATAGCAGACCGATCAACAAGGTTGAAGGCATTCTGAAAGTCCACAAGCAGCATAGAAAGCGATGTGTCATCCTTGTTGGCATAAACCAACCGATTAACCGCATGCAAAATTGCCTCTGCTCCACCAGGCACACCAACCCCAAACTGAAAATCCTCTAGGTATGGGACAATATCCTTAGAAACTCCTCTCATGGCAATCTTAGACACCAGGCGACGCCAAACCATACCCACAGCTATTGGGCGAATGTCGTTACCTGGCTTAAGAAGTGGGGTGAGTGGTGCACTAGCTATGAACTCTGCCAAGACCCGTGGGCATCGACCTTGTAACCATAAGTTCACAACCGGTGTCAAGGCCTCCATAAGATCTGTGGCTATAGCGGATGCAGCCCCACTCATAGCATCCAATAGGTGTTGGGCCCGGAGACCATCTCGCCCACAAGACGTCCCTTTGGGGAAGGACCTGATGCATGATAATATCACATCCCGCTCAACTGACAAAGGTGACTCAAGTCAAGGAATGTCGGGGACAAATGGTGGTGGATGCTTCGGGTGTTTATCCTCTAAAGCCCGCTGCGTCTCTGGAGTGTTCGGAGCAACCCCTGATGATGCCAACACCTTCACGGCTGCTGCAAAGTGCCCGTCTGCAACCTTTTGCAAACACCGTCGTACATTCTTGCTTTGGGACTGTCGAGATGGTCGTTCCAACGGAGGCTCTGTGTGTGTGACCCTCTCAACCAAACGAAATATACCCCCAGGCTCGTTCCAAATAGAGAGAGCCTGCAAAATCTGATTCTGCTGGAGATATTTCCGAGCACTAGAACGACGCTCTTGGCGATTCTGCGGATGGAACACTTGCAATGTGCAATAGGGAAGCAGGAGCAATCTAACCCATGGCCCTGTCGACATGGGGTCTGCAGTAACCTCGTACAAGACTGACTTCAATGCACAGGAGAATGCTAATCGACAAGGACGTGGAATACTTTTCACTGTGCGAAAAGGTCTACAGAAAATACGATCAAGTGATATCTCATCTAAAGAAGGTGCAACAATAGAAAGGTGAGTATCGATACCAGTGTCCCCTCCTGCTGTAGGTGCGGGTGGATTATCAACATGCACAAGCTGTGGTGGTTGTATACCTACAATTGCACACTCTAACTCACCGGTCTCCTTTCGCGCAGGTGGTTTGATGATTGCACCATCCGGATGTTTACATTTTATTGTCGATGCATGGATACCAAAACAATCACCACACATCCATTTGTTCATCCTCTTCAAAGTATTGTCAAGCGACGAAAATAAACCTATATCAACTTTGATCGCATCTCTCAGCCTGTCGATGTCATTAACCCTCTTCAAGTGATCTTTCTTAACATGCGTTGGGATGTACGAAGATTTGTATCCATTTCCACACGGTCCATTGGTGCATCCATCAAAATTTCGAAATGGACAATGGATACTCTCCATCAAGCAGCCAAATTTATTTATTTATTTATTTTTTCCCCTTTTTTTCAGTTTTTTTTTTTTTTTTTTTTTTTTCCTAGCTGGCTTGACTTGGCTGGAGCTGTCTCCTGGTTCTGTCTCGGCTGGCTCACCTGACTGCTGGCTCGAGTGCCGGCTTGACTATGTTGACTGGCTCAGACGGCTCGACTCACTGGCTTGAGTTGGCTCTCTGTTCTGGTTCGGCTGGCTCGGCTCGGCTCGGATAAGCCAGATTTGCGATGGAATGAGAGATGGAAACCGATCTCGATCTGGGTGGTGATCGGAGGAGGTTAGGTTGGTATGGAGGCGGAGGGGAGTGGGCGTATGGAGGCAGAGGGGAGTGGTTTGGGGTTTGGGGTTATGCTGTTGTGGGCGTATAGAGGCGGAGGGGAGTGGTGGAGGGCTGGTGGTATGCGCAGGTGAAGATGGTGTATGCGCAGGAGAGAGGGAGAAGGAGAGAGAGAGAGGAGAGAGAAGGAGAGAGAGATAGCGGTGGGTGGTGGGGAGGATGTATGGTAGTCTGGACATCATGCGGCGGCGGCCGGTTATCAGGAAGATGACCCTGTATCAAGCGGCGGCGGCTATTTTTTTTTTTTTTTCTTAAATTTTATTGATAAGCTCAACGAATTACACAAAAGTAGAGGACAAACGCGCTACAAACTGCGCGGCAAGTCCTTTCTGGATAGCAAACCCGATTCTCCTAAATACATATTCGTTCGAACCTGCAGTCATCACGTTGCTATCCATTATCTTCTGCACTCTCCTGAGGAGCTCAACTGCTTCTGAGCCTAGCAATCCAAATGTGTCAAACGCAAAGGGGATGAAACTATGTTGGTTAGCCCTACAAGCTCCGTCATGTTTCTCCACTTTTGCCGCTGCTGCATTGCTAGCTGCTAGCCCCACCTCAAAAATCCCAGCACTCAGCCCCACCATCGGAGACGCCCCTGTAACATCCACACACGCATGTTTACCTTCAGACCAGTTGTAGACCAGAATATCAGCAGGACGTAATGTCGATATTCCTTCCTTAGGATCAGTAAGAAAGTTAACAGGAGCCTCCTTCTTAACCTGTACGCCAGCCCGCCAGAACACATCACACAAGATATCTCTAACGTGGTCATGCCTGTACTTGAAGCCGGGGTAATGCTTACAATGGGCCGCATGGTCCCCGAAAGCATCAAGTCTACTCTTCTTGCACACTGGACAAAGCTCACCATCTGAATATAGAGGGATCATCAATCGATAACGAAGAATGGCACGATATTCTACAGGCGTCATGCGTTGTCCAAGCCCTTCCATCGGGATAGCAAGGAGAAAATCTTTGGCATGTTCTGACTGCACACATCCAATCACGGCTTTTTGTCTAGCTGACAACTCAAATTCCCTCTCAAGACCAGAACTAATCCTGTTGTAGTATGCTTCCGCCAAGACATGTTGGAGTCTGAAGGGGACGGTAGCAGTTGGGGCAAGATTACTGAGATCAAAATCAGGTATAGAAAGATGTAAACTAGCAATGTCAGTATCGAAAACATTACCCATAGGTGGAGTGTCACAACCTCGAAGAATGTAGTCTTGGAGATCCTTGGTTTGCGTACGTGAGGCTACGAAAGCAAACTTCATAACATCAGTAGCACAATAGATACCAATTCCACCCATACGCAATGGGAGGGTTGTCATACGCCATTGTAGATCGCCAAAACCAGGTCCATCAGAAACCACAATATTTTGAAGGGCTGCACGAAGCTTGTGGTCAAACCATTCGGCTGTTTCCTGAACATAGTCAGGGGGGCAAGTATGGAGAGCAAAGGTGAGTTTAGATAATCCCATACAAGAATGTAAAAGTGCCAACTCACACTGCGGATCCTTTAGCTGTGGTAATAAATCCATAAGTTGAAGTGTCTTATCCACTCGTTGACGAACATTACCCACAATAAATGATGCATCAATACTGACAGCCCCTCCAAGCAACTTAACCCCTCGCTGAGGACATGATATACCAACCGGAAAGATATCTGGATAGGAGCAGTCAGGATCAACAGAATTACACAAAAGATATCTGGACATGTAATTTTTTTTTTTTTTTTTTTTTTTTCTGCTGGCTTCTGGCTTGGCTTGGCTTGGCTGAACTGTCTGCTGGTTCTGGCTAGGCTGGTTGAGCTGAACTGGCTCGGCTCGGCTCGGCTCGATTCAAGCCAGATTTGCGATGGCAACAGATCGAGATCAGGCAGGAATCAGCAGGGGTGATGGTGGCAAGAATCAGCAGGGGTGATGAAGCAGGGGGAAGGAGATGGTGGTGGGAGAAGCAGGGGGAAGGAGATGGTGGTGGCGGCGGCCATTAATAACGGCAGCAAGCATGGAAGCAGCAGCAGCGGGGGGGAGATGGTAGAGGAGGCGTGGGGGTGATGAGGGTGATGAAGGTGAAGGTGATGAAGGTGGCTTTAGGTGGCGGCGGCGGCGGTCATCGCAAAGATGACCTTGAAGGCTAAATGAGGAACATATGGAGGGGTGGAGAATGGTGTGTAACCATTTAAGTAAACGTTTTAAAAATCTCTTTCCAAAATCATAATACTTTGAAATTGATTACAGTTGCCATTTTCTCTCCCAAAACCCATTGTTTGAATTACAGTGCAAAACATGGAAAACTGCTATCAGGTAGAATAATTGAATTTTTTTGTAGCAATAGTATCTTTTGCTTGATTAAGTGAAATATATTGAGTATTTATTTACCAAAACAGTAGAACATAGATGTGACAAACATTCAAACATTACTAAGAGATAATATAAAACAACTCCAGTTGCATTCACAACCAATTTTTGTGACTAAGAGTTTGGCAGTGGTCTCACTACCAACCACTATAGGAGACATGGAAAATAGTGTCATAATATACTCAGTAGAGACTTAGATCTCATACACTCCTTATGCAATCCCAAGCTTTAATGCTTGTGTTATTTTCCTGCAATTGGAAAAAAAATTGAACGTGTGATGTTTCCATAACCGTAATCTCTTCTAAACATTCTACGTATTCCTGATCATCCTCAAGCAGACCACGTGCAACACATGCTTCTTTAAACATATCAAATAAATAATTATTATATATTTTAAGATCATTAAAAGTGCAACACCCTTTAACAATTGTAACCAACAACCGCAAATAGAATTTTTCACCTAAATTAGGACTTGCAAAATACATTCTACCAATGACAAAACCATGTTTCCTTTTTGTCCACTTAGAATCTTGATTGTTCCAGACATAATGTTGAGGGACCTCTTGATATGTTAGTTCCCTTGCATAAGCATCTGCAGCACAACAATTAAAAAAGGGGTGATTTAGGTTTTGGTCACCACTTTTTAGTATAAATTAGGTTTTGGAGCCGGTTTTTTTTTTATTAGGGTTTAGAGCTGAACCGACAATTGACCCAAGTAATTGTTTATAATGACCAAAATACCCCTGATCAAAACTATATTAGGGTTAGTGATCACGTGCAGATCACGTGAGTTTCAGGGGTAAACTTAGGTATTTTAAAAATATTTTCGGTTCAACCGGGTTTTTTTAGTTGTTGGTTGGAAAATGAGCTCTAAACCCTAATAAAGAAAAAAACCGGCTCCAAAACCTAATTTATACTAAAAAGTGGTGACCAAAACCTAAATCACCCTAAAAAAAGGGAGTTAGAGTAGATTCCTATTTCGAGCCCTTTTCAAAATAGCTTTCCTTGATTCAATCGGATTTAAAAGAAGACGGTACATTTCAATAAGATAGAGGTGTAATCATTGCTTCGGTCTTCCTATACGTAGTATATTTTCAATAAGCGTGAAGTTGTTTCCAGTTGTCCATTATACTCTGCATCTAGATATTGTTGGATTTTATCTTGTCTAGTCAATATCATTATTGCAAGAAAGTTCAAATAAACTACAACAATAGTTTCAGAGTATTTAGTTGTCATTGTAACTAAACATTTGCAATTTCGTAAGTTTAATTAAATTAATCTTGCCAATGATAATTTTTTGATATGACACAATTGCCCTAAATTGTTTTACCATAAATATGACAATTGTTGTTCAAAAATCATTTTCCATTTTTTAGAATTTAGATTCTTAAAAATCAAAATATCTGTTAAATCAAATCTCTTGATTCACTAAAATTATTTGATTATTCTCTTCCCAATTACAGATCAAAATTTTGATTAAACCAATCAATAATGAAAGTGAATCTTTTTTCATTTTCTATTTATTAAAATTTTACATCACACTATTTTTTAAGAATTTTAAATAAATATAAATCCAAAATTAGAGATTTAATGTATAAAATTGATATTAAATAAAAAAATTTAATTACAAAATTTCTGTATGATCCTTATATGGGTAAAGCATTAATAGATTTTTCCAAGATTTGGTGAATACTGAATAGTCAAATTTTAAATTAAACTAATTGAGGGCAATTATGTAATGCCAAGAATTAATCATTGGCAAAAACAATTTTTTCCTTGGCAAAATCTGGAGCCTTAATTAATCAATAGGTTATATTTTTTAAATTTAATGTGTTATCAATTAAGACTTTTAATCCTATGGCTATGATTGTCTTAATAGACAACTAATGGTTAAGATTGAATTTTGAACATCTAAATCCTTATACACCAAAGATTCATTAATTTCAATATTTTTATTATTATTTCAAAATGAATATACAATAGTTTTAGTTATCCATGTCTCATAAATATTGGTTATTTAGTATTATTAATTAATTCATAGGTTATTTTTCTAAAATTTAATGTGTTAGCAATTAAAACTCTTAATCCTATGGCTACGATTGTCTCAATAGACAACTAATGGTTAAGATCGAATTTTGAACATCTAAGGGCTATTATTACAACTTATTACATCGATTATATAACTTAATGTACATCCAATGGTTATGGTTGTCTCCATAGACATCTAACGGCTGTGTTTATGAAACCGCTTTATAATATTATATAGAAGATGTGCACTATCATTTAATGCCAATGAAACATTTTTATTTATGTTTCTTTCGACTCCAATTCACATGGCATTAATGAAATATAATTCATTTGTCTGTGATAAGAATGACGTCAAATTAGACAACCGATTCATCTTCCAACTTAGTTGGTGCTTTGGTTTGATATCATCAACCATCAACATGATTTCTATGTTTAGATGCATCCAAAGATGACCCATTGACATCATTGAAATCAAATCAAAATCTACAAATAATTGTAGCAATTAAGGTGTTGTTTGTTTTTTCACGTTCTAATAGCTAGTAGCTTATAAGCTATTAGATGTCTAATAGCTTATAAGATATGTTGTTTGTTTTTATTTTGAATAATTTCTTATAACCTCTATATGTTTGTTTTTACCACTTCTGAGTCTATTTATTGAGAAACTACAAATAGTGCTAGTATAACAATTGTAAATTCAAACAAGCAATCAAACAATACGCAGAAAGTAAATAACACACAGAGATTTTTAACGTGGTAAAACCCAAACAGGGAAACGTCCACGGTTGTCCTCGCGACAACAAAATAATCCACTAGATGAAAAGAGATGTACAAACCTATCAACTACCTGCACTCACTGCGAGTTGATACTCCTGGTTATCTCTAACACCTTGACTTCACCAGAGCACCTTGATGTACGCACAAGACACTCGACTTCTTGATGAACACACAAGAAGACTCGAAGCCGAATTCACAATAACTCTTGAAGATCACAAAGATATGAATTGAGAAAAGGAGGAAGAAAGGGAATTGAGTTCAATAGCCACAAACACTTTCAATATCAAAACCTAAACCAAAACACATGAACTAGAAGAAGAATGGACGGCCAAAGAACTGGCTTGTTCTTTGGAAGAGAAACCCTATTTATACTTAGGGTTGGAAACCAAGGAAAATGGGCCGAAATACTGAAAATCCATATTGGACGTACGTACGTCGAATCAACGTTCGTACGTCCCCACACGGTAAAAGTTTGCTGCCTGCTTGGACGTACGAACGTCCTAACTGCGTACGTACGTCCTGACCAAAAGATGTTTGCTGCTTCAGTGGACGTACGTACGTCCTAACTCGGTACGTACGTCCAGAACCCAATAACTTTTCCTGAACAGAACTTAAGAGACACGAAGGACACGAGACGACCATGCGTACATCTTGATTTTCCTAACAATGAATTCAAGGCGAGATAACCAAAGACACTTTGTCACAAAATTGATGTCAAACCACTTCGTGCCGGTTTCAATCTCCCCCTTTGACATTGATTTTGTGACAAAAACCTATGACTCTAATAGCACTTATAAAACGTGCTTACAAGCCCAAACCATGGCATTTATAACACATGCCTACAAAATCACTCAAGATGTAAACACATAACAAGTCACTAATTCTTGTTATCGAGCTTTAGCAAGATGCTTTAACCATCAGAGACCGAACGGAAGCAATCAAGGATTCAACAGAAGTTCCTTCGAGCAACTCCCCCATACTTCATGAGCTCCAAAATATTTTTGACACTCGAACTCCCCCATAACTATATAACGTCTAAACCCATCAACACGTTCACTCCCCCATACGTGTAGCATACCTGAAACATGACCCAAAAATAACCTAACAACAAGAAGACGATTGTTAGTAATTAGAGTCATAAATCTCCCCCTTTTTGTCACAACAAGGGAACAAAATATCCAACCAACAAAAGAAACGATAAAATAACAATAATAAACAAAGAACCAAGAAAAAGAAATCAATCCCAAGCAATAAAGACAAAACAGATAAAAAGATAAAACTAACCCAACTGTTAAAGGTTTAAGAAATCAACTAATAAACAAACATAGGAATCCATAAACATAAAAGACAAAACGACAAAAACACAAGGCTTAAGTTAACGAATTCGAAAAACTCGTTCCCAATAACCTAGAGGAAGCTTGGAGAAGTAAGCTTCCGCACGAGCCGAAGGCCTATTCCACCGAGCAATCACATGATCATCATAATCCTCCAGCCATTCACTCTTACAAAACAACTCCTCAATTCTGCTGTCCAAGCCACAGTCGGTAAGTGGAGCAGCAAGTCCTGGAACCTTCGGATAACCAACCAACTCCAAGATGTGATTTTGAAGATGTCCCGGTAATCTCTCCCAATGATTGACATGAACCAAACAAGGATTAAGAAAAGGTCGATGAATATAGTCATACCCATGGGGAACGCGACATAAACGACAAACCTTAGCATTGTTTTTGTACTCCATCACCATAAACGACACATAACCAACAGCCGGTACAAAAATTCCATGAAGTTCATATTCTGCCATAGAAAATTCTGAAGAACAAAAAGAGAACTAGCAAGAGAACTAGCAAGAGGTAAGAAGACACAATAGGAGTGAAAGAGGAGAAGACTCCCCTATATATAGGAAAAACAAGAGTAAACCTAACATGGGCCCAATAAGAGAGGTCCATTACCTAAAAAACAGAAATTTACTGCAAAACAAAGAAAAAACTTGAACTAATATTAAAATAGCAATATCCAATAACATGCTCAATATCAAAAAAAATAGAAACAAACCGATATAGCAAAAGAGCAAAGTTAAGTACAAAAATGTGGAGAGTAAACCAGAAAACCAACTACTCGGACTCCGAGGCACCATCACTGTGTTCACCATCACCCTCGTCCTCACTCTCTGAGTCATCACCATCACTCTCACCTGGAACTGGAGGCACCTCTTCCGGAAACGGAGGCAAGTCGGTGGGAGTGAAGTCCAGCTGTAGATGACGCATCTGAGCAACGTTCATCGCATGAATATCACTGATCATGACATCATGACGAGAGAGAATGACCCCAAAACGATCTAACCGAGCATCCATATGATCCTGACGACGTCGGAGAGAGGAAACCCGAGCATCAATTGCTGCAACAGCCCGATTGCCCCTAGCAGAGGCTGAGATGGGGCGTCCAGAGGTCAAAGCCCGATCAAAATCATCATGGCGAACAAGAGCCCTGCCTCCCCAAATTAGGTGATGCGTCAGACGCGCACCCACGGACTCAAAGGCCAACTTTCTAGACTGACAGCCCTTCTTGATGGCGTTGACCCAATCATGGCCAACGAACCTTGGAGGGCTCACCCCCATATACTGTCCCTGAAAACCCAAGTGCTTGAGTATAGTCATTATAAAGCTAGGGAAAGGAAGAGTACCCTTAGCTGCATCGATCTGAAGCATTCGTGTGTAGATGACCTTAGAAAGATGAAGATGGTGCACCGACATACAGACCACTAATTTGACCATGTCGTCAGTCATGATGATCTTGTTACCCTTGGAGGGGTAGATGTTGGAGTGGGCAACCATGTGCAAGAGGATGGCGCTGTAGTGCTTGGCATGATACCTTTCCGTGACACCATCAATAAACATCTGCTGAACTTGATTGACAAAGTCAATTTGAATCGTATCCGGAACGGGCCATCTAACAGAAACAGCACCTTCAGGAATAAAATCACCGTCAATACCCAACGCCTCACGTACCACCTTAGGAGAAATGGTGTATCTCCGACCTTCAAGCAAGACCGAAAAACTCGAGCGATTCTGCGAGGGTGTCTTCGTCTCATAGAAGGCTATCGTATGCTCAACCGAGTACTTGGTGATTGGTTGAGCCACCCTTAGCCAATTCCGAGTCTCAAAGAATAGTGATATGTTGCCAAGTTGAGTAGTCCCAAGAGGGGTAGCAGCGATGTCTGCCAAGTCAAAGAATCGCTCAGGAACAATAGCTTTTGCTCGAGGATGAGCACCAAGAGATGTGGGAGGAGGCGACAAGGCCGGAGTGGAGCTTCTACCCCGTGGAGCACGAGAAGACACACCCTTAGATGTGGAGGCCGTGGTGGTGGGAGTGGTGCGTGCACGCTTGGAAGCCATTGTCTACGCAAGCACAACAGCAAACAATTCAACAATGTAAGAAAAACGACAAAATAAACAATAACCATGTCATTGAGGCATTTAATCAAACATTTGATGTGCAGAAACAAGACTCATGTAATCGACAACAATGTAGAATGTCAAACGCCCAAACACACAACCAAATAGACCCAACAATAGAGTAGAAGTTACAATAAACAGAGAGAGCCAAGTTGTCCACCAATTTCAAGGAGATGAAGTGAAAGACAAACCAACACAATCAATATAAACCGAAACAAACAATTCCAAAAAAAATTTAAACTAACCATGCAATTCAACAAAACTAAGAGAATAATCATGCAATACCAAGAGAGGAAGGAGAGGGAGAAAAAGAAGAATGTGGGAAGGAGTCGAGTTCACTTACTTGATAAAGAACAGAGTGGACACCAAGGAGAAAAAAACTGCTTGAGGGAAGCAATAAACAACCACCAAAGAAGAAGAGGAAGAGAAAGACCAAACAAAGGACGTTGAGGGAAGGTGGAGACTCCCTAATGTTCGTGCAAGAGAGAAGAAAGGGGCACGATTGATGTAACAGTTAGCCTTTGGTTCAAAAAATTTGAATTTAAACACAAATGGGCCGGACTGTATGACGAACGTTCGTACGTCCTAGGAGCGTTCGTACGTTTAAAAAAGATCTGCCCACCTAAACGTACGAACGGCATGAAAGCGTTCGTACGAACCCCTTTTTTTTTTTTTTTTTTTTTGAAATATAGATATATATATATAAAAAAAATGAAGAACCACACAAACAGTCAGATAATAAACCAAAGAACTACCAAGAACAAATATTGAGAGACATCACAAGAAAACACTTCTACTTATCATAAGGATTCCAATTACAGCCGAATACTGTATAAACAACCCTCAACCTCAAGACAATGCAAAATCGAAGGACGACATCATACACCATGGCATGGTACTTACTAGAATGATGCAAGCATGTAGAAGAACCTGATAGACCAATACCAACCTCCGGAAACAAACTAAAAAAAATGATCATTGAATACATTGAAAGTCTTTTGCAAGTAGACCAAGGAGAAGGTGAAACCGAGCACAACAAAACCAAGGAAACACAGAAAAAATGTTTTTCTTCTTGTCTTCCAACTAGACAAGTGTGACAGACACTTATCATTCCCTTTTTTTTTTTTTTTTTTTTTTTTTTGTTAAAAAAAAATGCCATTCCCGTGTGGGAGTATAAAGTATCTCCATCTTTTACCAGAACACGAGGGTAGGGTGTAGCCTACATCTTTTTGGCAAAACACACTCAAGAAGTGCAATACCATGATAACGTGCAACATAAGAACTAACATCTCCTGAGTGCATCCGTCAGAGCATGACCCTCACAGCCCCAACGGGTTCTTAGCCAAATGAGTATGCTCTCAAGACATTCAAATGGCTGGGGATTTTGTGAGTAATTGACCACTTACAAGAGGTGAGTAAATATAAAAGAAAAACAACGATCATGAAAAGAAATCATAGAAAACTGGAGTTATGCAGGTATTGAAAAAGACAAGCCAACCACATGTAAATGCATCATGCAAGAAACTACCAATACGAAGAGAGTATAATGTAACCCTACAACTATGCATGACACAAAAACAGTTGAGGACGCCAAACTAGAAACATCTGTAAAATGGAATCCACACAATAGAGAATGTAGTATGTCCTCAATACCAACAACAATAATAAATGACCGAACCTAAACATCCTAAACACAGACAGTTCCAATGAACACATTAGGTATATGAATGCGGAAGAGGTGTAGTGAAAATGAAACAGTTATCAGATGAGCGACTACCAGTTAACACCAAGATATGATTGGAATCAAAAACATCACACCTATTATCCTCAAACACAACCTTAAACTTAGCATCACATAACTGACTAATACTCAATAGATTGGACTTAAGACCCTTAACAAAAAGAAGCTCATGACTATTGAGCGATCCAACCTCAGAAAAGTTACCTTTACCTTCAACCGGAAGCATTTTACCATTACCAAACCTAACCTTACCTCCATAACCAAGAGTCAGGTTATCAATTAGAGTCTTATCACCTGTCATATGACGCGAACAACCGCTGTCAAGATACCATGATAAAGGCATTGGTTCAACCAAACGAGCCATGTGAGATACCATTTTCCTGGATGCATCCATACTCCTATCCCAGAAATGTGGTGGTGGAGTAGGCATGGGTGTTGTTTGAGAACGATTTCCATAAGGAGAAGTTCTGGGTAAACCCCACGGAGCATAGCCATTCCACATGTATGGAGCCTGCATGGAGAAAGCAGAAGACTTGTTCCAATATGAATTACCTGCAAAAGAGGGATGATGAGCAGGATACAAATTATTCCAACAAAAAGCAGAAGTGTGACCCATGCGACCACATGTTAGACATTTAAAGCCTTTGTGTCTAAAATTCTTTTTCCGGACATGCTTTACATGAGTAACCTTGGGTGGTGATACCACACTAGACACCTGCACAGGAGCAGGAAGAGCGACACTTGTTGGTCGCACAAAGGTAGTGCGGGAAGTGCTAGCAGTAGAAAGAGGAACAGATGTGTCATAACCTAAACCAGATTTATCTGAATGGGATTTACCAATTCCCAACAGAGAGTTTAGGTTAGCACTTGCTTTACCAAACCCAACCAATTGTTTGTTAGCAGCAAACAACTCAGCTTTTACTTTCTCATGCTCCAAGACAAGGGATCGATACCGTGTCTCCAGATCATTATTCAGTTTTTCCAGAGTGGCAATACGCACTTGGAAATCCTCCTTTTCCTTCACAAATTCTTCCTTCAACATGTTGGAGTCACCTGTAAGATTGCATATATCCTATCCAAGACTATCTACCTGATCCTGCAAGACGGTGTTAGTTTTTTCAAGCAACTTTACTTGTTGCATGGAAAACTTATACATATCACATAATTCACTAGTAGTAGCATGAACACCAGAATCAGAAACATTAATATCATCAGTAGAGGATACAATACCTCTTGGATGTTCATCCAGGGATGCACTGAAGACCACATAATTGGAGACAACATTTGAGAGATTTCCATCATCATCTTCATCTGAATCATCCCATGTTACTGTGAGGTTCGCTTTGGAATTATCAGCAGGTTTGCGATCCACCTTCTTGTCACATTCATTTGCAAAGTGTCCATATTCACGACACTTGTAACATTGGACATCTTTACGATCAACTCGAGCTCTTCTCCCATCCACAGAGAATCGCTCAAAACCACGACTCCTAGGAGCACTTGAGGAATCAGGAAATCGCTTTCGAGGGTCTCGATTCTGTTGATATTTCAGAATCTTCTGAAAGCTACGTGACAGAAACGCATAGTTATCATCCACATCCTGTTCTTCATCATCAGAAGGTCCTGTGGAAGGTTCTTTAGACGATGTAGCTTTGAATGCTACAGATTTGTTCTTCAAAGGTTCTTCCAAGGCCTGTTCCATCTCACATGTCCTTAGTTTCCCAGCAAGTGTCTCGATGGACATGTTCTTAATCACATTACTCTCAGTGATGGCATCCTTACGAGAACGAAACCGAGGAGGCAAAGCACGCAATATCTTACGTACCACTTGTGTGTCAGTATATGCATGACCAATAGCCGCACTGCAGTTTATGATGTCTTGGAGACGAATAAAGAAATCATCAAAGGTCTCAGAATTATCCATCCGTAGATTCTCAAACTGAGATGTTAACAGTTCCAGCTTACTTTCTTTGACTGTTTCGTCACCTTCATGTGTACAAATAAGCATGTTCCATGCATCTTTAGCCTCTTCACAGCCTTGCACCCAACGAAACTCACTAGCATTTAATGCCATGAAAATAGCATTGAGTGCCTTGTTGTTATAATTTGCCAACAACTTCTGTTCAGGCGTCCACTTTTCACGTGGCGTCAGTGATGTAACAGCAGTATCACCAGTACCTGTAGTAGTCAGAGGTTCTTTCCACCCTGTGACAACAGAAAGCCAGACTTCTTCTCCTAAGGCTTGGAGATAAGCTCGCATCCGTACTTTCCAATGACCAAAGTCTTTTCCACTGAATTGTGGAGGAAGACTTGAAGTAGCAACCTTGTGAGGTTCCATAAAGCACTATTGATCGTTAGCGTGAGCCTTTACGCTCCTTAACCAGCCCCCAGCGACTGGTACCAATTGAGAAACTACAAATAGTGCTAGTATAACAATTGTAAATTCAAACAAGCAATCAAACAATACGCAGAAAGTAAATAACACACAGAGATTTTTAACGTGGTAAAACCCAAACAGGGAAACGTCCACGGTTGTCCTCGCGACAACAAAATAATCCACTAGATGAAAAGAGATGTACAAACCTATCAACTACCTGCACTCACTGCGAGTTGATACTCCTGGTTATCTCTAACACCTTGACTTCACCAGAGCACCTTGATGTACGCACAAGACACTCGACTTCTTGATGAACACACAAGAAGACTCGAAACCGAATTCACAATAACTCTTGAAGATCACAAAGATATGAATTGAGAAAAGGAGGAAGAAAGGGAATTGAGTTCAATAGCCACAAACACTTTCAATATCAAAACCTAAACCAAAACACATGAACTAGAAGAAGAATGGACGGCCAAAGAACTGGCTTGTTCTTTGGAAGAGAAACCCTATTTATACTTAGGGTTGGAAACCAAGGAAAATGGGCCGAAATACTGAAAATCCATATTGGACGTACGTACGTCGAATCAACGTTCGTACGTCCCCACACGGTAAAAGTTTGCTGCCTGCTTGGACGTACGAACGTCCTAACTGCGTACGTACGTCCTGACCAAAAGATGTTTGCTGCTTCAATGGACGTACGTACGTCCTAACTCGGTACGTACGTCCAGAACCCAATAACTTTTCCTGAACAGAACTTAAGAGACACGAAGGACACGAGACGACCATGCGTACATCTTGATTTTCCTAACAATGAATTCAAGGCGAGATAACCAAAGACACTTTGTCACAAAATTGATGTCAAACCACTTCGTGCCGGTTTCATTTATATATTCTTTTTTTACTAATATACCCTTGTTAAAAAATAGACTTATGTTCTATAATTATTTTATTTTACTACACATAGGAAAATCCTAATGAAATAATATTACACCAT
This sequence comes from Aquilegia eximia, assembly GCA_023053565.1. Classification (NCBI taxonomy): domain Eukaryota; kingdom Viridiplantae; phylum Streptophyta; class Magnoliopsida; order Ranunculales; family Ranunculaceae; genus Aquilegia; species Aquilegia eximia. The sequence goes on from JALIGU010000001.1 coordinate 14,411,817, forward strand.
AACAAATAAGAGTATCTCTTAATGAATTAATACAATAAAATAATTTTTAAAATAATAGAAAAAGATCGTGAAAATAGAACAAACATAACCCATGTAAATTTTCAGTTTTGATTTTGGTTTGAATAGTAATTTTAATTATTAAGAAGGGTTTTAGATGTAATTTTACATCCTATCAGATATTTCTACTAGCTATAAGCTCCATCCTGGAGCTTATAGTAACCGCCTACTAACTAGCGATTTTCTACTAGAAAATCTTATAAGCCCAAAAAAAACAAACGGGCTTTTGGCTGATCTAGTAGCTTATAAGCTACTAGCTAATAGCTACTAGGAAAGTGGAAAAACAAACAGCACCATCATTGAGATGTCGAACAAACTAATTGATCTACTGGACACATGATGTCAAGAAAAACTTGAGTAACCAAAATTTTGATGAACTCAAAATTCGAAAATCTGTCACTGATGAACAGTAACGCCTTTTTAATTGTTTCTAACAAGCCAACCGTTGGATGATCACGAAATTTGAACATATTATTACATCAGACGTTATGCAACTACTGTAAAATTTTCAATCCGATCGGAGAACGGAAAGAGTTTCATCTGACCACGAACTTCAGACTGTGCGAAAGTTTGAAAGTTTTGAATTTTTCAAGCAGTTCCTCTTCCCTTCTTCCTGTTATGCATGATTTCTTGTTTACATCACAGCAAAGGTTAAGAACATGAACAAAGTTAGATACCATAAGAAACACATTAATCTCATGCATAGATTGCATCAAAATTCCCTGTAAAAAATAGTACTAAAACTACCAAATTTTGTAGACAAAATTAAATGTTCATACTTCAAAGATTCATCACTCAAATCCCAAAAAATTTGCCCAGCAGAGTGTCTCTTCGCTGCCAAACAAGTGAACAACTACATGTCCAGTATAGCACTGGACGCAGGACAAGCAGACAGCCAAACGGTGCTCTTTGCAAACAAATGCAAACAATGACTTTAAGAGTCTTTTCCATCTTCACTGTTCAAACGTTGCTTTCCTGGGACGGGTTCCAAGACCTAATTTTTTTTTTTAAAAAAAAAACAAAGTCTGAAATTCTGAACTCTGAACATCATGTCATTATCTTCTTAATCAAAGAAAGGTCAAACTAAGACAAATAAAACAAAGTTCAGGACTTCAGGCAATTCAAGCATGAAGCCTCAACAGAACGCCTTATGCTCAAATCATATATACTGAACCCTACATCCATATTAGATATGTTCATCAATTATACTATTTATCATGCAACATGAGTAATGCGTATTTATTATACAACACACTTTTAGATTGTTGTTCCAATGAACACTTCACTGGTTCAAACACCCATTTAAGGAGAAAAAAAACAAGCGTTTCCTATCCAACATGTAACTGTGTAGCAGTCACCACCATATTTTTGAGAACTATCCAAGAGACACACCTTATGATGTCATCTTCCAATGTTTGTTCTGCATGGAACATACATGTGATCAACCAAATTGTTCTCACTTTGTAACTGAAATTTCTGTGCTGCCAAATTAAATTTAAACATACTAACATAGAGTGAAAGTAAGTAACTTCTTCTCAATCTGTCATCATAAACAGTAACATATGTCACACTGAATTAGATGCTAACATGGACTAACTACAGTACGTCTAATGGATTCATGGAAGATACTTAAACAGGCCAAACTCTTGCAATAGAGTAAGTATCATATTAAGAAAAAAAATATAAATTTTTTGAATTTAATAGAAAAACTGATATTCTGCATCATAAAAGTGTTAGAACAGTAATAAAACATAAACCGGAATAATGGCTTAAGATTGTAGGAAAATATACACCGATATATTACTGTTCTAAAATAAATAAATAAGGAATAGATGATGCAAACCAGAATAAATGGATGAAGAACAAGATTTAGATCGAGTTGAGATAAAATCTCTCTCCTTAAGACATTATTCGTCTCGTACATGTGCCGAACGGTTTATCAATGGTGGACTGTCTCCCAGGATACAACGAGCTATCCTTCTTAGCGTAACATCACTTCAAACGCATAGAAGACGACGAACCAATTCTTTGTTATACTCTCTCATGACAAGACAAAAACACTAGAAGATGAAAAACCAATTTGGTTTGAAAAGTGATTTGACTACAAACACAAGACACACTTATATAGTAGGAAAGACACTTTTTCAAAAGGCACATGTCTATTCAATGCATATTTGAATAGACACTTAACCCAATACAATGTACACATCTGTTGGGAACAGACACACCCATTGGGAATGAGTATCTACAAAGTATGTGTCTATTGGGGAAAGACACACCCATTGGGATGGGTTGGGCCAAATACAATGTATGTGAAATACATACATCTTTATCTACTATAACACAAGTTAGCCATGATCAGTGGATAACTTAGGACTTTAATTTCTCATTCATATACAAATGTTTTAACCACTCAAAACATTTCCAACATGTTGCAGTTAAACGTCTATCTTCCCATGGCCTATGCCCTCGAGATAGGGCACCTTAAGCCGAATGTAATGATTATTATTTATCCAAGCTGTAAACAATACATTGGGTGGATTGCCATTGGGCGCTCCATTCCTCAAAGGGAGAAATGTGTAACAAGATCTTTTGGAGAATCGGGCAAACACTAAGTTAAATCTTGAAGCAAATACATACAAACCCCGTGGAAGGCATATCCATCCACTTTGAATATGGAGTCGAACCCTTCAAATGCCTCATAGTATTAATGAGATATTGCGGTCTTTCTTCTCCAAATACTCTCTTATACAATTCCAAATGATTTTCAACCTCAAGGATTAACTCTTGTCTCATCAATGGCCAATGCTCTTCGCTTCGTCCCATTGCCAAACAAAAAGCTTTGAATCCAGATGTGCTTCATGTTGTGCAACGGAAGCTTTAACCCAAGGATTGATTGTAATACCGATAATCTAGATAATAGCAAAACAGAGAAAGTAATTGAAAAAACACAATCACACACAATAACACTAATATTAACGTGGTTCGGCAAACTCGCCTACTCCACCCGGCAACCGATCAAGAAGATTTTATTAATCAGAGTAAAGAAACAACCTAATTATAAATCTATAATTCCTTGTCTCTTTCTCTCTCACACACTAGAACCTGAGAAACCCTATTATGAAAACCCTCATAAATTTGTCTCTCCCTATCTAGTAATGGTTTCACCTTTGGTTCACTCTCTCTTCTTTTTACCACACTTTTACAATAGCCAACTAGTTGAGTATATATAATACCCAAGAGTTCCTAATCCATACAAGGATTCAAATTGAATAACAATACCAATTACCAATTAGAATATCAAGTACTTATGGGAGTAGAATTCCTACCTACATTGTTTCTAGAAACAAACATAAGTTTTGATCCTATAGACCTCACTTAATATAATCTATGATCCTGCGCATTGCGAGCCAATATACAACACTTCAAAGTTGAACAATTCAAAGGGTTATTAACTTTCATAACGTTTATAACCTCTTTGGGCTTCACTCCAAATTTTGTCATATCCTCGACAACTAGAAATTCTTCCTTACTTCATTTTCTGGCATAAAGAATGCCCCTTTAAGGTATTCGACGATGGATGATTATGTGTACCATTGATAACAATCAATTTCCAACTATCCAAGCTACCTTGTTGGAACAAACATTCACATTTTTTTGTTTCGAGTTTTCTCAAACCTTTTCCATTTTTATTGGACCGAAAGACTCCACTATGCTCACATTGTAGCATTAACCTTGGTGACTTCACACCTTTTACCATTTCAAATTCTTAATCACCGTCCTCAATCATTTTCTGATAGTCTTAGCCCAATCGAGCACCTCACTACGACTCTCGAATGTCTACAAAATAGGGTGAAATTAATAATAATAAATTATTATCAAATAGCTAAAGATCAAAATAATACTTACCCGGTCAGTTAAGAAAAGTTTTGTTACATCAACCAAAACAAATTTTGCTTTCTCACCATTAGATCCTTCATCATTTTGAACCTTATTATCATCTTAATTAAATTAACAATTTTCAATTCCATATTTAGCATAGTAACACCAAGGTCGACAAAGGTCCCCTTACCCTTTCACATATCTCTGTCCAAAGCCAATCCTCCAATCGATTCCATTCTGCAATTCCAACTTTAGTAGGTGGATGAGGGAAGACAGAGAAAATCAGGTTCTTTATCTCATCAGCAGCACCTGCAACATTTTCGGCCAATTCAGTCACTCCATTGATGAAATCTTCAAATCCTTCAAAATGGAAGGGACACAAGGATCTGCTTACAGCTTCATAGATTCGATCCTCAAGAATTGCTGTAACACCCATGAGTTGGTGTTAGTCCCACATTGCTAAGGAAGTGGTTGTATTGGTAGTATATAGAGCTTAACCATACTCTAACAAATGTCAAGGCCTTTTGGGGTAAACCACATGGGTAGGCCCTGATCCAAAACCCTCTACTGCTGGATATCCGCAGTGACTAAAGGGGGACAATATTGACATTAGCGAGCGGTATGGTGCTCGACGCAGTGGCATGAGCGAGGACGAAATCCCGGGGCGTTACAGTTGGTATCAGAGCCGACGACGGGTCGCCTGTTGCAGGTGGGAAGTACGCTGGAAAGACCGAGGGAGCGCCAGGTACTTGTCTCACTTGGCAGGGAACGTCGGAGATTTTGGGACTGTACTGAGCGTACTGCAGAGCCGAGGACGGCTCTATTTCTAAGGTGGTGAGATTGTAACACCCATGAGTTGGTGTTAGTCCCACACTGCCAAGGAAGTGGTTGTATTGGTAGTATATAGAGCTTAACCATACTCTAACTAATGTCAAGGCCTTTTGGGGTAAACCACATGGGTTGGCCCTGATCCAAAACCATCTACTGCTGGATATCCGCAGTGACTAAAGGGGGACAATATTGACATTAGCGAGCGGTATGGTGCTCGACGCACCGGGATGAGCGAGGACGAAATCCCGGGGCGTTACAATTGCAATCTCACTGGTGATGGAGGAAGAAGAGGAAGAGGAAGAAGAAGAAATCGACATGGCAAGATCAGAATGGAAAGAGCAGAGAAGGGAAAGGAGGTGAAGAACCTGGTTTATGTTGGAGTTTTTATGTTGGTGTTCATCTCCTCAACCACCTTCTTCAAAGCAGCAGGGCTTTTGGCGCGTTTTTCTCTAGGAGCTGACTTTGCTTCTTTAAAGCATTTGGGAACTCTAAGTTTTAACTTTTTTGTTTTAGGTTTCTTTTTGGTTTTAATCTTGTTATTAAGTCTCATTGTAGAGGTTTTTTGTGTTTTCAAGCTTGGAAAGCCTTGTATGTTTCTCCCTACTTGTAAGAGGTAAGGCCCAATGTCCCCCTCTAAATTTATATATTTTTATTTTTAACTACAGGTAGGGGTCTGCCAAACCCCACCCCCTAATTCGGGGTTTTTCTAAAAAAAAAAATCATCTTAATTAAATTAGTTCAATTTATTCGAATTCGCGAATGCGGTTGACCATTGTTATGGACCTTGATTCAGTCAAACGTGCCCAATAAATCCTATAAAAATAATAAACACAAAAATATTTAAGATATATGTAACAAGCATTACAAAATACACATTTACTCCCAGAATACATGATAACTTAATAGAAATAAGAATTTAAGCAGTAGATTTGGTTTGAGTCAATTATCTAAAAAATCATAAAACCGTCCATTAAAATTAAGCTGGATAATATTGTCAGGATAAGAATCAGACAATATTCTCCATTATAATATTGGACAACATAATCAACATTGTCGATTTCAGAAGTGGACAACGTTGTCCGCCTGTAACTGTGTTTCAAAAATCATGTAAATTTTTTTGGGTTTTGGACCATGAAAAGCACGAATTTGTGCTTTTAGGCCTTTTTAAACAATTCTAGTTGATTTTAGTTGCAAGAATTCGTGCTTTTAAGTTGTGAAACTCCACAAACAGTGTATTACCACAATCACAACTAATCAAACAAGTAAATCAATGAACAGAAAGTAAAAGAACACGCGATATTTTTTTAACGTGGTAAAACCCAATATGAAAAACGTCCACGGTTGTCCTCGCGACAACAAATAAATCCACTAGATGGAAAGAGATGTACAAACCTATCAACTACCTGCAATCATTGCGAGTTGACACTACCGGTTATCTCTAACACCTTGACTTCACCAGAGTACCTTGATGTACGCACAAGACACTCGACTTCTTGATGAACACACAAGAAGACTCGAAGCCGATCTCAATAATCAATAATGAAGAAGAAGATGGGGTTTTTGAGGGTTTAGGAGCTGGGGGTTTCTAAACTTTGAAAAAACATTAATGCGGCGGGAGGTGTGGAGTGTGGGTTTTGGGTGTTATGTTAGTAGGCGTGAACTTAGCAAATACCTCACACCTACCGGTTCTTCAATTCAGGATGGGTCTGGTATTTTTTCTGTTGGGAGCGTGTACTTAGACAACCAGGCAGTGGAAATAGCATTTGCCATAGAAAAATATCATCCTTGGGTTGGCTCTCATTGAATTTTTAAGGCCTGATAAGAATGTCAGATGGGTTGTACTCTGGACTTTTAATAACCCGATAAACTTGAGCTTGGAAACATAGATCGTTGTTTGTTTGAGAAGCACAGTGTCAGATATTTTCTTCATCAGCTATTTGAAACCGGCATGAAGTGGTTTGACATCAATTTTGTGACAAAGTGTCCTTGGTTATCTCACCTTGAATTCATTGTTAGGAAAATCAAGATGTACGCATGGTCGTCTCGTGTCCTTCGTGTTTCTTGGTTATGTCTAGGAAAGTTATTGGGTACTGGACGTACGTACCGAGTTAGGACGTACGTACGTCCACTGAAGCAGCAAACATCTTTTGGTCAGGACGTACGTACGCAGTTAGGACGTTCGTACGTCCAAGCAGGCAGCAAACTTTTACCGTGTGGGGACGTACGAACGTTGATTCGACGTACGTACGTCCAATATGGATTTTCAGTATTTCGGCCCATTTTTCTTGGTTTCCAACCCTAAGTATAAATAGGGTTTCTCTTCCAAAGAACAAGTTAGTTCTTTGGCCGTCCATTCTTCTTCTAGTTCATGTGTTTTGGTTAGGTTTTTGATATTGAAAGTGTTTGTGGCTATTGAACTCAATTCCCTTTCTTCCCCCTTTTCTCAATTCATATCTTTGTGATCTTCAAGAGTTATTGTGAATTCGGCTTCGAGTCTTCTTGTGTGTTCATCAAGAAGTCGAGTGTCTTGTGCGTACATCAAGGTGCTCTGGTGAAGTCAAGGTGTTAGAGATAACCAGGAGTATCAACTCGCAGTGAGTGCAGGTAGTTGATAGGTTTGTACATCTCTTTTCATCTAGTGGATTATTTTGTTGTCGCGAGGACAACCGTGGACGTTTCCCTGTTTGGGTTTTACCACGTTAAAAATCTCTGTGTTATTTACCTTCTGCGTATTGTTTGATTGCTTGTTTGAATTTACATTTGTTATACTAGCACTATTTGTAGTTTTACACTATTGAAATTGTTAGTTGTTGTCTTGTTGAGAACATGTCTAGCCTCAGCTTGTTCATTTTGCAATATACAAAAATTGAATGATGTTCTGCTCCAACGAAAACCACCCCTACATACAAATGAGCAATCTTGCAGAGCCACTAGGACTATCCACCCTAATATAAGGCAGGCCTGCCTGGGTCTTTTTTCGTCTTAACTATGTACATGATCGGGTTGTTGGATAGTCTACATTGCTTGGATACTTGGGGTTTGGGCTAGTTAGTATACCTTTGGGCACCCTCTCCTTGATAAACCTGTTTTGATAGGATGCAGACCCTTGAGTATTTAACACGTATAACTCTAACAAAAGAATCCTGTCCAGTCTATATAATCAACTGGGCTGACTAGGAAGGTGGAAGAGGCAAGAGAGCTGGATCTAGCAGGCCTACATCTACCTCTTTACATGGGCTCACAGCACTTGGGGGTCAGAATCCACCTTTTCATCACAGCAGTACTAGTAGTTCTGAATTTCTGATCAACACAGAGGCATAGAGCAACTACCAAGTGACTAACAACAAATTAAACACTCAAGACTGTATATACAACATATAGCATGCTTCTTTACTGCAATATATTAGTACAACATGTATAATACTCTTCATCAAAAAGATGTACAAGAAGCCATCTTTTCAGACACTAAAGTTAAAGATTCAAGGTTCCATTTTATCACGTTATTGACAAAATAACAAGTTTCTTCCTCTGTGCTGCAAGCTGGGACGTCAACTATATAAGACTCCATTACGATTGTCTTCTCAGGTTCGTCAATCATCTCTCCAAGGATAATTGTTGAATGATAGTTTGAAAGGAAATAATCACCACCGATGATACTAAAGCTTATGACATGCAAATTATCATCAAATGTGTCAAGTCGTTCGATACTTATCTTTGTAGGAAAACCAGAAACCATATGTACTTGACGAATACTACCTATCCCACCATCACCACTAATCATTGAACAAGTCTTGATAAATCTCTTGTAAGCCTGAGGCTTTTCGAACCTCCGAAGAATAGACCATACAAGGGATACTGGTGCATCAATATGTTGATACAGAACTGAACTACACTTACTAGATGATTGAGCAAGGTAATTATCACAGCTACTCAACATTTTCAGAATGGTAGTTTTCCTTCACACAAGACTGCTTTGTTTGCAATTTAGCTAGCTTGTCCATTTTAAATACAAAAGTAAGATGCTTGCTAAATATAGTATAATTATTTGTTGTTTGTATTAAAACATTTGGAATTTTTCTTGTTGTCATGTTTAATAAGAAATGCATCACTTTGGTTGGAGTTTACCTTAAATGGCCCAAACACAGAAAAATGGATATACGACACATAACTAGTAGCTTGTACCAAAGCAAGTTAAATACACAAGAGGTGATAAAATGGACTAAAAATTTGGTCTATATACTTAGGTCGACACAAGAATACAAGATATAATCCAAACTTTTATTATTATTATTATTATTATTGTTTTATTTTTTTATAAAAAAATATTTTATACAAAAGTTATTAAGTTTGAACTATATTTTGTTCCTACTACCTTACTTCCTTGTGGTGTTGGTCATTATCTAAACCTGGAAGATCAGAGGCTTAAATAAATCCAAAAATGTGTTGCTTTACTTCCATCTATGACCATAAGTTTTTTTAAAAGATTTGGAGCCTGTCAGACAACCGTATGACCATATATAAGTTTAGTTTGCAGTCCATGTAAGCTAAACAGAAAGCCAATAAAATTTGGTATAATGATGCATGCTTCCCGAGATTAATTTGATGCTGAGAACACTTGTACATTTTGTCAACAAGAAAACTCAAGCATTCTAAAGCCCTTGGTATATTATATGTACACATTTCTAATTAAACAACTAATACAGTAGCTACTCATGGTAAGTAGCTAACTATAGTCGACTACTAATTATTATTGATCAAACCCTGACAAGTAGAAGCCATTCTTTCAGACACAAGAGCTAAAGATTCAAGGTTCCACGAAATCACATTGCGGATAAAATAAAGACAATCTTCCATAGTACGGCTGAAAGGAACATCAACTGTAACAAATTCCACTACAACTGTCTTCTCAGGTTCATCGATTTTCTGTTGAAGCATAATAAGTGAACGATAATTTGAAAGGCAATGATCACCACCAATGATGCTAAAGCATAAGACATGCCAATTATCATCAAGTGTGTCAAGTCGTTCTATACTTGTCTCAGCTGGAAGACCTGAAACAATGTGTACTTCACGAACACTACCTACTCCACCATCACCACTAATCACAGAACAACTTTCAACGAATCGCTTGTAAGCCTGAGGATTATCAAACCTCCGAACAATAGACCATACTACCGAGACAGGTGCATTAATGTGCTGAACAAGAGCTGCATTACACTTCTTAGGTAATGGAACATTGTTATCACAATTGTTCACCATTTGTAACAACTATGATATACAATTGCAAATGATCAGCTTTGTCCACTTAAATAGCAAGCCGAATCTGCTAAATACAAAAATATGTTGAGTCATGTGTTAAATATATACCACACAAACACTATACACAAAACAAATGTAAGAAAGTAGGACTGTTGTACTGATGTTTTGATGACTGAGTTAATTCGTCTGTAGCTTTAATGTCACATGAAGAACATCATCACCTGATTCCGCAACCACAAGTGGCGTAAACTGTCAAGATCTTTTTCACGATTGAGAAACTATCCACGTCGTTCTTCTTTTGTATATCAAGGTCTTTTACTTGATTAAGAAACTATCCACGTCGTTCTTCTTTCATGTATCAAGATCTTTTTCTGTTTCTCTATGGCTCTCAAATTTTGTTTTCTTGGTTTTCAAAAACAGAACTTCTGCGCGCCAGAGGTATCTCCATAAAACAGCTTCTTGTCCATACAATTTTTTTTTCCCATCTATATTGTCAGTAACGACCATGATCAACCGACCATGATCGATCACTTCACAAAAGTTTTTGAAACTTGAATTCTTGACAGAAAAAAAAAAAAAAAAAAAAAACCGACCTAGCTAGGCTGAGTTTGAACATTTTTGTTATAATTGTGGGATATAATTGTTGGGTTTTATGTGCAGGAATCAGACGGAGGGAAGGTTTTTGTACAGGAACGTACGAACGCAGTTAGGACGTTTGTACGTTCAATGAGACAGATGTTTTTTTGAAGCAGGAACGTACGAACGCAATTAGGACGTTCGAACGTCCTGTATGGCAGATAACGTTTACGTGTTGTACCGTACGTACGTGATTTCGACGTACGTACGTCCTCTTGTTTTGTGCAATATGGGCCTGTTTTGAGCCCAACTCGTGGTCTATTGTAAGGCTATACTATAAAGCCAAATAGAAGAGATACAAAACCTTAACTTTTCTAAGAGAGAGATTGTGAGAAGCCATTAGAGAGTTTGAGAGAACTTTTGTGAGGAAGAGAACTTCGGTTTCTTCGTGACGGCTTGTACAATTGTCTTGTTAAAGAAAAGCATCATCCTTTCTCCCCGTGGACGTAGGCATATTGCCGAACCACGTATATCTTGTGTCTTGTGTGTGATTGCTTGTTTACTTTTGTCGTTTTTGTTTAACTTTCATACACTAGTTCAATCATCATATTTGTGCTTTAGCCTCCGCTGCGCACAACAAGTGGCATCAGAGCTAAGGTTAGAACTTGAGCGTCTACAAGGTGTGTTGAAATTTCGGTGTGAATTTCAGATTCGTTTGGTGATTGTTTAGTGTTTGAAAGTTGGTGGAAAGATGTCAAAAAAAGGGAGTTCGAAGAGTTCGAAGGGGGAAACTAAATCTGTGGTTTACTATCAAGCAAAAATTGATGTAGAGAAGTTTACTGGCACCAATAACTTTGGTATGTGGAGGTGTGAGGTAATGGATGCTCTATGTCAACAAGACCTAGAAGATGTTCTGGAGGATAAGCCAGAAGATGTGGAAGAGAAGGATTGGAAAAAGATGAACAAACGAGCTTGTGGAATCATAAGGTCGTGTTTGGCACAAGAAATTAAATATCTTGTGATGAATGATGTTTCTGCAAATGAGATGTGGCAAAAATTGGAGGAGAAGTACATGACAAAGACTATCCACAATAAAAACTATCTACTTCGAAAGTTTTATCGAATAGATATGAGAAGAGGTATTTCCATGGCGGAGCATCTTAATGATTTTACCAAGTTAATTGCAGACTTGGCAAATCTAGGAGCAGATGTGAGTGATGAAAGCAAGGCGGTGTGTCTCCTCAATTCGTTACCGGACGAATATGAACACTTGGCTATCACACTCACATATGGGAAAGAAAAATTGGTGTATAGTGAGATTTCTGCAGCATTGTTAAATCATGCGTGTATGAAGAAGGACAAAGAAGAGTCCAAGGGCTCTACACATGAGGTCTTGGTTACAAGAGGAAGGTCTAGTGACAGGAAAGGCCAAGGTGGTAGAGGGAAATCTCGGTCAAAATCGAGAGGTCGATCTCTAGTAAAGGATGAATGCTCCTTTTGTCATGAGAAAGGGCATTGGAAGAAAGATTATCCTAAAGCCAAGGCAAAGGACAAGAAGAAAGACTCTGAGGTAAACGTTGCATGTGATAATAAAGATGAGGATGTAGATTCTGATTATTCTTTATCTGTTTCATCAATGGCTTGTTACACTAGTGGTAATGAATGGATTTTAGATTGTGCTGCTTCTTATCATATATGTCCTATAAGGGAATGGTTTTCTGATTTTAAGAAGCAGGAGAGTGGTGTAGTGGTGATGGGGAATGATCAACCTTGTCACATAATGGGTATAGGCACCATTCGTCTGAAGATGTTTGATGGAATTATAAGAAAGCTGAAAAATGTTAGGTATGTTCCTGACATGAAGAAGAATCTTATCTCAGTTGGTACTTTAGAAGCCAGTGGTTACAGGGTGGTACTTGAACATGGCATTCTAAAGGTTGTGGCTGGTGCAATAGTTGTACTCAAGGGTGTTCGACAGAGGAACTTGTACTTCCTTCAAGGTAGTACAGTTACTGGTGATGTGGCCATGTCTGAGGCTACATCAAAGATTGCTAGAGAGACTACGCGGCTGTGGTATATGCGGTTGGCGCATACTGGTGAAAAATCCTTGCAAAGATTGATAAAGCAAGGATTGTTAAAGGGTGCTATCGCCTGTAAAGTAGAATTCTGTGAGCATTGTGTTCTGGGCAAGCAGACAAGAGTAAAGTTTGGCACGGCTATCCATAATACTAGTGGAGCTCTTGATTATGTTCACACGGATGTCTGGGGACCTACCAAGAACGCATCTTGGGGAGGTAAGCATTATTTTGTGTCTTTTGTTGATGATTTTTCTAGGCGTGTGTGGGTGTACACCATGAAGAGCAAGGATGAAGTCCTAGAAATTTTCATGAAATGGAAAAAGTTAGTTGAGACCCGAATTGGCAGAAAGATCAAGGTACTTCGCTCAGATAATGGAGGAGAGTACAAGAATGATCCATTCTTGCAAGTATGTCAGGATGAGGGTATTGAACGCCATTTCACTGTAAGAGAGACACCGCAGCAAAATGGGGTGGCAGAACGGATGAATCGAACTTTACTGGAGAGAGTTCGGTGTATGTTGTCTAATGCTGGGTTAGGCAAAGTGTTTTGGGCTGAGGCTATTATGTATGTCGGTCACCTTATTAACAGGTTGCCTTCGACTGCAATTGATGACAAAACTCCTATAGAGGTTTGGTCTGGTAAGCCTGCTTCAGATTATTGTTTTCTTCATGTGTTTGGGTGTCCAGCTTACTATCATGTCCGAGAGAGTAAGTTGGATCCTCGTGCAAAGAAGTCTTTATTTATGGGTCTACAGAGTGGAGTAAAATGTTATAAGCTATAGGATCCAAAATTGAAGAAAATTATTCTAAGCAGAGATGTGACATTTGATGAGGCTTCTATGTGAGCTCTCAGCAGGTGGAGAGCAAGGCCAAAGAGGTTTCGCAGTGGGTGGAGACTGAAATATCTCCACGTATTCCAGGTGGTTCTGTATCTTTGGAAACGTCTACTGTAAGGGTTCCAAGTGATGAGGTTCCTAGTGTTACAGATTCTGATGACATGACAGATAATGAGGTTGATGATGAGACGGTTGATGATACAGTACATATGGACTCTAATGATGAGGGTCCAATTGCATCTAGATTATCCAAGAGAAATGCGGGTGTTCCTAAACGGCTTACTGATGATATGGCAGCTTATGCACTTTCGGTTGTTGATGAGGGTATTCCAGAAACTTTTCGTGAAGCACTGCAGAGTAGTGATTATGAAAGGTGGAAGAAGGCCATGGATGAGGAGATGAAATCTCTTTATAAGAATGAAACTTGGGAACTCATGGAGTTGCCTAAGGGAAAGAAAGCAATCGGGTGCAAATGGGTTTACACTAAGAAAGATGGGTCTCCTGGTGAAAATGTACACTTCAAAGCAAAATTGGTGGCAAAAGGCTATGCTCAGAAGGAGGGAATTGATTATAATGAAATCTTTTCTCCAGTTGTGAAACATTCCTCTATTCGCATCCTATTGGCCTTAGTAGCACAATTTGATTTGGAGTTAGCTCAACTTGATGTGAAAACTGTTTTTCTACATGGTGAGCTAGATGAGGAGATTTATATGACTCAGCCGAGTGGGTATAAAGATGCGGGTAATGACAAGTTGGTGTGTAGATTGAAGAAATCGTTGTATGGGTTGAAGCAATCTCCAAGACAATGGTACAAGCGGTTTACACAATTTATGCTTGGGCAAGGGTACACAAGAAGTCCATATGATCCTTGTGTCTATTTTCGCAAGGTATGTGATGGTTCTTTTATCTATTTGCTTTTATATGTTGATGACATGCTCATAGCCTCTAAAAGCAATGTGGAGATAGACAAGTTGAAAAAGACTATGTCTATGGAGTTTGAGATGAAAGATCTTGGTGATGCGAGAAAGATACTTGGCATGGAAATTCAGAGGGATCGAGACAATGGAAGATTGTGGTTATCTCAAAAGGCCTATCTACAGAAGGTGCTACAGAGATTTAGCCAATATGAGATTGGTGTAGCTGTGAGTATACCTCTCTCAAAAGATTTTAATTTGAATGCTTCCATGTCTCCTAATTCTGATAGAGGACGTGCTTATATGACACGTTATCCATACGCAAGTGCGGTTGGTAGCTTGATGTATGCGATGGTATGTACAAGGCCCGACATTGGGCATGCAGTTGGCACTGTAAGTAGGTACATGCATAATCCTGGTGAGAAACATTGGGAAGCTGTGAAATGGATCTTGCGCTACATTCAAGGTAGTGTGGAGGTTGGTTTACTATTCCAGAAGGGAAGGGATTTGACTCAGTTGTGTGTTGGTTATGTGGACGCTGATTATGATGGTCAGATAGAGAGACGTCGGTCTACTACTGGATATGTTTTTACATTGGCAGGTGGTCCTATTAGTTGGCGGTCTACATTACAATCTCTTGTTGTTTTGTCTTCGACAGAAGCAGAATATATGGCTGTGACTGAAGCATTTAAGGAAGCTATTTGGTTACGAGGTATGTTGAAGAACTTGGGTATTGTGCAGGAGAAGCTTATGGTTCATTGTGATAATCAAAGTACCATAAATCTGGCAAAGAACTCAGTTTATCATGCTCGTACAAAGCACATTGATGTGCGACATCACTTTGTCAGAGATATTATTGAAGAGGGTGAGATCTTATTGAAGAAGATTCATACTAGTAATAATCCGGCTGACATGTTGACTAAAGTGGTTCCAGGGACTAAGTTCTATCATTGCTTAGATTTAGTCCATATCCTTCCTTTGTGTTGATAGTATATCATGGAGTGAACTACGATGGCTTGATCCCTTAGAAGAAGGGTACGTAGGCAACCATGAAGTGGTGCAGCCGAGGTGGTCTTTCGGGACATGTGTGGGAGTTTGTGATTTGTGTTTTTCGGCTTAGATTTATTGAATCTTCGCCGAGGTGGAGAATTGTTGGGTTTTATGTGCAGGAATCAGACGGAGGGAAGGTTTTTGTACAGGAACGTACGAACGCAGTTAGGACGTTCGTACGTTCAATGAGGCAGATGTTTTTTTGAAGCAGGAACGTACGAACGCAGTTAGGACGTTCGAACGTCCTGTATGGCAGATAACGTTTACGTGTTGTACCGTACGTACGTGATTTCGACGTACGTACGTGATTTCGACGTACGTACGTCGTCCTCTTGTTTTGTGCAATATGGGCCTGTTTTGAGCCCAACTCGTGGTCTATATTAAGGCTATACTATAAAGCCAAATAGAAGAGATACAAAACCTTAACTTTTCTAAGAGAGAGATTGTGAGAAGCCATTAGAGAGTTTGAGAGAACTTTTGTGAGGAAGAGAACTTTGGTTTCTTCGTGACGGCTTGTACAATTGTCTTGTTAAAGAAAAGCATCATCCTTTCTCCCCGTGGACGTAGGCATATTGCCGAACCACGTATATCTTGTGTCTTGTGTGTGATTGCTTGTTTACTTTTGTCGCTTTTGTTTAACTTTCATACACTAGTTCAATCATCATATTTGTGCTTTAGCCTCCGCTGCGCACAACAATAATGCCGAAGATATTAATTTGGTGAGGTTAATATTTTCATTTGAAATTATTTTGACGAAACAATGTCCTTCTCTATCAAATGTCTAAGACTCGCAATTTTCTCAATCATTCCCTTCATAGGCGTCAATTGGAGTATAGATTGAGCGAAAAATTTAGGTTCTGCCTCATTTTGTATGTTGTCGTGAGGTGCCAATCATAAAAGGACACTGCAGTGCTGCTTGGACATAGGTGACGAAATTTTCTCAAAATGAAGATTGTAGTGGAAATTGTTGTGATGAGTTAATTAGAATGCAACTTTTGTACCTCCTATAAATAACAAAAGTTAATGCTGAAGCCTGAAGGTGCTTTAAGCTGTGTTGGATGATTTTCATTTCTTTAATTTGCTAATCTTGTTCATTATATAAGCACTTCATTGGGTCATTTATTGGCAACGACCTACCAATGTAAATCAAGAAATACTTTGTACATTGGTTATGTTTCCCTTTATCTTCTGAAATATTATTTTGCTAATAATCAATCTTGTTAACCAAACTGGTTTGCCCACAAATATCTCTAATTCAGAAGTGTTCTTATTGCTTAATCCCATCTTGAAAGTTTTGTCGGCAGCAAAATTTACTTCTCTCCAATTGGATGAGAGAAGTAATAATCAGTACTCTCTGTATGACTACTGTATGTATTTGTTTGTTTAAGCTAGAGTTTGCACAAACTAACTTGCCATGTTGGAACTTGCAACCACAAGCATTTATTTAATATAGAACTATGATACTGTGGAGACCGACGTTAGGGGAAGAGAGAGAGAGAAAAGAAGGAGATTTCAAAAAACAAAATAAAGAAGGACAGACAAAATTAAAAAGGGAAAAAAGGGGACAAACACGAGTTTGAGTTCCACCTGACTCTAAATGGACCTCCTAACGTCGGTCAATTATCATTCTTTGACTTCTAATATAGAACCATGAAACGGTGGAGACCAAGACCAACGTTAGATGAAGAGAAAGGAAAGAAAAGAAGAGAGATTTCAAAAAAAAAAAAAATGGACAGACAAAAATTAAAAAGAGAAAAAAGAGGACAGACACTAGTTTGAGTTCCACCCGACTCTAAAAGGGCCTCCTAATGTCGGTCGATAAAAACATATGCATTGTATATGAAAAGTTGAAAAATTATTCAGAAGCTTGTATTTTGCCATAATAGACCTGGTGGCCGGCTGGTGGTAAATGGCCCTGACACTACAGTCTACAGAAAACCTCGACTGGAGTTTAACTTTCAACACTTTGCCTCGGTATCATAAAGTAAGGGGGTCAAGCAATCACATGCAAGGAAACCTTCTTTGTACAATTGTACATACTAGCTCATAAGCGTCGGCCGAGGTCACAATACAGAGTAATGACAGAGAGTACTACAACAGATAATTTTAACTTAAATGCCACATTACCAGACCAAAGTGAAAGTGAAAGTGAAAGGGCAAACTGAACTGTGTGCAGAGTAAAAGAGATCGGGTTCACACTCCTGACCGGCTGACCCCAACCATGTACGTAGTTTACAACATAGCATCCCATGACAACGTTGTGTCTTAAAGCTGCATGTATCATGTCTGCCATGTGGTAGAAATAATAATGCATTAATAGAGATATCGAGAGGAGGAGGATCGTACAACAAGAAAAGAATAGATATTTATGCCAATGTTAGTAAAAAGTCTAGAACATTTCCAATTTTGTAATCATGTCCATTTTATACAGACAAATCGAATTGGAGTGGTTAACCATGGAGTACAAACCATTGACAGTTACACACGGGCAACACCTGATTGGACCTATAAAACCCAGTCTGCTGTAGTGCCGTAGCTCATTAAAAGCTAGCTGTGAATCTGTGATGGCTGCTTCTGTTGCTCGCTGCAATCCAATTCCAAAAATTTCTGGTGGGACGCCATTACCCAGTGGTTATTTGTGCGACTGGCAACGTGGAAGATTATATTAGGCCTAAAGGAGTAATACTAGCCGCTAGCGTCACAGCTAGATCGACATAGAATAGTTTGTCACATCACAACACTGAAACTGGTGCTTAGGAGGTTTAACAATAAAAAAAACTTGGGTATTGTGCAAGAGCAGCTTATGGTTCATTGTGACAATCAAAGTACCATAAATCTGGCAAAGAACTCAGTTTATCATGCTCATACAAAGCACATTGATGTGCGACATCACTTTGTCAGAGACATTATTGAAGAGGGTGAGATTTTATTGAAGAAGATTCATACTAGCAATAATCCGGCTGACATGTTGACTAAAGTGGTTTCAGGGACTAAGTTCTATCATTGCTTAGATTTGGTCCATGTTCTTCCTTTGAGTGGATAGTATATTTTGGAGTGAACTACGATGGCTTGATCCCTTAGAAGAAGGGTACGTAGGCAACCATGAAGTGGTGCAGCCGAGGTGGTCTTTCGGGACATGTGTGGGAGTTTGTGACTTGTGTTTGTCGGCTTAGATTTATTGAATCTTCGCCGAGGTGGAGAATTGTTGGGTTTTTTGTGCAATATGGGCCTGTTTTGAGCCCAAATTCGTGGTCTATTGTAAGGCTATACTATAAAGCCAAATAGAAGTGATACAAAACCTTAATTTTTCTAAGAGAGAGATTGTGAGAAGCCATTAGAAAGTTTGAGAGAACTTTGTGAGGAAGAAGACTTCGGTTTCTTCGTTAGGGCTTGTACAATTGTCTAGATAAGAAAAGCATCATCTTTTCTCCCCGTGGACGTAGGCATATTGCCGAACCACGTATATCTTGTGTCTTGTGTGTGGTTGTTTGTTTATTTTGTCTTTTTCGTTTTACTTTCATACATTAGTTCAATCATCATATTTGTGCATTAGTTTCCGCTGCGCACAACAACTATTTCATTCTCTATCGAAGAAAATCTCTAATTGAATTTAAAGGTACGCTCTTTTTAATTTTTTTCTTGAATTTATACTTTAATCAATTCTTTAATTACTTCAAATCTTTGATCGATTTTAACAGTTTCAAATCTTTGATCGATTAGATTTGTTATCGATTCTTAAAATCTATAATAATACTAGTGTGATAATACCATTAACCAGAACCATGAACTAATATTGATCTAACTACAAAACTATGAATTAGTTTATGTCATGATGGGTGATGTATTGTAATTGGAGCACTACCTGATCTTCAAAGGGTTAAGAGTTATATGGTTCTCAAATAAAATACAAATGGATAAATGGAAATCAATCAACATCATCTTAGTTTTGTTTTTTAAGTACTTGTATCTTTCATTGTTTGGATTATGTCAATTTCAAAAGTAACAATCAGAATCTATAACACAACATGTATTTTCACTATCACCTTCAAGTCTTCAACAGAAAATTCAATTAATGGAAAATCAATTTTTAGTATTTCAGAGAGAATTTGATGGTTCCATGAAACTTGACTTAGCTTGTTCAAGGTCGTCGCAACTTCTCAACAACTTATGATTTGCCTTGTTATGTAAATTTGGCATATATTTATTTGATTAATACTTGTAATCTGATTCAGTACTAATACATGTACAGTATTAACTTGTATCTTTAGCTCTTTTTGCCGAATTAAGTGGTCAATGTATCTGTTGTTCCTCTCTCACTTTTGTCGAATTAACTGATGCATCCAGTGATGGAGTCAGTATTTTCATGTCCATGTTCTTTGAAAAGTCTCCTTAAGATCAGGTCCTAAATTTGAACATGGTTAGCTAGAGAATCAACAGTAAATTGACCTCCTTCCATGTTGAAGAAAGATCAAGACGTGTTGTATTAATGCCATTGCATTTCTGCACCTAGTTTCCATGGACATACTCTATTCACAAAGTTTGTAGTAGAGTGTTATTTAAGAATCAGATATTTCTGCGGAAACAATTAATTGTTTTTCCATTACGTCAAATATCGGATTGTACAAGGGTTTCAACTTTTATTATAGAGTACACAACAATCTTACAATTTTCATTAGCCACAAGTTTACAATTTGACGAATGTTGGAAAAATGCTCTACTTGCTCATATGTTGAAAAATGGATAATTCTAGTTGGTTGATAAACCTTTTGATTTCTGAATTTGCAGGTTGAGCCTGAATCACAAACTCTGCTTGTAGATGCTACTATCGATGTGGAAGGCGTTTTGGTGGCAGGAGTTCCTGGATAGGTGGATTTGATGCTATTTTTGCAGTCACTTGATGCTATTTTTCGTCAGACTATGTAGGATCTAGCATAGAGACAGATTTGTCTTTCTTGTTCGTATAGGATACAAGTTAAGCCAATCCTTAGGCCTTGTAGTGATAGACATTGTTACAGTACTGTTGGTGATGTTTAATTTATATATTTTGGTGATCCATTTGTTGGTCTTCGAGAATCAACACTTTTTGGATAAGTTCTTAATGTAATGAGTACTAAGATTAATTCTGAAAAAATGGTATTCGGGTCAACCTGAACCTGACAGGTCAGGTTCAGGTTTCAATTCTGAGGAAAAAAAATCCATCAGGTCAGGTTCAGGTTTCGGGGTTGGGACCTGACAACCCGACTAACCTGACCCGAAACTGACCCGACCCGACCTGATTGCCACCCCTAAGCATATAGTTATGTTAAAGATGTTGTGATGAATGTTTGGAAGGTTAAGAGCTGCATTATGAAAACTTATGGTGAGCACTCATTTACATTTGAATTTACTAATGAGGATGATAGGAAAAAAGTACTTGAATTTGGGTCTTTTCACATTGCTAGTAGACTTTTTGTAGTTAGGCCCTGGAAGTTGTTTCATGAGGCTGATTTGAATGAACTAAGAACTATACCTATCTGGTTATTTTTAAGAAATTCCCTCTTGAAATGTGGGATACAAAGGGTTTTAGCCAAGTAGCTAGTACAGTTGGTAAACCAATGTATGTGGACAAATTCGCTAAAAGCATGGAAAGAACTACATATGCTAGAGTGTGTGTGGAAATAGATTCAGAGTGGACTTACCCTAAGGAGATCACATTGGTGTTGGATCAAAAAAGAGTTGTTAAAATTTCAGTGGAATATAATTGGAAGCCACCTAGATGTTCAACATGCAAGGTTTTTGGGCATACAACCAGAATTGCCCAAAGCTACAGAAAGCAACACAAGGAGGTGGTAAAGTTTGGCTTCAAAAGCAAGGCAGTACTGAAGAAAAAATTGATGGAAGCAAAGGAAAAGAAGCAACTTGTGCTGAAGTGGTGGAGGAACATGTTTCATCAGCTGGGACTTTGGAAGCAACAGAATCAGAGAAATCACAAGAAAGGAAAAGTATGGAGCTACTCGACAAGGAAGCGGAATGGGAGAAACCGAAGCGAAGACATACTTGTTCACCAAGGCAAGTATCACAAAGTACCAACCAGGAAACAAGTGAGCAGAGTGGGAACTTACAAACAGGCCAGGAAGAAGCTACTGAAGGAAATCAAGGGAATACAAGTCCAAGGCCGTCAACAGTAGTGGATCCAGGAAAACATACTTAGCCTATTAAGATAAAACGAAAATAAACCTACACTAATTCGTAGAAATCAATTGGTAGGGAATTGTTAGATCTTCATTTGTATTTACTTGACTTATTTTTAAGAGAGAAATAGGGAGAGAGAATGTGTGATAAACACATGTTTGTACCTAGCTTTAAGTTTCTTTGTTTTCTAATATAGGGGTAGGGGTCCCCGTTAACAACCCTGCTTGCCTATCAAAAAAAAAACTTTTTAAGTGCATTGTACTCTTTTTCCTTAGCTATGGTTTTAACGAGGCAGTATAAAGAGCATCCAACACCACTTAAAATGTCAACTATTGTATTTTTTTTTCCTTCGTTATAGTTTTTGCCTCCTAACAAGGTTTTAATGAGGCAATAATCTTAATGTGGTGGACATTCAAGGGGGAGTGTTGTAAAATAAGTGTGGATGTTCATGCTTTAAGCCCAGGCCCATCCGTACATTCTTATCTCGTTGAAGATAAAAGAGTATCATTAATGTTACTTGGTTAATCATCACGTGTCAAAAAAGGCTTCACTGGGCCCTTTAGGATGGTGCATAAGCATGCTAAGCACTTTGATTTATGGAGTTAATACCACATACTGTACATATATATGTACCTTTGTATGGACTATGGTCTATGTACAGAGAAGTAATAATAAGAATCACTTAGGCCTAAAATATTGTAAAAGTTTGATTCTCCTTCTAATGATCATACTCTTAGGGAGGAATATAATGTAAATTTTTTTTTTTTTTCTTTTTTTGAATTAATACAAAGGTGGGCTCTGCGTCTGCCTTTAGTGAAGAAAGTTCTATAAGATCCCTGAATTTGTAGTCCATAACAATGAAGAATGATTTTACAGCGTGAGTGAATCAAGCTTTTAAAACTGTAGTAAATAAATTTAAGCGGTTATGTTTTCCTTTAGGATTGAGGAGGGGCACTGCTACGAATCTAGCACATTCTCCCTGAACTCACGGGCATCATTCCAATTTCAATGAATTATGACGCTCAAAGTACAAAACCCAAACTCAGTCATCTCTGGGGGTCCACAAAGGGGTAGGGAAACAAATCGGCAACCCTTACATCCTTATAATTGACAAGGATTTTTTCTTAAGTTTGCTATTTTTTTTTTCTCTGGAATGTGCTAATTAGTACGCTATGAACGGGGGATAATCTGAAATTTTGGCACTTCATCTATTAATGTTTGAGATTTTGTAGATGTAAGGATTAAAGTTCAAAAGGTCATTTGAACAAAACTTGTTTTGCCAAATAAAACAACTTTTTTTCCTTCAAGGATTGCTTAGTCAAAACATGTTTCTCATAGGCACTGATAATTTAGGGCACTGTTCTATTCCTTGTACCCAGCTGTTGATTTTCACGAAATGTTATGAGTTTTGTATATTTGATACTAATCATACTATAATTTCTGAATTCTTGTAACACATGAGCATTTGTAGCCTAGTGTTAAACATGGTATCGTGCGGATTGTTATGACTAGATTAACGATATTTCGCAATAGTGTAATGTACTAGTGTCTGCTATTAGTTACTCTTGCTAACACTTTACAAGTTCTCCGGCCTAGGTTAGACATCAGGATCTAACCGCTATGTACTTTCAAGTGCCAAGTTTGAGATGAAAACTGTCCCACTGCTTCTTCAAAACTCATGTTATAAGTCCTACAACCTAATATCAATATCCATCGTTCAATTGTATAATTTCACAAGCACAGCCTAAGTCCTTTCTAAGTTGGTAGTGATACCAGCATGCTTTGACGCAGAAGTGTTTCCCCAATTTCCTAATGAAGTTTAAGGGTTAAATGTGTTCTGGGTTGTTTTGATCCTATAAAGATCAGCTTGTAGTAAAGGTTAAGATGTCTTTAAATATCCAAATATAATCTTATATACCAGTCTTACATTGTATCTCGATTATCTTGAGACTACAGTAACTGTAATAAGAAAATAAAGATCCTCCATTAAAGTTCTCAAGTCATATTCTTGCATATTAATTGAATTTTATTTAGGGGTGTAAGTGAAACAAAGAGTTTGTTGGACACTGTGTCAAAGAGGCTCCTAAAAGAAGAATCAAGTTAGTTGTACAGTGTGTATCGTCTTCACAAATTGTAGCAATATCCGTCCTCTAATTGCGTCGATCATTGCATGTCCAGAATTTTCCTTCTCGTCTTATAAATATTGTATGAAATCCTGATGTGCTTATGATTAGATATACTTTACATGTTAATCAATTTATCAGGTTGATCTTGTCATTTATAAATTGTGTATTACAACATGAGTTATCCACTTATCCTGCTAAAGTTTATCTGTCGAGGAATAACAATAAAGACAAGTAGACAACTTCGAATAACAGTAAATCAGTAATGATAGGAACTGGAAATAATAATTGATATTTAAACAAAATTGCTATCATCGATTATAAGTTACATAATTATTTCAACGAAAAAAAGAACTCAAATTCTTACCAATCACATCTGTTGCATTAGATAATAAAAGGGCCGCCATAATTGAATGAAAAAACATTCAAAGATCTGCAACTGGGATGCAAGTCTCCAAAGCCAACTATCAATCCGGGATTTCTCTTCTGTTCAATGCCTCTTCAAAGCGGCTACAGGAAGCTACTCGCATCTCTGTACTCATATCATCTTCAGGTGCTGGATAGTAATCTTCTCTTAGTTGCATTTCCCTCAGATTTGGGATATTAAGAAAACTCCTCAGCCAATGCTCATGTGCAGTTCCATGGATGAAAAGTTTCCTTAGAGTAACACATTCCGAAAGCAATCCGACTGCAGGAAGAGAGAGGCATCTCTGGTTAACATCTTTGTCTTGTGGTGGCCAGTAATCAAGCTCATTAAGATTCAAGTGTCTAATTCCCAGTAAGTAAAACCTTTCCCAGGGACTCAAATCCATCTGCCCACTTGGAGCAGTCAGGGAAAATCCTATTGCATCACCACAGTCTAGCTTCATCTTCGACAACTGGGGATATCTGGCAAGACAGATAAGCCCAAATGATTGATCATTCGGCCCAAATGATTGATCATTCGGCTTGGGTGGTCTGCTTCTGCAATCTCCTTCTACCTTTATCTGAATCTCTTCCAAAACCGGGCATATCTCCAACCCATATAAGGGCAAAGTACTCAGCAAGTCACCCACTGCGAACCAAAGTGAAAGGAATTGCAATCGATCCCAACTCTTGTCCGGGAAACCATTACCATTGCTTTGCGAGTCACTTGAATACTTGCATTTCTTGTTCTTCCTTGTGTCGTAGCAATCTGCATTCCGCTTTGTTGAAGTTGGGAAAAATAAATCATCAGATTCATACATATGACTAGACACCCCTGCCTCATCATCTAACTCGTTTAGATCAAAATCACTGTCAATCTGCCCATTATTCACAGGCATTCCCATACTACCCCACACACAATCAATATGAAGTCTTTGAATTACCTTTCGGATGGGTTCCATTGCACGCAATGCCGAACCAGCATCAAGATTCTTACAACATGAAACACTCACTTCAATAAGTGTCTTTCTTAATACACAGGTAAAATTCTTTAATCCCATTTCTGTAACCTTCTTACACCCATGTATATGAAATTTCGTCAATCTAGGACAACCAAGAGCAATCACCATCAATTTAGAATCAGTTAAATCTGCAGAATTCTTTATCGACAACATTTCCAACCCTTTACAAACAGCAACTCCCTCAATTTTAGAATCCCCTGGTCTACAAATCCCATGAAATTGTCCCAATTTCAATGATTTTAACCTAGGGCACTTCTTATTCAACACTTCCAACACAACCGCAGAATCTCTAACATTATGACAAATATCAAGAACTAACTCTTGAAGCAATGGAAGACCCTTAAAAAGTTCTTCAAACGTAACATGACTAATCTTGGCGTCATCAGAAGTATACCCTTCATCATCTGGATTACCTCTCGGATTCAACAGTGAACATACATCAGCAAGATGAAGATTAACTAATTTCGGACAATTGGAAGCAAGAGCAACCAAAGCTTCATCACCAATAAAATCCATATATCTTGGATCAAACATACAAGAAACAAGAAATTCACGAAGATTTGGACAAGCAGTAGAAATTGCAATAAGTTCATAAGATTTAAATCCTTCAGGTGAAGGTACAATCAATAGATTTAAATAAGTAAGTGAAGAAGCAATTGAAGGATGAGATTCAAGTGCAGTTGGAAGATCTTCAGTCCAACAATAAAAATGAGAAAGATCAAGAGAAGTTAAACAAGTACAATTATCAAATAAATGAAAAAAATCAGACCCAATTGGAGATTGAAATCTTTGATGCCAACGAATAAGTTTAACATGACGAAGATTTGGCCATTGAG
The DNA here is from genome assembly GCA_023053565.1 of Aquilegia eximia. Lineage (NCBI taxonomy): Eukaryota > Viridiplantae > Streptophyta > Magnoliopsida > Ranunculales > Ranunculaceae > Aquilegia > Aquilegia eximia. The sequence goes on from JALIGU010000001.1 coordinate 14,437,857, forward strand.
GAGATAAAAATTCAAGTGTTGAAGGTGTTCTTGAATAAATAACAAGAGAAATAACAGATGGAAAAGCAATATGAAGAAATTGAGAAAGAATAAGAGAATCTTGAGAAGAAGAATCAGGAAAAAGAGAATGTCCCCAAGGTGATAAAAGAGATAAATCAAGATGAGTAATTGAACGAAAACAAGATGGAACCATATAAGTACCACGAAAGTTACCACGAAGTGCTAATGAAGTACGTGTTGAACGATCTAAGAGTAACCATTTTCTACAAACTAATGACAAACAATTTCTTGTTCTTGTGTCTTCAATTGAAGCTAAGATGTTTGATAATATTACATCTGGGATATCATGAAGATGAGTTGGAGATGGTGTTGGTGTTGGTGTTGTTGATGATGCCATGGAAGAAGAACAAAGAAGGTGAAGAAGACGAATTGTGTTTGTGTTTGTGTTTGTGTTTTAGAAAGAAATGAAGGGAATGGAGAAGAAGAAGATGATGAGAAGTTTTTTAGAGTAATAATAATGGAACCGAACCGATTTGTTTTTGTCGTTATTTGGTGTACCCATGTGAATGTGATTGTGATCGTGATGCGTCATCCATTTTGTTTGCGATTATGGGTATTATTAAGTTTATTTTTTGGGCTTAAACAGTACTTACATTTACCCTTTAGCCCAAAATAGGCATTGAGACCAGACTTCAGAGGAGCGCAGTTTGTAGTGCATATATATGTCCTCTATTTTAGGTTTGTCAGAGTTGGATTAAATCATATGCTACACTGTAACATGGGTTTCCATCTTGCATGACCAAGATGTCGAGACCATTGTCCTCTTGGGCCAAGCTGGTTTGCTAGCCAGTCGTATCCTTATACAACCTAAATAAGAAAATCAAGAGATCAAACTTATATATCTGATAAAATGATTAAAATGAATTTAGAATTTCAGATCCACCCAAAACTTCACATGTAAATATGGGTCTCGACTCTCCAATCTCCATAATGCTTTATTGCCATTTAGATTTTAGAGTGAAAGTGGTGTTTTTGATGTGGACAAGATTTTCTTATCTATTATAGTGATTCCGTGTATGAGCAAATAATTCCACAATAAAACATTGAAATGAAACGTGCTTCATCTACTGCTGCCTGCTGGTAGCTACTACTAGTAGTGTATAAAGAAGATAAGTTTGAATTACTTATTATGGCTATTATAAAAGCAACACCAATGAACACTGCTTTTGACTAAATGATTCAAAGCAAAGCCTATAGCTTTCTTCTTTCATCTTCTTCTTCGTATCTTCACTGTGGTCCATTACACCATTACTTTTGTTTGACTGTTGTGTGTGTGTGTGTGCATGTGATGGGTTCACGTCTTTTAGTGTATATATACGACCCAGTACTACTGCTACTGTACTACTAAGCACGGCACTGTCCACTATGTTTTCTATGTGACTGTGAGCAACTGAGCACCTTATATGAAGTTTTTTGTTGTATCAGACGACTTATAGCCATGTGATCGCACTATAACGTTGCATGATTTTCGCATAAATATCCTATAAATGCAGTTTGGAGTTTGGACCACTATTCACAAGTAGCAGCAGCTGCAAGGTAGCTAGTTGGCATGTAGTCCTTTTGTTGATTGTTGACAATAACATGACTTATTTTTAGGTTAATAACTCAATATTTAGATGTTTAAATGTTGGTAGATGAATTATTAATTGCTGCATTGACAATTAACATATAACTAGTAAGAGCATCTCTAATAGGTCTCCTATTTTCTAAAATTTAGGAAATCCCAAAAAATCACGACCCTAACGCGTCTCCTATAATAATAGCAGCCGACCATCCACGTAGAACGTAGTGGGCCGGTTTGCTAAAACTTCGCACAAAATCGAACAAGGAATAGGATTATAGCAAATGGCAAAAATAAAATGTTCCACACTGGTTCAACCAGCGTGGAACTTTTTCTTTTTTTTTATGGTTCCACGCAAGTGACCTGCGTGGAACTTTTTTTTTTTTTTTTTTTTGTTCCACGCAGGTCTAACCAGCGTAGAACTATTTCCAACAAATTTTTTTGTTCCACGCCAGTTTAACCAGCGTGGAACGAACGGCTACCATCAACGGCTATAATCTCGAACGGATATAATTTCGACATCTATATAAACTCTTCATCAGAAGACTTAAAACTTTGTCCAAACTCTTCTTCAAACTTCATCAAAACTCTTTTCTTCATCAGAACTCTTTTCTCAAACATGGCGCCACGAACGTCTAATTTTAGTAAGGCAGAAGATATTGCTTTATGTAAAGCTTGGGTGGAAATTTCTGAAGATGCTGTCGTCGGCGCTGGTCAACCCAAACAGGCATTTTGGGACAAAGTTTGGGAAGAATTTGTTCTACTCTCTAATGGAAATCCGAAGAAAAGGTCGCTCGATTCAATTATGTCGAAATGGGCGAAAATAACTCCTGATTGTACCAAATTTTTGTGTCATATTAATCGAGAAGTCCACATAAGTAGATATGGAACCAGTCAGGAAGACAATGTATATTTTTAACTTTAATTTTTAGGGTTCTATGTTTTTAATTCTAATATTTTTAATTCATAAATAGTTTATTTCTTAATTATTTTTTTTTGAATTATATTTTTTTAGTGGACAATTGCTCATTCAGTCTACCAAACTGTGGAAGGGGAACCATTTAAATTTGGGTATTGCTATGAATATTTGCGCACTTCTGCAAAGTGGATGGATTATGCTTCAGCAAGAAACCCTATGACTATTCAAAGAGAGAATGCATCTAAGAAGCAGAAATCAAACACAGACTCGGAGAATACTGGTGCTTCAAACGACACTCCAACTTCAAATGTTCGGAACATGCAGAACATCAATCTGGGCGATGATACTCCAGCTTCAAATGCTCGTAGCCAACAGAACATCCATCTCAGTGATGATGACTCCCCAAATGAATTTCCAGAAGGTACAACTAATGTTGGGGTTACACCAAATGTTTTTCTCAACATTGGGGATGGTCTAGTACCACCACCAGCGTGACCAACTGGAAGAAAAGCTGCCAAAGAAGAAAGAAAGCTAGCACGACAATCATCTGCTTCAGGGGGAGAGGTTAGTTCTTTTAGGGCCAAGTACGCAGCTCAACTGACAAAGGTAAATGAAACAACGAATGCAGAGTTGGCTCTAAAACAACTCAATTGGGAGTTGAAGATGAAAATATACCAGCAGATGGAAGAAGAAAATGCACGACTAAATGAAGAAAGAAGAGTAGAAAGAGAATCCAATATCATGATGATAAACACAGAAAAAATTGCTAACCCTATCCGCAAACAATACTTTGAAGAGATGCAGAAAGCAATCTTTGATAGGCGTCACAAACAGATCAATGACTTTTCTCCTACGTGGACTGCATCCCCAGACGATCCAAATGGGCCTTCCTCACAGAATGATTTTACGGGTACTCCATTTGCTCCTACTAGTTTTCAGCAAGCTATTCCTAGTAGGCCTACTGGTTTTGTACCTTTTGGTTATCGGCCTTCTGCACCAGATGATTTTGGGCCTAGTGGAGGTTTTGGGCCTAGTGGAGGTCTTGCATTATCAAACATGCCTTCATAAATATACCAAGCTGTGCCTTGTTCCAGGTACGTGCTGTTCTTGCAACCATGGCAAATCTAGCCTGCAAAACACCAAATGCACGCTCAACATCTTTTCTGACAGCTTCTTGGGCTTTGGCAAACACTTTCTTCTTTCGCGTCCCTGGAAATCTCTCTGTTTGAATAAGAGTAGCCCACTGTGGGTAGATACCATCAGAAAGATAGTATCCCATATTATAATGATTCCCATTCACCTGGTAGTTGCAAGGAGGCGATCTGCCATTTACCATATCATCAAAAACATGAGAGTTTTCTAAGACATTGAGATCGTTGCAACTACCTGCCGTTCCAAAAAAGGCGTGCCATATCCAAAGCTCATGATCTGCAACAGCTTCCAAAATAACAGTAGCTTTCTTATGGTGTCCCATATGTTGCCCATGTTCTGCTGTAGGACAGTTCTTCCAAATCCAATGCATACAATCAATGGATCCCAACATACCTGGAAACCCTAGTTGAGCTCCTTTAGCAAGCAGACGTTCAACATCAGCTGGAGTGGGTGTCCTCAAATACTCGTTCTCAAAAATGTCGATAACAGTTTGAGAAAAATGCTTCAGAGAATTGAGTGCAGTTTGCTCACCTATTTTGATTAACTCATTAAGAGAATCAGCTGGACACCCATAACAGAGAAGGCGAAGTGCACATGTCGCTTTAATTAGGCCAGAAGGTCTAGGAACACCTACAACATCGTATTTCTGGTGAAAATAATCATTTTTTTCAACAACTGCGTTATACAGCCTCAAAAAAACATTCTGCCTCATACGATAACGACGTCGAAAAAGCTTTGCACCAAAAACAGGTTGGGCTGCAAAATAATTGTTGATAAGCATGTTGTGTGATTGAACATGGTCACGCCTGTTAGCTGCTCGACCAAATTTAGAACCTCCCCATCTTGGTATGTTTTCTACATTTTCTTCTTCTTCCAAATAAACCGAAATAGCTGGAAGCAAACGAATGATATGCCTTGTGCTAAGATCCTCATCATCAGATGAGTCCATAAGCAATTGGCGTTGTTGGTTCAAAATTTCAAGATGTCGATCGTAAGAATTCATTGAAGGGAAGGAGTGCACAAAAATCTGTGATGAAAAGAGTTTTACTATTTGAGTGAATGAATGGAATGGATGGGAAACGTATTTAAGGGAAAAGAGAAGTGGAGGGAAAAAATGGGAGGCAAAAGAGAAGTGGAGGGAAAAAATGGGAGGGAAATGAGAAATGGAGGGAAAAATGGGAGGGAAATGAGAAGTGGCGGAAAAAAATGGGAGGGAAACGAGAAATGGAGGGAAAGAATGGGAGGGAAATGAGAAGTGGCGGGAAAGAGTGGGAGGGAATGAGTAGTGGCGGGAAAGAATGGCGGGAAAAAACAGACCAAGTCCAGTCCAGTCCAGTCCAATCCGCCATCAAAGCCTACCCGTGCGAAGGCCCAAAACTTCCACGCTGGTTCAACCAGCGTGGAACAGGAAGATAAAGGAAAAAAACATTCCATGCTGGTTGGACCAGCGTGGAAGATAAAATTTAGATAAAAAAAAAAAGGTTTTGCGTTAGGGTTACCCCTGATATAGGTATAAGAGACGTGAAAAAAAAAGTGATGGGAAAGTAGGTGGCACTTACGTGTATGCTAAATCGTCCCATTAGAGCATCTCTAATGGGTCTCCTAAAACCTATAATTTAGAAATTCCCCAAAAATATCGACCCTAACGCGTCTCCTATAATTATAGCAGTCGGCCATCCACGTAGGATGTGGTGGGCCGGTCTGCTAAAACTTCACCCAAAATCGAACAAGAGAGGATTATCTTCTTTTTTTTTTTTTTTGTTCCACGCCGGTCTAACCAGCGTGGAATCAACGACACGCCATCGAAGCCCACCCGTGCAGTCCGCCATCGAAGCCCACCCGTGCGAAGGCTCAAAACCTCCACGCTGGTTGAACCAGCGTGGAAGAAAAAATTTAGAAAAAAAAAGTTTTCGCGTTAGGGTTACCCCTGATATAGGTATAGAAGACGTGCAAAAAAAAGTGTTGGAAAAGTATATGGCACCTACGTGTATGCCATATCTGCCTATGTGTCAGCAATATATGGGAGACCCATTAGAAATGCTCTGAGTAGTAAACAAGTTATCTATGCAGTTCATGGTATGTTCTGGTTGAACTTTTTAGTTGGAGAACAGAACTAGGTAGATATGTGCAGAGGATTGTTTTCAGTTCAGACTTTTGATATATGACTGACGTGATTTAAAGGTTGATACATGGTGGAGCCAAGATTCATGTTCACATGATAATAATGTACAGATAAAGATGTGGATAAGAGCATTTGACAACTGAAACATTGGATATGATTAATTCACCTTAGCCATGAAATCAAAGAACTGCTTTGAGAAAAAATTGTCAAACTTTGATAAGATGTGCACTTTTGTTTATTTGGTGGTATAATTGAAAAGATATGAAAAATCTAAGAAAGCAAATGGAATAAAGCTTCTGCCCTCTTTTTTCTTTAGTTGGATTTTCAGAATATGGTATAGACTAATCTAATTGAGGATAATGCTTCACATTTTGGCTATATACTATACCATGCATCTCCAAGTCTCCTACTGATCACTAGCTATATACAAAATACCCATTATCTCAAGTAGGGTTGGGTGAGATTAATTAGATTAGTTGGTGTTGATAAGGACAAATGAATTATATATGAGGATAGGCAAAACCATTGGCCACATCACATGTAATGTATTGCTCTTTGATCATAGCATTTGTTTCTTTAGAAAAAAAAAAAAAAGATCATAGCATTTGTTTGGGACCAGATGATGTATTAATGAAACATTTTCTTCTAATGAAAACAAGTTGTACATCAAAGGGGGTTGGGAAACAATAGCACGCCATTAGCTGATTTTCCATACCAAAAAACAAATTAGGAATAAAAATCCAAAGGGATTGATGAAGGGGAATGACTTGCAACAATAGGAATCACATAAAAAGAACATTTTTCTTGGATAGTTGGAGCAGTACTGCAGTAGGTTTTGCTTCAAATTAATATATTTTCTCCTTAGTTTAAAAATTAAACTCAATTATTTTTTATTAAACTATCCATTAAGAGAAAACGAAATTAGTAAGAGGAGTACACCCTCTTAGAGCATCTCTAATAGTTGGGTTATAATAGCAGCTCCAGCTCAGCTTTTAGCAGCCCAAACAGTACACTTTACACCTTATTTTACAAGCTAAAACAAAACCCAACGGTGGCGTGTAAAATTTTGCTATTTTTATGTATCGTACCGCAAATCAATTGCGGTTTCATAAAAGCCAGGACCAAATCACAAGAGAGTTGCGGTTCGCAAGAGAGTTGGGTCCAGTAAATTGGGTTTGGGCTTACATCGTACCGCAAGAGAGTTATGGTCCGGTGAAATTTTAATTCGAAACCGCAAAAGAGTTGTGGTATGGTGCGTTTATTAATGATACTGCAAAAGAATTACAGTACGATGAATAATTTTGCCTTGACCTCGTTCTGCTAGGTCAAAGTGTAGGTTTAACCGTTGACTTAGGCCAATGTTAAAAATCTGATATTATAGAAAGCCACGGTTGAGAGCAAAAAATACAAAACAAATACTATTTTACAGATAGCCCAACCATTGGAGATGCCCTTAAATAGAGAGTAGAGATTTTTATTTTTGTAATATGGTGGTAAACTGGTAACCATCTTAACTTAGGATTAAAAGATAGATTCAATACCACTGTGCTGAATGGCCTGTTCATCGATGTTAACATCGTTAAGAAACAGGCTTTGTTGTTAAGTACTGCCCCATGTACTGTGTAGGTGGCTTGATTAATACCCACAACCACAAAGTTGCTGGATTTCGCTTTCTTTCTTTTTCTTCCTTCCAACTTTATATGCTATTTTCTGCACTATTTTAGACTTAAAAATAGGTACAAAATATTTGTACACAAACTCTAACAATAAATGATGCCCCATCTCTAGTCAAATCAGCCTACAATCAATCGAAATGCTCAAGCTGTGGCAGGCAGAAAATAACAAGATTTGCAACCAATAAAAAGCTCAGTAACTAGATGCATCATTTGGAGTTCGGGGTTCTTTCTCACAAGAGAAATTTGTATGTTATCATTCTGACATAGTTTGGTTTTGGTTTGGGATCGCGTTCTGAACCTAAACCAAATTTGGTGCTCTGCACCAAAATCCACCATAGGCCAAGCAAAAGCCAAACCAGTGGACCACAACCCCGAAGAATCAGGTCATATTAACTCTTAAGCACTGCCCAATTACCTATCACCTATCACCTATGGCTCTCCAGATTAATATTTGCAACCACATTGGCGATTCAAAGCTGAAACAGAAATTTGGCGTTTGCCTGTGAAATAACATTGTATAAGTTAACTACTACAGGAATCAGGCCATGTGCAACAATATTATCACCCATACTTTATGCAAAATTTGCAACATTTAATTTTTGTCGTAAAAAATGCGCAAAACAAACCCAAATTTAGCAGTAAGTTAGGAACGTTTCCGAAACAAAGAATGCATGAACCATGTTCATAAGAAAGTGGATATCAAGAAAGACTGAAAGAGTGTGCAACTTTAATTGAAGTGGTTGAGGTGTTAGGGAAGAAAGGCATGAGCATAAAACCAGCTAATAATAAGGCTGGAAAGGGTGCGTGTTCTGAAATCAAATCCGACCCAATCGAACTCCATTTTAAGGTTAGCTTTAACAATACTTTTATACCTTGAATCAAATCAAACCTGATCTATTTTCAATCCTAGTTAGCAGTATAAGTAGTTAAGTACTCTGTTCTCTCCAAGTTCCCAGTATAGAGAAAATGATAGAGAAACTTTCCCTTAATCCTATTCTAACTTCTTTTGATCACCATCTGATGCAATGGCCAGAGCTTTATCTTGCTGTCATCTGCTTAATCCTCTCCATAATATGGTATTCAAAAACAAAGAATGATTATTATATGCACTGGCCTATAGTGGGTGTTCTTCCTTCTATCCTCAGAAATGCACACCGGGTGCATGATTGGTCAGTAGAAACCTGTCGGGCACTGGGCTGCACGATACGGGCAAGGGGACCAACTTTTTGCCGTTGGGAGCTTTTGTTTACATGTGATCCTCGCAATGTTGAATACATTCTTAAAACCAACGTTACCAACTTCCCCAAAGGCGAAGAATACCTAGAGGCCTTCGACGTATTAGGAGATGGTCTTTTTAATGTCGACTCTGAGCTATGGCAAATACAAAGGAGTATGGCACGTAAAGCTTTCGCATCAAATGATTTTCGAGGCACCATATGTAGACTAAGCAAGAAAGTGGTGGAGGAAGAATTAGTACCTTTGTTATCAAATGCAGCAAGAGAATCATCAGTTGTTGATTTGGATGATATATTTATGAGGTTCACATTTCACACCACCATTATTGTTATCTTTGGAAGGGATCCAAAAAGCCTATCCGCAGGCGTTAAGGATCATGAATTAGCTAATGCTCTGGATGCTGTACTGGAGGCTATATTCAAGAGGCATGTTAATCCCCGTATCTGGTGGAAGTTGTGCCGCCTATTGAGGGTTGGTGAAGAGAGGAAACTTGTTAAGGCATGGAAAGCAATCGATATCCACATGGCTCACTATATATCACTAAAGAAAGCAGAGGCTATTACAGGATCTGAACAAGCTGATCTAATGGCAACATATGTGAATTTTCAAAAAGAAAGCAAGGATTTTTCATCAAATGACAAATTTCTGCGAGACACTGCTCTGACATTTCTATTAGGGGGACGAGATACAACAGGGACAACTCTCACGTGGTTTTTCCACGCACTTTCAAACAACCCGCATGTGGAGGCAAAGGTCTTAGAAGAGCTGAAGAATGTAGCTTGCAAAGACTCAAATGTTGAGCTCGGCCAAAGAGCAAACACTCCATGGGTGTTCAATTCAGAGGATCTGAAACGCTTGGTATATCTACATGCAGCGTTGTGTGAAGCAATGAGGTTATATCCGTCACCTTCCCTCAACCGAAAAGGAGTTCTACGAGAAGATGTACTTCCAGATGGGACAGTCGTTAAACCAGGACTGATGGTTATAACGTCAACATATGCCATGGCTAGAATGGAGTGTGTATGGGGGAAAGACTGCTCCGAATTCAAGCCTGAAAGATGGATTGATGAACATGGAAAGCTAAGCAAAGAACCTATGACTAAATTCTTCACATTTGGCGCTGGACCAAGAATTTGCCTAGGCAAGGAAATGGCGTTTACTTTAATGAAAGCTGCAGTGGCAGCTGTGCTTTTCAATTTCCAGGTTGAAGTGATTGAAGGCCAAACTGTCTGTCCAAAGGCATCGTTGGTCCTTCGTATGAAGAATGGGTTAATGGCGAAGATAAAAGAACGAGTATCTTGAAGCTTATTTAAAGTTTACTAAAAAGTTATATGCCAGATAAACAAAACCTATAGTGTTTTCCTGATTCTAGTCTGTATTAGTTTTGTTTCTCTCAAGCTGCTGTATCTTATCAGTCACTTAGCAGGAACGAGAGGCTCTATCGTCAATAACTGTGACTTAAGGGTGAATATCTCACCTTAATAGAAATTTAAACCATAACAAAATCATGCAAATTGCTCCAGTATGTATCCACATTAGTTAGTAAAAGCAAGATATAAGCATATAGAGGCATCCTTTCGCTCAGTAATCCTTGAATAAAGTCAATATATAGTGGTAGAGCACTTAGATACACAGAATCCTTATATTCAAAATTGACACTTGACAGAGATGATATTGTGAACATAAAACACCGAAAAAGCAGAGCATAAATGACACTAAAATGACTTCTTGAAACCCAGGTAAGAACATAGTTTGTGTTTCCAAAACCTTAAATGTTCTACCTTGTATATGTTTCACTCCATACATTCCAGGTTTGAACTATTATGTACTGTCGTATATTACAGAAAAAAAAAGCATTTTCCTCAAGTAAATGAGTCAAATATTAGCATCTTCACTTGACTTTCACACAAAGCAAGCAGATTATTCAAATGATCTGATGATTAGGGAAACGAGTTTTCACACACAAGGCTCACAAAATCAGTGATTTGAAATTTCAACATTTTCACAATATCAATTTCACATAATCAGGTCTGTCACTTTCAACTTTCAAGAGAAAATTTGCGCGGACATTCAATCTTTGTATACCTTCTTCATCTAACTTGCAAATTCTCCTTATAACCCGATATTGATTTTAGTAGGCAGATATGTTGATGCCCCATTGCAAATCGAGCAAAATCATGGACATATTAAAATTTTAAGAATGCGTCCATCCCAAATTTCATTAGATACGAATTTTTTTATCAAATACAATTCTCTCGAGAGAAATGAAATATTTTAAAAGTAAAATTAGCACAGAGGCACATGTTCCTTGTTATCCTTTTCAAGACATTCTCCACAAACATATCACAGAACAAGAATTGTCCTGAATCAGTATATATTTTTTCTTTTTTTTTGCAAATTAATGATACATCAATTTACCCTAACTCGAAGCAGCTACGCTCTAACATGTCAAACATAAAACCTAAAATCCAAAAAGAATGACCCTGGCTATAATATTGTATACAGATCCAAAAAGTAATCCTTTCATACCACTGTGATGTACCGAATCACTCTAGTTAAACACAATATTTAAAAGAAAGAAGAAAGTTAGGCTGCATATAGAGCTCCTTTATCAGCCCTGAATTTACTTGTTTTTCAATCAACTGTTTTGCCCCCTTTATTTTGCTAGTAGGGAAAGATATTGAACTTCCCTAACTTGTAGCAAGTTCTAAACTTTCAAGAAAGCTAACCTTCATATCTCAAAGGATTGACACTGGCTCTGATATTGTAAGCAGAGGCAAATAGAGGAAAGCTTTACACAATCCATAAAATTTAAAACGAAAGTTGAAAGGATAAAAAGTGAGGTTGCACACCCTAAAGGATTGCATAACACTAGATTTACTTGTTGAAACAAATAAATGAACTACTTTGAATTCCGCAAGTTTCTAACCAGCAATGCTTCTACTAGGATTGTTGTTTCCTATGGTTGCATATGGTTCCTAGCTCTGAACTCTCACCCTTCATAAATATGTATACAGAAATTATAAAAGTTTAGATATTCCCAATTGCTTTTTCTAAAAAACAAATACAATTCACTATCAATCATAAATTATGTGAAGATTACAAGACCGGAAGGACTAAACCAGGCGTATCGCCCTCCTCCTCAGTTAAGCAGATGTGGTAGACCTAGGAGCCAATTGGAGACTATCTTTAGGATAGCAATACTCATAGATCGGCAGGAGGGAAGTCCTCAAGGATACCACTGTAATGATGGACATTCATTACAATACAGAGGGAAAAGTGACCGCAATCCAATGCATGTCAAAGCTCCAAACGGCATTCATTGTGTTATCTGGACCCAGCCTATCCTTCAGCTCCCATGATAACCACCACTCGTGAATATTACTTAATGGTTTGAGGATTCTTATAAAAGATTTTCACAGGCAGGAGACAGAATAAATTTAAGAGGAGTTCAGTTTCTTTTGGCTGTTTGGATGACATAAACCCTGTGAATTTCCTCTAAATCCCTCTGTTTAACTCCTACCACACATCTGAGAATTGGTTGAATTGAATTGAGGGAATTTATAATAATGATGGTCCACACCTAATTCTCGGCCAAAACGGGTAACGGCGGCTACTGCAGCAACTGCAGAACATGTCGGGCGATCCGCCAGAAATATGGGGATGAAGTCAGTTGTAATGAAAGTGAAAGGATCTACTTATTGAAGAAAAAAGAAAGACGGGCTTCTTCTCACGAATTGGATATGACACCTGTACAAATTCCACTAAGTTGGCATGACAACCAAACAAGCCTAAGGAGTTCTTTCACTCAAAATAAGTGATTTTGTTTTTTTTCCCTAGATTTATAAATCTTCTTTTTTAGGAACTCCATCCAAACACACCTGTTCCTCTCGAAAAGATACTCAAATATACATTCTTCTTACACCTCCAATATATAACCATTGCAGCAGCAGTACACTCTGTAAAACTTTTAATCCGTAATACCATCACATTTTGATGAAAAAAATACATTTTGGCATGTAGGAATAAAGTAGCCATGTTCCTCCAACAAACTTCTGTAATCAAAGAAAATTTTCTGTAATGACACGCCCCCATCCAGAACTAGCAATCTGCAGCCTCAACTCAGAAAAACCTAAAGAGCTCTGAACATCAGACAACTTGTTTCAATGTGTGGATTAAAATCCATGGGTGTCTTTAGTAAAGAACACCATTTACTGTTGTCTAGTTCCAAAGAGTGGACCAGCCATAAAACAACTGCAAGAATTTCCATCTTTAAGTAACACAACAGCTGACACTAAAGGCCATTCTCACCATGAACGTAAAGAACAAAATGGCAACAAAAAATCTGGTGGAAGGAGATTGACTATACACCAAATGGTTTTCACATAACTAACTTTGAATTGTAGCTGATCCTAAAAGAAGACCTAATAGATGATTGCGCAACCTAAAACCCCATCCAACATGACGTTTTCCCTTAACCCAAGACAGACCCATAGTAGCACACAGACTCCTCCAATACCTTTGATGATTCTACTCTGCTTTAGTAAGGAAAATGGTGCTCCTAGTTATATAAACCTGTGAAAGTAGACATTGTCTGTACTCAATTAACCAAAACCCCTTAGTGTACAACCCAGAAATTCTACCACCAAAACAAAAAGAGTCAGGAAAATATTCTCCTGTGTTACACCTTAACTAGGCTACCAAATCAAAGGAAAACACTTGACTTACCCTATTTATCATCTTTAAGCTAAAAATATCAGGATGATTCCACTCCACTTCAATAACGAAATTGGGGCTACACGTGAGCAAAGAGTGGGATAGACGACAGTGTCCCTTGAGTTAGACGAACAGAAGTTTTTTTATTCTTTTTTTACCGGTAAATCACAAATTTCATTGATAAAAGTGTGTGAGTTACACACCAGCCCAAAATACAAAGACGAATAGAAGTTAACAATAAACAGTTCGCTACACCACAAAGAGGATTAATTAGGATAGAAACCATGACTCTGTTAAAATTGAAATTGATGCTACAGCAGATCTGATAAATGAACCTTTATGTGCACACAAAAAGAGCTTTTGTGACAAGAACAACAGAATCAGGGGATATTTCCTGGGAGGAGAACAAGATATACCTTATTACAGAACTTGCAAAGGATAAAAGAAATCCTTGTAAAGTAATTATCCGTTTAGATACTAATTGATTAGTCTTATACCAAAGCTAGTGATTGTGAACAGAAGTTGCTCAGTAACTATCCCTTTAGATACTGATAAATTGGTCTTATACCAAAGCTAGTGATTGTGAGCAGAAGTTACTCAACAATGGATAAAACTTCCGTTTAAAGACACATAAAGACATAACAATGCAAATGAGCCCCTCTCACAAAGTGGAGAGGTTGTGGGTTCAGAACACGTCAATAGCTGATAGTTGATATAAGTTTCCACACGTAATTTAAAGGGGTAGGAGTCCCCTCAACCCCGCTTGCCAATCAGAAAAAAAAAAACAAAAAAACATAAAGACATTACAAAACACCAATAATGACTGTAAAAGTTCACAATCAAGAAAAACTCATAGTATTACAGTTAGGCATGATGTGTATTTTGTATTCCTCTTATTTATTCAGTCCTTTATTCATAACATGTTGAAAGCACTATATTTTTTGCATATGGAATAGAAACAATAAAGAACATACACACACAGACAATATAGTTTGAGTGCAAATGATTCACAAAATCTATTGAACAACATGGGGATCAAAACAACTCAATTTATTACAATCGGGCATGTATTTCATATACTCTCATTCAATCAAGCAATCAATCATCCATAACATTAAGGAGGACAAAAGACCATCATATTATTATGCAAGGGCAACAACAACATACCCGAAAATAAGATTCCCCACAATGAGTATTGACTGCAGCTATCCCTTCTACTGTCCGTACGAAACCAAGTGCTCCCTTTAAGGCGCTCTGGGATCAGTTCCATGCTGCCAAACATATACAAGCTCATCCCAACCAGTACTTGCAAAAAGCCCTTCAACAAGCACACTCATATCAACTCCAACCGCAAATTCAGTATGATGATCATATCTCCCAACAAGTGCATCTTCAACTTGATAATCCCACAAACAAACAGTCATATCATACGAACACGAAGCAATTAAACTCTCCCTATGAGGCGAAAACTTCACTTTTCTAACAGCATAAGTATGCCCATTCAAAACTGTAACCGGAACACGAAAACTTCTAACATCCCAAACTTTAATTGATTTATCAACTGAAGCTGTAGCAATCAAACAATCATCATACTTATTCCAATCACAAGAAAGGATTTCAAATTCATGTGCAGGTAAAATCATAGTTGAGTTAGGTTCTCTAACATCCCAAATTCTAAGAGTACAATCCCCAGATGCCGAAGCGAAAACATCCCCATGTCTAGGGTTCCAAATTGCAGAATAAACACAATAAGCATGTTCTTTAAAAGTTCTTACACTTGTTGGTCGATCAATTGTCCATAGCTTAATAGTATCATCCCAAGAAGAACTCAAAAACGAATCACGACGAACTGGATTCCAATCAACAGAATGAACTTCACGAGTATGTTCATGAAGAGAACGAATTGGATTTTGGGTAAGAGGTAAAGCAAGGTCCCATAGCTTTACAGAACCATCAGCAATAGCAGAAACAAGTAGATTTTCATTGTTTTCAGACCAAGTACAATCATATACACCATCTGCTGTATCAAAAGAAGCGATTTCAGTAATGGGTCCTGATGGATTTAAATCAAGAACATGAATACGACCATTACCAAGAATTCCAAAGTTTTGAGAAGTTGCTACAGCTAAACGATTTTCGAAAAAAGGACTAAACTTAACTGCGTAACCATTGAAGGAGGTTTTGAAGAAGGGCATGTTGTTGAGTTTAATGTAGATGTGTTTGTTGTTGATTTTGGTGTATTGTATCTAACTAAAATTGTTCAACATTGAA
The DNA here is from genome assembly GCA_023053565.1 of Aquilegia eximia. NCBI lineage: Eukaryota > Viridiplantae > Streptophyta > Magnoliopsida > Ranunculales > Ranunculaceae > Aquilegia > Aquilegia eximia. Next base: position 14,453,570 of record JALIGU010000001.1, read on the forward strand.
GGGAGTTTTGTTGATTTTGGTGTATTTTTTAGTGTTTAATCTGTATTTTATTTGTTAATTGGATAACGATAGTGATGAAGTTTAGCTCAAACACTGCTAAGTGCTAACCGACCAGCTTACGCGCACCTCCACCCCTCCAAGGCTAGCTTTGGTGCTACCTCTGTCACATTCTAGCTTTGTTGGTGCTAGTGCTACGGCTACCTATGTAATATTACTAACCGGTACGGCCAGCTTAAGCGCATGTAACACCCATGAGTTAGGTTAGGTTAGTACAAAATATCGGCATCGACTAATGTATCGATCTCTAAAAAATAGATATATTGGAATCTATCTATCTGTGGATGTTTTACATCGAGACTAATATATCAATTTGTTATACAAAATATATATAAATAAAATTTGGAAGTATATTATCAATAGTATTTACCTAAAAAACATTATATCTACTAAAAATGGAATAAACAAATTATTTCCAAAAAAAAATTTGCCAAAAAATAAAATTTCTAGAAAATATCGCCCGATACTTTACATAAATACCAAGGGTAAATGCCGGAATGTATCGTATCGTTTTTTTTTGAAAAAGCGATATATATCGAGATATATCGCGATATTTTGTACTATGAGTTCGACATTGCCATTTGCTAATGAAGTGGTTATATTGGTAGTGTATAGACTTTAACCATATTCTAACTAATATTAAGGTTTGTTGGGGAAAGCTTAGATGGGTGGACCCTAATTCAAAACCTTCTAGTGTTGGATATCTGTAGTGATTAAAAGGGAATAGTATTGACATTAACAAGCGGTATGGTGTTCAGCGCTCCGAGATGAGCGAAGAGGAAATCCCAGATGTTACAAGGCACATCGATAAAACTTCCACTTATGTTGATTTTGATAAGTAAGGTTGGAGAAAAAAATTTCTCATCGGGGATTTGCCACCATGCTTTTTACCCTCAAATTCAAAAGTACGAAAATATACGATAAAATATTTGGAAAAAAAATCTATCAAATTTTTTTATTTTTTGGCCCCTACCCCTTTAAATTACATAAAAAATTATATCAAACAATCAACTACTGACATGTTTCGAATCCACGACTTCTCACAAAGAGATGCAACCGTTGAGTCACAAGCTCATGTGAAAAAATGTTATGGGAAGCTTGCTTTTTAATGAGATTAGTAACATGGTGATGTTGAAGGGATATAATGTCTACCAGTTAGGCCTGTAAAATGGGCCGGGTAGGGCTAGCCCGACCCTTGAACCCTCGAGCCCTCACACTTTAAAGATCGGGCCAACCCTACCTTAAAAGATGATGAGGGTCGGGTTAGGGCGGGCCAACACAAAAATTATGAAAACCTCACCCGACCCTTAGCCCTTTATTTTAAAGGGTTGAGGGTCGGGCTAACGGGCCCGGTTGATAGGGTTGATACATAGAATTATGTTTTACTTGAAAAAAAAATATGCGATCATGTTTTTATTAATATGATTTTAATATTTTTGAAAATACGTATAATATGTTTCAATTCTTAAATATACAAATATATTTTTTTCACCATAAATTTTGTTATAGTATATGATATTATTTTATCCAAGAGCATTACAATTAATAAATACAAAGAACTCGTAGTTAGATGTTATCTTATTACTAAAATTTCACTTTAGAAATTTAATCCTAAATTTATAAAATTCTAGCATGATAAGTATAAAATACATATTTAAAATAATAATCTAATTACCGTTTATTGCATGCTTAATAATGAAATAGATGGTTAATAAAAAAATATTCTATTGAGAATCAATTTCTTTTAGTTATATAATAGTTTTTTAACAACTAGTTCGGAAAATATTCGATAAACATTTGATAAATATAATATAACTTAAAACAAAAGTGACATCTATGTCTAATTGGAAAAATCTTTATGATTAAAACTCTAAAAAAATGTTCAAATTTTGATATATAGAGAAATATATTAAAAATTATACATATATTTATGACGGCCGTAGAGGGCTTTGAGAGAGTTAATTAGGGTCGGGCTAAGGGTAGGGTCTAAGATTTCCAAAGCTAAACCCTAACCCGACCCTTAAAAGGAGAGGGTCGGGCCGATCCTACCCTAAAAATTATAAGGATCAAGCTTTAAGGGCTTTTTTCGTTGAATGGGCCAACTGGGCCGCCGATCCTACACTAAAAATTTTAAGGATCAAGCTTTAAAGGCTTTTTTCGTTGAATGGGCTAACTGGGCCGGACCGGGTTTAGGGTCAAAAGGCCATTTTTACAGGCCTACTACCAGTTACCACACTCTACATAACATGTATCCTGCATCGGGATGCATCCCCCACCAGGAATAAGGATATAACGTCCCTTAATCACCAAGTGGCACAATTGTCAACTATGGTGCAAATACATAGAAATGAGCCAAAAAAAACAAAACCATGTACGGTAGTACCTTGGTTCTTGTAATCTTGTTACAAGTATATGCTATTATGCTAAGGTGATTGACTTGTGGGCTTGTGAATCCATGTTGTAAGATTATTTGAAGGAAACAAAATGGACCAGAATATTTCATATTTTTAACTTTACAGAAGAATGTTCTTTGCTGAAAATATAACATGAAACTAAAGGTGCGTATGAGGATCTGAAAGATCACCTGAGCAGCACCAGCATCTACCTACACTCTTCTTTTGATGACGAAGAAAAAGAATCTATTGCAGATATATCTGTAAATACATTAAATTTACATAAAATAAACGAGTTATCAAATAACAAAAATGAAGTAAGTAGACACATGATTTTACGTGGTTCGACAATAGTGCCTACATCCACGGGAGAGATAAGTGTATTTTATTGATATGAGATGAGTAGAGAGGGTATGAGAGAGCTTGTGAGGAGCTAGAGAGCTTGTCCCTTTTACATGAAATATGTCCCTTTATATAGATAGGGAATTACAATTGAGCACATGTCATATAAATCACATTGATGTTGTAACGAAAAATACCGGACAAATAATAATGGAGAATATATGATCTTAATCTTGTAATTGTTGGCATTAATCTGCATTGCCACGTAAGCGCCACACGAGCTCATGAGTCATCGAGTTGGGCCAAGTTGGAGTATGACTTGTACTGCATGTCGAGTGGGCCAAGTCGTTGGAAATGGGCTTGAGCTCGTGTGAGCTCGATAAAAATAAGTTTGACGTCGATGTAACTCAATTGAAGTCGGATGAAATAAGTGCAGAGTCGGTTATTGGAGTTCCGAGTAAGAGAGAGCTCGGTAATGAGTATATACAATATCTATCTTTTATTGGAGTAGTATGTTGTATTTAGGCCGGGGAGATAGTATGTAACGCCCTGGGATTTCGTCCTCGCTCATCCCGGTGCGTTGAGCACCATACCGCTCGCTAATGTCAATATTGTTCCTCTTTAGTCACTACGGATATCCAGCAGTAAAGGGTTTGGGACCAGGGCCCACCCATGTGGTTTACCCCAAAAGGCCTTGACATTTGTTAGAGTATGGTTAAGCTCTATATACTACCAACACAACCACTTCCTTGGCACTGTGGGACTAACACCAACTCATGGGTGTTACAATCTCACCACCTTAGAAATAGAGCCGTCCTCGGCTCTGCAGTACACTCAGTACAGTCCCAAAATCTCCGACGTTCCCTGCCAAGTGAGACAAGTACCTGGCGCTCTTCCGGCCCTTCCAGCGTACTTCCCACCTGCAACAGGCGACCCGTCGTCGGCTCTGATACCAACTGTAACGCCCTGGGATTTCGTCCTCGCTCATCCCGGTGCGTCGAGCACCATACCGCTTGCTAATGTCAATATTGTCCATCTTTAGTCACTACGGATATCCAGCAGTAGAGGGTTTTGGATCAGGGCCCACCCATGTGGTTTACCTCAAAAGGCCTTGACATTAGTTAGAGTATGGTTAAGCTCTATATACTACCAACACAACCACTTCCTTGGCACTGTGGGACTAACACCAACTCATGGGTGTTACACAAAGTGTAAACTGAAAACCATAGAAGTGCACAAATTGCTTTAGGGAACCAGAAATCTGTTTCATGACCAAACTTATATAAGTGCTTGGACCTCCCCCAAGCTACGTAAAGAATAAGACGCAGTCACCGCACTCTATATAACCTGCATCCTACATCCCACACAACGAATAAGGATATAATGTCCCTCAATTACCAAGTGGCTCGGTTGTCAGCTCTGGTGTAAATATGATAAATATGAGGCAAAAACCAAAACCAGTACCTTGATTCGTGTTATAAGTACGTAAGCTAAGGTAATAAGACTTCTTAAGCTTGTGAATCCTACGTTGTAAGCCGACCTGTTTGAAGGAAACAAATTGGACCATAATATTTCCTATTTCAAACTTTAAAGAAGAATGTTCTCCGCTGAAAATATAACGAGAAAAGGAAGATATATGCGTATGAGGATTGAAGGATCACCTGAGCAGCTCTAGCAGTTTCACCTACACTCTTCTCTGATAATGCTAAGTTAGCTAAGGGTGATCTCTGCAATGAAGCATTTGATGAAAAATGGAGAAGAAATGTAGAGAAAAACAAAAATTAATTATAGAGCTATTAAAGTAAACAATTATATTTTTATTTTTATTTAAAAAAAAAATGAGAAAATTTGTGAGAGCTTGGAGATCATTTAGAATACCACCTATGAGAGAGAATGTGGGACCGTATGAGTCTAGCTATTATATAGATAGACTAGTGTCTTAGCCGGTGCGTAAATTTTAATTTATCCATTTTCAACTACCATTCAAGTTTTAAATTATTACTTTTATTAAATATTACAAATTACACTAATTCATTAAATTTTATTAAATAATTATTTCTTAAGTAAATTTGGGTAGTTTTTCTTAATATTTTTTTAATTATTTTTTTTATTTATGGGATCTTTTGCTTATAAATAAAAATTCAATCGATAAATAAAAATATGTTAAATTACGATAAAACCATTAATTAAAGGGTATTATGTAAATTTACCAAAAAACAATGACTAGAAGGATATTTTAGTCAGAATTATGTGAAAAATTTCTAAAGCTCAATTCTCATTAACCGGACTTACCCCTGAATTTTTATTCAGGTTTATAATAGTAGTATACATAGATAGATTGCCCACAAAGTATCTCAACACTTGGCCACTTACAAACTCATGAACCAACATATCTACACAACCAATGTGCCCATACCTTGCTCGTGCCGAGCCAAAATGGTCTAGCCTTGCCATATGACAAAGTTCTCTTGACACAAACCCGATATCTGACAACAATGCTACGTAGTATCTGCCCACCGAGTCTCAATTCCATTGTAATCTGACGATGCCCATGCTAAGGCTACATTCTGACATGCAAGTGAGCTTGTCAGAATGTGCTCACAGTAGAAAGGTCTAACACTAGTACACAACACTACAGTATATTGTCCAAATTTATGGCCAATAGGTTTGGAATAAAAAATGAAATGCCTAAATTGCACAGGAGATTAGAGTGGGATGGGTTAGTAGGGTCCGTGGGATTGATGCTAAAAAAAGAAAAAAAAATACTTGGTAGAAAACCAGAGGAAGAAGAATCAGGATTTGGAAACTAGAGGCAAATCAATCTGAAAAAGGAAGCTGTTATGAAGACGAATTCTTAATGGGAAAGGGGAACGGAAAGAGAGATCGAATCCAATCTGATTTCTGATTTCTGATTTGATTTAATTCCAAAATCACTACCAAAGTAGCTATTAAAAGACAGAGAGTAGGCAAGTAGAGAGGAAAGAGTAAAGAGTAATAGAGACAAAGAGTTCAGGGAAGTTAAGAAGTTAAGAAAGAAGAAGAACAAGTATTACTAGTAAATTAATGTGTTTATCAACTATGTGTCATCCCAATGTTGAAAATGGCTATTGAAGCATCACGTAGGGAGCATCATCTAGTCGAGCGGAGCGAGACTTCACCGATTATGATAGTGATTTAGGGTTTTAGTTTGTTTGTTTTATCTTAGTAGGATTGTACATTTTATTAATCCTAGTAAATATTTAAGTTAATTATGTACGTGTTATGTAAGTTAAACATTTTATTTATGTTAATTATGTTGATTTTTAATTTGATTAAATATTCTCGAATATTCACAGATATTCTCGAAATTTTGAAAAATACCACGAAATGTCGGATTTTAAAACCTCACCATTCCGACACATGCCATCGAAATTTCGAGGCATATGTCGGTTTTTAAGACCTTAAAATTTCGCCCGGATTCGGCATCTTGAAGTATGGTTGTCGGGACACTTTGATGGTACCCAATTTAAACGTTCTTTTTATACTAGCATGGCCCCAACATTTCCTTCCAAGTTAAAATCATTGTCCATCTCTTTATTCTGTTCTAATGATGGTCCATCTCCTTTTTTTTCTGCTCTAATGTTGCATTGTCAATTTGTCATACAGTCATCCTAGCACAGTTCGGGCGTCTTACCTGCTAGTAACTAGTAAGTATTTCTAAATCCTTAGGGGCTGTTTGTTTTTTTTGGGTCCCTCTTATAAGAGGTTGCCTCTTTTAAGAGGTATGTCTTGTAAGAGGTTGCCTCTTATAAGAGGTACATGAAAATCGTTTGTTTTTGCCTCTTGCAAGAGCCTATAAGAGCCAAGGTGTTTGTTTTTAAAACATCTTATAAGAGGCAAACTTTACAATTTTATCCTTTTTTTCTATTAATAAATTTTTATTATTCTATTCTAATATATGTGAAATTAATTAAATTAAAACTATAAGTTATGAATTGAATGTATTAGAACAAGATCTTATATAATGGTAAGAAGGAAAAATGAGAAAATACGGATATAGATTACAATAAACCATTTTATAAGATTTTAAAACGAAGAAAAAAAATTTAAAAAAAAATTATTTTTTTAGCTTAGGAAGAAGAAAGTTTCATAAATGTAAGAAGATAGAAAAATATGTGAAAGAGAGAGAAAGAGAAGAATGGTGTAAGGAATTTTATGTTTAAGGACTAGGGATAAGAAAAAGTTATAAAGATTATGGGTAGGATAGGTATTTTGAAAGTGTCTACCTCTTATAAGAGGCTAATAGCAAGGTCATTGCCACTACAAAAAATCAGCCTCTTATAAGAGGCAAACCTCTAGTAACCTCTTATAAGAGGTGAAAAACAAACACCTCATTTTAGTGGTCCACTTCTTAATAGAGTCTCTAGTAAATTCAACCTCTTATAAGAGGTAAAAACAAACAAGTTGAGGTGTTGACATGTTTCCTCAAACAACAAGTGGCAATGGGCAGAATTCACCATCATCCAAAGTGTAAAACTACAGGAGTGATCAATTTATGTTTTCCTGATGATCTGTTAGTTTTCTTCAGAGGGGAGATATAGTCAATGGAAGCAGTTCAACAAACCCTCCAAAAGTTTGCAATATCAACAGGGATAAAACTCAATATGCAGAAAACAACTCTTCTGGTTGATGGGCTTAATGAGGATGACAGTCTAAATCTGGCTAACGCTATGGGTGTTACTCTGGTCAAACCCCCTGTTACCTATTTAGGACTGCCACTTACAGCGCAGAGGCTCAGTGTGAGAGATTGCTTCCTTTTGGTGGAGAAAATCACTACAAGAATAAAAAACTGGAAGAATAGGTATCTATCTTATGCAGGTAGATTGGAGTTGATCCAGCCAGTTCTTCAATCCTTTCATATTTATTGGGCTCGGACTTTTGTTCTCCCTTCTACAGTGCTAGAACAGGTTAGCAGAATTTTCTTATGGAGTGCCCCTCAAATGGAAAGGAAATTGCGTCACACAAGTCGGGAGGTGTTGGTGAAGTCGAAAAGAGAAGGGGGTTTGAATATAATGGATTTACAGTTATGGAATAATGCAGCCTACTGTGGATTGGTGTTTAAAATAGCAACAAAGGAAGACAGCTTATGGGTTAAATGGGCTTGGGCACACCACTTGAAGGATAAGAATTTCTGGCACATGAGCATTCCTCCTGACTGCTCATGGGTGTGGCGGAATATCTTACAAGTCAGAGACACGGCAAAGCAATTTATTCATTACAGTGTTGCTAATGGCATTACCACCTCTTTGTGGTTTGATCCTTGGTGCAATGGAGAAATTCTCTGGGAGAATACGGAGGCTAGGACCTATTTGATCTTTCCTTCTGATGTTACTGTTGCAGTGTTAATTGAAAGCAGGAAATGGAGTCAGCTGGTCCACAGTTTGCCTGAAGGTAACCTTAGAGGTAATATTTTAAATGTTGAGATTGATTGTTTTCTGGATTATGATAGAGTTCTTTGGAAACCATCTTCCCATGGCCAATTCACAACTCACTCAGCTTATAGGGCACTTAGAGTGCCGAAGGAGAAGGTCATTTGGTTTAATGTGGTGAGGGGGAAACTAGTAATTCCTAAACACTCTTTTATAACTTGGCCCTTGTTGTCTAGTAACTGGGCAACTCAAGACAGGTTAGTCCAAAAGGGAATGTTACAAGGCTCAAAATGTTGTTTTTGTGAGAGGGAGAGGGAGAATAGCAAGCACCTTTTCTTCACTTGTCCTTATACAGTTTCAATTTGGAAATCTATTAAGAGAGAGATAAGATTGGAAATTGGGGACAACAATGCAAACTGGGAGTGGCTAAAGTTGTTCACTGTATGTAGCAAGAATGATCTAGCAGCTGAAGTTTATAAGACTTTTACTTGTGCAGTGGTCTACTTCATCTGGCAAGAAAGGAATAATAGAAGGATTAATCAAGAATCAAAACCTTGGGGAGTAATAAGAGACAGAATCAGTTCTGAAGTTAAGCTCTATCTTCAAGAAGCCTTGTCAACAATTCATGATACACAGGAAACTAGGAGGCTAATGCAGAAGCTTGGAATTATAGTCCAACTGAAGAAGAAACCACCTATCTATTATACATGGTTCAAACCACAAGAAGGGTTTGTTAAACTTAATTCAGATGGTCCAATTACAGAGACAAGAAATGGCTTTGGGGGTTTAATCAGAGATGATAAAGGAGAAGTGTTGTTGGCTTTTGCAGGAGCTAGTAAAGAGAAATCAGTCCTAGTCCAAGAACTGAAAGGCATCTTGGTGGGACTTAAGGGTTGTAGACACATCCAACAAAGAAAGGTTATTGTTGCAGCAGACTCACTTCAAGCAATACAGATTCTACAGGATCAACTGAAACCACCCTGGTACTGTCAGAACCTTGTGTGTGAGATTAAGTACTATCAGAATTCTTTTGATTCTACACAGTATAAGCATGTTTATAGAGAATCTAACAGAGTAGCTACTTGGCAAGTCTTGAAATTGTAAGAGGAGAATTGTATTTTGTAGCTCCTATGAGCAGGCACATGGACTTGCTTGTAAATGATAACAAAAGAGGCACTATATTTTTGAGATATTAATACAGCTGAGGGTCTGCCTAACCCTATTAGTTGTTAAAAAAAAAAGTATTTCTAAATCCGATTAAGGCCTCTAAAACAGTAAAACACACACAACCGGCCCTGATGGAGTTCGTCTTCTACATCACTTAGGGTGCGTTTGATAACCCTATTTGCCTCAAGCAAATGTGTATTTTCCTGCATTTTGGGGATTTGACAGTGTTTGATAACGTTTTAGGCCATCGGGCAAATATTCGGCAAATTTTGCCTCAGATGGTCACGTGCTCCCATTTGCCTGAAAAAAGCAGGAAAATAATTCCTGACCCCCCCCCCCCCCCCCCCCAGGAAAATATTTCTTTGCCTCAGGCAAATTCTTCCATTTGCCAAGTATAAAAACCAAAAAATAAAACAACAAACCTAATCTTTCTCTCTCTCTCTCTCGACAACAACAATGGCGGCCAAAACCATCTTGAACACCGATTGATTATCTCTCGTCAAATCCACCATCACTCGTCATCTTCACCATCGATCGACCTCCACCTCCTGTCATCGTCATCGACCTCCACATTCTCTCGTCGTTTTCATTCATTTCAACGGTGAGTTTTCTTCGACAGAAATGCAAATTTTTTTTTCTTTTTCAATTTTCTTCTTTTTTGGTTTCGGTTTAACAACAAATGTTAAACTTTATTCGTTCATTTGTATAAGTTTGGGGTTTTTTCGAAATTGGGTTCTTCAATTCGAATTTTTGAAAACTCTAAACTCTAAACTCTAAAATTTGGGGGTTTTTCTAAATTGGGGTAAATTGAGTTTGATTGATGATACAATCAAATTTTTTAAAACCCTAACCCTAAAATTTGGGGGTTTTTTCGAAATTAGGTAAGTTTTTTTATTGATAAATGATACAATTCCAATTTTTGAAAACCCTAACCCTAGAATTTGGGGTTTTTTCGAAATTAGGTAATTCTCTGATTGATAAATGATACAATTCTAATTTTTGAAAACCCTAACCCTAAAATTTGGGTTTTTTTTGAAATTAGGTAAATTTTCTGCTTGAGTGATGATAATAATTCCAAATTTTGAAAATTCTAACCCTAAAAATTTGGGGTTTTTTCGAAATTAGTCTTAATCATGTTTATGTGATTCAGTCCCTGATTAATACCTTTTTAATTGAGTCTGGTTTGGTTACAAACTTATTTGTTATTGATGTGTACACATGTGACTGCTGAGCACTGCACATCCTTTTGGAATCAAGCTTTCATGCATCTTGGTGTTTATCTTCACTTTTTCTTGCATTAGTGGACTACTAAATGGTTGGAGTAATTTACTTAAAATCTGACAAATATAGTAGAAACATCCAATGTGTGGATCAGTGAAGAAGTTTGGGTCCCAACACAACATCACAACATTTTATTTTAATATATAATCGAGAATTTTATTAAAGAATTGAACTTTTGTTTGGATCTTTCAAACCCTTGAAATTGCGTGTATTCTTTATTAGGTGGTGTTTATGCAATTAGTAGAGTGCATTTTCTTGGCATTGAGAGTTTATGACTATCTGATTCTCTGTTTTTGTGATTTATATTTCAGCTCTTGCAATGTATACCTTAATGCAGCAAGTATTGCTTAATTGTTATAAGTAGTTTATGCATGGTATGATAGGCGAAAAATGCCAAATGATATCATCGTATAGAAGTTGGTTTTCATTCTCCCTTTTATAGTTAGCATGTATGCAACAAAAGGGTTCATGGCATTGCAAGTACCTTCGTGTTGGCTTTCATCTCCCTTTTATAGTTAGCATGTATGTTGGTTGTATTACTTGTATGTCTATTTGGGCACATTTTCGTTGGGTGAAGTTGGTACAAAGTTGTTACATTCACTGTGATACCATGTAAAGATAACTGTCTTGAGGAGGACACGAAGATAGAAATTCTAAATTCTGTTCAAATCAAAACGAGAAAGGCATTGCACACAACCATTCATAAAAATTCAGTCACAGTTCCCTATAATGCTTTTATCATTGTTTACAATTATATGTGGCTTGTTTAATGTTGTAATGACATTTATTCTATAAGGAATTTTTAGTCTCCAAATTAATAAGTTCGATATTATTTTAACACTTATCTGTTTATATTATCTGGTTACAACTTTTTATATTTATCTATTTTTATAATTGCTTATAATATTGTTTTATTCAATATTTTCAGCAGTTCAGTTCGGAGATTTCTTCAAAATTTTGGGTAATTCATTTCTACATATTTTCTAATCTTTAATTGTAATGGTTAACACAATCTAATCCATTTTGTTTTTCAAGTTGCAGTCTCGAAGTTTTGCGTCTCGATTTTCGATCTTCTTAAAATTCCTGGTATTCATTTCTACGTACATATTATTTTTAATCTTTAATCAAAATGATTAGAACAATCTAATTATTTTTCTTTTCCAAGTTGCAGTCTCGAAGTCTCGTATCTTCGTTTCGGTCGTCACTCTCTGCTTTGTTTCTTTGTTGTGCAATCTAATAAATGTTCATATGAACTGAGTGTGTTGCCATGTTAAGTGTTAATGCATGTAAAGTTACCTTCTTTAGTAAAGCACGAACTCATTCACGAATTTTCTTCGACCACTCCAAGTTACATGTGTTATCTCTATTGCGTGTAATTAATAATAGCATGTTACACCATAAATTATCTATACGACATGTCATATATGTTGTTGCGTGTAATTGATAATAGCATGTTTTGAGTTACATGTATTTTTTCTTAAGACATATTGTTGTACTTTGTGACTTCAGGCAACCCCAGTTTACATCACTGTAGTAGTTCTTTGTCGAGAAATGGATAATATTCCTAAACGAAGAACGGTCAATGAAGCAACTCCTTTGGAGTACTGCAACCCGTTTGTACGGGGAATCAATTGTCAAGCTATTATTGATAGCCTCTGACAGTGGCAGTAATGAGGGTCTGTGCACTTACGTGTAAATCGACCTCTATTGCTTAAAACCTTGTTAGTAATATTATTTATTTATCGATGTACTTTGTGACTTCAGGCAACCCCAGTTTACATCACTGTAGTAGTTCTTTGTCGAGAAATGGATAATATTCCTAAACAAGAACGGTCAATGAAGCAACTCCTTTGGAGTACTGCAACCCGTTTGTACGGGGAGTCAATTGTCAAGCTATTATTGATAGCCTCTGACAGTGGCAGTAATGAGGGTCTGTGCACTTACGTGTAAATCGACATCTATTGCTTAAAACCTTGTTAGTAATATTATTTATTAATCGATGTACTTTGTGACTTCAGGCAACCCCATTACATCACTGTAGTAGTTCTTTGTCGAGAAATGGATAATATTCCTAAACAAGAACGGTCAATGAAGCAACTCTTTTGGAGTACTGCAACCCGTTTGTACGGGGAATCAATTGTCAAACTATTATTGATAGCCTCTGACAGTGGCAGTAATGAGGGTCTGTGCACTTACGTGTAAATCGACCTCTATTGCTTAAAGCCTTGTTAGTAATATTATTTATTAATCGATGTGTGTATGTGATGGATTTATATAGAACTTCAACATCGCAGTAACCAAGTAAAACTGTTTCATGTATTTTATGCTATCTTTATTAATTGGATTAATTTATTAACCAAACTTTTAACCAAAATTTTCATTCTAAAAATGTTTAATAAATTAAATATTATGTATATTTTCCATATCGGGAAGCTCTACTTTATTATCTAATAGAGAGCAGACAAACATTTCATATATGAACTTATTAAACACTTATATGTTTATATTATCTGGTTACAACTTTTTATATTATCTATTTTTATAATTGCTTATAATATTGTTTTATTCAATATTTTCAGTAGTTCAGTTCGGAGGTTTCTTCAAAATATTGGGTAATTCATTTCTACATATTTTCTAATCTTTAATTGTAATGGTTAACACAATCTAATCTATTTTGTTTTTCAAGTTGCAGTCTCGAAGTTCCACATTTCGGTTTTCGGTCTTCTTAAAATTCCTGGTATTCATTTCTACGTACATATTTTTTTTAATCTTTAATCAAATTGATTAAAACAATCTAATTATTTTTCTTTTCCAAGTTGTAGTCTCGAAGTCTCGCATCTTCGTTTCGGTCGTCACTCTCTGCTTTATTTCTTTGTTGTGCACTGAATTGAACCAGGTATTTTTTTCTATCTAATAAATGTTCATATGAACTGAGTGTGTTGCCATGTTAAGTGTTAATAGCATGTTTAGAGTTACATGTATTTCTTCTAGAAAGTATTATGATTGCCTCGATTTTTGTGTTTATCATGCTTACGTGTACTTGTTATATATGTTGTTGTATTGTATAGTTTAGAACGACATGTTGTATTTTAGAAATGTAATAGAACTATACATATTGCGCGTGTACATGTTGCAATGTATTTATCCATGTTGCACTGTATAAGTATAGAACTATAGATAACATAAGGTTAGGTTAGTTCATTACCCAAGCTGGTTAATAAAGAAATTCACTATCAATACATATATTGTTTCAGATACCATTATGGTTAAGTATGCTTGTTATATTGTGCGTCGTGGGATACGTCCGGGTATATACCTAACCTAGTCGGAAGCCAAGGCTCAAGTAGACGGTTTTCCAAACAATGATTATCAGGGCTGTCAATCTCTTGCCGAAGCCCATTTTTTGTATGACCAGTACTTATCTGGTCGTGCGGCACAGAGAATCCAACAACCTGTGCAACCCTATTTGCAGCCGGCGACCACCTTTCCAGCTACGATCCCTGCTACCCTCCCTGATACGCTTCCAACTATGTCCGATAGTTGGTGGTTGGTTAGGAAGCTAGTGGTTGTTCTCTTGGTTATGTTGATCGCCATTCTATTAAAGTTGTTGTTTTTGTTGTAACTTGGGTCGTTGTAAACATTTTTAATCAGGGAAATGTACGAACTATGTCTGATAGTTTGTGGTTGTCGTTTGTAATCATAAAATGTTCGAACTATTTGATATTAATACGAGGAACGTTTTTTAATCATGGAACTTGGTTGTTTATATTAATACGAACTATATATGTATACTGTGTTTAAAGGGTTGGGGGTTTTGTAGAATGCCAACTGAGGAGGAAGAACGTAGGTTGTTGGCTGCAATTGTGACAATTGTAGCTGTCCATTCTGTGATGCAACGTCGACGACGGTCTAGGAGGTATATCAGATCACCTAGTATACCTAGGGAGCCATACACGTACCAAGATCACGAATGTCTATCTAGGCTATCAAGATTCTATATAGACAACGACACTAGCTGCCATGAAAACCTAAGGATGAGGCGTAATGCATTCCATCAACTATGTTGTCGCTTACGCCGCTTAGGTCTAGCAAACTCCCGTTACGTGACTGTGGAAGAGCAAGCTGCCATGTTCTTATTGATAGTGGGACATGATAACCGCAATCGGAGAACACGATTCGAGTTCCAACGATCGGGTGAAACCGTGAGTCGATTCTTCCATGTTGTCTTGGACGCGATGATAAAATTGTTTAGGGAAGTTGTCAACAATGCTACCGAAGCCAACTCACCACTGACCAACCATGACAACCCTGTGTACTACCACGAGTTTTTTAAGGTCTGATTCTTAACTCTAGAATGAACTCCAAAAAAAATATTTTTAAAACGACCACTTAGACTAACCAAACATTTTTTGATACAATAGGATGTTGTTGGTGCGGTCGATGGTACCCATTTTCCTACCATGGTCCCTATCACAGATCATACTAGGTACCGCCGGAAAGGTGAAATATCCCAAAATGTCCTTGTAGCTTGCACTTTTGACATGAGGTTTACTTACGTGCTTGCGGGGTGAGAGGGATCGGCCCACGATGGTCAATTGTTGCGGAACGCAGTTACTCGTCAGGGTAGGAGGTTAACTATACCGGACGGTAAGTACTAACTTGCCGATGCAGGTTTTGCATTAAGTCCGTGGTTTTTAACCCCTTACCGCAGCGTCCGGTACCATCTTAGAGAGCGAGGAACCAACTCTCCCCAAAATGCTGATGAGTTGTATAATTGGAGATATTCGTCAATGCGTGGCGTGGTTGAGAGGATTATTGGTGTGCTGGAAAAGAGATTCGCGTACCTTAGGCATGCTCCTTTCCATGATGTGAGAACGCATACCAAGGTTATCTTGGCTTGTTGTGCGTTGCACAATTATCTGAAAGACATCGATCC
Source organism: Aquilegia eximia (assembly GCA_023053565.1). NCBI lineage: Eukaryota > Viridiplantae > Streptophyta > Magnoliopsida > Ranunculales > Ranunculaceae > Aquilegia > Aquilegia eximia. Next base: position 14,469,154 of record JALIGU010000001.1, read on the forward strand.
CACGGATGTTTGGCAGCCCTGGGTACCGAGGGAGGACGACCAACCAGAGGTAGTCCCTGAAGTCGATCCCGGAAATGGTGGGGGTGGGATTCTTATTGGTCCGTACCAAGCTTGGAGAAATTGGCGTGACAATTTGCGTAATGAAATGTGGGCCGATTATTTGGACTACCACAATGGCGAACCAGAATGAGAACCATATTTGTTTTGTTTTCATGGTTATGTACAATTTGTAACAATTTATGTATTTGGATATTTGGTTTGTATTTGTATTTGTATGACTATTTGAAGTATTTGTTGTTTTCATGAATGGATATATTTTTAGGCATGTCAACCATTAACTTCAAACCACCAAGGAGGACTAAGAAACCCAAAAAGACTACACCTCCACAACCTTCTCAATCCACTCAATCGCTACCTCAGGAACAGCCGTACTTTCCACCCCATAACCAGGGTAGTTCTCGCCAAACTGGTAAAACCCAGATTAGGTGGACAAAGCAAATGATTGAGGTCATGCTCGATGTCTTGTGTGAAGAGGTTGCGCTTCGAGGTAAGCGTGTCGACAATGGGATAAAAACTGAATCCCTAAAGGCAGCCGCTGTGGCTGTGAACAAGGCATTAGGGATGCATGTTGGGCCTGAGAATGTTAGATCGAGCATGAAGACTTTGAGGGCTTCATACCTCACAGCGAAGGCGCTCATTGATACTAGTGGTTTTGGTTTCACTTTCGATAGTGGAACCAGGACTATATCTGGAGACGAAGACGCTTGGAATAGATATTTTCTGGTAATTCTTCTAGTGTTTGAACTCCATTCAATTAAAATTTGCCCCATGTCTATACCCACTTCTAATACACATATGTACATATATGTGTTAATGTAGGCCCATCCCGAAGCGGTACCTTTACGTGGGAAAGAATTTCCATATTATGACCAGCTGTATATCATCATCGGTAATGAGACTGCAAATGGTCATGGAGGTGACGCTGGAGACCAAGAAGAAGAACTCTTCGTCGTTGATTCACCAAATGGTAACCTTTGTTGTACGTTAAATATTGTTAGGCGTTTGCGTCCAACCATTATCCCTAAAGTCTCATAAATATGTGTTCATTAGGGACAGAACCTGATGAAGTAGAAGATTTTGTGGTAATGGAGGGAGCCGACACATGTAAAAGTCAACGAGCTCCGCATACCGGAAATTCTGGGCTGAGTACTAATGAAAGCTCTACCTCGTAGGCTGCCTATACCACCTCCCATTGTACCTTTGCAGAACAAACGTAAGAAGTCGCGCCTAGGCTGCATTGATCCAAGTGACGCAGAATATAACAAAGGGATGATGGACGCTGTGAAATCTCTGGCAGATCATTTTTCTGGTCCAAAGATCGATGATCTTACTGAAGCATTGTCGAACGTCCTAGGTGATGACGAAGATATGCTTTTGGAGGCAATAGACTTGCTCGGTGCTAACAAAGCGCTAGCGTCTGTGTTCATGGGGTTGAATGTAAAACTGCAGCGTCCTTGGTTGCTTAAGAAGCTGGCAGTTGCTGCCCGTAAGGCTTAGTCCTTGTATGTCCTTGTTGTGTCTGAATTTGGATTGGTTCTGCATATGTTGTTGAAATATGTTGACATTATTGTGTTAAGTTAGTTTGAATGGTGCATACGACACCTTGAGACAGTACATTGAAACCATGTTTGGGGTGTTTTCCTAACACCGAAAAACTTATGTTATGGAGTTATTTGTTTGGATTTCTCATTTTTTTATATTCTTATATTATGTTGGTGATACCAATGCTCTGCTTAATTTGATAGGAATGCATCCCGGTAATTTTGGAAGAAACATTGCGAGTCTATATAGGCAGCACAATGTGCATTGGACTGGAGATATGGATGTGCATTGGACTGCAGATATGGATAAGTTATTGTGTGATGTGCTGTTGTTCCATGCAACAGGCAATGTACCTGTGATGGTCCGACTCCGGTCAGCTTATGACCATTTTGTCAATAGTGTGAAACACGGTTTCAACATCGAAGTTAGTTTCAACGAGATTCGATGTCGATCTCGTATTTCAAGAGAGAATTTAAGCTAGTCCAGGAGTTGTGCGAAGACTATGGTTTTTATTTTGACAATGTCACGTTGAAAGTTAGCGGAACCAATGAAGAGTAGGACGAGGTCAATAGTGAAATTCCAGGCCGTTACGGCCACATTAAGGATAAGTGTATTCCAACCTACTTGCCAATGTCTACTATAGTGATTGAGTATAGTCTGCGTCCATGAGTGACGGCTATCTGTAATGTATGTAATGACTGCTTTATAAGCAAATTTGTTTAATGACAATTTTATTGAGTGCCATATATATCTATTTTGTTCAACAATTAATTTTGTGGAGTCCTTACATTCTTCATGTGTTATTTTATAAAAAGGAATGGCGTGGACACCAAAAGACGATGAAAATTTATGTGTTGCTTGGGGGTTAGTCCGGAGCTCACCACCGGTAAATGGTACCGGTGAAGAGTTTTGGGGTGTTGTTTCTGACGGATTCCATGCAATGGAGGGAGTTACTATAGGTAGAGGTCTGTCACACCTAGCCAATAGAATGTCTGAAATTTGGGAGACTACCGAGCATTTTATCGGTATTGTTGAGTTGCTTCGCGAGCGTCGAAAAATTTTCGATTGTGAATTGGAACGGAAGCGCGCAGCGTTGAAGGTATACAAATACGGCCAACATAAAGACTTCGAATTCAATTCTTGTTTGCCAATCTTAGAACCATACATGCATTGTGGACAACCAGGTTGTACCGGTGTGATGAAAATCTACACTGGAAGTGGGAATAGACTTGATGAAAAGTGGATAAGTCTTGTGAATTGCTCCGTTGAACTATGTCCATCAATCGAGTACTTGTTTCCAATACTTCGATCGCCTCCGACGAATGACATGGGGATGATATGTGCTCGATGCCTTCAACATCCGTGTCGCGAAGATTGCTCTTACGCATGGTTTCACTATAAAGCACAAGAATTCGAGACGTGTATGCATTGCTCGAATACACCATGTCCTAACGAATGTTTTAGGTTTTGTGATAACGATAACTACTTTGATAATGAGTCGAGTCAGACTCATGATGTTTAATATGAAATTTTATAAAAATTTCAAAAAACTTGTGTACCTTATTAATATGTAATATTACGTGATGGGGATTTTTCGTATAAAACTCGAACAATGACAACCTTTTCATTAATGTTTCGCCACACTTATATACTTGTTCTATTGGAATGTGTTCACACAGAATTTGATAATGGAAGGTGGAAGGGGTTTTTGTAGACGACGTGTCCGATGGACAACATCAATGGATGACTTGTTGTGGACCAAAATAATGGCTGAACCGACACGTACTGTGACGAAAAGCATAGTGCACGATGATGCTAGTGAATTAAAGATTGTATTGGGGCGTGAATTCACTTATGCTTGTGTTGCAACTCGGGTGCATAAGGCTAGGAGGGTTGCAAGGCAAATATAACTCTTGTGCGAGAATGAAGCGTTTGTATTTTGCCCCACAACTTGCAAACTCATTGCCACCGATGACGCTTGGGAGTCGCTCCCACCCGAAATGTTGCAATATAAGAAGTACAAAGACAAAGTCATCCTGTATTATGAAATGGCGAGGACAATTTTCAACATGCACCCGACGATGCCTATTATCAAATTTGGGTCATTGTCCATAGATGTGCCACTGTCACATGTTTAATTATTCTGCTACTTTGTGTTTCGATATTATTATGCTTATTTGAAAATAATATTTTAGCAATGTTTAAATTTGACATGTTCAATTCAAATATTTTCACCCATTTTGTATTATTTTGTATATTACCTTTCTAGCCTATGTATTGTTTAGTATTATTACTGTATATTTGTTTTGTTTTTTTTTTTGTTCATATTAGATGGCCAAAGCGAAAGGACTTCAGCCAATTGACGGAGAGCGTAATATCTGGTGGTCCAAGACAGTGACGAAAGCGAACGTCACCAATTCAAAGATTATGGTATGTCTAATCCTTTTTTTTCGAATCTTATGCTTATTTTCTGAATTTTTTTGAATACATGTAATACCATGATTGACCAAATTAGGGAGATAACATATTTATAAATGTAACCTGTCTTTAACAGAAAATTCCGGCAAGGTTGAACGACAATTTTCATTCTGGCTTGGTTACGAATATGTGGTGTTGTGATCATGACCATAAGATCGTCTTGTTGTGGGATTCAGACCATGCATACTACTCCAAACATCTAGGCTGGAACACTTTCATCAAAAACACCAAATTGGCTGCAGGTGATGAAATCTTATTTGAGATTTTGGGTTATGTTCAGCAGCGTTTAGAGATTTGGGTTCAGATCAGGCGTATGGACCCCACAGTTTCTGATTGCGTGCTCAAGGGTTGGAAAAAAGTCGAGAGATTGTATGCTCGGGCAAGGGCTGAAGGAGTGTTCCTTGATACACCAACGGAGAAGGTTCGTACTCCGGCCAGGATCCGCAACACTACTTCAAAGATTATATCACTTGGTATTGGAGCTGGGAAGACAGATGGCGCATCTGGATCTGGGAAAAAGTCACTGGCGAAGAAACCGAAAATGCGAGTGATCATGCCGAAAGTCATGAAGTTCAGGATCCCCGATGGAGTAACACCCAAGGCACCCAAGGCAGCACGGAAGGCAGCAGCAACCAAGGCAACAACACCCAAGGCGGCAACCAAGGCAGCAACACCCAAGGCGGCAACCAAGGCAACAACAAGGCAGCACCCAAGGCAAACACCCAAGGCAGCACCCAAGGCAACCAAGGCACACAAGGTGACAGCAAGAAAGGTTGATAGGGCTGGAAAAAAGAAGATGAAGATTGGTGATGATGAAGTTGGCGATGATGAAGTTGTTTGTACTCGTCAAGAACCATGTTCATGCTTTGACAACTATGGCGTTGGCGGTAATTGGGACTGTGTAGCAGAAATTTTCAGGAACTCAGAAGCAGCAATGGATGTCGATGTCGCAGTTGAGATTTCAGACTCCACAATAGTGATTGACAGTGATTTTGATAGTGAGGTATTCTAGTTATTGACAGTGATTGACAACAGTTAATGTGCATTTGGTAAAACTGATGAAAGGGTAAACTGATTGACAGTATTTTGGTAAAGCTGTGTTAACAAATAGTTGTTGATATTTATGACGACATTAGTTGTTAATATTTTGGTAAAACTGATTTGACGATAGTTTTCATGACGACATTATAAATGTTGGTCGTCCGGACATGTATCCGACTTTTGTGACATAACTTTTGTTTATAACTCTATATTATTATTTTTGTGACGTAACTCGTGCACTAGAGTCATATGTGTACAGGTTATTTTCGATATTGCTAGTGATTTTTTTATATATGTCCTTGTAATTGTTTTTTTTTATAATATTAATGTGTATAGTTGGTTACATATGCTTATGTTTATCGAGTTGAAAGTCCTTGTGTTAACTACACACGGGGCTATTACATATTTCAATTTTTAACAACAAGATTATTTTTATTATATTTGTTTATAGGCTTGTTTATAACTCTATATTATTATGTTTGTGACATAACTCGTGCATTAAAGTTATGTGCGTACAGGTTATTTTCGATATTGCGTGGTGCTTATTTTCGCTATTGCGAGTGATTATTTTTTATACATGTCCTTGTATTTTTTTTTTATAATGTCGATGTGTATACTTGGTTACACATGCTTATGTGTATCGAGTTGAAGGTCCTTATGTTAACTACACACGGGGCTATTAAATATTTCATTTTGTCCACCAAGAATTTTTTTATCCCAATTTATCTTCTATAACAACCACTACTTTTTTTTTCGTTAATTTAAATTTTTATTAATAAAAAATTTTAAATTTTTTGAAGTTTTGTATTATTACTACAAATCACAAGTATGTATTATGTTATTGGGTTGGGTTGATAAGACATGTGTTTTTTCAAAGGTTTAAGATTGATGGACTTAAGATTTATGAGCTATAAAAATCGGCCCATGTTCAGTTTAAGTGTTTGCCTAATCATTTTAAAGGTTATCAAACAGAGAAATAGTGGCAAAACCAAGTTTTAAAGTGTTTGCCAGTGTTTGCCCGTGGAGTTATCAAACACTTGCAAAATTTGTTTGCCTCAAAATTTATTTGCCTGAAGCCGGCAAATCACCATTTGCCTCAAAATTTGTCGGATTGCCGAAAACATCAATTTAACAGGAAAATTTATCAAACGCACCCTTAGTAGTAGATATGGAAACTTTTTTTCACGAAAAAGGAACAGAAATGGAGATAGAATCCGATATGATTTTAGATTTGATTTCTCAACAAAGCAGTTATAAAAAAGACAGAGAGTAGGCAGGTAGAGTGGAAAGAGTAAAGAGTAATAGAGACAGAGAGTTGAGGGAAGTTAAGAAGTTAAGAAAGAAGAAGAAGAAGAAGAGCAGCAGGTATTACTAGTAAATTAATGTGTTTATCAACTATGTGTCATCCCATTGTTGAAGTTCCTCGACTTAGAATTGTTAAAAATAAAAACCCAGCTTCAATTCAGATCACTGCAGAGCAATTAATTAGGGAAGTTAGAACACATTTTGATGTTGGAACAGGATTACCCACAAAAACAATAAGGGAAAATTGGTCAAAACCCCCTATATTTTGACCGAAATGTTGTCCAACCTTGGCGTTAACCCCCTTCAGTTAAGCAACCCCTAATTTTCCGTCCATTCAAAGTTTGTTTACCCATTATACCCCTAATTTAAAAAATTTGTCTAAACCCCTCAAAAATTGCTTACACGTTATACCCCAAATTCAAATTACTGATGTTAGTTTTGATAACCAATTTTGGGGGGTTTAGACAAATTTATTTGAATTAGGGGTATAATGGGTAGTCAAACTTTAAATAGATGGAAACTTGAGGGGTTGGTTAACGAAGGGGGTTTACGCCAAGATTGGACAACATTAGGGGGTTTACGCAAAGATTGGACAACATTAGGGGGTTTACGCCAAACCCGGTCAAAACTTGGGGGGTTTTGACCAATTTTCCCAAACAATAATACAAGACCCCTTTGAACTTGCTGATTATCGTCTTCGTCGACGAAAAGAGTTTGAAGATCTTATTAGAATTCGCCATGCTAGTCCTAATGTCTGGGTCAAATACGCAAAGTGGGAAGAATCTCAAGGAGATTTTGCTCGTTCTAGATCAATCTGGGAACGAGCACTCCAACATCATGTTTGTTATACCTTTGGTGTCGTTACGCCACATTTGAGATGTCCAACAGCTTTCCAAACCATGCTAGGAATGTCTGGGATCGCGCTGTAACTCTGCTTCCCAATGTCTCTCAGGTATGGTATAAATTTGTACATATGGAGGAGATACTTGGTAATATCCCTGGCGCCCGCCAAATATTTGAAAGGTGGATAACCCATTCCCCTGATAGCCAAGGCTGGCTTAGTTACATCAAGTTTGAGTCTCGTTATAATGAAATCGAACGTGCCAGACACATTTTGATAGATTTGTGCAATGCCATCCGCAGGTTGACTCTTGTGTCAGGTATGCCAAGTTTGAGCTCAACCATGGAGAGCTTCATAGGGCTAGGCAATGCTACGAACGTGCTGTAGAAACTGTTATCTCTGTTGATGCTGCTGGTGTTGAAAACAAAGACTTTGACCAGGCTCGAAGTTTGTTTCTTGCTTTTGCCGAGTTCGAGGAGAAATGCAAGGAGACAGACCGTGACAGGTGTATATACAACTATGCCGCTTGATTGTCTTCCCAAAGCTTTTACCAAAGAGTTGTACAGGAGATTTATCGAATTCGAGAAGAGATATGGGGACAAGGAAAGTATAGAGAACACTTTAGCCTCTGAGAAAAGGTTCCAGTACGAGGAACGAGTAAGAAAATGTCCCCTGGATTATGATGCCTGGTTCGATTACATCCATTTGGAGATAGAATTCGGTGCTGGAAACAAAGACAGGATCAGGGATGTCTACGAAAGAGCCATCTCCAACCTTCCACCTTCTGAGGAGAAACGCTACTGGCAAAGATACATCTACCTATGGATTAACTACGCCTTGTATGAAGAGCTCGACGCCCAGGACACTGACCGAACCAGAGAGGTCTACAGGGAATGCCTGAAGCGGATTCCCCATCACAAGTTCTCTTTCTCAAAAGTTTGGCTACTGGCTGCACAGTTCGAAATACGACAAAAGAACCTTGATGGTGCACGTAAAATTCTGGGAAATTCCATCGCCGAGCTGCCAGACACAAGGTTTTTAAGAAGTATATCGAGTTGGAACTCACCCTTGGCAATGTAGACCGATGTCGGGCTTTGTACACAAAGTACCTGGAGTGGGCCCCTGAGTGCTCCTATGCTTGGCTCAAGTATGCTGAGCTCGAGATGTCCTTGAGTGAGATTGAGAGAGCTAGAGCAATTTTCTAATTGGCAACAACACAACCTGCCCTTGATGCTCCTGACTTGTTGTGGAAAGCCTACCTGGACTTCGAAATATCACTAGGTGAGCTCGAACGAACCAGGCAAATATATGACAGGTTACTTGAACGAACAAAGCACTGGAAGGTTTGGAGAAACTACGCCATGTTTGAAGCAAATGCTAATATGGAAGGAGGCAGTGACATTATCCAAGAGCAGGGTCAGGCCGCACATGAACGACAAAGGAAGAAATGCCTTGAAGCCGCTCGAAGGGTATTTGAAAATGCTCTCGAGTACTTTAGAATATCGGCACCTGAACTGAAGGAAGAAAGAGTTATGCTTTTGGAGGAGTGGCTTAATACTGAGAGCAGTTTTGGCCAAATTGGAGATGTAAGTTTAGTAGAGAATAGACTGCCGAAGAAGCTTAAAAGGAGGAGAGAAGTCGTAACTGAGGGGGGACCTGCTGGATATGAAGAATATTATGATTACATCTTTCCAGAGGAGACTGCATCCCTGAGTCTCAATATATTGGAAGCCGCGTAGAAGTGGAAGAAGCAAAAACTTTGTCATCCTCAAGCATAGTTTCAAACCCCATTTCTTAGCTTTGAGATTGTTCCATACGGTGTTTAGAATTTTCTGTCCGAATATTATTCAGTTATTTGGATGTTGGGAAGGCCTTTCTCCAGTTGTTTTTTTAATATCCCAAGGACATGACATATCTTGTATTTTCTTGTATAACACTGTTACTGAAATTTGATTGAAATGTATAGTCGAAGGTTTAAATTTTTTATCTTCTTTGAAATTGTTACAAGTCAAATTTTTAATGTTGTATCTGAGTTTAGCTCACTTACTGCGATGCCGGGAGATAATGAGGATGGATATTCGTTTGTATATTCATCTGTTTATTGATTTGCAGATATTGGAGGTAGAATTCAGAAAAAAGTTTTGAACACTCAGGTTGATATTCCATAAAAATGATAATTGGTGGTGCAAGGTAGACTCTGACTCGACTCCCTTTTAAACAAGATTGATAGGATGTTGATTCTTTTTTAGTTCTGCTTAAATTTTTTGAATGCAAAATCTGTTAGTTTATTTCTAGAAATGCTCGGTATTGCTGAAAATATGTGAAATAGGTAACACCTAATGTATTGCTAGTTGTCCATTTTTGGTTGTTATGGGCTGATAAAAGTTAGTCCTCAAATACCCTTGCGATGGTTTTGTTCTGGCATTTTTCTTGGTGTCTCTGTGGCACAAATATTGGCAGCAAGTTGTGTTCTTATGCCCTGGTGCACATCCATTGCTTGAAAGATATTTTAGATTACACACATTTGAATGCACTTGGTTGTTTTCTTTATTTAAGTAGGAATTGGGAAAAAAATATTACTCTGTTTCTTGTCCTTCACTGAAATACACATCCTATCCCTGTGTTTGCAGATGCCATAGTGCAAGAAGTCTGAAACATTCAACTATACAATTGAGGTATGCCATTTTCTTTCATGAGTAGAGCTATATTACCACCAAGTGTATATCGATTTCTTGATGTTTCTAGTTTTCCAGCAACTCTTAACCATCAATTTCCTAGCTTCTAAGCTTGAGACTTTTGTTCTAGGTAGTTTTTATAGGAAGACTTCATCTGGGAAACGACATCAACTAGAATGGTCAGGGTTTCTGAATGATAATAATCATAGAATGAGCAACTGCATGAAAGAATAATAATCAGCAACTGCATGAAAGAATAATAATCACAAAGTGAGCAACGGAATCAACCAAATACTGATTACACATTTACAATCGCAGATTGAGCAAATCTAATCGCAGATTGAGCAAATATCACTTAAATGTCTGTTTAGTTCTGATTACTTGGCTGTGGTTGATGGAGCACAGTTTTCATGGATTTGTTTCTTCTGACTTTATTGTTGTTATCAATATTCTTGATGTTTTGTTAATATTATTACTACGATGATTAATACCAAAATTTAATTATTGGTTATTACACCCAGGTGTTAGGAATATACTTTGAAGACCTTATGAAATTATCGTCTGGAATACGAATTGGCCTATAATGATGTGGATAGCTTGCTCTGACACAGGTCTGCAGTCTTTTCTCTCACACTATATGACTCGCACATACACATTCATGTACAAATAGATAGACATTATTGGTAGTTAAAATTTCCAACTTTGTAGCATAGCTGGTGGTGGGTTTTGTACACAAAGCACCTGGAGTGGGCCCCCGAGTGCTCCTATGTTTGGCACAAGTGTGCTGAGCTCGAGATGTCCTTGAGTGAGACTGAGACCGCTGGTGCAATTTTCCAACTGGTGCTCCTATGTTTGGCACAACCCAACCTGGCCTCGTTGCTACTGACTTGTGGAAAGCCTACCTGCACTTACAAATATTACTAGATTTTTTTATCCGCAGAAATATTACTTGCTAAGCTCAAACGGCCAAGGAAAATCTAGAATTGCCTGATCACGGAAAGCCTGAGGTAGTTTGTCAAAGGGATGCCCTTGATTCACTCACAATTCTTGGAAGAAGTGTCCCAGCCCCAAACTCCATTTCATTGAAAAAGCCCCGTCACTAAATGAATCAAGCCAACTTCACTAAATCCTTTTTGGGTCTGACATGATAAGCGACAATGAAATGAATTCGATACCATAAAAAAGGTAACCCCGCCGCTGATCCCGCTTTACCTTTGCCTACTGTGAAAGAAAGTCCTCTCACAACAGGTCATCCCTGGTCCCGCCAATTTGTTTCTATCAACCGAAGAATGGAGAGCATGCCTCTCACTTCAAGCGCACCTTTTCTTTCTGTTCCATCGATCCCATGAACAGGGTTAGCACTGTAAATATGTAGAGACAGCAATGGGTGTCTCCCCCCTTGGTGAGTCGCGTATGACTACATTTTTTCCGGAGGACACTGCATCCTCGAGTCTCAATATATTGGAAGCCGCGTTCAAGTGGAAGAAGCGAAAAATTGTCATACTCAACCATAGTGGCAGACCCCATTCCTTGCCTTTGAGATTATTCCATATGTTGATTAGAAATTCCTGTCTCAGTATATCAGTTATTAGGATGTTGGGAAGGTCTTTCTCTAGTTGTCTCTGCTGTTATTGCGAGGACATGGAAATTGTGGGCATATCCTTGGTGGTCGTGTATGACTAGATTTTTCCAGAGGACACTGCCTGGCATTCAAGTGCACAAAGCCTGTCTTGTGTACAGAGCAATACATGCTTACTTCAAATGAAAGAAATTAATCTAAAGATCAATCTCAAGATTAGCTTACAATACATTCCTCTGTGTTAACAAATTTTTACTTTTTCGACTTGTAGGCGGCTTTCAAGATTTTGAGATTAGGGGCTGTAGTCTCCTCGGGAAAGATGTAATCATAGTATTCCTTGAATCTGCATGATTTTATAGTGTTAAGCCACAGTACACAAAAACAAGTACAATTATCTAGATAAATTAAAAAAAAATAAAAATGTACAGTAATATCAAAGAGCATACCCCGCAGGTCCATTCTCAGAGAGGTAAAAGCTGCAATGTTTTGGGTGAATTCACTCATCATAATCTTCTGTGAGTGATGTGCTTATATAATAGTTTGATTCTAGATATAAAGTTGTTACAATGAAGATAAGATAAGTTACAAAGGATAATCAGTTTTGATTTTGGTTTGACCGGAGTCAATCTTATCACTTCAACAGAACTTGGATTAGTCATGTAACAACCTTGGGGTTGTTATCTTGACTTGGCTTAACACCTTCCCTCAAGTTAAGTTAAGCATGAGTGGACGAATGGTTAACTTGTCTCTCAGATGCTGAAATCTTGGTGAGCTTAATCCCTTAGTAAAAATGTCAGCCAACTGATGCTTGGTAGAGATGAACTTGACATCAAGCTATTTTTGTGCAACCCGTTCTCGGACAAAATGGTAATCAATTTCAATGTGTTTTGTGCGAGCGTGAAACACGGGATTTGAAGTGAGATAGGTAGCTCCCAAATTATCACACCATAATGTAGGTGAAGGTAAAGAAACACCAAGCTCTTTTAAAAGTGATTGTATCCACATTAACTCAGTTGTAGCAATGACTAATCCCCGATATTAAGCCTCTGTGCTAGAGCGAGAAACAGTTTTCTGTTTGCGAGCACTCCATGATACTAAATTTCCTCCTAGAAATATACAATACCCGTTGGTGGATCGTCTATCATCTGGACATCCAGCCCAATTTGCATCAGAGTAAGCATTAATGTGTAATGTTGAGGGACGGCGAAGAACAAGGCCATGATTAATTGTGCTTTTAAGATAGCGCAAAATGCGTTTGACTGCAACCCAATGATCTTCTTATGGGTCATGCATAAATTGGCAAACGTTTTGAACAGCCACTGAAATCTCCGATCTTGTAAATGTGAGGTACTGTAGGGCTCCCACAATACTTCGATATTGTGTCGGATCAGAGATTTTATAGCTACCTTCCTTTGTTAGTTGAGAGTTTGCTACCAAAGGAGTATGAACTGGCTTGATCCCATCAAATTTTGTTCGATGCAAGAGATCAGTAATATATTTTCTTTGAGATAGAAATAAGCCTCCATAATATGGAATAACTTCAATACCCAAGAAGTAGTGCAAGCTGCCCAAGTCTTTAATAGCAAAACCAGAATTAAGTTGAACAATCAACTGATCAAGAAGCTTAGAATCAGATCCAGTGACTACAATATCATCGACATATATAAGAATATAAGTGATATCACCTGAATTCTGGCGGAAGAAAAGTGAAGTGTCTGACTTAGAGATCACGAAACCAAGCTCGATAAGATAAGTACTGAGCCGAGAGTACCATGCGCGAGGGGCTTGTTAGAGGCCATAGAGTGACTTATGAAGTCGACAAACATGATTTGGATATCGCTGATCTATAAAACCAGGTGGTTGCTTCATAAAAACTTCCTCATTTAATATTCCATGAAGAAAGGCATTCTGAACATCTAGTTGCCGAATTGGCCATTTATGCATGAGTGCAATAGATAAAACAATGCGAATGGTGCAAGGTTTAACAACCGGACTGAATGTTGCACTATAATCAATACCTTTTTTGTTGATTGAATCCTTTGGCGACAAGACGCGCCTTATAGCGATCAATAGACCCATCGGCTTTGCGTTTGAGTCTAAATACCCATTTGCACCCCACGATATTCATGCTTGGCTTTCATGGCACAAGTGTCCATGTTCCATTTTTTATTAAGGCATTAAGTTCATCATCTATCGCATGTCGCCAATTGGGACTAGAAGAAGCTTGAGTGAAGCATGTGAGTTCTACCATGTCATCAACCTGCAATGGATACTTAGTAACAGTTAAACACATCTTCTTAATTGGCTTACGAATCCCATCTCTTGCTCGTGTAATCATATGATGGTGGTGATGTGAGTTGGTAACTGTAGGGGGCTCAGATGGCTTAGGTAAATTTAAGGGTGCTGCTATGGGAAGTGGAGGTTGGGGTAAACTTATGTTATGTAAGGATGAGGTGTCTACATTGGTGGGTGTACTATCATGTGGTGATGAATGTAGTGGTGAAGATTGTGTTGTACTGCCATGTGGGCTTGGGGAAGGATGTGGTGGTAATGGGATTGAGTCCATGGGTTGAGGTGGAGGGGATTATACAAGGTTAGATTTAGCACATACAGATGGAATGTTGAGTTGAGATGAAAAAGGGGAAGACAGTCTCTTCAAAACGAATATGTCGCGAGATATAGACTCGATGGGTAGAACGATGATAACACATATACCCTTTATGAGCATTATAGTAACCAATGAATACACAAGGGAGAGATCTAGAATCTAACTTGTGAGAGCTATATGGCCTAAGGTACGGATAACACAAGCACCCGAAAACACGAAGTGATTGATAATCAGGTTAAGTACCAAAAAGAAGCTCAAGTGGAGATTTTTGGACAAAATTGGAGGATGGAAGTCGATTTATTAAATAGCATGTTGTTGTAAAACTTTCAACCCAAAAACTATGAGGAACTGATGCATGATTTAAAAGTGATAAACCAGTTTCAACAATATGCCTATGACGACGTTCCGCTAATCCGTTTTGTTCCGATGTATGAGGACACGAAAATCGATGAAAAATACCTTGACTATCTAGATATGGTGTAAATTTCTTGTATTCTCCACCATTATCAGATTGAAAAATTTTAATTTTATGACCAGTTAGGTTTTCAATTTTCGTTTTAAATGAGATAAAGACTGGTAAGGCATCAGATTTTTGAGCAAGTGGATAAACCCAAGTGTAATGAGAATGAACATCCATGAGAAGCAAGTAATAGCGAAAACCATTTCTAGATGAAACTGGTGAAACCCATAAATCAGAGACGATTAAATTTAAAGGCTCATTATATATGGTTGAGCTTATTGGAAAAGACAATTTTCGACTCTTACTAACATGACATGAATGACAAAATGAAAACGACTTGTTTGACAATGGTAAGCAATTGGACTTGACAACTTTATTGGCTGTGCGAATCATTGGATGTCCTAAACGTTGATGCCAAATTGGAAGAGATGCTGACAAGAAAGCTGAAGGAGAGGAGACTGGGTTGTTCAACTCGCAAAAATTGTCAAAAACATAGAGACCATCCTTATTCCGCCCCTGTAGAAGGACTTTCCCCGTGCAACAATCCTTCACAACAAAATTTTTTGCATGAAATTCAAAGAAAACATTATTATCTTTTGAAAATTGATAAACTGAAAGAAGGTTTGCAGATATATTTGGGACAATTGATAAACATTATTTAAATAGAATTTTCTAGATTTATATGTAAAGGAAGCAGTACCAGTGTGTGCAATGGGAAGGGTTTTACCATTACCAACTCGAATTTGATCAGGACCATCATATTCTGCTTGAGCATGGAGATTATTTAAATCAGATGTGAGATGATGTGTAGCACCACTGTCTGTTATCCAATTACTATCAAGGGATCCAGGTGCAGCAACATATGCCGTTGGTGCCGAAGATGGACCTTGAAACTTCTTATCATAACGATACCAACAATCATTTGCAGCATGATTTTTCCTCCCACATATTTGGCATAGTCCAGATGCATTTTGCGCTGGTTGAGGCCGATTGTTAGATCGACCTGAATTACCTTGGTTACGGTTTCGATTCAGATTGTTGTAACTAGAACGAGTCTTATTTGAATTAGAACCAGACCTTGGAGACATGTGGCGATGATGAGTAGTTATGTTAGCAACAGAATATTATTGTAACAAAGCATTTTGGGCTTCAAGTCGCATATCAAAGGCAAGGAGATGAGAAAAGAAATCATCCATGGTAATATCAATCATGGTTGCAGTGAGTGTGGTCACAATAGCATCATATGCGCTATCAAGACCTGCCAGAATAATTTGTTGAAGATCAGAATTAAGCACTGGGTGTCCAGCGGCAACAAGATTGTCGGTCAATTGTTTGGCATGGAGAAAATAATCCTGCATAGATTTGGAGCCTTTGCGCAAGGTTTGAAGCTCGCGTCAAAGCTGCATAATACGTGCACGTGATTTTGAGGCATAATGCTTCTCTAGAGCAACCCAAACATCACGAGATATATCCAATCCCACAACTTGAGCAAGAACAGTTTCGGAAAGCGAAGACAACAACCAACCGAGGAGAACTTGATCTTGCTTCTGCCATTGCAAATAGCCTGGATTAATAGTTGAATCAGTAAGAGATAGGTAACGAGGAGGACATGGCAAAGTCCCATCAATGTACCCTTGAAGGTCATAGCCTTTCAACAGTGGCTTAAACTGTGTAAGCCATAGTAAATAACTGTTTGTGTCTAGTTTGACAGATATAAGATGATGAATTTGAGTGGTTTGAAGGGTAGTAGGTGGAGGGGTTGGAGCAGGTGGAATGATAGGAGCAGGTAGTTGGGATGAGTTAGGGGATGTAATTCCAGCCATTGGAAAAGAAATATGAAGAGTTATGATCGTAATAGGTCTGATACCATGTAAAAGCTACAATGTTTTGGGTGAATTCACTAATCATAATCTTCTGTGAGTGATGTGCTTATATAATAGTTACAGATGATTCTAGATACAAAGTTGTTACAATGAAGATAAGATAAGTTAGAAAGGATAATCAGTTTTGATTTTGGTTTGACTGGAGTCAATCTTATCACTTCAACAGAACTTTGGATTAGTTATGTAACAACCTTGGGGTTGTTATCTTGACTTGGCTTAACAGATCGGTCTCCTCTTTTTGAGCTTCTTTGTCTTTGACATTTCTTATGTCACCAAAACTGCTCTCTATATTCAGCCACTCCAAAAGCAAAGCTCTTTCTTCCTTCAGTTCAGGTGCTGATGTTCTAAAGTAATTAACTGAAGCTTCAAATACCCCTACCTGGTGGTAAAAAATATGTGAGAATCATGATATAGGCCAAAATTTTAAACAATAACAGTTGAAGAACCAAATGGAAAGAAGAATATATATCAACCGTTACATACTTCTAGCACGTTGAATACACTGCATTCTTTTCTCCTGAAGTAAAGACTGGCCATTACCACTGCCTTCAATACCAGCAGCTGCCTCAAATTTTGCATAACCAATCCACACCTTCAAGTGCTTTGTACGGTCTTTCTTTTCGTTTCGGTTGCAGTTTCCAACTTCCATTTCTTCGTTTTCAAACAAAAAAAACCCAAACGTAGTTGTTGAGCCCGGGGATCGGAGTGATCCTATCATGTATGAGATGCAAAATGTAAATATGGTACTCCATTTGATGTAAACTGCAGCAAACTGCCCAATATCTGATACATAAAGGAATGGTGATGAGCTCGAACTGTTCTCTATGTCATCTTCATAAGGAAACCATAGTGCACCTTCTTCTGAACTGGGATGCTACTAAATGGATTTGGAGTTATTTCACAACCAATACCATAAACACATACCAGTTTGTTTTGCAGGTGCTACGTACAACTATCAATGACTTGCTATTAACATGGCCAAAGAGAAAGAATGATGCTTTTAACAATCAACTCTGGTCCTATCTTCCATAGGTTATTCTGTGGACAGTTTCGATATGGAAGAATGACATAGTCTTTAACGACAAACAAACAGTTGAATCTTAGTAAAGTGTGCAATCGGATTAAAGGAATTTTATGGTTTTGGATTGGTATTTAAACAAACAACCCAGCACAGCACAGCCAGTATTTCGTTAATATGATCACTAACTGAAGCAACCTGGCGTCTGTATAATAAAAAATGATATGGTAGACTAGAACATAGTGATCTGCCGTGGAATTTAAGACAAAGTTTTTTTTGTTATGTCAGGTACTTTGGTGTTGGCGTGTTGCCAGGGGCTCGGATTTTAGAAAATAATATTTTAGAATTGTAATCCCTGTAATTTCTAATACGTTAAATAATATTATTTGTTAAGCAGAGATAGATATTCTCTTGAGTCTCAAATGCTTAATTTTTTTTTTTTTTTTAAAGTTATATTTTAATGCAACTTCTTAGTCTTTCTAAAATAATAAATTTTAAAGTCGAAATCCCTTGGATTGATTAATATTATGGATGGGCATCGGTCCTAGATAGCACATAGCAGTAGGACCAAACTGACTTAATATTATCGGTTCGGTCGGTTTTAAAGATCGAGTAAAACTAAATATAACGAAACTCGATCAGACCAAATTGAATCGGTCCGGTCCGATTTTGATTATGGGCTTTTTTATGGGTTTATAATTCAATACATTTTACATGTTGGACCAGTATATATTTATTTCAGTTCAGTTCTGATCTTGACTTTGACTGATTCTAGTCAACTTGGTCTTGACCGGTTTTGGGTTGGTTGTTTCGGTTTTTGGCTTTTTTTTGCCACCTCTACTTAATATTGTTTTTATTCTGCTACAAAAAAAAATAGTTATATTAACTTATTAAAAAACAAAGATCAAACTTTCTTAAATGTAGTTTGTTTCTGTGATGTAAAATTTTTGTTTATGCATTATCAAAAACATATAAACTACAGATGGTTATTTTCTTTATACAATACATTGATTTAATTTTCCTCTAGCGCTCTCCCTGAAGTAAAATCCTGGCTACACCACTAGGTATTATATATATTGTGTGAATCTGTTATTCACACTCTGTAGCTGATAAGATTGTAACCTATTGGGTTATCAATAAAATTTCAACTTATCAAAAAATAAAAAAAAATACTTCGAAAAAAAAATTGTTTATTTTAGTTCCTTAAACTTTTTTGTAGAAGTCGGCAAAAATGTTGGTTATAACAAAAACTTATTTCTTAATATATCGGCAAATATCTTGATAAGTATAGAGAAATTTCTCTTTTTCCAAAATATTAGCGAAAATGGTGTGTTTAACAATATCAATTGAAATTCGTTCTAAATAATTTGATTCCTCTAAATTCAAATATATTCGCCGAATCTTCGTAAAATATAAATGATATTTCAATATATCGGTTGATATGTTTGCTTTGAAATTTCACATTTCTGTTTTAGCCAACCAACAACCTTAAAATATTGCTTTACTTTAGATCTTTAAATGATTTCGTCTTTATCATCTAACAATACTTCATCATCATCATAATCATAAAATCATCACATTTACTAGAACCAACAATACAAGAATGTCAAACAACGGCGGAGGGTTTGTTGATTAATTTGAGGTTAGGAAGTCTTTCTATTAAAAAAAGATCAACTATTTCTACAAGACAAGCTGATGCACAAGTTGACGATCAACGGATTTTTGGTCATGGCAAATTGACAATATTTGTTGATGTTTTACTGGTGGTGTTTGTTGTTTAATATGCACTTTAAACGAACGATTTTAAGTTAGATAAGATGTTTTATATATATATATATATATATATATATATATATATATATATATATATATATATATATATATATATAAAAAATGTACTTGAAAAGACAATTGTAAGTTAGATGAGATGGTTTTCTTTATAAAATGTATTATATTTGGTGATGTAGTAGCATTTTTTTTTCTACGATGGTTTTCAAATGATAAGTAATGGATTGGTTAGGTGGGTGAATTCCAAAGAGCCAATATGATGGGCATTGGCAGTATTAGTGAGTAGTTAGTGATATCATGAATGTGATATCAAAGTGATCGAGGTTGTTGTTGTTCTCATGATAACTTTTATTTTAGCATTGGTACCTAGGTTTCAGGCAAGATGAAACTAAATTCTATATTAGTGAAAACAATTGGTAAATATGAAAATTTTAAATCTATAGTAGGTCAAGTAGGTAAAATGGAGCATGGAACAACTTGTTTTACGTTCATCTATGGATAATTTGTGAGGATGGATTAGGTTCCAGAATCATTTTGGGATGTGATGGAAGATATACTGCAAATAGTGGTGAAGACGTATCTTGGAAGATTTTAGATAATGATGGGCGTAGATGTTATCTAATAAGTCCAAGTATTCATTGTCTTCTTGCTGGAACGGTGCCTATGGCTAAGCAGGTGATTTGTAAGATTTAAAGAATATATTTTAAGGATCATCTGCATCTATTCATAAGATTGCAAATGATATGCAAGAAATACTCAAAGACGAGTGTTCAAAATTACCTGAAAGTCATGAACCCGATTTCATCCTTTCTAGTTTTGATGGAAGACAACCAGTTATAAGATTTTTGCTTCCTACAAGGTACCTAAAAAAATGAATTCATGTGGGTTAATTGGTAGCGGTTATTCTTTCGCAGCTAAAGAGGTTAAGAGGAATTTTTCAATAGATATGAAGATCGAATAATGAACAAATGGTAAAGGATTTTTTTTTTCATAAAAAAGTTATTGATAAATCGAGGAATTACACAAAAATAGAGGACATGCGCGCAAGGCTCAAATTGTCGATTATGAAAACAACGTTTGAGCTAATTTGCAATTTTGGCATCCAAGTTCAAAAATTACAACAACGTTTTAATTTTTTGCAAAAATAAAATTCATGTATTATTTCGGTGCCCGAGTATGTTTGCTTGTATGATGTGGCAAATGAATATTGACGTGTCAACAATTGTTGCATATTGAGATATTGAAATGTGTATTATTGATTCAGGTAACAAAAATGGATTTTTTTTAGATTTCTATGATAAATTCAAGACGGTACAATACCTAATTGAGAATCACATGCACTTTAATCTTTTAAGTCAAACCACTTCACTAAGCTACTATACCATGTAAAGTGATAAAGTCATTACACCTTATCTTTACATTAAAGATATTAGCCCAACATATAAAATTTGTGGTATATTGAAATTTTATAAGAAAATGCTAAATTGTACATCTTTTTTCTTCGAACAAACAACGAAAGATGCATGATGAAAAACAAAGGAAGAAGTCTAAAAAAAGATGTCGATTGCAATCAACAAAGGTTATTATCATAGATTTCTCTAATAAGAGTTTTCAATTGGTTCCAAATTATAATAAGAATTCCCAATTAGGATTTGCACACAGGAGTTTAGCTGATTTTTATGCGACGAAAGCTCAAAAATTAAGGGAGTCGTACATTTAGGTGGATAAAAGTAAAATAAAGAGAGTCATCCATCGAGGTAGATAAAAGAAAAGATAAGATGTTACTTGAAATCATATAAGTGTTTCAGTTCATATAAGAAGATGATGGATGCTGCAATTGGATTCATAAATATGACAGTTTTCGAAAACCCTAATTCAATTGAAATAAAATAGTATTTTTGTGAATTGATTGCAACGAAAATAATTTTCTTTAATTCGACATGAATACAAAAGGTATGCCAACTTGATCAGTGGGCCAATAAATTTACGTGAGGTCAAAACAATGCAAGCTCTTAGATTCAAATGGTTGAAAATTATGCTCGAGATCATAATTTCCTTAGTGCCGGAGAAATTGGTTGTTAATGTACTGTTTGTCAAAAGTTAAGCAACATAAACCCTAAAATCAATCTTCGAATGTATTAGTAGTTCTTCTAGCTGCGAAGATCCTTATGATTCCAAATTTTTTGACTATGGATGATATTTTATAATTTCCTACTACCACCAAGACTACGTAAGATAGAATTGAAATATCACACGATGTTGTCAAATAGACTAGATGGGGGTAAATAGTCCTTTTTCGATAGATGATAAAGCCACAAGATAACATCAAGAATAATCAAGCCTTATTATTTTAACGGACAAACACTAAAGACAAACAAGCTACCAACTCACAGTAAAATCACAACACAATCAACTAGCTCTCAATTTGACAGGTTTTTCAGGGGCCTCAACTTGTCAGACCTTCAGGTGATTGAAATATTTAGACTTATCAGACATCTTAGCTTGACAGACAGAGAGCACCTTATCATCTTGTGCCACTTATATCTTACAGGCTCGTCGAACATGTCATATTTTGCTTACAACCTCTACATCTCTGTCTTAGACATGTGTACACATCAGATCTTAAAGGCTTAAATCCTATTATTGAAACCACATACACTATTCATACAGATCATGACTCATAAGACCTAAATTTAAAAGTCATTAAAAGGGTGTAATGTACTACTTTATCCAAATGAGCTACATTGTTATATACAAGTAACCATTTTGCCAAGCTTATCCAGTATAATGATTTAACCTAGACTAATATTTGACAGACAAATTTAGTTTTTTTTTTTGGGTGGAATGCCAAGTGATAGAGGATAATTGCTTACTCTCTAATCAAAACATAGATTTGTATGTTATTTTCCTTCTTGTGCCTATAAATATTGATTATCAATGTAGACAAGTAACAAACAAGGGTTGTACCCACCTCGAAGGGGGAATTCTTAGTTCAAACACAATAGAAAACAATAACTTAAGAACACCACATGAACCAATTAATAAGATGAGATTGATTCTACTTCCTACATGCAATTAAATAATTAAACTAATACTTAACTAATAATAGAAGATGGATAGATATGGAAGAAAATCTTATGATGAATAGGGGGAAGAGTTGGTATCCACAAACTAGACAATGCAAACATACATGCCATTCATTCATATTCAATCTATAATAATTAATTAGTCACCTCTCAACTATTCCAATTAATCATTAATACCTTTAATAATCATGTAGTTACATCTCAGCTATTCCACTTAATTAAAACGAGATTCTCTTATATGTGCTACTGAATATGCTTCATTAATTAAACCGTCACCTCTCAGCTATTCAATTTAATTAACTCAACATAGTAATTCATAAACAAACCGTCACCTCTCGGTTATTCAATTTCATTACGAAATGGGTCAATAAAAGAGATTAATTCTAGATATATGATAGTCACCACTCAACTATTCCATCACATATCTCTAATTAGTATAATATAACCATTACAGCTAGGTCTCTCTATACTCTAACAATAGTATTTAATCAACATGGATAACAATAACACATAAATAATCATGCTTATTTCATGTCGCGAATAGAAATAAACAAGCATTAAGAATTTTGAATAACAATGAACATTAAGAATAAACATGGTGCAATAATTAACTAAATATGGCTTGGTGATAAGTCCTCAAAAGTGTATATTTATCCCCCGAATAACACCTTGTTTGCATAGCACTTAGCTTATATTATTGTGTTATATCTATTGATTAGTGTTTTCTTGTCAATTGTGTAGGTTTCATAAGCCAAAATGTGAATATGGTGTTAAAGCCCGCCAAAAGCCAAGAAAAACCATTAAAAGAGTACTATTTGCACGAAGAAAAAAAATTGCTATTTGCACCCGCAGAGTTGTTGAGGGCACTCCGTGGACTGGTCCTATGGACTTGACCTTATGTCCAAAATGGGTGGTCCAAATCCCAGCTCAATCCAAGTAATAATCAAGCCCACAAGTCCAAAGTTCTATTGAAACCTTTTTTCAAAGCCTAATCTTAAAAAGACTCTATATGAAGATCTAGAACTCTGATTTGGGCACATGAGTTGTCTATCTGAAGGTCTTGGTCCAGGCTATAACTTAGGCCTAAGAGAATTAGGTTTTCATGAAGTCTTACTGCTTCTAAAAGGCCTATAACAGCAGCCACGAATTTGACCTAATTTGGAGAGCAAGTATACTTTGTGAGCAAGTAATATGTTTTGTATTCTCTATATAAAGAGAAGTAGTAGCTAGGATTTAGGTTAGTTCATTTTTTCTTTTGAACTCATTCTATTGTATTTAATCTTCTTATTCTTAATATTAATATATATTTTTTTTTATTATGATGTTGTGTTATTTAGTTACTAAGTCCATGGTGTCATTATCAGCTAAGTTCCTATTAGGAGGAATGGTTGAAGTACTCTAAAACTTGATATTCATTTCCCTGTGATATCCGAATTCTGAAGCACTGTTTATATGATGGGCCCCTTATATGATTTTTAACTAAATTACTGCTCCAATTCCCTTGATCAATGTCCCTATCATAGATAACATGTGCTTGTCAGCCATTACAAAAATCTCACTCTCTCTCGTTACCATCCACATTATTTATCCAAGATTGAAGTGAATAGTAGAATGAGGGCCCTTGATAATGGGTCCAAAATACAAGTACAGAAAGGAGAGGTGGTGGGGGGTGCAATTATTAATCCCATTCATTTTCATCGTAAGGAAGATAAATTCTCTCACCCTATAAAAGATATATACACTCATAAGTCATACCACCATGTCACATAAATTCTTTCATATTTATTCCCAATCTCACCCGGAGAATATTGAGAGAAAGAGAGTATTCATTCTCTTTGTTTATGCAATTATAGTATTAGCTCCAAGTGTTCAACCTTTTTTTTCCTTTTAGTACACATAACAAATTTATGAAGCCATGAAGAACAGCATTAGGTGTTGCATTTCCTGCATTCTTCCCTGTGGAGCTCTAGACGTAATTCGAATAGTTCATTCCAGTGGAAGTGTTGAAGAAATTAGTGGTACTATTCGAGCTGGAGATATCATGAGGGCATATCCAAAACATGTCCTTAGAAAGGCTACATCACCTTCCAATGAAGAAATTCTTCCAAAAATTGTGATTGTTCCACCCGAAACAGAATTACAGAGAGGGAAGATATATTTTCTAATGCGAATATCTTCATTACCTGATCAGAAGATTAGATCAAAATCTTCGACGAGGAAAAAGAAACAGAAAGAACTTGAGTGCAATAGTACAAGTGATGATTTTACATCCATGTCTGCAAAACTTCTTAGTTCTGATCATTACTTGAATGAGATCCTATCAGAAAAAGTTTCTACACAAAGGGATCGAAGGCGAGGACGTGTAGGAGTATGGAGGCCACATTTGGAGAGCATAACTGAGTTGCCAGCCGATCTCTATGAATAGCTCATCATATAGATCTGAATGTGATCATTTTAATATATATATATATATATATATATATATAGTTCTATTAGTTTTTTTTTTTTTTTTTTTGCCTTAAATTCGAATGGTTGTGATCAACCTTTCTAAAGAGTGTGATTATTTGCATAATATGTTTCTCTCGTGAAAGAAGATATGATGATGAACTGAGAAATTTTTGTGCAAATTAAATAGCTCTCTAAGCTTTGTTTTCTTTTATTTCTGAAAAGATCAAGTTTTATTCAGTTTGAATAGTGATCATTAGCCAGATGAATGTATAAAACTGACCAGCATAAACTTAATAACTAGATCACAAGTTCACTTATTACATTGATTATTGGTCCTACATGTTATAATGATATTTGATCTATATTCACATGGATTAAAGATGGTGATGTTGGTGTTTGAACAACCATGTTGTAGCCGGCCTAGTCTTTATTCCACATCCTCATAATACAGTATATAGTTACCTCATTACCTGAGGTTAGAAACTTTACAAAAGGAATTAACTTATTTGTCTAAAACTTCTACTCCAGCAATCTGAGTCTTTTTTGGCAAACTATAAATCTGCTTTTTAGAACTGATTTAATTGGTTCATGGGTCCAATCCCTAACAAACAATTGATTTGTGTCCAAAGCTTAATATCACTTTTATAAAAGGTGTCTAAAATCTAAATCTCTCATCAAATTAGGGCATAGTTAGTGGAATAAAATGGCCACAGAAAAAGTTGCATGATGCATAATAACAATAATAATACAGTACTACAAAGCAGTTTTTGGTTTATTGATATCTAAAGTGATATCATTATGTTTTGGCTAATGACAGCTGATGTTGGGGGGCCAACTGGCCAAGCCAACAATGTTCTTCAACATTATTAATGCTAAAATAAGGTCTTGGAAATGCAGTTCTGTTTTTGTTCTTGAGCAGCTGAGCTAGCATGCCGAAAGAGATGAGGAAACAGACAGCTAAATAATTGTTCTCTGCACGAAACATCCATCCAAAAACGAGTATTAGCAGTTTAGCACCATTTCTTACCTTGTGAGAGATACCCTCTGTGAAAGAATCCTTCAAGGCTCTCAAAAAGCCACAACCATACGGGGATGTCACTTTGAAAGGCCTCCCATTGACCTCACAAGGTCCATATTCGGTGTCAATAACTTTCGTCGTCCATAGAGCATTTTCTTCATTTCCAGTTCTGTTTTTGTTCTTGAGCACCTGAGCTATCCATTGATCCAAAATTCCAAACTGAGCATTAACTGTTATTTGTCCATGTCTTTCTCTTTTCTTTTAGCATCTGTCAATCTGTTTTATCATACAACTAGTCCTTAGGCCCGTGCAATGCACGGGCATATCTGATTGTTTTAAAGTGTTTTTTTGGAGTGGGTTTTATATTGCTTTTGGTTTGTAACTTGTAATATTTTGTTTAGCCCGTTTCAAAAGTCTATGATCTGGTATGATTTCATTTAGAATTATTATAAATCTTTGAGTAATGAAATTAAATGATTATTATATATACATGAAAATTAAACCCAAAACATTTGAAGATATCCAGGAGAATGAGATTTTGCAGTACTCTCAATTCTCAAAGTCTCAATTAGAATTTAGTCTGACTCGGTTGTTGAGGCTTCATCACTTTGGGAAACAATCTTTTCACAGTAGTCCATTAGCAGTCGAGCGTCTCCTAATTGGCTTGTAACAGTTAACATCATGAAAATTCGAAATCTTTAACAAACTATTATGATGATAAAGATGACTTACTTGTAATGTGACGGAGAGATCCCGTTAGGCCTGTAGTTAAGCATTTCCGGAAGGCAACCATACAATCCATGTCTGTGTGAATCTTGCGACATTTTTTGATATAGTCCCATCTGCAACACATTTACGTACATTAGATCACAAATTAAGGGAAACTCAAATTTCATGAAATTGCAGTAAATAAGTCTTACTGCTACTTGGGTCCCTTTTCGTATCCCCACCATTGAAATGTATTGAAGATTATATCATCATCTTTATTGGAGTTTATTTTCTATTTTCATTTACTTTTTGTCAGTGCCTAATAAGTGCAAAGAAAAGAAATAGATTACTGGTTCTCCATATTCCTGCAAAATATACTTTTTGTCAAATCTAGAATGTAATTGAAAATGACCATCACAAACATGTTTGACGTGTGTCCACAATAATATCATATTAATATTATTAATGATCTTATTAATAAACTTGCATAGCTGCCCATTTGACTTAGAATACTGGTGAGTTTTGATTTCTGTGTCGTCGAGAGATCTTCAGCAAACATCATATATACATGGATCAAATATAAGCATATAAGCAGACATAGACTTTGAGTGAAGAGGAAGATGGAGAAGTTGTATCGTAATAAATCATCTGGTGATTTCAATGTAAATCTTGGTGAGTTTTGAATTTCTCTTCAATTAAGTTATCAATTTCAGCTTAATTGAAGAGATACAGTAAAACCTCGATAAGATAATACCCGATAAATTAATTATCTCCTTTAAATAATATTTTTAGTTGGTCCCAACTTGAGCATATGTTAATAAATTAATTTTTCGCTAAATTTATTAGATAATACATTTTAGAAAAATCCTTGAATGCCCAACTAATATATAAATTAATATTTTTTCGATATACAAATATATTTTATATTTTTTTTTATAATAAAAGTCAATTTTTGCTTGTTTTTTCTCAAGATTGATTTTGGTTTGAACCTCGTCTCTGAATTTTTGTAGTGTGATAAGTTGATCTGGTGTTGTAGTTTGTATTGCAAGAAGAAATTATTCCAATATCATTATCGATTTTAGTGTTTCTTTTCGTAGAACGGGTTTTAGAATAAAACGATTGTCCAGTTTCATCATGTTAGCCCCCCCCCCCCCCCCCTCCCGTAAAAAAAAGAAAGTCACACTATAAAAATATACTGTTAATTATGTAAATTAACAATTTATTAATTAATAGATGAATTGATATCTCATTTAATTAATAATTTTCTCTACTTCCAAGGCTATTAATTTATCGAGGTTTTACTGTATTTTTTGTACGGGCTGGACTTGATTCTCAAACTCAATCAAAATTCTCTTCAATTAAGCTATTAATTTCAATCTAATTGAAGAGATGTTTTTTAAGGGTATTTTCATCTTTAATAGAGTATAATAGATGGAAAAGTTGTACAAATATAGTAAATCATCTGGTGATTTTAATGTAAATCACTACTTCCACCAGATAATTATTTAGCTACTTATTCAAAAAAGATTACTGGAAAACTTATTGAAGTTAAAATTGTTGAATTGAAAGAAATTCGAGTTAGAGCATTTTATCAATGGTAGTCAATTACTGGTATTAGATTTGGTGGTGATAATGTGGTTTACTGCTTATAAAGAATTCGAGTTAGGGTTACTTATGAAGGTTGTTGTATTTAATATGTGAAATTACATATTGACCCATTTTTATTTATTTTGTGTAGTTACAAAAATACCCCCAAATTGAATGAATTTCTCTTCAATTAATTTATCAATTTCAGCATAATTGAAAAGATATAGTAAAACCTCGATAAGATAATACCCGATAAATTAATTATCTCCTTTAAATAATATTTTTGGCTGGTCCCAACTTGGGCATATGTTGATAAATTAATATTTCGGTAAATTTATTAGATAATTAATACATTTTAGAAAAATCCTTGAAGGCCCAACTAATATATAAATTAATATTTTTTTGATATACAAATATATTTTATATTTTTTTATAATGAAAGTCAATTATTGTTTTTTTTTTCTCAAAATTGATTTTGGTTTGAACCTCGTCTCTAAATTTTTGTAGTGTGATGAGTTGATCTGGTGTTGTATTTTGTATTGGAAGAAGAAATTATTCCAATATCATTATCGATTTTAGTGTTTCTATTAATTTATCGAAGTTTTACTGTATTTTAATTATGCTTGTGATTTGGTCCAACTGGGTACGGGCTGGACTTGATTATACTTGGGATTGGGTATTCTTTTAATTTTTTTTATTGGGCTTAATTATTCCCATGGTCTAATTGGGCTTAATTATATCTGTGGTGGTCCACTTTTGCCTAATTACAAATATACCCAAACTTAATCAAAATTCTCTTCAATTAGGCTATCAATTTCAGTCTTATTGATAGCCTAATTGAAGAGATATTTTCTTAGGGGTATTTTCTGCTTTAATATAGTATAATAGATGTAACAAACAATATTGGTGCAAATAGCATAAAATAGTGGAGGTAGAGGAATGAACACTCGGAAATACAAGGCAATCTCATCAACCTCAAAGCCACTGTGTGATATTTTACTCTCTACTATTAAACATTAATAATGGAAATCTAGCTGTTATTCGGTACATTTTCGGTATGGTGTATTACGGTACATTTGCTTGTACACCACATAATCTTCCACGTGGGCTCAAGTGAAAACTTGCTACCGGTTAGTCTAAAAACTAAAATTTGCTCTTATTGTTTCTTGAATTTTGTCATCCATATAGCAATTTTGTCATCTATATAGCAATTTTGTCATCCATATAACAATTTTGTCATCCATACAACTGCCACCTGTATGTTTGACTGAAAAACTAAGAGCATTCCCAATGGAGGGTGGATTTTGGAGGTGGGGTGGATAAATCCACCTTGTAGACAAAAAGAGCTTCCCAAGGGGAGGTGGATTTCGGAGGTGGGCTGCCCACAGGTGGATTTGAAGGTGGATAAATCCACCTTCAAATCCACCTGTGGGTGGTAGAACCGGACGGCATGTTACATGCCGTCCGTTTGTTTTTTTAAGTTTTAAGTAGTGTTTTACTGTTTTAAAATTTTTGGACTCTCGGACGGCATGTTACATACCGTCCGTTTGTTTTTTTAAGTTTTAAGTAGTGTTTTAAAATTTTTGGACTCTCGGACGGCATGTGACATGCCGTCTCCCTATTTTTTTGCAAAAAAAAATGGGACGGCATGTGACATGCCGTCCGGATTTTTAAAAAAATCCACTTTCTATACCAAAGAGTCCACTCTGCGTTGGGAAACTACCACCCAAGTGCAAATACACCTCTCTCTTTGAGGTGGATTTTGCCTAGGTGGACCTACGTGGAGGTGGATTTATCCACCCTCCATTGGGAATGCTCTAAAAGAAACAATAAAAATTGCATAACGGTTACCAAGTTGTCCTAGTCACATTGTGTGGTCGAAAATGCTGCTCGCACCGTAATGTACTGAGTTAAAATGTATTGAATAAATGGCTATGGAAATCTACTAAACCTAAGTGAACTTTTTTCCCAAATAACATTGATACAGTAAAAGATGATGTGGGTGTATTGAGTAAACATTGTGGATGTAAATAAGATCATTCATGGGCTCATTCATCAACCCCCAAGGCCCAAAACATACTGATAATAAAACCGTATATCTTCAAACAAAGACTTATTCGTGATTCCGTTCATCACTAACCAAAGTACGAATCCGATTCATCGACATTGACAGCAAACATCATATCCTTTTCTTTCCAAAAATACCCCCAACCTGCAAAAATAAACAATCATCAGAAAGGTTATTCCGTCATTTTACAATACCAACATCCATTGCAGACAAACTCAGCAGAATTTCCTCTCTCTTTCTTTCTTTCCCTCTGACTCTCCGTCCAAGTTCCAACGAAGAAACAAATTTTCATGTTTTTTTTTTCTCAATTTTTTTAAAAAAAAGTGAAGAAAAGTCAAAATTAAAAATGAAGAAAGACCAAGCCGAGCCGATCATGACTCTAACCGGCGCAAACGTCGGTCCAAACTTTATCTACCGGCGTTATTCAACTACTACTACTACATCTGACCGTACTCGCACATGCCAACTCACGCGCCTTTCTCTTCCCGATTCATCGCCGTTACGTTACTTCTCATACCACCGACGCCTTTCTCTCTCTCTCTCTCTCTTAAAAAAGCAAAACCCTAACCCTAATTCTACCTAACTAACAAACAGCAATGGACGGAGAAACACAAACACCGCCACCACTATCATCACAACCACCACCACCACCACCGACAAGAACGCCGTTACCAATTCGTGAAGATTGTTGGAGTGAAGAACAATCAGCAACTTTAATTGAAGCATGGGGAGAAAGACATTTAGAGTTAAATCGAGGTAATTTAAGACAAAAACATTGGCAAGAAGTTGCTGATGCTGTTAATGATCGACATGGTTCTTCTATTAAAAAAGCTAGAAGAACTGATGTTCAATGTAAGAATCGAATTGATACTTTAAAGAAGAAATATAAAGTTGAAAAAGCTAAGATTTTAGCTTCTTCTGGTACTTTTATAAGTAAATGGCCTTTTTATTCTCGTCTTGATATGTTAATTGGTCCTAATGGTTCTAATAAGAAACAACAACAACATCTTGCTTTACCTGCACCACCACTTCCACCACCACCACCACAATTGATGTCACCATCTTCAAATTCACCTCCTTTAGCTTTACCTTTACCTTATCATCGAAGAACAACACCTTCTTCATCATTACCACATGCTACTGTTGTGCCTGTTGCGCCTAGATCGAAAAGACCTGCTCCTAATCCTATACCAATTGGAATTGATGATTCTTGTTTTAGAAGGAATTATTCTGCTGTTGCAGCAGCTGCAGCTGCTTCATCAGATTCTGAATCATCGAGATCGAGTGAAGAAGAGAGTAGAAGGAAAGATGAGGAAGTTGATGGTGTTAAGGAATTAGCACAAGCTATAACTAAATTTGGGGAAATTTATGAGAAAGTTGAACAAGTTAAGCAAAGACAAATGGTTGAATTGGAAAAACAAAGGATGGAGTTTATGAAGAATTTGGAGTTTCAAAGGATGCAGCTTTTTATGGATTGGCAAGTTCAGCTTGAGAAGATTAAACGTTCTAAGAGATCTACTGCATCTGGTGAGCATTTTTATTCTTGTCTAATATGATTTTAATATTTGGTTATTTTCTTTCCACTTTTGCGCAAGACTTGTTTAGAAAGGTTTTTTCACATATATGTTATAATATTTCTGTGAATTATTGGCATAAAGTTTGTATCTTTATTGTAGATTTGATTACATTGTTCTTTTAAGACCTCAGATTTGATTGCTGTGTGTTCTTCTTGCAATGAAACTTTATGTAAAAGATTTGATGAGCTTGGATGTTCATTTTTGTATTTCTGTTTTGACTTTGTACTTGAATATAGACATTTTATATTGAGCATTTTTATGAGACCAGTAGATATTTAGAGTGGACAGATGGGGGTGTTTTATTATTTACAGTAGAGAAAGGTCATACATTGAGTACATCACAGATTCATCAAACCCCGAGGCTTCATTGATAAAGCACATTTAGGCATCTGATTCTAGAAATGGGGATGAAAGTCAAATGAAATTTAGGCTCTGCGATTCATTGCAATCAAAGAAGGTTATGAGAAAATTGCAGTTTCTCTATGATGCACTGATGTAGTCTATTGTACCTGTGAGGGTACCCTTTTACAATCTTTTTGCTATTTATATTACACCATAGGTCTCTACATACCTGTACATATTTCAGTGGTGGTTATTTAAAAAGATATAAGATCATGGGTTTCTATCATAGATATGAGGTTTTTCTTAACCTGCTGAATTGTTGTAGTGAAATCCGATAAATATACTAGTGGATGTATCATGGAATGCTAAAACAACATATAAAGAATATTATAGTAGAACTTTTTGGTCACGAGTTTTGTTAAATTGCAGCACAATGAGTATATACAAATGGACTTTCTTCTTAAAACCCCAATCTTCTCGTGCAAGTTGGTTACTTGGTTTAGATTGTTTGAAAGCTAAATGTCCCAACTCCAACTAACATGCTTAAGGCTGATGCTTGCTGAATAAATACTATAAATTAAACTGAGGGCAAGCCAACTTAAATACCAATAATTTCTGAGTATAGTCAGTTTTGAGTTGGGCGAAAATTCCAGCATGGGAATATGATTAGTGGAGATCTTGACAACATCTCCACCGATCTACACTTTCATGGGGATCTAAGATGTAGTCCTGATTGTTTGAGTAGTCTGGTACATCAAGTATGTTATATGATGGAGTCTAAAGTAACGAAGCTCTAACTCTAGTAGTGGAGTTGTCTTAGCTGACTATGTTTGTTGTATATCACTATCCAGCACAGTGCACTCAATGATTACAAAGTAGAATTTTGTCGAATGTTTCTTAGACCAGTTGGAATTTTTTTTCTGGTTGAATGTATTGGTCAATTATGGCTATTTTTCAATTCTTGGCGCTCGAGAACAACATTGAAGACGGAGATGATAAGAAATTTACCTTGGTGACAGATGTTCTATGGGTCCAAAAGACCAGATGTATTGGTCAGTGCACAACTGCATTGATTTGCTTATCTAGTTTTGAGGTTTTTCAGTTGGTTTCTCAAGTCCCCTGCGTCTAGGCATCCTGTTATAATACTTTTTCAGCCCCGATCACATACTTAGCAGAGCTACTAGCGGCTCAACGTAATTTGTGACCCCAAGCAGACTCGAAAAGCCCATAATGAGTAACAACACAAACTTAAACGTGGTGAGATTTACAATTGAGAAATTAAGAAAATTAAACATGGAGAATGAGTGAGAGCCATAGAGCAAAGGAGCAGAACCAAGGAAATATGAATAATTTTTCATGCACATAGTAGTTGTTCTATTTATATAAGTTTTTTTATTTGATTAATACAAGAAACTAAAAAGTTCTAACTTTAGAAGGGAAAAGGCGTATTAATATCTCTTTTTTCAGAAGTTGTTTAACTAACCTGCAAACGTGTGGCGCTTTTTTTTCGCAATGAGACTTTAGGCCCCTGCCGTAGCTGCCTAAAGGGTAGAGCTGGCACTAAATGGAGTCTCCATCTCTATAACAGTGGCAACAAAACATGATAGAGATTCTCTTTGTATTGAGAACATACTTAGTGGTGATAATAAGCTCTAGGCACATACACCGTGAAGTACACTTTTTAATGTCAATTGATTCCTTGTCTTTATTTATTGAAAAAATGTGCACAAGACTATGAGATGGATACATGCCCAAAAGATTAGTTGGCCACTAAATTGAAGTCAACACCATATATGAAGAATTTGGCATTTAAGTTTACTGATTTGATTTATGATGTTGTAACATGGCTTATCGTTATATACGATTATTGCGTAATAGTTTTTATCTGTTTTTTATTTGACTCCTGAGAAAAGTTGACAAGTTGTCCTCGTTCATTGTGATTGTGTTTCTCTCTTCTTATGTCTGACTGCAAGAATTCCCATAGTTTATGGCATTCTTACATACAGAGTAGTTTCTTCGTTGGATATGCCATGAGAAAAGTAGTAATATGTCTTTTTCCATCATTATTGTGTTTCTCTGTTTGTATGTATTCCTGCAGAAAATTTCTGTATCTGGTTATACAGTTACTCGCTTAGATTTTTCAGTTTGGACTATGTTTTCATTTTATTGGTCAAGGCAAATGGCATTATATTAGAGTATCAGTCAAAAACAGTGAAATGTCAGCATGGAATTTTTTTCTTATACATTCCATGTGTTGGTTGAAGGTGTAATTTGTTGTTAGTGGGAGATTCATCAGGTTCATTGATCATGGTTCTTAGTTTAAAGAAAGTTTTATCATCATTAATGTTAGGGAATTGGACATACCGAGTAGGTATTTTCAATGACGAGTAAATGACAAAGTCAGAGATCAGATGGTGACTTAAGAGTTAAGAGTCTGATTGTATTTATCAAAATGAAATTCTACTACTGGAATCATAAATACTGTCTGCTGACTACAAATTTTTGTATGTTTGTCATTTTATTCTGATTGCTTTGTTCGTATGTATTTCTGCATCAAGGATGCACTATTTGGCTCTGTATTGACCCACACAGATGTGCATGTTGGTCCAAGTTTCAAATTTGGATATTGAAATGGTTCATCAGGTTGATTGGTTCAAAATTTCTGGGATTCTTACATAGTGGTCTTTGGAAGTCTGTTAGAAGTATGGACTTTGGGATTTTTACATTATATAAAATAGTTTATTAGAAATACAAATGCATTTGCATTTTGTCATTTAATCTTATTTTTAGGTATGTATATATACAATTGCATAAAATTTTCTGGTGGTATTATTGCTCAATTAGATTTTGTGTTGTCTTGATGTTTCTTACTGTAGAAATAAGTTTCTTATGAAATCCTGCATTTTGATTTTGTAGATGTTTATGGCTAGCCATGTCGGAGAAGAACATTTTGACTGACGGAGCTCAATCAATGTGGCATCTGATTTCTAATTTACTCTGCTCAGCTTTTAGCCAAGCCATTGGAAGAAGAGAATGTCGAGAGAAGTGTGCCAGGGAAATTCCCATAACATTGTATACAACCAGTAATAATTTAGAGAGTATTTAATGATCGAGGAACATCTTTATTGTTACAGTTGTTGTATGGACATATAACTCCAACATTGTCCGATTATGTAACTTCTATATCCTGCTTTTCTTTTGTCCTGGTCAATGCAGCTTAGAGTTTAACCGGATGTTATGTTTTTCCCGACAGAAGGCAATTGTTTTTCCTGTGAACATCGTCACACGGTGGAACACATTTTTCTAATGTTTGCTAGATTTTGGTGATTGCTTTGCTATTGCCAAAGTCTGTATATTCCCAAGATATTTACGGCATCTTGGACCTTACAGCTAGTAGAGGTACAGAAACTGTGGCATGGCCTATCTCTTGCCTTCTTTGCATTTTACAAAATTGCTTTTACTATGTACATTCCATGCCAAAAGTTCTATATTAATAGTGCTGTTTGGTACCCCCAAGGTCCTCTGAATGGGTTGTTTTTACTTTTGCTTTGCCACAAGCTGCCGTGAATCTGTGTAAATTTGAGGTAACAATTATTCTAATATCCTAGTCATGTTGAATTAGTAGTTGTTAAAGCCTCCAAAAGGCACGAGATTGTTAGTCTATGGTGTTGGTTCTTTCCCTGGGTGGATTTGTGGATGCATTTTCTTCATCTCCTCACCCTTCAGGTGCAGGCCCGAATGTAAGTACATGTGCCCTACGATGCAAGCCACTGGTAGGGTACAACACTACAGCCATCTGACCCAATACCATTATCTGCTCAAGGCCTCTAAAATCTGTATGATTACGCTGGTCACCATGGAACAAGCAATATTGGAGATTCCATACAACTGAGAAATTTATTTCACCATTTCCTTCTACTCTACGGAACCTGCTACTTCAAAAAAGCAATTGCTACATACATTGTGCCCAAACTGTGTTTTGCATTTTTGCTCCCCATGGCTACTCTCTGTGAGGGAAGACACCTTGGAAGAAAGTCTTTTGAGAGGCAAGGCTTACCCATCGAAGACTATAATGGCCATGCTTTACATAAATTACATTGCAGGAATGCAGCTACTATTATACTTTTGCCTCAGTAACTTTGTGTAATAGGGGCAGCACATACATGGCAGATATAAACTACTATTAGAGATGGAACATGGACAACTCATGAAAGCAAGAAACAATTTCAAAAGATCAAAAGCACGGACTGACTAGCAATGTTGTCTCTTTCCTAACAAAAAAACAGACGCAGAAAAAACATGCTGGCAAGAATACTTGGCTTGATTAGTGAACTGGAATTCTTCTCCATCATAACAAAAAAAAAAAAAAAGACGCAGAAAAAACATGCTGGCAAGAATACTTGGCTTGATTAGTGAACTGGAATTCTTCTCCATCATGCACACTTAAGTTGGCTGCTTCTTTAGCTAAAAACATACCATTTTCAAATTGTACTGTGATTCCACCTAGTACTTTTGATCATGATGTTATTAGGACTATTGTCAGATAATAGAGATGACAAACTGGGAAAGAAACACCAAGGATGTAAGTGATGTTAGGACTATTATTGTTAGAGGTGACAAAGTGGGAAAGAAATACCCAAGAATGTGACTGAACTTTTTGCTTATTAAAATAACGGAACCAAGTAGGCCTGTAGGGGACCTCAGTAACTGATGTGCAAGCCACATTCTGTTCATCGAGAGCATAAAATTAAACCTGCATGATCATCACAAAGTATAGTTGATTACTTGATGAAATGATACACCTACAAACAATGTTGGACTCAGCCATCATGCATACAGACACACTGCTGGTGATTCAGAAAAAGGATATAAGTTGTAGTGAGCAGAAATTCAATACATAAGCATAAAAACTGATAAAATGCAGAAAGCGTTTTACAATGTGCCATGGTACTGAAAATATCAATGGCAAAAGTTTAGCAGAGTAGAGACCAAGTTGATACAAAGCTACAAATGAAGTGGAACTGTCAGGCTTTTACAACATTGGCCTTTACAACCATTCCTTCAATCAGATGGCTTGTAAGATGGTCCTGCACCAAATAGAAGTAAACTTTTATGTCAGAAATTTCAAACACACAGACAATACTTATCATAAACTCCTAGTTAATCAATCAGTTGATCATGAGTAGTCATCTATGCTATACCGTAGTTTCTACAGGCAATCCTTATATGAAAAAACACCCCTAGTTGATCAGCATTGGCTCATGTAAACATTGACTTAACAACGAGGAGATTGTAGGAAGGAAGCAATTCTATTCATGTTCTGAAATGGCATGACATCATTAAAACAAATCAAAATTCATTAGCCTAAGAATAATGTAAGCGTTCAACTAGAAGATATGTTTGAAATAAAAACAATCTATCCTCCTCTATGAGGATGGTAGTAGTTGAAGCCTTCAGCCTCTTTGTACAACTAATAGACTACTAAAGTACACTGCACACCCTCTCCTTGGTGAAACATCGTTCTTTAAGAATGCAGGCTCATAGGTTCTTAGCATGATATCAGAGCGGGTTAATCCATGGATGGTCTCTGGAAAACTGTAGTATAACATAGCTCACTACACTAATTAATCCTTTCCACAGACTCTTGGGTTTTCTAATGCTAATTTGATGTTTTGACTAAAACACGTGAACGTTGGAATTTGATTTCATTGGGTGACCTAATATGTCGTTGAGCCAGAAGAAATAGCTTCCCTTGGTATACCATGTTAAATTTTAAGCATCGACTCAAAACGAATTGGCAGCAAGTCTAGTAGCCCTTGGAACTTATATATGTATAGCAATGTCGCATATTGTAGACAACAGAATAGCATGGATCTTAGTTTTGGGGCCGTTACTTGCACTAGAAAGGCCACACATCTGTGAAAGGGGATTAAAAATGATGGAATGGAAGCCCCCCATTGCAATAACTTGAGAAAATCCTGATTCTACTTACTCCAGAATTCAATGACTGATTCAATGAGATGGAAGTAGTTCAGGCTACATTAGTGCATTTGGCTGTAACTGAATCTTATTTGTATCTCATGTAGGGCTATGATATTCATCTCAACATATACTAAAAGATAAAACAATACAATTTTCTTTGCATTGATTGGAAATGACAAATGAGTATGACATTTTTGTCTGTCACTAAACTAACAAATATAAATAAAATGAAAAAAGAATATATAAAGGAAACATATAAAGAATATCAAATGATCAATATATATCTCATCAAAATATATCACATTTGTTTTATGCACATATGTAATTAGACTATTTTTCTCAAGAACTGAAATCTATTTGAAATGAAATTACAAGTAGCATAATGCAGTTCACTACTGTAAAAGCAAAGGGCCTGCAATACATTTTATAAGTACGTATATGTAACCTACAACAAAAATTCTGAAAGATTTCTTTTTGATCTTTAGGGTAATAACTCTCCCCACCTCACCTCTAAGGCATCACTATCCTCACATCAATCTGTGCAAATAAGCATATGAACAGACGAACAGTCTTTGCCAAAACAATGAATGATAAAATATAAAAAAGAATATGTCATATATTCCATCCATAGGGAGCAAAAAATCGTGCAGAATCCTAAAAGGCCCAAATCTATGAAAAAGTGACATGATAGTGAGATATATATTAAACAAGATGTCAATATTCACTGTTACGTAGCTTGCATGAGAGAGAGGCTGTGTGTGTTCTTCCATCATCACCATTGCCTGTATTATTTGCAGTGAGTAATGATTTATTTAGGTAACACTGTTCTTCTTCCTACTCGATCCATATGATCTCATGTTTTCAAGTTACATATGACATTATAAACTTCTAAGCTAAGCATTATATTGTTTCTAACATTTAAACATTACTGAGTGTGAGTGATCATTTTCAATTACATATACAGTTTGTTAATGAATTATGAATAGTATTTGCCCCCACATGTTCTAATCGAAATTAGGGTTTTTCGACAATGTTGCACTAGGGTTGATAGTGATGAAATTATATTGTTTAGTTAGCTAGGGCTGTGAATAATTATTAATTGAATAGAATTGAAGAATCTAGCTAGGGTTTATTGTGGACAAAATTGAAGATTATATTTTGTCTCACATCTCAGTGTAATTCGGTACAAGATTACTATTTGCAATTATTCATCACTGCCTAATTCTTATGATCCAGACCATGGTTTCTATCGAATTATTGGTATTCTATGCCATCTGCGTCTTGTGTACTAATGAGATGATCATCATATCTTGATGATCTATTAGATCTATTATGTAAGTAGTCCATTTTTTTGTTCAAAATTCTAACTATAATAAATGAAAAATTACCAGGCTTAATTCATCAAGAAGCTGGAAGAATCAAGATGACTGCATAGAATGATCAGAACCATCGGCACCCTTGTTCTCAACTTTCTTCTTCTTTTTCTTCTTGTAAGGAATCCCTCTGGCTTTAGCTTGAGACTCCCTAACCTCGCGCAAATAAACCCGAATAGTACCACTACCAAAAGGGTTTGTCTCTGGAGATCCACCATTTTCTTCATAGGCAGCACGAAGGCGACCGATGAGAGCATCTAAGCTTCCCCAAGCTTGCTTAAGTGGGCATGTGCATGGTGCAGGTGGTTCTGGTTGACCATAAAAGATACATCCATGTAAGTGAACTTTTGTCTTTCCAAACTGATCAAGGTACCGAAGAAATTCAAGTACATGGCTGTAGTTGCACTGTGATAGTGAAACTGGGGGTCTCTGGTTCTTCAAGTACTGACCAAAAGTATTCCAGTCTCTCCTTTTCTGCGACTCATAACGGCTTAAAGGAGCTGGTTCACTAGCTGGCCTCGAAGACGATCCTTCAGCGATCTGTTTTCCTCTGTCATTCGACATCAAGATTGGTTATTTCTGGCTGTGTATGTGGAAATGGAGGTGAAGATGAAGGTGAAGATGAAGGTGAAGGTGAAGGTGAAGGTGAAGGTGAAGGAATAATAGGAGTTCAATGGAGAAAAATGTACACTATATCACATCTTGGAGTTTATTGAAGAGACCTACCATGGGCCCCTTATGAAGGGTGCTTTCATTCACTTTATTTTCTTCTTTCTCATTATTATCTTTTCTTAATTGTGCCATTAGCTTTGGATTATGTTTGAATTACTGTATGATTACTAATCCTCGTATGCCATCATCAGTGTAATTATTTACCTTTTCATTTGACTAATTACTACTACATACATTACCAAACCTCATTGGTGATTCAATACAGACTGAAAATGAGAAACACACTATAAACTGTAAAAAGTGGAGGACTAAATAACGCCCTATAAACTGCGCTGATCCTTACGTTAGGAGGTCCATTTAGAGTCAGGTGGAACTTAAACTCGTGTCTGTCTCCTTTTTCCTTTTTTAATTTTCTGTCTGTCCGTTTTTTTTTTTGTTTTTTGAAATCCTTCTTCTTTTCTCTTGCCCTCTCTTCCCCTAACGTTGGTCTCCACCATATCACGGTTCTATATTTAGTAAGAACTTGATATTTGATTAGGCAACCTCACTTTAATAAGCTGGTTTTTTAAAGATTCAGACCTAGGTGTAGTTGACACCTAGAGCCTAGCTAAGTCGTAGAGCTTAATTTTCTTGAGTGTTTAGCTAGATGTGGTTGAAAATTAATTTTTTGATCGATATAATTACTATCACCATCTCCATCTCCATCTCCATCTCCATCTCCACTACTGCTAATGCTCAATAATTCTAATTGTTATCCCACTGTATAGTAGTGCTGTTTTTGTTGTTGTTCTCATTGGCCTCGTCATGATTTCTTTTCAGAATTTTGGTAGTTTGAGGTTTATGATTATAAATATCTGGTATTCTCCCAAAACAGCGGCACATTTTGTTTCGCTCACGGTAGGTTTTTTTCATATATGAAAGACAATGTTACATGATTTTCACCATTACTGGCCTGACTGACATGACACTGGTAATGATATGCACCCAATTAGATACACGAAGCGCAATTTTATCTACTCCTCCTCCTTCCCCAGTAAATAATGTGTATGGGTCCATGCATGATCAACTGAATGGATGTTTGTATCAACAGTTATGAATTAATCATGCAATGTAAATGACAGTATATATATAGATCATTATTCATTAGTAATACATTGTTTAGGATATATTTCAAACCTGTCATTATATGTTTATCAAAATCAGATCCGATTGTGAGTTGTGACAAATATTAATTAATTAAAAATGGATTAAGTGGTGCAATATAATAGCATTCCTAAATCATAGTATTGTCTGGAATAAATATTCTGAGTGGCCAATGTTGGACACTGAAATTCAAATTTGATTTATTGAAAAGTTTTTAATTATACATCTGTTTAAATAATACTCCATTTAACAATGTTAAAGCAAAATGCTGGTGTCAGCTGAGCTCAATTGGTAAAAACTTTGGGAATTTGATCCAACGTCAACATTACCAGAGTTACTGATCTAAATTGATAAAGTGATACCGTAACTATGGAGTTCGATTCCCGCCAACATTACCGAGTTACTGATCTCAAGTACTAGTGTCAGCTGAGCTCAAATTGTAAAAATTTTGGGTAAAAATATTAGAAGAGATCCAACCCCGCCAGCATTACGAGTTACTGATCCATCTCATAAGAAACAATCTTGCTACTATATAATATAATGGAATGTGCCATTCTGGCATGAAGCTAGAGATGAATTGTTTAGGACACCTGAAGACATATACTATCTGTGCACCTCATATGGTCCTAGCCTTTATTATGTTTTCCAGTTGTACTACTGTATCTTTGACTGTCCTTAGAATTGAGTGTCACCCTCACCTCTTCTTCTCTATTTTCCTTTTATTGATGAGCAAGTACTAGACATAAGACATCTCACATCTGAGCACCATATTGGGCATTGATTCCCTGCTAAAAATAGTGCACACATGCATGTTTTTGTTTTCATGTGGATGAGATCTCAGACCCTTTAAATGGTATATGTACTTTTTTCTAGCTAGACACACATGCAACAGAAGACCCAATGGACACTACAACTACAGCTGTGGAGGAAAACTGGAAAAGAGTGGGACATTAGTAAAAACTTAATGATCTTAGGCTCAGCTGTGAAAAAAAGCACAAAGTGATTAAGGTCATAAGGTGACAATGCAGAGGTAAGGTTTATTAGAATTGTCTAATCCATGGTGGTCTATGGTGTCAATAAGATCATCATAACATGATTAAGGGTTAGTTATTCACCATGTTTTACGCGATTGCGATACTAGGCCCAAATGACAGGATTTGTACACCAGATGATCGATGTTGGTACACTTGAAAAGGGTTGCAGTGAAGCCTCAAGGAAGACCCTAATATAAAGATGATATGTTAAGATGATGGTCAAGAGTTATTTTCTATGTTAAAGTCATTTAATTTAGATGCTCATTTCTAGGCTTTAAGAACAACATAGTACATGAAAGGGTCCTCCTCTTCTTAAAACAAATTCCACTTGATACAAACAAGATCTAGCAAATAGTATAAAAATGAATTAAAGCTTAGACGACCAACTCAAGCTCCATATAATGAGACTATGCAGTATGCACAGATGATCATAAGTCCCACCTACTGTCTTGTCACACGTGGTTGTGTTAGCTTTCTTTATGGTGACTTGTGACATTGAGAGAGAGAGAGAGAGAGAGAGAGAGAGAGAGGCTAAATGGCATATTCAGAAGCAGTGTAATGTGAATATGGTTGGTTTGATTAGGTCATTGTAAGAGTTGTGCATGTATTGTTGTGAGAAAGGGGTCTGTACCGACAGTTGGATAAGACTCCGTACAATTGTACCTTTGTAGTCTTTATGATTCTCAAGTTCCTTCATTCATCTATCTGTGATATTTAGGCAAATAATAGGTTGGGGGGAACTTGCAGTTGCAGACTAATATTACAACTTAGAAGGTGGGGACTGGGGACTGGGGACTGGGGACTGGGGAGGTGAGGTGGGGTGGGGAGGTTTTTCCATGTTTTACATTACACTCCTAGTCTCCTGTAGTCCTGTACCTTTTACTTTGAGAAATTATGGCCTTAAACTTAAAAGAACTGTATCAGTATATGTATATACAACTTACAATGTATTACAACAGTTCTATATGTACTATAGTTCTATATATCTTTTAAAAAGTCGATCACTATTACTATTGGTGACATTGTTCTTCATCTTCCCTAGAGCACAGATCGAGCAGGTGCACCAATAATGTTTGCTATTAACCACTGGACACCTGGACTGGAGTGTATCACTTTGGGCTGCGCTGGGCCTTGGATCAAATGTGACGTGACAGTCCCGATGGGTTAACCTCCAGAATCGTTCTAGGCGAGTTTGGGCTGAATTGCAAGCAAGTACTATACACATCTCAAGTACCAACTCAAAAGTTTGGGTTTTTAACGCACGAATGAGCCTGTGGCTTAATGGTAGCACCCCTCTCACAAAGTGGAGAGGTCATGGGTTCGAAACACGTCAACAACTGATTGTTGATATAAATTTCCACACGTAATTTAATGGGGTAAGGGTCCTATAACCCTGTTTACTGATAAAAAAAAAAAAGCCGTTGCCGGGGATCAAACCCAAGTCACCCGCGTGACAGGCGGGAATACTCACCACTATACTACAACGACTTTGTTTCCTAAGCACATTGCTACATGCTCATATTTCTCAGGGATGTATGTTTAACATTATTATGGAGGCCCATGACCTGCATTCAATGTGACTTCTAATTGGTTTTGAAGTTTGATTTCCCTTCTAATAAATTTTAGAGAAAGTCTGCTTCAAGGATAATTATTATTACTGACTTACTGTAATACTGTGCATAGCAGAGTAGCAAACTCAATACAAACAAACACACATCACATGGTTTTGTTCTTGGATTCAGAAAACAACAACCCACACCTAGTTTTGGTTTTGCTTGTTGGTGCCATCAACATTTTGGACTGTTCTTTA
Organism: Aquilegia eximia; assembly: GCA_023053565.1. Lineage (NCBI taxonomy): Eukaryota > Viridiplantae > Streptophyta > Magnoliopsida > Ranunculales > Ranunculaceae > Aquilegia > Aquilegia eximia. The sequence goes on from JALIGU010000001.1 coordinate 14,513,280, forward strand.
ATCTTTATTATTAAATTGCATCATATTAGCTACTTTAATACTAATATGATCAACTTTTAAGAGGCTTGGGGTTGCTCTCTAGAAAGTAGAAACATATTATATAGCAACTAGGTTTGCTTTCATTAGTATTATATTCTTTAGTAATGATGATATCCAGGTCACAGTCAAATAAGGCGTTTTCAAGTCTATACTGCTCATATGGCTATCCACAAAACGTGTTCATCTTAGTACAAAAAAGCTTCATTCATTTCCTTTCTATATATATATATATATATACGAACCTAGTTGTGCTCTTCATTCCACACAACTTAACACAGCAGACAATGTCTACTTCTACACATTCATTTATGTTTTCTTGCATTTTCATTTTTATTACCTTATCTTTTGTAGCTCAAGCTATTGTTCCTGCATCAGAGACTTTCAAATACATCAATCAAGGTGAATTTGGTGAATATTTAGTCGAATATGGTGCAAATTATCGCGTTTTATCTCCTTACGCATTTCCATTCCAGCTTTGTTTCTATAACACAACTCCTAATGCATTTATCCTTAGTGTACGTATGGGAAACCGGCATTCTGAGTCCATCATGAGGTGGGTTTGGGATGCTAATAGGGGTAATCCTGTTCGCGAAAATGCCACTCTTACATTTGGTACTGATGGCAATCTAGTCCTTGCAGATGCTAATGGGCGAGTTGCTTGGCAAACTGGTACTGCCAACAAGGGTGTTGTTGGCTTAAAACTTCTATCCAATGGGAATCTTGTTTTACAAGACAATCGAGGTAGGTTCCTGTGGCAAAGCTTTGATTACCCTACTGATACTCTATTAGTGGGTCAAGCACTGCGTCTAAGTGGTCCAAGCAAGTTTGTTAGTCGAGTGTCAGATGTGGATGGATCAGAAGGACCATACAGCTTTGTTTTGGACAAAAACAGAATTGCCTTGTATCTTAAGAGCAAAAACTCTGCAAAACCTTTACTGTACTACATAGCTTATGATTTTCCACCAAAACAAGGAATAAATGCAGTGGTGTTCAACAGTGAGCCAGCAAATGAAGGGTTCGCGTCTAAATTAGGATACGATTTATATGTGGGCAACTCGTCTGTTGCATTGATTTTTGTGGGTAGGCCAAAATACAATAGTACCTTATCAATGCTTCGATTGGAATCAGACGGTAATCTTAAGGTTTATACTTACAATGACAAGGTGGATTGGGGTGCATGGGAAGTTACTTACAGCGCCTTCGACAAAGATGGTGTATATGGTGTAAGTGAATGCAAATTGCCTTCAAGATGTGGGTCATTAGGTGTTTGTGAAGATAGTCAGTGTGTTGCTTGTCCAAGACTGATAGAATATATGCAAATCTTTATTATGTAGTAGGTAGTAGGTGTATATTTCATTTCCTTAATTATAGCATAGGATATTTCCAATGTACATGTATATATAACTGATGAATGTGAATGTAAAGGACACGGAGTTATCTTTCTTCATGGTATCAAAGACCAGGGCGACTTCTTCTTCAAGTCACTCTCTTCCGCTGTCCCCTAGTGGTTCTACGCCCGGCTCTCCTCCGTTAACTCCCCCCTTACCTTCAGCCATTATGTCTACCCCCCCTCCCCCCCCCCTCAATCTTCTTTTCACCCTGCTCTTGCTGTCTCAAGCATCAAGAACCACATCTCAATTACTCTTGAGATGGAAAATGTCCAATATGCGACGTGGGCGGAACTCTTCAAAATTCATGCTCGTTCTCATAGGGTTCTCGATCATATCATTCCACCAGAAAAAGGCAAAGAAAAAGTGTTGGCTACTGATGGAGAGAAGGAATTATGGTCGACCCTAGATGCTACAGTTCTTCAGTGGATCTATGCAACAATTTCTACAGATCTACTGCACACCATTCTTGAACCCGACTCCACGGCAATGGAGGCTTGGAATCGATTGCGTGATATTTTCCAAGACAACCAGAATTCTCGTGCCGTCACACTTGAGCAAGAATTCTCCCATACAAGCATGGAGGATTTTCCCAATGCCTCGGCCTACTGTCAAAAGCTCAAGGTATTATCCGATCAACTCAAGAATGTAGGAGCGCCGGTCTCGAATAGCCGGCTTGTTCTTCAGATGGTGGCGGGGCTCACCGATGCTTATAGTAGTGTTGGCACACTTATTCGCCAAAGCAACCCTCTCCCCCCTTTCTACCAAGCCCGATCAATGCTCACTCTTGAAGAAGCGGGCTTTGCAAAGACAACAGCCACTAGTTCTCGTGTTGCTATGATGGCTGCCACGGCCAGGGAATCAGAAGAACTTCCCTCTTACTCAGACAATGTCTCTCCACACCGCAATACTAGTGGAAAGAAGGGACATACTCCATCTCCACACCGCACTAATGGTGGTAAACATCGTGGTGGTGGCCGTGGCAGGGGTGGCAGCAACAACAGCAGTGGTCGTGGCAGCAGCAACAGTAGTGGTCGTGGCAGTGGCCACCAGCAGCAGTGGCAGCCATGGGCCACTGGACAGCAGCAGCAGTGGCCATGGCCTTTCATGCCATGGGCAGTTCCTCCATGCCCCTATCCCACTACTCCTTGGGTGCGTCCTAACACACAGCAGCGACAGGCCGGGGTTCTTGGACCACGCCCACAACAGGCCTATTCTGCAGTAGCACAGCCCACTCCAACTGACATCGAGGCTGCGATGCACACTCTTGGGCTAAATCCTCCAGATACAAATTGGTACATGGATAGTGCCGCCACCTCTCATATGACATCTGAGCAAGGTACTCTCTCGTCTTATTTTAATTTGAGCAATAATTGTGGTATAACTGATGGTAATGGTCATTCTATTCCAATTCTTGGTTATGGTCACACAAACTTGTCTTCCCCAAACCCACCATTATCCTTAAAAAATGTCCTTCATGCGCCTCAAATTATTAAAAACTTAGTATCTGTTAGGAAATTTACTACTGATAACTGGGTTTCTGTTGACTTTGATCCTTTTGGATTTTCTGTGAAGGATTTTCGGACGGGAATGCGTCTAATGAGATGCGATAGTCGGGGCGAGCTTTATCCCATCACCACCTCCATCACCACTAATCAACCTACCTCACCATCAAATTTTGCAGCTTTAGCACCGTCTTTATGGCATGAACGGTTGGGTCATCCGGGAGCACCTGTTTTTGACTCTCTTCGGCTAAATAAAATTATTGAGTGTAATAAAACTAGTCGTTTTCATGTCTGTCATTCTTGCACTCTTGGAAAACATGTTAAATTGCCTTTTGTTGCTTCAAATTCATGCATTTTTATGCCTTTTGATATTATACATAGTGATCTGTGGACATCTCATGTTTTGAGCTCTTCAGGTCATCGTTATTATATGCTGTTGTTGGATGATTACTCTAATTTTTTATGGACATTTCCGCTATCCAAAAATCTCAGGTTTACTCCACATTTCTCGCTTTTCGAGCCTTCATTCGTACCCAGTTTGAACGGGAAATTAAAAATGTCCAATGTGATAATGGTAGGGAATTTGACAATAAGCCGTTTTGGGAATTTTGTAGAGTGAATGGTTTGTCTTTTCGTCTTTCTTGCCCATATACTTCTTCACAGAATGGGAAAGCTGAACGCAAGATTAGAACTATTAACAACATGGTTCGTACCCTACTTGCCCATGCTTCCTTACCACCTTCGTTTTGGCATCATGCATTGCAAATGGCAACATATGTTTTAAACATTCTTCCAAGTAAACAATTATCCTATCAGTCCCCTCTCCAAATTCTTTATAAGAAAAACCCGTCTTATTCCCATCTCCGAGTGTTCGGTTGTTTGTGCTACCCTCTCCTTCCCTCTACCACTATAAACAAGCTACAAGCCCGGTCCACTCCATGCGTTTTCTTGGGTTACCCATCAAGTCATCGTGGTTACAAATGTTATGATTTATCGTCTAATCGAATCATCCTGAGTCGCCATGTCATATTTGATGAAACCAATTTTCCTTTTGCTCGGCTGCATACTCCTGGGTCTCATATGTATGATTTCGTGGATGAGGGGTTGTCTCCTTATGTGGTCCATCATCTAACCTCCCCAACAGGCTCAACACAGGTCCAACCCATCTCGTCCTCTCCTCACCCAACCTCACCAGTCCATCCAGCCCAAACGCCTCTTCCGCCCGGTTCGCCACTACAACCGGCGTCACCAAGCCCAGTACCGACCCAACCAGCCTCTGTTTCTGCACCTCCGGTTGAGCCTACTCCCACTCCCTCCCACAGACCGGTTACTCGCAGTCAACATGGGATATTTAAGCCCAACAAAAAATATGGCCTTCATACCCAAGTAAATCGATCTCCTCTACCTCGTAACCCTGTGTCAGCCCTTCATGACCCGAATTGGAAAATGGCTATGGATGATGAATATTCTGCTCTTATTAAAAATAAGACGTGGGAGTTGGTACCCCGTCCACCTGATGTTAATGTTATTCGATCTATGTGGATTTTTACTCATAAAGAAAAATCTGATGGTTCTTTTGAGAGGCATAAAGCCCGTCTTGTAGGTGATGGCAAAACTCAACAGGTTGGCGTGGATTGTGGTGAGACGTTTAGTTCGGTAGTCAAACCGGCCACTATTCGTACTGTGCTAAGTCTAGCTCTCTCTAAAGCATGGCCCATTCACCAGCTTGACGTGAAAAATGCTTTCTTACATGGAGAACTTGCAGAAACTATATACATGCATCAGCCTATGGGTTTTCGAGACCCGACCTATCCAGATTATGTCTGTTTATTGAAGAAGTCTTTGTATGGGCTTAAGCAAGCTCCTCGGGCCTGGTACAAGCGGTTTGCAGATTATGTTTCTACTATTGGGTTCTCTCATAGCACATCGGATCATTCCCTCTTCATCTACTGGAAAGGTACTGATATGGCTTACATTCTTTTATATGTGGATGACATTATCTTAACTGCTTCCTCTGATGTTCTGCACAAGTCTATCATGACCCTTCTTGGCTCAGAATTTGCTATGAAGGACTTGGGGCCATTGAGTTATTTCTTGGGTATAGCTGTAACTCGTCATGCAGGTGGTCTATTTTTATCACAGAAGAAGTATGCCGCTGAAATTGTAGAACGTGCTGGCATGTCATCTTGTCACCCATCTCCCACACCGGTCGATACTAAACCGAAGCTAAGTGCTACTTCTAGCACACCATATGCTGATCCATCACATTACCGCAGCCTTGCAGGAGTCCTACAATATCTGACTTTCACAAGACCCGATATATCTTATGCTGTGCAACAGATCTGTTTATTCATGCATAACCCGATGGAGGAACACATGCATGCTCTCAAGCGCATTGTGCGCTACATTAAGGGCACTCTAGATCATGGCTTGCATCTATATCCCTCTTCGACAGCCACTCTCATGTCTTATACCGATGCAGATTGGGGTGGATGTCCGGATACCAGACGCTCTACATCTGGTTATTGTGTTTTTCTTGGTGATAATTTGATCTCTTGGTCCTCTAAACGACAAAGTACTGTGTCTCGTTCTAGTGCAGAAGCCGAGTACCGAGGGGTCGCCAATGTGGTCTCTGAGTCTTGTTGGTTACGCAACCTTTTTCTGGAGCTTCATTGTCCTATTCAAAAAGCGACCTTGGTCTATTGTGATAATGTGAGTGCAATATATCTATCTGGAAATCCAGTTCAACATCAGCGTACTAAGCATATCGAGATGGATATTCATTTTGTTCGCGAGAAGGTAGCTCGTGGGCAGGTTCGCGTCTTCCATGTCCCATCGCGCTTTCAGATTGCAGATATTTTTACAAAAGGTCTTCCTTTGGTTCTATTTGAGGATTTTCGGGACAGTCTCAGCGTAGGACGACCACAAGGGTTGCAGATATTATGTAGTAGGTGTATATTTCATTTCCTTAATTATAGCATATGATATTTCCAATGTACATGTATATATAACTGATGAATGTGAATGTAAAGGACACGGAGTTATCTTCTTTCAAAGACCACAAGGGTTGTTAGGATGGAGTAAGGATTGTGCACCACCAAGACTTCCTCCTTGCAAAGGTGGATCTCAATTTGTAGACTATTATAAAGTTGTGGGTGTAGAACATTTCACTAGTGACTATACACAAGGAGATGGCCCAATGAAGTTAGGTGATTGTAAAGAAAAATGCAGCAAGGATTGTGGATGTTTAGGTTTTTTCTATAGGGAACAATCATCAAAATGCTTGTTGGCTCCTGAGCTTGGTACTTTGACTAAAGTGTCTAACCAAACTCATGTAGCTTACATCAAGATGTCTAAGTAGAATAATGTATGAAATTATTGAAGCTAATGTCATATCATGAAATAAAAATGTTAATCTATCATGTAAATCTATTTCTTCTAAATATTGGGCCCTTATAACAAACAGTATATCAGCCATTGGACCGTAAAATGTCGGCCTTCACTGAGCCCATTGAGTCTGGCTTACTACTTTGCAAGTGCTGGATTCCTGCAGGTCAATCTTTGGTGTTGATTTCAATTCTGCTATTTATTTCTTGTAAATCCCATTTACAAGAAAGATATATATATAGGAAAGATGGTCAATCATTCATAACTTGTGTATGTTAAACTTCTTGAATATGATAATTTTGTATATAAGATAACTAGATAAGCTTGGCATTTACAACAAGGTAAACCAAATTGCTCTTAGCCTTTATAGTAGTGAAGAGGCAAAAAAAACATTATTTTATATGCAACATGATATATTCATTTCATTTGATTAATGGATTACTTCTTCACAACATGGTTTCACAATATCCAGCACATTGTCAGATAACGTGCTCTGTTATCTTTTAAATTGATCAATAGCTTATCCAAATTACAGCTTATATTGGTGATTGACTTATGTAATTTTTTTTTTGCTAAAGGGTAATTTAAATAGATTGACTTATGTAATTTAATACAGTACTAAAGTTCATTCCTTATAAATAGACCATTTTTGTTTGTTGATGTGTTACAGACAAATTAACATGACAACATCACCTTCACATTCGTTTTCTTTTTCCCTCATTTTCTTGTTTATTACTCTTGCCATTGTTGCTCAAGCTGCTGTTCCAGCAGCTAACACTTTCAGATATGTTAATGATGGTCCATTGGGTGAATACATTGTTGAATATTTCGCAGACTATCGTGTTACACCGATTTTTACATTCCCTTCCACAGTTTGTTTCTATAACACAACACCTAATGCATATACACTTGCTATACGGATGGGTGTACGTCAATCTGAATCAATAATGCGGTGGGTTTGGGATGCTAACCGTGGCAACCCAGTTCGTGAAGGTGCAATGCTTACCTTTGGAACCAATGGCAATCTAGTCCTTGCAGATGTTGATGGTCGAATCGCTTGGCAGACAGATACAGCTAATAAGGGTGTTGTTGGCCTTAGTCTTCTTCCTACTGGCAATCTTGTCCTCTATGACAGTCGCAACAGATTTGTTTGGCAAAGCTTCGATTACCCTACGGACACCCTTTTGGTAGGTCAAGCGCTACGTCAAGCTGGTCCTAACAATAAGCTTGTCAGCCGAGTATCCGATAAAGATGGATCAAAAGGAGCTTATAGCTTTATATTGGAAAAGAAAAGAATGGCTTTGTATATGAAGAGTAAGAACTCTCCAAATCCTCTACCATATTACAAATACTTTGAATTTGGGCCACAACAAACCATTACTAGCATTGTGTTCGACAGTCAACCCGAATATGATACAGCCTATGCCTATGAGATAAGATTTGAATTATTTGAAGGCAATGTATCTGCTGGGACTAGTATAGTGGCCAGACCTAAATACAATAGCACCAACTCAATGCTTCGAGTGGGATCTGACGGTAGTTTTAAAGCATACACATACTACGACAAGGTCGATTGGGGGGGATGGGAGATCACATACAGCTTATTTGACCTAGATTATGTGTATGGTGTGAGTGAATGCAAATTACCTACAACATGTACGTGGGTCATTGGGGGTTTGTGAGGATAGTCAATGTGTTGCTTGTCCAACACCAAAGGGCTTGTTAGGCTACAGCAAGACTTGTGCACCACCAACTCTTCCTCCTTGCAAGAATGGTGTCAATAGTAAAAAGTACTACATAGTTGTGGGTGTTGAGCATTTCATGAATGAGTACAACGACGGTGAAGGACCTTTGGACGTCAGTGAGTGCCGAAAGAAGTGTAACAATGACTGTGGATGCTTAGGTTTCTTTTACAAGGAAGAATCATCAAAGTGTTTGATTGCTCCTGAATTAGGCACTTTGACTAAGGTGGCTAATTCATCTCATGTGGCTTACATTTACATCAAGATTGCTAAATAAGTTGAACTTATACTAGCAATGCTGACAAGAAGGTGTTCCTTTGGTGGAATACTCTTCAATTGCCAATTGTAATTCTGTTCATATCTGCTCGCTATCTTACTTCCGTTTGTATTTATTTGTGTCAATATATCAACATTTTTATTATTTGTGAACTTTTAAGTTAATTGTTTTAATTGCAGGTAGGCTTTGAAAGATATTTAATTTGAACAAACCTTGATTTATATTTTGTACCAATTGTTGGATAGTTTCACATTGCTTGGATACTTGGTCAAGTATACCTTTGGGCACCCTCTCCTCGATAAGCCGACTTTAATAGGATGCAGACCCTTGGGTATTTAACACCAATATGGCTTTGCCCTCTAATTAACAATAACCAAGATAGATAGCTGTGGCCTTGTGGCAAACCCGAATTTTGACAGACCTCTTAATTTAGGAGATTGACCACAAAACTGAAACCGGCACTCGGTTGTTTGACATTAATTTTGTGACATTGGATGTCCATGGTTATCTCGCCTTGAGTTCATTGTTAGGAAAACCTCGGTGTACGCGCGTCATCCCGAGTCTTTGTCTTCGCGTCAAGTGTATCAAAAGTTTGTTTTTGGTATAGGACGTACGTACCTAGTTAGGACGTACGTACGTCCAATAGGTCAGCAAACTTATTTTGATCAGGACGTACGTACGCAGTTAGGACGTTCGTACGTCCAGACAGGCAGCGAACTTTTCCATGTGAGGACGTACGTACGCTGTTTCGACGTACGTACGTCCAATGTGATTTATGTCCAATTCCGGCCCATTTTGTCTTGTTTCAGACCTTAGGTATAAATAGGGTTTCTCTCCCAAAGAACAAGGGAGTTCCTTGGCCGTCCAATTCATCTCTAGTCTTGAAGTTTGTTTAGGTTTGGGTTTAGGTTGGTTTGGTGATTGAACTCATCTTCTTCTTCCCCATTCATCTTCTTCTTCCTTATTGAATAGTGATTTAGCTTCGAGTCTTCTTGTGCGTTCATCAAGAAGTCGAGTATCCTTGTGTGTTCATCAAGGAACTCTGGTATAAGCTTGTTACATAGATCGGCTTCGAGTCTTCTTGTGTGTTCATCAAGAAGTCGAGTGTCTTGTGCGTACATCAAGGTGCTCTGGTGAAGTCAAGGTGTTAGAGATAACCAGTAGTGTCAACTCGGAGTGATTGCAGGTAGTTGATAGGTTTGTACATCTCTTTTCATCTAGTGGATTTATTTGTTGTCGCAAGGACAACCGTGGACGTTTCCCATATTGGGTTTTACCACGTTAAAAATATTGTGTGTTCTTTATTTGTTTATTGCTTTACTGTTTGCTTTACTATTGTTATATTGCACATATATTGGGTTTTCAATTGGTATCAGCCCCAGGGCGCTTGTTATCGAGCGTAATGGCTCACGCGTAGATCCTATGAGTGCAATAATGGTTCATGAGTCTGGTCATAATAATTTTATTGCTAAATCGTCTAAATCCACAAAACCAAAATCTGATTTTGAAAAGGATGATAATTTGTATGTTGTTAGCAATAGTGATTGGGCTCTTCTTTACAGGCTTTCTGCAAAAGAATGTGAAAGGTTACAAAAAGCTAATATTGATTTGCAGGAAAAGTTCAATAAAGCTAATTGTAATTTGTCTACTATTTCTGATAATTTTTGTTTTGAAGATAATGGTGTTTTGCAGACTAAGGTTGTTTCTCTAAAACAACGACTCAGATATTGTGCAGAAGACTATATGCTTCAAGGGGAAGTTTATGATACCAAAATCAAAAAATTGGAAAAGGCTAATCTTATTTTGCAGGATAAAATTGAGACTCTTGAAAAATAAATTCTTTCTGCTGCAGATGATGCAATTTCTATTTCTCAATTATTTGACAAAGAAAAACTTGACTTATTATGTAGAATTGCAGCTTTAGAGAAGGCCAATCAGGAGGTCGATGAGAAATACAAATCTCTATTGGTGGAATATGAGGTAACAAAGAACGATTTAACGTCTACTCAACTCCAATTGCAGGTTTTGGACAAAACTAAATTTGACTCTCCTATTGCTAGTTCTATTAGACCATCTAGTGTGACTAATTCTGTAAAATCTAGTTTGCCTGCCCTTTTGCCTACCCCTCCTACAAAGACTAGACTTAATACTAATATTTTTTAGCATGTTTCTCGCATAAAGTTTAAGTCTAAAGCTAATGGTAAGGTTATTTTTGCTGGTAAGACATCTTGTTCTCATACTGGAGGTACATGTTTTGTTAAGGGACAATGTCACAAACACAATGGTGACATACATGTTTCACCCACTACTGCCTTATCTTCTTATAAAACCTCTTTGAGACATTCTGATGTTTTTCATTGTTCTTATTGTGGTAGAGTTGGTCATTTGAATATCTTTTGTTGGGATTTTAATCAACATGTTGCATCATATTCTCTTGTTCCTCATCGTTATAATCATGTTGATTCTTATGTTCCTTCTTGTGCATTTTCTATACCCTCGGACTTTTAATGCTTCTTCTCATAGGTTTAAGAAAAACAGGCACTCCAACAAAAGGAAGTCAAAGACTAAGGTGGAATTAGTTAAGGACAAGTCTATTGAAAAGCTTGTTAAGGGGAAATCTCATATCTTTTCAACTCCCAAGGTGTGCACGCCTAGTGTTAAACAAGTATGGGTAAGAAAAGATAAGTTGCAGGTTTTTCTGGACTTGCAAAAGTCTGGTGGTGTCCCATATTTGGGATGATGTAGTTTGTTTCTAGTCTTGTGTTATTTTAATTGCATATTTTTCTAACCACATAGGCTATTTGTTTGGTGTTTTTTGTTCTTCTGTTTATGCATGCGTTAATTGTTCTTCCATGTATGTGTTGTAGAATGCATCCTTTCTGAGATACTAGTTTAATTCAATTGTCTTAAATAAGTTGCAATTTGTTTGGGAGGTTTAGGTTCTTTTATTATTTCTCTTCTATAGGCTTCGTCTTAGGTGTTGAGGACATACTAGTCTATTTAATGTTTGGATTCCATTCTTTTTGGCTAGTTATAGTTTGGTAACTTCAACTGTGGATTCCTTTCAAGGATTGTTGTAGGGCTGGATCATACTCCCTTCGCCTTTGGTGGTTTACTGCATGATGCATTTGGATGTTGTGGGATTTTTAGAGTATTTTTATACCTTGATCCTTGTATGATTAAGAAATGATCATCTGGCATCATCTCTAGCTTCTGTTTTCTTCATGGTCATCATTCTTTTTATATATACCTCTTGTAAGTGGTCAATGACTCACAAAATCCCCAGCCATTTGAATGTCTTAGGCGCATTATCAGTTGGCAGGAACCCGTTGGGGCTGTGAGGGTCATGCTCTGACGGATGCACTCAGGAGATGTTAGTTCTTGTGTTGCACGTTATCATGGTATTGCACTTCTTGAGTGTGTTTTGCCGAAAAGATGTAGGCTACACCCTACCCTCGTGTTTTGGTAAAAGATGGAGGTGTACTATAATCCCACACGAGAATGGCACTTGTTTTAAATGGATAAAACCAATAAAAATATTCATATATATTTGAACCATGGTCTTTCCGTATTGTGGCCTAGACAGTGTTTCCTTGGTTTTTGTTATGGTCTGGTTCACATTTCATGTTTGTCCTATTGTAAGTGACCTTCAAAATACTCAATGATCTTAGTTTCGGTTTGTTCCCGGATTTTTTTTAAGGTGATTCCCTCTTCTAAGTATACCTGGATTTTGGTATAGGTCTACCCTGCTTCTCCTGCATGCTTGCATCATTCTTTTGAGTACCGTGATTTGGTGTATGATTTAGTTCTTCGTTCTTGCATTTTCTCATGGTTGAGGCTTGTTCAAATTGTATTCGTGCTTTAATCGGAATCCTTACAATACTTAGAAATTTTTCCATGTGATGTCTCTCAATATTTGTGTTGTTAGTTATTCGGTTTGTTTTTCTGTTGTTAAGGTTAGTTCTCTATTGTTTTTTTTTCTTAAATTTAAATTAAACTTAAAAAAAAAAAAAAAAAAAAAGTACGTACATCGTTAGGACGTTCGTACGTTCAGGGAGGCAGAACTTTTTTCTCCTCTAACGTACGAACGTTGTTTGGTAGTTCGTACGTTGAACCAGGCAGATGTTTTTTTTTGGAGTCGACGTACGAACGTCAAATAGACGTACGAACGTTGCTGCAACAGTTTCGGCCCATATGTTAGTTTTTAAACTCAAGTGTTTACAACTTTTGCCCAACTGTTCAAATTCAAATCGTTACACCAAGTAAGTCCTCCTCCATTCTCTTCTTCTTTCGTCTCTCTTCTTTTGTTTCTCTTGGTGATTCATGGTTATATGTTTCTGTTTGCTCTTGGTTGGAAGGTTGGTTATCATTTTTTTGTCTAGCTTACATCATTGAATATATACTTGGTGTCTTGACAAATTTGGGTGCTCGTGTGATTCTTAATGGTTATGGAACCCTTGGACATATTTAGTATTATTATCGACTGCGCAATATAGTGTTTTTGACTATGTGTACTGTCTTGCACACCAAGTGTTTGCTCAAATGCCTAAATGAAAATTCTCAACTGTTTTGGTTGTTACTTAGAGTGTTTGCTAACCTTCTTCGATTGGTTCCTGTTCTGGGTATGCAGGACATGCCTCCTAAGCGAGCTCGGACTACTCCCACCAAAGAAACACCCGGTTCCAAGGGTGCTTCGTCATCGGACACACGTCCTCCTCGTGCTCAAATGAGTAGAGGCGCCATTCCTTCGGATTCTTGTATGCTTGTTGTTCTAGCATTGGTTGTTGCTACCACCATTTAGACTGCTATTTTCTACTGTATGCAGGTTCATGGACAATGTGCGTGTCGTCAACTTTATTTTTCTCTCAGTAACTTTACAGGCAGATGTTCTTGTTGAAAGTGTTTATGGCTTACTCTATTTTGGTTCCATTCTTTGGTAATTCTTTTCAGTCGGTGTTTCATTGACATACTAAGGTCAGATTGTTAGTATTATTTGGTTTTAAACTTCATGCTTTCTATTTTTGTCATTGGGATGTTATTTCTCAAGGTAATGGTTCTCAATTTGTTTTAAGAAGGCTACAAGGTATGCATAAGCATATTTGGGTGATGAAATCATGTTATTGGTGTATTCGTTTGTCATGATTTATACTGATTCATGTTTTCTCATAGGTTCTCATCATACTTTTCTATGTTGGGATAATATTCTTGAATTACCTTGTTGGCTAGCTGGTGTTTGATTAAATGTTTATGAGACTTGCATATCCTCTTATTGTTGCTTCTTGTGCCTGGTTGATCCTATTTTTTTCCTGCAATAGGTTTGATTAGATGTGTTCTTGGTAGTCTTCTGCAATAATCCTCCTGCAATGGTTTTGGGCTACCACTGTTCTACTTTGGGATGAATATGCTCAGTTTGGTCATCTATTGTCAGCAATTCTCTTCTATTGACTCTCTAATCTTTCTGACAATGTATGGCATGTCATCGGAGTCTTAGTGTTCTGGCAGGAAATTTGCTCTGAAGTTGGATTGTTGCTTTGTGACTTGGTGACATCGATAATCCTTGCTCATTCTTCAGATAAAACATTTTTATGAGCTTGATGCTTGCTTATCTTGTTTGGCATATGTTGAACTAATTTTTGGGTTTCACTAGGGGTGGGGTTACAGGTTTATTCCTTTTATGTCTCTATTCCATTGTGTTTGGGATAATATTTTCTTCTCTTTGTTAATGAGATTCTCTAATTTTTTTTTTTTTTGTGGTTGGATGAGTTGTTTCAGGAACATGTACAGATTGGATTTCCCCATGGATTCTCAATGGATTTTCTTATACTTTACATATTTCATCCTGCAGATACTCATATTTCTGTAGTTTTGTCATGGGTTTGACTATTTGGTTCTTGGTCATTATTGTTAGTTGTCGATTTCATTGGGTTTGGTAATTCTTCTTTTTTGTTTGTTTGCTCTTTTTCTCTAGATATTTTCCTACTATGAAGTCGTTTATCTGGAGTCTATCTCAGGTCCTGACTCCTTCTTCTATGTATAGGTTTCTCTTAGTTTCTATCAGGGATTCATGTTATGTTTTCTTTTCTTCCCTCTGTTACCTATATAAGTATTCAGTGTCTTTTCACTATCTCCTTCTTATCTCGTTTTGGTTCTTATCTAATCTCCCTTCTTGTGTCTGTGTTGGTACTCTTTCTTCTTCATTTATATGCCTAGATCTCTCTCATGTCATTTAGTTTTGTGTGTCATGGATTCCAGATTTATGGTATGGTTTTCTCTTTCCTCTCTTCTTTTATTCTTTGATTCATTTTGCTTTATTCTCGTTTTGATTTATGTCACCCCTTTGCATCATTTGTGACAAAAAGGGGGAGATTTATGACTCTAATACTAACATTCGTTTCTTCCTTTGTTAGTGTATTCTTGGGTCATGTTTCAGGTATACTACATGTATGGGGGAGTGAAAGTGATGATGATCACAAAGTGCATGTACAGTTTTGGGTAAGCTCGAGTATTAAACCTTGGAGCTCATGAAGTATGGGGGAGTTGTTCGAGGAACTTTCGTTGGCTCTTTAATTGTTTCAGAATTTCTTGTTGCTTCCGTTCGGTCTCTGATGGTTAAAGCGTCTTATTCAAGCTGGATATCATGTGTTGGTGACTCGGTATGTATTCTACTATGAGTGTTTTTGTAGGCATGTTTTATAAATGTCATGGTTTGGGTTTGTAAGCACGTTTTATAAGTGCTATTAGAGTCATAGGTTTTTGTCACAAAATAAATGTCAAAGGGGGAGATTGAAACCGGCACTCGGTTGTTTGACATTAATTTTGTGACATTGGATGTCCATGGTTATCTCGCCTTGAGTTCATTGTTAGGAAAACCTCGGTGTACGCGCGTCATCCCGAGTCTTTGTCTTCGCGTCAAGTGTATCAAAAGTCTGTTTTTGGTATAGGACGTACGTACCTAGTTAGGACGTACGTACGTCCAATAGGTCAGCAAACTTATTTTGATCAGGACGTACGTACGCAGTTAGGACGTTCGTACGTCCAGACAGGCAGCAAACTTTTCCGTGTGAGGACGTACGTACGCTGTTTCGACGTACGTACATCCAATGTGATTTTTGTCCAATTCCGGCCCATTTTATCTTGTTTCAAACCCTAGGTATAAATAGGGTTTCTCTCCCAAAGAACAAGGGAGTTCTTTGGCCGTCCAATTCATCTCTAGTCTTGAAGTTTGTTTAGGTTTTGGTTTAGGTTGGTTTGGTAATTGAACTCATCTTCTTCTTCCCCATTCATCTTCTTCTTCCTTATTGAATAGTGATTTAGCTTCGAGTCTTCTTGTGCGTTCATCAAGAAGTCGAGTATCCTTGTGTGTTCATCAAGGAATTCTGGTGTAAGCTTGTTACATAGATCGGTTTCGAGTCTTCTTGTGTGTTCATCAAGAAGTCGAGTGTCTTGTGCGTACATCAAGGTGCTCTGGTGAAGTCAAGGTGTTAGAGATAACCAGTAGTGTCAACTCGCAGTGATTGCAGGTAGTTGATAGGTTTGTACATCTCTTTTGATCTAGTGGATTTATTTGTTGTCGCGAGGACAACCGTGGACGTTTCCCATATTGGGTTTTACCACGTTAAAAATATTGTGTGTTCTTTATTTGTTTATTGCTTTATTGTTTGCTTTACTATTGTTATATTGCACATATATTGGGTTTTCAAAAACACTGTATGAGACACGACAGCAGGCCAGCCCTTCAGGAATGCCACCAAATCCTTTGCAGCACACAGAATGATGCATGATTCTATACATGTCATGTTGTGCGCAGCGGAAGCTAATGCACAAATAAGATGATTGAACTAATGTATGAAAGTAAAACAAAACGACAAAATCAAACAAGCAACCACACAAGACACAAGATATACGTGGTTCGGCAATATGCCTACGTCCACGGGGAGAAAGGATGATGTTTTTCTTATCGAGACAATTGTACCAGCCCTCACGAAGAAACTGAAGTCTTCTTCCTCACAAAAGTTCTCAAACTCTCTAATGGCTTCTCACAATCTCTCTCTCAAAAACATTAGGTTTTGTTCTCTTCTATTTGGCTTTATAACATAGCCTTACGATAGACCACGAATTGGGCTTAAACAGACCCATATTGCACAAAGCAAAGGAGGACGTACGTACGTCGAAATCACGTTCGTACGTTGAGCCACGGAGAAGTCATCTGTGATACGGGACGTACGTACGCCCTAACTACGTACGTACGTTCCCTGAACATATACAACGTTCGTACGTCGAATTGACGTTCGTACGTCCAAAGTTATTTGTGATGCTGAACGTACGAACGTCTTAACTGCGTACGTACGTTCCTATACAAAAAATTTCCCTCCGTCCTGTTTTTCACAAAAAAAAAACGAACAATTCTCCACCTCGGCGAAGATTCAATAAATCTAAGCCGACACCAAGAATAACACAAGTCACAAACTCCCACACATGTCCCGAAAGACCACCTCGGCTGCACCACCTCATGGTTGCCTACGTACCCTTCTTCTAAGGGATCAAGCCATCGTAGTTCACTTCAAGATATACTATCAACTCGAAGAAATGATATGGACCAATTCTAACCAATTGAACTTAGTCCCACACACCACTTTAGTCACGATAATATTCCAAGCTTCTTTCGGAGACAACAACCATAGAATGTAATGTGGACAATTTGCTGATAGATCTCACTGCCAATGTAAACACATATCCAAGAGTAGACCAACGTCTATCAAAGTGACAATCATACTCAACATCCACATAACCACCACACCGCAGACTCAAAGTCCTTCCATGTTTAATTAACAAACCAACCTCCATACTACCTTGAATGTAGTGGAACATCCATTTCACAGCTTCCCAATGTCTCACATCAGGATCATGCATGTATCTACCTACAATGCCCACTGCTTGTGAAATATATGGTTTGAAACACACCAACTCATCATACTTTGCAACTCCAAAACCACTAGGCTGAGACATATATATCCTCTCATCTAGCTCACCATGTAAAACAACCGTTTTCACATCAAACAGAGCTAATACACAATAAAATCGCACTACCAAGGCCATAAGGATGCAAACGTTTACCTTCAAGTGCACATCTTTACCTGGAGATTCTTCTTCCTTCTAAGGTAATCTAGTTGCAATTGGACCCTCATCATTAGGATCACCATTTTCTGCATCTCCAATCGTCTCATCATCTGTCATGTCATCAGAATTTGAAACACCCAAAACCCTTACAAGAGTTTCCACATTAGATACAGAACCCACTGGAACATATGGAGATATGCAAATCTCCACCCACTGCAAAACCTCTTTGGTCTTGTTCTCCACCTGCTGAGAACTCTCAGGCTTCAACATAGAAACCTCCATAAGAGTTTTACCACTTATCACAATCAAAGGCAACCTGTTAATAAGATGACATGTCTCAACCCGAAACACTTTGCCTTATCACAGTGAAGTGACGCTCAATACCCTCAGTCTGACATACTTGCAAGATCGGATCATCTTTGTACTCTATGCTATTATCTAAGCACAATACCATGATTTTTCTGTCAATTCGGGCCTCAACTAGCTTCTTCCACTTCAATATTTCTAGGACTTCATCCTTATGCTTCATGATGTACATCCACGCACGCCTAGAAAACTCATCAACTAAAGACACAAAATAAGACTTACCTCTCCAAGCTGTGTACTTGGTAGGTCTCCAGACATTCATGTGAACATAATCAAGAACTCCACTCATACAATGGATAGTTGTGTCAAACTTTGTTCTTGTCTGCTTGCCCAGATCACAATGCTCACCGAACTCTAACTTGCAGGCGATAGCACCCATAAAAAACCTTTGCTCCGTCATTGTCTACAAAGATTTTTCACATTTATGCGTCAACCGCATATACCACAATTTGGTAGTCTCTCTAGCAAACTTCGTTGTAGCCTCTGACATGGCCACATCACATGTAACTGTACTACCCTGCAAGAAGTACAAGTTACTTCGTCGAGTACCCTTTAGTAATACCATTGCACCAACCATAACCTTTAGAACACCATTCTGAGCTACTACCTTGTAACCTTTGGCTTCTAAAGTACCAAGTGAAATAAGGTTTTTTTTCAAATCAGGAACATATCTTACATTCCTCAGCTCTCTTATCTTTCCATCAAACATCTTCAATCGAATAGTACCTATCCCCAATACATGACAAGGTTGATCATTCCCCATCACTACTACACCATTATCTAGCCTTTTAAAACTAGAAAACCATTCCCTTATGGGACACACATGATAAGTACCAGCCGAATCTAATATCCACTCATTAGCACTAGTGGAACAATCGATGGATGAAACACATAAAGAATAATCAGAACCATCATCTTCATCTCTATTAATATGTGCAACATTTACCTCAGAGTTATTCTTCTTGTCCTTTGCCTTGGCTTGAAGACAATCTTTCTTCCAATGCCCTTTCTCATGACAAAAGGAACATTCATCTTTTGATAGAAACCCCCTCTTAGGCTCCCTACGAGACTCACCCCTACTATTGTAGCTTCCCCTTGCCACTAAGACCTCTGGTGTTGAGCTTTTGGACTCTTCTTTGTCCTTCTTCATACACGCATGATTTAACAATATAATGCTGCAGAAATCTCACTATACACCAGCTTGTCTTTTCCATATGTAAGTGTGATAGCCAAGTGTTCACTTACATCTGCTCCAAGATTCACCAAGTCGGCAATTACTTTGGTAAAATCATTAAGATGCTCCGCCATTGAAATACCTCTTCTCATATCTATTCGATAAAACTTTCGAAGTAGATAGTTTTTATTGTGGATAGTCTTTGTCATGTACTTCTCCTCCAATTTTCGCAACATCTCCTTTGCAGAAGCATCATTAATCACAAGGTATTTAATGTCTTGAGCCAAACACGATCTTATGATTCCACAAGCTCGTTTGTTCATCTTCTTCCAATCCTTCTCTTCCACACCTTCTGGCTTATCCTCCAGAACATCTTCTAGGTCTTGTTGACATAGAGCATCCATTACCTCACACCTCCACATACCAAAGTTATTGGTGCCGGTAAACTTCTCTACATCAATCTTTGCTTGATGGAAAACCATTGTCTTGATTTCCCCCTTCGAATCCTTCAAATTCAATTCTTCTGCCATCTTTCCACCAACTTTCATGCACTAAACAATCACCAAACGAAGGTAAACAAATCTGAAATTTACACCGGAATTTCAACAAACACCTTCTATGCAACCCACGAACAAAAGGTAGAACCTTGGACTTGAAACACAATTAAGAAACTCACTGCGGAATTTCTTCGAACACCTTCAAGACGCTCAAGATCTAACCGAAGCTCTAATGCCACTTGTTGTGCGCAGCGGAAACTAATGCACAAATAATTGATTGAACTAATGTATGAAAGTAAAATAAAACGACAAAATCAAACAAGCAACCACACAAGACACAAGATATACGTGGTTCGGCAATATGCCTACGTCCACGGGGAGAAAGGATGATGCTTTTCTTATCGAGACAATTGTACAAGCCCTCACGAAGAAACCGAAGTCTTCTTCCTCACAAAAGTTCTTAAACTCTCTAATGGCTTCTCACAATCTCTCTCTCAAAAACATTAGGTTTTGTTCTCTTCTATTTGGCTTTATAACATAGCCTTACAATAGACCACGAATTGGGCTTAAACAGGCCCATATTACACAAAGCAAAGGACGACGTACGTACGTCGAGCCACGGAGAAGTCATCTGTGATACGGGACGTACGTACGCCCTAACTACGTACGTACGTTCCCTGAACAAATACAACGTTCGTACGTCGAACTGACGTTCGTACGTCCAAAGTTATCTGTGATGCTGAACGTACGAACGCCTTAACTGCGTACGTACGTTCCTGTACAAAAAACTTCCCTCCGTCCTGTTTTTCACAAAAAAAAAACCAACATATCAATCATCTTATCTTATTAAGATGAGATCAGATTGATTGAAAACTTACAACAGGATCAAATTAAAGATCGATAAATTATATACACACAATTAATGTTGTCTGTCAGATATATAATTAAACAGTTGCCGTGGAATAGTTGTGCACTGCAGTCAATCTAGGCGCTATGTGCTATCTTACAGGCTTCCCATCTTGTACGAAGGGTGCTGCCTGCCAAGCTATGGCCGACGGTGGTCCATGCAGGTTCTACTCCAATAAGTAAAATGATTTGTAATTGGAAATGCAATGTTATATACCTTCAGCAATGCGAACTAGTAGGGGTTAAGATGTTACTGACTGAATATAATTGTTAATGGTAAAGGTGATATTTTTCCATATTATAACATAACTAGTTGTACCCGTGGCTACGCCACGTTAGTTTCGACCAGATAAATAGCTTTTGATTCTCAGAAAGTGGTAAATAATAGATAGCAAGACTAAACTTAAATCTTAGGAACTTGGACTATGGGAGTAAGATAAATAAAACTAAAAATCAAGTATTAAAAATACATATTTTTGTCATTGTTCCATCACATCTATTGTTGCTTCAAGTATGCTTGTTTCCAGTTTTTGTTTGAACTTCCATATGTTCCATACCAGTATTGTTTATTTTGGTTGTCGAAGTATTTTCTAAGCTTCTACTTTTTCGATATATGTATTTGTGGATGTATTTTACTGCTTTGTATCCGAACGTTGGATTGAAGCTTTTATTGTTGTTTATGTTTGTGTTGATTGTTAACTGACCTTTTGGATTCATGGTTTTCTTGGGAATTTTTCAGTAGTTTTGTCCCCCTAAATGACAGAAATTTTATCCAAATCTTGTCATATCCCGAATAGTTTTAAGTCACTTTTAATAACATCATGTTTAACTATAATCATCGGCTATCTTTGGTTCATGGAATTTAAATTCCAAAGAAATGAAGGGTACTAATGTAACAGTGAATGATAGGAGAGGGAGAGAGAGAGAGTGGAAAGAAAAGAGAGAGAAATAGAGACAGAGATTGATGAAATTCTTACTAAAGTGAAACACTTGTCTGCTTTGTCCTAACAATTATAGAAAATGGTTTTTTTTTTTTTTTTTTTTTTGAAAATGAAAACCGTATTCAAATAAAATAGCTATGCCCGGAATCTGAATTCCGATCTCCAACTCAAAATCTTTTAAAACTTAGCCATTTCTATTCATTTTCCCGGGAACCAAATGCCTGCGAATCAAAGACATCCTATCAACTCATATATTTTATAGAACCAAAAATATATTCTTGTTCATTATGATCACTTTTAATAATTTCAGATGGAGTATTGTGACATCAAGTGCGACTGTAAATGCAGTGTAAAGATAGCAAGCAAGTGAATTGTTAGTTTTCAGCATCAGTAGGCTAATAGGGTGGTCATTTCCATCTTTGTAACTGTAGCAATGGTCTCTAACATAGATGGACAAATTGAAGATTTAAGGCATCATTTGATGGTCTACATAGTAGTTTGTATTTTATTAAACACTAAAAAAGTAAACCATATATAAAGTCTGATGAGCACACACAGTTTAAATGCACCATCAAATACCTCCCAGAGGACATGCTCCTCTTCGTACAGAATTATACCTAACCCACCCATAAAACAGAAACAATATAAAGTACACATACAAAACATATCTACCAGCATAGACAAAACCTACAACTAACCAGGCATGATCAACTACATCTTTATTCATACTCTAGTTGTCAAAAAATTATGCTGCACTCTGTCCTTGCAATTTACAAACTAACTGCAGCCTGCAAAAATCAGTTGAAAGGCACCCTACAATAGACCACTCAACAGCACAGTCTTCCCAGTTCCTGTTACCACACCATTACACACAACAGAATTACAACTGATCAACATGCAGTTCATAAATAGGCTGATAGGGTATATCCATCTAATCATCCATATAAGAATACTTTGATTGCAATATAACTGATTCATATAAAATTTATCTGAAATAAATTTACTACAATACCAGGACATAACCAGTTATGTCCTGGTAATATCTATATGAATTAAAAATATAAATATAATAATGGTATATCAAAGACATTGCTATGAGAGGTATTCAAAAGTAGTTATAGCTTCAAATTGCTGAATTTTTTTTTTTTTTTTGCTAAGGTGAGCTTCATTAATAAAAAGAAAAAGGAAATACAAAAGAAATTTGAGGAACTGAGTATATATTCCAAGCTCTTCATGCTTACATCAAATCATCACTTAAATCTATAATAAGCTCTGTAGGTTTCCTCCAAGCAAGTAATGAATGTGGGTCTAATTAAGCTCCACTCTTTCATACCTAAGTTCAGAGTTGACCCTCTCTTTGCTGCCATGTCAGCTGAAAAATTACCCTCTATAAATATGGGTTATACACAAAGATTGGATTCTTTTAGTTGCCCTCATGAATCGAGCTCGAACCTGCTATGGAGGACTCCGGTTACTACACACCTAAGCAGCTGGTATGCACTCAGTTTCCACTCATAAGTTCAGCCATCCTTGATCAATGGCTTCTTCAATAGCTTTAGTTATTGCCCAACACTCAGCTGTGAAGTTATCTGTGATACCTAGTCCTTGTACCAAGCACCCCATAAATTCTCCTGAATGATTTCTATAGATCACTCCTATGCCGCCTTGTCCTGGGTTACCTATAAAGGCGTCATCAGTATTAGCTTTGACAATTGTCACATTAGGTGGTCGCAAACCTCTCTAATACTTCGAGAAGTCCCAGTCCTACATTCAACTCCCAATTTCAGCAGCAACTGAAGATCACTAACAGATTTGTTCGTGTGACCTTTAATAACCCATTTAGCATCTTTAATACCTCTGCATACCTCAATTCTCAAATGCAGTCCTTTGACCGTCTTATTTATCCCAACTGATAAATTTACCTAATTGGGTAAATTGTGATACTGACAATTGGATCATAATCTTGAAACTCTGGGTATCAATTTTCATAATATTCAAAGCTTTTTTAACACATTGAATACCACGACCATTATAAAATAACAACATGACATGACGTTCATTGATCGTCAAATGAACTTTCCTACAATTATTTTTCAAATGCCTTGGATTTGAGTAGATGTCAAAGTTGTAATGGTACCAATGATCACTGCATCTGAACTCTGAAGTTTTTATACATAAATGTATTAGCACACTACTCAGAAGAGTTCCATGATTGTCAAAAAAACCTAATAAACTTATAAGTTAATATACTTGTGAGGATCATGGGTGATGGGATCACTAAGCCACGTTTTAGGCTGGAACTCGGCCTTGGGCTCAATGCAATAATAAAATATTCATATCAAACCTCCTGTATATGACTACTCTAGACAGTTCAATAACTAACTATATATTGGTTAGCATGAATTAAACTGCATATTTCATATTGTCCAAGTATTAAACCCCATTTATTTGATCAAGAAATCAAGACCAATTATAAGCTTTTGCATGCTTAAAGTAACAGAAAACCGTCCTAATGTAGAAAGAACTTTGTTCCATGCAACATATTTTCAAGACACATGAAGTCATGATAAATTTTTATGGTTGCTCAAGGATAAGCAAGATGGACTTGAGAGTAACCTTTTGGACCAAGTATATATCTCAAGTGCTATAAGGCATCAGGGGAAGACATATCACTACCCAAAACCTTGAGGCATTAGATTTAAGTTGTAAGCATGAAGAAAGCTATATTGAAAAGACGTTCGTAAATTTTCTCTCAATATAGCAAGGACCTTCTTGGACAGTATGAAAGTCATTAGTCATATGACCTTTGCACTCTCTGGACTCTTTTGAGTTATCCATGGCATTGATGTCTTCGATCCTAAGTTAAACATTGTCTCACCGGCCAGTCACCGGGAGCTGATATGAGGGTTCATTTCGTAACTGAGCCAATGCTTTGGCTCAGTAACTGTGAATTTTAGCAACATAACAACTTAAGCCCAACATAACAACTTAAGCAATAAAAATTGATAAGTTATAGAAATAGAATTTGAAAAGTATTTTGGTAATAGAAGTTGAATGTTGATTGATAAGGTACTGCTCCGTTGTAAAGGTTGATAAGTATTTTCTTAATAGAAGTTAAGTATTTTGGTAATAGAAGTTGAGTGTTGATAGAAGTTGAAATTGGCAGTGACATAACTTGATTTACTGGTGCTTTTGAGATCCATAGCAGATGAAAAGGTCAGAGCAAAAGGCACATCGGGAGAGGATGGAGTAGTGAAGTGATTCAACTCCGGCGGTGGAGTGAAAGGAGCAGTTGATAGCTTTGTTGTAAAGGTTGATAAATATTTTCAACCAAAGCTCATCTCAAGCCCAATTCGAAACATAAGAACAACTTAAGCCCATATAACATAACAACTTAAACCCATATTCCGTCTCCAATAAGGTTTCAACTAAAGCCCATCTCAAGCCCAATTCGAAACATAACAACAACCTAAGCCCATATAACATAACAACTTAAGCCCATTTTCTGTCTTTGTCTAGTTATGTTTATCTCCCCAAGTTTGTGTTTCCACGAACAGTATAATATAGATAACTTAACATCCATGATTTTAAGATTCCCACAAAGTCTATATAAATCATGGAGTTAGTCCAAAACAATATACTAAATTGGCTAATTGGCTTGTAGCACTGTCCTACACCCACTGGGCTTCAGGTGATATCAATGCAAGTGTGCACACTATCCAATTATGACTAGCATTGCCAATGCAACTATGCAAGTAGCAATCCTCTTTCTAAGTTGCATCTCACAGGGTTAATATAGAATAGTTTCTGATCGACAAAGAAAACTGACAAACTCATTCATCTATACTACGAGATATCTTACAATCGCGAGGATGTATGAATGGTGATCAACTAATATCCTGTCAGTTTTTGTTTGTCGGTGTGATAAAGTTTGCACACATCTTGAGTGTATTTTGTAGTTCATGGGGTCACAATTCAAAAAATCCTTCCAGTCAAAATTAATTTTAATTTCTAGTATAATAGAATCGATTAGATTTTACATAATGTTGTAGATATCATTGTCGGCCAATACATATCTTTCTATTATGTTAATGTAATTAAAATTTACTTAGTATTATATTCTTTAGTAATGATGATATCCAGGTCACAGTCAAATAAGGCGTTTTCAAGTCTATACTGCTCATATGGCTATCCACAAAACGTGTTCATCTTAGTACAAAAAAGCTTCATTCATTTCCTTTCTATATATATATATATATATACGAACCTAGTTGTGCTCTTCATTCCACACAACTTAACACAGCAGACAATGTCTACTTCTACACATTCATTTATGTTTTCTTGCATTTTCATTTTTATTACCTTATCTTTTGTAGCTCAAGCTATTGTTCCTGCATCAGAGACTTTCAAATACATCAATCAAGGTGAATTTGGTGAATATTTAGTCGAATATGGTGCAAATTATCGCGTTTTATCTCCTTACGCATTTCCATTCCAGCTTTGTTTCTATAACACAACTCCTAATGCATTTATCCTTAGTGTACGTATGGGAAACCGGCATTCTGAGTCCATCATGAGGTGGGTTTGGGATGCTAATAGGGGTAATCCTGTTCGCGAAAATGCCACTCTTACATTTGGTACTGATGGCAATCTAGTCCTTGCAGATGCTAATGGGCGAGTTGCTTGGCAAACTGGTACTGCCAACAAGGGTGTTGTTGGCTTAAAACTTCTATCCAATGGGAATCTTGTTTTACAAGACAATCGAGGTAGGTTCCTGTGGCAAAGCTTTGATTACCCTACTGATACTCTATTAGTGGGTCAAGCACTGCGTCTAAGTGGTCCAAGCAAGTTTGTTAGTCGAGTGTCAGATGTGGATGGATCAGAAGGACCATACAGCTTTGTTTTGGACAAAAACAGAATTGCCTTGTATCTTAAGAGCAAAAACTCTGCAAAACCTTTACTGTACTACATAGCTTATGATTTTCCACCAAAACAAGGAATAAATGCAGTGGTGTTCAACAGTGAGCCAGCAAATGAAGGGTTCGCGTCTAAATTAGGATACGATTTATATGTGGGCAACTCGTCTGTTGCATTGATTTTTGTGGGTAGGCCAAAATACAATAGTACCTTATCAATGCTTCGATTGGAATCAGACGGTAATCTTAAGGTTTATACTTACAATGACAAGGTGGATTGGGGTGCATGGGAAGTTACTTACAGCGCCTTCGACAAAGATGGTGTATATGGTGTAAGTGAATGCAAATTGCCTTCAAGATGTGGGTCATTAGGTGTTTGTGAAGATAGTCAGTGTGTTGCTTGTCCAAGACCACAAGGGTTGTTAGGATGGAGTAAGGCTTGTGCACCACCAAGATTTCCTCCTTGCAAAGGTGGATCTCAATTTGTAGACTATTATAAAGTTGTGGGTGTAGAACATTTCACTAGTGACTATACACAAGGAGATGGCCCAATGAAGTTAGGTGATTGTAAAGAAAAATGCAGCAAGGATTGTGGATGTTTAGGTTTTTTCTATAGGGAACAATCATCAAAATGCTTGTTGGCTCCTGAGCTTGGTACTTTGACTAAAGTGTCTAACCAAACTCATGTAGCTTACATCAAGATGTCTAAGTAGAATAATGTATGAAATTATTGAAGCTAATGTCATATCATGAAATAAAAATGTTAATCTATCATGTAAATCTATTTCTTCTAAATATTGGGCCCTTATAACAAACAGTATATCAGCCATTGGACCGTAAAATGTCGGCCTTCACTGAGCCCATTGAGTCTGGCTTACTACTTTGCAAGTGCTGGATTCCTGCAGGTCAATCTTTGTGTTGATTTCAATTCTGCTATTTATTTCTTGTAAATCCCAATCCCATTTACAAGAAAGATATATATATATAGGAAAGATGGTCAATGATTCATAACTTGTGTATGTTAAACTTCTTGAATATGATAATTTTGTATATAAGATAACTAGATAAGCTTGGCATTTACAACAAGGTAAACCAAATTGCTCTTAGCCTTTATAGTAGTGAAGAGGCAAAAAAAACATTATTTTATATGCAACATGATATATTCATTTCATTTGATTAATGGATTACTTCTTCACAACATGGTTTCACAATATCCAGCACATTGTCAGATAACGTGCTCTGTTATCTTTTAAATTGATCAATAGCGTATACAAATTACAGCTTATATCGGTGATTGACTTATGTAATTTTTTTTTTGGTAAAGGGTAATTTAAATAGATTGACTTATGTAATTTAATACAGTACTAAAGTTCATTCCTTATAAATAGACCATTTTTGTTTGTTGATGTGTTACAGACAAATTAACATGACAACATCACCTTCACATTCGTTTTCTTTTTCCCTCATTTTCTTGTTTATTACTCTAGCCATTGTTGCTCAAGCTGCTGTTCCAGCAGCTAACACTTTCAGATATGTTAATGATGGTCCATTGGGTGAATACATTGTTGAATATTTCGCAGACTATCGTGTTACACCGATTTTTACATTCCCTTCCACAGTTTGTTTCTATAACACCACACCTAATGCATATACACTTGCTATACGGATGGGTGTACGTCAATCTGAATCAATAATGCGGTGGGTTTGGGATGCTAACCGTGGCAACCCAGTTCGTGAAGGTGCAATGCTTACCTTTGGAACCAATGGCAATCTAGTCCTTGCAGATGTTGATGGTCGAATCGCTTGGCAGACAGATACAGCTAATAAGGGTGTTGTTGGCCTTAGTCTTCTTCCTACTGGCAATCTTGTCCTCTATGACAGTCGCAACAGATTTGTTTGGCAAAGCTTCGATTACCCTACGGACACCCTTTTGGTAGGTCAAGCGCTACGTCAAGCTGGTCCTAACAATAAGCTTGTAAGCCGAGTATCCGATAAAGATGGATCAAAAGGAGCTTATAGCTTTATATTGGAAAAGAAAAGAATGGCTTTGTATATTTTTTTTTTTTTTTTTTTTATATGAAATACCCTGAGAGGGGCGGGGTTTGGCTGGACCCCTACCTGTCCATTAAATTAAAAGAATTATAGCTTTTAAGGGGGGCTAGGCCTTACCTTATAGCCTAGTCTAAAAATACATGGGCCTTTAGGCCTTACAATAGACAGAGATGAGTAAAGAAAGGCCCCAAAGTCAGCTCCTTGGAAATATAAGCGCCAAAAGCAGCACCAGCTTTTCTGTCCAAACCAGTTTCGTGTCCCCCTCTTCCTCCTCTTCTTCCTCCGGTCAGTCCAGCTCCTCCAATGAGCATAGCTATGTTGCGGCTTTGGTATTTGATCAGACTTGGATGGCTGTGGAAACCTCGCTGTGTGAAGTTCACTTTGATGCTTTTGTGATGTTCAAAGCCGGGTTGAGAGGTCTCTGCGAGCAGGCGGTGAGATCTAGAAATGCTGCCGGCACCAATAATCCAGTAACCGATGCCCTTCACAACTTCTTTCCCCCCCTCCTGACAAGGTCACTCTTGGCTGTTGGGCTAGGTTTGAAGAATGGCTTTGTATATGAAGAGTAAGAACTCTCCAAATCCTCTACCATATTACAAATACTTTGAATTTGGGCCACAACAAACCATTACTAGCATTGTGTTCGACAGTCAACCCGAATATGATACAGCCTATGCCTATGAGATAAGATTTGAATTATTTGAAGGCAATGTATCTGCTGGGACTAGTATAGTGGCCAGACCTAAATACAATAGCACCTACTCAATGCTTCGAGTGGGATCTGACGGTAGTTTTAAAGCCTACACATACTACGACAAGGTCGATTGGGGGGCATGGGAGATCACATACAGCTTATTTGACCTAGATTATGTGTATGGTGTGAGTGAATGCAAATTACCTACAACATGTACGTGGGTCATTGGGGGTTTGTGAGGATAGTCAATGTGTTGCTTGTCCAACACCAAAGGGCTTGTTAGGCTACAGCAAGACTTGTGCACCACCAACTCTTCCTCCTTGCAAGAATGGTGTCAATAGTAAAAAGTACTACATAGTTGTGGGTGTTGAGCATTTCATGAATGAGTACAACGACGGTGAAGGACCTTTGGACGTCAGTGAGTGCCGAAAGAAGTGTAACAATGACTGTGGATGCTTAGCTTTCTTTTACAAGGAAGAATCATCAAAATGTTTGATTGGTCCTGAATTAGGCACTTTGACTAAGGTGGTTAATTCATCTCATGTGGCTTACATCAAGATTGCTAAATAAGTTGAACTTATACTTGCAATGCTGACAAGAAGGTGTTCCTTTGGTGGAATACTCTTCAATTGCCAATTGTAATTCTGTTCATATCTGCTCCCTATCTTACTTCCGTTTGTATTTATTTGTGTCAATATATCAACTTTTTTTTATTTGTGAGCTTTTAAGTTAATTGTTTTAATTGCAGGTAGGCTTTGAAAGATATTTAATTTGAACAAACCTTTATTTATATTTTGTACCAATTGTTGGATAGTTCCGCATTGCTTGGATACTTGGGTTTGGGCTAGTTAGTAATAGTATACCTTTGGGCACCCTCTCCTTGATAAGCAGATTTTGATAGGATGCAGACCCTTGGGTATTTAACACCAATATGGCTTTGCCCTCTAATTAACAATAACCAACATAGATAGCTGTGGCCTTGTGGCAAACCCGAATTTTGACAGACCTCTTAATTTAGGAGATTGACCACAAAACACTATATGAGACACGACGGCAGGCCAGCTCTTCAGGAATGCCACCAAATCCTTTGCAGCACACAGAATGATGCATGATTCTATACATGTCAATCATCTTATTAAGATGAGATCAGATTGATTGAAAACTTACAACAGGATCAAATTAAAGATCGATAAATTATATACACACAATTAATGCTGTCTGTCAGATATATAACTAAACAGTTGCCGTGGAATAGTTGTGCACTGCAGTCAATCTAGGCGCTATGTGCTATCTTACAGGCTTCCCATCTTGTACGAAGGGTGCTGCCTGCCAAGCTATGGCCGACGGTGGTCCATGCAGGTTCTACTCCAATAAGTAAAATGATTTGTAATTGGAAATGCAATGTTATATACCTTCAGCAATGCGAACTAGTAGGGGTTAAGATGTTACTGACTGAATATAATTGTTAATGGTAAAGGTGATATTTTTCCATATTATAACATAATAACTTAACATCCATGATTTTAAGATTCCCACAAAGTCTATATAAATCATGGAGTTAGTCCAAAACAATATACTAAATTGGCTAATTGGCTTGTAGCACTGTCCTACACCCACTGGGCTTCAGGTGATATCAATGCAAGTGTGCACACTATCCAATTATGACTAGCATTGCCAATGCAACTATGCAAGTAGCAATCCTCTTTCTAAGTTGCATCTCACAGGGTTAATATAGAATAGTTTCTGATCGACAAAGAAAACTGACAAACTCATTCATCTATACTACGAGATATCTTACAATCGCGAGGATGTATGAATGGTGATCAACTAATATCCTGTCAGTTTTTGTTTGTCGGTGTGATAAAGTTTGCACACATCTTGAGTGTATTTTGTAGTTCATGGGGTCACAATTCAAAAAATCCTTCCAGTCAAAATTAATTTTAATTTCTAGTATAATAGAATCGATTAGATTTTACATAATGTTGTAGATATCATTGTCGGCCAATACATATCTTTCTATTATGTTAATGTAATTAAAATTTAG
Organism: Aquilegia eximia; assembly: GCA_023053565.1. Taxonomy (NCBI): domain Eukaryota; kingdom Viridiplantae; phylum Streptophyta; class Magnoliopsida; order Ranunculales; family Ranunculaceae; genus Aquilegia; species Aquilegia eximia. The sequence goes on from JALIGU010000001.1 coordinate 14,544,325, forward strand.
TTGTGATCATGAAAGCTATGGCCGGGGACATAAACATTTTAGCTTAAAGTCTTAAACAATACAAAATTATGCTAAATTTGGGCAATTTCTTTTGGAATTGTTGTAGTAGTTAAGTAGTTTTGAACATCACTAATCCACTCAATTGTTATTAGAGAAGTGTACTCTTTCTTGAATATCTTGGTTTCCAACATACAAATTTCACAGCTTAAGATGAAAAAATACCTAGGAGAATCATGGATGTATCAGCATTTCAATTCCTGTAGTCAAATGTGATCCTTTTAGTATTTAAAAGGCAGTTGCCCCCATACACCATACTGAGTGCCCATGTGAACTTATATAGCCTTCCACCTCTTTATAAGTACACTACCTTGGTTACTCTTCCAATCTACAAACACAAGAAGAAAAATGTCTCTCTCTCTCTCTTCATCAATTCCCTTCATTTTCCTATCCATATTTATCTTCTCCATTGTAGCTAAAGCTACTGTTCCAGCTTCTAAAACCTTCAAAATCATCAACCGAGGTGAGATTACTGGTGACGGCTTTTATGCTCCAAATGAATACAATGCATGGTATCGGTACGCAGGTCTCAGAACAATCCCTTTTATGCTTTGTTTTTATAACACTACTCCTAATGCTTTCACCCTTGGCTTGAGGATGGCTCAACAACCTTCTGATAACCCTATCAATTTTCGATGGGTCTGGGATGCTAACCGAGGGAAGCCTGTCCGTGAAAATGCTGCTCTAACATTTGGTGCTGATGGCAACCTAGTCCTTTCTGAGGCCAACGGCCGGATAGTTTGGCAAACAGATACTCCTAATAAAGGTGTTGTAGGACTTCAACTTCTTCCAAATGGAAATCTAGTCCTTCATGACAAGCAAGGTAAGTTCATCTGGCAAAGCTTCGATCATCCTACTGACACTCTATTGGTGGGACAAGGACTACGTCCTAATGGTCCCACCAAGCTTGTTAGTCGTGTATCTGACGTGGATGGATCAGAAGGTCCCTATAGTTTTGTTTTGGAAAAGCAAAGTTTAGCCCTGTATCTTAAGAGTAAGAACTCGAAATCCCCATTGCTCTATTACAGTACAGATAGTGAAAACCCTCCATATCGAGGCTCTAACCCAACAAAGTCTATGGTTTTCGACATCTCACCTAAGACAGGTTCAGCTGATGCTTACGAATTAAGGTACGAGTTTTATAATGGCGATAATGATTGGACTATGCTCTTGGCTAGACCAAAGTACAATAGCACTTACTCATTTCTTCGATTGGGATCCGATGGTGATATTAAAATCTATACCTATAATGATAAAGTGGATTGGGGTGCATGGGAAGTGACCTATAGTCTCTTTGGTAATGAAGGAGTAATTTCTGGGGATGAATGCAAGTTACCTAAGAAATGTGGGTCACTTGGCCTATGTGACAAGAATCAATGTGTTGCTTGTCCAAGACCCAAGGGCTTGAAAGGATGGAGTGAGGGTTGTGCACCTCCAAAACTTGGACATTGCAAGAATGGGCAAGCCAATAATTTTGATTACTATAAAGTTGTTGGTGTAGAAAACTTCATGAGTGATTACAAACAAGGAGAAGGACCTGTAAGTTTAACTAAGTGCAAGGAGAAGTGCAACAGATATTGTGAGTGCTTAGCTATCTTTTACAAGGAAGAGTCTTCAAAGTGCTTGTTGGTTCCTGAACTTGGTACTTTGAGGAAAGTCTCCAATCAAACCCATGTCGCTTACATCAAGACACCCAAGTATGCCAAAGTAGCTATATAATTTCTTTGTAGTGTTTCTTTTTAGTCATTTTCTGCGCATTATTTTATATACAAGTGAAAATATGAAATGCCTATAGTGTTTGTGTTTTCCTTGCACTTGGATATGTCCTCAAAGGTTTCGTTGGCTTCCATACTCTCCAAAATGGCAATCTAGTTCTTAATAACAATAATAACAATGGTTGATATTTGTGGTACCCAACTGTGCAGGCTAGCTCTAATTGGTGCAGGAAGTGCAGAGGACTGTTAGTGGCCGCTCTAATTGGTGCAGGAAGTGCAGAGTGTGCGACTATTAATTGCCCGCTTATTTAACTATTTAAGTACAGAGTGTGTTCCTTGAACTTGGAGAAGTGCAACCCATATGTACTTGATCATGTCAGACGTCCCACATCTTCTAGTACTGCGAGTCTGCGACCTCTCTCTCTCTCACTCTCTAAATGTATTTGGCTCTAAAAGGATTGCTCTGCCTGTACTGTCCACTTAAGGTAGCCGCATTACATCAACATTCCGAAAGCTAATGCACTATGGAATTAGGGCAGGAAATAGGTCAGGTGCAGGTCGGATTCTAGTAAACCCAAATCCAACCGATATTTAATTCGGGTTTGAAAACATTAATACAGCAGTAAAGAAAAATGATTCGCAAAATCTCAAACTTTAGGGAGGCCTCCATTTCTTTTAATATTTGGGGAAAGACTGTTACTCCCCGTTCTTAAAAGTAGCATATTTTTTTCCAAACCATGAGAAAAATCAGATGTTTATTGCATAGTCTGTACCTTAGTTGATATAAGAATAAAAAATAAGCAAGTTGCATGAACCGATAATTCGACAACAAAATTTATTGCCCATCATGCATTCTGCAAGCACAATATATCTGCATATATTTCTAAATAACTTATTATACACCTGTTGGCTGAGCCACAAATGATTCATGATACTTATTGGGAGCTTCAAACACTACAGCCAAGTAGGTATTAGTCATACCGTTGTCCCTTGCCGAAATAAAAAGTTTGAAAATGTTGCCATCCTTCACTTCACCCCTAATCACAAAATCAAAGACAAGATTACTGGTAACTTGTTTGTTATGCTCATTTACAGCAAATTCACCAATTTCTCTAATATGTGGATCGGTAACATCATTGATGGGAAAGAATCCACCATTTAGACTATAAGAAGGAAAAGAAGCCATGGCAATTGTGGAGATTAGAGGAGAAATGATGAGTAGTAGAAAAACAAGACGGGGTTGTGTTTCCATGTTGATGTTTTGGTGGATGGTAGGGGTGGGCAAAACCGATCCGAAACATGTAAACCGAACCGAACCGAACCGATCCGAACCGAAAATAGGGTGTTTACATGTTTCCATGTTCGGTTGCAGTTTCTAATTTGGCAAAACACCTGCTTTGGGTGTTCGGTTGCAGTTTCGAAAATTTTCGAACACCCAAAACCGAACCGAACATGTATTTTGCATACAACCCACTACAGCCCATCTCTCCATAGTCCAACCCATCCCATCTGTCCAGGAGTCCAGCCCAATATCCAAGTATCCAACAGTGAACAGACCACTACAGCCCATCTCTCCATAGCCCATCCCAGCCCATCTCTCCATAGTCCAACACTATGCTATGCAAATTGCAAAATCTCCTCTTCTTCTTCGATAGTTCGATCCCTAATCAGCCTCCATTATTCTTCTTTTCTTCTTCACATCAATACAGTACGATCAACCAACCAAACTACCAAAGTATTGTTCAACCAAAATACCCAATTGTAATTCTTTGTTGTAAATCAACCAACCAAACTACCAAAGTATTGAGGTACGATCTTCTTCTTCTTCTTCTTCTTCTTTTTCTCTTCATTTACAGTACGATCTTTTCAATAGTATATGTTGATTACTTGATTGTTAGCTAGATGAATGAGTTTAATTTCTCTTAAAACATTCGACACATTTCTGCATATTAGAAACCCTAGATTTTGTATTGGGGAAAAATTGGATGTTCGGTTCGGTTTTATTCGGTTAACTGAACTTAATTATATGTTCGGTTCGGTTTCGGTTTTAGTTAAAAGTATTCGGTTCGGTTCGGTTCGGTTTTAAAAATAAAAAAGTTCGGTTTCGGTTTAGACTTTTGCAAAACACCTGCTAGGTGTTCGGTTGACAGTTTTGTCCAAAACCGAACCGAACCGAACCGTGCCCACCCCTAGTGGATGGAATAATGTGTCTTTCTTTTTGTACTTATATAGTTCCATTTTGGTTTAGCCTGAGATTAGAAATCCAAAAGTTTTCCAGTTTAATACAAGATTTGAAATCTAAAATATATTCTTTCTCAATAGTAATATATCCTATAATAATATAATTTTGAAATCACCTATGTATCTCGTAAAATCAAATCAAATATAAGGCAGCAAATCCATTAGTAGTCTTAAGAGCATCTCCAATGCTATTGTGAGTAGAATGTGATTAGGGCACCAACAATTCATCATCATCAAAATGATGATGGTCAATGTGTTTGTTGTTGGTGCCTTAAGGGTTGTTCTTGTTTATACGAAGAGGTGTCCTTGTTAACTCCATTTGAGTACGATGAAACACCTCCACCGGTTTTCTTCAATTCTTTGGACAAACTTGCACCGAAAAGTTTGGCACAAAGTGTCCAAAAATAAGTGATTTAATTTACTCAAATGAAAGAATAACGACGTGAGTGTACATTGTTGTAGCACTTGTAAGGATGGAAAACAATGTCATGATGCACTTTTGGCCAGTGTAGTCAAGTTGTGCGCATTTCTGCGCCTAAGGCGTAGTGAGGCGCAAGGTTAGTGTCTTGTCTCAACCAAGGCGTAGACATGTTTATACGACATACCTTTTTTTTTACGTATTTTGCGTTTTTGCTTCTAGGCACGAGGCAATAAAGCCTACGCCTTATTATTATCACTAGTTCAAAGGAATGTAAATTTAAAAATAAATTAATAATTTAAAAAAAAAAAAAAATTATCACTAAAGGGTTAGGTTGTCTACAACAAGATCATTGGCTTGGGTAGAAGAGCACAATTATTGGCTTTCACTGATAAAAGCAAAACCATAGTCTACAACAAGCTCTACACTCATTCTAGATGAAGAGTAAGAGGAAATACTAGAGATTGACCCAAATGAATGAGAATTAAGAGATCAACAATGTGAGCACAATGAGAACAATAGGGTGGAAGATTATGATATATCATTTTTGGACGAGTATTAGACTATTAGTGAGGATTTGATATTACATAACTTGTTACTAGCTAGATTTTTTTTTTTTTTTTTTTTTTTAATTGGCTTGGAAATGATCAAAGTTTTGTTGCAGATTGCAAGATATTTAGTTGTCGAATTATGTATTATGGTCGAAGTTTGTTTCATATTGCTTAGTATTTGTATAATTTGAGACATTTTATTAGTTGATCTTGCTAATAAATTATTTTTATGTTTCTAATATATTGTTGACATTTAGAAAAAAAATAATGGTAAACATTTGTATATTTTTGTAATATTTTTTTTAATTGATTACGCCAAATTTATATTAGGAGTGCGCCACGCCTTGTCGCTTGCGCCAAGGCACAAAAATAATATTATGTTTTACCTACGCCTAGGTGTCTTGACTACATTGATTTTGACTATGCTTCTTCAATTAGACGAGTTTAAAAAAATTATATTTGTAATTTCTCAAAGGGATGTCTGGCTTTAGAATTGGTGTGCTAAAGGGCAGTTTGATTCTCCCTTAAAAAAATGAATTACTTTTGCTTTCGACTTTGAAGTTCAATTTATGAAGGAAGAAAATTGTAACTACCCACTATCTCTGCGTTTCTCTCTCTCATAAAATAAAAGAATTTTCTTAAAAAATTTAATTCTCTTGAAACTCTAGAATTTAATTTAACTAAATTTTATAGTTATAAAACTTAAATAGTTAAATTCCTATTTTTCTAATTTTTTTTCCTAACTCTAACTATCTTCTTCAATCTAATTTCATTCATCATAGATTCATTGTCAATTTTTTTTTCTAATTGCCAATGTTTAATAAAATTATTTGTTAGTTTTTCAAATCTCTTCATTTCACTGCACTAAAAACGAAAACTAATTTAAAATGGAATCAAAACCAGAAATTGTAATAAAAACATATGAATAAAAAGAAAAAGAAATAATCTTTGTACTGTGTTTAGACATACTGTAATAGTAATATCCACAATCGTATAACTTATCTACGTACTAGTTGTACCCGTTGCTTCGCAACGCTAGTTTCAACATTTTGTCTATCATTTGTTTTAAATTTTGTAATTCTTTTGTACATAATTTCGTTGCTTCGCAACGCTAGTTTCAACATTTTGTCTATCGTTTGTTTTAAAATTTTGTAATTCTTTTGTACATAATTTATTAATTGTGAACAAGTTCAGTTACTTACTGATCACCATTCGATTTTAAATGATTAGATAAGTGGCGTATTGACTATATTCAACATATTAAATGAATAATACAGTATCATAAGATCAGTTGGTAGACTATTTGTAGAGTACAAGAAGCAACGAGAGTTTGCAACAGTTGAGCAAAATGCAATAATAGTGTGTTAAATTTGTAAATTTTGGTTTAATTTTTGAAAACTTTGAATAACATTGATCTATCGACTTAAGTTAACCTCCATAATCGGGGGATGTTATTGTAGTTCTGCCACCGTACATCCAAACCAAGTTGTAGATGGCATTATGATGAAAGGCATGTTGCTAGCTAGGGTGGCAGATTATATAATCAATTGAAATATGGTTAAAATATAAGCTACCACCTTAGCTAATCTGTGTTGTGCCAGTTCCACGAATAAGGTGGTAGATTATATTTAAAATAATCTAGCAACAACAATAGGAATAGATACATGAACCAGAAAAGCAAAGAACCAGTTATCCCCTTAAGCCAGTGATCACCTCCACCAAATGAAGGAACATCTCCTGATACCTATGATTTCTCCTACCTTCCCAAACTCCTAACCAATACCATATGGTTCCCTTAATCTGGTTGCAGGTTTGATTGACAGTCTGAGTCTCTTGACAAAGATTCTGCAATTCCCCTTTTTCCAAAAGGATCCAGATTGTGGCATATGGAAGGAGGTCCCATACCTTCTATCCAAACAGTGTAGATGGTCCTGGTGGCCAAGTTATGAGCCACTCCTCCAAATTTTCAACTGTGAAAAGATCAAAATAAACATCTCTTTGGCTGGAGGACAACGTCCTAGATTTCTAATGATCGTGAACAATGGCAAATTGACTATATATTCAACACATTAAATGAATAATATTGCATGTCCAGGTTATAGACTACATCTGTGCTGTGGAACAGCTAGGAGAGTTTATAACAGTTTTGAGTAAAATGCATTGATAATATTGTTTTAGATTTGTAAATCTTGTATAACTTTGATCTACAAACTTAAATTAACCTTGGTTCTTTTCATAGACAGGTGTAATATTAACTGTATTATAAACACCAAGTGAATGAACTTTTTTGGTAAAAGCTTGGCATTAGGAAAAAAAACTCTCCTCCTAAGTTATTAAAAGAGATACGAGAAGTATTAAGTCTGAACAATAAAATTTAAAGTCTGAACATCAAATAACAATCTCTGTTGTAAACAAAACAATATCCACAATATTTATATACAATATCCACAGTATTTGCCAGAAACTTTTCATTTATTTCTTCTTCATTCCCTTGTTTGAGACATAATGACTTACCGCGCGCACACACACAAAACAACTAAACTTTAACAGTACACGCTTATACATGTCCTAGAAGTTTACCGACGGACCACATATGTAAATGTTGTAGGATACTTTGCACTTCAGGAGGACAAACTGTTCAACAAAATTATCCAAATACTCATCTTTAAAGATGAAGTGCAATTCTGCAGCAACTTCCTCGGTGTGAAGAGCTGCTCAATCCCAACTCTACAGCAACTACTTCCAACTCTATAATCTCACTTCCAAAATGTTTTGTAATGAGGTGCTGAATCCCATCTTTTACAGGCATTACGCATAATTTGCAGACAAGAATAGTGATCTTGTCCTCCATATGTTGGTCATTGGATTTTGTATGGATGCTGAAATATCCTTTGTTTATAACAAATCTTCCAATTCTATGTCTTTAATTCTACTCTTGAGTAATGAATTCTTTCTCTTATTTGTAATATTTTCAGGGAGGTTTATCGGATCAATGTAGTCAATAAGCTGAATCACACGTGCTTATATGATGGTCAGTTGAATGCTATGTTGGTTCAATACAAAGTCAACACAGAGGAAGAACTGGGGATTGCAATGGCACCTTCAAACCAAAGTTATACCATATACATATAAAACCCAAGAAACTGAAATTAAATGTAATGGGACAAACTATGTCTACAGAGAAAATACGCTTAGTTTGGTTGATTAGTAGAGTAAGATTTTGTAGGTCTTTTTTATTCAAAGCATAAAACTAATCATACATAAAAAGTCTACGCTACGCATGCATGGGTGTGAAATTTGTATAAATGAAAATTACCTAAGAAGCAGCAGTGGTACAGGAAGAGAGAAATGGAGACTGAGATTGATAATGGGGAGCGTAGATATCGTCTTTCATTATTCTCCTGTCATAAATCAGTGAACAGACAGAATTTTTTACTGTATTCCTGATAATTGAAATTCAGAAGTTGTTTTGCAAACATTTAGAAATATGAAGTGCAATTAAAAAAAATCATAATTTATAAAACTGATCAAGTGGGAATGCGTTTGCAATGTCAAGTGTGCGTGAATTATAAGAACCACATCATAATTTGCGAATATTAAAAATAATGTCAGATTCTCTACTACTGAGAACAAAATATGGGTCGTACCTATTACCTAATACCCAAATATTGTTTGCTGGCAATGAAAAAAAAAGTAAGAGAAATATGTCTATTGTGAAGATTAGGAATTCACATTGTCAGAATAATATGATATTGTAGGAATGTACTTGATAAAAAGCAATATAGGGAAATAAATTATAACCAATTTTACCCAGGTTCCCCAAAGGACATCTATCAATAAAGGGAAATAAGTTTTACCCCGTTCTACCCAGGTTCCCCAAAGATGGACATCTATCATGTATGTTTCCAATATTGCCATACAAATTTTTGAGCTAAAGATTAGTTTCGAAAAGCTATTTGTAAATGATCTAATGCGGGAACCTTCCTCTTTGGAAATCTTACACAACGAAAATCCTATCCATCGATTGGGGGACTTGCACCTTTAGAAGAAATATATGGAGGTGTGGGCTTCTGCATGAGCACATTACAACTCTCCTTCGAATCTTTTCAAATAAGCTATTCACAATAAGCATTGTTGTTTGGTTGGATACCTTATTTGTTCCAGACAGTTATTGCATGATGACTAATTTTTCAGAGCTGCCTCCAGGGAATGCCAACTTGACAGTATCTTCGTTATCTCACATAACACCACCAAACCCCTAACCTTTTGAGCCAACTGCACCATCATCATTTGGTTTAATGACCCCAGAAGTTGTCCCCTCCCAAGAGGATCAATTGATCACTTGTAGAATCCTAGTTGTCCGGAAATTTGGCAGGAACGCAACTCATGCATCCCACTCCTGTCAGCCAGTTGTTGTGCCTTCATCCTCTTGTTGTTGTTGTCCATAGCCTGGAGTCCAATAATATTATATATATATACACACACACAACAGGGATTAATTTTAGTTCAATATGCATGTGAGTTGTCTACGTTAATAGGTTATACACCTTAAAGTATTTAACAAATAAATTTTCAGGCTACATTCATCTCCTAGGGCAGGAAGCACATGTACCTGACTGCTTTTTGAAGATGTCTGTAAGCCAATGAGCTGGTTGTATATGAATTCACCATATGAGACAATGTAGTCCTTAGCATGCATCCCACCAACACGCTCTTAGTTCGACTCCTCGAATGGGCTACCCCAGTGAGCAATTCATCAAGGCTTATATCAAGGTTTGTTCCAGAAGATTTGAAAAACTTCTTGTTGACCTGAAAAAAATGCATTTTAAAGCAGTTCATCAAAACCTTAATATAGATCCTGATTTATGTATGGAAGGGAAATAAATGCCTTACTAAAATATTGCACACAGATACAGATCACCAATTTCATACAACATTGATTCAAGCAATAGGTGAACATAAAGAAACATGTCATTCAAGCATTTTATTGACCATAGATACAATCATGGGCATGCATATAAAGTTAGGTATGTAAGTAAGATCAATTCTCTATAATCCACCAAGAATATTAAGAAGAAGAAAAAAAAAAACTTACCTGAGATGTGGTAGGGAATAGGTGGAGTCTTAAATAAATTGTTGATTTTTTGGCTTAAAGTTTTAAGTCTCCCACTTCTGATTCTTGACATAATTGCAGGTTGAAAACTGAATGATGAGTTGATTGGACTGAAGTGTCTTACAGAGAAGCTTGCTATTTAAAATCTTGAAATTGTGAAGAGTGGTACAGACAAACTTAAAGGAAAAATTCAAACTTTAAATAATTGAAACTTGTCTAGAATGAACAAGAAATAGAAGGGGGCGGAGAAGAAACTCATGTTGATGTCCTAGAGACTCTGAAACCAATTTAATATCTGAAAGGCTTATCTATAGATGGCTATAAGGCAACTGGTTTCCTGGATGATTTATGACAGACGCACCACTGTTCACCAATTTGCTGAAGGTCTCTTTTATTAAAATGGGTGGAAAATGCGACCATCTCTCTCTTTTTGGTGATTTGGTGAACCTCATTTGGTTTTACAATGTATTTCTTATTATGACTCTTACAATACTAATGCTTTGATAAAGACTAATTGCAGAGATTAAGTTCTCAAAAACTATTACAAAATGTTGGGAAAAACAATATTGAGTTCTTAAAATTAAATAAGATGATATTTAATGCTCTAACGCTCACACCGGATATGAATCAAACTGTGTCACAATGTTTTTGGAATAGATTTAAATTAAATAAGTAAAACTTACATTAGTTAAATTACAGAATTTAGCATTGATTGTGCTCGTTCCTTTTCTATTCTTATGCGTTGACCTAGTTTTGCCTTACTTATCTCTTCAGTTCCATTTGACAAATTCGATTCCAATGACTTTGTTTGAGAAGTTGTATCACTGCCATAGAGATAACATTATAAGCATCAATATTTTATATTATAAATAATAAAAATTATTGTTCATGTAATTACATAAAATTAAAAAACTTACATAGGTTCAATTATTGAATTTAGCATCGATTGTGCTCATTCTCTTTCCCTTCTTAAATGTTGTCCTTGCTTTGCCTTACTTATCTCTTCACTGTAGGTTGAAGAAGTTTTAACACTTTTGACAGGTAATTCTTTATTTGCCATGACTGTGTTCCAGGTACTAAACAAAACATAATGAACAATTATTCACAAATTACTAACAACAATATTATGGTAGGTTTACTATGCAATTTTTCATATGAAGATGGTACATAAGCAAAAGTAATGTCAATGGAAAAATTATTGTAATTTGATATTAAAAAAAATTTGGTTAACTGGTCATACTTCAATCGCATGCCCTGCTTGTGGACTATTTACAATTCAAGGTAGAGTGCAGTGACAGTTGCACTTCTTTTGTAACCATGCCCTTTAACCTAAGGTCAATAATGCTCTACTTTCATATTTAAAGCACACATTGAGCCTATAGGAAAAAAAAAATAAGGTGGCAGACCTGCCTGAACATCGTGATATACACCTCTTGGATCAAGTATAGAGTAGAAATGTGCAAGAAAAGAATAAAATAGAATAGGCAAAGTATCATTATAGAGAGATTCACAATGACAATAATAATTGAGCTAACAATACATGGTAATAGCAAGGAAAGAAGCTAGGTTGAAATATTCAAATAAGTATTCTTTGCTTATTGGGTTTTTTTTTTTTTTTTTTAGTTTAAGCAGCAAGTACTGGTCCAGGGCAATCTATCTGCCGCTTTGAATGTAATAACATCATAATTTTGAAAGTCTAGAGAGAGTTTAAAAATTTAATTTGAGGCTGAAATATATAAGGCAGTGTAACCTAGAGTAATCACATAGGTGTATTATTCTTCAATAGGGTTTTGAATGAGTCTCATTAATAAATACATTCTGATAATCAGTCTCCATATTATAAATGGTGATCTTATGAGAAATCACTTCAAATATGTGAATATGTGCAATCAGTGAACATGTAATAGACAGAAAAGCAATCAATATGTAATAGCAAGTGGTGATCTCAGGCAGTTCATCATATTTTTCAGATATATGGGCGACGCCAAGTTTTCTCTGAACTTGTAGTAACCTCTTAAGGTTTTCTCGAACAACGTATTGGTGAGCTCTTATATATTCTGACACCATTAATACAATATGACCAAGAGATATCTTCAAATTTAGGTTTGAACAAAGAGCATTCAAATAAAGGATTCGATTAACTAAATAGGTGCAGACCTTAATCAGCAAGTTTGTTACTATAAATGGCGCATGTACTCCATTCTTTGGGTGCGGGGTCCAAAATGCCTGCAACAGCAAAACCATAATCTTAATCCGAATGTAGTTAGGCATAAGCCTAAAAATATAGTAGTCATTAAGTAACATCGATTGTAAAAAAAGGTCTCAAAAAATTAAAAAATGTCTGTGAAATCCCAATTCGTGAACACACACAATTTACACATATTTCTGTAAAAATCAAATTATGCATATCTAGGTTTTAATTACTTTATGCGAGTTAGTCAGTTCAAAACCCAAGCAATGGAGATGGTGTTTTATCAATACATCAAATATAACTGAACTAACAACATGGATTTCTCCATACCATGAAACCATCTTTATCATTTCGATTATCTCTAATTTCAAAGGAATGACAACAGGGATATATACATATCTGCTATATTGAGGAAAGTGAGATGTTGTGCTACTAAAAAGAATCATCATTTTACAGTTAAGCTACCCATTCAAAACATATGCTACATATTGGTGAGGAAAAAAAAAGTGTCATTGTCATTCTTTTAATACAAATGCGACAAAACTGAATGTTACTATAGTACTACCAAAAACACCGAGTTACTGAAATTTCAAAATACCAAAGTTTACTTGGTAATGATGTTAGTAATACGTTTTGTACTGTAGTGAAATAGTGCAATAGAAATTAATTATATTAACCTTCATCTAACACAATTTAGAGGGGTTTAAAAGGTTTAAGAGGCTAGCTGAAGCTTACTATAAACAATAAAATGTTGTTAATAAAGAGGCTAGCTGAAGCTTACTATAAACAATAAAATGTTGTTAATAAAGAGGCTGAGTGTTGGACTGCTGGCTCGAATGGACAACGTTTGGAGTTGTACTTATGTCCAAAAGTCCAGCCGGCCATGCCCCTGGTTGGTGCACCAAAAGTACCAGAGTCTGAATCTTACTTAGAGTGGGAATAGAAGGGTGTATTGAGAAAGATCAGAGATTAGTTATGTTTGGTTGAGATTCACTCCAATTTAAAGGTGGCAGTCCCCTACAACAATTGATGGCCTTGCTAACCTTTGTGTTAATATATGGTTTTAAAGTACAGGTCTTCCTATTTTGTGGTGCATGTTATTTCAATAGATAAAGGTGGAAAAGTTTAAAATAGAAAGGATGCGTGAAAATAGGCGACGTCAGCCAATACTTTCTCTTCCATTTATGAAATTATTTTGCAAAAATAAAAAAAAAAGACTGATTTATTAATCACTCTATGACAGTTTGTATTCCTTATGTTGACAATACTATTAATCACAGTATGACTAAAATGACCAAAACAGTCGCTAAAACACACACACATGGTCACGCCCTTCTGATAATGCATTGTAGAACCCTAAACCCTAAACAAAAATATTAAAAAAGCAGATATTTGCAGAGAAGATGAGAATTTGCTGAAAGGCAAAATCATTATAAATCAAATTGTTATTCTCATAAAATCAGATTCATAATAAATCAAATCAAATCCATATCATAATAAAATGAATAAAATTGATAACAATTCAGGAAAAAAACCTTTTGAGTGACTAAATTTGACATACCTTTTGAACGATTATGAGAGAAAGAGGCAATATTGAGAGAGACAAGGAATCTGTGATCAATAACAACACACTAATTAAATCAAATTGAACAAACAATAACAAAAAAAGAGTCTTACAGAGATTAATTGAATGTTGATTTTAATTTTTCCTATGCCGAGAGAGAGAGAGAGAGAGAGAGAGAGAGAGAGAGAGAGAGAGAGAGAGAGAGAGAGAGAGAATTAAACCCTAATAAGCCATTTTGCATTTAGTCAGCGGAATCATTTAGCCAAAAAGAAAAATGAACTAAAGATATGTAAAGGGGGAAGTTGAGACAGAGTTGTAGATAAGGACCGAGACCAGAAAGCCAACTGAAGTCTAGAACATAAGCTAAAGTTTATTACTTCGATCTCTATGATTAACGTGAACAAACAAAGAGCACATAGCTTTTGAGGGAGAGCAATGATAATGATGAAATATCATGTTAAGAGCAAAGAGAGAGAGAGCAGAGCAGAGAGAGAGAGAGAGAAGAAGAAGAAGAAGAAATTGATGAATTTGAACAAACAAACACTGAAATATTAAACAAAAGATCAACTTTCTGTCCAATCTAATTACCAGAAACCATATGTGGCTAATAGAAACAGAAAATTTGAAATTTGAAAGCTTAACCTTATCAAAAATCAAAAATTAAAATTTCAAAACTAAACACCATGATCTAGTATTGAGTGATGTAAACTGACCTGTTGAAGCCGAAGCGCAATAGATCGCAACAGATAGTGGAGAATATTAATGCAAACTGACCTGTAGAAGCAACAACAATACATAGTTAAAATTAACTTAGGGCGAGTATTATAACATAGGTTAGGATCCCTAATAAGCCTCTCTTTGACATAATGACATGCCTTTCACAAGCAAAGATCTGAATTCTCATCTATTTGACCAGCAAAGTAATAGGAAGAAAATCTAGACTACAAATACTACAGACTTATGTGCTATCCGCTATCTCTGAAAAACCGATACTCAAAATTGGTGGCACCCCAATATCAAAAAAGCCAAATGGCATTCCTACAAGCTCGTTTCGGATATGGCAAATGACACACCTATATATCACTTTTTAGATTGCATGCTAATAACTGAAGAAAATGAAATAATATTCAGTTGCAAAATACTTGCCAAACCACTATCTTTGTTTTATAAGGTGTCCATATCATATCCAGTATAGGTGCTCCATTGGGGGGATTGAAATGAAGAACATTCTATTGAAAAATGCCATATCTTAAAGATAATAAAATGATATCTAGAGTTTTCTAGAGTAAAAGATCCATTTCAGGTGATAGAATCAAGCGAATAGGATAACACAAAAATTGGATAAGATTGTACTAATACGTGATTGAGAATATTTGGTATTTTATATGGGATGATATGTAGATACAAGTGACTTCAGCAGATCTGATAATTAACACAGCAAATGGCATTATTCAATCCAAGGTTATTGTCACATGTTTCTACATGATTTCTAATCAGAATAATAGTAGGGTATATGCATCAGCAAGTGGCTTTAACTATATATATGAAGTTTACTTGGGGATTAAAATTTTCTCTCTCAGTGTAACTGTGTAAGCTTCCCAATTTTCTAATCATTTTTAAAACATGGATAACCACCTATAAATTGAACTAAGGACAAGAACCTACAGGATAACTAATATGAAAGAGACCAAAATGACCAGCACATACAATGCATTCAAGCACATGGACACAGCCCAGGCAATATGTTAGGTAGGAAAAACGGGAATAGTAAATAACTGATAATGAAACGTGTAAACCCCCTCTTTTATGTTTTATGCTAATTTTAATTTGGAATTAAAAGTAATTGGGTTAAAGTCCCTGGACCAAGGGTTTAAGCATAATTACTGTAAAGTAGTGGACTATGGTTTAAATAACCCAAACTTGGAGAAAACAGCCCACGATCAGATGTGGAGTTATTGCGAACCGTTAGATGTGAAAACACGATCAATTAGCTTAGGTTATGCGTTTTTATTTATGGGAGCAAATATCTTAAAGTGGTTTTGCGATAAAAGAAAAGAGTTTGCAGAGAGAGAAAAGTGAGAGAGGGCGGCGCTGCGATCCGAGCTTAGAAGTGGAAAGAGAGGATACAAGGGTTTAATTTGCGAAAAAAAGGAAGAAAAGAAAAAGAGGATTTGTGTGGGTTGCAGAGTGAGAGAGAGAGGAAGAGGACTAACAGCAGCAGAGAGAGGAAGAGGACGAACAACAGCAGTAGCAGGTGAGTGGATGATATTTTGTTAGATTAGTTTGTTTTAATTAAACTAGAGTTTGACTTTAGTGGTGGGGGTAGGATATGGTTGCTGTTGCCTGTTGGTTTTTGATTTTAGAGTGGGCCTATACATATGTTTATATATATAGATATATAGTTATGTTTGGTGAAAGCAGTAATCTGTTGTAAAAACAAAAAAATTATAAGATCTGTGCTCTTTTGATTATATGAAAAAGAAATGATTTTGAATGCATCTGCTGGTTAGGTGGGGTTAATAGAATTTTATTATTATTTATTGGAGTTGTATGGTTGGAGTACATTGTTGATAACATGGAAATTATAATAGAAGGTACATGGTAGTACTGTACATGTATCCAGATTGTCGAGTTTTCGAGATCGTTTTTGGATTATTATTTATATATATATGTGGACTAGAAATATATACACCGAAAAATATAATTTTAATGAAACTGGGATTAAAGAAAGCTATATAGTCTTATGGGTACAGTAAATATTATTCGCTGAATGTATTTTGTTTCTGGCTGTAAAGTAGATAGTATTGTTATTTTGAAAGAAATATGAAATGTGTTAATATTAAATTCGAGGAATTTATTGTTAAATGCCTTGGAATGGCTTTATATACCATGGACGGTATTTGACTAATTTGGAAAATGCGAAAGGAATACAAATGGATTGGATGTGAAGTTGATGTGAAATTTTATTGTCGAGTGTTACTTGATTTATGATAGTTTAGATGTTTTGATAGTCGCCCAAGCATTAGTACATTTGCCACACCTGTGGAATTAGGATTAAGAAAAAAATTAGGTATCACCCTAGACGGCTTAGCCTGCGGGTTGACATTTGGAATATATTTTTGTTGGGTATTTCCTAGACGGCTTAGCCTGCGGAACTGACCCTACAGACCTTCATAGCCTTCGGGGTTGGTCTGGGCGCCACATTAGAAAGCTCAAGGGAGCTAGTAGAGGCCATGAGTTAGGCATACGTCGAGGCTAGCCAAAGCTTGCAGGTGAGCACCCACTTGGGTTTTGGTTTCCGCGTAGAGGGTCTTAACCATGGTCAAGGCACACTGGTGCAGTGTGGGTATGGCAAATGTGTGGAGTGCATCCTGTGGGAGGTGTACTAGTGATTGGGTATAGGTTGGGAAATGTTGTTTGGGTGTAATGATTGACTTGTAGTGATTGAGATACAGTGTCGAGACTTGAGATGCCATGAATTGTATATTATTGTACTAACACAGTTTTGCAGGAGGATAGGTCAATTAACATTTCTTGCAGCGCTCGACCTATCCTAATAGGAGGCGCAGCTCAGGTAATGTATTATTATAATATATAATATGTATTTAGTAAACGAGATAAGTGTATAAAGACCGCGGAGTCTGTTATATTATTGTTTTGGGGAATGGAGTTCCCTACCCTTGTCTACTCATACCAGCATAATTTGCTGACCCATGTTGCTTGTTTTGCACGTGGGTACGTATCCTTATGGAGCGTAGGCGGAAGAGAGGAGCCAGTTGAGTACGCTCAGGAGCAACACCCGGAGGCTCGGGTAGATCCAGTTGTTCGGGAGGGAGTTTGAGATTTGCAGGAGTTATCATTTCAGAGTAGGTTTAGTTCTTTGATTTGTCGTTAGCTGATTACTCAAGTTTATTATTTCATTTATGGGATTATTATTGATGGGGAAGACAATACCTCAGTAGAAGCTGTTGAATTTTATTATTGGAGTTGTGTAATGCAATATTTGGAGTTCTTGGATTATATATGGAATTTATTAGGAGTTTAAAATTATTTGTGTTGAAGTATTTGTGTTTAATGGTTATGGATTTTACCTTGTGCAAAATGTTTATTTAGATTACTGTCCCGAACCTTTGTCCTTTAATTGGCTTATCGAGGGTAATTTTGTAAATTCTCTCTTTTTGCCAATTTTTGGATATTAGGGTCGTGACAAAACGGGAAAAGGCCCATATCACAGAAAAGTGAACCTGCACACCACCTGCACAGTGGAAAATGGGCTGTAAGATTTTTTAACGAATGGGTTGATTTTCCCCGTTTCTTCTGAACAGTAATGTGATAAGAATAAATATAGAAAGAGAAGGGGCACAAACCAGACAATGCTCATCAAATCAATAGTGATATCCTCCTTCCTGCTGCTGTTGTGGGTCATAGTACTCGCCACCATATTGTGCAAACTCATTGTCATTATTATTGTCCGTAGCATGACTATCTCTATTATCAGATCCTGTTTGTTCACGCTCCCTGTTCCATTGCTCAATCTTTGCTCTCCTCTCAGCACTACCTTCCCTCTCAGGACTTCTGTTACTCCGTCCACCAGGGCTAGTGCTTCGTCCCCTCCGACGTCTGGCGCGATCATCATGGTAGTGGTGGTCTCTCTCATCATATTTTCTGTCACGAAGGCTGCCATGTGATCGCTCCTCATAGCTGTGATGCCTGTAGGGGCTTCGGCTTCTACTTCGGCTGCGACTATGTCGTCGACGGTATCTTCCAAACAAATGCCGCCTCAAATCCCTGTTAATGGAACATAAACAAATGCCTTATTCACAGGCCAAGGGTAACAAGTGTCATAAAACATACGGGTGACCAACTTTTTTTACCTGCTAATCATTTTCAGATGCATAAAGTTGCAGTAGCCTCCACGATTGCACGTATTCTCCTCATACTACCTACATGTTGCCTCGCGGAAATCAGTGACAGGAGAGAAATCAACAATAATTGGCCGTCCTGAAACATAAGAAAGAGTTTGAAATGAGGACCAAAATATAACTGAGACAAAGATTAGCAGCTAGTAATAGTATTTTCTCAATTAACATCAAAACAAGGATAAATTGATGGAGATCAAAAGCTTCCTCTAAAATAAAGTGTGCAGATAAATTGAAATAAATGAGGAAAAGACCAACCTGCATAAAATCTTCCAGTCAGGTTTCGAAGTGCATTGCTGCAGGTTGTAGTACTTTCCCAACTGAAATTACATCCCATTTAAAACCAATTTGATACATCGGGGAAATGTTCCAAATCCTATGATAAAGACAGATAATCTAGGAACAGAACACTTCTATACATTAGTATATTACAAGTAAATTATTTTACATGGCATTGGATATGTGCGACAGGGGCGAGTGCGGGACAACAATATATGCATAACAATATATGCATTTGATAGGTAAACAAATATCAAACAATTACGAAAGGCATTTGATAGGTAAACAAATATCAAACAATTATGAAAGGGGCATGAATTACCATGTGATCAGCCAAGTTGTCGCAGATGTTAAGACTTTCAATCTCTCTCCATATTTGCTCAATTCCTCAAACAAATCTTCATAGAAATCCTGCAATTTCAGGACAATTAACAAACACCATTCAATTGAAATACCAAAATTTTCAATTAGACAATTATATAAGGTGAAGAAGAAGAAGAGAACAAACCTCAAAGTGTTCTTGAATCTTACGTGGATCCATAGCATGACCTTGAAGATCCACTCCAGGAGTAATCATATCAGGTCTTTGACACATGTTAGACAAAAGAAGAGTTGGGCTAATACTTGGCTTCGTGCTTCGTGTGAAGTCTAGAACATCGATCACCATGTCTACATGCTCCAATTTTGAAGTAAAAAGGACAATTCACTCTATCTTTTTCTGTACCAAAGATCGAAGCTAAAGTGTTCAGCCATTGTTATTAAATCCAAATCTCTCTCTCGATCAAATGTTTGTTATTAAGAGGGTGTTGAATTAGGGTTTAATCTCTGTTGTCCATCTAAAATCAGACGGTCCAAAATATCTCCTAAAATTGTCTTTTTTGTAGATGTTTAATCTCTGTCGTCCATCTAAAATCAGACGGTCCAAAATATCTCTCAAAATTGTCTATTCTCAAAACTGTCTCCCCAACTTATGTACCCTTTGTGTCTTATAACTTAGACTAGTTGTACCCGTGGCTTCGCCACGCTAGTTTCAACCTTAAGGTATACAGTATACTAAATTTTTAATATTATATAATTATGATGATTACATACATTTACTAATGCCAGTTTTAAAAATTATTTAATTAATAATAGGGAAATTTCAATGTAAAATAGTTACCTCAGTTAATTTTGGTAATTCTACGTTACTCAGAACCTTGGTTTTTAGTTTCATTTGCAGCTTTATTTCCTTCACGCATGCCTCCTAGTCTTGTATTACTATTTTATATCACCCACTTTTATAATGAACTGGTGCAATGCATTTTTATCATTTTTCCTATTACTTAAAATGAAAATTCAAAATTTAAATAATTGAAACTGTTCTTGAATAAACATCAAATAGAAGTTGATGTCCTAGAGACTCTGAAACCAATTTAATATCTCAAAGGTTTGTTTATCATTATGACTCTTACAATACTAATGCTTTGATAAAGACTAATTGTAGAGATTAAGATCTCAAAAACTAATTACAAAATGTTGGAAAAAAATAAAAATAAAAATAAATTTGAGTTCTTAAAATTAAATAAGATGATATTTAATGCTCTAACGCTCACACCAGATATGAATCAAAATGTCTCACGATATTTTTGGAATAAATTTAAATGAATAAGTAAAATTTACACTGGCTCAATTACTGAATTTAGCATTGATTGTGCTCGTTCCTTCTCTCTTCTTATGCGCTGCCCTAGCTTTGCCTTACTTATCTCTTCAGATCCATTTGAAAATATAGCTTCCAATGACTTTGTTTGAGAAGTTGAATCACTGCCATGTAGGTAACATTATAAGCATCATTAATTAATTTTTTACAATCTATACTTGTTTAGTGTATTCACAAAAATACATGAAAAAAAATATATAAAATCGACCATTTGCAGCGCATTAAACAAAAAACACAACTTATAGAGGGATACTGAAAATGTCATTGTTAAATTAGGATACGCTCATCCACTGATATGCACAAATTGAGAAATTCACAAACACTTTACCATTTCTTGATTCTATTGATGGACAAACATCTATCAAAAAAATATTAAATATAGACAAAAATTAAAGCATGTCGACAGGGTGAATTGGTTTTTTGGGTTGTTTGGATCTTATTTTGCAAGAGCACTTAACTTATTTTTTCCTTAAAGTGGCAAAACTCAATAAATGCTTGAAGAAAAAATAGGACTAAGGCAGAGCTTATTGTGTGCTATCAACACTGTTTTTAATTACTTCTTCCTATCCTACTAACATGAATCTAGTGTAGATGAATGTACAACAATTGAATACCATTGAGTAACCAAGAGTATGGAATATGCTCTTGTGATGATGTGTTCTTCAGAGTATTACAGTGTGTTCCTTAACAATTGAATACAATGGAGTAACATAAAGTATGGAATATGCTCCTGTGATGATGTGTTCTTCAGAGTATTATAGTATTTTCCTTAATATTATGTGCTCCTTTAAAGATGCCTAAACATTATACTCATTTTTAGGTAAAAATTTCATTATGAGCTAATTTTTGTTGATAGAAAATAGTTTCTTTTATTATTTGAGTCTCTCAACAACCCCTCTCCAAATCTTTAGCATGTGAAAACATAATTAGAGTGAGTCACTAACTCATACAGTGAAAACTTTAAAAAATATATAAAATTAAATCGAGAAACATATACCTTCAGAGCTCTTTGTATTGCGTTTACACTTGTTTTACATATGTAAATAGTTCTTTACACAGAGCAAAGAATATTCAATCTGGAACTTCTCATCTCTGGAATGAGCACTATGTGACTATGTGTGCTTCTCTTTTGGAGAGCTTTTACCATTCATCCTTATAGACATGCAGTTCTTTTGTAGTCTCGCTCATTGCTCCTGTTTCTATGGGCTGTAATGCCACTCTTTATTAACCCTTGCTTGCGTGTTCCCTCTTGACACCATGCCATCTTTTTATTACTATTTGTTGTCACCATGATACTCCATATCTGTTCTGCTCTCTCTTCGTCTGTTTCCATGTCTTCGGTTCCTCCCTATAAATCGATAGAAAGGGCGATTCATACAAAGAAAAGGTTTCTAATATCGTACCTTTTAATAGTCATACTGAAAATTGATTCTTTATTTTAGGGTAGCTAGAAAAAGATACTTTACATAAGCATAGGCATATCAATCCTCCCCTCCCAAACCCCACAAAAAAAAAAAAAGGTTTATGATAACACACTAATCGATAATATGTTCCAGAGAAAGCATACATGTATTTATAATGTCAATCATATCTTTGGATCATAGCATATTTGTATTACATATCTAAAGTCACGTAATTTCAAAGTGGAGAGGAAAAAAAAAGAAATAACTCATCTTCATTCTATTATTTTATATGACCCACTGTTATACTGAACTGATGCAATGCATTTCTATCATTTTCCCTCTAACTTTCCACACTCTTTCTAGTTTCTCGAACATGGTTTAATGTTTTTACAATCTGTACTTGTTTAGTGAATTAAAAAAATTACACGAAAGAAAATATATAAAATTGACCATTGGCATAGCATTAGACAACAAAATACAACTTATAGGTGGGATACCAAAAGCGTCACTATTAAATTATAAATTATGATATGCTCATCCACTGACATGCACAAATTGATGAGATCCACAAACACTTTCCCGTTTAACTACTAAATAGATTTTCTTTTACTATCCGGGTTCTTAACTACCTCTCTCCACATCTTTAGCACGTGAAAACAAAATCAGAGTGTGTCACGAACTCGATCAATGATAAATGTCCGACGAAAACTTAAGAAAAAATATAAAATTAAATGGAGAAAATGTACCTTCAGACCTCTTTGTATTGCGTGTATGCTTGTTTTGCATATGTAAATGGATCTTTATACAGACCAAAGAATATCGCTCATATGTGGCTATGTGCGCTTCTCTTTTAGAGTCATGCTTTTTCCATTTGTTGTCATAGCTATCATTACATGTGGTTCTTTTGTAGTCTCACTTATTGCTCTTGTTTCTATGGGATGTAATACCACTCTTTCTTGACCCTTGATTGCATGTTCCCTCACTATTGACACCACATCTTCTCTTTATCATTATTTGTTGTCACCATGATACTCCACATTTGTTTTGCTGTCATTTCGTCTATTTCCATATCTCTGGTTCCTCCCTATAAATCGACAAAAAGTGTGATTCAAACAAAAAAAGTGCTAATTTTGGTCCATTGCTTAAGAAACTTCATGTTTGTCAATACAAACTTACAAAGCTATAGTTTTATTTCTGCTAAATTGAAGGGATATTTGTTGAAATAGCATACGAAGAGTTCAAATGCATGTGTGTTTGTATATTCTGGCAATACTCAATACTGAACATCTATGGTATTTGATGTATGTAGGTACATTGCCATTACCATTGTTCCTGATTTCACAAATGCAACCTATACTTAAAAGAATTAATTCCACTCTCTCAGTAACATTGTTCTTTGAAGTCAACAGCTATAGATAACTGGTTCCAATACTATAGCATGTTGCATCTTAAACACATGCCTCGAAAAATTGAGGATTAATAGAATAAACCCACTTTCAGCATAATACCCACAATAATAAACTCTTTTGATGGAAGCTCTCTTTTCATATACAGTCATTCATAGACCTATGGTATTTTTACAACTCTACTATCAAAAACAAATACAACAAACAAACAATCTGTCAATAAGTTCAATGAATTAATTACTTGATTGGGTTTAACAAAACTTTGGTCGAGAGTTTAAAGAGTTTCTCTACTCAATAATTGCCCCTTTAAATTGAAATCATGGAATTACTTGAAAGAAACTACTGTAATCAAAGAGATTGATTAATACTTACTGTGATCGAGCTCGATTTTCTTCAAATTGCCCCTGTCTGATTAATTCAAATTGAACAAACAGTATTTAGAAGAAAATCAAGCACATTAATTTTTAATAGTAAAACCCTTTTTGAATTCCTGTACTAATTACTTATAACATCTAATTGTTTCACACGATGGCTACAACTAATCGATAAATATTAAGGTTAAAAGAAATTGTTGTAAAGAAATTAAAATGTTCAATTAAATTTTATTACAAAATTCATGAATTTGTAAAAACAAACCAATCAACCAAAATTTAATTTAAAGGTCTGTTTGCTTAAAACGTAAATTTCATTTTTCAGAGTTACATTTGTCTAATCTTATCAAGAAAAGCCATATTAAAATAGAGCATTTGCGAAGAAAATGATTCAGGGGCTTACATTAGTCTGAAATGGAAGCTGTAATTCGCAACCTTTGTCTCTCCAATCCACAACCTTCGTTTCTTCTAACTCATACGGCTCTACTCTCAAACTCTTATTCCACCGATTAATCATCGTAACCTTCTCCCATAACAACAAATCATCAAATGGAAGCTGTAAATTGATGGTATGCAACAATTGTTATACAATCTTCTCCCTTCCTCATGATTGAGGTGTTGAGCTTGAGCAATAGCGCCATATAAAACGCGATCTGTTCATATACAATAGTAAAAACAAGAGAATTTACAATTGATGATAGGTATTGAAGTAATTGAGATATGAATTATGTTACAGTGGTTTTGATCATGTTTGATAGTGATGAGAGCAGAGAGCAGAGAGAAGAAAGATTTGAATACATACCTTCGTAGATAGTGATGTGAGAGGATTAGAGAATGAGGTTTAGAGAAAAAGAGAAATTAAGATTTACGAAAGAGGAACAAAGGTCTAGAAATTTTAATCATATCCCAACCGTCAGATCATATATCTATATCCTACGGTCTTAGTTGTCTCTCGTTTGTCTATATACAAACTTATGTACCCTAATTAATGTTTAATTAATTAGGGTGTTATTTTATCTCTCTACTGTCAGATCAAATATCACACATCCTACGGTCCAAAATATCTCTCAAAATTGTCTATCCGTCAAAACTGTCTCCCCAACTTATGTACCCTTTGTGTCTTATATCTAGCTACCCTCATTTTAATTTTATCCTGATAATAACGATGGATGATTTTTTTTTTTTTTTTTTATAAGTAATATTTTATTCAAATAGGGGTAAAAGAATAACAATCCCGATCAGCCTGCATTTTGCAATGCAGCATCAGGTGATGAATACAACAACTTAAACTAACATCTAAGCACCCCTGTCACCAGGTCTTCCCAGCGCAGCAGCAGGTCTTGGAAATAGTAATTTTTCCTCGTACGCCAGGCTCCACACCAGAACCACACACCCTTTAATTTCGATATGCTAATGACTGAAGTGAGTTCCAATATTAGTAAATTAACCATTATTTGTAAATTTCTACTCTTAGTAAGTAACCAATCACCATCTAAAACCAACTACTACTCTAAACTGCTTATCAAGGCTACAGATACAGGAATTGAAGGATGACTACCTATCTCAAGTGTTGGACAGCCAATGAATTTGAAGATATGTACATTGGGCTAACTAATCTCGAACCATCACGTGTTCAACTTTTAATAATATTTCATTAACTTTTAAAATCACTTATCTTTAAAATCACTTATCGCAAATATGCGGCAATCATGGAATTCCAAGAAACTTGGTCTCTTTCAGGAATTCTATCAAACACCTTTACTACATACCAATATGAAAGAGACTTAGGAACAAATCAAAAACTGGAACAAACTTACAAACTATCGATCAATTAGAAATCAAATTATCAATCAATTCTATCAAAAATCACTTAAGAACAGACTTGCAATATAAAAAATAAAAAAAATCATCAATCAATTACTTAAAATTAAGAAAGCATGAAATTTATTAAATAGCTTCTAAGATTAATATGTTCCTTACTAAGATTATAACTACTTCATCAATTCTAAAACTCAATTACAGCTTTGGAGAGTTTTCAAATCCTAAAACATCATTGTTCATCACACAGTTTTGAATTGAGATTAACTACCTAATTATTCACATACACAAACTCATAAAGTACCTATAGAATTATACAAACATACATACGTGTACGAAGTATGGACTTTTTTACCAGCACCAAGAGACTGAAATATTTAACCAGGAGATCACTTAGCATGCTTATTAAGATTAACACAATTAGTCAAAATAAACAAATGAATTTGGATTGACAAAGCAGTTAGTCGGCATTCTGAAAACAAAACTTCGTAAAATACCAGAAGGAGAGAGAACTCACATAGCAGTCTTTGCCTTCTTTTTGGTATCATGTGCCTCCCTTAAGTCAACAACACTTCTCCTAACCTGTTCGCCACGGTACTCAAGAACCTGGAAATTGTCCCAAAATAGTGTACTATTTAAGGGTCGTATATCACTTTTGTGGAGTACTCCAAATGTGTAAAGAAAACCAATATAAAAAGAATATCCAGCTTTGAATGACATGGGGCTGCTTGATATGGAAACTGAACCTAACTACCTAAGTGGAAAGGGTTAACACAGTGTTCAAAAGTATTGTTTTGTTCAGACTCAAAATAAATGAGGCATTCCAGTTCAATTCGGGTTGTTTTAGACCAAAACCAATAGAAACCATGCGCAAAAAAGATGTCCAATTGTGAATTCACTGACAAAAAGACCAGAAACGCAAATCTGAAACTCCCAACTTCAGCAACCCAAAAAATTGGGGAAACAACACTGAGGTAAAACTTATACCAGACTTTCAATCTCATTGACTAAATGATTTAATTCAAAACATATACGCGTCTCTTCTATCAACAATCTTGACAAAACTACAATGGCCGTTGAAATGGGAAGTGATTACAGGCATAATAAAGGAATAAAAAGAGAGAATACTAAGAGAATCTCATCAGCCTTGAGTTGCTCACTTATCCTGTATGAGTTGCTCACTTATCCTGCAAACAAATGTCCAATTATACACAGACCTCGTTCCTTAACAAAACATTGTATGTACAGTAATCGGATTGCGCTTTTGTTTAATATTTTATATTTTCTTAACAGCCATGTCAGGTAGAGATCCTATGTAGACTGAAAAACCTACATAGAAAAGAAAGGAAAGATCAGCTCATTCAGAACAACTTTATAGTTAGAGGAGTACCATTTCTCCTTCCTGAATATTTCGACGTGCAAAGAGGCCCCATCCGTGGATTCCAGATCTACCAAAGCACACCCTTTGATTTTCAGTTCTCTGCAACCAAAGAAAAATCAGCAAAATTCACTGAGAAAGGAACTAAAGCCAGATACCAATCAACACGAAATAAATACAACTTACCTGCAGATGATAAAGACGCTCCCTGGATGTAGAAAATGAATTTGTCTCTTTTTCTTTCTTTTGAAAGTGAAACGACCATTCATTTACAAATTAAGCTAGTTTAAGACCAAATGTTAAAGATCACAAGTTACATGTCCTATAGATGAGAACAATACCCTATATGGGTTCAAGCTTTGTTTCGCATCTAAAGAATAACGGTAAGGTCCCATTACACGATGAACTATAGCCCCTGCTGTTCTCTGATAAATTCAGCAAGCAAAAGAAAATTAAAGTAAGTGCACTGCAACTTGTCATGGAACTATTATTATTGAACTTGTTTATTCCAAATATGTTTTCAATGAATCAGCGACAGCGTACAGAGCCATTCATCAGGGAATAGAATATATTTTGAAAAGTTCATATGTGCTTTACCTTATTCTGTGATCTTTGAAAAGTGCAACACTTTGCAGCAGATAGCGGGTCAATATGCTCAGGTTCCAAGGTTGAATCTTTCAGAACTGCAGTTTCCAGCCTTGAATCTTTTGGATGTGCGGTTATGGTAGATATAACCGAGAACCAGTTTGTTTCTTCTTTTGTGGTCTTTTAGTAGGCACAACCCCCGGGAGGAGTCAGTAGAGCTAAAACGTTATATGGGCTTGGAGCACTAAGCAGAAAGAACATATTACTTATTAAAACCAAAACAAAAATGATGATGTATTATATTAACAAAAAATGTGGAGACAGACAGGCACACACACACAAGGGCAACATGTACACATTGTAGACTTCAAGAAAGAGTTTAATGTTATCCATAGATGAACTCATTTAGAAGTGATGCAGAGAAGGAAAATATGCCTGATGGAAGCATTATTTGAAATTATTAAGGTATATTGAAAAGAATGGCTAGAACAGTGAGATTAGTCTTACCTGTGATATGCACAATATGAGACCATCTTTGTAACTGTTTTCCATTACTTTCCATGCAGTGCAACTACAATTACAATAAAACAATAAATAACAACAACAACAACAACAACAACAACAACAACAACAACAAAAGACAACATTTATACACAACCAAATATGCAGGCTAAGCCACATACTGGCAATAAATCATCGTATCAAACTATTCTTCTGTTAGAAACCCGAGCTAAATTTAGGGATAGATCATACTCGCTGAGAATTGAGCTTTTGGATTTTTTGGCAAAAAATGGAAAACACCCTTACATAGGGTTAATACCATTAAATATAAACCCAATAATTTTCTACGAGCCATTTCATATTTAAACTCATAATTAAAACATAAAGTGTTAAATTAAGTGATTAAAATAATAATTCCTGCTTAAACAACAATCAAAGTTACATAATACCCAAGATAATGATTAAATTTGCATAAGTTTACAACATTATAGGAGAAGAATGACAAAAGTCAAAAGCCTGAAAGCAAAGTTTCTGCATTAGTGTGTGCCTCCATCAGGTGATTAAATATGTGCCTGGGGTGTGCCATGTGTGTGACCTATGATCCCTTTGATATATACATTGTCTGGGCACCTATCTAAGAGTTTGAGCTTATTGAGCAACTGGTTCTCAACAAGCATTAAGAAATATATCAGTTAAAATGATCATTCACTGAACTGATGAATAATACTATGTATGGGTTCTTTTTTTTTAACTGATACTTCAAAAGAGGGTGCAACACAAGGACTTCCCAGGAGGTCCTCCACTTTTCCATCCTATATTTGGGTTCTTAAATGATATAAATTGATTTCAGACTTTCAGTCACTCACCTCCATTTTAAATCCAGCCCTCAATGCACACATTGCATGATAATAAGTGGAACACTTGTAGCATTGTGTGCAAGCACCATGCACTTGCTTGCAGATTACACAAAAATGTAAGTTCATGGCAAACAAGGCACCAAGTTAACTTAATTTGTGAAACTACTTGGTAAATTAATCTCGCAAAGAAGTTCAACATTATCCAGAAAATCTATGAAATCTAACTATAAACCAATTAACCAAGTGAACAACAAAGAAGAGAGGTGGAAAAAACAAGAACATATGTATGCACCATTTGCAACCTAATGATAGTTGCATTGCCTTTTCTCTTTTTACATTTTTGTAATATTAGAATTACATTTGATATGACTATATAGTGAACTAAACCAAGAGGACCAAAGACAGAAATCCTTTCACCTTCACAAAAGCAGTTGATGGAATTTTCAAAATTCGAAGTGCAGGCTCCATCTTTTCATCATTTGCAAAAGCAACTTCAGGCTGATACCAAGCACAGGTGACATGAACCCATAATTTATCAACATCAGATGGCTTCAGAGCACCCCCTAAAGAAAGAAAAGTTCATTTGAATAAAAAGGAAATCCAAGGGGCACAAGAAACTTATAGGAAGAATTGATTGACAGCTAAAAATTATTGCAGTTAACTGATATTGAACGAAGAGAAATCTGCACAATTTTTATTTTCCTTACAAACCCAGAGTAGTTCCAGATCACATTACCCGCGACTTCCTAAACTATGTATTCAGTAAATATAGAATTATAGAAACATTTAAGAATTCAGAAACAAATAATGGTTGAGACATGTGTACATGCCTTGTACATGATTAGGTTTCAAGGAGAACCTGTCGGCACACAGATTTTCAATTGATTGAGCAGTAGTATGCGTTCCTGTCGCAAGTGTTTGGGATATAATTCGATCGAGTGAATCTGCTGTTTTGCTATCAATCTAAACACGCAAAATTAAACAAAAATAGTTAACTTGGGAAAAATGAAGAGGAATTGAATGAAAAGCTAGAATAAAGAATAGAAATAGGTAGAATCAAATGAATTTACTTGCAGACTTCAGTTCCCCTCTGGCAACTCTCTCAGAAGCCTAGCAAATCATATCAAGTTTAAAGTTTAAACTCTAGCCAACATACTACTAAATGTTTATAATTGCGCTCCATAATGCTTAGAAACATATACAAAAGCCAAGGAAATAAAAACACCCAAATCTATAAAAAGAAAAGAGAAACAAAGCTTTACCCTTATAACAGTGTTGGTCTTGCTTACTTCATTATCAATTACAACCCTGAAAAGGACAAAGAGAACAACTGAGTAACTTCTCTAGAGCTTATTTGAGATTGTTTTTAAAAAGTAAACTTTAAATACATCAACAAGTAATTCTATACGTGGGTGGGTTCATTCTTCTTATTAATTTCTCATATTCATCATCCATATCCCATGAAGAGCTGAAATCATACTCTGAAACAACATCAAATTTACAAATAATTAGAAAAAGAAAAAAAAAACTGTTTAATTAACCATCATTTTAATTTTAATGGAAACAAGGTGATCCAGGGAAGAATTACTTATAACCAGTAATCAAAACGCAGAAAAAATTAATACCCAACATCCAAAACTACGAATTTAACAACAAAAGAATGACAACTTCCTTAAACAATAAAAAAAACCAGATGCCAAATCATCATTAGAAATCAGAAATCAGAAATGAGGCAAAATATTGAAAAAATTCTAAAACAAAAATACCATGGGATTGAATTTTTTTATAACAGAGCAACAAATGAAAAGGATTGAGAGAGAAGAAAGGAAACAATTAACAAAAAAAAAAAAAAAAACACCCCCGAAGGTAAAATGAAGAAGAGAAGAAAAAAAGGCAACTTACCCATAACTGTTCTTGAAGAAAGACTTTGAGAAAAAATTGATTCACTTGCTTCACCCAATTCATAAACAGAGCAAGCAAGAAGATTTCTGAGTGTTCTCTCTGTTTGGTTAAATAAAGAGAGTGAGAGGGGTATGTGGAATCAGAAAGTCCTTCACCTCTTTGCAAATCAAAAAGCCTTTACACGAAAATAAAAAAACCTGCAACTTCTTCAGTACAAGAAGAAACAGTCTCTCTTTCTTTCTCTCTCTCTCTCTCTTCTCTGTCCTTGTTTTTCTCTCTCTCTCTGTTTCTCTGTTTGCTTGATGTGCGTTTTAGAACTCTCGCTTTCTTTCTGCGACAATCGTATTGATGCTTATACATCTTGAATCGAAATTAAAGTTTTATTCGAAATTGAACTTTTTCATACAAGAGTAATTAAAATTTGAAAGTTTAACCTTATCAAAAATTAAAATTTTAAATTTTAAAACTAAACACCATGATGTAGTATTGATTGATGTAAACTGACCTGTTGAAGCCGAAGCACAACAAATCGCAACAGATAGTGCAGATCGCAACAGATAGTGGAGGCTTCGTTGAGAAGAGAAGAGAAGAGAGGGTTTCGTATTGTTTACAAATTAATGTTTAATTAGGGTGTTTAATTATGGTTTATGGTTTAATTATGGTGATCAAATATCAACATCCTACGGTCCAAAATATCTCTCAAAATTGTCTTTTAATAGATATTTAATCTTTGTCGTCCATCTAAAATCAGACGGTCCAAAATATCTCTCAAAATTATAAACTGTCTCCCCAACTTATGTACCCTTTGTGTCTTATAACTTAGACTAGTTGTACCCGTTGCTTCGCAACGCTAGTTTCAACATTTTGTCTATCATTTGTTTTAAATTTTGTAATTCTTTTGTACATAATTTCGTTGCTTCGCAACGCTAGTTTCAACATTTTGTCTATTATTTGTTTTAAAATTTTGTAATTCTTTTGTACATAATTTATTAATTGTGAACAAGTTCAGTTACTTACTGATCACCATTCGATTTTAAATGATTAGATAAGTGGCGTATTGACTATATTCAACATATTAAATGAATAATACAGTATCATAAGATCAGTTGGTAGACTATTTGTAGAGTACAAGAAGCAACGAAAGTTTGCAACAGTTGAGCAAAATGCAATAATAGTCTGTTAAATTTGTAAATTTTGGTTTAATTTTTGAAAACTTTGAATAACATTGATCTATCGACTTAAGTTAACCTCCATAATCGGGGGATGTTATTGTAGTTCTGCCACCGTACATCCAAACCAAGTTGTAGATGGCATTATGATGAAAGGCATGTTGCTAGCTAGGGTGGCAGATTATATAATCAATTGAAATATGGTTAAAATATAAGCTACCACCTTAGCTAATCTGTGTTGTGCCAGTTCCACGAATAAGGTGGTAGATTATATTTAAAATAATCTAGCAACAACAATAGGAATAGATACATGAACCAGAAAAGCAAAGAACCAGTTATCCCCTTAAGCCAGTGATCACCTCCACCAAATGAAGGAACATCTCCTGATACCTATGATTTCTCCTACCTTCCCAAACTCCTAACCAATACCATATGGTTCCCTTAATCTGGTTGCAGGTTTGATTGACAGTTTGAGTCTCTTGACAAAAGATTCTGCAATTCCCCTTTTTCCAAAAGGATCCAGATTGTGGCATATGGAAGGAGGTCCCATACCTTCTATCCAAACAGTGTAGATGGTCCTGGTGGCCAAGTTATGAGCCACTCCTCCAAATTTTCAACTGTGAAAAGATCAAAATAAACATCTCTTTGGCTGGAGGACAACGTCCTAGATTTCTAATGATCGTGAACAATGGCAAATTGACCATATATTCAACACATTAAATGAATAATATTGCATGTCCAGGTACATCTGTGCTGTGGAACAGCTAGGAGAGTTTATAACAGTTTTGAGTAAAATGCATTGATAATATTGTTTTAGATTTGTAAATCTTGTATAGCTTTGATCTACAAACTTAAATTAACCTTGGTTCTTTTCATAGACAGGTGTAATATTAACTGTATTATAAACACCAAGTGAATGAACTTTTTTGGTAAAAGCTTGGCATTAGGAAAAAAAACTCTCCTCCTAAGTTATTAAAAGAGATACGAGAAGTATTAAGTCTGAACAATAAAATTTAAAGTCTGAATATCAAATAACAATCTCTGTTGTAAACAAAACAATATCCACAATATTTATATACAATATCCACAGTATTTGCCAGAAACTTTTCATTTATTTCTTCTTCATTCCCTTGTTTGAGACATAATGACTTACCGCAGGCACACACACAAAACAACTAAACTTTAACAGTACACGCTTATACATGTCCTAGAAGTTTACCGACGGACCACATATGTAAATGTTGTAGGATACTTTGCACTTCAGGAGGACAAACTGTTCAACAAAATTATCCAAATACTCATCTTTAAAGATGAAGTGCAATTCTGCAGCAACTTCCTCGGTGTGAAGAGCTGCTCAATCCCAACTCTACAGCAACTACTTCCAACTCTATAATCTCACTTCCAAAATGTTTTGTAATGAGGTGCTGAATCCCATCTTTTACAGGCATTACGCATAATTTGCAGACAAGAATAGTGATCTTGTCCTCCATATGTTGGTCATTGGATTTTGTATGGATGCTGAAATATCCTTTGTTTATAACAAATCTTCCAATTCTATGTCTTTAATTCTACTCTTGAGTAATGAATTCTTTCTCTTATTTGTAATATTTTTAGGGAGGTTTATCGGATCAATGCAGTCAATAAGCTGAATCACACGTGCTTATATGATGGTCAGTTGAATGCTATGTTGGTTCAATACAAAGTCAACACAGAGGAAGAACTGGGGATTGCAATGGCACCTTCAAACCAAAGTTATACCATATACATATAAAACCCAAGAAACTGAAATTAAATGTAATGGGACAAACTATGTGTACAGAGAAAATACGCTTAGTTTGGTTGATTAGTAGAGTAAGATTTTGTAGGTCTTTTTTATTCAAATCATAAAACTAATCATACATAAAAAGTCTACGCTACGCATGCATGGGTGTGAAATTTGTATAAATGAAAATTACCTAAGAAGCAGCGGTGGTACAGGAAGAGAGAAATGGAGACTGAGATTGATAATGGGGAGCGTAGATATCGTCTTTCATTCTTCTCCTGTCATAAATCAGTGAACAGACATAATTTTTTACTGTATTCCTGATAATTGAAATTCAGAAGTTGTTTTGCAAACATTTAGAAATATGAAGTGCAATTAAAAAAAATCATAATTTATAAAACTGATCAAGTGGGAATGCGTTTGCAATGTCAAGTGTGCGTGAATTATAAGAACCACATCATAATTTGCGAATATTAAAAATAATGTCAGATTCTCTACTACTGAGAACAAAATATGGGTCTTACCTATTACCTAATACCCAAATATTGTTTGCTGGCAATGAAAAAAAAAGTAAGAGAAATATGTCTATTGTGAAGATTAGGAATTCACATTGTCAGAATAATATGATATTGTAGGAATGTACTTGATAAAAAGCAATATAGGGAAATAAATTATAACCAATTTTACCCAGGTTCCCCAAAGGACATCTATCAATAAAGGGAAATAAGTTTTACCCCGTTCTACCCAGGTTCCCCAAAGATGGACATCTATCATGTATGTTTCCAATATTGCCATACAAATTTTTGAGCTAAAGATTAGTTTCGAAAAGCTATTTGTAAATGATCTAATGCGGGAACCTTCCTCTTTGGAAATCTTACACAACGAAAATCCTATCCATCGATTGGGGGACTTGCACCTTTAGAAGAAATATATGGAGGTGTGGGCTTCTGCATGAGCACATTACAACTCTCCTTCGAATCTTTTCAAATAAGCTATTCACAATAAGCATTGTTGTTTGGTTGGATACCTTATTTGTTCCAGACAGTTATTGCATGATGACTAATTTTTCAGAGCTGCCTCCAGGGAATGCCAACTTGACAGTATCTTCGTTATCTCACATAACACCACCAAACCCCTAACCTTTTGAGCCAACTGCACCATCATCATTTGGTTTAATGACCCCAGAAGTTGTCCCCTCCCAAGAGGATCAATTGATCACTTGTAGAATCCTAGTTGTCCGGAAATTTGGCAGGAACGCAACTCATGCATCCCACTCCTGTCAGCCAGTTGTTGTGCCTTCATCCTCTTGTTGTTGTTGTCCATAGCCTGGAGTCCAATAATATTATATATATATACACACACACAACAGGGATTAATTTTAGTTCAATATGCATGTGAGTTGTCTACGTTAATAGGTTATACACCTTAAAGTATTTAACAAATAAATTTTCAGGCTACATTCATCTCCTAGGGCAGGAAGCACATGTACCTGACTGCTTTTTGAAGATGTCTGTAAGCCAATGAGCTGGTTGTATATGAATTCACCATATGAGACAATGTAGTCCTTAGCATGCATCCCACCAACACGCTCTTAGTTCGACTCCTCGAATGGGCTACCCCAATGAGCAATTCATCAAGGCTTATATCAAGGTTTGTTCCAAAAGATTTGAAAAACTTCTTGTTGACCTGAAAAAAATGCATTTTAAAGCAGTTCATCAAAACCTTAATATAGATCATGATTTATGTATGGAAGGGAAATAAATGCCTTACTAAAATATTGCACACAGATACAGATCACCAATTTCATACAACATTGATTCAAGCAATAGGTGAACATAAAGAAACATGTCATTCAAGCATTTTATTGACCATAGATACAATCATGGGCATGCATATAAAGTTAGGTATGTAAGTAAGATCAATTCTCTATATTCCACCAAGAATATTAAGAAGAAGAAAAAAAAAAACTTACCTGAGATGTGGTAGGGAATAGGTGGAGTCTTAAATAAATTGTTGATTTTTTGGCTTAAAGTTTTAAGTCTCCCACTTCTGATTCTTGACATAATTGCAGGTTGAAAACTGAATGATGAGTTGATTGGACTGAAGTGTCTTACAGAGAAGCTTGCTATTTAAAATCTTGAAATTGTGAAGAGTGGTACAGACAAACTTAAAGGAAAAATTCAAACTTTAAATAATTGAAACTTGTCTAGAATGAACAAGAAATAGAAGGGGGCGGAGAAGAAACTCATGTTGATGTCCTAGAGACTCTGAAACCAATTTAATATCTGAAAGGCTTGTCTATAGATGGCTATAAGGCAACTGGTTTCCTGGATGATTTATGACAGACGCACCACTGTTCACCAATTTGCTGAAGGTCTCTTTTATTAAAATGGGTGGAAAATGCGACCATCTCTCTCTTTTTGGTGATTTGGTGAACCTCATTTGGTTTTACAATGTATTTCTTATTATGACTCTTACAATACTAATGCTTTGATAAAGACTAATTGCAGAGATTAAGTTCTCAAAAACTATTACAAAATGTTGGGAAAAACAATATTGAGTTCTTAAAATTAAATAAGATGATATTTAATGCTCTAACGCTCACACCGGATATGAATCAAACTGTGTCACAATGTTTTTGGAATAGATTTAAATTAAATAAGTAAAACTTACATTAGTTAAATTACAGAATTTAGCATTGATTGTGCTCGTTCCTTTTCTATTCTTATGCGTTGACCTAGTTTTGCCTTACTTATCTCTTCAGTTCCATTTGACAAATTCGATTCCAATGACTTTGTTTGAGAAGTTGTATCACTGCCATAGAGATAACATTATAAGCATCAATATTTTATATTATAAATAATAAAAATTATTGTTCATGTAATTACATAAAATTAAAAAACTTACATAGGTTCAATTATTGAATTTAGCATCGATTGTGCTCATTCTCTTTCCCTTCTTAAATGTTGTCCTTGCTTTGCCTTACTTATCTCTTCACTGTAGGTTGAAGAAGTTTTAACACTTTTGACAGGTAATTCTTTCTTTGCCATGACTGTGTTCCAGGTACTAAACAAAACATAATGAACAATTATTCACAAATTACTAACAACAATATTATGGTAGGTTTACTATGCAATTTTTCATATGAAGATGGTACATAAGCAAAATTAATGTCAATGGAAAAATTATTGTAATTTGATATTAAAAAAAATTTGGTTAACTGGTCATACTTCAATCGCATGCCCTGCTTGTGGACTATTTACAATTCAAGGTAGAGTGCAGTGACAGTTGCACTTCTTTTGTAACCATGCCCTTTAACCTAAGGTCAATAATGCTCTACTTTCATATTTAAAGCACACATTGAGCCTATAGGAAAAAAAAAATAAGGTGGCAGACCTGCCTGAACATCGTGATATACACCTCTTGGATCAAGTATAGAGTAGAAATGTGCAAGAAAAGAATAAAATAGAATAGGCAAAGTATCATTATAGAGAGATTCACAATGACAATAATAATTGAGCTAACAATACATGGTAATAGCAAGGAAAGAAGCTAGGTTGAAATATTCAAATAAGTATTCTTTGCTTATTGGGTTTTTTTTTTTTTTTTTTAGTTTAAGCAGCAAGTACTGGTCCAGGGCAATCTATCTGCCGCTTTGAATGTAATAACATCATAATTTTGAAAGTCTAGAGAGAGTTTAAAAATTTAATTTGAGGCTGAAATATATAAGGCAGTGTAACCTAGAGTAATCACATAGGTGTATTATTCTTCAATAGGGTTTTGAATGAGTCTCATTAATAAATACATTCTGATAATCAGTCTCCATATTATAAATGGTGATCTTATGAGAAATCACTTCAAATATGTGAATATGTGCAATCAGTGAACATGTAATAGACAGAAAAGCAATCAATATGTAATAGCAAGTGGTGATCTCAGGCAGTTCATCATATTTTTCAGATATATGGGCGACGCCAAGTTTTCTCTGAACTTGTAGTAACCTCTTAAGGTTTTCTCGAACAACGTATTGGTGAGCTCTTATATATTCTGACACCATTAATACAATATGACCAAGAGATATCTTCAAATTTAGGTTTGAACAAAGAGCATTCAAATAAAGGATTCGATTAACTAAATAGGTGTAGACCTTAATTAGCAAGTTTGTTACTATAAATGGCGCATGTACTCCATTCTTTGGGTGCGGGGTCCAAAATGTCTGCAACAGCAAAACCATAATCTTAATCCGAATGTAGTTAGGCATAAGCCTAAAAATATAGTAGTCATTAAGTAACATCGATTGTAAAAAAAGGTCTCAAAAAATTAAAAAATGTCTGTGAAATCCCAATTCGTGAACACACAATTTACACATATTTCTGTAAAAATCAAATTTTGCATATCTAGGTTTTAATTACTTTATGCGAGTTAGTCAGTTCAAAACCCAAGCAATGGAGATGGTGTTTTATCAATACATCAAATATAACTGAACTAACAACATGGATTTCTCCATACCATGAAACCATCTTTATCAGTTCGATTATCTCTAATTTCAAAGGAATGACAACAGGGATATATACATATCTGCTATATTGAGGAAAGTGAGATGTTGTGCTACTAAAAAGAATCATCATTTTACAGTTAAGCTACCCATTCAAAACATATGCTACATATTGGTGAGGAAAAAAAAAGTGTCATTGTCATTCTTTTAATATAAATGCGACAAAACTGAATGTTACTATAGTACTACCAAAAACACCGAGTTACTGAAATTTCAAAATACCAAAGTTTACTTGGTAATGATGTTAGTAATACGTTTTGTACTGTAATGAAATAGTGCAATAGAAATTAATTATATTAACCTTCATCTAACACAATTTAGAGGGGTTTAAAAGGTTTAAGAGGCTAGCTGAAGCTTACTATAAACAATAAAATGTTGTTAATAAAGAGGCTAGCTGAAGCTTACTATAAACAATAAAATGTTGTTAATAAAGAGGCTGAGTGTTGGACTGCTGGCTCGAATGGACAACGTTTGGAGTTGTACTTATGTCCAAAAGTCCAGCCAGCCATGCCCCTGGTTGGTGCACCAAAAGTACCAGAGTCTGAATCTTACTTAGAGTGGGAATAGAAGGGTGTATTGAGAAAGATCAGAGATTAGTTATGTTTGGTTGAGATTCACTCCAATTTAAAGGTGGCAGTCCCCTACAACAATTGATGGCCTTGCTAACCTTTGTGTTAATATATGGTTTTAAAGTACAGGTCTTCCTATTTTATGGTGCATGTTATTTCAATAGATAAAGGTGGAAAAGTTTAAAATAGAAAGGATGCGTGAAAATAGGCGACGTCAGCCAATACTTTCTCTTCCATTTATGAAATTATTTTGCAAAAATAAAAAAAAAAAAGACTGATTTATTAATCACTCTATGACAGTTTGTATTCCTTATGTTGACAATACTATTAATCACAGTATGACTAAAATGACCAAAACAGTCGCTAAAACACACACACATGGTCATGCCCTTCTGATAATGCATTGTAGAACCCTAAACCCTAAACAAAAATATTAAAAAAGCAGATATTTGCAGAGAAGATGAGAATTTGCTGAAAGACAAAATCATTATAAATCAAATTGTTATTCTCATAAAATCAGATTCATAATAAATCAAATCAAATCCATATCATAATAAAATGAATAAAATTGATAACAATTCAGGAAAAAAACCTTTTGAGTGACTAAATTTGACATACCTTTTGAACGATTATGAGAGAAAGAGGCAATATTGAGAGAGACAAGGAATCTGTGATCAATAACAACACACTAATTAAATCAAATTGAACAAACAATAACAAAAAAAGAGTCTTACAGAGATTAATTGAATGTTGATTTTAATTTTTCCTATGCCGAGAGAGAGAGAGAGAGAGAGAGAGAGAATTAAACCCTAATAAGCCATTTTGCATTTAGTCAGCGGAATCATTTAGCCAAAAAGAAAAATGAACTAAAGATATGTAAAGGGGGAAGTTGAGACAGAGTTGTAGATAAGGACCGAGACCAGAAAGCCAACTGAAGTCTAGAACATAAGCTAAAGTTTATTACTTCGATCTCTATGATTAACGTGAACAAACAAAGAGCACATAGCTTTTGAGGGAGAGCAATGATAATGATGAAATATCCTGTTAAGAGCAAAGAGAGAGAGAGCAGAGCAGAGAGAGAGAGAGAGAAGAAGAAGAAGAAGAAATTGATGAATTTGAACAAACAAACACTGAAATATTAAACAAAAGATCAACTTTCTGTCCAATCTAATTACCAGAAACCATATGTGGCTAATAGAAACAGAAAATTTGAAATTTGAAAGCTTAACCTTATCAAAAATCAAAAATTAAAATTTCAAAACTAAACACCATGATCTAGTATTGAGTGATGTAAACTGACCTGTTGAAGCCGAAGCGCAATAGATCGCAACATATAGTGGAGAATATTAATGCAAACTGACCTGTAGAAGCAACAACAATACATAGTTAAAATTAACTTAGGGCGAGTATTATAACATAGGTTAGGATCCCTAATAAGCCTCTCTTTGACATAATGACATGCCTTTCACAAGCAAAGATCTGAATTCTCATCTATTTGACCAGCAAAGTAATAGGAAGAAAATCTAGACTACAAATACTACAGACTTATGTGCTATCCGCTATCTCTGAAAAACCGATACTCAAAATTGGTGGCACCCCAATATCAAAAAAGCCAAATGGCATTCCTACAAGCTCGTTTCGGATATGGCAAATGACACACCTATATATCACTTTTTAGATTGCATGCTAATAACTGAAGAAAATGAAATAATATTCAGTTGCAAAATACTTGCCAAACCACTATCTTTGTTTTATAAGGTGTCCATATCATATCCAGTATAGATGCTTCATTGGGGGGATTGAAATGAAGAACATTCTATTGAAAAATGCCATATCTTAAAGATAATAAAATGATATCTAGAGTTTTCTAGAGTAAAAGATCCATTTCAGGTGATAGAATCAAGCGAATAGGATAACACAAAAATTGGATAAGATTGTACTAATACGTCATTGAGAATATTTGGTTCAGCAGATCTGATAATTAACACAGCAAATGGCATTATTCAATCCAAGGTTATTGTCACATGTTTCTACATGAATTCTAATCAGAATAATAGTAGGGTATATGCATCAGCAAGTGGCTTTAACTATATATATGAAGTTTACTTGGGAATTAAAATTTTCTCTCTCAGTGTAACTGTGTAAGCTTCCCAATTTTCTAATCATTTTTAAAACATGGATAACCACCTATAAATTGAACTAAGGACAAGAACCTACAGGATAACTAATATGAAAGAGACCAAAATGACCAGCACATACAATGCATTCAAGCACATGGACACAGCCCAGGCAATATGTTAGGTAGGAAAAACGGGAATAGTAAATAACTGATAATGAAACGGGAAAAGGCCCATATCACAGAAAAGTGAACCTGCACACCACCTGCACAGTGGAAAATGGGCTGTAAGATTTTTTAACGAATGGGTTGATTTTTCCCGTTTCTTCTGAACAGTAATGTGATAAGAATAAATATAGAAAGAGAAGGGGCACAAACCAGACAATGCTCATCAAATCAATAGTGATATCCTCCTTCCTGCTGCTGTTGTGGGTCATAGTACTCGCCACCATATTGTGCAAACTCATTGTCATTATTATTGTCCGTAGCATGACTATCTCTATTATCAGATCCTGTTTGTTCACGCTCCCTGTTCCATTGCTCAATCTTTGCTCTCCTCTCAGCACTACCTTCCCTCTCAGGACTTCTGTTCCTCCGTCCACCAGGGCTAGTGCTTCGTCCCCTCCGACGTCTGGCGCGATCATCATGGTAGTGGTGGTCTCTCTCATCATATTTTCTGTCACGAAGGCTGCCATGTGATCGCTCCTCATAGCTGTGATGCCTGTAGGGGCTTCGGCTTCTACTTCGGCTGCGACTATGTCGTCGACGGTATCTTCCAAACAAATGCCGCCTCAAATCCCTGTTAATGGAACATAAACAAATGCCTTATTCACAGGCCAAGGGTAACAAGTGTCATAAAACATACGGGTGACCAACTTTTTTTACCTGCTAATCATTTTCAGATGCATAAAGTTGCAGTAGCCTCCACGATTGCACGTACTCTCCTCATACTACCTACATGTTGCCTCGCGGAAATCAGTGACAGGAGAGAAATCAACAATAATTGGCCGTCCTGAAACATAAGAAAGAGTTTGAAATGAGGACCAAAATATAACTGAGACAAAGATTAGCAGCTAGTAATAGTATTTTCTCAATTAACATCAAAACAAGGATAAATTGATGGAGATCAAAAGCTTCCTCTAAAATAAAGTGTGCAGATAAATTGAAATAAATGAGGAAAAGACCAACCTGCATAAAATCTTCCAGTCAGGTTTCGAAGTGCATTGCTGCAGGTTGTAGTACTTTCCCAACTGAAATTACATCCCATTTAAAACCAATTTGATACATCGGGGAAATGTTCCAAATCCTATGATAAAGACAGATAATCTAGGAACAGAACACTTCTATACATTAGTATATTACAAGTAAATTATTTTACATGGCATTGGATATGTGCGACAGGGGCGAGTGCGGGACAACAATATATGCATAACAATATATGCATTTGATAGGTAAACAAATATCAAACAATTACGAAAGGCATTTGATAGGTAAACAAATATCAAACAATTATGAAAGGGGCATGAATTACCATGTGATCAGCCAAGTTGTCGCAGATGTTAAGACTTTCAATCTCTCTCCATATTTGCTCAATTCCTCAAACAAATCTTCATAGAAATCCTGCAATTTCAGGACAATTAACAAACACCATTCAATTGAAATACCAAAATTTTCAATTAGACAATTATATAAGGTGAAGAAGAAGAAGAGAACAAACCTCAAAGTGTTCTTGAATCTTACGTGGATCCATAGCATGACCTTGAAGATCCACTCCAGGAGTAATCATATCAGGTCTTTGACACATGTTAGACAAAAGAAGAGTTGGGCTAATACTTGGCTTCGTGCTTCGTGTGAAGTCTAGAACATCGATCACCATGTCTACATGCTCCAATTTTGAAGTAAAAAGGACAATTCACTCTATCTTTTTCTGTACCAAAGATCGAAGCTAAAGTGTTCAGCCATTGTTAATTTGTTATTAAATCCAAATCTCTCTCTCGATCAAATGTTTGTTATTAAGAGGGTGTTTAATTAGGGTTTAATCTCTGTTGTCCATCTAAAATCAAAATTGTCTTTTTTGTAGATGTTTAATCTCTGTCGTCCATCTAAAATCAAACGGTCCAAAATATCTCTCAAAATTGTCTTTTATAAACTGTCTCCCCAACTTATGTACCCTTTGTGCCTTATAACTTAGATGAGAAAATATTGTACTTAGAAAATTTAATCCTAAACACATGGGGAGACAAGAAAACGAGTTTTTTTAAAGTAGATATTAATT
Organism: Aquilegia eximia; assembly: GCA_023053565.1. Taxonomy (NCBI): domain Eukaryota; kingdom Viridiplantae; phylum Streptophyta; class Magnoliopsida; order Ranunculales; family Ranunculaceae; genus Aquilegia; species Aquilegia eximia. The sequence continues at coordinate 14,587,736 of JALIGU010000001.1, forward strand.
TTTTGAATAAATTTATCTTAAAGCATATATCTTTTTCTATGGTGGGTTATAAAGTACTAAGTGAATACACGTCTTGTTATAGGTGTATCATATTTAGTTTTCTTGTTTTTTGGAAAAGCAATATTAGTTTTCTAGTTTGTAGGTAACTACTTAATAAAATTTAATTATTTATATTGAAATTACTTAATAACCCTTTATATTAGAGAATATATATTTGATTTTAATGAAAGAGAAATGGACTTTTTTGGTAAAAGTTTCGCATCAGAAAAAAAAACTCTCCTCCTAAGTTATTAAAAGAGATGAAATTAAATTAAGCCTTTTTAACCCCAATCAATTTTAGTGAAGGCAATGAGCCTTTTGGTGCCCATTAACTCAATTGGTTCCATATTTTGCAAGGAAAAGAATATAAACTTTGATGATCTCCCTATGATTACTTGTGGTTGTGATGTAATGCAATTATATTTTAGTGTTTTTAATTAATAGTTTATTTATTTTTTATACGTTATTATTTTAATTTTAATTATCAAGTAATGTTTTTGCAATAAATAGCACCGAGGCTTTTTCTATGCTTATAAAAACCAATTTATTATTGCAGAAAAATATCTATTTCGAGGTAGAATTGCATTATTTTAAACATAAAGCTATGACAAGTATCAAAATGATGATGGTCTATGTTGTTGTTATTGGTGCCTTAATGGTTGTTCCTATTTTTAGTCAAGTTGAGTATGATGAAGCACCCCCTCCAGCTTTCTTTGATTTTTTAGAAACATGCACTGAAAAATTTGGCACAAAGTGCCCAGAAATAGGAGATTTACTTACAGGGAAGAATAACGTTGTCAGTGTAGATTGTTGTAATGCACTTGTAAGGATGGGGAAACAATGCCATGATGCACTTTTGACTATGCTTCTTCAACTTGACGAGTTTGAAAAAATTTCATCTGTAATTTTTCAAAGGGATGCCTGGCTTTGGAACTATTGTGTCAAAGGCAGTCCGATTCTCCCTTAAAAAAATGAATATAATATATACCACTTCTTTCTAACTATATCTATTTTTTTATTGTTTTGGTTGAAGAGGCAATAGCTATTTGCATACTAATTACCAAAACAAAATACTGTACTAATAAAAAATGAACTCATCCCATCTCAAATTCAGTTATCACAACAAAGATTTCGTGCTATAATGCATAAATAGTTTTTGTGCATGTGTTATACAAGAGTTTTTAGTATTTTAAGGGTATTATTATTAGAAAATACATACACCTAATAATATCGTGAAATACATAATTAACACTTTTTATTTGAAAATATAATTTAATTATCTTCTTTTAATTAAGTTAGAGAGAGCTTAGTCACATCACAAAATTTTTTCGCTCACCACAATTTTAGTTAAATTTTATAGCCAAGCTACCACAAGTTACTTCTCACAACTTAAGGGGGGGTGAGGATCTCCTTTATGTGAAATTGTGAATGAGAGATTTCAGACTTGTGTGATGTGAAGATCTCTTTTTAAGTTAAGAGAGATCTTAGTCATACCACACAAATCTTTCATACACAACATTTTTAGATAAATTTTGAATAATTGTGTTTTTACGAATTTATCCATATTATTTTATTTAGCACACCACACATATTTTTTGTTTTTTTTTTAAAAAAAATTTACTTGCCAAATAAAATCTAGTAAATAATTATTTTCCTTGGGTCCAAAACATTGTATTATTCTAAAGCCCAATGTTAATGGACTGTGGTGGGTTTTAAAACACACAAACAAATATAATCCAAACCCAAGCCCATATCATAGTACATTTTTCTCTTTGGCTCTTTGCAATTGATTTTACTTTGCAAACTCGCTTTATCTATCTATAAGCCAAATAGGCAACTACTGGCCTGCTATTTAAGCATCTGCTCGGGCCATGTTGCTCTATACATACTCTGAGAGGATGAAGATGCGCGAAGCAGGTGTCGTGACATAATGTAAATAATTACAGCTTTGGGTATATCCAATATATTGCCCAAATGTTGTTTACTAGCTCTCCCTTCAGACACCTCTTCGATTGCTTATATACAAACCTCCACATGAGATTATGTGCAGTAATAATCATTCATTCCATTGGACAAGGCAAAACTATTAACTTCTCAGTTCTCAACCTAAAACCACCATACCATATAGGCATATAACATCCTTTTTGGTGGCATTTTCATATCTCCGACAGAACACATTGTTGCCCTTATGGAAATTTAAACAGTGTCAGACTGTCAGTGTTTGGAGTTTTAGCCATGAATTAATTTGTTTGGTAATCTCGTTTACAACATTGATTCCCAAGTTGAATTAATCAAACCAAGCATTTAAGTTTAAGTCAACTCTAACTACTACTGTACTACTACTAGCTACTGACATCTTTGATATTATTTAATTCCAAGTTAGTTAAATCAGACTCGATGATCGTGACACCCACGTTCTTCTTCTCTGTCTTTCTTGTCTCTCTAAACAGAAAAGATCCTGTACCCTACATCTACTATTACTTTACCCAACTCCCTTCACCAAACACCAATCCTCGTGTCCTTTAGACTTTAGTTAGTTGGATACTGTTTCTTGAACATTAATATTTCACTTCTGGTCTACCAGATTATAAGGCTAATAATGTCATTTTAATAACAATATCCACATTTGTTTTAGGACCATTAAGTCATTGTCATGAACAGAAAGGTTAATTAAGTAAATTGGCATGATTCGAAGGAATGCGGAATGGCTTCAAGAGTTGGCAATGTCTTGGATTGAAGCAGTTAAGCTGCTTCCATCTTCTCTACCTAATCTTCTCTTTCTTTCACATTTTCTTCTTTCTTAACTCTCTCTCTCTCTCTCTCCATTAAAACTTCTCGTCTTCTTCTTCTTCAACTTGTGTTCTGCAACTCTTTGTAGAGTGAAGATTGCAAAATGCTAGATAGAGAGAAGAAGAAGAAGAAGAAGAAGAAGAAGTGACGATAACTCGATAAGAAATGCCTTTAGTACGATTTGAAGTTCGGAATGAATATGGTTTAGGAACGAAAGAATTGTACGGAACAGCGAATAAAGATGATCCGAAAGCTATTCTTAATGGAATTGCTGTTTCTGGATTAGTTGGAATTTTACGACAATTAGGCGATCTAGCTGAGTATGTTTTAACTTTAATGTTTTCTTTTTTTTTTTTTTTTAATTTATGTTACTTTGTTGATGTGAAGTTCTTAATGTTTGATGATGAATTTAGTGTAATTTGAGTATAAATGAGTTTGAGATTTTGTGCTAAATCTAATTTAATTAACTAGGAGGTTTTGATGAAGCAATATTGAAGCATTTTGTGTTTTTTGAGCTACTATTCAATAGAATGCCGTAGTTACGCTTCTTTCAAAATTCTGAAATTTGCAATTTTCGTCACTCTGGATTGCAGAATAGCTTTTCGATGTGACGATGTGTTAGGTGAAATAGTCAAATGTGTGCACAAATAGTATTTATAATTTACTTGTAAAGGAAAAAACAAAGGAAACTTTCAATGATATATGTTATAAATGAATGATATGAGAACAATCAAGTATCTGAAATTGTTAACAAGACGAAATTGCTGAACTTGCGTTGGTAGAAATTTTTAAAAGAAACTGTAATATTCAACAAAATAAGTATCGTGTTCATGAAACTTGTGATCTTATGTTTTTATTTCAATTGGTTGCTAACGTTAGCTTGTTAGGTTACTAGTCGTAATATGTATGTACCACTACTAAAGACAATAGTTTGATCATGCTATAGGTTTGCAGCAGAAATTTTTCATGGCCTACAAGAAGAAGTGATGACTACAGCTTCTAGAAGCCATAAATTGATAGTTCGTGTACAAAATGTGGAAGCAGCACTTCCTCCTCTTGAAAAAGCTGTTTATTCCCAGACAAATCACATACATTTTGCTTATACAACTGGTATGCCTTCTCTATTGATTATCATTTATGGTTATTGTTGATTTCAGCTTATTAATTTCGTGTTGCATTAAGTTACAACGGATGTTAGCCTTTGGGCCTGCTAACAAGTTGAAGGGTGTTAAAGAAATTTTTATAAAAGCAAAAAAGAAAAATAGCATTTAGCTATTTTTTGGGTTTTGTTTTGGAGTGCAGCATCATATTGAGATGAGATAATTCATGAACATGTAAATAATGCAGCCATGTAGAGCTTACGATGTTGTCTCCAATACCATTCAATTTTGTGGAAGTTCAAGCGAGCATCTATTGTACTGTTCCATTTTTTTTTAAAAAAAAATATACAGGAATATCTTTTCGTTTTCCACAATACGTCTATAATTTTTTCTACTACAGTTCAACTAACTAATGAATATGATGTTCTGCAGGTTCTGAATGGCATCCCAATCTTAAAACATTTCAAAGTCACATTGTTCACAGTTACTTGCCAGCATTCATTATGGATTCCTATGAAGAATGTCGGGATCCACCCTCTGTACACCTGCTTGACAAGTAAGAAATACTAAAGTTCATCTTTACCTAAAGTTAACTGGCGTATATTAAAAAACCTTAGGCTTCATTTCTCAGATTTGATATTGGTGGTCCTGGAGCTTGTTTAAAGAGATATTCAGATCCATCGTTTTTTAAGAAAGCACTTGCCATCTCTGAACTTGCGAATGGAGCCAAAGTTCAAGCAGAAAAGAAGGTTTGTCAAACCAAGGTATATATAATTTTCCCGAATGCATGCAGCTGTGGGGGTGCAATTTTATTTTTATGAAGAACACGGATATTGTCTCAAATTATATTGTATGTATTTTGAATTTTTAAACAAAGTACCCCTTTTTCTTTGATAAACCCAACTTGTTGCTTAAAAATTTCAAATGCTGAAGAGTTTATGAATTTTGTTTAAGCCTGGACATATAAATCGAATCCTATCAGACGGTGCCTATCCCTTTTCTTTGTGGTAATTTATGGCATGAACTAGAATGAAATTTTGATCCAATTTATCTATTTATATCTCTCGTGAAAGAATCTGGAGACATGAACTGGGTGGACTGATGAAAACCCAAATTAACATATGAAAATGAAACAGGACAAGTTTGTGTTTAGTTTTTACTATGCAATGAGTAATTTATGCTAATTATACAAGTATTTATATTATGTTTGACTTGACTAAATATTTACTACTTCCTACTTAAAATATGTGATAATTAATTATTGTACAGAAAAAGGGGGTGCAGCAGAGAAGTGTAGGAGTTCCACATGTTGTAGCAGTATCCCAACAGAATAGCAGGTATGCCCTTTTTCGATTTCTTTTCATAACTTTTCTTTCATTTATCTTATATATGTATTTCTAATTTGTATCTTCATATATGGTCCCACTTTAGAAGAAAAAATGTGATAAACAATATACTTTGATCCATCGTTTGCATCCTTAGTTCTTTAGAGTTAACATTTTAGTGATTACACAGGAGGTTTGCTTTCGACAAGATTCCAGCAAAAGATTCCAATGGGATGACCATTTCCATGTCGAGATCTGAACTGGAAGACAGATCGATATCGTTTGACTCAAGCAGGTCCAACTATATTGATTGTGCTTTTGATGCAACTTCTTGCACACCACACAAAGACCAGGAGCACCATCTATTGAAATCTTCTAGTTTAAAGCAACAGTGTAATGACACCCTTAGTTCTTTTCATCCTCGTGAACAAGATGGAGAGGCAGATGATGTACTACCACACCGGGATCAAGGTATTGGAAACTCATCTGGTGTTACCTGGGATGAGAAAATGGAAATATTGAAGCCTAAAAGTCAAAAAATTAGTAACATTGTCGAAGTTCAGAGAAGAAAATCGGAATTGATTTCAGCAACCTCTGACCAAAACAAGTTAAAAAGTGAGACTACTAATAGTTCTGAATCAGAAGATATCATGCATAAGGAGAATGGGCTCGAATCACTTGCTGATGGAAACCAGTCTGAAGTGGACGACAGTGAGTCAGAATTTTACATGGATGCACTCAACACAACAGCATCAGAGGTTGAGACTGATGCCGAGAAGCAAACCAGAATAGGAGTAGAGCTACCCTATATGAACTTGAATAATACTACAGATTGTGAAATAAGCATGCTGACTGAGAGGAAAGGTCAATCTGCAGCTTTATCTGATGCGGAACCTTGTATAATGCCAGGGTCTCAAAACCTAACAGAATCTTTGGAGGATCCAGTCCTTCCTATGCCTCCTCAATTTCTCCGCTGCCGTTCCAATTCTAACAATGTCGACGCTGGTTTGTCAAAAATTACTGATCTCCGTGACGTTCCAGGAGTAAATGGTTGTGAAACTTCCACAAGTTATCCATTGTCTACTGGCCTCGATGGTCTCGGGTCACAGGCATCACTTGGTGAGAAGATAATAAGTAGTGTATGTCAATCACAGGAGTCTATAGCTGAAATTTCCAGAAAACCTTCCATTCAGCTATGGACAAATGGAGGCCTCTTAGGACTTGAACCCTCAAAACCTTCAGACTTCAATATGGTCAATAGTGAGAACCAGTTGACACCCAATACAAAACTTGATGAGCATTGTCTTTCAAGTATAATGCAAGTAAATGAGCCTGAGAAGACTTCTGAAACCCCAAAGAACCTGAGGTCAAATGAAGAAACAGCTACATTACATGATACTGTAATTGCCAATAGCGGAAATGATGTTCAGCCAAATGGACCTGATGAATTTTCCACAAGCCATGATAAGAAGGTTATTCCGGATAGCTCGACTTTGTCTGAGTCCGAGTTCAATAAATCTAAAGATTCACTTTGCAGTACCGTTAGTAATGCCCATGAACATGGTTCTACAGATACTATCGAACGTGGTTTGACAGAAGCTAAAGCAATGAATCTTAGATGTGATTTTCCAATTGATCCTGATGTCAGAGGATCAGCTGCGGAATGCAACCAAGAAACAAAAAGCAGTTCATCCAGCATGTTTCTTCCTACCTACAGATCACTTGTAAATAGTTTCCAGAAAAAAGTAGCACTCTCTCATGGTGACACATCAGAACAATCTAGCAGGGAGATAACCGGCCTCACTGAGCATCCTAATCATGGATCTCCAACAAACTCAATCTCTTCTTCACCACCTCTTGAACATATGAGAATTTCTTACTACCCATTAGATGGTTCTGAAACTTCAAAATTGAAACTGAACTTTCATGATGGGCACCATTTTCATGAAGACAGTAAAGATGTTATATTTCCTTCATTCCAGTTGCTTCCGCAACCTGTTATTCCTTTTAAAGATGTCGATTTTGAGTCTGATTTTGACACATTCTCTAGATCGTCTGAATACATGTCTGATGAACTGTTGAGTGAACTCTCCGAATCAAACTCAGAGCAATGGGCATGTGGCAGAACCCCTGGAAGAGAGGACAAAGATATGTACCATTCTTTACATAGAATCTCCTCAGCCGAATCCATCTCAAAGTCTTCTGATATTGAGGAGATTAATCATGCAAGCATCTATCCAGATGGCAGTTTCAATAGTCCTGACGAGAGAAATGGAAAATCTATTCATAATGGTTCTCTAATCAATCTTTCAAACAAAAAAGATTGGCCGCCAGCATTTCAGTTTCCTGACAAGGCAACGCCACCACCACCTCCCCTGCCCCCACTGCAATGGCGTGTCTTGAAACCACACGTCGATCTATTAGAAGACAAGCGAGGTTGCATTTCCGAAGCTTTTAGTAATCAATATAGTCAACAAGCTTCGATATCTAACATGTCTCAGCAACCCAAGACAACTCCACTAGTGCAATTACCACATATTAATGAGGCCACTCCGTGTCCACTAGATAGCAAGGTAATCATGAAACTTTCTTTGTTTTTAGAAATGGCAGTTGCACATATTCTGAATCATCATCATCTCTATTTAATTTTTTGTGGGTACACAAATACGCGAAACAATTAGCTGCCTTGTTTTTCAATTTTTCTTTTCATAATCATCCTCTAAAGGTCAGTCAAAATATATACTTGCTATAGCTATTGTCTTACGACAATCCACATCATCTTCGACCTAGCTTACACTCTTCAAAGCCGTCATATCAATGGCATATTTCCTTTCCCATTGAATAGTCTCGTATCATATATGATAATATCCTTAATCTATTTTCCTGGTTAGATATGATACCACTCTCAAAGAATTGTGAGAAGGTGATATGCTTTGACTCCTGGGGTATATATATATATGGTTGGGGTGGGGGGGGGGGGGGGGATGTAAAACCTGAACCAGGGTTCCCCTCACCAAAACCTCATTGATCTTGTACTTACATGCCCTAACACTTTTAATCCATTTCATTGTTTTCTCCCTTGGGTACCACTCGACTCCCCTATACGTATGTATTTATTGATATTTCCTTCCAAGTCTTCTCTTATCCATTTCAACAACTTGTTTTCCTATCCAGTATTATCTTGCGAATTGTGTGGTAAAGGCAGGCTCTTGTGTCATTGGTTATTGGGATTAGTGCCGTATTCATTTTATTGATAACAAAAAAGTATTCCTCTCTATAGTCCATACATTAAGTGCCCTTTATATCATATTTTGATTTTGAATTATAGTAATGTACTATCCAAAAAAATAAAATCCCATATGGATCAAGCATATGTGATCAAGAGTGTCAACTAGATGCATTCATTACTCATTAAGCACTATAACTCGATTATTTATTTATTATATATCTGTTGATGAGAAGATATGTATGTAATAAATATGGCTTTATTCTATACAGAAGCAGGAACAGAAAAAGTTGAATGGACACAGAATAGCTAACAAAGCTAAAAGTGATGGGATTATGGAGGAAAAGGAAGATTTTCTGCATCAGATCAGATCAAAGGTAACCGTCCCTATATGTTTTTGCTTTGAGCTGCTAGAATTCTTAGGAGCCACTTCAGATACTGTAATGCTAGCTGAAATAAGCTGAATGCTTACACATAATACAGAAATATATTATTATCATTTGGGTAGGGCATATGAATCGGCTATCCATATCAATATATGATCATCAACTTATCTATTTTTCATCTATTGATGAAGATAGTCTTTTTTCTGTCTATTTACCTAGGGCTTTGGTATTCCTCAGTAAAATTTCAAATTCTTGGTCATTGAAAAAGGTCTTTCTTTTTTTTTCTTTTTTTTTTTTTTTTTGTCATTGAAAAAGGTCTAAACTCTAAATATATTAATAAAAAAAAGCAGCTCTTAAGTGCATATTGTATCTTTAAGAATGGCTAAGAAATACAGCATATGACAACTGCTCTGCTCTAAGCATTGTGTTCAATGAGTTTTGTCTGCATTTGCAAAGAAGTTGATTTGTTATTAGTTAAGTTAGGGTTTGACACTGCTAAACTACTTCTTGCCTTATACGTGCTGCATGCCCACAACTTCGGGATCATGGCTACAATTCCTTAACCTCCCAAATAAAAGCCATAATTAATTTATTAGAAAACACAGAAAGAGTGATGATCTTAATTCGTAAACATTATTTTATTAATTTTGTCCTGGTTGAACTGTCAGTCTTTCACCCTCAAACGCACAGTAACAGCAAGGCCAGCCTTCACTCCAGGTCCTGTTGCTGACATTAAAGTGGCTGCGATTATACAAAAAGCAAACGCCATTCGCCAGGTCTTCAACTTTGAAGTTGTTTCTTCTTTGTAGCTTAATCCATATCTTATTTCAACATTGCACAGATCTAACTGTTCAAGGTAATTTTCAGGCATTCGTAGGAAGTGATGAGGAAGACAGTGAGGACTGGAGCGATGATTGAATCTGGTAATTGCAATGTCTAGGCCTGAACGATGGATCAGTCCTGTCAAACGGAGGGAAAGTAAGCTGTAGGGAAGAGGAGAGCAAGCAGATCAATCCGACAGAGACAACCTTTTGTCTCTTCGAGTTGGTATGTTGGTAGTTTTGTATTATATGTAAATATTGTCTGTTCCATTACGAATTAATCTGTATTTCCTGTTATGATTAGGTTCAATTTATTCTGTGTAATAATAAATGATCGTCTGATCCACCATCCATTATGCTAACTCATTGGCAATTTATCTATATAATGCTGATAAAAGAGCAGGGCTTCACTTTGTCTTGCCTACATTGTAGTCCCAAATGTATATTTCTCATTAGCACAAGTTTTGTTTTTTATTATTTTTGCGTGCAACTTTAGAATAGTATAATGCATTATCAGCTTCCATGTCTGTTTTTGGCTGTTGATGTGAGTATCTGAATGGGTTATGGCCTTCTAATGCAGAAAAATATTTTTAGAGACTGAAATTGAACTGCCAAGGTACTTCATTCTTGTTTAAAGCTTGTACTGCTTGTTTGATGTCTGATTCCACCAATAAAAAGTCCCATCCTTTCTCCAGCCCACATTTCTATGCTTTCAATGATTCTTGTATCTCAGCCATATGGCTCTCTATCCATCTAATTGCCTGAGTCCTGACTGTGATCATCTTCGACCTCACTTATTTATTTTAACAAGTAACTTTTGAGAAGGACAGAGTCAATGGTTGAAACTAATTTACCATCTCATCTAACCAATCGCGAATCACAAAATGGTAAATGCAAAATGAAAAGTGGTTGTCTGAGACCACCACCACCAAAGTGAATCAAAACACCAATGTAAGACTCAGGTAGGTTATTTATATTATAACTTGGATGCAGGAACCGCAGTGGCTGCCAGCAACGAAGCATTGTTTACAAGGTTTAATTTCGGTCAGCAACAACATTAATATCCTAATTGTGTGAAGCATGACTCTCACATCTGTATCCTGATTTAGAGTGGTAAAGGTAGGAATGAGTCCTCAGATGCACAATGGTAAAGGAATATGTGAATGTCACACAGACAACAACAACCACAATACTAGCTAGTACTCTACTAGTAAATACGTCCACCATGTTTAAAGGAGCAACGATTAACATCTCGACACTAGAGCTGAAGTTCACATTATACACTTATATATACTGTATATGACTGCTCTGATTCTAACCTCTAATGTGCCTCCTTAGTTACTGCATCATATATTATATATGTTCTAAAACATGATCTATTGATGCTTCATGAAATTACGTCAAACAGATGAATAGAACCTTCTTGATCATTATTTACAAATTTTCAAACAAGATTCTCAAAATAAACTATGTAAATGAAGAGGTGCATCTCACATAATAATTCATAACTATGGTCTTGAATAAGTGTTTGTTCTGGAACTGGAATCTCCACACCCCACGCTTATAGCAAAGTGCCAAAGTCCATATCAATTCACCCTCAAATAATATAAAATTTTAAGATTCAACTCAATAAATTAGCTAATTTCGTGTATTTTATGGCATAATTGAACCTGCATTATGTAGTTAAAGTTGACTTGCATTTTTTTTTAATCAATTATTTCTTCTGAGCACATGGTATTTTTAACTTATTATGGTGGTATAAAACTTGTAGATCCAATTCAATTTGACAGAGTAGTGTTTGAAATCCACTTAGTAATTAGACCATAGTTTAAAATTTTGTCACATTTCGCAAAATTTCGACGACAATTACTGGTATTTGAGAATTAGGAAATCTTATGAAATTTTGCGGCTTCCACTGCGATTTCCAGTATCGGCATCTTGGCATACGCTGTTATTTTGCCCAAAAAATTGAAATTTCAAACTATGAATTGGACAACCTTGAGAACCTTACAACTGTTGCACCAACCATAGTGAGTCCCTTTAGTCAGATGAATTAGTTTGGTTTCCATTTATAAGTACTTTATCAAACTAACCACATTTGTATAGCAAATAGCCAAATACAGAGGTAATTAACGTCACATGATCTCACATGCAGCAATGCCATACAAATGCATGTGCTTCATCATGATATTAGTATTTAGTATAGTAGTGAACTAGTGATTCCACCGACCATTTGAAAATAAAAGCATGTTATTAAACCTCTTCTATGTTCTATCTGATAGTTTAGTCAAACCAACTTACTAAAAGAAAGCAAGAAAGTAACCATTTTTTCTCTCTTATATGGTATCAGAGATTATTCTCCAAACCATAAGCAAGAACTCCATACTAGAAAAAAAAAAAAAAAAAAAAAAAATTATGCTCCTTCTAACTTCTAAAGTTCTAAGTACATTTCTACTTTCCATGTTAAACATATATCTTATGCATGAAATTTTCGCGCTTGAATTGTCTGACTTTGTTTGGGATATAAAGCTTAAGCTCAGCTTCCTTATTTTCAAAGGTAAAGATGGATCTTTTCTAAAGATAAATTACCTTTCGGAAAGTGCATATGCATGTATAATTTGGACTTTTGTTTACATATACTAGCGACTCTGTGGTTTGTCTCTTTGGATGATATGCTATCATCAGATAAGATAAGCAATCTAATTCCTTCCTTAGTTTATTAATTATTGATCTTGAGATCTGCGTATGTGATAAGCTAAGCAGTGGATATTAAAATATGTTTGGCACAGCCAATAATGTAGACAACTTATCAGTTCACAAGTCAAAGAATAGTTAAGTAATGCTTATGAAGTCATGTGGTATGGACGATTGGACTCATGCTTCTAGCCAAGAAAAAACTGATTAAAACTATGTTGAGTGCACTGCACAACTCCCACTCTGCTAATACTACAATTTAGTATTGTAATCTTGTTTGCCATATAATTAACTTTTGTGTAATTGTGTTTGATAGTTAAAAAACAAATTACAGCATTTTGATCCTATGGGGGGAAATATTTATCAAATTATTTTTTTATTTTCAACCACTTCCATACTTATTTACTATGAAATTCTAGATACTATTCTCACCCATGTTCCCTGACATCACAAGATATGAAATTATTAGCCACATTATATTGTACCGACTTGGAGAAAGATCAACAAAATTAATTGTGATCAAATTTACGTCGTTCATATATAAACCAAGAAAAAAAAAACTGTGGCCTATAAGAGAGACACATCTGGCCTTGTTGAGTCAATCTCTTCTTAGATGTCGACAGTGGCCTAAACCACCCCCACCCACCGCTTAGAGCTATATGGCAGGGCAAGGGAGTTTTGCACCTCAAATTGCACACTTGATGTCTGGTCATTGCTAACATACAAGAGACATATGATAAACATGATCTTGTGTTTGTGTGGGAAGATTAAGATAGGATGGTACATTAATATTACAAATTTGTTGAATTTTATTTATAAAAAAAATAAAAATAAAAATAGATTAGAATGGTGTTTTAAGCTGTTTGTGTAAATAATAGAGAATATTTTCATTTGAAATCTTTGAAATCAGAATCTTCACATTATGTACCGTTATATTATGAGAAGTTGCCAAAATAGAGAAAACTCTCCAAAACTAAAAACATTCATAAATAAATTCCCATTAAAAAAAAAAGGGGAAGAAAAGTAAGTATAGTAGTAGTATGTGTATGATAGATAGTATCACTAATCGAATATTCGATTACAGAAGGAAGATATGACTCGCAATTTCTAATGGAAAACATTAAAAAAAGTCTCCTTTGGTGAAATTGACAGAAATTCTCTACTCTATAAATAACATACCCCCATACCCAAACCTTTTTCATCAATCACACACACAGTGTCCCCAGTTTTGTGATTTGGATCTTCTTTTCTTCTTCATTTCTTTCTCAAAATCCAACATCAACATCATCAGGTATATGTTGTTTAATTAATCTACTTTTCCAATAAAACTTGTTTCATGTACTTTGTTTTGTATGTATTGGGTTGGAGTTCAAATGCAGGTTAACTTTCATTTAAATTATATTTTGGGGGATGCTTCATTTTTCTCATTTTTTTTTGTTAAGTTTATAGTGTTTTGCGATCATTTTGCTTATCAATTGTTTTTTTTTTTTTTTTTTGGGTTTAAAGAATATATTTTTATTCAATTTTCCTACTATTTAGGATTTTTTTTTTTTTACTCATTTTGTTAATGCTGATTAAGGTTTTAAAGGGCAATTTTGGATCTTTCAATGATTTCTAGATTTTGGGTAGGATCAAAATGTTGAGTAGATATTGTTTTTTCTCAATGTTCTACTTTTTAAGGTTGTTTAGTCATCTCTTTTTCCATAGACTTCATTTATGTGCTCATATGAGGACATTTATTGATTACAAACTTAAATGTGGGATTGGTGATGATTAATTGCTGTTATTGATGCTTAATTGTTTGCTTGAGCAGATTGTTTGTTAATAGAGATAATCAACTCTCACCTTCACAAATTTTGAGGTGAAGGGTGACTTAATAGGCGAAAGTGAAGGATCTCTGTGTTTGATTGATAGAAGGGAGATCGACATGGCTAGGAACTTGGAGAAGATGGCATCTATAGATGCCCAATTGAGGCTTCTGGTTCCTGGAAAGGTTTCTGAGGATGATAAGCTTATTGAGTATGATGCATTGCTCTTAGATCGGTTTCTTGATATTCTTCAGGATCTGCATGGAGATGATATTAAGGAGACGGTCTGGACTGACAACTCTCTGTTTCTCAATATGTGATATGATATTTGTGTTTCAATTCAGCTCTCTATAGTGCTTTGTTTGTACAATCTAGGAAGTTACTAGAATCCATTGTAAACTGTGTCAGTGTGATATTTTTTCTAAGTTTTGCAATTTTGGGGTTTAGTTAATTAGTTATCAGTTTAAGTGATACCTAGATTTTAGATTGGTGCACCATTTGGAATTCCATTTCAGAATGTTATATAATGGATCACATTATCAATTGCAATTACACTGGCCTTTGAGATTCATTTGTTTTGAGTGAACGAAGGTTTCATCTTCTCTATTTTTCAGGTTCAAGAGTGCTATGAGCTTTCTGCCGAGTATGAGGGGAAGCATGAGCCGCAGAAACTAGAAGAGCTTGGGAGCATGTTAACAAGTCTCGATCCTGGTGATTCTATTGTCGTTGCCAAATCATTTTCTCACATGCTTAACTTGGCAAACTTAGCCGAGGAGGTTCAGATAGCTCACCGACGGCGGATCAAGCTCAAGAAGGGTGACTTTGCTGATGAGAACTCTGCAACGACTGAATCTGACATTGAAGAGACTCTCAAGAGACTTGTGACACAACTGAAGAAATCTCCTGAAGAAGTTTTCGACGCTCTGAAGAATCAGACGGTTGACCTTGTTTTTACGGCACATCCAACTCAATCTGTCCGAAGATCTTTGCTTCAGAAGCATGGAAGGTCTGATCTCATAATATGTATCTTATGAAATTTTTTTCCAACTTATTCTAATGTTATTCAATAATTAAATATTTCCTGGATAAGAATTTTTTTATTGGTACGATGTACTTTTCCTGAGAAGGGAGCCATGGAGGATATTCTACTTTGGCGCTTCTTATATGTAGTGCTTCTGTTTTTCCTTCCCAGAATAAGAGATTGTTTGGCTCAATTGTATGCAAAGGATATCACTCCTGATGACAAGCAGGAGCTTGATGAAGCTCTTCAAAGAGAGGTAAACTTCAACTCCCAGTTTTTGCATATTACAAGGCGATTTTAGTGTACTAATAGTCCTTACATTGGTTGTGAACATATTGTTTGGATGAAATTGTCTTTTACTGTTTTTTGTACCAGTTGCAATTGAATTTGAAACCAGCATATGAGCCATTAGCAGCATTTCCTTCACCACCATTTCTCTTTCTGTAGTGGTTTGTGCTATTAGTTCTTTCCAAGTGAGTCACATTGTTTTACAGAGACACATATACCAGAAAGTGTGTTTTCAACAAGGTTGGATGAAAGATTTCGTAGGTTTTCCTCAAACATGAAAAATAATTTCTTTTGTGCATGGTAACGTGAAAGATTTTTTGTTTTGTAAAAAAAATTACTACTAGAAGCTTTTGTTTATCTCAGTACACTTATCAAATTGAGTAAATATATGAAGGCCAATCTAGTATTATATCTACACTATGATCTTCTTTCCAGGGGGCACCTTTAATCTTAGGCTCTGTCTGACATTGTTTATTACCTAGCGAAAATGTTTGTATGTGTTTTAGAGCCGAACTGATTTGATTTGGCTACAAAATTGATTGCTGCATGTTGATTTTCTTTTCTGTAGATTCAAGCTGCTTTTCGGACTGATGAAATTCGCAGAACTCAACCAACTCCACAAGACGAGATGAGAGCAGGAATGAGCTATTTTCACGAGACAATCTGGAAGGGTGTCCCAAAGTTTCTACGGCGAGTTGACACAGCTTTGCAAAACATAGGGATAAAAGAGCGTGTTCCATACAATGCTCCCCTCATTCAATTCTCTTCTTGGATGGGCGGGGATCGAGATGGTAAAGTCCTTCTCCAGAATTATTTAAGTAAAGTATATATTGTAATTATATATAAGTCATTTGGATGTCATGAAAGTCTAGTATTATTCACAAGTGAAGAGGTTGTTTTGATTTTTGAATAGCATTGTTTTATTTTTTTTTAATTGGAATTTCTCCATTTTTTAACTCGAGGCACATCACTCCAATTCCAAATATGCTTTGTTCTTTAGTATCTACATCATATACTCAGTGTTTGTTTCACATGCAATCTGTAGGAAATCCAAGGGTAACTCCAGAGGTTACTCGAGATGTATGCTTATTGGCTCGCCTGATGGCTGCTAACTTGTATTATTCCCAGATAGAGGAGCTCATGTTTGAGGTATGTAAAAGTTTTGTTATATATCAATTCTCTTATTCACAAGATTGTCTACATAAGTGAACATTTCTGTCCTAAAATTTTATTTCCTTAGAATTTAAATATCAATGTTATTCTTTGCAGTTGTCCATGTGGCGTTGCACTGATGAGCTTCGTGTCCGTGCAGAAGAACTTCACACATCTTTCAAGAAAGACTCAAAGCACTACATAGGTTTGTGATGCACATTGTGTTTACATAAGTAACATTTCTCTTTCTCCTCGGAAAGATATATAATTTGAAGCCTTACTGGTTACGAAGAATGGATAATTCATAAATAGATCACACTGTCATTTATAAAATCTATTGTTTTGCCGGTCAAAAAAAGAAAAAAAGAAAAAAAAGAATGGATAATTCATAAATCATAGTTCCCTACTTATGGTTATGTCAAGCTGTTCTTAAGTTCTATTGTTTCATGCATTTGGTTTCCTATAAATAGTGCCCAGGTGATAGGCTTCTTTGAATAACATCAGATTGATCAAGTGGGTAAATTCTTACATAATCCTTCTGCGCTAGCAGGAGCATGTAGTTTGGATGGGTGGGTTTTTATGAGACTTCTCCCTGTGTCTCAAGTCTCAACATCAAAATGAGCTAAGGTTAATTTTTTATGAAATATTGTTCTTACTGAAAGATATTAAACCACAAAGCTTCCTGTGAATTTCAATAAAAAAATCAAGTTGCTCGTTTATCATCCAAATTTGTGCCCCGTGAGGTGTGTCAGAAAGGCTGAAAGGGGGTGTCACACTAACTAGCCTACCAGCACACTCTTAAATCTTTAAAAGCTCAGTGGAAAGTGCTATGTTTTATCTTCTTTTGCTTTCCATTTAATAAGAAACCTTCCGCATTATATTGGACACACAGTTGGTGTGTTTGTCCAATATGTGTTTTCATTATGCATGTTTGTACGTATGATACAATTACCAACCAAGGACCAGAGTGAAAAATATGTACATGGGCACCTAAATAGTTTGTTCTGGAAGTTGGGAACTTAGATGTGAGTTAAGTGTGATACTGACACCTATGTTGTTCGAACCATAAATTAGTGCTCGTTCATATCATCTGGATTGTGTTCTCAAGTAACTTTGTATTGCTAGTGCTACCAAAGCTGCATCAATATGCCAGAAATAATGTTTACCTTTTAATTGCACTCATTTGTGTAAAAGATTTCTTTTGGAGGAACATTGGTTTCCAGTGGAACACTACTGTATCCCATTTAAATGAAAAGGGTTATGGGGACTAGTTTGCTATCGTATACCTAATACTTTCCTACTCTCTTTTTGCTAATGCAGAGTTTTGGAAGCAAGTTCCTCCAAATGAACCTTATCGTGTTCTTCTTGGTGACGTGAGAGATAAGCTCTATCAGACACGTGAGCGCTCTCGTCATTTATTACAAAGTGGAATCTCCGACATACCTGAGGAGGCAACTTATACCGACGTTGAGCAGGTCTCTTTGTACTAAGGTTTTATTTAGTTTTTATGTTTATATGTTAGTGTTAGAGAAATGCTAATAAACAGCTCAAGGATGATTTGCATACATACAACCTCACTAAAAGACATCTCCTGGGATTCCAAAGTGTACTTGAAAGCTAAGTTTTCTAGCCCAAAGGTGTCTTCTAGTGTAGACATGTATGCTACAGGAATATGAGATCTCTGCTACCATCCTATACCAAAAAGAGTTAAATTAATATTATCACCACTTAAACTAAATGGGGGAACACTATTAAGTGCGATTTATGAGGATCTACAATGTTTAATTTTTTTTTTTTTTTTCGAAATATTCACTTAAGGAACTAAAATGAGGAAATAAATTTTCCTTTTGTTCTGTAGTTTTTGGAGCCACTTGAGCTTTGTTACAGATCACTTTGCGCTTGTGGAGATAGACCAATTGCCGATGGAAGCCTTTTAGATTTTTTGCGCCAAGTCTCTACTTTTGGGTTGTCGCTTGTGAGACTTGATATTAGGCAAGAATCAGACAGGCACACAGATGTGGTAGATTCCATCACCACACACTTGGGAATCGGATCCTACCGTGAGTGGTCTGAGGAACAGAGGCAGGAATGGCTATTATCTGAACTCAGTGGCAAGCGGCCACTGTTTGGTCCTGATCTTCCAACAACTGAAGAGACTGCTGATGTTTTGAATACGATGCATGTCATAGCAGAACTTCCTTCGGATAGCTTTGGTGCATACATTATCTCAATGGCGACTTCACCATCTGATGTGCTTGCTGTAGAGCTCCTCCAGCGTGAATGTCGAGTGAAAAAGCCATTGAGAGTTGTCCCATTGTTTGAGAAGCTTGCTGATTTAGAGGCTGCTCCTGCTGCATTGGCTCGACTCTTCTCAATAGACTGGTATAGGAACAGGATCGATGGGAAACAAGAAGTCATGATTGGTTACTCGGACTCTGGGAAGGATGCTGGACGCTTCTCTGCTGCTTGGCAACTGTATAAAGCTCAAGAGGAGCTTATTAATGTTGCAAAGAAATATGGAGTGAAATTGACAATGTTCCATGGCCGTGGAGGGACAGTTGGGAGAGGAGGAGGTCCAACCCATCTTGCTATATTGTCCCAACCACCAGACACGATTCATGGTTCACTTCGTGTGACTGTTCAAGGTGAAGTCATTGAACAGTCTTTTGGGGAAGAACACTTGTGCTTTAGAACACTACAACGTTTTACTGCTGCTACACTCGAGCATGGTATGCTCCCCCCTGTCTCGCCAAAGCCAGAATGGCGTGCTCTTATGGATAAGATGGCTGTAATTGCAACAGAAGAATATCGTTCAATTGTATTCAAAGAACCCAGATTTGTTGAATACTTCCGTGGTGTAAGTATTCTGAAAATATCTTCTACTGTAATTTTCATTGGTTTTGATTCTAATGTTGATAATACCATTACTAGTTATTAACATTCCTTCATGTTTCTGATTTTAGGCAACCCCAGAGTTAGAATATGGTCGTATGAACATTGGAAGTCGTCCATCCAAAAGAAAGCCAAGTGGGGGAATTGAATCACTTCGTGCTATTCCTTGGATCTTTGCATGGACCCAGACAAGGTTTCATCTTCCTGTGTGGCTTGGTTTTGGGGCTGCTTTTAAGGTTATAATTGAAAAGGACATCAGGAATTTCCATATGTTGCAAGAGATGTACAACCAGTGGCCATTCTTCAGGGTCACAATTGACTTGGTTGAAATGGTGTTTGCCAAGGGAGATCCAGGCATTGCTGCTTTGTACGATAAGCTTCTAGTGTCAGAAGACCTATGGTCATTTGGGGAGAACTTGAGAGGGAACTATGAAGAAACTAAGAGCCTTCTCCTTAAGGTAAGTTGGAATTGATCTGTTTTCTCCCTTTTGTAGTTTTGTTGCATTGCTCTTTTTAAATATGAAGCTTATTTTACTGTTCTATCTTTGTAGGTTGCTGGTCACAAGGAAATTCTTGAAGGAGATCCATACTTGAGGCAGAGGCTTCGTCTTCGTGATTCTTATATCACAACCTTGAACGTTTGCCAAGCCTACACACTGAAGCGAATCCGAGACTCCAACTACCATGTGAAGTTGAGGCCACATCTGTCAAAGGATATCAGTGAATCTAATAAACCTGCTGCAGAGCTGGTGAAGTTGAATCCTACAAGTGATTATGCTCCTGGTCTGGAGGACACTCTCATCTTGACAATGAAGGGAATTGCTGCAGGTATGCAGAACACAGGTTGAAGTACAACTGTTTTCTTCATTTCCACTGAAGTTGTACACACTTGTCTAGAATCTATAGGATGCAAGGTGTCTATTTATATTTCCCTAAGGGCTGAAGCTGGCCATGTTTTTGGATTGGAACTTTTAGTTCCTTATGAATGCAGTCATATGATCAGAGTGCAAGACTACACAGTAAACTAGTGGAACTTCAAATATTCAAAGGAACTGATCAACCTGCTAATACAAATAGTTTTTGTGGCATCTTTTAATATTCAGAAATCAATAAACTTATTGCCCTTTCATTGCATCTTTTGTTGGTACAATTCTGTTGTCATAACATCGGTACTATTGATCAAATTTTGCATATTACTCGAATCTTTGACATTCATGCCAGATTTTTTTTTTCTTTTGAGCAATAATTATAATCTGGATACTAATCTATTATGTTTCAGATTTTCAGCAAGTTTGGCATTATGAATTTGTGATTATTTGACTATAGAACAGAATTATCTTGCTAATCTTTGACAATTTTTTTATTTCCCAAATTAGCCTTAAGGTAAATTCTTATCCAAATTTACAATGTAATCATTCAATTGGGGACATGACTGTAATTTCAGAGTGATCGAATCGACCAACTTGGGCATGTCGGCTTGGGTTCGGAGCCAGCCAGAATGCAGCCCACATTTCAGTATCCATCCAAAACCCAAATCTATCCTAATTAGACCACCAAGTCACCAACCATTAGAGATGCCCTTCCATTTCACAATTAATCTAATCTAATTTGTAATTTGTATTTAATTTAAGAATAAAATTGATAGATATGTTACATCTTAGATATTACTCTAAAAAGCTAAGAATATGAGATCTTTTCTTCTTGTGCATTTTAGTTTAAATATACAACATGCACTAGTTGACAATAAGAAAATTTACAACTTTTTGAGTTCTTCTAAGCATTACAAGTCACAACAGCTTGCTGAACTTTTCTCTGCTAAAATTATTGAAAAAAAAAAAGCAGTCTTATACTACACTTCACTAATTAGAGACAACTAAGAGATAATCATCAAAATATTAATAACTAATCAGTTCTTATCTTAAGTAAAACTCATTTCAATAGTACTTGATCACTATCTGTATTCCTTGTAGCTTTCATTTGGCTATAACAGTTGGTCAGATGCCCATATCTAGAAGACAAGAATATGGGAAACTTGGGAATAATTAAAAAGAACCAAATATGAAAGATAATTAAAAAGAACCATAAGTCTATATGAATGATTATTAAAAAAAAAAAGCTATATGTAAAATTATCATAGTTGAACACATAATTGATTAATTGAATGGAGGCTTTTTCAACTATGTATTTGATTTTGATCAATAGTTGCATTTCACATCACCATTTTCAACTATGGGTGCATTTGATAACCCTATTTGCCTCAAGCAAATGTGTATTTTCCTACATTTTGAGGATTTGACAGTGTTTGATAACGTTTTAGGCCATCGGGCAAATATTCTGCAAATTTTGCCCGAGATGGTCGCGTGCTCCCATTTGCCTGAAAAAAACAGGAAAATAATTCCTGAACCCCCCTGGGAAAATATTTATTTGCCTCAGGCAAATTATTTCATTTGCCAAGTATAAAAGTAAAAAAAAAAAAAAAAAACACAACCAACTCTCTCTCTCGAACTGAGCTCTCGACAGCAATGGCGGCTACCAAAAAAAACTAATCTCGTCGCCACCATCACTCATCGTCTCCACCATACTCATCATCATCGACGGTTTCGTTTTTTTTTTTTTTTTTTTTATTTTGTTGTGTAATTCTTGGGCAAATTTCTTCATTTTTCTTTTGGATTATGGTTCTAATTAGTGGGGTTTTCGAAATAAGGTAGATTTTTGTTTTCGAATCGATAATTTTGAAAACCCTAACCATAAAAATTTGGGGTTTTTCGAAATTGGGGATTTTGAAACTTTGTTTAACACTGCTGGTTAAAATATTTGGATTTTGAAACTTTGTTTAACCCAAATAGCGTATCAGGGAGTGTTTAACACTGCTGGTTATTCCACATCTTTCTGAAAACTAATGAAGTTGTCTTTGAAAGTCCCTGATAAATGTAATACATGAACCCTTTGCAAGCATTTCTTGCATCGAGTATCTGCAAACAGTATCGCCACATTTTTTTTTGGTCTTCCACATCTTTCTGAAAACTGACTGAACAGAATAGTCTTAACTAGCATTTAGGATTGATTGGTACACATTAAGTATCGACAGGGTCGGTTAGCACATTTGCAAGAAACATCAAGAATTACA
The DNA here is from genome assembly GCA_023053565.1 of Aquilegia eximia. Taxonomy (NCBI): domain Eukaryota; kingdom Viridiplantae; phylum Streptophyta; class Magnoliopsida; order Ranunculales; family Ranunculaceae; genus Aquilegia; species Aquilegia eximia. The sequence continues at coordinate 14,610,405 of JALIGU010000001.1, forward strand.
GTAAATGCTAGACTTTGTTGTGTTAAGTTTTCTCATGATGAAGTCAAATCAGTGTTGCCTGCTTTCTCCATAAAAACAGCCAAATTGCATGTAGCACAAATGATAATATCCTTACTATGTTAAAGATGAACTTTTTTCTACATGTATGCGTGTGTAAATTGTGAAGGAAGGACTATTTCTTCATCTTGATATATTTTGCATTATGCTTCCTTGAATCTCTCAGTGTTGACATGGTAATTCTGGTTTCAGCTTGAACTTGTTCTGATTGTGGAGAAATTGCAAGAACTACGTTCCCTTAGAATCCAGAAACTCAAGAAACAAGGTAAGTATCCTTTATTATTATTATTATTATTATTTTGTTCATCCAGCTTTCTCTATGATTTTTTATGTTATTGTTATGGATTAAACAATCTTAATGCATATGGTTGTATAGAATCCAATATTTCTAATTGGTTTAATAATTCAGACATACATTGATTTATTTTGATTTTTGTTTTGTTAAGATACATATTGTCAGTTGCCTTTATTGTTATAATTGTTTACCAACTTGGAGATATCAAGTCCTTACCAGTAAACCAATTCTAGTATATCCAAACAGTGGTGAGATCTATGATCCTGATAGAAAGCTGAGGGTGGTGAGCATCTTTCTATCCTCACCTCTTTGCACTTATAGAATGATTTGCTAATAAAAATGTTTTGGATTAAAACTTCATCAATGTCGCAAATCATATAATATGATTGAAAAATTCACAATATACACATTACGCTGTGTTCTTGAATTGTTGTTAGCCATCTTTAGTGTTTCAACAATCTTAAGACATATTGTTGTACTTTGTGACATCAGGCAACCCCAGTTTACATCACTGTAGTAGTTCTTTGTCGAGAAATGGATAATATTCCTAAACAAGAACGGTCAATGAAGCAACTCCTTTGGAGTACCGCAACCTGTTTGTACGGGGAATCAATTGTCAAGCTATTATTGATAGCCTCTGACAGTGGCAGTAATGAGGGTCTGTGCACTTACGTGTAAATCGACTTCTATTGCTTAAAACCTTGTTAGTAATATTATTTATTAATCGATGTACTTTATTTGTGACTTCAGGCAACCCCAGTTTACACAGGTTGGAAGGATGATTGGAAATTTGGAATGATCCTGTAAAGGTGGTCACCTATGGTGATGGCACGCCATTTCTGCAGATATCATCTACAAGTGTTTGGAACTCCTGGATGAGGAGTGTGTAGCCATCCCTTGGCAGAAGGGTGACATACTATTGATTGATAATTGGGCAGTTCTGCATTTCCGAAGACCATTTGAGACCCCTTGCCAGAATATTAGCTTCACTTTGCAAGTGAGAGCAGTGCCCTTCTTTCACATGTAGTAATCCTTGTTTACAAATGTATAATATGTCCCATACTCCCACAGTATATTTTAGAACTAGACTTCTACCTTAAAGGTTCCAGCTAAGGCGCTAAGCTGATGATTGATGAACTTGTGTACTACATGCTTTGAAGTGTCTTAAATAAATTTCAACTACAGTAATATTTTTGCTCTGTCCATTAATTTGAAGTAGCAGTTTGATTCTTATGATCATCTGTGTTTAATATTAGTTTTTATCGCTCATCTCGATTGGAGTGAGGAGTGAATGATCAAGTGAAAATCGAACGGGCCGTTTGTTATAAGTCTCAAGCTAAGTCCGAAAGATGGTAGACACCCGCGCCGTCTCCTCCTCTTCAGAGGATTCAGCCGATCTGCAGGTTTTTTTAGAGCCTTGGCCGGTTCAGCGGAATTTGAGCAAGCCAAGCAAGCAAGAAAAGCAGTTCTGTTGGCAAGGTCTTCTCAAGGCCCCATGGCTATGTATGGATCCCTAGCAGGAAGCGAAAGGCAGGTAATCCCATGTCCCAGGAAGGCCCTAACTCCTTTCGCATTAAAGGCGTCAAGATCACCTTCGCCACTCTATTCTTCTCGCCTCTTCTCGTTGGATCAGTATCTTTGTCTCTATATAACATAGATTAGCTCCGTCTTCCCCGGTCAACCCTCAGGCTATGAGGGGGGGCTCCCCGCTCGAGAATGAATGTTGGAAACTCTTCGATGACATCTTCCTTTGAGTGCACGATTCCGCTTGAACCGAAGAGAGCGATGCGAACAGTTCAGGAGGTCGCAGATAAAACCTCACGAATTGGATTCGAACCCATAAAATGGATCGAATCAGAACACTTTTAAGCGGAGTTGTCGTATGTCGTATTTCTACCCTTCCCCGGCGACTGAGACCAAGCAACAAACGGATTGACCTAGCGTATATTGCATTTCATTTCCTAGTAATACCTGAGACTACAACAAGTTCTCCAATGAGGGTATGGGCCGGTACTCCTACCTGTAGACGTTGATTCGGCAGGCTTGGCCACACTTTGCATACATGTTTACTTAGCTCAAGCCATGAAAGGCTCCTTCTCAAGGCCGAAAGGTTTGATCTCAGTAGAGAGAAGAGGGGAGCGGCCATCCTCATCATTTCACAGTCATGTGACCATCTCTTTTGAGACAATATTCTCACTAGTTCTATGGTGTATGCAAGATTTTTTTCAAGCTGGGGTTTGGCATGAACCTCTACCAGTATTATTAAGTTTTCAGAGAATTAATGTCTAGTATACAGTGTTCCAAATACAATAGAACCTTCCATACTAGCATGATAATCAGGAAACCTTGTTGCATTCTCTGTAGCTCAAATTCCTCCGTATTGCTTAGTTTATCATTTGTGCATGCGAGATTGCTAAAGGGAAGTGCATTATTACAGATTTACAGTAGACCAACAAATATCCTGGTGAACTAGTATAAATCTATGACTAGTGAATTTGTGCAACTCTATGACTGTCAAAGGGACAATCTACAATGCACGACGTTGATTCTGCATTGTGATTCACAACATCAGTTTGCTTTTGGCTTCCTTGTAAATGAGAAATGTGGTAAATAGAAAAAAAAAAAAAAATTTAAAGTATCCAATCTCACAATCTGTGTAGAAAACATGCATTAGCATTTAGCAAGCAGTTGTCCATTAACAGGCCGTGGACTTGTTAAGTCCAGCCCATACAAATATCCAACCCATTAGACTCATTACGAATCCGATCCGACCCGACACAAGACCCGATCATTTTAAAACCCTAGAAGCAAAGAAACATGTGTTGTTCTTCTATTTAGGTTTCTTTAATCTCATTGCCTTCAACTCCTCTCTCTCTCTCTCTTCAGGTACTTCTCTCTCTCTAGAATTAGGGTTTGTTTTTCTTGGAATCTAATGCTTTTGATTTAGTTTATTTTGATGTTTATATATGTTTTATTAATAGATCTGGTTTTGTTGTTTGTTTGTTTGATGGATTGAAGGTAAGATTTATTAGAAAAAGAGAACGAAAATGGTTGAGAAAGTTAAGGGAAGAAAGGAGGAGGTTGTTACTAGGGAGTACACAATCAATCTTCACAAACGTCTTCATGGCTGGTAACCATTTTTGGGTTTTTTTTTTTTTTCTTAACTTATTGAATCTGCTTTCAAAGTTTTTCATTTCAATCTGTAATAAAAAGTTTTAGCTTTTATGTCATTGTTGTTCAAGTTTTTGCAATTTGGGTATTTTGAGATTTATGGGTTTGTTTTTTGTTTGTAAACTCTCTACATAGTTGGAGTGTTAGCCGATCTTAGATATAATACATGGGATATGAATAGAACATATTTGTCTAAGATTGATGTCATTTATGTACTCTTTGTTAGCTCCTAAAACTTGCATTTGAACTTAATTTATTGGGATTAGATTTGTATTTAGATAAATGATTTAAAAGAAAAAGATGCTTGTGTCTAAAACATTGTCAGATGCTCATCATTTTGTATTTAGACACAAAGTCACTGCTTTCAAGATGTCTTCAGATTCAATGTTTTTGGATTAAATATCATCTCCAGTTAAAGTCCATGTTGAAATTACATATGCAACCAGTTCTCTCATGTGTTAAATCAGGCCAGTACATATCATTTTTCCGGTTAAAAAAACTTTGCTTAGGATTTTGTTTATTGTGAAATAAATTAAGTTGTTAGTATTCCTTGGTCTATCTTACCGTCACACAAAGTTACAGACATAGACTTTACTAATGCTTGTATGTTAATGGTGCATATGTCAGTGACTTTATAACTTTTGTTTCTGTAAATAGCTAATTTCATCCAATTCTATAAATTTGCTGTACATATCATCCAAATGTTTTGCTTACATAGTTATATGCTTACGTGCATATTTTATGTCTTTTATATTCTGGTCAAAGAATTGAGAACTTGTTGCATTCAGTTTTTAAAATGCACTCCTGTTCAAAAGGCATCATATTTTTGGAGTCTCTTCCAATCTTTCCCTGAAAAATATAACATATTATTCTGTATTATATCACAATGTAATCTTTTAAGAATATTGATGCATCACACGTCTCTCTTATCACTCCCTCTTTGGTGTAATGTGTGTTGTGTCTTTAAAAATTATAACTATTATTGAACTCTTGAAGAAATGAGTTTATTTTCTGTATATACAAATTGATAGGTAATTTTATGAGTTGATCACCACCTTATGCATTGCCCCTCTTGCATTCAATCTCATTTATTTGGCTTTCATGTACATAGTAATCTATAAGACATTGCAGGTAATACATAACATGTAACTGTTTTTCGTTTTTCTTTCTTGAGATTTATAAGTGTGTTTATTTCTTTTATAACACATCTTATTGTAGTGAATAAACTGTTATTACAATGCAGATTGCAAACCACTAGAGCTTTGAATTCCTCCTGATGTGGTGATATTTTGAATGTTCTAGACTTTGGGGACAAAAGTTGCTGACGTGTTTGAGAGAGAGATTTTGCTTAACAAAATTTCATTTAAGTGTAATTTAAATTTTAAACAACTCTCTACAATAAAAAGGATAAAATAGACATTTAGTAGTGATTAAGCACTTCATGCAACAAACATTATTAGTGGTCCAACACTTAATTAAGTGTTGTATTCAGCATTTGTATTAAGTTCAATTAAGTGTACAAGTGATTAAGCAGTGTATTCAGCCGTTCAGAGCTTAACTTAATAAAAAACAAACAGCACCAAACTCTCCTTTAACCTAATTTGCTTACCCTTTCGATCTCTCTCTCTCCTCTCTCTCTGAATGGCTCAATTTCAAGCTATTTCACCATGTTTTTCCGCCAACTCAATCTTCAATGCCGCTAAAAGAACTGGTACAACTTTGAAATTTCTCTTATAATTATTGATTTGGGTAAAGTTCGCATTTTTATGGTTGATTTGTGTATAATTGCAGAAATTTCATTGAATGGTAATAGGGTATACTGCTCAAACAAAACGCCTTTATACCAAGAGGTAAAATTATAACCATTTTTTTTTTTTATGAAAAAGAACCAGCATTTTTTATTTTAAAGAGATTTTAATTTGAAAAGTGTGTTTTTTTTTCTTCTAATTATTATTAGTTAGGGGCAAAGTTAAATGGGCTCAATGAAAGTAGGACAATTACTATGCAAAGCAACTGTGATCGAGGTATTCATTCATAAAAGTTATTATTGTCGAGTTTTCTGCTATTAAGAACTGAAATGTGCTTATACTTGATGATTTTTACTCATGTTAACTTCCATTATGTGTATATTACTCATTTGAACAACAGCCTTTGTAAGTGTAATATGCCCATATTTAAATGCAGTTGTTCGAGCACAGGTGGCCACTGGAAGTGAAACTGATGTTTCTGGATCAACAAAGACTGGAGGACTTCGTGGGAAATTAAATAAAGTTGTCTTGGCTTACAGTGGCGGGTTAGATACATCCATTGTTGTACCCTGGCTGAGGTAAATTTGTTGTCATCTATCAATGTTTCCAGGGACGGATCCAGGAATCTGAGTTGGGGGGTGCAGAGTAACATGTAACCTATATATTAAAATCTTGGGGGGTGCGATTCTTTATAGTTTTGCAAAAAACTCTATATATAGAAGGATCATAGTAGAATTTAGGAAAAAAATTGAACTTTGGGGGGTGCGGTCGCACCCCCGCGCACGCCCCTGGATCCGTCTATGAATGTTCCTGTATGCCGTTTAAGACTTAGGATATGCTTGCATAAACACATTTCTGAAGGAATTATTTGTTCTGATCCATGGATGTTCATCTGCTTATTTGTTTCATTTGTTATCTTCCCATTTTTGAAAGAGTTATTGTTAAGTCAACTAGTCAAGATACTAACAAGTAACTTGAATGAATAGATTTTATGAAATACTTGCATAAACACATAACTGTGTAATGGGTTTCTTGACCTCTTCCCTTACACGTACAACTTATATACACACAACATTAGAGTACTGAAATAAAACACATAATTAAAATATAAATAATCTTTAAACGTGAGTATACCGAACAAGTTCCATGGCATCAACTTTAGGAAAATTGATTTTAGTCATGTCAGTTATCTTTGATGACCAATGGAAGACTTCAAATATATTTATTTTTTCTCATGCTACTTCATATATTAAATTTATGTTTTCTTCTGTCAGTTATCTTCGATGACCAATGGCAGACTTCAATTATATTTATGTTTTCTCGTGCTACTTCAAATATTAAATTTATGTTTTCTTCTCACGTTTATCTATGTATTCATTTTGTAGAGAAAATTATGGCTGTGAGGTCGTCTGTTTCACTGCAGATGTTGGTCAGGTATGCCTAACATACTGTCTATTTTCTCAAACTTGGATTCTATTTTTGAATGTCATGTCTTGCTAAGATGTGCTCTAGGTAGTGAGGTAGTCTGAAGATAGTTGAGATTTATTCAGGTTTAGGGAAGTTTCCATCCTCTGCATTTTATATACATTGGCAATTTTTAATGGATCTCAAATTTGTAGGGTATCACAGAACTGGATGGTTTGGAAGAAAAGGCAAAGGCTAGTGGAGCTAGCCAATTGGTTGTAAAGGATCTCACAGAAGAATTTGTCAAAGACTTCATATTTCCTTGTCTGAGAGCTGGCGCCATCTACGAGAGGAAGTATCTTCTAGGAACTTCAATGGCTCGTCCCGTAATTGCAAAGGTAATTTATTGACTAGCTGCTTTTGCAGGTCTGGCATTTTTTACCTGTGTTTCTCCATTGAGCACTTTGAAGAATTTACTTTTACCCCCTGTTGCTGTGAACTGTTTGCCATACGTAAGCTTTACCCAAAATGACTTGATTTTATTACTGGTCACTTTGGTTAATTATCTTGAGCGAGCATATGTTACTAGAGATTCCTGTCATTGTAGGTATTTTATTATGCGTGAGCATATTTTCTCTTCATTCTTTTGTACTAAATAATATAGCCTGTCTCTCAGTTCAATTACACCTATCTTATTCCATGAATTCTGAAGTCTGATAAGCTTTAATTTGCGAATTTGATTTTTCTAGACAACAAAGTTATTAGACTAGCTGTTATATATCTTATAAAAGAGAGCTTCAGCCTTTATTGATACTATATATGAATTTGAATAGTAGGCATGTAACTAAGGGTATTGTACTATTGTCTTGCGCAAGCATATGTTACTAGTGATTCTTGTCATTGTAGGTATTTTATTATGCGTGAGCATATTTTCTCTTCATTCTTTTGTACTGAATAATATAGCCTGTCTCTCAGTTCAATTACACCTATCTTATTCCATGGATTCTGAAGTCTGATAAGCTTTAATTTGCGAATTTGATTTTTCTAGACAACAAAGTTATTAGACTGTAGCTGTTATATATCTTATAAAGAGAGCTTCAGTCTTTATTGATATTATATATGAACTAGTGCCTTAGCCGGTGCTACCCACCGGTTAATTTTAATTTATCCGTGTTGGATTAGCATTCGAGTTTTAAGTTATTAATTTTATTAAACATTATAAATTACACTATTTTATTAAATAGTAAATTCATTATTCTCATTGTGTTTTGTTAATTTAATTATTTGTTTAATTATTGGGATTTTTGTTCATATATAAAAATCCAGTCCATAAATAAAAATATGTTAAATTACAATAAAACCATTACTAGGGTATTATGTAAATTTACCAAAAAACCATGACTAAAAGGGTATTTTAGTCAGAATTAGGTGACAAAATTCTAACGCTCAATTCTCATTAACCGGGACTTACCCCTGAAATTTATTCAGGTTTATGATAGTAGTATAGATTTGAATACTAGGCATAAGGGTATTGTACAATTGTCTGATAACTTATATTAAAAAGGACAGTCTAATAACTTTGTTATCTAAGTTGGTACAGCCTGTCTTTGCAGCTTTCTCAAAACTTCTCCCTTTTCCTGGTGGGTAACCATGACCTGAAAGTTGAACCCAAGACTTCATTTTCACGATTTGAATGCTCAGCAATCAGAGCTATGAATTCAGCTTTCAAGCATATCTACACCTCTGTATGCTAAATTAACCAGAAAGTCTGTCCCTCAGCACGCTTTAAGTGTATTCGTTTTTCTTTAAAAAAAATTACTGGAAAAATAAGACGATGTGAAAGAAAACCTTGTTTTTCCTTTTTCTATGATATATTTTTTTCGATGTTGAAAATTTCTAATATTTCCACCACCATCTCTTGTGACATCAGGCTATGGTTGATGTGGCTAAGGCTGTTGGAGCAGATGCTGTGGCCCATGGTTGCACAGGCAAGGGAAACGATCAAGTAAGTATTCCATCTGCTGTCAAAGAAGCTGGGTTTGGCATGGACCCGTACCAGTAAAATTAATCAATTTCTAGTGTCCAAAACCTCTCCATCCTTACAAAATAGCTGTCAAAGAGTTTATCTACCATTGGTGTTTCTTTCTTAAAATTGAGTCTTTCACAATGTTTTCCTGCAGGTACGATTCGAGCTAACATTCTTTGCACTAAACCCTGAGCTTAATGTTGTTGCCCCATGGAGGGAGTGGGACATAGCTGGCCGAGAAGATGCCATAGAATATGCCAAAAAACATAATGTGCCTGTTCCAGTAACAAAGAAATCAATATACAGCAGAGACCGGAACTTGTGGCACCTTAGCCACGAGGTAACTAAAGATTTATTTATTTTTTGCTTATGTAATTTATTTAAATTTGAGTGGTGTTCGCTCTCAATCTTTGCCTTGTGCCTTTGATTATTTTTCATTATGCTATATAGCCATATGTCAGCCCCCATGGATATATGGCTCATTCTTCTATAAAACCAACCTCTGAGCCTGATAAACCAATAATTTGACCTCAAATTGACATGATCAGTCGATGCAGACTTCTGATTTAAGTGTTCCTAGTGAGTGTATTGAATATTGATAGGTCGAATATTATTCTGCTATTGGATCTTCTTTGCACTGATTCTGAAAAGAAACTAATTCTTACCTTTCCCTTGTTTTTGGAACCTTGACTCATTCTTGAATAAAACATACATCTGAGCCTCTTAAAGCAATAGTGTAACCTCGACTTAACATGGTCATTCGAATATTGAATATTGCTAGATCAAATATTATTTTGCTATTGAAGCTTCTTGACAGTGATTGACTGATTGTGAAAAGAAACTAATTCTTACTACGTCCTTGTTTGTTTATGCTTGTCATGAAGGGAGACATTCTGGAAGACCCTGCAAATGAGCCGAAGAAGGACATGTACATGATGACTGTTGACCCAGAAGATGCACCCAATGAACCTGAGTAAGTTGTTGTTATGCCCGAGTTTATTCAGAAAGTCATGTGGCCAATTATTTGCATGGCTCTGTTATTTACATATATTAATTTCATTAATTACAGATACTTGGAAATTGGAATAGTTTCCGGTGTTCCAGTGTCTTTGGATGGTAAAGAGCTTTCTCCAGCCACACTTCTTGCACAGCTGAATGAAATTGGTGGGAGACACGGAGTTGGGCGTATTGACATGGTGGAAAACCGGCTTGTTGGCATGAAGAGCCGGGGAATTTATGAAACCCCAGGTGGTACCATTCTGTTTACAGCTGTCCGTGAACTGGAGACGCTCACACTTGATCGTGAAACTATGCAATTCAAGGACACCATGGCTCTCAAGTATGCGGAGTTGGTATATGCTGGTAGGTGGTTTGATCCATTACGTGAATCTATGGATGCTTTCATGGAGAACATAACAAAAGATACCACTGGATCAGTGAGATTGAAGTTGTATAAAGGATCAGTAAGTGTGGTAGGGAGAAAGAGCCCATATAGTCTGTACCGAGAGGATATTTCATCTTTCGAGAGTGGAGAAATTTACAATCAAGCTGATGCTGCAGGGTTCATTCGTCTCTATGGGTTACCTATGAGGGTTAGGGCCATGTTAGAGAAGGGCCTTTGAGTATTTTTGTCTTATTTTATGTGAGGTGATTATTGTTCTTCTTATCAAGTTTGTAGAAGTACAGCAGTTTGTGTTAGTAGGCAGTAGAAGTGTTTTCTGTGCTTTTGAACACATAATTGATTAATTGAATGGAGGCTTTTTCAATTATAAGAGAAACTATATATCCTCAGTCTACTCTGATGTCATCCATCACTGCACCTTATTGTGTATTTGATTTTGATCAATAGTTGCATTTCACATCACCATTTTCAACTATGGGTGCATTTGATAACCCTATTTGCCTCGAGCAAATGTGTATTTTCCTGCATTTTGGGAATTTGACAGTGTTTGATAACGTTTTAGGCCATCGGGCAAATATTCGGCAAATTTTGCCCGAGATGGTCACGTGCTCCCATTTGCCTGAAAAAAGCAGGAAAATAATTCCTGACACCCCCCGGGAAAATATTTATTTGCCTCAGGCAAATTGTTTCATTTGCCAAGTAAAAAAAAAAAAACAAAACACAACCAACTCTCTCTCTCGAACTGAGCTCTCGACAGCAATGGCGGCTACCAAAAAAAACTAATCTCGTCGCCACCATCACTCATCGTCTCCACCATACTCATCATCATCGACGGTGAGTTTTCGTTTTTTTTTTTTTTTTTTTTTTTATTTTGTTGTGTAATTCTTGGGCAAATTTCTTCATTTTTCTTTTGGATTATGGTTCTAATTAGTGGGGTTTTCGAAATAAGGTAGATTTTTGTTTTCGAATCGATAATTTTGAAAACCCTAACCATAAAAATTTGGGGTTTTTCGAAATTGGGGATTTTGAAACTTTGTTTAACACTGCTGGTTAAAATATTTGGATTTTGAAACTTTGTTTAACCCAAATAGCGTATCAGGGAGTGTTTAACACTGCTGGTTATTCCACATCTTTCTGAAAACTAATGAAGTTGTCTTTGAAAGTCCCTGATAAATGTAATACATGAACCCTTTGCAAGCATTTCTTGCATCGAGTATCTGCAAACAGTATCGCCACATTTTTTTTTGGTCTTCCACATCTTTCTGAAAACTGACTGAACAGAATAGTCTTAACTAGCATTTAGGATTGATTGGTACACATTAAGTATCGACAGGGTCGGTTAGCACATTTGCAAGAAACATCAAGAATTACAGTAAATGCTAGACTTTGTTGTGTTAAGTTTTCTCATGATGAAGTCAAATCAGTGTTGCCTGCTTTCTCCATAAAAACAGCCAAATTGCATGTAGCACAAATGATAATATCCTTACTATGTTAAAGATGAACTTTTTTCTACATGTATGCGTGTGTAAATTGTGAAGGAAGGACTATTTCTTCATCTTGATATATTTTGCATTATGCTTCCTTGAATCTCTCAGTGTTGACATGGTAATTCTGGTTTCAGCTTGAACTTGTTCTGATTGTGGAGAAATTGCAAGAACTACGTTCCCTTAGAATCCAGAAACTCAAGAAACAAGGTAAGTATCCTTTATTATTATTATTATTATTATTATTTTGTTCATCCAGCTTTCTCTATGATTTTTTATGTTATTGTTATGGATTAAACAATCTTAATGCATATGGTTGTATAGAATCCAATATTTCTAATTGGTTTAATAATTCAGACATACATTGATTTATTTTGATTTTTGTTTTGTTAAGATACATATTGTCAGTTGCCTTTATTGTTATAATTGTTTACCAACTTGGAGATATCAAGTCCTTACCAGTAAACCAATTCTAGTATATCCAAACAGTGGTGAGATCTATGATCCTGATAGAAAGCTGAGGGTGGTGAGCATCTTTCTATCCTCACCTCTTTGCACTTATAGAATGATTTGCTAATAAAAATGTTTTGGATTAAAACTTCATCAATGTCGCAAATCATATAATATGATTGAAAAATTCACAATATACACATTACGCTGTGTTCTTGAATTGTTGTTAGCCATCTTTAGTGTTTCAACAATCTTAAGACATATTGTTGTACTTTGTGACATCAGGCAACCCCAGTTTACATCACTGTAGTAGTTCTTTGTCGAGAAATGGATAATATTCCTAAACAAGAACGGTCAATGAAGCAACTCCTTTGGAGTACCGCAACCCGTTTGTACGGGGAATCAATTGTCAAGCTATTATTGATAGCCTCTGACAGTGGCAGTAATGAGGGTCTGTGCACTTACGTGTAAATCGACTTCTATTGCTTAAAACCTTGTTAGTAATATTATTTATTAATCGATGTACTTTGTGACTTCAGGCAACCCCAGTTTGCATCACTGTAGTAGTTCTTTGTCGAGAAATGGATAATATTCCTAAACTAGAACGGTCAATGAAGCAACTCCTTTGGAGTACTGCAACCCGTTTGTACGGGGAATCAATTGTCAAGCTATTATTGATAGCCTCTGACAGTGGCAGTAATGAGGGTCTGTGCACTTACGTGTAAATCGACCTCTATTGCTTAAAACCTTGTTAGTAATATTATTTATTAATCGATGTACTTTGTGACATCAGGCAACCCCAGTTTGCATCACTGTAGTAGTTCTTTGTCGAGAAATGGATAATATTCCTAAACAAGAACGGTCAATGAAGCAACTCCTTTGGAGTACTGCAACCCGTTTGTACGGGGAATCAATTGTCAAGCTATTATTGATAGCCTCTGACAGTGGCAGTAATGAGGGTCTGTGCACTTACGTGTAAATCGACCTCTATTGGTTAAAACCTTGTTAGTAATATTATTTATTAATCGATGTACTTTGTGACATCAGGCAACCCCCAGTTTACATCACTGTAGTAGTTCTTTGTCGAGAAATGAATAATATTCCTAAACAAGAACGGTCAATGAAGCAACTCCTTTGGAGTACTGCAACCCGTTTGTACGGGGAATCAATTGTCAAGCTATTATTGATAGCCTCTGACAGTGGCAGTAATGAGGGTCTGTGCACTTACGTGTAAATCGACCTCTATTGCTTAAAACCTTGTTAGTAATATTATTTATTAATCGATGTACTTTGTGACATCAGGCAACCCCAGTTTGCATCACTGTAGTAGTTCTTTGTCGAGAAATGGATAATATTCCTAAACAAGAACGGTCAATGAAGCAACTCCTTTGGAGTACTGCAACCCGTTTGTACGGGGAATCAATTGTCAAGCTATTATTGATAGCCTCTGACAGTGGCAGTAATGAGGGTCTGTGCACTTACGTGTAAATCGACCTCTATTGCTTAAAACCTTGTTAGTAATATTATTTATTAATCGATGTGTGTATGTGATGGATTTATATAGAACTTCAACATCGCAGTAACCAAGTAACACTGTTTCATGTATTTTATGCTATGTTTATTAATTGGATTAATTTATTAACCAAACTTTTAACCAAAATTTTCATTCTAAAAATGTTTAATAAATTAAATATTATGTTAATTTTCCATATCGGGAAGCTCTACTTTATTATCTAATAGAGAGCAGACAAACATTTCATATATGAACTTATTAAACACTTATTTGTTTATATTATCTGGTTACAACTTTTTATATTATCTATTTTTATAATTGCTTATAATATTGTTTTATTCATTATTTTCAGTAGTTCAGTTCGGAGGTTTTGTTCAAAATATTGGGTAATTCATTTCTACATATTTTCTAATCTTTAATTGTAATGGTTAGCACAATCTAATCCATTTTGTTTTTCAAGTTGCAGTCTTGAAGTTTCACATCTTCGTTTCGGTCGTCACTCTCTGCTTTATTTCTTTGTTGTCCACTGAATTGAACCAGGTATTTTTTCTATCTAATAAATGTTCATATGAACTGAGTGTGTTGCCATGTTAAGTGTTAATAGCATGTTTAGAGTTACATGTATTTCTTCTAGAAAGTATTATGATTGCCTCGATTTTTGTGTTTATCATGCTTAGGTGTACTTGTTATATATGTTGTTGTATTGTATAGTTTAGAACGACATGTTGTATTTTAGAAATGTAATAGAACTATACATATTGCGCGTGTACATGTTGCACTGTATTTATCCATGCTGCACTGTATAAGTCTAGAACTATAGATAACATAAGGTTAGGTTAGTTCATTACCCAAGCTGGTTAATAAAGAAATTCACTATCAATACATATATTGTTTCAGATACCATTATGGTTAAGTATGCTTGTTATATTGTGCGTCGTGGGATACGTCCGGGTGTATACCTAACCTGGTCGGAAGCCAAGGCTCAAGTAGACGGTTTTCCAAACAATGATTATCAGGGCTCTCAATCTCTTGCTGAAGCCCATTTTTTGTATGACCAGTACTTATCTGGTCATGCGGCACAGAGAATCCAACAACTTGTGCAACCCTATTTGCAGTCGGCGACCACCTTTCCAGCTACGATCCCTGCTACCCTCCCTGATACGCTTCCAACTATGTCTGATAGTTGGTGGTTGGTTAGGAAGCTAGTGGTTGTTCTCTTGGTTTTCATCCAACCACAACCATATGTACAGTATACTATGTATAAGAAGCACGTTAGACAGAATCAACATGACAATAATGTGCTCGCAAAAATGTGTTTGTGCATCAAAACTTTAGAGGAAAATAAATACCCATGCTCCCAAAAATATGCTCGCAAAATTTCAGAAAAGAAAAACCCATGCTCGCAAAATCCCAGGGAAAATTCCCATGCTCGCAAAATCCCACAGAAAATACACTAGTTCAAAAGCTAAGCTAAATTCAGCCAAACCCCCAAATCCCATAGAAGAAAACCCCAAATTTTAATACTATCGGTTGATAATAACAATTGTGAAATCAGAAAATTGTACATTTCTCTAATTGATTATTGACTGAAGAAGAAAGCTCCAAACTGTAATCACTTGTAACAAAAAGTTGAAAACCTAAGAAGATAAATGCCAAAATTAGAGATTGAGCAGAAATTATTCTTAGATCTAATACTTATATCCATAATTGATTGAATAGAAACATGAAGAATTAATAAAAATCAATTACCTTTTCGAAGATGAAAGTAGTCGGTGATGTTGTTTTGTGAAGAGGAAAGAGAGAGAAGAATAAGAGGAAGAAGATTGTATTAACCTATTTCTAGATTAACGCACTGCTGGGTCAGGTCGCTAGGGAGACTTGACCAAATGGGGATGTTTGAGATCGGGGTGGCTGCACCTCGTTGAGATCGAGATTGCCTACGTACTCTAGCTCGGGGGAATTGAACTTAGAGATCAAGCCATCGTAGTTCTGTTTATATAGAAGATAGAAGGGCGTGGATCGTGGATCTTGCAGATTCTCCGCCATCATAATGAGGATTAAATGAGTAACGCGCGCGGATCATCCCTGTGAATTAATTGTGTAACTGATGAGAATATTCTGTGTATTGAATGAGGGCACGTGTGTATGGCAGGTCGCTGCTCGTTGTATGATCGGGTCGCTGTGAACGAGCTACTAGGATGTCGGTGCTGTAGCGACCTGGTAACTGGATGACTGTGCCACGTGGCTGCTTTTGATTGGCTGGAGTATGTAGTACCCCTACATAAGCCCCCTCTTTTTAGGTCGGCTGGTGAAGGCGGGCTGAAAAGACTTAATGCACCATTCGATGTTGATATGAGGTTTACTTTTTGAATTTGGTGACGTGGCAGTCATGCAGCGCTGTTTGTGGTAATCATGGCGCTCTTACGGGGAAGTGGAGGAGTTTCCTTGGACAGTTAGCCGTGTAGTTATGGCAACTGACGCACGTATTGCTTGATTGAATATCTGTTTTGCACGTGGACTGATCCAATGGTGGATATGAACCGTTTTGTGAGTGGAGAATAACTGCATTGCATATTGATCCTTTGGTCGATCTCAGCCGTTCGTCTGTTTTGAATCGATGGCTGGAAATGCTTGAGCTACAGTATATAAACTGTAGTTACCTTGAGAAGGGTTTACCTATCTTGCCTTTATTTGATTTGCTGCCGCTTTTGCCTTGCGATCTGAAGAACTTTGAGAGCTCGTGAGGTTTGTTTTCTTTTCCTTGATTGTTTACTTTCTTTCGTTTTCTTCTTCTGTTGTCGTCTGTATTGCTTGAGAGTAATGTCTGAGGGTAGTGATTCGCAAAATGATCACTTGAGTGATGGTGGGGTTGAGGAGTATGAGTCTGAGAATACTCATTCTGACCCTCCGTCTCCCGTTCTTGATGAGGAGGTAGATAGCCCCCAGAGTAGTGGTTCTCATGGGGCAGACTCTTCTGATGATGAATTGGTGGAGGGAGACGGCGGTGTAATGTGTAGGGTTGTAAATATGAATTATGTAAACAGGCATATCGTAGTTAGGAAAATGTATGGGTTTAGGTCGATTAGGCATTTGGAGATTAGATTTCTAGGAGACCGTTTACTTTCCCCTGATTATCGACCTAATAACCCTTTCTCAACTGTCTTTACTTTGCCCCAATTCCGTGCTGGGTTGAGGTTGCCATTGTCTCGATTGGTGGTCGACCTGTTGAATGCCATTAGGCGAGCCCCCTGTCAGATGAATGGTAATTTCTGGCGGAACATGAGGGTAATTGACGACCTCAACAAGTTGCATAGGTGGAACGTTACAGTGGAAGAGGTATTGAACCACTTTAGCTTCAAACGGTCGTCGAAGGTTGAACTCTCGGGCTATAACATGCAAGTTAGGCCAGACCGTTTGCCATTAATCTATCCAGTAAGTAGCGAGCCATGGTGGAAAGATCCCATGCTGATTACTGGGTCGATTGTTGAAGGGGATATTCAGTTGCGTCATACGATTAGGCATGACGCTCGTAAGTTTGTTGTCTGTAGTACTAGGATTGTTGATTTGTCTTCCTGTTTCTGAACTTGACGTCTTTGTATTTTTTGTTGCAGCGATCCGGGACGATCATTTGATTAGAAAAAACGATCTGAAATCTGCTTTGAACTGCTTTGGTAAGTTGAGCGACGAGCGGAAGATCTCGTTTCTACCCCACCTAAAGGAGCATTTTATTCCTAAAGGTGGTCCAAAAACTGTTTGGGAGGAGCTCGAGAGGAGGAAAGCTTTGAAGAAAGCATATATGTCTGCTGTTCACAAAGCTGGGGGTGGGCAATCTGGTAGTAGCTCGCGAGCTGATGACAGTGAACGGGCTAGTGGTGGCTCGAGGCAGGGAGAGAGAGAGAGCGTTCTGTTGGTGCACCTCGGAGGTCGGAAAAGGGGCGACCTGTTGACAAGGATCGACCTCTGTTGCAGGAACGATCTGTGGAGAGAGAGCTTCCTGTGGAAAGGGAGCGTTCTGCTGGTAGTTCTCCCCAGGTTGAAGCAATGGCGAGCCCCCCAGTCTCCGGTCCTCCCGTCTCGCTTCCTAAGGTAGGTGCCTTGGCTGGGAAGAAGAGGTCCTTCACAGGGAACCTTAAGCTGATGGAATTCCCAGCTATGCCAGCTCATGTTTCTTCAATGCCTTTGACGTCTCCTGGGATGTCGACTTTGTCCAGGAAGACTGCTCCTCGGTCTTTGCAGAAAGGCAAAGGTACTTTGTCTGAATTCCGCCCCGGGCCATTTGATTATTTGGATGGTCAAGGAGAGAAGCATGTCGTTTACGATAATGACAGTGCTATCGATGACCCTTGTGTTGCCCGGGCTGTGAATGAGGGTATCGTCCTGGACGCTGATGCCCGAGCAGTGAAGTCACAGCCTTTGTTGGTGACCTGCTCGAAGATAAATGCGGCGCTGTCTTTGGTGAGTGTGAGCATAAGTCGCATTGGTCTTGTTTATGCTTTGACATTTGGTCTAAATTCTGTTGTTGGTTGCAGCTCAATGCCAGCTTCCAGGAGGTGCGTCTGGTTGCTGAGATTGGTGCTCAAGCTGAAATTGAGTTGAAGGCGCTCAACGAGAAGCTCGAGCAGGCGAAGAACATTGCTGTCGTTGCTGAGTGCAAGGTTAAGGACAGGGATGCCCAGCTCGCAGCTCTGAAGGAGACGGTGGAGCAGTTAAAGGAACGCAATGCTGCTTCTCAATCTTCTGTTGAGTACTGGCAGAGGGTATGTCAGGAGAATGAAGCGGCGTGGAAGGCCTACTGTGAGCAGCTGCAGAAAGCTTTGATGGGGTCGCCCGAAGGAGAGGAGACGCGAGGTGGTGTTGGAGATACTTCGGCGCCAGCTCAGGACACCTCGATGGGCCCTAGTGACCAGGTCGCTGAAGCCCTTATTGAAGTTGATGCTTCAGGTGACCAGTCTGAGCAGCGATGAGCTAGCCTTGGTTTCCCTTTTTTGTATTGGGTAACCTTGTGCAAAGTTTGCTTCTTGCACTCCTTGTTCTTGCAGTATGTCTTCTTGCACTCCTTGTTCTTGCAGTATGTCTTCTAGAGCCTATTCTTGAGAGCCCCCTTGTAATTTTGAGAGCCCCCTTGTAATTTTGAGAGCTTGAGTGGAGAACTCCTTGTCTTTTGTATTTGCCATCAGTAATCAGTTTTTACTTTGATGACCTTGTATGGATTCCTTTTGACCAGCTAGTTTCCAGGAAGTCCTGGTAGCTCGTTCAGAAGGCAGGTAGACGAGATGAATGGCTGCAAGCAGGACGTACTGAAACAGTTCCTCTTGTATGCCTTGATTATATTGTGGTTGTACCTGTAATTGTTAAAATCTCATAAAGTAAAAAGTTAATTCAACGATTTACCTTGCATTGTTGCTCATGTCGTTTTGTCTGCTTGAATGGACTTGCAAACAATAAGTGACATTTGCTCGACCTGAATGTGGGTTGAGGTCGCATTCAACATAATTGTGCTTGTGTCGTGGGAAGAGAGTGACCAATGCACCAAGTTAAGTTGCTAGTGATTTAACTTAACAAACTTTTAAATTATCAAAGGGACTAGAGTTTTGATAATTTGTAGGTCGAGGGATTGGACCTTTAGTAGCCATTCATGTTTGAGCAGAGATGAAGGCAAAATTGAAGTTATACATTGAAATGCAATGAATGGATGCTTACATTTCATTGATAAAATTTCTTTAAGTGAAAAGCATTCCATGGGTTCTTGACGATCTCCCCTTCTGGTGTTTGAAGACGATAAGAACCGTTGCTCTGGACCTTTGTGATAATGTAAGGACCTTCCCAATTGGCGTTCAGTTTGCAATCATGTCCTTTCTTTTATTGTGGAACATTTTCCTTAGGACTAGTTCCCCTGGCTGGAAAGTTCTTGGTCGGACGCCTTTGTTGTAAGCTCGCTTGAGTCTCTGTTGGTATTGCTCGAGCTTTATAGTGGCGTGGTTACGTCGTTCTTCGAGGAGGTCGACTCTAAACGACCAGGCTTAATTGTTGAGCTCAGTGTCGACTAGAAGTGATTTGGTCGTTCCAAATGTTAGCTCGGTGGGGATAACTGCTTCAACTCCGTAACATAGGCTAAAAGGTGACATCCCAGTGGACGTTCGAGGAGTTGTTCTATAGGCCCACAGGATGTTTTCCAATTGTTGTGGCCATTGATCATGCTGGTCTTCGAGCTTCTTCTTCAAATTGTTTAGAATCTGTCGATTTGCAGCTTCGACCTGGCCGTTGGCTTGCGGGTATCTAGGAGTTGACCTTGAATGCTCGATTTTCCATAGGTCGTAGAATTTTTTTATATTCTTGCCAACGAACTGAGTGCCATTATCTGTGACTACTCGTTTTGGTAGTCCAAACCTTGTGATGATGTTTTCCCATATGAATCTTTGGACATCTGCTTGTGTCACGTTGGTTAGTGCAACAGCTTCTACCCACTTAGTGAAATAGTCGATGGCTACTAGAACGAACCTCTTCTCAGACTTCTTTTCTTTGATCAGGGGCCCCATGATATCGAGCCCCCACATGTGGAATGGCCACGGTGCAGTGATGTTAATGAGATCATTCGGATGCTGGTGTTGCTTATCGGCGAATCGCTGGCATTCTTTGCATTTCAAAACAAATTTCTTTGAAGGTCGTGTTCCAGGATCTCGTTGGAGAAAGGAGACTCTTGGAACTGTTGAAGGGACTGCACAGCAAGTTGCTCTGCAGTGTGGCTCTTGGAACGGTGAAGGAGAGCCTGGGATGCTTTGAACTCCGCCAGCTGCTGGCTGAGTTGCTCGTACTTTTGGTTGGAGTCATCAGCAGGAATGACTCCAAGTCATCAGCAGGAATGACTCCAAGTCCGCTATTTTCACCTTGTTGGGGGTTGGTTTGTGCGGCTTTCAGACGCTCATTTTCTTCCTGCAAACGCGTAATCTGTGCCTGCAGATCTTGGATAGTGACTTCCTGATTAGTCATTTGGAATGAGTGATTTTGATTTTGTGGGTGGGGGGGTTTGGATTTTCGATTATATCGAATTCCTTGCAGTCGGCGCCAAATGTATTAACCTATTTCTAGATTAACGCACTGCTGGGTCAGGTCGCTAGGGAGACTTGACCAAATGGGGATGTTTGAGATCGGGGTGGCTGCACCTCGTTGAGATCGAGATTGCCTACGTACTCTAGCTCGGGGGAATTGAACTTAGAGATCAAGCCATCGTAGTTCTGTTTATATAGAAGATAGAAGGGCGTGGATCGTGGATCTTGCAGATTCTCCGCCATCATAATGAGGATTAAATGAGTAACGCGCGCGGATCATCCCTGTGAATTAATTGTGTAACTGATGAGAATATTCTGTGCATTGAATGAGAGCACGTGTGTATGGCAGGTCGCTGCTCGTTGTATGATCGGGTCGCTGTGAACGAGCTACTAGGATGTCGGTGCTGTAGCGACCTGGTAACTGGATGCCTGTGCCACGTGGCTGCTTTTGATTGGCTGGAGTATGTAGTACCCCTACAAAGATTATGATGAAGAGAAGAGAGAGATATGGAGAGAGATGAGGAGGAGAAGGAAGGAGAAGAAGAGATCGATGAATCTTCAACCTTTCTCCTCCATGATTTCTTCTTTCTTTTTCGAGTGGTTTTTTTTTTTTTCGCGACTCGATAGAAAACTCTAAAACAGTGTTTTCTGATTTTAGTTGTATTTAGAAAACAGAAAATTTTCGGAAAATAAAAAACTAATTTCTAAAATCGTAAAAATATGTTTAACCGAACACGTTTTCCAATTTTTGATTTCTGTAGAGATAATTTTCCGGAAAACTGGCCCATTTTCCCACAACCGAACAGGGCCCATATTCCTTAAATCTACATATGAACGGAATCCATTTTCCGATCTCATTCCTAATATAGACTGATTTCGTGCCTAAAATCTAGCATTTTCCTGGAATTTGGATTCCAGTGAACCAAACATACCCTTAAGTAGTCAAGTTTCTGTTTCATCATTGTTTACCACTTACCTCACATTTCAACAGTGTTAAATTCAATAGTGGTAGTGAACCAGACATTCAAGTTTGAAACACAAACCAGGAAATTCAATGATACACAGTCATGAACTAATATTTCCGACATTATAGAGGACAATCGTCATTTTGTGTAAACATTAAAGAAACAATTCTACAATACCAATAATTGACCACCTGTAGAATGCTTATGGATTTTTTATTTTTATTGGGTAAATAATTGATGCTCTAATATATGCCAGTCCAGGATTAATGTGGTCTGAAAGCTCTAGTTTGAATTCAAAAGTTAA
This sequence comes from Aquilegia eximia, assembly GCA_023053565.1. Lineage (NCBI taxonomy): Eukaryota > Viridiplantae > Streptophyta > Magnoliopsida > Ranunculales > Ranunculaceae > Aquilegia > Aquilegia eximia. The sequence goes on from JALIGU010000001.1 coordinate 14,632,270, forward strand.
ACTGTACATAGACATAGTCGACATTTTGTTGAGGATGGATTTGTGCACCTACAATGAAAGAAGAACGTAATACTGCAGACAAGTTTCTTCCAATAGCCTGGCTATTGGAAACAAATACTAGAGGTCATATTTACTCATACGGTGCATGGCAGATTATTGAATAACAAAAACTAATTTCACCAACCATTAAAAGAACAACTCCATCGTCTAGGATATCAAACTCAGATAATTCAATTTTTTTTTTGTCCATCTGAAAAGAAAGAGAAACAAGGGGAGAGAGAGAGAGAGAAAAAAAACGATCTAGTAAGATTCTCATGTATTATGGTATTTTCTATTTCTAAAACTCTAATATTTGGTAAGGGCAAAGTAGTGACAAAAAATAATTGGAAGTTAACAAACTGATTTCCACAAGATATGATGGCAATGTGTAACAATCCTAGTGGAGGTAGGGAGCGAGCAAAAAGGTGGTGAGCAAAAAATTTCTCTAACGCATATGTAATTTTTATTTTTAATATTAGTAACATTTTGGAAATTTAAGCTGTAACCCTTTTGAACTAGATTCGTAGTTGAAAAATATATTATGATGGATGTTAATGTTTACTTATTTTTGTCGGTTCGAGACTATGCAATTTGATACTTAAAAGCCATATTTGAACATGCCGATTTTTTGCAGATAGCCAATTTCCAGAGAAACAACTTCAGCTAAAATTTTAGGGTTTTTTAGACTTTGGTCATAGGTTAATGGCTTCAATTAGGCTTTGGTCATAAAAAAAGGCGTTTATTAGGCTTTGGTCACGATTTCTGGTTGACTCACGATCTGAGTTAAAAAACGACCGAGTTGGTCTAAAAATTTAACAAAGTACTAGTATTACCCCTACTTGAAAAGCACTTGCAGTAAAATAAAGTTTTAAACATTTCATTTCTTCCTAAAACAAGAATTTCATCCTATCAAAATTAAGTAAATTGCAATAAATTAATATCTTATAAATAAAAATTTAGAGTTAGGATGTAAATTTCTTTAATTGTAAAAGCAAAGTTGAAAGTATTATATAATTATGGGTTTGTATCATTGTATGGTGTTAAAATAAATTCTCCTTTACAAGTTTTAATTCAAAATTTGTATTCCAATCAACATTTAAACATCCGTAATTTGCAAAAGAAATTTCTCAATCTTGGTCTTATTCTCTTCAAGTGTTAAAACTTAGCATATCTCAAGTTTCTAAAGCACTTTAATAGCTGAAATTACGACCAAAACCTAATTTTCCTATTTACAGATATGCTTCTTCTCTAATTTTCTATTTACAATATGTCTAAAATGATGTAACTTAAAACTCACATATTTTTCACGTGAGGGTATTTTTGTCATTTTTAAAAAATATCAAACCCAACTGAGTCTAACTCACAATTCGTGACCAAAGCTTAATTAAGACCATTAACTTATGACCAAAGTCTAAAAACCCAAAATTTTACTATGTGGATACTTAAAAGCCATAGTTGAACATGCCATAGGGGTCTTAACAATAGCATCATCATTGTCTACCTTCGTAGTTGGCCATATTCAATATTAGGATTTGCAATAGCATGAACAATAGCTTATGTTTCAGCAATAGTTGAACAATAGCCAATTTCAGTTGAAGATCTTAGCAATTTATACCCCTACGAAGAAAGGTAGATTATGATGATGTTATTGCAAATGCTAATATTTTTTGTCTAATTCATTATATCTGACTCAACCGAGTCGGGATGTAATCCATCCAGCTAAAAAACCATCCCATAGGTTGTGCGTAGTATGGGTTTACAGTTGACTTATATATTGGGAATTTTAATGGTTACACGATGTATTAACCATTTTTGTGAGGTTGGTCAATACATTAATGGATGATGATGATGTGTATGATATGAACAATAATAAAGTAGAGACGTGAACACCATTGTATACGTGGTTCGGCAATTGTGCCTACATCCACGGAGAGAGAGAATGAACTTTATTATAGTAGTGGTGATACAAAATGGGAGCTCGATAATGGAGAGAGCTCAAGAGAGAGATGAGACCTGAGAGGTGAGGTCTCATGAGAGAGTGTTGAGGTCTTGTGTATGATTCACAATGAGACCCTCTGAAGATGAGTAGTTTGCCTTTATATTTATAGGCTACAATGTAACTCCATTCTTAGCAATTAATAGGGTAATAATAGGGAAAATATCTTTGTAATAATAAGGCTTAACTTTGTAACTTGTGCCATCAAGAGAGAGCCCATTAGATGTTGACATGTGGCACCATGATGGACGGTAGAGATGGTGCCACATGTATGTTGTATATAGTACCCCTACATAAGCCCCCTCTTTTTAGGTTGAACGGAGTTCGGGCTGAAAAGAAGTAATCGAACCGATCCAGCCCCCAAGATGAATGAAATATGGGGTTCTTTAACGAAGTCGATCCGCCCCAAATTTTGATGAGCTTGATCATTGAGATTTGCAGGACACGATGAAGATCCCTTGTGGTAATGGCAACTCGATCATGAATTTGTGTATAGCGAGCTAGTTAGTTCTAGGGAGACCTGGTAGCTCGTTCAGAAGGCCTGTAGACGAGATGGACAGCTGCAAGCAGGTCGTACTGAAGTGGGTCCTCTTGCATACATGGGTGGTTGTCTTTTTGTGGTCGAGTTGCATAGACCTGATACTTGTTGATAATGTTAGCATGTGAAATATTATAAAATTTAGTAAGAGACTTACACTGAACTGTATGTATTCCTTATGAGTTTTGTATGTACTATCTTTATCGCCTTGTGATTGGACATTCCGATAGATGTGGCACTTTGGAGTGCACATGTAGCTCGTTTGAGAAAGAGCATTGGTTGACCAAGTGTTTTGAGAGTTACTTGGAACCTTTTGGTGCCCGATCTAGTGAATGGTCGCAGCGTGAAGACCTGTTTGACAATTCTCGGGCATGTGGCCTTTGTGGGTCTGCATTGCGTTAAGAGTGAATGCGTTCGACCAGGCGTGTGGCTAGAGAATTGTGTTTGAGGTCGTCCCGCATACGAATGACTCACTAGTCAATGAGGGTGGTCGTATTGTATATCAAACATTTCACTTGTAAAGAGTTCAGTGAAAGCAATGTGGCACATTTGTGCAAAAATAGCTCATGGGGAGTGAGGTCGTGTTCATGTGACCTGCACATAGAGAGAGCTACAAAAAAATCATTAATAGCTAATTGTGCTAATAATAAGTTAATTTCATTAGATAAAATGAGAATAGCCCCCTGTTTGGCATAAATATTCTTGAGGTCGTTGAAAGACCTGTAATTTGAGGAGGTCGTTGATAGACCTGGTGAGGTCGCGATGAAGGACCTGGTATGAAGGACCTGGCATGAAGGACCTGGCATGAAGGACCTGGTATGAAGGACCTGGCATGAAAGACCTGGTATGAAGGACCTGGTGAGGTCGCGACGAGACCTGAGAGGTCGTTGGTAGACCTGTCGACGTCACGATGAGAGACATGAAAATATATCACCAGATAAATATATGTGAAACTCTTGCTTCTGTCGAGTCCAGTAATTGTGTAAACAATTTGCTCCAAGCCCCCAACTGTGAGTTGCAATTCTATCTTTTCAAATTCAATGAATTTCTTGAAAATCATCATCTGAGAACCTTAGAACAATGGTGTTCGGTGGGGTTGGTGGGTGGAATTCGCTTGAGAAAATCCCAAGTCCCTGTAGTCGGCGCCAAATGTATTTTGTGAGGTTGGTCAATACATTAATGGATGATGATGATGTGTATGATATGAACAATAATAAAGTAGAGACGTGAACACCATTGTATACGTGGTTCGGCAATTGTGCCTACATCCACGGAGAGAGAGAATGAACTTTATTATAGTAGTGGTGATACAAAATGGGAGCTCGATAATGGAGAGAGCTCAAGAGAGAGATGAGACCTGAGAGGTGAGGTCTCATGAGAGAGTGTTGAGGTCTTGTGTATGATTCACAATGAGACCCTCTGAAGATGAGTAGTTTGCCTTTATATTTATAGGCTACAATGTAACTCCATTCTTAGCAATTAATAGGGTAATAATAGAGAAAATATCTTTGTAATAATAAGGCTTAACTTTCTAACTTGTGCCATCAAGAGAGAGCCCATTAGATGTTGACATGTGGCACCATGATGGACGGTAGAGATGGTGCCACATGTATGTTGTATATAGTACCCCTACACGATTTATTTTTTTATTTTTTATTTTTTTGCTTTTATTTGAGGCTAATCGAATGTCTAGGCCAGCTTTTGTGTGCATCTCGACACTCCAATTGCTAGCTTTGTATTCCAACCTATTTGTAAAACACCCTATTACACATAGCTAACTAAATGTTCGGGCTAGCTTACACGCACCAAGACACTCCAAGGTTAACTCTGTATCTACCTTACTCTTTTTTTTTTTTTTTTTCTCTTTTATAGTGTCGGAACCAGTCCAATGCCTGGAGGTTAAGCACCCACGCTCGTTTAGGATCCTTGATCACAAGGGTTATGAAGAAACCGACCAACAAAGTCGTTTGGGAAGAAGAGAGCAGCTCTGTCATAATATAGCTATACTACACCAATTGGTTTTAACAGTATGTCTTGCCCATAAAGTCTATTCACCCAATTGGGCCTGATCAGTCCATGATTTTGAGAAATCAAATTGCAAGTGTATGCAGCTAACATGACTTTACACACGCGGGAGATACAGTGTTGTCCCACCCCACGGACAAACATATCTTATCTCACACATGTGGCATGGCAAGTAGAGATATAAAATACTAGTTGTACCCGTGGCTTCGCCACGCTAGTGTCAACTATTATTTAAACTTTGGTAATGAAAATAAGATAGTTCTGATTGACTCTAAAATTTTAATCAAATAATCAAATTTAAAAGTTGATTGTAGGATGGATTTGACTTGTTTATGGATGTTTTCCACACTTACCAGTGTTAGCATTTGTTTCTACCATTTTATCACATTCTCAAATGCTATAATAGTTGCTCTTGAATACTCTTTCTTTGGAATTGTGGACAATGAGATGGATGAGAATCCCTTTGTTTACAGTTCAGTTAAAAATTTTCATAGTCAAGTGTAATATTTTTTTTTTTTTGTTATATATGTGGGCATCAAGACAACAAAAGTGAAAATGTGTTCACTGAGGTTAATTAAATGCTTTGTGCTAAAAATTTGCTAAAAATCCAGTGATGTTATCAAAATATACTCTAACTATTCTTTGAAAAACAGTTCATCTATGAGATAAATTGCACTACAATTGAGGCACAAACGCACCTGCTTATCATTTCAAAATGGCATGTAAAACTTTAGTCAATGAACGTACTACGCTCAATTGTTTCTAAGTCGTCACCATTGAGCTTCATTTCGATGATGTTCAAGCAGATAAGGATCTATCTTTATTTTTAAATTATATTATTTTTAGCTTTTGTAATAGGTCAGGGAACGTCGCAGCTCATATCTTGGCAGCACACTCAGACAAAAGCTCACATCTTCCTTGCACCTTCTACGTTCCACCAAACTGGTTAGATGACCAGTTAAAACTGAATCTGTTATTCTGTAACTCAGCAAACTTTGATGCTAACTAAGTTTATTTTTAATCATAATGATTATTAAAAAAAAAAAAAAAAAAGATTAAGCCATTTGTTTGTAAGTTTGAAAAATCAATTGGAAACTCCATTAATTATGCATTTCTATCTGCAATTAAATTTATTTAACATTTAAAAGGAAGAATTATACACAGAGATACAAATGTTAATTGTATTGTAATAAAGTGATCTTAAAAGTGGGAGTTATATAACTAAAAACCTGCAACCTAGCAACTAAATTGTTCAAGTTTCCCATAGAACAGTTCACATTACAGTGTTGCATGCACAGTAAAAAAAAAAGAAGTAAAATTACTTATTCCAACAACATAGAATTCAAGCTTCTAATGCCATGGTTTTTGTTTTGCCTAATCTCTATCAAAATATCTACTACATACAAGATATTTAGTACCTACTACTGCTACTTTGGCTGCTCGGTTAGGCTATATTCTTGTTTTATCTGCTGTTGTGAAAATGGTTACCCTTCATTTGTCTTAAGTGACACTCTGTAGATGCCTTCCAAACTTCACTGTTCAGTTCTCTATGAGATCAACATACACGTACTGCTAGGCTTGTTCTGAATCATCATAATACCACTGCAGAAGAACACAGAGTTTTCTCCAGTTAAGTTATATTGTGGTGATAGCTTACAAGTCTTCCCAGATTAATGGTTAGAGGAACTGGTTGGAGATGGTCTAAAGAATAATTATGCACTTATGAGTTGCAAAGCAACTTCAATATGTGTACAACTATTACCATTGGTAAAGTCACATTCTGATTTATTTCAACTAAATGTTCCATGTTGGTTTTCTTTTTTTTAGCTTGTAACATTAGGATAAAATGACCATAGTCTTCATACTTGCATTAATTCCATGACTATTTTTTTATTCTACCTTAGTCTCTATCGAAATGGCTTTAACCATACTTGTAGCACAGAATGTCATCCATACTTCTTTATGTAACAGTCACATACTACAATTTTATTTTATTTTACTAAGAATATCAAATGAATAACTAATCTATCATTACTGATACAATATTTGAGATAATGGTGTCTACCTACAATCTAATGTACTCCAACTTTTCTTTCATCGTCTCATGTATTTATTAAGTCTCTGTTTGTTGGTTTATCAGTCCACATAGCCTATAGGATATCTATTATTAATGTTTACGTAGACTATTGCGATGTATTTTATTAATGTCTACATGCACTCTTGTGATGTGTGTGTGTGGTGATGTGTTTTGTTAATGTGACCAAGAAAATAAAAGAAAAATGTGAAAAGTGCAATGGATGAAGAATGAACAACACCAAAAATGAGTAACAACATTTTAAGATAGAAATACTTTAATTAGCTAGCAATTATTGCAAGTATGTCATGAAGTGTGAATTCCACTCACCTTGTTGACCACAAGGAACAGTCCAGTCACGTAACGCACAACACTTTGTATCCTCTTGGCTCTGCAACAAAATAAAGCTCCTCACAAAATTTTCAAAGTTGGATCACCCATATAAAAATTCACCTTGTGAAGATATTCTGTGCAGTGCCTTGTTGATTGGAAAGATCTCTCTGTCATCCTTTTTAAGTAACATCAAATAAAACAATAATAAAGCTTTTAAGGTGAAGTAGTGTTACTTTGAAACCTGTTCTAAAAGAGATTGTTTACCAAGCTCTTAAGGTGTTCTGTCATCCTGTGGTTTCTTTGTAAAGCAGTGATTTTGCATTTGGGTTTTGTCTATTAGTAGAAAAAAGAAAAGTCAATAGTCATCATTGTCTATCTGAAGCAAATCAAACAACAAATATATAACTCAAATGAATTGACATTCCAATAGAGAAAGGGATCCCTTTCTAAGAATAGCTTGTATGTTATAGCAAATTAATATAGATACAGTTAGATATGATACCACTATTAAAACATTTTAATGACTATATATAATCTCTCTTTGGAGTTGAAACCAAAAGAGGTGTGTTGGAACTTCTCAACCTGGTACTATGCTGGCTTGTGCAACTGGTTAACCTGCAAAAACAAGGAAACATCACATATACAATTTGATCGTCCTATTTAATTTAATTTTTCTCTTGTCTTACTATTTTCTCGCTTTTGATATAAAAAACTCACATCTCAACCAAAAGCTTTGAATGGTGACTAATTCAAATTAAATTAAGAGAAAAAAAGTGCCCAATGCAAACTACACAACTTAAATGTAGTGATGTGATTCCAAAGACCATTTCTAAGAAGTAATAAGAAATCCTACCAACAAATTTGATAAAAGATTATTTTTTTTGGGTCCTGTCAATTATAAAGAAGAAAGTCTTGGTTGTCATATTTGTTCAGATGGTCTACTCGAATTTGTTCCTACCAAAGATCATCTTAGTGAACAATCTTAGTTTAATAGTGTATTGCTCTATCAGTTGAACAAAACAGCAAGGCATTTGTATTTTTAGTTCCATCGCTTCAAGATCTAATGTATGTTTAATTGAACCTAAATGCCCAATTACCATATTTATAAGATATGTAGCAGTCTTCATTTTGTAAAAATACAACCCATATACTGATTTTCTGAATGCTGAAAATCAAGCTCACTTAGAAGTGGAACAAAGTTCCTTTCAAGCAACTTCCAAGACACCCACCTAAAGCGTTGTGTACAATTGAAAAGTCTATTCTGTATGCAGGGAAATATTCACAAAAATCAGAATCTCAATAACTATTAAAATTCCAACTAAATAACATTAAAAATTAGAAATGGGATCGTTTTTGCTAATTGCACAATAGAGAACATTCACCACCAACTAAGAAGAATTATAGATAAAAACCAAAACCATCAGGAAAATAGAATCTCATAAACCAAAATTTATTTAGCGTCAGTTAATGTAATCCTTTGAAAATTTTAAGAAGTTTTTGTGGAGAGTTCATAGTTAGATTGGTAGCACATGGCGAGGGTCGTGTTCTATTTTCTAAGGGAGCGGAAGATTTTCTTTCTTACTTCCCAAGAGCATAACCTAAAAGCACTACCAAAGTTCTTACATCCCAACGTCTTGATCGAAATGATCTCACCAACAATCAGTTATTAGGATATGCTCTTGTCATTAGAGTTTAAATTAATCATCTGTATTATTCTATAGTCTTGGTTGCTAACATGTCACATTAGAATGAAATTAATACTGGAATAAAAGAAGTTAACAGAAGAACCAAAATCTAACAGTAGGAAGAAACCCATGCACATATAAAGCGTGAGAATGAGTTAACAGTAGAATTTTGAAGGCTTTAAAATTTTTCTTAAATATATATATACTAATAACTATGCAAGCTTTGCAACTTATTCAGGACTATATAATCAAAGAGACGTTCCATTACAAAAGGAAATCAAACTCTATAAACTCATACTCAACTTAACCTACTTGAAGAGTTGAGGAAAAGCTAACATTTGAGAGAGCAGCAGTGATATAGTCAACAGTACAAATCAAAGGACCACGATAATACCTCAAAACATGTTGATAGAATGGTTGTTCAAACTACAGAATTAATTAATTACTTGAAAATACAAGTAATTGAAGGAAAGACTTCTAACGTGACATCAATAACTAACAACTTGAAGATGACAGATGTTGCTTTGATCGAAATGTCAAAATTTTTATAAGAAAATGAAGATGCTGGAAGAAGGGCTTGAACCTTCGATCTTGTGGTTTAAAACCCACACGCTCTAACCAACTGAGCTACACCAGCTAATTATTCACATCAAATACAAATATTTTCTGAAAAGACATGACCTTGTGTTCTAAATAAAACTAAGCTAGGATTAGGCAGACCCCCACCTGTATTCATAAAAATATACTTTACAATCTAATGTAGACAATGCCTATCATGTCATCATTTACAACGCTTACATAGCAGTTCATCAAAAGGAAGAATTGAATTAACAAATTACATGTCTCTATCTCTCGACTACTTATTGTTGCCAAAAGTATGCAACAAAAGTATGCATCATTTTAGTTTATTACATACACATTTGTATCAAAATACTTGTATCAAAATAATCACATTTTAGTTCCTATGTCATCTAAGGTGGGCAATCCATGATATTACCTCAACCCCCTTTTTATGGAATTTGATAGTTACTGAAAACCATATTTACCTCGTCCCCTTTTTTATAGAATTTGATAGTTACTGAAAACCATAATTACCTCATATCTGTGCTTACTAATAAAACAAAAAGAAAACCACATGGACTTGTTTAATAACTGAGAAACGGGACATATCTTATTTTTTTTGTACTTAACGATATTTGTATTATGACTGGCAATATCTTATACCTCTTATACACATGGGTATTAATAGGAAAGAGAGAAACTGACAATATCAGATGATTAACAAAATGGACATATGATGTCAGCCATATAAGACCATACTGAACTATTCTCAAGTGACTGAGTGACTAAGAAAATATAAGAAAAATTAAAACTACTAAAATGAGTAGTCAGAATATAAAGCATATACGTATCATCTTACGGGCTCATTTAACAAATTCGGAGAACGGTTTTGCAATTCATTATGATAAATTGTGGCTTCACTAAATTGAAATTGGGATGTACATCATAATTCTAGGGCCTCTTATAAGTTATGTTAAAAATAATGTGAGAAAATGAGATAATACCTCTTTTGCCCCACCAACATTATCATTGGGATTTTTAGTATCCAAATCACCTGCAACTCTATCTTGTTTCTTGGAACCATATTATTTAACTCACACTATCACAAAGCAGTTCCTGAAACAATTGGATAAATAACAAACAACAGCCTCGTCTTAGATACAATAACATAAAAGAATTTAACCCTGAAAATCAAAATGAATAGATCAACACCCATGAAATTAACAGAGAAATGATGTGTTTGAGATATGAATGAATAGAGGCCTAATTTGAGAAACAATCACTGCTGCAATTGAATTTAACACTGACAGCTAAACTTCAACACTATACAGTCTACATAAAAGTGGCATGCTTTTCAGAAAAGGAATACAACAAAATGATGATTACCCTATATAGTAGGCAGGACATAGAAGCATGAATGAACATATTAAAATGCGTGCTGTCTAGGCTGCCATCCTTAGGATGACATCCATCTTAACAGCCTATCTCTTCTGTTAAATGATATAAGATCTGATTGTTCCGATTTAATTTAATGTATAGTCTTGATGACTAAAGGGCAAGTCTGTCATTTCACGTTTTATTTTTATATATCAAATAGAGAGAGAGAGAGAGAGCATTGGATGTTACCACAATGGAATCTCTGATTACTACTTTTTTCCTCTCAAAATTAAAGCTCAAGTCTTTTTATCTTGAAATCATTTTTCCCATTTACACCAAGTCACCAACATTTGAAACATATTATAAAATCTTTAACCTTTAGATGGGATGGAAATTTGCGATGTCTGCATCATCATCATAACAATAGATATTAAAGTGGTTTAGAATCTTATTGGAAGAAACAGTTATAGCTTAAATTTTATCCAAAAGCTACAACATCCTAACAATGGAAACTGCATCGTTTTGAAGCGTTCACAATTTTCTACTTAAATTTATTTACAATTCTTTCAAGGATTCCTTCTTTTAATTGACGAAACCACCAAGCTTTTTCAATCTGCTATTAGATCAATTCATGATACTAACTTCATTTTTTTCGTGTTTAGTTTGATAAATACCCAAAACCCATTTTTCTTACAACTACTTTGGTCTTCCCAGTTTACTTAATTTGAGTTCATGGAAAATTAGAGAACAATCAGGAGGAAATGAACTTAATGAGAAAGAGAAGATAACGTAAACCCTTTTTCTTTGGAGAAACTATTCGTGAGAGAAAGTGATTTAAAAGGTACAATGACATAGCTACCCTTTGTGTATTAGCTTGTAAGCTTAACTTAAATCCTAACCATCAGATCTTATATGAACTAATGGAAGAGATGGGCTGTCAAGATAGATGTCATCCTAATGCAGTCTAGGTAGCTCGATTAAAATGAAAAACAATTCAGATCAATCAAAATCTATCAAATTGTCGTGAGACAAAGCTAAAGGTCCAAAAAGTTCCATGAAATATATAGCAAGTTCTTAACATAGTCTCTAGAAATATACTAAACACCATTCTATGTCTTAGGCATGAATTTGTACAAGATCATTATATTGCACAATTGAGTAAAATATTTTCCCTAAGGTCCAAACAGTTCCATGAAATATTGCAAATAAGAAGAGCGAAACAAATGAGGATCCTATGAATTATCCAATAAATATTTTTCCTAATGACCAACACCATTCATTGAGCATTCTAATAAAAAAAATGAATGGTGTGCAATATAAAGTTTTAAGTCTCCTAATCCTGATTCCTGACATAATTGTAGGTTGCAAACTGAATGAGTTGATTGGACTGAAGCGTCTTACAGAGAAGCTTGCTATTTAAAATCTTGACAATCTGAAGAGTGGTACAGACAAACTTAAAGGAACTTTAAATAATTCAAACTGGTCTGGAATGAACATCAAATAGAAGGGGGCAGAGAAGAAACTCATGTTGATGTCCTAGAGACTCTGAAACCAATTTAATATCTCAAAGGCTTGTCTATAGATGGCTATAAGGCGACAGGTTTCCTGAATGATTTATGACAGACGTACCACTGTTCACCAATTTGCTGAAGGTCTTTTTTATTAAAATGGGTGAAAAATGCGACCATTTGGTTTTTACAATGTATTTATCATTACGACTCTTACAATACTAATGCTTTGATAAAGACTAATTGCAAAGATTAAGTTTTCAAAAACTAATTACAAAATGTTCGGAAAAAAAAAAAACAAAAAAAACCCGAGCTCTTAAAATTAAATAAGATGATATTTAATGCTCTAATGCTCACACCGGATATGAATCAAACTCTCTCACGACGTTTTTGGAATAAATTTAAATGAATAAGTAAAACTTACATTGGCTCAATTACTGAATTTAACATTGATTGTGCTCATTCCTTTTCTCTTCTTATGCGTTGCCCTAGCTTTGCCTTACTTATCTCTTCAGTTCCATTTGAAAATATCGATTCCAATAACTTTGTTTGAGAAGTTGAATCACTACCATATAGGTAACATTATAAGCATCATTATTTTATGTTATAAATAATGAAAATTATTGTTCATGAAATTAAATAAAATTAAAAAATTATATTATCTATGTGCAATCCTTATGCATTGAATTGAAAAAACTTACATAGGTTCAATTATTGAATTTAGCATCGATAGTACCAAGGTCCTTAACACCTTAAGTTGTGCTACAATACCAGTAATGATGCTACTTACGGATTTTAGCGTATGCCTATCTTAATTGAATATCCAACCCAATTCTTTGTAGAGTTTTTCTCTAGGGTTTGGACAACATCCGCAGAAGAAACAAATAATTGCATGTAATTTTACTACCATTGATGATACTATTTAGTAGATGCTACTACATATCTGCCTCTAGAGAGTTCGAAAAATAATTATAGATTCCATATTTTCAACTGGTCTTTGGGATTTTGGTTTTAGGTTAATTTTTTCTTCGAATATACTATTTGAGAGTTTCTAACACCAAAGGTCCCCTTCACCAATGTCTACTTCTTAAATTTACAACATGGATAAATTGAACAAATTAAAGTAATTGTAAGTCACAATTAGATATTAACAATAGTGTTGGTATGTTCAATAGTCAATAGCCAATACCAAATAATCAAAATTTACAAATTTTGTGAACATAAAGATTATAGATGGGAAATTGAAAAATTACCTTGTACTTGTGATCGCTTTCAAATCAATTTAAATTAATCTTCAAAGTGGCAATCTACAATCATTAACAACACATTTAATGTTAAATTGAACACATAATTTTAGTAAAAAATAAACCAATTTAATAAAAAATGAAAGTAAGGAGAATAATGTTGTTATGGTGTAGTAATAACAATGTACATGTTTAGAATCAAAATGATCTTAGGAAGTCAATGATCTATTTTGGTATCTGATGAAGCAAAGAAAATATTTTCATATTGTTTCTCAATTCCCACTATCCAACACACATAGTGACATGTGATATAAACCACCAAAGCACAGAAATCAGGAGAAATTAATTAAAGGTTAAATTTCAGTTAGAGGTAAAATTTAAAGGGTAAGCAAAGTAGCAAACCAAGTACACACTCCAAAAGTATAAAAACTAAGATCTAATATAGATTCTGCTTGAAAAATTCAATATGTTATTATTACAAAAATTGGATTGTTTCTAATTTCTCTTTATGTCCAAGTGAAATTCTGTTTCACCAAGACTTTCACTTCAAAGGCTATTGTTGTTTTAGTTGATGGTACCACTGAAAAGTGAAAACTTCAAAGCATCAGAGCCTATCATTTCAGTCCAGGTTGCATTCATCTTCTTTCAATTAGGTGATCTTTTAATAGTTTTTTGCTATCATTTGTAGTAATAATTGTTGACAAAGCAATATTTTCTTATAAAAAAAAAACAAGATTTTGTTATCAGAGCCCACTCTAATTCCTGACCCTGTGCCTGATAACGCAACATAAACACCAGCTGTGGAAGTGGCATATGGGTTAGGTAGATCATCAGCCATTAAGTAATGGTGAAGAAACAGTCGTTGAAGTAAAGGTTGTGGAGGTACTTGTCCAATCTGTTAAAAATGAAGATAACCCAGTTTCTCAGCCAGGTAATTACAACATCCTGAATCTATACTTTGAGAATTAATCTAGCTAAATAAAAATAGTTATTTGAATTAATCTAGCTCACAAATATGTAAGCTATACAAACAACATCCTAGAACAACTATCTATGCACTGCGCAATAACTTTATTCTATGGCTCGAGTTGGGGAACTATGCATTTTATGGCAGGGTAGCTTCAGCAGCTCCGGAGGAGAACACAAACAATTCAGATACAAATGACTAAAACGTCAACAATGAGGAAATCAATATCAGAAGAAAAGATATGAAAGGACATTCATGCTTTAACAATTCTGAACAACGAGATGTATATATGAATTAAGAGTTGGTAATGGAACTAACAGGGAATGCATTGTCAGACTATTTTATTGAAGACACGAAAGAAGGTGAAGCGATAACACAATAATTTCCTAATTGTACCCTAGTGTCAATCAGAATTTCCTAGTGTGTCATAACCCTTCATTCAAATGAAATTTTTAGCAAGCCTATAAACTATGGAAGAGATGTATGACATTGATTTGCACGAAAGAATATATATCCAAAATTAACCTGTGGAAGGGAAAGGATGAAATCATGAGCATTCGCTGCTTTGGCTGCTTTTATTACATCATCCTTAGATACATTCTCATCTGGCAGCCCATATGCAATATTTTCTCCAACAGACGTCGAGAATAAAACAGGCTCCTGCATCAGCATATATTGGAGGTAATGAGATACCAAGATGTGTCAAGAATTAAGGACGACTTTAATCAGAAACAATTGAGTGGCATACGAAAACATCATAGGCCAACAGAATGGTGTGTTATCAAAAGCGTACTGTTCTATACGTTGATATGTTTGCGGTTCAACTTAATAACATTACCTGATTCACAATGGAGACAACGCGAGCCCATTCACTCTTATCAAATGTGCGAACATCCTCTCCAGACATTGTTATCCGTCCTCTGGTAGGCTGCAAATGTAAGAGACTAAGAATACATATTCTTTCTCGACTCACCACCATGGTATGTAAATTTGAAGCTACAGTAAAGAAATGAAACCTCGTAGAAGCGTGCCAATAGCTGAACTACTGTACATTTTCCAGCACCGCTAGAACCAACAAGAGCAGTTATTGTTCCACATTTAAGTGTCAAGTCAAGACCATTTAGGACCTCAACATCAGGTCTCAAAGGATAAGAAAAGTGAACATCTGTTTAAACAGAAGAAAAAAAATGTGCTACAGTTTATACATTCTAAATTTCGAATACAGCAAAACAGAAACTTTAAGAAATGTTATTATTTTACATTTTGCGAAGTGAGAGAGCTAAACAATCGTTCGGATTATTGGGATGAGATATCCCAAAAAAAAATGGCAAAAAACTGTCTAGCAAAATAAATGTTAGTGTATCACTGTAATCATGTAATACAACTTTGCATGTTACGACTTTTGTGGAACGGATCAAAGATACCTTCGAGACAGATGTCACCAGACCAAGCTACAGTACACCCAACTTTAGCTGATTTCAAGGCAGACATGAAATGCTTATTAGGAGCAAGCTTTTCCTCAAGGAACCCCTCATTGTCGAACAACTTAAGATTTTCATCAGACGCCTCCCTTTTATTGAGTTCCCTTTCTAAACCATACGCAAGAGAACCATCGATATCAGTCCCAGACAAAACAGAATTTATCCTTTCAATAGCAGCAAAGGTACCGCGAAGATCACCAAACGTGTTCACTAACCCTTGTACCTGAAAAGATTCTCATAATGTGAAAGACAGGAGATGAAAAGCAGCAGATTTAATAAGCTTAAAGCATAAAATGGCTTACAGAAAATGTCAATGTGAATGTGTATCCAATAAAAGCAGCCACGGTTCCAGCAGATAGTTCACCCTGGAAAAAGAATTGTACTTACAGTAAATTTGTGTTAAAAAGAAAATTTTACAACTACGCTCTTAATGCACGTAGCTTCAATATTACAACAATTAAGAAATTTTGACTGGCGGTTGCAATATTTTCTTACCAAAAGATGCAAGAACAAAAGATAAAAATTTCCAATTTCCATTTGAACAAATGTAGAAGGATGCCAGTGAAAATGCTTACCGCTTTAACTTTGTTTCCGCCAAGACAGTATAAAGTCAACAAAGAAACATATATCACAATTCTAGTCACAGCTTCATTTGCAGATTTGAAGGTTCCAAGCTTCATTCCACTGGACTGGTAAGCAAGAATCTGCCCAATTTAACAAATAAGTCAACCTAAGGGTTCAGAGTACTTCAGTACTATAAAGTTAAAAGCTGAGAAATTGCCCAATTTCTCGATAATTGAAACATTAGTGCTTTTGGTTCAAGTATCATATTTCTGACAAGAAGGGAGCCTACCTACAGTTCTATATGAAGAGTCAACTTACCTGATTGCCAAACATTGACATTTGACGCTTTTCACCACCAAAGGATCTAACCTGGAAGCAGCAAGCATATAATATCTTAATCCTCAATATAGAAGCCAATATATTCTGATGAAGAATATGAATTAGGCTAGTCAGTCTAAAGACCCCAACGAAGCAGAGTATTTCATGAAACTTACTGTACGGATAGCTAAAAATGTTTCAGCCACACAATCGGATATAGAGGCTTGGACCATTCCATGAGCTTTGAAGACAGGTATAGTCGAGCGCTTGTATATGGCTTGTGATTATAAAACACAGTTAATCAACAGTTATTACACAAAATTGACCATAAGATTATGGACAGACAAGAAAATCCTTAATGTAGATAAAGGCTTGTCAGAAGAACATGAAAAGCATGATTTACCCATATATCAACCTTTATATTGATAATTAGTGAAAATAAAACAACCCTATTGTCTTTAAATGATTTGAAGTTAAGAATACTGCATGTCTAAATATATGAAGATGAGCTCTTAACTCTCAATCCAATCATATCAAACCATGTAAAATCTCCAGGGGTATGCATTTCCACAGAATCTTTTAGGAAAAGGAAGACAAAAAATTATAAGCAGGATCCATTATAATGAAACAACGAGGGTATTCTCATCAATACTCAACCTAAGAGAAGCAAATCACAATATAATCATATTGATACGTAATTACGTGTATGTAAGTTACCTGCAAAAATTGACACAGAAATTATCAACAGTCCTAGAATTGGTGCAAGCTGGGGAGACAGAATAAACAGTATGCATGTTGTTCCCACAACCTGCAAGAAAAGTGATTGAATGTCAACTATGCAGACCTGCACTCCATTTGCTAATACAGTAATACCTCATCATTGTAGCATTCTCTTCCACATACATATAATATGGAAATAGACTAAGGTATATTCTTGTAGTCTATTCCAGATTTGAAATGAACACACACATACAAGTAAATTGAAACTTCAGGAAGTGCATGTTGTAGTTCAACAATTGTGCACATGTAACTGTGGGTAACATATAGCTCACATCTGTGCAGTGTAGAGTAGCTTGCCTCAGAAAGTGCCCTAAAACCACGATCTCTTGAAATGTTCTCGCTCACAACATCTTTTATAGAACCCAAATCAGATGTCAGCAAACCAGTCAATTCACCAACCTATTGAAAAAATATCGAAACGACACCAAATCAAATAGTTTTATCACCCTTGCAAAAAATAAAAGTGAGACAAAAAGATATACGTACTATGTTCGCACCTTGTACCGGTCAAAAAATTCAACCTACGTAGGATACAAAACAAAGGGTTACACTCCACCAAATTAAGATCAATATGACACTACTGAAAAGCATTCTGATAAGTCACTACTGAAATGCCGGGTAATGTTGATATATTAATATATAAACAAAATATAGAAAGTTATAAGATGAAAGGATAGTTTATGGTCTTATACTCAGTGAATTGTTTATCAATAAAGCATGAGATGTCATTTTTTTACTAACTTAAGGAAGTTATGCATAAGCTTTCAATTTCAACAAATGGTAGTCTCAGTTCTTCCTTGGGCCTTTCCCTTGAGTGACTTGACCAAGGTAAACGGTCTCTCCATTCTTCAAAATTTGCATTTTGAGGATTATGATAAGTAGTGAACAATATAATAAAATCTAATAGAAATGATGACAACATGAGTATAGTTCATCCATACTAATACAAAAACATTAATCAGCAAAGCTATATCAGGTTGATTGTGGAAATCTATATCCAGATTCTGTCATTATTCATCAAGTAACATTAAAGTTCACAAATTCTAAGTACTGTATACAGATTTTTCTTTACAATAATTGCTGACTTCGGAGTCTTTGCTATGCAGAAGCTTTAATTCTAGCCCCAGTGAGAAAATTGTAGGATTGGTTTTGAAATTTCATCAAATGTGAAAACTGAAAATTATGAGTGACGGGCTAAAAAAAAAAATCTAGTATGACAACATGGAACTTGTCAGAGGCAGTTTGAAATCAATAAAAAATAATGGAAGATTTATATTTGGGGATCACATCAACTTTCATTACAATATTACATACCCAAGAAAGAATAAATCTAACTCAAGGAAAGAAAGTATAGCAGTACCTTTTGAATTAGTATCTGTTTGAAAACAATAGCTCTTAACTTTGTCATGACCTTCTCCCATACGTTAGTCAGATTTGTAACGAAAATGACAGTGAAAATTGGCTCCAAAGTATACAAAACTGCAACCTTACTAAGCAATTTCCATAAAGGATCGGGTCTTGTACCTATGATTACTTCAAAAAATTGTCCTGCAATAAAAAAAATGTAGAACATAATAAACTAATTTGCACCTTGTCATCAAATCACCAATTTTAGTTCTCGTATGTTGACAATATGCTAAATAAATCCTACAGTAACCTAAACCAGAAACATGAAATGTGTTTTATACAAAAAAAACACTGACCTAATTCTATGCTATTTCTTCAACGCAAACTAAATATTTGTGCAAATACTTATGAGAGCTTTTGAAAACAAAATGTCCCAACTTCTTGAGCAGATTACGATAGGAATGGATGTTAAATCATATATTTAGCTCATACAAAATGAAAATGCTATACATTCAACAGCAAAATTCGATTATATTAAAACATAAAAAATCACGCCGTTCTATTTGACATAATTTAGTTAATCGAGGCGCCATACCAGACAGTATGGGCATGGTGAGAGTGGAAGCAGTACAACCAATAAGAGTAGCAACTGAAACAGCAAGCTGTAACTTGTGCTTAAGCAATAGACTGAATACAAGACCCCAAGTAATAGTACTTCGGGGAGGAGATTGAGTTGTCTCAGTTGAGCTAAATTCATCAATTTTGGGGTCGTTTTCACTAATATTTGGATCAGAATTCACAGGCGGGTCCTCATATTTGCTTAGGGAAAGAATTTGCTTACAGGCAGATGAAGATGTTCTCTGCTGTCCTCCTAGGCTGCTTCATGTTCAAGCTAAATGATCCAAACAAGGCTATCAACTATAGAACTATGATCAACCTTCACATTGACGGGGGACTCCACCTTCGTGCAATCCCACACACCCCAATAGATACTAAATATTTACTCAATGTACATTGAAGTTGAAATGCCACATGTACAAGTAAAACTGGGAGGTAAACGGTCCAGGTAACATTGAGCAGTGGATGTACGAAAATATTACCAGATATGTTTGGAATTCTTGTGATCTTTAGCCTAGTACTAACTCTAGGAGAGAAACCACAACTATCTAAAGGTGTACTATGTTTTTAAGAAGCTTTTGAAAATCATAATATAGGCTATGTAAGCATGTAATAGTTAAAGACCTAACCACATCGAAATTCACAGAGTTCTGGGATACCTAACCTTAACTATTTTCCAGCCCCTAAACCTTAAACCTGGATAGCGATTATCTGTTATAGCTTAATTATTGTTTACAAAATAAAGAGAATGAGGAAGTGGTAAAAGGAGAAGGAATAGAGAGGTATTTTCTTTTTAAACCAAATAATATTTGTTTAATTTTCACGAATTAACTGTTGCAATAATCCTATGCTAATTAACTGTTGTAAGTTTATGGGATGTGTTAAAACTTAAATTGAATTCAAAAGTATTCAACAAATACCCACAATTGAGAAGTAGAAAATACCTGAGAAAGATGATTGATTGAGAGGGTTCGATTCAGAGTTTTGGTGAAGACGATTGATAAGTAGTAGGGTAGCAAGGTGTAGAGAAGGGACGGGGAAGAAGAGATTGAGGAAGAGTGAAGAAACACAGAAATTTAATAGAAATTGTTGACCTTGAGAGAACTAATTACATCAATTTTGTTAGAATCGCTGGAGTTCAATTAATACATTGAACTCCAGCGATAAATAATTACATCAGTTTAACTTTGTAGCAACTATTATAGCATTTGTAATACATCAATTACATTTTCAGGAGAAGAGAAGAGAAGAGAAGGAGGTTTCGTATTGTTTAAAAATTAATGTTTAATTAGGGTGTAATTAGGGTTTATTGTTTTATCTACCCACCGTTAGACATATATCAACATCCTACGGTCCATAATATTTCTCAAAATTGTTTTTTAACAGATGTTTAATCTCTGCCGTCCATCTATGCCAAGTCGAACAAGAATA
This sequence comes from Aquilegia eximia, assembly GCA_023053565.1. Lineage (NCBI taxonomy): Eukaryota > Viridiplantae > Streptophyta > Magnoliopsida > Ranunculales > Ranunculaceae > Aquilegia > Aquilegia eximia. The sequence goes on from JALIGU010000001.1 coordinate 14,653,156, forward strand.
ATAAATTGATCTTGAGGCAAGAATGGGAGGAGGATGCTGAACTTGATCTTGCTCACAAATATAGCAATGAAGTTGATGCAAATGAAAACAAGGATGCTAATGAGATTTAGGATGAAACAACTAAAATACCAGCTTCAATAAAGTTCTTCAATAAGTCAAAGCTTTGAACCTAGAGCAAAAACAACTTCAGATATTCTTTCCCAAATTAAGAAAAGTAAGTTCCAAACCTTGTTCATATGATTAATTGTTGATTTATAGAAAGTGGTGTGGAACTTCTCTCTTTTATGGTTTGGGTTCGACTTCAAGTTTCAACCTTAACCTGAACATTTGTCATGTTATAACATGTGAATATGCTCGTTGAATCATCAAACAACATTATTCTTCATTTTCTTTTAGTTAAGAACTTAAGATTATATATAAAAGAATAATGATTGCCATAATGATCAAAGATGAGGTGGAGTTTTGGGTTATATACCTGATCCTTTTCCAACCCAAGAGTTTAAGTATTAGGAGAGTTCCTCAGTAGTTCCACCAACAGTTGAACATTAGAAAAGTGCTCGCTATTCCAATTTGTAAGCTTTAAATACTTAAGATAGTGGTATTCAAAAAGTTCCACTCTAGGCATAGAACAAAATTAAGATAAACGAATTAGAAAATGCTACATAGATAGCAGCAGTTTTATATTTCAACACATTCAGTTTCTTTCGAGAAAAACTCTAAAGCATAGCACTCAAGAGCATAGTCTTTTCCTAAGCACTATACATTCAATCTTTTCCTAAGGCTTGAAGCACATCAAATCCATATCATAATAAAATGACTAAAATTGATAACAATTTCAAATAAAAAAAAAAAAACACTTGAGTGACTAAATTTGACATATCTTTTGAACGATTATGAGAGAAAGGGGCGATATTGAGAGAGATAAGGATCTGTGAAAGATTGAACAAACAATTAATCAAATTGAACAAACAATAACAAAAAAGGAGTCTTGCAGAGATTAATTGAATGTTGATTTTAATTTTTTTTTCTATGCCTAAAGAAAGAGAGAGGGGAGACGCTTAGGGCGACTGAGGATTTGATTGAATAGATATATATTGCTTGCAATTAGGGTTCGTAGAGAAACAAAAAAAAAAGTGTAAGATGAATTAGGGTTTAATTTTTAACTAATTGAGTTACCTTCTTAAACATAATGAGAAGAATTTCCAGAAACTTGACGAGGACTGAGGAGGCTTCGCAGAGAAACAGTAAGAAGAGAAGAGAAGATGAATTATTGTTTAATTTGGTTTCGTATTGTTTTGTCAAATTTATATCCAACGGTCTTAGTTGTCTCAGCGTTTATCTATAATCTCTGTCGTCCATCTAAAATCAGACGGTCCAAAATATCTCTCAAAATTATCTTTCGTCGAAACTGTCTCCCCAACTTATACACCCTTTGTGTCTTATAACTTAGATTAGATAGATAAATGTCTTTTAATATACACGTGTTTTATAATACTAAAATAAGCCACAGAGTGGAAGCTGGTGGAGACACGTTACATAATACGAGACTCTCAAACACTGTTGACTCCAATCATTTTCCCGGAGAAAGCACCACTATGTTTGACTCCAATCATTTTGCCGCACAGTTTGTAGCGCGTTTATCCTCTACTTTTATGTAATTCGTTGAGCTTATCAATAAAATTTGATTTATTTTTTTTAAAAAAAATACCAAGTAATAATAGGTTCATAATATTAAGTCGCCAAGTCGGTGTTGGTTGAAATCGGTATTGATTGGAGAGGCGCCCAGAAGAGATATGGACAAGGCACAGAGAAACTGTTCAAATTTGCATCTCTGAAAATTGGGACCCATACAGCCATACTTACAATGGTAGACTAGAGTACGAGCGAGACATTTGCAATGTGGGTTGGGTTCTCCCTCAATTAAACGATCAACCTTGAGATACTCGTCACTAATCTTTCTAGGTAAGATGCGTTTCTCTACCATTTCAATTGAACATTTGAACTAAGAGTTTATTTGGGTTTTTTTTTGAAATTGGGGTTTGTTTGTTTATTTTATGGTTCAAATGTTTGCAGTTAGTTGTAAAGAAGAAGTGGGTGTTGAAGGTAGCTTTCAAATTGACCCTGTTGATTTGAATCAGTTCTTTGATGAAGATGGGAAAATATTTGGGTACAAAAATCTCAAGGTTTGGTTCACTTTCCTAGTAGTTTTTTTTTTTAATTTTTTTTTTTTTGTTTATTTGTCATTGTTACCTCTTACCTCAAAGCTGGGCTGGCGGAATAAAATGCAGCGATACTCCAACAAACCCCCTTTTGTGCTTTATGTGACATTTTTTGATATGTTCATGAATTATCGGGTTCTGTTAAGTGTTAAATGTAGATTTTAATTATTATACTTTATGTGATGCAGATAAACATATTCTTGAGCACCATATCTTTCCATGCATATGCTGATGTAACATTTGAAAGCTCGTCCGATGTAAGTATTATTAACCCTTTGAACTTTTTAATATGTTGCTCATCCTCTTTGTGGTCAGCATGTTTATTTTCCCAATGAAACACGTTCTACAAAGTCCCTGTTTTTTGTGTTGGGGACTGGGGAGTGGGGTGGGAATGATTTATTTTTGCTCAATAAAACAGTATTTATTAAGTCTAACTGTTTAAGTGTGTACAGCAAGTGGTTCTGAGTAGTGTCCAACGTGTCCTAATTGTTAACATTAGGGATGGAAGGACACCCTATTCTACATCATTCTTGTGTATCCTAATCTAAGTTTTGTTGTGGTTATGCTTTCCATTGAGAAACCTATTGTAGCATTTTTTCTAACCCTTATTAATTTCTTGTCATCAGGGAGGAAAGGGAATCACAGATCTCAAACCTGCTCTTCAGGTACCAATCAATTGTACCTATGTTAGTTCTTTTGTATTGTCATTGTTTTTATTCTAAACTTCTGTTCCAACAACAGAAAATACTGGGTGAATCTTTGGTTGAGGAGAAGGAACAAACATTCTCAAGTGGCGTTGACTATATCAGGTATTTTCCAATTTAGTTGCTGTATGAATCTACATCTCTTAATACTTGTTATTCACAAAGGTAATAGCTGTATACCTAGATATCTTATTTTACTTTTGTTTCCTGCTCTCAGAAATGTTATCTCTAATGGAGAGGTCTTGCGGTGTGAAGCCGCAAAGGGAGACAACAACAAATCTAATAATCAGTTGGAACCAGAGAGTTTTACTGTGGAGGTGCTGTTTTATATTCCTACTTCTCCCATGATTGTCTTTTCATGTTGCAACTATTTAGGGATATCAGACAAATTCTGTGATGAGAATTTCGTTAACCCAGAGACTTTCTAAATGTATAGCTCTTCTCAGTTAGTTTGTTTTACACCTTCTTAGCCTGTCGCAGGTCCTATGAGGTAAGATATAAGAACTAGGGGTGCAATAGTTTGAACAAAGACAAGGAAAATAGCCTTAGGTAATATTTAGTTGGGTCAGGGGAAAACGTACCCTCAGATTGAGTGTCGACTGAAATCAACCTCAACTTGATCCAAGGTTGTGGACAGAAAAATTGTATTGGTCCAACTCAGCTTGTCTCAACTGGATCCAAGCCTAAGCTTACAAAAGAGTTTAATTGTACTGAACATCGGAATGGAAAATATTTAAATTGACTTGCAGTAACTTTTGTCTCTTGCTGGTGCCTTCAGTAGTCCTTTAGCACACTTGTCCAATTTCCTTGACCAGACTGTGAGCACTGCTGCTACCGTACCACTGTAGTTACATTTTTTATTCCTGCTTATCAAGTGTTTAGTAATTGTATTTCAGTTCCATACTACGTTGGCTTAAGGTTTTTCTAGCACAAATGTTGTACTTTGTTGTTATTGGCAGGTGTGTTGATATTTTGATCATCTGTTGACAGCATCAGGTTATTCGCATGGCTGTAAATAGCATGTCAGTTGGAGAGCTGTATTGTCGGTTGGTACCTCTTGTGCTGCTTCTTGTTGATGGTAATTCTCTACTAGTTTACTGTATTTGGCGAAGGGAACATCCTATTTTAGTTTTGTTTGGTTGCATTTCGAATCTGAATCTTGATGTATAATGAGTTGCATTTTTTGGTTCAGGTAGCAGTCCGATTGACGTAACTGACCCCAGATGGGAGATCTATCTAGCAGTTGAGAGTAAATCGAATGATCAGGGAGTTGTTGGTATTAAGTTACTTGGCTTTGCTGCAGTTTATAGGTTCTACTACTACCCTGACAGTTCACGCTTGCGGATAAGCCAGGTACATATCTTATACTGTACCGTATGTTTGCTAGACCATTGTCTGATGTATGGTATTGTTTTAAAAGCTTGCTTTCCAACATTTGTCGCTTTCCCAATGTCCTGACCAAGCACAAGAATCCTGGATTTTCCCTCTGCCATTTTGTGTCCATTGGATATATATTAGGACGTTTTTTTAAAATACCCAGCCTTTTTTCCTTTCCAAACAAAATAGATAGAAATTTTGTTTCTAAAAAAATGCATGTGTTTCCTACCCTCACCCTAGGGCTAGTACTCTGGGTTTGCTATTGGAAGTCCTAGCTTCAATACACATAAAAATTTGGACTTGTGAGCTCCAAATGTAACATTGTTTTATTTTTTTGCTGATGACGGGTGGGGTTCATCTTAGATTCTTAGTAGTAATCTGAGAGCATTGTGTGAATTTATTCCTTTTATATTCTCTCTCATACCGTTGTACTGATGGCAGGTACTGGTACTACCACCTTACCTGGGCCAAGGGCATGGACGCCTACTTTTGGAGGTTCTCAACTCTGTTGCCCTATCTGAAAATGTTTACGATGTGACAGTCGAGGAGCCATCAGATTACCTCCAACATGTGCGAACTATCGTTGATATGCATCGCCTTCTTGATTTTGAACCAATTAAACAAGCTATTATTTCAGTTGCTTTGCATCTTAAACAAAGGAATTTGCCAAAGAAACCCTCCAAGCTACAGTCTGACCCACCTGCAACTGCAGTTGAAGATGTCCGTAGGAGTTTGAAGATCAATAAGAAACAATTTTTACAGTGTTGGGAAATTCTGATTTATCTTGAGCTTGACCACAGTGACTCTAATTGCATGGAGAACTACAGAACCCTTATTACGGATCGAACAAGAAACGACATCTTAGGAAAGGATACTGGGGCAGCTGAAAAACAATTAATTGAAGTCCCAAATGATTATGATCATGAAATGACATTCGTTATGTTCTGTCCAAGTGATAATGTGAAAGTGGACAAGATCAATGCTGAAGTTGAGGGAAACCAAGTTACTCGAGAAGAGCAGTTGAAGCAGCTAGTTGATGAACGAGTGAAAGAGATTATGGAGATTGCTCAGAAGATTTCATTGAATCGTTGATGAGTGTCATTACCGTCACATTTTATCTAGTTGGCTAACAAGTTCCCTTTATTCCAGAAGAACGAAAAGTCATTGTTCTTTCCAAGTCTATATAGATGTTAATCTGACTTTGATATATGTAACCGTATGCTTTGTCATCTTTACATGTAGAACTGATTTTCTGAATGTGTCCGATGGTTTTCTGATAAAAGTTTAGGAGTTTTCTTAATTTTAGCTTGAGAATGCAAAATGTGATATTGCAATGGACTCTAAAAGATGAATACCATCTTTAGACGACTATTTCTTGGCAGTTGACTGTCCCAGCCCAAATGTGCTAGAGCATCAGCTCTGGGCATTATAGGTATATGCTCACCCCTTGTTTCACAAGGAGGTTTATGATATTGTTATAGCAAGCCTGATGAGTTTACACATGCTTCCTAGTCAAAGCAATTGACTGATGTAAGTGCATCCTTGTGTAATATCTGGTGGTCACTTGTGTAGATATTTAATTGTCCAAAACACCAACCCAATGCTAATTGGTCTGCAGAAAGTAAACTTGTGTTGTGACTTGTGTGCACCTAAATTGCTGGTAACCAGGTGGTGGATGCAGTGAACTTAGTAGCCATGAGATCAGAAGAAACTTATGATACTGTTTCCTTAACGGCTCTTGCATAGTTAACAGTGTTTATACAATCTCGTTAGTATGTATGTCATGGTAATATTCCAGGTTCCATGAGTTTGGCTGCTCCTTTATCTATTCTTAAAACAAGTTTGTTTTGCAATTACTCTGTTCCATGCCCCTCTTACTGAGTAGAGTTTGCGTTTGAGCCGTGGAAGGTTATAAAATTGTTCAGTGGAAACACAGGGAGCTTGATAACATATTTCCTGAACCACTGAAATAGTTGCAAACTATACACATTCAAAACCAATGATTTAGGCAGACACTGGGGATTACAGAAAGGAACTACAACGGTTGCCATTAGTTATTACTACTACTCACTTTCAAATGATCTATTTTGATCTAGAAGAGATTGATTACAAAATGAAACTATTGTACCAACTAATTAATAATCCTCAAGTCTTAGTGGGTTAAATCTTGTGAACACTGCAACCTGCGACGTCCGATGTCAAATTCTCTTTCCAGTTTTCAAATTCGGATCCACCAAAAACCAACTGCTTTATGCCAACGTAACTGTTAAGACAACAAATGATCTCATTGGTAAAAATATATAAATTAGGAAATTGTTATCAGACACATCACCGTGAAATCGCAACTAATAATAGCCAATCTTTCTACTGTATGACCCTTAACAAACAAAATGCTGCAAGTGAATATAAGTTAGGAGCTTACTCAGAGCTTATCTGTGTCAAGGCATTTATTAGAATATCCAAAAGCAATGGTTCACTTGTCCCGATATCCATCCTGTAATCATTTAACAAGATTGTCAATATAAACTATATGGAGGATTCCTGTTTAACGTGTAGCATACAGGTTTAAATACAAACTATGCTGGAAAAGTATAACTTATAAATTTGTATATAGAACTAAAGCCCATACCATATGCGCCCAAGATTCTCTTGAACTTCAAAATCCCCAATGTTGTAAAATGTGGTTGGTGTCACATTTGCTCCCTGAATAGGATCGTAACTTGGTTTTTTATCCAGAGGAGCCTGTGATAACTGCAAGAATTGGACTTGAAAGGTTAATTTGCTTTATCACAAAGTATTTCACACACAGAAAACTCAGATGCAATTATCATTATCAATTGATAGGGAATGCAGCTAATAAAATCAGATGGCAGAAGGGCAACAATGCCATGGGCAAAATCAAATAAATGAGTGAAACCTTTCCACTTGTCCACATTTACATAAACAGTAAAACTTTTTTAACCAAAAGCATTCATATTGTCCTTTAAAATAGTAACAGTTCAGATGAACGACAATTCATGAATTGCTCAAGGTTGCAGCCAATTTATATAATGTTGACTAGTATCACTTCGTACATTCAGTTTCAGATGATGAATTGGATTTCTCAATTTTTTTGTAAGTAATTATATGAACAGACACAGAAAACTGTTACCTGCATATTCATGGAATTGCATCCACCAAGACGTCCAACAATGTGCCATGACCGAATTGTCTGTATGTGTACAGATTAGTCAGATCACTGTTAAGTTCCATTACATGAAAGTAAAGACCATGTGTGAAAGAGATCACTTACATCACAAATCAGGGAAATATCACTTGGCAATGGAGCATTGTGAAACTCAAACCATAGGTAGGAGCTTGAGAAATCAAATCTGGTAAAAACTCCACAAAAATATTATATAAGATTTTGAGTGAGATAGGAGCCAGAATATGAGAAACACACACAGTAAATTCCCAACAATCACCAAGTGATATCATTCGCAGCTATAGGTAAGAGTTTTAACAGTTTCCTTTTTAGATTAGGTGACATACCAGAGTCAAAGGAACTTCATTTGCCAAATTTAATGTACCACATGCAGTTGAAAAAGGATAGAATGTGATTGCAGTTGGTGAATATTTGATTGCCAACATTGCTTTATATTCTATCAAGAGTTTTCCATGGTAAAATGAAAATCCTCAAGGCCTTAAAGCTAACATAATAATTAGAATTATTTTTCTCCCATTGCAACAGTTTAAACATCGAATCTTGACATGATCGAAAATTCAGCGTATAATGAAGATAGGTTTGTCTACAATCTTACTTGAAACTGCAAACCATATTTCATCCATAAGCACATGAGACCTTCTGATAAGGCATAAATAATCCAAATCCGAAGATAACACACAGTATTAAACTAAAACACTTTGAACACGCAATAAAGAATATGCATATTATTTGTATACAACTTCAAAGAGTACAATGTTGAAGCTATCTAGTTAGGAAACAAACACAAACATAATCAGGTATGATTTATGAGGTATGTTGGCGACATTGTGTGTATCTGTGCTCCTTTTTACTTATAAGTTGTGTACATATATTATCATAAAGTGATGAGATAATATCGCAAGTTTATGTTTGTCAATTTATGCATATTTTGGTGCATTAACTCATTGAGTATCAAACTTACTTGTTGAATCTGACTTGCATGGGGGTTGCATTGCCAGTTTTAGGTTGCAATATTTTGTTCCTTTTCTTCCTTATTCTCTCCTCAACCTAAACAACATACATTCAGATATAAGTAGTATTACTTTGTAATATAGCACATTTTGTCGCACCAAAGCTTTCCTAAATTCTAATCAAACACAGTAGAAAGACGAAAATCTTCAACATATTTTACACAGAAGTCTTGGGTTCTGCTTGATTGATTGAAAAATGCCTTAGAGTTCAGAATATAAACACACCCCTTTAGGGAGAAAATAAAAATAAAAATCACAACTTTCCACTCAGAAACTAAAAAATTCTAAAATTTGATGAATACCCAACAATTAAAATCAAGAAAAACAATAAAAAAAACCACTTACTCGAGCTTGTGCTTTCTCTGGCTCATCAACACAACCTCCTAAAATTTCAGCAAATTCAGGGTCTCTATCATAATCTTTCTCTTCTTCTCTTCCTCTAAATGGTTTCCTTGAAAAAAACTCTTCATCTTCATCTTCATCATCATCACTATCTACTTCAGCTTCTATATCAATAATTTCTTCTTGCAATTTCTGGTTTCTTTTACTTCGTTTAGCTTTGGGAATCACTAAAAAAACCTTCTTTTCTCGAATTGAACTCGTAAGAGTTAGAGAAACATGTAAAGAAGAAGAATTAGTGAAGATGGTTTGGCGGGAAAAATTGGAGGGAAGTAGATTTATCTGATATGGGTGTAGGATAAGCATTTCTCTTTTGAGAATTTGCAGGTGGAAGAAGAAGAAGAAGAACCCGGCGTGTTTTAGCAATTCCCATTGGACCCAATAACCTTGGGCCCAAAATAGCCCATAACCACACTTCAACTGTTCAACTTCACCTTGTTCATAATCATTTGGGAATTAGGGTTTTTTTTTTATCACAAATCAAAATGATTTCAATTTGTGCATCAAGAGCAATTTCAATTTCTCAGTTACTGAAATTTTCTAAAACCTCAACCAATCTCTTCACCAAAACCCCAAAACCTTTTCTTCATTATCAAAGAACCCAATTCACTACTAATTCTATCAACAATGAAGAACTTTCAGCTAAATCTGCCGTTGAAAATGCCGATACAAATAATCCGACAATTTTCGATAAAATAATATCATATCAAAAGAAATCCCATCAACTATAGTTTATGAAGATGATAAAGTATTGGCATTTCGAGATATTAATCCACAAGCACCTGTTCACCTGTTCATGTATTAGTAATTCCGAAATTTCGAGATGGGTTAACACAATTAAGTAAAGCTGAAGAAAGACATAGGGAGATATTGGGGCAACTTTTATATGTTGCTAGAATTGTAGCTGAGAAAGAAGGGATTTTAAAGAATGGATATCGTGTCGTTGTTAATGATGGTGTTGATGGTTGTCAATCTGTTTATCATCTTCATTTGCATGTTCTTGGTGGTAGACAGATGAAATTTCAAATGATGGAAATTTCAGGTTTGGGGATTTGGATTTTTATTTTGTTTGTTTTGTTTGATTATGAGTTTTAATGGAAGATTTTCAAATGAAATAGATGATGATGATGTGATTAGGAAATTTTTATTAGTTTTATTACTTAGTGTTATCAGCTAGTTGATTATATGATTAGTATATATAATATATTCATATCATTACCTTTTCAATTGAAAGAAAGAAACTCTTGTTGAATCTTATTGAACAAGAACAAAAAATTCTTTTTTTTGGTAGCAAAACAATCCCAGTATAATAGTGTTTTACTTTGGTTTACACAAATATCCCAACTTTCTCATTCTTGCAACTTGCACTAATGGTTTTACTACCAAATCAAGAAATGAACTCCCACTCCAACATTAGGTCACCATTCAGAAATCTACTACATTCGGTTTACATAGGACTAAAAATTCATAATTAGACATCGAACTGTCCAGCAGTCAGCACACTATTACCGCTTTATAAGCTTTAGCTGCCAACTATAATTCTCATGTATCATTAACAAATGATGAGTCTATCATCATGAAGTTGCCTAAACTACTGTATGTGGTTTTCAAGTTGTCATGCAGTATTCCTTTCAATGATAATGATATATGGAAAAAACCTATGGAACCAAATAGCCTACAAATCAAACTCAATATAGAACATTGTTAATCTCTTTCCAAAGACTGCATTTTTGTTGATCCAGGTAATCATGTTGATGAAAACCTTGTTGTTACTCTCTTCGCACATGAACTTTGTGCACATGTTCCTTCATAAGGTTTCCGTGAAAATATCATGCTTCTACGAAAAGACACATGTACATCTGTTCACTGTTGGACACAGAAACTTATTCGAAGTGCTTAATGTTTCTTACTGAATGTAAGATGTATATGTCTCAGAAACTTCTGATGCATTCCACATTTATTTCGTTTTCAGGTGTTTTGTGAGGCTGGAGATAGTTGATTAATCCGTTGTTCATCATTGAATGTGTACTGTTCTCATGCTTGTATTATTTGTACTACTCTATAATAAATTTGTATCTTGTTGAAAATTAGATCCTTTTAACTAAAGTTATATAGTTCTAAACCATTCATTACAGCCTCCACTATTTGATTTTCTTTCATGTCAGTTGTAAGTGGCAAATGCTTGTAAGCACTTGAAGGACATTATTAGCTTGTTCGTGGGTATACCTCTCCCACTCCCAGCTATATGAGTCAGGCAAGGGTTTCTATTGACATGTGTCATGGATATCGAGAGATCATATTTAAGAAAATAAAAAGACTCACGCACAAGGGTCATGGTTGAAGTCACAATTCAATTATCATGAATCAGTTGGTTAGTGAATTCTTCAATAAGTTGCTTCTGTTTTAGCTGAAATGCTCTTAACCATCCCAAAGCAAGAAACTTCTGTACTCCACCAACCTCTACTTGTTTCTTCCATTACTATTGCTTGGCTTCTAAATGTTGGTATTGGAAGGAATAATCTTGATAACAATCATTGGTTTAACTATCATTTTCATTTAGAGAAACAACATAAATCTTAAGCTTCTTTGCAAGAAATTTTAGTTGAAATAATGTTATTTTGTATAAATAAATACTGGAGTAAAAAAAATGACAATCTTTGGTTGGACTCCTGCTTGAATTCATATTCCACCCCTCTAATAGAATATTACCCAATATATATCTACACTTTTTTATTTTGTTATCATCAAATATCTCAATTTTGCCAGTGCATCATTAACAAATGATGATGATGATGAGTCTCTCACAATCTAAACATGATAAAAACTGGACTGGGCTGGATATGGGACATACAGACAGGCTTCAATGGGGAAATATCTACTGGACTGGGCTACTGGGTATATTCATTCGAGTTTCGGATCGATTTGGTTCCGATTACGCGAATAACCATCAAACCTCTGAAAGTGAAGGTTATTCAATCAGTTGAAGTTACAGAGAAAGAGAAGAGAAGAGAAGAGAGAGAGAGAGTGAGAGAGAAAGACGATGATGAAGGAAGAAGGAAAAGAAGGTGAAAGCTGTTCATCATCATCATCTTCTCCATCTTTATATACTCTAAAACCAATTGGATTTTGCAATGAAGACATACTATTCTGTATTGATGTTGATCTTGAATCTCAAATTGAAATGAAAATTCCTAACCCTAATGGTCGAGCTGTTACTAGAATGGATGCAATTAAGCAAGCAATTCTTCTATTCATCAATGCTAAACTTGCTATCAATCCTGATCATCGATTTGGATTTGCTGCTTTAGGGCAATATGCTTCTATGGTAATTATTATATTTATATAAAGTTTATGTTTTTATTGATTATTTGTTTGTGGAGTTGGACATTATTGATTAATGGTGAAGTTTTGAATTAGTTGTTAAGTAAAGTTTGTTTCTTTTACATGGAATGCTTGGAAATTAGACGAATTGGGAAGTATTTTATTGCATTTTGTTTTACCCAAATTAATTGAATGAATGATTTGTTAAGCGATTGGTAAGACAGCTAGAGTAGATCATGTTTTTGAGTTTCAAATTAATGCATATTTCAATGTAGTTTAAGACACTTGCATAGATTCTAGATAACTTATACAGACTTTCTCAATCTAGCTAGAGTTGTAAAACATAGAATAATATTACATATTTAAAAGTAATCCCATCAGTTCATATTTGACACGAGAATTTGATAGTCTTCTACGCCCGAAAAGTTTCATTGTTTGGTTTGGTAATGATTGAACATAATTGCAATCTTTTATTCATCCAACTACTTCAATTTTGGTTTCGACAGGCATATTCTAGTTAGTCATTGACAAAACAATATTTCTATTTTTTTATACTTTGAAGCATAGAAGGGATTTCAGCAACAACGTTGAGTCTGCATTTTCTGTGCTTAAGGCATTCACAGCCAGTGCATCATTTGGGCAAGCAGATCTCACCCAACTCTTTCGAATAGCAGCCCATGAAGCAAAGAAGTCTCGTGCACAAAATCGTATTCTCAGAGTGGTAAGTATTAAGTTTGCAGCTCATGTTTATCTACCCCTATGAATGCAGTTATTTGTTTCTACTATCTATATACTTCATACTTAGCTTGCATAAAATATGAGATGATCCATTCATACTTCACTTGAAATCAGTGCTTTGGGCAAATGATTGTGCTTTTTCACATGGCATGGTTCCTGCAAAGTTTATATGCGGCTTACTTCAAAGTAACTGTCTTCGAGATTTTGTTTGGGTCATAAGTCATAACATGTAAGTTGTAACCATCTAGACCAAGAAATCCGCGTGAGATAGCATTGTTGTAGTTTCATCATGGTAACATTCCCCCAGGAGAAAGTCATAACATGTAAGTTGTACGCGTGAGATAGCATTGTTGTAGTTTCATCATGGTGACATTCCCCCCAGGAAAAAGTCCATTGTAAAACTCTACCCTGCAAGATCTCGTATCACTTCAAGTGAAAAACTTTGATTGTAGCATGCATCCTGATCTCCCCATATGGACTTCATGTAGAGGCCTGAGCTCTCACGTCTACCACTATGTCACAATAAGGTTTATGTCACGACCCTCGATAAGCCAATAAAAGTACAAAGGATCGGGACAGTAATCTAAATAAACATTTTTGCACAAGGTAAAATCCATAACTATTAAACACAAATACTTCAACACAAATAATTTGAACTCCCAATAATTTCCATATATAATCCAAAAACTCCAAATATCGAATTACACAACTCCAATAATAAAATTCAACAACTTCTACTGAGGTATTGTCTTCCCCATCAATAATAATCCAATAAATGAAATAATAAACTTGAGAAATCAGCTAACGACAAATCAAAGAACTAAACCTACTGTGAAAGATAACTCCTGCAAATCTCAAACTCCCTCTCGAACAACTGGATCTACACGAGCCTCCTGATGTTGCCCCTGATCGTACTCAACTGGCTGCTCTCCTCCGCCTACGCTCCATAAGGATACGTACCCACGTGCAAAACAAGCAACATGGGTCAGCAAATTATGCTGGTATGAGTAGACAAGGGTAGGGAACTCCATTCCCAAAAACAATACATAACAGACTCCGCGGTCTTTATACATTTATCTCGTTTACTAAATAAATATTATATATAATAATAATACATTACCTGAGCTGCACCTCCTATTAGGATAGGTCGAGCCCTGCAAGAAATGTTAATTGACCTATCCTCCTGCAAAACTGTGTTAGTACAATAATATATATTTCATGGCATCTCAAGTCTCGACACTATACCTCAATCACTACAAATCAATCGTTACACCCAAACAACACTTCACAACCTATACCCAATCACTAGTACACCTCCCACAGGATGCACTCCACACATTTGCCATACCCACACTGCACCAGTGTGCCTTGACCATGGTTAAGACCCTCTACACGGAAACCAAAACCCAAGTGGGTGCTCACCTGCAAGCTTTGGCTAGCCTCGACGTATGCCTAACTCATGGCCTCTACTAGCTCCCTTGAGCTTTCTAATGTGGCGCCCAGACCAACCCCGAAGGCTATGAAGGTCTGTAGGGTCAGTTCCGCAGGCTAAGCCGTCTAGGAAATACCCAATAAAAATATATTCCAATGTGTCAACCCGCAGGCTAAGCCGTCTAGGGTGATATCTAATTTCTTAATCCTAATTCCACAGGTGCGGCAAATGTACTAATGCTTGGGCGACTACAACAACTAAAACTAACAAGCAACACTCGACACGACAATTTAACATCAATTTCACATCAAATCCATTTTTGTATTCCTTTCGCATTTTCCAAATTAATCAAATACCGTCCATGGTATATAAAGCCATTCCAAGGCATTCAACAATAAATTTCTCGAATTTAATATTAACATATTTTATATTTCTTTCAAAATAAAAATACTATCTACTATACAGCCAGAAACAAAATACATTCAGCGAATAATATTTACTGTACCCATAAAACTATATAACTTTCTTTAACCCCAGTTTCATTAAAATTATATTTTTCGGTGTATATATTTCTAGTCCACATATATATGAATAATAATCCAAAAGCGATCTCGAAAACTCGACAATTTGGATACATGTACAGTACTACCATTTACCTTCTATTATAGTTTCCATGTTATCAACAATGTACTCCAACCATACAAATCAAATAAATAATAATAAAATTTTATTAACTCCACCTAACCAGCAGATGCATTCAAAACCATTTCTTTTTCATATAAATCAAAAGAGCACAGATCTTATAACTTATACAAACAGGTTACTGCATTAGCCATTACTTTCACCAAACGTAACTATATATCTATATAGGCCCACTCACAGTTATACCCCACGTCTAAAATCAAAAACCAACAGCAACATATCCATGTTATCAATAGTGTATACAATAAAATAAGAATCTAATCTACTTAAAAATACATCCACTCACCTGTTACTGTTCTTCTTCTCTTCTAAATTACTCCAACCTCTGCAACTTCTAGGCAGTGTTACTAACACCGAGCACCGCTCCTAAATTCTGCGACTAACTCCACAACAATCTCTTCTCTTTCCACTCTGATCACAGCCGCCTCCACTCTCTCTTTTCCCTCTTCTTCTTCTTCCAAAAATTTTGATCGCCGCCACTCTCTTTTTTTTTATCGCAAAACAACTTTAAGATCTTTGCTGCCCATAAATAAAGAACGCATAAACCTAAGCTAATTGATCGTGTTTCCACATCTAACGGTTCGCAATAACTCCACATCTGATCGTGGGCTGTTTTCTCCAGATTTTTGGTTAATTAATCCTTAGTCCCTCTAGTCTCTATTAATTGATTATAAACCCAAAGCCCAAGGACTTGTACCCAATCATTCTTAATCTCAAATTAAACTTAAATAAAATTACCATTAACATTAAAATAGGGGGTTTACAGTTTAAGTTTTTCTGATTTAACACTTCAAATGAAACCCATCTCCAAAAGACTATGTTGCAATGATCATTAGCTTCTGTGTGCTGTGGGGGATTAACTAGCATGATAAAACTCAATTGTTGCCTTGTTGGTGCTTTACATCAGATCTAAGTATAAACTATAGACCTGAGCTTTGCTGCTTATAAGCACATTCGACTGTAATGATGCAAAAACATTTGCTTGGTAGTGGAAATATTTTAAATGACTTTTTGACATACATGTGTAGTGTGTGATTGTATAATAATATTATCCATGTAGTTGGTTGAATGTTATTCTTATTCCCATCGTTTCAATTACGTTTACGCATATCAACAATGTATAATGGATTATGATTTTACAATATAAAAGACAAGATTAAGTTGAAACATGAACTCCCTCTTACTAGGAAATTAAGATTTTCTAGTCAATATTGTTCTTTGGTTGTTGCTCAAATCTGATCAGTATCATAGAAGTCAAGTATTTTTAGGTTAATATTAATTCCCTGATAATTATTTGTCCTTTGATTGGTGTGATGTGTAATTTTTGTATTTTTTCCTACAGATTCTCATATACTGCAGATCATCTTTGCGACCACATTATCAGTGGTCTGCAAACCAAAAACTCTTTACCCTGGATGTTATTTATCTTCATGATAAGCCAAGTCCAGAGAACTGCCCTCAAAAGGTGTATGATGCCCTAGTGGATGCTCTTGAGCATGTCAGTGAAGAGGAGGGATACATTTTAGAAAGTGGACAGGGGTTATCACGAGTGCTCTTCCGTCAAATGTGTTTGCTATTGGCGCACCCACAACAACGATGTGTGCAAGAGGACATCGACTTCCCCAAGTCCCTGATAAAGAAGGCACCAACTGTCGACTCCACACTTAGTGAAGACAGTGTTTCAATTATAAGTCAATGAAAGCTTGAAGAATATTATGTCATTGTAGTAATTGTAGGACTGCCCACCTATGGTTCCTACTTTATGTATAAGTTGTATAAATTTGTATTTGTTTCTTTATGGAGTATCACATACATACTTATTTTGTAGCAACACTGAAGGTGTTTATGGCATGCCCTAAACTCTGTAGGGTCGTTCGGGTTCCTTTATTTTGCTTATGTTTTCTATCTTATATATATGAACTTGGTATCCATGGAATTGCTGCACACCTAAGAGAATCTAAATACCTACTGTATCTGGCAATTATCCATGAAATAAAATTGATCAGAAAAAAACATTTATGGTACACTAAAAAAATCAGGGGAGATGAAAGATTCAAGGTGCAGACTTGTGGTTTGGGTGTCAAAGGGCAGTTTTGGAATAGAATAATTGTCTCTGCTTGGGTTTTTTTTTGACAATTACACTGGGTGCAACAAGATTCTCCTTTCTCTCTTTATTTGGTGAATTGGTGGGAAATCTTTTTTTACTTTTTTGTGAAAGATTCTTAAACCCTGCCTTTTTATTTACTGCTAAAACAGTAAAACCTACCCAAACTCTCCTTTTTATTCTTAAACCTGCCTTTTTAACCTAATTTGCTTACCTTCTCGATCAAATCTCCACTCTCTCTCTCTCTCTCTCTAAAAATGGCTCAATTTCAAGCTATTTCACCATGTTTTTCCGTCAACCCAATCTTCAATGCTGTTAAAAGAACTGGTACAACTTCAAAATTTCTCTTATAATTATTTATTTGGGTAAAAGTTCGCATTTTTATGGTTGATTTGTGTATAAATTGCAGAAATTTCATTGAATGGTAATAGGGTATGTTGCTCAAACAAAACTCCGTTATACCAAGAGGTAAAATTATAACCCTTTTATTTATTTTTTTTATGAAAAAGAACCAACATTTTTTTATTTTAAAGAGATTTTAATTTGAAAAATGTGTTTTTTTTTCTTCTAATTATTATTAGATAGGGGCAAAGTTAAATGGGCTCAATGAAAGTAGGACAATTACTATGCAAAGCAACTGTGATCGAGGTATTCATCCATAAAAGTTATTATTATTGAGTTTTATGCTATTAAGAACTGAAATGTGCTAATACTTGATGATTTTTACTCATGTTAACTTCCATTATGTGTATATTACTCATTTGAACAACAGCTTTTGTAAGTCTAATATGCCCATATTTAAATGCAGTTGTTCGAGCACAGGTGGCCACTGGAAGTGAAACTGATGTATCTGGATCCACAAAGACTGGAGGACTTCGTGGGAAATTAAATAAAGTTGTCTTGGCTTACAGTGGCGGGTTAGATACATCCATTGTTGTTCCCTGGCTGAGGTAAATCTGTAGTGATCTATTAACGTTCCTGTATGCCGTTTTAGACTTAAGATATGCTAGCATAAACACATTTTTGAAGGAATTATTTGTTGTGATTCATGGATGTTCATCTGCTTATTTGTTTCATTTTGTTATCTTCCCATTTTTGGAAGAGTTATTGTTAAGTCAACTAGTCAAGATACTAACAAGTAACTTGAATGATTAAATTTTATGATATACTTGCATAAACACATAACTGTGTAATGGGTTTCTTGACCTCTTCCCTTACACGTATAACTTATATACGCACAACATTAGAGTACTGAAATAAAACACATAATTAAACTATAAATAATCTTTAAACGTGAGTAGACCGAAGAAGTTCTATGGCATTAACTTTAGGAAAATTGATTTTAGTCATGACAGTTATCTTTGATGACCAATGGAAGACTTCAAATATATTTATTTTTTCTCATGCTACTTCATATATTAAATTTATGTTTTCTTCTGTCAATTATCTTCGATGACCAATGGCAGACTTCAATTATATTTATGTTTTCTCATGCTACTTCAAATATTAAATTTATGTTTTCTTCTCACGTTTATCTATTTATTCATTTTATATAGAAAATTATGGCTGCGAGGTTGTCTGTTTCACAGCAGATGTTGGTCAGATATGCCTAACATACTGTCTATTTTCTTAACCTTGAATTCTATTTTTGAAAGTCATGTCTTGCTAAGATGTGCTCTAGGTAGTGAGGTAGTCTGAAGATAATTGAGATTTATTCAGGTTTAGGGAAGTTTCCATTCTTTGCATTTTATATACATTGGCATTTTTTAATGGATCTCAAATTTGTAGGGTATCACAGAACTGGATGGTTTGGAAGAGAAGGCAAAGGCTAGTGGAGCTAGCCAATTGGTTATAAAGGATCTCACAGAAGAATTTGTCAAAGACTTCATATTTCCTTGTCTGAGAGCTGGCACCATCTACGAGAGGAAGTATCTTCTAGAAACTTCAATGGCTCGTCCTGTAATTGCAAAGAAAATTTTTTGACTAGCTGCTTTTGCAGGTCTGGCATTTTTTACCTGTGTTTCTCCATGAAATAGTTTGTGCCACTTGTGCACCCATTGAGCACTTTGAAGAATTTACTTTTACCCCCTGTTGCTGTGAACTGTTTCCCATACATAAGCTTTACCCAAAATGACTTGATTCTATTACTGGTCACTTTGGTTAATTATCTTGCGCGAGCATATGTTACTAGTGATTCCTGTCATTGTAGGTATTTTCACCCGCGTGAGCAACACTGAAGTATCACCCGGATTTTCACCCGGATGAATTAGATTTGCGGTTTGACCGTTGTTTGCAGGTGTTTGATAAAAGGAATTTGCGCGGGATGAAATTTACCGAAAAACAGCACGTGCCTCGATTTACCCGGATTCATCAGGGTGAATCGGTTCCGGGGGGGTGGGTAAAATTCCCCAATGCTATTTACCCGGTTTGATTTGCACATGTATAAAAGCCAAAAAAAAAAAATTCCTTAACCTATTTACCCTTTCTTCTTCGCAAAAAGACTGTTCAGAAGAGAGAAAACAATGGCGACGGCGATGGCGATGGCGATTTCTGTCTAAAACTCCCACTATTCGCTCGATTTCGACAGGTTATCTTCTATCTTCCTTCATTTTTATACTTCCATTTCTTCTCTCTTCCTAGATTTTTGTTTTTCACGATTGCAAAATGCGATTTCTGTTTTGAGATAAATTCCTACTCCAAATTTTGATATATGAGAATGGTTTGTTGGTTTAAATCATGTATTTAGCTAATTCAAGTTTATTAAAGTTAGGGTTGTTAGATTTTTTCAAATTTTTTCAAAGTTAGGGTTTTTGAAAATTTAGGGGTTTGTGTAAATTTATGAAATTTATGGTTGTGTTGATCAAATTATGCTTTAATTAGGTTAGTTTTGATTTTTCTACTCCATCAATTGCTAAAAAGTTATAATTTCATTTCGGAATCTGGTTGTTTTGGTTTGTATACTCCCAATTTCTTAAAAGTTAAAATTTTAATTTCCAAATGTGGTTTGATTTGTTCTATTACTGTTTTAATTTCATTTTCAGAATCTGGACTTTGAGGAATTATGAATATTGTACTGGTTAAATTTGTTAAGATCATATCAATGAATAATAAGCTTAATTACTTATTATTTCAATTTACGGATAAGAGGTGTGCTAAGGGTTGATTGTGTAATACATATTCATATATGAGTAAATTATTCGTATATACAATATTCTTTTTTGTCAATCTTATCAAATTTAAGAAAAACATGAAGTATGTGAAAAGAAAAAATGAGTTAGAAGAACGAAACTGTACTTTAAATCGCAATGTCACTATCACGCAATGATGTCTGGAGTTGTGACTGAAACAATATTCTTATTAGAGATGTTTAAGGGTTAAGAATTAAGATGGTGATTGATCTCCATGTATTTGGTGATAATATCTCCTCCATAGATATATAAAATGGAAAGTGCCAATCATGGCATGGAAATGTGACTAACTAGATAGTAGAAAGGCTCCGAACGTATCTGGGAGATGGATGAAGTAAACTTCTTATGTAGCTATTAAAATAACGGTAAGAGTAAGTTACTGTAAATTCTGCATTTGTTGGAATTTCTAAACTGATATTGGTAGAGATTTACTCTCTGACAGTCTGACTAAACCAAGTACTTTTGTGGACACCCTTTTAGACTTTTATCTTCTTGTTTTAACTCTCATATATTGTCTACTCATTGTAGGACTACAAAGAAGCTGCAAGAATCAGAGACACGTTGAAGTTATTTGAAGATGAAGAGCCAGTATTGCGCCTTATGAGAGCACTGAAGGATGCAGTGGCTGATGAGAGATTTGAGGTACCTGGTTCCAGTCCCTGAGCCCTTTTCTTTTAATAATACATACAATTAATGTAGTTCAACCAATCAACCTCGTTTTCTACTGTTATCAACTTTTGCTTTTGATGGATGATAAACAAACTAGAATCTTTATTAGCCACTGAATACTCAGCCGACAAAGAAAGGACTTGCAATTCTACCACAATCACAGTAGTCCCAAAGTCAATAACTGTTAACATATCAAGAACAAAAAAAGAAAAGAAAAACAAAAGAGTATTCTACAGCCTGAAGAACAAAGAATAAGAATGGTGGCACTTGTCTACAAACACCAAGTCAACAGTTTCATTACCTTTTTCATGGATGTTTCCGTGTTTAATAGGAGATGAAAAATTAAAAGCTGCCGCTATCGTTGCAACCAACATCTAGGACTTGGTGTTTGAGGAAAAGGTATTTAGCAATGAAGATGAAAGTAATTAAGATAATCACCAAATTGACAGACTAGTGACCATACAAAGCCGCTACGGCAATTGCTTTTAGTTCTTAGAAACTGATCCTGTTTTATTCAAAAACTGAATGTATATTATGTTGTGCAGTATCATTGAACAGTTGAGAAACACTGAATGCTGTGATTCTTGTGTTAATTTCCAGGATGCAGCTAAATACATGGATGAGTTGAAGCTATTGGCACCACATGCGCTTCTTAAATGTTCGAGTGATGCAACAACCCTGGTATGTCAATTTTCAACCATCTGGTTCTTCCAGAAATATTCTTTCCCATTATTTATAAGCTTTTTTCATGGTTTACTTTCCTTTGTTTTTCTCCTTTGAGTCCTCCATGTTTCTCTATCCACTTAAAAAACCAATAGCATGTTTGTTTTGTGGAAACTATTTTATTTTTTTTTTTGGAAAATTTTGAGAGCGGAGAATGATGGAAGGCAGGTGAAGTCGGGAAGAGGTTATGATTGGAAGAAAATATGGGAGGAAAAAGAAGATTGTTTGGTTTTATGCTAAATTAAAAGTAATCTACATTTCTACCCTAAGGGGTCGTTTGTTTTTCATGAAGCAGTCTGAATGACTGAACCTATAAGTGGGTGGACCACCGTATTCAGTCTTCAGACTGTTTGTTTTATTCTTAAATGGTTCAGGACTTAACTGATCAGTCCATTGATTTCTAATTAAGTGGTTCAGCCCAAATTTTTGGCAGAATGAAGCACTGAATTACTTAATGTGTATTAAGAACTTAATCAGTATTCAGGCCATTAAGTGCTTAACTAAAGAAAAAACAAAACAACACCTAAGCAAAAAATTTCTCTGGAAAATCCATATTATATGAATCAAACACACACCCAAGTGTTATTTACTACACATCGCAGAGTGAAGCTGCAGACTTATTTATACACAAAAGCCTGATGTCAGATTGTCAGCTGATCACTCTTAGTCACAGTATATCTTCATTTCTGAAGTATTGTTTCTCGATTGGTATGTTTATTGTGGTTAGTAACTTATTTGAATATTCATTTGTGACGCATACCATTTACAAAATGTAGTAGAAAATTATATTAGTCTATCTACTCCATTTTTTGTCATGGAATGGCTCAATTATCTTGATATATCTTCCTATCCTATATTCCAGGGAGTCAGGGTTCAAGTTAGGAGTGTGTACATTGAGGATCGAAGCCAGCGGCCTTCAAAAGGACAGACTTTGAGATGAAGTACACAGATAAAGTAGGCGCACCAACCTTCAATGTTGCTATAGCCCCCTTTTCACTCTCCATTGTTGGGGATGACTGATGTTTGATAAAGCTGGAGACTCAAATTTTTGCGGAATGGATAAACATCTCCAACAGGCAAGAGATTTGACCACACAAGAAGAGCAGAACATTATATTTTATGATCTCTTTGTTAATACTTCAATCTTTCATTTACCATCCGTGTTACTCTAAACCAGTGCAATTGGTGCTTGCAATGGTCAAAATTTTGTTTGCTTATTAACGCTAACAGTGTAAAGGTGCCATCATTTGTTGTATGTAACTAACGTCAAAGAAAGACTACTTCAGTGTAATTAAAGTCTTGTGTTTGCATGGGCCATGTCAACAATATAAGTAAGGATATGAACTCTCATGATGTAAGCAATTTTTGTATCTTTTTAATTATCACCACAGTAGACATGTTACACTTGAGATAAGATATATGATTATCTTTTCTTCAATTTTTTCCTTGAGCTTATTCATTATTGATGGAAGTTGAATTCATTATTTGATTTGAGTTGATTCTGTGCATTTCTGAAAGTTGTCTGTGATGCCTCTGATGTTTTCATCTGTGAGTCTAATGATGCCGAGGAGGCTTAGATGTGAGCTGCAGAGTCTCTGTCAATCAGGCCATAGACAACATTTATCTTGATGCCATATATTTTTTGAAGGGAATATAACATGTGTGTCATCAATGGGAACACTAGGCAATATTTGGACTTTTGGTGTATATTGGAAACAGGGAGAAGGGTTGTGAGGATTATCAAAGTAATAGGAGTTTCTGGACTGACATCAGTATGATCTGCACTTCTGCAGGGGTCCATTGTTTGCACAAGGTAGATTCCTTTCTATCCCACACGCAGAGAAGGTGCCTTACAAGTAACAAACAGTGTTATTTTCATGTGAGTAGAATTCTTTTCATACCCAGTGTCATGTAACAAACACCTCATGCTAAGCAAGCCAAGTAACTAATGAAACTGACTGTTCTGTTTGTTTCTGCAATTATACTACCTTCCTCTCACCTTTCTATGGAGGGATACCTCATGTGCTCTTATGAGCTGATGCTTGCTTATATAGTTCTGATTCATTTTTCCAACATTTCCATGGGGTGTGCCTCACAGCTCTATTGCTCTAATAGAAGTGTGGATAATATATTAACTATTTTTATTATCAAATACTAAAAATGAGACACTTGTTTAATATTTTTATTATCGAAAAATTAAATATTAATACATTTGTTGAGGTATGGATAATATACATTTGTAATGACCCATATCAAATTCAAAGAGTCCATGGACCATAGTTATGCTTCATATGTTACAAGAATAGCCCTTTATCATATTTGGGCCGGAGCCCAATATGGATGGATAATGCCCATATCACAATCAAAGAGTCCATGGCCCATAGTTATTTGTGATTCACCAGATATGCAAAAAGTTATCAAACACCGGTTAATTCGGCAAATTCTGTTACCTAACATTTACCCAAGTTGTTAACAAACACAGGTGAATTCGGCAAATTAATTTCAACCTGGTTGACCATTCCCCAAACCTTAGTTTTATCCGGTTGACCAAATTTACCGGTAAATCCTCCCATTTTATTCCCCGGTTATCAAACAGGCCCTATATTCTTCTTTTTTCCTCTTTAAGAAGAAGCCTTTCTTTTCTTTTTCTTTCGAGTGTCAATAATTTTTTTCAATAAAAAAAAAAGGTCACTAGTCTTTGATCATACACACAAGTTAAATGCACAAAATCTATGATCAAATGTTTAGAGAAGTATACTTTCATACACAGTTTTTGTTTTTTTCAATTTAAAAGAGAAACAAAAGTATAAATTATCCCCACATACTAAATATGTTTTGCTTTACTTTTAATTCCATAATAAGCTGGTGAGGGTCATATAGAAGAGAAATGCAACTTGGTGATATAAACAAAGATCTTAGTCTGAAAGAAAGGTATGACTTTCTTAAAACTTTGATTAATGAAAGAAAAGCAAGTTGTTGATGAATCAGAAAAGCAAGAAACAAGTTTAGCTAGTTAATCTAGCTTTTCCAACCCACCCATTGTCTACTTTTTCCCTTTCTATTCTTATTCCTTTTTTATATTGTATATAATTGAAAAAAAAAGAGACCCCAACATACCCAAAAAGTCCATCTTTCTCAAGCAAAGAGAAAAGAATATGCTTCTTTGTGTACTAGCATGAGAAAAGTAATGCAATATGTTTCTTTTGCATTTTAATGTATAAATGATATGCTTTCATCAAATAAAATCATACCCTTCACCAAAAAAAATAAAAAATCATACCCATTGATCTTTGATTTACCAAAGCCACAACCCAACTTTAAACTGGAGGGAACAAACAACAAAGAACAAAGTACCAATCCAAGTTCATAATTACCTTTCAAAGATGACTTTTGAAAAAGAACAAAAGATAAACACAACTTTCACAAGTAAACAAGTTTGGGAATCATGACACACAAACCCACCTTTTTATTATTGTTGAATACACAAAATTCCTATCTTGGACCTTTTTATCAAGTATCTTTCAATTTAGAAGATAAGATATATTAATAGAGCTCTTTTTAGATAATCAGAATATCATATGGTTGAATAACATCCATTAGATGATGATTAGTATGTGTATCCATCATTCATCACACGGTCTAGATGCTGATTAAGTTGCATTATTTCTTAATACTTAAATTAAAAAAGGTCATTTGATTCTTAATTCAACTTAACAAACACGACAACATGATCGTGAGTTCCTTTATATCTTGTAATATGATCTATATAAAGCAAAAGAAAAGATAAAAGTGACTTCCAAATGCAAAAAAAGTTCTTAATTTCTTCTACTTTTATGGCTTTATGCTCTTTAAGTAGTACTTTAACTAAAAAACAAAAGCAACTATTCTATAAGAGAAACATTGGAGCCAAAGATGTTTGCTCTGATGTGTCGTGATGACATGGACTAAAAGCCCATTCTCAGCTTTTGATCTTTAAGCTTTTTTTCCCTTTTTAAAATGACCCAAACAAGATTGGATCATGGCGGCTATCACCATGGTGTATTGAATATTGATCAAAGGTGCAACTTACCACCTACTAGTCTACTTTTTTCTCTATATATATATACAACAATAGACTCCATGCTCTCTCCTTCATGACATATTGACACATAATACTCCTTCAGCAAACAAGGTTTCTAGTCTCTCTACCCTTCTTCTCTATTCTATCTATATAATCATCTATCAACTTCTTAGTTTGATCTGTTTATCTATCTATATCTGTCAGTGATGGAAGAAGCTAAAACAAGCCAAGAAGCATCAGGATTCAAGCTATTTGGAACAACAATTCAATTAGAGATCAAGAAAGTTAAGGATGAAATGGTTAAGGAAGCTGAAATAGCTGCAAAAAGACCTGATAAGATCATACCATGTCCAAGATGCAAAAGCATGGAAACAAAATTCTGTTACTTCAATAACTACAACGTTAACCAGCCTAGACACTTCTGTAAAGGTTGTCAGAGGTACTGGACTGCCGGAGGAACTCTTAGGAATGTCCCAGTTGGTGCTGGACGTCGAAAGAACAAGCCATCTATGGGGTTTTCTAGTGATTGTATGTTTGATGCATCTGAAGTTAGAGAATTCAATTTTGATCCAGTAGTGGAACAGTGGCAAATAACCCCCACCTCGAGTGGTGGTTTACGGCATGCTTTTCCGGCTAAGAGGCAGTGCACAACCTCAGCTGGTCAAATATGTTGACATTTTAATAATTTTATTACATGTTTTGTGTAATGACTTTATTGTGCAACTGGTGTATATACAGGCTGGTATTGATTTATTTTAATCATGTTTTTCTAATGTGGTTATCTCTAATTTAATCTTATCTAGACTAATAATTCATATAAAATGTTAAGCATAAATGCACAATATTAAACAGTTCTCCCTATGTATACCACTTTGTATTATACAATTCTAAATCTTGTTAAGCTGATTAGATTGTATTGAATATAAGTTTTAGATTCAACACTCAATTAAGTTTGGGAAATTTAGACTTAACCCCCCAAGTAATGGACCTCTTTTGATTAAACCCGCACATATTTGAAAAGTTTGACTTTACACCCCACTGTTTGGTTCCGTTAAGTTTTCCATCCAAACATTATTTTTATTTCCTCAAATACCCCTCATTCTCTTATTAGCTAAAACCCCCCAAAGTACCCACACTCACATATGGTTAGAAACTAAAATCAATTTAGCAATAACACCTCCTTCTTCATATCTCTTTAAAATGAGTTGTAACTTGGTCAAGATTGTTTTTTCTTCTTCTTTTCAAATCTAACATTGAAATCGAAGCAATCACAACAATAAACAATGGGGAAGATCAATATTAGGTAAGTGTATGATTTCTTTGAAGGATGTGTCTTCTTATTCTCAAATTTATTTGAAATCGAAGAAATCGAAGCAATTGCATCATATAATCGCAATCATTGTTGCTAAATTAAATGAAAATTGTGTAGAAATGGTGTAGATCTACTTTGTAAAGTTGAAAAGTCCTCTCTACTCTTTCCCTTCAAAACCCTAACAATGGAGTGAATTAAGATGGAGAAGATGGGGGGTTTTAGCTAATAAGAGAATGAGGGGCATTTGGGGAAGTAAAAATATAGTTTGGATGGAAAACTGGACATAAACAAACGGTGGGGTGCAAAGTCAAATTTTTTAAATATGTGGGGTTTAATCAAAAGTGGTCCATTATCTGGGGGGTTAAGTCTAATTTTCCCATTAAGTTTTATTCATAAGTGAGCTCATAGATGAAGAAATTTTCAATTAATTCGTATCGGAGAAGTCACAGATAATAAGAGCATATACAGTATACAAAAGATGCAGAAAAAGGAAATTTTCATATTCTCATTAGCTAAACAACAACAGGAAATATTTATACCATTTTTTATAATTTTATTGAATGCACATAATTCTCAATTGACCCGAAAAATATATATATCAAAAAAAAAAAAAAAAGAAGAAAAAAAATCCAGACCCAAATGACAAAGTATTTTAAAAAATTTCACCCACCTGTATATATATTTTTAGCTAATCAAGCAAATAATTTGTTTTATATCATCAATAATTCAGTATGCCAAACCTCAATTAGTCGATGATGACAAAGACATTGACAGAAAAGTATACGTTTGCAAAAGTGATGGGGAAGTATGAATGTCCATCTAGGAGTGTAGAAACATGAAGTTTGGCAGTATTCTCGGACTACCCCCACCATCTTTACTACTAGAAGAAAGGTTCAGAAGGATTACTTCATCACTCTGAAGCTTAAGACAAACCAAACATTTACTACCAAATTTATCAGCAGATCTATCACGCCATGTTTAGAAGATAATATATTGGCTAATGACCAAGTCAAGATTTCGGTATAAACCTTTTTGGAGATTATTTACTAATATTAGGGTACTGGTAAACCTAGTTCGCCCAAACTCAATAATACTAACATGCTGTCATGTCTTGTGAACTACCATAACTTTGTTCAAAGTTGTACACTGATTGTTGTCCTGCGTTTTATTGTCAGCATTTAAGAAAATTCTGGTTTGTAGGATACCTGATTTCTGTCAACAGTTGTAAGACTAGGTTCTATAACCTCAAAAATTAATGGTTCTGACTTCTAAGTTTAGGTTTTGGTCATAACCTGAAATAACAATGGAACCACTGATAATTTCTTTCGTTGAAAGTTATTCTGAATCCTGAGTTTTTCGTTCATCATACAAGTATAGAAGATTGCACGTAAACGCAAACAATGTATTACAGAAATCCCTTTTCAGATATACATCTTGAAACGACCTCATATCTATTCAACAATGACGCACTGCTGATCACCATGTTTCTCCAGCTAAAAGCTTTGAATTCCAAAGCGAAACACAGGAAATGTCCTCTGCTTCCAATATGCCAGAGACCATCGTCTAGAACTGCGAAGCAGTTTAGATTCTGTACTATGGTCAGATAAGAATGTTAAATTTTGATAAGGAATTGGTACCTTTGCAGCTTGTGAGGCAAGTGTAGTTTCAAAAGACAACATATATGCAATTAAGGATTCAATCTTAAACTTCACGCTTCTCGTTCATGATACTCATAGCTTCCTCGATAGCTTGGGCAAATGTTGCTATTTTGTACGTGAAAAATCCAACAAGCATTGGTATAAGATCTAGGTGCATTAGTCCATATTCTGGCACAAGGATACTGCAGCAGAACATCACTGTTAAAAATGTGGAAGGATGTGGAGTTTTGATATGGGAAAGAACAAAAGGCATGCAGTTTTGAGATTCACTGGGATAATTTCAGAAATCATGAAATCATAGAGACCCACAATGAACAAAAACACACAATCAATTTTTTAGCATGGCGTACCCGACAAGAAGATAAAATGGCAACCAAATAAAGTAATGCTTCATCGTAGATGAATGAAAAAGCCTCACAACTCTGTAGAATAAAAGTAATCAGACAATATCTTGTGCTTTAGCTAACTCACCCGTTCCACCGGTTATAGATCATTACCAGAGCCACAGGTACTAACAATCTGGGTTGCGAAATTGCTCCCCTGTAAATGAACAATGTCAGTTTATTTTTCGTATATTCAAATTTTAACTTTATTTGATAAACTACTGTACACGCTTAAGAAAATACTTCAATGCCTACTGATTCAAATAGGATAATTATTGTGAAATGTGTCCACATATACACAAAGTACACAATGCGCAGGAAAAATGTAAGAAATATTTCATTGCATCATAGTTATGGGATGACCACTTTTCCCTCCAGATATCGAGGAACCCCTAATTATGCCTTCATTTTAATTCACAGTTTCACACCATTATAGTTTCCAATTTTTTCGGTATGTGTCTATGTGTCTTCTTTCTTTTCATGTTCTTTCAATTGCTGGTGGGAGGGGGGAGAAGGGGGAGTTATTTTTTCAAGTAAACTTTGTGAAGGACAGAGTCAATGGCAGTGTGGGTCTGCAGGACAATCTTTTCCTTTTTTCAAGTCTTTTCAAGTAATACATAGGGATAGTATAGACAAAGAAAGTGTTAGCTATTCATTTAAGGCTTCCGACTGAATAATCAGCTCATGAGACAAGGGTCCCTCCTGGAGTCCATCAACCAATACTAAGTTTCCTTTGCGAATGAGACTACTTTCTCCACTATGAAAATTTGGCCTCTGAATATTATCTCATTTCTCGTTTTCCATACTGCCCAGAACACAGTTGCAAACTTGCCTGAAGGGCGGTCAAATTTGAAATTAAGCTGCCCAAGTTTCAACTCTGCAAAGCCCAACTAAGCCTGTTGCTAGCAAACATCAAAATTTGGGCTTTCCTCAATCTCATACACAATATGTGGAGCACTGGAGCCAAATCTCTTCTGTCTTGGGACAAAGGAAGAAAAGATACAGTATAGATTCTTGCTGCACCACAGAAAACACAACCTTCATCAACAGTCATTTCTATCCTTCTAAGTCTGTCAGTAGTCCTCAGTCCCTTCCCAGGCCAATCCCCGTAAAAAGGACCTGACTTTCAGTGGGACTTCCATACTCCACATAACTATGGCATCAAATGGGACTGGTGGATTTTGTAGTGGCCGCACCTCTAACTCACTCCTTATAACAAGACTTCACAATAAAGCTGCTACTTCTGCTCCATTTCCATAGCATATGTTCTTTATCTTATGCTTGTTCAACAAACTAAGCAACCTTGTTACAGTGTCGAGCTCCCAATCCCCGAAGCCATTTCTTAAATATAAACAAGCAACCCCTTTTTCACCTTGCTCGTAGTGGTTAGTAACAGATACCGTAATTTAAGAAACAGATACCGGTATCTGAAATGCTATATAAACACCAATCCAGTGTTCATGCCAGCTAGCATTTCACTCCAAATCATTTATCTTCTTTCTACATGTAATTTAACGGATTCTGTTTGTGGACAAGTCATGAAGCGCCCATGAGACAACACAACAAAGGAAAGAAGAGTTACAGGCTTACAGCTACTCCGACTGTGTATGATAAAAAGTAAACTTCTATATACAGTATAGATCATCTAAACTTCCCTTTGCAATATAATCTTTCTTTCGAAACAGGTTCATTAACTTTCCAAGATTATCTTTGATTTATCTATAAGCAAAAGATGTGGATAAAGATGAAACAATTAGAAAATTAGGGATACCCACCATACAAGATTTAAAAAGAACCAGTACAAATCCACCCACTCGGCAAGAAAAGAGAAGTGCGAATAAGGGAACTTAAATCACAATGCCTAGCACGTTCCTCTCTGAAACATAGGCCTTTAAGGGGTGGTTAATCAGCTTTAAGTTTGGACCAACTATTGAGGAGAACTTTTATAAAAATTGGTGTGAAAAAGCCCCAGTCATCTCCCTAAGCTGAGTGTCAAATAACCTAAAAGTAAACTATAGAAAACTTGGTGAATACAAACCATGAACCATTATGTTCTGTGCACGAACATGGTGCACAAATCTCCCTCTGAATGGATAGAATGGATATTTTACTATCTTATTACCCAAGTACGGAGCCTATCACACTATTGGTTTGATTTCCTATGTATATACCTCAGCCGCTTCAACAATTTGCCTAAAATGTGATCTGTCCATGACGATCACTTCTTACAGTCTATTACAGTTGTTAATATGCTAGGTGAACATAAAGTAGAGAAAAATATTCTGGTTCCACACTACAAAATTAAAGCACAAATAGGAGTTGACACCTTTTTTCTAATTCAGTGTTTTTTCATCTTATATGTGAGTGTCCATTAATTATGTGTGTAACATGTTCATGCATTACTCTCGCTTTCTTCATTATTGTTAAGGCATTTCCGAAGTATAACTTATGATGAGCATAAACCTGCCCATAGAGCTAAGGATTGTAATTAGTTGAGCTTTAAATTTGTGAATTTCCGTAGGCTTAAGTCCAAGAAAATTATCAACACAGATGAGAGAAAAACGTACTTGAGCAACCCCCGAGCTCCATCAGCCATTCCATCCACACTGTTCCCAAGCATTCGTATGTACACCAAAGATCCAATAAATCCTGCACCAAAGCTGAATACAGAACACAACAAAAGAAAAATATTTTAAATAACTACGATAAGAGACAAATCTGATACATATTTCCATACTTGGAAATGTCAGTAAGAGAAATGACATTTTCAATATACCTAACTAATGGTGAGATGTTACAGTCTGTAAGAAATAGGATATTTAAGTGACCCTAAGAGATAAACACATTTTATATAATGGTTAAAGATGCATACATAGTCTTGTA
Source organism: Aquilegia eximia (assembly GCA_023053565.1). Lineage (NCBI taxonomy): Eukaryota > Viridiplantae > Streptophyta > Magnoliopsida > Ranunculales > Ranunculaceae > Aquilegia > Aquilegia eximia. The sequence goes on from JALIGU010000001.1 coordinate 14,685,243, forward strand.
CTTAGAAATGTCAAAAGCAGATACTTTCGATATATGCAAGTGACAACAGGATCTGCAACAAATATAACATTCTGATGGCTTAGAATATTAAATATACATGCAAATGTAAATTTGCCATCTTAGTTTTCATTAAATCCATTATAAGCATATGTAAAATCAGCTTTGGTGATGAACTCATGATTTAGCTTCCAAATAAAGCAGCAAAATTTATTGGTGAATAGGTATACACAACAAAACCAAGATATATACTCTTACATGAACCAGCTAACTAAATTATGAAATACACATCTTCATTGCTTACCTTGCTGCGATTTCTGGAGAATAAGAAATATAGGCTGAGACAACACCGACACCACCAATGCCCCATGTGAGATTTTGCAATTTTTTCTTCAACTGCATATATGTAAGAAAAGTAGAAAAAACATCAATGATCAACTAATTTTACTTTTCCTTTTTCCTCACAAAAGCAAATGAACAGAAAATTATATGAGCCACATCTTACATAGAAAGTAGCATACATACCTTGAAATACTTTTCCCTTGCCTCGGCTGCCATTACTTTTGGGTCCCCTCGAGGTTTCCTTGTTTCACGAAGCATGACATCCTACAACCACAAATATTATACACATGACTAGAGATCTTTGAAAGATGAATTGCTCAAATCAGAGAATACAGCTCAGAAAAGCAAAAAAGAGGGAATCAAGCAATCAACGGCTCTACTTACAGTGCCTCCTGTTGCAGCCTTAGCAGCCCTGTCCCACTTATCTAGTTCACGACGGGTTGGAGCCAATTTCCATTTGGGTGATGCTGTTTTCGGGCGCTGGAGATCATTTTTGTTTTTACAAGTGTATAATTACAAAAACGAGGTGATAATAATTTACATTGAGATATAAGGGTGTTCATCATACTTACACTGGCTAGGAGGCCTCGTCTTGCAGCTTCAACTTGGAGCTCTAACACACGCTTAGAAGGTTCTGTAAGCTCTTTGCTCAAATCAATTTCCACACTAGAATCCGTAATTCCACAAAACTTTATAAATTAATATAGAGTCATACATTAATTACATTTAAGATAAACATGAGTAATCTGATAGAAGATACAGGGGAATCATTGCTCAATCAGGACGTGAGAACATACCTATCAAGGCTCATACTTCTGTTAAGACTTAGAAACCCAGAAGGTTTTTCCTGTAAAATAAAATATAAAACGATCATCAAACGGTGATATTACTTTACGGAACTGGGGAAAGAAGAGTTTACTATACATTCACATTGATTCTGAATAATAAAAATGAATCCCTGGACTCAGAATATATAACTTCTCTCTCTTTTTGCCTTTATGAAAAATTAAGCGCCAATAGTAGAGGCACTAGTCCAATGAAATATTGTGATCGTCGTTGTCCAAGGTCTCTTCCTACTGAAGACTGCCTAAAAAGAGAATAGTCATTATTGAGGTAGGGGTTTCATATGTCAGTCTTTGCAAAGCCTCCACCCACCCTCTTTCTTCTCGCAATCTCCCTCTTTCTCTTATTCAAGTACACTCAACAGTGATTAAACATCAATGGCTGTACTACATCTCTCTCCCTCTCCTCCATGCTCTTGTACACAGTGACGATTTGACAACTTCAATTCTTCCTATTTCACTTGCATTCTAACTCCCTCTTTCGCAATTTCTATCAATTGTGACAAGTTATCTAAATTTGTATTTTTGTTGTTCTTTAAATGTATCTATCTACCGAGTAATCAATTCAAGAACAAATTGTCAGCAAAGTAGAACCAATTTTTCCATTAAAATTCAGAAACCAAGCAAAAAGATTAAACCAACTTATTGGCACTCAACAAAACTAAACAAATGGGGAAAGGCAATGCAATTATGCAAGCACATTGCACATAATTATTGATGATATTTCCTACATTATATTCCAATCTTTCTAATAAAGAGAATGAATTAGAACAAAAGAAAGAATGAATAAATAAATTACCTTGGGAGTAGGAGATTGAAGGGAAGAAGAATGTGGATCATCATCATTAATTAATTTCTTCATTCTACCCATAAATTTTCTATTCCAAATGTAATCATCTGAAGTAAGAGGATCATCTTCACTACCCCAATATTTTCTAAGTTTAGTAGTTGTTGGTGGACCTCCATAATCACCTGGAGCTACACCAGTAGACCATTTTAAAGGTTTTTCCTTTGGAAGTATAATTCGAGGAGTTTGTTTCGGGCTTGGAACTGAAGAAGAAGAAGAAGAAGAAGGGGTTGGGTTTTGAGATATTGGAGTTGATGCACAGTTCACTGAAATGTAATTGAGAATTGCCATTGAAAGAAAGAAAGAGAAAGAGAGAGAAAGAGAAAGAGAGAGAAAGAATAAAAAAGATTTTGTTTGTGTGGGTGGAGTAGAAACTAGAAAGTGTGATATGAGTGGCCAACATACAATGTTTTGCTTTGCTCAGTGGTAAAATTCTACGCAGCCCAAACCAACGATTTCGTTTTGCATACATTGATTAACGTAACTACGTGTATGTGCAGTTAGTTAGGGTTATATAAGAAAAGTGAGTAGGTGCAGGTGATAAAATTTGAAGTTATGGACTTATGGGTTAGGTTGGGGCGTTGGGCTATAATACACGTGGCAACAAAAAATATTAATGTTTTTTTTTATTTATTATTCGAATAAAATAAATTTAGGAAAATTGAAATTTTGAATTTCTAGAGTTGAACCAAAAGGTACCTTTACATGTCCATATTCTATTGGATATTGTTTGGGTTTTCACTGTATATAATTACAGGTCGTTTTACAATTAGTAAAGATAACAGACATACAATAATATTGTCAAAGAACAATCAGACACAGCTCCCAACAGGAAGACGACATAGATTTTAAACTACGAGATCAAATTCAAAGTGCAACTCCTTTATTGGTTATGTGGAAAAAACCAGAGGTAAATGAATTAGCCTTAAACATTGATGGCTCTATGACAAATACTAAAGCAGGCCTTGGAGGAGTATTCATAAATCATCAAGGCTTAGCTATTTTGGTTTTCTCAGCAGCCAGCACAAGTCCATCTATTCTATTCTATTCTTAGAGACTATGGTCATTCTGACCGGGTTGGAAATAGCTCTTCAGCAAGGATGTAAAAGTATTTTTCAGCAGACTGACTCACTTCAATTTCACAACATCATACAAGGAAGACAACTGTTGTGCGCAGCGGAAACTAATTCACAAATAAGATGATTGAACTAATGTATGAAAATAAAACAAAACAACAAAATCAAACAAGCAACCACACAAGACACAAGATATACATGGTTCGGCAATATGCCTACGTCCACGGGGAGAAATGATGATGTTTTTCTTATCGAGACAATTGTGCAAGCCCTCACGAAGAAATCGAAGTCTTCTTCCTCACAAAAGTTCTCCAACTCTCTAATGGCTTCTCACAATCTCTCTCTCAGAAAAACTACATTAGGTTTTTCCACTTCTATTTGGCTTTATAACATAGCCTTACAATAGACCACGAATTGGGCTTAAACAGGCCCATATAGCACAAAAGCAAAGGAGGACGTACGTACGTCGAATGAACGTTCGTACGTCAAACCACGAGGAAGTTATCTGTGATACGGGACGTACGTACGCCCTAACTACGTACGTACGTTCCTGAACTATACCATCAACGTACGTACGTTGAATACACGTTCGTACGTTCTTTGATCCAAAAGTTATCTGTGATGCTGAACGTACGAACGCCCTAACTGCGTACATACGTTCCTGAACAGAAATCTTCCCTTCGTCCTTTTCTTTTTCACAAAAAACCCAACAATTCTCCACCTCGGCGAAGATTCAATAAATCTAAGCCGACACCAAGAATAACACAAGTCACAAACTCCCACACATGTCCCGAAAGACCACCTCGGCTGCACCACCTCATGGTTGCCTACGTACCCTTCTGCTAAGGGATCAAGCCATCGTAGTTCACTTCATAGATATACTATCAACTCGAAGGAAGGATATGGACCAATTCTAAGCAATAGAACTTAGTCCCATACACCACTTTAGTCACGGTAATATTCCAAGCTTCTGTCGGAGACAAAGCAACCATAGAATGTAATGTAGACAACCTGCTGATAGATCTCACTGCCAATGTAAACACATATCCAGGAGTAGACCAACGTCTATCAAAGTGACAATCATACTCAACATCCACATAACCAACACACCGCAGACTCAAAGTCCTTCCATATTGAATTAACAAACCAACCTCCATACTACCTTGAATGTAGTGGAACATCCATTTCACAGCTTCCAAATGTCTCACATCAGGATCATGCATGTATCTACCTACAATGCCCACTGCTCGTGAAATATATGGTTTGAAACACACCAACTAATCATACTTTGCAACTCCAAAACCACTAGGCTGAGACATATAGATCTCCTCATCTAGCTCACCATGTAAAACAACCGTTTTCACATCAAACAGAGCTAATACAAAATCAGATCGCACTACCAAGGCCATAAGGATGCAAACGTTTACCTTCAAGTGCACATCTTTACCTGGAAATTCTTCTTTCTTCTTAGGTAATCTAGTTGCAATTGGACCCTCATCATTAGGATCACCATTTTCTGCATCTCCAATCGTCTCATCATCTGTCATGTCATCAGAATTTGAAACACCCAAAACCCTTACAAGAGTTTCCACATTAGATACAGAACCCACTGGAACATATGGAGATATACCAATCTCCACCCACTGCAAAACCTCTTTGGTCTTGCTCTCCACCTGCTGAGAACTCTCAGGCTCCAACATAGAAACCTCCATAAGAGTTTTACCACTAGTCATAATCAAATGCAACCTGTTAATAAGATGACATGTCTCAACCCGAAACACTTTGCCTAATCCAACCATAGACAACATATGTTCTGCCACCATATTCTGTTGCAGTGTCTTTCTCACAGTGAAGTGACGCTCAATACCCTCAGTCTGACATACTTGCAAGACCGGATCATCTTTGTACTCTATGCTATTATCTAAGCACAATACCATGATCTTTGTGTCAATTCGGGCCTCAACTAGCTTCTTCCACTTCAATATTTCTAGGACTTCATCCTTATGCTTCATGATGTACATCCATGCACGCCTAGAAAACTCATCAACTAAAGACACAAAATAAGACTTACCTCTCCAAGCTGTGTACTTGGTAGGTCTCCAGACATTCATGTGAACATAATCAAGAACTCCACTCATACAATGGATAGTTGTGCCAAACTTTGCTTTTGTCTGCTTGCCCAGATCGCAATGCTCACCGAACTCTAACTTACAGGCGATAGCACCCATAAAAAACCTTTGCTCCGTCATTGTCTGCAAAAATTTTCCACATTTATGCGTCAACCGCATATACCACAATTTGGTAGTCTCTCTAGCAAACTTCGTTGTAGCCTCTGACATGGCCACATCACATGTAACTATACTACCCTGCAAGAAGTACAAGTTACTTTGTCGAGTACCCTTTAGTAATACCATTGCACCAACCATAACCTTTAGAACACCATTCTGAGCTACTACCTTGTAACCTTTGGCTTCTAAAGTACCAAGTGAAATAAGGTTCTTTTTCAAATCAGGAACATATCTTACATTCCTCAGCTCTCTTATCTTTCCATCAAACATCTTCAATCGAATAGTACCTATCCCCAATACATGACAAGGTTGATCATTCCCCATCACTACTACACCATTATCTAGCATTTTAAAGCTAGAAAACCATTCCCTTATGGGACACACATGATAAGTACCAGCCGAATCTAATATCGACTCATTAGCACTAGTGGAACAATCGATGGATGAAACACATAAAGAATAATCAGAACCATCATCTTCATCTCTATTAATATGTGCAATATTTACCTCAGAGTTATTCTTCTTGTCCGTTGCCTTGGCTTGAAGACAATCTTTCTTCCAATGCCCTTTCTCATGACAAAAAAAACATTCATCTTTTGCTAGAAACCTCCTCTTCGGCTTTGAACGAGACCCACCCCTACTATCGTAGCTTCCCCTTGCCACTAAGACCTCTGGTGTTGAGCTTTTGGACTCTTCTTTGTCCTTCTTCATACACGCATGATTTAACAATGCTGCAGAAATCTCACTATACACCAACTTGTCTTTCCCATATGTAAGTGTGATAGCCAAGTGTTCATATTCGTCAGGTAACGAATTTAGGAGACACACTGCCTTGCTTTCATCACTTACATCTGCTCCTAGATTTACCAAGTCGACAATTACCTTGGTAAAATCATTAAGATGCTCCGCCATTGAAATACCTCTTCTCATATCTATTCGATAAAACTTTCGAAGTAGATAGTTTTTATTGTGGATAGTCTTTGTCATGTACTTCTCCTCCAATTTTCGCCACATCTCCTTTGCAGAAGCATCATTCATCACAACGTATTTAATGTCTTGAGCCAAACACGATCTTATGATTCCACAGGCTCGTTTGTTCATCTTCTTCCAATCCTTCTCTTCCACATCTTCTGGCTTATCCTCCAGAACATCTTCTAGGTCTTGTTGACATAGAGCATCCATTACCTCGCACCTCCACATACCAAAGTTATTGGTGCCGGTAAACTTCTCTACATCAATCTTTGCTTGATGGAAAACCATTGTCTTGATTTTCCCCTTCGAATCCTTCTAATTCAATTCTTTTGTTATCTTACCACCAACTTTCATGCACTAAACAATCACCAACCGAAGGTAACCAAATCTGAAATTCACACCGGAATTTCAACAAACACCTTCTAGATGCTCAAGGTCTAACTGAGGCTCTGATACCACTTGTTGTGCGCAGCGAAAACTAATTCACAAATAAGATGATTGAACTAATGTATGAAAATAAAACAAAACGACAAAATCAAACAAGCAACCACACAAGACACAAGATATACGTGGTTCGGCAATATGCCTACGTCCACGGGGAGAAAGGATGATGTTTTTCTTATCGAGACAATTGTACAAGCCCTCACGAAGAAACCGAAGTCTTCTTCCTCACAAAAGTTCTCCAACTCTCTAATGGCTTCTCACAATCTCTCTCTCAGAAAAGCTACATTAGGTTTTTCCACTTCTATTTGGCTTTATAACATAGCCTTACAATAGACCACGAATTGGGCTTAAACATGCCCATATAGCACAAAAGCAAAGGAGGACGTACGTACGTCGAATGAACGTTCGTACGTCAAACCACGAGGAAGTTATCTGTGATACGGGACGTACGTACGCCCTAATTACGTACGTACGTTCCTGAACTATACCATCAACGTACGTACGTCGAATACACGTTCGTACGTTCTTTGATCCAAAAGTTATCTGTGATGTTGAACGCACGAACGCCCTAACTGCGTACGTACGTTCCTGAACAGAAATCTTCCCTTCGTCCTTTTTCTTTTTCACAAAAAACCCAACAACAACAACCTACTTGGAGAGTCCGAGGTATCATTGCTAAGATCAAGGAACTTATTTCAAAATTTGTAAGTTTTATAATGAAACATGTAGTTAGAGAAGCACACTCGCGAATGAGCCTGTGGCTCAATGGTAGCACCCCTCTCACAAAATGGAGAGGTCGTGGGTTCGAAACACGTCAACAGCGGATTGTTGATATAAGTTTTCATACGTAATTTAAAAAAGGGGTAGGGGTCAAAAAAAAAAAGCAAACTCAGTTGCAAAAAAATAAAAAAATAAAAAAAATAAAAAAATCATAAAATAGTCATAATATGCCAGTTGTGGATGAAAGAGAACAACATTCATTGGACGAGTGAGTGAGATCTTATATAAATATATATTTTTTTAAACAAAAAACCATTTTATTGATAAACTCAATGAATTATACAAAAGTAGTGTAACACCCATGAGTTGGTGTTAGTCCCACATTACCAAGGAAGTGGTTGTGTTGGTAGGTAGTATATAGAGCTTAACCATACTCTAACTAATGTCAAGGCCTTTTGGGGTAAGCCACATGGGTGGGCCCTGATCCAAAACCCTCTACTGCTGGATATCCGCAGTGACTAAAGGGGGACAATATTGACATTAGCGAGCAGTATGGTGCTCGACGCACTGGGATGAGCGAGGACGAAATCCCGGGGGGTTACAGTTGGTATCAGAGCCGACGACGGGTCGCCTGTTGCAGGTGGGAAGTACGCTGGAAAGGCCCAGGGAGCGCCAGGTACTTGTCTCACTTGACAAGGAACGTCGGAGATTTTGGGACTGTATTGAGTGTACTGCAGAGCCGAGGACGGCTCTATTTCTAAGGTGGTGAGATTGTAACACCCATGAGTTGGTGTTAGTCCCACATTACCAAGGAAGTGGTTGTGTTGGTAGGTAGTATATAGAGCTTAACCATACTCTAACTAATGTCAAGGCCTTTTGGGGTAAGCCACATGGGTGGGCCCTGATCAAAAACCCTCTACTGTTGGATATCCGCAGTGACTAAAGGGGGACAATATTGACATTAGCGAGCGGTATGGTGCTCGACGCACCGGGATGAGCTGGACGAAATCCCGGGGGTGTTACAAGTAGAGGACAAGCATACTACAAACTGCGCTGCAAGTCCTTTCCGAATAGCAAATCCGTTTTTTCTCAAAACATATTCGTTTGACCCAACAGTCATCACGTTGCTAACATTTTTTTTTTTTGTTAACATCTAAGTTTTATTGCATTGAAACAACTTTCTTACAGGATACCACACTACAAACTAGGAAATACAACAAACTACAGGTCTTAAAACCCAAAGTCTGCGAGAACATAAACATATAAAAACACAACAACACAAATATGTACATTGAATCTTTTATATATCAAAGGTTTTTGCAATTGGAGGAGTTTGTTTCGATTTTGGAATAGATGAAGAAGAAGGAGAAGGGGTTGGGTTTTAAAGATTGGAGTTGATGCAGAGTTTACTTAAATGTAATTGAGAATTGTGATTGTTTGAATAATAGAAAAAAACAAAGAGAAATGTCATTGTTTGAATAATAGAAAGTGTGATGAGTGGCTAACAATTTGGTTTGTTTGGTCTGACACACAAGATTCTCATGAGGCAAATTTGCCAAAGAGTTAAAAGTGTTTTACTTGAAAAATGTGTTAAAAGCTATCATTGGCAAGAGTTTTTTACTAAAAGTGTCTAAAAGTATTTTAAAATCTACCATTAAGAATGCTCTTAACTTTTAATTTGAGGAACAGAGTTTGGATTTAACAAAAAAATATGAATTATTCTTTACCAAAAAATTATGAATTATTCTAAGCTGTTTGGAATTTTGACTGCTTAACGTATTCCTGTCCTGTTCATGGCAATGTTTTTTACCCAGTAAATATCCCCTCCAACTGTGACAAACGGTTTGAGAGTTGGCTTTGCGTGCATATAGTACTATAACACTTGAGGACATGATTTACTCCTGTACAAGTTGAACCATAAAAATGCAACCAATAGGGACCAATATACACCCTTTTAGCCACAGGAACCCAATGGCTTTATCATGAAAGAAGAACCTTTCCCGCCCTATTATGCTAAAGAATAACTAGGAACTCCTCATGAATTAATGTCCTAAACTTCAAAAAAATTAACATTCAACTCGATTTTGAGTTCTTGACAGAACCATTTGAAATATATAAGATTTGACTGGCTGTTCCAATATATTGAGAACCCTTTACTCAATGTGACTGAGAGTATGAGATTACCTGGCCATAGCTTAATACTGATAGAACATAATTTATGTTTGCCAAGACCTGAACACACACACTGAGATATATATATTATTACGGAAAATATATTCATATGCTCAAAAGGAACCAAACCACATACCTTCCCTCCCAAATCAGTAGTCACTACATCTGGCCATCTCTCAATCCATCTTCTCACACTGTAGATACATCACTGAAAGAGATGGTGCTCTGGCTTTTAAGGGAAACAGCATATTATACCACACCCTCCTTTGAGAAAGGAGAAATGACAAAATAAATGGACTACGTATGTCAATTCTGGATTGGATAACAAAGAATGGGATATATGAGATCATCTGTAAGACTGTAAGCCTGCATTCGTGAATATCGATTGGGTGGTTGATGACTTAATGAAACTGATAGTCATGTACCAACTGGTCTGAAGGTTATTTAATTAGTAACATCCACTCTCTGTTGTGCTTAATTCTGTAGACACTGAGAGGCCTTTCACTTTGTAACCATTATTCTGTGTTTCGGTGTGCTGTTTTGTTTTTTGATATATTACAGCCATCACCCTTCCATGAAAAACTAACATGTTACAAAACTACTTCAAGAACTATGATCACAGTATCACACCATGTACTATTACTTCTATATTAAAGCGCATCCACCACATCCACTATTTCAATGCCACCCTCACTGTCACCAACACAAGCAGTGGTGGTTCCCAGCCTCACACTGCGAGAATATGTGGATGAAGACTTGTCCTCAAATCTTTCAGCAGACTGGAGCTTCAGTACATGCCTAAACTACAGGGGTTTGTTTTTTACTTTTCGTGTATGTGTGTGCATGAAGATGACTAGTTCTACATTTCCATATATGCAATGAAGTATGATGAGATGATGACATGATGTATTGCACAAAATGTTTTACACCAACAGAGTTCTGTTTTCCTGGCCTGGATTATTCAGTACCTTTACAGTTTACTTCTTCACATTTTCTCTAAGAATTTTGCATTATATTTTTCTCCAATAAAGGAACAAACTAGGATCGTTAAATGAAAACATCTCTGTGAGACCGTCAAAAGTATACCAAAGGCGTTTTAGACCATACTGAATCAATACACCTTTTCTTCTTCTAAAGCACTACAAAATGTCTATCAATCTCCACTTGTCAGTTGATATATGACCATTTTAATCCCAATGTAATCTTAAAACTTTGGGCACAAGATCTATGGTTAATGGCAAGTTTAACTCCCCTGCCATGCTAATGCTTCTGTTTGAACATACATACAATGATCTTAGACAAAATTGGGATAAATTGTGCTTCTCATTTGAATGGGAGAGGTTAAACTCCCCTCCCCACCCAAACCCCCTATTCTCCCGTTATTCTGGTGTATTGAGCTAAAGAAATTATGAAATCAATAAACACAATGTACCATCTTCGTCTTTGGTAAATAGCAAGAACATGACATGGAAATCCTTGTATATAATGAATTCGATTAAATCAGAGCACCTGATGTTAAGCTAAGAACTTAGACTAATCCTTATTGTCTACCTACAGTACAGATCAACCCTGCCTTCATACTTTACGCACCCTTTTTCACATTTTACATAATCAATTGTCCATATAGAATATATAAATCCCCAAGGTGTATAGTAGGATAAATCAGACCGCAAGTGCCATTACTTAACCCAATTGCACACCACATGAATTTCATCTGGACCTTCTTCGAAATAAATTCTTCTCGCCCTATAGTCAGTTGTTCCTAATAGTGGTGACGCAATTACTAAGGATCCCACATAACTTCGCCGTTTAAAAACACAGATATGGAATGTTATTTGTATAGATAATAAATCAGATACGAATATGATGCATGCAAAAGTACAATTAACAAAAAGAGCGAATTACAATTCATTCAAAAACGGGGCTCTACTTATATCCAACTATGTTGTTAACAATATATAAGTTAATGACAACAGATTAGCTGCAAATATCAGTACTAAGAACCTAGATTTGAGATGAGTACATGTACATCCCAATTTCTACAAAATAGACAACGATCCAAACCATAAATTATTACCAAGAGACCGCAACTTTGATCGATAATTACAGGTAAAAATTAGTAGGCCCTCCACCCAATATCTCATACACATTATGTACTCTGCATCACTTTGACCCCTGGAACATAGATTAACACTTCAACTATTAAATAAACTCATTAATGTAGGTATGTAAAAGTATACAACAACATAAAATATAAAAGCCAAGTGATATTGACATTGAAGGAAGTCCTACTCCATTTTGCGCGAAAAAAAATAAAGAAAACAGGGAAAATCTCATGACTGATTTATATAGAAATGACAAACCCATGGCAGAAACATGTCAAACTACACTACATTAGATTAAAAACATCAAAGCAAACAACTTTAACCAAAACCCTAAATCTCAAATTAACAAAATTCTAAAATGCCCAATGTAGAACAACAACATGGTATCAAGATGCTACCTTTTCACTGCCAATAACCCATTTCCCATCTTTCCATTCTTGATGAAGCCTTAATCGATAAGATGGATAAGCAATTTCTTCATTAGTACTAGCAAAATACACATTATACATCAAACCATTTCTTCCAGTAACATTTCCAACCCACCATCCTTCATTATCATAAACATCAACTTCTTCATGAAGAAGAAATCCAGAAGAAACTGAGATTTGAGGAGGTAATGGTCTAACATTTTCAACATCAACAATATCTTTAAGAAGCTTTGTTGCATCATCATTCAATAATGTTTTGTACTCAATAATATATTCATGATCATTTAAATGAGAAAGAACATTAGCAACATAATATGAACCATAAAATCCATCTTCTTTTATAATAATTTCAACTGAATCACCTCGTTTGAACTTTTGATCCATTTTGGTACAAATCTTAAAGAAATCAAAAGATGGGTTTTTGGAGAAATGGAGATAAACCCTAGTTTAAGGTTTTCAATGCCAACAACGTTTGATGAGTTTAAGGTAGTTGGAAGTGTTTTTTTATTTCTAAAATGGAACTGGAATTCAAAAGAAGAAGAAAGGACAGAATTTGGTACACTGGATCGGGTTACCCTGGAACTGGTTTGAAGCCCATGGATAAGTGATTTGGGCTTTAATTCCTTTGTAAGCCCTGTTCATCTTTCCTGACAAAAAGACTACTTTTGCTAATAGGCCAATTCTGTAATAGTGGAGTTTTCTGGAATCGGTTACTTGATTTTAAAATGGAGGATGAGTGGCAGTTTACCTCAGATTTATTAATCTGCTTTGATGTCGAGACAGAGCTCTTCTGAACCGTGTTACTGCCTCCAACACCAGTGGAACAAGGTGAGGTGAGGCGTGATTACTTCGGTGCTTCCAGAGATCATCTGTATCTTGTTGAAAGATACGTACAACTGCAGCAGCCAACTCAACATCCTTGAGATGGAGAGTGACTATTCCACCTGGAATCTTAAGTACCGGATAAATCTTGACACATTGACAACCGCATATCCAGAAATGGTCGAGAATCGCTTGGATATCTCATTAGAGTCGAACTATTATGCTTTTCTTAGAATGCTTGTTCAAGGAGAAGCAGAGACAGCCATCTCTGCTACTACATACACCTGGCAAGATCATCTTCTATAATCTGAATGACAAAACACTTAAAACTCTTCTAGATTTATCAACTGGCATTCATGAAGATGGCCCTTATTTACAATACTGTCGGTTTCATTCATACCAGTACATTGAAACACTTTCTTGTGTCTGACTTTTTACTGCTATGCGCCTATGCATCAATAGCTTTCCTCGGGTAGATTAGTCCTCAGTGTTGGGCAAGGCAAAAATGAGCATGCAGTGTAATATTTCGTGCGAATAACTAAATAAATTTACTGATTTTATATTCTAAGGACACATGCAATACTGCCTGATAAAAATACAATGCAATCGTGCTTGAAAAAATATCTTCTTGGGATAAAATTAACCTCACCTCGTGATCTTAATTATAGCTCATCTCATAAGACAAAAACATTGCATGGTCGGGTTGTACCAAATTAACATCATGCCCATAATGCCCATCTGCTGCTGCATTCAGCATTTAACATGATCTAATAATCATGCTGCTTTGAAGTCCAATGACGCGTGTTTTGTGAAGGCATCATTTAGTCTTATAGGAGGTCTTCTGAATAACCAAAATGTCTTTCCATGCTTAGTAAACATCCAGGTAATACCTGAGGATGGCATGACTTTTAAACAGCTTGCCCCCCAACCTATGTACAGTCCCTTCAAGGCTTCAACCCCTCTCCCCGAATAACTTCTGATAATGCTGCTGCAATGTTGGCTTGACATTTCTCTTGTAGTGCTCCCACCACCTTTCCTAGCCACCTCTAATGGAAAGCTGATGGTGCTTGCTGTAAGACCAGATAGTGCTCCAACGAGAAGCATCTCTGTTCTGTTGAAGTTTTTCTTCTTCTTTGCTTGGCAGTATAAATTCTTCAGAGTATCATACAAGAAATAATAACAAGTACTGTACGGGAGCATGCCAATCAGTGTTGAACACAAACTAGTATACAAGGCACTAATTTCACCATCCTTGTATGTCAACCGATCCTTCAAAACTTCGAGAGGATGGCAGGCAAGTGTGTGTACTCACAAATACGGCAACTGCCCCACCAACAGCAGTCGGTGAATCCCAAGAGAAGGAGAAGTCCAAACTGGTGGCCAATTTGCAATTTGGGTTCTCCTTTATGCTTCTTTTTATCATGTACTAAAGTCACAGCTCTCTTAACACATTCGCCAAGCTCAATTGCTTGAGTTGGGATTATACTGAGTATGTTCACAGCATTGCCAGCCCACAGCCCCTGCCAACCTTGTTGCTCAATGAAACTACTAGCAAAAATGTTTCTAGGTCCAATTCGAGTTGCTCACGCCAGTGTGAAAACCACCAGCTCGTTTGGGTGCACAGTGCACACACTAAGCAATATTCCCCTCGGAATGCACACAAAAAAGGCAGTAAAGCAGTAAATAAAGTAAACAAAAGAATAGAAAAAGAAAGTAAGAAAACCAAGATAGAGGGAAACGAACATTTTTCTCTCGTCGCTCTCGCATTACATGTTTACTTAAATTCATTTTTCTTTGAGACATTTGATCAAACACTTGAGTAGAAGTACCAAGATGGCTCTTCAACCTCGGCAACGACGCCCTTACATCTCCGATTCACCAGAATCTTCTTCTCCGATCTCATCTTCGTCTTATTCGAAAAACGAAAAACCACGGAAAGATGATTATGATGATAAGAACAAGGAAGGATTCAGCTGGTTTTTGCCATTGTTTGCTCTTGGAATGCTAAGATATATGAGTGCTACTTCCAATATCATTCATGATTGTGATGAGGTTTTCAATTACTGGGAACCTCTTCATTATCTTCTTTATAATTCTGGTTTTCAAACTTGGGAATACAGGTTTTCTTCTTTAACTATCTCATTTCCCTATTATATTGCGTTTTATGTTTATATATCTCTTATGTATTGATTGATTGATTGATAAACACGAGAGTAGTTGCTTAAGGTATTGATGGAAGGATTTAGATTTGTTGTTTAGGAGATTGGTTTAAGAATTCAACTAATGGAAATTTGAATGAAATCAATTGTAGAAGCCAACATGAAATGAGTTGTTAAGGTGTGATTTTCGAGATTTTTTGTTCTTTGAGTACTGGATTTATCTTCAACTTTGTGTTTCTTCGTATATCTACCCTGTCAAAATGGAATATATCTACTCTGTGTTTCATTGTCCCATGAAAATATCTAATAGAAACGAAAACCCAAGCACACACAAACATGAGTATTCTCGTTATTATTATCTATTTCTTCCTCATTTAAAATGGTCTCTGTCTCCTTGTTGTTGTTGACAAGATGATGTCCGTTAACAGACTATCCTTAGGTAAACCCAAAAACAACCATTTCACCATGAATTTAATGACTCGACTCCTAACAAAACTGCTATGGTACTGGGATACAGCACTCCGTTGTTTAGGTGCTTAATTTAACTTAAGAGTTGGATGGGTTCAGTTGATGTATAGCCTTGTCTGTGACCTATGATTTGTTTAGTGCCTTGCTAAAAGAGCAGCTTGTTGTGGAGTCGGGATAGCAAAAGATGAATGCAGTCGATGCACTAATGTAACTCGGGAACATTGTTCAAAAACATTTTGACAAATGACTGATGATCCTACATCATAAGGGTTGCCAAGATATTTGGGACGTCTTAGCTCCATGCAGATGCCTGATCACACCTCCCTTATACACATTTTTTGTAATATATCTTTAATGGAATTTTATTTCTCCTGACAATAAAATGAAATTATTAGTCGTGAATCTATAAGACAAAAGTTACAGGTTATATTATATTTAAATGTGTTCTATCGACAAAGAAGAGGGAATTATTAAGTAATCTATCCACTGAGGACAAGAGTTCTCTTGATCATCAAATGAAGTCAGCAGACTAATCTGGTTGTTAGAATATTCTTAATGGAAAAAGTAATTGTTAATCCTTTCAAGTTATGAAGTAGTTCACATTTCCGTGATGGGGAGACTCGATAGCTGAAGAGTAGATCTGATGGTTATTTTTTGATAATTAAGTTTGTCTATTTGTAAATACTTTTTGAGTATGGAAATGTACTGATTGTGTTTGTATGAATATGACAGCTCCCAGTTTGCCCTGCGATCATATCTGTACATTCTTTTTCATGAATTAGTAGCTCGGCCTGCTTCCTGGTTTTTCAGTGATGAAAAGGTGAGATTTCTTTTTTCCTTTGGGTTGATGTTAAGTATTTATCAGTCAGTGTGTGGGGTTTTCCCTTTCTGGTGTGTGTGTGGTTTAAGTATATCTTTCATATAGGAGTGCTCCAACCATTGTTTTTTCAACATGCCAGGTTATGGTATTTTATGCGGTTAGACTTTTCCTTGGTCTCGTTTCAGCTCTCACTGAGACAGTTTTGGTAGTGGCCCTTGCCCGGAAGTATGGAAAAAGGCTTGCTTCTTATGCACTGGCAATGCTATGTTTAACTAGCGGTTGTTTCTTTGCTAGCACAAGTATGTTCGACAGTTCCATTCATACTCTATGTTATTACCACATTGCATGGCCTTTTATTTATGTTGTACGTGATATATATCATAATATGGTGTTTCTACTTTTGAGTTACACCATGTTGGGGCTGAGCTGAATTTAATGTCTTGTGCCTTTGAGTTTTTTATTATATTCAGAGAAAACACTAGTTTGTTGTCATGAGTTTGTGTACTGCGTCTCAGGCTTTACCTTTTGCCTATCTGTCTATTCAGACGAGGAAATGATGTCAAGGAAGTTGTCGTCGTGCTTTCTACTAGGCCTCATTACCTACTCCATTGGCTGTCTATTTTCTGTTTGAAGTATCAAATTTTTTCATTATCACAGAAACGTTTCTCTTTTTCCCTTTTGTTTTTCCAGTAACTTTAATCAGAGGGATTTGGTTTACTCAAGAATCTTACACATATTTCTACATAATATCTAAGCCTAACACGTCATTTAGGGCCTGTTCGGGAATAGCCCAGAAATGCATTTTCTGTCTTTCTGAAAGTAGGAAAGAGGTAAGTAAGTAAGTTAGTTCGGGAATAAGATGGAAAGGAATTCCTAATAAGTTAGAAAAGGAATTATTCCATAAGTTTCGGTCCGTTGCTTATTACTTCTAACTTATTACTTTCTAAGAGAGATACTCGCGAAGAAATTCATTCCCGACTTTCCTCTCTTTGCCGAACGATCCCTTAATCTAACGGCTCTAGTTTAGCACCCACTTTTTTTCTCCATGACAGACCTATGATTAAATGAGTGGACGGTCCAGATACTGAGTATAAACTTATGTATAGAATTTTGTGTAAACCGAACCCCTCCGTACTTTAATACTCATATCTAGGGTATTGACTACATTCACATTGTAAATCCTTCATATATATTATATGTATATAATTATGGTGTTCCAACTTTCAAGTCACACCTTATGGGGCTTGAGCTTGATTTGATGTCCTGTGCCTATGAGTTTGTTCATTGTACTCAGAAAAAAGAATTCCGGTTTGTTTTCATAAGCTTGGGTATTAAATCTCGGGCATTAGCTTTGGTTTTTTTTTTCTGTTCAGATGATGAAAATCTGACGGGGAAGTTGTCATTTTGTTTTTTTTATTAAGCCTCATTAACTCCTTTGGCTGTTTTATATGTTGTAGTAACAATTTTTCATCATTGTTACAGAAATGTTGCTTCCTGTTTTTTTTCTTGTGATATCCCTAATGCTCATTTCTTGGGTATTGACTAGGTCTCTTGCCAAGTTCATTCTCTATGTATGCTGTTAGCCTATCCTCGGGACTATTTCTTCTTGACAAACCTGCTATGGCTGCTTCAGTAGCAGCTGCAGGAGTCATCCTTGGCTGGCCATTCTCAATTCTGGCTGTTCTTCCGGTTACATGCTATTGTTTGAAAAGAAGGTTCAAGCGAGTGTTCCTATCAGCAGCTGCTACTTCTGTGGTTGTTTTTGTAAGTTCACAGCCTTCATAATTATATTTCCAGATAAAGAAAATATGCAAATGAATGTATTCACGTACAAATGAATTTCATCTTGTAAATATCTTCACTTTATTCCAGGCGCTTTCGGTATATACAGATTACATCTACTACCAGAAATGGACATCATCAGTTCTCAATCTTTTGGTATACAATGTAGTGGGAGGTGGCGAGAGCCATTTGTATGGGACTGAAGGACCGCTGTATTATCTGAGGAATGGGTTTAACAACTTCAACTTTTGTTTTGTTCTTGCTCTAATGTTCCTTGGAATTTTGCCCATCACAAGAAAGAAATATACGCCAGATCTGCTAGTTATTGTTTCACCTATGTATATATGGTTGGCATTCATGTCTTTGCAGCCTCACAAAGAAGAAAGGTTAGAAAATACAAAACTTGCCATACTCTGGTATATTAAGTTTCACTTTGAGGCTTTGAGCCTAGGAAGCACAGATAGGGGTACAAGTATCTTATTGAACACGACACAGACACGGTGATACTACAAATCTCAGAAACTAGGACACCGATACTAAGAGGATAAATATATTTTCATTTATCCAATTTAAATATTTGTTTATTAAATTACTAGTAATTCAATATGCATCTTTCAAAGTTTATCATATAGGATAAGCCATTTTTGCATTTCCGCCATAATGGAAGCATATCGGGGTATTGGGTGTGTATCAAATACCGGTTTGCCACCATTTTTGGACTGTGTAAAAAATTTGGCGATTTCCATTTGGAAAGATACTTAATACCTAAAAAGTTGGGTGATAAATATTAGTACATATTTGTGTCAGATGCCATTAACTAATATCTCTGGATATAGAGTTGAACATATCGAGTCATACTTGAAATTATAGGAGAACCTAGTCAGGCTTAAAATATGCTTTAAATGCATTAAGTGACTTAAAGGAAAGGCATGTGATTGCTTCATCTACCACCATTTATAAGACTGGAATTTGGAAGTATTAAATTCCTAGATGGTCATTTTGCATTCATCCAAGGATGAGGATTTGAAAATATTAAATTAGTAATTGTTATTATTATTTCAAGTTTTCAACATTTACTTTTGTTGCAGGTTCCTGTATCCAGTATACCCGCTTGTTTGTGTAGCTGCTGCAGCTGTCATTGAGAGTTTTCCCGATCTTTTCCGGGACAAGTATGCTCCAAATGAAAAATCTCTGACTGTTATGGTGAGGTTCGCTAAGATTTTCAGTTCTCTTAGCAAACATAATACTGTATACAGTAACTTAACCATGTTGCACTCTCCTGAAACAGACTGCTAAGATTCTCAGACCTATGGTTCTTGGCCTTATTTTGTGTGCGTCCCATAGTCGAACTTTCTCACTGATTAATGGTTACTCCGCACCTTTGGAGATTTACAAACATTTCGAGCATCATGAAGATGTTGGGACAGGTAACAACCTAATTTTAGTTGTCTTTGACTCTTTTCAATTTGTGGTGCCAGGAAAAGTCTTTGTAGTGTTTGTGTGAACTGGTATATCCATAAGTCATAATATATTGGTTGGTCGAATGTATATTTCGCAGGTTCTGTTGTATGTGTTGGCAGTGAATGGCACCGTTTCCCATCATCCTTCTTTGTTCCTGATTATGTGGGTGAAGTTCGATGGATAGATGATGGGTTCAGAGGGCTCCTTCCATTGCCTTTCAATGCTACCCTTGGTGGGACTGCTGCAGCACCGCCTTATTTTAACAATAAGAACAAAGCCTCTGATAAGCAATATGTAATCATATCACTCAAATCAGTTTTCGTATATTATGTATTCTTCCATAATATTTTCCACTACAACTTCAATGAATTGTACTCAGCTATTTTTGTTCAATTCTTTGAACAGCTTAGGGATCTTGAAGCCTGTACTTTCCTCATTGAACTGCAGCTTCAACGGCCTTATGCTCCTCGTGGAAGTGATTTATCAACATGGGAGGTATTTTTGTTTGATGACCTCTGTATTTTTTTGCTAAGCTGCTCCTGTGACCATACTAAATTTTGTAAGTTGCAGGAGGTTGCGGTATTACCATACCTGGACAGAGAGCTCTCACCTGCTCTATATCGATCTTTCTTCATCCCAAACTTATGGCAGGAGAAGAATGTTTTTGGTAGGTACAAACTGCTCAAGAGAATACCAAAGTGATAGGAGATGAAATATTTTGTAGGGAGAGATCTATGAGAGCACATTAGAGTTAGGCAGTTAGCAGATGATGCCACTTCCATCTTGCGTAAGATTTGTAACATGATCTGGTCTACACATCATGCTGGAGATGCAGGCTCTATGTAGTTTGTTTCATGGTGGTATTGTGGCTTGTGTTACATTCCTCAGGGTTTAGAGGCCGACACCAACTTTTCAACTAAACTCAACTGACCTAATTCTTAACATTGATGAAATTTTGTGGTCAACTATGTTTCTATCATGTATTTCTGAAACTGTGTAAAAGTGAATAGATGGATTTAGTTTCTGCTGCTGTTGGTTTTCATTGACGAGTGCTTAGCTTTCGCAATGTGTTCATGTAAAGTTTTATTCCATGTCATGCTTTGTTCATATACCTGTTGTATTATCTTCAGTTGGCCAGACTTCCGACTTAATCTTAAATAGTTAAATGGTTGATACTGTACACTTGGGGGATGTTTAATCATAACCCATATCTGATTCAAGCCATAACCCATATCTGATTCAAGCCGTAATGCTGGAGGACCTTTCAAAACAAATCATGAATGACGTAAAAGGGTAAATTGATTTAACCTTACAGTGTCATTGATAAAATGTTTCAGTTCGAGCTCTCGAGGTAAAGAAACATTTTGCTGTATTTCTGACAAACTTTTCCAATAGAGCAACCTCCAAAATATCCCAGTACATGCTTTCGCATTTTTGATGTCTGAATGATGCATGTACCCGGCAAGATAGGTCAACTTTTCCTGTTGAACGAACTTTAATAAAGCACTGAGAATCTCCATCTATTGATGTAACAGTGTAGTTGAGCATAGAGAGAGGCATTGCAAACTGCAAAGGGTGCATTTGCACTTAAGATTTAAGAATATCCATATGCAGTCATTTTATTCTGTTTGATCTTCTCACCGACTGATTTTCCTTTAAGAAAAGTTCGAAAAGACCAACTTTTGTTACTGGTCCATTCTGATTTTGCTTGAAAAGTATTGGCAATTTTCAACATTCTGTTTGCAAAAGCTTCCTGCTTATCCAGTTTTGTTCCAGTCTTGGATATTTGTCTAAGATAGTAGTACACCAAGTGGTTCCTGTGAAAGTAACAAGTGCCTTGATCCTCCTCCTTCAATACATAACATGTTTATCACTTTATAAAAATAAAAATACAATTTTTGGGCAAACTGTTGTTAATTTCTTTTATATGTTGACTTATATGACATTAAATATTTTCCTAGGTAATTTACTTGTGAATCCAATGTAATGCTTGTTATATACTTAAATCAAGTCTTAAGTTTTAGATCCTTGTTAATTTATGTTAGTGAGAATGAAGTCAAACTGATTGATTCCATTAAGGTTAACCACTGATTACTCCAAATTCAATACACTAATCACATATTCACATGGATCCAACACCATCATCTTAATATTTTGTTCTAGAGTCAAAAGTGCCTTATAATGGAAAATACAGACATGGTTATCTTAAAATTTGTGATTATAGTGAGGATTTTAATTGGGAATTTTAAATAAATCCTTCCAAAACTTCTTTACACCATTAACTTTGCATGTACATATCTTCCAACATTCCATGTCAATGCTATAATACTATGAATCGATTTTATCTCAGAAAACAATGTCACTGTAATCTGTGTTGTGTCTCACAGTAGTGGATACACAGTTGGAGACTTTTTTCCTGTTTTCCTTTGCTTTTGAAACAAATGATATTTATGCAGCATTTTGTTATATGGCCAAACATCCATGACATAATGCATTTGTAACAGTATCTTTTTTGTTGCATTGGTCATTCCAGCCATTACCCAACACAACTTCTCAAATAACTCAGAACTCAGCAGATTAAAAGCTTATCCATTATCCCAACAACTTATCAAAAAAATGGTTTATCTTCAATGATAGAAAAACATCTAGGGTCCATTGCTGATAATGAAACTAAGCTACACTGTATACCTACTTTGTAGAAAACTTTATATAATAATCTACAAGCTTTTTTCATTTGAACAATTGTTTTTTAAGACAAGTTGCAGAACAACTGCAAAGCAGGTGGGGAAACTGGGGACTGGGGAGCCAATGCATTAGACAATAGACATAATCAAATGGGGTCACCATCACGTGACTTACCACCCCACTTCCCCCACACAAGGCTCCTTTGCCACCCCACTTCAGCAGTTCAGCTAATCCTTGGTTCATAACATCATACCTATACATTCATAACTCATCAAATTATTTTGTTACTATATACTCAGGGGAAAAAAACAAATATGTAACTGTATTATTTTCTACAAATATTTATGTTCCTTTATGAACATTTTCTTCCCCATTTGATTAAATTTTCGGCGAAATGATTGGAAAAAACATACCCACATGGAATAAAATGGGATGGAACCAGAATTTCTAACTTTATTCTCACAACCAGCAGATTAATGCTCATTGTCAAAGACCATCCAGCAATTTCCAAGCAATTATCAAAGTTCCATTCATGATGCAAGCCATGTCTCACTCCAATTTTTCATATAATGGACCGTTTAATGTGGGGGTATGTACAACAAGTACACATGTCATTCCCTAATTGGACACAATGCAAACTTTGCTACATTTTCTATTTTGCTTATTGGTCATGCTGTCTTGTTTGTGTTGCTTACAGAGAAAGGTTACCGTTAGATACTCCACCTTAAGCACTTTCTAATCACTTTCTCTTATCACGATTTGTCTCCTCCAAGAAAGCTTATAATCATAAAGAAGTCGGTGGGCACCCTAAGAATATGCATTTTTATATATTCTTTCTTATCTCTCTCTCTTGATCACTAAGTAAAAAGAAGTAGCTAGTGTTAGATACCATTGGCATTATATATAAAGACATACATGTAGAGCTTCTTCTCATATAAGTTTTAAGTTTCTATATAGCTAGCTATTTGCTTCATTATATTCAATCAACAGAGAAAGAAAGGAAAGAAGATTGCATAATTTGTAGCTCTACACATCAAACATGAGTGTGAGTTTCTTGTTCTTTCATTTGGTTTGTTATTTGTTTGCTAACACTTTTTTGTGCATACCATAGTGTTATCATGCATATATTGATTATATCTATCAATTGCTTTTAATTTCTCAGATTACAGAGATGAAAGTCCATATGTGTTGTCCTGGCTGTGAGTCCAAGATAAAGAAGGCTCTTCTAAAGCTTGAAGGTATTATAACATGATTTTTATATATGTTACATATATGCTAATTAAATGATCCCCTTTATGTTGTGTAAGGATCTAACATGTATTTATGTGTTCATATGTATATATCAGGTATAGATAACATCGACATAGACATGAACATGCAGAAGGTAACTGTGACTGGATGGGCAGAACAAAAAAAGGTTCTCAAGGTAGTAAGGAAGACTGGAAGAAGAGCAGAGCTATGGCCATTTCCATACACCCCGGAGTACAATGCTTACACCGAGCAGTACTATTATCAACATCAACCAGGGCAACCATATGCCGGTTTCAACCCTCAACCTTCTTCCTCTTACAACTATTACAAGCATGGACATGATGGGAATGAGCATGGTTATTACCATCGCCCAGCTCATTCAACCATAGTAAATGAACGCGCTGGAGCTATTTTTAGTGATGAAAATCCCCATGCTTGTGCAATAATGTGATGACAAAACATCCCATATTCCATGCTCCTGTTTCCTTTTTATGTAACCTAGCTTTTTATTCGATATATCAATATGCTGTGTGCTTAAAGGCGCGCTATTACTATGCAGTGCCTTGTTTATCTTTAGGTGCCTAAATTTTTTTTTTCTACCATGAACTTTGTTGTCAGTTTGTCCAGTACAATATTTTTTAGCCAAAGGACTAATTAATAAAATAAATAACAAAGGGAAAAATAAAGACTAATTATCGTAGTTCTTATGTCTTCACCAACAATATTGTTCTTTAATATTCGAAATCTTCGGAAATCGGAATAGTTCTCTTCATCCTCTGAAGTCTGAAATTTGGTCATCCTCGGAATCATCAGAATCCAGCCATAAGAGGCCAAAATGATATGTACGTGTGTCCGATGAGATAAAAATTCAGGTGATGAGGATATAACTACGACTTCACCGTTCCTGTTCTTTAAATCAAATGCATGATCAGGAAGCACTGCCAGAACATTGGGCAGACCTTTAAGCTTATTATTTGAGGTTGCTTTGTCAATTTGCGCCAAAAGCAAAAGGCATCTTACACCAAACGATGTAAATTTTCTTCCTCGCATCTTCTTCACTACATCCAAGCACCTCAGCTAACATTCCAATACGAAATTCAATGGTTTAATTCTTTCTCAGTTGTTTCAAATCCATCATCTGGTTGTTTATATAAATGAGCTAGCCAATGATTGAAATTCCAGTCTGATTTACATTCGGACAGATGATGATGATAACTGAAAATATCAGTAAGTCTGTCATTCAGGTTAAGTAGACTTAATTGGAGGACAGAGGACTGATCTGATATTGTAATCTGGCAGAACCTCTATAACCCCATGCATACCTCTAATCTTTTTTGAGGTCTCCTCATCAACATTCATGCCAAAACTAATACAGTGACTATCACATTTGATTCTGTAAATTTTCTTCCTCGCTTCTTTACTTCCAAATTCAATAGCATATGCTAGAGTTTGAGTACAATAATCAAATTTCTGTTGGAAAGAAGCATCGCCATACAGTTTATTTCTTCATTTTAATAAACCAGTATACCGTTTACAGTAGTCAGACCTCCATCCACATTCTTTATCTTTATATTCACCAATAAGTTCTTCCCTACTAAGAAGCTAATCCTCTAAATTGTACTCTTTTGTCGCCAAAGTGCCAAACCATATCGACAAAATCCCAAAGCTTTGTATGTAGGACTAATTCGAAGGACTATACCGTTCCTTTTAATATCGAATGCATAATCTGGAAGCACTTTAAGAACACCCCGATTCCTGATAGACTTCTAAGGCTCTAAGTTTCAACCGCACAACCAAATGACAACCCATACTATACCATGTAAATTTTTTTCTTAATTTAAAACAAATTTTATTGATAAAAATTTGAGGATTTGTTAATATTCAGTGCTTGAATGCTTACAAGGATAAGGCCCGAGGGTTTATAAAGACAAGGTCCGAAGGCTAAAAATACTTGCCACCTGAGCGTCCACATCGCCGCCACCTTGTTGCTGAAACAATACTGCTATACATGGACTTGCTTTCGCTGAAGAACACCAGACGACCACGTCATATTCATTCATATCATCATGGGAGCATGGGCCTCCTTTCTTCTATGCAACTTCTTCACTTCTAACTTAACATTTCATTTAGTCCATAAGACATAAACGGGCTCTTCGCAGGCCCAAATGAGACTAGAAATGTAAAACAATTAGCCCAGATTTCAGATAAAATCTTGGACGTTGAATGAAAAATATGTTACACTCTAGGAATATCTAGGGCTTTACAGTATGGTACATAATAATATAATATTTTGGTATGCAGGGTATACTATGGTATTTAAGTTTCATCATTTTCTCGATCGACAAGAAGAAAACAAAAGCCGAAACTTTTTACAAACTTCTGAAAACCCTAGTTTCTTTCGATCGATCGATCATCATCATCATCATCATCATTCATGGCTTTCCCTAAAGAACGTGAAACCTTTGTTTACGTTGCTAAGCTTGCTGAACAAGCTGAACGTTATGATGGTTAGTAGTTTCTTTATTTCTTGATCTCATTTCTAATTTTTAGGGTTTTTTTGATGAAATTTAGGGTTTTTTGTATGTTTATTGTAGAAATGGTGGAATCAATGAAGAATGTTGCGAAACTTGATGTTGAATTAACTGTTGAAGAACGAAATCTGCTTTCTGTTGGTTATAAGAATGTGGTTGGAGCAAGAAGAGCTTCGTGGAGGATTTTGTCTTCAATTGAACAGAAAGAAGAAGGGAAAGGAAATGATCAGAATGCGAAAAGGATTAAGGAGTATAGGCATAAGGTTGAATCAGAACTTTCCAGTATCTGTAATGATATTATGACTGTGATTGATGAACATCTCATTCCTGCTTCTACTGCTGGTGAATCTAATGTGTTTTACTACAAAATGTGAGTGGTTTTGTTGCTGATGGTGTTTATTTGTTTGAGATTTGTTGGGATTTTAATCTTTGAAGAGGTTTTTTGTTTGATTGGTTGCAGGAAAGGTGATTATTTCCGTTATTTGGCAGAGTTCAAGACTGGTAATGACAGGAAAGAGGCTGCTGATCAGTCGCTAAAGGCTTATGAGGTATAAATTCTTCTTCTGTAGTTTTGAGCTGCACTTACTTGCATGATATGTGCTTGTTTTAGGCTAGTTTTAGAGTTCACTTCCATGTAGTAGTCTAGATTGGAAATTAATTCCATGTACTTACAAGTGATCTCTATAGGAATAGCACCTTTGCAAAGAAGTGTAGTTTCTTTCCAGATCTAGACATAACTAGATGTTGTTTGGCATTATTTGTTTAAGCTAAAGTGTTCTGACATCATATAAGGTTTCAGCGACTGGGGGTAAACTGAAGCAAATAGAATAGAACCCCTCTCAGAGCCCACACACTCATCGACTAAGAATTTATTCCCGTTTGTCATTTAAATCATGCATATCTTTGATACAGCTAGAAGAATCACTTATTGAGTACTTTTCTTTGTAAACACGCATGTGTTGGAGCAATTTTCTTGAAAATTGTGTATATCTTTAAACGACTTTTTTGAAACTTTAGAGCCTATTTCTACCTTTTAACAAATTACTGTACTAGTTATTTAATGTTTCTTAGCAAAAGTCATTTCACATGTATGGTATATACTTCTAAGCTGTCAAACAATTTTGTATCTCATTCTTGCCCTTGACTTTGCCTTATTTCTTGTTGCCTTATTTTCCTTTTTAACAATGGACTAGACAGATTTAACTTATTTCTGTCCCAGATATTTGGGAGTTCACTGTCATAAATCTCATTTTCCTGAACTACCGGATCTTATTTACAAGGGACAATAGATATTCGAAATGACTGGACAATGGGATGACTGAATGACCTTCAGTGTGTGTCACAAATTTTGATTGAATGTGGATGGTACTTTGTTTGGATGGACACAAACCCATTAATGAGTTTAAGAAATATTTATCTTGATTACCTAATTAACTGACTTAGTACAAATACAATTGATAATTATCTCTACTTGCCTTGTCATTTTTGGTGCATTGACTGCTTTCTTATCATTATATTTTTCTTATCGAAGCTGAAGTAAAGATGAAAGTTGGAAAGAAAAAAAAAATTTGGAATTCATCTTGGTGTCGGATTTTTGCAAGCTGGCAATGCTCACACTACATGAATTTTGCATGCATAATTTGTTGTAAAATATTTTGTTAAGTACATGAAGGTCTGCCCTGATTAAATGTTGTAGGTTAGTGTTATGTTGAAAGGGCATAGGGATGTTTCTATTGCTCGGGGTAGCTTCTTGTACTTGTTTTTGAGGCCACTTCTTCGTGGGCGAGGAATTTAGTGTCTTGCTTAATGAAATGCCTTTTATTGATAAAAATTAATGTGGTTCTTTTTGTGAACTAATCCCACATATATCTTTGTGCTTGTTTGTTGTATGCAGTTGGCCTCCAGTGCTGCTGAAGCTGATTTATCACCTACACACCCAATTCGATTGGGTTTGGCATTGAATTTCTCAGTCTTTTATTATGAGATTATGAACTCGCCTGAAAGGTAGAATGTGATTGATCATTTTGCATTTGGGATGCCTTTATTTTTTTCTCCAAGTACACTACAGCCTGATTGCATGTTAACATCTATTTCAGGGCATGCCATCTTGCAAAACAGGCTTTTGATGAGGCTATTTCTGAGCTGGATACCCTGAGTGAAGAATCGTATAAGGATAGCACTTTAATCATGCAACTCCTGAGGGACAACCTCACATTGTGGACTTCTGACATCCCAGAAGATGGAGGTACGAGCAAGGTTTTGCGTATTGATTAGAATTCATTCAGTTTCCTTTTATACCTGACTTGGCCATGCTTACCGATATTTTTTATTAACAAAAAAAAGTCATTTTTGCAATGCGGTTAATCCCCCTCTTATTTATTTTGAGAGGCATAGAGGTCTTTTGATTTGTTGTTTGATTTATTGGACTGGCAAAGAAACATCTTTCATAATAATCTCAGAGGGTTAATATTCAAGGCCTCAAAAAGTTTCAACATTCTCTTCAACTATTCACCAGCTCATCACAGAAAGTTTCATTAAAAGCTAAAGAAAACAATTTTAATAGAAATATGTTGATTGTAGACATCTATATCTAAATATTTCTGGATAAGGAAGCTTCCTTTTCTGTTACTTGTGGACTACCATGTGCTTTGCCTGTGTGTTTGCTGACTCTTCTGAAACGTTGAATCCTTTTACGTTTCTTTGATCAACACCTTACATTATCACAGATATAGTTGGGTGTAGAGTATGACAAGTTGACTAGAAGTACGACGAAAGAAAAAGGAAAATTATTTGGGAATCAACAATTAACATCATCCTTATATAGAGTACCCCAAAAGATTGAACAAACTTTATCAATAACGTAGGATATAGTCCTTTTTGCTTGGTTATAGTTTAAATGTAAAAGGCCATTGATGTCAGTAACACTCTACTTGATGTTGTGCCCCTCAACCCTTGAAATTTTTTGTGGGCTACCCAAAGCGAGTGCTGCAGATAATGCTAGTAAATTGTTGCTCCAAATCTCTAAGCTTGGTAGGAATCTGAATTCACCAAATGGACAGGCACAGACGTATCCCTTGATGAATCCATTACTTTAACTCTTCTTTCATTCTTTGGCACTTAACTAGAATGTTAGCCAGATGTTCAATAATAATAAGAAAATTAGCATGTCATTAACAAGCCCTATAGAAGTTAAATTTGTAGATAAGTATAAGGCTAAGACTGTAAGATAGTAATCTGGAACTGTGTGTCTCATGCCATGCTACGAAGAGTGTTCAGTTGGATGACATGACGGCGAGGTAGGAGGCAGTTGTTCTATACTGATATCTATGTAATGTTTTTTGGAGCTGCTATGACAAATTGACAATCTCTCGTAGAACAGTTATGACTTATGAGTGTTGATAAAACTTTTTATTATAACGATTTAAAAACCACAATGGTTAAAGCCACTATTTTGTTCTGGTGTGCGTCATTGGTAGGTAGGGGACCATAATCTTAAGATCTGTAACTGTACTGGGAGGGATGATAAGTGGGGATCTGGGACACCTTCGAGACTTTTGTTGGGACGTGGCCTCTTATGTATCTTGTAAATTTTGCCATCTATTAACATCTGAATGGCTGAATCTCTCTTTCGCCATTTAGGGTGTTCTTTAATGCTGTTTTAGAATTAATCGATAAAATTTTGCTTATATTACACACACACGCACGCGCACATACACAACACATAGTGCACAATTTATATAGGTCAATACGTTAGAATTGTTTGTACTTGTTTGGAGACCGGCATTTATGTCCATGTCGATCTTATACATCATATACACGGCTATGTAGCAAGGGTACCCCATTATTTAGTACCATGTTGCCATTACTTGCCTTTTATTTTGACAAGTGCTGACTTCAGTAAGTTTTCTATATCTGGTTTATATGTCAGTGTGTCCAACACTTTGAGTTTGTAAGTTTATAGTGTTGTTGGACAAACACGTTCGTTTTCATTGTTGTATATAAATGTGGTGATATCGGCTGGATCAAATTATGCGAGGATATTCATTATGTACCACCGTTTCACTTTTTGCTTAGTTCTTGAATGGAATCGATATGCCTTCAAAATTTCAACTGCATGAAGAGGCACTACCGCACAATCATGAGTAGATGAAGTACATAACAGTTTACGTCATGGAAGTACCACTAATGCTAAGAAACAGTTGATACCAAAAATATCATTTGAAACTGAGTAACTTGGTGAATGATAGTGCCCATGACACCCTTGGGCACTATCATTTTATCAATATATGTAGACTATTAGACACCTAATTTTTTGACCCACAATAATTTCTCACCCACGGAATGATCTGCACTTACTGTGCCTATCCATTGTGTACCAGAAGAAGCCCAGAAGATGGACATTTCTGCCAAAGCTGGAGGAGGTGAAGATGCAGAGGTTAGTGAAATGTTTTATTTGCTCTTGGTTTATTGTTTGGTTGCGCTGTTGCTTTTCTGTTTTCACCTGGACTTTTCTGTTGCCATTCTGCTGCAGTGAACTGGACAGACCTTTTTAGCGTGCTGAGTGCAGATATGAAGTGAAGGATTTGTAGCCTCTGCCTAATCTTAGATCTTTTTCGTGGAATTTAATGTTACTTTCTCTTGTATTGTATTAACACTATCTTAGCTGTTATTATCATTGTGGTTTGATGTTTCGACGGGGTCGGTGTTGTTTTGATAGTGCAAGTGCTCTAGCTGCATGCTAGTACAATTAACTCCTCAATGACAGCATGGTGCATTAGGAAGTTCTTATTACATAACTACTATAGAAATTTCCAAAATATATGATTGTGAATCATTAATCTTGTTTATCTCCCAAATTTATATAGCTTTTCCAATGTATCTGTAATAGTGCTCCTTGCGCTTTCATAGCACTCAGTAATTCCTTACTGCAATCACACACCTGTTCCATAGCCTCCACCTGGAACCAAATTATATGTAGTATCCCATCCTTTTCTTTGGTTTAACCACTGGCTTAAACACGTCCATTTAAGCAGTTGGAACCGCTCCCATTAAGGTGCCTTACAGTTACAAGTGGTTTATGGTGATAAAATGATGGTAGTCTATTGCAGAGTGTCCTCTATGTCACCAATCCGGTTCCAAATGGTAGTCTATTCCAAACGGTGCCCTTGATCTCTGCGATTGCTTGATCAATATCTGAATAGCCACTCTTTCTCATCTTCCAGATGATTTCACATCGAAGAAAAGACCATAATTTTGAGCCCAAGTTTCCTCCGTGATGTGGTGGCCAGTCGGAAAAAACTCATTTTGATGGAGTTACATTTCTGTACTTCTGTAACAGTTGTGTGCAATCAAATAAATCATCTGCCAGAGTTGCCCAAATCTGCTTGTTGAAGTCACAGACTCACAGTGGAGTGGAAGGTGGGGTATAAGGGAGAGATGTTCATTCCAATACGTAAATGATCTGCTGTTTGTAAGTGACCATGTAGACAACTCCATGTGAAGAATTTAACTTTGCTTGGGATCTTTGTACAGTATACTAACCTGTGAGCAAAGTTTGGTGAAATAAAGTTGTTCACTGCATGTTCTTCTTTTTCCAGTAGCTTGTAGAAGTTTTTGACAGTAAACACCCCTTTCTTTGAGCCTGTCCGCTTCCAAGTGTAGTGCCAGTGCGCCACATCACAAATCTTGGCAAAATTTGATGTTGTCACCTTGTCCCATTTTCACATCAGTGTTCATGTCTTTACTTTATTATTATTCATCATCTTTTATTAATGTATTGACCAACCTCACAAATATGGTTAATACAACTATGACAAAACCAAAATTTAAACTTTTGCACTAAGTTTAAACTCTAGTGAATATTATAGATTGAGCAATGTTTAAGTCCAGCCTTTATTGAGGAAGTTTTAATTCTCAATCATGAAGGAACTACGTATGACCCATCCCTCCGGGACGCTTATTTTAATTATATTTAAATTACTAAGTTTTATATCTGGACACAAATCTAAAATTTAAAGGATTAAAACAGACCCATCCCTCCGGGACGCTTATTTTAATTATATTTAAACTACTAAGTTTTATATCTGGACACAAATCTAAAATTTAAAGGATTAAAACAGACAATTGATAGTTAAATTGATTAAAATAGTTAATTTGAATTTATTTTTATATTTGTATTGAGTAACTCAATGATAATAAATGCCAAAAAAATTATGATTGTTCTAATATAATTTGCAAAGTCCTCTATGTAAATTATATAGATAATTAAACATTTTTGTTACTAAAAATAAATCCTATACTATTATTTGTTGTAGACATAAATAAATTTAACAGAGATAAAATAAAGAATATATTAAATTTTCATAGTTTCATCTTCATGACTTCTGTCTTCTGAATTTATATTTTCAATTGCAGCTGCACGAATCTTTTCTATTAGTTTCACATATTCCATTCTTTCTTGAAAATACTTGTTAGACCATTTTTTTACTTTATTTTTTTTCAAGAAAATCCCTGAGTTGAGCATTTGACCCTAAACCATAGCATAGGATATATGTGGATCACCTTCTTTTGATGATGAACCTACCTTTACACCATTTGCAACGTCTTATTGTGATGTTTGCATAGTCATTCTATTTTCTGGATGCATTTTTAAGGTCATTTCCTATGCCATAATTAATGAAGGAATGTGTAGGTGTTATCTTCTTTGGAAAATCTAGAAAATATGCCTCCAAGTATGGCTTGTACAACTGTTTGATAGAATATAGTCCTCATGTCATATTCCATATATGAAGGTTGATCAACTTGGTCAAGCAACCCTCATCACATTGTACGATAGAATAATCCTCATATCGTGGTTTAATGATCTGAAAGTTCGAATAAAAAGAGGTTCATGGATATCATTCTTTGCAAGGTGTCAGCCATCCTGTTGGATTCCGTGTATATTTTTCAGTCCCACCTTCTGTTATTTTCTAAACCATGGATAGAAGCCTAACTGAAATGATTGAGTTTCCCATAATTTGTCTTCACATTGCACAACAAAATTAAAATTGGTATTCGTCATTCTGACGAAGTTGAATTCAAGGTTCTAATGCCATGTTTCTGTTATTCCAAATCTCCATCATAATTTCCACTATATGCGAGATATTTAGTACCTACTTGCTTTGGTTGCTCGGTTAGGTTATTCTCTTGCTTTATCTATTGTTGTACATGTATGCATTCAACACATACAGTCTTAGACTGCTACTTTGTCTGCTTTTAGGCTTGTTCTGAATCATCATAATACCATTGTAGCATAAACCATGTAGCACAGATTTAACTTTACTCTTACAAATTTTGTGCTAAAAATGTTTACTGTCACTTATATTAAGAAGCATAATCATATATCTACAAACTCAGAAACACCTATCTACAATTGTCATCAGTCTCAACTTTACACTGATGGTACATATAACATTAATCTCATCAAAGCATGATGAAATTCTTGGTCAGCATCACTGACGCACTATCAAGTATGACCCAATGACTGCAAAATACAAAGGAAAATAACAACCGTAAACCAACTTCAGTAAATTGTTTACGTCATCCCCGTCCAATCATTCGTTCTTCTTCCCTACAATACAATTTGCTCTACAGTATTATTTCTATATCAGATCTATCTGTAGAATATACTTTTACCACCCAATCATCTTGAAGGATACCATCATTCTGTCATAATTTAGTATGCATCCCTTAAACCGGTATATTTTATGATCCTTTGAACTTTCAGAACAATGCCACACAATTTCTTGGATTTCTTTGACAGTACGTCAGTACCACCCACCCCTTGCTACATACACTGAAATATAATGTTTAATTAAGGAACAAAATGATAGTAATCAAGCCTAATAGCCGGTAATTCTGGGACTTATAGTAAAGTGATAGTAAAATGGAGGTGTTCTTTGATTAAATTGTATAAACAACAAAGTAAAATTTGAAGACACTAAATTCAAAATCAATCACAGTTAGCTAGTTCCTTTGATGCTCGTCTTCCCAAAGGATAAAATATATACTTTTGCAATTGACTATTGGTTCCTATGAGAGAATAATTTTGGTGCATCCAAATTTAAAAGTTTGCAATTCTAGAAATATATATATAGAAAGAGAGAACTTGAAGGATGGAGGGTCATGTCAAAGACTGGAACTTGAAAGTTTCTGAGGTTTGCAAGTAGTATAAAAGACTACATGCATGGTAACCTGATAGATTTAATGTCGCTTACAATTAAAATAATAAATTCAAAAAATTGAAATTAAAATTGTGTAGTTAAGATGAACAACCAGTGAGGCCTTTAATTAGATATAATGTTCAGGTGAAATTCTTGTTTATTAAATGTACATATATTTGCTTTAAAATTAGTTCAATAGAAGTTATCATGCACAATTAACCTTGGGTAAGAATTATGTGTTGTTGGGGATAAAATAGGCTGGTAAGATGTAGTAGATTAATTCAGGAATGTATCCAAGGCCCAACATACAAATTTAAGTGTAACCAAACATTGCCTGAACCACAGATCACCAAACACGGTGACAAAAATTGTTTATTTTTTGATGAATTTTCTTTTCCAGAATATCAGTTTGAATATTAATGATAGGCCTTGCAGACATCGCACAACCTAAGAATGGAAATGTGCCTGGCGTGCAAAAATTTGTCAACCAACCCTTTGCATGAATTCTTTGTCTTATAAGAACGTCTTTGCATGCAGACCCATAGACCCAACCAACCTGCGGCACTGAATATATTCAATTAATCATAATTTGATAAAACTTTGTAGAGGTGTTGTGAAATACTATTTATACTATGGGCAAAAGTGAACTGGTTGACCTTTGTGCTTCATTGTTTATTAGATTCATAGTTATAGTCGGAAATTTCCAAGGTCGCTTTCAAAGAGCTTGAAAGATTGCTTGGTGAATCTGATGGTTCATTCATCATTCAGAATAGTTGTTCTGCGGATCTCGTAAGATCTTTTGAATTCTTAAATAGCGGTTTTATTACTTCCTGATTTTGTGTGGCTGCAACAAAGAAGTTACGGCATTCATTCAACTATTTGTATATAAAAAAAAAATATATCTAAGTAATCAATCAACATTTACCATTGGTGAAGACATGATTTTCAAATTAAAACTGGCTTCGTTAGGTAATAATCCATAAGTCATCCAGTTCCACAATAGTTTGGTCCTTGAATTTTCAGCAATTCAACACAAAATTATGTTGAAAAGTAAGTACTTACATTAGTGATAGTCCTTGCTATCACCTCAACACACCATTATATCCATAAAACAAAATTTGTTGTTTGCGAAAATTTTGATTTTTCTTGAAATGTATAGATGAAATTAAAACTATTCACTTATAAATAAAATTTGAAGCATTGACATGAAAGCAACAACGATAGTATTAGGTTGAAATCACTAATAGAATCGTTAGTCGAATATCAAATTAAAAATAGAAATATTAATTAATTGTTTAAAGCTCATATAGTCCAGGTTTAAGGATGGGTTGTATGTATTATTTGTATAATTGACCTTGGTTATAGATACTGAAAATAAAAATAAAATTAAACACAAAAAAACTTGAATTTTAAATTTTTCTTTGTTGAAAAAAAAAAAAAAAAAAAAAAAAAAAAAAGTGTTCATTGATGAAAAGAGTAGAGAGGTGATAGAGGTTTGATGATAAGCTGAACTGATTGATAACAAGGAGAGACATATGAGACAGATAGAGTTGTATGATAGAATCTATACTCTCTATTAAAGTTGGGCATGCCCTTAAGCAAATATTTTCTCTCGAAATTATAAAAAAAATTGATGCACTAATTGAAGAGAATTTGATTAAAATTTAGAATTGAAAGGTTATTTTAGAACTTTTACGCAATAGTTCATTACTAAGTCTATTTAAGTAATTTCACTCCAAATTAAATATTTAAAGTTATCCAATATAAGATAAACACTAATTGTAAACATCAAAAGTTGATCCTTTTGAAAAAACTGATGCTTTAATTGAATAGAATTTTGTTAAACCAAAATTAAATGATTATTTATTAAAATCACATAATTAAAATTTATCCAAAATATGTTCAAAAATTAAAAGAAGTAAACACTATAACTGGGTTAAATCAATATGTTTACAAACCAGGTAAATTGAACATCTTATCCAAAATATTGGTATTTTGTTAAAAGTTAAAATTAAATTTTTTGTTAAAAAATATAAAAATATAGTAACATAAACAAAATAATGTCAAGAATTTGAATTGTGAGCTTAGAGATATAATTTACACTCCAAATTAAAAACGTCAATTTATATTATTTAAATTGTTAAGAAAATTATATAGGTAAACAAATACAGTAAATAAATCCTCAAAAAACACTACAAAATGATAGTAATTATTATTATTATTATTATTATTATTATTTCACACCACATCTTCGATGACTACACAAAAAATGAGAATATAATTTAAATTAATTTGATCTAAAACTTAAAAATAAACCTTTAAAAATAAAAAAAATATATATTATATATATATTCTTTTTTTTTTGGACGGGGGAACCAAGAAGTAAACGTTGCTGAACACTTAAGAGACTTAGTAATTTGACTAATAGACAATAAATTGGTAGGAAAATCAGGAACAAGCAACGCTTGTGATAAAGAGAGTGATTGGACAGGTTGTATAGTGCCAGAACCAACAACTGTGCGAGCAGAGCCATCAACCAAATTAACAAGAGATTTAAATGGTTTAAAACGACGGAAGAAAGAACGTGTACCAGACATATGTTTATTCGCACCAGAATCAGTAACCCAAGTAGGAGATGATGACACCATACAAGCAGAATTACCTGAAGCAGCCATGGTAGCTGTAGAAAGAGAAATTGAAGTACTGGTACCCAAGCGGTCTAATTTTTGAAGAATCTTGCTAAGGACATCTTCTTGATACCAAGTAGAATTATATATTAAGTAGAGAGAAGAAGAGAGAGATTAGTATACGAGAGAAAGAGAGAGAGAAAGAAAAGAGCCTTAGTTAACTTCAGCCTCTCTTTGTCACATATATATAATAAGAGCTAACTTTACAGAAACCCTAATGATAGTGGGCCCTATATGGCCCACTGATAACATGAGTATAAAGAACTCTAACAACGTCATCACCAAAACCCAAAGTTTTAAAGAGCATAGGGGCATAGAACATGATACCATTGATTCCTGTGAATTGTTGGAACATTGGAATGCAAATTGCCATGATGAGTTGAGGCTGATATTTAGGCTGTAGAATGTTTCTAAAAGGTAGGTTAATCGAGAATCTTAGCCATTGAACACTACTCAACTTATCCCAACAAAATTAAGCAATAAGCCAGGAAATCTACCAATTAGAAACAGATTTTGGAAATCTATATTATAACAGATTTTGGATAACAACAGTAGTAGCTATGTAATCAAACACAGTTAATAAGTAGTGATTACAGTTCACAACACCATTTATAAAACTGATTGTATTTCATTGCGTTTTTGTTTTTTCTTTTTTGGTAGTCTGATCATGAAATCTACAGAGATAACCTACATGAAATCTACCTCATTTTAGGTGTAAAGACTTGCATCTACTGCTACTGCTATTATTCTTCATTACTACTATTCGCAGTGAGAATTCATTCATTTGCAAGCTATTTTTTATTTTCGAGGTAATCAAGAGCAGAATGTACACCTATTGTAGCAATATTATAAACTAAAACTGGAAAATCATCGAATTTGACATTTAATAGTAGAAGATGGGAATTAGATAAAAGATAATTGATGAGCTTTAATTGAAACTCAATGTAAACTGATCAAACTTAAATTACATATGTAAACAAACACAAATTAAAATAATAGTTTTACCTGAATTAGAGATGAGAGATAATGGGATTGTTGATTCAATAAAAACTGATAAGAGATGATCTTATGTTTGAAAATTTTCAATAGAACTAAACTGTAAGAGCATAAACAGATGGGAGGAAATGGAAATAGGTGGACAGGCGGTGGGGGAGAGATGGAAGAAGAAGAAGAAGAAATGTCGAATAAGGGTAAAGAAGAGTAGGCGTGGGGTACTGGTTTGTTTGGAGATTGGGGAAGAAAGAGTCACTTAGGGTGAATCGGGTCGATTAAACCTAAATTTAATAGGCCCAAGTGATGTATCCAGAAGCAGATAATCCTAAATATAAGTTTGGACTCAATCTAAATGTGATCCGAACCATCCAACACAACTTAAGTTTGGATAATGAGTTTGTCTCCAATCCAATCACAGACGCAGATCTAATCTACAACTTCGAAATCGAGAGAATCTGGATCGCTACTTATAACCCCAACTTATCTATTTTATGTACCCTTTGTAGATTATAACTTAGAGTTAATAGTGAAAAAATTTAGTATATTATTTGATAACACAATCACGTCGCCAATGAACTAATTTATGGTTATTTTTGTGCACTCACTGGTTGAACCTTTTGTTGTCGTCGCCTATTTCTTTTCTTGTGGATTAGTAGCCAGAATGGATGATTCCTTAAGACAAAGATCCATTACTGAAAATGCATTTAACTGTAAAAGATAACATACATTAAGGTAGTATGTCGCAAAACGGCTCAAAGAGAATTAACAATGCTGGCATTAATGATGAATAAATCATCATGACTTAAAGATAAAAAAAAAAAGAGCAAATCAAATACCTGAAATGCTTGTAGTAGAATTTATATTCAACCTAAAATGTAATTCAATTAACAATAATAGCATCATATCTAATTAATAATTCAACAACTAAACACCATTTAAAAAAATTTATTTCCAAAAAGGATTGCATTAGCCAAAATGCAACACTTATATTGATTGATGAATCCTTTTCTCATTATAACTTTTAGCTTTTTTAAATTCTTTTGCCGCATTGGCATTCTCGAATTCACCAGATTCTAATCATATTGATCTCTGCCAAAATTCAATACACATATTACAATCTGGCCTAAAAATTCAATGGAACAACAAATTAAAAAACCTTCCATGAATCAACCATGACACCTGCAAGAAATGTTTCGTAACTGAACATTCTCCATTTTTTGTAATGTCCTCTCATTTAATGAATCCGCCACAAAACCTTCTGAAGCACTTGATTATCATCATCCTTGAGAACAACATCAATCCACTTTCTAGCAAGTACAATGTTTAAAACAATTAAATCATTTTTTAGAGCGTTATCCACAGCTTATTGGGTCTTTGCAGACAATGCAAGAAAATAATTTATTATTTCCAAACAGACTCAGCGAAAATCAATCCAAACCAATGTAAACATAGTAAAAAGACAGAAGATGAAATCAATCCTATAACCTTGATGAAGGTGGGCATAACATAGCAATTTTGGTGAACACATCAGAGAGAAGATACATCAAAATCAATACATCATAATACGCGTTAATGAATTAATCTATTTGAGATATAAGGATGTGATAAAACATGTTTTCTCCATTGAATTCAATAAGTTCCATATAAAGTGAGCGAGTATGACCGACGTGTTTATAAACACAGATCATTTGTGATGTAAAACAGTTCAAGAACGCATTTGGCATCAAGAAATGCAACTAATCATCCTTAATTGTCATGTAATTTACAAAAGTTATAAACACACATATTTACAAAGTCATGAATGGCAAAGTTCTTAGTTTAATCAATTCGTCAAGGGCCTTGTGCCTTCTGAATTCAACAATATAGCAAAAGAATTCCCTTAACTTCCTTCCCTATACTCTGAATGTTCCACCCTAGACTCTTTGTTGCACCATTTGCATATAGTCTAGCACACAGTATAAAGAAGTATCTACCTAATAAAGCCACCAAGATCAATAAACCAACCAATATGGGTTTGAAAACTGA
Organism: Aquilegia eximia; assembly: GCA_023053565.1. NCBI lineage: Eukaryota > Viridiplantae > Streptophyta > Magnoliopsida > Ranunculales > Ranunculaceae > Aquilegia > Aquilegia eximia. Next base: position 14,725,361 of record JALIGU010000001.1, read on the forward strand.
TGTCCGACATTTTAAACTAAAAGTCTAGCGTTTGTATCAACCCACACTGTTATTCCAAACTATATGCAGATCAAATGCAAGACTATGTGCAGTGACATGTTGCAGATCAAATGAAAGACTATATGCAGATTATATCTTACTCGCAACTTAAAAATCATAGCTACAAAGTTAAAGAAAATTATATCTTACTCGCAATATCATCAGATAATCACAGATTCATCAAAGTCAAAGGGATTTGAAGGTCTTTTATCAACAGGTATGTATATCTAATGAACACAATTGAGTTTGTGTGTAAAGTGTAAACGAAGTTTGACAAATATAGACATTTGACTGTTCTATATCCCAGCATCTATTAAGGCCATACCATCATTCTATCAAATTTGTGAAGCTCAGATCAATATTAATGTTAAAATTAACAATAAGACCAAAGTCATACCTTGCTATACTGTTACCTGAACAATCTTGGCAACACGAATAGCCTAGACACCTACAATCAGTTAGCCAAACAACAATACATTAATCATCTTTCAATCAGGATCAAAGCAGGAACAGTCAATAAGAACCTATAAGCAAAGAAGTAGTATATACACTTCATTATCTATGAGCATAGTGAAACAGTCAATAAAAACCTATTGTCTTCGATAAAGAAAAGATAGATTCCATCTCATTAACGTCTCTATAAAAACAAAAAGTTCAATTGGGACATACCATTTTGAGCTCTGTCGACTTTATTACAAAGTTAATACATGACAAATCAAATCAAATGAACTCAACCCCTGACAAAACTCGTAATACTTGGTAAATCTAGACATGAAAACCACACCAACTGATGGAATATAATATTTCTCTATTGGAGCACAATCCCAAGACCTACATGTAGTTTCTCTTGATATCATTCTCACCCTCTCCAATTTGTTTTGAAGATTGAATCTAAATATAAATGTTGATCTAGGTTTGAGCATATGGACATAATGCCCCACAGTTTAATTATTTCATGTGCTGTAAGACCTTAATCATCATTAGCAGTGTTTATTCAGCCATGCATGTTTGTGTCCCTTATCTTAAAAGCAACTTGTAAAAAATTATATAGAGCATCCTTCTAAAATCCTATCATATACTTTGAAATGTTATGTTATACAATACATACCTTCAATGATAATGCATGGCGTGCCTATTTTCATAAGGACCATAAAACGAAGAATGGAGAAGACATAGTGTACCTATCGTCATAGGACCTCATCAGATTTTGAGAGGAAGAGGACGAAAATTGTTGAGACCCATCGATCTAACTTGATGAAATTGTTGAGGATTGTATAAGATCATGTCTATATAGTGTCTATCTTTTTGTTATTATACACTAATTTTATAGTCACTAAATCTTACAAAGAAACCTAACAGAAAATTTGAGGGCTACATATTATTCGTGAAGCTTTGTTCATTGAGAAAACTGAACCTAACAAATGCAATGCGCAGATGTAATTGAGGACTACGTACTTATAGTCAATCTAACAGAAAATTTGACGACTACATATAATTCATCAAGTTCTGTTCATTGCGAAAAATGAACCTAACAAAGGCAATGGATAGATGTAATATTGAGGACTACTTGTACTCAACCTAACAAAAAATTTGAGAAAAATGATCTCACAACAGCAAGTTTTGTTCTTGGTTCAAGCACCAATGTAGATAGGGTGAAAAAAGGCAATGCAATATCAAATGGTTAACCTCACAGAGATAGCAATCCAAACTCTAGTTGACCTCTCAGTTGATATCAGAAATGGTTATAATGTTCTTCATCTTGTTTTGTTCTTTCCTCGGAAGACCTCAATTAACCTATACATTTGGTCCAAAACATTGAATGAATTTATTAGTTAATTCTTAGTTTACTTTTTTGTTAACGCATTCAGATCATATTCATGTAAGATAGTAAAATAAATAAATAAATAAATCAAAAAAAAAAAAACCAACAATGGGTTTCCCTTCCTTCGGGTTGAGAAAATAAATGAGATACTTAAGTAAAAAAAAATTAAGCAAACATACTGCGATGGGAAGAGTAACTGTGCAATCCAATACAATTTGTGTTGGATAATCATAATCCAACTAAAAAGTAATTCAGTTTGTATTGGATAATCCAATACTAATTGTTCGTAAAGTAAAAAAAAAACTAAGTAGATCTGTACAGGGGTTGAGAGTGTGGAACAATATATATCATTTTCATATACCAGTAACTGCAGTTTGGTAATAGGTAAGCATATCTCAATGAGTTTAGAATACATAATTTTCTTCGTAAGCTTTGTGTTTCCTATCATCATGGTCCTAAAGAGACTTCCAACTTGTGTTGCTTCTGAGCTTAATTACCTATCATACCCTACAACACAGGCATCTCCAGAGGGAGCCCTAGGTATGTTACTACTGGTTGCTCCCAATAGTTATAGGCAAAAAAAAAAAAAAAAAAAAAACCCTCTAATGCCCATATGCGAAAAACGATTTCTATCTTTTTATGATTTGTTTTCTTCTTTTTTGTTTTGTTAAGGTTTTCTTCGTTTGATGTGAGTGTTCTTTTTACAGGTCGATCCAAGTAAAAACCAAGTTGGTTTAGGAATTGATTGTTTTTTTTCATCTTGTGATGGTTCTCGAATTGCAGAATTTCTCTTACAGGACCCTTTTCAAGCTTCTCAGCAAAACGTTTGAAGATATATAACTGACTTTTTGTGCTTGTTGACAAAGATGAAAAATGCTTGGATGCTTCCTCTGGTGTTTCTCAAACTATTACCAGCACAATATGTTACATTCAAAGGTTTATTGAGGATTACCAGAATCACGTTATAGGAAGAGAGAGTGAGAGAGGTGCTTAAATGTTCTTCCAAGAAGTTAGATACTTTAGTTGTAATTATGCAACTCCTACCAAATAATAATGAGAATTATTCAATATATAAATTTTACCTTAGATGAATCAATGTTTAACCTCAATCAAGGGAGTGATTTACTTGAAACGTTTGAGCAGGGAGCTGAATTCTATTTTATTTTATTCAATTGAGAAAGAGACTTATGTTTGATCGGAGAACAAAGAGATGGAAGAATTGGAGAAGTTGTGGTTTGCATTCATTAAGAGAATATGATTCCATAGAATAAAAAGATTAATTGAAGAGGTACCAGTGAAGAATAATCTTTCTCTTTTTATCGATCAATTATTGAAGAAAAGACGTTTTGGTAGAGAGATGTTTTTGAGAGGAAGGGAAAATGTTTAACGAAATAAGAAAAAAAGGGTTTTGTAGAAGAAGGGAAAAATTAAGGTTTAGTAGAAACTGTGATGGAATTCAAAGTAGACAGACTCGTCGTTTGTGACGAAGACGATGATGATGAGAAGAAATGATGATAAGAAGATATGGTCTTGTAAATCTTATCTCTAATAAAATTTGTAAAGAACAAAAGGAAGGAAGAGACAGTCAAGAAAGTATGAGAAACTGCACATAACCCAAACCATATGGGTTAAAGAATGAAATTTAAAAGATACAATCAAATGATATGTCAGAAAAATCGGCATGAATTTGCCATAAAATGTTTGTGTAATGCAATCAGAAAAGCGGGCTTCCAGCTTACCTCAATGATGACATGCATATCGAATTCTTTGGTGTTCAGTCCGATGCCTTCATAGAAAGTTGTTCGTTGGCAGTCGTTGAGATACATTGTCACGTAGACCTGCCATATAATTTTTGACAATCAATGAAAATTTAGGTATGGTTCGATGGAAATAATAGTTTTTCACATACAAACAGGATGTAGAATATACTGATAAGCAGAAAAATCGTGACCATAACTTGGCCTTCGAATCATTAAGGAGTTGGGGCTGTGCTTTCATCAATGCAGAAAAGAAATCTCCATGTCTGTTCTCATCCTGGCACCAGTTCTCAAAATACTTGAAAATTGGGTAACATTGGTATTCTGAGTTGGTCCTGTAAATTGTAATGTATCTCCAATAACCAATTTTCTCAGATAGGTATGTAGCATAGAAAATGAACTTGGGTTTGAAGAATGTATATTTCCTAGCCTTTGTGAGAAATCCCAAATCCAATGCCAAATTGAAGTCTGATAGACCTTTGTTCAAAAACCTATAACAAATGGAATCGATGACTTCTTAATCAAATCTACCCACTGGTGTTTGATTAATATGTTGAATTTTTTTCCAAGATAACACTTTTTCAGTACCTAATTATAAAAATGTCTAGCGGCATTTCCTATCATTCAAACATTGAACCTTAATTTGTAGAAATCTAAACCTTAATTTGAAGAAAATAATTAGTTTGTGATTTACCTTATGAAACCCAAAATTGTTTGTGAATTGTGATGAAGACGACGATGATGATAAGAGATGTGAAACTGTGATGGAATTCGAAGTGGACAGACTCGCCGTTTGTGACGAAGAAGATGATGATAAGAAGATGGTTGAAGATCTATCTAGGTTTAATAGGTTTAAGGTTTTGAGAGAGTTTTTTACTTTTAGTCATACTTTTATCTAATCCTAGTCACACCAAATATTAATCCTAGCCACACTAAATATTTGTCCTAGTCAAATTATGCACCCTTTGCTGATTATAATTTATAATATTATATATTATATATTATTTATTATATATTATATATCATAGGTGAAAAAATCGTTTAGGGGCGGATATCCGATCTGCCAAAAACCGGATTATTCCGCGGATATCCGACCTCCCGTGTCGGATTTCTGAGGTTTGACAAATTCAAAAAAACCGAAATTTTTCGCGAATATTCGCGAAAAATTCGGCAAATTGGGAGGTTTTCTGCACTTTCCGTGTTTTTTTTCTGATTTCGATATATAAACTTATAATTAAAAGAAAAACATACATTACAAATTAAATACACGACAAATCATACAAGGAAGCTAAGACGGAACTATTACACAAGATAGTTTTACTCATAGGTGAAAAAATCGTAAATATCGGGCGGATATTCATAGAACTTTTATATGTTTACAATACAAGAACTAAACATAAACAACCTCATTACAACTCAACCCATAGTTTTATTTTAATAATCAAAATAAAAGACATGTTAACCCCAGAATGATAGACGCCCCTTGTCAAACCGATGAGCTTCGAGTCGCATGCGTGTGGGGACGAACTCAGTACAGTAATATTCCCATGACATTGTTTGCTCGTACGACCTGAATTGGTCAATATGCATATCATATGCATCTTGATCCATACAATACAGAGCAAATGATTCAAAGATAGGAAATCTCGAGTATTGTTAAACCGGCATTAATGTATCGGCTGACTGCACGTCGGACCCACTTGTCATTGGGGCCAACCAACTCCCTATATTAGGAAACCAAGAACCATTGTCATCTGGTTGGGTTTGGTAGGATGGTACACTGGAATCATCACTTTGGGAGGTTCCTATGTTACCATAAGAAAATGAGGGTAAACATAGGTAGGTTGGATGTTGGTTTGAGAATAAGGGAGGTTCCACGAACCTTGGGAACAGGGGCGGAGCCAGGGGGGTGTAAGGGTACGCACGTGCGTACCCTGAGATTTGGAAAAAAATCATAATTTTTTTTTTTTTTTTTTGTATGTGGTTTCTAAAATTAAAAACTTATAAATATTTGGTTTCCATAAATATTAAAACACTATCAGATATTATGAAATTTAAACCTAATCAAATAGAAAGAAAGTGGGAAGTCAGAAATAAAAATAAAAAATAAAATCCTCCTAAATTTTCTCTCTTAAACACTACTGATTTCACTCTAAACACTACGGCTAAATCAATAACTCTCTCTTTTTCTCTCTCCGCTACTTCTCTGCCACAATCTACCACAAATATTGTAATTCAAGTAAAGTTTTGGTAAATCTTGTTCATAATTTATTTTTCTTTAGATTTTGTATTATAGAAATTATATTGTTTTAATACCACTGCAATTCAATTAAATTTTGCGTAAATCTCTTGTTCATAATTCTTCTGTATTTTGATTTTGTATTATAGAAATAATATTGTTTTTTTTATTTTATTTAATTAGGGACTTAGGGTTTGTAAAGTATGAGTATTTTTTTGTTCTTATAGTTAATTCAATGTCTACACTATTCAATTAAGTAAATACATTAAATTTTGAATTGATTTTTCTCACGACTTGTGTTATCTTGTAGATTGATTATTTAATTATATTATTTGTTGTGTTTTATTTGAAGATAGTTGTTTGTTTATTTTCAAATCTGTGTGTACTATACATTTTTAATCATAAAGAAAGATTTTTATTTTTTTCCTATTAATATATTACAAAATTGAGTGCGCACCCTAACTTAGAATCCTGGCTACACCACTGCTTGGGAAGAAAACTGGTCAGGAATGTTCCATGAACCTTGGAGGGCGATCAAGTTCGTCGCGAAAGTTTCCAAACGTCTAGTGCCTTTTGGACCTTTTTTTGATAATCTCATCGAAAATTCTAGTTCGGGGGGATTAAAAATAAATGTGTTAATTTTATAATCGAAAATTTCATAAATTTCGATAAATATCGGTTTTTGCCGAATTATGCCGCGAATATCCGATAAATGCCGACCGGCATGGGGTGTTTTAAAATCCGTTTATATGCCGTATGCCGTACCGTGCCGATCCCCAAAAAAATGGAATATATCGCGAATATCCGGTCGGCAAAAATGATTTTTTCACCTATGTTATATATTATATATATATATACTAGTTGTACCCGTGGCTTCGTCACGCTAGTGTCAACTATTATTTAAACTTTGGTAATGAAAATAAGATAGTTCTGATTGATTCTAAAATTTTAATCAAATAATCAAATTTAAAAGTTGATTGCAGGATGGATTCGACTTCTTAATGGATGTTTTCCACACTTACCAGTGTTAGCATTTGTTTCTACCATTTTATAACATTCTCAAATTCTATAATAATTGCTCTCGAGTACTCTCTTCTTTGGGATTGTAGACAATGAGATGGATGAGAATCCCTTTGTTTACAGTTCAGTTAAATTTTTTCATATTCAAGTGTAATATTTTTTTGTTATATATGTGGGCATCAAGACAACAAAAGTGAAAATGTGTTTAGTGAGGTTAATTAGATGCTTTGTGCTAAAAATTTGCTAAAATTCCAGTGATGTTATCAAAATATACTCTAACTATTTTTTGAAGAACAGTTCATCTATGAGATAAATTGCACTACAATTGAGGCACGACCGCACCTGCTTATCATTTCAAAATGGCATGTAAAACTTTAATCAATGAACGTGATGTTCAAGCAGATAAGGATCTATCTTTATTTTTTAGTTATATTATTTTTAGCTTCTGTAATAGGTCAGGGAACGTCGCAGCTCCTATCTTGGCAGCATACTCAGACAAAAACTCACATGTTCCTTGCACCTTCTACGTTCCACCGAACTGGTTAGATGACCAGTTAAAACTGAATCTGTTATTTTGTAACTCAACAAACTTTGATGCCGACTAAGTTTATTCCATTTGTTTGTAAGTTTGAAAAATCAATTGGAAACTCCATTAATTATGCATTTCTATCTGCAATTAAATTTATTTAACATTTAAAAGGAAGAATTATACACAGAGATACAAATGTTAATTGTATTGTAATAAAGTGATCTTAAAACCGGAAGTTATAGAACAGTTCACATTACAGTATTGCATGCACAGTAAAAAAAAAAAAAAGAAGTAATATTACTTATTCCAACAGCATAGAATTCAAGCTTCTAATGCCATGGTTTCTGTTTTGCCAAATCTCTATCAAAATATCTACTACATACAAGATATTTAGTACCTACTGCTACTTTGGCTGCTCGGTTAGGCTATACTTGTTTTATCTGCTGTTGTGAAAATGGTTGCCCTTCATTTATCTTAAGTGACACTCTGCAGATACCTTCCAAACTTCACTGTTCGGTTCTCTATGAGATCAACATACACGTATTACTAGGCTTGTTCTGAATCATTATAATACCATTGCAGAAGAACACAGAGTTTTCTCTAGTTAAGTTATATTGTGGTGGTAGCTTACAAGTCTTCACATGTTAATGGTTAGAGCAACCGGTTGAAGATGGTCTAAAGTATAATTATGCACTTTTGAGTTGCAAAGCAACTTCAATATGTGCACAACGATTACCATGTAACATTAGGATAAAATGACCATAGTTTTCATACTTGCATTAATTCCATGACTATTTTTTATTCTACCTATCGAAATGGCTTTAACCATACTTGTAGCACAGAATGTCATCCATACTTCTTTATGTAACAGTCACATACTACAATTTTATTTTATTTTATTAAGAATATCAAATGAATAACTAATCTACCATTACTTATACAATATTTGAGATAGGGTGTTTACCTGCAATCTAATGTACTCCAACTTTTCTTTCATCGTCTCATGTATTTATTAAGTCTCTGTTTGTTGGTTTATCAGTCCACAGTCTATAGGATGTCTATTATTAATGTTTACGTAGACTATTGCGATGTATTTTATTAATGTCTACATGCACTCTTGTGATGTGTGTGTGGTGATCTGTTTTGTTAATGTGACCAAGAAAATAAAAGAAAAATATGAAAAGTGCAATGGATGAAGAATGAACAACACCAAAAATGAGTAACAACATTTTAAGATAGAAATACTTTAATTAGCTAGAAATTATTGCAAGTATGTCATGAAGTGTGAATTCCACTCACCTTGTTGACCACAAGGAACAGTCCCGTAATGCACAACACTTTGTATCCTCTTGGCTCTGCAACAAAATAAAGCTCCTCACAAAATTTTCAAAGTTGGATCACCCATATAAAAATTCACCTTGTAAAGATATTCTGTGCAGTGCCTTGTTGGTTGGAAGGATCTCCCTGTCATCCTTTTTAAGTAACATCAAATAAAGCAATAATAAAGCTCTTAAGGTAAAGTAGTGTTACTTTGAAACCTGTTCTAAAAGAGATTGTTTACCAAGCTCTTGAGGTGTTCTGTCATCCTGTGGTTTCTTTGTAAAGCAACGATTTTGCATCTAGGTTTTGTCTATTAGTAGAAGAAAGAAAAGTCAATAGTCATCATTGTCTATTTGAAGCAAATCAAACAACAAATATATAACTCAAATGAATTGACATTCCAATAGAGAAAGGGAGTATAGTAAAGAATAGCTTGCATGTTATAGCAAATTAATATAGATACAGTTAGATATGATACCACTATTAAAATATTTTGATGACTATATATAATCTCTCTTTGGAGTTGAAACCAAAAGAGTTGTGTTGGAACTTCTCAACCTGGTACTATGCTGGCTTGTGCAACTGGTTAACCTGCAAAAACAAGGAAACATCACACATACAATTTGATCGTCCTATTTATTTTTATTTTTCTCTTGTCTTACTATTTTCTCGCTTTTGATATAAAAAAACTCACATCTCAACCAAAAGCTTTGAATGGTGACTAAGATTCAAATTAAATTAATAGAAAAAGAGTGTCCAATGCAAACTACACAACTTAAATGTAGTGATGTGATTCCAAACACCATTTCTAAGAAGTAATAAGAAATCCTACCAGCAAATTGGATAAAGGATTATTTGTTTTGGGTCCTGTCAATTATAAAGAAGAAAGTCTTGTTTTTATATTTGTTCAGATGGTCTACTCGAATTTGTTCCTACCAAAGATCATCTTAGTGAACAATCTTAGTTTAATAGTGTATTGTTCTATCAGTTGAACAAAACAGCAAGGCATTTGCAGTTTTAGTTCCATTGCTTCAAGATCTAATGTATGTTTAATTGAACCTAATGCCCAATTACCATATTTATAAGATATCTAGCAATCTTCATTTTGTAAAAATACAACCTATATACTGATTTTCAGAATGCTGAAAATCAAGCTCACTTAGAAGTGGAACAAAGTTCCTTTCAAGCAACTTCCACGGCACCCACCTAAAGCGTTGTGTACAATTGAAAAGTCTATTCTGTATGCAGGGAAATATTCACAAAAATCAGAATCTCAATAACTATTAAAATTCCAACTGAATAACATTAAAAATTAGAAATGGGATCCTTTTTGCTAATTACACAATAGAGAACATTCACCACCAACTAAGAAGAATTATAGATAAAAACCAAAACCATCAGGAAAATAGAATCTCATAAACCAAAATTTATTTAGGGTCAGTTAATGTAATCCTTTCAAAATTTTAAGAAGTTTTTTTGGAGAGTTCACAGTTAGATTGGTAGCACATGGCGAGGGTCGTGTTCTATTTTCTAAGGGAGCGGAAGATTGTCTTTCTTACTTCCCAAGAGCATAACCTAAAACCACTACTAAAGTTCTTATATCCCAACGTTTTGATCGAAATGATCTCACCAACAATCAGTTATTAGGATATGCTCTTGTCATTAGAGTTTAAATTAATCATCTGTATTATTCTATAGTCTTGTGTAGGGGTACTACATACTCCAACCAATCAAAAGCAGCCACATGGCACAGTCATTCATCCATCAGGTCGCCACGATCCCGACCTGCTAGTAGCTCGACCACAACAACTCGACCACATAACCAGCGGCGGCCTGCTAATACACACGTGCTCTTAGTCAATGCACATAATATCCTCGCCCGTTACACAATCAATGCACGGGGAATATCCTCGCTCGTTACATAATCAATTCTCATTATGATGTCGGAGAATCTGCAAGATCCCTTGATCTGCGCCCTTCTACCTTCTATATAAACAGAACTACGATGGTTTGATCTCTAAGTTCAATCCCCACGAACTAGAGTACGTAGGCAATCTCAATCTCAACGAGGTGCAGCCACCCCGATCTAAATCTTCCCCTTTGGTCAAGTCTCCCAGCGACCGGACCTAGTGAATGCATTAATCTAGAAATAGGTTAATACATTTGGCGCCGACTACAGGGACTTGGGATTTTCTCAAGCGAATTCCACCCACCATTACACCATTGTCGTAAGGCTCTCAAAGTGGTGATTTCAAGTTCAAGAAATTCTATTTGGTAGAATTGCAATCACAATTTCCAATTGGGGGTTTACTTTCGGTTACCATTACTGTATGTGAAACTCGACAAAAGCAAGATAAGTATCAATTCACTATGATATTTGTTTATGTTTACCCACTCGAAAAGACCTCCATTTCTTACTCTTCATTCTATTTTGTCTCACACAAATTGATTATTATATGCATCTATGTAACATATATTCTCATAACTCGATCATGATTATATATATCAGTTACATTCTTAATGGCCACATGTTCAGGTCTTGCAGAGACCTCCTCACATATTCAGGTCTCTAAGCAGACGAGCTCAGGTCTCATCGCGACCTGACCTCTTATTCAGGTCTCTAAGCCAACGACCTCTCAGGTCTCGACGCGACCTTACTTCATGTTAGGTCCCTAAGCCAACGACCTCTCAGGTCTCGTCACGACCTCATCAGGTCTTTAATTACGACCTCCTCAAATTACAGGTCTTTCAACGACCTCAAGATTATTTATGCCATACAGGGGGATATTCTCACTTCATTTAATTTTTTTTAACTTATTATTAACACAATTATCTATTAATGATATTGTAGGTGTACTACATACTCCAACCAATCAAAAGCAGCCACGTGGCACAGTTATTCATCCATCAGGTCGCCACGATCCCGACCTGCTAGTAGCTCGACCACAACAACTCGGCCACATAACCAGCGGCGGCCTGCTAATACACACATGCTCTTAGTCAATGCACATAATATCCTCGCCCGTTACACAATCAATGCACGGGGAATATCCTCGCTCGTTACATAATCAATTCTCATTATGATGTCGGAGAATCTGCAAGATCCCTTGATCTGCGCCCTTCTACCTTCTATATAAATAGAACTACGATGGCTTGATCTCTAAGTTCAATCCCCACGAACTAGAGTACGTAGGCAATCTCAATCTCAACGAGGTGCAGCCACCCCGATCTAAATCTTTCCCTTTGGTCAAGTCTCCCAGCGACCCGACCTAGTGAATGCATTAATCTAGAAATAGGTTAATACATCTTGGCTGCTAACATGAGATCTCACATTAGAATGAATTAATATTGGAATAAAATTAAAGAAGTTAACAGAAGAACCAAAATCTAACAGTAGGAAGAAATCCATGCACATATAAAGCGTGAGAATGAGTCAACAGTAGAATTATAAAGGTTTTAAAATTTTCCTTAAATATATATATACTAACTATGCAAGCTTTGCAACTTATTCAGGACTATATAATCAAAGAGACGTTCTGTTACAAAAGGAAATCAAACTCTATAAACTCATACTCAGCTTAACCTACTTGAAGAGTTGAGGAAAAACTAACATTTGAGAGAGCAACAGTGATGTAGTCAACACTACAAATCAAAGAGAAGGACTAACATAGTACCTCAAAACATGTTGATACAATGGTTGTTCAAACTACGGAATTAATTAATTACTTGAAAATATAAGTAATTGAAGGAAAGACTTCTAACGTGACATCAATAACTAACAACTTGAAGAAGACAGATGTTGCTTTGATCGAAATGTCAAAATTTTTGTAAGAAAATGAAAATGTGCTAGAAGAAGGGCTTGAACCTTCGATCTTGTGGTTTAAAAGCCACACGCTCTAACCAACTGAGCTACACCAGCTAATTATTCACATCAAATACAAATATTTTCTGAAAAGACATGACCTTGTGTTCTAAATAAAACTATGCTATAGGATTAGGCAGACCCCTACCTGTATTCATAAAAATATACTTTACAATCTAATGTAGACAATGCCTATCATGTCATCATTTACAATGCTTACATAGCAGTTCATCAAAAGGAAGAATTGAATTAACAAATTACATGTCTCTATCTCTCGACTACTTATTGTTGCCAAAAGTATGCATCATTTTAGTTCCTATTACATACACATTTGTATCAAAATACTTGTCAATCACATTTCAGTTCCTATTGTCTAAACTTAGTCATCTTAAGGTGGGCAATCCATGATATTACCTCAACCCCCTTTTTTATAGAATTTGATAGTTACTGAAAACCATAATTACCTCGTATCTGTGCTTACTAATAAAACAAAAAGAAAACCACATGGACTTGTTTTAGGACCGAGAAACTGGACATATCTTATTTTTTGTGTACTTACGATATTTGTATGATGACTGGCAATATCTTATACCTCTTATACACATGGGTATTAATAGGAAAGAGAGAAACTGGCAATATCAGATGATTAACAAAATGGACATATGATGTCAGCCATATAAGACCATACTGAACTATTCTCAAGTGACTGAGTGACTAAGAAAATATAAGCAAAATTAAAACCACTAAAATGAGTAGTCAGAATATAAAGCATATACGTATCATCTTACGGGCACATTTAACAAATTCGGAGAACGGTTCTTCCCATTTACACCAAGTCACCAACATTTGAAACATATTATAACATCTTTAACCTTTAGATGGGATAGAAATTTGCGATGTATGCATAATCATAACAGTAGATATTAAAGTAGTTTAGAATCTTATTGGAAGAAACAATTATAGCTTAAATTTTATCCAAACGCTACAACATCCTAACAATGGAAACTGCATCGTATTTTCTGCGTTCACAATTTTCTACTTAAGTTTATTTACAATTCTTTCAAGGATTCCTTCTTTTGATTGACGAAACCACCAAGCTTTTTCAATCTGCTATTAGAAATCAATTCCTGATGCTAACTTCATTTTTTTCGTGTTTAGTTTGATAAATGCCCAAAACCCATTTTTCTAACAACTGCTTTGATCTTCCCAGTTTGCTCAATTTGAGTTCATGGATTAGAGAACAATCAGGGGGAAATGAACTTAATGAGAAAGAGAAGATAACGTAAACCCTTTTCTTTGGAGAAACTATTCGTGAGAGAAAGTGATTTAAAAGGTACAATGACATAGCTACCCTTTGTGTATTAGCTTGTAAGCTTAACTTAAATCCTAACCATCAGATCTTATATGAACTAATGGAAGAGATGGCGGGCTGTCAAGATGGATGTCATCCTAAGGACCGCAGTCTAGACAGCTCGATTAAAATCAAAAACAATTCAGATCAATCAAAATCTATCAAATCATCGTGAGACAAAGCTAAAGGTCCAAAAAGTTCCATGAAATATATAGCAAGTTCTTAACATAGTCTCTAGAAATATACTAAACACCATTCTGTGTCTTAGGCATGAATTTGTACAAGATCATTATATTGCACAGTTGAGTGAAATATTTTCCCTAAGGTCCAAACAGTTCCATGAAATATTGCAAATGAGAAGAGCGAAACAAATGAGGATCCCATGAATTATCCAGTAATATTTTTCCTAAGGTCCAACACCATTCATTGAGCATTCTAATAAAAAAAATGAATGGTGTGCAATATAAAATTTTAAGTCTCCTAATCCTGATTCCTCACATAATTGTAGGTTGCAAACTGAATGAGTTGATTGGACTGAAGCGTCTTACAGAGAAGCTTGCTATTTAAAAACTTGATAATGTGAAGAGTGGTACAGACAAACTTAAAGGAAAATTCAAACCTTAAATAATTCAAACTGGTCTGGAATGAACATCAAATAGAAGGGGGCAGAGAAGAAACTCATGTGGATGTCCTAGAGACTCTGAAACCAATTTAATATCTCAAAGGCTTGTCTATAGATAGCTATAAAGCGACAGGTTTCTTGGACGATTTATGACAGACGTACCACTGTTCACCAATTTGTTGAAGGTCTCTTTCATTAAAATGGGTGGAAAATGCGACCATCTCTCTATTTGGTAAAATCCAATTCCATTTGGTGAACCCCATTTGGTTTTTACAATGTATTTATCATTAGACTCTTACAATACTAATGCTTTGATAAAGACTAATTGCAGAGATTAAGTTTTCAAAAACTAATTACAAAATGTTGGGAAAAAAAAAAAGAATCTGAGTTCTTAAAATTAAATAAGATGATATTTATTTTATGCTCTAACGCACGCACCGAATATGAATCAAATTGTCTCACGACGTTTTTGGAATAAATTTAAATGAATAAGTAAAACTTACATTGGCTCAATTACTGAATTTAACATTGATTATGCTCGTTCCTTTTCTCTTCTTATGCGTTGCCCTAGCTTTGCCTTACTTATCTCTTCAGTTCCATTTGAAAATATAGATTCCAATGACTTTGTTTGAGAAGTTGAATCACTGCCATATAGGTAAGATTATAAGCACCATTATTTTATGTTATAAAAACTTAAAATTATTTATAACATGCTTGCCCTAGTCATTTTGTGTTTTATCATGCAACAACCAAGGAGACTGAGTTAGGTGGGTATACTATTCCAGCAGATGCAAAAGTCAAGTTCTATACAGCATGGGTGACAGAGGATCCAAGTGTATGGCTTTCCATACTGTTGAATTCAGGCCAGAGAGGTTCTTAGAAGGGGATGGAGTTGGGGTGGACGTAACAGGATCTAAGGGTGTGTAAATGATGCCACGTTTTAACAATTCATCAGAATCCCTAACAATCTTAGCATTCTTTCAAATACGAGAGCATGCATACATTACAAAATCCCAAACGTAAACCCAATTTCAGTTGTGATATATAGAAATATGATAATACAACTACGAATCTAATAAATGTTATGGGCCATTGAAATATGGTAGTACCAGAATCTATGTCACAATCTACAATTCTAAGAGACATGTATTGGGTAGGAAAATCATAAGAAAAGAACTCATAACTGGAGTAAGTCTTATTAAACCATTCCAACATGGCAAAACCTATCTAGTATCAAGCATTTTTTCATACAGGTTTTGAATTTTTGATAGTACCAAGGTCCTTAACGCCTTAAGTTGTGCTGCAATACCAGTAATGATGCTACTTACGGATTTTAGCGTCTGCCTATCTTAATTGAATATCGAACCCAATTCTTTGTAGAGTTTTTCTCTAGGGTTTGGACAATCATCCGCAGAAGAAACAAATAAATGCATGTAATTTTACTACCATTGATGATACTATTGAGTTGCTACTACATATCTGCCTCTAGAGAGTTCGGAAAAATAATTATAGATTCCATATTTTCAACTGGTCTTTGGGATTTTGGTTTTAGGTTAATTCTTTCTTCGAATATACTATTTGAGAGTTTCTAACACCACAGGTCCCATTCACCAATGTCTACTTCTTAAATTTACAACATGGATAAATTGAACAAATTAAAGTAATTGTAAGTCGCAATTAGATATTAACAATAGTGCTGGTATGCTCAATAGTCAATAACCAAAACAAAATAATCAAAATTTACAAATTTTGTGATACATAAAGATCATAGATGGGAAATTCGAAAATTACCATGTACCTGTGATCGCTTTCAAATCAATTTAAATTAATCTTCAAAGTGGCAATCTGCAATCATTAACAACATATTTAATGTTAAATTGAACACATAATTTTAGTAAAAAATAAACCAATTTAATAAAAAATGAAAGTAAGGAGAATAATGTTGTTATGGTGTAGTAATAACACTGTACATGTTTAGAATTAAAATGATCTTATGAAGTCCGTGATCTATTTTGGTATCTGATGAAGCAAAGAAAATATTTTCATATTGTTTCTCAATTCCCACTATCCAACACACATAGTGACATGGGATATAAACCACCAAAGCACTAAAATCAGGAGAAATTAATTAAAGGTTAAATTTCAGTTAGAGGTAAAATTTAAAGGGTAAGCAAACCAAGTACGCACTCCAAAAGTATAAAAACTAAGATCTAATATAGATTCTGCTTGAAAAATTCAATATGTTATTATTACAAAAATTGGTCTGTTTCTAATTTCTCTTTATGTCCAAGTGAAATTCTGTTTCACCATGACTTTCACTTCAAAGGCTATTGTTGTTTTAGTTGATGGTACCACTGAAAAGTGAAAACTTCAAAGCATCAGAGCCTGTCATTTTGGTCCAAGTTGCCTTCATCTTCTTTCAATTAGGTGATCTTTTAATAGTTTTTTGCTATCATTTGCAGCAATAATTGTTGACAAAGCAATATTTTCTTATAAAAAAAAAAACAAGATTTTGTTATCAGAACCCACTTTAATTCCTGACCCTGCGCCTGATAACGCAACATAAACACCAGCTGTGGAAGTGGCATATGGAAATGGTTAGGTAGATCATCAGCCATTAAGTAATGGTGAAGAAACAGTCGTTGAAGTAAAGATTGTGGAGGCACTTGTCCAATCTGTTAAAAATGAAGATAACCCAGTTTCTCAGCCAGGTAATTACAACATCCTGAATCTATACTTTGAGAATTAATCTAGCTAAATAAAAATAGTTATTTGAATTAATCTAGCTCACAAATATGTAAGCTATACAAACAGCATCCTAGAACAACAATCTACGCACTGCACAATAACTTTATTCTATGGCTCGAGTTGGGGAACTATGCATTTTATGGCAGGGTAGCTTCAGCAGCTCCGGAGGAGAACACAAACAATTCAAATACAAATGACTAAAACGTCAACAATGAGGAATCAATATCAGAAGAAGAGATATGAAAGGACATTCAGGCTTTAACAATTCTGAACAACGAGATGTATATATGAATTAGGAGTTGGCAATGGAACTAACAGGGAATGCATTGTCAGACTATTTTATTGAAGACACGAAAGAAGGTGAAGCGATAACACAATAATTTTCTCTGTTAACTTTTACAAGAAATAATTAGAAAATTCTAAATATGGTGGAAAACTTGAACTGCACTTGCAAATGATTTTTTTGTTTTTGTAAATATAATGTTCATCTCACATCATTTTGGCAATTAGTTGGAAACACTAAATTTTGGTTATGTCATTCGGGAGGCCTTGCCATATATCGTCATCTCGTGTATCTGGAAAACAAGAAATGATGTTATTTCTAACAATGGGACAGTTGAACACTTAAAGATGCTGCAGCAAATTAAAGCGATGACTTGGGCTTGGTTGAACATGTCGATCTCAGATTTCCATGGATTTGCGGAAGAAGATCAAATTCACCGACCTGTTATTTGGATGGAGGTATGTAATGACTGAACAATGGTAAATTTAAGGGGTTTAAAGGCTGCTGAAGTGATGCAGACTGGGATATGGTTTCATGAGATTAGTGTCTGTGTGACTTAGCCAGGCTAATATGTTTATTCTTGTCAGTCTACTCCAATTTATTTGAGGATCTGTCTTCTTTGGGAGAGTGTGTCTTAACAACGGACGGTGCAAGTAACTTGCATTCTGATCAGTGGATGTAACAGATTTACACTGGTCTTAATATACTTTTAAGTTTTAACTTCTTATCAAAAAAACCAATTTCTGTGTTTCGACCTGCCACACATCTTTAGAAACTAAAAGGATGCCAGCTTGAAGATTTCAAGGAAAAAATGAATGAAATAGAAGATTTGAAAATGAAATAAATATAAATTACTTTTGATGCAAATAAATTTAGTACAAATATATTTGAAGATAATTACACCCATTGACTCAATATTATTAACGAAAATTGTTGCCAGTAAAAATTCATAATAAATTAAATCAAATCCATATCATAATAAAATTGATAACAATTTAAGGAAAAAAAAAACGGGATATTTAGAGATACCCCCCGGAAAAGTTTGCACTCTTTGAGATACCCCCCAGATTTGAAAATCATTAGAGATACCCCCCATTTTCTCATTTGAAGCCGGTCAACTAAGTTGTTGACCATGGTCTGACCAGTTTTTAAATGTTTATGACTGAAATACCCCTCCACCTAGATTTAATCTCATTAATTAATAAGTATTAAACATCCACCATCTCTAACCCAAATCCCACAATCCCTAACACACAACCCACCACCACCACCACCCATTCACCTCCACCATTAGCATACTAAACCACCACCATTTGTGTGATTAATGATGGTAGACTTTCTCTTTGAAAATAATTAAAGTATGTTGAAAATATGATGAAGAAAATGGTAGATATGAGATTGGGTTTAGAAGAGATGTTGATGGGGTGTGAAGATTAAGGTAATGATGATGGAATGTGAAGAATGTGAGATGGTGTTAATGATATAGTGTAAAAATTAATGGTGATGGGGTGTGATTGTGTGAAGATGGTGGTGGTGAGATTTTAGAGATGGTGATAATAGATGGTTGGTGGTAGTGGTGGTGGTGGTAATGGAGTGTTAAGGGTTGATATGGTGGTGGTGGTTGTGTTATGGAAGTAGTGGAGTTAAAGAATTGGAGATGATGGTAGTGGGTGGTGGTAGTTAAGGATGGAGGTGGTAGTTGTTTAGAGAAAAAAAAATGGAAGAAAGTTATGATCTCGACCATCGATTTTGGATGGTTAAAGATAGATTTAACTTTTGAATGGTGTAGATTAATTCAATTAATAATGGGTGACATATTATTTTTATGATGAAGGGTATTCTCGTCAATATGAAAAAAACATTGGTCAATGGCTTGGTTGATCGGCTTTCAATAAGAAAATGGGGGGTATCTCTAATGATTTTCAAATCTGGGGGGTATCTCAAAGAGTGCAAAGTTTTTTGGGGGGTATCTCTAAATCCCCCAAAAAAAACCTTTTGAGTGACTAAATTTGACATACCTTTTGAACGAACGATTATGAGAGAAAGGGGGCGATATTGAGAGAGATAAGGAATCCGTGAACAATAACAGATTAAACAAATAATAACTTAGGACGAGGAGAGAAGCTTAGGGCGAGTGAGGATTTGATTGAATATAATGAAAAAAAAAACGCAGATTAAGAAGAAAACAATACTAATTGAGTTACCTGAAACTTGATGAGAAGAATTCCCATCAACTTGATGATGCTTCGCAGAGAAGATAAGAGTTTAATTTGGTTTGAACTCCCAGCAACAACAACTTGATGAGGCTTCGCAGAGAAGAGAAGAGAAGAAAAGAAAAGAGTTTAATTTGTTTTTTTTTAATATTTTCCACCGTCAGATTAAACTTTTATATCCTACGGTCAATATTTCTTAATCTCTGACATCCATCTATATCATATTTAAAATCACACGGTCCAAAATATCTCAAAATTGTATCTTCGTCAAAAGTCAAAACTGTCTCCCCAACTTATGTACCAACTAAATGGTGTTATTAGTTGTAATAATTTTCATTACTAATATTGAATATAAAAAGTGAACTGGGAGAGATTGTGGTTTAGTAAGGCGCGACCAGACGAATGTCCTGTAAATACTATTTGTTTGTTCTCAGCCATAGCATTCCTTACCTAAATATTCATAGGAATTAGACATTCCCAACAATTAAGATAATATTAGTTTTGATATTATCAATGTAATGGTTTCAAAATTTTCAATATTGTGTTAATATTTAGTCACTACTAAGAATCAAACAAATAACAACATCAATTTGCCACAATTTAATTATTGGTTTAAGCATCAAACAAGAAAAAAAAATCAAATTTCGAAATCAAACAAACAAACAAACCCTAATTACCAAACAATAATCAAAATTGAAATAAACCCAAATTTTGCCCAAATTCACTGGTCTATAATGTACTTGAGAAAGATGATTGAGAGGGTTCGATTCAGAGTTCTGGTGAAGACAATTGATAAGTAGTAGGGTAGCAAGGTGTAGAAAAGGGACGGGGAAGAAGAGATTGAGCAAGAGTGAAGAAACACAGAAATTTAATAGAAATTGTTGACCTTGAGAGAACCTGGCAAAAAAAAAATTACATTTATACTTCAAATTAAAATTTCAAATTTCAATTACATTTATGTAAACTGACCTGTTGAAACACTAATTTCGATTCGCAACAGATAGTGGAGAAGCCAAAGCACTAATTTAATAGCTTTACCTTAATTTTCAATTTACAATAGTTTCAAATCCTTAATATTCTTTTTTTGTTGCGTCAATCAATTCTTTAATTGTTTGATTTTGTAATTAGTTTGATTTTTTTATTTTTTTTTGTTAAATTATTAGTTTAATTACGTATCGGCTTTTGTTGTATTAGTTTAATGTCTACACAATTATATTCCTTGATAGTTTTTCTCTTCTTAGTGTAGAGTTTGTTTGGAAATCATTGTGATTGTACAATTAATTGCTTCTATTGAATCAGCTCTCGATTTTAAATTTACATCTATAATCTAAATTTGTGCATAACTCATCATTCATTTGATTCTAAGTTTAAAGTTTAAAGCTTAATTCATCTGATTATGGGTAGAAGGTGATATAATTCCTTAATATTAAGCCATGGTATCCAGTCACCAGGTTATGGTAATTGCTTAAACAGTCAATTATATTTCCTCAATTGAGCTCGAAATTGAAATTTTTTTTTTCTTAAAATCCTAATGATAATGGGTAGGAGGTTTTAACCGTGACAATAACTCTCCAATTCAACAAGCTTTTTGGGGCACACAATGATAGCCCCAAACTCCAAATCTCCAATACACAAAACTTTTGTCCAGTTCGGCTTGGTACTGTCGGTTCCAAGTCAAAGAATACAATCTGAGGGACATTTTCATCACTTGCATTATGCTAAGGTACATAGAATTTTTTTAAACCAAAGTTCAATTCATCAACTTTTAATTGCATGATTATGGGTAGGGGGTTTTAACCGTGAGCAGGCTATTTTTTGTTTTCGAATCCATAGTAAACAGAATGTAATAATATCTCTATGTGCCCATTAGCACATGGAGTTCAAGGATGTGGACCAATTTCTTGCATTTGGAAAGTCACTACTACTAGAAGGATAGATAAGAATGTACCTTAGCATGCTGTAAAGTAGCAGCATGCTACTGAGAATATGGTATTTTTTTTTATCACCATGGGATTTCCTCTTTGAGCGTAAAGTCCCGAAAGGAAGGTACACCTTTCCTCAACACGAATATATTCAAAGGAATCAAGCCTTTTGGGGAGTGAAAGTTCTGTTAGGTAGATTTTCCGTGCTTTTCGCCAGTGTGGTCCATAAGGCGCCCATGTCTTGGAAATTGTAGGTTGATGATTGCTTTAACTTTTTAGTTATCTGTTTGAGGAAAAAAAAATATCAGATTAATTATCCTGATTGGTAGTTGTTTTTTCTTTCAAATGGTTATTGCTATGCAAAGTTTGTATTGTGTTAATGTTTGTTGATGTATTGCTTGCTCCTTGTCCGTCTCCTAATCGATTCATCTTTCATTATCTTGCAACTACCACATCACTTGTGATTCTAAAATATTTTTCTGGAGCCAATAGAAGGAATACATTTTGTGCAGGCCAAAGTTAATTAACATATAGGGGATAGGCAGATAGACTTGGCTTCAGAGATATCCACTGAAGCCCTGTGTTTTCTTTTTATAAAATTACGTGTCAAAGTCGAATCCAAACATGTTAAATAAAAACTTTAGGTATCATGACTTTGTTCTTGACTATAAAGTAATTACAAGACTTGAAAAATATAACTGTTGGAGAATTTGCCTCTTTTCTGAGAATTTTAAGCTGTAGTCATGGAGGTTCCTTCATTTCCTTTACACGGTTTCATCAAACAATTGTTGTTTTTGTTATTACAACTGATAATGAACTCTCTAATATTAGGCCAGAGGAGGCCTAGATGCAAACACACTATCATGTCTTTAGAAATGTTTCTGCCTATTTGGGTGATGAAGCAACTAGACTTTTCGGGAACCGTACTTGACCTGCATGAGCTCCCCATATGTTTTGGCAAAGAGGTGAGGAGACATACGTGGGAGGGTATCAAGCTGGAGTAAATTGCCAACAATAGGCCATGGTTTTGGACCAGGTAGAGTTTTCTTCTTGGGATTTCATTTCTTGTTTAGATGAAGACAATTGCTGCAAAGCATGCTAAGGTTAAAACCACCAAATATCTTGCATCACTATTATAGTACATAACAATCACTCTCACCCCCAATTCATCCAAAATGAGAAGGTTTAGTAGATGGTCCAAAACCCACAGTATGAACTGTCATCTCTATCCATCTTATAGGAATAATAAGAAAGCTTAGATGATATATATACGTTTTATCCATATCTTAAGCCTGAAGACTTGCCAGAATATTGGGGGTCAATGATGCTCACAATTTTGTCGATTAAATCTCTATTCTACATAAATTGTTCCATTCATATCTACTGTTCCATATTTGGTCTTTCACTCCTTTGCTTTCGTGTAGTTTACGTGACTGTATGCATACTTTGAAGGAACTCTTTTGAAATATAAACAAGGTAAGTTTTATGATATTTCAACTAAGTAGATGAAAGAAAAGAAATCAGTTCTCCCAACTAATCGAGAGTATTTACATTTTACACAGATATCTCATCACATAGTCCTTTTGAGGAATACTTACCAGTAGAGTAAAAAAGGAGGAATCGTTTCGATATTCAGTCACGAGATACTTTACAATCCATTGTCCAATAGCGCCCACCTAGCAATCAAAATCCAAGACCATCTGAAAATTCATATCATACTTGTACAAGCCTTCTTGGAAGTGAACAATCTTCTCCATGGCAGAACAAGTTGATGAGCAACAACACAGCTTATAATCCATTGGCATCTGAGCTTATAATTCATATCAAATGTTGATTTTTTTGTTGAATTCGGATTCACTATTTACTTATATAGTACTAAACTAACTCGAATTTCCATATTTCTGAGTAGTTAAGTTATATGGCATAGTAAGAAACGTTTTACTATTGTGTCATGGGACTTGCTCCTATAAAAAAAAACTTCAGTTATGTTTATGGCAAAGTGTGGTATACTTGCCTTTTTTGTAGATCAATTCTCCCATGGCCGAAACAACACCAGGTCACGAGACTTGTTCTGCACCCATACGAAGCTGCTTCCTGTCTGTGATATGATGAAAAGAGGAGCCTAATTTATTTCCGCAGTAATCTTATTACTTGATATTCTTGGGTGAATAGCTCAGTTAGTAAAGCATTGAGATTTTACTAAATGGTTTAGTAACAGAACATTAGGTTTAGTCGGAGTGAAGATAATATCTACACTAAGAATTCACACATATAAAGGTTTAGTAACAGAACATTAGGTGGTTAAAGTTATAATATTAGTATATTTCTTACATCTGGTCAGCCTCTACTATATTGTGTTTGAAATTTCTTTGGGTGTGATACTTATTTGCTATTTGTTTGAATGTGGTGATATCTTTGTGTTGTTTATAATAAAGCCTAGCAATTTGCTAAGCCAAACCTGGTAGTTCATATCTTTTAGGGTTATTTGAGTATTCCATAAAAGGGAGGTGGGTGTTTACTTGAGTCACTATCAAACAGAGTATAAGACATGTTTTTGAATATTGTGTTGGCACTGCCATGGTCTAGGAATTTTATTGAAGATTTTTGAGGATACTCTGGGAAGCATATGCGAGGTCTGAACCCTGTTAGACTTGAGAAAGAGATATGCTACACAGCGATAACGCCTTTAAGAATACCAATTAGTTTTATCAGATTGTATCTTAATGACATTAAGCTTCATCTTTGATTTTTAAAAGTTTAATTTTGATCTCTCTTAATTTCCAGAAATAAACATAACAGGATCAACAAGTTCTTATTTTTTGTTCTTAAAATGTTTTTGAAAATGTTAAAATTATCTTCAAATGTTAAAGTGTTGAACTATATTTCTCCGTACAAATGTTTAGATAAGTGATTTAGCGGGGTCTTTGTTGAGTAGGACATGAGGTTGCTATATCTTAGAACAATTTACTACATTAGTGATTCCCTGATAAAGTTTGGCCTACATTTGCTTTGATGAACTTGAATGGGCCTTCCCAATTTGCAATATTGAGTTGAGCCATGCTTGCCAACCTTGCACATTACGATGAAATTTCAAACGATCACTTTTATATCAAATTATTGTTATACATTGTAGTAGTAGTGGCTTCATTTTCTATTAAATTGGTTGAATTTGTACTGATATTGTGTGTTCATTTTAACTAAAAATGTGTGCTATTAATGATCGCAGAGTGCCAGTTTGAAGGGTATTTTGAATTGATTTGAAAGCGATCACAGCTACAAGGTAATTTTTTTTTTTTTTTTTTAGTTTCTTCCTTGAACATATTAGTCTATGTATTCAGCTATACTTTTGTGTGTGTACTCATCTCACTGTTTGAGACTAGAAACATTATATTTCTATTAGACTCCAATATCGATTTCTTTAACTTTTTGCTGCAATATGCTATTATCTGTTATTAACCACAATCAGACCTTTGCAGTGTTAATGATATACGAGGTAATCATTGTAATATAGACTGTTGCTTGATTGTTGTTGGTGTGAGTTGAAGAACACAAATAGTGCTAATCTAACAGTTTAATATTCAAACAAATCAAACGATATGCAGAAATTAAATAACACGCAGGAATTTTTAACGTGGTAAAACCCAATTTGGGAAACGTCCACGGTTGCCCTGATGACAACAAACAATCCACTAGATGAAAGAGATTTACAAACCTATCAACTACCTGCACTCACTGCGAGCTGATACTTCAGGTTATCTCTAACACCTTGACTTCACCAGAGCACCTTGATGTACGCACAAGACACTCGACTCTTTGATGAACACACAAGAAGACTCGAAGCCGAATTCCCAATGATGAATGAAAGATAGAGAATTTATGAATTGGGGAGAGATGAGATTGAGTTCAATAACCAAAAACTACTTCAACACCAAAACCTAAACAAAACTCCAAGGAATAGACGGCCAAAGAACTAACTGATTCTTTGGAAGAGAAACCCTATTTATACTTAGGGTTGGAGTACACAAGAAATGGGCCGGAATGGCTGAAATCCATATTGGACATACGTACGTCGAAACAACGTTTGTACGTCCCCATACGATAAACGCTTGCTGACTGCTTGGACGTACGAACGCCCTAACTAGGTACGTACGTTCCAACCCAAGAACAAACTTTTGAAACACTTGACGCGAAGACAAAGACTCGGGATGACGCGCGTACAACGAGGTTTTCCTAACAATGAACTCAAGGCGAGATAACCATGGACATCCAATGTCACAAAATTAATGTCAAACAACCTAGTGCCGGTTTCAATCTCCCCCTTTGACATTGATTTTGTGACAAAAACCTATGACTCTAATTGCACTTATAAAACGTGCTTACAAACCCAAACCATGGCATTTATAAAACATGCCTACAAAAACACTCATCGAAAATACATACCAAATCACCAACACTTGATATCCAGCTTGAGTAAGACGCTTTAACCATCAGAGACCGAACGGAAGCAACTAAGAATTTAGAACAACTAAGAATTTAGAACTACTCCCCCATACTTCATGAGCTCCCCCATAACTGTACATCTTCTCAATACCTGAAACATGACCCAAGAATATCCTAACAACAAAGAGACGATTGTTAGTATTTAGAGTCATAAATCTCCCCATTTTTGTCACAAAAAGTGAACAAGAATAACCAACAGCAAACTAAGCAAGACGATGAATAGAATAGAAATAAAAGAAAGTAAAAGAGAAAAAAATAGTAACCATAAAACTTGCATGAAACAAATAACAACCAGAAACAGCAGTTCAGAACCAGAATCAATATCAAAAACATAAAACAGTGCTCAAGTTAACGAATTCGAAAAATTCGTTCCCAATGACCTAGAGGTAGCTTTGAAAAATAAGCCTCCGCACGAGCCGAAGATCTGTTCCACCGAGATATCACATGATCATCATAATCCTCCAGCCATTCACCCGTACAAAATAACTCTTCAATTCTGCTGTCCAAGCCACAGTCTGTGAGAGGAGTAGCAAGTCCTGGAACCTTCGGGTATCCAACCAACTCCAAGATGTGATTTTGAAGATGTCCCGGGAATCTCTCCCAATGATTGACATGAACCATGCACGAATTAAGATAGGGTGGATGAATATAATCATACCCATGAGGAACACGGCATAAGCGACAATCTTTCGAATGGTTTTTGTATTCCATCACCATGAACGACACATAACCAACAGCCGGAACAAATACCCCATGAAGTTCATATTCTGCCATTGAAAATTCTGAAGAACAAAGACAAAACTATTAAGGAGGTAAGAAGACACAATATAGGTATAAGAAAAAAAAACACCTATATATATAGAAAAACAACCATTAACCCAACATGGGCCCAATAGGGCAGGTCCATTACCCAAAAAGCAAGAAATTAATACGAAACTGAAAAGAACTAGTACTAATATCAAAATAGCAATATCCAATAACAGACTCAAGATCTAAGTAGGAGAAACAGAAATAATATTGCAGAAAAGCTACAACAAGCACAAAAATATCAGAGGATAAAACAGAAAGAAACTACTCCGACTCCGAGTCACCATCACTATGTTCGTCACCCGAGGTGCCAACTAAACCATCATCCTCACTCTCCCTATCAGAGGCATCACCATCGATATCATCCGTAACTGGAGGTACCTCCTCCGGAAATGAAGGCAAGTCGATGGGAGTGAAATCAATCTGAAGATGACGCAACTGGGCGACGTTCATTCTGTGAAGATCACGGAGCATAGCATCATGCTGAGAAAGGATGACTCCAAAACGATCTAACCGAGCATCCATATGATCTTGGTGACGTCGAAGAGAAGAAACCCGAGCGTCAACTGCAGCAACTGCCCGGTTTCTCCTAACCGAGGCCGACACGGGACATCCAGTAGTCAAGGCCCGATCAAAATCATCACGGCTATCAAGAGCCTGGCCTCCCCAAATTAAGTGATGCGTCAGACGCGCACCCACAGACTCAAAAGCAGACTTCCTAGACTGGCAACCCTTCTTGATGGCATTGACCCAGTCATGTCCAATAAACCTTGGAGGGCTCACCTCCATATAATGTCCCTGAAAGCCTAAATGCTTGAGAATTGTCATGATAAAGCTAGGGAAAGGAAGTGTACCCTTAGCCACATCGATTTGGAGCATCCGTGTGTAGATGACCTCGGAGAGGTGAAGATGATGCACCGACATACACACCACTAACTTGACCATATCGTCGGTCATGATGATCTTGTTGCCCTTTGTTGGATAGATGTTCGAATGGGCAACCATGTGCATGAGGATGGCACTGTAGGCCTTGGCATGGTATCTCTCCGTGACACCATCAATGAACATCCTCTGAACTTGATCGACAAAGTCAACCCGAATCTCATCTGGGATGGGCCACATCACATGAACGGTATTCTCTGGTAGACGATGATTATCGATCCCCAAAGCCTCACTTATCACCTTCGGAGAGATAGTGTATCTCCTACCTTCAATCAAGACGGAGAAGCTCGAGCGATTCTGTGAGGGTGTCTTCGTCTCATAGAAGGCAATCGTGTGCTCAACCGAGTATTTAGTGATTGGTTGAGCCACCCGTAACCAATTTCGAGCCTCAAAAAATGAAGATATGTTGCCAAGTTGGGTAGCTCCTAGAGGAGTTGCAGAGATGTCCCGCAAGTCGAAGAAACGCTCAGGGACAATGGCCTTGGCTCGAGGATGAGCACCACGTGAAGTAGGAGGGGGCGAGGAATCTGAAGAAGGACCTCTACCCTTCTGAGCTCGAGGAGCACGGGTGCCCGAGGACGAAGCACCCTTGGAACCAGGTGTCTTATTGGTGGGAGTAGGCCGAGCACGCTTAGGAGGCATGTCCTGCATAAATACAACAGAAACACAACCGAGAAACAAGGTAAGCACGAAGAAAAACAAACAAGAAATCTCATGTAGACATTTCATCAAACAGTTTGTGGACATGAACAGCGGGTGTGCAATTGACAACAACCAAGCAACGATCACACCACAAACTAATTACACTAGTATAGAAAAGGAGCAACACTAACTAAAGTGAAACAGAGTTTCCACAAAATCGAAATAATGAAATGGAACACCAAACAAGGAAAAACTTACAACTAAAGACAATGGAGAAGAAGAGCCGTAGAAAATAACCAAGCATTCAAACAAACTATCAACACTAAGTAAATAAAGAGAGAAAAGAAGAAGAATGGAAGATAGTCATCATACTTACTTGACTGACGAGCGAGTACACACTAAAAACAAATGAACTCTTGCTTTGACCAAGAATAACGCCAAAGCATGAGAAAGAGATGAAATGAAGAAGAAGATAAAAGAGAAGAAGGTTGCCAAAGAGAAAAAAAAAAAAACAGTTTGGAGATAATGGAATACTCCCTTATGTTCGTGCGTGAGAGAAGACGAGGACGATGTCAATGTACCAGCCAGGCCAAAAAATTTTAAACATAAGTGCTTAGAAATCATATATGGGCCGAGACTGTACGAGGAACGTACGTACGGCCTAATGACGTTCGTACGTCGAGACCCCCCCAAAAAAACTGCCTGGACAAACGTTCGTACGTTCTAAAAACGTTCGTACGTTGAAAAAAGGTCTGCCAGCCTAAACGTACAAACGGCTGAACAACGTACGTACCTCCATTTTTAGTTTTTTTTTTTTTTTAGTCTTTTTTTTTTAAATAACAATAGAGAACTAACCTTGAGATCAGAGAAACAAACGGAATAATGACCAGCACAAACATTGAGAGACATCACATGGAAAAATTTCTAAGTATTGTGAGGATTCCAATTTTAGCACGAATAAAATTTGAACAAGCCTCAACCATGAGAAAATGCAAAATCGAAGAACTAAATCATACACCAAACTACGGTAGTCAAAAGAATGATGCAGGCATGCAGAAGAAGTAGGGTAGTCTTATACCAAAATCCGGGAACAAACCAAAACTAAGATCAATGAGAATTTTGAAAGTCACTTGCAATGGACAAATAGAAAAAAATGAACCAGATCACAACAAGACCAAGGAGACACTGTCTAGGCCGCAATAAGGAAAGGCCCTGGTTCAAACACAATGAACATGTTTATCGGTTTTATCTATGTAAAACAAATGCCATTCTCGTGTGGGAGTATAGTACACCTCCATCTTTTACCAAAACACGAGGGTAGGGTGTAGCCTACATCTTTTTGGCAAAACACACTCAAGAAGTGCAATACCATGGTAACGTGCAACACAAGAACTAACATCTCTTGAGTGCATCCGTCAGAGCATGACCCTCAGAGCCCCAACGGGTTCCTAGCCAACTGATAATGCGCCCAAGACATTCAAATGGCTGGGGATTTTGTGAGTCATTGACCACTTACAAGAGGTATAAAGAAAAGAAAACGATGACCATGAAGAGAAACAGAAGAGAGTATGATGCAGCCCTACAACAATGCACGACAGAGAACCACAGTTGAAGGTGCCAAATTAAAAATAGCTGAAAAATGGAATAGACAGAGTAGTATGTCCTCAATACCAACAAAAATGAAAAAGAAGCAAAAGAATAACCTAACCTAAGCATCCTAAACACAAACAGTTCTAATGGGCAAATTAGGTATATAGATGCGGAAGGGGTGTAGTGACAATGAAACAGTTATCATGTGATCGACTACCAGTTAATAGCAAGATATGATTTGAATCAAAAACATTACACTTATCGTCCTCAAAAACAACTTTAAACTTAGCATCACACAACTGACTAATACTTAACAGATTTGATTTAAGACCTTTAACAAAAAGAAGCTCATGACTATTGAGCGAGCCCACCTCAGAAAAATTACCTTTACCTTCGACCGGAAGCATTTTACCATTTCCAAAAGTAACCTTACCTCCGTAACCAAGAATCAGGTTATCAACTAGAGTCTTATCACCTGTCATATGTCGCGAACATCCACTGTCAAGATACCATGATGATGTAGTTGGTTCAACCAATCTAGCCATGTGAGATACCATTTTTCTGGACGCATCCATACTCCTATCCCAGAAATGTGGTGGTGGAGTGGACATAGATGTTGCTTGAGAGTGATTCCCATAAGGAGAAGTCCTAGGTAAGCCCCACGGGGCATAACCAGTCCACATGTACGGAGCCTGCATGGAAACAGTGGAAGGCTTGTTCCAATATGAAATACCTGCAAAAGGAGAACGGTGAACAGGATATAAATTATTCCAAAAGAAAGCGAAAGTGTGACCCATGCGACCACAGGTAAGACATTTAAAGCCTTTGTGTCTGAGATTCCTTTTCGGAACATGCTTGACACGAGTAACCTTAGGTGGGGGAACCACGCCAGACACCTGCACAGTAGCAGGAAGAGATAAAGGGAAGACACCTGTTGGTCTGACAAAAGTAGTATGTGAGGTGCTAGCAGTAGAAAGAGGAACAGAGGAGTCATAACCCAACCCCGACTTGTCTGAATGGGATTTACCAATTCCCAGCAGCGAGTTAAGACTATCACTAGCTTTACCAAACCCAACCAATTGTTTGTTAGCAGCAAACAGTTCAGCTTTCACTTTCTCATGTTCCAATACTAGAGAGCGATACCGTGTCTCCAGATTATTATTCAGTTTTTCCAGAGAAGCAATACGTACTTGGAAATCCTCCTTTTCTTTTTCAAATTCCTCCTTCAACATCTTGGAGTCACCTGCAAGATTACAGATATCCTGCCCAAGACTGTCTACCTGATCCTGCAAGACAGTGTTAGTTTTTTCAAGCAACTTTACTTGTTGCATGGAAAACTTGTACATATCACATAATTCACTAGTAGTAGTATGAACACCAGAGTCAGAAATATTAATATCATCAGTAGAGGATATATACAATACCTCCTGGATGTTTATCCAGGGATGCACTGAAGACCACATAGTTGGAGACAACATTTGAGGGATTGCCATCCTCATCTTCATCCGAATCATCCCATGTCACTGTGAGGTTTGCTTTGGAGTTATCACCAGGTTTGCGATCCACCTTCTTGTCACATTCATTAGCAAAGTGTCCATATTCACGACACTTGTAGCACTGGACATCTTTTCGATCAACTCGAGCTCTCTTTCCATCCACAGAGAATCTCTCAAAACCACGACTCCTAGGAGCATTTGGAGAGTCAGGATATCGCTTTCGAGGATCTCTATTCTGTTGATATTTCAAAATCTTCTGAAAGCTACGTGACAGAAACGCATAGTTATCATCCACATCCTGTTCTTCATCATTAGAGAGTCCTGTGGAAGTTTCTTTAGAAGATGTAACCTTGAATGCCACAGACTTGTTCTTCAAGGGTTCTTCCAAGGCTTGTTCCATCTCACACGTCCGTAATTTCCTAGCAAGTGTCTCAATGGACATGTTCTTAATCACATTACTCTCAGTAATGGCATCCTTACGAGAGCGAAACCGAGGAGGCAAAGCACGCAATATCTTACGTACCACCTGTGTGTCAGTATATGCATGACCAATAGCAGCACTGCAGTTTATAATATCTTCTAGACGAATGAAGAAATCATCAAAAGTCTCAGAATTATCCATCCGTAGATTCTCAAACTGAGATGTTAACAGTTCGAGCTTGGTTTCTTTGACTGATAAGTCTGTTCCATGCATCCTTTGCCTCTTCACAGCCTTGCACACGACGAAACTCACTTGCATTTAAGGCCATGAAAATGGCATTGAGTGCCTTATTGTTATAATTTGCCAATATCTTTTGTTCAGACGTCCACTTTTCACGTGGTGTCAGTGATGTAACAACAGTATCACCAGTACCTGTTGTAGTCAGAGGTTCTTTCCACCCTGTGACCACAGAAAGCCAGACTTCCTCTCCTAATGCTTGGAGATAAGCTCGCATCCGTACTTTCCAATGACCAAAGTCTTTTCCATTAAATTGTGGAGGAAGACTTGAAGTAGCAAACTTGTGAGGTTCCATAAAGCACTATTGATCGTTAGCGTGAGCCTTGACGCTCCTTAACCAGCCCCCAGCGACTGATACCAATTAAAGAACACAAATAGTGCTAATCTAACAGTTTAATATTCAAACAAATCAAACGATATGCAGAAATTAAATAACACGCAGGAATTTTTAACGTGGTAAAACCCAATTTGGGAAACGTCCACGGTTGCCCTGATGACAACAAACAATCCACTAGATGAAAGAGATTTACAAACCTATCAACTACCTGCACTCACTGCGAGCTGATACTTCAGGTTATCTCTAACACCTTGACTTCACCAGAGCACCTTGATGTACGCACAAGACACTCGACTCCTTGATGAACACACAAGAAGACTCGAAGCCGAATTCCCAATGCTGAATGAAAGATAGAGAATTTATGAATTGGGGAGAGATGAGATTGAGTTCAATAACCAAAAACTACTTCAACACCAAAACCTAAACAAAACTCCAAGGATTAGACGGCCAAAGAACTAACTGATTCTTTGGAAGAGAAACCCTATTTATACTTAGGGTTGGAGTACACAAGAAATGGGCCGGAATGGCTGAAATCCATATTGGACGTACGTACGTCGAAACAACGTTCGTACGTCCCCATACGATAAACGCTTGCTGACTGCTTGGACGTACGAACGCCCTAACTAGGTACGTACGTCCAGAACAAAAACATTCCTGCTGCCTAACCTGACGTACGTACGCCATGACTCGGTACGTACATTCAACACAAAGAAAGTTTGTTGACCTGTTGGACGTACGTACGTCCTAACTAGGTACGTACGTTCCAACCCAAGAACAGACTTTTGAAACACTTGACGCGAAGACAAAGACTCGGGATGACACGCGTACAACGAGGTTTTCCTAACAATGAACTCAAGGCGAGATAACCATGGACATCCAATGTCACAAAATTAATGTCAAACAACCTAGTGCTGGTTTCATGAGTAGTATGCGATTTGTAATGGACTTGACCACATTGGTAGGCTGAGATCAATAGATACAGTTTTGTCTGAGTTTAATTGCACATTGTCCACCATTTTGATCAGAAGATTTGTGTGCCTACTAGATTCATTCTCATATTTATCGGGTCTAATCTAATACTTACTATTACACATTCTCATATTTGAATAAAGACGACATGGGGTCGTCATGGTGGCCAATTAACCCTTACCATGGAACTATGTCACATGCGTATGGAGAGGAATTATTAGTATTTACTCTATGGCAGGAACACAATTGTGTTAGAGGTTAAACAACAATCCAACATGTGAAAATTTTCTACAGTTTCAAATATAAAACACAACCTGTGAAATTGTTTCCTGAAGTCCATTTGTTTTTGGGTACTAAATTTTTGTTATGAACGCAAGTGTCTTAACATCAGAATAAAAAGTATACTTCTCAATATATGGTACTGTACTACAAAATTCATACCGAATTAATAATCACATCATTCAGAGAAACGCAACCGAAGGAGAAATTTGGTCATTAAGAGGCCAATGCCCTCTTAGGGTAAATGAGCTTATGCTTCAACCAATTACTCAAAGATCTTTTGGTTTTGATTGTTATATATGCGATTAATATATAATACAGAGAACTAAGTTTTGTTCTCTATGCTTTGAACGAATCAACTAATTATTGCAACGAAAGGACCTTAAAGCAAAATTCATGAGATATTCACGAGGACACATTGAAGGAAAAAAAAAATTAGAAACAAAGCAAAAGTTTCCTTGTTTCTCTCTATGGCGATAAATACGTAATATAGCTTTCTGCACCTCATTACCAATTCGTAAAGAGCTATATCATAAAGGCTGTTATAACCTTTAGAATTTATCTCTATATGAGTTCAGAAGACTTTTAATTAATGAGTCATGGCTACTTCCAAGTAATTTATATATTACATATTAGATCTATCTTACCTTAATGTTTCATGCAATCATTCCATTCTTCCATAATTTACATCACAGAGAATGTAGATGTCAAATATATGGTTAAATTGAAAATTAATTAACTCAAGCAAGTCATAGTTTTATTTTGTTGATTAGTTAATTTTATATTAAACCCTATGGAGTAGACTCGAAAATTACTAACTTTATTCTTGTAGTAAGCGGTCAGGGTTAGATGAACTACTCACTGCTCACTCGACTCTTGCATTCCGGTATTTGGATCCCATAGTATCTATTGATTGCAAGATAGAGAATGTATTAATTATGCTTGTCACTAATTCAAATGATATAATTTTAGGTTCCGCAAAAATTTGGATTAAGATTATGGTTTTGTTGTTGCAGGCATTTTGGACTCACACCCAAAGAAGTGAGTACATGAGCCTTTTTATAGCAACAAACTTGTTGATTAAAGTGTGCACTATTTAGTTAATCGAATCCTTTATTTGAATGCTCTTTGTTCAATCCCAAATTTGAAGATATCTCCTGCTCATATTGTGTTGATAGTGTCAAAATATACAAGAGCTACAAATAAACTGTCCAAAAAAAAAAACCTTTAGAGGTTACTACAAGTTCAGAGAAAACTTGGCGTCACCCATTTATCTTAACAATATGATGAACTGCCCTGACCTCACCACTCGCTACTATATATTGATTGTTTTTCTGTTTATTACATGTTCACTGATTGCACTTATTTGAAGTGATTTCTCCTAAGATCACCATTTATATTATAGAGACTGATAATTAGAATGTTTTTATTATTGACTCACTCAAAACCCTATTCAAGAATAATACACCTATGTGATTAACCCAGATTACACTACCTTATATTTTCCAGGCCCAACTTAATTTTTACACTCTTTCTAGCCTTTGAAAATTATGATGTTATTATTACATTCAAATTTTTGTGTTCTACATACATTTTTAACACACGTTAACCCTAACAAGAGAAAACTAATCACAATTAATAATACAAGTATATATCAGTTATGACCTGACGATGAATAAAACATACTAAGCTTAGATGAATAATACAAGTATATATCAGTTATTTGGATTATAATGTTCTCCAACTGCTTAGAGAGAGATGAATAAAACATACTAAGCTTGTTATCTTTTGTACTTAAGTTATCCAAATAGTCTGGACATCTATTGCTTTCCCTATAAATGTACGTTAGATTGCATTTCTCTATAGAGCTCATCAGATGTTTTGTTTTATTTACATACACCTTAGCTCTCCTTGAAGGAATCATCAATTACTTGTTTAAAGTAATCTACAGTAGGATGTCCTCCGTTTGGCTTCTGACCTGACGATGCACAACATATGTACATGCTGATCATGTAAATCCTTTTACCTACAAAATGTTCTTAATGTGAAAAACCAAGCGCATCAAATGAAATTTGTGAGATTGTTGTTGCTATAAACCAATAAAGATTATTGTTATTCATACGAAAATATTCTTTCGAAATTCTTATATTATGTGTATTTTTTTGTAACAAATAGTAATATAAGATAATTACGGCACAATCACTCCACACATACCAAAAATGATAGTAATAGTTATTTCAGTCAATATATTTTTGATGTATCTAAAACTAACACACTGTAAACATCACAAATGCCTACAACAAAAAATATAACACAATATAAAAATTTAGTTATCAAAGAATGAAAAATCAGCAATTTGGGCCCAAGGACAAATTATAAGGTTTCATTAGGCCCAAGGACACCAGAAACGTTTTTTTAGGCTGAAGGACAAGCCTGTATAATGACGCATATACCTTGCTGGTGTTTTAGTAACCGTAAATAATATAACACCGCGGGGCGGGTTTTTTTTTTTTTTTATTTTTTATTTTCAAACAAAACCTAATTTCTTATTCCTTCTTTCTTCTCTCTCTCTCTCTCTCTCTCTCTCTCTCTCTCTCTCTCTCTCTCTCTCTCTCTTTCTATCTCTATCTCAACTGTCAAATTCCGTCTTGATTTCTTAGGATTTACTTCAATTTCTAAGGATTTCTCTTCGATTTCTCTTGATAAAAGTTTGATTCTTCGATTTCTCTTGATTAAAAGTGTGATTTCTTCGATTTCTCTTGATTAAAAGTCTGATTCTTCGATTTCTCTAGTTTTTCTTCGATTTCTCTTGTTTCTCTTTGATTTCTCTTGATAAAAGTCTGATTCTTCGATTTCTCTTGATTAAAAGTCTGATTTCTTCGATTTCTCTTGATTAAAAGTCTGATTCTTCGATTTCTCTGGTTTATCTTCGATTTCTCTTGTTTCTCTTCGATTTCTCTGGTTTCTCTTTGATTAAAGTATGTTATCTTCGATTTCTCTGGTTTCGAGAATTACTGTTACTTGCTTTTTGTTTTATTTTCCGCTACTTTTCTTCAAATTTCTATAATGACAAGAATAAAATCTTGTACAACAACTGGTCATTGGGCCAAAAAAGATAAGAAAGCAACAATGCGAAAGAAGCTTAAAGTTGTTGGACAACAAGAACAAGCACGCGACAAAGATTACGAATCTGAGGTAAATTTCTTGCTTTGCTTTTTAATAATTTCTCTAGATTTTTTGTTTTGTTTTAATAAAGTAGTTGAGTAATGTATTGTTCAAAATTTATTTCAAGAAATCATCAGTCTGTATAGTTGATTAATATTAATCAACTATATAGAATGATTAACTGTTGATTAATGTATAGTTGATTAACATATTAATCAATGATTAAGTGTTGATTTCTGTATAGTTGATTAATGTATTAATCAACTCTACAGAATGATTAAGTGTTGATTTCTATATAGTTGATTAATGATTAAGTGTTGATTTCTGTATAGTTGATTAACATATTAAGTGTTGATTTCTGTATAGTTGATTAATGTATAGTTGATTAACAAATTAAGTGTTGATTTCTGTATAGTTGATTAACATATTAAGTGTTGATTTCTGTATAGTTGATTAATGTATGAATCAACTATACAGAATGTATAGTGTTGATTTCTGTATAGTTGATTAATAGTTAATTAATGATTCATTCTTTTTAGGAGAGTGCACCTGAAGAACCACATACATCATCTCGAAAACGTAAATACTTCACAAGATCATCATCCAAGAAATCACCTAAACCAAAACCAACAGCGAAAAAGAGGAAGAAGAATAGCGAGCCAAATGTTGAATCTCCAAAGAAGAAGAAGAAGGATATTTCATTCTTCAGATGTTCCATGGAAACTGTCAATAGTATATGTTGTGAATACGAACAAGTTTTATATATTTATGTTATTTTGTAACAACTGAATTCTCATGGTTATATCAATGGAAAAGTTGTTTTGCTTATTTTCTAGTGTTTAAAATAGTTGTTGATTTAATTTAAATTTTAATAGGATGGAATTGTTATTTGCCTATTTTTAAGTGTTTAAAACGTAGGTTGATTAACATATTAATCAACACAACCATAGTTGATTAATACATTAATCATTCTGTAACTACCCCTTCATTAGTTGATTAACAGATTAATCAACCTAAACTATAGTTCATTAATTCATGAATCATTTAAACCCTAAATGCTAAAATCCTAAACCCTAAACATTCTAAAACCCTAAACCCTAAACATTCTAAAACCCTAAACTCCATATTTTAAACATTCTAAACCCTAAACATTCTAAACCCCAAACCCTAAATATCCTAAACCTTAAACCTTGAACATTTTAAACCCTAAATCCTAAACCCTAAACCTTAAACATTCTAAACCTTAAACCTTAAAACCATAAACCCTAAATATCCTAAATCCTAAACCTATAAACCCTATACCCTAAAAATTCTAAACCCATAAACCCTATACCCTAAACATTTTAAACCTTAAACCTTAAAACCCTAAACCCATACCCTAAACCCTAAAACCCAAAACCCATACCCTAAACTCTATACTTTAAACATTCTAAACCTTAAACATTCTAAACCCATACCCTAAACCTTAAAACCCTAAAATTCTAAACTCATACCCTAAACCTTAAACCCTAA
This sequence comes from Aquilegia eximia, assembly GCA_023053565.1. Classification (NCBI taxonomy): domain Eukaryota; kingdom Viridiplantae; phylum Streptophyta; class Magnoliopsida; order Ranunculales; family Ranunculaceae; genus Aquilegia; species Aquilegia eximia. The sequence goes on from JALIGU010000001.1 coordinate 14,764,045, forward strand.
ATCCTAAATATTTTAAACCCTAAACCTTAAACTTTAAACCCTAAACATCTTAAACACTAAATATTTTAAACCCTAAACCTTAAAACCTAAACCCTAAAAAATTTAGAACTCTAAACCTATACTCTAAATATCCTAAACCTTAAACATTTTAAACCCTAAATCTATACCCTAAAACTTAAACCTAAAAAATTTTAGAACCCTAAATCTATAGTGTTTAAAAATGGTTGTTGATTTAATTTAAATTTTAATAGGATGGAATGGTTATTTGACTATTTTTTAGTGTTTAAAACGTAGGTTGATTAACATATTAATCAACAAAACCATAGTTGATTAATACATTAATCATTCTAAATTTACCCCTTCATTAGTTGATTAACAGATTAATCAACCTAAACTATAGTTGATTAATTCATGAATCACTAAATCCTTTACCCTAAATATTCTAAAACCCTAAACCTTAAACCTAAACCCTAAATCTAAAACCCTTAATGCTGTCATAAGTACCCCTTAATATTGTCATTCTAAAATTCTAGTTGGAATGGTGAACCCTAGTGGAATGCTGTCATAAGTACCCATTAATACTATCATAAGTACCCCTTAATGTTGTCATTCTAAAACCCTACTAGTTGGAATGGTGAACCCTAGTGGAATGCTGTCATAAGTACCTCTTAATGTTAGTCATTCTAAAACCCTAGTTGGAATGGTGAACCCTAGTGGAATGCTGTCATAAGTACCCCTTAATGCTGTCATTCTAAAACCCTAGTTGGAATGGTGAACCCTAGTGGAATGCTGTCATAAGTAGCCCTTAATGTTGTCATAAGTACCCCTTAATGCTGTCATAAGTACCCCTTAATGTTGTCATTCTAAAACCTTAATTGGAATGGTGAACCCTAGTGGTATGCTGTCATAAGTACCCCTTAATGCTGTCATTCATTAACTTCTGAAAACAATTTTCCCGATTACAATAAAGTTGATTAATTGATTAATCAACAGTTCAGTAAACTTTCATAAAAACAACTAAGTTGATTAATACATTAATCAACAGTTCAGTAAACTTGCATAAAAACAACTAAGTTGATTAATACATTAATCGACAGTTCAGTAAACTTTCATTAATGGATCAGAAAACTTTCTCAAAACTAAAAAAAATGAATTATATTGTAGGAACTGAATTGTAATGTCATAACAAGTGAGGAAAAAAAACAATCTAAACTTTGATGAAAAAATAAATCATCAAATACAACTAGAACCTAACTGTTGTTCAGATATAGGCAAGTCCTTCAACCACATACGTCCACCATCTGTACTAAAGGACTTTGCATAGATCATCCACTTACATTTATCTTTTTCATCAACACATTTACCTTCTTCCATAGCTTGTTTACAAACAGCTTTGACTCTAGTTTTGGAATTCTTCAAAAACCCATATTTGAGCCCAGTTTCAATAGAAAACTGTCGAAGCTTGTTTCGGACCTCAATAGCTCCTCCTTCAAATACCTGACCAACACCAGTAAAGACAAACTCCCAATCCCTAGTCTTTAAAGTTGGCAAAGAAATTTCATCATCATAATCAATGCAAGAATAACTACTACTTGGTCCGACATCACAATGAACAATGTCAGTAGACATCTTCTTCAAACAAACTAAAAGTTTAACAACTCTCTGTCCATTCTTATTGCAAAACCACACCAAAGATTGAAGCTCAACATCACCAAAAATTTCATGATGTTTACCATAACGATCGTAGGTGAGAAACACTAAAGAAGACAAATCCTTAAAATTTTGGCAAATAGCATCCTTTAAACTAGCCAATGTACTATCACACGTGAGCTCATAGGGGAAAAAGAATTTGTTATACTTGATTACCCCAAGAACAACACCATTAGCAACCTCAGTTGAAACAACACCATCACATAATTGCACATCTATATAAAAAAAACATCATGTACAGTTGATCAAGACATTAATCAATAAATTGTTGTAATATAAAACATTTGTATTTTATCGCGACATTAATCAACACATTAACATAGTACTCAGAAGGTTGATTAACATATTAATCAACCTAAATGCTCAAAACAGAAAAGAAACAACAAACAAAACTGTTGAACGACGACTCGTTCAACATCAAAAAACACTAAGAAATCAAACACAAAAATAAGAATTGCTAAATTATTAATCAAAACGGGAATTAAGAACTCAACAAACTAACCTGTACAATCGTTAATCATCACCATCTCGAAATTCAGTTGAGAAATCAATCCAAAAAATCAGTTGATAACACAAAAAAAACTGATCTCAAATCGAATTTCAAGCTAAAAATACGAATTAAAACTTTAAGATCTGCCATTAAAAGCTCCAATTACAATACTGAAAATTGAGCTCTCACGAATGAAACGAATTGTGAAATTGAATTGAATTGAACTGAGAAGATCTTGCCGAATTGAATTGTGAAATCAAAAACCTAAAAGGAAAGCGAATGAAGGTTTCCCGAAATCTGAACTCTTTCTAATGAAACGAAACCGCTGTTGAAACGAAACCGCAAATAAAACGAAACCGCTTTCCAAAATCTCAAAACACGATCTATATATATGGTTGATATAAGGGTAGTTCAGGTATTATAAAAGAGAGAAAAACGCAATTATACGCGACTTTGTCCTGGAAACAAAATTACATTCCGTACAATTGGACTTTTAGTAAACCAAAACAAAACCCGTGTCCTTGGGCCAACCAAACCAAAACTATGGACCGGAGCCCAAACAAACGTTTCTATTTGGACCCTGGACTAGTTTTTAGATGAAAAAATTATTAAAACTAACAACGGGTACAACTAGTATATATATATATATATATATATATATATATATTAGGGAAAAAAAAAAAGAATATATCAATAGATATATTTGCATATATCCAGATATATCGGATTTGGGGAGATACGATAGATTCCTAAATATCGACTTTTTGTACTATGCTTACAATAGATGTTAAGTTTGTTGGACTCGATTACCCTCTCTTTCATTTTACCAGAACAAACGAGTTTGGGTATTTTGAGCTTTGGTATTGTGAGTTTTGAATCAAAATCAGTTTGAAAGATTATCAACAGGGTTTTTTCCTTTCAAATCACTCATGATTGTAAAGATGAGAAATTTGAGCAAAAAGATATAAACGGTCAAGGTGATGGTCCCTATAATTGTAGAGATTGAGCATTGAGGGGAGTTATGGAGTCATCTACTTATATAGTCTTCCATCAAAATCTTTGAGTTCTTCACAATAATGAACACTACTAATAATACTACTTAAATTATTACAACTTACATTATAATGTGGAAAGCCAAAAGATTATATCAATTTAATTTAGACTTAAACAAATGGTTATTGGGCCACAATTCTAACATTCTCCCACTTGCACCGATAACCATTTAGGCCATAACTTTAACAGAATCTGCAATACAGAAGCCTGGAATTGTAATTTGTCCAGTTGAAAAGGAGTTCTCAAAACCATTCTCTTTTCACCACATCCCTAATCCAATTAAAAGAGTTATCTTTGACTGAAATCATTATATTGTCAAAATATGCATCTTGGGTGTTAAAGATCAATAGATCAATGTTTTTTCTGGATTTCCATATCTCCAACAAACTTTGTATGTTATTGTACTTTCAGTGGTGTTTCTTCTGCTGCACAAAGATTAAAGCAGGATACCGACGGTAAGTTTAGAAGATTCTTGTTTTTAATTTTTGCAGAAGAATTATGTCACAGTTTCTTGAGTTTTGATATCGCAAGATAAGATGCAGGTTTGAATGGGAGGACAAGCAATGGATCAAAGAGTGAAAGCAATGGATTAGTGTGTGACCTATGTGTGGTATGCGAGGACCAGGAGTACAACATGGCATTTGTCGTGTAAGCACCTTGACGACTCTTTCCTTATAATTTTAATAGGTTTGTATGTAGTATGAAATATATGACCCAAATAGCAACATTAAGAGACTATCCTGGAGAAGTAGTGGGAGGACATTCTGTTTGAGTCTTTTGTGTATCTTTAGAGGCATGTTGAGAGCCCGAAATTGTTGGGAATTTTTTTCCAAAATACTATTAAATAAAAATTGGATATTTCTTATTTGTTTTTAGGACGAAGATCAAATCTTGAAACTGAACTCCAATTTAGTTTGCCAATTTCCCTCAGTCGTGATATTTATGTGTACAAAACAGTAAAGTTTGAATGCTACGTGATCACTATTATATGCTAAACAGTAGTGGGTGTTAAAAGAAAGTTATCTGATGCTAAATGATTACATGATATTATGGAGTAGACTCGAAGTGCAAAAGTAACTGCGTTCAAAGCAACAAATGTTCTATAACGACTATAACTTGATTTGGGCAATTTCTTTTTCCTATCCTATGTTTTCCTTTGTAAGCTTTAGCTTGGGTATCCATTTCTGTTAAACTTTGTTTTTGGTTTCTAATATTGCAGATATATGGACATACTAAGAAAAGACACTAGAAGGAAACGGTAGATGAAAGAAATTGTTTTTAAAGAGACAGAAGAAATAGAGATTAAAGAAAGGGAGTTCTAGAACCATAACTAAGGCCAGTGTAACCAGTAGTAAGAATCGAAGAAATGCATTGTTATCACTTCTAGCTATTCGAGACAAATCTAACTAAAGGAAAACATGGAGTGCGAGAAGAAACTGGATTGAATATTCTGATGGTGTTTTGAGGCCTTTCGAAGAGGAAGAGCCAAAGAAATGCACTGTTATCACTTCAAGCTATTCGAAACAAGAAAAAAGAATCTGCATTCAACAAAAGAACTCCGTAAACGAGTTTCATAACCAAGGTGAGTAATGTGTCCCTTTATGTTATATGAATTATGATAATATACGAGTAATTTGTATTGCATACTTGAGATTTCTTACAAAGGGCATGCAGATTACTATTATGTGGCTTCGTATTATTTCTTACATAGTAGAGATTTTAAAAGGAATTGAATCAAATTATTATTGATAATAAATTGAAGTTTACTGAATAGGACTACATGGTCATGTGTGTTGAGAATAAATTTGACGTTTAGCATAGTATGCATAATAAGCTGGAGTAGCTCAGTTGGTTAGAGCATGTGGCTTTAAAATCACAAGGTCGAAGGTTCAAACCCTTCCTCGCATCTACATTTTCTTAGTATATATAGTTTGATATTCAACTCTTCTGGTAGGCATATGCGAGGTCTGAACCCTGTTGGACTTGAGATTGAGATATGCTACACAACGACAACGCCTTTAAGGATACCAATTGGTTTTACGAGATTGTTTCTCAATGACATTAAGATTCATCTTTGATTTTTAAAAGTTTAGTTTTTATCTCTTAATTTCCAGGAATAAACATAACAGCATCAGCAAGTTCATATTTTTTGTTCTTACAAATATTTTTGAAAAGGTTAAAGCAGAGATATTATTATCTTCAAATTTTAAACTATATTTTTCCTTACAAATGTTTAGATAATTGTTTGACAAATATACAAGTCCAAGACATATGTTTTGTCTTTGGTCATTAGGACATGAGCTTGTTGCATCATAAAACAACTTAACATGTAACAGTTTCCCTCATAGAGCCTGGCCTGTGTAGGATGCTTGAACCTGTCTAGCCGATTTAGCAAGGGCTTTGTTGAGTAGGACATGAGATTGATATATCTTAGAACAATTTACTAGATAAGTTATTCCCTGATAAAGTCTGGCCTACATCAGATTTTATGAACTTGAACATGCCTTCCCAATTTGCAGTATTGATTTGAGCTATGCTTGCCAACCTAGCACATTAGTCGATGGATACTTTTTCAATAAAATCTCAAATGATGCTTTTACATAGTTACCAATTGGTTTTACGAGAAAATGAAGCTAAGAATGATGATCACTACTACTACAATGTATAACAACAATCATTTTTAGCTTCATTTTCAATTAAATTGTTTGAATTTGTACTGAAATTGTGTGTTCATTTTAACTTAACATGTGTGCTATTAATAATCGTAGAGTGCCAGTTTGAAGGGTATTTTGAATTGATTTGAAAGCGATCACAGCTACGAGGTAATTTTTTTTTTCTTCCTTAAACATTTTAGTCTATGTATTCAGCTATGTTTTTGTGCGTGTACTCTCACCGTTTAAGACTAGAAACATTATATTTTTGTTAGACTCCAATATCTCTTTAACTTTTTGCTGCAATATGCTATTAGTTGTTATTAATCGCAATCATGCCTTTGCAGTGTTAATGATATACGACCTAATCATTGTAATATAGGTTGTTGCTTGATTGTTGTTGGTGTGAATAGTATACGATTTGTAATGGATTTGGTCACACTGGTAGGCCGAGATCAATAGATATAGTTTTGTCTGAGTTTAATTGCACATTGTCCACCCTTTAGATTAGTGTGCCTACTAGATCCATTCTCATATTTGTCGGGTCGAATCTTATACTTACTATTAAACATGTAAGCCATCCCTAAATAAGCATCCTAACCTGTCAGAACAGGGTTTCCAACGGAAGACCCATCTGAGTTCAGATGTTTTATATTGTCATGTGACTAACCAGGTCTGTCATTGTTTTAAAAGCAAAATCAATCTTACGTGTACAATTTTAAGCATGTATACGAGTATGTTGATCATGTATGTGTCCAGTCGTAAGGCAACATGCATGGCATTTTGTCTGTGGAGTTCACTCATTTAAGCAGTTTCCAGCTTTTGCTCCTAGATAAGCATTCTGGGTATGTTTATGACTTATGCATATGCATGGGGTACATATAAGCATGGAGATTATGTTAGGCTATTCAATCTAACTGAGGAAGCCATTCATAAAAAGTCTGATGGAGGGGTAGATATTGTTTTCTTCTAGAATTTTGTTTTACAATCGAGGCTCATTGTTACAGGCTTGTTTCTTTGCTGAAAGTTGATATTGATCTGTGGTAATTGAGATTAATGGAACAGATGTGTCGAATTGTTTCTCATATTAGGTCAAACCTCAGTGATTCAAAAACAATGTCAGAGAAGGGGGGATATGGAAGGGCCTTCAGGCATAAACAATGATATTGAAGTCACTAAAGAAGGTGGAGCTATAAAAGAATACTTTGCTTTGCTAGCTTCTATAGGAAATAATTAGAAACTTCTCAATAGGGTGAAAAACGGGAACTCACTTGTAAATGATTTTCTGTTTTTGTAAATATAATGTGCATCTCACATCATTTTAGCAATTAGTTGAAAATTAAACAAAAAGTTTTGGTTATGTTTAGGCACAACCAATGGTGTGAAAATTTCAAACTGTCTACTTCTTTTGGTGGCATTTACAGGTTCGCATCAAGGAGGAATGGCTCAGTTGTTGATCACTTCAATGTGGCTGACAGAACTGTGTGAGAAACTACAAATAGTGCTAGTATAACAAATGTAAATTCAAACAAGCAATCAAACAATACGCAGAAAGTAAATAACACACAAAGATTTTTAACGTGGTAAAACCCAAACAGGGAAACGTCCACGGTTGTCCTCGCGACAACAAAATAATCCACTAGATGAAAAGAGATGTACAAACCTATCAACTACCTGCACTCACTGCGAGTTGATACTCCTGGTTATCTCTAACACCTTGACTTCACCAGATCACCTTGATGTACGCACAAGACACTCGACTTCTTGATGAACACACAAGAAGACTCGAAGCCGAATTCACAATAACTCTTGAAGATCACAAAGTTATGAATTGAGAAAAGGGGGAAGAAAGGGAATTGAGTTCAATAGCCACAAACACTTTCAATATCAAAAACCTAACCAAAACACATGAACTAGAAGAAGAATGGACGGCCAAAGAACTAACTTGTTCTTTGGAAGAGAAACCCTATTTATACTTAGGGTTGGAAACCAAGGAAAATGGGCCGAAAAAGTGCAAACCGACTTTAGACGTTCGTACGTCGATATGACGTTCGAACGTCGCCACACAAAAATAAGCCTGCTGCCTACCATGACGTACGAACGCTCTAACTCGGTACGTACGTCTCCATACGAAACACGTCTGCTGCCTACTTGGACGTACGAACGTCCTAACTGCGTACGTACGTCCTGACCAAAAGATGTTTGCTGCTTCAGTGGACGTACGTACGTCCTAACTCGGTACGTACGTCCAGAACCCAATAACTTTTCCTGGACAGAACTAAGAAACACGAAGGACACGAGACGACCATGCGTACATCTTGATTTTCCTAACAATGAATTCAAGGCGAGATAACCAAGGACACTTTGTCACAAAATTGATGTCAAACCACTTCGTGCCGGTTTCAATCTCCCCCTTTGACATTGATTTTGTGACAAAAACCTATGACTCTAATAGCACTTATAAAACGTGCTTACAAGCCCAAACCATGGCATTTATAAAATATGCCTACAAAATCACTCAAGATAGAAACACATAACAAGTCACTAATTCTTGTTATCCAGCTTTAGCAAGATGCTTTAACCATCAGAGACCGAACGGAAGCAACTAGGAATTTCCGAAGCAATCAAGGATTCAACAGAAGTTCCTTCGAGCAACTCCCCCATACTTCATGAGCTCCAAAATATTTTTGACACTCGAGCTCCCCCATAACTATATAACGTCTAAAATCATCAACACGTTCACTCCCCCATACGTGTAGCATACCTGAAACATGACCAAAAAATAACCTAACAACAAGAAGACGATTGTTAGTAATTAGAGTCATAAATCTCCCCCTTTTTGTCACAACAAGTGAACAAAATAACCAACCAACAAAAGAAACGATAAAAGAACAACAATAAACAAATAACCAAGAAAAAGAAATCAATACCAAACAATGAAGACAAAAACAGATAAAAAGTGAGAAATTAACCCAACTTGTAAGAATTCAAGAATTCAACTAAGAAACAAACATAGGAATCCATAAACAAAAAAGACAAAAACGACAAAAAACACAAGGCTTGAGTTAACGAATTCGAAAAACCCTTCCGCACGAGCCGAAGGTCTATTCCACCGAGCTATCACATGAACATAAAGCTTAAGATAGGACATAAAGCTTTCGCACGAGCCGAATAGATATTCCACCGAGCCGTCACAGGATGATCAGCACCCGTACAAAATAACTCCCCAATTCTGCTGTCCAAGCCACAGTCGGTAAGAGGAGCAGCAAGTCCTGGAACCTGCGGGTATCCAGCCAACTCCAAGATGTGATTTTGAAGATGTCCCGGTAGCCTCTCCCAATGATTGACATGAACCACACATGAAGTAGGTAAAGATTGAGGATCATAGTCATACCCATGAGGAACGCGACATAAACGACAAACCTTAGCATTGTTTTTGTACTCCATCACCATAAACGACACATAACCAACAGTTGGAACAAAAACTCCATGAAGTTCATATTCTGCCATAGAAAATTCAGAAGAACAAAGAGAGAACTAGCAGGAGAGAAGAAGTCACAATAGTAGTAAAAGAAGAGAAGACTCCCCTATATATAAGAAAAATAAAAGTAAACCTAACATGGGCTCAAAAGTGAGGTCCATAACCTAATTAGCAGAACTGTACTGCTAATCAGAAAAGAAATAGAAATCCAATTAAAAACAACTGCCAGAACACACAATCAAATAGACCCAACAATAGAGTAGAAGGTACAAGAAACAGAGAGAGCCAAGGGGGCCACCAACTTCAAGAAGATGAAGAGAAACACTAACCAACAAAAGACGGTGAGAGAAGGTGGAGACTTCCTAATGTTCGTGCAAAAGAGAAGAAGGGGGCACAATTGATGTAACAGTTAGCCTTTGGTTCAAAAATTTGAATTTAAACACAAATGGGCCGGACTGTATGACGAACGTTCGTACGTTCTGAAAACGTTCGAACGTCGGGACCCAAAAATCAAACATCTGACTAAGATCACATTCGTACGTCCTAGGAGCGTTCGTATATATAAAAAAAATGAAGAACCATCCAACCAGTCAGATAATAAACCAAAGAACTACCAAGAACAAATATTGAGAGACATCACAAGAAAACACTTCTACTTATCATAAGGATTCCAAGTACAGCCGAATACAGTATAAACAACCCTCAACCGCAAGATAATGCAAAATCGAAGAACGACATCATACACCATGACATGGTACGTACTAGAATGATGCAAGCATGTAGAAGAACCGGATAGACCAAAACCATCCTCCGAAAACAACCTAAAAACATGATCATGGAGTATATTGATGTTCTTCTTGTCTTACAACTAGACAAATACAAAAGCCACTTGTCGGCATTTTTTTTTTTTTTTTTTTTTTTTTAATAAAAACCACTTGAACAAACGCCATTCCCGTGTGGGAGTATGTAATATCTCCATCTTTTACCAGAACACGAGGGTAGGGTGTAGCCTACATCTTTTTGGCAAAACACACTCAAGAAGTGCAATACCATGATAACGTGCAACACAGGAACTAACATCTCCTGAGTACATCCTTCAGAGCATGACCCTCACAGCCCCAACGGGTTCTTAGCCAAATGAGTATGCTCTCAAGACATTCAAATGGCTGGGGATTTTGTGAGTCATTGACCACTTACAAGAGGTAAATAAATATAACAGAAGACGATGATCATGATAAGGAAACCATAGAAGACTACAGATATACAGATATGCAGACCGACAATCCAACTACATGTAAATGCATCATGTAAGAAACGACCAAGACAAAGAGAGCATGATGGAACCTTATAACTATGCATGACACAAAAACAGTTGAGGACGCCACACTAGAAACATCAATAACATGGAATCCATACAATAGAGAAGGTAGTATGTCCTCAATACCAACAACAATGATAATAAACAACACAAACAACCGAACCTAAACATCCTAACCACAATGACAAGAACAGAGAGAAAAAGAAAGTAACAGAACAATTAGGGAAGAGTTACAACCCCAATAGACTTACGCAAGGAATGGAATCGGCCTGCATCAAGAGGTTTTGTAAGAATATCTGCTAGCTGATGTTCAGTAGGAATGAACTCCATTACTATATCACCCTTTTCGACCGCCTCACGAAGGAAATGGTGACGAATGTCAATATGCTTTGTACGTGAGTGTTGGACAGGATTCTTGGAAATGCTAATGGTACTGGTGTTATCACAGAACAGGTCCATCGCCTGCTGTTGAATGCCATAATCCCGAAGCATCTGACGCATCCACAGAAGTTGCGTACATGCACTAGCTGCAGCTATATACTCGGCCTCACATGAAGAGATGGATACAGATGATTGTTTCTTGCTATGCCAGGAAACAAGATTATTCCCAACATAGAAACAACCACCACTGGTACTATGACGATCATCAAGATTACCACCCCAATCAGCATCACAATAACCTGCCACAACACTATTTGTATCTCTGGTGAACCATAACCCGTAGTCAAGAGCAACATACCGAATAATACGCTTAACAGCAGTAAGATGAGATTCTTTAGGGTTAGCCTGAAATCTTGCACATACCCCAACACTATAAGAAATATCTGGACGACTAGCAGTGAGATACAAAAGACTACCAATCATACTCCGATATTCACGAATATCAACAGACTTACCCATAATATCCTTACCAAGACGTACCCTCTCACCCATGGGAGTATCTTGACCACTGGAAGTGCTGAGACCGAATTTTTTAACCAGTTCTTTAGCATACTTTGTTTGAGAGATGAAAGCTCCATGATCAAACTGTTTGACCTGCAAGCCAAGAAAGAAATTCAGTTCTCCCATTAAACTCATTTCAAATTCAGAGCTCATTAACTGAGAGAAAGATTCAGAAAGACTTGGGCACGTCGAGCCAAACACTATATCATCCACATAGACTTGGGCGAGAAGAACATCATTATTCTTTCTTAGTATAAACAGAGTCCGATCAACACTGCCACGAACAAATCCTTTTCCTAGTAAGAAGGAAGTCAGACGTTCATACCAAGCTCGAGGAGCCTGCTTTAACCAATACAGTGCTTTTTGCAATTTGAAGACATGATTCGGAAAAGTGTGATCCACAAACCCTTTAGGTTGTTCAACATAGACCTCCTCATTAAGAATACCGTTGAGAAATGCACTTTTGACATCCATTTGATACAACTTGAAATTCAAGTGGCATGCCATAGCAAGAAGAAGCCTGACAGATTCCAACCTAGCCACAGGAGCAAATGTCTCTCCATAGTCAATACCTTCAATCTGACTATAGCCCTGAGCTACGAGCCTTGCCTTGTTGCGCACAATCTGCCCGAACTCATCCAATTTGTTTTTAAAGATCCACTTGGTGCCAACCACATTAGTGTGAGTAGGTCTAGGAACCAACGTCCAGACATCACTACGCTTAAACTGACCGAGTTCTTCCTGCATAGCAACTAGCCAATCATCATCAGTAAGAGCATCAGTAACATTTTTAGGTTCAAGAGAAGAGAGATAACAAACATAATGAACGCAATTTGTCTCCTTGGCCCTCCGACGAGTCAGACGCTGATCATTAATATCCCCAATGATATCTCCTAAGAAGTGATGTTGTTTGACACGAGGTGAAGCTTGATTAAACACCCTTTCAGGTTCAGCAGGGGCAGTGGAGAGATCTGGAGACACATCAATCACATCTGGTGATTGAACTACATCATCCGGTGTGAGCACAGCATCGGTCCTACTAGGCACGTCCTCTGCAGCACCAGAAGGTTTAGTACCATCATTGCCATTATCAGGTGATGATAACGATATGGAAGACATGTCAGCCGGGTCTGACACGGGTGAGAGAGCTGTGACATCCTGTGTACCAGTGGAAACAGAAGAGTCAGATGTAATAGTGTCATCAACAACAACATTAAAGGATTCCATGACCTTGCGAGTGGTGTAGTTAAACACTCGAAAGGCCCTACTGTTAGAAGAATAACCAAGTAAAAAAGCTACTTCACCTCGACTATCAAACTTGGACAGACTTTCTCTGTCCTTGCACACATAGCAAACACTACCAAGAACTCGCATATATTTGAGATTCGGCTTCTTACCATACCATAGCTCATAAGCAGTTTGTGTGGTACCAGATCTTAGATATACACGGTTCATTATATAACAAGCAGTATGAACCGCTTCTGCCCAAAACTTGGTCGGAACATCCTTTGCATGCAACATAGCACGAGCCATCTCCTGAATAACACGATTTTTCCTTTCAGCGACTCCGTTTTGTTGCGGAGTGTATGGAGCCGAAAATTCTTGCCACGTACCATTTGCAATGCAATACTCAATCACGCCTGTGGCTGTGAACTCACCGCCTCTATCGCTTCTGATATGTTTAATTTGAATATCTTTCTCGTTCTGAATACGAAGGCATATCCCCTGAAACTCAAGAAACGCATCAGATTTTTCACGCAAGAATGATACCCAGGTAAAACGAGTGTAATCATCAACCATAACCAAGATGTATCGTTTGCCTCCTAAGCTAGGAGTACGAGTAGGACCCATCAGATCCATGTGTATGAGTTCTAAAGGAGAAGATGTGGTTATGGACTTTTTCTTGGAATGTGGACTGCGTATCTGTTTACCTAGTTGACACCCACCACACACAGTGTCCCGATTTCTTCCAAGTCTAGGAACTCCCCTGATATATTCATTTCGAGTTAGATTGTCCAGGTGTTCAAAGTTGACATGACCTAGTCGTTGATGCCACAATAGACCCTCATTTAGTTTGCTAGGTAAGCAGTTTATGCCAGACGCAGCAGGCTGAATGGCATAGCAATTATCCAATGTTCGTTTACCTGTCATGATACACTTACCCGAACTATCAAGCACAGTACATATATTTTTGGAAAAATTAACAGTATGGTCAGTATCACACAGTTGGCTAATACTGATCAAATTAACACGCAAACCATCAACTAACAGACAAACATCATTCGAAGATAAACCAATACCAGCGACAAATCCCTTGCCAATCACAGGAGAGCTCTTACCATTCCCAAACGTAACACTTCCACCATCTATAGCAGTAACAGAGGAGAAAAGTTTGGCATTACCTGACATATGTTTTGAAGCACCACTATCAAGTAACCACTCACTATCCGAACTTGAGACATGAAGGGCAATGATCGCCACATTCGAAACATTTCCTGCAAAATTACAACGAAAAGAGTAAGAGGCATATGGATAAGATGGATAATCATACGACGGCTGTGAAAACGGCTTCCATGATTGTGGAACATGAGCAGCCACACCACACTGCGAGGCCCAATGTCCAAACTGTCCGCATAGTGAGCAAGGCATTTGACGTTTTCTTCCCTGAGGCGGAGCACGCCTAAATGGTTTCCACTTACGCCGGATGCCAACCGTGTCCACAGAGTGATGACTGTCGGACTTTTTGGTAGGAGGATGGGGCAACAGTGGAGGTAGTTCAGAAGATGACAACCCATTGCACTTTTCGAATGACTGAAAACGAATCAGTTCCTTTTTGACCTTGTCTAGTTCTGTGGACACAATATTACACCGAGCTTCCCATTCGACCTTGTCGTGCTCAAGAGCAGCAAGATTACCCAATAAGGCCACCTTATCAACCTGCCATGACTCAGGTTCCCTATCCAGGATTGACATAGATGAGGAACTAGAAGATAGTAAGTCAAGTCTATCTTGAAGAATACAATTTTGTGCCTCCAGCCTTAGGCATTCCTTTCTGGATAACCGGTATAGGGTAGCCCAATCATTATTGTCCACCAGAATCAAATCCCTGTCATAATTACTAGAGCATTCTTTACTAGCAGTTGATTGCTCATCAGACAGTCGAGCAACAACCGAGACATGTGTCTTACCAGAGTAATCCATAGCACTATTGATTGTTAGCGTGAGCCTTTACGCTCCTTAACCAGCCCCCAGCGACTGATACCAATTGAGAAACTACAAATAGTGCTAGTATAACAAATGTAAATTCAAACAAGCAATCAAACAATACGCAGAAAGTAAATAACACACAAAGATTTTTAACGTGGTAAAACCCAAACAGGGAAACGTCCACGGTTGTCCTCGCGACAACGAAATAATCCACTAGATGAAAAGAGATGTACAAACCTATCAACTACCTGCACTCACTGCGAGTTGATACTCCTGGTTATCTCTAACACCTTGACTTCACCAGAGCACCTTGATGTACGCACAAGACACTCGACTTCTTGATGAACACACAAGAAGACTCGAAGCCGAATTCACAATAACTCTTGAAGATCACAAAGTTATGAATTGAGAAAAGGGGGAAGAAAGGGAATTGAGTTCAATAGCCACAAACACTTTCAATATCAAAAACCTAACCAAAACACATGAACTAGAAGAAGAATGGACGGCCAAAGAACTAACTTGTTCTTTGGAAGAGAAACCCTATTTATACTTAGGGTTGGAAACCAAGGAAAATGGGCCGAAAAAGTGCAAACCGACTTTAGACGTTCGTACGTCGATATGACGTTCGAACGTCGCCACACAAAAATAAGCCTGCTGCCTACCATGACGTACGAACGCTCTAACTCGGTACGTACGTCTCCATACGAAACACGTCTGCTGCCTACTTGGACGTACGAACGTCCTAACTGCGTACGTACGTCCTGACCAAAAGATGTTTGCTGCTTCAGTGGACGTACGTACGTCCTAACTCGGTACGTACGTCCAGAACCCAATAACTTTTCCTGGACAGAACTAAGAAACACGAAGGACACGAGACGACCATGCGTACATCTTGATTTTCCTAACAATGAATTCAAGGCGAGATAACCAAGGACACTTTGTCACAAAATTGATGTCAAACCACTTCGTGCCGGTTTCACTGTGGACTGGAACTTGAATCTCAAGAGAGAACCCAGAGATTGGGAGGTGTAGCAAATTCAGCAACTTACACAGCTACTGCAGTAGCATAAATAGGAGATAGAGACGACCAGTGGTGGTGGACGTTGGAGGAGAAATGTATTTTATCAGTTTCCAGCTTTGCAGAGTTCATTTAGAAAGAAAATAGACTGGTACATGGTACTATTCTTCATGATTTCCCCCATAAGCTTGCCTGGCCCATTAAGCTTCCACCCAAAATTAAATTCTTTGTATGGATCGTACTCCAAAGAAACTACAAAACCCGAAAATAGATAGTTTTTGAGAACAAATATTTCGACATGGGCAGGGTATGCAATAGAATCAAAGGTACTCTATGGTTTTGGTTAGGTGGTGAAGCAAGAAACAAGGGATGCCATTTTGTGAGTCTGATTACGGACTGGAGTTCGTTAGTGACTCTTTAGATTGATGCCTTCATGTGAACTTACGCTCTATGGAGGCGAAACAAGGATGAGTGATCTGAAATGAAGGTGGAGACAAGTTTTAGCAAAGGCTCTGGCCTGTATTGTATGTCCATTGTGTGTCAATGTACTGTGTGAAACTCATATTCACACTGATCTTGTATCTTTACCCGACGCTACATTGTAGGCTGATCAGGAATGTAACCTCTTGGGACATCAATAAATTTCAACTTACCCCCAAATAATGTCAGTTTTTGTTATGTTTATATCGCTCTTCTTTAAGAGAACTGCTATATTTTTAACAATAAATTTGTCCAGAATAACTGCAATTTATGTGTTTGGATCTGGCACACACCTTGCACACAAATGTTTTTTTACAGGAGCCAGAAGCGTTCTATATGCAAAAAGCTGATTGTGCTTGGTCCACCCTTACCACTAAGTGAAAAAAAACTCTTCTTTTAACTTTATTTATACAGCTTTCCCAAATTAATTAATGAGAACATGTTAAGCTAGAAGAGAAAGTGTTGGTCTTTTATACTAGCAAGGATATGTAAGTGCCTACACAGGAAAAATATGTCCATCCTCTAAGAGATTAACAAACATGTAAATTGGTCTACCAAAGCGAAGATGGGTCTTCAATTCTTCATCAAATTGGCTCACCAAATAAAAGAAGATACACTACCACGGCCACAGAGCTTTGGACACAATAATAAAGTTAGCAAGAAATAGAGGATGCTTGAATAATCACATGGATTTGGACACAATAAAAAGTACTTGTTAACATTTTTGACATCTCAAACTTGGATTGCAACAGGTTCACCAACACAAACTCCTTTTGGCAGCTATTTATAATGTTAATTATATGAATTGAAGGAATGTAATAAATTGGGATTGAAATTTGTTAGTTTATAGGAGGACACAATTCAGCAGAGCCTTGGAAATCCATCTCAGCTACATTTCATATAATGTGTGTTTTGAATAATTTAATCCATGAGTGCGTGAAAATAGACATCAAAATGAAACATTGAGAAGCAGAAAGTATTAATACCAGGGGCTAAATAACCATATGCATGTTCCGGAAGGGGTAGTCCAGTTGGAGGAATTCGGATCTAGAACTCTCTTCATACCGAAGTCAGCAACACAGACATTATATTCTGAATTCAACAAAATGTTCTTGCCTGATATGTCTCGATGAATTAGAGGTGGGGAACAACCATGATGCCTATGTGACAATGCAGAAGCTACACTTTTGATGATACAAGTTGTTGAACCCGTGTTATGCACCGGGATTTGTGTTATTCAATAAAATGGAAAATCACCAAACTTAACCATATGCATGTTCTGGCAGGGGTAGTCCAATTGGAGGAATTCAGATCTAGAACTCTCGTCATACCAAAGTCAGCAACACAGACATTATATTTTGAATTCAACAAAATCTTCTTGCCCGATATGTCTCGATGAATTAGAGGTGGGGAACAACCATGATGCCTATGTGACAATGCAGAAGCTACACTTTTGATGATACAAGTTGTTGAACCCGTGTTACGCACCGGGATTTGTGTTATTCAATAAAATGGAAAATCACCAAACTTTTTTTAATATTTTTCTCAACCTAAATTTGTAGAGATTTATAATTAATATTTTTGTATTTAGTATGGTTTTTATATAAGAATTATGAATTTTAAATAGAAGAAGAATTTAGTAGGAAAAAAAGATTTAGAATTAAGTTCTAAAGGGTTTTAAGGTTTCTATAAATATCTGTTGACATGGAAGGTGGATTTCCTTTTTAATTTGGGCTCTCACCAAATTTAAGCAATTCTCTAGAAAAGTGTCATGTGGCACTTGATGTCTACAACTGGGTTTCAATTGGGCTTAAAGTTGGGCTTAAATTCTATTCTCAAGTTGTTGAGAACACGCCACGTGGCACTTGTTAGGCTCCACTATTATATAGTATATAGATATAGATTTATCCTCTTTATCCAACAGAAACTGTCAGCTTCTTCCAAATTGCTCAATAGCTTTGCTAAGCTCCCACTCTCAATATATTCATAAATTAAGAATGAGTGTCGAGCAAGTGAACAAACATAAACACTTTTGTACTCCATTACACTCGTGACAAAGATAGGGAGACGCCTCTTTATTTGATACAAGACCACGAAACCGCTTATAATCCCAGTAACTAGATTTTAAAAGTTAGGATTTTCCATTGACTTTTAGCTTATCTAAGTCTTGAGCATTGGTTAGCCAATCGCTTTTGATTGAATCATGCAATGGTCTTTTATATTTGCTAGGCCAATGCTTAGTGTTTTATATACTTAACCGCAATCCGCAAGTATATACAGTACCAAAAACTTCCAGAGTTAGCAATTTTCCAGTGTAACAAGGTTTTGTCTGGATTTGGGTTTGTTATCTCTAGCTAGAAAGGCCTTTAAAGTGGTGTTAGTACTAGTATTTTATAAGGGGACTAGTACTTGGAGGACTGAAGTGATAATCCATACACTACGGAATAAGTACATGGAGAAAAGGATTTATGCCCTGGAATATTGATTAGAAGCATTTAAACTTCCAAGTAAACTCGGCCGCAATTTTAAATGGATCTCTTCATTAGATGACTATGGAACCAATAAAACAATGCACACAGCTAGTCTCTCCAATTACAAGCTCATAATCGTGGCTTTTCAGGTAGGGCTTGAAACATTCAAGACAGTCCCAACACCTGATACACTTGGGATGTCGAATATAATACTCGAGTGTCCACTAAAACATATATGTGAATCATCTGAAATCTGCCTAGCTTGTAAATTAGAATGGTTTAATGGTTTCTCTAAAAATAATCTGAACCTTGTGCTCGTTTCATCCCTTAACTTAGTATAAAGATTTTACAATATTGTGTTGTACTAGGAGTTGCCAAGGACATTTCGTCATAAAAGTTCAAGTACATTACAGATGCATAATTTTAGATTTTTTTTTTTTTCCGGGTTGGAGCTGACCGGAGCAAATGGCAGATATATAGATGCAGCTCCAACCCTGAAACCTCAATTAATCCCTGAAATGTTTTTCATATCATTCAATATATCACACATATAACACATTACACACACCTAAATGCAAAAAAAAAAAAAAATGTAAGTTGATTTGGTTTACTTAATCTAAGATCTTGACTAATCAAATGTAAAGTATCAATTAGATTATAACATGTAATGTAAAGCAAGGTTGATTCGGTTTGCTCAGGGGTTGTTAAATAATGGGCCCAAAATAAAACCTTTTAAAAGCCCAGCCCAATTCACCGACAGAAAAAAAGCAAGGTTGATTTGTTTCTCGTCCAAAAAGAGTGTTATTACTTATTAGTAGTTTTCTCTTGTTTTGTTTTGAAATAGAAGAAGATGGAGAAGAAATCAAATCAAATCAAATCAATTTGGGGTTTCTCTTCTTCCATCATCAAGTTCAAGTTAGGTTTTTTTATTAAATTCAGAAGAAATCAAATCAGGGTTTCGAATTTGAAATTGGGGTGGTTGGTGTTTCGAATTTGAAATACAAGAAGATGGAAAAGAAATCAAATCAAATCAAATCAAATCAAGTCAATTTGGGGTTTCTCTTCTTCCATCATCAAGTTCAAGTTAGGGAGGTTTTTTATCAAATTCAGAAGAAATCAAATTGGGGTTTCGAATTTGAAATTGGGGTTGTTGGGGTTTCTCTTCTTCATCGTCAAGTTCAAGTTAGGTTTTTTTATCAAATTCAGAAGAAATCAAATTGGAGTTTTCAATCTTTACAACAACAACATCATCATCATCGCCACTGAATTTGGGCGAAATTGGGGTTTTCAATTTGCACAACATCATCATCATCATCATCATCATCGTCATCGCCACTGAATTTGGGCGAAATTAGGGTTTCAAGGTTAGTTCTTCTTAACAATTTCATGTTTCTCGATCTCTTGTTAATTTGTGAGAAGAATTATGATTATTTCATTCTTGATGTTGGTGGTAATTGTGATTGTTTCCTTCTTCTCTGATGTTGTTAGAAAGCAAGTTGATCGACAAGAATTGTCATTGTTTCCTTCTTTATCTTTCTTCTCTCACGTTGTTATTGATCATTATAGACAAGTGAATTTGGGCTAAATATGGGTTTGTTTGAATTTTGATTATTGTTTGGTAATTAGGGTTTGTTTGTTTGATTCTTTCTTTCTTCATGTTGTTAGAATACATGTCGGGTTTTGGTTTCTATCTAGTTTGTGATTCATTCTTTTGTTCTTAAACCACTAAATTGTGGCAAATTGATGTTGTTATTGTTTTATTCTTTCTTCAACTTGGCAAATTGATGGTTTGGTTTTGGTTTCTATCTAGTTTGTGATTGTTTCTTTTGTTCTTGATGTTGTTATTGATGAATTGTGATTGTTTCGTTCTTGATGTTGTTATTGATGAATTGTGATTGTTGGTGGTAATTGTGATTGTTTCGTTCTTGATGTTGTTATTGATGAATTGTGATTGGTGGTGGTAATTGTGATTGTTTCGTTCTTGATGTTGTTATTGATGAATTGTGATTGGTGGTGGTAATTGTGATTGTTTCGTTCTTGATGTTGTTATTGATGAATTGTGATTGGTGGTGGTAATTGTGATTGTTTCGTTCTTGATGTTGCTAGAAAACAAGTTGTGAAGAATTGTGATTGTTTCCTTTATCTTTCTTCTCTGATGTTATTGATCATTACAGACCACTGAATTTAGGCAAAATATGGGTTTGTTTGAATTTTGATTATTGTTTGGTAATTAGGGTTTGTTTGTTTGTTTGATTATTTCTTTCTTTCTTGATGTTGTTAGAAAAGAAGTTGGCAGATTGATGGTTTGGTTCTGGTTTCAATCTAGTTTGTGAATGATTCTTTTGTTCTTGATGTTGTTATGAAATGTGAACTTGCTACTCATCTTGTTTGTAGTTATTATGCATTCTTATAGGTCCTGTCTTCAAGGGTTTGTTGATGTTTATACATTCTTATAGTGGAAGACGATGATATTGGTTTATCTAAGTATATAGGCTTTGTTGTTATTGATGTTAGAAAACAAGTTAAGAATTGTGATTGGCAAATTGATGTCGTTATGTGTTTGATTCTTGCGTTTTTTATGTTGTTAGAAAACAACTTGGCAAATTGATGTTTGGTTGTGGTTTCTATCTAGTTATTGATGTTAGAAAATAAGTTGAGAATTGTGATTGTCAATCTCATTCTTGTCTGATATCTAGGTTTATCTGAGTATACATTTGTTGTTTAATTTGAATCATAGTAATTTGTTGTTTGAGTGAAGTTTGTGATTAATTATCATGTTCATCTATACTTTAGTATGGAAAGTAGATTAATCCTGCGTGTTTGATTTTATTTCTTCTCATTTGTAGTAGTTGCAAATATAGTATACTGTACAACACTCCTCAAGTTACAAGTCGTTTGCAGACTTGGCCATGGTCTGTCCTCTGTAATCAATTAGGCATGTGGGTGTAACTGGGGTCTGTCATTTTGAATGTTGCAGGCTTGGTAGTTATCTGATGGTTTTTATGATCTAGCTTAATTGTGAATGATGTCACAGCAAATTAGTTAGAAGGTATTTACAATCATCGTCTCCTTTCTCATATCTCCTTTTATATAATGTTAAAATAATTGGCAAATGCTTCCTTTATGCGGTGTATACCGTATACTTGCTCGACTGTGCGTAGGAGCTGATACTTGAATTGCTTCCTCACATCTTGGTTGGAAGATTAAATAGAGGTTTCAGTTAGCACATTGTAGCCTAGAATGCAGGTACTTTCATAAAGCACGATATAATTGTGCTTGTTGAAAAGTTATGTTCTGAATATGACCAAAATGTTTTTATTTTTTGGTAACGTTAGGATCTGTTTTATTTGAGTCTTTTATTAGCATGGAAAGTGGATTAATTCTGCTTGTTAGATAAGAAGTTGGCAGATTGATGGTTTGGTTCTGGTTTCAATCTAGTTTGTGATTGATTCTTTTGTTCTTGATATCGTTATTGATGAATTGTGAACTTGCTACTCATGTTGTTTGTAGTTATTATACATTCTTATAGATCATGTTTTCAAGGGTTTGTTGATGTTTATAAACCAGTGAATGAGTAATTATCATGTTAAATTGTGGCAAATTTGTGGAAGATGATATGGGTTTATCTGAGTATATAGGTTTTGTTGTTATTGATGTTAGAAAACAAGTTGAGAATTGTGATTGTCAATCTCATTCTTGTCTGATATCTAGGTTTATCTGAGTATATAGTAATTTGTTGTTTGATTTGAATTAGTAAATAGTAATTTGTTGTTTCAGTGAAGTTTGTGATTAATTATCATGTTGTTGGTCTATACTTGTATAGTATGGAAAGTAGATTAATCCTGCGTGTTTGTTTTTATTTCTTCTCATTTGTAGTTGCAAGTATAGTATACTGTACAAGCACTCCTCAAATTACAAGTCGTTTGCAGATTTGACCATGGTCTGTCATTTTGAATGTGGCAGGCTTTTTAGTTATCCGATAGTATTTATGATCTAGCTTAATTGTGATTGATGTCATAGCAAATTAGTTACAATCATCGCCTCCTCTCTCACATCTCCTGTTATATTATGTTAAATAATTTGCAAATGCTTCCTTTATGCGGTATACACCGTATACGTAATACTTGCTTGACTGTGCTTAGGACCTGATACGTGAATTGTTTCTTCACATCCAGGTTGGAGGATTAAATAGAGGTTTCAGTTAGCACAATTTGTAGCCTAGAATGCAGGGTACTTTTATAAAGCACTACATCTGTGCTTGTTGAAAAGCTAGGTTCTGAATATAACAAAATGTTTTTATTTTTATTTTTTGGTAATGTTAGGATCTGTTTTATTAGCATGGAAAGTGGATTAATTCTGCTTGTTCGGTACTCTTGATGTCCTATGGATTGATAGAGAAGGATTGCAGCTAAAAACTCAGGTCTGGTTTTTCCCCCTTAGTCGATATAGTGTGCACGTTAGGATCAACAAAATTACCTTAAGATCAACGAAAGTCCCTCAGTGCCTCGGATCATAAACAAAATGAGAATGTTGGAAAAGAAAAGTCCCTTAAGATCAACAAAAGGTCGTTAAGATCAACGAAAGTCCCTAAGTCCCTTGGACTATAAACAAGGTGGGAATGTTGGAAGAGAAAGTCCTTTAGACTATAAACAAGAAAAAACCCTTGAGATCAACAAAAGTCCCTCAGTCTCTTGGACTATAAACGAGGTGAGAAAGTTGGAAGAGAAAAGACCCTTGAGATCAGTAAAAGTTCTTTAAGATCAACCTCAGTCCCTCAGTCCCTTGGACTATAAACAAGATGAGAATGTTGGAAGAGAAAATACCCTTGAGATCAGTAAAAGTTCTTTAAGATCAACCTCAGTCCCTCAGTCCCTTGGACTATAAACAAGATGAGAATGTTGGAAGAGAAAGTCCCTTGGACTATAAACAAAAAAAGTCCATTACGAACAACGGAAGTCCCTCAGTCCCTTGGACTATAAACAAGAAAAGTCCTTTAAGATCAACGAAAGTCCCTCAGTCCCTCAGTCCCTTGGACTATAAACAAAATGAGAATGTTGGAAAAGAAAAGTCCCTCATAATCTTCAAAAGTTCTTTAATATCAATGAAAGTCCATGAGTCCCTTGGACTTTAAACAAGATGGGAATGTTGGTAGAGAAATGTCCTTTAGACTATAAACAAGAAAAGTCCCTTGAGATCAACAGAAGTCCCTCAGTCTCTTGGACTATAAACGAGGTGAGAATGTTGGAAAAGAAAAGACACTTGAGATCAGTAAAAGTTCTTTAAGATCAACCTCAGTCCCTTGGAATATAAAGAAGATGAGAATGTTGGAAGAGAAAGTCCCTTGGACTATAAAAAAAAAGTCCATTATGAACAACGGAAGTCCCACAGTCCCTTGGACTATAAACAAGAAAAGTCCTTTAAGATCAACGAAAGTCCCTCAGTCCCTTGGACTATAAACAAAATGAGAATGTTGGAAAAGAAAAGTCCCTCATAATCTTCTAAAGTTCTTTAATATCAATGAAAGTCCATGAGTCCCTTGGACTTTAAACAAGATGGGAACGTTGGTAGAGAAATGTCCTTTGGACTATAAACAAGAAAAGACCCTTGAGATCAACAGAAGTCCCTCAGTCTCTTGGACTATAAACGAGGTGAGAATGTTGGAAGAGAAAAGACACTTGAGATCAGTAAAAGTTCTTTAAGATCAACCTCAGTCCCTCAGTCCCTTAGACTATAAAGAAGTTGAGAATGTTGGAAGAGAAATTCCCTTAGACTATAAACAAAAAAAGTCCATTACGAACAACGGAAGTCCCTCAATCCCTTGGACTATAAACAAGAAAAGTCCTTTAAGATCAACGAAAGTCCCTCAGTCCCTTGGACTATAAACAAAATGAGAATGTTGGAAAAGAAAAGTCCATCATAATCTTCAAAAGTTCTTTAATATCAATGAAAGTCCATGAGTCCCTTGGACTTTAAACAAGATGGGAATGTTGGTAGAGAAATGTCCTTTGGACTATAAACAAGAAAAGACCCTTGAGATCAACAGAAGTCCCTCAGTCTCTTGGACTATAAACGAGGTGAGAATGTTGGAAGAGAAAAGACCCTTGGGATCAGGAAAAGTTCTTTAAGATCAACCTCAGTCCCTCAGTCCCTTGGATTATAAAGAAGATGAGAATGTTGGAAGAGAAAGTCCCTCGGACTATAAACAAGAAAAGTCTATTACGAACAACGGAAGTCCCTCAGTCCCTTAGACTATAAACAAGAAAAGTCCTTTAAGATCAACGAAAGTCCCTCAGTCCCTTGGACTATAAACAAAATGAGAATGTTGGAAAAGAAAAGTCCCTTATAATCTTCAAAAGTTCCTTAATATCAATGAAAGTCCATGAGTCCCTTAGACTTTAAACAAGATGGGAATGTTGGTAGAGAAATGTCCTTTGGACTATAAACAAGAAAAGACCCTTGAGATCAACAGAAGTCCCTCAGTCCCTTGGACTATAAACAATATGGGAATTTTGGAAAAGAGAATACCCTTAAGATCAACAAAAGTCCCTCAGTCCTTTGGATTATAAACAAGATAAAAACGTTGATCAACCAAAGTCCCTTAGTCTCGTGGACTATAAACCAAATGGGAATGTTGGAAGAGAAAGTCCCTTGGACTATAAACAAGAAAAGTCTATTAATATCAACGAAAGTCCCTCAATCCTTTGGACTATAAATAAGATGGAAATGTTGGATGATTAAATTCCCTTGGACTATAAACAAGAAAAGTCCTTTAAGATAAATGAAAGTTCCTCAGTCATGTAATTTGGTTTGTATGTTATAAAGACTTGGAAAACATATCATAATGTGATATTATTTGTTCTTTTAAGTTCATAATGTATGTTACGATTCTTCAAGCTGGATTTGGAATTTTATGTTCATGAGGGTTGTGATTCAAATCTGTTTATTGGTTTAATAATAAAAAATAAAAAAAAATCCCTTGGGATCTACGAAAATGTCTGTTAGACCATGAACAAGAAAAGTCCCTTTAAGATAAATGAAAGTCTCTCAACCATTTGGACTATAAACAAGATGGGAATGTTGGAAGAAAAAAGTCCCTTGATATCAACGATAGTCCCTCAGTCCCTTGGTATATAAACAAGATGGGAATGTTAGAAGAGAAAAGTCCTTTAGACTATAAACAAGAAAAGTCCCTTAAGATCAACGAAAGTCCCTCAGTCCCTTGAACTAAAAACAAGATGGGAATGTTGGAAGAGAAAAGTCCCTTGGATTATAAACAAGAAAAGTCCTTTAGGATCAACGAAAGTCCTTCAGTCCCTTGGACTATAAACAAGATGGGAATGTTGGAAGAGAAAAGTCCCTTAAGATCAACAAAAGTCCGTTAGGATCTTCGAAAGTTCCTCAGTCCCTTGGACTACAAGATGTGAATATTGGAAGAAAAATGTCCTTTGGACTATAAATAAGAAAAACCCCGTGGGATCAACGAAAGTCCCTCAGTCCCTTGGACTATAAACAAGATGGAAATATTGGAAGAGAAAAGTCTTATGGACTATAAACAAGAAAAGTCCCTTAGGATCAACAAAAGTCCCTCAATCCCTTGGACTATAAACAAGATGGAAATATTGGAAGAGAAAAGTCATATGGACTATAAACAAAAAAAGTCCCTTACGATCAATGAAAGTCCCAGAGTTTCTTGTACTATAAACAAGATGGGAATGTTAGAAGAGAAAGGTCCTTTAGACTATTAACTAGGAATGTCCCTTAAGATTAACGAAAGTCTCTCAGTCCCTTTGACTATAAACAAGATGGGAATTTTGAAAAAGAAAAGTCCTTTGGCCTATAAACAAGAAAAATCCCTTAAGATCCTATAAACAAGTTGGGAATTTTGGAAGAAAAAAGTCTCTTAAGATCAACAAAAGTTCCTTAAGTTCAACGAAAGTCCACAGTCCATTGAACTATAAATAAAATGAGAATGTTGAAAAACGAAAGTCCCTTAAGATCAACAAAAGTACCTTAAGATCAAGGAAAGTCCCTCAGTGCCGCGGACCATAAACAAGATGAGAATGTTGGAAGAAAAAAGTCTTTTAAGATCTACAAAAATTCGTTAAGAGCAACGAAAGTCCCTTAGTCCCTTGGATTATAAACAAGGTAGGAATGTTAGAAGAGAAAAGTCCTTTAGACTATAAACAAAAAAAGTCCCTTAAGATCAACGAAACTCCCCCTGTCCATCGGACTATAAACTAGATAGGAATGTTGGAATAGAAAAGACCCTTAAGATCAGTAAAAGTTCTTTAAGATCAACGAAAGTCCCTCAGTCCCTTGAACTATAAACAATATGAGAATGTTGGAAGAGAAAGTCCTTTGGACTATAAACAAGAAAAGTCCCTCAGTCTTTTGGATTATAAACGAGGTGAGAATGTTGGAAGAGAAAAATCCCTTAAGATGAACAAAAGTTCTTTTAGATCAACGAAAGTCCCTTAATCCTTTGGACTATAAAGAAGATAAGAATGTTAGAAAAGAAAAATCCCTTGGAGTATAAACAAGAAAAGTTTTTTAATATCAACGAAAGTCCCTCAGTCCCTTGGACTATAAACAAGATGGGAATGTGGGAAGAAAAAAGTCCCTTAAGATCTTCAAAAGTTCCTTAATATCAATGAAAGTCCATGAGTCCCTTGGACTTTAAAAAAGATGGGAATGTTGGTAGAGAAATGTCCTTTGGACTATAAACAAGAAAAGTCACTTAAAATCAGTGAAAGTCCCTTTGTCCTTGAACTATAAACAATATGGGAATTTTGGAAGAGAGAAGACCCTTAAGATCAACAAAAGTCCCTCAGTCTTTTGGACTATAAACAAGATGAGAATGTTGGAAAAGAAAAGTCCTTTGGACTATAAAGAAGAAAAGTACCTTAAGATCAACGAAAGTCCCTCAGTCTTTGGACTATAACCAAGATGGGAATGTTGGAAGAGAAAAGTCCTTTAAGATCAACCAAAGTTCCTTAAGATCAACCAAAGTCCATCAGTCTCGTGGACTATAAACCAGATGGGAATGTTGGAAGAGAAAGTCCCTTGGACTATACAAAAAAAAGTCTATTAATATCAACGAAAGTCCCTCAATCCTTTGGACTATAAATAAGATGAAAATGTTGGATGATTAAATTCCCTTGGACTATAAACAAAAAAAGTCCTTTAATATAAACAAAAGTTCCTCAGTCATGTAATTTGGTTTGTATGTTATAAAGACTTGGAAAACATATCATAATGTTATATTGTTTGTTCTTTTAAGTTCATAATGTATGTTACGATTCTTCAAGCTGGATTTGGAATTTTATGTTCATGAGGGTTGTGATTTAAATCTGTTTATTGGTTTAATAATAATAAAAAAAAATCCCTTGAGATCTACGAAAATGTCTGTTCGACTATGAACAAGAAAAGTCCCTTTAAGATAAATGAAAGTCTCTCAACCATTTGGACTATAAACAAGATGGGAATGTTGGAAGAAAAAAGTCCCTTGATATCAACGATAGTCCCTCAGTCCCTTTAGACTATAAACAAAAAAAGTCCCTTAAGATCAACGAAACTCCCCCAGTCCCTTGGACTATAAACTAGATATGAATGTTGGAAGAGAAAAGACTCTTAAGATCAACAAAAGTTATTTAAGATCATCGAAAGTCTCTCAGTCCCTTGGACTATAAACAATATGAGAATGTTGGAAGAGAAAGTCCTTTGGACTATAAACAAGAAAAGTCCCTTAAAATCAACAAAAGTCCCTCAGTCTCTTGGACTATAAATGAGGTGGGAAAGTTGGAAGAGAAAAGTCCCTTAAGATGAACAAAAGTTCTTTTAGATCAACGAAAGTCCTTTAATCCCTTGGACTATAAAGAAGATGAGAATGTTAGAAGAGAAGAACCCCTTGGAGTATAAACAAGAAAAGTCCATTACGAACAACGGAAGTCCCTCAGTCCCTTGGACTATAAACAAGAAAAGTCCTTTAAGATCAACGAAAGTTCCTCAGTCCCTTGGACTATAAACAAAATGAGAATGTTGGAAAGAAAAGTCTCTCATAATCTTCAAAAGTTCCTTAATATCAATGAAAGTCCATGAGTCCCTTGGACTTTAAACAAGATGGGAATGTTGGTAGAGAAATTTTTCTGGATTTCCATATCTCCAACAAACTTTGTATGTTATTGTACTTTCAGTGGTGTTTCTTCTGCTGCACAAAGATTAAAGCAGGATACCGACGGTAAGTTTAGAAGATTCTTGTTTTTATTTTTTGCAGAAGAATTATGTCACAGTTTCTTGAGTTTTGATATCGCAAAATAAGATGCAGGTTTGAATGGGTGGACAAGCAATGGATTAGTGTGTGACCTATGTGTGGTATGCGAGGACCAGGAGTACAACATGGCATTTGTCGTGTAAGCACCTTGACGACTCTTTCCTTATGATTTTAATAGGTTTGTATGTAGTATGAAATATATGACCCAAATAGCAACATTAAGAGACTATCCTGGAGAAGTAGGGGGAGGACATTCTGTTTGAGTCTTTTGTGTATCTTTAGCGGCATGTTGAGAGCCCGAAATTGTTGGGAATTTTTTTCCAAAATACTATTAAATAAAAATTGGACATTTCTTATTTGTTTTTAGGACGAAGATCAAACTTGAAACTGAACTCCAATTTAGTTTTGCCAATTTCCCTCAGTCGTGATATTTATGTGTACAAAACAGTAAAGTTTGAATGCTACGTGATCACTATTATATGCTAAATAGTAGTGGGTGTTAAAAGAAAGTTATTTGATGCTAAATGATTACACGATATTATGGAGTAGACTCGAAGTGCAAAAGTAACTGCGTTCAAAGCAACAAATGTTCTATAACGACTATAACTTGATTTGGGCAATTTCTTTTTCCTATCCTATTTTTTCCTTTGTAAGCTTTAGCTTGGGTATCCATTTCTGTTAAACTTTGTTTTTAGTTTCTAATATTGCAGATATATGGACATACTAAGAAAAGACACCAGAAGGAAATGGTAGATGAAAGAAATTGTTTTTAAAGAGACAGAAGAAATAGAGATTAAAGAAAGGGAGTTCTAGAACCATAACTAAGGCCAGTGTAACCAGTAGTAAGAATCGAAGAAATGCATTGTTATCACTTCTAGCTATTCGAGACAAATCTAACTGACGGAAAACATGGAGTGCGAGAAGAAACTGGATTGAATATTCTGATGGTGTTTTGAGGCCTTTCGAAGAGGAAGAGCCGAAGAAATGCACTGTTATCACTTCAAGCTATTCGAAACAAGAAAAAAGAATCTGCATTCAACAAAAGAACTCCGTAAACGAGTTTCATAACCAAGGTGAGTAATGTGTCCCTTTATGTTATATGAATTATGATAATATACGAGTAATTTGTATTGCATACTTGATATTTCTTACAAAGGGCATGCAGATTACTATTATGTGGCTTCGTATTATTTCTTACATAGTAGAGATTTTAAAAGCAATTAAATCAAATTATTATTGATAATAAATTGAAGTTTACTGAATAGGACTACATGGTCATGTGTGTTGAGAATAAATTTGACGTTTAGCATAGTATGCATAATAAGCTGGAGTAGCTCAGTTGGTTAGAGCATGTGGCTTTAAAATCACAAGGTCGAAGGTTCAAACCCTTCCTCGCATCTACATTTTCTTAGTATATATAGTTTGATATTCAACTCTTCTGGTAGGCATACGCGAGGTCTGAACCCTGTTGGACTTGAGATTGAGATATGCTACACAACGACAACGCCTTTAAGGATACCAATTGGTTTTACGAGATTGTTTCTTAATGACATTAAGATTCATCTTTGATTTTTAAAAGTTTAGTTTTTATCTCTTAATTTCCAGGAATAAACATAACAGCATCAACAAGTTCATATTTTTTGTTCTTACAAATATTTTTGAAAAGGTTAAAGCAGAGATATTATTATCTTCAAACTTTAAACTATATTTTTCCTTACAAATGTTTAGATAATTGTTTGACAAATATACAAGTCCAAGACATATGTTTTGTCTTTGGTCATTAGGACATGAGCTTGCTGCATCTTAAAACAACTTAACATGTAACAGTTTCCCTCATAGAGTCTGGCCTGTGTAGGATGCTTGAACCTGTCTAGCCAATTTAGCGGGGGCTTTGTTGAGTAGGACATGAGATTGATATATCTTAGAACAATTTACTAGATAAGTTATTCCCTGATAAAGTCTGGCCTGCATCAGATTTTATGAACTTGAACATGCCTTCCCAATTTGCAGTATTGATTTGAGCTATGCTTGCCAACCTAGCACGTTAGCCGATGGATACTTTTTCAATAAAATCTCAAATGATGCTTTTATATAGTTACCAATTGGTTTTACGAGAAAATGAAGCTAAGAATGATGATCACTACTACTACAATGTATAACAACAATCATTTTTACCTTCATTTTCAATTAAATTGTTTGAATTTGTACTGAAATTGTGTGTTCATTTTAACGTAAAATGTGTGCTATTAATGATCGTAGAGTGCCAGTTTGAAGGGTATTTTGAATTGATTTGAAAGCGATCACAGCTACGAGGTAATTTTTTTTTTCTTCCTTGAACATTTTAGTCTATGTATTCAGCTATGTTTTTGTGCGTGTACTCTCACCGTTTAAGACTAGAAACATTATATTTTTGTTAGACTCCAATATCTCTTTAACTTTTTGCTGCAATATGCTAGTATTTGTTATTAACCTCAATCATGCCTTTGCAGTGTTAATGATATACGACCTAATCATTGTAATATAGGTTGTTGCTTGATTGTTGTTGGTGTGAATAGTATACGATTTGTAATGGATTTGGTGACACTGGTAGGCCGAGATCAATAGATATAGTTTTGTCTGAGTTTAATTGCACATTGTCCACCCTTTAGATTAGTGTGCCTACTAGATCCATTCTCATATTTGTCGGGTCGAATCTTATACTTACTATTAAACATGTAAGCCATCCCTAAATAAGCATCCTAACCTGTCAGAACAGGGTTTCCAACAGAAGACCCATCTGAGTTCAGATGTTTTATATTGTCATGTGACTAACCAGGTCTGTCATTGTTTTAAAAGCAAAATCAATCTTACGTGTACAATTTTAAGCATGTATACGAGTATGTTGATCATGTATGTGTCCAGTCGTAAGGCAACATGCATGGCATTTTGTCTGTGGAGTTCACTCATTTAAGCAATTTCCAGCTTTTGCTCCTAGATAAGCATTCTGGGTATGTTTATGACTTATGCATATGCATGGGGTACATATAAGCATGGAGATTATGTTAGGCTATTCAATCTAACTGAGGAAGCCATTCACAAAAAGTCTGATGGAGGGGTAGATATTGTTTTCTTCTAGAATTTTGTTTTACAATCGAGGCTCAATGTTACAGGCTTGTTTCTTTGCTGAAAGTTGATATTGATCTGTGGTAATTGAGATTAATGGAACAGATGTGTCGAATTGTTTCTCATATTAGGTCAAACCTCAGTGATTCAAAAACAATGTCAGAGAAGGGGGGATATGGAAGGGCCTTCAGGCATAAACAATGATATTGAAGTCACTAAAGAAGGTGAAGCTATAAAAAAATACTTTGCTTTGCTAGCTTCTATAGGAAATAATTAGAAACTTCTCAATAGGGTGAAAAACGGGAACTCACTTGCA
Source organism: Aquilegia eximia (assembly GCA_023053565.1). Lineage (NCBI taxonomy): Eukaryota > Viridiplantae > Streptophyta > Magnoliopsida > Ranunculales > Ranunculaceae > Aquilegia > Aquilegia eximia. The sequence goes on from JALIGU010000001.1 coordinate 14,796,554, forward strand.
AATGATTTTTTGTTTTTGTAAATATAATGTGCATCTCACATCATTTTAGCAATTAGTTGAAAATTAAACAATCAGTTTTGGTTATGTTTAGGCACGACCAATGGTGTGAAAATTTCAAACTGTCTACTTCTTTTGGTGGCATTTACAGGTTTGCATCAAGGAGGAATGGCTCAGTTGTTGATCACTTCAATGTGGCTGACAGAACTGTGAACTGGAACTTGAATCTCAGGAGAGAACCCAGAGATTGGGAGGTGTAGCAAATTCAGCAACTTACACAGCTACTGCAGTAGCATAAATAGGAGATAGAGACGACCAGTGGTGGTGGACGTTGGAGGAGAAATGTATTTTATCAGTTTCCAGCTTTGCAGAGTTCATTTAGAAAGAAAATAGACTGGTACATGGTACTATTCTTCATGATTTCCCCCATAAGCTTGCCTGGCCCATTAAGCTTCCACCCAAAATTAAATTCTTTGTATGGACCGTACTCCAAAGAAGACTACAAAACCCGGAAATAGATAGTTTTTGAGAACAAATATTTCGAGACTATAAAGAAGAGAATGTTAGAAGAGAAAAATCCGTTGGAGTATAAACAAGAAAAATCTTTTAAGATCAAAGAAAGTCCCTCAGTCCCTTGGACTATAAACAAAATGGGAATATGGGAAGAAAAAATATCCCTTAAGATCTTTAAAAGTTCCTTAAGATCAATGAAATTCCCTAAGTCCCTTGGACTTTAAACAAGGTGGGAATGTTGGACGAGAAATGTCTTTTGGACTATAAACAAGAAAAGTCCTTTAAAATCAGCGAAAGTCCCTTAGTCCCTTGGACTATAAACAATATGGGAATTTTGGAAGCGAGAAGACCCTTAAGATCAACAAAAGTCCCTCAGTTCTTTGGACTATAAACAAGATGAGAATGTTGGAAAAGAAAACTCCTTTGGACTATAAACAAGAAAAGTACCTTATGATCAACTAAAGTCCCTCAGTCCTTTGGATTATAACCAAGATGGGAATGTTGGAAGAGAAAAGTCCCTTAAGATCAACCAAAGTTCCTTAAGATCAACAAAAGTCCCTCAGTCTCTTGGACTATGAACAAAATGGGAATGTTGGAAGTGAAAGTTTCTTGGACTATAAACAAGAAAAGTCTATTAAGATCAATGAAAGTCCCTCAATCCTTTGGACTATAAATAAGATGGAAATGTTGGAAGATTAAACTCCCTTGGACTATAAACAAGAAAAGTCCTTTTAAGATAAATGAAAGTCCCTCAGTCATGTAATTTTGCTTGTATGTTATAAGGACTTTGAAAACATATCATAATGTGATATTGTTTGTTCTTTTAAGTTCATAATGTATGTTACGTTTTTTCAAGCTAGATTTGGAATTTTATGTTCATGCGGGTTGTGATTGAAATCTGTTGAAAGAGAAAAGTCCCTTAAGATCAACAAAAGTCCTTCAGTCCCTTGGACTACAAGATGTGAATATTGGAAGAGAAAAGTCCCTTGTACTATAAACAAGAAAAGTCCCTGAGGATCAACGAAAGTCCCTCAGTCCCTTGGACTATAAACAAGATGGAAATGTTGGAAGAGAAAAGTTCCTTGGACTATAGACAAGAAAAGTCCTTTAAGATCAACAAAAGTCCCTTAGTCCCTTGAACTTAATTTAAACGAAATGAGAATGTTGGAAGAGAAAAGTCCCTTAGTATCAATGATTGCCCCTCAATCCGTTGGACTATAACAAGATGGGAATGTTAGAAGAAAACGTCCCTTAGACTATAAACAAGTAAAGTCCCTCAATCCCTTGGACTATAAACAGTTGGGATTGTTGGTAGAGAAAAATCCCCTAGGATCAACGAAAATCCCTCAGTTCTTTGAACTATAACATGTTGGGAATGTTAGAAGAAAAAAATCCCTTAAGATCAACAGAAGTTCCTTTAGATCAACGAAAGTCCCTAAGTCCCTTTGACTATAAACAAGATGAGAATGTTGGAAGAGAAAAGTCATTTAGACTATAAAAAAAGAAAAGTCCAAAAAGATCAACGAAAGTACCTCAGTTCATTGGATTATAAATAAGATGGGAATGTTAGAAGAGAAAAGACTCTTCTGATCAACAAAAGTTATTTAAGATCATCGAAAGTCTCTCAGTCCCTTTGGACTATAAACAATAAGAGAATGTTGGAAGAGAAAGTACTTTGGACTATAAACAAGAAAAGTCCCTTAAGATCAACAAAAGTCCCTCAGTCTCTTGGACTATAAACGAGGTGGGAATGTTGGAAGAGAAATGTCCCTTAAGATGAACAAAAGTTCTTTTAGATCAACGAAAGTTCCTTTAGTCCCTTAGTCCCTTGGACTATAAAGAAGATGAGAATGTTAGAAGAGAAAAATCCCTTGGAGTATAAACAAGAAAAGTCTTTTAAGATCAACGAAAGTCCCTCAGTCCCTTGGACTATAAACAAGATGGGAATGTAGGAAGAAAAAAGTCCCTCAAGATCTTCAAAAGTTCCTTAAGATCAATGAAAGTCCCTAAGTCCCTTAGACTTTAAACAAGATGAGAATATTGGAAGAGAAAAGTCCCTTGGACTATAAACAAGAAAAGTTCCTTTGGATCAACGAAAGTCCCTCAGTCCTTTGGACTATAAACAAGATGGAAATATTGGAATAGAAAAGTCTTATGGACTATAAACAATAAAAGTGTAGCGACCCAACCTATATCACCACCGATATTGTCCCCACTAAGCCACTACGGACATTCGACAATGTGGGGTTTTATTGGGCAGCAGCCTTCTTCCCAAGAGGTCACCCATCGTGAGACTACTCCTACCCGAGCACGCTTAACTCCGGAGTTCTTACGAACTCTAGAGCCAAGTGAGCCCAAAAGGCCTCCGTGATAATATATGACGGATCTATATCTATATTCCAAAGTCACGACATCCCCCTCATAGGTGCCGTAGGACCCACCCCTCAGCAAACCACCTGCTGACTCGGGGTGTTGCAAAAAGTCCCTTAAGATCAACGAACGTCCCTGAGTTTCTTGGACTATAAACAAGATGGAAATGTTGGAAGAGAAAAGTCCCTTAAGATCAATGAAAGTCCCTTAGTCCCGGGGACTATAAACAAGATGGGAATGTTGGAAGAAAAAGTCCCTTAAACTATAAATTCACACTTCAACTAGGTAGCTTGAATCAAGCGCAATTAAAATTCTTAAATATTATGTTGTTTAAGAAATGAGATCTATAGTTAGAAATGAGATCTATAGAGCGAAGAGTTTGTTGTTTGGTTCTGATTTGTTATGTGTTTGATTGTTTTGTTTTAGTTTTAAATTTTGGATGTTGTTCTCAACTTTTACGGTCAATTTCATCATACTTCTGCGATGTTGTGATGTATGTATTATAATAGCCAATTGGGAACGCTAGATAAATAGCCTCTTGCGAACATTAGATGAAGGCTGGCTATTATTCAAAAGTCTGCTATACTTCTGCGATGTTGTGATATATGTATTATAATAGCCAATTGGGAACGCTAGATAAATATCTTCTTGGGAACATTAGATGAAGCCTGGCTATTATTCAAAAGTCTGTTATACTTCTGCGATGATATGATATATGTATTATAATAGCCAATTGGGAACATTAGATGAAGATTGGCTATTCTTCAAAAGTCTGTTATACTTCTGCGATGTTCTGATATATGTATTATAATAGCCAATTGGCAACACTAAATAAATAGCCTCTTGGGAACATTAGATGAAGGTTGGCTACTCTTCAAAAGTCTGCTATACTTCCGCAATGTTGTGATATATGTATTATAATAGCCAATTGGGAACGCTAAATGAATAGCTTCTTGGGAACATTAGATGAAGGCTGGCTAAAAAAACTATTTTTTTAATATTGGTTATTTTGTGGTATTGGCATTGATTTGCACTATAATGGCCAATCGGGAACGCTGGATAAATAGCCTCGTGGGAACGTAAGATAGAGGCAGGCCAATAAACTTTTATATTTTATTTAAAAGTATTTTTTGTTATTATTATTTGTATTCTGTGCTATTGTCATGTTTTTGTACTATAATGGCCAATCGGGAACGCTAGATGAATAGCCTCGTGGAAACGTAAGATAGAGGCAGGCCAATAAACTTCTATATTTTATTTAAAAGTTATTTTTGTTATTATTGTCGTGTATTTGTACCATAATGGCCAATCGGGAACGCTAGATGAATAGCCTCGTGGGAACTTAAGATAGAGGCAGACCAATAAACTTGTATATTTTATTCAAAAGTTATTTTTGTTATTATTGTTGTGTATTTGTACTATAATGGCCAATCGGGAACGCTAGATGAATAGCCTCGTGGGAACGTAAGATAGAGGCAGGCCAATAAACTTCTATATTTTATTCAAAAGTTATTTTTGTTATTATTGTTGTGTATTTGTACTATAATGGCCAATCGGGAACGCTGGATGAATAGCCTCGTGGGAACGTAAGATAGAGGCAGACCAATAAACTTCTATATTTTATTTGAAAGTTATGTTTGTTATTATTAACATGTATTTGTACTATAATAGCCAATCGGGAACGCTGGATGAATAGCCTCATGGGAACGTAAGATAGAGGCAGGCCAATAAACTTCTATATTTTATTTAAAAGTTATTTTTGTTATTATTAACATGTATTTGTACTATAATGGCCAATCGGGAACGCTGGATGAATAGCCTCGTGGGAACGTTAGATGGAGGCAGGCCAATAAACTTCTAGATTTTACTTAGAAGTTATTTTTGTTATTAAATGTATTTTGTGTTAATGTCATGTATTCGTACTATAATGGCCAATCGGGAACCCTAGATGAATAGCCTCGTGGGAACAAAAGATAGAGGCAGGCCAATAAACTTCTATATTTTATTCATAAGTTATTATTGTTATTATTGTCGTGTATTCGTACTATAATGGCCAATCGGGAATGCTGGATGAATAGCCTCGTGGGAACGTAAGGTCTAGGCAGGCAAATAAACTTCTATATTTTATTTAAAAGTTATTTTTGTTATTATTGTCATGTATTGGTACTATAATGGCCAATCGGGAACGCTAGATGAATAGCCTCGTGGGAACGTAAGATAAAGGCAGACCAATAAACTTCTATATTTTATTAAAAAGTTATTTTTGTTATTATTGTCGTGTATTTGTACTATAATGGCCAATCGGGAACGCTGGATGAATCGCCTCGTGGGAACATAAGATTGAGGCAGGCCAATTAACTTCTGTATTTTATTTAAAAGTTATTTTTGTTATTATTGTCGTGTATTTGTACTATAATGGCCAATCGGGAACGCTAGATGAATAGCCTCGTGGGAACGTATGATAGAAGCAGGCCAATAAACTTCTATATTTTATTCAACCGTTATTTTTGTTATTATTGTCCTGTATTTGTACTATAATGGCCAATTGGGAACGCTGGATGATTAGCCTCGTGGGAACGTAAGATAGAGGCAGACCAATAAACTTCTATATTTTATTCAAAAGTTATTCTTGTTATTATTGTCATGTATTCGTACTATAATGGCCAATCGGGAACGCTGGATGAATAGCCTCGTGGGAACGTAAGATAGAGGCAGGCCAATAAACTTCTATATTTTATTTAAAAGTTATTTTTGTTATTATTGTGGGATTCAAAAGTTATTTTTGTTATTATTGTCATGTATTGGTACTATAATGGCCAATCGGGAACGCTAGATAATGAATAGCCTCGTGGGAACGTAAGATAGAGGCAGGCCAACAAACTTCTATATATTCTTTAAAAGTTATTTTTGTTATTATTGTCGTGTATTTGTACTATAATGGCCAATCGGGAACGCTGGATGAATAGCCTTGTGGGAACGCAAGATAGAGGCAGGCCAATTAACTTCTATATTTTATTTAAAAGTTATTTTTGTTATTATTGTCGAGTATTTGTACTATAATGGCTAATCGGGAACGCTAGATGAATAGCCTCGTGGGAACTTAAGATAGAGGCAGGCCAATAAACTTTTATATTATATTCAAAAGTTATTTTTGTTATTATTGTCATGTATTTGTACTATAATGGCCAATCAGAAACGCTGGATGAATAGCCTCGTGGGAACGTAAGATAGAGGCAGACCAATAAACTTGTATATTTTATTTAAAAGTTATTTTTGTTATTATTATCATGTATTTGAACTATAATGGCTATTTCAGGAACGCTGGATGAATAGCCTCGTGGGAATGTAAGATAGAGGCAGGCCAATAAACTTCTAGATTTTACTTAGAAGTTGTTTTTGTTATTATTATTTGTATTTTGTCTTAATGTCATGTAATTGTACTATAATGACCAATCGGGAACGCTGGATGAATAGCCTCGTGGGAATGTAAAATAGAGGCAAGCCAATAGACTTCTATATTTTTATCAAAGGTTATTTTTGTTATTATTGTCATGTATTGGTACTATAATGGCCAATCGGGAACGCTGGATAAATAGCCTCGTTGGAACGTACGATAGAGGCATACCAATAAACTTCTATATTTTTTTTAGAAGTTCTTTTTGTTATTATTATTTTTATTTTGCGCTATTGTCATGTATTCGTACTATCATGGCCAATCTGGAACGCTGGATGAATAGCCTCGTGACATTATTTTAGCATTTACCATCTCAATTCTTGAATCTATCACCGGAAGAAGTTACTCCATCTGAATTGGATAGGTCACAAATTTTTATGCATTGTTCTTGTTCTCACGTAAGTCTTTTAAATACATCGGTCTTGCAATTATGAGTTCGTTGTTATACCTGTGAGATTTTTTTACCCCACGCCGTTTGTGCAGTTGTCTTCTCTCCATCTGTTTAATATAATCTGTAAAAGGTATTTCTTTGAATTTGGTTTGTTGTTGATCTCTGATCTTAAATTTTAAAATTATTAATCTTATGTGAAATTGACGCCAGGTCACAGAGAACTAAATTCCTCACAAATTAATTTTGCAGACAAGTGGAAATAGCAATGGTAATAGCAAGAAGAAATTCAGGTACAATTCAGAGGCAAGAAGATATAGCAACAACACCAGGATATTTCAGCTTCAGTACACAGAGGTGTGGCTGGACTACTGCAGGGATGACAAATATACAGTTTAGTGCTTTTCCGTGAGGAGAGTTGCAGACTCTTGGTGGCTCTACTGTGGGGGCTTTGCTTCGGTTCTTTGGGTACTCTTTGTGTGTGTAAGTTTTCTTGCAGAGTTTTTTCTTTTGGGTTTTTTTATATGTATGACCGTCTCCATGGGGAAAACATTTCCTGACAGTATTTTCAAGTACGCTGATCAGGACTCAAGCCTATGGGAAGCTCAATGAGTGCACAAGGGGAGCACACCCTTGCTCGGTTCAGGAGCGGCGAGAGTGCAACAATGCTGTGTAGGAATTGGGTCGCTGATCAGGATGTAAGTTGCTTAATTTGATTAGATAATAATAATATTGTTATCCAGAAAGGACTTGCCGCGCAGTTTGTAGCGCGTTTGTCCTCTACTTTTGTGTAATTTGTTGAGCTTATCAATAAAATTTTATTATATTGTTATCTTTTATCTGAAAAAATAAATCAAACTAAAAATATACATTTAAGTTATAAGACACAAGTTTGTCTTGTCCAAAGATAAAGAGTGGACAGGATCTTCTGCTGGTGGATTGGAAGGCTGAGATTGCTGTTCCACTTAATAAAACTCTCTCTCTCTCTCTCAAGTCTCAAACCATACAAAAGTACAAAACCTTTTGGTCTGTCACCTTTTTTGACCGTGGTGAAAAGAAACCCTCAATCAGGTAACACACACTTCAATTGGTTGTTTTGATTGCTTTTCAACTGTTTAGTTTTTTTGTTAATATGGTTTTTTCGAAATTCAAGTCCCAAAGAAATCCAACCCTTCTTACTTCAATTCAATTTTGAAAGGAATTTACATAGACAATAACTTATCAGATTTGCTTCAGAAGATAACAAAAGTATAGACCATGGAATGGAAGCCATGTATAGACCATTAGACCTGTATATACTGTAGTTAAATAATTATGAAATTGAGTAAAATTAGTTTATGTTTTTATATGGGAAACTTAAAAAATTAGAGATTCAAGATTCACCAATCTATTTTTGTAAACCACTGGCATGCCTGCACAGTATTATTCCTTCAATAATTGATGTGGATAGAATATGGTTATCCAATGAAATGATTTTTTTAGATGTAGTAGGACCATGATTCAAATTTTCTACTAATATTAGAATCAATTCATCAAATGGATATATAGGTGCATGTGTAGCTGAAATATTGTGTGAAAAATCTACAGGGAGGGATCATTGCCTGTGCACATATACCTTAGAAATTCATTAATTGGTTTCTAAGGTGCATTGTTTCTCTTGCATTGCACAAATTTTTTGTGGCTGCATATACGTAAAAAAATCGTGAACTTCCAGTAATGTTGAGAGCTAGAGGCAGCGCTTATAGTCATTCCCTTAAAAGAACTATAATATGAAAAGTTCTTCTTTCCAAAAACTTCAAGTAACAAATGTATGGCCCTTTTCTTTCCTTGATGAAAATACTGGTGTTGTGCTTGATAGAACATCCAATTCCCTTAATTACACACTTGAGTTGAATGGTTGTATCGTTTTAATTTTAGGTGGTGCGAAATAACCGAATTGTCGTGATGAGGGGGAGAGTATGAGCCGAGGTTCATTATTTTGAAAAGGAATGATGAAAATTTAAAAGAACAATATAATTTTTCATCAGATCATCAATATAAATAATCCTGAGTTCCTGACAGTGGGCAAGGGCAATGCCTAGAGAGCACACATCTCATGCCAACATGCAGGTAGGCTCGAATTACCATCTATTATACAAGCATGAACGGTATGCTAGGTTCTACGATCTATTATACATACATCTCATTGTGATACATATGCATTAGGATTGTAGTAAATAAGCATGCCACACAAATTATTGGATTTTTTGAAAAGAAGGAATTCATGGCAAGCGGGAACTTATTTCAATCACTGCATTTTCCATTTTGCGCACATTAAACCTTTGTAAAGTATCCAGGTTATCCAAAATTGATTCAGTTTTTTTTGTTTTTTTTGAGCTAAATAACATCCATTATCAAGCCTTTTCTTATTGAAGAAGTTGAGATATATTATTTGACCAGATATGTACATTAAAAAACTAAGACTAATTACACAAAATTAGTCATAATTACTTTGGGAATTTGGTTCAAGCACTGGAAAATGGTATGGCTGGTGTGGTATCTTATGGTGCCTGTGAACAGGACAGGCAGCTCAAGATTTATTGGTGTTGGATGTTGCAACGAAGCCAAGTTGATGGTTTGGACACCATAATACCTATTTCAATGGGCTATCTGTCCCTGTTTACCAGATGTGCAACCTTTTCCTAAGTTTTCTAATTACCTCTTACACCTAAGGGTGTTAAGTCGACATACCTCCATTACAAAAGCATTGAAAAGTTTAAACAATTATATGAACTACTTTTGTACCATGGTTTTGGGAACCTATAAATCCACAAAATGAATTTACTGTAATTTTTCATTTGTCTTTTAATATTTTCTATTTCCTCTTAATGATTTGGATCAAAGTCTAGAAATTGGATAACTCTCAAGCTCCTCAAGGTAACCAAGAAAGAGCATGGATATCATTGCTGTTTAATATAAGACCTAACCTGTTAGAGATATTGGCCCGTTGATTTTTGCTATTGCTTTGATCTCTTCTACAACCTGGAACGAAGCAGATGGAAATAGTTTAGAGTGAATGAAAGCTTCTTGTAAGATAATGTTGTTTCTTCGGATGACTAATATATATTGTTTTCAAAAGGTACCTCTGTGGGGGTTGGCCATCTATGGGGTTCATCTTCCTCAATGTGAAGATCCATAGTTTCTGGGGATTTAGGAATTGGGTTTTCCTTGCAGAGAAGAATAAAGAGGGAAAAGATGGATTGTTTTATCACAGCCAATGCCTCACAGGCTCTAAAACAGGTAGATATATTAATAATACTATCTTGCAGGCAGTTTAGAGTTGCCCGCTATGAAGCATGGACACTCCCCTTATAGTCTCACGCACCGGTGTTGGACACGTGTCCGACACCGACACTCTCCGGACACCTTGGGACACGTGTCCGACACTTCAAATCACGTGTCCTACTTCAAAAAAAAAAAATTCAAATTTGGACACTGTCGGACACTTTCGGATACTGTTGGACACTTCATCTGGACACCTTGGCTTAGGGATTACTTTGTAATTTTAGCTTTTTATAATGGGCGAGACGATATTACTTAAGATTGCAAGACGCATAAACTAGAATTGGGTCGAGAATAGAATAAACAAACTAAAAGATCGCTACTTGTCCAAAAACTTCTCTCTCAAGTCTCACCTACTTTCTTTTCATCTTCTTTCAATATCAACTGGTATTCTCTCTCTAAGTTTTCTTCTCTTGTACTCTTCGTCTTTCTCAATATTTTGTTGCTTCTCTTGTTAAATTAACTTTGAGTCAAATTAACTTTGACAAATGACAATGCCACATTGTTATTTGTACACTATATTGTTATTGTCTATGAAAAATATTGTATGCTAGAAAAAATTAAAAACAATGTGTATATTATAACGTGTCGGTGTCTTACATTTTCAAGATATTACGTGTTGGCGTGTCCGTATCGTGTCCGTGTTTGGTGTCCGTGTGATGCAGAGTTACAGTTACATTAGGATTCTTTTTTTCTACTTAGTAATATTATTAGTATTAGGAATTCCTATTCCATAAGGATTGTTTTGTTAGGTTATTAGACTTAGTGTTTTAGGAATACAATTAGAACTAGGATTACTTTTATAATTAGAATCTTAGAGATCTATTTAAAGGCATTAAGTCATGCTTGTAGAACACACAATTCTCTTAATACAATTCAGATTTCAGATTTTCTCTACAATTAATTACTTTGTTCTTTTCTTCTACTTTGTTAATATCAACAAAGTTAGTTTTACTCGAGTATTCGAGGTTAGTTTTACATTAAGTGGTATCAGAGCAGGTTGATCTTACCTGTGTTTTTCATCTACCACCACCCATTTTACCCTTACAATCATCGCTGCCATCAATATCACCTAATTCCACTGCAGAGAAACCATGACAGGAAAGAATAGTGTTGGCGACCAAAATTCTGCAAATTATGTCACCAAAGAAGAACTTGCTATAGAATTTGCTAATTGGGCGAACAAGATTGAGTCTTCAAATCAAAAGCTTATGATGGATGTGCAACAACAAATAAAGAAGATTGCTGATTCCGTTGCAGCGCTTACAGTTCAATCTTTTGATAAGTCTTCGTCGTCATTTACATCAATTCCTAAAGTTTCCTCTTTCAACCCACAACCATCATCACCGATCAACACCACCACTTTTCCCCAACCGTTTGTTCCTGCAGTTGCTGAAGCTTTAAACAATGAATACCTACTCCAAACTCCATCAAAAACAACTTACCAACAATCAACCCAACCCACATCTTTTCCCAATATATACTCATCACCACTTCCGCACCAAACACTTCCATTATCTGTTCCACCCAAAAGTATCAACCCGTCACCAACCCATTACTATCAACACGAAATTGTTCCCCATACTTCCATGCCCATACCGAGAAGCACCCCACCACTTTCTTCACGTTTTCTTCCTGGTTATAGTTCTCCACAACGTTTTCCAGATTATGAACTAACAATGGATGATATGAATCTCGCTGATGGTGTGTATGGCCGCCCTCGTGATCCTGGTATACATGTTGAAAACAATTATGGCTACAATCAATACCAGCCTCATCAATTTGAATATAAGATGAAAGTTGATCTTCCCGTTTTTAATGGTCATCTTCATGTAGAAGATTTCTTGGATTGGCTATCTTCGGTTGAGAAATTCTTCGATTACATGAACATACCAGACGCCAAAAAGACTTCTCTTGTGGATTACAAACTGACTGGTAGTGCCAATGCTTGGTGGGATAGCGTTACCGAAGCTCGTCGAAAAGATGGAAAATTGCCTATTCGTGATTGGAACCAGATGAAAAAGTATTTGCGTAGGCGTTTCCTCCCTTCCAATGATGAGGTAATTCTATATGATCAACTTAGGAATTTGAAGCAAGGGAGTCGTTCGGTGTCAGAATATCTTGATGATTTCTATCGGCTTACTGCGCGCAATGGTATCAAAGAGACAGAACTCCAACAACTTAGTCGTTTTATTGGTGGACTACGCTTTGCTATTCAAGATAAAATGTCTGTCTACTATTCCATCCATGGATATTGCTATTGAGTTAGCTCAAAAAGCCGAACAATTTCTTGAAAAAGCAAATCGAATGTCGAGGCCCAATTTTCAACAAAGGGGGAACACTCAACCCAATTCTTCAACATCATCTCCACACCAAAATTCTTCGAACAATTCTTTTTCCACAACTAACCGTTACTCACAATCCACCAACCGCACAACTACGCAAAACCCTTCTACCCAACCAAACCAATCTGCCAACCCTTATGCTCACCCTAAGCGAGATTTTTGTTACCGCTGCAATCAACCAGGTCACTTCTCGAATAATTGCCCTAACTGTGATAATGTCAATCCTAAAGTCGGTCTGACTCACCATGATGATAATCCAGATCCAAATCAGCCTTTGGAAGACGTTGCTAAGGTGACTTTATGTAATACTGAATCTGTAGAGCATTTAAAGGGTAATTATGGTCTTGAACCAGCTTTGGATGATTTTAATGAAGATGATGACAATTGTTGCATTGTGCGCAAACTACTCCTTTCGAAGCAAGGTGATCCTTCTCAACGACACAAAATTTTCCGTTCTCAAGGCACAGTGAAAGGTAAACTTGTTAAGTTTATTATTGATGGGGGTTCTTGTGAGAATATCATCTCTAAAGCTGTTGTTGAGAAATTGGGTTTGCCATTATCTGCCCATCCAGATCCTTATTCTATTTCTTGGATTAAGGACGATCATACTACTATGGTGGTCTCTCAATGTCGCGTTCCGTTCTCAATTGGTTCTTATAGTGATGAAATTTTATGCGATGTTGTTGATATGAATGCTTCTCATATGCTACTAGGACGACCTTGGTTGTATGACCTTGATGTCAATTCTAAGGGTCGTGCTAATACTTATATTTTCTCCAAAAATGGTGTCAAATATGTGTTGACTCCAATGAAGTCTAACCAGCCTCCTCAAACACTTTCTCAAGAGAAACCTATTTTGTTACTGTCTACTGATGATGAGCATGATCTTAATGATTTAGATGTGATATATGCTCTTGCTACTCAAGGTGTTAGCTCCCATGTAGTTGATGTTCCAGCATCCATTACTTCTCTTTTGAATGAATTTTCTAGTATTCTCCCGACAGATTATCCAACCTCGTTACCACCAATGCGGAATATCCAACATCACATTGATTTAGTTCCAGGTGCTTCTTTGCCTAATCTTCCAGATTACAGGATGTCTCCAAAAAAACATGCTATTTTACATGAACAAGTCCAAGATCTTCTAGATAAAGGTCTCATTCGTGATTCCATGAGCCCTTGTGCAGTTCCAGCACTTTTGGTACAAAAAAAAGATGGTTCTTGGCGTATGTGCATTGATAGTCGAGCAATAAATAAAATCACAGTTCGTTATTATTTTCCCATACCTCATTTTGATGACATGCTCGATATGCTTTCGGGTTCCACAATTTTCTCCAAGATTGACTTAAAGAGCGGATACCATCAGATTCACATAAGACCAGGGGATGAATGGAAAACTGCGTTCAAAACTAAAGAAGGTCTATATGAATGGCTTGTTATGCCCTTCGGGTTATCCAATGCTCCAAGCACGTTCATGAGGTTGATGAATGAGGTGTTGAAGCCATTTTTAAGCAAGTTTGTGGTTGTTTACTTCGATGATATTCTTATATATAGCAAGTCAGAAAAAGAACATTTCCAACATCTGCGCGAAGTTTTTAACGCACTTCAAGGTAATTCACTCCAGATTCAATTAAAGAAGTGTACTTTCCTGCAGTCTAGTCTTCTTTTCTTGGGTTATGTTATCTCCGCAGATGGTATTCATGTGGACTAAACTAAGGTCAAAGCTATTCGCGAATGGCCTACTCCTCAAACCATCTCGGAAGTGCGTTCTTTTCATGGATTGGCTTCTTTTTATCGTCATTTTGTGCGTAGTTTTTCTACTATTGCTACTCCTCTTACTGAATGCTTGAAGCAAACTCGACTTGTTTGGACTTTGGAAGTTGAGAAAAGTTTTGCACTACTCATGGAGAAACTTTCTACAGCTCCTGTACTTGTCATGCCCGATTTCACAAAATTATTTGAAGTAGATTGTGATGCTTCCGCTCATGGCATTGGAACCGTGTTATCACAGGAAAGTAGGCCCATTGCTTATCATAGTGAAAAATTGAGCGAGTCCCGTCGCTTATGGACTACTTATGAACTTGAGTTTTATTCAGTCGTACAAGCTGTTCGGCATTGGAAACATTATTTGTTTCAAAGGCATTTTATTCTATATACCGATCATGAAGCTCTCAAATATCTTCAAAGCAATACTCATACTAATCGGATGCATGCTCGTTGGGTTGCAGAGCTTCAAAAGTTCACATTCTCTCTCAAACATAAATCTGGTGTTCAAAATAAAGTTGCTGATGCTTTAAGTCGGCGTGTTTCACTCCTTGTTACTGTTCGTGCTTCTATTGTTGCCTTTGATTATCTCAAGGATTTGTATCCAACGGATCATGATTTTTCTGAGATTTGGGAGAAATTACATAATAACACTGGAGGTACCTCTGATTTCTTATTACAAGATGGTTTTCTTTTTCGTGGAACTCGTCTTTGTATTCCACAAGGTTCTTTGAGAGAACATCTTCTCAAGGAGTTACATGTTGGTGGACTAGGTGGACATTTGGGTCAAGATAAAACTTTTGACTTGGTGGAATCTCGTTATTATTGGCCTTCTTTATAAAAAGATGTTAATGATTTTGTTAAAAAATGTTCTTATCAGTCAACAAGCCAAAGGACACTCTCAAAATACAGGTCTTTACACTCCTTTCCCAGTACCAGATGCACCTTGGATAGATATCTCTATGGACTTTGTTTTGGGACTACCCCGCACTCAACGTGGTGATGATTCAGTTTTTGTGGTTGTTGATAGATACTCGAAAATGGCTCATTTTATTCCATGTAAGAAGACACATGATGGGGTGTACATTGCTAATTTATTCTTTAGAGATGTTGTTCGTCTTCATGGTGTTCCTCAGTCTATCACTTCTGATCGGGATTCAAAGTTTTTGAGTCATTTTTGGCAAACTTTATGGCGTCGCTTGGATACTTCCTTGAAATTCACTAGTACCGCCCATCCATAAACTGACGGTCAAACAGAGGTTGTTAACCGCACTTTGGGAAATTTATTAAGAGCTCTTTCCGGTCCCAAACCCAAACAATGGGATCTTTGTCTTTCCCATGCTGAATTTGCTTATAATTCCTCAAAAAGTCGCACCACGGGATTTTCTCCTTTTAGGATTGTTTATGCTACGGTTCCTAAGCATACTCTTGATCTGGTAAGTCTTCCTCACGTTCCAGGGGTCAATACATTGGCGAATGAATTTCTTGAACAAGTTGCGGAAATTCATGATATAGCTACAAAGAATATTGAAGCTGCCAATGCAAAGTATAAAGCTTCCGCTAATGCACATCGACGTTTACAAACATTTGAAGTTGGTGACCTTGTTATGGTGCATTTACATAAAGAGCGTTTTCCTACTGGCACATATATCAAGCTGAAGATGAATAAGATTGGACCTTGCAAGATTTTACGCAAAATTAATGACAATGCCTATGTGGTTGACTTACCTGAAGGTTATAACATTTCTCCGACCTTTAATGTTGCAGACCTATATGCATTTCATGGGGATGATCCACACTTTCTAACAAGCCTCGAGGACGAGTCTTTTTCAACAAAGGGGGACTGATGCAGAGTTAATTACAGTTACATTAGGATTCTTTTTTTCTTTTTTTTATCTATTTAGTAATATTATTAGTATTAGGAATTCCTATTCCATAAGGATTGTTTTGTTAGGTTATTAGACTTAGTGTTTTAGGAATACAATTAGAACTAGGATTACTTCTATAATTAGAATCTTAGAGATCTATTTAAAGGCATTAAGCCATGCTTGTAGAACACACGATTCTCTTAATACAATTCAGATTTCAGATTTTCTCTACAATTAATTACTTTGTTCTTTTCTTCTACTTTGTTAATATCAACAAAGTTAGTTTTACTCGAGTATTCGAGGTTAGTTTTACATTACCGTGTACCCGCTTCATAAACTACCCATAATATCAAGTTACAGCCTCTGCAAAATCATCATGTAAAGAGATGTAGGACAGATTCGAAATTGAGAGATTACACAGTCAGAATTACATCTCAAATGATAGAGTTTACTTTGAGATAAATTTTCATATGTTTCATCATATGGGGAAATGTTGGCATTAATAGATCAGATCATTACATTTATCCGCGCAAACTATTTTTAGTTAGAACTCATAGTGATTTTGATGTAATATTATCGGCGGAAGCAAACAATAATAAGAACATCAATTAAATAAATGGTTTGAACACCCAAAAACTAGGGTTCTTCACAAAAACGAATTTAATGTCTCAAGACATAAACAAATCTTCAATCTAACCTCCTTAATAGGGTTTGCAATCCCCTATTTATAATAACCTAAACCTAATCCTAACTACACTAGAAAGCTAAGTAAATAGAAACTACTACTAGGGATGTTCTAATCCATATAGGATTCTGCAGGAACTATGAGGCATTTGCCTTGCACATGCTATCTTTATGCATATGCATCAAATCCCCCCAACTTGAAAAAAACTCGTCCTCGAGTTTGTGTACTAACATCCTCCAAAGTTCAAAATGACTCTTGTACATCAACCTCAACCTTACGTTGGTGCAGAAAATCCGGCCATGAATCTTCCCCAGATAGTTGCTCGCAGAAAGAATGATGGACATTAGTGTCATAGGTGCATCATTAGGACAACCCAGTTGATTGGAACAATATAGCCGCATGTCAAGAAATAAGAATTGAAGGTGTTTGTCCCTCCATGGAGAAAATCCATTCTCATCTTGGAATAGATAAGGATCAACATAACCACCAAACAAATTACCAATTACTTTTATGGGACGAAATTTGTGGGGATGATAAAAATCATCAATTTGTCGGTCGGAATCAATGGAATTCATCGATTCATGGGAGTGATGAGGGAAATTCCGAGAACGTTCATCCTCTTTACCATTGTCATGGGCAACAACCAGGTTTCTTTGCTTGGGCAACAAATAAAACTTCTTATTTATCTCCCTTGCAGATTTTTCAATCAAATCTTCTACTTGATCCACACATGCAACTTCTAACTCAAGAGACACAAAACTAGATGTATCATCACTATCATCACCAAAAACGGAAAAAAAATCAACAAGATTGTAACTTTGTAAACCACCAATTCGAGTAGGAGTGACGTATTTTTCTTCTTCAAAATGTTGAGTAAGAAATTAATCTCCGCTTCTTTGTCAAGTCGTTTCTCTTCTTCAACAAATTCTTCCTTAAAAGACGCAAATTGACTTTTTAATTTAGTAAAGCAATTTAAAAGTTCCTTCAAACCTTTTTGTATGCTTGGTGATGTCATGGAGGCATCATCCGGATAATGAGGCTGCTGCAGCAGTAAAATCTCCTGGTTGTCGCTATTAGAAACTTGTGATGGGTGAACAACTGAGGTGGATGTGTAGAGGTTTGACGGTGCAAGGGCTGCAACCAAACTCTTGTTAGCGGGGGCATCACCAAACTCAAATTCTGCACTAGTTTCATCATCAGAATATTCAATACACAAAGAATCATTATCATCTGAATAATTATCTTCATAATAACTTTCCCTTTTAGAAAACTCATCTTCTTCATAATCAATCATGGACTCATCGCTCTTAGAATCGATTTCAGATTCAATATAGTGTGGGTATTCTCCATATGGAGTAACCTTAGAATTGCGACTACGAATACCATCGTGATCATAAGTCTTTGGACGGTTTCCATTGGAATATTTAGCACCATAAGCAACATATTGTTGCTCAAAACCACATCGAGGAGGGTGTGTGTCCTGCTGGTGGTGGGAATAATATCCATCGTCATAATAACTATGACGTCGCATGCGTGAGGGGGAAGGGGAACGAGAGAAAGAGGGAGGTTCATACCTTCTGGAAAGAGGAAAGCGACGGCCAGGATCAAAGTTGGGAGCTTTATATTTAGAATCGGTATAGCGTTTCGATTCTTGTAAACTCCAAAGATCCGACGGCGGCGAAAATTCTCTTTGACCTCTTTTACGATAACACATCTTCAAATCACCAACATGAACGCGATTCTTATAAAAAAAATCAGGTTTTTATCTTCGAAACCCAGAAAAAATAAAAAACAAGCTCTTGATACTAATTTTGATGTAATATTATCGGCGAAAGCAAACAATAATAAGAACACCAATTAAATATAAATGGTTTGAACACCCAAAAACTAGGGTTCTTCACAAAAACGGATTTAATGTCTCAAGACATAAACAAATCTTCAATCTAACCTCCTTAATAGGGTTTGCAATCCCCTATTTATAATAACCTAAACCTAAACCTAATCCTAACTACACTAGAAAGCTAAGTAAATAGAAACTACTACTAGGGATGTTCTAATCCATATAGGATTCTGCAGGAACTATGAGGTATGTGCCTTGCACATGCTATCTTTATGCATATGCATCACATAGTGAATTATGACATGAGATGCTTGAATGAGGCTACATCCCTTGATGAGTGTGTTTAATATGAGGTGAACAAAAAAAATTAAGTACAAGATGTTGATCCAAGTTTTTTGTAAAGTTAGCAGGTGCTATACTTGGTGGTTTTGACAATATGGATCAAGAGTGTTTTTAAGCCTACCTTTGTTGCTTCAGGTACTGTGACTCTTGGTTTACTGAATTTGAAGATTTGGCCTCTGTGATTTCTAAAATTGCAATTTAGTCATCGTGTTATTTTGTTTTCCATAATCTTCTTTCCTATACATATGTTATACTATTTTTTTGTTTCACATTTTCTTTTGAAGAACACAAGACACTTGGGTATATATTGTTTTTCATTTATATAGGAACACAAGGTCATGTATTTTAAAATATTTGCATTTAGAAGGTTCAGAATTAGTTGGTGTAGCTCAGTTGGTTAGAGTGTGTTGCTTTTAAACCACAAGGTCGAAGGTTCAAGCCCTTCCTCCAGCATCTGTATTTGTTACAGTAGCTTTGATATTTAGCATAATGTTCATAATCAGCTAGAGCAGCTCATTTTGTCAGAATATATGGCTTTGTTTGATACTTTGTGCATACTATGTTTAACAAGGGGTGATGCTCTTGCTTTGTTTTGTGAACCACATGTAACTGTGTGGTGCATCATAACATATACATTCAAAACTATGCCATAGTTAGTCAAAAAAATAACCTTGTGCAAAAGAGGACGGTTTAACAAAGTTTTTGTCGTATTTATTATGATTATAAACATTGTGCAAAACGTTTTTCTGTATCCATAATTGCAGTTTTTAAAGATACTTCACTATATTCTTTGATTTTGCAATGTTTAGAGAACACCAGGGATGAAATCTATTGAAAGAGAGCTTGCTGACCACAGAAGAGTATAAAGGAAAGGAGCACGTTAGTTATAACAACTCGGATTTTTCTATCTATTTAAAATAGAGATTTAATAAATTTATTAGATTGAAAATTAAATTTGGGACACATGGATATAGCATTGATAAAAAAAAAACATGGATATCAAGAGATTCTACAAGATTAGTGATGCAAAGGGGTATATTGGTCATTTGATTTAGTGGAGGTGTTAATGTAATTTTGGCTAAGTGGGAAGAGAACATTGATGAGTGATGACGTGGAACTGTGGTGTGGAAAACTGATGAGCAGATGATACCACATGACGTTAGTGAATGTTGGTGATAATGATTAGGTTATTATATTTTGATGATTAAACAGTGGACTTTGGTTCATCTAGTTATTGGATTAGGAATGGGGTTAGATGATCTGACGGCTGTGAGCTACTCACAAACATTTTTCTTTAATTTTTCTCATCAGCCGAAAGTAATAGTAGACCAGAAGAGAATAAATGAGAAAGAGAAAAGTAAAAGAAGGAAGCAAAAGGAAAAAAAGATTGACTGTGCTGGTGGTTTTGCTTAAATGGCAGACACATGTTAGTTTGGGTTCGGTTTGCGAAACAGTGAGTGAAATTTCTCACCCATGTTTTGATCAGTGACGTATAATTTATTCAATTATTTTACTTATGGTTTAATTGTGTTTAATTGTGATCTAAACCATGACACCATTAGTTCTGATTAATTAAAATTTAATGCATATTATGTGACTGGTAGTTGTGAGTATAATATATAAGTATATATTATCGAGTTTTGGTATATTGCATCTTGTATACAGTATGATACATTCGAAATTTTGATTTCTTTGCATGAAATATTTACACGGAAGTTTTGTATCATGAGTATAAGGTTATTAAATGCCCAGTAAGGTCAGTAGATTTGGTGAAAGTTTTACGAATGGTTTATATAAATTAAATATATGATTAGGCACATTTAAATGTTATGACATTAGTAGTACTTAATGGAATTGTGTCGCGGTTCAGTAGATTTAGATAATTATATGAGACTTGTGTAGTCTATGTGAATGTAACGATATAATGCAGCATGACCTAAACGGTAATGATTAACTGTATAAATGCTTGTTGTGGGCTACTGAGAAAACACGAGTTCAATTAATGGTTGTGTGCCGAGTTTAATGGCTGTGTGCCGAGTTTAGTGGTTGTGTGCCAAGTGTATTGGTTGTGTGCCGAGTTTGGTGGTTATATGCCAAGGACACAAAACGCCAACGTAACTGTTGTGTGCTAATAAAACGAAATAAATGGCTAATAATAAATTCCCTAGTTGCCACACAATTCTGTTTTGGATCTGGATTCAGTTTTAAGTTGAGTATCTGTGTGATACGAAATGAGTATAAATTGTCTGTATGACATGAGTATTTTGGGTACTGTATGAGCCCAATGGATTTGATTATTTTGGGTACTGTGTGAGCCTATGCACCTTTCGCTCGGTGCCATTGTTATTTGCGCGCGGGTGTATAAGTTTCATCTTTTCTTTCTGTGTGATCGGAAGTGGTCGTGGGCTTATACAAGAAGGCATAGTAATGTTGTAGACATGCCAGTTGTGTATGTGTGGCTAGGGTGCAAACTAAATTAACTAACAGACATTGATAATTAACGAACAGACAGAACGTGACATCAAAACACAATCTCTTGAAGTGGTGCTAACGGTTACAACTCTGTAAGGGTTTGTTTGTCTTCTCGAGGATGATTGTCTGCTCAGTGGTTCTATGAAAGTTAATGGCTGATAGTTGTTCATTGATTGCGGATACTCTTATTGGTGGTGGTTTTATTTCATTGTTCATTATTACTTCAATTAATCTCCGTTGCAGGTGGTAGGTCACATTAACTTTTACTGTAGGGTTTGACCTACCAAAGTTATACTCGCAAGTGGTAAGTTGGTAAGTTGCTTTAAATTATATTAATTGTAATGCATGCGTAGTTAGTTTTAACTGTGGACCATTGATTGTTTTGGTGAGCTCTTCTTTCATGAAAGACACTCACACCAGCATATTCGAAATGCTGACTCTCGTTGTTTCTTTTGCAACTTGGGGTACGTCTCGGTCGGGCGTAGATGAGGAGCAGTGTTGGAGATAATGAGACTTGAGCGGGAGTTGAACTTTGGAAATAATGTAATTAATGTTTTTGAAGTTATGTATGATCCTTTGTAGTCTATTGCTTTGAATGATTTTGCCTGTCTGGGTCCCTGTGGGACCGACCCGTTCACGCTCTGGTTTTTGGTTTATGAATATTTGTTATTTATTTGACGAATATTCATTTATTTATCAAAAATCGAGGTGTGACATCAGTTCAGTGACCCACCTTCTAAACCTTACTACCTTACTATTAAATAGTTAAATTCTTCAAAATACTCAATAAAATTCTAAACTCATAACTTTCACTTGGCACTTCATTTCATTCTTTGCTTATGCTCTTGTTCTTGTTTGCGATGCCATCTACCGTAAATATTCAATATCTATGCGAGTCAGTAGTATGTCATGCTAAACTGTGTTTCCGGCCATTGGATGATATCCAGGCATTGTAGACTTCTTCATATGTAAGTAAGTCTTGTGAGATCCTTGAATTATTGGTATTACCAGTTTTCTCATTCGTGATTATTACTTTTTTGTTAACTGAATCCATTGCTAATAGAGTAATAGTGCAATTTGTGTTAATTTCATTAAGATTGTAGAAAGACACAAATTCTTTAGATATGAGGATCGTAAGTTTGCTGATATAGGAAATGTGGTAACTATGCAGTACGAAGGGTAAGATTCAGCTTTATCCTTTTTGTTTATAATGTTGATGAAATTCTTTTTTGGATCTTTTTTCTTTCCGTCGTAGCTGTTGGAGCTTTTTGCACAGGCATCTTTCACATATTGGATTGGGCAGACATCGTTAATGAACATATTATTCCAGAACCTGGAATTGTGAATGGCCTAAAGCTGAAGGTATACATAGATCATTGGTCATGGCCATGGTATTTTTCTTAGAAAAGTTATGAGCACGTCTTGGTTACGTATTGTTTAAGTTCACCTGTTTATTTGTGTTAATCTTTGAATATTGATAGGGTTTTCCTTGTTGTAGAAGTCTGCTTCTGCTTGCAGAAATGAGTTCTGCTGTTAACTTTGCCATTGGAGACTTACCGAATATCACTCAGACTTTCCAATCGGGTTCAGTGAGTTCTACTGTATTCATTCATACAACGCCTGATATACAATTGGTTATGGGAGGTGATGCCCTGGGTCAGCAATATAACACATTCAGTAAGTTCCATTCTGTATCT
The DNA here is from genome assembly GCA_023053565.1 of Aquilegia eximia. NCBI lineage: Eukaryota > Viridiplantae > Streptophyta > Magnoliopsida > Ranunculales > Ranunculaceae > Aquilegia > Aquilegia eximia. The sequence goes on from JALIGU010000001.1 coordinate 14,819,610, forward strand.
TATGGTTGAGTTGGTATCTCTATGTTAAATAACTTGCTAATGCATTACATGTCCTTACAACACATTTTAGAAAGAGGTCAGGGCAACATTTTTCACATCAAGATGATATCTGTAATTTTGTTTGGTGAAGGATGGGTATAACACATACATAGTCGATACTTTTTAGATTTGGAATTTACTGTTTGTTCAGTGTAAGCAATATAAAAACATGGATCTTAGTGTAATTTCCAAAATAAATACATTTGTATCACACGGAACGTTTATAACAGTAAACTGTGGCAGAAAGTACACCAGGAAAATATTGTGGAAGCAAATCTACTTGGTCTAATTCTATTGTCTCTTAAGTTAATTAGTTCTATGTCCACAAATGGTGGGAGATGATACCCATGACCATTCTACCGGTTCGCCAAGCACCAAATGTTAGATACTTTTTATGGTGATGTCTCGTAATAGAGTTTCAGAGAATAAAAATAGTTAAGATGAAAGATACACTTTCTATGTGTATTTTTATTGAATCGGTCATTACTTGGCCAATGAGCCCTTTGAGAATCTCTCTGTACTTCACACCTTTATGGTCTAGGGACTGCTTCTGAAATATGCAATTTATATTCTCTGGGGATTTTGGAACAGAATGGCAAGGAGGGTCAGTTCGAAATGTATTCGTCTACTATATTTATCAAAGAATGTCATGCTTTATTAGTCCTAATTCGATTTTTCTCTTTGCAGGTATTTTGATAATTATGGTAACATAGGGATATTATGTGGAATCATATCCTGCAAATACTGGCTTTATTTGCAATGGAGACACCTGTCACATTAGAAGCTGAGGAGGTATTACTAACCATCTGTTTAACTTGGTTCTTCTTACCACCTTCTATCCTTACAAAGAGATTAAATGATGGTATTTTATATTATATATGATATTTTATTTGTAGGGCAGAAATCAAAGACCAGTTCAGACATGTCCCTGGTACAAGAGAGTTTGGAACTGATTTAGATAAAGCTACTAAGGGCATCTCTAATGGTTCTTCAAATATATCATCAAATTCAAATTTGATGAAAAAGTGAAAAAAACTCCATCTAATGGACCATCAAAAGTTTTTCAAATTTGATATTTTAGCAAAAATCATCAAAAGTTCATCAAATTTGATGAAATTTTGATAAAAAGCTTAAGGTTTGATACTGGGTGAGGCGGGCAAGAGAAGACCGCTTCACTTAAAGCGGCTAATGAAGTGCCGCTTAAAGTGGCACTTCTAAGCCCGCTTTAACTAAGTGGCACTTGGACAGCCCCATTAACTAAGTGAAGCGGGTGTTAGGGGCCCGCTTTAGTGAAGCGGTCATCCATTAGCCGCTTTAACTAAGTGAAGTGGGTGTTGGGGGCCCGTTTTAGTGAAGCGGTCATCCATTAGCCGCTTTAGTTGATGAACCATTAGATGGAGCACATTTTCAAAGCAAAATTTTCATCAAACTATCATCAAATGTGTATACGTGGACCATCAAATTTGCCCAACCATTAGAGATGCCCTAATGAACTCGTGCACTGTGTACAACCTGACAAAGTTATATCTCACGATCAACAACAAGGTTCCAGGTCTTTGAATGAGTTGGATCACAGTGACCTTAATCTGCTAAAGCAAGGTGAAAAAGCGTTTGCTTTTGTTTAAACATGCTTTGGTTACTAAAATGAGTAAGCATTTTTTTTAGTATAAATGTTTTATATGTAAAAATTTATCAATGGAATGTACAAACGTAATGCCCACCTACCCGAACTTAATTTTTATTATCATATCTTAAGGTAGAGTTTGGTTTTGCCATTGATCTTGTTTGTTTTGAGAGGTTGTCTGAGCATACAAACAAGTCATGTTTCAACATAAAATTGAACTCTCTGTTCACTATTTTATTTTTTATTTTTCCTTTTAATCTCTGTAACCTTTTCTTTTTGGCCCTCTCTCTTTATCTCTCGCGGCTTAAACCTTATGTGATTGAATTGAAACCAAGAAACCATAAAACACAAACAAAGACTATAGGCATTGTTGTTGGTTCATCTGCATACCCCTGTTGACATAGATACTACTGCTACTGCACACATTTGCTTCACTCACTATTGTTGCTAACTTTCTACTGCTACGACATTGCAAACCTCTCTTGTAATCCTTGTATTGCTTCCCTGAGCTGCTGCTGCTACTGACCTGCAATGGCCTAATCACTCAATTGCCTGCCACAAGGGTACCCCATCTTAGAAGTAACTCACCAAAGTTGTGATGCATGAGAACCAATAAAATTAATGAGTAACCAGGGCAACACTAACCAATGAGTATACATAAACAGAAGATTGAATTGAAGCGTATAGTGACTGATCATTGTTTATAAAATTTGATGGTAATTTGGAGAACAAAAGCTACGTGATTAGAAACAAATTAAATGGCTGCCATAGCAACTTCTGTTCTACAACTTGGAATTTTTTGTTCAGAGATCTAGATGGTTGTGGTATATATGTTTCTACTAGTACAATTGACTATCTATTTTTGGCAACCTACAGTTGACTATCTATCAAATGATTAGGGACGGCTCGACCTGACCCTAGTTACATATGTTTCTAGTAGAATTGCTAACTAGTTTTTGTTTTTTTTCTTATTTCTCATTGTCAGGTATTCTTTTTGCGTGGATAATTTGGAACCAAGTAGTGATTTATTCGAAATTAATGGGATTGGGAACAATACAGAGTTGGAAGAAGTAGAGATGAGGGAGAATGCAGAGGAAAGTTTCAACTACGACATTATTCCTCCTGTAGCAAATAATCTAAAACCTCAGATGGGCCAAGATTTTTCTTCCCTAGATGATGTTTTAGAATTTTACAATGCTTATGCAAAAGAAGCAGGATTTAGCGTGCGAAAATGGTCTGAGAAAAAGAATGCAAATAAGGAGATAATAAGAAAAGAGTATGTTTGTTTTAAACAAGGGAAAGGTTCACTAATAGAGGATGCAGAAAAATCAAGGCGTCGAGGTTCATTAAGAGAGGGTTGTAAGGCAAAATTAGTTGTTGCCAAGTCGGGAAATGGTAAATTTGCAGTTACAATATTTGTTGAGGGCCACAACCACACATTGTCAACTCCAAGAAAAACTCATCTTTTAAGATCACATCGCGAAGTTTCGAGTGCCCAAAAATGCTTGTCTCAGCAATTTAGTATGGTGAATATACCAACACATCAGCAGTACAATTTTCTTGGAGTGCAGGCTGGAGGATTTGAAAATATTGGATGTATTCAAAAAGATTTGTACAATTACCAGAGAGATGTACGTAAAGAGTTGAAAGGGCATGATGCAGAAATGTTTCGTAAGTACTTGAAGTGAGAAGAAGAGAAGAATCCATCATTCACTTACACCATTGATGTAGATGATGAGCAAAGGATTTGTCGGGTTTTTTGGGCAGATACGACCTCTAGAAGAGATTATGCATTGTATGGCGATGTAGTTGTATTTGATACAACATATAACACCAATCGTTACAAATTGATTTTGGCACCTTTGATGGGAGTTAATAATCATGGCCAAACAATTATCTTTGGGTGTGCATTCTTAAGTGACGAAACCATTCATTCTTTTGTTTGGTTATTCAAACAATTTTTGCAAGCTATGCCAGGTGATGCTCCTAAAATGATTATTACAGATCAGGATCCGGCTATGACAAATGCAATTGCTCAGACTCTTCCAAAAACTTTTCACAGGTATTGCAGTTGGCATATATTGAACAAATTTTCTGAGAAGTTGGATGCTGTGAAATATAGTGTTTACTATAAAAAGTTTTACAATTGTATATGGCACTCAAAAAGTCAAGAAGAATTTGACTTGGTCTGGTTAGATCTTGTACAGAAAAGTGGTCTTCAAGACAACAAATGGCTAGAATCAATGTTTGAAATTCGTTTGAAGTGGGTGCCTGTATACACAAGTCATGTATTCTCAGCTGAAATGTCAAGCAGCCAAAGGGCTGAGAGTTCTCATTCATTCTTCAAGAAATATGTTCAAGAGGAAAATTCATTGTTGGATTTCATGGTTCAGTTTGATAGAGGACTTCAAAAACAGCGTCACGAAACATTGATCGCAGATAACAAAGATGTGATTGAGAAACCTAAATTAAAAATGTTCCACAATATTTTGGTGCAAATGGTTGATATTTACACGAACGAGATATTTTTCAAATTCCAAAGGGAACTGTTGGAGAGCTTCAATTACAAATTTCAGATTATCAGTGAGACATATACTCTTCGATTATATAAGACTCAAAGAAAAAATCTTGAGACAGATAAAGGGAGACAGGTTTCATATGAAAAGGATTTGGATCATGTTTCTTGCTCATGCAATAAATTTGAGAGCATGGGCATCCCATGTCGACATATTTTGGCATATTTGCACAAATATACAGATTTTGAGAAATTGCCGAGTGAGTACATTTTAAAGAGATGGAGTAAATCTACAAAATCCAAAACCGTCATAGATCATGGTGGTATGGAGATCGTTGATGACAGAACTTATTTCTTGGAACGAAGTAGATTAATTCAATGTTGTTTGGGTGTGGTAAATAAGGCCTTGACAAGTGAGGAAGCAAAACAAATTCTGATAGATGCCTTGAGTAGTGCTGAAGAGAAAATTAACTTACTCATTGCTTCTAGTGGAAGTGAAAAGAAAGATAATTACACTGTTGATTACAGTACAAGTGGGAAGAGAAAGAAAATGGTTGATTGTGTTACAGATGTTGAAATGACTGAACAAGCAAATTGTTACCGTGAACCAAATCAAGCAAGGGCAAAAGGATGCGGTAAAAGGTTTAAAGGTGGCAAAGAAAAGGCAACAGGAAGCGGAAAAAAATTCGAAGGAAGGCTATGTAAGGGATGTAATCAACGAGGAGTAGGACATGATATAAGAACTTGTCCGAAACTTGCAGGTGTTTCACTTTCACAACCGTGAAAGATTAAAGGTATATGTGCTTGATGAGTTTTTTATTATGATTTAATCCCATTTGATTAAGTTGCGATAATCCTTTATTTCTAATGGATCTTTAATGTAATTTTTTTTTTTTTTTGGCTCAGGTGCAAAGACATGACAAAACCTATGGATGTGGGTGGGAAAGAAAATGAAAAAATATTGAAGACTAATTGTGTTTAGTTTGTGTTCAGTTTTGAAATTTGCAGAGATTTGATTTCGAGAATTCTTTTGTTGTTCATGTCAAGACTTTAAGAAGGCTTTGCCATATTGTCCAATATTGTTTTCATCTGTTTCAGTTAATGAATGATCAGTTTAGTAACATTTCAAAGCATTTTCATTATCTCTTTAAATGAATAGCACATTTTATCCCATGTAGATGGATGGATTTCTTGATCAGGCAGTTGTGAAGGGAGAGCTTGAATGTAGGCCACTGCTGAACTACAATAGATTAATTGGGGACTGTAGCGATGTAGCCTGGAAGGTGTTATCTTACACAGCACTACAACAGTTTGGTGTATCTGGAAAGCTAGCTAGGAACAATATTATCTTCAATGGGGAGGAAATGGACATGGGCAGACTAGCAAAGTTCATTAAACTGACTGTCTTGGGTTTGGATGGAGGTGCCTAAAGATGGATAGAGTGAACTGGCAGCTTGCAACAGGGGCAGCATGGTAAGGTTTCTAAGATGGAGTGCATACTTGTCTGTAATTGTAAGGTCAAAGTTTGTATTTGTTTTTGTATCTTCGCAACCTGCTACAAATGCCTCAACAGCGTGTAATTGGTTTGTGATTTTGAGATTAATAAAAAGAAATTGGTTTGTAATCGCTGATTTAATGTGACCACCAGCAATTCCAAATAGTGCAGTAAACAAGGACAAAGATCATTCCACCAAAAGAGCAAGCAATACCCAGAACACCACCACAACTTCACAAGGATCTTTTTATCTTTGGTTACAAATGACAATAGCTATTATAATATTGAGGAAGAGAAGGGAATCTATAAACTTAGCTATTTAATCTCTATAAAAAAAATCCAACTATCCATTGATATGCTTTCAATTAATAACTGGCAATAAAGGATCTTAGTGGATTCGAACCACTATCTTATGAGATGTATCATCTAGAAGTTGCTCATACTCTCAAGTGCTCTACCATTTGAGCTAAAGATCCAATTAAATCATATACATAAACTAAACACACAGAAACAATGTTTTCTTACTCTACTCTGTTATACCATTATACAAGGTACTAGCAATAGAAAGGGGATGGACATACCTTTGGATAGAATCTGATTCACAGATGGTAAACTGTCTTGGTCTATTAAGAACAGATGGTAAAGGGTTGCTAGAAAGTTTATTTACCTGCAAATGTCTTCGAATTAAAGGGAAGCATTTTGTCAAGTATCTACTATACATCTTCTGCAACACAAAATAAACTCACACCCCAAAACTACTACATATCATCAATAGTTGCTACAAAGCCTCTCAAAACAAACAAGATCAATGGCAAAACCAAACTCTACCTTAAGATATGATAATAAAAATTAAAATAAAATTCAAAATACCTGTAAGTTGTAGATATAACTATACGGTCGAATCCTTAATGAAGAATCAGAGATTGCGATAAGAAAAGAACGACAGAACATACGAAACTGTTTAAGCTAGGTTAAAACTTGAGTCACAAAGGAGGAAGAGGAAGAGAAGAAGAAGAAGAAGAAGAAGAAGAGAGAGAGAGAGAGAATCAAATTACGTGAATGAGGTTTTCTTTGTTTTTGCGCGAAATAAGAAACTGGGTATCAACTGGGCTAAAAAAGACCCAATAGAGAAACCATATTTACGAAACAGAAATTGGAGAGCACGTGATTATACTAGGTCCGTATGCGGACGGTCCGCACCTGAGCCTCCCTATATATATATATATATATATATATATATATATATTGGCACAAAAGTCGACTTATATTAGACAGAATATTCTTAATACAGCGAGGAGTGGTCCTCCCCATGAGATCAGCAGCCAAACTCGGCTTGACGATATCAGGTGGAACACTATCCCAATAACAGAATGAACTAGAACTAGCCCCATATCGAGCTAGTATATCTGCTACATTGTTTCCTTCCCGATAGATCGAGATACATTGAAAATTTACAAAAGAACTTAAGAGCAACCTAATATCACTGAATAGTATATATATAATATAACTTATTTGTATTACAATTAGTGGTTTTTTCGTTGATTGGGTTATAGCTTCAAAGTATAGGTCCATACATACTGAACTATTTCCTAGGTTATGTAATAAGATGTATAATCTTGATTTATGACTTTATGTTTCAACATCAGTCGGTTATATCTTTTGTATAAATATCAAACTAGAAATATAAAAGATGAATGAGATATTGATAATAATTAGGTTAAACTTACAAAGAAGCCAATTCTCTCTCTATATATAGAGAGAAATCACATAGACTTTATATCTAAGCTATGTGGAACTAAACTACACACCTAAAACCTACAATACCCTTACTTCCAACAATCAATGATAGTGAATTTTTCTTAGTAAATTATATCATGTTACCTCATCTCACCAAACTACATTATCCATCTTCTTGCAATTTATTGAATGAAGATACACACCACTGGTGACTACGTGAATACTCAAAAGTCAAAACCGATAGGATCGGACTTATTGTATTGGTTTCCCTTATAATAATAGATACATTGAAACTTCTCAATTAGTTAAAGGTGATCTTTCGTAATTTCTTTGATCTATTAGTTTAATTTATATGCTCAATTAACTTTTTCTTTATTGTTAGGACTCAAAATTCTTGCAACCTCAAACCTCATGCATGTACATCTCTCATGTATAGTTTTGGGCCTGACAATGGAGATAACTTAGTAGCGCAAAAAACGTTTAAAAATTGAAAGATGGGTTTATGGATGAATTTGTTTATAATTGAAATGTATCACCCTACGTAGTAATCTTTTGTGTTGCACTATTCTTTTCTGGTTATTGGACCTGATGATGCACAAAACAAATGTATGTTACTCAGGGTTGTATTAATTTCTTATTTTCTTACAACATTAATAAAATTTTTATTTATCAAGAGAAAAAATGTGCATATATTTTGAACAGATTAGGCCTCTAGAGTTTGATAACGTAGCATCCACGATATTTATGATGATTAAGACAGAGGGAAGGATATGAATGCAAACCAAATCAAGCCAATAATGAAAAATCTTTGTAAGACACCAAATAACGCCAATAATGAAAAATCTTAGTCATCCGAAAAATGTTGAAAATATAATGGTACGCAAATAGAAGATGTTAAGGAAGGGCCTACTTTTAACAACAAATAGAACCAACAATTATGGCATATGGTCGTAACAACTCGCAAACGAATTCCTTAAAGATGTAGAAGAAGGGAGGGTCACACAATTGAGAGGGAATGCAGTAACTGCCCACTTAATAATTGAAAATCAATGCCAAGTAAAATTAAAGGTATTATTCTTCATACCATCTACATTTGAATTACAAGAATTCTGAGCACCTCAAGAAATACATTTTTGTTTTCCTTATTTAATTTTGGTTAGTTGATATGAAGGCTCATGCAAATGTTTTTGTTGTTTTGTAATTTACCTCAGGTTTGTAGAATCGCAGATGATACCGATAATGTTGTAGTTGTGGTCCACCGTCGCATAGAAGGTGGGTTCTCTAGGATTGAGGAAGTATAATAAGATGATTTTATCTGTCCACACTTCACACTTTTTTATTTATGGATTAATTTATATCTCCAACGTTTGGTTTCCGATGAAAAAACAACAGATGATATTGGTAAATAATAATATTGCTTCTTTGATAATATAAATATGCCCCTCATATAAAGTGGGTACCATAATTTTTTCCGTCAATTTGGTTTGATGCAACATATTTTGAGTTGTATTATACTTCTAAGAGATTTTTGGACATACCCCCCATTTGAAAGTCGAAATTTGAGATAACCCCCCCCCCCCCCCCCCCCCCCCCACCCATTTGAAAAAACAATTTGAGATACCCCCAATTCAAGATGCAGTGTTATCTTAGCTGTCCATCATAAAACTCACCTACGGGTGTAAAGCACTTCTGTCTTGAAATGGGGGTATCTCAAAAAAAAATTCAAATGGGGGTATCTCACATTTCGACTTTTAAATGGGGGGTTATGTCCAAAAATCTCTACTTCTAATTTCAAACTTATTTATACACAGTGGCCAATTAGAATGATAAAGGAAACACCGTAATATATGACCATTTATGTTCCACCAGTTTTAAAAGAAATAAGGATTTTTAATACTATGAAACAAGAGTGTTATGTAAGGAAAAGAAAAGAAGTTATTTTGTGTATTGAATTCCCACCAATGTAAATGGATACTGATAGCATGCGCCAAGAAATAATGAAAAATTGTATAAAAAATATAGAATGTGCCTGGACTTTATTTTGGTTGATGATCCAGCATTTACATTTAAGATTATTTTGAGACATTACTTAAGCTTAAATTCACATAGCTATGTTGTTTTTATTGGGAAGGAGAAGGTATGCTTGGGAAGAGAATCAATTCAAACTGGACAAACTCAAGCTGTTGAACAGGTTTCTTTCCCTTTCAAATTGGTGTGGCAAACGGACTGCGTCCACCTACTAGTATAAATTAAAGCATTGAAGATGCTCTTAGCACAATTTTGAAACCGGCACGAAGTGGTTTGACATCAATTTTGTGACAAAGTGTCTTTGGTTATCTCGCCTTGAATTCATTGTTAGGAAAACCAAGATGTACGCATGGTCGTCTCGTGTCCTTGTGTCTCTTAGGTCTGTCTAGGGAAAGTTATTGGGTTCTGGACGTACGTACCGAGTTAGGACGTACGTACGTTCACTGAAGCAGCGAACTTCTTTTGGTCAGGACGTACGTACTCAGTTAGGACGTTCGTACGTCCAGGTAGTCAGCAGACGTGTTTTCGTATGGAGACGTACGTACCGGTTTAGAGCGTTCGTACGTCATGTTAGGCAGCAGGCTTATTTTTGTGTGGCGACGTTCGAACGTCATATCGACGTACGAACGTCCAAAGTCGGTTTGCACAGTTTCGGCCCATTTTCCTAGGTTTTCAACCCTAAGTATAAATAGGGTTTCTCTTCTACTGAACAAGACAGTTCTTTGGCCGTCCATCCTTCTTCTTGTTCATGTGTTTTGGTTAGGTTTTTGATATTAAACTTGTTTGTGGCTATTGAACTCAATTCCCTTTCTTCCCCCTTTTCCCAATTCATATCTTTGTGATCTTCAAGAGTTATTGTGAATTCGGCTTCGAGTCTTCTTGTGTGTTCATCAAGAAGTCGAGTGTCTTGTGCGTACATCAAGGTGCTCTGGTGAAGTCAAGGTGTTAGAGATAACCAGGAGTATCAACTCGCAGTGAGTGCAGGTAGTTGATAGGTTTGTACATCTCTTTTCATCTAGTGGATTATTTTGTTGTCGCGAGGACAACCGTGGACGTTTCCCTGTTTGGGTTTTACCACGTTAAAAATCTCTGTGTGTTATTTACTTTCTGCGTATTGTTTGTTTGCTTGTTTGAATTCACATTTGTTATACTAGCACTATTTGTAGTTTCTCAATTGGTATCAGTCGCTGGGGGCTGGTTAAGGAGCGTAAAGGCTCACGCTAACGATCAATAGTGCTTTATGGAATCTCACAAGTCTGCTACTTCAAGTCTTCCTCCACAATTCAGTGGAAAGGACTTTGGTCATTGGAAAGTACGTATGCGAGCTTATCTCCAAGCATTAGGAGAAGAAGTCTGGCTTTCTGTTGTCACAGGGTGGAAAGAACCTCTGACTACTACAGGTACTGATGATACTGCTGTTACATCACTGACGCCACGTGAAAAGTGGACGCCTGAACAGAAGTTGTTGGCAAATTATAACAACAAGGCACTCAATGCTATTTTCATGGCATTAAATGCTAGTGAGTTTCGTAGGGTGCAGGGCTGTGAAGAGGCTAAAGATGCATGGAACAGGCTTATCTGTACACATGAAGGTGACGAAACAGTCAAAGAAAGTAAGCTGGAACTGTTAACATCTCAGTTTGAGAATCTACGGATGGATAATTCTGAGACCTTTGATGATTTCTTTATTCGTCTCCAAGACATCATCAACTGCAGTGCGGCTATTGGTCATGCATATACTGACACACAGGTGGTACGTAAGATATTGCGTGCTTTGCCTCCTCGGTTTCGTTCACGTAAGGATGCCATCACTGAGAGCAATGTGATTAAGAACATGTCCATCGAGACACTTGCTGGGAAACTAAGGACATGTGAGATGGAACAGGCTTTGGAAGAACCTTTGAAGAACAAATCTGTAGCATTCAAAGCTACATCGTCTAAAGAACTTTCCACAGGACCTTCTGATGATGAAGAACAGGATGTGGATGATAACTATGTGTTCCTGTCACGTAGCTTTCAGAAGATTCTGAAATATCAACAGAATCGAGATCCTCGAAAGCGATTTCCTGATTCCTCAAATGCTCCTAGAAGTCGTGGTTTTGAGCGGTTCTCTGTGGATGGGAGAAGAGCTCGAGTTGATCGTAAATATGTCCAATGTTACAAGTGTCGTGATTATGGACACTTTGCAAATGAATGTGATAAGAAGGTCGATCGTAAACCTGGTGATAATTCCAAAGCGAATCTCACAGTAACATGGGATGATTCAGATGATGATGATGATGGGAATCTCTCAAATGTTGTCTCAAATTATGTGGTCTTCAGTGCATCCCTGGATGAACATCCAGGAGGTATTGTATCCTCTTCTACTGATATTAATGTTTCTGATTCTGGTGTTCATGCTACTACTAGTGAATTATGTGACATGTATAAGTTTTCTATGCAACAAGTAAAGTTGCTTGAAAAAACTAACACCGTCTTGCAGGATCAGGTAGAGAGTCTTGGACAGGATATATGCAACCTTACAGGTGATTCCAACATGTTGAAGGAAGAATTTGTGAAGGAAAAGGAGGATTTCCAAGTGCGTATTGTCACTCTGGAAAAACTGAATAATGATCTTGAAACACGGTATCGATCCCTTGTACTGGAGCATGAGAGAGTAAAGGCTGAGTTGTTTGCTGCTAACAAACAATTGGTTGGGTTTGGTAAAGCAAGTGCTAATCTAAACTCTCTGTTGGGAATCGGTAAATCCCATTCAGATAAATCTGGTTTAGGTTATGACACCTCTGTTCCCCTTGCTACTGCTAGCACTTCCCGCACTACCTTTGTGCGACCAACAAGTGTCGCTATTCCTGCTCCTGTGCAGGTGCCTAGTGTGGTATCACCACCCAAGGTTACTCATGTGAAGCAAGTTCGGAAAAAGAACTCTAGACACAAAGGCTTTAAATGTCTAACATGTGGTCGCATGGGTCACACTTCTGCCTTTTGTTGGAATAATTTGTATCCTGCTCATCATCCTTCTTTTGCAGGTAACTCATATTGGAACAAGTCTTCCACCTTCTCCATGCAGGCTCCATACATGTGGAATGGCTATGCTCCGTGGGGTTTACCCAGAACTTCTCCTTATGGAAATCGTCCTCAAGCAACACCCATGCCTACTCCACCACCACATTTCTGGGATAGGAGTATGGATGCATCCAGGAAAATGGTGTCTCACATGGCTCGCTTGGTTGAACCATTGGCTCCATCATGGTATCTTGACAGCGGTTGTTCGCGTCATATGACAGGTGATAAGACTCTGATTGATAACCTGACTCTTGGTTATGGAGGTAAGGTTAGGTTTGGTAATGGTAAATTGCTTCCGGTTGAAGGTAAAGGTAACTTTTCTGAGGTTGAATCGCTCAATAATCATGAGCTTCTTTTTGTTAAGGGTCTTAGGTCAAATCTATTGAGTATTAGTCAGTTATGTGATGCTAAATTTAAGGTTGTGTTTGAGGATAATAGGTGTGATGTTTTTTATTCCAATCATATCTTGGTGTTATCTGGTAGTCACTCATCTGATAACTGCTTCATTGTCACTACACCTCTTCCGCTTTCATATACCTAATGTGGTCATTGGAACTGTCTGTGTTTAGGATGTCTTAGGTTTGGTCATTTATTGTTGTTGTTGGTATTGAGGACATACTACACTCTCTATTGTGTGGATTTCATTTTACAGATGTTTCTAGTTTGGCGTTCTCAACTGTCTTTGTGTCATGCATAGTTGTAGGGTTACATTATACTCTCTTCGTATTGGTAGTTTCTTGCATGATGCATTTCAATGTGGTTGGCTTGACATTTTCAATACATGTATACCTCCAGTCTTCCATGGTTGTTTCTTTCATGATCGTTGTTTTTATTTTCTTTATTCTCTCACCTCTTGTAAGTGGTCAATGACTCACAAAATCCCCAGCCATTTGAATGTCTTGAGAGCATACTCATTTGGCTAAGAACCCGTTGGGGCTGTGAGGGTCATGCTCTGACGGATGCACTCAAGAGATGTTAGTTCTTGTGTTGCACGTTATCATGGTATTGCACTTCTTGAGTGTGTTTTTGCCGAAAAGATGTAGGCTACACCCTACCCTCGTGTTCTGGTAAAAGATGGAGATATTTCATACTCCCACACGGGAATGGCATCTGTTTCAATGGTTTACAATAAAAAAAAAAAAAAAAAAAAAAAAAAAAAATGAATAGTGGCTTTCGCATTTGTCTAGTTGAAGGACAAGAAGAAAAACAATAGTGTGTGTTTTTGGGCTAGTTGCAAGTGACCTTCAATATTCTCTATGATCATGTCTTTAGTTTGTTTTTCGGAGGTTGGTATTGGTCTATCAGGTTCTTCTACATACTTGCATCATTCTAGTAACTACCATGTCATGGTGTATGATGTCGTTCTTCGATTTTGCATTCTCTTGTGGTTGAGGTTTGTTTAAACTATATTCGGTTGTAATTGGAATTCGTATGATACGTAGAAGTGCTTTCTTGTGATGTCTCTCAATTTTTGTTTTTGGGGTTGTGTGGTTTATTATCTAGCTGTTAGGTTGGTTCTATTTTTTTTACAAAAAAAAAAAAAAAAAAAAAAAAAAAAAAAGGGGGTCGTACGAACGTTTTGATGACGTCCGAACGTTGAGGTGGGCAGATCTATTTACAACGTACGAACGTGTTTATAGCGTACGAACGTAGGGTCTGGCAGATGTTTTTTTTTCTTTTGTCCCGACGTACGAACGTCTGTAGGACGTACGAACGTCCCTGATACAGTCCGGCCCATTTGCTGTTTAAATTCAAATTTTGTTTTAAACCATAGGCCAACTGTTATATAAATCGTGTTCCCTCTTCTTTGGCACACTACAAGCAGTTACCATATTGTTTTTCATTGCTCATATTAGGAAATCTTCTTCTACTCTTCCCTTTCCTTGCATTTGTTTTTCGTTCCCTTGTCACCATTTTGTTCCAGTGTGTTTGTCGGCTAAGTTGTTGGGTATCCTCATTCACTATCACTTGTAAGTTTTTTTTTTTTTTTTCTTGTGTTCTTTCCCTCTTCTCTACTGTAATGATTTGTTGGTTATTTGACTTACTTTATAGTTTTGTTACTTAAGGTTGTTTGATTACATTTTATCGTCATGGAACTCGGTGTTTCGACACTCGATTCGCCTTGCTTTTGGTTGTGAACGACCTTGAGGATTATTTCTCTCTTCTCTCTTGTTATTCATGTTTCTTGTCTTGTGTTTGGATGCTTGCCATTGCTACATTGTTGTCAATAGCATATATCACGTTTCTGCACATCAAGTGTTTGTTGAAATGCCTCAATGACTTTTTATTGGTTTTTCTGTCCATTCTCTTACATTTTTGTTTTGTGCTTGTGTAGGAAATGGCTTCAAAGCGTGCACGCACCTCCACGGCATCCGCATCTAAGGGTGCATCTTCTTCTCGCGCTCCGAGGGGTCGTGGTTCCAATTCGGGTTTGTCATCTCATCCTTCATCCCTTGGCGCTCATCCTCGAGCCAAGGCCATTGTTCCCGAGCGTTTCTTCGACTTGGGAGACATTGCTGCCACCCCTCTAGGGGCTTCTCAACTAGGCAATATCGCATTGTTCTTTGAGACTCGGAATTGGCTAAGGGTGGCTCAACCAATCACCAAGTACTCGGTTGAGCATACGATAGCATTCTATGAGACGAAGAATCCTTCGCAGAATCGCTCGAGTTTTTCGGTCCTCATTGATGGTCGGAGATACACTATTTCTCCGAAGGTGATTCGTGAGGCATTGGGTATTGACGATGATTTTCTTCCTGAAGGTGCTGTTCATGTTCGATGGCCTATTCCGGATGAGATTCAGATTGACCTTGTCGATCAAGTTCAGCGGATGTTCATCGATGGGGTCACGGAGAGATATCATGCAAAGTTCTACAGCGCCATCCTTGTCCACATGGTTGCTCACTCCAACATCTACCCCACCAAGGGCAACAAGATAATAATGACCGACGACATGGTCAAATTGGTGGTTTGTATGTCGGTGCACCATATTAGTCTTTCTGAGGTCATCTACAATCGGATGCTTCAAATTGATGCAGCTAAGGGTACTCTTCCTTTCCCTAGCTTTATTATGACAATTCTCAGGCACTTGGGTTTTCAGGGACAGTACACGGAGGTGAGCCCTCCAAGGTTCGTTGGCCATGACTGGGTCAATGCCATTAAGAAAGGCTGTCAGTCTCGGAAGGTTGCCTTTGAGTCTGTGGGTGCGCGCTTGACGCATCATCTTATTTGGGGAGGCCGGGCGCTTGTTCGCGATGATGATTTTAATCGGGCTTTGACCTCTGGACGCCCCATCCCAGCCTCTGCTAGGGGAAATTGGGCTGTTGCAGCCATTGATGCTCGGGTTTCCTCTCTCCGCCGTCATCAGGACCATATGGATGCTCGGTTGGATCGTTTCGGGGTCATTCTCTCTCGTCATGATGTCATGATCAGTGATATTCATGCGATGAATGTTGCTCAGATGCGGCATCTACAGCTGGACTTCACTCCCACAGACTTGCCTCCGTTTCCGGAAGAGGTGCCTCCTGTTCCTGGTGAGAGTGATGGAGATGACTCAGAGAGTGAGGACGAGGGTGATGGTGAACCGAGTGATGGTGCCTCGGAATCCGAGTAGTTGGTTTTCTGGTTTCCTCTTCCCATTTTTGTATTTAACTGCTATATTGGTTTGTTTCTATTTTTTTATTGTACATGTTCTTGGATATTGCTATTTTCATGTTAGTTCAAGTTGGTTTCCTTGTTTTGCAGTAAATTTTTCTGAGGTAATGGACCTTCCTCTTTGGGCCCATGATATGTTTACTCCTATTTTTCTTATAAATAGGGAGTCCTTTTTCTCCTTCACTCCTATTGTATTCTATTATCTCTTGCTAGTTCTCTCTTTCTTCAGATTCCTCTATGGCAGAATATGAACTTCATGGAATTTTTGTTCCGACTGTTGGTTATGTGTCGTTCATGGTGATGGAGTACAAAAACAATGCCAAGGTTTGTCGTTTATGTCGTGTTCCTCATGGATATGACTATATTCATCGACCTTTTCTTAATCCTTGTTTGGTTCGTGTCAATCATTGGGAGAGATTACCGACACATCTTCAAAATCATATCTTGGAGTTGGTTGGTTATCCGAAGGTTCCGGGACTTGCTGCTCCACTTACTGACTGTGGTTTGGACAGCAGAATTGAGGAGTTGTTTTGTACGAGTGAATGGATGGAGGATTATGATGATCATGTGATTGCTCGGTGGAATAGACCTTCGGCTCGTGCGGAAGCTTACTTCTCCAAGCTTCCTCTAGGTCATTGGGAAAGGTTTTTCGAATTCGTTAATTCGAGTCTTCTATTTTTGTCGTTTTTTGGCTTTTCTGCTTATGGATTTCTCTGTTTGGTTATTAGTTGACTTTCTGAACTTTTAACAAGTTGGGTTCGTTTTATATTCTATATGTTGTGTATGCTTTGTTTGGTTTTTGATTTCTTTTTCTTGGTTAATTGTTTATTTTGTTCACTTGTTGTGACAAAAAGGGGGAGATTTATGACTCTAATTACTAACAATCGTCTTCCTGTTGTTAGGTTATTTTTGGGTCATGTTTCAGGTATGCTATATGTATGGGGGAGTTGCTCATGAAGTTTGGAGCTCATGAAGTATGGGGGAGTTGCTCGAAGGAACTTTTGTTGAATCCTTGATTGCTTCCGTTCGATCTCTGATGGTTAAAACATCTTCCTAAAGTTGGATAACAAGAATTGGTGACTTGTTATGTGTTTCTATTTTGAGAGTTTTTGTAGGCATGTTTTATAAATGCCATGGTTTGGGATTGTAAGCACGTTTTATAAGTGCTATTAGAGTCATAGGTTTTTGTCACAAAATCAATGTCAAAGGGGGAGATTGAAACCGGCACGAAGTGGTTTGACATCAATTTTGTGACAAAGTGTCTTTGGTTATCTCGCCTTGAATTCATTGTTAGGAAAACCAAGATGTACGCATGGTCGTCTCGTGTCCTTGTGTCTCTTAGGTCTGTCTAGGGAAAGTTATTGGGTTCTGGACGTACGTACCGAGTTAGGACGTACGTACGTTCACTGAAGCAGCGAACTTCTTTTGGTCAGGACGTACGTACTCAGTTAGGACGTTCGTACGTCCAGGTAGTCAGCAGACGTGTTTTCGTATGGAGACGTACGTACCGGTTTAGAGCGTTCGTACGTCATGTTAGGCAGCAGGCTTATTTTTGTGTGGCGACGTTCGAACGTCATATCGACGTACGAACGTCCAAAGTCGGTTTGCACAGTTTCGGCCCATTTTCCTAGGTTTTCAACCCTAAGTATAAATAGGGTTTCTCTTCTACTGAACAAGACAGTTCTTTGGCCGTCCATCCTTCTTCTTGTTCATGTGTTTTGGTTAGGTTTTTGATATTAAACTTGTTTGTGGCTATTGAACTCAATTCCCTTTCTTCCCCCTTTTCCCAATTCATATCTTTGTGATCTTCAAGAGTTATTGTGAATTCGGCTTCGAGTCTTCTTGTGTATTCATCAAGAAGTCGAGTGTCTTGTGCGTACATCAAGGTGCTCTGGTGAAGTCAAGGTGTTAGAGATAACCAGGAGTATCAACTCGCAGTGAGTGCAGGTAGTTGATAGGTTTGTACATCTCTTTTCATCTAGTGGATTATTTTGTTGTCGCGAGGACAACCGTGGACGTTTCCCTGTTTGGGTTTTACCACGTTAAAAATCTCTGTGTGTTATTTACTTTCTGCGTATTGTTTGTTTGCTTGTTTGAATTCACATTTGTTATACTAGCACTATTTGTAGTTTCTCAAATTTTATGCATTTTGTACTTGTCACCGTACACATCGCAAAAGACAAATAGCATCAAGTAAGAGTTGGGGGAGGAGATCCTCGTGGGGATAATATAAAAAGGGAAGGTATATTAGGTAGGTGAAATGAAAACAGTAGTTTAACTTGGAACTTTTTCATATACCAAAGCATGGAGTTTGCTTGGATTTTTTTGATATTAAGCTTTTGTTTTTCAGTAGTTCTACCTTTTCAAATCCTCTTGAAAGAGAGCAGAAAAGTTTCCAAGAAATTGCCACCTAGACCTCGGGGATGGCCAGTGGTAGGCAATTTATTCGACCTAGGAGAAATTCAGACCACTCGACCTGGGAAAAAAATACGGTCCTGTTATGTGGTTACAGTTAGGTGCGATGAAAACTGTCATTATAGAGTCAACAGAAGCAGCTAAGGAGATGTTCAAGAACAACGACCTGACTTACTCTGGCCGCACTATCACTGAGGCTATGAGAGCTTGTAGCTTCAATCAAGGAGCTATGTCCGTAGCCCAATATGGACCATATCGTGCCATGAAACGCCTCTGCATTACAGAACTAGCAACCAACGAACTGGTCAATGAAACGGCAGCCTTGAGGAGAAACTGCATTGACAGAATGATCCATTGGATAGAAGAGGAAGCAACCCATAAGCATGAAGTGTGTGTACCACACTTTGTCTTCCTCATGACTTTCAAGTTGCTTGGAAACCTCATGTTATTACGTGATCTAATGGATCCACAATCAAAGGAAGCTTCTGAATTCTTTAACGCAGTTGATGGATTAATGCAAGTGGGAGGACAACCAAATGTCGCGGACTTCTTTCCATTATTGAAATGGTTTGATCCTCAGGGTATACGCAAGAAGATGGATAGACATCTTGGAAAAGCTAAGCAGATTGTTGCTGGCTACGTAAAGGAATGAATTGAAGGCCAAAATTCAGGGGAGCAGAAGAACCGAAAGGACTTCCTGGACGCTTTGCTAGAATATGAATGTGAAGAAAAAGTTGAGCCTACTAAGATATCAGAAAAAGACCTGGTTATTATGATAATGGTAAACTTAAAGTTGCAAGTCATTACTCAAAATCTTTGCGTTCTCTTTACATATCACTAATTGCCTGTATGTTACGTTGTAGAAAATATTTATAGCCAGAACTGAAACAACGAGCAGTACAATAGAATGGGCAATAACAATGCTGCTCCATAATTCTACAACAATGAGCAAGTTGAAGAAAGAGCTAGAAGACGTTGTCGGTTATAGAAGGATGGAAGAGAGTGATATTGATGAAGAGCTTCATTATTTACAAGCAGTGGTGAAAGAAACTCTAAGATTACATCCACCAATCCCCCTCATCGTTCCTCGCAAGGCAGTAAAAGACAATGAGTTTATGGGCTATCACATACACAAGGGCACACAAGTGCTTGTTAATGCATGGACAACTGGAAGAGACCCGGATCGTTGGGATGATCCCTTGTCCTTTAAGCCAGAAAGGTTCTTAGGCTCTGATATTGATTATCGTGGACAACATTTTGAGTTAATTCCATTTGGAGCTGGGAGACGGATATGTGCGGGTATTCCATTAGCTCACCGGGTACTTCACCTTGCTCTTGGTTCACTTCTCCACATTTTCAAGTGGGACCTCGACAACTCTGTAACCCCAGGTACAATAGACATGAAGGAAAGGATGGGGATCACATTGCGGAAGAAAATCCCGCTGAAAGCAATACCTACAAAACAAGTGTAGATATACGTCGAATTCAACGGAAGAAACCATATTTTATTTACATATGCAATTACTCGTTTTAATAGTCTATTTCTATGATCGATTTTCAGTGATTGCATTCTCACAATTGTTACTGAAACCGGCACTCGGTTGTTTGACATTAATTTTGTGACATTGGATGTCCATGGTTATCTCGCCTTGAGTTCATTGTTAGGAAAACCTCGTTGTATGCGCGTCATCCCGAGTCTTTGTCTTCGCGTCAAGTGTATCAAAAGTCTGTTTTTGGGTTTAGGACGTACGTACCTAGTTAGGGCGTACGTACGTCATGTTAGGCAGTAAACATGTTTTGGTCAGGACGTACGTACCTAGTTAGGGCTTTCGTACGTCCAAGTAGGCAGCGAACTATTTACGTCTCAGGACGTACGTACGATGTTTCGACGTACGTACGTCCAATATGAAATCTGTCAATTTCGGCCCATTTTCTCTTGTTTTAAACCCTAACTATATATAGGGTTTTCTACCAAAGAACAAACTAGTTCTTTGGCCGTCCAATTCTTCTCTAGTCTTAGAGTTTGTTTAGGTTTGAGTTTTAGGTTGTTTTGGTGATTGAACTCATCTTCTTCTTCCCCATTCATCTTCTTCTTCCTTCTTCCCATTCATCTTCTTCTTCCTTATTGAATAGTGATTTAGCTTCGAGTCTTCTTGTGTGTTCATCAAGAAGTCGAGTATCCTTGTGTGTTCATCAAGGAACTCTGGTGTAAGCTTGTTACATAGATCGGCTACGAGTCTTCTTGTGTGTTCATCAAGAAGTCGAGTGTCTTGTGCGTACATCAAGGTGCTCCGGTGAAGTCAAGGTGTTAGAGATAACCAGTAGTGTCAACTCGCAGTGATTGCAGGTAGTTGATAGGTTTGTACATCTTTTTTCATCTAGTGGATTTATTTGTTGTCGCAAGGACAACCGTGGACGTTTCCCATATTGGGTTTTACCACATTAAAAATATCGTGTCTTCTTTATTTGTTTATTGCTTTATTGTTTGCTTTACTATTGTTATATTGCACATATATTGGGTTCTCAATTGGTATCAGTCGCAGGGCGCTTGTTAAGGAGCGTAAAGGCTCACGCGTAGATCCTTAGTGCAATTTTAATGGACTCTGATAAATTTGGAACACTAATTTGTCCTCCTAAATTTGATGGAACTAATTTTCCCTATTGGAAAGTTCGTATGGCTGCGTATTTGCAGGCTATGAGTGAGGATGTGTGGATCGCTGTGGAAGATGGTTGGTCACCACCGAGAGTTACTACAGGTAGTACAGATGAGGTTGTTACAAGTGTTAAGCCACGAAACACATGGAGTGTGGAAGACAAAGTTGCTTCTACTAACAACCAAAGAGGGCTTAATGCTATATTTATGGCTTTGGATGCTAGTGAATTTCGGAGAGTTCATGGTTGTATAACATCCAAAGAGGCTTGGGATAGGTTGGTAAGAACTCATGAGGGTGACATTGCTGTCAAAGAGAGTAAGCTTGAACTTCTTATTACTCAATTTGAAACTATGAAAATGGATAATAATGAATCTTTTGATGAATTCTTTATTCGTTTGCAGGATATTATCAACACTAGTGCATCTTTAGGTTTAGTGTACACCGATACTCAAATAGTACGTAAAGTTCTTCGGTCTTTGCCATCTAGATTCCGTTCTAGGAAAGATGCCATTCAAGAAAGCAATGACTTAAAGACCATGTCCATAGAGACCTTAGCAGGAAAATTGAGAACTTATGAACTTGAGGTTCAACTTGAACAATCTCAAAATAAATCCTTTGCTTTTAAAGCTGGAACTTTTGAGGATGTACAAGATGAAAAAATTAATCATGATAAGTCTCTTGACACTAAGCAACATCTAAGTATCATTTATCGTTATCTTAAACATATTTTTAAGACTATGAAATATAATGGTTTGACTAACCATGGTTTTGACGAGTGTAAGCTTCCCAAGAAATTTGGTGCACAAGGGATAGAACAACAAAAAATCAAGTTATCTACCACTTGGGAGGAAGATGAAAGCGATGATGATGATGATGATGTAGCGGAAGACCATGCTACACATTGTGTTGCCTATGGAGCATCTTTGAATGAGAATGTAGATTGTCAGGTAATAGATATTGTCGATCATGAATTCGATGATTCAATTTTGGTAAGTCTTGGTGAGTTAAGGGAATTACATATGTCATCTGTTAAACAATGTCAATCCTTGCGTAAGACTAATCAGATTTTAAATGATATGGTTGAGTCTCTTGTAAAAGAGAAATCTGTACTTGCAGGTGATATGAATGCCTTATCTGAGGAGTTTTCCCAAGAAAAGCTAGATTTCCAATCTAGAATTATTTCTTTGGAAATATCCAATCGTGAGATAAAAGATAAGTATCGTTCTTTGTTGTTTGAGCATGAAGCTATGAAAAAGGATTTATTTGCTTCTACTAAGCGATTGCAAGGGTTTGAGAAAGCTTCAGTTGATCTAGACACCCTTATTAAAAGTGGAAAGTTTTCTTCAGATAAGACTGGTTTAGGATATGACTATGTCGGAGCTTCCTGTGTCCCTCCTACTACTTCTTTTGTGAGGCCATCATTGCCTCCTGTGTTACCAAATACTCATATTCCTACTCCGCCTCCACCTATCAAGGCTTTTGAATCTAAGCCAAATGTGATGACCAAGAACAAGACAAGTCCTAAACATAGACATTTTAAGTGTTTTACTTGTGGTCGGTTAGGTCATACTTCAACTTTCTGTTGGGATAATAATTCCATGGTTCCATATTCTTCTTCTTATGGTAATAATTATTGGAACTCACATTGTTCTTTTCCTGTACAGGCTCATCATTCCTCTTGGCCTCCTTTTATGCGAAGAAGTGGCCCTAAAAAACCACAACACTTCAACAATAGAAAGAGGGTTGTGCAAAAGGTCACCAAACCACCTCACATATGGGATAGAAGCATCGATGCTGCCAAATGTAGTCTAGAGAATGAGAGGTTAAGGATTGGAAAGTCTACTATCAGGGATAATATTCAAAAATCCTCCATATCCGGGTCCAACTTGCAGAATATCTCTCAAGTATGGGTACGAAAGGATGACTTGAACGTTCTTTTTTGACTTCTTAAAGTCAAATTGAATATCATCTTCGTATTTTTATTTTTTTTGTTTGTTTTCTAGCCTTGTGTTATTTTAATTGCATATTTTTCTAACCATATAGGCTATTTGTTTGGTGTGTTTTGTCTTTCTGTTTATGCATGCTTTGTTTGTTTGGGTTGAATATCATGCTCCTTCAAAAATAAAAAAATAAAAAGTTTACTTTGTTATGGGTGTTTGGGATACACATACTTTGTATATGTGGTTAGATTGCTCTATTACTTTCAATCATTCTTGTATGCTTAGTACTCAGGAATATAACTATTTTATTACACTTAGCATACGCTTGTGCTTTCATGTTTAGATTTTAGACCAACGTTTATCTAGTTGTGTCTCATGCATATATCCTTGCTTGTTTACACTATGCATAACTAGGTGGCACTTTGAGAGTTTGTTTGCATATCTTTTTCCATCCTTTGAACATGATGAACTTCTAGGATAAGCATTAGTTGGAAATATACGTATGCATGCCTTCTTATGTTATCTTGATTATTAGTATGAAGGCGGTGTGGTAGTGGTCAACAATTCACAAAATCCCCAGTCTTTTGATCTTCTTAAGAAAGAAATCATTTGGTATACATACCCGTTGGGGCCGTGAGGGTCATGCAATGACGGATGCACTCAAGAGATGTTAGTTCTTGTGTTGCACGTTACCATGATGTTGCACTACTTTGAAAAGGGGAAGTAATTTGAAAAGATGTAGGCTACATCCTACAACATGTTGCAAAAGATGAAGGTGAAAATCCCTTTCACATGTTAATTTCTGCACAATATATATATAAAAAAAAAAAAAAAAAAAAAAGTGTATTTCCCCGTGTCTGTTTAGGCGTTTGTGAAGTGAAATCCTTCTAATGGTGAATACTAGTTGTTTTGAGTGTTCTTATGGTTTGTGAGTGAGGTGTGAAAATGACTCTCTTTGTGTTTTCTTTAGCTTTAATTCCCACACACCAAGGATGTTTGTATGATGCATTTCTAGTAGATGTTTGGTTTTTTATCTTAATTTTTGATTGGTGCGTACTTTGTTTAATGAAACCAAGTTTATTCATCTTTACTAAGTATCTTGTTTTAATTGAGCTTGCATATACTCTCTTCTACCCTTGTAGGCATGGTTCTTTGTGTGTTTCAAATATCCTTATTTGGTTTGTTTGTTCTAGGTGCATCTTTCTCATATGCATTGCATTTAGGTGGAGCTTTTGTTTAGGGGGAGAATTCTTTGTATTGACATCGTGTTAACAAGTGTTTATTTTATGGCTTCCGTTGCATATCCTTTTTGTTGTTAACACGATTGTTCTCTTTCTTTTCTTCTCTCATCTTATTTGTTATGGTTTGGTATTTTTCTTTTCTCTTTCTTTTGTTACCTTGCTTCATTTGTGACAAAAAGGGGGAGATTTATGACTCTAATACTAACACCTTCTTCTTCTTTGTTAGTGTATTTTTGGGTCATGTTTCAGGTATACTACATGTATGGGGGAGTGAAAGTGATGATGATCACAAAATGCATGTACAGTTTTGGGTAAGCTCCAGTATTAAACCTTGGAGCTCATGAAGTATGGGGGAGTTGTTCGAGGAACTTCTGTTGGCTCTTTGATTATTTCAGAATTTCTTGTTGCTTCCGTTCGATCTCTAATGGTTAAAGCGTCTTACTCAAGCTGGATATCATGTGTTGGTGACTCGGTATGTATTCTACCTTGAGTGGTTTTGTAGGCATGTTTTATAAATGCCATGGTTTGGGCCTGTAAGAACGTTTTATAAGTGCTATTAGAGTCATAGGTTTTTGTCACAAAATCAATGTCAAAGGGGGAGATTGAAACCGGCACTCGGTTGTTTGACATTAATTTTGTGACATTGGATGTCCATGGTTATCTCGCCTTGAGTTCATTGTTAGGAAAACCTCGTTGTATGCGCGTCATCCCGAGTCTTTGTCTTCGCGTCAAGTGTATCAAAAGTCTGTTTTTGGGTTTAGGACGTACGTACCTAGTTAGGGCGTACGTACGTCATGTTAGGCAGCAAACATGTTTTGGTCAGGAGGTACGTACCTAGTTAGGGTGTTCGTACGTCCAAGTAGGCAGCGAACTATTTACGTCTCAGGACGTACGTACGCTGTTTCGACGTACGTACGTCCAATATGAAATCTGTCAATTTCGGTCCATTTTCTCTTGTTTTAAACCCTAACTATATATAGGGTTTTCTACCAAAGAACAAACTAGTTCTTTGGCCGTCCAATTCATCTCTAGTCTTGGAGTTTGTTTAGGTTTGAGTTTTAGGTTGTTTTGGTGATTGAACTCATCTTCTTCTTCCCCATTCATCTTCTTCTTCCTTCTTCCCATTCATCTTCTTCTTCCTTATTGAATAGTGATTTAGCTTCGAGTCTTCTTGTGTGTTCATCAAGAAGTCGAGTATCCTTGTGTGTTCATCAAGGAACTCTGGTGTAAGCTTGTTACATAGATCGGCTTCGAGTCTTCTTATGTGTTCATCAAGAAGTCGAGTGTCTTGTGCGTACATCAAGGTGCTCCGGTGAAGTCAAGGTGTTAGAGATAACCAGTAGTGTCAACTCGCAGTGATTGCAGGTAGTTGATAGGTTTGTACATCTCTTTTCATCTAGTGGATTTATTTGTTGTCGCAAGGACAACCGTGGACGTTTCCCATATTGGGTTTTACCACGTTAAAAATATCGTGTGTTCTTTATTTGTTTATTGCTTTATTGTTTGCTTTACTATTGTTATATTGCACATATATTGGGTTCTCAGTTACAACCAATGGTTCAAACAAGGCAACAACTTCATAGAAACTTCTACTTTGTCAAGCTTCAACGCCCGGACGACAACGTATTGTACCCCTTGAAGAAGCTCGTGGAAGTGCTGGCAACTTCCATTTTACATGTTCTTTCTCTCCAAACATGTGTGGTTTTCATAATAGCCAGCTTCTTCGAATGTTCAATTCTCTCCAGTATAAGCTCAAAAAACTTGAGTTCATCCTATGTTCCATCAAAATTTTGGATGACAACATCTTTTAAAAGTCCAAGTCGTTGTGAGTAATCGATGTGTCTTCACACCAATCTTGACCCTTTCCAGTTGAGTTGTCATCGAAGTACATGTGCTGACAACTTCCATTTTACGTGTTTTATTCTCTCCGAACCTCTGTAGTTGTTGCAATAGTCAGTTCCTTCAAAGATACAACCCTCTCAAATATATGCTCAACAAACTTGATTTCATCCTCTGCTCCATCAAAATTTTGGATCTTATCATCTTTTAGAAAATCCAAGTTGTTGTGATTAATCGACATGTCTTCACCCCAATCTCGACTTTTTTTAGTTGGGTTGTCAGCATCATTGTGATTAATGAGCTATAGTTATGAAAGATAAAATCAGCATTGAACGATAAACGAATAGGTAACCAAGCAAGCAAAACAAAGCTAATAATAACTAATTACCTTGTATCTTTTCCAGACAAAAGTTTCGATACATGGCAGTCTGCTTAAAAAGTTCACAATTGCAAATTTCGTAGAAGCTTGATCATCTTCTTCATCCAAAATAATATCCTTCAAGTCTTCTTCATCCAGAATAAAATCCCTCAAATTATGAAATAGATTTGGAAGCCTTTCAAATATGTGTTGAGAATCTGTTGAAGCCTACGCAATACGAAAATATAACAGATATAGATGATGGAACAATGAACATAATCATATGAAGACATCAACATAAATTGAATATCAGATTATAACTGTTTCAAAAAGTATTAAGAGAAGTTGATTTTAGATGAAAAGAAGGAAGATGGTTACATTAGACATACCTTCAGAACTCGAGTTGATATTATATTGCTAGAACTGTTACATTACTTACACCTGTCAGTACATGAAGCAAATACTCAGCGTACAGATTTTTGTCCGTGTTCTCATTGTTGCAGCGCAAGTGGTAAGAATCTCTGTCACTGATGTGGCCGGGCATAGTGAAGCGCAGAAAGGTTCTTTAATAACCAGGGGCTGCTAATGTAACCACCACATTTGAGTGAGGTGATATTAGGGCTGCATATCTTTATTTTAAAGCATTTTACGTGCTCATCGTTAAAATACTTGATGAGCAAATCTTCCAAAACTGGGCAACTTAAAATGAACTCTCCATCTGAAGTGTAACTTCTTCTAAATGCAAACTTTTGATACTTTTCGATGTACACATTGACATAGGCATTAGGGTATCTGCCTTACAAACGAATTTTGTAATTCCTGAGGTAAAAAGATTGTAAGGAAATTTCAAAATAGGTATAACATCAATGTCAGATTCTAGACAAAGCTCCTGAACAAACATCACGCTTTAAAGCTGCAAGAAGCCATGAATATACATGGGATTCAACCAAGATGAACTTATCAAAATAAATTCTGAACTTTGTAATACTACTAGAAGCATCACGAAGAAACAAAACGCAATTAAAAAAATCCATCAAAGTATCAAACATTCTTCTACAGCGGTATTCATCATCATCACCAACATAAATATCAAAGCTTAAATAAGGTGTAGAAGACCATAAAGATTTCCATCTTTTCGACAAAACACATGTTTGAACAACCAATCTCATGTCTATGAAAGAAAGGATGTAATGGAGTATACAATCTGGCAAAGTGCTGACTCTATCTACTTGTGTGTTCTTCTTCTTCTTCATCATCTTTTCTAAACAAACATGAAAGATTAAAAGTTTTGCTTCTTTTAATCTAAACATATTTCTATTATTGTAACTTTGTAAGCAAAATACCTTTGCCTTTTGAATTACCCTTCTACTTGGACAACTTCCATTGAACACTAACTTGTACAATGAGATGTGATATATGACGTTCTTTCGCTAGTCGAACACAATCTCTCTCAGATTGCCCAGAGTTCGGCTGTGTCATTAGAGCATGAGCATCTACCCACCTGTCTAGAGAGTCCTGCAATGAGAGAACGTAACCAAGATAGGGGACTGTGACAGTATCCTGCAATAAGAGTAGAATTTCATAAACAGAACTATGTTCATATATATAAATAACCGTGGTGGATTGCATAAACAGAACGTAACCAAGATAGGGGGCTGTGACAGTTTCCTGTTGATACCTTGGAAGTGTGACATATATATAAGTGTAGAATTTCATCACAGTATGTCGATATAAATAAATAAATTAGTAAATAACCAGGATGCAGGGAACTGTTTATGCTAAAATGACTTGAAATTCGTATTTCAGTACTATCTTTGAATAAGAGAGAAGTTTACTTTGCTGCGCAAAGAAACCTTTACATCTAAGCAAAGGAGAGAAAAACTGGTGGGATCAAGCACTCTTCTACCTGGCAGGCTAGAACTTGAAACCTGAATACACCATATTAAAGATTCTGCAGTTAATGTCTAAAGAGCTGAGCCTGATCAACGACCTATTCTATGAATTGTAACTATCTTTTTAATCCATTTCCATTAAGACAAAGTTCTGGTATTAGGACAAAAAAGTATTTCAGGTTTTTTCAATAGAAACTTCCAGTAATCTGTCAAGCTTCAACCACAGCCTGAAGCCATTGTATTGAGACACTTGAAGAAGCTCGTGGAAAGGCTGACAACTTGTTTTTAAGTGCTACTCGTCTCTTCCTACCCAGTGTAGTCGTCTACCAATTATTCAATGCGAAATAACTTGGTACCACTGGTGCGAACTAATACTCTCATCCACACAATGAAACACTGGTAACCTAGTAACCTGTTCAGACAATTTTATGAAAAAGTAGTTCTTTTTTAGTCAAACTGACAATTTCTTGCTGACTGTATACTTTAATGCTGATTGTATCTTCTTCTTCTTTATGTTTCTTTCTTCTTCCTTTGTTTCTTTTTCAGTCAAACTGCCATGGTCGATTCGATTGGTGTTGGATGAAGAAATTACAATGAAAAAATTCTAGATGATAAGAGACTTGTGTGAAGAAATTCTAGGTTATCGATTCTAGTTTGGGATTGGGTTTGTGGGAAATTATAGGTTATCGATTCACAGATTCAAAAGTCTGATTCTAAAACTAGTTCTTAGAAATTAACTTTTCTTGCTTTAATCTTCTTCGGCATTGTTCAAGTTTGGATTTTGATCATGCAACAAGTGGATTTTCCTGATTCTCATAAAAAAAAAAAAAAAAAAAAAAAAAAAGCCTCCAAATTCTGTTTCATCGCCATCATCATGTTTCTCTCCCCCTTTTCCTCTTTTATTTTTTTTTGGCAAATTTAAACCCCCCATGCACATCCTCATTTTGGGGGATAAGATCCTTCTCTTCTTTAATCTCAGTGTTCACTCCAACTTTTAGGTTAATCATGGCAGAAATTGCAATCTTTTTACACATTTTGTCTCTGCATGATGAACATTCACTAACTTTATTTTCAATCAATCCCAAAAGTCCAACCATATGATTCTGTCAAAATGTACCCCCATTGCAGTTGTTATAATTTTAATACCATCCCCACATTCATCTTTAACCTTTACTTGATTAGAAGAATCCATGAATTTTTTTTCTCTCTGCCATGAAAAGAACTGACATCTATTCCTAGACATCAGAAAAAAGTTCAAACAGACTACCTAGTCAATTCTTCTCCTCCTTCTTGGGCCTAACTTAGTCCTATGTATGTTTTGATCAAGCCTTTGGGCCACACTTTTTTGATGGTAAGGTAGGGGTTCCTAAGCCCATTATTTATTTTTATTTTTTTTTAAAAAAAAAAAAGATTTATGAACAAAGTAAATATATAGTACGGAGTATACAAAGAGAAAGATACATGGGGGACATGAAGTTGAAAACCCCTGAGAATTAGATACAGGGCCTATTCATAGTCTATAGGTTAGAGTTGTGTGATGCATGCCTCCTAAAATCAATGAGCTTAGAGTCTGTGTTCTGGGGACTTGAAGCTTAGTAATTGTTCAACACCACAATCGAAGAGTCAAAAGAAAATAAATCATCGGCGGACTCCTAAGTGCATGAATCCGGTAGTTGGGGTTGAGATGAGACCTCTATAAAAGGAGGGGTTATTGCCAGAGATGAGCACAAAACCCAGCTATATATAATGCAATAGATTTAGATTTATTTTGGTCGTGTTAGATTTAGATTGTTCCATACATAATGCAATAGATCACATAAATCCAAAAATAATCCGATACATATATTATCAAGATCTGAATACAGAGAAATTTACCGTCGACAAAGTATATCTGAGGTTCGACCTTCATAGATTGTCATCCGACATAACATATAACACTAGACAAAAATAACAAAAAATGGTGAAGAGATGCCCATGATGCGTCTGTGTAAGAAGACTTCTTTCAGCCAGAAAAAGAACAAAAAGAACTAATGAAAAACCTGACCTAACAGTTAGCTAACACAACAACCATCATAACATAGAATATGCCCAAACACGTTTCAGCGAAAATTGCCAAACTGTGTGTCAGCAAGGTAAATCTGCAGATCAGCTTCAACGTATCGATCATCCCACGGGCAATAGTGCCTGATCCTGTTCTCTTCAGCCATAATTATATCAACTACTAACCGTTGCCTATAAAATGGCATCTCCCCCTATAAAAGAAAAGTAAATCAATTATTTCACCCTATACATATGCCGACATCTTTTCATGAAGTGAACATATTATTGTTACCGGGTTGATTTCAGACGTGAACCTTGATCCATTCCAACACTCCATATACACAATCATACCTATTAATAAAATCAGCAGTGTTACCAATAGTGAGTGTAATGAATTTAAAAAATTATCCATTAAAACTCAACTTACCCATTAAGTTGCTGCGGGCAATCAGGAATTTGGAATCTTCCACACCTTTGCAGATTTGCCTTGAACTGCTTCACAATTAAGTTGTAGTAGTGCAACATGCACATTGCGGACCTATGAAATAGAGAACATATACAAGTTTAATCTTACCAAGTAGTAGATGATAGAAGGATAAATCACACAACAAAGGTGAGGTCGCACACCATGTTGGACATAAATTCAACACCTCCAGATATTGTAGTCGCATCTGTCTATTTGGAGTCAAGAATTGATAAATGCAGATTTTCTATGTTGAACACAAATAACATCCAATGCCTATCTTTCAAAACTGGTAAGACAAGTTGTAGATGCGCAGAAAATTGACTTACTTTTCTTAAACCCATCAAACTGAAAAATATATAAAGACTTATACCATGAATGTATTACATACTCTTGAGTAGTCCCGAATCCCTTCAATCCTTAAACTGTGAATTGCAATGCCAACATTGAAGTCCTCTTTGCTGCAGGAGAACACGCTTTGCGCAGTCATCTATTTAAATTAACCTTAAGTATGTGGACTGTCCAATATACAAATCAGAAATAAACAATATGTATGTGAAAAAGCCCAACCATGGTCTAAGAATGAGCAACGGTGTGATGGTGATGTCGGCTACCACGGGGCACTCCCCTTTGCCGAGCATTCAAATACGCGCACCATAATTCCATCATCTACAACCAGGGATTTGCAGTAATTGAATTAAATATGAAGTGCTATAGAATAAGTTGTAAGAAATAATATGGAAGGCACGGAATCCAACTTACCCAATTGCAAAGCCAATTGGTACCAAGGATTGAGTCGAATGTGTTCCGAGGTGTTCTGACATACCAGATATCTGCAATAATGTTACTAGGCAAGAAAAACATGACCACATTAGTATATTCCATCAGCATTGTTTAACATTTTCATTGCTAAATAAGGCATAAGTCTTGTTATAACCCTTACTCTGGGCCATTCTGATCAACCACATATTTAAAAAACCAATGTTCTTTTTCTGTATATACTCCCCGCATTGGTGATCGATGTATAGCTGAACTACTACATACGTCATTGAAGAGAGCTTTCGATGTCTTTGCACCAGTATGTTCATCCAAATCTGAAGTAGTTTTCGACAACTGTGAATCTAGAAAGTGATCTATTGATTTGAAGTTGCCCATTTTGAACTTTTTAGGCGTTTTAAGATAATCTGTAGCTGAAGGACTGGCCTTGCGAACGTCTGTAATGATCACAGAATCTCCATCGTCAGAATCGACACAGTTGATATCTAGTTTAGAGATTAGGTCTCTGATCTCTTCCAAACGAGATACTTGGAGTCCCTCCTCACGAAGAGCAACCTCCAAAAGATTGCTAACCTTTTGAACATCCATCTGAGGAAATAAAATTAAACAATTTAATTCGCATACTTCAAGACTTGATTATAGTTATGAACACAATATTGTACTTCTTCTCTTCTGTTAGATAAATTAAAGACCAACAACCCAATATGATTATTAACCTTTTTTTTTAAGTTTGAAATATTTCACCCCAAATCCTTAATTATCTTGAGAAATTAAAAACTATTCACAAATCAATACAAGCAAAGTAACTTATGGTAATTTATCCCATTCTCATACACAAATAAATAGAAGCTAAAATAGAAGGAATCCTAGGTTTTTCACGTTCATCAACAGTTATCACAACTAAAATATCATGAAACATTATTCAAGAGTTGAGAAAAAAAATTATGTTGTTGAGTTTGTTCATATATACTTCAAACATTACGAGAAAGAAAACAAAGAATACCACAAAATCAACAAAACAATACAAACCTGATCCATTTGACAAAGATTGAATTTAGTTTTGAAGACGACAAAGACCACAACCAGCTTTTTCCTATTCTCTTCAGTTGTTTCTTCGAAAGCAAATTGATAGAAGGGAAGGGGGAGAGAATACGAGATTAGGGTATATTTCACAAAGAAGAGGAAAGCAAAACAGAAATTACAATGATGAGAATGCAAGTTGTTATAAACCAAATCACAGAGAAGATATTTCTGACACATGACCCTTGAAACAATGTAGGCACGCTGCTCAAGACAAGCAAACAAGTACAATGATGACTTATGTTTAGGGTTGTGCATTAGTTGTATTCTGTTTGGACAATTTAGTTCGGTTAAGTTAACCTGTCTACCATTTTAGTTAGGTTAAAAGGAAAAAATCAAGGCAAGTTTTAGTTAGTCAAATTCTGATAAAATTGCTAATTAAATAATTAGGTCAAATTTGGAGAATAGTACCTTTAAGTAGACTAAAATGAAATAAAACAAAATTGGATAATCGATTAAATTACATATTTTCATTTTGGTTTTCATTTTGATTGGTTGACCACACGATATTGGTCACTTAGTAAAATGTAGTCCATATTTCATAAGGTCAAATTTGGTCAACATAGATAATGGTAAAAAATATAGTCCATATTTCATACGTATCGTATTGTGTTATGGTCAAATATGGTCAACGGAGGTAAATTATGGTCATTTGGGATAATTAAGGTCACATCTGGTCAACATAGATAAATTATGGCAAAAATATAGTCTGTATTGTGTTAAGGTCAAATATGGTCAACGGAGGTAAATGATTGTCATTTGTTGATAATTAGGGTCAAATCTGGTCAACATAGTTAAATTATAGTAAAAAATGTAGTCTGTATTGTGTTATTGTCAAATATGGTCAACAGATGTAAATTATGGTGATTTGGGATAATTAAGGTCAAATCTGGTCAACATAGGTAACTTATGGTAAAAAATGTAGTTTGTATTGTGTTATGGTCATATATGGTCAACAGAGGTAAATTATGGTCATTTGGGATAATTAAGGTCAAATCCGGTCAACATAGATAAATTATGGGCAAAAATGTAGTCTGTATTGTGTTAAGGTCAAATATGGTCAACGGAGGTAAATGACTGTCATTTGTTGATAATTAAGGTCAAATCTGGTCAACATAGATAAATTATTGTAAAAAATGTAGTCTGTATTGTGTTATGGTCAAATATGGTCAACAGAGGTAAATGATTGTCATTTGTTGATAATTAAGGTCAAATCTGGTCAACATAGATAAATTATGGTAAAAAATACACCAGTCCGTATTGTGTTATTGTCAAATATGGTCAACAGTGGTAAATTATGGTCATTTGGGATAATTATGGTCAAATCTGGTCAACATAGATAAATTATGGTAAAAAATATAGTCCATATTTCATACGTATCGTATTGTGTTATGGTCAAATATGGTCAACGGAGGTAAATTATGGTGATTTGGGATAATTAAGGTCACATCTGGTCAACATAGATAAATTATGGTAAAAAATGTAGTTTGTATTGTGTTATGGTCAAATATGGTCAACAGAGGTAAATGATTGTCATTTGTTGATAATTAAAGTCAAATCTGATCAACATAGATAAATTATGGTAAAAAATACACCAGTCCGTATTTGTTATGGTCAAATATGGTCAACAGGGGTAAATTATGGTCATTTGGGATAATTATGGTCAAATCTGGTCAACATAGAGAAATTATGGTAAAAAATATAGTCCATATTTCATACGTATCGTATTGTGTTATGGTCAAATATGGTCAACGGAAGTAAATTATGGTTATTTGGGATAATTAAGGTCACATATGGTCAACATAGATAAATTATGGTAGAAAATGTAGTTTGTATTGTGTTAAGGTCAAATATGGTCAACGGAGGTAAATGATTGTCATTTTTTGATAATTAGGGTCAAATCTGGTCAACATAGTTAAATTATGGTAAAAAATACACCAGTCCGTATTGTGTTATGGTCAAATATGGTCAACAGAGGTAAATTATGGTCATTTGGGATAATTATGGTCAAATCTGGTCAACATAGAGAAATTATGGTAAAAAATATACCAGTCCGTATTGTGTTATGGTCAAATATGGTCAACAGAGGTAAATTATGGTCATTTGGGATAATTAAGGTCAAATCTGGTCAACATAGGTAAATTATGGTAAAAAATGTAGTCTGTATTGTGTTATGGTCAAATATGGTCAACAGAGGTAAATTATGGTCATTGGGGATAATTATGGTCAAATATGGTACGTGTATTATTCGGGTACGGCATTTTAGTTGGCGAATAGATGTTTGCTTCCAATCATACGTGTATTAATCTGTACAAGTGGAATGCACATCCGTTGGAATCTAATTTTTAGTAATATAAAATTTATCAAAATTTATTTTTAGTAATGTTTATTCTTTAATTTATTTTTATCAATATTTTTGTCAGCAAGATTATAATAAATAATACATAAATATATGTAAAAAAAATTTAAGAAATTTATAGTATGGTAGTTAATTTAGAGATTAGTGCAAAATTACCAGTATACCTATATAAGAAATCTATTTATCAATGTTATATTTGTCAAAAATGGGTAAAAAGACCAACTGTGAGTGATATGTTCACTGATCGAAGTCTGCCAAGCCTCTTTAATACCTAGTATATATATATGTAGTATGGGTCTTTAACCTAGTATATATCTTTAGAGAATTAAAGATAGTCGCAGCAGTTGTAGCCATTACTTTTCCTCTGCTACCTGTTTTTGGGGAGATGGATTTATGTGAAAGTCAGACATCGTACTTGAACCTTTTTATTTTTTGGCTGAATAGTCAGACATCATACTTGTACTTGCCCCCTCCTATGTAAGCTACCACTAAAAAAGTACTCCAAAGAAGCAAGCAACCTCTATCAATGATCTCACCCACAAACCATAGTCCCACGTCACCTATACCAATAGAACAACTAAGTCTAGTTAGAAGAAGTACGTCCTCCTCATCTATCTATGCGTTAAAACATAATCTCAATTCTCAAGTCTTAACCGTCATTTACCCGAAAAAAATTTTAACAGTCAACACCAATTCTGGGTTTTTTCTATGGCTCCCCACTGTCAACAAACCCATTTCAACCTAACCTTGAAATTGTAAATCATTGGTCCACTCATACTTTAAAAAATAAATAGATTAATGACTTTTTTCATGGTAAATTATTGGTCGAAATTTAGCGAGAACCAAAAGCCAAACCGAGTAATTCGGTTTCTATCTATTACCATCCGAACGATCCAAACCGATATGATGTCTTATTTATGTTAACTAGAAAACCAATCTAAACCAAATTTAACCAATTCAATCCGAATACATGGATTCTAAGTACATCGGAATACTTTGATCAGATTGGTTCGGTCGGTTTGGATGGATTTTGAGGATCGCTGCACAACCCTAATGCAAACAACATTACCCAAGTGAAAAAAATAAGACCATCTCCAGTGGTTTCTCCAAATTTTCCTTTATATCTTGTCTTTTGGAGGTGGAAATAGAGGAAAATCGGTTTTGGTCTCCAACCGTTTCCTTCATTTTTTTCCCTCCAAAATCAATATAGAGAAAAACTATAGAGGAACGGTTGGAGATGGTTTACCTTCCATTGTTTTCATTTTCTTTTCATTTTTACCCTCCTATTAATAACTAATATAGAACCGTGACACAGTGGGGACCGACGTTAATGTTTATAAGCCTATTTGCAGATTTGAGCAGAAAAATCAAGAGAAAATAGAAAAGTCTATACTTTTACAATATAATTGAATGAAATTAGTAAGCTTTGAGCAAATAAATCAAGAGGAGAGATGAAATTAGTGAGCAATGAGCAAAGAAAATTAAAAGGGGACAGACACACATGTGTTTTTGTTCCCCCGACTCTAAAGGGACCTCCTGACGTCGGTCGATAATCACATAATTTACATAATTCATTTTATTATATTAATTTATTACTAATTTTTAATTCTCACAATATTTTACATCGAATATATCGACTAATATATCAATTTATTATACAAAATATATATAAAATCAAATTTGGAAGTATATTATCATAGTATTTACCTAAAAACATCATATCTATTAAAAATGAAATAAATTGATTTTTTCCATAAAAAAAAATTGTAAAAAATAATATTTCCAGAAAATATCGGAAAATATCAGCAAATATCGAAAAATATCGAATAGACGAATATATCGGGAAATATCGAATATATTGGCCCATATTTATCGAAACTTCAAAAGGTAAATATCGAGAATGTACTGTATCTTCTTTTAAAAAACCGACATATATCGCGCTATATCGACATATATCGTGATATTTTGTACTATGGTTAGGTCAAAATATCAAATTTAGTCCGTTAGGCCAAATTGAACACATGCCATTTTTACATTTTTGTATATTGTGCTATGAAAGTGATGGCCTAGTTCCACACAAAAGGCATTCACATCAGTTTTGTCCTACTGACACAAACAAATCTAGCATGAAAGGCCTTTCACCCATCTACATGAAAGCTTCATCATATTCTGCCACATGTCCAAGTTCAACTTGGATACTTCTTAGTCCTATTTTTTTTTTTAATTTGTATAAAATAGTTGTTTGCTAAAGAAAAAAAAAACGATAACCTATTTGGATGTGGATAACCCTAGTGGAATTTGAACAAATCTGGACTACACTATCTTGAGGGTGTATTTATTTAAATTTATTTGGACTCTTATTTGAGTGTGTGTTCTCTTATTTAAGTCTTTATTATTTTGTTTAAATTTATTTTATTTAAAATTTAAAACCGGACTAGCAAGTATCTAAGTTAAGTTTGGACATGTGGCAAAATATAATGAACCTTTCATGTAGATAGGTGAAAGGCCTTTCACGCTAACATTTGTGATGTTTCAAACCTACTTCTACATTTCTTTTCTTATTGTCCCCACCTAAATAGGCAAAATACTAAATACAACCCTAACTTCATTAAATTTGAAGATCATTCAAGACAGAGTAACACTATCTTTCTGTGTTTTGCTTTGCTCTCTTTATTCCTTTGCGACTCGAAGGTACTTTTTCAGTGTCTTTTTCTCTCCTCTTCATTTTGAACATCATCGATAAATTTGAAGATCATTTAAATTGATCGTATTATCTGATCCTTTGTCTCTGTCTCTGTTTTTTTTTTTTTTTTTTTTTTGATTATTTTTGTTGTAATTTTTTAATTTTGTTTACTAAATGGGTGTTTATCATGTGATCTGATGGAATGAAGGATTTAGTGTATACTTACTGAGCTTATCCAATCATATCAGGTAAATCTTGACAAATATTTGAGATTTATTTTTGTTTTTGTCAAATCCAAAAATGGGTTCTTGGTTAGGGTTAAAATTGGTTTGCATGTTAGTAGATTTAGTTGATCTCCCTCCAAATTCATTTCATTTAGTTGAGGTGCTGAGGACTAACTTCAAATTTTCCTTCACAATGTTGTTAATGGTGGGTAACAATTTTTTGTGTAAAAAAAAAAAAAAATTCTTGGCTTTTCAAGTATTAAGAGATTAGGAAATGAATGTCTTGTAATGGAATGTAGTTCTTAAGAATATTTTGTGTTTATATTTTTTTGGACCTTAAACTGGATGTATCTGATTGAACCTTTGGTATGACTAATAATCTTCAAGAAAATTGAATAACCTAATCAACACAATTGTTCTCGTTTACAATATATTGTTCTCAACACAATTCTGAATCTCTGAGTGGATTCACATATAGTGTTCTATTCTGCGTGTAAGTTGTTTGTGATTGTTATATATGGACTTTCTATTATTCAGATGGTTGCGCCTCTTCTTCAACAACATATGCCTGATGAGTACTATTTCACCGAAGTTCTTGCTTCTTGGAATGTGGACCGTCCTCGACGATTTGTATGTTATTATGTTAGTTATGTTTTATATATTTAAGCTTTACATTCAGAAAAATAATATAAGTATTTTTCTACGCACAATTGTTGGAAGCAGGCATTTCCAGCTAAGTTCAAACGAAGACTTAGACATCGAAGCCTCCTTGAAGTGTTTCGTGAGAACGGCAACCACTGGACTGGACGAGTGGTATATGACGGTCATAAACACTATGCTATTCATCATGCACTCTGGTGTTATTTTATATGTGAGTTTTACATGTTGTAATTTGATTTTGATTTTTGCTATTAAAGATTATTGTTGGAATATATGTATATTTATTTTCTAATTCCTCAATAAAATTATTGTTGTCCTGATTTGATGCAAGTCATAAGATTTTTTTTTAATTAATACTGTATTTTTTAAGAGTTTTCTTTGTTTGTATAATGTTTTTCATAACTACTGTATTGTGCGGGAAATTACAATGTTGATTACATGAAGGCAATGGTTGATAGATCAATTGTTTTTCGGTGTTTGTGTTGAATATAACATTACTCTTTTACTTTTTCTAAAAAGAGAAAAAAATTTAAATGTTGCATATTAATTTTGTAGCCCCCCCCTCCAAAAAAAAATGCATGGATTAAATAACTTGTTTAATATGTGGATAAACCCAATCTCTATAAATCCTCTCCAAATCTTAACAATATATCAATAAGTTTAATCATAACGCTTATTTTTAATTATATTTAAAGTACTAATTTTGAACTCCGCACACAATTATAAAGATGAAAATATACAGTTGATTGTTAAATTATTAATAATACAATCAATTTAAAAGAATTAAATTTAAAGAGTTCTACAAAATATTGATAACCATTTTATAGTAATCAATATCAAATTAACATTTATGTGGCAACATAAAAATTTGAATGTGGAACTACAGAATCTGATGGACTTCTTGTAGCCACCTATAATAGTTATGTTGTTGTGGTGCCATGTCATTGGTATAAACAATGATAGAATTGAAGTATTATGAAGAGATACCTCTGCCTTTTTTCCTGGTGGAGTGGTGGCACTGTGTAATGTTGTGTTACCGAACTTGTCTGGAAGCATCACTATAGCTGCATCTGCCTGAAGAAGCAATTTTATGACTTCAGCACTAACCCTTTTGACAGCCATAGGTAATGAGGTTTACCCTTTCTTGTCCGTCCTTCATGCCAATTGAGGATCCCTGTTGAGCAATGCTTTTACAGTATCTACATGCATGCATTTGCCAGGTGGGTAAACGTAATGCATTTTGCCATTGGATTTAGAAATCTCTAGCAAGCCAGATGCTTTCCATAGCAATTTCTTCAACTACAAATGAATGATCTCTCGTAGTTGCAGATATAGGAGGGGTTGTGTCTGACGGTGCTGTTTTTTTGCTTATTCCAAGGTCATGTTGTAATAGCACCTGAACACCAGTTGTATACAAATGTCTGGATAAGCTTTATGTCGATCATAACATAATATATCATAGACAAAACAGAGGACAAAATTTCTATTTTTTACATTCCATCTTTCTCAATGAGAAATAAAACCAAATAGAAGATAGAATATTTAAGTGATGGAAAGAAGCTTGTAGCCTTTGTTACCTTATTGCCATTGTATGAAAATAAAAGAAGATGATCCACAATCTCATAACATTTCTCGCTCTAAGCACTCGACTCATTATAGTTATGAATCAACTAATTCATCCTGAGCTCTTCTAGCCATAAAACATGGTTTATAATCACCTATGTCATATCATATTTGTTCTGTTGTTCAATTGGTCCTTAATGATGCAATTCATTATATTTTCCAAACCCTTGTTTATGTTTATTTTATTTTATTTGTTAGCTTTAAGAACATCTTAGATGCTCATTCATATGCTTTCAGTTAGAATCAGCAACTCTCTGGCGTTCATCCTCCTTGCTTGTCTAAATAACTGTATTATTTTTCCTTTTAATCACTCCCAACTCTGTTTGTTTTGAATTCTTTGTTCTAGAAACCCTGACCGCCGTTATTCTTTTTCATCTTTTATGTAAGTTTATAAAATGGATGATACTCAAATGCATATATCTATTTTGTAATTCTAAAATAGTGGAATAAAAAGTAGATTAACCTAATTGGTATGCAAATCGTAATTCCTTTATGCTGTTGATAAGTAATGATGACATAAACAGGGATATTGATTCCAAACCGCAAGCCTTAAGTCTGTGCATCCATTGAGCAACCATTTTCTTGCATCAATCATAATTGAATTCTTCGGTAAGGGCAGTGTAACGGGTTCTACCTGTAAACATGACAACATATGGAAATACTTGAGTTCATTCTTGTGTAATTCTCACTCAAAGTTGTTGAAAGAAATCTAATTGAAAAAAGAGTATACCAGATATACTTTATTGAAAGGTGTAGTTGTCTACCAAGAGAAGTCTCTCTCTCTCAAAAGAAATCACACATTTTGCTACATACAGACTATTGTCGTTTTTAGCTGCAGCATTTTGCCTCACATAAACATTATGGATCAACACTGGCTGACGGAATATGTTGATGGAGCTATTAGCTTCATTACTATTTTCAGCTAAGCACAACAACTTACGAAGAAGCTCTTCTGTCCTTTTTGATATCTCAAAGGTTCACAATAAGCTGTTGGGCTCAGCTGAAAATCATTTTTTTCAGCTGAATAAAACTTTTATTAATAAAAGTATGTTCGTTTTCCATCAGCCAGTGATGATCGATAATTTTTATGGGGGCAAACCGTTGCAACTTGATCTTATATGGTGGCCTTAAAAGTCATAATATTAACAGAAATAGGTCCAGTTTCAAATCTATTTAAACAAAACACGAAGTAGTCAATATGTTGAAGCATGAAGGTTACTGCTACTTACCTATTAGGACACAATATAGGGCATTATCTGGTATAGGCAACTCGATTTTCTTGTTAGCCTTTGGATTGACAACCTTTACATACATTTTCTTGCCAAGATACCATGTATCATAATGTTCAACATTATCAAGTGAGACCAAGACAAATATTACAGCGAAAAACCTATAAGGAAAGAGAGTAAAATGTGAATTGCATAAGCATGTAGTCGCACTGTCACAGGGTGGCATGTTAA
Source organism: Aquilegia eximia (assembly GCA_023053565.1). NCBI lineage: Eukaryota > Viridiplantae > Streptophyta > Magnoliopsida > Ranunculales > Ranunculaceae > Aquilegia > Aquilegia eximia. Next base: position 14,861,473 of record JALIGU010000001.1, read on the forward strand.
CTCTTGCCCAATTGGTTCGTTAAGTACCAACGTACAACAATGTCTGTAGTTTACATACTTCAAGTAAGACAACTTATTGAATGTTATTAATTTACTTGAATTGTACTTTTTATCGTAATGCCTTAAATTTGACTCGCTCCTGCTATAGCATTTGAATCTATGGCTAAAATCACAGGGTACCTGAAATTTTGCTGCAAGTTTCGCCTCATGAGTCATGACCAATATAATTTTGTTAGATAAAATAATAAAGAGTTAACTAATGAAACAAATCCTCTAATTACATCTAAATACTTCCAGGCAACAAAAAACTATGTAAGCAATTAGATTACATGGATAGTGAAATCAGGACCTTTCTGTGGTAATAATGTCCCTCCGGTCTAACAACTTTGGCTCATTAATGAATTGTTGATGATAATATACAATGTCTAATTGTTTTTTGTTTGTATATAGGATCTGTTTGTTTACTTAACTGAGATGCTTAGCAAAATCTAATTTTTCAATGACCAGATGATAATGGATACTCCATATCAAATGTGCTAACTTATAACTTCTGAGAAATGAAATCTCAATTGGCTTCCAGAAAAAATAAAATCTTTTGAAGCCAATTGAGTTAGACTCCAGACCAATGGGTTTCGTATTAACATCGTCTTCTTAAAAAAGATTTTGACTATTGACTACATCTTTGAGCTTCAGCTGTGACCATCAACCTACTAATAGAACATCTAAGCTCAAAATGAAGGCATATTGATTGGTGTCAAATGGTGAGCTTATATGTCCAAACTCTTAAACAACCTCAATTATGTTGCTAAGCATATAAACATAATGTTCTCAGAATTAGCATAACAAACAAAAAGATAATTAGAGTTACATACTGATGTACAAAGATTTTTGTTTTGAAGTTTCTCATATTTTGTTTTTCCAAGTTCATTGCCTGAAGTTGCCCATTATTTTCTAATCGGATAGATCAGTTGACATTAAAACTACCTAACAGAAATAAGATTAGTTAAGTAACTATCTTGGATAAAATGTCACTAATTAATTAGTCTGTATTCCTTTTTGTGCATTCATTTCTTAATCTTTTTGTTGGTTTCACCTATTTCTTTCGTCGTGGATTAGTAGACAGTAAGGGATATTTTCTCAGGACAATGATCATCAATTATTGGACTAAAGAAAAATATTTGATCAGTAAACAAATAAATCATCTTCTTAGCCTCACCAAAAAAAAAATCATCTTATTAGTTTCAGCCACTCAAAATGCATTTAAGCATAGGAATTTCTTGTAAAAGTCTGATCATAGTATTCCAAGGAAGTTTGCAGATAACGCAAGGGAATTTTTGTGATTGTAAATCATGCATAAGAAGTCCTACTACAAATTATGCATGTTGGTCAAATAATATAGACTATTTGACATTAAAACTACCTAACAGAGATGAAGATTGCTTGAAGCCAAAAATACAACAATCTTGATCTTTTAATGTAGTTTATAAGTTTAGTGGAAGACTACAACAACCGATGCCCAACAGGTCACTAATGGCTTTTGATCTAAAAGGGGTTTGAGTAGGTCAGAGATGAGGATCTCTCTTGCAAAAACTTAACTACTATCTCTTCTAAACCTTGCCTAAATTAAAAGCAATTTATATTGTTCAACAATTTATAGCAAATTGGGGAACTTGTGTATTACAACATGTTAATGATTAAATTTACAGATACAAAATTTTCCATGGAAAAAATTATCATAGAATCACACCAGACTATAAATTAAATTGGGTGGAGTACGTGCAACATAATCAAACGATTAAATTGATAGAAAAAAACAACAAAATTAAAATATCTCAGAGATTTGACTACAGAACTCTAAACAATCCTGACCGTATTTGATCTATAATACCAAATCATCAATTTTAAAATTAGATTACTGCAAAGACTCTAAGGTCAACTTAAATCCGAAGTACAACAATCCTAGGGGCTATACATTGAATTTACTATGACTAGCAGTGCCTTACCTTAATTAGTATAGTTGTAGGATACCTCGAGTCATGAGTATAATTCAGTACCAATGAATTTGGATATACCAACAGAACAATGGTTATATTCAACAGGTTATGGTGTTATTGCATGGTAAAAAGTATTATATACAAAAACTGGTGTCATGCCAAGATAAAGCATCAACCTGTTAATCCCTCCATGTTGTGCGGCTCGTATGACGACATTGCCTAAAATCGATATTTTTTTTTTGTTGAAAGTGCATTGTATATGTTTTTCTCCACTATGTGATATTCTTATTAAGGAAAAAGACAATGATCATGAGATGACTATGATAAGTAGTGAAAGAGTTGGGTATCCCCACAAAATTCTTCTTTGCAGAATTTAAATTAATGTATTGGTAGATAGCAATTCAGGGCCTTTCTATAGATTTAAACTACTTCAGTTCCTGTTGATGTAAACTCTTATGTCTTATCATATCAAATCATCAGTGTAAAAAGCCTTAATATAAGTGCAGAGAAAATAAGAATTGGAGATTGAAAAACAATATCATAATAATATTTACCTAAAAGCAGTCAAACAACAATTGAAGATTGAAAAACATAAATTTCAACCTAAATTCTAAAACCACAAATTTCAATGGGAGATTGTCTATACTTTAAACAATTACAAAATTGAAAATTACTCACCGATTAAACTAAAGAGAGAGAGAGAGAGGGAGAGAGAGAGTTGAAGAGATATTGGGGAAGATTGTATGTATCGATTGTAAGAGTGAGTTGAAGAAGAAATTGTGCTACTCAAGTAGCATAACAAATTGAAGAAGACAGATTCGAGAAAAGTTCGTACCTTTAACAAATTGAAGAAGACGGATTCGAGAAACCTTTTACAAATGAGGCCAAAATTTTTATTAGAGAAACCTTTAACAAATGAAGAAGATATTGAAGAATAGATATTGGAGATTCGAGTTTAAAGGAATTAAAGTTTGGTTGAAGCAAAAGATTCGTGAAGAGAGAAAAGGGAGAAGACAATGGAATAGGGCTTTTTAATTTGTTATGATATGATTAATCGTGACTACTTATTTCCAAATCTCATAAAAACTCAATCTCTATAATCTTTGTGCAAATCTTGACCCAAACAACCAACCATATACCAACGAAATTCATACAATGATAGATTTAGGTTATAAATAGAAGACATATTCTTGAAATCTATTCCAGTTCACCATTTTTAATAAGAATCAATCGAACATAAGTTATAAATTTTAATCCAAAATATCTTAACATTGAGAAATAACTTACGTCAAGATGAAGATTACCAGGTAGCTATGAGTAGTAATCTGAAGGAAGAGAAAAAGTGTCCTGCGAAACAAAGAAAAATGTTTGTAAGTTTGTTAGGAGCTGAGTGCAGATGCAATGGTGAATGGAAAGGAAATTCTGCAAACACTACTCCATCGGAATTAATGGATATGTCCAGAAGAAATTCTTGGAAGGATTTAGTGCAGATGGGAAGGTATGTTTTGAAACTTAAACATCAACTTTTAATATTAAATGAAAGAGGATAGAATATCGGGTGGAGTTTGATCTATATAAATTGCCGTATATATATTATGGTATAATAACCATTGTACATCCATTGTATCTTATGAGCATGGACAACCAAATTATGCAAACGATGGATGAGGAAGCGAGTCAGGTTGCTTGGGAGTATAAGACGTCCATCCTCAACTCTCTACAACTTGCTCGGCCTTAACTAAGAAAGTGCGGTTGTGCAGGGCACCTGTAACTATAAGTATGCTAATCAAAGAGGTGCACTCTCTACAACTTGCTCGGCCTTAACTAAAACAAAATAACCTTAAATTAATTTTAGATGGGTAACAGAATTGGCAAACTAAGTCTTTGTTTATAGGCCAACCTTGAACAATAAAACATGATATAGTTATGATAATATCGGGGCCATTAGAAGAAGAAAAATCACTAACCTGCGCAAGTAGCAAAAATAAACCAACCAACGCCTTCTCCGATGGAAGAGTCTTAGGTTAACAGGTTAATGGAAGAATAGATATCGGAGATTGAAGAATAGATTCGTTTATTTTTTTCTAAATTTTGTTAATGTCTATATTATAACCGGCACTTATAAAACTTGGTAAAAAGACAAAGGACGGTCAAGATTTGCACATGAGATTATAGAGATTGGGTTTTAATGAGATTGGAAATAAATGGTCAGGATTAAACGTATCATAATACATTAACAGATGGGTTTTATCTGACTCTCTCTCACTTAAAACTCTACTACCATATTAGCTTCTCCCTCATACTCTCCAGATGGATCGGCCACAGAATCACAGATGGAGAGTATGAGGGAGAAGCTAATATGGTAGTAGAGTTTTAAGTGAGAGAGAGTCAGATAAAACCCATCTGTTAAACCTTAATTTTCCTTCTCGATTATAATTCATCTGTTAATGTGTTATAATACGTTTAATCCTGACCATTTATTTCCAATCTCATTAAAACCCAATCTCTATAATCTCATGTGCAAATCTTGACCGTCCTTTGTCTCTTTACCAAGTTTTATAAGTGCCGGTTATAATATAGATACAACTTTTCAGAAACTACAACACTTATTTACCAAAAAAAAAAAAACTACAACACTTTGTAGTTCTTCAAGGAAATGTTTTCTATGGTTGTTTTACAACACATACAAAGTATTGTGGGCCTAAAAATGCGAAATGATCAAAGCCCAAAATAATCATCAATGGGCATGGCTTAGGTGGATCCTTTATAAATGGGCCGAACCAAAGCCTCTGAAGAATGAACCATGTGGCCAAACAAACGAACAATATTGCAAGATCTCTCAATTCTAGCACTCTAGTCTCTAGGTTACTGGTCAAATAAGTTGTTTTTTTCCCAAATATGGAACCAAGACATGCATGGTTGAACAACAACGAAGGAAATGGTCATATTCTCACCTCACAAATGAAACAGCATTTTAACTGTAAACCAATAATAAAGGATCCTTTTTACATATATATATCCTACCATCCCTCTCCTTTAGAATTGCGAAGTGAGTTAGCTACAAGAAAATGGCCAAGCTTGTTGCCCTCATCGCCTCCCTTTGCTTCCTTTCCTTCCTTGGTGCTGTTTACTGCAAAATTGAGGTCCGGGGAGAGGTGTACTGTGATACCTGTCGTGTCTTGTTCCCAACTACCGTTAGCACACCAGCAAAAAGTATGCATTATTATATATTTACGTACATTAATGTATTATTTTTAGTAGAAAATTTGTACCTTGCTAATGGATACTTGTCTTGTTGAAATGATGTACACAGATGCTGAGGTACTATTGGAATGCCGAGACCGTGAGAACGAGAACAACAGAACCCTTTCCCAGTCAACTACCGATATTGATGGAAATGGTCGGTACGCAATTGAGGTAGATGGAGATCATGAAGATGAGATCTGTGAAGTAAGGCTCGTTCAGAGCTTAGATACCGAGTGCAACCAAATTATCCCTGGTCTCGACCGTGCTCGTGTTCTCATCAGTGATAACAGTGGCATTGCCTCAAATGTCCGTTATGCCAATCCCTTGGGATTCATTAAGGCTGTACCTCTTCCTGAATGCGCAGAAGTCCTTATTAAGACCTATGGTCTTCTTCCTACTGCTCACATTTAAAGATCTCATTATTTGTATCAAATAATCACTCATCTTATGTTATGAGACGTGATTTGTTCTATTAAGCAGTGACTGCACACCATGGAGTTTCATTATTAAATGTGACCTATTTTTGGTTTATATCGTGTGCTTTTTTTGTGATTTTTATTTTTTAAAGCCATGATTGTTGAGTGGTTGATCCACCATTTTGTGAGCAAATGGATACAGAATAACAGAAATAAACTAGATTAATTGGTCAAATTTTGGTCTTTGGATTCTTATCATTTTAAGCAAATTATATAGCATGATTATCAACATAAGAAAATATATTCAAACCAAAGCGATCGGTTAGTTGGTACTTGGTAGGTAAGTGCTAACCATGCTGATCCCATTTTTCAGCTTGCTTTGTTTGGACAATTTTTTTGGGAACTTTTGTTGGAATGTAAAAATTTGAGAACTTGGGAAAATCCTTATATATATGGGTCAAATAACTGATATATGGGTGTGTTTGATTGGTGGGAATAACTACTTGTGGGAATTTTTATAGTTGAAAATATTCCCACATAAAATAATTCCCACTAATGGGTCGTTTGATTGGACATAAAAACACAAGAAAAATTTTATGTGGGAAAGATTTTAGTTATTTGATTAGACATAAAAACATAAGAAAAATTTTATGTGGGAAAGATTTTAGTTGTTTGATTAGACAAAAAAATATTCCCCTACAAGTTTGGGAATTTTTTTTAGGGGTGGGTCAAGGAAAGATTCATGAGAAATATTTTTATCATGGAATTTTTACATGACCCAACTTTACCAATCAAACAGGCATCTGGGAATTTCTGGGGTAATGTTTGATGTGGGAATTTTTCGCACGACCAATCAAACAGACCCATTGTGTCAAATAGAGCAGCTAAATAGACCAAAAAAACTTACTGCCCAGACCTTAGCTTGCGAGGTTTACAATTTACTTTGTTGTTGTTATTTCCCATCACCGGTCGACCCTCTGACATATAAACAAAATCTATATGCTTCAAGGGTAAAAGTTTCATTTGACGTCAACAATATTGATTGGATGTTGCTAAGCTAGGCAGGAAAAAAAATTATAGCAGATATGTTTCGACAATATATGTGAGTAGCCTAGTAGTAACAATCTAAGGGCATCCCTAATGGACCACCAAACGTGGTATCAAACTCAAATTTGGTCATCCCTCTCAAACACTCCCACGAGTGAGAGGTTGTGAGTTCAATTCCCATCAACAATGTTTGGAGGAAGTTCTCATGTAATTCTTAGGTGGGTTAGCCTTCGGGCCTGGTTCGAGATTAGGAGGCCTATGCTCTTATGATGATGATATGTGGTTAGGTGTTCTCCCATGATGATGATGTGGCTAGGTGTTCTTCAGCGGACGCAAGTCCTTGAGTAGCAGAATTGCTCGAGTTGCAAGGTGGCGGTGTGGACGGTTAGGTAGTCGCATCAGTAGCCTTAGGGCCTTGTCTTTGTAAGCCCTTTGGGCCCTGTCCTTGTAAGCCTTCGGGCCATGATTAATATACCAAATTTTTTTTTTTTTTTACTCAAATTTGGTGAAAAAACAAAAAAAATCATCTCTAATGGACCATCAAATTTGAGTCCGTAGCAAAGTTTCATCAAATTTTCACCAAATTTGGTGAAAATGTGGTGTTTTTGATCAAATTTGATACCACACTTGAGCGGGCAAGAGAGAACCACTCAAGTTGAGTGGCTCCTGAACACTCGCTTTAAGCGGTCCTTCATTACCGAACGTTAGTTTAGGGTTTAGGGTTGAGTGGCACCCCATTGCCTGCTTAACATTTGGATTGTTTTTGTAAGCGGGTTCTATATGCCCGTCCTATGAAAAAACATATAAAGAAAATATGGGCGGCTCTCCTTTGCCCGCCCCATAACATGGAAGCGGATGTTAAAGGCCCGCCTAAAATAAGCGGGTTTTAAATTAAAAGACCGCTTAAACAAAGCGGTTCTCTGTTGCCCGCTCAAGTTTGATAAAACCATTAAAGAGAAAGAATTTTAGTAACAAATAAAACACCAAATGAGTATCGAACGTGCTTAGGTGGACCACCAAAACAAAAAAAACCATTAGGGAGTAGAAAATAAAACACCAAATGAGTATCAAATGCGCATGTCTTTTTGAGGGCTAGATGCCTAGACTTGTTGGAATGCAGTTCTGCAGATGAGGCTTTCGTGTATAGCAGCAGATGCATGACTCCAATATAATTGGCATATATTGCTGCTGTAGCAGAGGCTTAATCACAATGGGAGTCTGTCACGCTGGTAGGGGCCATTGATCATGGGAACTGGGATTAGCCGGGAAGGATTCTATGAGACAGTAGATGCATTATGGTCCAATGTCTATAACTTGGAATTGTTCTACCTAGAATAAAAATGTTGATTGCATGAGAATTAATCCAACCATCATGATTTGATGCAAAACTTTCATAAATTCTCCATCACTGTAACAATTGGACATGACATATATTCTCTATTCTCTAAGCATAAGTGAACTTGTCAGAGAATTTTTTTTTTTTGCAAATCTTAAGAATCTTCTATTGGAATATGCTTCCAATCTTCTTTCTCAAAATGTATACAAATTCGGATTATGGCAAGTATTGTTCTACTTCTATGGTGATAAATATTCCAAATCCAATGACAACTCGGGTTAACCTGAACCCAACAACTTCAAACCTTTGATCTTGTTTCTTAAATAAGTAGCAAATTTGTTTTGTTTAGAGTTCCACAAAAAAGTGGGAAAACTGTTTGTTTGATTACAAAACAAACAATAAACCAAACAAGAAGGCCAATCACAACTTACTTGAAAAGTTTTTTCTGCGATACCCCCAACTCAAACTTACACCACCTTCACCTTGTCTCTTCTCTCTTCCCTTTTATTTCTCATCAATTTACCAATTTTCTTCAATTAAATCTTACAACAATGAGTTGTTCTAATAATACAATTACTACTAACAATTCTTCTTGCAATGGAGATACTAAGATTTTAGCTGTTATATTAGATTTAGATGGTACCCTTTTGAATACAGGTGAAAAATAATCTTGGGTTTGTTTTTTTAAAGTGTTTTTATGTAATGGGTATTTAGTTTTATTGAAGAATTTGTTGTTTAATTTTGTTGATTGTAGAAAAAGCTACAAAAGATATATTGAAGGAGTTTTTAGAAAGATATGGGAAAGTTGTTGATAGAGATAAAGAAGATAAGAGATTGGGGATGATGCATATGGAATCAGTAACTTCTATTGTTAGAGATTATGATTTACCATTAACACCTGATCAATTTTCTAAAGAGATCATGCCCTTATATCATCAAAAGTAAGTTTTTTTTTTTTTTTGTCCCCTTATAGCTAATTTTTGTTTTTGATACACTTTGCACCAGGTGTTTATTGTTGTTTGATTAATGACTATTATATTCGAAGGGGCTTAAAAAGATGTAGATTTGTTCTTTTTTAGAAATATATGATATGTGTTTATTTGTGTTTTTTTCAATTGATTTGATTTTTGTATAACTAAAACATTAGGGAATCAATGAGCTAGATGTTTTTTGGGCAATGCAGCTTTGTTTTGTCCTGCAAATGCTTAATTGCTTATAGTATAACACGTAAAATCCTACTGTAATTAAAGTCCATTAATTTTTGTAAAGTTTTATCGATCTTCTCGAAGATATGAACATCATGGTTTATATAAATTGTGCCAGTTCTTCTTGGTATGACCATGTACTCATGGCTAATCTTACGTATATGAACTCATGGGGGTGTTATCTGTCCCCTGATTCTATTCCTGCTAGCTTTGAGTCATACTTCACTCTTTCTTTACCTCCATGCTGACAGCATGATATATTTAGTATAACATGTAAAAAATGGAAGTGGTATGATTTCTGTGATTGATTTTTGTAGGTGGCCACTGGCAAAACCACTTCCAGGTGCTAATCGACTTCTCGTCCATCTCCATAAGCATAGAGTCCCATTTGCACTTGCTTCAAACTCCATAACAAGAAACATAGAGAAAAAAATTTCTCACCAGCATGGTATGTTTCTTCCTTGACGTCTAAAATATACTATAAATATAATGCAATGGTGATTACTTTGACTCGTACTATTGCAATATTACTGTTCTTAGTTTTGCATCATCGTCCATTAAGATTTTAGTTCATTGATTTATTATTTCTTCTATCTAGCGGCCACATCTTTTCTAAAAGATTATATTATCTTACAATTAAGATCTTACAGATGATACAACATATATGCTGACTGCTGCACGCTATATTTGCACTTAAAACTTTCCTGGCAATTTAATGGTTTCCTAAGAAGTCATAATCCTTCAAATAAACTTGTCTAGTCCAGTCTTATTGATTTACGAAGTCTGGATGCATTGATTTAGTTTAGTCCAATAAAAGCAAAGGGCAAGATACATTTGCATGTATTGCCCAATTTAAATGTATGCCACATTCCTTGGTTAGACGAATTTAACCAAATCTCCCCTTTTAGATTATTATTTGGATTTTGTCTCATGCTTTTAGTTATTTAATCATTGAAGAATGAAAAAGTACAAACTTAATTGACCTTTCCCTGAAGAGCAGATATTAAAAACAAGAGTAACGGGAAAAAGAAATAAAATCTTGAAACAGTGAAATAATTTCATTTTTCAGCCTCAACAACCTTGCAAATGAGACCATTAAACAGAAACAAACTGAAGTTCCTATTGACACAGCATTAAATAGCTGTTTTATTTGATCTGTTGAACAGAAACACTCCGAAACGGACTTTCAAATCTATTCATAGCTACTTTTGAGAGATTTGTGATTGACAGACTTCTCTTACTGCCAGTTTTTGTATTTCCAAAAAGCAGGCAATGTGCTGTGTATTTTTCTACTTTAATCTGGAGCAGAATAAGTAATAGTTGTTGCAAACTCTGACAATTACCTAAATGGAATGTTCTTCCATAGTTTTTCTACTTTAATCTGTTATGCTCATCTATTTTGTTTATATCCTTTCTTGTTCACGCTGTCTCATGTTTCATGATGGGCTGGCTCTGTGTATTTGATGACATTTGACTGATTGAAGCTGATTTGATCTCATCCGTTTCAATTCCACTATGTAGGATGGAAAGAATCATTTTCAACGGTTCTTGGAAGCGATCAGGTTAATTTTGGAAAGCCTTCTCCGGACATGTAAGACTTTTCCACTATTAATTAAACTAGATCTTCAGTGCTACTAAAAAATTGGTTCTTGTATTTCAATATCTAATTTAAAGTTTACTTTTTCTGCTTGAATGTTTTATTAATTATTCAATTTGTTATCAGATTTTTAGAAGCAGCAAAAAGAATGGGAATAGATGCAGCACACTGTCTAGTGATTGAAGACTCTGTGTAAGTTAATTCCAACAATATATTTGATTTGGTTGTTCTTGCATGTAGCAGTAGGAATCTTCTTTCAGCCTGTTAGGTATTTTTTGATGCATAAGTTCAGAGACCTCAGAGTTGTGTTGTTACGTCTTCATAATCCATGTTACACTAGTGACAATCTTGATCACTACGTGTAGTGGAATCAAATGCATCAGGTAGATTGTTATACCAAGAAGAACTAGTTGACATAGTAGTGTCCCCAAGTCAGCACAAGATCATTGTGGTTGAGGACACTATATGCAAATGGTCGGCTTACAAAGAAACCACTTCTAAAGCAAGACTGGTGTTCTTTTGAATTTGTAATAATAGCTGAAGGACCAGAAAGAAATCTTCAGAGGCAAAAAATATCTAGAGCTAATGAGTGCAAAATATGGCACATTTTTCTCTTACATATTCCAGTGATCCTGTTGTGGTGTTCTAATATATCCCTGTAAACATCAGCCATTCTGATCCAAATTTTGTCAAACGGAAACTCACCATTTCTGTCTCTCAGTTAAATCCTCAAAAGATGTAATCTCATGCTAATAACCTATCACGTAGACGTAGTCCTAGGTGCATATTGTATATGTTGACTGCACGAGGTTCACATGTTTTATTCTCAAGGGCATATACAACACTCATAATAAATCCTTTAAGCTGTGATATTTATAGCATTAGTTTTATAATTTAAAAAGGTTAAATCTGCAAGAATAGCATGCTCATGCTTCATCAAGGGTACTTTTATATACATGAATAATCAAACCACATTAGTCATTCTATATCTACCTTATTTGAACCAGGATAGGTGTTATGGCTGCAAAGGCTGCTGGAATGAAGGTAGTGGCTGTTCCATCTCTTAAAGCTCAGACAGACCGTTATTCCATAGCTGATTATGTGCTCCATTCACTTTTAGAGTTTCGGCCTGAGCTATGGGGCCTTCCAGCTTTTGAAGACTGTATGTATCTGTTCAATTACTCTTCTATTCACATTTGTAGTTCATCTCAGTGAGTTCTTATATTGATTGGTTCATATGGTTATAGGGGTGGGAAATGCGCTGCCGATTGAGCCCATGTATGTGACAGGTCAAGTTCGGATGGGGCTTCTGTGTGAAGTAGCAGGTTTGACTAACTTTCTATTTTGCAAATATGGGTCTTAGTAATGGTTGTGCTTGTTCTTTGGTACTGAATTCTGGCATAAGTAATCTGTTGGTATTTTTCTTACTGTATTATGCTATGTATAGATGATGGTCCAAATGCTCTCCCCGATCAAGTTTCTGGAATTTACTTTGGTTGGGCCAAACTTAGCACACATGGGATATTCAAGGTTGTTGTGGGCATTGGATGGCAACAGGATTCATGTACTGTGAACAGAATTATAGTGAGTAGCTTATCAACTTCTCTGTGTATGCGCTCTTTAAATAATTATTTCCTGTGTATGATATTAATAGTCTCATTTAGCATATCTTCATCTTGTATATCAACACTTCTAAGTCCATCAAAAAAACCTTATGGAGTGTTTGCCTTTTGCAGAAACCATATCTTATTGGTGCATTTGATAAGTACATATCTGGTCAGCAGCTAGAGATGGTTCTTGTCGGCTATATCCGTGGATTGATTCACGAGGTACTTACCCCAAAATTTTAAACCTCTTTTCTAATACCTTGCCTGCTAGGTTAGTTTGAAATAGAGATGTTAAAACATTGGATTTAGTGCAAGTAATGTTTCCACTGCTGTTCAGGATTCAAATCTATTCCTCCTTATGGTTCATTGTTATCCAATCGGGCAACATCATTTCTCATATAATTCTTTTCTTTTATATTTTTTTCATCTATGGACCCCCCATAATATAGTATTTCATATATAACACCTGCAAACTCTGCCGTACATTTGTGATCCATCTTTAAGGCTTGGATCTTACACACCATGCATCCTTTTGCAAATTTAAGGCTGATTATATTCATTTAATATACAAAAAGCCCCAGTTTTGTTCTGCTAGCGACTGATGTGACTTACATTTTACGGCCACAGTATTCCTTACTAAACCTTCCTTGCAGGCAAGAGAAATGGACTTGAATGTACTTGAAGAAGACAAGTTATTTGCAAGCGAAGCTTTGGATCATCCTATGTTTGCCCATGACATGAACAACTCTTTCGTAGATGAAGCTGCTTTGGTTAAAGACAAATGCAACCTGTAGTGAGCAAGAATAAGGTCAGATATTGTATCACAATATCTTTCTTAATTGAGCAGAAAGATCAGATAATGTATCACTTTAAGATTGCATTTATTTTCCATGGAAAATATGTGTAATCTTTGATAGAAAGATGACTAGCATTCCAATATAAATCAAAACAGAATGATGTACTCTAGTTTTTGCTAAGTTACTGAGTTCCCTTTTACATTTTTAAACTTTGATAATGATATCTACAACCTTTATAAACCTTCTGCGGTCAAAGATATATTTTTTGTCAGAATTAGGATTATATAGTTAAGAATAATCCCATTAGCTAATATTTTCATCATAGGATTTCCATTGTTGTTGAAATTGACATGTTTTATAGTTAGTGCCTGAAACAGCTGCTATCTTAACTAGCAAGAATCATGTCCACCAATTTTATGCCCAACGCCTCTTAAGCTATTGCCCTTGTTTCTTCTACGCTTGTGGTCCATTTAGGAAGTTGTAACTTATTTTGTTCCAAGAACTTTTGATTTCTAACGTTGGTAATTTGGTATGTTTATACCACCATTTTTTGGCATGAACAATGTGTTTTTTAGGTTTTTCTGTCTGGCTGTGGTACAAGTAGACAGGCTAACCATAATTGTAATGCCTTACTGGTTGTGTTTGATTTGCCCACAGTTGTCACAAGTATGCACGTAGGTTGAGTTGTGCAGTTAGCTTACGAGGGTGAAAGAGTGCAACACCCTTAAGGGGTGCCAGGGCTATTTCCTGTAGGAAATAATCTGTTTGTAATGACCATCTTTGTTAGGCTACTTTTGAATAAATTACACTTCGTAAATAGTAATGACTAACTTTGGTATTGTATAGACTGTAGAGAGTTTGGGCTTTAGAAGTTATACATTCAAATCAGCAAGGGAAGTTGTATGATGAAATCAAATGACAGAGAGGGAATTGAAACTAGAAAGAGTGAGAGCAAGAATCGTGTAAACCAAGTTGTTGTAATTCGTGTTATTACCAAAACTTCTTGAACCCAAATTGCACACATTTGCTAATAAAAGCCCCATGAACAATTGGTTTCCTCATTTTCGAGGAGAAGTCACTTTTGAGCTCTTATCAGTGTTGCAATATATTTTATTTTGTTTTTGGTATATATTACACTCTCAATTTATCAGTTTGTTTTTTGTTGTAAAATTTGTCATGCAATGCAATGCACTTGAACATGTAAGAATTGCTCCTTTTTTTTGTAACCATGTAAGAATTGCTCTTTTTTTGGTAACCATGTAAGAATTGCTCTTGATAAAATTAAAATGCAACCTATAAAAAGGTTGTGTAGTGTGTACCAACGATCACTCTAAAGCATCGTATTGCTAATCTTAAAACTTGGTATAATGATAACTTATTGAGTTATGTGGTATAATGATAACTTATTGAGTTATGTGTTGTGATTTTAATATGCTCAACGTTAAGAATAAGATGTTGGGGGAAACTTATTAATGAAACAAGCCAACCAGTTCATTCCTATAAAACCTTTTCTATTATCTCCCTTATCTTGGGGAAGATTGTAAAACTTTGAATTCAAGTTCATCGTGTAGTAATTTTGAAATTTTTGTAAAGATTCATAGTTTACTACACTCATTATAGAACATTTTTTTTTTTTTTTATAAGTAAAAGTTTATTAATTATGAGAAAAAAATACAACACAGCAACAACCCAAAACTGGGTTGAGGTAAGTTCCAGATGAGGCTAACAAAGACAACAGATTATCCTAGTGTACCAGAGATAATCTCCTCCCAATTGAATAACAGGTCCTGAAACCTGTGATGTTTCTACCCTCCCAAGCCCCAAGCCAGTACCAGATTGTAGCCTTTATCTCCTTACAAGTTCCCTGGATACTCTGCACCTCTTGACGAAAATTTTTGTGATTTATTTTCTTTCACAGTGTCCAAATAACTGCATATGGTACCAGCTCTCAAACCTTTGAGCCAAAAGAAGAAGAAACAGGGCCTGGCGGCCATGCAATAAGCCATTCCTCTAAATTCTCCATAGTGAAGATATCAAGGTAAACCTCATCCTTTGGCTTCAATATAGTGTCCCACACTTCCAATGATCGCGAACAGTGAAGAAGAAGGTGAGTGATATCTTCATTAAGCATATTGCAGGTTGTGCAAGATAGATTAAACTGTTGCCCACGTCTATTTAGGTTATCCAGCGTGAGAAGCTTACCTAGAATAGATGTCCAAGTGAACAGTTTGATCTTCAGAGGGATTGGCTTCTCCCAAACTACATCAACTGGGAAGACTTGGATCACGACATCCTCAACAATTGATTAAGAAAACAATTCCTTATACATCGATCGAACTGTAAATGCACCATTGCGACTCCATTTCCAACTCCATGAATCTTCCCTATCCTCTAATACCACCCTTTGAAGCACCATCATTAATCTGTCGAATTCTGTTTGTTCCCATTCAAACAAGTTCCTACGAAAGTGCAGATTCCACAGTATACCATTCTCTTCCACAGTAACCATATCTGCAACACACCCCAATTTCATATTGCTCACACTGTAGAGACGTGGGAATCTATGTTGAAGAGAATTGTTTCCTATCCATAAATCTTTCCAGAATTTAATTCGAAGCCCATTTCCAAGTCTGCACCTCAGTCCTTCTTGAAGCACACCCAAAGATTCATAATAGATCTCCAAAGTCCACAACCATATGGTTGTCTGACTTTTTTGGGCCACCATCCACCCTCTTCTGTTCCATACTTCGCAGTAATAACAGAATTTCATAGTGAATCTTCTTCAGTTCCAAACCTCCACAACCATGAAGACAAAAAAGCTTTGTTCATAAATTCCAGCTTATGCAAACCCATCCCTCCTTGATCCTTTGGCGAGCAAACTTTGTTCCAATTAACCAAGTGATACTTCTTAACATTGTCACTTGCACCCCAAATGAACCGTTTCATCCTCATCTCAATAACATTCATCACCTTCTTGGGTATTAGCATTAGAGACATATGATAGATTGGTAGCTGGGCTAGGACATGTTGAGCCAAGATTAAACGACCCCCTGCTGAAAGTGTCTTCTTCTACTCTCTGATTGACCCGTTCAATTGTTGGCTCCCAAACTGAAGATTGTTTAAATGACGAGCCAAGTGGAAGACCTAGGTATTGACAGCGTAAAGATCCCACCATGCATCCCATTATAGTAGTCAATCTATTCAAATGAGGGACATCACCAACGGCCATCATCCATGTCTTCTTCATATTGCACTTCATGCCCGAAACAGCAGAGAAAATCAGAAAAATAGCCTTGACAGATAAGATCGTTGCCACAGAAGTCCCACAAAGAACTAACGTGTGGATTTAATTGACATTTTTAATTTATTTTGTTTAATCGATAGAAGTGGGAGTAAACATAAATAAATGATAATGTCAATATCAAAGACTAAGTATGCCAAGTTCAAGTTTAAGCGAACGAGGTCTGGGGCTCAATAATCGCACCCCTCTCACAAAGTGGAGAGGTTGTGGGTTCAAAACACGCCAACAACTGATTGTCGATATAGGGGTCCCTCAACCCCGTTTACCAATAAAAAAAAAGTTCAAGTTCAAGATTTTTTGCAATTGGTTGTATCATCACTTAATCACTTAAGTTATATTTATTAGTTTTACTTAATAAATTAATTTTAATTGTAATGCAATCGATTATAATTCAAAAAATTTAACTGGTGTTTCTCATATTTGTAACTACCATCATATATCATTTTTTCTAACAAAATATATATACATACTTTCTAGTTTCTACACTCGTAAAGAAAACTATTATATAAAAACATAAATATAGAAAATAGATATATAAATTTATTTGTAGTATGATTCATTATCATTTGTTTTGCTGAGAACAGTTGTTGGCATGATTGTTGATTGTTGTAACGGAAATGTACATCCACCTTGGCTTCAAGATAGTGCACATCATATTATATGTCAAAATTACATAATATTTCGAATAATCAACCGATTTTAGGAGATCCATTATACTTCGGGTGGAACCAAAATTCGTGTCCGTTTTTCTCTCTCGTCTTCTTTATTGACTTGTTAATGACCTAGCTAAGTTATATGATCGATAATCAGTGATTAGTTGATACTTAATTTAATTTAATTAAGAAGAGGAATATATACGCTTCCCACTAACCCACTCCTCTTAAAATAAAATTCCATAAACCAATAAAAAAAAGAAATAAATCCCTTTTATTATTACTACTACTTGTTTCTTTCCTTGCTTTGTTTCTTGCTTTCTACTCTTCGTCGTTTCTTCACAAAGAAAGAAACAGAAGAAACTTAACTCTCTCTCTCTCTCTTGATTCATCATTATCATCATCAACACTTTGAAGGAAGAAATGGCGAACAACAATCTACCTCGAAGGATCATTAAGGTATGTTTATTTGATCGAGATCTCTCTTTCAATTTCTTCATTTCGATCTCTAAATCAATTTGTATTCTTCTTAAACTATGTTTTAATTATTAACCTAGGGTTTTGTGTTTTTGTTTTCTTTTTGATTTAATTGATCAGGAAACACAACGACTCCTTAGCGAACCAGGTACTACTTTGTTTTGATTTGGTTAATTTGCTATTATTCTTGTTAATTTTAGTTTAATTTGGATCAAAATTGATTAATTAAGTATGAATTGGAGTTGGAGTAGTAGTTTCTAGGTTTTGATTATTTGGTTTATGATTTACTTTGAATGTAGCCCCGGGAATCAGTGCTTCACCTTCAGAAGAAAATATGCGATATTTCAATGTTATGATTCTGGGACCTACTCAGTCTCCGTATGAAGGTAGACTAAGATAATTACAATAGATAATGTTCTTTCTATGTTGTTAATTTCTTTTGTAGAGGTAAATTTGTTGTCGTGTTTGGTTTTGGAAGCTTTAGGAGGAGGACGAGGAGGATTAGATTTCTTAATTATTTTGAGATTGTTTTCGATAATCTTTCCTTTTGTTCGAAATGGATAAAAAATTAATGCCAACAATTATTACGAGGTATATCTTGTTTCCTTGTTTTATTATCCAAAACACCAGAAGCTTTTGTATCTATTAAAATTTAATGTTGTTGCAACTGCTGTGACATTCATTTTCTATTGGACAATGTTTAGTCACTGATATTTTCCTTTCTTTTTTATTTTGTTTTTGTCTGCAATTCATTGTATATGGGCTTGGCTTAATGTCATCACTGTTGTCCAAGTCTATTCCTAATTCACCGTTCGTTTAGTCAATGGCGTTGGAACAACTCATTTGCATTCTCATATTGTACGACCATGTGATAAAATACATAAATAAGAGGAGGAAATCAGGAAACTGTGTTCAGTCCTTTATTCATTGTGACATATTGCATTTAGATACTGATTCTGTTGTTAGGAATAAGAAACATTGAGTGGGTAACTGGTGACGGTCTGATTGGAGTTTCATAGTGCCATGTAGAATCCTGGACAGTCCGTTCTGTTACCTGGCGCATACACTTCTTTTCTACGTTACGGACTGAAGCTGTGTTATATCCTAAAAAATGTTTTATATTCACTCTATATGTTTATAAATTTGACTTTGATAAACAACTATTATCCATCATGCACACTTTAGTTGATATTATATTGTGTATTTTATTGTTGGTCTTGTATTCTTTTAGAATCATAAGTTTAGTACGGTTTTATGCTTTTCATGTGCAAGAAGTGTTTATCATATAGAATGTTAATACATGAAATCTGAGTGAAAACAAGTGTCACAAAACAATAAGTTTATATGTGCTTGCACATAATTTGGTTACATTTACTTAAAAATAAGAATGGAATTATTACAATGATATGATTGTTGTCTTCTTGGTATTTTTATCAGTCTTTCGATGATTACTTATATTCCCATATTTTTAGTAAAATTGGATAGTATTATCTAGCTGTATCAGTCTTATCAGATAATATAATTATGGCAAAACACTGATTAATATTAGGTGTATAAGTATGCTGGCACTATGTCCAAAAATGTCGATTCTTCAGGCATTCACAACCTCTTGTTTATATTTTTGGTTGAAACTTGGAGGATTTTAGAGTTTTTAGCTGTGGTATGATTTGAAAATTGATAGCCTTTAATTCCTGGACGTACTTTGTCACACATCATATCTTTATCTATTGTTTGGAAAGTCTATAATTAAATAAAGTTCTCAAAGAGGGACTATGTATTTTATGCCCTATACACTATTTACTACTAAGGTATTCAATATAAGAAAGGGAGTTACTTAATTCAATAAGAGTCGCCTGTATGTGGTATTAGGTATTTATGCCTCTCTCGAATTGTGCATGTGGATCATAGTTTCCATCCAAAGGCCAATGCCCAGGAGGCACACTTGTGTTTCCATAACATGAAGAAGCATCAATTGGATGTATATTTTAATAGTGAAAATTTGAAATAAATTTACAATGATACACAAGCGGTCGATATGGTTTCGTAACACGCAAATGGAAAATTTTTGTCCCCAAACTCATCACTACAGTTGCTCAAACTCCAGATTATCGTATGCAGTGTGTCTATCTTCACCTAGGCGCTACACATGTCTAGTGAGCATAGGAAAAGTTGTGCTAGGTGTTTTAGGCTGACCTACACCTAGGAAAGCACTCAGGTGGGCCGGGCACCAGGCCCAGATGTGGTACGTCTAGGCAAGGGATGATATGATCTGGACCCAATTTCGTTATAACCAACCTTCATTCCTTTTATTCTGACACTTTGTAAACATCCAAGAAATTTGATTTTGAAGAATTTAATGATTTGGCTTCAGTATTCCAGTGTTAGTCCTCCTTGTTTGTTTCATTTTTATCCCCAAAAACTACTTTGGGGGTAGAAACTTGTGTTAATTAAAACTTTGGGGGTCGTTGGTTGATTTTTTGATTTCGACAATTCAGTGCGAGTCGTTGACTTGTATCTATGACAAATCATGAAAATAATAGGAAACAAAGGGGGTTAGTAGTTTCACGTGTATTGATCTTGTGCGGTTTTGTTCATGAACTCGTTTAGGTCTCTTAAACCAAAATGTTAAAAATTGAATGATTAAAACGAGTAAGAAAACCCAGATGTGCAATCAGTGTTAGCAGCAGGGAACATGTGCTAGACTTGCCCCTACCCATCCCCTGAGCAGCTGTGAGTGCATGTCTTGTACCTGTGTTTTAGTAATTCTTGCAATTATGGAATTAGCATCATATGAATCAGAAGTTGACTTGTACAATTAAGATCGATATAGCAATAAAAGGGTTAAAGTCTCGCATTAGAACTGAAAATTTAAAGAACTGCCAAAAATCTTGAGCGAAATGGTCTGACCTGAAATAATTCACAATTTCGAGCATGGGCAGAATGTCTCAGTGTTTCGAATCTCACAAGATCTCACGATACGTTTTGGAAAAGTGACTAGTCAATACGAGATTTTTCCTAGATCTCAAACGGTAGGAATCCAGTAACTAAACCTTATTGATACGGTCAAGATAATGAGATCTCGCGAGAAATTCTTAGATCTTTCGAGAGATTGGGATCTGCTATTCTGCTCTCTTCCAATTGAGTAAACCAAATCGCGAGATTTGAATAATGTCTCAAATGTGTCAAAAATAGCAATAACTTGGTATCTCTTCCACGTGTCCATCATCTTCCACAACAGGTTAATCGACTTCAAATTCTGTTTTTCTCCTCCATCTTTATCCTTTCATATCTTTCCTCTTCTTTCAACAGTTTCATGAGATAATTTTGAGCAAGATTGGAATTAGAGCCCCTAAGAAGTTTAAAATTATCTTTTGGGCTATTTGAAGTTTATTCGTGATAAAAATGGATTAGGTTTGAGTTGCTTATTGATTAGTTTAGATAATATCAATTGAAGAGTGTTGATTTAGTTTTATCTATAAAATTTCAAACGTAAAGTTGGATTATCCAAATTGTTAGGTTCCTAAATACGGGTTCATCTACTATTAAACCAAGTTAGATAAATTGGCTCTATGTATTGAATTTCAGTGAAAGTTGAGTTTAAGGTGTGTAATTGAGTGCAAACCTGGGTCGGGATTAAGTGAAAAATCTTGTTCGTCTCGACAAAGACATGCGAGATCTTGATGGTATCTTTGGTTTTGAGTTTGCCAAGATCTTAATGATTTTGAGATTTTGCACAATGGAGTGTCCCATGATTGACAAATTTTTTTGCGATATCATTATGTAGTAGGAATACACAGAAAGAAATGAAGGGGACGATTGCAGCCTTGCAGGGCTAGCAGAATTTTAATTAAAGAAAGGGAAGCACGAAGAAAAAGATTTCCATGTTAGATTGGTAAATTATAGTTGATAAATGATGAAGAATGAACTCTATCCTGCACTATGGCTTCAAACCCAAACCCTGTCCTATTTTTTAAAGCCTTATCCAATTAGCTGATGAGCCTGTGGCTCAACGGTAGCATCCCTCTCACAAAGTGGAGAGGTTGTGGGTTCGAAACATGTCAGCAGCTGATTGTCTGGTAAAATGTTTTCTCACGTAATTTAAAAGGGGTAGGGGTCCCCACAACCTCACTTGTGTATCAAAAATAAATTAGCTGATGAGCACAATCTTTCTCTTTTTTTTTTTTTGTTGTGAGTGATACTATTATTTTACTTAAAAGTTAAACCCGAGAGTATGCTTCACTTAGTTGGAATTCATGATGCGGTAAAGCATAAGCATCAAGCTCAAAACCTCAAATCCATATGCATCTAGTTCAAATCCATGTGCATCTAGTTCCAATTTATGTCTTAAAAACATTACATGTAAGGACACCTAAATTTTCTAAATATAGATGTTTTCACTTGTTTTGAATAATGTATTCTACTATGTTAATGTTGTAATTGATAAAGCGGAATGAGTTTCTGGTATAGACCTTATGATGTTTTGTTACACATGCAGAATCCTGCTGTTGTCATTGTATGGGATGTGACACCTCCCTGAAATCACAACTCATGCATAAAATTTTGTTGTGTCATCTGTATCTATTCTCGATGACATGTTGCCATTCATCTCTTTCTTTGTAGGTGGAGTTTTCAAGCTGGAATTGTTTTTACCTGAAGAATATCCAATGGCTGCACCCAAGGTATGCGGTCCTTATTGAAACACTTAACTGAATTTTTTTAGTTTATTTGGGACAGGCTTGTATATAGGCTTTTCATTGCATTTTCTTTTGTATCAAATGTGTTTGAAAAATATATGTACTTTTGGGTATCAGTTCACAATCCACGCTCAACCTAATACCTTATTCATCTCTTGTGAGAATGTACTTAACAAAAACTTTCAAGTTTCAAACAGAGAGTAGTGATAAATATCAAAGTCTACAGAATATGCACACGTATATACACATTACATACTGCAAGTTTCTTGGTCACCATAAAACAGCTTTTTATATATAGAATTTAATGTTCACTACTAATCTCCTATTGGAGAGTTTGTCAATTTTTTCCAAACATACCAATTGCATAACAACTATGTGGATCAAATTTTTTGGCAGTTTGGACTTCTCCATCATGCATGCATGTGTGTCTCTTTTGGGGTTTTGCACATGTATGTATTTGCTATACAAACTTTTAGCGTGAATTTCAACTCCAAGCCTATATTAAGAAGAATAAGCTTACTATTTATATAGCCAAGTAAGAAAGGAAAAGAAATGTTTTTAATTACCATAGTCTACTTCATTTGAGGAAACTGTCCCTATTTATGTAAGTTGAATCTACTTTTGACTGCAAATTGTCATTACATTGCAACATTTTATATACAGTTTGGTCCTTGATGTAGCTCTATCTGTAGCATCCTGCAGTTTGGTTTGTAGCTAGTTTGTTTTCTTTACCAGGGATTTCTTATACCTTGGCTTTGCTTGTACTGAACTCTTTTTCATGAATATATCATGCTTGTTTACCTCTCAAAAAAGGTATAGTTTTCCTTTGAAATTCTGTACATGTAAGAAATGTACTAAAGTAAGTATTAGCTGATAAGCAGTAAGAAATAATTAAATTAATTATTCATATCAGTGGTAGTTGTGTCTTGAGAGGAAAGAATCCATAATGATGCTTTCAGCAAACCATAGAAACCATTTATTATTTTTTAGGTAGATCATGACTGCTTAAAGAACTATATGGTAGACATCGGGCAGCTTAATCCCTCACTGATCTCCGAAGTCAGAACGTGTAACGTATACGAAAATATCTTTAATATATATCGGGTATTTTGAAATTATAAGAATGGCTTACGGATAGGTTTGAATATTATGTCAAGAGTGAAATGAAGATTTGATTGATTTTGAATCTTAACAACCCTAATTTCTCCGGGGCTTCAAGTCATATATAATCAAGAGAATTGAACTTTTTAGGTTGGGAAAATTGTTTCCAGATTATTTGAAAGTGCATAGTGGATAATTTTTTACCGTAAGTTAGGTTGGCCAATGTATGAACATACATGAGTCATGGGCCCACTTAGCGCTAGATACTAAGCATGTTTAGCATACCTGTCTTACATGATCTGTGGCCTAAGTGTAGTTCTCTTAAAATTTGGACCATACTATGTTTTTATAGTGTCCACAGTACTTGTTTGTTTTGCAGACCACATTTTATATGCCCGTATAGTTATGAGTATAGGTAGATATTGTTTCTCTGTAAGGTGCAATGATTTCACCAGCATTATCTTATTGGCTTACCATTTTTATCTCGTCCTGATTGTCCAACAGGTTCGATTTCTCACTAAGATCTACCATCCTAACATTGACAAGGTAAGCAACTTTGATTATATTCCTCCTTTGCTGTAAAAGGAATTGCTCTGGGCACTAAACGACATTGTACACTATTATAGCTTGGAAGGATATGCCTTGATATCTTGAAGGATAAATGGAGTCCAGCTCTTCAAATTCGAACAGTATTACTGAGGTAAGATGTTCATTTTGCTCTTACTTCGTCTAGCATAATCTACTACTTGAGTTGCCTCTTTTAATATCAAGTACTGCAAAGGACTGATGATATTGTCATAATCTCACTTGCATATTAGCATCCAAGCACTTCTGAGTGCGCCAAACCCAGATGATCCACTTTCCGAGAATATTGCTAAGCATTGGAAATCAAATGAGGCCGAAGCTGTTGAAACAGGTAGACACTAATCTCTTTTCAATTTTATATTTTATAAAAGAATTATTTTTGAAATTAGACACCCCGAATGAAGATGGTCGTACTCTTGTGGTTGGTCATGTTGAATATATTAGTTTTGACTAACATTTGGGCAATCATGTAGTAGTTTCACTTTTTTCTGTTCCTTTGTCACTGATCTATGGCCTTTTCTCTGGATCTACAGCAAAGGAATGGACTCGTCTGTATGCAAGTGGTGCGTGACAGCTGGTGAACTGGTGGAAGAGTTCTGACAGATAAAGTTTCTGTGGCATAAGTCATTAAATATCTGATGTTAGTTCTTCTATGAGTCAGAAAGTTGATGTCTGCATTATCAAAGGATAAATCCTCATAGTAGTTTTTTGTGTTCTGTTAGTTTCTTTGAACAGTCCAGTTAGTGTAAAATTAGATAAAGTATGCATATTATGTATCTTACATGTACTTCTTGGTTGTGGATGAAGCATAAATTTGTTTGTGTGTAGTTAACCTCACTAAGTTTATTAGTTCGTAGAAGCTTGAGTGTAATGTTGATAATTAGCAATGCTTGCTTGCTTGAATTTGCCTCTGATAGATAGTCCACTCCTGAAACTGCATCCAATTAAGGGTATTTGCATCTTCTCTGTGGATGTATTGACTTAGACAAGAAAATCGTTTGAATCACTCCAAATTTAGCTCAAATGAAAAGTTTTGTGAATTCTCTTTTGAAAACAAATTGTTCGCAAAACAAACTGTTCTGTTTGCAAACACAGTAGTGGCTTCTGGTCTGACATCTCCTGTATTGTAAGAATTTGGGGACAATCAAAATCACTGCCTGTAAAATGATCTGGCAGTTAACATGTCCCCTAAAATCATGTTCTTTCTCTAGTGTCGTACCCTCTCCCACACCATAGAGTCCCCACCAGCCACCACCAACCTTCTTCAGATATAGGGGGCATGGATGCTCTGCCGCACACCCCTCTACTGTTGAGCAAGTTTGGGGACTGGAGAATTTTCTTGTTGTGATGCTTTGTTACTTGCCGAAATGCTTGTTCACAACTAAAAACGTAATCCATGTCACTTTGCCTTGGGCACCATGCTTGGTATTAGTGTCTTAGTGACAAAAAAAAAAAAAAAAAAAATGTCTTAGACTGTTAGAGACATCTTCATCATTTTGACTAACACGGAACATGCAATAGAATTGGGCACAATGCTATTGAAATAATGGTTTCTAACCGAACACGTGTCTAGACACATTAACTTTAGTTAACCCTGGTTAGACTTTTTATTTAGAAAGAGAATCAATCACTCCTTATTGCTAAGCAATACGTGGAATCAGTTAGGTTAACAAAGCATAATCACTGATTCCCTCTTTCTGTGTCTTTCCCTCGTCTTTTCTCTACTTCTTTTTTCCCTCTTCTTAACCTCACCTTTACAAAACCAGAAAGAAAGAAAGAAAAAATAAATAAAAAAAATCAACAATAAGTATCATCACTAATGATTTCTCATCTTTGCCAGATAGCGGTAAGATTTAATTAAATAATTTTATTTATTTAGTAAGAGATATCATTTAGTAATTATAAACTTTTTTTTTTTATTTATGTACCAAAAAAAGTAATTATCAACATGACAACATCAACAATAAGTAATTTGTAGTTTTGTACCATGGTTAACTAAGGTTAATGTTAAGCATCACAGATAAAAAATTTCGGTTTTTAACACATCATTCTTTGTTCTTCATACTTCAGCTCTTCAGCCCACGTGCTTTTGGCACTGAAAGCTTTCAGGCTATATCCAATGTTTGAGATACAGTGTCATATCATACACATACACATACACTGTACACTGCTTAGTCCACTATAACAACCAATTACGATTTCTCCTCTCCAGAAGAATGTTTCATTTGGCAATTTTGTAAAGCGAAAACCTTTCTAATCAAACAATATATTGAAGAAGAACAGAAATAAGGTGTCTATATATTATAGAATAGATATTTTAAGTACCACATGTAAGTATTATATCTTAATTCACCAACTAATTCTACTGCCCCTACGAGAACGTTTCTGTTTCTCGTATATACAACTCAACATCCCATTATTCTCATTAATACAAAATAAAACACAGCATTATTTTGTGATCCCTTGACAATTTGATAGCCTCAATTGTATTACATTCTCTCTGGTGCTTAGATTTGGGACCAAGATATACTTTATCTAGGACTTGGGAGCAAATTTTCTTCTGATTGGACTGAAGCAACTCCATCTTTGATATGATGATGTGAAACTGAAAGAGGAGGGATAGCAAATGAAGACAGACCCTTCATTTTCCCAGCACTGGGTAAGAAGTAAGGTGTAGGGTTATATTCTCTGCTGCTCCCTGGAGGGCCACCTTGCTGTAATGGGACCCTTTCAACTATCTGCTTCCTTAGAATATCATGTAGTCTTCCAAATAACTTCTGCTTTACTGTCTCAAATGCCCTATCTAGATTCTCAATCTGCATTATTAGATAAACAACAATTTAATTAGTTCAACAAACACATATCTTTTATAGATCTTACATGTTTGTGCATTATTTGCATATCAAGAGACAGTTGGGACATAGTTTAGTCTCTTTCATCTATGCCTAGCCCCTGGGGTATTTGAAAAATTAACATGCATTCATTGAACATATTGATAAAAAGTATAAATGGATCTGGATTTGTTATAACATATATCGTTTTGAATAAATTATATAGTGACATTGACTTACTTGATCAGTAGCATTCACATTGTACATGAAGAGTCCATAATAGAGATCAAAGCTGTCACTCACGGTATTCTCTGTCTGCACAGGAAGAAAATGTGGAGAAAATCAGAAGATGAAGTAGTTTATTGATCTAGTAGTAGTTATAATGCACAATGCACATGGACCATATCACTGTACCAGTTGTAAGAGTGTCTCATATCCCTTTGTATTGATGGGTGTGGACTCCAAGTTTAGGTGTGATAAGATTCTGCAAAAATTAAATATAAGATCCACATTTAGCATGTGAAATATAATTTAATCACCAAAACGAGATTCTATTTTATCCATAATTCATAACTTTAGATCTTGTTTAATTTAGAGTTTCATAGTTATACCTTCCAATTGTGTGGGTTATAAACTGGCTTCCGGCAGCATGGCGATCATGTTCTTCGCACGACATCTCTACCATACGACAACCCTGTAGAAAACCAAAATATTTTGTTTACGATAAAGGCATTGCAATGTTTTTTCACATGTAAATTGAAAATTCTAATTTATTGATGGTGTATAATTATTATTTTAGGGGGTAGGTGATGCATGATTGAATAATATAATGGCTGTATATAACCAATACCTTTAAATTTTATGTAGGTCCATTCCTTACTTGTACATGTACAATGAGTTTACAAATGGGAAGAAAACTATATGCATTTTTTCCATTTTATTAGAAGGGGATGAATTGTGTTAAATGTGCTTTCGCTGGTAGGATATTGATAGAAAGACAGGCTTTTTTTTTGTTGGAAATAGAAAGACAGGTTTATTCACTTTTATTGTATAACTTGAAGGTTATATATTTCCCAAAAAACAAAAAAAATAAAAATTCCTAAAAATATTTGCTTATCTATATTCAGGCTGATTATAAATTAGATGCTAACTGCCTAAATTAGTTTAAATTTAAACTAAAACCGCTCACAAGTATAACCAAACCGCGTAAATTAGTTTAAATTTAAACTAAAACCGCGGACAAGCTAGCATAACCATCAAAAATTATTTTTGTGACACCGAGGTAAATGCGGTGTGTATAATTTATCTCATATGGTCTTAAGATTTGGCGGAATACACTTACGTACAACATACATGTTTTTTTTTTTTTTTTTTTCAATAAATCAATCAAACAACCCTGTATGTGCTCGTTTTAGTTAATAACCCCAAAATTGCTCACCTCTTGTTGAAAAATGCTCAAGAATTGGTCACATTTCTGATCCTGTGACCCTTCATCTAGTCTGATCTTGTCATAAACAAATGGCAAGCCAGTCCAACCATCTTTTCCACTCTCTGGTCCAAACATTGGGTGCGTACAAACAATCCCAAATCCAGGTGGAAGAACCTGAAATCATCAATTTCAATGAGTCCAAATCCACCGAACAAAAACCCCTCAAACAAAACAACAAATAAAAATTTAATTAGCAAAATCTTTTTAGATTAATTACCTCTAAGAATAGATTCCGTGGAAATTGTTTGACTGACAACACATCAGCAAAAATGGTATCAGGCTTCAATTTATGCATCGGGATACTCCTCACAACTGTTTCAGTGGACAAGATTGAACTACAAACCAATAGTACATCTGGTTGTTCTTCACATAGTTTATCCACATTGCTGTCAAAATCAAAAATCCATAGACTCAGATTTGTTCACTCACTTTAAAATCCTTACAACCTAGACTACCATAACATAATAAAATTAAAATTTATTAGTAATTTTACCTGAAAAACTCAATTCCATGTTGTTGACAGTAATCAGAATAATCAGATCTCGAGGTAGCAAGAACACCATGACCTTGTCGCCTAAGTGCTTTAGCTATAAACTGACCAAAATTACCAAACCCAATAATACCAATCTTTAATGGGTTTTCCAAGGTAGTTTCAATAGTGGAGATTGAATCTGATGAATCAAATGAGTTATGAAGATGGTTTGAAATGTAGTTATTGTTGTTTGTTGTTGATCTTGATGAGGTTGAGGCCGAGGGTACACATTTTAGTCTAAGTTTTGTAAACTTAGAAGAAGAAGAAGAAGAAAAAGTGGTAGAATTATTAAACAGTTTTGTGTATGAGGATAAATTTGGAAGAAAGGTTGTTTTAGTGTTGTTGCAGTAGCAAAGATGGTTCAAAGAAGCCATTTTTGTCTGAATGGTCTCTCTTCTTTAAGCAGAAAGACCGATGAAATGTTTTAAGCAAGAAGGTGGTATTTATATAGTAAGACAGGTAGATTATTTACATATATATCTGTTTACATGATACGTATTTACAAAATGTGCCATTTATTATTAATTAAGTTTTGGAAAATGCAAGTGTTAGAGAGAGAAAAAAATAAACAATTTTAAAACGCAAAAGAACATGAAAATTTAAAATATTTGAAATTGGGATTTGAACCATTGATTCAGAATCTATTAAGGGGATTATTCTAAACAAGTTTCATTGTATTACAGATGAGATTACCACATACTGTATATAAATAAAACTGATGAATGTTTAGGTTCATTTCTGTAAATAACACTTGTGATTGATTAGTTGTCTAGATTAATGATTTTATGATTAGATACTTAGCAAAACAACATTATTCTATAATACTATGAAGAAAAAAGAATCCGTACAGGTATAGCTCACTCATGCACGTGGGCTTGAGAGTTGAGATTATCAATTGCCTTATGTCTAACTTATTGACTAAATGTATAGCCATCTATCTCTTTTATTGGAATTTTTATTTTTATTTTGATGAAGATCTTTTTTATTGGAATGAAACACCAAATGAAGATCAAATACAATTTTAAAAATTTCTACCATTAGAAGCTTAGTCTCACATGATGATCGAACTCATGAAGAATGAGGAAAATAACCCTATGATCTTATTATTGTTAGTGAAAGTTGAGATAATAATAGTTTTGTCATTATATCAGTAAATTTTCAATTAATTTTGAAGTAGACATGGTATCAAAGTAGGTGTAAAGGGTTGGCTCTATCAAATCCCTTCTCTATCCCATCACATTATATTATTATATTATTTTTCATGTCAATAATTTTTGTGATATTTAATTTGGATGAACTCACGACAAAATGATGATGAAGAATATGCTGGCAAATAATTCAACCTACTTCTCTGGAGTCTGGACCGTAGTCCATACTCTGATACTAGTAGTACTCCAAACAAAAATATAGTAGAAACCATAGGTGAAAAAATCGTTTTAGTCCGGATATCCGATCTCCAAAAAACCGGATTATTCCGCGAATATCCGACCTCCCATGTCGGATTTTTGAGGTTTGGTAAATTCAAATGTACCGGAATTTTTCGCGGATATTCGCGAATATTCGCGAAAAATTCGGAAAATTGGGAGGTTTTCTGCACTTTTCGTGTTTTTCTTCTGATTTCGATATATAAACTTATAATTAAAAGAAAAACATACATTACAAATTAAACACACGACAAATCATACAAGGAAGCTAAGACGGAACTATTACACAAGATAGTTTTACTCATAGGTGAAAAAATCGTAAATATCGGGCGGATATTAATAGAACTTTTATATGTTTACAATACAAGAACTAAACACAAACAACCTCATTACAACTCAACCCATAGTTTTATTTTAATAATCAAAATAAAAGACATGCTAACCCTAGAATGATAGACGCCCCATGTCAAACCGATGAGCTTCGAGTCGCATACGTGTGGGGCCGAACTCAGTAGAGTAATATTCCCATGACATTGTTTGCTCGTACGACCTGAATTGGTCAATATGCATATCATATGCATCTTGATCCATACAATACGGAGCAAATGATTCAAAGATAGAAAATCTCGAGTATTGTTGAACCGACATTAATGTATCGGCTGACTGCACGTCCGACCCACTTGTCATTGGGGCCAACCACTCCCTATATTAGGAAACCAAGAACCACTGTCATCTGGTTGGGTTTGGTAGGATGGTACACTGGAATCATCACTTTGGGAGGTTCCCATGTTACCATATTAATAAGAGCATGATTCATGCAAAAGAAATATAAAGAAATTCGAACCTGCACACAACTTGCTTCTGATCTTTCTTTATCTGGTTTGCTATAAAAGCTCTTCTGTATGCGGATGTTGTTTGCCAAACAACTTAACAACATTTATAGATGAAAAACCAGTATGCTGTGTATGCATTCATTATTGTTCAGAAGAATTATTAAAGTGGGGAGACAAAAAGGTAACTTGCTAGGCCCACTGGTCCTACACAAAAGCAAACCAATTATGTATGGAAAACCAATTCGATACCAATTATTCACTACACAAAAACAAACCTTGGATACAAACAGACAACAAGTGAATGAAAACTTTATAAAAGTGAGAGAGAGAACTTCACTTTGGCATGGGCGTGCTTTTTTTTTCGTTTCTTTCTGATATATTGCTCTTGGAGGGCCATGAAGTTCGTCGCGAAAGTTTCCAAACGTCTAGTGCCTTTTGGACCTTTTTTTGATAATCTCATCGAAAATTCTAGTTCGGGGGGATTAAAAATAAATGTGTTAATTTTATAATCGAAAATTTCATAAATTTCGATAAATATCGGTTTTTGTCGAATATTTCGTGAATATCCTATAAATGCCAACCGCCATGGGGTGTTTTAAATTCCGTTTATATGCCGTATGCCGTACCGATCCGATCTCCAAAAAACCGGAATATTTCGTGAATATCCGGTCGGCAAAAACGATTTTTTCACCTACGGTAGAAACTCTAATCAATGTCGGTCTATACTCCAAAAATCTTAAATTGTATATTCTATATCATGGACAAGTAGAGAAACTCTTTCTTAATAAGTTCAAACCTGGGTTAATCACTTAATAAAGTGAAAGACAGTAGCTAAATGGAAGATTGAAATAGGCCTACATTACATATTCATACCAACACGAACTTATTTCACTAGTAAAATATAACCATAATTGTGCATATCTGCATCCACCGGGACCAGAAGGCAGAAACAAATAAAAAAAGGTCAATTGAGTGTAATTGAAAATTTTACAACTTCATATATAATATATTGGAGTATTAAGTCCATGCATTCCATACCACGAATTTCTGCATATCTATAATTAATAACACCATGTTGTTGTTGGGTACGGTACAGACTTACAGACTAAATTATTATTTTTTGTTGATCAAATAATTGATACTAAACAGTAAACAAACATATGCTCTTCTCATCTGCTGACGTAGTTATGCCACGTCAGTTTGTGGGTTTTATTTGTAGAAAAAAATTTGTTCAGTGTAGAATCACTCTAAAAAAAAATATAAATAAATGCACGCCACATTTTGCATCACTCTAAACAAAAAAAAAATGTACAACACCGACCACGACAGAACTAAAAAGGTTAATTTGTAATTACATATTATTTGTAATGAGTAGCAGTAGCAGTACATTACAATCTGATCGATCTAACAGATTATATTACTACTAGGTTTTAATGTCAGGTGCATCATTTTTAGAGAATTTTGTCATTTTGAAATCATTGAAGAGAGTTAGAGACAGTGGAAAGAATAGCACATGTGCTTGCTTTAATTTCCCATTTGTATGGGAATTAGGATGATTAAATGAATGAATGAATTATTACTAGTATTAGATGCGAATGCGATGCGCTCTGTTTGTGATGAAAAGAAATGTGAGTAGTGACCAGCAAGTTATGGTTCAAAAATACCAAAGCTTTGGACCCATTTGTATTCATAATATCATAATAATAAAATAAAAAATAAATAAATAAAACATTTTCAATGTGAATGGTAGTGAATAGTGATGTTCTTTCTCGAACTTGGACTTATTGCCGCGACACATTCATTTCAAAATTCCAAGCCAGCTCGAATATTCCATTATTATTTATTTATTCCAATTTCCAACCAAGCAACGTGAAAATTGCAGTCTCTCCCTTCCCACGAGGGTAGCGTGGGTCCTCAAAGGCTCAATCATATTTCCATTTTTTTTTTTTTTTTTTAAATAAATACTGTATATATATATATCCCACTATCAAAGTCTCTCACTCTCACCGGCTTATTTTCAACGTGGGAATTGTTGTGTTTCTTGCTCCAATTCAATCCACATGACATTTATGAGTACGTAGGACAACGGATTGGTTGTCCTCGCAATTAATAGATTAGCCCCAAATTCCCACATTTTTATGAGTAGTCTGCAGAGAAGCTAGTAAGTGAAACATCCTGAGGTTACCATTGGCCTAGCTAGTCGAGGAAATAATGAATAAGCTAAGTTGCATTATATGAGAGTCTGCCTGCGTACCAAAGGATGCATATATATATATATATATATCTATACTACTTTATAAGCGCCTGCAATTAATTACAGTGAAAGCCTAAAATAGATCCAATGGGAGACGGAAATTAATTTTTTTTTTCTTTTTAGCCGTAACTTTTGACTTTTTAACAAAACAGGTTTTGATTTTTGTTATGGACAGGTATAATCTGTTAGAGTATATTACTTGAAAGCCCACTGTATAAGCCCAACGTATATAAAAGCTTTTGATTTTTATTTACAGTAACTAAAGCCTATTTCAATATCTAGGCCCAATAAAAATTAACCAAATAGTATACGCATGCTGTGCGTGCGTGGCACATAGCATATATATATATATATATATATATATGACTCTGACAAATGTGAAGTTTGGTAAATACGTACGATCATATTGGAGGTTCGGAATTGGGATACCGTATATGATTATTATTGGAGCCGGGAGATGTAACGTAACAGTCATTCTTTTTTCTAATTAAAATATTCCCTTCAATACACATATATATCTTCACAAGAGAACAAATTTCTCATATAGAAGAACAATGCTTACTCGATGTTAAAATGAAAATGATTTCTTTGCCATCCGATCGATGACGACCATGCTATAAGGTCCATCTCTATAATCAATATATTATTTGTCGATATATATATATATATATATATTAACAAGTTACTTTAATTTTATCCCCATGCAGGATTGCAGGAAGAAGCTAGAGAGGAGCGACCCACTAGGATGGTATATATATGTCAGTGGGATGATCATCAAATTAACCTTTGCCAAACACATTCATTCATTTTGTTTACCAAAAGTCCAAAACCATGTTACCATTAGGCAGCATTTAATTTGGAGATCAATATTTGGCTGCATGTGGTGGTAAGATCACTTGGTCTGCCAAACGTACGTACTTTGCCATAAGCATACACCAAAACAAGATCGATTTCGGTCTTTGCCATATTGGAGTTCTTGTGAATTGGTTTGCCGGTTGCCTGGATGATATCTGTTGGCTAATTAAGCTTCCCATAGTAAACGTGCATCCTACCTTAATTAAGGCAAGAGTCATGTCATAAACATTGGACCCAAATTTGAGGTCAGGGGCCATAGATGCAAAAAGCAAAAGGGTAGTTAGAATTAGAAATACCTACATCAACATATTAAATAGACTTGGTTTTCTTCAATGAAACCTTGAAATCTTCCTTCTGTTAAGAAACCGATCAAAGGTCTTAATATTTGGTACTATGGCTTCAGAAGTTGCAGGGAGAGAAAAGAGTTCTAACGTACAACAGAAGTATCTAGAACATTAGAAGAGTTGACATCTTACAAATGGGGATGTAGCTCAAATGGTAGAGCGCTCGCTTTGCATGTGAGAGGTACAGGGTTCGATCCCCTGCATCTCCACATTTTTTTTTAAATATCAAAAAATAAAAAATAGAGTTGACATCTTCAATTATGGCCAGGGCAGCTCACAGTGGAGTTCCTTTCACTGTCATGTTTTATACTTTTATGCCTATGGTTTTACCCCCCTTTTTTTAAAAATAAAACGCAGCATTTATAAAAGATAAAATGATATGCTTAGCATTTATTCAATTTTTTGATTCAGTTTAGAATGCAGACCGCAGACGTTAACTGCATCTGCATCCTTTTTCGGCAGGAAGTTGGTCATGGATCCACTGACAAAGTGACAAGATCCTTGAGTCTCCTATTCAAATTTCGATTTAAACCAGGCAAAACCCTATTAATCATACAAAGTCCACTCCACAATCCATTTTCTATATTTTTAACCTTGCAATTTACCATAAATAAATGAGAAATGAAATTCATTTTTTATAAATAGGAATGGTATCAGCATGTGAGAATTGAGATTATGCTGCCTAGCTATACAGGTTCAAGTCATGTACGATTTACATACTATATGTTAGTATGTACATGAAAAGAAGAATATGGCTCTTTAACTTGTACACAAACTATCAAATAATAAAGAGAACAGTGGGAAATTATCAGCAATTGTACGTGTAATACTACTGATACAAGAATATATATATATATATAGATGAAGATCGACTTACAGTGCTTTTTATTGTTACAGAAGTAAAGAAATTAACCAGAAAGAACAGTACGTGGAATCTATTTGGCAACCTGAAGAAGGTTTCATCCCATGAGCTTGTCATATATGTTTGTCGAACTTTATCAAAGTAGGTATAGATCCGAAGATTACCATCTTGGCCTAACCGGAGAAATGAGTAGGTTGTATTGAATTTGAATTGGAGGCCTGGGGGGTGTTACACTAAAATACGATGAATTGGATGATGTAACATTAAATTGAAGGTAATAGAAGTATGGTTCATTATACACGCGGCCACTTTCGAGGGTCATTCTGGCTAAGATGTTATTCTCAAGAGCATCACAATTGACTCCATTAGAGAATATATTTCTGCCTTGGAAGAATGCTTGCTTTTATAATAGAAAATTACTCTTCCACCATTCATAACCAAACTGTAACGCCCATTTCTGTTATTGGAGGGATATACGCGACTTACAAGTTTGTTTTGTTCACCAGGACGGAGAGATTGGCCTACTAAGATGGTATCGGTTGGATGATCAAAACTTTGCCAGGAATATCTACCATATCTGTCTACTAACACCATGTTCCCATTTGGAAGCAGTTTTAAATCTACAACACCCTTGTTGGCTGTGTTAGTTTGCCATACAATAGCACCATTAGCTTCTGTTAAGACAAGATTTCCATCCGGCCTGGCGAAATGAGAATCGTCCGTTCTCATGAACTGGTTTACCTCTATTGGCTTCCCATACTAAGCGACTGTCCAGCCTCAAAGCAAGAGTCATTTTCTTTGATCAACTTGGGGTCAGAGCCAATGATGCACAGATGAGACGGATGGTTAGAGATACCAAGTATATCACCATGATTGAGTACTTGGTTTTCTTCCATAATTCCTACAAGGTCCCTTTTGGCTTTAGGTACCTTGTCTTCAATTATGAATGCAGATGAGAAAATAACCAGTAAGAATAAGAAAGGGAGGAAAGAAAACATTTCAAATTTGGTACTATAACTTGTACTGTGTAATACATAAGGAGTTAGACTGCTAAAGATCTAATTATACTTGACATTCCAAATTCCAAGTATGATATAGTCACTGACCATGTGATTTTGGTAGAAAAAAAATGAAAATCAAATGTAAGTGTAGCTTAAGATGTGGCAACATACGTGCTTAGACTGACTTGGATATTTGTAGTCAAAAGTGTTCTATGTTCGAAGCGAACAACATGTAATATATATCCCAAATGCATTTGTTTATTTTCGCCACCACCAATTACATCTACTCTTGTATTCCAATATAATTATGCAGGTTGATTATTGTAACCAAATTGTGGCACACACCGGTGACTTACTTTTGTAGAATTAGGAAGGCTTAAGTTCATTTGTCCAGATTGTCCAAGAGACTAAGAACAATGAAGTGGAGCAGGGCAATTATTATTTAAGCTAACATCTTACATAATACAACACCAAAGTTGTTTTATTTGAAAGGTGGAATCAAGACGTACAGGCTTTTGGTTCCTTATCTTAGTTACATAGCAAGGAAATCCAAATACTGGGATATTGGATGATCCTGCTTAGCCATCTTGATAAAAGCTAGATGAGTCGAATTCGAGACTTTCGTCAAGGTCTTTAGTTGATGAGTGGCCAGGCACATCGATGTGTCTTCATTGTAGAAGAAGCCTAAGCACTTGCAATCTTCATTGCATTTCTCCTTGCATTCAACAAGTCGCATAGGTCCTTCCCCTGAGTATGAACTTGAGAAGTGATCTACTCCAGCAATTTTGTAGTACTCGACATTTTCTGCACCATTGCAATTACGGGGAAGCTTGGGTGGTGAACATTTTTTGCTCCAACCCATTAGGCCTTTGGGAGTAGGACACGCGACGCATTGGTTGTCCTCACAGAGCCCGAAATTCCCACATTTTTCTGGAAGTTGGCACTGACTCTCTAAATATGGTAGGTCTGCAGAGAAGAGAGTGAAGGTAGCATGCCATGCATTTCGACCGGTCCAGCCATAAAGTTTGTCATAGTAAGTATAGATCCTTAGGTTACCATCTTGGCCTAGCTGAAGAAATGAATATGTTGCATTATATGTGAGCTCTGCTGTGCCAAGAGCAAAAGATGACTTATCTAACAATGTGAAGTTGAGTAATATGTCATGGAGGTAGGGATCGGTGGACGCATGGTAACTCTGAACAGTCATTTTTTCCAAAACACCCCCTTCAATAAACATAGGCTTCATAAGAGAATAAATTTCTGGCATAGCAGAACGCTTACTCTTGTAATAGAAAATAATCCTTTCTCCATCGATGACCAAGCTATAAGGCCCATCTCTATTATCAATAGCTGATATTCGGCTAACAAGTTTGTTTTTGTCTCCAGGAAGAAGAGATTGACTTACTAGGATGGTATCAGTGGGATGATCAAAGCTTTGCCAAACATATTCACCCTTTGTGTTCACCAAAACCATGTTACCATTAGGAAGCATTTGGAGATCAACAACACCCTTATTGGCTGTGTTTGTCTGCCAAACTACATTTCCATGAGCATCAGCCAAGACAAGATTTCCATCTTGACCAAATGACACTGTGGAGTTCTTATGAACAGGTTTGCCACTGTTGGCTTCCCATACTACACGCGAATCCAACCTTAAGGCAAGAGTCATGTTATCAACATTGAACTCCAACTTGGGGTCAGGAGGGCCATAGATGCAAAGAGCAAAAGGGTGGTTAGAAACACCTACATCAACAAAATACAGTTGATGTTCTTCTATGAGACCTTGAAATCTTCCATCTATTAAGAAATTGAAGGTCTTAGAGCTTGGTACTGTAGCTTGAGAAATTGCAGAGAAAGAAAAAATTACTAACAAGAGAAGTTGAAGGGTTGGCATCTTCAGTGTTGTTCTCATAGAATGAGTAATGTTTAATACTGTGATGTAGATGTAAGTGAGCAATTATATTTATAGGGGACTGAACTGCAAAATCTGCAAATAGATAATATTGAATATTCATGATTTCAAATTTCAAGAGAAACCAAGCAATAATGCAATATTTTGATGAACAATTTATAGCCCCCATGTTAATTGCAGTACATATATCCATCTACAATTGAAGATAAAGAAGGAGATTCAGTGAGGTTCGGAAATTTAACTCCCACATACTATATGAGTCATGGTGTCGCGCGCAGTTGCATAATCTTAAATATCAAATAAGGTCCACTGACAGGGGCTCGAATTCAGGCCACGTGAAATTCACATGTAATATGTGGTGAAATATGATCAAAAGCTTCATCTTGTCTCCCTGATATATGATCTACAACATGATACACATACAAGAACACTATATGGTAGTACTAGTGTAGTGTTAACGTTAGTGTGTTACCGTATGAATAGTTTTAAGAACAAGTTATACATACATTACCATCAGCTATTCATAATAGCTCGTACATGACAAACGATTTTGCAAAGATGCATGCTCATCACAGCACATAGGCAGAACAAACGATTTTGCAAAGATGCATTTGACTCAACTGCTTATATCGCCGCCTATAGGCAGAACAAAATCGTTGTGATTGAAAAAGTTGGATTATTAATCTGCTGCGAAAATAATCACGGAGCTAGCGGTTCTGACGGAGGACACTTACAATCACGATATGGGACTATGGGAGTACTTGGTTTTCTTCCATTAACTTTTGCTTGGTCACACTGGCCTTGTTCAGAAAAGAACACATTATGTCAAATGCCCGATATTAACCATGATACATTGGGTTTGGAACCGAAACTTGTTCCTTCCACATGAGAGCAATAACGTCATTTTAAGCGAAAATCTCACTATAAAGAAAAACCAAAGAAGAGAGTTTGAAAAATCTACAGAGAAGTGAAATTCAAAATTTGAAAAACGAAAAATGGGAGGGAAGAAGGCAGGAAAAGCAGCAACACTGGAGTTCTACATGGATTTTCTTGATAACCCTAAGGACACCGATCTTACTAATGGTCAACTCAATCAGGTTTAATTCTTCTTCTTCTTCATTTTCTCAATTTCTCAAACAATTTTACAATTCTAGCTTCGACGAGTTGTTTTCAATTCGATTTCTCAAGCTTTTCTTCTGTTTCAGAGATTGATAGATAGTAGACTTTGGAAGTTTTATGTTCATTTGATAATTTCTGTAATGAAATTTACCTTTTCGAAACTCAGATCTGAAATTTCAATTAGATTCGTTTTGATGAATTTCTTCAATTTCGCTTTTGATTTCGATTTCTTCAAACTCAGATCTACATTTTGAAGTAGTTTATATCTGAAATTGATTTTG
Organism: Aquilegia eximia; assembly: GCA_023053565.1. Classification (NCBI taxonomy): domain Eukaryota; kingdom Viridiplantae; phylum Streptophyta; class Magnoliopsida; order Ranunculales; family Ranunculaceae; genus Aquilegia; species Aquilegia eximia. The sequence continues at coordinate 14,901,266 of JALIGU010000001.1, forward strand.
ATTTGTGTTGAATTGAAACAGATCATTAGCATGCATGGATTCAGAAAACTTCATCATTCTAAGAAGGTAATGAAACTGATTGATTTGGTACTAATCTCTCTCTCTCTCTCTCTCTCTCTCTCTCTCTCTCTCTCTCTCTCTCTCTCTCTCTCTCTCTCTCTCTCTCTCTCTCTCTCTCTCTCTCTCTCATCTTGAGATCTGTTAATTTTGCAGAAAGAACTCGTCGAAACACTAAGCTCAATCGAACTATTGGTTCCATTTCGATCAACATTGAAGGAAAACATCACATCTGCTTTTCTTTCACCTGAAAAGATGATGGAAGATCTTATTTCTCTTCAATGGAATGAATGTTCACTTCAATCGGTGGAAACAGTTGGATTGAATCAGAAACTAAAAGATTCTCCTTCTGTTGGTGAAAATGGAGGAAAACTACTCAAGAAGAGGAAGCGAAATTCTACAAACAAATTAGATGCACTTGCTATTGTTGCTTCTTGTGCTGTTGCTGATACTGCCATGATTACACCACCAGGTTCATCTTGTGCTTCACATGGATCGTGTTGAACTTGCTTTACTTTGTTACAATTAGAAAACAGTCCTTTCTGTTACAAATATAACTGGAACTGGCATGCTGATCTTGGGATCAGAATTACTGTTGTTTGATCCCACATTTTCTTGAAAATTAAATCTGTTTTTAGATTTGTTCTTATATGTACTTAATTTTGTTCTGATTCTATTCGAATTTGATAGAAAGAAATCCATATTAGAAATCGAGATTTGAATAAGACAATGTGGATCGATTTGTACTAAGTACAGTTCTTTGGTTTCTCCTATTGAAGTATTCTATTTCTATATATTTTGTCTGCTTACTAAGCTCTTCTTAGTATACTATAAATTAATATGGATTCCACCGGACCGATAAACAGAATTTTGGAACATTTTGAGTAATCTAAAAGTAGTCAGCAATGGCAGAGAAGGATGGAGGAATTCTTAAGAAGGGTCATGAAGAAGGCACAAAAATGGCTGTTGCTCTTCTCGAAGAGTTTGGACTCCCTCTTGGCATTCTTCCTCTTGTAAACATAAGTGAAGTAGGCTTTGTAAAGGCTACTGGTTATATGTGGATTGTTCAAGAAAACAAGGTGGAACATAATTTTAAGATGATTAGCAAACTTGTTAGCTATGATACTGAAATTCATGGCTATGTTGAAAAATATAAAATTAAGAAGCTGAAAGGAGTGAAGGCCAAGGAACTTATGTTGTGGCCTCCAGTTAATGAGATCACCGTCGATGATCCACCCACTGGGAAAATTCACTTTAAGAGTCTTGCAGGTGTCACAAAGACCTTTCCGGTCGAGGCATTTGCTGCTGGCCAGTAAGCTTGTGGCTTGTGGCATGGCGACTTCACTCTTTCTCATGTTTCACTGATCGATACTGATCTAAAATGTGGATGTGATATTGTTAATGCTTGAAAACCAGTTTTACATGTCCAAGTAGTACTATTGGTTATCCGAGTCCTTTTTATCTTTATTTTGGAAATCCTGTTGAGGTCTTTCACAATAATTGCAGAAAGTGTTTGATGCCTTCATGGTGTATGATGTTTCATGTAAGAGTTTGACGATGATGTAGATACGATTAGATTACCAGTGTCTATTATACTGGTTGATGTGTGTGTGCGCGCGAGCGCATTATGATTTCACCAGCATAGTCTGGTTTCCAGCAACTCCTCGATTCAATTAAGTACTAATAAATAACAATCAGGCATGTTGTTAAAGAAATCACATTCATACAATTGTCTCTTCATATGCACTAATAATACCAAGTTACCAACAGTTCATGTTGTGTTCACTTTCATACAAGAATTTTTCACCAGAAGATTTGAACAAGGCTTATAAGAAAGCTGTTCTTATGAATAATCCTTATACAGGAGGAGATCCTGATAAACTTATGGAATCATATAGGGCTTATGAAATTTTGTGTGATCCAGAGAAACGTTAAGGATCTAGTTGCTGGTGTTCCATTTTTTGACGACTACTACCCCCCACCCCAGCAAGGCAGCAATGGAGGGGTTTAGGCAGAGGCGGGGTCAGAATCTGGTTCATCCCCGCAAGGTTTCTTTACAAGACCTTTACAGTGGAACATCAAAGAAGCTTTCATTTTCGAGAAATGTCCTGTGTTCCATGTGCAATGGAAAAGGAACTAAATCTGGTGCCTCAATTATGTCAAGGTTCTGGTATGAAGGTTATTACAATCAGGCAGCTTGGTCCCAGTATGATTCATCCGATGCATGATCGTTGCTATGACTGTAACGGTATTGGAGGATTGATGCCCTTCTTGCATGGGGGAAAAGGTTATGACAGAGAAAAAGGTTTTGGAAGTACATGTTGAGAAAGGCATGCAGATTGGACACAAGATTACATTGCCTGGACAAGCAGATGAAGCTCCTGACTCCATTATTACTGGTGATAATAGTGTTTGTTTCTTCAAGCCAAAGGGTGATCACCTCTTTGTTGAGCACACATTGTCGAAACTGTACTTGCCTGGGAGAATGATGATAAGTAGTGGGGATCTGTGACACCTTTTCGAGACTTTTGTTGGGACTTGACTCTTGAATTTTCCGTAATTTGTAAATCTTTGCCATCTATTCACATTGGAATGGCTAAATCTCTCTTTCGCCAGTTCGGGTGTTCTTTCAATACTATTACGTTTTAAAATTAAATCAATAAAACTTTGCTCATATTATACAGAACACACCCACCCACAACACATAGTGCACCATTTTACAGGTCAGTACTTCCAGAATTGTTTGTGTTTTGGAGACCTACGTGGCTACATGTATGTCTGTGTAAATCTTATCTATACTACTACTATTATAAATCTGAATAAAATTCAGGGGTAAGTTTCGATTAATGAGAATTGAGCTTTAGAATTTTGTTACCTAACTTTGACTAAAATACCTTTTTAGACATGGTTCTTTGGTAAATTTACATAATACCTTTTAAATAATAGTTTTATCGTAATTTAACATATTTTTATTTATGGGTTGGATTTTTATTTATAAGAAAAAGGTCCAATAATTATAAGAATAATTAAATCTATAAAAATATTAAGAAAAACTACCCAAATTTATTTAAAAAATAATTATTTCATAAGATTTAATAAATTAGTGTAATTTGTAATATTGAATAAAATTAATAACTTAAAACTTGAATGGTAATAAAAAGGGATAAATTAAAATTAACCGGTGCTACAGACACTAGTACATCGTACATACGTCTATAAAGGTACCCTATTATCTGTAAAAATGTTGCATCATTTACCAGGAATTGCTTTTCTTTCAATACTTACTTCAGTTAGTTTTCTATATCTGGTTTATATGTCAGTGCGCCGAACACTTCTTAAGTTCATATGAGGGGATGCCAATGTATCAAACAACTATGTATGATGTAAACATCGAGGAGGAGATGGGAAGCCTACGATGAATTTCAGACGTGGGAATTGTTGTGTGTTTCAGTCAATCTGGCCCATTACTATGTTGTGGAACGCCTTTTATCTCTCTGTGTACAAAGTCAATCCGTCCCATTAGTATGTTGTAGGACATGCATTTCTTGCTCCAACCAATAAGGCCTTTGGGAATTGGGAGTACATACGCCGGACATGCGATGGCACGATGCATTGGTTGTCCTCACTCCTCACAATACATAGCCTGAAATTTCCACATTTTTCTGGCAGTTAAGACACTCTCTACCTGCTAAATATATGGTAGGTCGATCTGCAGAGAAGGGAGTGAACTGATTGAAGGTAGCATGTATGCTATGCATTTCGAGTAGTCCACTCACGTCACGAAGTATGTCATAATGGATGGTGGCAATTCTGAATAATCTTTTGACGAACAGATATTGAGGTACAAGGCAAATTGTTTGTGGGACAGGCTAGAAACTTAAGGCTTACTATTTGGGAGACTTTACATGCTTGAGGGATTGGTGGACATTCTTTTGTGAGAGCTACAAAGGGATTATTCAAATTTTCTATGTATTGGCCAGGCATGCTTGCAGACATCAGGAATTGGACCGCAGCTTGTGAGGCATGCCAGTCAGCCAGTGTAAGTGTGTAACAAAAATGAAACAGTTCCATATCTTGGTCTTTTGCAGCCTTTACCAGTTACCTGCTAAACCACTGACATATCCAATGAAGGACTTCCCAAGTCTAATGACAAGGATTCTATACTTGTGGTAATTGATCGTTCAAGTATGGGATTTTTTACCTCTTAATTACGTACACATCCTTATACAGCTACTCAAAGTGATTCGATCAGGTGTTCTTTGACCGGCCTCAATTTACAAATTACATGGTTGCCTACTACTATGGTTAGTGATCGTGATCCTATCTTTCTTAGTCAATTTTGGTCTTCTATATTTGCACTCATGGGTACCAAATTACTGATTATCATCCTCAAACCCTCTCAACCAATGTCTTGAGAATTTTTGAAGGTGTCAAGTATCAAACCTGCTGAGTGGAGTAAATGGTTGTCATTGACAAAATGATACGTGGTATAATACTTCTTTCCATACTTCAGTAAATCGCAGCCCCTTTGAAGCTTTGTATTGCTATGCGCCACCTTCAATTTCTATTCCACAGTTTCCCCACTGGTAACCAACTGGTAACCCTGATATTGATCAGTTTATACAAGAGAGGTTAGTCAGAAAACTCTTGCAGGCCCAAAGCAGGATGAAGTTTTTCGAGAACAGAAATCGACTAGATAGAAGTTTTGAGGTTGGTGATTAGGCATATCTTGGCTTCCATAATTTTCCAGATTACTACAAAAGTGGATAAAGTGTACTATAAGGTTGCTTATAAACTTGCTTTTCCTACCAAAGCTTAATCCACTTTGTTTTTCATGTCTCTTCAGTAGCAGTGTTAAATCGAAAAAATGATTCAGCACAATAGTAAGGTTGTGACTCATGTTTTAATTCAGTGGTCTCCCCATGATAGTGCAGACTAAACTTGGGGGGATTACTCTATCATTGCAACACTTTTTACCACATATGAAAAACCGATTTTTGGCGAATATTCGTTTCGTAAAAAACCGGATTAATCCGAGGATATCCATTCATAATTTCATGTGTCAAATAGTTGTGGTTTTACTTTGTTATAATCGACCGACGTTAGGAGGTCCATTTAGAATCAGGTGGAACTCAAACTCGTGTCTGTCCCATTTTTTCTCTTTTTATTTTTTGTCTGTTCAGTCTTTTTTTTGCTCTCTCTTCCTCACGTCGGTCTCCACCTTATCACAGTTCTATATTTATTTATTTTATTTTTTTTCTTAGATGTTTGATGTCATCTTATCCACCGTATCACGGTTCTATATTTATTTATTTTATTTTTTGTCTTAGATGTTTGATGTCATCTTATCCACCATATCACGGTTCTATATTTATTTATTTTATTTTTTTCTTAGATGTTTGATGTCATCTTAAATGGACGAAGATCTGAGAAAATATTCTCCAATTACTACAGATATACAAAATCTTGGTGTTTGAATATATACGATTGTTATAAAACCCTTGTTTCTTTCTGGAAAGAACCGTTCCCAAAATTTGCTTCAACTTTTACTGATCGAAAGGGTGGGTTTTATGATTAGATCATAATCCGTGATTTGCAAAAAAAAAAAAATACGGATTATTTGTGCTTGCCAATTTAAAGAAGGGTGGAGTGTCAGAATTGGGCCAGGTGGCTGGTGACATGGCATCTTAGTTGGCAAATTATGGTTAGAATTGTTCTGCACTAGAATTGTGTTGAATGTAATTGGGTAAGAATTTTCACGAAAAATACATGGCTCTATTTTTTTCTCACTCTATAATTGATTATTATTTACTCTTCTGTTCTCTTCTTCTTCTCAACCCTAAACCTCAAATTTCTTCTTCAATTTCAAATAACTACAACAACAGGAGTTCGATTCCTGACATCTTAAGTTAGAAATCTATATAGGGTTGGTGATATTGGATTGATCGAGCGAGAAGATGTCGAGTAGTGATAATAACACAAAATACTATGAAATTCTTGGGGTTTCGAAGGAGAATTTTTTACAAGAAGATTTGAACAAGGCTTATAAGAAAGCTGTTCTTAAGAATCATCCTTGTATAGGAGGAAATCCTGATGAACTTATGGAATCATATAGGGCTTATCAAATTTTACGTGATCCAGAGAAACGTCAACTGTATGATCAATATGGTGAGGATGCTGTCAAAAATCTGGTTGATGGTGTTCCATTTTATGATATTGACGACCTCCCCAGGGTTACGCAGAGACGGGGTAAGGATTTGGTCTTTCCCCTCAAGGTTTCTTTACAAGATCTTTACAATGGAAAATCATACAAGGTTTCACTCGAGCGAAATGTCCTTTGCTCCAAGTGCAATGGGTAAGATATTTTTTTTTATTGCTCGACTTAATTTTGTTGCAAAATTATAGGATTATGGCTTATGCATTTTGGCTATGTTTTCATTGTAGAAAAGGAACTAAACCAAGTGTCTCAATCAATTGTCCTGGATGTCAAGGTTGTGGTATGAAGGTTTCTGTTGGGCAACTTGGTCCTGGTATGATTCAACAGATGCTGAATATTTGCCATGAGTGTAATGGCATTGGAGAATATTGTGATGACCGATGCCCTTCTTGCAAGGGGGAAAAGGTTGTGAGTGTAAAAGACATTTTAGAAGTACATGTTGAAAAGGGCATGCAGATTGGACACAAGATTACATTCCCTGGACAAGCAGATGAAGCTCCTGACACCATTACCGGTGATATAGTGCTTATTCTTCAAGCCAAAGGGTGATGATCTCTTTGTTGAGCACACATATATTGTCGAAACTGTACTGACCTGGGAGAGAGATGATAAGTAGTAGGGATCTGTGACACATTTTCGATACTATTACGTTTTAGAATTAAATCAATAAAAGTTTGCTCATATTATTCAAAACACACACCACCACCACTTATAGTGCACCATTTTATGGGTCAATACTTTCGGAATTGTTTGTACTTTGGAGACCTACATTTTAGCAGGACTTGCTATTCTTTTGACTAGTGCTGACTTACTTCAGTGGTTTACTAAATCTGGTTCCTATGTCAGTGCGCCGAACACTTCTTAAGTTCATGAGGGGATTCCAATGTATCAGAGGCCACTCGTGAGGGGAAGCTTTACATCCTAAATCACTGTGGATTTTCAAGAATCCCTATTTCCCTGACCCTAGAACAGTGTAAGGCACTAGAAGCTGTGGTACCACCAAGAATAGCACCAGAAATGATAGACATGGAACTAAACAAATGTGAGGAAACGAGTATGTGATGTAAACATCTAGGAGGAGATGGGAAGCCAACTATGAATCTCCTACGTGGGAATTGGTGTGTGTTTCAGTCAATCTGGCCCATAACTATGCTGTTGAAGGCTTTTTTTTTTTATCTTTTTGTGTATGCATGAAGTCAATCCAGTACGTTGGAGGACATTTCTTGCTCCAACCCATAAGGGCTTTCGAAAAACATACGCTGGACATGCGATGGCACAACACGGTTCTCCTCACTCACATTACACATAGCCCGAGATTCCCACATTTTTCTGGCAGGTGGCACTCACTCTAGCTGCTAATTATGGTAGGTCGATCTACAGAGAAGAGAGTGAACTGAAGGTAGCATGCATGCTTCCTAATATGTGGTCCACTCATGTCACGGAGTTTGTTATAGTAACTGTAGATCCTGGTGGTTACCATATTGGCCTAGTTGAAGAAATGAGTAAGGTTTTTTTTTTTTTTTTTTTTGGTAACCCAGAAATTGTTTTTTTTGGTAATGAAAAAACTTTATTACATCAAAACAAAATTACGTCGTAACAGTACGACAAGCAGTGACCCTGTACTTCATATAAAAAAACGTTACATAACCAAGAAGGTGGCGACAACCACCAAAAGGAGTCAAAAGAAGTCATCAATCCAATGATTTCTTAGGGTAGTTTTGTCGATGCACTTTAACCCAATATGTGCAATATAACAATAATAAAGCAAACAATAAAGCGATAAACAAGTAAAGAACACACGATATTTTTAACGTGGTAAAACCCTATATGGGAAACGTCCACGGTTGTCCTCGTGACAACAAATAAATCCATTAGATGAAAAGAGATGTACAAATCTATCAACTACCTGCAATTACTGCGAGTTGACACTACCGGTTATCTCTAACACCTTGACTTCACCAGAGAACCTTAATGTACGCACAAGACACTCGACTTCTTGATGAACACACAAGAAGACTCAAAGCCGATCTATAAAGCAAGCTTACACCAGAGTTCCTTGATGAACACACAAGGATACTCGACTTCTTGATGAATACACAAGAAGACTCGAAGCTGATCTCAATATTCAATAAGAAAGAAGAAGATGAATGGGGAAGAAGAGGATGAGTTCAATCACCTAAACAAACCTAAACAAACTCCAAGACCAAAGATGAATTGGACGATCGAAGAACTACTCAATTCTTTTCTGAAAAAACCATATATAGTTAGGGTTTTTGGAGGAGAGAGAAAATGGGCCGAAACAAGGAAATCTGACGACGACGTACGTACGTCCTAACTAGGTACGTACGTCCCTGAATGAAAAAGTCTGCTGACAAACTCGACGTACGTACGCCCTAACTAGGTACGTACGTCCAAACCTTAAACAAGAGATCTGTCCAACTTAAGGTACGTACGTCCTGTACCAAACAACAACCTGACAGTCATGATGAGAGAAGGGATACTCGGGACGATGCTCATACATCAAGCACTACAAGAAAATCAAAGATATACCACGGTCCTACGATTTTCTTCGCCACGGTCCGGGTCAGTGGTTAATTTTGCCACGGACCGGGTCTGTGGTAATTTTTGTTTGACCCGTGGCAATATTTTTTCCCTTTTTCAGTTTTGATAATAATTTACCTACAGTTCCCAACCGTGGTAATGATAGGATTTAGAACCGTAGGATTGTCATTTTACATCATAAGAAAGATCTATGTCCAACGATTAAAATTTTTATTTAAAAAAAAAACAAAAAAAAACTATGTTCGCTAAATAAAACCATTCTTCTTCTCCACTCTTCTTAATCTGAACCCTAAATCTCTCGATCCACTATTCTTCTCTATTTTTTTTTTTTTCTGCAATTGCATTTAAGTAAAAAGAAAGGTTCTCAAAGAGAGACAAGATTGGCCATTTCAACAGCTTTGAATCAATAGAAATTGAATTTGATCACTCTATCAATACAACTCTTAATCTGTAAGTGTTCTAATATAATTTTCTCTTTTGATTTCTCTTCCATTGTACTAAATTAAATTTATTTCTTTTAAGTGAGAATTGAGGTTTTGAATTAGGAAGGTTAGGGTTTTCAATTGAGTGGTGTATGAGTTTTATTTTGGGATACAATTTCATCTTGGATTATATTTTACTGTTCGATCTGTTCAGATATTGTAATTCCATTAATCCTCGTTTTGTTGGTAATCTGTTAATCCACAGAATTAGCTTTTTGTTGTCTTTGTAATGGTTTCTCTATTGAAGTATGACTATATGTTTAGCACATTAGGTCACTAGTATAGCAAAATTTGTAAAGGCTATGTTTGGAATTGGGTAGGACTTAGGAGGTGACACAGTAAACAGAGATCACCATTTTCAGCAATTAATAGTGGATTGGGTTCACATGCTCACTCCTTAGGCTATGTTTTTTTTTTTTTTTGTTTTTGTTGTTGTTTCACTCATGTATTGTTCTTGCAGTGCTTGTGAAACATCTTTCACAAACTGTTGAACCTTTGTACAGTTTATCTCTTTCAGTGAAATGAAGTGATATTTGGCCAAATAAAAAAAACATAAAAAAACGTTTAGCAAAACCTGGCATGTAGATCAACCTAACTATTGCCTGTTGTATTATAATTGATAACTAGTTTTCTTAAAAAAACATTATTTCTTTGAATGTTTTATGTATAATTAAAAAAAAAAACACCTATCTTAGTTTTGAAATGACAAAAGATGGTTTGTTGATCTTGCTCTACTTATGTTCAGTTGTTGCATTATTGCTTATCTGTTGTTCTTTGATTCTTTGTTTTAAGTTGTTCATCTTTGTTTTAAGTTGTTCATCTTCTAACCCAATTAATAAGAATAGGAACACCTTCCTAATTAAGTTTATTAAAATGAATGTAAGATATCCTTGTATGATTTCTTGTTGTAATTCTTTTTACCTTTAGCATTGCGAAATATTGTAACCAGACTTTTATGAGTGATGATATTGAGTTTACCTATCTTTTGTGCTTTGCATGTTGGCCAAAATAACTGGTAATAGAGTTTTTGCTTCAGGGAAAGAGAGGAAAAGCCAGACTGTTTGCAGTGACATTTACCCCCACTTACCCCCATTTGCTGAGTATGCTCTCTCTCTCTCTCTCTCTCTCTCTCTCTCTCTCTCTCTCTCTCTCTCTCTCTCTCTCTCTCTCTCTCTCTCTCTCTCTCTCACACACGTGCATATTATAAAAAGTGTGTTGTTAATCAAAAGGTAAAATGAGAGGTAGTTGTTTATTTTGCTATTGCATACCTCAATTACTTGGTATGGACATTGGTAATTTACATGTTTTTTACCTACATGATCTTTTGAGGTGTAAAACTCCATCTTGTTATTTGAATCTATATCCTACCTAGTGATGGCATTCAACTGGTCATTCTACTTTTCTCAGAGATTTGAACTCTGATCTCATTAAGTATTTTGTACGCAGGACCATGGTGGGTTTGATCTTGCCAACTTGCTTGAACATGAAAAAATCTCCCAATGTACCACATGAATGTATAATTTAGGTAAGAATTATGTGCATGTCCATATACATTGGCTTGTATAGACGTTTCTAAGTATTATATCTACTGCACTTATTGTAAACTTGTACTTTTGTCGAGTCAAACCACCACTGGTCTGATCATAATAAAAGTTGATTTTATGATGTACTGATATATATGTGCATTCTTCTTAGAGAAAGATTATCCAGATTGTTTAGTTGTATAATCTTGTTTTAATGCCATACTAAATTTCTTTATTCTAATTTTCCAAGTCTTGCAGTTTTTTTACACGTTACTTCCTTATCTTTCATTTGTGCAGCCTACTAATGAGAAAATTCAAAATCGGTGTAATCCATTGTTCATTAAGTCATACCTTCACTTACGAGTCAGGTGAGTGAGTCATCAGATTATGATGTTGCATATTAAAGTTGTTATAATTTTCTTTCCCTCTCCCGCAAAAGGGCATTTGTTTGCCTGTTATTAACTTTTCAAAGGCATATGACAAAGTTTTAATAGATGCATGGGAGCAATAGCAATCACAAGATCTGCTTAATTTTTATAATTAGGTAATTATTTTTTCTCCATGCAGATCATTAATGGATTTAATGCCAAAACTGTTGGGGATACCGTGTTAGAGCAGATTACATGGTAACATACTAACACTACAGCTGGAGTCTATTGTCTATGGTTGGGATCCAGTGCAGCAGAGTGGCCTTTTCCCAACAATTAAGCAGTGCAGTAGAGGGTACAGTGTTGCAGTAGTGTAGTGATACTGCGGTGGTGTATTGGAATCTATTGTCTTTAATGTTTGTGGTTTTAGTGTGAAACCTTATGATTTGATGATGTATTATAGAGGTTGATCAGGAATGTAATTGGATAGTAATAAAATTATATTCTTTTATCAATAAAACATAAACATTCTCCAAATAGCAATTGCACTTTTTTTTATTATTATTATTTTTTTTATAAAAATCCACCAGATTTCCCACGGTTCAAAGCAGTAGCTAACATAATTTTTGTTATAAACAAATTCCTGAATTCCCACGGTTGGAAGTAGTAGCTAATCAATAATTTCCCACGGTTGATGGCTGTGGTTAGGCACACGGGCTTGGACCGTGGCTAATATAGTCTATTTGCCACGGATCCGGACCGTGGCAAACAATTTAGCTACGCCCTGAACCCCCACGGTCTTGCCACGGATATGGACCGTGGCTAATCACATTTTGCCACTGTTCCGGTCCGTGGCGAATTTACAGTATTCTTGTAGTGAAGGTATTCCTAATAATGAGATCAAGGCGAGATAACCACAAACACACTAAGTCACAAAATAATGTCAAACAACCGAATGCTGGTTTCACACTTGACAAGGACGTTGTTGATGTAACTCAACTGCTTGTGATGTGGCATGTTTGGCAAGAACATCAGCCGCTGAGTTTTTCTCTCAATATCGCCATTGGAATCTAACATTATTAATCTGTTGAAGTAAGCATCTGATATCGATCCAAAGTTTTCGAATGGCAATGATAGGGAGGTCTGTACTTTGACATATATTGTATAAAGACTTGGAATCCACTTCAACCTCCACCTTTGGTAAACTTAGTGCTTTAGCGATCTGCAATCCTAATCTTGAAGCCACAAATTCAGCAAGTAAAGTTGTTCCTTCAATAATAGGCTTCGCCGCAGCTAGAACAAACCCGCCTTGAGAATCCCTGACAGTTACCCATACTGGTCCTAAACGATGCTTAGCGGACCCATCTGTATTAATTTTAAACCAATCAGATTGAGGTAAGGTCCATCTCAAGCTTACCTTGTGAGAGCTGTATTAACCATATTTGTGAGGTTAGTCAATACATTAATGAAAGATGATGATCTGTATGATATGAACAGTAATAAAGTAGAGACGTGAACACCATTGTATACGTGGTTCGGCAATTGTGCCTACATCCACGGAGAGAGAGAGAGAGAATGAACTTTATTATAGTAGTGGTGATACAGAATGGGAGCTCGATTATGAGGAGAGCTCGAGAGAGATGAGACCTGAGAGGTGAGGTCTCATCATGAGAGATTAGGGAGGTCGTTGATATTGAGACCTCACCATGAGATAGTGGTCAGAGCATTAGACTCTCAGACCATGTCCAGAATGAGTGATTTGCCTTCATATTTATAGGCTTACAATGTAACTCCATTCCTAGCATTTAATGAGGTAATGATGAGAGAATATCTTTGTAGTAATTGGCTTTAACTTTGTAACTTGTGCCATCAAGAGAGAGTCCATTAGATGATGACATGTGGCACCATGATGGACGGTAGAGATGGTGCCACATGTATGTTGTATATAGTACCCCTACAAGAGCCTTTGTGCTTTTGCTGAGGCGTAGTGGAGAAAGACGCGAAGTATTCCTCAGTTGCAACAATTTATTAATCTTCACTAAATAACTTTGTGGCCATGATCGCACTTGGTGAAATTTTGCCTTGGTTCGAAAGTGTTGATTTCAAAGTGTTGATTTCAAAGTGTTGCATTATATGTGAGTGTCGTACTAACGAAAAGGTTTGATTCTTATTCAATTCATGTTCTATTGTGTCGATTACAAAGCTTCTTAGACCTACCAATAGCTCCACACGAATGTTTTGAAGAAAGTGTGTGAGTATCTTAAACTAGTGTTTAATTATTTAGTCAAATCTTTAGGGTTTTAGATCTAAACATATAATACTAATGGAATATGTTGGATTTGGGGGTTTTCAGAACCTAGAGTTCTTAGATTTGGGGTTTTTTATGAAATTAGGGATTTCAATGTTGATAATCTGGATTAGTGATGTAAATCATATTTTTTTAATGCAAATCTTAAAACACACACTCATTTAATTTTATTACGTGGAATTTAATTTTATTATACGTCAGCACTTTTCTTACACGTCACACACTTCACCGGATAAATCTATCGAAATTATTCACATTTTCAATTTTGAAAATTGACTTAAAATTTGTTGTTGATTTCAAAGTGTTGTCAGTTTTGAAAATAAGTTCATTGTCAAAATGGATAGTTTGTATGTGTGAAGAAGATGATGTGAAGAAGAAGAAAAATAAAAGAAGAAGAAGAAGAAGAAGAAGAAGAAGAAGAAAGGTATTTAAGTAAAAAAAAATTAATCATTTGATGAAAAATTGAACGGAGCCAAACGGTGGGGTGTTATGTCCAAAGTTTTAACTGGGGGGGGGGGGGGGGGGGTTATTTATAGAGAGGCCAAAATAAAATTTCCCTAAATAACATTCATGCATACTGTTAAGAAATCTTTTTATTCATATGCGTTATAATAATACCAACGGTTCATATAGTTACGTGTGTTCACTCTCATACAAGTGTATGCCACTATGATCGATCAGGTATTGTAGTCTTGTTACACCTCTTTTTAACAAGGTAAAATGATCAAAAAATACAACGTACTTTCACAAATTTTTCACTTTATACAATGTACTAAAAATCACGCCAAAATATCAATGTACTTTGAAAAAAAATTCACATTATACAATCTGTCTAAAACTGACTAACGGACTGCTTATGTGGTTAATAATTATCTACATGTATTTTTTTTTTTTTTAAAGAAATGGTGAGTTGTAAAATTAAAACCAACACATCTACTTTAAAACATGTCATCAGATCATGTCAACAAATGTTTACATCTAAACCGTCCATTAATCCCAATATATTAAAGATATAGATGTATTATTTTTCTTTGTTGTTATCTTTCTGATAGAAAATATCAAACATAGGAAACTACGAAACCCTAAATCAACATTTCTTCCATCTCTCTTTATCATAGCAACATTGAACCCTAAATCTTCTCTTTAATTCTTTAAACCCTAATTTTAATTAACCATTTTCTCACAACTAAAACCCCTACTTTCAATCAAACACTAATGTATGGTAAATTGGTGAATCTCAAGAAAGAATCGGTATGGAACAATCTTGTTGTGTGTGTAAAAGAAAAATCTTCTTTCAAGTAAGTAATAACTAGTAGTTAGTTTAACACTAAAAGATTAAGACACAAAAGCTAGGGTTTCAAATTGAATTGGAGATTTGAATTGGGGATTTACAGATTTGAGGATTTTTACATTTGTTTAATTCAATTGTTAAAATAGGTAAGAAGGAGGTCAATCATGTGAGAAACATGTGCCTCATTTGATGTGTTGGAAATGTTGTTTAACTTTTTTAAAAAAAAAAATACACGTAGATAATTATTGACCACATAAGCAGTCCGTTAGCTAGTTTTAGACAGATTGTATAACGTGAAATGTTTTTCAAAGTACATTGATATTTTGGCGTGAGTTTTAGTACATTGTATAAAGTGAAAAATTTGTGAAAGTACGTTGTATTTTTTGATCATTTTACCTTTTAACATATCTTATTATAAAAAAGTGTATGAAGTTGTGTCACACAAAATTTTAACAAAAAACTTTACATTGAGGAAAACCTTCAATAGTTGTATTTGCAAATATCCTTTGCTTTCTTTGGAATTCCCCATCCAAAATTTGTCCAACTTATTTGAAGAAATCACTTTCTTACAATTGTCTCATAAGTGATTCGAGGTTGTGAAGTGGCGGAGCCAGGGGGGTTGAGGGTGCGCAAGTGCTCCCCTCAACCTTTTGAAAATATCTACATTTATATTGTATGTACACCAAAAAGATATTAATCTGTTTGATTTATACTTTTTTTTACTAGTTTAACTCTTAATATAATTAGCTAAGTAACAACATTTAACATTCATAGGGAGGATATTATGGTTATTTTGTATTTTACTTCCTTGATACATGCCTAAAAAATTGCATTCTTTCTTTTTAAGGAATCTAGGTTACTACTTAATTTTACTTTGCTACTACATAATGTAACGCCCCTGAAATCCAATCCTAGCTGGCCAGGCCAAAACCGGACAACAGAGTCATAATGATCACCATATGTCCTCCATGGACCGTAGGGTCACACTACTGTCACGTGACATCACACATCTAGACCATAGAAAAACATAATAAAATAACCACAAATAATAAACTAACAGCGGAAGACTAAACTAAATACAAACTATATAAATATAAACATAAACCAGAGTCATTCCCGAAGGTTACAACTTATCAAAACTCCAACTAGACATATGAGCAACTTAAGACAACCTTCACCAGACATCTCAACGAACACTCCAACAATAAAACAGTAGCTACCTGAAAAGGGAAAAGATTTAGACATAAAGTCTAAGCAAGTTATAGAACTTGGGTCTCGATCTTAATTCCAGGAATAGAATTAGCGCACCCAATATATAATAATAATAATATATAATCAATAACAATAAGGTGAACAGTGTATAACCATAAATTAATATTTGTATCCAACATGATTAGTTCACACTAAATCCAAAACTTGTGCTACCCACCTGAGAGTTTATCAAATAACATTCTAGCAAATCAAATCTTGTATCATATCACACCTCATACATATATATATATAAATAAATATATATTACCACAACCAACACATTACCAAACTAATCATAACAAATCAATCTTGTGCCACTTGCACCATGTGTCCGTCGCCACCAACAGGCCAAAAGAATGAACATGTCATATCTCTACCCAATACTCCTGTAAAACAAAGACAGGTAACAGATTGAACTTAAAGGGCTGGCAATGGACCGGTTCGGACCGAGTATTAGAAATACCAAATCCGAACCATTAAGAAACCTAATAAATGCAGATCCTACCGGGTCCAAAAGTGAAAAACCATACCCGTACCAAATCTTAACGGATCGGATCTGGGTTGGATCTGGATCTTTTGGCTAATAATTAATTTGTTAAATTTATGTATACCAACTTTAAAAAAATATTTTACTTTTTTAGAATCTAGATATATTTAGTAAATATGGTAAATGTTTGTATTGATTTGTATGTTTTTAAGGTAATTGATATATATTTGGAAGATATTTAGTATTAAAAATTATATTTGCAAAAGTTAAGTTTCTTCAATATATAGTTTTTATGACATATTTGTAGTGTTAGTAAATTTAAAATATTTAAAATAATTTAAAAATACATGTTGAGTCCATATCGGTTCGGTATCCATTAATTCTATACCCGAAAATAATAAAAATCGGATTTTATTTTTAGGAACCGGACCCTAACCAAAACATAAAACTATAGTACCAAACCGCTCTTATCAGTTCGGATCGGATTTTAGGTCTAACCCGGTCCATCGCCAGCCCTATGAATTAAGACCACCTTCCCATTGGGAAATACGCACTTCTTTTTAAGACCACCGGTGGATTTACTCAGTTTGAGGGTGGATTTTGCTGACATGTCACTGATGTGGTGCTGACGGGCGTCTCTTATTGGGAATGGGAATACCCGAGTGCGATTTTGTGGACATACAGTTTTTTTCTGTCCACAAGACAGCGTTATATTATTGGTCCACCTCATAAAAACTTCCACATCAGCGTTAAAGTAAAAAATAAAACAAAAGAAAATTAAAAACAAAAAACGCTGATGTGGAAGTTTTTATGAGGTGGACCAATAATATAACGCTGTTTTGTGGACAGAAAAAAACTGTATGTCCACAAAATCACTCTGTGAATACCCCGAAGAAAGGTGGAGTGTCAAGATTGGGCCAGGTGGCTGGTGACATGGCATCAGAGTTGCAAATTATTGTTAGAATTGTCATACTAGAATTGTGTTGGACATGGTTACGAAAAAGGAAAAAAAAGAATTGGGTAAGAATTTTCACGAAGAGTACATGTCTCTATTTCTCTCTCTGTTATACTTGTTTATTATTATTATTACTCTTCTGTTCTCTTTTTCTCAACCCTAATCTCATAGTGGTTACCAAAAAAAAAAAAAACCTAATCTCAAAATAATTATAACAACAGGAGTTCGATTCCTGACATCTTAGAAATCTTTATAGCGTTGGTGATATTGGATTGATTTGAGAACAAATTTGATCCCACGAGAAGATGTCGAGTAGTGATAATAACACAAAATACTATGAAATTCTTGGGGTTTCCAAGGAGAATTTTTCGCAAGAAGATTTGAAGAAGGCTTATAAGAAATCTGTTTTTAAGAATCATCCTTCTATAGGAGGAAATCCTGATGAAGTTATGGAATCATATAGGGCTTATGAAATTTTATGTGATCCAGAGAAACGTCAACTGTATGATCAATATGGTGAGGATGCTGTCAAAAATCTGGTTGATGGTGTTCCATTTTATGATATTGAAGACCTCCCAATGGTTACGCAGATGCGGGGTGAGGATTTGGTTTATTCCCTCAAGGTTTCTTTCCAAGATCTTGTCAATGGAAAAACAAAGAAGTTTTCACTCGAGCGAAATGTCCTTTGCTCCAAGTGCAATGGGTAAGATAGTTTTTTTTTTTTAAGTTTATTGCTTGCCTAATGTTTTGCAAAATTATAGGATTATGTTTTATGCCTTTTGGCTATGTTTTCATTGCAGAAAAGGAACCAAGTCTGCTGCCTCAATCAAATGTCCTGGATGTCAAGGTTGTGGTATGAAGGTTTCAATTAGGCAACTTGGTTCTGGTATGATTCAACAGATGCAGAATCTTTGCCATGAATGTAATGGCATTGGAGAATATATAGATGAAGAAGATCGATGCCCTTCTTGCAAGGGGGAAAAGGTTGTGAGAGAGAAAAAGGCTTTGGAAGTACATGTTGAAAAGGGCATGGAGATTGGACACAAGATTACATTCCCTGGACAAGCAGATGAAGCTCCTGACACCATTACCGGTGATATAGTGTTTGTTCTTCAAGCTAAAGGGTGATGACCTTTGTTGAGCACACATTGTTGAGCTCCTGACACCACTACTGGTGATCTGTGACATCTTTTTGAGACTTTTGTTGGGACTTGACTCTAACTAATCTTCCAAATCTTTGCTATCTTTTGACACTTAATGGCTGAATCTCTTTTTAAATACTTTTTTAGAATTATATCAATCAAAGTTTGCTTATATTATACAAACACACACACCCACAACATATAGTGCACCATCTTATAGGACTTTCGGAATTGGTTCTACTTTTTTGGAGACCGACTTATACGTCTGTGTCAATCTTATACATTATATATACGGCTATGTAGCAAAGGTACCCTATTACCTAGAAACATGCTGCATCATTTACCATGGCTTGCCTTTTCTTTTGACAAGTTATGACTTAAAAACTAAGTTTTCTATATCTGGTTCATATGTCAGTGTGTTGAACATTTTTTAAGTTTGTAATATTGTGAAACAGATATGTTCCATTACATTGTTAAATATTGTCATATGGGTTGGATTATCTCGGGTTTTCTTGTGTAGCAGGGTTTCACTTGAAATGCTGTTCCCTTTTATTTTTAAATATGTTGATTTTGTTTGGATTAAATGTTATCAGTGTATCAAAACCTTGTGGTTTAGGGTTTTATTTGTGATTGGTCGAGTTGTAGATTGAAGGTTGGTTTCGGTTTCGCATTGCACCTCACTACTGTTAACTCCTTGCAACGATCTCAATTGATCTGTGTTTTGCTACTTATTAGTTATATTACTGTGGGTATTTGATGTGGATGTACCGTTGGAAATCAGTTTGTTGAGCTCCAAATTGAAACTGGTATCTTTTTTATTTGAGTTTGGTTTTATTACCATCTCTGCTTATTTATCTGCCTTTCCTGGGGAAGTACTCCCTTTGGATGTGCTTTGGTTACTTGTCCAGCGCAACAAGTGCTGCTGGACCTTGCTATTTTCACCTTAGATAGCGATTGATAAGGTTTACTGATTGATCCTCTGCAAGATTATTTTTCCTTCAGCTTCTTGTAGCTTGACAGAGGCGTGTGTAACGGTTGTTACTCGTGCACGCCCACCGAGTGGTAAGAGTCTTATCTCTTATCGGTTGTAACTGCCATGGCATTGGCTTTGGTCGTGCACAGCCAGCCTTATTAGACAAGTTTATCTAACAGAACCAAATCACAAAACAATCCTCCACAAACATCATAATGACTTACGACCCTGCAAACAAATTTTCTTAGAAGGTGATATCTCTGAACTGAATTCATATCACAATTAGATAAATCAAAAGGCTCTTAAAGTTCCAGCACAGCCTGTTGGGCTTTGGTTCAAATGTGTCTAGAGCTAGACCACTAGAGTCTCTAAAACCATAATAAACCAAGGATGCTACAACATTATTCATCCATTGAACTTAATTTTACAACTATAAAGATTATGTTATGACCAGTACTGTATTTTATGAAACTATATATTCAACTAAGAGTTTACCCTAATATGGTGTCTAAAGGATTGCTAAGATTGGTTTCCTCAGGATTGCTAAAATAAAATTTTTTCATTTTTTTTTTTTTTTGAGTTAATTAACGACTGCCCCCAGATTTGAAAGCCAAAGTTGTGAATGCCCCCAGATTTTTTTTTGTTTAGTGATGCCCCTAGATTTGCTCCTTTTTTTTAATACCAAAACTACCCCTCCATTTTGTTTAGCCCTTGTCCCCAACTCTATAAAACTATCTTAGCTGCCACATATGCAAGAAATTGTTAGTTTTATTTCCAACTATAGATCTAAATTTCATCTCTAAGTTAATCTAACAACAAACAACATAAAGATCTATCAACACAAATCTCAAGGTCAATCGTATGTCTATCAAAGTGTTTAAATGTTACCGTTGTAAACCTTATCTTCCTCATTCACCTTATCTGTGCATATAAGTTCGAACAATTGCTCAATTTCACTAGAATCTTGTGCCATATCAATTACACCTTGGTTTGAAGTAATGATAGTCTAGGCGTTGAGATCTCCTTTGACCTACTTGCCATTTGATAAGATCATAAAGAAGGCGATGAGATGATGATGGGGGTCAAGGTGATGAAAATAGAGTTTAAAAATGGGGGTGAAGATACTTAGGATTTTGCTATTTGAATGGGGTGAAGAAGATGTTCAATTAGTAAAGATTTGTAGGTTTAATTTGGTAAAGTAAAACACTTTATATGTAGCATCATGTCATTGGTTGTTTTTGTTTTATTATCATAGGATAAACCTCGAGATGTGTGCGATTGTTTTTATCTAGATCTACTGTTGGAAACAAAAATCACGAATTTCTTTCGTACATGGTAATTAAAATGGTTTTATGGAGTTGGGGTTAAAGGCTAAACAAAATAAAATGGTAGTTTTGGTATTAAGAGAATAAGAAAGCAAATCACTAAACAAAAAAAAATCTGGGAGCATTCGCAACTTCGGCTTTCAAATCTGGGGGCAATCACTAATTAATTTTTTTTTATAATAATGATCACTTTATTTATACTAATAACAATCCTTTCAAAGTAAATTAAATGCACACATTATTTAAGCTTGCTTGTGATTGGCTTATCTTATGGCAAGTTATTTTATCTTTCAAAATTTCAACACTAAAACTCAAGTACATGAAAAAAAATTGATAATTCAAGTACATAAAATTGATAGCACCAACAAGAGTATTACATAGTATGGAAAAAAAAATTGAGATATTATTGCTAAAACTGTAGAGCTGAAACATAAACAGCCATACAGTGATACTTCTCTAACTATATCAACCAATGGGCACCCCAAGAAGACCATCCAATCAATCAAGGCTACCACTACTTGGTGTACCTATTAACAGTTTCTTCACATCAAGATGGAATCAAGGACCTTAAATGTGAACCCAAAAAATGCAAAGTAAAACTGATACCAACAAGAGTATATTTGTATGAAAATAATTAAGATTTTTTATTGATGAAACTGTAGGGCTGAAACATAAACAGCAATATGGTGATCCTAACTATCCCAACCAATGGCACCCCCCAGAAGACCATCCAACCTGTCAAGGTTACCAATATTTGGTGTATATATCTCATATTTACAGTTTCTCCTACCAGCCATCTATCCTCTATTTCTGTTTTACATGCACAAAATTAAAGAGCCAATATAATGGTACATTTTCTCATCTTCTCAACATAAGGAAGCTGGGATACAATAATGAGGCTAAGCTAAGAAAAAGAAACAAAACAGTAAAAAATAGGAGGATGGTTGGGAGATGGGGGTTTATAAAACACTATAACCCAGAGAGACGATCAAATTGAAAAGAATAAATGAAAGCTCTAAAATAAACTAAGATGTCTCTCTGAGTTATTCTAGCCTTGGCTCTTTGCCTATGAGATATTATTATGTGGACTTTTTTGGAGTAGGCCACTTTCTATTCTTGTATGAATGTTTGGGTATGGTATGACTTATGAGGGCTTTGGATAAAATCCCCTTTGGTTGAATGGTGTGAATTGGCAAGAAGGCACCAACAAAGTAAGAGTACCATTGAAGCCGACTGCATTTTTAGAGACTGTAACACCTCACGGAAGACTCCAACTCCTGTTGGCTTGGGCAGACCATCTCATTTACTCTGTTGCCATTCTTGTAAATCTTAAATGCTGGAACAATTCTCACGTTCCCAACTTTTGCTATTACCGAGCTCTTTTCCACATCCACCTTCCATAAACAAAGTTTAATTTGTATGAGATGAAACTGATTTTGTTCAAAAAACACCAAACAAAGGAAAGGCCTATTACAAGATTGATTTAGTTCTAAAAGATTGATTTGCTCTGTTAAAATTTATTAGTATATGTTGCAAAGATCTCAAGAATATCACAAAGTACAAGCAAGGTCATGGCATAGTCACAAGATAACTTTACCTGGTATCGGGACTCTTGACCATATATTTGTAAATTTCTCTTAGCTCAAAGATACTAATATGATATAAAAAAATAGTTTCAAATATGAGATTGATGTCTTTTGTTATTACCTTAAGAAAACTAACAGACTGATATCGAATGCATAGCAGGTTCACAAAAGAGGCTATCTGCTCGCATTGCTGGTTTCCAGACTCCTTAAAATAAATTACTGAAACTCCTGCGAAACAAAGACAGGTAACCGATTGAACTTAAACAGAAGAAATAAAACAACAAAGCAGTACAAAACAAGGTGATTGATTCAAATCGCTAATGGAAAGAAAAGAAAAGAGAGAACCCACCTGGAGAGGATACTGCAGCTCTAAACTGATCGATATCTGATAGTTCCTGTACGACACCACCAAACGCCGAACTTTGAACTTCCTCTCCTCGTAATTTCTGCAATGCAACCTGGGCTTGGGATAAACCTTCTGCCACCTCTTTGTCTCCAGGATGTTCCTTTTTCAAGAATTCGTAATCTCTCACACATTCAGCCCAACGTTCAAGCTATAATAACCCCACAAAACATATTAATTCATTGATTTAATTAATACCCTCAAATTTTACAATGAAATAACAGAAAATATAACTAGAATGCACCTTGCCATTTGATTGAGCTCTTCGAAGAAGAGCTTTGGTGTAACCGGGTTGAATTTTAAGAGCTTTGTTGCAATCTTCAACAGATTTATCCCATTGTCTAAGTTTTGACCAGCAAGCTGCTCTGTTGCAATAGAGCACAGAATTGGTATTATCAAGTTTCAGGCCTTCCCCATAAGCTGAAGCTGCTTCAATATACTTTTCGGAGTTGAAGAGACCGTTACCACGGTCGCGTGCACTTTTCACCAACCTCACATTGTTCAGCATCATTGCAATTTCAATGTTTAAGGGATCTACCTTCCCAGCTTCCTCAGCAGCTGTAACTGCATTCCCAAACCTGCAAGACATCCATCATCCGATCTCACTCACCCCAAGACGCTTTATCTATTTGTCGCGTGGAACAACTAATTTTGAGCTTACCTCCCCAAAGCCGTTTCAACCTCAGCTCGAACAAAGAAGACATACGCTTCGGATAGCATCCCAAAGAATTTGGTCCTCGCGCAAGAAAGGGGATACGGTTCAACTTTAGGAATGCTTGAAAGCCCATAGTCCGCATCCACTAATTGGTGGAGCTTCAGAAGGGCTTCCGCTCTGCAAGCAAAGAGCTGTAAATTCCATTTCGACCAGTTCAGGCTGTGATATTTCTTCTCATAATAATATAATTATCATGTGTATCTAATTGAGCTAGGCTTTTACCTGAGGGGAAGAATCTGCTCCAGCGGCAATAGCAGCATCAGCTTCCTTCAATGCACTCTTCCATTCACGGGTCCTTCGAAAGTCAGAGCATCTACTTAAATGCTTTTCCAATAACTGCAACTTTTCTAGCTCCCTTGGGTCAGGCTGCTTCCCAGGAAAACATAGGTGCTGTCTTGCATTTCCAACTTGCCCTAACCTGTGGGATAAATCAAGTCAGACGAAAAATTGGAGTTTCTTTGAGTAAGAAAACAAGCAATGCAACTATGGATCATTAAATCTAATTAAAACCAATAACTTGCCATGAATATAAAAAAAAATGACAAAACATGTTCAAAGTTCAATTCCAACACGATAAAATAATGATTGATTCTTGAAATTGCAACGTAGAAAGATACATCTAAGCAATGCTCAAATAATATACTTTGAATGGCATAACCAAACGCACACACCCATTAAACACTAATATATTACCATAATATCAACATATATAGAGGACTCATTCACCCTTTGAATCAAGGAAAATGAAACCCTGCCAATTCACTGCCAACAGGAGCAACAAATTGAGTATAGATACATTTATATGATAACACAGACCACAACAATTACCAAAAACATGAACACATGCTTAAACAGAAAAGGTTGAGCTAATTATGTCATTAAATTGCAGTCAAATAATAAACTTCTTACCGCATATGCAAAGAACCCAAACGATGGTGTGCCTTCTCATACATAGGATCCAACCTCACTGCTTCCTCACACTCCTTTACTGCCTCAGATAACCTGCCAAGACGCGTCAATGCCGCTGCCCTGTTGCTTCTGCATATTGCATTGCCCGGTGAGATTGCAATTGCTCGATCATACAAACAAAGGGCCTTCAAAAAATGCCCCTTAGAATACAAATCATTACCAACCTTCTTCACCATTTCAAGATCTGAACACACTAATGCCCTCTCTATAATTATCGATTCACTCATTTCACTACTACTAACACCACCACCACCACCAATGCGGCTACCAACCGCCCCACTCCCACATCCTCCATTACTACTTCCATTCGATTTTCCTCCACTAGGACCCCACATTATACTTCCATGCCCATAATTAACCTTCCCTGACCCTAATACATCATTTCGCTGCAAATTTTTAGTTACCATGCCTGTCTTCATTATCTTCCCAGATGGGCAAATGTTCCCAGTTGGTAAAGCATTAACAATTGGTGAATTAACCAAACCCCCACCACAACCACCACTACTACTACAAACACTTCCACCACCACCACCACCTGAATGAATCAATGGACTAGTTGTTGATATCGATCTTCGATGCCCCAATTCATAATTAAGCGTTAAAGGAGCAGATCGAACACTATCAGCAGCAGTAGGACTATTTTCACTAGAACCAGAAAGCTCACCAGAATGATTATTTCCACCTCTATCGGATCTTCTAAGACTTGGGTTATTCCCAGTTCTTCCAGAAACTGAACCAGATGAGCTAGAACTACTGCTTGTTGGTGTAGGAATAAGTCCACCACTACCAGCAGCAGCAGCAACACCAGCACCACCGCGTGAAGTTCTTAATGGTGAAACTGGTGAACCCAGATCGAATTCTTTGAAATCTGGTTGCTGCCCCTTTTTATATTTATATTTGTTTTCACAACTCAAACTACTTCTTTGAAATCGATCATTTAAAGAATCAAACACGATTTCTGAATTGGGTTTTCTTGAATTCGACATGTCTCCCATCAATAACAAATAAAGTTTGGATTTTTATTGATGGGATTCTGTGTTTTTTTCTTCAATTTTTTTAACAATGTCTGTCAGTAATAAGACTACTACAACTACTGAAACAGAATATTGAAGAAGAAGAAGAAGACATTAGATATAGAAAGAAAGAAAGAGATGGGGATCTCGTGAAATGATAAAAGGTATAAGCAAGGAATGAAGAATGTGAGTGTTTTTACAAAAACAAAACCCAAACACAAAGTCTGAAAGAGAGAGAGAGAAGAGAAGAGAAGAGAAAGAGAGAAACTTTTTTATTCTGGGATTTTGTTTTTAATTTTCTCTCTCTCTTTTCTCTGCTTCACGAGACACCTCTCTTCCTCTCTCTCTCTCTCTCTCTCTCTCTCTTTCTCTTTCTACTCACTGGTGTGCTGTGCTGTCTCACTCCTCTCTCTCATTTATTCTGATTTTTTTTATTTTTATTTACTAACTTTTTACTTACAGTATTTCCGTATTTGTAATTGTAATAAGAGCCACGTATGAATTAATCTCAATTCTGATGTAAATAAAATTTCATATAATAAAAATACAAACAAAAATATTTCATAATACTATAAAAAAAAAAAATCAAAATACAATATTTCATCGATGGAGCAATTATCGGTATAGAGCTCGGTTTGGTAGAACCTTTGAGTGTTGACATTATAGGTTTTTTTGACGTTGATGATCGCATAAAAAACAAGCTTGCCAATCAAAAATATTATAGTATAAATTAGATACAGTATAGTATATTTAGTAGTTAAATTAAGGGTATGTAGACGATTGTTTTATTTTTGCCACATACATTTCGTAGCGTACAGTGTTTTTTTTAGCACGAAATTTTGAATGTATTGACAACAAAGGAGTTACAAAGAGAGGACATACCCTTTACTCGACTTAAAACAGACCACACTTTTATCACCCTTGTTGTCGATATGTCTTAAAAGATGTTACAAACTTACAATAAACTTATATAATTTGTGGTGCATATATAATTTTGAGAAACACGTTTTTCTTTTTTCTTTTTTATTTTCATAAATAGAAACACGCATTAGAACTTTTAATAAATTTCAAAATGTGTTTTAGATATTTTTATTAGCTGCCAATTTTATTTTATTTTTACGTGAAAATTGGCTTTAGCTCAAGAGAAAAAGAGAATTGTGTTAAGGGACATCATGATAGAGAAAAATAAATGAATGCCTGCAAGTTTTCCAGAAAAGGTCAATGTTACCCATGTTATTCTTGAGGTGGGATTATTTTCTACGGGTATTTCCAGGAATTTTGTGAATTACATTTAGGTATTTTGTGATGCATGCATACTTTTTCCATTTATGGGCTTGGTATGGTAGGTGCCTTGTACTTAGAGGATATGCCAGCCAGCTGGCATATTAAAGAGTGATTAAGTGTTTCAGCGATATCCAGCTAAGCATTAAACAAAAACTTAGCAGCTTTGATTACAGATACTTGTATGGATCCACATTCCAAACCATGACCAGATTCAACTATGATTGGGTTGGATTTGATCCATAAACCGGGAAAAACACCTACATGAACATATTGCATTATTTGATTGGGTTGAATTTGATCCATAAGCCAATTCAAATGTTCACTAGTAGTAGGATTTATGGTGCATCAACCTATTGTATTAATTGAATGAAAACACAATGTATACAATGCACTATAGAGTATAGAAGTGTTACCGTCGTATGCATGGTAAGCCATTTTTTTTTTTTTTTTTTTCCGAATGCATGGTAAGCCATTTTTGTTTTTCGGAGGGCACCAGAGCATCTGTAATACGCCTTCTTTATGTAATTGTTTGGAAGACATATACTTTGCAGAATTGATCTGTTTACAATTAGAGTTTGTGTATATACTAGTTGCTTCTTATATGGGAACAAATCAGATTAGATTAAGAAATGGACTTAAATTGTTGCTCCTTAATCATAAACAGCAAACATTATAGCTGATCTTCAAGTGTTCAAAATAATATATATTCTACATGTTCACATCTTAAGCATTGTAATTATCTTTTTTGGCTGGCAAGCATTGTAATTATCAACCATGCCTATTACTTAAAAAATTAAACTAATGCAGCATTTAGATGTGGTTGTTGTTTGATTTGATCCATAAGAGTATCCTACTTTTATAATAATCGATTTTTTTATAACTTAATGAAATATATATTGCTTCAAAAGCAAGTTTAACGTTATGATTATTATTTGATTAGAAGCAATAGGAGAACCAATGAGTATATCAAGATCCTTTTTATATAATTCAAAGCAATGTACCTTCTAGGGAAGGTTCATGTATACACAAGCCCAAAATATTGTTCTCATTGGTTATTGTACTTTATTTCTTTTTATATTTTAGTAATTTTTTTGTTCATATATGGGAGTTTGAGTAGAGAAGAAGCAGGGCATCATCAGGCTTATATATAATATTGTAATTTCAGTAGATATAATAAGAAGTGATCTACATTAATTTCATTATATAGTTTGATTTACCTCATTTGGTGCAAATTTCATGTTCCCCTCCCCAAATTTTCTCACTTGTACCTTTTCAGCCATTGGAACAGTAGACAGTGGAACTGATCAACAAGCTAGGGAGGAAAGATTTTGATTTGCCTTAACTACACATGTTCTAAGTCTAAGGGACCTGGTCCAGAATTAAAAAATATAGATAAAATCATAAAATCATAGTTTGAATGCTGTATGATTTCTTTGAACATGCAATATTGGCATAAGGCATCCAATGACAAGTGTTCCCACTAGAATGGTAATTTGTAAAAATTTGATCAAATTGATTCTCTGAATTCCTTCTTGGAATGGCAGAACCTGGTGAAAGTGTAAGACCTGACAATAGTCGGGTACATGTGCTTTATAATGTACAAAATTGAACATACAGTATATGGACATAGACATTTCTGGTTACTGTTCTCTATAGTACACTGTTACAGTTTCCATGTCTATGCTATTGCTTAACTATATTCTCTATTGGAAATTTGGAAGGAATCTATCACAATCCAGTCCGAAATTTCCAAATCCTGTGATATCTTGGACATTTGGAACACACTAAAACCTGTACATGAATATTGAATAGCACCATGAGAATATTGCATAATGCATAGTAGGGTATTCGGTATTGTAACAAGTTGCAGGTTGGCGCCATGGCATGGAGCTATGGACTGATAGAGAGTCATTTTGAATTTCCAGACCAAGTAGTATGCAATGTTTGTTTGTGCAATTTGGGTATGAACTTCTTCTATGACTAGTATTAAAACTCAATTGGCTTTATTAATTCAGCAAACCTAACAATTTTGAACCATTAATATCATCATTACAATTCAATGGGCAGTCAGCTGGCACTCTGATTTATGAATCAGTTGGACTTGGACCTCTTAAATTAGAAAATGGAAAATTCAGAATTGGATCTTTGACTAGTTCTAAAAATAATTAGAACAAGATCAAACAAAACTGAGACCATCAAGTAGTACTTAGAACTTGATGGTAATAGTGTCCTAGAGTGCCCTTGTTTACTCTTCACATAGCTACTACGTACCTACCATCATATTCAACTTTGCATGTAAAACACTAATGGTGTTTTTGGATGAAGATGAGGATTCCATGTAATGTAGGTAACTTGCTGGTCTCTCTTTCCACATCAAGCCTTCGTCCATATATCTCTACTTAGCTTGCACACAAATGATAAATAAAATCAGCAATGTTTGTGAATACCTTCCATGATTTTGCTGTCATGTGTAGAAGTTTCCATGAACCAAATACACCTTAAATCTTAATTTTCTTAAAAATGTTGGGTTTTATATCTAGCTAGGTAGGGTGCTTTTTGTGTCATCAACTCATATTCTATAATAAACAATAACTAAGTCAAAATTGGCATGAGCTGATGAGCATACTGTATATTATGATCAAACTAACCAAATTCAATAAGATCGAACAATAACCCTTCTGGCTTTCTCAATTGCATTTTCTTATGCAGTGACTGTTGACATTTGAACAAATAAGAATACACTGTTTAATGGTGTAGAGATCTAGGTTTAATGGTGTAGAGATATAGTTGATCATCATACATAATAACATAAAGTCCTTACATGTACACTATTATTACTAGGCCTAGACAATGTTGGCACCTTAGGTTCTTCCATACACACCTAAGTAGAGCTTAATTAACTGCTTGAATTTGGGAAGCTCGCTATTATATAGTACATTAATTCCATTATGAATTTACATTAGTCCTAATGGGTACCTGAGACAATTGTGGGACAACATCATGGACTGAGTGAAACATGAAGAAAATAAGACAATAGCCAAATTTTTTTTTTTTTTTTTGGTTTGGCAAGCAGGGTTGAGGGGACCTTACCCCTTTAAATTATTTTAAATTGCATGTGGAAACTTATATCAACAATCAGCCGTTGACGTATTTCGTACCCATAACCTCTCCACTTTGTGAGAGAGGTGCTACCATTGAGCCACAGCCATATTTTCATATGTTATAGGCCATTATTTTTCTTGGGTCATGATGATTAAGGAAGAGAAGTAGCAGAAAAGAGGCTAGAACATAGAGAGGTATATTGAATTTGCAACAGATATTTGCATCATCATCCATGAGTACCATGATCACTCTATCACTATCTTTCTTCTCCACTTGATCTATCTGATGAATTAGGTTGCAGAGAAGTTGTTAGAAATTGAGATAGAAGGCCTGCAATGGCACGTGATACACCATTGGGCATGCAATAGAAACCATGATATTATGTTGTTTAGTACTATGGGTTTCTTTTAGATTCTAGGTATATGATATCTACCTGAGAACAAAGGTGATGAATAGTGATACAATCAAATGCCCCCACCACACCGAACCACACC
The DNA here is from genome assembly GCA_023053565.1 of Aquilegia eximia. Taxonomy (NCBI): domain Eukaryota; kingdom Viridiplantae; phylum Streptophyta; class Magnoliopsida; order Ranunculales; family Ranunculaceae; genus Aquilegia; species Aquilegia eximia. The sequence goes on from JALIGU010000001.1 coordinate 14,931,773, forward strand.
TTCCTTATCTCTGGTGTCTTTCTGAGCAAAATGCATAGTTGTTTGGCACTTCTTTGACATTTTGCAGGTCAATTATATAGTTCTCCACCAAACAAAAATAATCAATTGAATTTGGTACTATATGTACATCGTACTATCAAATTTAATTAGGTTCCTCTTAATACGTTTATATATTTGGCCCTACTTGCAATAATGCAGATAAAGGTTGCACAGGAAACAGGTTTTGGATGAAATTTATGCTTGAAGCCATTGCACCAATGATGGGATCTAGTCATCTAGGAGTGCCGGCACCGTCCCTTCCGGCTCAAAATTTAAATTATTTTCTTCTAATTATTCGATTAGTATTTAGCTATGATTTTCGCCAAAATATAAGCATTAACCATTAATTTCACCTGCCCTATAAGTTGTTACTTGTTGTATTCATCAGTTAGTTTCATCTTGTTAAAGGGATGTTTTGTTTGTTTTTCACCTAATGTGTGTGAGTGATTTTAAACTTTGAATAACCTTAATTATTTGCAGCAAAAACATGTGTTTCAAACTATGCTAATAATAATAAACTTTACTTTCTATGCAAAACTTTTACAACCAGGACAGGTCTCACATCATTGTTGGCCATTTGAGATAAACAAGTACAATAATAAAGAAGAAAAAGTAGTTTTGTTGGATAACGTTATGAAATTGTAGAGTATCCAGAAGCTCATAGAATTATAGAAACCATATGGTATGACTTGATCTTCTTCTGATATGAGTTGTTCAACTGTCAACATAGTTGTTTCATTTATTTCATTAAGAAACAGAAAACATTGACAACAATAGACTGAAATAAGTGATAACAAAATAAGTTTTGAGTTCGATGACTTTGTCGTGTCGTGGTAGGTTGTCGCAGTGCTCATTTCGTCATCGAAAGTTTTAAGGCTAGGTGCACGCAAGTCTAGCCAATGCTCAAATCACAAAGAAAGAAACTTAAATCAGACACTGGTTTGAAAAAAAAATTGCAAAAAGAATCTTCTTAGTGGAATGATGCAAACAAGTTTTGATATGACAATGTGGTTTCATGTCTAAATCAATATCTGATTCATCATTCATGCATGTATTCACAAATTGGGCACCAAAGATCTAATACTGACAACTCATAAAAATGTACCAAACATTTGGGATTTTCGTCGTCGTCTTTTGCAATATACCAGGTATTCAGGGCAGATACAGAAATCTGAGTATAGGGGGTGCAAGAGTACTGTATATGTAACCTATATGTGAATTTTTTTCAGGTTGCGAATGTTTATATTTTGTTAAAAATCATAGCTAATACCAATAGAACATAGGGAAAAAAAATTCTAACTTAAAAAGATCCAAAATCATGGCAAAACCAAACTTCTGATCATGAGTTACAAAAGTTTTTCCTCTGTCATCTTGTAAAGCAATCAATGCCTAGTGTAATTACTGTAGGATTTCTTAGCACCACAAGTTCTTCCAATTTTCTTACGCCAGCAAGCCCGAGAGATAACGAAGCCTGTCATCTACTAGATAAATTTGGGCCCATGGGAGTAAAACCATTCAGCAAGCCTGTCATCTACTAGATAATTTGGGCCCACTTTCGTTACAACTCAGACTAAAATAACTTTGGGCCCATGGGAGTAAAACAAATTTGGGCCAGTTATTTCGAAATTATTAGGCCTGTGTCCACTTTCGTAGTACAGTAGTTAAAGATAAATTGGGTTCTTCTTGTCTTTGTTTCTCTCTGTTTGGTGTTTTTTCTGTAACCAAATCAACAAACGATGGGATTCAAATTAGAAGGAAAGACGAGGAAGAATTTGCAATACTTAGAATCAATTGTATCTCGATTAATGTTTTTTAATGCTATTTGGATATCGTATGTTAGTTTCTTTGTCCTTGCCTCGACGAAAATGGAGTTGAAAGAACGAAAAGAGTGGGGCATGCCTCGATTTAAACTCGGGATATATATGTTTGTGGGTTTAATTATTCTCCTCACCACTCTTATGCATCTACTTGATCAACTTTTTATAGAAGAAGAAGATATTAGTCACATTACAAAGATAAACGGAGGAGCAGCAGATGATGCAGCATGGAAAGCAAATAAATTGAGTTAGTTCGTATTGTTTGTCAGGTGTTTCTTGGATTATTTTTATTTATTTATTTATTTTGATGAATTGAGTTTGTACCTTTGTGGTGTGTGTGTCTTGATTCTTGTGTGAACATTAAATTCTCTTAGAAAGGCTACTTTTGGAACAATTTAGGTTAGAGTTTCAACTATCAAAAGAGATTAATAGTTAATTTACTGATGATATGTATGTATTTTGGATTTCTTCTTTATCTTCTTCCCTCTTATCTTTATTTTTATCTAAGATCTGGGTCCCTTTGATTATGGGTGGTAAATAGATTTACCGAGAAATCGGGAGGAGAGCTGGGGAAGAACTGAAGAAGAGACGAAGGAATGAAGGAGGAGTTTTCAGTTTTTTTGCTATTTTTACAATCCTACCGCTTACAAACTTTCCCAGCAAAACAGACCCTATTTTTGTTTTTAGTAACCAAAAAATATTGTGCTCGGGAAAGGACGTCAGGCCACCCAGGGTCGTCCCACTTGCCCAATTAATAACTAGACTCATGTGATCTCACATTCTCTCTTGTAGGTGGCATCCTAAATGATCTTCAACCTCTCATCAAGTTTTTCATTTTTGTAGGGCGAATTTATCTAAACCCCAGAAAACCTTACCTGAATTTGCACGTACCCAAACTTTTTTTTTTTTTCTTTAAAGTCGTCAAATTTACTGTTAGTATACCTTCTTCCAATTAGGATAACATGTAAAATAACTAGAATGCCCATCTTTCTTCTTCTTTACTTAACTTTACTAAAATTTGAGAAGAAAAAACGTATTGCAAGCAGAACTCAGTTAAAAAAAATAAGAAGAAAAGATGAATTCATCTACAAGAATTCAATTGTTCAATTACCAGTTGACTACAAACAAAACCCAATTCAAAAAATTAATACCCATATCAAATTTTGATTAATACCCAATTTAGAAATTCTAGGAAACGAAGATTCTGTTTCAGTTAAAGAAAACCTCTAGCAAAACTTGAATGAGAATATGAGATGAACTTTTAAATTCAATTAAAGGTAGATGGCATTGGTTTGAATGAATCTGCTTTATATGGAAGAACATTTTCTAAGTTGTCATCTTTCTTGTGAAATTCCCAAATCAAAAAGTGGTTCTTTAAAAAAGCTACTAATGCTAGTTTAGATACATGAAGAATTTGCAGAAAATATTTGTGAGTTAGCACCAAGAATCCAGCTTTCCAAATTCTACAAATCATCAATAAAACACAATTCAAATTCTTCTGATTTCAAAAATAATCAAGGCAAACGCAACGAAGGGGAGCAGTGTTGTGCGCAGCGGAAGCTTCTGCACCAATACCCAAGATTGGAATAGTGTATGAATTAAACAAAACAAAATAGAGAAGATGAAACTCCTACCATCAAACAAACCCACACAAAACACAAGATTTACGTGGTTCGGCTAATATTGCCTACGTCCACGGACAAACAAATAGAACTTTTACTATTGGAGAAGATAGTACAAAGCTTTCAAACAAATGGAGAAACCCTAGGTTTCCTCCCTTCTCAAATCCTCACCAAATCTCTCAAAGAGACAATCACAAATTGAGGATACAAACTCTCTCTCACATCCAAGATCCTCACAACTCTCACAAGGAGACAAACAACAAATATGGATTGAGGATACTAAACCAATCCCCAAGACCTTATATTTATAGCCTTTAGGGTGTACAAAACAAATTCCTAATAGGAATACCAAACTTAATCAAATTGGAAGTCATATTCCAATACCAAATTCTAAATCCTTAATATGGACTTAGAAATCCAAATATGAAACGGATTCCCTTATAGAACCAGTTTCCCAACAAGCAGTACAATAGATTCATCAATGGTGTTTATAATTTGTGAACTCCAAAGCTATATCAAATGAGAGAATTCCTTTTTTCTTGAAGATTTTGTTATACTTTTGAAGAACTTGGCCAAACCTTCAATGATGGCTGAATAGATTAGAATGAAGAATGGGGAAGAAGATGGATTAGAGCTGGCTTCTATGGCGGTTGAATAGATTAGAATGAAGAATGGGAAAGAAGATCAATTAGATCTGAGCTTCTTTTTTTGTTTTTTTTTTTTCGTTCCGAGTAGTTCATCTACTTAGGGGTAGGATTGGCATATTAGAAGATGTTTTATTAATAAGCATGCCACATGGATTATTAGTGGGGCCAACAGACGGTATAATAACAATAAAGTTCACGGACTGGGGTAATCACAAATAAAAACAAAATCTGGGGTATATACAAATTTGGCCAACCTTTTCAAGGGTTTGGACAAATTTTTTTTTTTTTAAATCAAAATATTATCGGTTACTTTAATAACTTTATAATTAATTTTTGTTTTTCTCTACATTTTTTCTTTATTTTTCATTAAACCAAAAATCTCTACACTTTTTATCCACTCTCCCATTAAACACAAACCTCTCAAATCAAAATCAATACATAAAAAATAACCAAAATATAAATTAAGCATACATTAGTAATACAGGTTGTCTAATGGAGCTTTTTCACATACCCCAGCGCGTAATGCGGGTTCCCAGCTTGTTTTTCCTTAAAGAGAAATACTAGTGTTACTGTAGAAGTGAGGCTAAAAGCTTATTGCCTAAGGAGGAAAAGTCGTGTGTCATTTTATGATTTGCTCCTCAAAGCCACATACAAAATGGGGCCACAACCTAATTTTTTGGAAAAAAATAGTTACCAAATAAACATATGTCACTTTGTGATTGGGACCACATACAAAATGGATCAACATATAAGTTGTGTTTGGTTCCTAGATTCTAAATTCCGGGAAAGTAAATGGTATTATCAGTATAAACAATCGTATAGGAGAGAACGCCCGATCAAAAGAGAGAGAAATAGAGTCCAAGATAGGAAGAATTTTGAGGAGAGATAACCACTTGACATTTTTGTCTGAATAGTCTGGAAACTGGTTTCCAAAATTGGATTCCTTTTATTTGGCCTTCACCAGAATCTTTTTCCGATATTCTCTCCTAAATGGTAGGGATTTGGCTGTACTTTCCAGGAATTTCAATTCTATCGAACCAAACACGGCCATAGTACTACAATTTTTCCTTAAATTATACCCAAGGGGCCAATTTCTATTATAAATATAGTAATGCAGTTCATAAAACAAGCGTCCACAGGCAATCTTTCAGTGGTGGGATTTGGTAATTTTTTTTGTTTTTGTTTTGGCTGTCAGATTGCTTTGTAGGTTGTTGTTGCTTTCATTTGCTTAGGATTATGTCCATTGTTATACTGTAAGCTCAGTTGGCCTTCTTCTTAGCTTATAGAGCTTGCATTCGGCTAATCTTGCGGGACTATGAACCGTAGTTCAAAATATCGGGGATATCCTACGAGTTATACCAATTTTGAAGAATTGGATACACGAATATCCACAAATACTTGGCCTTCACATTGGTTTCTAGCGTTAGAAATTTCAGCAAAATTCATTTTTTCAGACTTTGAAATTTCGTTCAAAATCGGTATTTTAAACTATGATATGAACTATTAATCCAATTGTTTAGAGTGAGATTCTTGAAGTATTTGAACCTGAAGTTTTATATTGTAGATAACCAATTTGTTAAAGGAGAGTCAAGTTATATATGATGCTCTTTCTCTACACGTAATACATATAGGGCATTAGGGCCAAGTTTGTAGGGGTTTGGGTGTATTACTCTATGTAACCCCTATTTGGTGCCACTTGGTGGAGACAGTGCCAATTGAACAAGACGACCTAATGTGTTGCCCAAGGTTTCCATAGTTTGAGGTAGAGTTTACTGGATAGGTCCAGTTTTGAGTTAATGTTGTTCAAATGTGAACATCTTCCATAGTTGATTGATGGGTGGTGGAAATCTTTTGAAGTGGTCGATTCTCCAAACTACTCTTGGTAGTCACGAATGAAATTACTTAAGGAGAAGTTAAAGGCATGGAATAAAGATTCTTTTGGCATGGTGGATCTATTATAATACAAGTTAAAGCCAATGAGATTGATGAGATCAACATTAGAGAGGAAACTTCTACCCTATCGGAAGATGATGTTGTTTATCGTGCAATACTTAAAGGCTGAATTGCGCGAGTTACAAAGTAAACAAGAGATATCGTGGAGACAAAAGTCCACAATTCGTTGGTATTTTAAATGGGAATCGAATACAAGTTATTACCACAAGTTTGCAAACACCAGATGGCGTCGAAACAACATTTACAGATTGCAGATTGATGGTATTACGTCATCTGATTCGAGGCAGATTGAGGAACATGTTATTGGCTTTTACAAAAGGTTTACATACTCCTCTGACTATATTTTCAGACCCACCCTAGATGACATTGGTTTTGATATTTTACATACTGACCAGGCGACCAGAAGCTCATTTTTTTAAAAGAAGAGGTCTTGAGAGCTGCTAAAGAAGTATGAGGGGATTGGGCACTCGAACCTGATAAGAGCCTTTCAGCAGTGTTGGGATACTTTTAAAACTGATATACTGGCAGTTTTTAAAGATTTCAACATAATCTGTTTATATACTGGCAAGTTAACACTATGTTTATTACTCTTATACCCAAGGTTGAAAATGCATTATCAATTTCAGATTATCACCCAATAAGTCTGGTTGGAAGGATTTATAAGATAATTACTAAGCTCTTAGCATCGCGACTACAAGTTGTTATCCCCTCCCTTATTTCTATTTCTCGAAGTGCCTTTTGTTGGATAATGGCAGATTTTGGATTGTTTGTTGGTGGCCAACGAGTATTGATTCAGGTATTCCAAGCATTCTTTGTAAGGTCGATATTATGAACGCTTATGACTGTGTCCCTTAAGATTTTATTGATTACATGTTGAGTAGAATGGGATTTCACCAAAAGTGGTGAAGTTGGATTAGAATCTGCATATCTACTGCATTTTTTTAGATTCTTTTCGATGGGTCTCCTAAGGGTCACTTTAAGAATTCACGAGGTATTCTTCAGGGAGACCTAATCTCCCCGTTCTTATTCAATATTGTAAAGGAAGGATTACATGGTCTTATCATGAGAGCTAGAAAAAAAGGATTCATCACGGGTTTTAAGCCAACACTTCAGGGGCTAGAGATCTTTCTGCTACAGTTCTTATTTTTTAGTAGAGGTTAATATTGATCAAGTGGTGGTCATTAAAGCAATTCTTATGATGTTTCATGCCATTTCTGGTTTGGGTCCTAACTGAAAGAACACCAAGCTAATTTCGGTGGGAAATGTTCAGAATTTGGAGATTTCGGCCAAGATCATGGGCTGCCAGGTTGCCTCACTTCCTTGCCAGTATATGGGAGCCTATCTCAAAGCTAAAAATGTTTGGGGGCCGATTGTTGAGATAGTTCAAAAGAGGTTAGGGGGTGGGCAGAGAAAATTACTCTCAAAAGGAGAAAGATTGATAATGATTCAGAGTTTACTTTGTAAGCTCCCTATCTATCTCCTTTCTCTCTTGGTGGGGGTCAACTAGGGGTGTTATTCGAGCCGAGCGAGCCGAGCTTTGAATGCTCATACTCGGCTCGTTTTAATACGAGCCGAGCTCGAGTCGAGCCCAATTTCTGAATCGAGCCTGGTTTTATGTTCAAGCTCGGCTCGCGAGCTATTTATCAAGCTCGAGCTCGTTAGGCTCGTTTAGCTCGAGCCGAGCTCAAGCTCGTTTAGGCTCGTTATGCTCGTTTAGGCTCGTTAGGCTCGTTTAATATATCTTCACTGATATACTGTAAAATCGAAATCTTGTATATATCTTCTGAAATTTCAATTCCCATGTATATCTGAGATTCAATGTGTTGAATTGAAGACTATATGTACCTATACTTTGATTATTACATTTCAAAACAAAATTAAAGTGATGAACATCTGTTACAGATTCATACAATTCAAATATAATTTTCTTTTTTTTTGTTAAAACACGCTTTTTAATCAGTCAAATTTAAACTAAAAAGAAGAAATGAAAAAACTTGCCAAATCACAAGCAAAGAAAACAACAGAAGAAGAAGTTGTGTTTAATCTGATCTAAACTGCTGAAGAAGAAGAAGAACACGCTTTTTAATCTGATCTAAACTGCTGAAGAAGAAGAAGAACATCAACAACACCTTCTCCTTCGCTCTAATTCCAACTTTCTTAACAACGAACAATAGAAGAGTTGTGTTTGTGTTTGTGTCTTTTTTTCTTAACAACGAACTGCCGAACTGGAGTCTGGAGACGAAGATTGAGTTAGAGAAGAGGAGGAGACGGCAGAGACGGCTAGGTTTCAGGTTTGCAGAATTGCAGCAGAAAATTATGTTATGTTATATATAGTGGGGGTAGGATAGGAATAACAGATATTAGTGGGGGTAGGATAGGAATAACAATATAAACTCGAGCTACTCGGCTCGGCTCGAATAAAGCTCGGGCTCGGCTCGAGCTCGAGACGAGCCTAAAATCTGCTCAAGCTCGGCTCGTTTTACAAGATGAGCGAGCCCGAGCCGAGCTTTTTTCGAGCCGAACACGAGCCGAGCTCGAGCTACTCAGCTCATATAACACCCCTAGGGTCAACGAAGCAAAACGTAAGTACCACCTCAAAGTTTGTGATTTCAAAGAGGTTGTGGTTTTGGGGCTAAAATATTTGGTTCTCATGAATGAATAATTACTGAGTAAATGGTTGTGGAGGTTTGGATGCGAAGAAGGGGAGTTCTGGAGAGAGGTGATCAATGCTAAATATTGTTTGGAGGTGGATGGTTGGGTGCCAAAGAAGGTGACTCGAACACATGGTTGCAGTATCTGGATGGGAATTATGAGGATGTTACCAAAGTTTAAAGCTGGAATTACATGTAAATTGGGAAGTGGCTCAGCTATGCGCAAGGATGCAAAGGTCTGCGACATTTGGGTGGACAGTGAGAACCCAATATATGTGCAATATAACAATAGTAAAGCAAACAATAAAGCAATAAACAAATAAAGAACACACGATATTTTTAACGTGGTAAAACCCAATATGGGAAACGTCCACGGTTGTCCTCGCGACAACAAATAAATCCACTAGATGAAAAGAGATGTACAAACCTATCAACTACCTGCAATCACTGCGAGTTGACACTACTGGTTATCTCTAACACCTTGACTTCATCGGAGCACCTTGATGTACGCACAAGACACTCGACTTCTTGATGAACACACAAGAAGACTCGAAGCCGAACTATGAAACAAGCTTACACCAGAGTTCCTTGATGAACAGACAAGGATACTCGACTTCTTGATGAACACACAAGAAGACTCGAAGCTAAATCAATATAAACAATAATGAAGAAGAAGATGAATGAGGAAGAAAGAAGAAGAAGATGAATGGGGAAGAAGAAGATGAGTTCAATCACCAAAGCAACCTAAACCAAAACCTAAACAAACTCCAAGACTAGAGATGAATTGGACGGCCAAAGAACTACTTCTCTCATTGGAGAAGAAAGCTATTTAAACCTAGGGTTGGAATATACAGAAAATGGGCCTGATTGGACAAAATCCATATTGGACGTACGTACGTCGAATCAACGTTCGTACGTCCCCACACGGTGAAAGTTTGTTGCCTGCTTGGACGTACGATCGTCCTAATTGCGTACGTACGTCCTGACCAAAAGAGGTTTGCTGCCTCAGTGGACGTACGTACGTCCTAACTAGGTACGTACATCCAGTACCCAATAACTTTTCATAGACACGAAGGACACGAGACGACCATGCGTACATCTTGATTTTCCTAACAATGATTTCAAGGCGAGATAACCAAGACTCCTCATGTCACAAAATTAATGTCAAATAACCGAGTGCCGGTTTCAATCTCCCCCTTTGACATTGATTTTGTGACAAAAACCTATGACTCTAATAGCACTTGTAAAACGTGCTTACAAACCCAAACCATGACATTTATAAAACATGCTTATAAAAACACTAATAGTAGAATACATACCGAGTCACCAACACATGATATCTAGCTTGAGTAAGACGCTTTAACCATCAGAGACCGAACGGAAGCAACAAGAAATTCTGAAACAATCAAAGAGCCAACGGAGGTTCCTCGAACAACTCCCCCATACTTCATGAGCTCCAAGGTTTAATACTCGAGCTTACCTAAAACTGTACATGCACTTTGTGATCATCATCACTTTCACTCCCCCATACATGTTCACTCCCCCATACATGTAGTATACCTGAAACATGACCCAAAACTATACAACCTCTAAACATTAACACGTTCACTCCCCCATACGTGTAGCATACCTGAAACATGACCCAAAAATACACTAACAAAGAAGAAGAAGGTGTTAGTATTAGAGTCATAAATCTCCCCCTTTTTGTCACAAATGATGCAAAGTGGTGACATAAATCAAAATGAGAATAAAGCAAAATGAACCAAAGAATAGAAGAAGAGAGGAAAGAGAAAACCATACCATAGATCTGGAATCCATGACACACAAAACGAAAAGACATAAGAGAGATCCGATGAAATCGGCAACGTACACGAATGACCAAGAACCAAATAGTCAAACCTGTGAGAAATGTGCAAGAAAAGAATATGCAAAAAGAGAAAGAAGAAGAGATAAACAATAGTTAGTAGGAGATATGAAAGAGAAAATATTATCCCAAACACAATGGAATAGAGACATAAAAGGAATAAACCTGTAAGCCCACCCCTAGTGAAACCCAAAAATTAGTTCAACATATGCCAAACAAGATAAGCAATCATCAAACTCATAAAAAAATACTTTAACTGAAGAATGAGCAAGGATTATCGATGTCACCAAGTCACAAAACAACAATCCAACTTCAGAGCAAATTTCCTGCCAGAACACTAAGACTCCGATGACATGCCATACATTGTCAGAAAGATTAGAGAGTCAATAGAAGAGAATTGCTAACAATAGATGACCAAACTGAGCATATGCATCCCAAAGTAGAACAGTGGTAGCCCAAAACCATTGCAGGAGGATTATTGCAGAAGACTACCAAGAACACATCTAATCAAACCTATTGCAGGAAAAAATAGGATCAACCAGGCACAATAAGCAACAATAAGAGGATAGGCAAGTCTCATAAGCATTTAATCAAACACCAGCTAGCCAACAAGGTAATTCAAGAATATTATCCCAACATAGAAAAGTATGATGAGAACCTATGAGAAAACATGAATCAATATAAAAATCATGACAAACGAATACACCAATAACATGATTTCATCACCAAAATATGCTTATGCATACCTTGTAGCCTTCTTAAAACAAATTGAGAACTATTACCTTGAGAAATCACATCAAACACATGTGATCCAATGACAAAAATAGAAAGCATGAAGTTTAAAATGAAATAATACTAACAATCTGACCTTAGTATGTCAATGAAACACCGACTGAAAAGAATTACCAAGGAATGGAACCAAAATAGAGTAAGCCATAAACACTTTCAGCAAGAACATCTGCCTGTAAAGTTACTGAGAGAAAAATAAAGTTGACGACACGCACAGTGTCCATGAACCTGCATCTAGTAGAAAAGAGCAGTCTAAGTGGTGGTAGCAACAACCAATGCTAGAACAACAAGCATACAAGAATCCGAAGGAATGGCGCCTCTACTCCTTTGAGCACGAGGAGGACGTGTGCCCGATGACGAAACACCCTTGGAACCGGGTGTTTCTTTGGTGGGAGTAGTCCGAGCTCGCTTAGGAGGCATGTCCTGCATACCCAGAACAGGAACCAATCGAAGAATGTTAGAAAACACTCTAATTAACAACCAAAACAATTGAGAATTTTCATTTAGGCATTTGAGCAAACACTTGGTGTGCAAGACAGTACACATAGTCAAAAACACTATATTGCGCAATCGATAATAATACTAAACATGTCCAAGGGTTCCATAACCATTAAGAATCACACGAGCACCCAAACTTGTCAAGACACCAAGTATATATTCAATGATGTAAGCTAGACAAAAAAATGATAACCAACCTTCCAACCAAGAGCAAACAGAAACATATAACCATGAATCACCAAGAGAAAAAAAAAAAAAAAAAAAAGACGAAAGAAGAAGAGAATGGAGGAGGACTTACTTGGTGTAACGATTTGAATTTGAACAGTTGGGCAAAAGTTGTAAACACTTGAGTTTTAAAACTAACATATGGGCCGAAACTGTTGCACCAACGTTCGTACGTCTGTTTGACGTTTGTACGTCGACTCCAAAAAAACATCTGCCTGGTTCAACGTACGAACTACCAAACAACGTTCGTACGTTCGAGGAGAAAAAAGATCTGCCTCCCTGAACGTACGAATGTCCTAACGACGTACGTACTTTTTTTTTTTTTTTTTTGAACAATAGAGAACTAACCTTAACAACAGAAAAACAAACCGAATAACTAGCAACACAAATATTGAAAGACATCACATGAAAAAATTTCTAAGTATTGTAAGGATTCCGATTAAAGCACGAATACAATTTGAACAAGCCTCAACCATGAGAAAATGCAAGAACGAAGAACTAAATCATACACCAAACCAAGGTACTCAAAAGAATGATGCAAGCATGCCGGAGAAGCAGGGTAGACCTATACCAAAATCCGGGTATACTTAGAAGAGGGAATCACCTTAAAAAAATCCGGGAACAAACCGAAACTAAGATCTTTGAGTATTTTGTAGGTCACTTACAATAGGACAAACATGAAATGTGAACCAAACCATAACAAAAACCAAGGAAACACTGTCTAGGCCGCAATACGGAAAGACCCTGGTTCAAATATATATGAATATTTTTATTGGTTTTATCCATTTAAAACAAGTGCCATTCTCGTGTGGGAGTATAGTACACCTCCATCTTTTACCAAAACACGAGGGTAGGGTATAGCCTACATCTTTTCGGCAAAACACACTCAAGAAGTGCAATACCATGATAACGTGCAACACAAGAACTAACATCTCCTGAGTGCATCCGTCAGAGTATGACCCTCACAGCCCCAACAGGTTCCTAGCCAGCTGATAATGCGCCTAAGACATTCAAATGGCTGGGGATTTTGTGAGTCATTGACCACTTACAAGAGGTATATATAAAAGAAATGATGACCATGAAGAAAGCAGAAGCTAGAGATGATGTCAGATGATCATTTCCTAATCATACAAGGATCAAGGTATAACAATACTCTAAAATCCCACAACATGCAAATGCATCATGCAGAAACCACCAAAGGCGAAGAGAGTATGATGCAGCCCTACAACAATCCTTGACAGGAATCCACAGTTGAAGTTACCAAACTATAACTAGCCAAAAATAATGGAATCCAAACAATAAATAGACTAGTATGTCCTCAACACCTAAGACGAAGCCTATAGAAGAGAGATAATAAAAGAACCTAAACCTCCCAAACAAATTGCAACTTATTTAAGACAATTGAATTAAACAAATATCTCAGAAACGATGCATCCAACAACACATACATGGAATAAAAAAAATAGAAGGAATAACCAACAACCCCTTTTTTTTTTTTTATTAACAATGTATTCAAACATGCAGCATGATCTGCAAGCTAGACAACCAAAGCATAAAAAAATAGAAGCACCAAACAAATAGCCTATGTGGTTAGAGAAATATGCAATTTAAATAACACAAGGCTAGAAACAAACTACATCATCCCAAATGTGGGACACCACCAGACCTTTGCAAGTCCAGAAAAACCTTCAACTTATCCTTTCTTACCCATACTTGTTTAACACTAGGCGTGCACACCTTGGGAATTGAAAAGATATGAGATCTCCCCTTAACAAGCTTTGCAATAGACTTGTCCTAAACTAATTTCACCTTAGTCTTTGACTTTCTTTTGTTGGAGTATCTGTTTCTCTTAAACCTATGACAATAAACATTAGAATTCCAAGGTCTAGAAAACGCACAAGAAGGAACATAAGAATCAACAAGATTATAATTATAAGGAACATGAGAATAACATTTAACATGTTGATTAAAATCCCAACAAAAGATATCCAAATGACCATCTCTACCACAATAAGAACAATGAAAATTATTAGATTTTCTCAAACAAGTCTTATAAGAAAATGCAGTAGTGGTGGATAAACCATGTATGTCACTATTTGGTTTATGACATTGTCCCTTAACAAAACCCACACCTCCCCTATTAGAACAAGATGGCTTACCAGCAAAAACAACCTTATCATTAGCCTTAGACTTAAACTTTGTGCGAGAAACATACTGAAAACTATTAGTATTAAGTCTAGTCTCAATAGGCGGGGTAGGCAAAAGAGCAGGCAAACTAGATTTTACAGAAGTAGTCACACTAGATGAACTAGTAGAACTAGCAATAGGAGAGTCAAATCTAGTTTTGTCAAAAACCTGCAATTTGAGTTGAGTAGACGTTAAATCTTTCTTTGTTACCTCATACTCCACCAATAGAGATTTGTATTTCTCATCGACCTCCTGATTGGCCTTCTCTAAAGCTGCAATTCTACATAACAAGTCAAGTTTTTCTTTTTCAAATAATTGAGAAATAGAAATTGCACCATCTGCAGCAGAAAGAATTTGTTTTTCAAGAGTTTCGATTTTATCCTGCAAAGTAAGATTGGCCTTATCCAATTTTTTAATTTTGGATTCATAAACTTCCCCTTGAAGCATATAGTCTTCTGCACAATGTCTGAGTCGTTGTTCTAGAGAATCAACATTATTCTGCAAAACACCATTATCTTCAAAACAAAAATTATCAGAAATAGTAGACAAATTACAATTAGCTTTATTAAACTTTTCCTGCAAATCAATATTAGCTTTTTGTAATCTGTCACATTCTTTTGCAGAAAGTCTGTAAAGAAGAGCCCAATCACTATTGCTAACAACATACAAATTATCATCCTTTTCAAAATCAGATTTTGGTTTTGTAGATTTAGACGATTTAGCAATACAATTATTATAACCAGACTCATGAACCATTATTGCACTCATAGGATCTACGCGTGAGCCATTACACTCTATAACAAGCGCCCTACAACTGATACCAATTGAGAACCCAATATATGTGCAATATAACAATAGTAAAGCAAACAATAAAGCAATAAACAAATAAAGAACACACGATATTTTTAACGTGGTAAAACCCAATATGGGAAACGTCCACGGTTGTCCTCGCGACAACAAATAAATCCACTAGATGAAAAGAGATGTACAAACCTATCAACTGCCTGCAATCACTGCGAGTTGACACTACTGGTTATCTCTAACACCTTGACTTCACCGGAGCACCTTGATGTACGCACAAGACACTCGACTTCTTGATGAACACACAAGAAGACTCGAAGCCGAACTATGAAACAAGCTTACACCAGAGTTCCTTGATGAACACACAAGGATACTCGACTTCTTGATGAACACACAAGAAGACTCGAAGCTAAATCAATATAAACAATAATGAAGAAGAAGATGAATGGGGAAGAAAGAAGAAGAAGATGAATGGGGAAGAAGAAGATGAGTTCAATCACCAAAGCAACCTAAACCAAAACCTAAACAAACTCCAAGACTAGAGATGAATTGGACGGCCAAAGAACTACTTCTCTCATTGGAGAAGAAAGCTATTTAAACCTAGGGTTGGAATATACAGAAAATGGGCCTAATTGGACAAAGTCCATATTGGACGTACGTACGTCGAATCAACGTTCGTACGTCCCCACACGGTGAAAGTTTGCTGCCTGCTTGGACGTACGTACGTCCTGACCAAAAGAGGTTTGCTGCCTCAGTGGACGTACGTACGTCCTAACTAGGTACGTACGTCCAATACCCAATAACTTTTCATAGACACGAACCAAGAGACACGAAGGACACGAGACGACCATGCGTACATCTTGATTTTCCTAACAATGATTTCAAGGCGAGATAACCAAGACTCCTCATGTCACAAAATTAATGTCAAATAACCAAGTGCCGGTTTCAGACAGTTCTAACCTGGGTTCTCTATTTCCTCTTTTTGTTTACTTTAGCTGTGCACAAGGACGCAAAGGTATGCCACATATGGAATTCTTTCGAAACTGACGATAATTAGCAGATTCAGCTAAGAAGGGGTCTTAGAGAGTGGGAAGTTCCAATTCTGGATGATTTGATGAGTAAACTAGAAGGTATGAGCTGTACAGATGAAACAGACTCTTGGAGCAGGTCTTGGAGTTGTAAGGACTCGTGCACTCATTAAGGGTATTTTAGTAATCTTACGTACAAACTTAGGTTTTGATCATAAGTTAAGAAAAACCTAATAAATGAAATAAACATTGTTGTGGGATTGTCAAGTAGTTATCGCAAGGAAAGTAAAAAAAAAATAAAAACTATAAAATCGGCACAATGTGTTAAAGTTCGTTTCAATGCCTAATAGAAAACACTTTAAACTAACATGACTTATTAATGTATCATCGAATGCGAACACATAAATTAGACTTAAATGGACCCACATATGTTGCTAGAAGAGTTTATTAGTAGGGGGTCACTTAGCTAGGATACTCCTAGTACCATAAGATATGAAGTATTACATGACTCATCATTTTTTTTAGCACGAGCTGTAAGAATTCAGCTCTCACTTATCATAATCTAACCCAAACCAGAATACTTAGTGGGAACTGAAAAGAATATTTATACTACACTTTGAGAAACATTCTCTGCTTCATCTATCTCATATGTTGTTTACTAAAAGCACAAAATTATATTACCTAAAGTCTTGAGAGTACTAAGGTGTTGAGATAGCTATCAACTCATGGTTCAAAGGTAGAAGACAAGGAAGGACGGACCAGGAAACAAGTCATATAGGTAAGAGCTTTTATTTGTTAGTTTTTTTTCTACCAATTAGTCACCAATAATCTGGTATACCCACTTTATAATAACCT
Source organism: Aquilegia eximia (assembly GCA_023053565.1). Lineage (NCBI taxonomy): Eukaryota > Viridiplantae > Streptophyta > Magnoliopsida > Ranunculales > Ranunculaceae > Aquilegia > Aquilegia eximia. The sequence goes on from JALIGU010000001.1 coordinate 14,948,749, forward strand.
GATTATCTAGTGAAATTACCAAGCGTTATGTCTGTTCTTAAAGGCTGGAATAGATATATCTTTAAGTCTATATGGGTGAACTGGCCACTTGTTAAAGAGAGAAGGTCAATTTTATAAGAAAACTCTTGTAGTTCAGTTTGTTTGGGTCGGCATGGCCGGGAAGATACAAATTGGAAGTAGGTTTAAATGGGGAAATAGTTAGACTCTGAGGTGTGTTATGACTTTAAAACCATAGTACTATATGTCAGAAAACTAGTTAGAATTATATGTATGTGGGAGCGTGCTTTGAGCTGAATCTATTTGGCTCAAGAAATTCATAACCTTTGTACTAATCCATACCATTGAAATTAATATTCAAATAAACGATCCTAGAGTGCAAAATTTCACCTAATTCTTTATACTGAAATGCGAACTATAGAGTTAGGTGATATATGTTTAGGTTATAGTATTACCCTAGTATATACAATAGGTTAATGTTTATACGCATATAGATTTCACCCGAGAACCATTAGAAACACGAGACGCGCACAAATAGAAAAATATATAATAAGTTTCTATATAGATTGTAATTATATTTCGCTTCCGTTTATAGGTTTTTGGACATAGTAGTAAGCTTGAGATTAGAGGTGACGCGGGAGCGAGCCGAGGTAGGGACTTACATTTTCTTTATATTATCCTCTCATGGTTCATATTCTTAATAAATATTGTTACAGTACAATTCTTATAGTGATGATAAAAATGCATGCATGGTTTTGTTTGGTATATATAGATTACTCGTGGTTTATCGATTATAGTTTTTATAAAGTGATTACTTACAGATATCATGCTTTATAGTGGAGGTATTAAAACAATATATATATATTGAAATGGTTTTATAAACGGAAAAACAATCGAAGTTTTTATTGCATCTCTTTTTCAAGATGGGAAAAGGGAGATGGATTTTGTATGTGGGATGTGAGATCCCAGTTGTATGTTGGTATGGTGTGAGGTTCCTGAATTGGGAATGATCTGGGTGCTTACACGAACATATTATTACAGATCGGATTATGATCCCTCCGGCTAGTGCCCGTGTCTGGTAGCCGTTAATAGGGGATAGTTCCTTCGGCTAGTGCCCGTGTCTGGTAGCCGTGAATAGGGAACTGGTTTAATGGTTGATAAATTCAGGGACTCGTCACACATGCCAGATTAAATTAATTATTATTAAAAGACACCCTATATATTATATATATTGTATCACGAGGCGGTCTAGCAAGGGATCTATGAATTCCTACAAGAAAGAATTGTTGTTATATTCCGGAGACGACAGTTCTTTCTAGGATTACATATGCTTTGTTCACCTTTAGACGGTGAATGGGCACTTTCTAGAGACGAACACTGTTGGATGTTTTCGGGAATTCCTCTTCTACCTTCCTGGATTACCATTCTTTTAGTGGTACGTTGTTGGTGCTTAGTGTGTCGTGGGGATACATGTTACCTCGAGGAGGTTTAGACGCGAGGGGTGAGAGTTAGTCCACTCCTGGACGTGTGTCAGGATCCTGTGCAGTCTGCAGTCGTCGAACGGTTGACCACCGTAAGTTAGGGACTCCTCGTATCAAGAGGCGTGGTCAAAGGGCCCACCTGAGCCCTAAAAGAGGGTTAGTGTCTTCGGACACAAAAACGGTAAACACTACCCGACCGGATAATCAGGAAAACAACGGTGCAGGTTCACACTGGAAAGTACTGAACCAAGATGATTTGCCTGGGGCTGGGGCTGAGTTCCAGTCGTATTCTCACCACTCTAATAGGATGCAGCTACCCGCCATATTGTATGAATGTTTGAATACTAGTTATTATTTATAGTAGAAAATATTTTACATTATATTTATTATTTTTACGGTTCTTTAAACTTGCATATTTAAACTGCTAGCATGATTTATCGTCATGGTTAGATAATATTTTGGGAATGTGGGTTTCTACTGAGCAAGTGGATTATGCTCACCCTACCATTACCCTTTTTCAGCTGAGCCTGTTGTTGAGGAGCCTGCTGTTGCAGCAGACGATGACAGGGATGATCACTACATTTGCCTGATGTGAGATTGAGTGTAGTCCAGGGTTGTAACTTTTTGACAGGTCTGTTATATGTATATACGTAGATATCACACTCGAAAACAGTCTTATATATGTATTATCAGAATCTTGGGATGTATAAAGTATAGTTTTCTATATAAATATAAAAGTGTGTTTTTAGGGATTTATGATAAGTGCGAGTTAATAAAATGACTGATTCAACACCAGACTTTCACGGATTTTTGTTATGATTAATAGAGTAGAAATGACGAATTGCCCATGGTGTTGATGATAATGCCTGGAGATTCGATTCAAGTCTTATTGGGATATGGGTCAAATTTTGGGGTGTTACAGATTAGTATCAGAGCGCCACTAGTAGATCCGTCTGCGATCTGTTGGAAGGATGTTTTGGTGCTACTTTATTTAAGACACGGTAGGTTTATGATAGGTGATATCATTTTATTTTATAAAGGATGTTGCTTTAATAGAAAAGTTAAAAAATTTTAGTAATGAGGTTAAGTGTCAAATCTTAAATGGGGATGGGTAGAGTTCTTAGTTAACAAATATAGTAATCATTTAGTAAACCTTGGGGCGACACAGGGTAAATATAGAAATGGAATAAAATACACTAGACAAGCAAGGCACTCCAAGCCGTCCCTAGGAACGCCGACATGCTGCCGAAATGTTGACGAAATTTAAAATACACTTACAACTTAAAATATGTATCCGATGCCTTGTGTGAGGTCGACGATTTATGGATCCTCTACTTGTATGGTGTCACTCTGCCGAAATTCTGCTGTTACTCTGCCGAAATTTGTATTGTTGTGAAATGAGCCAATTCTCAGTTAAATTGTAATCTTTGACATAATGCAGAAGGGTTACTATGGAATCTACCAGAGATGTTAATAGTTCTGAGATTGTAGGTCAGGGTTATACTGATCCAATGCAGAAGATGTTAGATTTGATGATGGATATGACTCAGAAACAGAATGATCTTAGAGATGAAATTTCAGAATTGAGGGCTAGGCAGAACCAAGGTCAAACACTTCCACCTCTGCCAGTTATTTAGCCTGCTATAGTACCTGAGAATGGGCAACCTGTTCTGCAAAATGTAGTTCAACCGCCAGTTGTTGTCCAACCAGTTGTACAGGGTCGAGGAGGGTCCATACTGATAGATTTTGCTAGACTGAATCCACCTATATTTGAAGGGCCTTCGAGTTCCTCTACACTTGAGGAATGGTTGTTAGACATTTCTTGTATGTTAGACTCTTTCATGTGTACTAACATGGAGCGGGTAAACCTAGCTGTCTTTATGCTTAGAGGCCAAGCCAAACATTGGTGGATTAGTGTAAAAGATATTGAAGTGCAGCCTCTAACTTGGGTAAGGTTTGAAGAGGTTTTCCTAGAGAAATATGTCAGTGAAGCTGATCGACAGAGAAAACATCTGGAGTTTCTAAAGTTAGAACATGGCAACATAACAGTAAGTCAATATGAAGAAAAGTTTACAGTTCTGTGTCGATATGGGAAGGAGATGATTTCAACCGAGAAAGCTAAGGCAACTAAGTTCATATACGGGTTGAAGCCATTTATGCAAGATAAAATGTCAGTTCTGACTATTGATAATTATGCTGAAGCAGTGAGAAGGGCTCAAGGAATCGAACGGGTTGATGAGCAGTTACAGGTGAACCGACATCCATCTGATAAAAGATCACTACCGTTTCAGGGTCGAAGTGATACAACCAAGAGACAGTATTATCAGCCTAACAGTTCAAGGAATCAGAGATTTTATAGGCCGACTGGTCAGTATGTTCAGTATGTGAAGCCAGTGACTGTACAGAGAAGCTTTAATGTGGTTAAGCCAGCGCAACAAGTTGTGAGACCAGCCAGCAAACCACAGATGAAACCAGCAGGGCAGACTTCTAAGCCACAAGGTCAAATGATTGCAACTCAACCGATAAGGAAATGCTTCACATGTGGTGATCCAGGGCACTTCAGAAAGAACTGTCCACAGTATAATTCGATGATTGCTGAGCAAAAATCGCAGGGTAAAGTGTATTGTATGGTGCCAGATGAAGAACTTATTGAATATTATCCAGAACAAGAAGAAGGCATAGTGTACGCTGTGTTAAATGAGGATAAAGCTGCGTCTGATGAAGTCGTGGAAGGTACGATACCATTATTTTCCCACTTTGTACATGTTCTGTTTGATCCTGGTGCTACTCATTCATTCATTTCTAGAAGTATGGCTAGAACAATAGATTTGAGAATGACAGACACTGGGAAACAACTGGTGTTGTCTACACCAGTTGCCAGAAAGACCTTATGTTACGAAGTGTGTCCCCTTTGTGTGGTTTTGATAGATAAATATGAAATGATGGTGAATTTAACTGTCATGGATAGTTTGAGAGACTTTGATGTCATACTTGGGATGGATTGGTTAGCCAAATATCATGCTTTGGTTGACTGTTTTTCTAAAACAGTTATTTTTAGGATCCCAGGACAATCAGAGTTTACTTTTAAAGGGACGAGAAAATCTAGTTCTCGACTCTCTAATATCCGAAACATTGTTAGGGACATTGAATGTGGCTTGTTAGCCAATGTTGATATGATCAATAAAGAGTTGCCATCTCTTGAGCATCTCCCAATAGTTCGTGAGTTTGAAGCTGTGTTTCCAGATAAATTGCCAGAGTTACCTCCCCAGCGAGAAATAACTTTTGTGATAGAATTAATCCCAGGAACTTCTCCTATTTCGATAAACCCTTATCGGATGGCTCCAGTTGAAATGAGAGAACTAAAGTCTCAATTAGATGAGTTGAAAGAGTTGGGATTTATACGTGAGAGCCACTCACCTTGGGGGGCTCCAGTGTTATTTGTGAAGAAAAAGGATGGTTCCTTTAGGCTTTGTATTGATTATCGCAAGTTAAACAATGCGACTATCAAGAATAAGTATCCATTGCCTAGAATTAATAACCTATTTGATCAATTGAGGGGTGCCAAATACTTTTCGAAGATTGATCTCAGATCTGGTTACCATCAGTTGAGAATTAAGGAGACAGATATTGAGAAGATAACTTTTAGAACGCGGTTGGGTCATTTTAAATTCCTGGTGATGCCATTTGGGTTGACCAATGCTCCTGCTGCATTCATGGATCTGATGCATCGAGTGTTTTGGAAGTATCTAGATCAGTTTGTTATTGTATTCATTGATGATATATTGATCTATTCCAAGACTCATGAGGAACATAAAGATCATTTGAGAATTACCCTCCAGACATTGCTTGATCGTCAGTTATATGCCAAGTTCAGTAAATGTGAGTTCTGGTTAAGTGAAGTAAAAATTTTGGGACATGTTGTATCCCAGGATGGAATATCAGTTGATCCTTCAAAGATTGAGGCAGTGAAGAATTGGCAACGACCGCAAAATGTGACTGAAATCAGAAGTTTCTTGGGTCTGGCCGGTTACTATCGTCGATTTGTCAAAGGATTTTCGAGTTTAGCTTCGTCCTTGACCAGGTTGACACAGAAAGATGTGAAATTTGAATGGTCTGATAAATGTGAATCCGCGTTTCAAGAGCTAAAGACTCGGCTAACTACTGCACCGATCTTGACAGTTCCTGATCCCGACAAAGACTATGTTGTTTACACTGATGCTTCGAAGATAGGATTGGGGTGTGTACTGATGCAAGATGGTAAAGTTGTTGCTTATGCGTCCAGGCAATTGAATAATCATGAGAAAAATTATCCTACCCACGATATGGAGCTAGCTGCAGTTGTATATGCTTTAAAGATTTGGAGACATTACTTATATGGGCAGAAAATTTGAAGTTTTCTCTGATCATAAGAGTCTCAAGTATTTGTTCTCGCAGAAAGATTTGAACATGAGGCAAACTAGATGGGTTGAGTATCTGAAAGACTACAACCTTTCGTTGCAGTACCATCCTGGTAAAGCAAATGCAGTTGCAAATGCACTTAGTAGGAAGCGAGAATTGATGTGTGCCCAAATGCTGATTAAAGAATGGGTATTGTTAAACTCGGTTACTTCTTATATGTTTGAAACTCCTGAAGATGAGGATTGTCAATGTTGGTATTCAGCTCAGATGAGGCTTGATAATAAACTCGCTCAAGAAATTATCCATAGTCAAGGTACTGTAAGAATGGATAAGACTATTAGGAAGTTTGTAGAAGATACAAATAATCATGATTGGGTACGAGTTGAAGATGGCAGTATCAGATACAGAGGAAGATTATGGGTGCCAGCAGATAAGAATCTGAGGGACCATATACTAGAAGAAGCACATAGATCTAAATATACAATTCATCCTGGTGGTACCAAAATGTACAGAGACTTGCGTCGCCAGTTTTGGTGGCCTGGAATGAAGAAACACATTGCTCAGTATGTGAAGAGGTGTGCTACATGTCAACAAGTAAAAGCTGAACATAATTGACCTCCAGGTTTACTACAACCTTTAGATATTCCAGAATGGAAGTGGGATCATATAACTATGGATTTTGTATCTGGGTTACCGAGAACTAGTGAGGGTATGGACTCCATATGGGTTATTGTTGATAGATTGACAAAGTCTGCTCATTTTATACCTGTTAAGACTTCATATTCTGCTGAAAGGTTGGGTAAATTATATATTGATACTATACTGCGATTACATGGAGTTCCTAAGTCAATTGTTTCTGACAGAGGTTCTCAATTTACTGGTGCATTTTGGAGAGGTCTCCAGAGAGAACTTGGAACCAAGTTAAATCTTAGTACAGCTTTCCATCCGCAGACCGATGGCCAATCAGAGAGAATCATCCAGATAGTAGAAGATATGCTTCGAGCTTGTGTCCTCGATTTTGGTGGAAGTTGGAAGAAACATCTACCACTTGCAGAATTTGCCTACAACAATAGTTACCAGTCCAGCATAGGTATGGCACCATATGAAGCATTATATGGCAGACCCTGTAGAACACCGTTATGTTGGCAAGAAACGGGAGATAGTATACTGTCAGGGCCAGAATTAGTGGAGGAAACCAACACAACGATCAGATTGATAAGGAACCGTTTGCGTACAGCTCAAAGTCGCCAGAAAAGCTTTGCAGATCCTCGCAGACGACATGTGGAATTTGAGGAAGGTGACCAAGTGTATCTTAGAGTTTCTCCACGGAAGGGTATTCAGAGGTTCTGAATGAAAGGGAAGCTAGCGCCGAGATATGTAGGACCATTTTGAATTATACAGAAACTCTCAAAGGTTGCTTATAGGCTTGAATTACCTGCTAAGCTGGCAAAAGTCCATAACGTTTTTCACATTTCAATGTTACGAATGTGTGTATCTGATCCAAACCATCGCGTTAATTTGGAGTCTTTGGAGCTAGAAGATGATGTTTCTTATGCGGATGGGCCAATTGATATTATAGGTAGAAAAGAGAAGAAGTTACGATCAAAGGTCATTTCCTTAGTAAAAGTCTTATGGCGTAATCACAATAAAGAAGAGGCCACCTGGGAAACCGAATCTGAAATACGGGAGAATTATCCAGAGATTTTCCCTGAGAATAGAACATCTCGATAGTAAGGTATGACTTTAATTTCGAGGAGGAAATTTCTTTTAACGTTTATAGAATGTAAGGACTCGTGCACTCATTAAGGGCATTTTAGTAATCTTACGTACAAACTTAGGTTTTGATCACAAGTTAAGAAAAACCTAATAAATGAAATAAACATTGTTGTGGGATTGTCAAGTAGTTATCGCAAGGAAAGTAAAAAAAAAATAAAAATTATAAAATCGGCACAATGTGTTAAAGTTCGTTTCAATGCCTAATAGAAAACACTTAAACTAACATGACTTATTAATGTATCATCAAGCGCGAACACATAAATTAGACTTAAATGGACCCACATATGTTGCTAGAAGAGTTTATTAGTAGGGGGGCACTTAGCTAGGATACTCCTAGTACCATAAGATATGAAGTATTACATGACTCATCATTTTTTTAGCACGAGCTGTAAGAATTCAGCTCTCACTTATCATAATCTAACCCAAACCAGAATACTTAGTGGGAACTGAAAAGAATATTTATACTACACTTTGAGAAACATTCTCTGCTTCATCTATCTCATATGTTGTTCACTAAAAGCACAGAATTATATTACCTAAAGTCTTGAGAGTACTAAGGTGTTGAGATAGTTATCCACTCATGGTTCAAAGGTAGAAGAAAAGGAAGGACGGACCAAGAAACAAGTCATATAGGTAAGAGCTTTTATTTGTTAGTTTTTTTTCTACCAATTAGTCACCAATAATCTGGTATACCCACTTTATAATAACCTGATTATCTAGTGAAATTACCAAGCGTTATGTCTGTTCTTAAAGGCTGGAATAGATATATCTTTAAGTCTATATGGGTGAACTGGCCACTTGTTAAAGAGAGAAGGTCCATTTTATAAGAAAACTCTTGTAGTTCAGTTTGTTTGGGTCGGCATGGCCGGGAAGATACAAATTGGAAGTAGGTTTAAATGGGGAAATAGTTAGACTCTGAGGTGTGTTATGACTTTAAAACCATAGTACTATATGTCAGAAAACTAGTTAGAATTATATGTATGTGGGAGCTTGCTTTGAGCTGAATCTATTTGGCTCAAGAAATTCATAACCTTTGTACTAATCCATACCATTGAAATTAATATTCAAAAAAAACGATCCTACAGTGCAAAGTTTCACCTAATTCTTTATACTGAAATGTGAACTATAGAGTTAGGTGATATATGCTTAGGTTATAGTATTACCCTAGTATATACAATAGGTTAATGTTTATACGCATATAGATTTCACCCGAGAACCATTAGAAACACGAGACGTGCACAAATAGAAAAATATATAATAAGTTTCTATATAGATTGTAATTATATTTCGCTTTCGTTTATAGGGTTTTGGACATAGTAGTAAGCTTGAGATTAGAGGTGATGCGGGAGCGAGCCGAGGTAGGGACTTACATTTTCTTTATATTATCCTCTCATGGTTCATATTCTTAATAAATATTGTTACAGTACAATTCGTATAGTGATGATAAAAATGCATGTATGGTTTTGTTTAGTATATATAGATTACTCGTGGTTTATCGATTATAGTTTTTAGAAAGTGATTAGTTACAGATATCATGTCTTATAGTGGAGGTATTAAAACAATATATATATATATATATATTGAAATGGTTTTATAAACGGAAAAACAATCGAAGTTTTTATTGCATCTCTTTTTCAGGATGGGAAAAGGGAGATGGATTTTGTATGTGGGATGTGAGATCCCAGTTGTATGTTTGTATGGTGTGAGGTTCCTGAATTGGGAATGATCTGGGTGCTTACACGAACATATTATTACAGATCAGATTATGATCCCTCCGGCTAGTGCCCGTGTCTGGTAGCCGTGAATAGGGGATAGTTCCTTCGGCTAGTGCCCGTGTCTGGTAGCCGTGAATAGGGAACTGGTTTAATGGTTGATAAATTCAGGGACTCGTCACACATGCCAGATTAAATTAATTATTATTAAAAGACACCCTATATATTATATATATTGTATCACGAGGCGGTCTAGCAAGGGATCTGTGAATTCCTACAAGAAGGAATTGTTGTTATATTCCAGAAACGACAGTTCTTTCTAGGATTACATATGCTTTGTTCACCTTTAGACGGTGAATGGGCACTTTCTAGAGACGAACACTGCTGGATGTTTTCGGGAATTCCCCTTCTACCTTCCTGGATTACCATGCTTTTAGTGGTACGTTGTTGGTGCTTAGTGTGTCGTGGGGATACATGTTACCTCGAGGAGGTTTAGACGCGAGGGGTGAGAGTTAGTCCACTCCTGGACGTGTGTCAGGATCCTGTGTAGTCTGCAGTCGTCGAACGGTTGACCACCGTAAGTTAGGGACTCCTCGTATCAGGAGGCGTGGTCAGAGGGCCCATCTGAGCCCTAAAAGAGGGTTAGTGTCTTCGGACACAAAAACGGTAAACACTATCCGACCGGATAATCAGGAAAACAACGGTGCAGGTTCACACTGGAGAGTACTGAACCAAGATGATTTGCCTGGGGCTGGGGCTGAGTTCCAGTCGTATTCTCACCACTCTAATAGGATGCAGCTACCCGCCATATTGTATGAATGTTTGAATACTAGTTATTATTTATAGTAGAAAATACTTTACATTATATTTATTATCTTTACGGTTCTTTAAACTTGCATATTTAAACTGTTAGCATGATTTATCGTCATGGTTAGATAATATTTTGGGAATGTGGGTTTCTACTGAGCAAATGGATTATGCTCACCCTACCATTACCCTTTTCAGCTGAGCCTGTTGTTGCAGCAGACAATGACAGTGATGATCACTACATTTGCCTGATGTGAGATTGAGTGTAGTCCAGGGTTGTAACTTTTTGACAGGTCTGTTATATGTATATACGTAGATATCACACTCGGAAACAGTCTTATATATGTATTATCAGAATCTTGGGATGTATAAAGTATAGTTTTCTATATAAATATAAAAGTGTGTTTTTACGGATTTATGATAAGTGCGAGTTAATAAAATGACTGATTCAACACCGGACTTTCACGGATTTTTGTTATGAGTAGAAATGACGAATTGCCCATGGTGTTGATGATAATGCCTCGAGATTCGATTCAAGTCTTATTGGGATATGGGTCGAATTTTGGGGTTTTACAGGAGTAGAAATGGAATTTTCACAGTAAAGACTATGTATAAGCACATCCTGGATGAAAAATATTTGTTGGCTGGAACTAGGGAAGTCTTCCCCTCGGACCTGGTGTGGGAGACAAACATTCCTACCAATATAAATTTGTTCTTTTGGACATTGTTTTTGGGCGAATACTTACTAGGCAAAATCTTGCTGATAATAGGGGGATGAACATTTCAATTTCTTACCCGCTCTGCGATCTTGTGTCGGAATCCCTTTCCCATCTCTTTCTGCATTGTCTTTTGGTGGTGGAATTGTGAACGAAACTGCTACAAAGTGAAGAGACTATACAAAAGTTGTATGAGGTAGACATTGTGACTGATTGGCTGGCAGTATGGCCTGCAAAGTAGCGGATTAGGCTGATGGCAAGGCATGGGGGTACCTCCCTTATGTTGTGACATGGATTATCTGAAAGTATAAATTGATAGGGTGTTCAATGATATCATACCTCGGATTAACAAGATGCAGAAGGAAGTTAAAGCCTTACTGGTGTGGGGACTATAATGGTTTGTAGTTTCTTCCATGTGATGTATCTTAGGTGTTGACGTTTCTTGATGCCACCTTCTATAACATTTCAGACTGTTGTTCTTTAATTCGTTTATCAATAATATTCTTCTTCTCATAAATAATAAATAAATAAATAAAAAATAAAAAACATTATTTGGTCCCACTTGATGGAAACAGTTCCAACTGAACAAGATGGCCTCGCCTCATTTGTTGCCCAAGCTTTCCACGGTTCCAGACTTCCAGATAGAGTTTCCAATAAGGTTCAGAAACAGGCTGATTGGCTGAAAGACCCGTAAAAAGTTTTGACTGCATAGGTCCATTTTTGGTCTCCATCCATCTTAGGATGTCACTATAGGCCCCCTCAGCGACAGAGAAAGTAATTATAGAAAAAAAAATATTCCATGCTCAGACCGGTCAGACGTTACGCATGTATTTGTGTTATATATGTGCGGGTAGGCAACATCTTGTTACTCATGTGCGGGTAGGCAACGTCTTCTTGCTAATTTCTTTCTTTTTTATTCAAAGGCGACGTCTTCTTGCTAACTTCTTTCTTTTTTATTCAAGCGAAATGCAGGTGTCCACAGTACTGCTTGGTTTGTTTGATTCAAACATATCTTGAAATCTTGAATCGAACAAAATCCTCCATATAAAATGAAATCTCACGCTAAGTCCATCAGTGAAAAACTGAGTTTCAAAACCTAAAATTGCATCAGTGGAGGTATATTATCAGTATGTAGTCAAGGATTCTGCCAAATACCTCCACTGATGAGGTATGTCGTCAAGGTATATTATCAGTGGATGTCATCAGTGGAGGTATATTCTGCCAAACTAGCTAGCATTTGCTTTCTCTAGTACCGTTAAGCATTTTTAGCTCCTATATACTGTTTGGTTTGTACGTCATGCCTGATTTCAGATGTTGAAATGGGTCATTGCAGTAGTCTGTCATTCTAGGAGGGTGAACAGCCGAACAGGCGAAAGAGCTGATTCTCCTATTGGATAAGAAATACCAGAGAACTGGGAGAACCATGGTTGACATAATTGCATGTTTTTCTTCATATGAACTAATAAAAATAATCGCTGCAGCATTTGGTAGGTGTAATATGATCTTCATATTTTGGGCAGTTGGTGTCATACTTATCATGCAGTTGAAATATTACAGTTGTCTGTCATCTGACTAGTTGTAAAACTTTTATTCTTGCAGGCTGATATGATTTACATTAGAAATTCGACAACTAACATATTGCACATGTGGCTGTTGCAACAAAGTTAGTTTACTTTTCTGACTTGAGAGTTCAGGCACCAAGTTGCATTGTATTTTTCATCTAATAACTGTGCTGCCTTGCTGCGCACAACACAGAAGATTGAATTGACTGCCTAATATAAACTCCAACAGTCAAATCAAACAAAAATGCCTGTGTCAGTTAACCTCATCAAATGATGAAGTCCAACTATCACTAACTACTAATAATATGTTTGCATGAACCTATAATCCCCATGGGTACAACAATCAACAACAAAATGTTTAGTATGTGTATGGATGCTTGCAGTGACTACTGTAAGTGTCAATACCTGTCAGCAACAATCTACTCTTGGCAGGAGTGGGGGAGGAGGTGAAGATTACGCAAGTAAACTGGTAATTCATCTGCTGGTACCATTAGCCTTGGCACGAAACTCTCATTATTAATAGCCACCGATATCCGCAGCGCCTCATATTGTCCCGCAATGAACAAAATACTACTTACTGTCATCACAAACGCCAAAGTATCAGAACTGCGCAGTACCTCATGGTTGAAAGCTGTAAGTAAAATAGAACTGGCGGCATGTTGAATGAGGCAAAAGGTAAACCACCATTCGAGACACTTCACAATAATATGGGACTGGTGGTAGGTCAGTGACCAATATGTCACAATTGAGGATAGGATGGCCATCAACAAAAGCATAAATCTGATTTTCAATAAAAGTGGATCTCCAGGAGCCCAATCACCGATCATTATCACCCCCCAATAAAAAGTCAAAACCACTACATCAATAGCAAGTGAAACTATCCGCAGTCCGAAATGCGTCAACCTGGATATGTACATTACTGCCCAAACATGTACACGTCGTCTTGTTTGAAAGACCATCATGTATACTTCATCTAACATGTTTCCATCTTCTGCTACTACCAGAGCAGGCATCACATACTGGCCATTAACAGTTTCACATAATGCTAAAATTTGTCCCAGCGCAGAGAAAAAACCACAAATCGTCATCCAAAACGCAAATGTCTCAGAACTATGGGACATCTCAATCATGAAAGCTGTCTTATAGGTGGCACTGAGGGCATGTTTTAAGTGGATATAGGCAAACTAAACTTCTATAAGCTTCAAAATGATGTGAGAATGAGAGCTTCTCAACGACAGATAGGTCACAAATGCGGAAAGGATGGCCATGACCAAATACATCAATCGAAATATCAGAATAATAGAAACATATGTAGGGCTCAAATTAGATGCCTTCGTCAAAACAAGCTCAAGAACAATAATCATCGCGTCGATGAACATGGAAAGAACAAGGAGTCCAGCATGTGACAACCTCATCTTAGTTTACTTCAGCAGTCCTGGAAAAAGAATTACACAAAAGTTTGAGGTTAAGGACTAAGCTATAAAAAGAAAGATTAAGTTTATTAACTAATGAATGTGTTATAGTTTGGATATCACACCACACTGCATGATTTCAGTTAACTTTTGTGAGATTAAGGGCTGTCTATGACTTTTCCCAAATTGTGGATTGCAGATCAACCAGTAACTTAGTGTTGTCGTTTGCAAAAAGAGAGAATACAATAAGAGCGTACGTAAAAGAAATATAAACAATAGAGAGGAAAGAAAACATCATTCACTTTGGTAACGAGCTTTGTAGCTGCGAAAACTCATTTGAATGTTGTGTGTCAAATGATTATGGTAAGGAAACGAAATCTTCTTTTTTTCATCCGGATTGTGCTGCCACATATGACATATACTTAAATTTTTTTCTCAAAACAAGAAACAAATAAAAACAATCAAATCGCTAATCACAAGCAGATATATAACAAATTAGTAAATTACAAGCTCTTGTATGATGAGTATAGATGCTACACAGTTTGCTTATCAATCTGAATAGTATATTCACGGATCTACACCTAAGAATAAGACAATTAATATGATGTAAATTACAAGCTCCCTGCAACACAGTCATGAAAATCAATCAAAAGGACCTACAATTCTTTGTGATATCTTCAAATTAGTTTGTGATTGTTCTTTAATAGATGGAATCCTTCTTGAACAAATGCATCAAAACACGTTTTAGACATCTTTAGTAATAGAAATGAAAATCACTCCTTTGTTATTCGGAAAAGAAACCTAGCTAATCAAGAAATTCGAAATAGGAAGAATAAATTGAAAAAAAGAACTTGATCTAAATATAAGAAATTAAAGAGATTCTTTCAAGACAATGATGAAGAACAATTAAAAGAACCTACAATTGTTTGCGATTTCTTCAAATTCGTTGGTGATTGTTCTTCAATAGTTGGAATCCTTGTTAAAGAAATGCATCAAAGAATTGAAAATCATGAAAAGATTAGTAGAAATAGAACTAGGGTTTTGTTGAACTGAGAGAGAGAGAGATAGATAGAAAGATTTGAGTAGTAATAGAGAGATGTGAATAGTGATTCGAGTTTGTAGCTCATCATTCAGACAAGATGAGGGTAAGTTTTGGCGGGAAAAATTGTTCAGAAGCGTTTCGGTTTTGGTTGTTAGATATTCTTTGAACAAGATTCTCGAAACTACTATTCTGTTCTATTCCGTTTTGTATAGAAACAGCAGAATTTTGAGTGTCTGCACCATAATGGGTCCGTCTATCCATGGTCCATATGCCACGTCATCAAGGACATTTTGCATGTAAGTAATTAAATCAACAATCTCAAAGCATGATTAACCATAACAGGTCTATTTGACAATGGCATATTGTTAAATAAAATAGAATCATCTTCCACCCTTCAAAGAAAAAAGAGTTCTATGCAGCCTCATTAAATTCCATAAACAATTGAACTAAGAAAACCTTTCACCAAAATGAATCAACATCTTATAGTTAACCAAAAGGCTAATCTAGTTCTTACTAAGTGCATTTTGCAAAAAACAGTTGAACGATGAACTATAAGCAAAATGTCTAGCTACAACAGGAAAACAACTAAAACATCATCTAATTAATCAAAGTATTCTGTAAAGCAACTCTAGGATAGATTATTCACAAGGAACAGAGGAACCAAAAGAGGATTTAATACAGTGAGTTGAAAAACATGTTGGAACAATAAATCAGTGGAGCTGACAGCCTAGGTCCTCAAAGTTGCAGGTATTAGAATACTCCCTAACAGTGTATCACAACACTGTTGCTATGAAACAAACAAGCCTATAGTTTGATTAGTGTTTGATGCATTTATATAGCAACACACCTCTTCCAAGGGGAAACTAATAAGCCCAGAGGAAAGCTATTTTGTTGCTATTAAGTATGATAGGCCAATGCTTATTACTTATTATGCCAATGCTTATTACTTATTAGTGAGGATATCAGACAAGTTCCCTCGTATATATATGGCAACATGAGTGTTCATACTAAGTTTTTGTTAGATAATTAAACTTGTATTGATAATCTGCAAACAAAATTACATCACAGCTTATAAGTTGCTGTGTATCCAAAGAATTCAGAAGCAATGCTAAAATACATCCCCATTAATTATTTGCAGTCCAGTTTAGTAGCAGGTCTTGGTATCGGTAGTATTTCTTCCTTCGATCCGAGGCACCTAGCCAGTACCAGATAGCCCCTTTGATCTCATTGCAAACTCTGATCATAGTCTTCTCCTCTTACCTGAACACCACGCTGTTCCTTCTCTTTCATACTAAGTGAATGCACTCGATAAATCAATTTGAATCAAATTCTATGATGTCAAAACGGAAACTAGCTGTGAGTCTGTGGGGAACCTCAACCAATAAAAAAGGAAATCTCAGCAACTCACCCAAAACAAGAGAGAAATGATACAGTGTTTACAAGATGTATTGAGCTAAAATTTTTACTTCATTAGTATCTCAAAACTTTGAGGCATTGAACAAAACAGTGAAAGACTACACAATAAGAAACAGTAACAATTTTAGTACAAGATGAGCTACAGTGACAAATACCTGCTGAACCAAACACTTTTCTAATTATGGCTGCAAGTTCTGATTCACTTTATCTTTCTACGCTTAAGTATGTCAGAAGTTTTCGCAGAATCAAAGACGTACAAGTCCAGCATTCTTTTGTAATGACCTTGTTCTATTTCCTCCTCCTTCACCTGATGGAGAAGAAGTGTCTCGATGATATAATCTTCCCAATCAACATTCATAGCATCGGCTTTGCGCTTAATTTTTTTCCTATCTTGCGAGCACTTCACCAATGTTAGGCTTTTCTGTTCACCGGGAGCAGAGCTTGATGGTTTCATAATTTTATTAATTCTTTGCTTGGCAGCGTTTATTTTCTCTCTCCTCCTTTTACATGCCAGCACTCCAGCAACAAACGATGGAGGCATATTGTCGTAGCCTACATTCTTTTCCAATATTTCTTCTAGGAAAAGCTTTCTGCTCAAATCCGATTTTCCAGTCCACGTTTTGTTACACATCCGAAGACTAAAATCTTTCTTCGCCTTGTTACTATAATCTTCTCCTCCCCTGTCCACTGACTTCACAAAATCATTGCCACTTGAAAATTTCTTATAAACATTAGACGAGTGCTCTAGCAAAATCTTGCCTGTGTCTGAATTATCAAAATTTGTGCCTGCAGCTGAATCACTATTTCCACTCTCACGCTCAAAGCACTGAGAAGAATAATTTTCTGTTATATAATTATCTATGTCAAAATCATCTTTCTTCAAACACTCATTGACAACTTCATCTAAATCAAATCCACCCATTTCACAAAATTTCATCTTTTCACCAGTCTTAAAACTAGACTTCATTTCTATATACTGTAAAACTAAAGGCGCATTCTGCATTATATTTTTAACAGTAACATTCTTACCCCAAGGCAAAGCTTGAGCAGCTTTCACAAGAGTTTCCTTAAGCTCAACAAGCCTCTTTTTACAAGTCACCAATCCAGCATGCAATTCCTTTGCGACTTTCTCAATACTAACTTTAACTTGATTCAACTCTCCAACAAATACCAAAACTGCGACAACAACAGGAAGCGGCTGCCTCCCCGTTGTTAAAAACCATTTAACCGAACAATTCAAAAGCAATCTCCCTACTTTAATCATCTTATCCAATTTCTCCACAGGAACATTACTACTAAAACAATTACAATACTTAATCGCTCTTTCGAAACTCATAATAATATCAAAATCAGGTAAATTATTCAAATTAAGATAATTAATAACACGAATAACCATCCTACCTAATTCATGTAACTCACATCCCAATTCTGCAGCAATTTCCGCCATCGAAAAAGACGTCCCACGATTCTTTCTCATTACAACATAAGAACAAGCACCAATAAATATATTAAACCAATTCCCAGCACCTAATTCACCTTCAGTAATTTGTTCCATCATTCTTCTAACATCATTTATACTTGCTGATGAAAGACCTAATCTTGTACAAACTTCTTCAATTTTTTGTGTAGCATGATAGATTTTGAGTCCTTTATAATCATAATCACTTTTACTTGAAGAAGAACCAATACGTATAAAAGTACCTTGTGGACCATCTACACCAGAGAAGTGTGATTGAAAATTGTCGAATTCTTGTTCTACACCACATCTTTCACATACTAATGTTCCTATTTCATCTCGAATTACTGTTTTTTTCTTGCAATTTTTGCATGAACGTGATGTTTCCATTGATTTGAAACAACAAATAAATTAGGGTTTCGTGTGAGAAGATGATGAGAGATCAGAGAAAGATGTAGAAGAAGAAGAAAAGATACTAATTTGTAGTAATTACCGTTGGGGTATAATTGGGCCGAATGCAGCCCAAATAAAATTGGGCCAGTCCTTTAGTCGGTGGGCTAAGTTGTAGTCCAATTATGACTAGAACTTTTCCAGAAGAAAACCACCCTGCAACTCCCCTCTTCATCACTTGCCACCGTTGTCTCTCTCTCTCTCTCTCTCTCTCTCTCTCTTCATCAAGGTTTGATTCTCATCTTCTTGCAAACTATTTATGTACTTGAATCTTTATATATTTTTAATTTATTACAAATAATTTTTTTGTTTTTTTTTTGATAAGTTGTATTTATTTGTTCATTGGATGCAAAACATAAAGTTTACTGCAATTGTTTTTTTTTTTTTTAATGGTTGGGTTTCCAATCCATAATATCTAGATTTTCTGATGTGGGATTTTAGTTTTCTGAAGCAGGTAAACCAAACTCTTCGGTCTGAGATTTTTTTAATTTCCAATCCATAGTCTTGAGATGTTTTTTTTTTTGGTTGGCAAGCGAGGTTGAGGGGACCCCTACCCCTTTTAAATTACTTGTGGGAACTTATATCAACAATCCGCTGTTGACGTGTTTCAAACCCACGACCTCTCCACTTTGTGAGAGGGGTGCTACCACTGAGCCACAGGCTCATTCGCGCAAAACGCAAAATTAATATGTTGGTATTTATAATCTTGTATAGGGTTTATGTAAAATATTCAATTGAATCTACTGTAACAAGTTGCAAGTTATAATGTTCGGAAAACCAAATTACCAAAGATATTGTGAAAGTAGCTTTGTTTATACTCATGGTTTCACTCAACTTGCGGTGTATACTGCTGTTGTCGTGTGACATACACATAGATGTACATTCTTCAATTTGTTATAGAATCTGTTCAGATGGGGAAAATATAAGGGCTAATTTGTACATCAAGAAATTGATTTATTATCTCTTTATTTTTTAGCTGTGGCAGGATATAAGGATAGCTGAATTGTGATAATCATAATTATAATGGAAGAAGCTAATAGCTCAAACGTGGGAACCGAGTCAAAACCTCAAACTATATACCGGTGTAAAAAATGTCGTAGAATAGTTGCTGCAGAAGAGAATGTTGTTTTACATGAGCGAGGACAGGGAGAAAAATGTTTTAGATGGAAGAAGAGAAGTAACATTTTTTTAAAGGGAACAGATACAGAACCGCCTGAGTGCTCGTCCATATTCGTGGAGCCTATGAAGTGGATGCAAGCAGGTAATATTTCAACCAACCCTCCTTGTGTATTTTAGCCATTTCATATATGCTTACCATCATTCCTTTGGGGTTGAACAGTGGAAGAAGGTACCATTGGAGAGAAGCTTCAGTGCATAGGTTGCAAAGTACGACTGGGTTCCTTCAACTGGGTGGGAATGCAATGCAATTGTGGTGCATGGGTGAATCCAGCTTTCCAGCTACATAAAAGTCGAATAGACGAATGTCATATCTATTTGACGGCTGAGCAAGATTCCACTCCAAACTGACAAGCTTAAATGGGCCACATCAAACACCTATTTATGGTTACTGGCATAGGTATGCATATACACAGCAACCTCTGTCATTTAGCACCTTCATTGACATTGCTATGAGGAAAAAAAATTAGTGAAGAAATATACCATTTAGTGTGAAACTGATGCAGTTGCTTATATTCCTTTCTGGTTACTTAACATGCAATCCTTATATCTTAAGAATTGTTATTTGAGCTTCATTGTCAATTTATACATTTGAATATAGGTAGTGACATTTGAGTTGCTTATCTTTTCTATCTTCCGATATATGCAAATTATACATGAGCTTGTGATAATACACATTATCTTCCATCAACATGCCATTTATAGAACTTGATTACTTCAATCTTCTATAAGAAATCTTTTTTCAGCTAAATTGTCTTAACCTAGCAAAAAATAAATAAAAGAATCTATAGAACTTCGATAAATTATTGTAATCTATATGAAAAGATAAAAGACTAAGAAGTGTTCCTTCCTCATGCCATAAGGTAAGAAGCTTGCATAGTGATGCTGTAGACCACCCCTTAGCATTAACTTCCCTTTCCATTCTTATGTATTGTCTCTCACTTCATCTCCTGGCAGCCTGTTACATGAGTTGTTTGCAAGCGAGTACTGTCCCTCACCCATATGCAGCTGCAGCTACAAGATGGTCTAGAACTCTAGATCTGTACTTTCCCTTATGCATAATGCATATATGACTACAGAAATTGGTTGGTGTGGTACAGCCTTCAATAAGTCTCTCGCTGATTTTTACAACACATTCATGACCACTGACTTGGGATGTTGTCATGTTGACGCCCTTTTTAATTTGAAGGTTCTTATATAGAAAACCCTTCCTTGAGATCTTTACTATATTAAGAGTTTCAGTTAATTTTTATCTGTGCGAAGAAGATGGAGCAATGGAGAGTTGGAGACTATATCTACTCTCCAACATCCTGCAAAGAGTATGTTGATTTAGACTGAGGTTGCCGGCACCTTAGAAATACCGAAAGAGAGATTAACTGGAACACAGATTATGGTTTTATACAAGCCCAAGCTAGAATACTATCTTAGATTAATTAATTGTTAAATCTTAATTGCTTGACAGCAAACTTGGAATGGTCGTATGCATGTCAGCTTTTCTGTCTGTAATACGATTTTAGATTGATGGTGTGGAGTAGGTACTAGACTACTAGGCATAGTATCACTGTAGTGCCGTAGTGGTAAGTTTCGAAGTAACTATAGTGGAAGTAGAGAAGTTTTAAGCAGCAGTTTCTTTACCGGAAAGGAAGTTGTATTGTGCAATAGTGGATGTGTGTTTTCCCATTGATGTGGGTCATCATTTGTTAGCCTACTGAAATTGAAAAGTGATGTGTTACACTTCCTGTTATAGTTTCTTTGGAGAATGCTTTCTAGCTCAGGGCTGGCAGCTAACCTGAATAAGACATTGCTGATTGAGGTGGATAGGGTGGATAATATGGAGATGCTAAAACAACTTATGGGATGTGAGAGAGGGGAGCTTCCATGTAGATATTTGGGTCTGCCGATAGGGATGAACTATAAAGAGAAAAGATGGGTGCGATCCAGTCAGTGAGCTATTTCACAAGCATCTGAATGGATGGAAGAGGAGGTACCTTTCAAACGGTGGGAGAATGATTTTAATTCAAAGTACGTTATCAAGTCTTCCTATATATTACATGTCTTTATTTACAATTCCGGTTGGAGTGGCGAGTAGATTGGAGCGACAAATGAGGGAGTTTTTTTGGGGTTCAGGAGAAGGAAAAAGGAAATACCATTTATTTGGGTGGGATAAGATATGTTGTATTAAAGAGAGAGGAGGTTTGGGATTCAGACATTTAGCTGTGATGAATAAAGCATTACTAGGGAGTGGCTTTGGAAATTTGAGATGGGGAAGGAGTCATTGTGGAAAGATGTAATTAATTAAAGCAAAGTACGGGGTAGAAGATAGGGGATGGTTCACTAAGAAGGTTACACAGTCACAACTGCAGCGTTTGGAAGGGGATCATGAAAAATAAAGAGGAATTCAGTAAATGCTTACATTGGTCAGTGGGAAGGCGGGGACAGAACATTGTTTTGGTTAGAAATTTGGTGTGGTGACAACTCTTCAAAGGAGGGCGTCGCAAACATATTTTCTTGGGCGGGGACAGAACATTGTTTTGGTTAGAAATTTGGTGTGGTGAAAACTCTTCAAAGGAGGGCGTCGCAAACATATTTTCTTGGTAAGAAAATGTTGTGGTAAGCGTGTTTTTAATGAGATCAGTAACTCGGTAATGCTGGCAGGATTTGAACCCCAGACCTCTGGTATCATCACCCAAAGGTTTTACTAGTTGAGCCTAACTGGCACCTGCTAAAATGGTTTGGTAAGCCTGTTTTTTAATGAGATCAGTAACTCGGTAATGCTGGCGGGATTCAAATCCCAGACCTCTGGTATCATCACCCAGAGGTTTTACCAATTGAGCCCAACTGACACTCGCAAACATTTATAGAAGAGCCCGAGACATAATGACTGTGGGTTAGCCTTAAAAGCAATTGAGCTCCTCAAAAGAGTGTATAAAGTTATAGACAATAACATAATGATTGTTGTAACAAAAAAAAAAAAAAAAGAACATAATGACTGTGGATTCCAATATACAAACCCAAATACTGTACATAAGGATCAATTCCAAAACTTGACTTGAGATTACAATGCTAAGTGGGTTTATAAATTTTAAGTAGAAAACAAATAAGTTGGGAACTTGTTTGATTTAAACGAGTGCGAATTTGTTCGTGGAAGCTAACTTTCCACCAGATGAAACTAGGGATTAGGAGTAGAAAGATGAATAGTTTCTAACAAGGAGCTACTCCTATCCTTTTTTTTTTTTTTTTGGTTAAATTCTTTTATATAGATAAAAATAAAAAAAAACAAACAGGATCCCCAAGAGAATGATCATTGAAGGGATTACAGAAACATGGCTTATATCCTTAAGAGGACAAGCTAGAAAAATACAACTCTCAACAAATCTCTAGTAAGACTAAAGTAATCCATAACTAAAACAAGATTAACCAAACCAAACCGAACAAGTCGCAAAACCAATCCTATAGCCTGAAGGTGAATAAGTGTAAGCGGCTTACACCTAAAACCTTAACTCCCCAAAGGTTTGTGAGAAACACCAATCAAGGTCAAGGACCGAAAATGCAACAAGGGAAGAAGAGGTTAAACAAAAAATTAGTTGTTGAATAACCAAAGAGAGTAGAAGAACGTTGAAAACAAGGAGAAGATGCGAAGGAGGAATTGAAAACAGATTTGAATGTTAACATAAGAACCAAAATCAAAAGGAATAAGGAAGGATACCACAAAACAACACCCCAAACTTTAAGCCCCCAATTAAAGCTATAAAGAGAGCACCACCACCAAAACCTAAGATTGAACACGGCTTAGATAAACAAACAAAAATAGCAAACAACCCCTTAAGAGAAGAAAGGAGAGAAGATAGATCACATTTTTCCAAGAAAGAATTAAAACAAATCAAGATGAAAATTAGGAATCAAACATAATTAAGGAAACTAAGGAAGAGTACTACAGCACACGAAGAACACACGAGCTTCAACCACCAATGAAGCTATAAGAAAGAGCACCACCACCAAGATCCATGACTAAGAAAGCCACCTAAAAAACCAAACCAGATCTGAGAAAAAACCTACAAAGAAAAACAAATTCTTTCTTCTTGAAGAGAACCACAAAATCCATAATTCAACAATCTTTTCTTCAAAGCTAGGATCTAAAAAATTCCAGATCTGAACCAAACTTGAGATTAGGAAAGTGAAAACTTTCTCATCTTGAAGAAAACCAAAAAGAAAAAGGAGAAAAAAAGAGAAAACAAGAAAGATGAACACATAAAGAAAAAGGCCAGCCACCAGCGACCGAAAATCGACGCCGGTGGCTGGGATTTCAATTAGGGGTGGCAATTGGGTCGGGTCGTGTCAGGTTCGTGTCGGGTCTAAACAAGTTGACTTGTATTTTGCCTTGACCTGAATTTGACCTGTTAGGTTATTTTATTGAACTTGAGAAACCTGACCTGCTCATAAACAGGTCAGACACGAACCCGACCTGTTATAACCCGTTTATTGAGCAGATCAGATTTTACCTAATTTTCTTTTCGCTAATTGAGACAAATTTCTACAAAACTTCTTTTAGATAATCTAATCCAATGTACATAGAATGGTCATGGTTCTTCACTGATCAATGTCTTTATCAAATTAACCAAAACAGATCAAAATCTTTTCTCAAACAAAGTAACAAACTACTTTAAAACTATAAGTATTGTTTATTTGCACTGGTATTAGATGAGTTAATACCAGCAATTACAATACATCCATTAAACTACTCTCTAGTTATTCTTTTAATAAAAACAATCCATTTGCAATTAAAATACTTGAACAACTTTCTCTTCTTTGCTAATAGAAATAAATGGAACCTTATAGTTGAAACGAAAATTAGTTGAAAGTAGTGATGGTGTTATGGAATTAATCTAAGAGGGGAAGGAGAAGATGCAGAGAAATTGGTAAAAGCTAAGAGATGAAGAAGAAGAGGCAGAGAGAGATGAGAAAGAGATTAGATTACAATTTAGGGTGGAATGAGTTATATTAAATATACAAGGAGATTATCCAATAGACTCTCCCCTATCATAGTTAAAATACATACAGAGAATTATTAAATATTAACAGGTTAACAGGTCGACCCGACAGGTTCAGTGCTCAGACCTGAACCTGACCTGGTTATTAAACAGGTCTAACAGGTTCGGGTCATTTTGACCCGAAAACCCATGAAGCTTAAACCCAAACCTGTTTATATCAGGTCAGGTTCGTGTTGGGTTAACGTGTCTCGGGTTAGATTGCCACCCCTAATTTCAATGGCTAGTTTTTTCTCTTGGCGGTTGTAGGTTTTTCTCTTGAAACAAACACTGCAAGTTAGAATTGATAATTTGTTCCTCTCATTTTGACTCTTATCCTTCAATAGGAATTTTCATCATGTGGCAAGAAATGTGAAGGTTGATTAAAACCAATGCGCTTAGTTATCTAGATATGTTTCATACCCTTTAACCTTTAGATTCTGATGAATAAATCGAACAGAGTTACGTTCCTGATAAGTTGCACATTCAAACTAAATACCGCTAGAATTTGGGTGATATGTATACACTCTCTGTGATAGCCCTTCAGATGAGATACATGTTTAAATTTATTGAGGAACTGAGGAAAGCTTCCTTGATGAACACCATCCTCTGCAACATGACACTCATTTTTTTTCGAGCCTTATTTACATGTTATGTTCAAGGCAGAAAAACAACACTAGTGTCTAATCCAAAAGAATTGAAATTTTGAATTTCGATGGTGATGAGTATTATAGCAGCTTTTGGTCCGTGTAGAAGATATCGACTTTTTCTATAAGTGAGAAGACACAGGTCCAATGACCAAAGATATACACAAGTAGCGATGACCTACATAACAATAGGTGATCTACATGTACTAGAAAAGTTTTCTTTTATTACTTAAGTTTCATACATAAGCATGTGTACATATACATATATGTACAAACTTAGTACATTTTCCCTTATTATGCAGTAGGGTAAGATGCATCCATGGCAATACCACAAAGCCCTTCCTTGGAGCTGACATCCCTTTCCATTCTTATGTATCCACGCTCACCCCAACTAGTTCCCCATGAGTTCTTTACCAGCCAGTACTTAGTCCCGCCTTTAGTCACTCCATAACCAACTGCCGTTGCCTCGTGGTCAAGATTTTTACCACACTTGCCAGTGAAAACACCACTTGAGTAAAACTGGAAATCAGAACCACCAGCATCAATAGCTACAGAAACTGGCTGACGTGCCACAGCCTTCAATAAGGCCTTCTCGCTGTTGGATGGAACATTTTCATAGCCACTGATTTGAGCAGCATGGCTGGCTACTTTCTTGGAATTACAAGTGCCATCAACACCCTTGTATGGATACCTAATTTCTGTTGTAAGACCTTTGTTTTGTTGGATGAATTTAAATGCTTCTTCGCTAAAGCCACGGTTACAACCATTATTAAGTCCTTTGATGTCACAGTCAACTAGTTCTTGCTCAGACAAAGAAATCAGTTTACCTGTTTTGATTTTGGTAATTCCCTCCATAGCTGCAACTGCTGAGAAGGCCCAACAAGATTCTAATAACATCACAACAAAAAGTTGCAATTCAACTGTTTGAATCAAGTGAATTTAGCTAGCTCAGTTCAAATATCTATTCTACCACATTTTTTGGTCATGTTTGCATTAAAAACAATAAACTCATATTTCAGGCTTTCAGCTATACAGAATACAGTCCGGTATAGAAAGTGTATAATCTCTTACCACATCGGCCTTGGTCTTTGATAGGAGTCACAGCACCTTTCTTCCTCCAGTCCATGGAAGCTGGCACTGCAGTAACATTTTCATGTTTTTTGAAGAAGGACGAAGCGTCAGAAAATTTAACGGGCTTCGACAGACTTTTGTATCCATTTCGAGCTGCCTGAAACTCTTCATTAGTTTGGTCAGCAAACTTGTTAACACTTAGTTTATAAGTTCGATTACCATTGCTATTCAAGTATTCAATTCTTTCAACATTTTCTTCAAATATTTTGAAACGTTGCTCCTTCTCTGAATCATCAGAGTATACGCGACCATGAGCAGCCATCCACTGTGCATGTCTCTCCAACATGTCAGCCTCAGGGAGAATTCGGCAGTATGTTTGACATGCCGAAAGGCTTAAAATAAGCAATACAGCAATATGAACAAAGTAGGTTAGTTGCCATGAAGCCATATTGCTTGCTACCATACTAATCCAAGATCCTGTGTGATGTGTGTCTACACACATTCACAGCTCATGATTTGAGCTTATAAAGACACAAATTTTTTGCTGCATCAGATTCTGTCCTTTTTTTTTTTTTTTTTTTGCGATAAAATAGGAATATTATTAGTCATAGCAAAACATTAAGAATTAGAACAACAGAATCAAATTCTGAATTAGAAATGTTAGGAACAAAGTAAGGTATTTCTGATAATAAATTATTGGCTATAGTTTAGGCTCAAATCAACTTCCATCTTTATTATATAGATAAAAGTTAATGCGACATGAAACACAAAAGTTTGTTCACACCATAATAAGGTGATGGCGCATTTGTTTCATACACAAAAGATACAGCATACACACGCACCAATAGTGAAAAGTTTCCTTCAATTCTAATACTCAAGCATTTGTGCTAGCCTGCTAGGCCATAATAAACATGATTTTCTGTCAATCCATATAATTATAAACAAACTTAATACATTCTCCCTTAATATATATATTGTTTATTATTATGCAGTAGGGTAAGATGCATCCATGGTAATGCCACAAAGCCCTCCCTTGGAACTGACATCCCTTTCCATTCTTATGTATCCACTCTCACCCCAACTAGTTCCCCATGAGTTCTTTACCAGCCAATACTTAATCCCGTCTTTAGTCAGTCCATAACCAACTGTCATTACACCATGGTCAAGATTTGTACCACACTCTCCAGTGAAAACACCACTCGAGTAAAACTGGAAATCAAAACCACCAGCATCAATGGCTACAGACACTGGCTGACTTCCTACAGCCTTTAGTAATGCCTTCTCATTGTTGGATGGAACACGTTCATAGCCACCGATTTTAGCAGCATGACTGGCTACTTTCTTGGTATTACAAGTGCCATCAAAACCCTTGTATGGATACCTAGTTTCTGTTGTAAGACCTTTGTTTTGTTGGATGAATTTGAATGCTTCGTCCATTAGACCACCCTCACAACCTTGATCAATTCCTTCGATCTCACAGTCCACTAATTCTTGCTCAGACAAGGAAATCAATTTACCTGTTTTGAGTTTGGTTACCCCTTCCATAGCTGCCACTGCTGAGAAGGCCCAACAACATCCTAACATTACAAATAATAAATCAGTTATTAGTAGCTCAGTTCAAATATCTATTTTTGCAGCAATTTTATGTCCTGTCAGCATAAAAAAACTGATGATGAATAAATGTTTTCAGCTATACAAAATGCAGTTCTGTATAGAAATTATATAATAATCTCTTACCACATTGGCCCTGGTCTTTGATAGGAGTCACAGCACCTTTCTTCCTCCAGTCTATGGTAGATGGCACTGCAGTAACATTTTCATATCTTTTGAAGAAGGACGAAACGTCCGAAGATTTAACTGGCTTGGAAAGCCTTTTGAATCCATTTCGAGTCACCTTAAACTCTTCATTAGTTAAGTCTGCAAATTTATTAACCCTTAGCGTATAAGTTCGATTACCATTACCACTCAAATATTCAATTCGTTCGAAGTTTTCCTTAAACATCTTAAACCGCTGCTCCTTCTCCACAGCATCATTGTATACACGACCATGAACAGTCATCCATTGTGCATGTCTCTCCAACATGGCAGCCTCAGGGAGAGTTCGACAAATTGTTTGACATGCGCCCAAAGGCCTAAGCTAAGTAACGCCATATAAACAAAATAAGTTGGTTGCCATGTTGAAGCCATATTGCTACCAAACTAATCCAAAACTCCTGTTTTATGGAGAAATCATAAATGTTGTGAAAACTCATGATTTGAGCTTATATATATATAGACACTTTTTTTTTTTTTTTTTTTTTTGCTGCAGATTATTTGTACACAAGTGATCAATTCAAAGCAAGTGATCGATGGTGGCTTGGTTTCCAATTAACGTACACGGAAGAGTGTACCATGATTAAGATTCAGCAACTTTGGGAACAAAATTGGGTATTTCTGATAACAAATTACGCTCAAGTCGACATCCATCTAAGATTATATAATAAGTTAATGCGACATAAAAACAGTTTGCTCAATACACCATATTCAGGTGAAATGATTAGCATAAGTTAGATGGTACGCATTCTCTTGAACACCACAAACGAACGAGTGAACGACCAACAAGGAAAGATGCCCATGTAATACTGTGGATGCCTGCATGGAATGTAACTGTAACCAACTTGAAAATGAGATAATTCAAGTTTGTTAAACAATTAATGTGAAGCAATTAAATTTAGGCAAAGTGTTAATTAGCATAATTAATCTTTTTTAATTGATTAATTTAAGATATCTAATCACCAAATTGTGATATGTATCTACAACTACAAAATATCAACAAGATAGCGGGGATAGCTCAGTTGGGAGAGCGTCAGACTGAAGATCTGAAGGTCGCGTGTTCGATCCACGCTCACCGCATTTTTTTCATTTTGTTCCACACTTTTTAATTCTTTTTCTTTCTCTATTTTTAATTCTTTTTCTCTCTCTATGTTTTTTTCTCTGCAAAACCTTCACTAAAATGTAATTTATGTAAGACAATCCAGGTAATCAAATACTCCCTAAACACACGCAACTCATGTCTGCAGTGCACTGGTAACTACTACTACTAGCATTCCATTTTTTTTATTTTTTTATTTTTTTAAAAAAATTTGGTATATTAATCATGGCCCGAAGGCTTACAAAGACAGGGCCCAAAGGGCTTACAAAGACAAGGCCCGAAGGCTACTGATGCTACTACCTAAGTGTCCACGCCGCCACCTTGCAACTCGAGCAATTCTGCTACTCAGGGACTTGCTTTCGCTGAAGAACACCTAGCCACATCATCATCATGGGAGAACACCTAACCACATATCATCATCATAAGAGCATGGGCCTCCTAATCTCGAACTAGGCCCGAAGGCTGACCCACCTAAGAATTACATGAGAAATTCCCCCAAACACTGTTGATGGGAATTGAACTCATAAACTCTCACTCGTGGGAGTGTTTGAGAGGGATAACAAACCAACTGAGCTAGCAGTTGGTTTGTTCTACTACTAGCATTCCATGTCTGTTGCGCAACTCATGTATGCAGGGCAATCATTTTTATACCAGTCAATGAATACAAAGAGACTGCATGTGCCTAGCTTGTAAGAATTTTGACGGTGGTAAAACAGAATGAGATCGATCTCCCACTCTCAACAAAAAGGATATAAAGCTTCTTCAAATATTGTACTAATAGGATGTGGAACATCCTCGGAAGTCTGGGCGTGAGTTGAAGAATATAAAAAAAAAAAAAAAATGTGTTTCGATTAGTGTTCAGTCGTTTGACAGCTATACAAAGTCACAAATAACTTTGTTTGAAATCAGATTATACTACCTAATTAAACAGCTAATGATCTATACGCAAATTTGTTCTTATAGCTTAATTATATTAATTTTGACTTTTATTTCCATTGCCAACATAGTAAATCACCATGTATGATATTAACAAGAGCATGATTCATGCAAAAGACAATATAAAGAAATTCCCTATAATTCAGCTTCATATATAGTGTGCTGATTCTCATTGTAATCGACAATTCGGACATTCATTAACCATTGAGGAAGCCATCTAAATTCATATATATTCACTTCTTCAACCAAAACACAAACTGAACTTCTGACCTTAAGGCTGCCTTCTCGAATGGCCAAGAAAGTGATCTTGATAACTCAACCTTCCTATGTAAGTCGACAACCCTTCTCTTTCTGTGTCGTCAAACAAACAAGAAAGAAAGGGATTCATCTGTTTATGTTCTGTGCAGGTCACATTGGACAATGGCTTGGTAAAACTTACGATATCAAAACCTGCGGGGTCTTTGACAGGCATAAGTTATGGAGGACTGGACAACCTTTTGGATCTAAAATCTAGCCAATCTACTAGAGGGTACTTAACAACATTTTATTTTTTGTTGTTTTGTTGGTAACAAAAATTCAAACTGCAAGGTTGTTAATGGTAACTTTTGAGAGAAAAAACGCAGGTATTGGGACATCAACTGGAACTTACCAGGAGGCCAGGACAGATACTTATTGTATGTGCTTAATTGACGTATATGGTTTTTTTAGATTTTACGTCGAAGATTGTGACTATCTATGAATATCTATATTTTGCAGACTGAAAGGAATGGATTATAGTGTCGTCAATTCAAGCAAAAACTGTGTAGAACTTTCATTCAGGAGTAATTGGAATTCATCTGCCAGAGGCACCACCTTACCATTAAGTATAGACAGGAGGTTGTTTTCATCTTTATAATTACAATTTCATTGAGGTTTTGTTCTTGAAAGAGTTTGCTTATTAGCTTTAATGTTTGTTTCATAATTGTTCAGATATATAATGAGAAGCGGCGTTTCAGGCTTCTACTGTTATGCCATTTATGAGCGTTCTACTGGATTGCCTGCTTTTGATCTTGTACAGACAAGAATGGTTTTTATCTTGAGAAGGGACCTGTAATAACCTTAACACTAAAGTCATTTGCGATATTCATACGTTCATTCCTCTGCTTTGCTTCTTATGCTTTCATGTCATAAACAATACTGCTAATTTCTTACTATAATGGAAATTGTTGAAATAAAAAGTTGTATTATAATTGTGCAAGACAACCAACAAAGAAGACCCTGGGACTGCGATGATACCCATGGTAAACGAGATAAGCTGTAAAAGTACGTACTTAAGCTATATATAAGTTGAATATTTCTTGTTTGTGTAGGTTCCATTACATGGCGATTACAGATCACAAACAGAGGATAATGCCAATGCCAGAGGATAGACTTCCTAACAGATGTAAACAACTTATTGTCCCTGAAGCGGTCCTGCTTACTAATCCAATCAATCCAGATCTTAAAGGGCAGGTTGTGAAACAATCGTCATATATTTTTGTAGAATAGCTATAAACCACAAGAGAAAGTAATAAGCTCCATGGCCTTTGGCTATCTTGTTTGTCAATGTTTTCAGGTTGATGACAAATACCAATACTCTATGGACAACAAGGACGGCGGAGTACATGGGTGGATAAGCTCGGGACCTGTCATCGGATTTTGGATAATACACCCCAGTAACGAGTCCCGGAATGGTGGACCAACCAAGCAAAACCTAACATGCCATACTGGTCCAGCATGCCTTGCTGTACTATACCTAGCTCTTTCTCTCCCTCAACCTCTCATCTCTTTAGTTCTACATCATGAAGACATGATGTATAAGAGAAAATATGTTAATGCTGTATAATCTATAAATACACATTATAACATATCAACTATGCATAATACATCCAAAGAGCATCATGCAGACTAAGAGGATTATACAATCTTCCAATTAACATTCTATTCATTAGGAACAATAACATGAGTTATATACTCAAACTCTAAGTCACTAGTTATTTGTTGCAGATGTTTCATGGCACTCATTATATTGGCAATGATATAGTTGCTCATTTTATTCAAGGAGAGGCATGGAGAAAGGTGTTTGGCCCATTTTTCGTTTATCTTAATACAACACCAAATCCATCTGATGCACACAGTTTATGGATAGATGCAAAAAAACAGGTATTCACTTGCAATAGTGCTGTTATATTTAATTACTCTTCTTCTCTCATATTACAATTTTGTAACCATTTGATGAACCATTAAGCATAAAATTTTCCTCATGCATTTGTTTATGTGGTTTGGCTCTTCCTAGAGGCTGCTTGAAGTGACAGCATGGCCGTATAATTTTGTGTCCTCGCCCTATTTCCTCAGCACAAAAGAACGTGGTTCAACTTCAGGAAGATTGTTTGTCCAGGATAAGTAATGACTTAGGAGTGGATTTCAGATGTCCAAAACATACTAATATGTTAATATGTTTAAGGAATGTTACTGACATCTCAATTACCTGTCTGAATGTGCAGATCCGTTTCTGGAGCTCTAATCCCCGCTAAAAATGTATATGTTGGGTTATCAATTGCAACGACTGAAGGAGGATGGGAAGTAGAAAGCAAGGTATATCCACATAGTTACGCTTTACATATAAACAAGACTTAAATATAATGATTAGAAACTCACTAACTTGACCCGTAAAAAATTTAAAACTTTAAACTTAGCCATGAATCAAATGTATAGTGCACTTACACAGCATTAAATCGTTAATTGATGCAGGGTTATCAGTTCTGGGTACAAACAGATTCAGATGGATCTTTCATCATCAACAATGTTATCCCAGGTGTCTATGGCCTCCATGGATGGGTTCCTGGTTTCATTGGAAACTTCCTCAATAAGACCCTTGTTACCATCTCTGCTGGTACTTTGCTTAAACTATCATCCCAGATTATATTAGCAACAGCATATACTATTAACAGCATTACTAGTTACCTGCATTGACAGAATTACATCTTTCATAGACATCCTTGGTAAAATCCATGTTATATATATAATGTTCATGCTGGTTCTATTCCAGGATCAGAAACAGAACTTGGAAATTTGATCTACATTCCACCCAGAAGTGGTCCAACTATGTGGGAGATTGGGTATCCAGATCGCAGTGCTATTGGTTTTTATGTTCCTGATGTGAACTCAATGTATATCAACCCGCTGTACATTAATAGCCCTGAAAAGTAAGCCATATTTGCTACTATAGGAACCGTAAAATACATGAATACGGACAATACCTCTCCCAAGTGAAATATAAACTGAAAGGATCTGCAATGCAGGTACAGACAATATGGACTATGGGACAGATATACAGATATACACCCTAAATCTGATCAGGTTTTCACAATAGGCGTTAATGATTCAAAGAAGGATTGGTTTTTCGCGCATGTAGACAGGTAGATCAATAGCTTTATAAATGATGTAAGATAGGGTTGTTCTTTTGGTTTAAGAGTTCTTGTTACTCCTGAGCTTTTCCTAATGCTAACTGACACAAATGGTTCAAAATCTACTTTCAGGAGAACACCAGAAAAGTATGTTCCAACAACCTGGCAAGTTAATTTCAATCTAAATTCAGTAACCAGTGGAACTTACAAGCTGCGGATAGCCATGGCATCAGCAATCCGCTGCAACCTTCAGGTAAATAAAAGCATGGCCATGCATCATCAATCTGTAAGCTCCTTTGCTAACTTCTCTCTGACACTATTCCAACTGCAGGTCCACATGAATAGTCTGGATGAAGGCCACCTTGTCTTTCAAGTTCTAAACTTAGGGATGGATAATATCATTTGTCGCCATGGGATTCATGGACTGTACAGACTCTTCAGCATTGACATCTCCTCGACATTGCTTATAAAGGGAGACAACATCATGTTCCTTACAAATGCCAGAGGAGGAGATCCTATGTGTGGAATAGTCTACGATTATATAAGGCTTGAATCCCCTGCAACTTTTAGACTTGAAGCCCCAACATCTTCTGAATGGCCTCCGGGAAGAAGATGAAGCATCTGGCATTAAATCAAGATTGCTTCAATCTTGTTTTGGAATATGAAAGCAAAGGGAGTTTCTGTCATAGTGGCCTCTACATCAATGTGGCAAGAAAATCCCAGTGAACTGTTGTTGCCTTTTGCATCTTATGACTAATTCCATCTGGCCTTGTTATATCTAGGGCAAGCAATTTTGTGATCATGTCTGAGAAACTAGCATCCTCTCTTGTAAGTTGCAACTCAAATAATTTACAAAGTTTCCAGTTTTCCACTTCAAAATGCAATAACACCAAGATTTGAAAAGGTCAATTAAAAATGTGAGAAACACTCGTACTGAGAGTGCATTTCACCAGCATATGATGAGATGCAATTAAAATAAATGGTCCAAAATAAAGCAATCAAAAGCTACTCCGAATATTTTGTATATACCAAAAGAAATCAACCAAGGTCTAAGCCATACACAAGTTGTAAACAAGCTTGCCAACTATACAAAAGAGTTGTGCTGAACGAAATGGTATCAAAATTTGCAGTAGCATAGGATGGTAACAAAGACGTGACTGCAAGTACTGCACAAACTGTATTGCAACAGCAAAAGAAAATGGTCAACTGTGTGTGCTTGGCAAACCAGATCTGGTTACCTTTTGCAGATTGTCAAGAGCAACCCATAGTGATCACTAGGCAAAACAGGGAGCATTAATTTCTTTACCTCATTCTTCACTTTCTTCTCTTTACAATATGTAAGACCAGGTATAGCTTCCGTCCCAATAATATCAATGCTAACAACTTTGTAATCATGCAAGTTGCAGAAAAACCGATCCAATCGCTTCTGCAGTTTCCTGTTGCCAGATAACATTTGATTAGATTTGGTATCATACGTATATCCATCTTCCCTAGGCCTTAGAGCTGCCCAAGCATCAACCCAACCATCAGCTAAAGGAAACTGCCCATCCAACTTGTCGTCCCAGTTCATATCACCACCAAGTACCACATTAGGTGAGTTGTTAAGAAAGATAACAGCCTCCTTTGCCTGAGCTACACGCTCCTTGCTGAACATCTGATCCCATGTAGGAGGACCAGGGCATGGACTCTCAAGATGGCTGGTGGCAACAACCAAACTTTTGCCCTCTTTAACTTCAATCTCAGTCAGACAGAGTTCTCTTCCCATCATGGAATTGCTAAAAGGTTTACAGTTGAAGGATTTTACTGGTAGCCGACTCAACTGCAAGAAGACATAACATGTTACTCTTCATAGGATCACAGTAGCAAAGAATCCATTATAGGATGGCTACTGCACACTATGATAAATATATCTGAGAGGAAATATAGGAAATTGGTACTGGTAGAATATAAACATGAAAGAAACCCGAAAATATATTTGATGACTTGCCTTATATAACTAAAGCATGCAATGGGATATTCGTTGGCTATAATCATCTAGTTCTTGAAGAAATAAAGCATTTGTTGAAAAATATTTTCAAGAAATAAGAAATTTAATCAGTGTCATCTGACATTGTAAACATTTCTACACCTAATCTGCCATTGGTTCGCTTTCCAACCAAAAAAAAAAATCTGCCATTGATTTTTCCGACCATCTATATGAAAGCAATTGATTGGATGACTATAACCATTTAAATGGAGTATTATTGTCGCTGCGGTGTTTCTTCTCAAACAAGAAGAGTTGTCCACTTGTCCTTGAGTAATAATTTTTTTTTTTTTATGATTGGCAAGCAGGGTTGAGGGGACCCTTACCCCTTTAAATTATGTGTGGAAACTTATATCAACAATCAGCTGTTGACGTGTTTCGAACCCACAACCTTGAGTAATAAATTTCCGACTGAGCAAAGCTTTTCTAACACGATAGTCTGGAAAGAAAATAATGAAACAATGGAGATGATCATGAGCTCACCAGCATGCAGAAATATGGCCTTGAATTGGACGTCTCGGTTGAAACTGAACAGTAATAAGCTTTCCACCAACTGGATTGCTGAAAAATGCCATAGATATTTGGTGTCACCTCCTGCAGTTCATCGAATTCATTAGTACGATAGGCAACAAAAATAATACTAAACCAAGCATGAAGAAATAAAGAATGAAACCTGGAAGCATATCACATCAGGTGAATGCTGCTGAATAAGGTCTCCCAGTGCTTTCATTCTTTTATACATCTCAATGTCTTCTCTGAACCAAACGTTATAGCTCAAGATCTTCAATGTAGTCAAACCAGCATTTGCAGAAATATCCTTCATTGTAGTCAAACCCGCATTTGCTGAAATATTGCCTGCCATGTGTATCAAACTTAAATTTCAGGAACCTCTAACATATTAATTGATAAAGGTACGGGCATTCATATAAATAACAATAATAAGGAAAATAAATGCACCAACACCGTGAGAGAGCTAAACTTAATACAGAGTAACAGAATAGTATTCAACTTTGAAGGGAAGGGATCCCACCACGAGGAAGTTCTAAACATGCACTACCTTTTTCCATTTTTTGGATAAATGACGTAGAACAGGAAGATGAAAGTGTAGGAAGAATTGTGTTTGTTTGCTCTAAAGTACTAGCAACGCACCCAATAGGCTTCCACGAATCACTCCTACGCTTGGGTTGCATCATACAACACTTATAAGAGCAAAGTTGATAAATTTTCTGATAATTCATCTATATCTCATAGCAAAGACTTACAAGCTTATATATAAAAGAACCTTCATGACTCCTAGAACTACTAAAACCATTAAAGAGAGAATTAACTAGTACAGCTACAATTAACAATAAAACATTAATAACCCCAAAAAACTCTTCAGACTTCCAGATATTTCTACAGTTGCATATTTTAATTAAGGACTCTTGATATTTTGGGTTGAGCAAGAACACCGATGCAAGTTCCCAAGTTAGCCCAACATCATCCAGAGTAGGCCAAATCACAGATCCCTGTTTCCCAGGCTTTTGTAGAGAAATGTGCTTGCATTTGTCTTCATCTAAAAATGTCTATATCGCACATTATTAAAGAAATTAATTCAAAGAGAACTGAAGACATCACAGAACTCTTAGTAGAGAAATGTGCAGGACAATGCTCATCCCAAATAGAGTAGGAAATGTCTCAAAAAATACCTTGACCACAAAACATTCACTTTCCTATAAACGATGCTCAATTTACCAAAATATCAGTCATCGTAAGGCTGTAATAGATTAAGTTCCACAAAAACTTCTGATGTCATATTCATGTCTTGCGACGAGATATCTTTTTCTAGCCTATTAAAATTGTAACATGTTATGGAGGATGCAAACTGCTCACATGAAAATGAAACTTTTCATAAATTTACTACAATACTCAACCAGAACATCAGTCTTATAACTTGACAAAAATTGAACCTTCAGCATCTTCAATTGTACTTATAATGTGTACTCTTATCTAGGTCTTTTTTTTCACAATTTACAAACTAAGTCAGCCTAGCACAACAATATACTTCATCTTGAGAGTTCAGAGTTGAAATCTTCTTTTACAATGACGAAATAGACTCGTAAAAGTAACAAAACCAAGAATAAAGTTATCCACATTTCAAACAAAAATCAAGAAAAGCAAACCTAACCCTAAAAAGATTCTTTCTTTATCACAATTTTGTAATATAAAACCTACCCACTTTCAAGAATTCAAACACAAACACCCCAAAATCATAAAAAAATACAAAGAGCAAACAATTAGGGGTTCAAATTTAATCGAAAAATGAAACTAACCCAATAAAGTTTCTTCCTTTTTCGCCAATTTTGCAGAACGAAACTTCCCCAATTCACCAAAACCATCTTCAGAATCAGAATTTGTAGTTAAAACTTGATTCTTTCTCGTTTCTTCCTTTTTCGCCAATTTCGCAGAACGAAAGTTCCCCATTTCACAAAAAACATCATTAGACTCAGAATTAGAAGCAATAGCTTCATTTTTCCTCTTATTATTACAAGCTTTCAATTCACCAAAACCATCATTAGACTCAGAATTCAAAGTTAAAGATTGATTCTTTCTATTATTTTTACAAGCTTGCAAAGGGTAAAACACAGAACCAATTGAAGAATTCAAATCATCTTTAGAACAAATTGAATCCAATTCTTCAAAATCTGAAATCAACGAAGCAGAAGATCTTGTACCACACATTTCACACTCTGATTTACCAACTTGGTTAGCAAATGTACAAGCTTTACAAGACCACTTTGCTATTGATGGTGATAATGAAGATGGAGAAGGTTGTGATGATAATAATGAAGGTGTTAAACAGATTCGACATGTTGATTTTTGTGATGGAGGGTTGAGATATGTGCATTCAGAACAGGACCACGACATTATTTTACGTACGGGAGTATAGAGTCTTCTAGGGTTTTGGAAGAAAGAAGAAGAAGAGAAAGAGAGAGTGATGGGTGATGTTATGCGATACATCGTGGCCATTTAAAACCGTTTACCGCTCTTTTTGCTACTTTAGTAGTAGTAGTAGTAGACAATTGGGCCATTACCCAGCCCGGCCCAATAATTAAAGCCCATAGAGTATTGCAGTTTGATGCCCTCTTTCAATCTCTGCACAAGTTGCACACTAGTGGAACTGGGGAAATAAAGATGAGGTAGCTGCCTAAGTGAACGAAAGCGAATGGAGGCAATCGAGACATTTAGGTGACAACGATCGTAAGATAGCCATCGGGCTTAGCTCATATGCACCGAGCACCGTACAGGATTACGGGGATTGTGATTATAAGTCTCGGGGGCTTGGGGCCTCGATTATGTAATGGAAAAACAGAAAAAATATATTATAGCTGGAGTTGCCACTACAAAGTGACTAGATATACATAGGATGACCAATGTTGTTGGCTGCCATTGACATACTCTGCCGTATCACCCACCAACTCGTAACAAATAAATTCGGAAGATTTGCCACACACCCACACTGTCACACTTAATCTACACAATTAGGTGTTCTTTTCAGATATAAAACTATTACTATTGATGAGAGAAACATATGTACTGAGGTGCATTTTGCTTTCACCTAACTTGATAGTTGGTTCTTAATTTTCAAGTTCAAACCAAACTTAATTTACAGTTGAACAGCTGCATGAAACACTAAAAACTTCCAACAACATAAGTCCAATCTAGTACTCCATTTATTCTCGTGATTGTGTGGAGCTATTGTACATGTGTACTATAAATAATTGACTGCAAGTCTGCAACATATAAACAGAAAAAAAAATTTCCATATAAGGAAGAAGATCCTAGCATTATGCCAGAACAAATTAAGTTAACTTGCAAATAAATCCAGTGAAAATTACACATTGTTTTCTCAAATTTTTAAGTTGTACATTTAAAGATGGTCACAAGTCTAGTTCCAAAATTGTGTGGAAGTTATTGTTTCAACTTTCAAATTGCCAATTGCGTCGTCATTTCAGTATTAACGCTACGCTAGCACACTAGTCCAACACTGGAAATGTTGCCTGTTTACCTTTGTCCGTTGAGACTTGAGATGGACTACACTGAAAAAGAGAATAAAGCATCAGGTTTATGACCTGTAAATGCAAGCATGTGAACTTACACAATTTCAAGGGATGCACACAAAAGAACCTGGCGCTGAACTGTAAACTGTTGATGATGTGTGGCTGTGTGCTGGTTCAGTTCCAAAGGTAGCCAGAAGCAAACTGCAAACCAGTTTGTTTCTTGATGATGAATCTGATTGTAGTGACTAGTGAATGGTGATGATGCAAATAGCCTATGTGGATATATAGTTATATACTGACAATGTTTGTATGTTTGGCTAGACTCTAGAGAGCAAAATAAGACCACCGACTTGATGCTAATTTGAGTTACAAACCAGCCACAGAAAATGTACATTTTTCTATGTGGATATATCATATATCTTTGAATGAAACTTGTTACATATATTATATTAACATTAACACATGTACTCAAACCAAACACATTAAACCACTTATGAAGGATCTAGTCTTTGGGTAGTTCACCAGTCAGGCAGTCACCAGTCATGTGAAATATTTTAACTCAACAACGACAAATAATTCTCAATGAAGCTTGCAGGCTGCAGCAATTGCTTCCAGATCCAGTGATATAGATTGCAAGGACACCTCTCTCTACTCACTCATTAATTAACAAAAACACAAGTAGAAAGAAGAAGAAGAAGAATAGATTCAAGCAAGTAGCAAAGAGAGTTCTTCTTCAACTTCAACTATCATGCTAAGTTATCCAACTCAACTACATCCACAACAACAAGAAGCAGAAGAAGAAGAACCACTTCAGCTTCATGTTCATGGCGGATTTTAAATCATTCAAAGCATTCATTTTCCTTCTTCTGCTTCTTCTTTTCAATACAGGTAAAAATCCCACTAAACCCCAACTATGAAAAACCCTTCCCCTTCCCCAAGGAGTTTCTTATATGTCTTCCTTCTTTGTTACAGGCATTTTAGCAAAAGAAGAAGAAGCAGAAGTAATAGCAGAGCTGAAGAAACAAGAAGAAGATAGTCAACCCTTTGTTGGACTTAACATTGGAACTGAAGTTTCTGATTTATTATCTCCTAAAGATCTTGTTTCCTTTCTTCAATTACAAAAAATTACTCACATTCGTCTCTATGATGCTAATTCAGATATTCTTAGAGCTTTAGCTCATACTAAAATTCGTGTAATTGTTGGTGTACCCAATAATCAACTACTTGCTATTGGTTCTTCTAATACAACTGCGGCGACTTGGATCGAGCGTAATGTCGTTGATTTCTACCCAGAAACTCTAATTTCAGCAATTTCTGTAGGTGATGAAGTGTTAACAACTGTTCCTTCTTCTGCCCCTATACTTTTACCTGCAATTGAATCACTTTATAATGCTTTAGTAGCTTCAAATCTTCATACCCTTATCAAAATTTCGACTCCCCATGCCGCTTCCATTGTATTAGACCCATTTCCCCCTTCTCAAGCCTTCTTTAATCAAACCCTAACCCCGATAATTATTCCTTTGCTTCAGTTCTTGTCAAGAACAGGTTCTCCACTAATGATGAATCTTTATCCTTATTATGTTTTTATGCAGAACAAAGGGGTTGTTCCTTTAGAAAATTCTCTGTTTAAACCATTAACCCCATCAAAAGAAATGGTTGATCCCAATACATTACTTCATTACACTAATGTGCTTGATGCAATGGTTGATGCTGCGTATTTTTCTATGAAGAATCTCAATATTACAGATGTGGTTGTTCTTGTTACTGAGTCTGGGTGGCCTTCTCATGGTGATTCAAAAGAGCCATTTGCTACTATTGACAATGCTGATACTTATAATTCTAATCTTATTAAGCATGTTTATGATCGAACTGGTACCCCTTTTCATCCTGAGATTACTTCTAGTGTTTATATCTATGAGCTTTTCAATGAAGATTTGATCACAACCCCATTGTCCGAAGCCAATTGGGGGCTATTTTATGGGAACTCGACACCAGTGTACTTGCTCCATGTTTCTGGAAGCGGGTCTTTCTTAGCGAAAGATACTACCAACCAGACATATTGTGTGGTGATGGATGGAGTTGATACGAAATCATTGCAGGCTGCGCTTGATTGGGCGTGTGGTCCAGGGCGGTCAAATTGTTCAGAAATTCAACCAGGGGAAAATTGTTATCAGCCCAACAATGTCAAAAACCATGCTTCATATGCATTTGATAGTTATTATCAGAAGGCAGGGAGAACAGTGTGGTCTTGTGATTTCAAGGGTGTTGCCATGATCACTACTACAGATCCAAGTAAGTTTATTTGGAAAGATGATTTCAATTTATTTGTTACTTGTATTTGTTATCCGTAGAAGCCAAAGTACTCCCCCAAGTAAGTTTCAAAGTAGTA
The DNA here is from genome assembly GCA_023053565.1 of Aquilegia eximia. NCBI lineage: Eukaryota > Viridiplantae > Streptophyta > Magnoliopsida > Ranunculales > Ranunculaceae > Aquilegia > Aquilegia eximia. The sequence goes on from JALIGU010000001.1 coordinate 14,990,616, forward strand.
GAATTGAAATTTGTGCTATAATTTGAATTTTGAACTAATGAAAGAAGAACTCATGATTAAAGAGACTGTAATTTCTATCTATAGTAACGTATTAGTTTCATTTCCTAGGTTTGCATATTATTCAATACGCCCATTTTGAATTTCTACCATCAAACATTTAATTTTCTCAATTTCTCTCTTAACATGTGTATACATTTTGGAACCATAAACAGTGAGGACCGATTTTAGGAGAGAGAGAGACAGTTGGAGAAGATGGTGAAGAGAAAAAGAAGAGGGGGAGGGGCATACACATTGTATTTGCCCCCACCTGATGTATGAAAGACCTCCTAAAGTCGGTCGAATGTTAAAAGTGTAAATAAAATAATACAAAGAAAGATTAAGAACAAAAGCGAGGTTATCCCACCTTTTAATCACCAACTATATTTGTATCTTAAATATAAACTTAATTTGTTAGTGCTTGGTAATTGAACCTTCATTTCTGAACACTATTGCTTCTGTATGTATGGCCTACAACTATGCAAGCAAATTGATGATTAATGTTTTTAAGAACAGCAGTATTAATATTTTAATTACTCCGTATTATTAGTTCGTATCGTATTAATTTTAGTTGTTTAATTGGATTGTTTGCAGGTCACGGGAAGTGTATTTTTCCTGGAAGGTAAGAAAGTAGTTGCTTGTTGGTTTGTATTTACCTGCTCTCTACTGACTCTATCTCTAATTTTCTTCTCTATAATTGAACAAAGTTGTATATGATGAGCTCTGGGTACATCGCTCACATGAATACATAACAAAAAAATTCCCTCTTATAGAGACTAAAGCTCACATGTTGTTGTGGTGTCTAAAAGTGTACCCCAATGTTATTTGTCTTCATGATGTTGCTGTATCCTAAAGATGCAAAAGCTTGCAATTTGTATAGTATATTAGTATATTGAGGAGACTGCAGAGTTTTGCCTGCAGAATCCATAGTTTAAATTTAACATAGCTAAACAAAACATACTATAATAATCTTTTGCATTGTATAGGACTTTTGATACACGTTTACAAACTTCTTTATGTTGGATCATGTTATATATAAAACACATTACAACAAGTGTACTCTATATTTTGAATAATTGGTCATTATACTTTCTTTCTATTTTGCAGTAAGAAGGAAGTGAACAACACAAAGATGGAGAGTCCATCAAGCAATACTACAAGTGAAGCTCAATCAAGACTAATGGGTAATATCCATGGTTTCCAAGCTTTCATGATTTTGTTAATATCACTTGTTACAACGAATTGCCTCTCCTAATCTTAAGGATCTTGTAGCCCTTTTATAGGTTTGCTAGAGTATTTTTGTAATATTCGATTTATTGATTAGATGCTTCAGGAAGGGTACAATTACTTTTTGTAAATTTTTCTTTGTAAACATGATTCCTTCATACCAGCACCACGTCTTGTGGCTTGACGTTTCTTATATGGTGGTGACTGGTGAGCCCATGACTCCATTTCCTGCGAAGATGTCTCAAAAGATATTACAAGCAAAATTTTGTATTATTCAATAATGGAATTATTATAGATGGAAAAAGAGAATCTTAAAGTGAAATTCCCTCTCATGGTACTTTCTCTAAGATGCTTGAGAGACCATGAAGGTTTTGTTCTATTGTTCTTTTCAGTGGGATTGACCTCACATGCTGAGGTGGCCCACATTGAGATATTCCACGTGGCTAAGTCCTTTTTTAATGCATTTGTATTTTAGGGAATGTAAATTGGAGAACTGCATAGAAGTTGGAAGAACTTTGAACCTTTACTGGTTTACTATGCAAGTTTATGCACATTAAACATTTACAACCAAGTGAATGAAACCATTACAAGAACAATCAAATCGAATTACTGTATTGAAATTGTGCCATAAAGAGTCTATGGCAAAAGAAGTATTATGATCAATCGCAGAAATTAGAAGGCTCTATTGTGTTGTCCTTGTTATCATAGATTTCCATGTTGCTGAAGCATTTCCTATAAAATCAAGAATGGTTCTAGTCAGAAGTTGAGATGGCAAAAGAAATATATTATTCAAGGGCAGAACAAAGGTGACTAGCCAACCACGAGTGGTTCCCTATCATCTTGTCGTCCTTTTGGAAGAGCATCCATAAAATGCTCCTTAACTATGTTTTAAATTTGTAATAAAATGCTCATTTTACTGTTGTTGCCACAAATGACCATGGTGGCATACTGGCATCTACCTCTTTGGATGTTTTTATTGTTCTGTCCTTGACAGTTGACAATCATCTATTCATCAGACAATCAACTTGCCACCATTGCACTCGATTTTTATGGGCCATGGCCCATAGCCCATAGCAGTGTGTCATGGACCATGGGTAATTTTGATTATTCCGATTTTTCACGTTTTTGTGGTTTTTTCTGTGATCTTCTTATATCGATTCGTTTCGATTCTAAAGAGAGAGAAGAAGATCTTATGCTGTCTTTGAGTTCTTGCAGGTAATAATCAATTCAAACTTTCTTTATATCATCTTCATCCTTCAATTAATAATTAGTATTTTTTTCTCGAAATTGATTTTTATCAAAAATGTTAGGGTTTATTTTGAGTATATAGAGCTGGAGCAACTACTGGTAATTTAGTATTTAAAACGTTTTGTAAATTGAAATTTAAAATTATTATAGACCAAAGTTCATGCGAAAATAAAAGAAAAACATGTAATTAGTTTTAGTATGTTCTCGTCAAACTGACTTTAACATGTAATAATCTGTTTGATTTTGTGCCAGACAAATACACAAATCAGAAATAAGTGTTTATAAGGCTAGCTACGTGAGGCTTCATTAAGTTCAATTTGATCGTTAAGTAAAATATACAATTTCTCCGATTAAACTTAGAATTGTTTGTTCCGATTTGAGCACTTTTTCCATGATTACATATCAAACTTTTTTTGGGCGGAGAAGCTATTTCTAATATAAAAAAATCTGTACCTATAGATTAAAGATTTCGATACGAGTAAATTGAAGATTACCCAAACTGTCATCAATTTAAACTTCCAGTCTTCAAATCTTCAATTTCCTCTAATATCTATATATTAAAATCAAACTATTAGGTTCACCATTATAATTCATCAAACTAGCTAGCTAGGTAGCAAAGAAGTGTACAATATGTTTTGAGAATTGCTCTATCTCAGATTTTATTCGTTTTTCAATTCAATAAAAACTAGTCCTTAGGCCCGTGCAATGCACGGGCATATCTGATTGTTTTAAAGTTTTTTTTTTGGGGGGGTTTTATATTGCTTTTGGTTTGTAACTTGTAATATTTTGTTTAGCCCGTTTCAAAAGTCTATGATCTGGTATGATTTCATTTAGAATTATTATAAATCTTTGAGTAATGAAATTAAATGATTATTATATATACATGAAAATTAAACCCAAAACATTTGAAGATATCCAGGAGAATGGGATTTTGCAGTACTCTCAATTCTCAAAGTCTCAATTAGAATTTAGTCTGGCTCGATTGTTGAGGCTTCATCACTTTGGGAAACAATCTTTTCACAGTAGTCCATTAGCAGTCGAGCGTCTCTTCAGCAAACATCATATATACATGGATCAAATATAAGCATATAAGCAGACATAGACTTTGAGTGAAGAGGAAGATGGAGAAGTTGTATAAACGTAATAAATCATCTGGTGATTTCAATGTAAATCTTGGTGAGTTTTGAATTTCTCTTCGATTAAGTTATCAATTTCAGCTTAATTGAAGAGATACGGTAAAACCTCGATAAGATAATACCCGATAAATTAATTATCTCCTTTAAATAATATTTTTAGCTGGTCCCAACTTGAGCATATGTTAATAAATTAATTTTTCGCTAAATTTATTAGATAATACATTTTAGAAAAATCCTTGAATGCCCAACTAATATATAAATTAATATTTTTTCGATATACAAATATATTTTATATTTTTTTTTAATAATAAAAGTCAATTTTTGCTTGTTTTTTCTCAAGATTGATTTTGGTTTGAACCTCGTCTCTGAATTTTTGTAGTGTGATAAGTTGATCTGGTGTTGTAGTTTGTATTGCAAGAAAAAATTATTCCAATATCATTATCGATTTTAGTGTTTCTTTTCGTGGAACGGGTTTTAGAATAAAACGATTGTCCAGTTTCATCATGTTAGCCCCCCCCCTAAAAAAAAGAAAGATATACATAAAAATATACTATTAATTATGTAAATTAACAATTTATTAATTAATAGATGAATTGATATCTCATTTAATTAATAATTTTCTCTACTTCCAAGGGTATTAATTTATCGAGGTTTTACTGTATTTTTTGTACGGGCTGGACTTGATTCCCAAACTCAATCTTAATTCTCTTCAATTAAGCTATTAATTTCAATCTAATTGAAGAGATATTTTTTTAAAGGTATTTTCAGCTTTAATAGAGTATAATAGATGGAAAAGTTGTACAAATGTAGTAAATCATCTGGTGATTTCAATGTAAATCACTACTTCCACCAGATAATTATTTAGCTACTTATTCAAAAAAGATTACTGGTAAACTTATTGAAGTTAAAATTGTTGAATTGAAAGAAATTCGAGTTAGAGCATTTTATCAATGGTAGTCAATTACTGGTATTAGATTTAGTGGTGATAATGTGGTTTACTGCTTATAAAGAATTCGAGTTAGGGTTACTTATGAACGTTGTTGTATTTAATATGTGAAATTACATATTGACCCATTTTTATTTATTTTGTGTAGTTACAAAAATACCCCAAATTGAATGAATTTCTTTTCAATTAATTTATCAATTTCAGCATAATTGAAAAGATATAGTAAAACCTCGATAAGATAATACCCGATAAATTAATTATCTCCTTTAAATAATATTTTTGGCTGGTCCCAACTTGGGCATATGTTGATAAATTAATATTTCGGTAAATTTATTAGATAATTAATACATTTTAAAAAAATCCTTGAAGGCCCAACTAATATATAAATTAATATTTTTTTGATATACAAATATATTTTATATTTTTTTTATAATGAAAGTCAATTATTGTTTTTTTTTTCTCAAAATTGATTTTGGTTTGAACCTCGTCTCTAAATTTTTGTAGTGTGATGAGTTGATCTGGTGTTGTATTTTGTATTGCAAGAAGAAATTATTCCAATATCATTATCGATTTTAGTTTTTCTTTTCGTGGAACTGGTTCTAGAATAAAATGATTATCCAGCTTCATCATGTTAGCCCCCTAAAAAGAAAGACATACATAAAAATATATTGTTTATGTAAATTAATAGTTTATTAATTAATCGATGAATTAATATCTAGTCTCAAGGCTATTAATTGTATCTGTGATGGTGGTCCACTTTTGCCTAATTACAAATATACCCAAACTTAATCAAAATTCTCTTTAATTAGGCTATCAATTTCAGTCTTATTGATAGCCTAATTGAAGAGATATTTTCTTAGGGGTATTATCTCGGTTAATTAATAATTTTCTCTAGTCTCAAGGCTATTAATTTATCGAAATTTTACTGTATTTTAATTATGCTTGTGATTTGGTCCAACTGGGTACGGGCTGAACTTGATTGTACTTGGGATTGGGTATTCTTTTAATTTTTTTTATTGGGCTTAATTATTCCCATGGTCTAATTGGGCTTAATTATATTTGTGATGGTGGTTGTATTGCAAGAAGAAATTATTCCAATATCATTATCGATTTTAGTGTTTCTTTTCGTGGAACCGGTTCTAGAATAAAATGATTATCCAACTTCATCATGTTAGCCCCCTAAAAAGAAAGACATACATGAAAATATATTGTTTATGTAAATTAATAGTTTATTAATTAATCGATGAATTAATATCTCGTTTAATTAATAATTTTCTCTAGTCTCAAGGCTATTAATTTATCGAAGTTTTACTGTATTTTAATTATGCTTGTGATTTGGTCCAACTGGGTACGGGCTGGACTTGATTATACTTGGGATTGGGTATTCTTTTAATTTTTTTTATTGGGCTTAATTATTCCCATGGTCTAATTGGGCTTAATTATATCTGTGATGGTGGTCCACTTTTGCCTAATTACAAATATACCCAAACTTAATCAAAATTCTCTTCAATTAGGCTATCAATTTCAGTCTTATTGATAGCCTAATTGAAGAAATATTTTCTTAGGGGTATTTTCTGCTTTAATATAGTATATTAGATGTTAAAGATGTGGGGAATGGATACAAACATGCAATGCCTGTGAAGTTATAACCTTTGTCACATTCATTTAGACCCATGAGTTGGGCTTGGGTTGAACCACTCAACTTTTTGTACTTCCAGCCATGCTTCTACAGAGCTGAAATTGTTGTGATGATTATTTGTGATGCATATTCATTGTACAAACAAAAGTAATTTCATGAAGTGATACAAAGATTATATAGCTTTTCTAATTAGACTTTTCTTATTGCATGTAGTCTTTTTCTTTGAGTTGGAGGTGAGACGTTTGTGGTTATAGAACTATGGTTCTAGTAGGGAAGAGCTCCATCAAGAAGACTTATTATGACATTCTATCAGTGAAGGAAGATGCAACTTATGAAGAGATTCGTGCAAGCTATAAGTCTGCGGTGCTCAATTCCCATCCAGATAAAGTACAGAATATAACTGAGACATCAGATCACCCCCATGAATTAGAAGAGAGGTTTTTGAATGTACGGAAAGCTTGGGAAATTCTTGGTGATTCTAAGACTCGGGCTTTGTATGATCATGAGCTGCGAGAATCAAGACAGGATATAGATACTGCTGAGGATATAAGCTTGGAGGAGATGAATATGGAAAATGTCGGAGAGGTTGTGGAGCTCTTTTACCCATGCCGGTGTGGTGATTACTTTGCAATTGATTCTGCAGAGCTGAAGGATATGGGCTATACATTAGATAGTGGTGGGAATAAGGCAGTGTTAAACAGACCTGATGCTTTACCAACATCTGTTGTTCTTCCATGTGGATCATGTTCTCTGAAAATCCGGTTGATGATTAATGCCCATTGCTAGCTTTCCTTTATTTTTATTTTCCTTTCTCTGGTGTATACTATCCTAGGTCTGTAGCCTGTACTTCATTTGTTTATCTTTCTGCTATTCATCCTCATGCAGTCACTAAGGTCTCATTTTACTGCTGTTGCTGCAAAAGACCACGGTAACATCTACGTCTTTTCCATCCAATTAGCATCTACGTCTACCGATGAGGATGGAGAGCTTGCCCAATGGATATAGAACCTTTGTAGCAGAAGGTTGTTAACAAATACGTGATGTTCTGGAGCTGGGAGATGGTTGGCCAAATGTGTGAGCAAATCTTCATGGACAGAAATCATTCATCCATGTATTGCCTTGAATTACTTGTTTGCTGAAACTCTGGTTCTGTAATATATCTGACCCTGACATTGGAAGAGGGGGTTGTGCAGCACTAAAAGATGGTGTTATTCTGGCGAGACATCTGTCTTGAGTCTTTTTGAGAAAACAAACAGACAAAGATGAAGAAAAAGAAAAATGTAACAGGATCAAGAAAGGTATGTAGAAGTTTTCTGATGAGAGAATGGAGAAGTTTTGAGCTCATAGCTACAGCTTATATGGTCGGTAGTATACATTGATACAACAAAGCAATGGGAAGTTTATGAACATGTTTGGAGATAAAATTCTCCTGTCATACCTGGCTCGATTGTTATTAAAGAGAACAGACTTTGATTGCAGAAAGATTACCAGTTCTTTAGATATTCAGGTCTTCTCAATCATTTACTGATATTGTCATGAGTATCTAATAAAATGTGTCTTACATATGTTACTCAATGTAAACTTTGGCAAATTACTATTATTGTATGTTTTCTCTGCTTTTTCTTTTGAAAGAGAATCCTTCAGTCATAGAAAAACAATTAATCTTTTCTGTAGTCTGGTCTCCGTTTTTTTTTTTTAATCTGGTCTCCAACATGGCTTGCCACTGCATATATTTTGTGAATCAGATCTCTAGCAATCCCTTTGACTATTGCCTGCATTGTCATGTCACTGTCCATAACTCCTGCTTATACTTGTGGGATCGCCAAGGGGCTGTTGTGATATGGAAAAAGATGACCTGCAGTGTGACGAGGCAGCTTCAGATGAAAATAATGGATGCTCCTGGCTCCTGCCCTATGGGACGAAATGGTTGTTGTGGTGCACCCCTTCAGAGCAGTAGGAAACTAGGAATCAACTCAGGCAGAAAGAGAAGGCCATCTTAGGGTATTGTCTCGATGATACTATGATCATAGATTCCAGAATCTTATCTGGGATTGAACCTAAATTCTCATACCAATATTACAGAAGCGTTTTCCATAAAGTAAAAAATGATCATCAGTGGAGTGGATGCAAGTATGCAACTTCCCTTGATTGAGTTCAAGATACAGTGGTCAGGCAAAATAAGTATTATTCTCTACAAACCAAAGCTTGGTCACTCAAATTTTCCACCTCTGTTCATGTCCTTAAATGACAATCGAACTTGCAGATCACAAAAATGCCGAATTATGGAAGTCGTTGTGTAGGTCTATCATTTTCGAAATCAAATACTTCAACCAGATAAAATGTGGGGCAAGCAAGGATACCAGATAAAATGCATGTCAAGCAAGGATTGATACTATCCCCTTCCGGTGTCAAAGCCATATAGTAGTTGATTTGAGAAGAATCTGGGTGGTGTTGGATTTAGAGCAATGGGATACCAACTCATGTCCCAGCTATTTACTCGATCAACATTTTTACAGCAATGTATTTCCTTGGAGGAAATTTTCGGTCTGAAGAAAAATTGTGCAACTTGGGAAGTCGATCATGGTTCTTCCAATTATGTGTATGTTTTTCATAAAATTTCCAAACAATGGGATAATGGTCACCAAATCAGCCCCATGCACCAGTCACCAAGATCTCATTTTACTGCTGTTGCTGCAAAAGACCACAGCAGGTATCTACGCTCTGGATGTTCTCTGGTTGACAAGCATCTTTGTATTGAACATTGGGTTAAGTTCTACAATTTTTCATCCAAACAATGTATATATGTCAATGGAACTCCAATAGAAAGGCGCATCAAGTCTCATATTGTATTATTGTTCATGGGGTCATGGGGATTTGATTTACTTATGGGTTTACAAACTTGGTGTCTATTCCTTCAACATGTAGAATTATCTCTGGGCCAAAGTGAATTTTCCTTTGCCTGGATTCTTTCATAGCTGGAATAATAAAGTTGCAATTGTCGACGGTGTTCTCCTCTACCATTGCCATGGAGATATATATGCACACCATTTCAACACTGCACGGAAAAGGATAAGTTCCATTTTTATATGTTTCAGGTGACTACAGAGGAAGATGGAGATCTTGCCATTGGTTTGAAAGAATATAGAACTTTTGTTGCAAAAGGTTGTCAGGCATGTCAGCAAATATGAGATGTTCTGGAACTGGAAGATGGTTGGACATCAAACGTTTCAACAAATGAATAATTTGATCACAAACTTTCTATTTCTCACACAAATATGCCCAATTCAATAACCAAAATGAAGAACTAAAAACATTAATTCACACATCAAATAAGAATCTAACTAAATCTTATTTTTCTATTTTTGACAAACAAATATTACTGCATGAAATAAATTGAAAAGGTGCATACAGACTGGATGCTTTCTAAATGGGAATATTTTTCATAGTAGCTTATGATGGATTGTAAATTGTAGGAATTAAAAGCAAGTTTTGCTTTCGTCTGGTTACACCACTAAAGACCTCGGTCATGTCAAGTTCTTCTGGCTTGACCCCATTCGCAAACTTCCAGTCGAAGTGGTATAGTAATAAAGCCAGTGGAAGCTCAACATTGGCAGTTCCAAACGCTATTCCCGGACATATCCTCCTTCCAGCCCCAAATGGTATATATTTGAAGTTATGTCCCTTATAATCAATAGACATATCCTGGAACCTTTCTGGCTCAAATCTCTCGGGATCTTTCCAGTTTTTTGGATCTCTTCCCATCGCCCATGCATTGACGAGGACTTTGCTTCCCTTTGGTATCTCATACCCTTCTATTTCACAACTCTCCCTACATTCTCTTGGGCCAAGCAATGGAGCAGGCGGGTGCAGTCTTAGAGATTCTTTCATAGCTAACCGCAAGTAGTTCAATTTGTCGATATCTGTTTGATCAATCTTCTTTTTTCCATTAAAGATCTGTCTCACCTCTGCCTGTACTCTCTCCATAACACTTGGGTTTCTTAGCAATTCTGTAATTGTCCAATCCATTAAGGTTGATGAAGTATCAGTCCCAGCAACAAACATGTCCTGCAGAAAAATTCACGTCAAATAGTCAAGAGAAATGTGGTACATAATACATCTGTTAAAACTTACAGTTTGATTCACATAGTGAAACATGATGGACTGAATAAATTCTTGAAAATACTTACGAAAATAACCGCTTTAACATTCTCCATTGTGATTGGGTGTTTATGTACTTCTTGAGCCTTTTGAATCCTTAGAAGCACATCAACTAAATCTTCTTCAACTTCACCCTCAAAATTATTCATCCTATTTTCTTTATGTTCTTTGATAATGTCATCGAGTATCTTGTCCACTTTCTGATGTACCATCTCTACTTTTGAATTGATTCCACAGATTGTTGCCAAGAATTTCATAGAAGGAAATAAATCAGCAATGGAAAATCCTGCAACCATCCTTATTATATATTCAGCTACTGACATGAATGCTTCTTTATCTTTGCAAGTCTTGCCAAATGCTGCTCGTGCAGTTATATCATTCATTAATGTGAAAATCATCTTACTCAGATTTATCTGTGATCCAGCCACCGAGGAAATCCTTCCAACGAGCTTTGATACCTCGTCTTCCCTTAACGACCAGAATGATTGGACTTTTTTCGCGCTTAAGAGTTCTAAGACACAAATCTTCCTTAATTGCCTCCAAGAATCGCCATAGGGTGCACCTACAACATCTTTGTAGCCATACGTCACAACCTTTATAACAAGGTTGTCAGGTCTGCCTACAAACTTGAGATCATGTGTTTTCATAATCTGTTCAGCAACACCAGGTGAAGAAATAACAACAGTTGGAACTTCCCCAAGTTTAACGTACATAATAGGTCCATATATGTTAGCTAGATCTTTGAGTTTGTGATGGGGTTGGCCTAGCAAGTGGTGTAAATGACCTATAAGTGGTAGCTTAAATGGCCCTGGTGGTAATGGTAAACTGGAATGTGTGCTTCTGTATTTCTTACTGATCTTTACCAGCATGAGCAAGAAGAAGATGAAAGTCAAGATGAAAGGGAAGGTTGTGAGTTGTTGCAGCACCATTGTTAAAATGTTTGTTTAAGGGTTCATGTATCACTTTCATTACTATCTACTGGTATATATATATTATTTTATCATTCAAGTATTAATTAAGGCTCCAGATTTTTTTTCAAGGGCCAAATTGATTTGTCAATGATAATATCCTAATATTACTAAGAAAAATCTACCAAGAGATTCTACTAATTCATTAGGAGATTTGGTTTTAGCTCTTATTGGAAAGATTTTTTTTTTTCCCTTTTTTTGTCAAATAAAAATATTCTATTACCAAACAAATGCTTAAGATATTAAGATCAAGTAACGGAAAGAATTTCTACTCTTGTCCAGATCCTCTCTTCTTTCTTTAGGTTTTTTTTCCTTGACATCTTTCTTGCAATTTATACATCCTCAAGTCCCAAATTTTGGATTTATATTTATTATTAAAATTTTAAAGAACAGTTTTCAATGTAAATGCTTTGTACAACAACGAAAAAAGATTCAATTTATGTCGCTAATTTAATGAAAATCTTGATAAGTAATTACAATCTAGTCTACATAATGATAGGAAGAATCATCTCTCATGAGAAGAAAATTATTGGAAATACGATAAATCGAAAGGTAGTGCAGGGGGTTGAAGTGCTGACCACACATTCTCCTAAAATGAGACCTAGGTGACCTGCATCAACCACAAGGTCTCATTTTACCGCTGCTGCTGCTGCAAAAGACTGGGGTTAACCAACCTATTTGGTTCATATGGGGGCAAAACACGCTGTGCTTATTTTGGGCAGACATGGATGCCACGTACACCACAGAAAAGGATAAATTCCTTTGCTATATGTTTCGGGTGACTTTGCCACTTTCCCAATTGGGTCACGGGCGCGCACATACAGTTAAGCCCACAGTCCTAACCAAACATGGGGTGGATCCACTAATAAACTACCTAAGGATGGGGATCTTGCCATTGATTTGAAAGGATATAGAACCTTGATGGCAAAAGCTTGTCATGCATGTCCGCAAATACAGATGTTCTGGAACTGGGAGATGGTTTGGACATCAAATATTTAAAGAAATGAATAATTGATCACAAACTTACCTCCTTGTCGTTTCCTAGCTTGTTATAATTAAAACTCTATGATGTCATTGCTTACCTGGTGCTGGCTGCTGGGCTTGTTTGTTGTCTACTTGTCCATATCTCTGGTCTAAGCTGGCCTTCTACCATTGCTATAAATCAGAATCAAAATTAACAAAAATGGAATAAGGAATTTAATCCATTTCCTACTTTGAAGGCCAGGGGAAAAGCATTCATGGAGACTGTGGAAGATATAGTAATTGTTGGGGCTGGGATTGCAGGACTCACCACTGCCTTGGGGCTTCATAGGTACAGAGTACACTTACACTCATTCATCTAGTATACACTTTATTTATGTTAACTGAGTAATGCTTGAATAAGGTTGGTGATATAATTATTTGTTACACTGTTTAATTTTAGGTTGGGAATAAGAAGCTTGGTTTTGGAATCATGGGAAGGTTTAAGGGTTACTGGATTTGCATTTACGACATGGACAAATGCTTGGAAGGCTCTTGATGCCATTGGAATAGGGGATACCCTTAGACAACATCATCAGCAACTTAAGGGGTAAGTTAAAGATAATTAATTATCCATGTTTTTTCAGATTACTTTGTAGAAGTGTTAATTAAGAAGATGACTGATCAGACAATTGAACTGAATTAGTGCAGTATTGTTGTTTCATCTACGGTTTCTGGATTGCCTGTATCACAGATGTCGTTTGAGATCAAAGGAAAACAGTGAGTACACATACTACCTACATAATGCATTTATTTCTGCTAGTATTGAGAGATTATCAAACTTGTGCACTTAAAACCCCATTGTATCAAACAAAAGTTTGTGTACACGTCTTCTTCAAAACATTTTGGTCATGGTTCAAATCCACCCTGCTTTGTGTTGTTTGCTGTTGAACCCAAGTACTAACACAGCTGCACAACAAAATTTTGGACATGTAGTGGAAACCATGAAATTCGTTGTCTGAGAAGGAAGGAGCTCCTTGAAACCCTTGCAAAGGAACTTCCGGCTGGAACCATTCGATTTGGTGCGAAGGTTGTGTCCATTGATGAAGCAAATTACTTTAAATTAGTGCACTTGGCCGATGGGTCCATCCTCAAGACTAAGGTAAATAGCCTACTGTCGTTTCTGTTAAACTATATTTTATAAGCTAGAACCATGAAATAAATTAGTACAAGCAATATCAGGTGCTGATCGGGTGTGATGGAATAAACTCAGTCGTAGGGAAATGGCTAGGTATACCGAAGCCAAGTTCGACTGGGAGATATGCAATCCGGGGTATGGCAGAGTTCCCAGATGGCCATAGTTTTAAACAAAAATTTCTCCAGTTCGTTGGAGATGGCTTTCGGTCAGGTTTCATTCCTTGCGACCAAAACACGATGTACTGGTTCTTCACATATACTCCATCTGCTCAATGTAAGTACACATCTTTCTACCCAGTCCTAATTGTTCACTAATCACTAGCTAACGTTTTCCTATATAGACAGACATACATTTCTACATGCACGCAGAGATTCCAACACATCATTCTTTTGTCTGTATGTTCTGTTTCTTTGATTATATACTAATGGATGGATATATATATGACAAGGGAACCTTTAGATAAAGACACCGTAGGCGAAGTGGATCCAAGTAAAATGAAGCAATTTGTGCTACAAAATATTGGTAAAGTACCTAAAGAAATAGTGGATGTTATAGAACAGACCAGTTTGGATAGCATTATCTCAGCTCCATTGAAGTTCAGGCAACCACTGAATTTATTATGGCCAGGAGCAAGCTACAAAGACAATGTAGGTGTTGCTGGTGATGCTCTCCATCCTATGACCCCTGACATTGGACAAGGGGGTTGTGCAGCACTAGAAGATGGTGTTATTCTGTCTAGACATCTTTCACAAGTCTTTTCAAGAAAACAAACAGATGACAAAGTTCTTGAAAAAGAAGAATATAGTAGGATCAAGAAAAGTATGAAGAAGTTTTCTGATGAAAGGAAATGGAGAAGTTTTGAGCTCATAGCTACAGCTTATATGGTGGGTATGATACAACAAAGCAGTGGGAAGTTTTTCCACTTGATTCGAGATAAAATTCTGGCGTCATACCTGGCTGGGATGTTGTTGAAGAGAGCAGACTTCGATTGTGGAAAGCTTACCAGTTCTTGAAGTTTTGTAGCAAAATTAATGAATATTTGGAAATCTGATCTGCAAAGTCTCTGTACATCTCCCTGCATTGTTGTATCTTTGTTTGTAACTTATATTTATATTTGAAATGTAATTTGCCAAGAAGCTGTGATGATTTGTTTAGTTTTGATTGTATTCCCCTGTACTGTTCTACCTTGTTATTTCCAGTCATGGTGTGGTGACCTTCACCAACCGAAAACCTCACCCCCCCTAAGTCCAACAGATGGTATGTAAAAGTGATTCCAATCTTCTAAGAAATCAGCAAAAATATGTCACTTGTTCAGAAACCTCTTGAGAGTTGAGACAGATGTATAGTCCAATTGTGTCAGAAAAGGAAACAGAGATATTGGAGATGTGGAAATAAAAGGGTGTGACAGAGCAGTCGAGTAGGCAAGTGGCAGAGTTGATGACCTTTGTTGTAATTTAAAGGTTTGAGGTTTTGCAGGAGAAGAGGGATGTGCCCCCAAACAAATTTCTTCAATGTGAGACAATGTGGAAACCTTTGATTTACCCAATTTGAGTGATCTTAGAACTGAAATATAGTGTTAATTCAGTCACACATCTTTATAACATCCTTGTGGTTCAAAAGCATAAATAGGAATGCATTTCAGGAAAGTGAGCTCCAATCAGGTTGATCATATCATATCCAAATATATAAATAAACATGCAAGAAGAACAATCAATGCATAAGTAAAAAGAAATACTCACAAATCCAAAACACAGTCGATTTCATAACAATCTTGAATACAAGAAGCAGTGGAAACACAATCAAGAGCGAGACTGGCATCATCTTCATTTTTTTGGAGGCAAAAGCAATAGCAATGAATCTTGTTTGATTTGAAAGGGTTAGACGAAATAAGCCAAAGAATCCCATCTCCAGTAAGACATAAGAAGGTCGATCGATGGTAATCATTCCTAGGACACGGTGAGCAGTTTAAAAGTTGGCATCGAGGAAAAGGTGTAGAGTGGCTTTGGTTCATTACTAATCTGTTTCAGATTATGTCCGTATATAGTCACATTGAAATGGTGAAGTAGAATATCATACACAATTACAACTCTATTGCTCCAACGACAGTGATAACGAGGCAAAGCAAAATCTAGTTTCCTCCACACATGATGGTCAAGGTGGAAGGAATATACAACATCAAGATACTCAACCATGAACAATATGAGTGTTTAGGCCACAGGATTGGTATACCTCTTGTGGAGGTGAAGGAAGATTTGCCCATTGCTTTGAATTGAAATCGTAGACCTCACTCTATTCCTCAATACATAACATCCAAAGATGTAAATATTGTCATTTGCAGCAACAGTTTTTAGGACAAGCCCTTGCTGACAGCATAGGACTGATAAACATTTTCAGGACAAGGCCTTTGTGACAGCATAGGTGATCCTCTGGGAATACATAACAAACACCTTGTTTGTAGTTTTTTTTTTCACCATGTATACAGTAGACCAGTAGTTCTAACTTCTAACCGTGTGCCTACAGGTTAGACACTCTTTCAGCAACCAACCTCAATCTATGATGTGTTGTACATTCTGTTACATTCTTTATCAAAAAAATTTAAAAAGCTACATTTATAATCACACGACAATCACATGTGACAGATGTTTGACTCTTCCTTGTTATTAATGAGCTACTCTGTCTTTTCCTTCATTACTAATCTAATAAGATGTCATTGCTTACCTGCCAATGACTTCTGCAACTGCAAACTTGTGTTGTTATCCCCATCTCTGATATTAGTCTGAATCTACATGGTAGTAGCAGTAGTATTAGTATACAACCGAAAATAAAGAAGACAGGAAGCAGGGATTGCATTTCTTTTGGTATCTTGAACACAAATCTAGGCTAGGGGTCACTGTATTCATTGTTAATGGAGACTGTTGAAGATATAGTAATTGTTGGTGCTGGGATTGCAGGACTTACCACTGCCTTGGGGCTTCACAGGTACACACTCAACTATATATGCTTATCTAACAGCTAAAAGAGACCGTGTCCATTCGGCGAAGCACAGAGTTGGAACTGTTATCAAAATTTTGAACTCAAAGAGATTGGTTCTGAACCTAGGCCTCAGTGCAGGAATTTTATCTGAAATTAAAAATTTGGTGGTATAAAAAGAAGCAATTTCATTGTAGGTTGGGAATAAAAAGCTTGGTTTTGGAATCTTCGGAAGGTTTGAGAGTGACTGGATTTGCACTTGCAACATGGACAAATGCTTGGAAAGCTCTTGATGCCATTGGCGTAGGTGATACCCTTAGAGAAAATCATCTGCAACTTAAGGGGTGAGTTATCGATCAAGGTTTAAATCTAAACTATTAGCTGATTTATATTAACACTTTATGCAGTTTTTAGTAGATAAAAGATCAGAGTTTGGAACTGAATCATGTTAAATGACTTTATGCAGAATAGTTTGTTACTCTGCGGTTTCTGGATTGCCTACATCAGAAATATCATTTGAAGTCAAGGGAAGACAGTAAGTACATAGATAACACACAGACAGCATTTAAGTTAGATCAACCGATCCTTGTGCATTTTTTGGTGATACATGCCACCACCAGGGCCTGGCACACATGGTTGGGGGTGCTTACGAGAGGGGAAGCTCCCATAGGGCATAAAGTTTGATATAATTTGTTATAACATTTCAGCTTTTGTCAAATCAGGTTCTAGGTCACACTTCAAAGTTCAAACTTCACCAATGATAGTCCTAGATCTTCTAGGCCATTTAGGTTTTGATATCAACAATGATGTGTTTGATTAAAGGATTCAATAATTTGTAAATAAAAATGCAACACACCAAACATATATTAAATTATTGGCATTCAACAAGAACATAGATTCAGAAGCTTCTGTTCATCATTGTTCAAATCAACCTAGATTTCTATTCTTTTCTTGATCATGAAACTAAGTAATGCAGTTGAAAATTTGGTTTATATATAGTGGAGATCATGAAATTCGTTGTGTGAGAAGGAAAGATCTCTTAGAAACCCTTGCAAGGGAACTACCAGATGGAACCATCCGATTCAGCTCCAAGGTTGTGTCAATTGATGAAGCCAATTACTTGAAGTTGGTTCACTTGGCAGATGGCTCCATCATCACGACTAAGGTAAATCTCTAGAGTCATTCCTGTTATTGTGCAGTTTGTTGATACAGATTTTTAAACTTACTATTATGTTAGAACCATGATATAAACTATCACTCAACATAATCAGGTGTTAATCGGGTGTGATGGATTAAATTCGGTGGTAGCAAAATGGCTTGGTCTTTGTAAGCCAAAATTTTCTGGGAGACTGGGAATTCGGGCCGTTGCAGAGTTCCCAGACGGCCACAACTTTGGGCAGAAAGTCCTGCAATTCTTTGGAGATGGCTTTCGATCAGGTTTTGCTCCTTGTGACCAGAACACCATATACTGGTTCTTTGCTTATACTCCAACTGCTCTGCGTAAGTTTGAATCTTTCCATCATGTCTTCAGTGTTCATTAACCAATAAATTGACATTTCTGTGCACACAAAGATATTTCAACACACAATTTTCCTGAGGCTTTTGTTTCTTACTAATGAGTCATGCATTGAAATTATGTGACAGGCACACCTATAAAAAATGACGGCCTTAACGAAGTGGACCCACATAAACTGAAGCAATTTGTGCTACACAATCTGGGTAACGTGCCTAAAGAAATAGTAGGTGTTGTAGAACAGACCAAATTGGATAGCATCACCTCTGCTCCACTAAAGTTCAGGCAACTATTAAATATATTATGGCCAAGCGCAATCTATAAAGGAAACATGTGTGTAGCTGGGGATGCCCTCCATCCTATGACCCCTGACATTGGACAAGGTGGGTGTGCAGCACTAGAAGATGGTATTGTTCTGGCAAGACATCTATCACAAGCTTTTTTAAGGAAACAAACTGAAGAAAGAGCTACTGAGGAAGAAGAATATAACTGTATCAAGAAAGGTCTGAAGAAGTTTGCCGAGGAAAGGAAATGGAGAAGTTTTGAACTCATGGCTACATCTTATATGGCGGGTAGGGTGCAACAAAGCAGTGGGAAGTTTATAAACTTTTTCAGAGATAAAGTTTTGTCATCCTACCTAGCTGGGTTGTTGTTGAAGAGAGCGGACTTCGATTGTGGAAACCTTATCAGTTCTCGAAGTTACTGAAATATGGTCATCTTCGGCAAGATAATTACATGAAAAATAAACCAATTCATCTTACATTCGTCTAAAATTGGTCAGTGTGCTAGTGAAGATGGATTTGTTAAGTTTGCTACTAAATTCCTTGTTTGCTTTGGTGTACATTATGTTTGATGCTTTGTCTGCTTGTAAAAGACAGTCACTAACTAGTAAAAGATAGGTATGTCTTTAATGGATTACCTTACCGTATACAGTTGCTATATATTTAGGGCTTAGTGCCTTAGACTCTTAAAATTTGTTAAGCCTAGTCCTATGGATACTCAATGAAAATTGTCAAATCTAAATCTCATGTATTTCGTATCCACTATTCAAAATTCAAAACCATAACCAAACTCGAAATTAATATCTCTGTTCAGAAGTTCATTCAGATAGCAAGTATATAGGTTTTTCGATATTCAACGTTCAGAAGTTGGGACCAGCGTTTGACCTTCAGAGTTGGAGAAAAGTAAAGATAACTGAACATACCTTTTAGAGCACAATTTCGCCAGTTAAACAAGCACACCATCGTCAAATGCATACAACGATCATCACCTTCTGAAAGGGCCTTACTGTCATAATCACCAGTGAGAAAGACACTGGTCCAGAGAACCTTCCAGGAGAACAAGCTTTAATGGTCCATCACCTTCTTATCAACCACCATCTAGAAAGTGAAAATCTCCAGTTATTGTAGGTATGTTAGCCAATATGTGAAGCAACAAACCATAGCTGATACAACTTCAGCCTGTTTTTGAAAGAATGTCAAAAGTGTAACTTATTACTGCTTCACCATAGCTGAACCCAGAGTTAGGGTTCCTCTCAATCCAGGATATTCGCACCAATAAGCCATTGGAGTCTGATTCTGAAACTCGGCAATACCTGAAACTGATTCTCTAACAGGCACTGTTTTTATGTCGCTAGCTAACATTAGTGAAGTTTTCCCATTGTCTAATGTAACCAACATGTTGCCCCCAGTCGAGACTCGGGAGAATCCACTGCTATAGTTTGAAGGTGCCATTCAAATCATTTGCTGCAGCAGTCCTGCACAAGTGGCTGAGTACACCACCCCCAAGAGCACAAATGTGAAGTGATAGTATTTCATAAGCCATAGATTCCTTAAGTGATGTTCATCACAACTAGAACCCTCCTATCATATACAGTCTTTCGAACGACTTGGTTGATTGACCTTAGATCTTTCAGATGATAAAATGCTCTGTATAATAATCTGGACTGACTTCGTATTTTTATGCTTTGCTAGAAATAAAGATATCCATGAGATACACAACAAAAATTTCTAAGTTCTGCAGTAAACAATTTACTCTTTATAGGATAAGAAGAAAAAAAAAAGAGAATATGAGATCACTTTGACAATCTAAGGATCTTCACTCTACAAGAGTCGAACAATTGAAGTTTTTTAGAGGAACTCAACATTGAAGTGTCTTAGAGGAACTCACTGTACTTCACTACAAGCACGCATACACCAAAAAAAAATGTATAACAAAACTACTATACACTCTTGTCCTTTCAGCTGAATCAATTCTCTCCACCATTTTTTCACTTCAACCTTCAAGACTTTGGCACTATATACGACATTGATCAACAACATTGATCAATACCATGATTCAGCTCATCTAAGAGCATTGACAAAGGCCATCAAGGAATCTACATCCCTCTTCTCTGACGGGTATTTGATGGCTTGAGAGGAATGTTTTGGGAAGAAGAGTATTGTAGGGAAGCTCCCCAGCTGCAACTCCTGCTGAGCAAATGCTTTCTGATCCCCATCTGCCCTGAATTTGCCAACTTTCACACCTGACTCCTTAAGTTTATCTGCCAATTCAATGTATGAACTTTCCATTGCCTGCACAAGCCAAAAAGTATGTCAGATTCAATTATGTTTAGGTTGTTTATTAGTTAGCATTCTGAAATCAATGGAAGACATGTTTACCTGGCAAAATTGGCACCATGGGGCGTAAAGCACAACAAGCCATGGTTCTCTCCTAGTCTCCATCTTAGCCAAATTCTCGATTCCCATTCTGTTCAATGCCACAATGCTTTGAGTTTCGAAGATATCAGCTTCAACAACAGCTCCATTTGTATGAGCAGCACCATTAACTTGTCCACCCTCTTCTTTAATATTCCCCTTGTGAAGTCCACATTCCTTAGCCTTAGCATCCTCCCACCACCACCTTCCTTCTCTCTCATGTTGCCCAGGTAACACAGGCCTTGTGCAAGGCTCACAACCAATCGAAACATAACCTTGTGAATGCAAGGAATTAACAGGTACATTCATTGCCCTCAAGAAGTTCCATATGTCTACACCATCGACATTTGCAACCGGATTCCATTTAATCAAACTACCTGGACCCCCTTCAGTGCCTTCGAATGACGGGTC
Organism: Aquilegia eximia; assembly: GCA_023053565.1. Taxonomy (NCBI): domain Eukaryota; kingdom Viridiplantae; phylum Streptophyta; class Magnoliopsida; order Ranunculales; family Ranunculaceae; genus Aquilegia; species Aquilegia eximia. The sequence goes on from JALIGU010000001.1 coordinate 15,011,722, forward strand.
TACTTGAACAACTGGAATCTCGGCTCTAGTTCCTGGAGATTGATCTTTTCTTTGTCCAGTAATCCAAGCTCTAAGACCCTTCAATGCTCTCCTCAATGGCCTAACTTTCCTCACTCTGCAACACTCTTGATGACCATCTTCGTAAAATGAAAACAAACCCTTTGTTCTAACTAACCCCTGCACTTCAACTGCATCAGGGAATGTGTATTCAATCCGAATACCATAATGCTTTTCGACAGTATCAAAGAACTTGTATGTTTCAGGGTTTAACCTTCCAGTATCCAAACTGAAGACCCTAAATGGTCTACCAGTTAATTTTGCATATTCAATCAATGCAACATCCTCTGCTCCACTGCATAAATTTTAAAAATACCCTCTTAATAATTCACTCATTAAGCTTCAAAATTCAAAATAAATTCATATGATGCAAATTGAAGAACTGGGTTTATTACCTGAATGCAATTGCGATTTCATTTCCAAATTTCTCTAGAGCTTTATCCATGATTTCAAGTGGAGAAGCATGTTCAAGTTGTTTAGCTAATTTCTCATAATCTTCTACCTTTTCAACCTTCTCAACCTTTTCTTGTACTTCTATAAACAAAATGAAATAAAAAAAACTTATTACAAATAATTCTTTAATATAATCATTAAAAACAGAGTAATTATCAAATGAACTCATGCTGGCATACCAGGAATAACAATTGATGTTGCAGCTGCAGGAACAAATGAATCATTTCGTTTCAAATCAGCAAAAACTGGTTTTAATGATCTTCTTCTAGAAGTATTCGTTGGTCTAAATGAACAAATTTGTTGTCCTGTAATTCAAAATGGCGTTCATTAATTATACTAAATTCTAACATAAAAAATGAATTAAACAAAAAACAAAGAGAAACCCAATGAAGAACATACCTTTAAATTCTTTAGAAGAGATTGAACGTGAAGAAAATGAAGTTGAGAATGAAGAAGATGAAGAAGAAGAAGTAGCAGCAAAAGCCATTTGAAGATTGCTCTGTTTTTCTCTGTTTCAAACTCTCTGTTTCTGTTTTTCTCTTTTCAGTTGGTTTTAGAATTTGGATTTTCTTTTGTTACGAAAGAAAGAACCTTAGTTTGTGGTGTTAAATAATAGTAAAACGTTACAGGTTCATTGAACCTAGACGTGATTTAGTTTCGAAGAGTTTTTGACACGTGGTGATATTTTATTGGATATGAGACTAGTCCAAATAGACGACTCGAAGAAAGTGTTAATAAATGACGTCAGAGACAACGTTTTCGTACGTTTGGGATTCGATGAAATAATTAATTTTTTCATAGCGGCAAGTGATAGTGATGAACACCTCTGGTGGGCTGGTCACTGGTGGCTCAGAAGTGGGCGCATTCAATGCAATGCATGAATCATGATGATTATGATGAGAATCTGAATTTCAAACCAAATTTGATTTCTTTGTTGCTTGTTTATCATAAACTCATAAAGTTATGAATTTTAATTTATTTTTTAATAAAAGGATATATTGGTAATTTTACCACTACTATATCCGTAGGAGTGTAGGACTAGGACAACTTAGAAAATGAGTGTTTCATTTGGCCATCATATGTTCTACTACTTCTACACGCTAACATGCATTTGGTATTTGCTGCTTGTTTACCACCACCTTAATTCTAGCCATGCCTGACTCCTGAGGAGCAGGAGAAATGCTTTCTGCAGACCACATTAATTAAGCTCTAATGTTTGTAATTTTGGTAGCTACTAATAAACAAGCATTTCTCTATCAGAAAAATCTTTGTCAGAGGTGCTAAAAGGCGCATTATTAGATAGTGATCAAACCCATCAATATATTGTGCCAGTGGAGGAGACTGGAAAATGAGTGACACAAAATGCTACTTCAATTAGAACCAATACTTCTCATTTATCCTTAAAATGCAAAAACATAAATAAATTGATAAATGTGGAATATTCCAAATTTTTAACATAAAAGAATATCCTATGAAGAAGGAATGGTGTGTAAGTGTGTCGAATAAAGATGCATTAATTTTGGTTCAAAACTTCAAATTATATAGACTGTCGCTTGAGAAAACCACAAGCCTTGGTAACTTGTGGTAACCACACGAACTTAACTCTATTCTGCTATTCATAAACTTCCTTTTTTTCTTCAGTCATTTTCATTTCTTTAATCTTTATAGTGTGCATGATTAATCCAACCACTTCTCATCTTTTTATTTGGTTTTGTTCTCTAGAAAAATGTATATTAAAGTGGTCCAATTCTGAAAAAGAAAAAAAATGTGAACTAATCCCTTTGCCCCTTGGGCCAAAATTGGGACAGTACTCTTTGGTGCCACACTTTTTTTTTTTGGTATATTGGTGCCACACTTTGGAAAACCTCTGAGAGCCATTGAGTACTAGAAAATGTTGTGGAATTGCAACAAAATTGTGGTAACCTCACTGGCATCCAAAACTTGTGAATTATGGTTACCACACGACTAATAAATCGACTTCTTCCTATCCACAATCTTGTTTCATGGCCTATAATACTCACTCCCATTGTCGATCTATTTTGGGTTTTTTTATTGTATTTTCCTCATGTTAATGCAATAATGGGTATCATGGTGGTCCAAACTAAAAATTCCTAAATTTCCAAACTCTAAAGGCCACACAGACACAGGTGCTTGTTTTTCCGAAAAAGCCTTTTATACTTTCTCATTATATTGTGCCAGTGGGAGAATGAGTGGCAACTGACGACTTGGAAGTTGGTACCCTTAAATTAGGCCCTGTATTGTCCTAAGAGCATTCCCAATGCAGGGTGGATAAATCCACCTCCACGTAGGCGCCACGTAGGTCCACCTAGGCAAAATCCACCTTGTTGATTCAACGTGAAACTCTACAAAGTGGAGAGTTCCCAAGGGAAGGTGGACTCTTGTATAAGGGAAAATGGATTTTTAGAAAAACCAGACGGCATGTCACATGTCGTCTCCCTATTTTTTTGCAAAAAAAAAATGGGACGGCATGTCACATGCCGTCCGGTTCTACGTAATACGTAAAAAAAAAACAGACGGCATGTCACATGCCGTCCGGTTCTACCACCCACAGGTGGATTTGAAGGTGGATTCTCCCACCTTCAAATCCACCTGTGGGCAGCCACTTTTCAAAATCCACCTCCCCTTGGGACATTGTTTTAGGTTTCAAGGTGGATTTATCCACCCCACCCCCAAAATCCACCTTGCATTGGGAATGCTCTAAGTTGGGTGAAAAAAATAGTGATAGGCCCAAAACACTTGGAAATGCAAAAATTCATGCCAGAGACATTATGCATGGTGATCTTTTTTTTTTTTTTGTGTGATCTTAATTCTGAAATATGAATATTCACGTTTTAGTAGGCATATTGCCAGAACTTTTTAAATCACAGTGGAAAATTAAATTCTATTATTCTATGTACTGTATTATAAACTACTTTGTATGGCGCCCCATACCGAGGTTGTTTGCGAAGCCTTGCGTGTTAACGTTATAGGAAGCCACGTATCTCTCCTTTTTATATCAATTAATATAGGGAGATTTAGACATACCCTTAGAAAAGTTTGCACTCTTTGAGATACCCCCAGATTTGAAAATCATTAGAGATTCCCCCGTTTATTTATTTGAAGTCGATCGGTCAACCAAGTCATTGACCAATTTTTCTTTCATATTGACAAAAATATCCTTCATCATAAAAATAACATGTCACCCATTATTAATTGAATTAATCTCCACCACCCAAAAGCTAGATCTATATTTAGCCATCCAAAATCGATGGTCTAGATCATAACTTCCTTCTCTAAATAACCACCACCTCCATCCTTAACTACTACCACCACCATCTCCAATTACCTTAACTCCACCACTTCCACAACCCAACCGCCGCCACTATATAAACTCTTAACACTCCATTACCAACACCACCACTACTACCAACCATATATACCTCTATTACCACCATCTTCAAAATCCCACCACCACCATCTCACACAATCACACCCCACCACCATTAATTTTTAAACCATATCATTAACATCATCTCACTTTCTTTACATTCCATCATCATTATCTTAATCTTCACCCCCATTACTTTTTCTTTCAAACCCAAATCCAATCTCCACCATTTTCTTCATCACAATTTCAACATATTTTAATTGTTTTCAAAGACAAAGTTCACCAATTACACAAATGGTGGTGGTTTTAGTATGCTAATGGTGGAGGTGAATGAGTGGAGATGGTGGTGGTGGGTTGTGTGTTAGGGATTGTGGGGTTTGGGTTAGAGATGGTGGATGTTTAATAATTATTAATTAATGAGATTAAATCTAGGTTGAGGGGTATTTTAGTCCTAAAGCTTTAAAAACTGGTTAGACCATGGTCAACGACTTGGTTGACCGGCTTGAAATGAGAAAATAGAGGGTATCTCTAGTGATTTTCAAATCTGGGGGTATCTCAAATAGTGCAAATTTTTCTGGGGGTATCTCTAAATCCCCCATTAATATATGTAAAGTAATTCTGATTTTGCCCATATATATATTAACTACTTTATACTTAAAATGTCAAGGACGGTTAGGTGATTACATAAGGTGGGATCTTTCAGTTGTTTGGGTTTTAAATTAAAAAATAAAATAAAAGGCCCAATAATATTGGATCTATTTAGAGCATTCCCAATGCAGGGTGGATAAATCCACCTCCACGTAGGCGCCACGTAGGTCCACCTAAGCAAAATCCACCTTGTTGATTCAAGGTGAAACTCTACAAGGTGGAGAGTTCCCAAGGGAAGGTGGACTCTTGTAGAGAGAAAGTGGATTTTTAGAAAAACCGGACGGCATGTGACATGCCGTCCCATGTTTTTTTTGCAAAAAAATAGGGAGACGGCATGTGACATGCCGTCCGAGAGTCCACAACTTTGAAAACACTACGTAAACTTTAAAAAACAAACAGACGGCATGTAACATGCCGTCCGGTTCTACCACCCACAGGTGGATTTGAAGGTGGATTCATCCACCTTCAAATCCACCTGTGGGCAGCCCACCCCCAAAATCCACCTCCCCTTGGGACATTCTTTTAGGCTACAAGGTGGATTTATCCACCCCACCTCCAAAATCCACCTTGCATTGGGAATGCTCTTATAAGCCCAATTAGAAAAAAAAAAATTCTATTTTATTAGGCTTGAAAGAGTGGAATATGCCACTGTACCCAAACTCAATTGCACGGGTACCGTGCACATTCATATAGTGGAACATAGGGGTGTTGATTGGGACGGGGCGAGGGAACAGTGCGCGGGGTTGGGGCAGGGCAAATGAGCCCCGTTCTTAGACGAGGCAGGGGACGGTTGGTTACAAGAAGGCTCATCCCCATCCCTACCCTGTACAGGTCTGGGGCGGGGCGGGGATGGGAAATGTCCATTACAATTTATTTTTTCATGTGTCCAATAATCTGGTAAGAGATAAATTTTATGGAAGAAAAAAAAAAGATTTGAAAGAAATTATTTGAGATATAATTAAGGTAAAATGTGGTAAAATAGATCTATTGACTTAACCTGTAAACCACATGACACAAAACATCCATGAAAAAGTTTCAACAGGATATTGTGTATTTACATACCATAGTCTCATTGAAGTATAAAACTGGTTCTCCATAGGTTTAGTTTGTATTATTACCTCCTCCTGCCTCTCCATTGAGTTTAATTAGATCGAGTTTCTTTGTGATTACAATGGCGAAAGGTCTTCCAATCTCATACCTTCTCTTTCTTGTCCTTGCTTTGATCTCAGGTTATTTTTGTTTATTTTCTCAAGCTATCTTTTACATTCTTATGCTTTAATTTAGTTTATGATCTCTAGAGAAGAAACCATTGAGGTCTCAAGCTTGTATTCTGTGTGAAAGATTGGGGATTTAGGCTAGGGATTTAGACAAAAATATAGGGTGGGGAACGGGGCGGGGAACTAATCTAGAGTATGAAACCCATCCCCGCCCTACTACCAACTGGGGCAGAGACGGGGCGGGGTAAATATTGGGGTGGGACAGGGAGATAAAACCGGGGCAGGAATGGATCACGGGGCAGGTTCAGCACCCCTAGGACTGGAACATAATGCAAGCTGCCAAGCTTGATGACAACTTTCAATTTTATGTTGGACCATAATGTAGTTATTTTTGTATACAAAGTCTCTGGTGATCTACTGATCTTCCCAATTATACTTGAATCATACAATTCGTATTTACACACACCACTGATCAAGTCAAAGTAGGTTATCAAAAAAAAAACTTTACCAAAAAATTCTCATAGTAGATAAACTGATGAAGTGGTTATAAAAAAAAATAAATAAAAAAATAAACTGATGAAGTGATAAACTCAGTACCTTCAGTAGAGTGAAGACATGTCACAGAGAAACAGAGAATCCTAGCTAATCAAGGACAACAATCCAATATCCAAATGAAAACTTACACACACTCAGAAAAAGAGATCACCATGATCCACAACTTTATAAACTATTCGGACCTATATTACACTACATGTGGCGTTTTCAGAATCTTACACCTTGCTCCATGCCGACAACACGTGTGTTACTCTTACGTATAAAACAAACACACCAATCTCCCATATTTCTCTCTTGATATTGTCACACGTACACATAATTATCCATCTCTAGACATCTGTAAACATTATTCATTGTATCTAGACGTATTTACGCAACCTTAAAATATCCTTAAGTGTACTGGATCACATACTATCATTTCAGTCTCTATAATAATAATTCCACTACTCTCACTCTTCTTGAACTTGCTAGTTGCTCATCTAAGGGTTTTGAGTGTTTTTGGATCTTCGTTTCGATTACTGGTAATTTCTCTCTCTTCTATCGATCTGATCTCTTTTAACTCGGATTATTCGGAACGAAATTGATTGAAATAATACAAAACCTATCTGCAAATGTAAGCAAATTGAAACTAAGTAGATCACAAGGATTATGATCAATTTATTGGAATTATTTTGTGTAATCGTGAAGATCATATTGAATTTTACCAATATTAAGTTGTAAAATTAGTAATTGGCAAAGTTTGCGAGTTTGAATGAAAAGAAAGTCTAACTTTATAAACAATGGTGATGAAGACGATGATTGTCCCTTTTCTTTTCTCTGAATCCTAATTTCTTGCTTCATAGTTGAATATAAGGTAGATAAGTTTGTGTTTGATGTTTTGCAATGTGATTTAAGCAGAAATTAGAGTTGAGTGCTATGGCGGAAGGTGGAGCATCTGTTCCAGCTGAACATTTGTTGGAATGGGCAAAGACTGATAAACGCAGGCTTCTACATGCTGTGTACCGAGTTGGTGATCTTGATAAAACCATCAAGTATGTTATGTTTCTTTTGTGTGTACAAATTGTCACTGAGATATTTATAATGATGGGAATAGTTATGATTGTGATTACTTAAAATTGGGTGATTTTTTTGATACTAGGTTTTACACTGAAGGCCTTGGGATGAAACTTTTGAGGAAACGCGATATTCCAGATGAGAAATACTCAAACGCTTTTCTTGGCTTTGGACCTGAAACTTCTCAATTCGTAGTAGAGCTAACATACAGTATGTTCTTTGCATTTTTTGTTATATGAATTCTCTCTTGTGTTTTTCCTTGAAAGTTTCTTTCAGAATTAATTGTTTTTTTTAATTTGGAGCGTGTTTATTTATCCATCTCCCATCTCGTATAGATTTCATGTGTTTCACCTTTATATTTAGTTATATTTGACGTGGGGAAAATATGTTCATCTCGAATGATTTTCATTCCTCTTTAATCCAGATTACAAAATATTCGTTAAAATATGTTCATCTCGAAAATATGTTCATCTCGAAAATATGTTCATCTCGAAAATATGTTCATCTCGAGGGACCAATAATATAAACATACTGTTTGTATTTAGGTTTAGCATCAAGCTTTCCTCTCAAGTTCTTTACATTTTAACATGTCAAGTTAGCCTAATTTACCATTCTCCAGTTAATTATGTTAAAAATATTTTGTAATGCCTAGTTTGGTTTTTCTAATTTGCAGACTACGGAGTGGATAAATATGATATTGGAACAGGATTTGGACATTTCGCTATTGCAACTGAAGATGTAAGTTTCTCGTGTGCTGAAGTTCAAAATAATTATGATTTTGTTATCCGCAAAAGTTGATTCTTTAACTTCATTGATTGGCAGATAAATAAATTGGTTGAAAATGTACGAGCCATAGGGGGCAACGTTACTCGCGAACCTGGTCCAGTTAAAGGTGGGTCAACCGTCATTGCTTTTGTGAAGGATCCCGATGGCTATACTTTTGAGCTTATCCAGAGGGGACCAACTCCTGAGCCACTTTGTCAAGTCATGCTTCGAGTGGGTGACTTGGACCGTGCTATTAGCTTTTATGAAAAGGTAATGTATCTGATCTAAGGCAAATCTCGTGATCTAGTGAATATAAGATATATTGTTCTTTTTTTATTAGCATGTTGAAGTTTGAACGATATTGACTACATATTAAACTAATTTGGTCAACAACATATTACATGGAAGGACAGATTTAGTAAATAAGATTAGTTCAATCCCTTTCTAAGAAATAGAGTACATGAATCAGTCGTCATTTATATCTGGTAGAGGTTAAAGACTTAAAGCTTTGATATTTATAGATATTGATAGGAAGTGATACTGAGTATCCACGTATTTTAATATTTTATAAGATTGCATTTATATTTCTATGAAGGAAGTGTTAAATTACGAGGGGTCTAATGTGTCGTGTACGCTTAACTTGCATGCAGGCCTTGGGCATGAAGCTACTGAGGAAGAAAGATGTCCCTGATTATAAGGTAACCATTTTACTTTATATTAGTATTTATAATAAAGTCGTATTTGTTGTCGTTATATTTCTTTTCTTTAAAGCACCGATCGAGTATTTGAGGACATGCTTTTTGATACAGTACACCATAGCAATGGTTGGATATGCAGATGAAGATAAGACCACTGTCTTGGAATTGACATACAATTATGGTGTGACTGAATACACTAAAGGAAATGCATATGCACAGGTCGGTTAGTTGCCTTGTAAGATTCCGCGAGTTAATTTATGTTCCATCTCGTTTTGTTTATGGTTTTTTAATGTGGGTAATGTGTATTTCTAGATTGCTGTAAGTACGGATGACGTTTATAAAAGTGCTGAGGTTGTTAACCTCGTCACCCAAGAGCTCGGAGGAAAGATAACCCGCCAACCTGGGCCAATTCCAGGAATTAACACCAAAATTACCGCTTTTCTGGATCCAGATGGCTGGAAAACGGTGCGTCATTTCATTAAAAATTAGCTACTGATAGTCTGATACTCTGATACATTCTCATGGGTTTTATCGCAATGGTTAAATTGATTACTTTTATCCAGGAATTTGAATAGGGAAACTTTTAAGTGGGGGATAAATTGTTGTTAGGGCTTGTAGAAGTTCCAATTATTTTATTACTCTAAATTTGCTTGTTTTCCTTCAACCTGAATAGAACAAAGAATTTTTCAGATCAATAGAAAAAATTGTATCCAGAAAGATTTTAAGAAATTAATGACAACCTTCTCTATGCTATTAATTCAACGTACCTAGAGATAGCATCAGATGCACCCTCTTGTTCCTTGTTATGGAAAATTGGTTTTAATTTACTCCCTCCGTCCCAAATTATAAGTACCTTATTCCTTTTTGGGTTGTCCCAAAATATATGTCCATTTTCATATTTGAACACATATTAGCCTATACTACCCTTGCTTTGGAATTAGAGTAATTATTCTACTCCGTAATAAAAATAATTAGACATTGTAATTAGTATTAAATAGGGATAAATATGGAAGTATAGTTAGTAGACAAACAATAAATGTTGTTCCCTTAATAAGTAGAATACTACCCTTGCTTTGGAATTAGAGTAATTATTCTAATAAAAATAATTAGACATTGTAATTAGTATTAAATAGGGATAAATTTGGAAGTATAGTTAGTAGACAAACAATAAATGTTGTTCCCTTAATAAGTAGAATATTCCAAAAGGTACTTATAATTTGGGACGGAGGGACTAGGGAGTAATTAATTAGCCTGCCAACTATTATGCCCAACCTTGGGAAAGGATATGCCTTGCCAAAGCAGCTAGTAGGAAACTGCATGTTCATCAGAGATCAAGTTTCTTGCTTTGGTTTTTGAACATCGACTCTTTCTCATCCAGTTATCAAGTACTTGAATTTCTCATTAATGCACAAACATCTGCTTCTGACCAGTAGTCTTAGCATCAAGGGCATGGTAGCAACATCTAAGAGCACTATTGTGGGAAACTAATGACTTGGATTGCAAAGATATCATTTACCTTTTCTTTTATGTGTCAGCAGTACGATGCCATGTGTACTGTATATGCTTCTAGTGAACTTCGAAGTATGATGGCAGGCTTATATTGTTGTTTCTTTTTCAGGTCTTGGTTGACAACGAGGACTTTCTGAAGGAGTTGCCTAAAGAAGAGTAATCATGAAAATGAAACCATCAGAGTCATTTCGTCAAAGTAGAGTTAAGGTCACGATTAATAAATGTTGTAGACCTATGAGATATTACAATGAATATTAACTATGTTTAAAACACATTGTATCTGGATGAGGTTTGTGCATGGTGTCTTCACTTATGATTAGTTTGCGAGCTTTGTTATGCTAAATTATTTGTTATCAAGATCAGTTCTTAACTAATTTTCTGTGGCTAGGTTGTGAAATAGAACACACCTTTCTCACTAGTGATTGGTGAAATAGTTGGCAGTCCGTGCTCGTTTCATTAGCCACCCCTACTGGTGAAAGAGTTGGCAGTCCTATTTATTTTACCTAGGAAGATCATAGTTATGACATTACTGGTAGCATTGAGGTTGGACTTGGATGATGTGCCCTGACCTGTTTACTTCGATGATGTGCTCTGACCTGTTTGCTTGCTGTAGACCATGAGGAAGCTAAGTTGCAAAAATTGAAGTATGCATTTTAGGGAAAGGTGGTTTGTGAACATAGACCACAACTTCTGAATCAAACTCTCAATGGGATAACTTTAAGTGAAGAAAGCTCTCTGACCCTGTACCTAAAAAGACTTTGTATCCTAATACACTATCTATCTTGTCACTGTGCTAGTAGTCCTCCCATCTTAACACGTGATCTTGGAACTAAAACTTTCTTCTTCCTTCTCAAGATCCAATCCCCTACCAGAAGGTAGCTTTAGTCTTCATATTGTTTTCCTTTGCAGAGGTATCCCTTTCCCTGAATATCTTTGCATTCCTCATCTTCCATAAGGTCCAGATCACAAGAAAAAAGAAATTGCAGTCCTGTAAATTCAGGCCCTGCCTTCTTGAGACAGGCAATGAACCATTCCTCTAGACTGTCAGTAGCAAGGAGCATAGGGTGTGAAATTGCCTCATCAATCATACCACATAGAGAGCATTAAGATGACAGATGCTCCCCTCTTCTGTTCAACGGATTTTCTATACAAGGACTTTGGGATGGTGTCAAGGAGATGAAAGTTGGCATGCACGCAGTGCCGTATCTGAGATTTTGGTGGCCTAAGATTATTTTTGTATATACTTAACAACACATACCATTGAGGCCCTCGGTGATCATATGAAATAATATTAATATAAATAAAAGAAATTACATATACAAATATGAATTTTTTTTTTTTGTAAACAAATATTATTCAAATAATTTGAAGAACATAAATGAAAATTTGTTAAAATAATAATAATAATAATAATAATAATCTATATTATAATCTACAAAGTATACATAAAATAGATAAGTTGGGGTTATAAGTAATGATTCAAATTCTCTTAAGTTTGAAGTTGTAGATTAGATCTGCGGCTGTGATTGAATCAAAGTAAGTAATCATCTGACCATAAGATCAAATTTTAGATCTAATGAACTAACGGTCCACATACTAACGATCAAATTTTCATTGATCAGTTTGTCTTTGGTCTTAAATCACAAATGATAGCATCCTGAGACTTTTGTGCTTAGTATAGATGAACTCAACATAAATTTTAGAGTGGTCCTGATACAGGTTTTTGGAGTTTGATAGTTAGGTTAAGATGACTGCAAGTCTGCAATGCCATAAATTTTTCTGTATTTCCTCTATCATCTCTACAAGAACAAAAAACATTACAAAAATGATTACTGCTTGAATGGTTAATCAATAAAATGTCATGTTCTATTAAAAGATCAATAAACAGATTACAGTCCAAACAAGGATCAAAATTTAGGCAGGTTCAATTTTTTCTTAGTAACCCTTAACGCAATAAGATTCAGTGACTATAAAATCAGTTGATAGTAATCAAAAGAAGAGCAAATGATGTGCTTTGGTCGTGCTTTGCGCAGAATTAGAGCCATGTACTTCTATTTGCTCTACTTTTATGAACCAACCAACAAAGGTCAGCTGAAAATAATAGCCATGAGTATACACATATATGTTCAATTATCACTATAAAAAGTGTATTAACCTATTTCTAGATTAATGCACTACTAGGTCAGGTCGCTGGGACTTGACCAAAGGGGATGTTGTAGGTCGGGGTGGCTGCACCTCGTTGAGATCGAGATTGCCTACGTACTCTAACTCGAGGGGATTGAACTTAGAGATCAAGCCATCGTAGTTCTGTTCTTATAGAAGGTAGAAGGGCGTGGATCGTGGATCTTGCAGATTCTCCGTCATCATAATGAGGATTAAATGTGTAACGCGCGAGGATCATCCCTGTGAATTAATTATGTAACTGATGAGAATATTCTGTGCATTGAATGAGAGCACGTGTGTATAAGCAGGTCGCTGCTCGTTGCGTGGTCGGGTCGCTTCGGTCGAGCTGCTAGCAGGTAGAGACCGTGGCGACCTGATGGATGGATGACTGTGCCACGTGGCTGCTTTTGATTGGTCGGAGTATGTAGTACCCCTACATAAGCCCCCTCTTTTTAGGTCGGCTGTAGTAGTTGGGCTGAAAAGAAGTAATCGAACCGATCTAGCCCCCAAGATGAATGAAATATGGGGTTCTTTAACGAAGTCGATCCGCCCCAAATTTTGATGAGCTTGATCATTGAGATTTGCAGGACGCGATGAAGGTCCCTTGTGGTAATGGCAACTCGATCATGACTTTGTGTATAGCGAGCTAGTTAGTTCCAGGGAGACCTGGTAGCTCGTTCAGAAGGCATGTAGACGAGATGGGCAGCTGCAAGCAGGTCGTACTGAAGTGGGTCTTCTTGCATACATGGGTGGTTGTCTTTTTGTGGTCGAGTTGCATAGACCTGATACTTGTTGATAATGTTAGCATGTGAAATATTATAAAATTTAGTAAGAGACTTACACTGAACTGTATGTCTTCCTTATGAGTTTTGTATGTGCTATCTTTGTCGCCTTGTGATTGGACATTCCGATAGATATGGCACTTTGGAGTGCACATGTAGCTCGTTTGAGAAAGAGCCTTGGTTGACCAAATGTTTTGAGAGTTACTTGGAACCTTTTGGTGCCCGATCTAGTGAATGGTCGCAGCGTGGAGACCTGTTTGACAATTCTCGGGCATGTGGCCTTTGTGGGTCTGCATTGCGTTGAGAGTGAATGCGTTCGACCAGGCGTGTGGCTAGAGAATTGTGTTTGAGGTCGTCCCGCATACGAGTGACTCACTAGTCAATGAGGGTGGCCGTATTGTATATCAAGCATTTCACTTGTAAAGAGTTTAGTGAAAGCAATGTGGCACATTTGTGCAAAAATAGCTCATGGGGAGTGAGGTCGTGTTCATGTGACTTGCACATAGAGAGAGCTACAAAAAATATCATTAATAGCTAATTGTGCTAATAATAAGTTAATTTCATTAGATAAAGTGAGAATAGCCCCCTGTATGGCATAAATATTCTTGAGGTCGTTGAAAGACCTGTAATTTGAGGAGGCCGTTGATAGACCTGGTGAGGTCGCGATGAAGGACCTGGCATGAAGGTGAGGTCGCGACGAGAACTGAGAGGTCGTTGGCTTGGAGACCTGGATATGAGGTGAGGTCGCGACGAGACCTGAGCTTGCTAGTTTAGAGACCTGAATGTATGAGGAGTTTTCTGCAAGACCTAAGAACTCCATTAGTGGGCTTGATGAGAACTGAGCCATAGTCAACATCATTAAAGTGGTTTAATGTTGAAAATATATAACAAAATTGATTGTGGGTTACTGGTGGCCACAAAAAATGTAACTGATGTGAGAATGTAACTCTTATATATGTCAGCATAAAGCATGTGATTGATTATGCATGTGATAGTAATCAATTGATGTGGCTCATGAATGAGAGGAGATAATCATGGATGAGTTATGAGAATAAATTGCTACATAAATGCACATGTAATGGAAAAATGTTGAATGACCAGTAATAGAATGGAGGTCGATTTTGCCTTTCAGTAGCTCGCTGGTTCATCTCAATGACCAGTAACAATAAACAGAGACAAATGAGGTCGCTCTTTGGTAGCCCGTTGCCTCATCTCAATGACCAAAAAATATTAAAGTGATACTTATCTTTGCTTCTGCCGAGCCCAGTAATTGTGTAGACAATTTGCTCCAAGCCCCCAACTATGAGTTGCAATTCTTTCATTTCAAATTCGATGAATTTCTTGAAGTCACCACTTATGAAACAATGGTGTAATGGTGGGGTTGGTGGGTGGAATTCGCTTGAGAAAATCCCAAGTCCCTGTAGTCGACGCCAAATGTATTAACCTATTTCTAGATTAATGCACTACTAGGTCAGGTCGCTGGGAGACTTGACCAAAGGGGATGTTGTAGGTCAGGGTGGCTGCACCTCGTTGAGATCGAGATTGCCTACGTACTCTAACTCGAGGGGATTGAACTTAGAGATCAAGCCATCGTAGTTCTGTTCTTATAGAAGGTAGAAGGGCGTGGATCGTGGATCTTGCAGATTCTCCGTCATCATAATGAGGATTAAATGTGTAACGCGCGAGGATCATCCCTGTGAATTAATTATGTAACTGATGAGAATATTCTGTGCATTGAATGAGAGCACGTGTGTATAAGCAGGTCGCTGCTCGTTGCGTGGTCGGGTCGCTTCGGTCGAGCTGCTAGCAGGTAGAGACCGTGGCGACCTGATGGATGGATGACTGTGCCACGTGGCTGCTTTTGATTGGTCGGAGTATGTAGTACCCCTACAAAAAGTAGGATAAAATATGCCGATGTTAGAAACAAAAGGCAATATCTCTGCAGTACGGATTTGGACAAACAAACACTACTCCACCACTTTAATAAGATACACCACTAAAACCTGTATTGCCCCAAAGTCAAAAAAAAAAAAAAAAACAGTCCCTCTAGATTCATTGAAGAGTAAGAGCTTGGCTAACCAACGAAGGGTGAATAATTTGACTAGGATAATAATTTGTATGTCGTGGACGATTTGTAAAGTCTGATTAGGACATAATTTATATAAGTTTGGAATGTTGGAATATTAATGATCATTATGAAACTGTTCCTATAAATGCTTAGAAATCATCCCTTAGAACTGCTCCTATAAGCCTGCTCAGGTATTTTACTGTTAAAATATTTTCATAGATTTATAAGTTTTTATTTTCCACGTAAATTCTATTCCAATTTTTTGCTTAGATTTGATTTATTTCTTGCCCTTATTTAGATTCATATTTCGTCTTGCAAGATTAATAATCTCTCATTTTAATTTTATATACGATTCTTCTGTTATTTTGGCTTCTCCTTTCAAATAGCCCAACCATACAAATTATGTTTGTTTGCTCTCAATTTTTAAACATGGGGTTTATTTGACATTGGGCAAGGTATGAGGTTTCTTTGTTGAGTTCAATTTAATTTCTTTCTTTAGTGTTTCCACACCAATTTACACTTAAAACTTCAACAAATTGGTCAAACTAAATAGCTTTCAGATTATATTGCAAGATTGGAATCTCAAAATTTAATATTAACTTGATATGCTATGTTTTCCATTTTTGAGTTTGGGGTTTTTCTGTTGAAATTGCCCGACAATAATGTGATTCCGAACTCATCCCATGGGAACAACTTCCATTTATTCAATTTATTTTAAATTATCTCATAAAAAACAAAAATCCCTCCAAAAGTCTGAAACAATATAATCTCTCAACAAAAGGCTAATTTTGATGCTAGATATTGTCTTACAGGTTGGAAGGATTACAATCTCCCAACTTTGATTATTTGTATCAGTCTTCTATTATTTTTAGGTTTCTCACCTTATTAATTTGTTGTTGTTTTTTCTCTCTATTAAAGAGTATCTCTTCAATTTTCGTTACGTTCAATAATCTTTCTTATGTTGTGTCTACTTTAATAATCCATTCTACAATCTTTCTCTTCTTTTATGTAATTGAATCTTAGACTGTTGTGTCTACTTACTTCTTCATTTTTATTTTTTTTATGAAAAAAAATATAATGTCTACTTAATTCTTTCTATACACAATAATCCATTCTACAATCTTCTTCTTTCTTTTATATAATTGCTAATCTCAGAATGTTGTGTTTTGTTTATTTTTGTAGTTATCCACTGCTATAAGGAATCAGTGGGAACATCATTGGGAACCCTGAAGTGAGGTACTTCTTTCTATTAAATTCTCTTTTATTCCACGTATAACTCTCCACCCTTCAGTAACTTAAACGCATTTTCCAATGCCGCGCAGACAATTCCCAGTTCACTTGGATTTCGCAATAACTATCAACACAAGGCCAATCCGTTAAATTTGTTAGAATAGACTTGAGAAACCATGTTTTCAGCCATGGTCAACTTTATGTTGCATAGTCGAGGTGTACTTCTTCAAAAGAATACAATAACCAATGTTGTTTACCCTGAAGTTTTACTGTAGCAATATCAACACAGTAAGGTAAGTTCTTATCCTATGACTGTTCTTTGTTCTGTGCATATAATTTCAATATCCTATATACTTATGAAGGAATCTTACATAGATTTTACAATTTTAGAGTTTTGGTGCAATCTTCTACTAATAATTAATTTGTTCTGCACAAATGTTTGCACAGAAATCACACATCTGTTTTCAGTTGACGAATTAGCTATTTTGGTCCCCTAACTTTGCTCAAATTTTCAGTTGAGTCCTCAAAGTTTAAACTGCTCAATTTGGTCCCAAATCTTTCAAAACGTTTGCAAAATGGTCTCATCGTTACCAAGCATTTAACAAAGTTGTCTAGTGGTAGTTTACTATCACACGTGGTCTGTTAAATTCAAATTTTAATATTTTTTTTTGCCAGGTCAGCAGAGCACATGAGTGGCATGCGCAACATCATATTGTTTAAAAATAGAACACAAACCCAAACTGTGTAAGAATAGAACCTATTTTGTAACAAAAAGAATTGTTAAATGCTTGGTAACGGTGAGACCATTTTGCAAACGTTTCGAAAGATTTGGGACCAAATTGACCAATTTAAACTTTGAGGACTCAACTGAAAATTTGGACAAAGTTAGGGGACCAAAATAGCTAATTTATCGTTTTCAGTTGGATTCTCATTGTATCATCATGATTGTCCACTCTGGTATGATTAATTGTTGTGACACTCTATTGGACTCCCAGACAAATATTGAATTTTAAATTCAAAAACTATACTTTGGAGGTGCCCCAACATTAAACAATCTGTAACGTGTTATGTGCTTGGGTTTGAATTTTATTTAGCACATACCCAAACCTCAGTTTAAACTCCTTCAATTATGTTGTTGACTGAATTATTTGCATTTTGCCTTTTATTTTTTTTCAGGTTGCAAATTATTCTAACTTTCCAGATTGTGGCAAAGATCATCAAACAGTAGACTACAGAAGAGACTCAACATCAAGAATGATTTCAGTCCAGAGCAAGAAAAGGTTAGGAAGGACAACCGGTGGGCCTTTGAATGAAGGACCGAGATAGAGTGTAATTTGAGTGGACGGGATCATCATTTTATTTCCATTGAAAATAGTTACTTTTGTCTAGAGTTTTGGGCTATTTGATAGATACTGGTTAGGGAAGAACTTTTAATACTCTGCCATTTGGTAAATATCTAATACTAATTTTATTTAGTTTATATTAATTGATATTGATGTGATATGATTCTGATATCAACTCTCTAATGATAACTGCCCCTATTTTGTTCATACTTTTGTAATGTCTGTTGGTGTTAGTGCAGTTAATAACTCCACAAGGGATGTTTATTATATGTTTGTTTCATATGTCCCTGAGGAAGTATTTGTTTTGGTTTTGAATATATATGTTTAGTTTTAGTCATTCCGAATTTGGATGTTGGTCTTCAGTTTTGTTCTCTGGCTTCGTTCTGGGATGCATATTGTATTCATCAATCAACCTCTTATTATAGAACCTGTTACTATATGATCATTGAGATGTAATTTCAAAAACCTGAAAATATACAAATGATGTTTTTTTTTTAATCAAAAACAAATTTTATTGATAAAAATTTGACAAATTATACAAAGTTAGAGGACAAACGAGCTACAAACTACGTTGTAAGCCTCTATTATTATTATTATTATTATTATTATTATTATTAGTAAACGAGGTTAACTTAACGGGGGCCCTCCCCCTAAATTGTTGGAAATACTAATTATGGCTGCTCAAAAGCTACAGAGACGACCTTCAATGCTTAGAGCAAATCAAAAAACCTACATACGACAAAAATACAATGTTATGTAAACTGTCAATACAAACTACAAACACGTTGCTCCGAGTTTGCGACTTGATATAGAATATTAAGTATAATGATATATCCAAGATTTAATTAATTTTTAATGCTTTCTTTCTTATTCTTCTAAAACATCCTTGACAGTAGTAGAATTCCCAGTACAATTATTACCAAGAGTGCAGACTACGGGATTGCAACTTCAAGTTCAACCAACTCTAAATCATATATCAACTAATAAAAAAAAAATAAAAATATGATCGTCAAATTTTAATCGAACAAACAAAATATTTTGATCTAAATTAAAATTTACTATGTAGTATAAAATTAATTGACAATCGTGGCAGCGCCACGGGTTTTACTAGTAATAATAATAATTAGAGGCCACGTTTAGTAATCAGAAAGTGGGCCTGGGAGTTGGGCTTTGATAAAAAAAAAATCTACTTGGGTCGAATGGAGCAGAGGCCCTCAAGGCTGCTAGGTGGCCCTAGACGTCCGCCTAGGCCCAAATACGGGCCTGCATGCACGCAAGGAGATTAGGCTATTAATATGGGGGATCACTTTTGATAATATTGACAAGATCATTAAAATTTACAAAGAGCTGAAGAGGATGAACTAGGGTTCAGCCATCATCAGTACAAAGTCGAGTTGAATAGATTACATAGAGTGATGGCTAAGGGCATAATAGATGCCCCAAAGGGAAAGACTAAAGTACCCTTACATAACATTAACATCCCTCCTCAAACTCACGATGTCGTAGACCAAACATTGAGATTTGAGAGTTTGTCAAGCAAAAAACGGAAGCGCAATACCGTGTGAGACATTTTGTCCCTCTAGAAGATGCCTATTTAGCAAGTGGTATAGATTTTTTTGTTTATTAGCAAATAGTCCTATTTCCGTTACTTGACTGGTAGTCAACGGTCAAACCATCCATTGTTTTTTAATACCTAAACTGCCTTTGCATGTGCTAATCACGTGCTAACACTTAAGGTAAAAAAAATTAATAACTGAAATTTTACATTATTTTCATGTGACAGTTATTAAGCGGAGGCATAAGAATTCCATCAATCGTTTAGTTACTGATACAAATGATGAACTTTTATCTAGAATGGAAATTGGGAACCATTTACAAGATTATTTCAAGGGTTTATTAACTTCCGAAGACCATGAACTAGATGAAGAGTTCCTTGATCCCGTTGCGGCGGTTGTCACCGAGCAAGATAATCAGATTCTTACTAGAAATGTTACAGCCGATGAAGTTTGGACAACTTTAAAAGGATTGGGTTCATATAAATCCCCAGGGCCTGACGGTTTTCAGGCATTGTTCTTTAAGCAATTCTGGACTAGAGTTGGCCCGATGATAGTTCATTTGATCCAATCTCTCTTCTCAACTGGTATATTCACTAAAGAACTGAACTATACATATCTTGTTCTTATCCCCAAATGTGCTAATGCCTGTCATGCAGATCAATTTAGACCAATTGCTTTATCTAATGTGATTTATAAATTGATCTCTAAGATCATGGTTATGCGGCTCCGACCGATCATGAAAAAAATCATTAGCCCGAACCAAAGTGTTATCTTGCCAGATAGAATTATTCATGATAACATCTTGTTAGCGCATGAGGCATTTCACCATATCAGAGCTCAGACTAATAGGAGACACAAGTTTTATGCTCTAAAGTTGGATATGAAAAAAGCATACGACCGTTTAGAGTAGACTTTATTGAAAAGATGTTGCTGAAGTATGGTTTTGCACGTTCATGGGTAAATAAGATCATGTTTTGTATTAGAACGCCTTCATTTTCAATGTTGTTGAATGGGTCATCACATGGTTATTTTACACCATCTAGAGGCATCCGTCAAGGTGATCCCTGTCACCATACATTTTTATTCTTTGCTCTGGGTTGCTTTCCTTGCATCTTCACAAGCTTCATTCTCAAGGAGTTATTCAGGGAATCAAATTTAATAGAAATGGTGATGCATTGACTCATTTACTCTATGCGGATGATTTGCTTATCTTCACCAAAGCCTTAGACGAAGGACATGCCATTAATGATCTTCTTGAGAAATATTGCAGAGTGTCTGGTCAAGCAATCAATAGAAGTAAATCTCAACTTATTCACAACAGGCATCTACACCGAAGGCATTTTTTTTCTTCTCCGAAGCATTCATAAGGTTCCATGCACATCATAGTTTCTTTTCTACCTTGGAGTACCTTCATTACTGGGCCGAGCACCTGCTGATTGTTTTCAGCCACTTATCAAGCGGATTAAGAACAGATTAGCTGGGTGGAAGTCCAACCTTTGTCTGGGAGGTAAATTGACTCTAATAAATTCAGTTATTTCTGTTTTGCCTACTTAGAGCATTCCCAATAGTAAAAGGGTTTTAAGGGTGCCACATAGGAGAGAGAGAGAAGGTTTTAGCATAAAATTTATGTTAAAAGTGATTAGCACTTTTAGAGTTACCAATGGTTGGTTTTAAAACAAGGGTTAAAATTTAAGGTTTCACTTTTCCCAAAAAATATAGTATACATTGTGATGAAATTTAATTTTTAATTAATAAAATGGTCCTATGTGGCACTTTTAACTCCTTGGCAAATTTGCCAAGGAGATAAAAGTGTTTTGCTTGAAAAGTGTGTTAAAACCCACTATTGGCAAGAGTTTTTTACTAAAAGTTGCTAAAAGTGATTTAAAACCTACCATTGGGAATGCTCTTACACTATGTCATGTCTGAAAATTCCTGCTAGGGTTATTGCTGAATTGGATAATATTAGAAGATCTTTTCTTTGGGGACATGATACTAATCAAGAAAACTAGGGCTACAATTTGAGCCGAGCGGCTCGGGCTCGGCTCGGCTCGGCTCGCTCGTTTACCTAAATGAGCCGAGTTCGAGCTGGTTTTTGAGCTCGTCACGAGCCCGAGCTCTAAACGAGCCGAGCCGAGCCACTCGTTAAATTATTACTATATGTACTGTTTTTATTTTATTTTATTTTTATGAAAAATAAATGTGTAAATTGATCTACATTTTAGAATTTTTTAATCAATATCATTTGTTGTAACATACATTTTACATCAGTGTTAGATCTGATCTATGACTTTGTGGAGTCAGCCTATTCGAAACGAGCCGAAACAAGCCGAAACGAGCCGAGCTTGAGTTTTAAAGTTGGCTTGCGAGCCGAGCTCGAGCTCATAATTCAGCTCGATTTTCATTTTGAGCTCGGCTCGTTGAGTTCGAGCCTACCCTAGCTCGGCTCGTTTGGCTCAAATTGCACCCCTAAAGAAAACTTCATTATTTTTCTTGGGAGTTGGCTTGCAAACCAATTGTTGCAGGTGGTTTAGGAATTCAAAATCTGAATTGTCACAATCAAGTCCTTCAAGCAAAACAAGCATGGGCTCTTATTAAGCAGACTTCTCTATGGGCTAGAATGATTAAATCCAAGTACTTTCCTTCATCTTCTTATTTGGATTCTAAATGTTCTGGTTCAACCATAGGTGAAAAAATCGCAAAAATTCGTAAATATTCGATGAATATATCCTTTTTTCTAGAAATCGGATATTAAAATATTTCGTGAATATTCGACAAATTATAACATATAGTTAGTTTTCTAGTGTCGAAATTTTGGATATATCCGTTTTTTCAAAAATCGGATATCCACGTAAAATCGTATACCTGCAACTTGCAGGTGGCTTTAGACTTTTCTCCTCTTTCATAGTTAAGATAATCATCAAAATACAAGTAAATTGAAAACCTCTCAAACGTTTTTTTACATACAAATGGGCTGTACTATATCTTAATGGGCTTTTAAGCCCAAATATTGGGATTTTTTTCTACCTGAATTTTGAATTAATCACCGCACCAATCACCGCACCGCACAGCGTAGAAAAGATATTACAAAGAAAAATGGCTTTGGTTGTACGCAAACACAAGTACACAACCGACCGACCGACTCCTCTCCTCTCTATCTCCTATTCTCCTCTCTCTTTCTCAGCAAGAAAAGTAAAGAAAAGAATTTCTCTCTCTCTCTCTCTTTCTTTGATCGATTGATTCTCTCTCTCAAACAGATCGAAATTAAGTTTAATTTGAGAAGTTCTCTCTCTTCATTTCGATTTCAAACTCGCCAAAGCTTGTAAGTAAACGAATCTCTCTCTATTTATTTTGATTTCGATGAGGTTTTTTTTTTAAATTTATTCTGAGTAATTATTTTGAATTTTGTTGTTTATTAATTATTTTAGGGTTTTGTTTGATTAGATCAGAAACATTTTTATGATTTGTTTGTTAAAATCAAACAAAACATTTGTTGTAATTAGTCATTAGGGTTTGATTTAATTGGAGAAGAAATCTCTCTCTTCATTTCGATTTCAAACTCGCCAAAGCTTGTAAGCAAACAAATCTGTCTATTCATTTCGATTTCGATTTCTTACAGTTTTTTTCTTAATTAATTTTTCTTAATTATTTTGATAGTAATTAAAAATAGATGCAATTCTCCTCTTCTTTCAATTGCTGATTCAACAAATACCTGATCTGAACCCTCTTCAAACCTCACTGCTTCTAATTGAGTTATTCTACTGTTCAGAAATTGATCATGTTCGGTTCTTTTAAAGTCTAAGTAGAGGTGAAAAGAAAAAGTCATTTATTTAATTTAATTTTAGTTTGTTTATGATTGCTTTCTTTTTCATTTTAGTAATTTAGTTTGTATTTTTGGTGTGATTTGTTTCTCGAAGTAATTATACATTTTTCAATTCGATGAGAATCAATAGATTATTGATCAATATTCTTAATTTTCCAAACTTTTGGTCTCTCAATTCCACGTGGAAATGCCACTGGTAATCTATGCTGTCAGGGGCGCCTGATACGGTTAGAGTAGTGTAAAGTGTAAACTGTGGGGTCTGATCGGAGCGCCGCCTGAGCGGTGGAGGTGGTTCCCAGAAATCTGAGCGCCTGGCGCTCCGCTCCGCCCTTGACAGTATAGCTGGTAATAAGTGATCCGTATGTGAGAGAATCTCTTAGAATCACCCTATTAGGACTGACGTTTGCACATTTTCCTGGTCCCATCCTAGATTTCAGTGTTTTAGATCTTCTCATGCTTTCTGTCAAACACAATGCAGGTCACCCAGTTTCACCCTTAGCCATATAAAGTAGTACTTAAACAACAAGCTAGATAACTAAGTTGAAAATACTAGTTCTACACTTACAAGGTTACTAATATAGAAGAAAGGCAACGAATTGTTCATTGGCCAGATAAGAGTTGAGAGTTGCACACCCACAGATGGAAAGATTTTCCTCACGGCTAGGTTTCATTATGGGTACATTTGGTTCACTGGAATTTAAAAGAAAATCGCTAGATTTTAGGGACGAAATCATTAGATACAATTAGGAATGAGATCGGAAAATGGATTCCAGGCATGTGTAGAATTAAGGAATATGGTTTCCTTGATTCAAAAAATGGAAACCAGTTTCCATTACTGGTGTTACAAATCCGTCAAGTGATTTATTTTCATCAGAATTCAATCTTTCTCCGTCTGGGTATCTCCCTCATTTGTGCGTAAAAATTCTTCTTTAAACATTTGTGATTGTGGTTACTAAAGCTCTTCAAGTCTTCAGGCAGTTTGGTTCAAATTGCTTGATTGCTTATGGATTAACCATTTCAAAAGTTTCAAACCATCCCCAAGACGTCTATACTGTTGCAAAGAAGTTCACCATCAATTTCACATTCTCTAGGAAGCCAAAAGTGCTTGAAAACCAATATTCATTCTATAAGATTATTAATTTTCACTTAGATCATCCTATAACAAAAATTAGAAACCTGAAACCTGTGGGTTGGATTAATTTCAACATTAACATACTCTGAGTGCATTTTAATTTGTTAATTACATTTCTTAATGATCACTAGCTTTATCACCATGTGTACTGCAATATGCTTTCAGCAAGTGTAAATGTTACACATGTCCTTATAGAGTTATAGATTAAGACTTCACTATGGAAACCAATAATTTGTTACTTCCCCACTGTACCTAGTGTCTACCTTAAAGCAAAGCAAAAACGAACATGATGGTTATATCCGAACAAACTTCATTTACACTCCTTAATATTGCACAGATGTTAGGTTCTTAATGGTATCATATCATACATGGAAGTGGTAGACATAGTGTAGACAAAGATCCGTAAAATTATTTAATTATTTCTTTTTTGTTTGTTTAATCTGTCCTTAAAAAATCTTTATGAGTAGCATATATGCCTTATATGCATTGAAGGGTTAAACTAAAGCTAATTGAATCCCTAATCTGATATGATTCTAGAAAACTATATATTATTGATTATCAATATCATGCATTTCTTAGCTAGACCTTCCTACACAAAGCTTGTCACTGTACAGTTACACACTTGTTTGCCTAGCCACCAATTTAAGCCTTATCTCAGCAACAGATCTAAGATAGAGTTCCACCTGCAGTAGCAACACCATAATCTCCATAAAAGGAAAAAGAAGGGACCGTGAACTTTTACGTGCATAATCTAAAGTACACTGCACACTTGATGATATTGTCAATGTGAATGTCATTTCTGTTTCATGTCTAGCTCTTAGCTAGTGTACCCTTAAGTCAACTTAAAACTTTGTGTGAGACTTATTGTTATTCAAATGCAGCCCAGAAAAAATTGTTACTTTGGGCTGCCTCGGAGCTACCTACTTGCGCTGCCTGAATGGGAGAAGCACTACGACCTATCAATAAGCGACTCCAGTAGGCTATATTAGTAGCCAACCGGCCGAGGGGCTAGTAACGCTTGTAGGTTATAGCCAGTAGGGACCACAGGTTAACGCTTGTGGGTCTATATTTCGTCAATCAAAGAAGAGAGAGAGAGAGAGAGGGGCAATTACTTTGATTTTTTCAGTCATGTGTTTTAAGCATTTGCAATTAGCAATGGTTTTCGGGTAGTCACATTTTGTATTATCAATGTGTTATCTTTTGTTTTGCTGTTTCATTGTGATACATGCTCTTATTAGTTTACCGGTCTTCTTGCTAGGACCCCATTGACATAGAGAATAAGAATATGTTCAAATATTTAGTCCTTGTGTTTTGCTTTGATTTGAAAGATCTTACTCCGATACGTTACATCTAGACAAAGGATATTGTTGTGCTTGAATTTTTTGCTGTATATATCCCCTCAGTAATACCATAGTAACTGTTTACAACTTTACATCTTTTTTTGGCAGCTAGAAAGCAAACATGATGCTGCTTCAGCTTATGTTGATGCTGCAAACTCCTACAAAAAGATGTCTACTAAAGGTTACTGTCTATCCCCTTAGCTTATAGTCTCATACACTCTATTCAGACAGTGTTTTCTCCTTGTATCACAAGATAGATGTAATCTATTTTGTTCATGCTCATCGCTCCTTTGATTTTGCCTATATGGATAAGCTATCAAGATATCACTGCTTTGTACCACCTTAGACACTTTTCATTCTTCTGTAGCCTTGTTTTGTCACTCACGTAATGTATAGATAGGGGGCACTAATTGTGGTTATGCAATGTTGAGCTGTTATTGGACAAAATATTTTTTTCTTTTGGAAGAAGGCAAATAAAGTCTGAATTTATCAGAAAGGACATTTGTTATTAAATGCTGAATTCGTTAGAAAAAACATTTATTATTCAAACGAAGTGTTGTTTATGCACATTTTTTTTAATTTTTTGATTGGCAATCGGGGTTGAGGGGACCCCTACTCCTTTTAAATTACGTGGGGAAACTTATATCAACAATCATCTGTTGACGTGGTTCGAACCCACAACCTCTCCACTTTGTGAGAGGGGTGCTACCATTGAGCCACAGGCTCATTCGCAAAAAAATGTTGTAGTAAGCCTGTTTTCAATGAGATCAGTAACTCGGTAATGCTGGCGGGATTCGCTGGGACTATAAAGGTTTTTTTTTCACATTGACGTTTGAAAAGAATAAGTATATGTGTTTGAATATTTAGTCCTTGTGTTTTCAACTTTTCATTTTGCTTTGATTTGAAAGATCATACTCAGATACGTTACATCTGGACAAAGGATGAATGGCTGTCCTTGATTTTTCTCATCATGCCAGCTGAACTTTAATTCTTCTTGTACATCTTATATTACATTGGATTATTGAACATATGGTTCATGTTATTCTTGGTATTGCATATTGAACCATTAAACTCATTGTTCACGTGGTCCTGCTTCCTTAAATAATTTTCTTTGATAAGTGTATATTTTCTTTTCTCTTTTCACTAATTTCTCTATTTTGCATTGTATTTCCTGTACTTGACTCGACTCATTTATTTTTCTTTTTTTGATATCGTGTTGTTTGCAGAGGCCATATCATGCTTTGAGCATGCAGTAAATCTTTTCTTAGAAATTGGCAGACTGAATATGGCCGCGAGGTACTCCAAGGCGATAATCTATGTTTTATTGTCGAACCAATTCATTTTATTTTTAAATTGGGTCATTTAACTATTAAAGTTGTATATTCTTTGTTGTTTGCTGTCAGTATTGAACTCATTTTTCACATGGTCCTGCTTTCATAAATAATTTTTGTTCACGTGGTCCTGCTTCCTTAAATAATTTTTTTTGGATAAGTGTATATTTTCTTTTCTCTATTTACTAATTTCTCTATTTTGCATTGTATTTCCTGTACTTGACTCGGCTCATTTATTTTGCTGTTTTTGACATCGTGTTGTTTGCAGAGGCCATATAATGCTTTGAGCAGGCAGTAAATATTTTCTCAGATTTTGGCAGACTGAATATGGCTGCTAGATACTCCAAGGTGATTATCTATGTTTTATTGTCCGACTGATTCATTTTGTTTTTAAATTGGGTCATTTAACTATTAAAGTTGTATATTCTCTGTTGTTTGCTGGCAGTATTATGCAGAAAAAAAGGTTCTTGCCAAGACATGTTTAGAACAATCCTATTTCCTCTTGCATGCATCATCATCTTCTTGGGCATATTTCTAACCATGAACACCTAAAGATAGTTACAAGATTTATATTAAATAAGATGCTTTAAACTGAACATTTAGAGTGTATAAACTATAAAATGGATAGGAATTGAAATCAGTCTTTCAGGCTTTCCGTACAACTATGAATCATGATGTTTTTTTTTTATTAGAGAAAGATAGATGAAAATATGTTGAATTGAAAACGTTGATGAATCATGAGATATTTGGTCTTGTTATCATCTTATCTGCTTACATCAAAGTCCAAGTTCTATGAATCGTGCCGTGTGTACAGAATTTTGGGTTTGTAGTTTACAAAGTTTCAAGTGTTATGCGAGTTCCAGGTTGTGGGAGTTGTTACTTGTTAGTTGTTACCACAGACCTGGGTTTATGGGATGCCTACATCATGATGGCTCTTTTCTTTGAAAAACAATAGGAGATATCCCAAGATACACAAGTAGCACAACATGCAATAGTTCATAGTTAATAAAGGTGTCTCCTTACATGTAGTTAGCTTCCACTGCAATAGTGGGATTTGTTTGATTCACAAACTACATATTTATCACTTCATCAGAGCTGTATCATGGGACTATCTCTCCCCTAATAGTCCCGAATGATGGAAGTGTGGTGTCAGGCAAGGGAACACTGCAGCTTTTTGGAGATTATTTCCTTATAAGTTAGTGGACTAGTGAAGATATATAAGAACTAATCAGAGTAAAGTGTCAAGCTGTCACATAGCCCGCATACATGTGACTTATAAGGTCTTGCAGGCTAGGATATGCATGTGGTTCAAGTGATTTTCTTGGGATGACTTTAATCTTGCCTTGTCTTTGGTTCCAGGCATCGTATTTCCAGCTGTAATCAGGCCTATGTTGGACTCGTTTGAATCATCCAAGCAAGTATCGCTGCCTGCTTTAAATGATGTATGTTTCGAAGCTTTTATTTGTGTTGTCCCTACAAGCTTTGCCATTTTTATCTTCCTCTTTTCTACATGTCATTTCAGATTTAATACCATGAAGGTGCTTAGGAAGTTTGTTTGGTGACCCTGTTATTGGAATGCCATTATGTTTGGTTAGTGTTCTATAGCTGAATATCATGTGGAGATTTAGTGGTATAAACTGAATATATTGGGTGGTGGTTTGAAAACTCATTTAATTTGGCTTGCTTGTTATAGGGACATGGAAAACATATCATAATGTGATATTGTTTGTTCTCTTAAGTTCATAATGTATGCTACGATTTTACAAGCTGGATTTGGAATTCCATGTTCACGAGGGTTGTGGTTTGAATCCATTTTCTGAGGATTGATAAAAAAACTAGGGATTGGGAGTTGGATTTTGTTTAAGTGGAATGTAAAACGTAAGACCTATGTTTTGCATCATGACATATGTTCGAGATTATAATAAACAACCAAAGTCCCTCAGTCCCTTGGACTATAAACAAGAAAAGTCCCTTGAAATCGACGAAAAAGTCCCTTGGACTATAAGCTAGAAAAGTTCCATAAGATCGACGAAAAAGTCCTTTGGACTATAAACAAGAAAAGTCCCTTGTACTATAAACAAAAAAAGTCCCTTACAATCAACGAAAGTCCCTCAGTCCCTTGGACTATAAACAAGATTGGTATGTTGGAAGAAAAGAGTCCCCTGGACTATAAATAAGAAAAGTCTCTTAAAATTGACGAAAAGGTCCCTTGGACTGTAAGTTACAAAAGTCCCATAAGATTCATGAAAAAGTCCTTTGGACTATAAACAAGAAAAGTTCGATAAGATCGACGAAAAAGTCCTTTGGAATATAAACAAGAAAAGTCCCTTGGACTATAAACAAGATGAGAATGTTGGAAGAAAAAAGTCCCCTAGACTATAAACAAAAATGTCCCTTGAGATCAACGAAAGGCCCTCAGTCCCTTGGACTATAAACAAGATAGGAATGTTGGAAAAAAAAAGTCCCCTGGACTATAAACAAGAAAAGTCCCTTAAGATCGACAAAAAAGTCACTTGGACTATATAAACAAAAGAAGTCCCATACGATCAATGAAAGTCAAGGGACTAAATATATTAGGTGGTGGTTCGGAACCCATGTAATTTGGCTTCCATGTTATGAGGACTTGGAAAACATATCATAATGTGATATTGTTTGTTCTCTTAAGTTCATAATGTATGTTACGATTCTTCAAGTTGGATTTGGAATTTCCTGTTCATGAGGGTTTTGGTTTGAATCCATTTCCTGAGGATCGAAAAAAATAAAATAAACTGAGGATTGGGAGTTAGATTTTGTTTAAGTGGAATGTAAAACCTAAGACCTATGTTCTGCATCTTAACATATGTTCGAGATTATAATAATCAACCAAAGTCCTTCAGTCCCTTGGACCATAAACAAGAAAAGTCCCTTAAACCCAACAACGGCTCTTTGAACACCGCTTACTGTACCAGCGGTTGCTGACGAAAAAGTCCCTTGGACTATAAGCTAGAAGAGTCCCACAAGATCGACAAAAAATTAAAGTCCTTTGGACTATAAACAAGAAAAGTCCCATAAGATCGACGAAAACGTCCTTTGGACTATAAACAAAAAAAGTCCCTTAAGATCAACGAAAGTCCCGCAGTCCCTTGGACTATAAACAAGATAGGAATGTTGGAAGAAAAAAGTGGACTATAAACAAGAAAAGTCCCTTAAGATCGACGAAAAAGTCCTTTTGACTATAAACAAGAAAAGTCCCATAAGATCGACGAAAAAGTCCTTTGGACTATAAACAAAAAAAGTCCCTTAAAATCAACGAAAGTCCCTCAGTCCCTTAGACTATAAACAAGATAGGAATGTTGGAAGAAAAAAATGGACTATAAACAAGAAAAGTCCCTTAAGATCGACGAAAAAGTCCCTTGGACTATAAACAAGAAAAGTCCATTGGACTATAAAACAAAATAAGTCCCATAAGATCAATAAAAGTCAAGGGACTATAAACAAGATGGGAATGTTGGAAGAAAAAAGTCTTATATACAAGAAAAGTCCATTAAGATCAACGAAAGTCCCTTGGCCACTATAAACAACGAAAGTCCCTCAGTCCCTTGGACTATAAACAAGATGGGAATGTTGGAAGAGAAAATTCCCCTGGATTATAAACAAGAAAAGTCTTTAAGTTCGACAAAAAAGTCCCTTTGACTATAAACAATAAAAGTCCTTAAAATCGACGCAAAATTCCATTGGACTATAAACAAGAAAAGTCTCTTGGATTATAAACAAAATAAGTCCCTTGAGATCAATGAAAGTCCCTCGGTCCCTTAGACTATAAACATGATGTGAATGTTGGAAGAAAAAACTCCCTTGAACTACAAACAAGAAAAATCCATTGAAATCAAAGAAAGTCCCTTAGTCGCTATAAACGACGAAAGTCCCTTAGTTACTATAAATGACGAAAGTCCCTTAGTCACTATAAACGACGAAAGTCCAACAATCACTTGGACTATAAATAGGATGAGAATGTTGGAAGAGAAAAATCCTTTGGGCTATAAACAAGAAAAGTCCCTTAAGATCAACAAAAGTGCCATAGTCACAATAATAAAAAAAGTTGGGAATGTAGGAAGAGAAATGTCTCTTAGATTCTAAACAAGTTGAGTGTGGTACCTTAATTATGAACTGATTATATACAATTAATGCTAATATTTTATTGGGCTTATTATTCTTTTATATTGTCTCGATTCTTGGCACAGTTAGTTTGTATGTTTGGTCTCTTCAGAATTGTTGAAATTAAATAATTTTTGACTATATGATATGTTGTTTCATGAAGGAGCTTAGGAAGGTCCTGTTCATGAGGGTTTTAGTTTGAATCCATTTCCTGAGGATCGAAAAAAATAATATAAACTGAGGATTGGAAGTTGGATTTTGTTTAAGTGGAATGTAAAACCTAAGACCTATGTTTTGCATCTTGACATATGTTTGAGATTATAATAAACAACGAAAGTCCCTCGTTCCCTTGGATTATATAAAAACGAAAATTTCATTGGGCTATAAAAAAAAAGTCCCTTAAGATCAATAAAATCCTTCAGTCCTTTAGACTATAAACAAGATGGGAATGTTGGAAGAGAAAATCCCCTGGACTATAAAAAAAAAAGTCCCTTGGACTATGAACAAGAAAAATCCATTAAGATCGACGAAAAAGTCCTTTGCACTATAAACATGAAAAGTCCTTTGGACTATAAACAAAAAAGTCCCTTAAGATCAACGAATGTCCCTAAAGATCAAGGAAAGTCCCTCAGTCCCTTGGACTATAAACAAGATGGGAATGTTGGAGGAGAGAAGTCTTTTGGACTATAAACAAGATAAGTCCCTTAAGATCGACGAAAAAGTCCCTCAGATTATAAACAAGGAAAGTCCCTTGGACTATAAACAAAAAAAAACTCCTTAAGATCAACGAAGGTCCCTCAATCCCTTGGATTATAAACAAGATGGCAATGTTGGAAGAAAAAGGTCCCTTGGACTATAAACAAGAAAAGTCCGTTAATATCAAGGAAATTGCCTTGCTCACAATAATAAAAAAGCTGGGAATGTAGGAAGAGAAATGTTCCTTGGACTATAAACAACTATGAACTGATTAAATACAATCAATCCTGATATTTTATTAGGCTCCTTACTCTTTTATATTGTCTCAATTCTTGGCACAATTAGTTTGTATGTTTGGTCTCTTCAGAATTGTTGAAATTAAACTGTATGATATGTTGTCCCATTAAGGTGCTTAGGAAGTTTGTTTGGTGACCCTGTTATTGGAATGCCCTTATGTTTGGTTAGTGTTCTATAGCTGAATACCATGTGGAGATTTAGTGGTAAAAACTTAATATATTGGGTGGTGGGGTTTGAAACTCATGTAATTTGGCTTGCATGTTATAGGGACTTGGAAAACATATCATAATGTGATATTGTCTGTTATCTTAAGTTCATAATGTATGTTACGATTCTTCAAGCTGGATTTGGAATTTCATGTTCACGAGGGTTGTGGTTTGATTCCATTTCCCAAGGATTGATAAAAAAAAAAAATGAGGATTGGGAGTTGGATTTTGTTTAAGTGGAATGTAAAACCTAAGACTTATGTTCTGCATCTTGACATATGTTTGAGACTACAATAAATATAACCAAAGTCTCTCAGTCCCTTGGACTATAAACAAAAAAAGTCCCTTAAGATCAACGAAAGTCCCTCAGTCCCTTGGACTATAAACAAGATGGGAATGTTGGAAGAAAAAAAGTCCCCTGGACTATAACCAAGAAAAGTCCCTTAAGATCGACGAAAAAGTCCCTTGGACTATAAACAAGAAAAGTCCCTTGGACTGTAAACAAAATAAGTCCCATAAGATCAACGAAAGTACCTCAGTCCCTTGGACTATAAACAAGATGAGAATCTTGGAAGAAAAAAGTCTTTTGGACTATATACAAGAAAAGTCCATTAAGAACAACGAAAGTCCCTTAGCCACCATAAACAACGAAAGTCCTTCAGTCCCTTGGACTATAAACAAGATGGGAATGTTGGAAGAGAAAAGTCCCCTGGACTATAAACAAGAAAAGTCCTTGAGATCGACGCAAAAGTCCCTTGGACTATAGACAAGTAGCACAACATGCAATAGTTCATAGGTAATAAAGGTGTGTGTCTTACATGTAGTTAGCTTCCACTGCAATAGTGGGATTTGTTTGATTTGCAAACTACATATTTACCACTTCATCAGTGCTGTATCATGGGACTCTCTCTCCCCTAATAGTCCCGAATGATGGAAGTGTGCTGTCAGGCAAGGGAACACTGGTTACACTGCAGCTTTTGGAGATTATTTCCTTATAAGGTGGTGGACTAGTGAAGATATATAAGAACCAATCAGAGTCAAGTGTCAAGCTGTCACATAGCCCGTGTACATGTGACATAAGGTTTTGCAGGCAAGGATATGCATGTGGTTCAAGTGATTTTCTTGGGATGACTTTAATCTTGCCTTCTCTTCTGTTTTAGGCCTCTTCTTTCCACAGCTGTAATCAGGCCTATGTTGGACTCGTTTGAATCATCCAAGCAAGTATCGCCGCCTGCATTAAATGATGTAAGTTTTGAAGCTTTTATTTCTGTGTTGTCCCTTACAAGCTTTGCCATTTTTATCTTCCTCTTTTCTACATGTCATTTCAGATTTAATAAGAGTGGTTAGGATCTTGGACTTCTCTAGTGTTATGAACCCTTTGGTATAATTTCTGACATTAAAACAAAAACAAAATTAGAAAAACCTTCATGGTGTAAAATGGAACTGAAATCCATCAGATCTAGCAGCTTAAAAGTATAATCAACTGCATCTGTGCACTGATGCATATTATTTTGCTGGGGTTTTCTCTTTCTTTGTATAGAATTCTTATTTTAACTTATTCAAGAGTTAATACTTGAGATAAGCGTCTCATTGCTATTGGTTGGGTTACATTCATGTTGGATGTACATAATATCGAACCTTTTTTCTTCACATTTTGCTTTCTGGTGATTTAGATGTCATCATTAGCAACATTTATCAGTATGCATATTAGGAATGATGTTGCTTTACGTACATTATGGACTGCATAAAACGACTACACTTATAAACATCTCTATGGTACTACTTTCACGCTCGTTGCTCAATATTGTTGTTCGAGAGAAGGAAACTTCGGACTTTTTTCATAGCACCATGTAAATCTACTGCATTAATCATTTAACACATTCTTTAGTATTTAGAAACTACTTTCCTCTTCAAATCTTTAGAGTAGTCCACAGTTTAAGCTAGGTTTTACGATGATGAAGTTGTCATTCATAGCACCCTGTTTTACTATGATGTTGTGTTTGATGAGCTTATTAGAATTATTTTGTTGTTTAGGGTCTTTTTTTTATCTTCTTCTATTCTACATGTCATTTCAGATTTAATACGAGTGGTTAGGATCTCGGACTTCTCTAATGTTATGAACCCTTTGGTATAAGTTCTGACATTAAAATAAAAACAAAATTAGAAAAACATTCATGGTATAAAATGGAACGGAAATCCATCAGATCTAGCAGCTTCAAAGTATGTTCAACTGCATCTGTGCACTAATACACATTTTCTCTTTCTTCGTATAGAATTCTTATTTTGCTTTATTCAAGAGTTAATACTTGAGATAAGCATCTCATTTCTAAGTTAGGTACAGACTTGCAAAATTACTTATTTCTTGGATATCTACGGTGATCTTATTTGAGTTGTAATTTTAATTTATAGACATGACTTCAATACGGCATGGAAAAGATTTTACATGACAAGGTGGCTAAGACTGGCAGGCAGATTCATCCTGTGAATCACTTGACAGATAAACAGCTGGTAGAAATTGAATCCGAGAGCCATGTTTCTGACTGGCATCAGATGTACTGGGAAGCACATTTATTAGAGTAAGCAACTTGTTTAAATGAGGGAATTGCTCGTATTCATAAAGTTCTGATCTGACTGAAGCATATATCTATTGATTTTTGTTCTTTGTAACAGTTGCTTGGATAAAGCAGTTGAGGAAGCACAACTCCCATTCTTTGATAGATGTATTAGTGAAATAAAAATTCCAGGTAAAGGTTTACCAAATTCTGTGGTTGCCGCCTTTCTCACAATGATTTTTAGGATTATTGTCAATGGAGACTATACTTTCTTATGTAACATTACTATGATATTAGTGAATCTTCGTAAAGTATGTTGCAGCTTTCCATTGTTACCTCACAAACAAAAACAATTAACATTAAGAGTGCTAAAATCCAGAATAATATAGTCTAAAACATAATTTTATACTGTTGCAAAGTCACCATCAATTTCACATTCTCGAGGAAGCCAAACGTGCTTGAAAACCAATATTCATTCTATAAGATAATAAAGTTTTCACTTAGATCGTCCTATAACAAAAGTTTGAAACTTGCAACCTGTGGGTTGGATTAATTACAACATTAACATACTCAAGTGCATTTTAATTTGTTAATTACATTTCTTAATGATCACTAGCTTTATCACCATGTGTACTGCAATATGCTTTCAGAAAGTGTAAATGTTCACATGTCCTTATAGAGTTATAGATTAAGACTTCACTATGGAAACCAATAATTTGTTACTTCCCCACTGTACCTAGTGTCCACCTTAAAGCAAAACAAAAACGAACATGATGGTTATATCCGAACAAACTTCATTTACACTCCTTAATATTGCACAGATGTTAGGTTCTTAATGGTATCATATCATACATGGAAGTGGTAGACATAGTGTAGACAAAGATCCGTAAAATTATTTAATTATTTCTTTTTTGTTTGTTTAATCTGTCCTTAAAAAATCTATATGAGTAGCATATATGCCTTATATGCATTGAAGTGTTAAACTAAAGCTAATTGAATCCCTAATCTGATATGATTCTAGAAAACTATATATTATATGATTGTCAATATCATGCATTTCTTAGCTGGACCTTCCTACACAAAGCTTGTCACTGTACAGTTACACACTTGTTTATCTAGCCACCAATTTAAGCCTTATCTCAGCAACAGATCTAAGATAGAGTTCCACCTGCAGTGGCAACACCATAATCTCCATAAAAGAAAAAAGAAGGGACCGTGAGCTTTTACTTGCATAATCTAAAGTACACTGCACACTTGATGATATTGTCAATGTGAATGTCATTTCTGTTTCATCTCTAGATCTTATCTAGTGTACCCTCAAGTCAACTTAAAACTTTGTTTTCTTTCTTTCGAGAGAGAGTTCTTATTGGACAAAATATAAAGTATAGAATAAAGGGCAATTACTTTAATTTTTTCAGTCATGTGTTTTAAGCATTTGCAGTTAGCAATGGGTTCCGGGTAGTCACATTTTGTATTTATCAATGTGTTGTCTTTTGTTTTGCAGTTTCATTGCGATACATGCTCTTATTAGTTTACGGTCTTCTTGCTAGGACCCATTCACATAAAGAATAAGAATATGTTTAAATATTTAGTCCTTGTTTTGATTTGAAAGATCTTACTCGGATACGTTACATCTGGACAAATGATGAATTGTTGTCCTTGAATGTTTTGTTGTATTTATCACCTCAGTAATACCATAGTAATTGCTTACAACTTTACATCTTTTTTTTTGGCAGCTAGAAAGCAAGCATGAAGCTGCTTTTGCTTATGTTGATGCTGCAAACTCCTACAAAAAGATGTCTCCTAAAGGTTACTGTCTATCCCCTTAGCTTATAGTCTCATACACTCTATTCAGACAGTGTTTTCTCCTTGTATCGTAAGTTAGATGTAATCTATTTTGTTCATGCTCACCGTTCCTTTGATTTTACCTATATGGATAAGCTATCAAGATATCACTGCTTTGTAGTGTACCACCTTAGACACCTTCAATTAGGGGTGGCAGTTTTGACACGGGATCCATAAACACGACCCATTTTTTGCGTGTTTGGGTTGACACTTATCTGTTTCGTGTCGTTAACGTGTCTGACCCATTAAGTTTATTTGCTAAGTGGGTTGTGTATGTGTCCAACCCTCAAACCCAAAAATAACCCGTTTTGACACTATTGTCTTTGGATTCCATTCCACCACTGTTCTTCTTCAAACAACAAAGCTGTTCTTCTTCTCTTTCTTTATTAGATCTAATAACAACAACAACAAATCTGTTCTCTTCTTCTTTATTAGATCTAACAACAACAACAACAACAACAAAGCAAAGAAAGGTAGTAGTAGTAGTAGTAGTGATTTCAGGATTAAAATTGGGTTGTGGGGTTTGTCGGAAATCGGTTTTTGAAACTTGGGTGAAGAAGAAGCATCTGTAGCCATTAAAGAGAATGAGAATTTGTGCAAAATTGATGAAATTGAGATTGGAATTTAAGGAATTTAAAAAGGGAAAAAAATTAGGGTTTTTTGTAAATCGCTTTCGAATTGAGTTGATGTAGTTTGTCTCCATACACAATTATCAACACATCTGATAGAGATGGTGATAAAGAGAAAGATAAACAACAAATAATGAAAAAAATGGCAGAAATTTGCTAAAATTGTTTGACCTTTTGTTCAAAGTTAGGGTTTTTAACATGAAACCCTTCCTTTCTTAGGTTTTAATAGATTGAGTAATATGTTGTTTTTCTGTTAAACATGGTTTACTTTAGTATTATTATTACAATCAATAAAATTTGTTTTTTTTTAAAAGCGTGTCAACCATGTCGAGTTAATAACCCTCTAAGCAAACAGTGTCAAACATTGTCGTGTTTGAGTTGATCTGTTTACCAACCGGGTCATATATGGGTTGACCTGTT
Organism: Aquilegia eximia; assembly: GCA_023053565.1. Classification (NCBI taxonomy): domain Eukaryota; kingdom Viridiplantae; phylum Streptophyta; class Magnoliopsida; order Ranunculales; family Ranunculaceae; genus Aquilegia; species Aquilegia eximia. The sequence continues at coordinate 15,049,609 of JALIGU010000001.1, forward strand.
TTGACCCGAACCCCGACACCGACCCGACATGCATACGACCCGACACGACCCATCTGCCACCCCTACCTTCAATAGCCTTAGACACTTTTCATTCTTCTGTAACTTTAATTTGTCACTCACGTAAAGTATAGATACAGGGCACTAATTGTGGTTATGCAATGTTGAGTTCTTATTGGACAAAATATTTTTTTCCTTTGGAAGAAGGCAAATAAAGTCCGAATTCGTCAGAAAGGACATTTATTATTCAAACGAAGTGTTGTTTATGCACATTAGCTACTGATTTGTATATTGTGTTTTAAGCGTTTGCGATTAGCATTGGGTTCGGGATAGTCACATTTTGTATTATCATTGTGTTGTTTTTTTGTTTGGCTGTATTTGCTGTTTTATTGTGATACATGCTCTCATGCTCTCATTAGTTTACGGTTTTCTTGCTGGGACTATAAAGGTATTTTTTTCCCATTGACGTTTGAAAAGAATAAGTATATGTTTGAATATTTAGTCCTTGTGTTTTCAACTTTTCATTTTGCTTTGATTTGAAAGATCACACTCAGATGCGTTACATCTGGACAAGGGATGAATGGCTGTCCTTGATTTTTCCCATCATGCCAGCTGAACTTTAATTCTTCTTGTACATCTTATATTACATTGGATTATTGAACATATGGTTCATGTTATTCTTGGTATTGCATATTGAACCATTAAACTCATTGTTCACGTGGTCCTGCTTCCTTAAATAATTTTCTTTGACAAGTGTATATTTTCTTTTCTCTTTTCACTAATTTCTCTATTTTGCATTGTATTTCCTGTACTTGACTCAACTCATTTATTTTTCTTTTTTTGATATCGTGTTGTTTGCAGAGGCCATATCATGCTTTGAGCATGCAGTAAATCTTTTCTTAGAAATTGGCAGACTGAATATGGCCGCGAGGTACTCCAAGGCGATTATCTATGTTTTATTGTCGAACCAATTCATTTTATTTTTAAATTGGGTCATTTAACTATTAAAGTTGTATGTTCTTTGTTGTTTTCTGTCAGTATTGAACTCATTTTTCACATGGTCCTGCTTTCATAAATAATTTTTGTTCACGTGGTCCTGCTTCCTTAAATAATTTTTTTTGGATAATTGTATATTTTCTTTTCTCTATTTACTAATTTCTCTATTTTGCATTATATTTCCTGTACTTGACTCGGCTCATTTATTTTGCTGTTTTTGACATCGTGTTGTTTGCAGAGGCCATATAATGCTTTGAGCAGGCAGTAAATATTTTCTCAGATTTTGGCAGACTGAATATGGCTGCTAGATACTCCAAGGTGATTATCTATGTTTTATTGTCCGACTGATTCATTTTGTTTTTAAATTGGGTCATTTAACTATTAAAGTTGTATATTCTCTGTTGTTTGCTGGCAGTATTATGCAGAAAAAAGGATCTCCCCAAGACATGTTTAGAACAATCCTATTTCCTCTTGCATGCATCATCATCTTCTTGGGCATATTTCTAACCATGAACACCTAAAGATAGTTACAAGATTTATATTAAATAAGATGCTTTAAAGTGAACATTTAGAGTGTATAAACTATAAAATGGATAGGAATTGAAATCAGTCTTTCAGGCTTTCCCTACAACTATGAATTGCTTTTGTTTGTATATACTCTAATCATTATATTTGAACATGTATCTCGTGTTCGTTCTTTTACCGCCCGCAGATATTAGAAGTGTAACTGGGCAGTTCAGATTAGATGGTAATATGGTATGATCTCTATCTTCTTCTTTCCATTCGCTTTTGTCAAATTTATTTAGGTAAGTTTAATAAATTTATTTTATTATAATTGCTATGCTACATGTGTTTGGTGTTTCTAAAGCTTTAATAAATCTATTTGTAGGATCTCATTGCAAAATATGATTTATGAGATGGTTGAGAGGCCTGACGGTCCACACACATGCACATATACGTAGGATCTCATTGCAACTTTGCAAGTATTATCATTCTCTTATGCATATATATATATATATATATATATATATATATCTCACAATAGAGAGCTAATGTAAGAGATAATAAGGTTTAAGATAAGATCCATGAGAGAATAACAATAAATTGGAAAAATCGAGATGTTTTTTTTTTATTAGAGAAAGATAGATGAAAATATGTTGAATTGAAAACGTTGATGAATCATGAGATATTTGGTCTTGTTATCATCTTATCTGCTTACATCAAAGTCCAAGTTCTATGAATCGTGCCGTGTGTACAGAATTTTGGGTTTGTAGTTTACAAAGTCTCAAGTGTTATGCGAGTTCCAGGTTGTGGGAGTTGTTACTTGTTAGTTGTTACCACAGACCTGGGTTTATGGGATGCCTACATCATGATGGCTCTTTTCTTGGAAAAAAAATAGGAGATATCCCAAGATACACAAGTAGCACAACATGCAATAGTTCATAGTTAATAAAGGTGTCTCTTACATGTAGTTAGCTTCCACTGCAATAGTGGGATTTGTTTGATTCACAAACTACATATTTATCACTTCATCCGAGCTGTATCATGGGACTATCTCTCCCCTAATAGTCCCGAATGATGGAAGTGTGGTGTCAGGCAAGGGAACACTGCAGCTTTTGGAGATTATTTCCTTATAAGTTAGTGGACTAGTGAAGATATATAAGAACTAATCGGAGTAAAGTGTCAAGCTGTCACATAGCCCGCATACATGTGACTTATAAGGTCTTGCAGGCTAGGATATGCATGTGGTTCATGTGACTCATAATGTGATATTGTTTGTTCTCTTAAGTTCATAATGTATGCTACGATTTTTCAAGCTGGATTTGGAATTCCATGTTCACGAGGGTTGTGGTTTGAATCCATTTTCCGAGGATTGATAACAAAACTGGGGATTGGGAGTTGGATTTTGTTTAAGTGGAATGTAAAACGTAAGACCTATGTTTTGCATCATGACATATGTTCGAGATTATAATAAACAACCAAAGTCCCTCAGTCCCTTGGACTATAAACAAGAAAAGTCCCTTGAAATCGACGAAAAAGTCCCTTGGACTATAAGCTAGAAAAGTTCCATAAGATCGACGAAAAAGTCCTTTGGACTATAAACAAGAAAAGTCCCTTGTACTACAAACAAAAAAAGTCCCTTACAATCAATGAAAGTCCCTCAGTCCCTTGGACTATAAACAAGATGGGAATGTTGGAAGAAAAGAGTTCTCTGGACTATAAACAAGAAAAGTCCCTTAAAATTGACGAAAAGGTCCCTTGGACTGTAAGTTCCAAAAGTCCCATAAGATTCACGATAAAGTCCTTTGGACTATAAACAAGAAAAGTTCGATAAGATCGACGAAAAAGTCCTTTGGACTATAAACAAGAAAAATCCCTTAGACTATAAACAAGATGGGAATGTTGGAAGAAAAAAGTCCCCTGGACTATAAACAAAAAAGTCCCTTGAGATCAACGAAAGACCCTCAGTCCGTTGGACTATAAACAAAATTGGAATGTTGGAAAAAAATAGTCCCCTGGACTATAAACAAGAAAAGTCCCTTAAGATCGACAAAAAAATCACTTGGACTATATAAACAAAAGAAGTCCCATACGATCAATGAAAGTCAAGGGACTAAATATATTAGGTGGTGGTTCGGAACCCATGTAATTTGGCTTCCATGTTATGAGGACTTGGAAAACATATCATAACGTGATATTGTTTGTTCTCTTACGTTCATAATGTATGTTACGATTCTTGAAGTTGGATTTGGAATTTCCTGTTCATAAGGGTTTTATTTTGAATCCATTTTCTGAGGATCGAAAAAAATAAAATAAACTGAGGATTGGGAGTTGGATTTTGTTTAAGTGGAATGTAAAACCTAAGACCTATGTTCTGCATCTTAACTTATGTTCGAGATTATAATAAACAACCAAAGTCCTTCAGTCCCAAGAAAAGTCCCTTAAATCCAACAACGGCTATTTGAACACCGCTTACTATACCAGCGGTTGTTGACGAAAAAGTCCCTTGGACTATAAGCTAGAAGTGTCCCACAAGATCGACAAAAAATTAAAGTCCTTTGGACTATAAACAAGAAAAGTCCCATAAGATCGACGAAAACGTCCTTTGGACTATAAACAAAAAAAGTCCCTTAAGATCAATGAAAGTCCTTCAGTCCCTTGGACTATAAATAAGATAGGAATGTTGGAAGAAAGAAGTGGACTATAAACAAGAAAAGTCCCTTAAGATCGACGAAAAAGTCCCTTGGGCTATAAACAAGAAAAGTCCCATAAGATCGACGAAAAAGTCCTTTGGACTATAAACAATAAAAGTCCCTTAAAATCAACGAAAATCCCTCAGTCCCTTGGACTATAAACAAGATAGGAATGTTGGAAGAAAAAAGTAGACTATAAACAAGAAAAGTCCCTTAAGATCGACGAAAAAGTCCCTTGGACTATAAACAAGAAAAGTCCCTTGGACTATAAAACAAAATAAGTCCCATAAGATCAATAAAAGTCAAGGGACTATAAACAAGATGGGAATGTTGGAAGAAAAAAGTCTTATATACAAGAAAAGTCCATTAAGATCAACGAAAGTCCCTTAGCCACTATAAACAATGAAAGTCCCTCAGTCCCTTGGACTATAAACAAGATGGGAATGTTGGAAGAGAAAATTCCCCTGGATTATAAACAAGAAAAGTCTTTAAGTTCGACGAAAAAGTCCCTTTGACTATAAACAATAAAAGTCCTTAAAATCGACGCAAAAGTCCTTTGGACTATAAACAAGAAAAGTCTCTTAGATTATAAACAAAAAAAGTCCCTTGAGATCAATGAAAGTCCCTCGGTCCCTTGGACTATAAACATGATGAGAATGTTGGAAGAAAAAACTCCCTTGAACTACAAACAAGAAAAGTCCATTGAAAACGACGAAAGTCCCTTAGTCGCTATAAACGACGAAAGTCCCTTAGTCACTATAAACGACGAAAGTCCAACAATCACTTGGACTATAAATAGGATGGGAATGGAAGAGAAAAATCCTTTGGGCTATAAACAAGAAAAGTCCCTTAAGATCAGCAAAAGTGCCGTAGTCACAATAATAAAAAAAGCTGGGAATGTAGGAAGAGAAATGTCTCTTAGATTCTAAACAAGTTGAGTGTGGTACCTTAATTATGAACTGATTATATACAATCAATGCTAATATTTTATTGGGCTTCTTATTCTTTTATATTGTCTCGATTCTTGGCACAATTAGTTTGTATATTTGGTCTCTTCAGAATTGTTGAAATTAAATAATTTGTTACTATATGATATGTTGTTCTATGAAGGTGCTTAGGAATATTGTTTGGTGACCCTATTATTGGAATGCCATTATGTTTGGTTAGTGTTCTATAGCTGTATACTATGTGGAGATGTTAGTGGTAAATACTAAATATATTGGTGGTTTGAAACTCATGTAATTTGGCTTGCATGTTATGAGGACTTGCAAAACATATCATAATGTGATATTGTTTGTTCTCTTAAGTTCATAATGTATGTTTTCTTTAAGTTGGATTTGGAAACTCCTGTTCATGAGGGTTGTGGTTTGAATCAATTTCTTGGAGATTAAAAAAAAAAAAAAAAACTAAGGATTGGAAGTCGGGTTTTGTTTAAGTGGAATGTAAAACCTAAGACCTATGTTCTGCATCTTGACATATGTTTGAGATTATAATAAAAAACGAAAGTCCCTCGTTCCCTTGGACTATATAAAAATGAAAATTCCATTGGGCTATAAACAAAAAAAGTCCCTTAAGATCAACAATAATCCTTCAGTCCCTTAGACTATAAACAAGATGAGAATGTTGAAAGAGAAAAATCCCCTGGATTATAAAAAAAAAAGTCCCTTGAACTATAAACAAGAAAAATCCATTAAGATCGACGAAAAAGTCCTTTGCACTATAAACATGAAAAGTCCCTTGGACTATAAACAAAAAAGTCTTTTAAGATCAACGAAAGTCTCTCAGTCCTTTGGACTATAAACAAAATGAGAATGTTGGAGGAGAAAAGTCTCCTGGACTACAAACAAGATAAGTCCCCTAAGATTGACGAAAAAGTCCCTCGGATTATAAACAAGAAAAGTCCCTTGGACTATAAACAAAAAAAAAGCTCCTTAAGATCAACGAAGGTCCCTCAATCCCTTGGATTATAAACAAGATGGCAATGTTGGAAGAAAAAAGTCCCTTGGACTATAAACAAGAAAAGTCCGTTAATATCAAGGAAATTGCTGGGAATGTAGGAAGAGAAAAGTCCCTTGGACTATAAACAACTATGAACTGATTATATACAATCAATCCTGATATTTTATTAGGCTCCTTACTCTTTTATATTGTCTCAATTCTTGGCACAATTAGTTTGTATGTTTGGTCTCTTCAGAATTGTTGAAATTAAACTGTATGATATGTTGTCCCATGAAGGTGCTTAGGAAGTTTGTTTGGTGACCCTGTTATTGGAATGCCATTATGTTTGGTTAGTGTTCAATAGCTGAATACCATGTGGAGATTTAGTGGTAAAAACTTAATTTATTGGGTGGTGGGGTTTGAAACTCATGTAATTTGGCTTGCATGTTATAGGGACTTGGAAAACATATCATAATGTGATATTGTCTGTTATCTTAAGTTCATAATGTATGTTACGATTCTTCAAGCTGGATTTGGAATTTCATGTTCATGAGGGTTGTGGTTTGAATCCATTTCTTGAGGATTGATAAAAAAACTGAGGATTGGGAGTTGGATTTTGTTTAAGTGGAATGTAAAACCTAAGACCTATGTTCTGCATCTTGACATATGTTCGAGATTATAATAAACAACCAAAGTCCCTCAGTCCCTTGGACTATAAACAAGAAAAGTCCCTTGAAATCGACCAAAAAGTCCCTTGGACTATAAACTAGAAAAGTTCTATAAGATCGACGAAAAAGTCCTTTGGACTATAAACAAGAAAAGTCCCTTGTACTATAAACAAAAAAAGTCCCTTAAGATCAACGAAAGTGTCCCTTGGACTATAAACAAGATGGGAATGTTGGAAGAAAAGAGCCCTGGACTATAAACAAGAAAAGTCTCTTAAAATTGACGAAAAAGTCTTTTGGACTATAAACAAGAAAACTCCCTTATGATCGACGAAAATGTCCTTTGGACTATAAACAAGAAAAGTTAGATAAGATCGACGAAAAAGTCATTTGAACTATAAACAAGAAAAGTCCTTTGGCCTATAAACAAAAAAAGTCCCTTAAGAAAGTCTCTCAGTCCTTTGGACTTTAAACAAGATTAGAATGTTGGAAGAAAAAAGTCCTCTGGACTATAAACAAGAAAAGTCCCTTGGACTATAAACAAGATGAGAATGTTGGAAGAAAAAAGTCCCCTGGACTATAAACAAGAAAAGTCCCTTGGACTATAAACAATAAAGTCCCTTAAGATTAATGAAAAACCCTCAGTCCCTTGGACTATAAACAAGATGGGAATGTTGGGAAAAAAAAGTCCCCCGGACTATAAACAAGAAAAGTCCCTTGGACTATATAATCAAAGAAGTCCCATACGATCAATGAAAGTCAGGGGACTATAAACAAGATGAGAATGTTGGAGGAAAAAAGTCATCTGAATTATATACAAGAAAAGTCCATTAAGATCAATGAAAGTCCTTTAGCCACTATAAACAACGAAAGTCCCTCAGTCCTTTGGACTATAAACAAGATGGAAATGTTGGAAGAGAAAAGTCCCTTTGACTATAAACAATAAAAGTCCTTAAAACGACGCAAAAGTCCCTTGGACTATAAACAAGAAAAGTCTCTTGGATTATAAACAAAAAAGTCCCTTAAGATCAATAAAAGTCCCCCAGTCCCTTGGACTATAAACATGATGGCAATGTTGGATGAAAAAAGTCCCTTGAACTACAAACAAGAAAAGTCCATTGAAATCAACCAAAGTCCCTTAGTTATTATAAACGACGAAAGTCCCTTAGTTATTATAAACGACGAAAGTCCCTCAGTCTCTTGGACTATAAATAGGATGGGAATGTTGGAATAGAAAAATCCTTTGGACTATAAACAAGAAAAGTTCATTAAGATAAATAACGAAAGTCCACTAGTTACTGTAAACAACGAAAGTCAATGTCCCTTGGACTATAAATTATAAACAACTATGAACTGATTATATATAATCAATGTGGTATTTTATTAAGCTCCTTATTCATTTATATTGTCTCAATTCTTGGCACAATTAGTTTGTATGTTTGGTCCCTTCAAAATTCTTGAAATTAAATAATATGTGACTGTATGATATGTTGTCCCATGAAGGTGCTTAGGAAGTTTGTTTGGTGACCTTGTTATTGGAATACCAATATGTTTGGTTAGTATTCTATAGTTGAATACCATGTGGAGATTTAGTGGTAAAAACTGAATATATTTGGTGGTGGTTTGAAACTCATGTAATTTGGCTTCCATGTTATAAGGAAAAAAAAAAACTGAGGATTGGGAGTTGGATTTTGTTTAAGTGGAATGTAATACCTAAGACTTATGTTTTGCATCTTGACATATGTTTGAGATTATAATAAACAACCAAAATCCCTCAGTCCGTTGGACTTTAAAGAAGAAAAGTCCATTCGACTATAAACAAAAAAGTCCCTTAAGATCAACGAAAGTCAATCAGTCCCTTGGACTATAAACAAGATGGGAATGTTGGAAGAAAAAGTCTCATGGACTATAAACAAGAAAAGTCCCTTAAGATCGACGAAAATGTCCCTTAGACTATAAATAAAATAAGTCCCATAAGATCAACGAAAGTCCTATGGACTATATAGGAGAAAAGTCCATTAAAATCGACGAAAGTCCCTTGACCACTATAAAAAAAACGAAAGTCCCTCAGTCCTTTGGATTATAAACAAAATGGGAATGTTGGAAGAGAAAAGTCCCCTGGAGTATAAACAAGAAAAATCCCCTGGACTATAAACAAGAAATGTCCCCTAGACTATAAACAAGAAAAATCTTTTAAGTTCGACGAAAAATTCCCTTGAACTATAAACAAGAAAAATCCTTAAGATCGACACAATAGTCTCTAGGATTATAAATAAGAAAAGTCCCTTGGACTATAAACAAAAAAAGTCCTTTAAGATCAACGAAAGTCCTCAGTCCCTTGGACTATAAACAAGATGAGAATGTTGGAAGAAAAAAGTCCTTTGAACTACAAACGAGAAAAGTCTCCTAGACTATAAACAAAAAATGTCCCTTAAAACCGACAAAAAAGTCCTGTGGACTATAAACAAGAAAAGTTATTTGGACTATAAACAAAATAAGTCCTATAAGATCAACGAAAGAAAAAAGTCCCATGGACTATAAACAATAAAAGTCCCTTGGACTATAAAAAAAGAAGTCTCTTAAGATCAACGAAAGACCCTCAGTCCCTTAGACTATAAACATGATGGGAATGTTGGAAAAAAAGTCCCCTGAACTATAAACAAGAAAAGTCCCTTAAGATCGACAAAGAAGTCCCTTGGACTATAAACAAGAAAAGTCCTTTGGACTATAAACATAAGAAGCCCCATACGATCAATGAAAGTCAAGGGACTATAAACAAGATGGGATTGTTGAAAGAAAAATGTCCTCTGGATTATATACAAGAAAAGTCCATTAAGATCAACGAAAGTCCCTTAGCCACTATAAACAACGAAAGTCCCTCAGTTCTTTGGACTATAAACAAAATGAGAATGTTGGGAGAGAAAAGTCCACTTGACTATAAACAACGAATGTTGGAAGAGAAAAGTCGCTGGAGGAGGAGCACCAACAGTCGACACGACACAGCCAACACAATATGTCAAGGAACTAGGCATAAACGAGGTTGGCCAAGGGCATGGTCTGGATGCAGCCACTGGCTAGGCTTCGAATTCAGGATGAGGGTCGTTGGACAAGGTCCCTGGCAGCAGCACAGCCACTGGCCAGGGCACGATTCTAAATGCAAAACCACTTGACAGAGGTCCTGGCAGCAACACAACCACTGACCAGGGTACCCAGCTGTATACAAGGTCGTCTGATGAGGTTATTGGTGATAAGTCCTCAAAAGTGTATATTTATCCCCCGAATAACACCTTGTTTGCGTGTTATATCTATTGATTAGTGCTTTCTTGTCATTTGTGTAGGTTTCATGAGTCGAAATGCGAATATTGTATTAAAGCCCGCTAAAAGTCAAGAAAAGCCACCAAAAGGATGTTATTTGCACAAAGGAGGAGAATTGATACTTGCACCCATAGAGTTGCTGAGGGCACCCCACGAACTGGTCATATGGACTTGACTTTATGTCCAAGATGGGTGGCCTAAATCTCAGCCCAATTCGAGTTATAATGAACCCCACAAGTCAGAAATTATATTTAAGCCTTTATTAAAGCCCAATCTGAAAAAGGCTCTACATGAAGATCAAGAAGTTTGATTTGGGGTCATGAGCTGTCTAATTGAAGGTCTTTGACGTAGCGGAAGCGATTAAAAATCAAACCTTGAATAACCCAAGGGGAGGTTTGCCTTGAAACAAGGAAGAACTAATATAAAATTAAAGAAAACTAAATTGTAGAGACAAATCTTAATTGTATTAATTGAATAATTGTTCTACAAAGCATGACTCTTTATATAGACTAAAAACTAAGACCAACTAGCACTAGGACTTCCTAAACAAAAAAATCAAAATACAAATCCTACTTTGAATTGTATTACTAATATCAACTTAGTAGTAATCCAACTATTCTAGAACTTTTAGACTCTAAATTAGAAATTACTAAATAAAATAATAAGAAAATAAAAAAAAAAAATTTCTAACGATAATGTCAGCATTGTTGGTGATGACGTCAGCAATGACATCAGCACTATTCTAAGTCTCCAACTTCGAATGTTTGAGAACGACGATGTTTGTCAGCATCTTCCTTGTAATGAGTATTAGAATTCTCAATATTCTTCTTGACTGTGTCGTGAAGCTGAGTCATATTATCAACCATTGCATCTGCATCAAAATTCATACCTGGAACCTTAGGCAAAGAGACAAGGTCAACGGTATGATTGGGAACTTTAGCATAGACAATTTGAAAAGGAGAATATCCTGTAGTACGACTCTTTTGAGGTATTGTAAGCAAACTCGACTTGAGGCAAAACAAGATCCCATTGTTTTGGTTTGTCACCAGAGAGACAACGAATCAAATTTCCCAATGTTTGATTCACAACTTCAGTTTGACCATCAGTTTGTGGGTGAGAAGTACTACTAAATTTCAAGGAAGTACCAAGTCTCATCCACAAAGTCTTCCAGAAGTAACTTAAAAATTTGGTGTCACGGTCTGAAGTAATAGATTTTGGAACTCCATGTAAACGAACAATTTTCTTGAAGAATAAAGTAGCAATATTGGAAACATCTGATGTTTTCTTGCAAGGAACAAAATGAGCCATCTTGGAGAACCTATCGACAACAACCATAACCGAATCAACACCTCTTTGAGTCCGAGGGAGACCCAAGATAAAATCCATAGAAACATCAACCCATGGTGCATTAGGAACCGGTAATAGTGTATACAAGCCAGTATTTTGAGATTGACCTTTTGCGGTTTGACAAGTATAACACCGCTGAATGAGATTACCAACATCTCTTTTTAGGGATGGCCGATAATACCTTTCTTCAATCAAAGCAATAGTCTTGTCACGACCCATTTGACCTGCGAGACCCCCAGCATGCATTTCACGAATGATATGTTCTCTAAGGGAGCCTTGAGGAATGCACAAGTGATTTCCCTTGAAAAGAAAACCATCCTGAATAAGGATATCATCTATACCAGATTGATTTTGAGAGCATTTAATCCACATATCCGAAAAATCAGGATCATCATCATATAAATCCTTCAAAAAATCAAACCCAACAATATCGGTGTTGACTGTAACGAGCAAAGAAGCTCTTCGACTGAGGGCATCAGCTACTTTTATATGTTTTGTATTTACTATATAAAAGAAGTAGTAGCTAGGGTTTATGTACTACTTCTCTTATATAGTAATTACAAATCATATTACTTGCTAATAAAGTCTTCCAAGTTAGGTCAAATTTGTGGCTGCTGTTGTTGACACAATATTCGTATTTCGGCTCATGAAACCTACACGAAAGCACTAATCGATAGATATAACACAATAATATAAGCTAAGTGCTATGCAAACAAGGTGTTTTTCGGGGGATAAATATACACTTTTGAGGACTTATCAACAACTCTGACAGGTGTGTTGTGGGAGAGATAGCCGCTGGGCAGGAGGCAGACAAGGATGTTGCCAGGGGCACAACCGCTGGCCAGGGTGTGACCCTGGGCGCAGGGCTGTTTGTTGGGGACAATGCTGAGGGCATAGCCGTTGGAGATGAAGTTAGCCTGGTGGCAGGCAGGCCCGACCAGGTAATTGTTGGTGGTATGGCTACTAACCAAGTGCCCGGTTCGAGCACTAACAGGTCGGACGAGGTTAACGAACCAATAGGTCTTATGGCAAACAAAGGACACAACCACCGAGATAATGAAAGCACAACAAATCCTCCAGAATCCACATTCAAGACGTTGATGCAAAACATTGTCCCCACATGTATGACCATACAATGATAAAATTGTAAGTGATATTTCTGCAAGCTTATATAGAATTTGAACTCGGGTTTGATATAAGTAAATCACGTATTGATATAGACATGATCATTGTAGATCACATATTGAATATTGAAATTGACATGAACATTTGGCGATCGTGTATCGATATTGATATTGATGTGATCAGTTAGTTGTCGATCACTGTTGAGATTGATATTGATATTGATGTGACCAGAGATCACTCTTGATATTGAGATTGATGTGATCATTAGAAATCACTCTTGATATTGATATTGATGTGATCATGAGAGATCACTCTTGATATTGAAATTGATATGATCATGAGAGATCATTTTTGATATTGATTCATACGCCCCCATGTAGTAATGCATTAGGTGAAAGAGGGAATCGCCCCCAAGCGTATGATGTAGAAACGTTCCGATGATAAGGAGGGCACTATTAAAGGTGTGATTAAGATAGATGGTGACGCCCCAAAGTTGTGTGATAGAGGGGTAAACAAAATTATCGAGTTTGAGTTGACTTATCATATGTTAATACCACGTGTGAAACCCTTAGAAATGACATGAAGTTTTGTTGCGTGATACTAGTTGTGCAAAATCATTAGCGTGGATCTTGATTTGATGCAACCATAAAATTGACGCCCCCAAATGGTACTAGAGTGGACGAATCCTTAAGATCCCTAACTAATTTCTTGAAAAATGTGAGTTTGAATTCTAATTTGTCGCAAATCCTAACTTTGTCAATATTAGTTGTTCAAAAATGGTAGCTTGAATTCTGATTTATTATAAATCCTTAAGATCTCTAACCTTTTGAACATTAGATAGTTGAAAATGTTATTTGAAATTTTTGATTTCTTGACAAATCCTTAGAATCCCAGGAGAAACCGTAGTAGATGGGCAGTTTGCCATTGCAAAAATCTTGAATTCTTCTTTGAATGAATTAAATGGTTGAATAAAACAACTTCGAAAGAAGTAAATATGCTTGTGTGACGAACTTGTAAAAATCAGACAAAGTTGAGAAAATGTGTAAAATTAAAGTTCTTTTGAACGATTGAAATATACAATGTCGGTAATATGTTGTAATATTCTTTCTAGGAGAAGAAACAGATTAATGAACCGATATCTTCTCGAAATTTGGATTTTCAGTGGATGACTTGATTGGTATTAGGAGTTTTGTTGCTATTGTCACCTTGCTTTTGAGATGTGAAATTGAATTTAGAGTCAAACTTCTTGTGATTTGAATCTTCATTCTCTTGTTTGCTAATTGTATCATCCTCAAGACAGATATACTTTTGAGCTCTAGAGAAAAGTTCATACTTGGTGGCTGGAGTGTCAAGCATAATGGAATTGTATAACCCTTTGTCATCATGTAGTAACGTTTTTTTGAAAGCATAAATAACAAGTGTATCCGAGACATCAGGTATTTTTGTTTGAGCTTGTCTAAATCGAGCTACAAATTTACTTAATAACTCTCCATCTCCTTGCTTAATGTTGAACAAGACAGCGACATCCTTACGGTGACATCAATTATGCTTAAAGTGTTCGGCAAATTCGACAGAGAAATCATTAAAGTTGTGGATAGAACCCCGTCGAAGGTCGGAGAACCATCGAAGAGCTTCGATATCAAAGGTGGAAGGAAACATCTTGCACATGAGTGCATCATCATAACTAAAGAGCACCATCTTGTTCTTGAAGTCGGAAATATGAAGCCAAGGATCGCCCTCAACTTCATTGTATTCTTTGAAACTTGGTGGCTCGAAATCTGGGTGATGCTCTGCTCGTTGAATCTGGAAGAAAAATAGGGAAGTTTTTCCCGTATGATGGGTAATGCTGCTGAGTCTATACTCCTTAGCTTCTTTTGCTTGAATTGCTTGAGTGATCATTCTTTGCAACTTCTCTTCAGTGAGGTTCTCGATCCCTTCATTACCATTGCCATCCTGACCATATTCATGTGCATAAGTGCCTTGGTCATGATCTTGGTGGTAATATCTTAGGGACCTAGATGTTAGTGAACGAGTGTGATGTCGCCCTCTTTAAGAGTTGTGGTGTGTGCCCTTACGTCAGGGAGAGGTTTCCCGACGTAAGTGGTGATGATTGGATGGTCTAATAAGGTCATTGTCGGAATAGTTAGGAGCATAGCCTTTGGACCATGACCTATTTTTGAGGCTGTTGGACACACTCCCGCTGGACAAAAGTCTTTTTGGAGAACTGTTGGATACACTGCCGCTGGACAAAGGTCTTTTTGGAAGACTGTTGGGTGCACTGCCACTGGACAAAGTCTTGTTGTGGTGGTTGTCATGCTCATAGTCACTGAGCAGGGTCTTCTTGTGTGTTGTGTCATGCTCATAGCTGTTGGGCAAAGTCTTGTTGTGGTGTCTGTCATGCACATTGCCGTTGGGCAAGGTCTTGTTGTGGTGTCTGTCATGCACGTTGCCGTTAGGCAAGGTCTTGTTGTGGTGTTTGTCATGCTCATAGCCGCTAGGCATGGTCTTCTTGTGAGTTCGGTTATGCTCATAGCCGCTGGAGAGGCCATGGTGAGGACTTTTGTCATGCACATAGCCGATGGGCATTATTGTGGCGAGTATATTGGTATTGTCTCGTACACTAGCTTGGGGTCTTCCACACAACCTCTTAGCAACATTGTGTGTAGTAGTACCTCGTAGCAAGGTTGTCTTGACTCCTTTGGTGCGATGGTGATGTTGGTCTCTTGCTTCGTCTTGACCATTAACATGAACCCTAAGACCCTTAGGGTTTTGACGTTCATCTTCTTTCTCCAAGTCAACTGGGAGTGTTCTTGTGATGGTAATACAATGTCATCTTCAATATCCTCTTCAACTTCCGAGATGGCTGAAGGTCGAGTTCTTTTCTTTGAATTTGGATGGAGTTCGAACCCATAAAAAACATTTGAAGAAGAAGGAGTTAACGAACACTTATTACCATTGTGATTCGCATGATTCAACTTCCTCCTAAGACCATTGTTCATATTTTAAAACCTTTTGAGTAGGCTCCTTGAATTTTGATGGTTAAGAAGAAGAAGAAGAAACCGAGTGTTTTTCGCCATTAGATGGAACCCTCTTGGAAGTGACGGTATGTTCTCTAAGGTTGGAATCTTGAGAGCAAGCTTGCACATGTTTTGAACCTTCTTGACGTCCACCATTGCTTACTATCTTGATTTGTTGAGATCTAGTTGTTGCCATTAAGAAGAAAGAGCTTGATTCCTTTTGAAAAATAGGTTTTTGTCTAGGGGGGGGGGGGGGGGGGAGAAAACCTCAGTCGGCGCCAAAGTGTTTCAACCGGATTTCATACCAATGTGATCTAGAATCAAGAAGAAACCCCTAATGTTATGATCTAAGAAATTGGAGATGATGAAGATGAAAGAGTGGGGTTTTGGTGATTGATTATGGTTGCACTAAGTTGCTTCTTAGTTGCCTACGTATCCATAAGAGAGATGAAATCAAACCTTTTATAACGTAATTCAATTGTAGAGTTTAATTAGGATTAAAATGTGACCCAATGATCCTTAATGTATTGTAGTGTTGTAGTCCCATGTATTTGAACTTAAAAGTGGTAACTTAATGTATGTACATGTCCTATTAGGAACATGAGTTGTAGAGATATTTGAGTTGTATTTAGATTAGAAGTTGTAGAGATATTGGAGTTGTAGTTGGATTAGGTTAAGAAAATCTCTACAAAGAAGTAGAATTACCATATTACTTTTATTGAATATGATGGGCTTAAATAGATAAAGCCCATGACTGATATTAAATGTAATAACGGGCCTAAGCCTTATTACTAATTGAATTGGGCTTAGGATCTTATTGATTATAGTTTTGGCTTTTAACTTGGGCTTAAGCCCGTTACGGGGGGGGGGGGGGGGGGGGGGGGTCAACACAGGAATGTTGGAAGAAAAAAGTCTCCTAGGCTAAACAAGAAAAACCCCTTAAAATCGACAAAAAGTCCCTTGGATTATAAACAAGAAAAGTCCCTTGGACTATAAACAAAATAAGCCCCATAAGATTAACGAAAGTACCTCAGTCTATTGGACTATAAACAAGATGGGAATGTTAAAAGAAAAAAGTCCTCTGGACTATATACAAGAAAAGTCCATTAAGATAAACGAAAGTCCCTTAGCCACTATAAACAACGAAAGTCCCTTAGTCCCCTAGACTATAAACAAGATGGGAATGTTGGAAAAGAAAAGTCCCCTGGACTATAAACAAGAAAAGACCCTTAAGATCGACATAAAGTCCCTTAGAGTATAAATAAGAAAAGTCCCTTAAGATCGACGTAAAAGTCCTTGGGCTATAAACAAAAAAAGTCCCTTAAGATCAACGAAAGTCCCTCAGTCCCTTGGAGTATAAACAAGATGAGAATGTTGGAAGAAACAAAATCTTGAATCACAAACAAGAAAAGTCCATTGAAATCAACGAAAGTCCCTTAGTCGCTATAAACAACGAAAGTCCCTCAGTCCCTTGGACTATATAGGATGGGAATGTTGGAAGAGAAAAGTCTTTTGGACCATAAACAAGAAAAAACCCTTAAGATCAACGAAAAATCCTTAAGTCACAATAATGAAAAAGCTGAGAATATGTAGGAAGAGAAATGTCCTTTAGAATATAATCAATTTGAGTGTAGTACATTAACTATGAACTTATTATATACATAAATGCTCATATTTTAATTGTGCTCCTTATTCTTTTATATTGTCTCAATTCTTGGCACAAATAGTTTTGTATGTTTGGTCTCTTCAGAATTGTTGAAATTAAATAATTTGTGACTGTATGATATGTTTTCCCATGAAGGTGCTTAGGAAGTTTGTCTGGTGACTCTGTTGTTGGAATGTCCTTATGTTTGGTTAATGTTCTATAGTTGAATACCATGTGGAGATTTAGTGGTCAAAACTGAATATATTGGGTGTATGTTTGAAACTCATGTAATTTGGCTTGTATGTTATAGAGACATGGGAAACATATCATAATGTGATATTGTATGTTGTCTTAGGGTCTATTTGTAAACTTTCTTGGGAATTGGAATTGAGTTTATAATTCCAAAACTTCTGATTTTAGAGAATTGAAATTTTTAATATTAAATATTTACTATGTTTGGATACATAGATTGAAATGAGAAAAGAAATTAAATAAGTGATATAATAGGAAAATAATATAGATGGTAGTATTAAAGTTTCCTTACATAAAAAATAAATTTCCAATCAAGCCTAGAATAAGAGTTTTACCCCCATAAGAAACTTGTGAATCAATGATATTTAAGGATTTTCAATTTCAATTCATGGACTAAAGTCCTTCTAAATGCACAAAGTTACATGTTTTGGAAAATAATTTTTAATTCCAGCCTCAATTCCATGTTTCCAAACAGACCCTTAAGTTCATAATATACGTTACGATTCTTCAAGGTGGATTTGGAATTTCATGTTCATGGGGGTTATGGTTTGAATCCATTTCCTAAGGATTGATAATTTTTTTTTTTTTTGAGGATTGGGTGTTGGATTGGGTTTAAGTGGAATGTAAAACCTAAGACTTATGTTCTGCATCTTGACATATGTTTGAGCTTATAATAAATAACCAAAGTCCAATTTCCTTGGACTATATAAAAAAGAACAATCCCTTGGACTATAAACAAAAAAAGTCCTTTAAAATCAACGAATGTCCTTCAATCCCTTAGACTATAAAACAGTTGGGAATGTTAGAAGAGAAAAGTCCCCTGGACTATAAAAACAAAAATCCCTTAAGATCGACGAAAAATCCCTTGGACTATAAATAATAAAAATCCCTTGAGATCGACGAAAAACTCCCTCGGATTATAAAATAAGAAAAGTCCCTTGAACTATAAACAAAAAAAAGTCTCTTAAGATCAACGAAAGTCCCTCAGTCATCTAGACTATAAACAAGATGGGAATGTAGGAAAAAAAAGTCCTTTGGACTATAAACAAGAAAAGTTCATTAAGATCAACGAAAGTCCCTTAGTTAGTATAAACAACGAAAGTCCCTCAGTCCCTTGGACTATAAAAAAGATGGGTTTGTTGGAATAGAAAAGTCCCTTAAGATCAAGGAAAGTGCCTTAGTCACAATAATAAAAAAAAGTCGAGAATGTAGAAAGATAAATGTCCCTTCAATCATAGTACAAAATATCGCGATTTATTACGATATATCGTGATATTTATCGGTTTTCTAAGAAAACGATAGGGATAGAATTCGATAGTATCGGTTACAATGTATCAGCAAAAGTCGCCCGATATATACTGATATATCTCGATATATCACGATTTATAGAAACTATCTAAATATATCGATGAACAAAGAGGAAAACATATTAAAAAAAATATCTGCAGATCTTGAATTTCGCGTTCTTAACTTGTTTCTCTCACTTTTTCTAAACTCATTTCGTTTCTATCAAAGAGAAGAAGAAGAAGATAAAAAATTCACCACGAATCTCTTAACCCCCATCTCTCTCTCTCTCAAACAGATTTGAACGTACAACTGAAGAGTGACATCTTAAAATCTTCATATCAAGATCTTTCTATACATTCTGATGCTTCATTAGTTATTTTTGGAATGATTTTATTGGTTCTATTTGATTAAAAATTGTAAAAATTTGATTGATTAGATACCCAGACCTTTATTTTGGCGATTTTCATCAAAATTTGCCTACAATTTTGGTTTAAAATAAATTAGAAATCTCATCAAATGTTAAAAACTGAATCTATCGATGGATATATTTTGATATATCCGGATGTATCGGGATTCCAGATTTACGAAATATTGGTCGATATCGATTTTTTGTACTATGCCTTCTGACTATAAACAACTTGAGTGTGGTACCTTAACTATGAAGTAATTTATACAATCAATGCTGATATTTTATTAGGCTCTTTATTCTTTTATATTGTCTCAATTCTTGGCACAATTAGTTTGTATGTTTGGTCTCTTCAGAATTGTTGAAATTAAATAATTTGTGACTATATGATATGTTGTCCTATGAAGGTGCTTAGAAAGTTTGTTTGGTGACCCTGTTGTTGGAATGTCATTATGTTTGGTTAGTGTTCTATAGCTAAATACCATGTGGAGATTTAGTGGTAAAAACTGAATATATTGGGTAGGGGTGAGCACGGTTCGAACCGGTCAGATTTACTTGAAATCGAAAACCGAACTGTAGAGCACGGTTTCAAATTTTTCGGAACCGAAACGAACCGTAAGACCTTAGGAGCCGGTCACAAACCGAACCGATTTTTACGGTTCGGTTCGGTTGGTTTCTACGGTTTGGGTTTTTTTGGATTTTGGGCCTACAACCTTAATATATTGTGGGCTTTTAGACTTTACTTAATATTAAATCCAAATAATCCATTGGACCGATAATACATTGTGGGCTTTTAGACTTTACTACTATTATTTTTCGGTTCGGTAAACCGCAATATTTTGAAGAAAGAAACCGTAAACCAAACCGTAGGTAACGGTTCTACAACTTTTGAAACCGTAAATTGTACCGATACTCCAATGAACCGTTAAAAACCGAACCGTATGTACCGGTTCGATTTCTCGATTTTTCGGTTTTTTTGCTCACCCCTAATATTGGGTGGTGGTTTGAAACTCATGTAATTTGGCTTGCATGTTATAAAGACTTAGAAAACATATTATAATGTAATATTATCTAATCTCTAAACTTCATAATGTATGTTACGATTCTTCAAGCTGGATTTGGAATTTCATGTTCATGAGGGTTGTGGTTTGAATTGATTTCCCAAGGATTGATAAAAAAAAAAAAAACTAAGGATTGGGAGTTGGATTTTGTTTAAGTGGAATGTAAAACCTAAGACTTATGTTTTGCATCTTGATATATGTTTGAGATTATAATAAACAACCAAAGTCCCCCGTTCCCTTGGACTATATAAAAAAGAAAAGTCCCTTGGACTATAAACAAAAAAGTCCTTTAAGATCAACGAAAGTCCTTCAGACCCTTAGACT
This sequence comes from Aquilegia eximia, assembly GCA_023053565.1. Lineage (NCBI taxonomy): Eukaryota > Viridiplantae > Streptophyta > Magnoliopsida > Ranunculales > Ranunculaceae > Aquilegia > Aquilegia eximia. Next base: position 15,070,178 of record JALIGU010000001.1, read on the forward strand.
ATAAACAAGATGGGAATGTTGGAAGATAAAAGTCCCTTGGACTATAAACAAGAAAATTCCATTAAGATCAACAAAAGTCCCTTAGTCAGTATAAACAACGAAAGTCCTTCGGACCCTTGGACTATAAACAAAATGGGTATGTTGGAAGAGAAAAATCCTTAAGCCTATAAACAAGAAAAGTCCCTTATCAAGAAAAGCGCCTTAGTCATAATAATAAAAAAGCTGGGAATGTAGGAAGAGAAATGTCCCTAGGACTATAAACAACTTGAGTGTGGTACCTTAACTATGAACTGATTATATACAATTAATGCTGATATTTTATTAGGCTCCTTATTCTTTTATATTGTCTCAATTTTTGGCACAATTAGTTTGTATGTTTAGTTTCTTCATAATTATTGATATTAAATAATTTGTGATTGTATAATATGATGTCCCATGAAGGTGTTTAGGAAGATTGTTTGGTAACCCTGTTATTGGAATGCCATTATGTTTGGTTAGTATTCTATAGTTGAATACCATGTGGAGATTTAGTGGTAAAAACTGAATATATTTGGTGGTTGTTTGAAACTCAAGTAATTTGGCTTGCATGTTATAGGGACTTGGAAAACATATCATAATGTGATATTGTTAGTTCTGTTAAGTTCATAATGTATGTTACGATTCTTCAAGCTGGATTTGGAATTTCAAGTTGATAAGGGTTGTGTTTTGAATCCATTTCCTAAGGATTGATAAAAAACAACTACAACAACAACAACAACAACTACTGAGGATTGGGAGTTGGATTTTGTTAAGTGGAATGTAAAACGCAAACCCGTATTTGGGCCTAGGCGAGCTAGGCAAGTGTCTAGGGGTACCCAACCATGGGGGCCACTTATTTACACAGCCCAAATAGCTTACTTATATCGATTTCTTGTTTTTCTTAAAGCCCAACTTTGCAAGCCCACGTTTTAGTAAGAAACACAAATATGCCTCTTTCAAATCCCTCTCTCTCTTCTTCAATTCTAGGTTTCAAGTTTTTTTTTTTTTAAGTCCAACAGAAAATTGAAAAGCTAAGTTTTGATAGTTAGCTTTTAAGATTACATAAAACTTTTGTGTTTAATATAGTTTAATTTAGAGCTATTTAGATATACCCCCGGGAATAGTTAACACTCTTTGAGATACCCTCATATTTAAACCATTTGAGATATCCCCCATTTTTTCATTTGGAGCCGGTCAACCAAACCATTGACCTATATTTGACCAGTCTTTATGTGACTTAGACTAAAATACCCTTCCTTGATTTTACTGGTGATCCTAGTCAGCTACCCACTCACCATTTATGCCATGTCAGTAAAAACACTTCATTTCACCAAATCTTAAACTCACCCACTAACTATATGTTATCCCCACCCAATATTAGGAAGATGTAATCTGGACCGTCCATTCTAATCAAATTGAAACCCTAGATCAATAATCATTCTTTCACCATAATTAGAAAGTAATTTGCTTGGGCGAGAGAGAGAGAGAAGTGCAACGAAGCTAGGGTTTTGAAAACCAACCTCAATTCGCTGTAGATTCTCCTTCATTGTAGTGTTTTGTACTTTGTTCTTCAAAATCAATGTCTTCTCCACCCATTTTTTATGTTTCTTCAGATTCCAGTTCCGAGATTGATGAATCTAGTGATGAAGAAATGTTTAACTACGAAGATTCTAGTGCAGAGAGTGAAGAAAACTACGATCCAAGAAGAATTCGCCGGCGAGAATACTTGTAAGTTGATCTTATTCTTGAAAATTCCAACTTTCTAATTTCTGATTCATGTTGGATTTTGCTCCAATTTGGTTTTTTGTAGTTGTTTTTTTGTTTTACTTCCACCACATTGGTTTTTCTGGTTAGATCTATAGTCATAGTTGAAAAAATCGTGAATATCTGGCGAAATCATCCGTTTTTTTTGGCAATTCGGATCGGTACGAATCACGGATCATGATCGAATCACAAACCCCACCATTCCGACTGAAATTTTTGAATATCCGTAAAAATCCAAGCAAATTTTGAAAATTGACTCGAATCTCCGGTTCTTTCCTAAAAAGAAACAGTGTTTTCTAAAATGGTAAATCTTCAAAAACCAAGATCTTGTATATCTGTAGTATTTTGGAGAATATCTTCTTAAAACTTCGTCGATTTGCAAAACCCACGCCATAATTGGTTAAATTGATTGAAATTTTCCATATATTTAACATAGTTTAGAGAAAACAGTTGATTTAAATTTTATTTTATTTTCTTAAAAAGTTTGTTTAATTAAGAAGAGGGATTAAGGAACAACTCAGAGAGATGAGATACTTTTTTTCTTAAGTTTTGATTAAGAATGAAGAGAATTTCCTTCTAGCAGATATAGAAGAAACTCAAGAAGGGAAAGGAGAAGAAAATCTTCAGTGCATAGGGATTCCTTGAAAATCTAGATTTTCCAATTATATTATACTATACGTGTTGAAATTTTAGTAGTAGAAGTCACCACGTATTAGCTAAATGATATCATACATACATCTAAAAAAAGATTTTTTTTTTATAAAAGTCAAAGTCAAACCACAAATATTCGACACAGGTGAACGGATATCCTCGGTTTAATCCATTCTTTTTCAAAACAAATATTGGCCAAAAATCGTTTTTTTCATCTATGTCTTTAGTTATAAAGTTAGGGTTTGTAGATCTGGTGGTTTGAAATATTAGTAATGATGTTTGTTTGTATTTGTGATGGTTGGAATGTTAGTAAATGGTGTTTTGTACTGGAATTGATGGTGTTTGTAGTAGAAAGATTATGTTTTTAATGCTTGAAGTTGATGTTTTGTCACTATAGTTGTTGGAATGATAGTAATGGTGTTCTTTTTTAGTCACTGGAGTTGTTGGAATTTATGGTGTTTGTCAATGTGATAATGTTTTGTAACTAACAGCTAACAGGAATGACATTATTTAAAAGTTTGTCAAAAATTGGGGGTATCTCAAATGAAAGTTTGTATTTGGGGGTATCTCAAATGCAAGGTTAGGGTTTCAATTATTTAAAAGTTCAAGTGAAATAAATCTTTAATTGGGGGGTATTTCTACATTCAAACCATTAACTATTATTATTTTGTATACAGTAAAAGTTTGGTCTGGTGTCCAGTATTACCACCAAAACACGTAAGACTATACTTTGGTGGTAAGTGGAATGACTTTAGTAAAGAAAGAGCCAACTGGAAGACACATGATTATGTAGGTGGTGTTCATGTGGATTTTTGGAATGTTGATGAGGATACTATCAATATGATTGAGTTAGCTGAACTGTTGTGTCAATCATTGGAAAAGAGGTTGATGCTTAATTACAATATGGAAAATCTTCCAATGTACCTAATGGAAGGTATTACGATGGAGATATCAGAAGATTATGATTGCTTGATGTGGTGGAAAGATGGTGATCATGATGAGGAAGGGTACCTGCCAGTGTTTTATGAATTGGATAAGCTACAGCCTATAAGCTAGGAAGCTCCTCCTGTGGTTAGTACACCTCCAAATCTTGATACCAATATGGAGCAATCTCAATCTACCCAAGATTCTGCGGGTCTTGATCAAGCTTCCAAGCCTAAACTTGCTAGGCCAAAGATGAAGGGGATTAAAAACAAGTGTAAGAACTTCAACAAGCAGATTCAAGGAATGAAAGCATGGCAGAAGAAGAAGGATGCATATGAACAACTTTCCGTGGAAGAGTTGGATGAACTATCTAATGTAAGAGCCAAGGATACATGGATATTCTCCCCAAGATTTTCCCCAACAATTGCTGCTTGTAAAGAGTGAAAAAGCTCCAGGCTTTTATTTGAGATACCCCCCAAAAGTTGCAGAGAAGACATTGTGAAGAAGATGATGAACAAATACTTGAAAAACTAAAGAAAAACAAGATATAAGTGAACTAAAACAACTACAAAGTAGTTTATTACCTTCATCTCGACGTTTTAGCTAGCGGAAAGATAAGAATTTTAGTTTAAAGTTCTTCGCCTTTTCTTCTAGATTTGTTAATGGAGTTCTTTTCTGGATCTCTGTTAATGGTTGGAAAAGAAAGAAGAACAAGAACAAAGATGGGAGAAGAGGGGTTGGAGAAGAAAGAAGAAGAGGAGTTGGAGAAGAAGGAAGAAAAAGAATGGGTGGAGATTGATGTGTCAACGAAGGAAGAAGATGGATTTTAGAGTTTTAATTGATTAACGGTCACATAACGGCTAATTATTTGTAACCATTGGATTGGATCTGGTGGGTTGTACGGTTAGAGATTAGATCTAGGGTTAGATAAACATTTAATGATGTGGTTGAAATGTTGACTAGGTTGGATGATTAGGATAAAGCTTGAGTTAGAAAAAGGGTATTTCAGTCAATATAAAAAAAATATAGGTCAACGGCTTGGTTGACCGGCTCCAAATGAAAAAAATGGGGTGTACCTCTAATGGTTTTTAAATCAGAGGGGTATCTCAAGAAGTGCTAACTATTCTGGGGTATCTCTAAATAGCTCTTTTATACATGATATTAATAAATTTGAAAAACACGATATTAATAAATTTGAAAAACATAAATAAAAGAGGTTATTATTTAGTACAAGAAAAGAAGATGAAAAAGAAAAAAAAGACTTCTACTGGTTCTGAGTGACTCCAAGAGTCCAACTACAATACAACTTTATCCACTGAATTACATGGGCATACATTTTCTTTTTCTATTCCTCATTGGTTAATCCTCTAATCATAGAGCTGAAGATCTTATACGCATCTTAGTTCATTCACCTTTCAGTTTCTAATCAACTTCGTCAAAACAATAGTAATACTCTCAATAGCATTGTATCACTGGAATATCACTGTCTGAGAGAGTTGTTGATCAAAATCTGAATAAGTAGCTTCTATAGAATTGTATCCATGGGATAGCAACCAAGGATTCGAAGGAATGTTGCGAATTCCTGCACATATGACAATAAAATATAATAAGGCACAACATTTTCCTGGCCTTTTCTTTTAAGCACTACATTGTCTTCAACATGAAACATTGCAAACAATGATTTCAGGAGAAATATAAAATTTCATATGTAATCTACACATGCAACATTACTCAATAACTCAATCACTCAATCACTGAGTATAGTATAGCTATAAAGTAATCAAGTAAAATGACCAAATAATATAGAATATAATCATCCAATCCTATGAAGGATGCCCACGATTAAATCCTTTTGCCTCCCAATGTTACACATTTAAGAATTGTTCTGTCCTTACAACACCGTAGCTTTAATAAGCAACAGAAAAAGGCAGTGATTCCCAGGACCCTTTAGACATGTCATAAATGTTAACCTAGTCAGTATGTATAGACTCTAGCAGCGTTTCTAACCCAGCTTATCAAATACTACCCAGTTGGATCAGGTGTATGATTTTAAGACGTTACAAACCTTCCAGAGTTCTAGTAAGGTAAGTGCAGGAGGCAAGTACAAATCTGTGAGCATCACTGACCAGTATAGGTACTTACTAAAGGAGTTGAAACCTTTCTTTATAAGATGATAGATTGTCAATTTAGTATTTCAAAAGCATATCTTGCGCATTGTATCCTCTCAGATTGAAACATTTTCTTAATAACTATCTGAAATCCATATCCTGCTATTACTACCTTTCATATACAAATGACCAACTAATGACTGGTAAAAGCAATGGATGTAGGATCTGAGGACAGTAAGTGCCTCTATGACTAATAAACACCACAATATGTCCCCACACTGCATGAGTGAGAATTTCCACAAAATTCTATCATTTGGGTACAGAAATTGGAAAATTAGTAATTATGATATTAATTTCTACGCTTGTACTTTTTGTCAGAAAATTACCATTATATTAAAGTAAAATAGTTTAACCAGAAACATATTTTCAAATCCTACTCTATTACATTAGACATGTATTTACTATTGAGTCGTCATATGAGTAACGTTATCTTCAATTTTTAGTACCTTCATTAGACTTTTAGTAGTGCGAGATGGGGATTGCTATTAACATTCATGTAAGAGCTCTTGCTGATCACAGGCTAATTAAAAGTTTAAAACAAGTATTATGGTAAAGCACAAACCTGAAGATGTCTCAGAGCATACTGTGCACGTGATTCTGCCATAGATGCTTCAAAATCAATGTAAAAAAGGTAGTCAAAGTACCTACCATTGCAAAGGATCGCATGATTATTTCTGGCTTACCAAGTAAGAATCAAAATCAATTTTTACCATACAGAAGTACTGAAGACCAACTTTGATTGATATGTTTAAAGATAACGTTTTACTACCATACTCGGGATACACGTTAGAGAATGAAACCACAATACACACAATAGATAATAGTAGAGTAGAGTATATCCACTCACTCATTTCACTTTTTCTAAAACGAGTCTGCACCATCTTTTTCATTACAATTGTTAGTTGGGGGTATAGATATTAAACTAGTTAGAGCATATATCGAATTTTGATGTAATAGTTATACCTCCTACAAAATCAAAAATAAAGATTGCAAAGACTTCTGATTTCCATACATTATGGTGGTGTGATAAGTCTATATGCCTTATTCGAATTTGTTTTCTGATCTCATCTTTTACTTACCTCACAAATGTTGTAATTGTACCCTCCAATTCTACCCAATAAATTTATATTACCATTCTCTACGACAGTAAGCCTCAATAAGAGGTCCAACTACGGTCCTTATGCACTTACTTGGCACTCCCACTGTCACATTCATCAACAACCCTCAGTGGGCGCTTTCTCTGTGGCCGGCTTTCAATCTGAATTTGCACACAGTGAATAAGATAATGGTACAGAATCTCAAGAGAAGAACTGACAACAAAAGTAAGATCCATACCTTACTCAAATTTATACCCCTCAATGCAAAGACGGCCAAAGCTTTGAACAGTACCCCTGGACCTTCTTCCAGAGTGAAGACTATGCTTGTCTTGGAAAAGGAAATAATATACAAATTAAATTTGTTACAATTGAGAACATGATGAAGAATTAATTAAAAAACTGATGAGAAAAACCCTACTTTGAATGGTCTGTCAGTTCTTGGGATAACAGGTTCTCTTGCAAGTATCAAAAAACGGGTGATGTTGTCAGAGTCATCCTGCACAGTGTATCATATGCTACTTAGAATCATGAAGAAGCTTGTAGAATATGACAGTTAGCATTTCTATAGATGCAAAACAGAACTTTCCCTCATAAGTACTAATGAAGACGTAAGTACCAGATCTGCCTGTTTTTAATTACAAGCATTTACAAAGTAATTATTTTCCTTCTATTTCAAATAAATTGCACTATTGATATATGGCTAAAGGTATATTCATCACATATAATGTACTAATACGAATATACTAAAGCAAAAAAAAAGTTTATATGCATTTCATTATTCAAAGCCTAGTTCTAGAGGAGTTTAAACTTAACGGTTTGTTGTTGTTAAGTTTGGAGCATCCGATACAAAACCAAATCGCAAGGAATGGAGCAACCACAAGATCTAAGATATTAATATGCAAGGCATTGATACCTGATGTGGGACTTAGATATCTCAATACGCCCCCTCACATACATGGCTTGAGCCTACCACGTGGATTGATTGAATTGAGTGGCGTGGAGCACATGAGACGTTGGGCCAGAAGAAATAGCATGCTCTGACTTGGAGCATCCAACTCAAAACCAATTGAATAAATGGACTGTCCCCAGGAACTTATATAAAGATGTGCAAGGCGTTAAATACCTGGTGTATAACTGAACATCTCGACAATTGCAGAGCAATTTGACACCATTCGTCGTGTACGAGATATGATTGGTGTGTGGGACTGAATTTAATTATGACAAAATGCACACACATGATTCCGTCCAATCATATGATTGTGCTTAAAATGCTTTTTGATGAGTATGGCTGAGTATAATGCTGTGAAATTTTGGCTTGCATCCGTAGTTTGGTTCACTTTTACAATAACGGATACAAAAATGGACCGAAATGGGAGAGACATGGCCAGAACTACTTCGGAATTGCCTGTTTTGAGGCAGACACCCGTCTGAGTGAGCAGAATATGGTCCAAACACGCGGGCTTTTATGTCTGATTTGTTCCAGAATAATGTATTCCTAGGGGTGGATGTACTTGTACAGATTCTACGGAAATTCAATGAAGAAAAGAACAAAAGAGAAAACAAATCAAGGTTTTTGAAAGCAGGTCTAAAGAGTGGGGTTCTCAGACAGTTTTCTGTGGGTGTGAATGAGCGTTCCTCTATAGGTGTGAGGGGTTTTCTATTGGAAGGAAAGAAGCTCAAGTTGTATAATTTTTCTTGGTGACTGTGCCCATTT